>OX183140.1:16707748-19367142 GCA_945261195.1 Cryptosula pallasiana | reverse complement strand
TCCAGAGGTCAACTTCTAACAGAGGAGTATACCGACTCCACAACTGTTCTCAGAGCCCACGGCTCAAACGCACAACTCAATGTCTTGTTGAGTATGCCATAGTTTATTATACAGCATAACCAGCAATGTATAATAACGGTAAATGTATTATGCTACTTGGCTCAATCACAGGCAGAATCCCAATACAATACAAAGAATAATGAGAAGTGTTCTGCGTTTTATATGCAGAACAGGGGAAAACATAGGCCCAAATAAGGAGGCAACAAGTCAGCAGTAGCAGGAAGTAATTGCACTAATCAAAACATGAGATATAAATAAGGTAATGCATCATTGGCTAATATAAGGTTAAATACGCAAGGCGCCCAGAAGTGGGGGGCGGAGCTTATCAGTCAATATTGCTGATTCATGATGGTGCAATGAGTAGCTCTAGTTCATGGTCTTTATGGCTTGTGGTCCTTGGCTTTGGTCTTGTCTGAGGATAGCTAAGCTGCAAAGTCGGGCTCCTGCGTCTTTGGTATCAATTTAGGCTCTCAGGCTATAGTGGTTCTTCCCTCACCGACCCGGTATAGGGCCGGTAGTGGCACTGCAGGGCCGGTAGTGCATGCTGCAGGGCCAGCAGTGTGTGCTGCAGGGCCGGTGGTACCTCTGCAGGGCCGGCAGTGAGTGCTGCAGGGCTAGTAGTAAATACCGCAGGGCCGGTTGGGTTTCTACCGGGCTTACTTGCTCGTGTTTTGGCTGTGCAGGCTCAGTTTAAGTGTGCTTGACACCCAGCAGCTGTCAGGGGGACCTTGCGCAAAGATAGTGGTCACAAAAATCCACCACAATATGAATGATCAGTTTATTGCCTGTAAACATGTAGCACTACATATGCGTGGAAAGGAGAGCTTTGCATAAATTTGCTTGCTTCATGGGCTAGAAACACACTTTTTATTTTGGTAGCAACAAAATTCGCTCAGTGCAAACTTATCAATTGAATATAGTAAAAAGTGCTGATTTTGCTGATTCGCTTTTTTATAAAAAAAACAATGGTTTGCTTTTGTTATTCGTGAAAATTACTTGAAACCTGAAAACAACTTTTTTGTCAGAAAAATGGTAGAAATTAATCCCAAAAAGATCCCAAAAGCAATATTACTAAAAGTTTGTGCCAGCCATAGAACAATTTTACCAGTAATGTTGTTTGTTCTTTCGTCAACTAACCGCAAAAGTTTTTTGAGCCATGAGACATCTTTTTATCTACAAACTAGATGGATAGTTGCTAATCTACTTTATATACAGACTGATAGGAGTTTGACGGCCGTTTTAATATCAAACTTTGTTTGTCAGCAGAGCATACGTGTTTTCCCAATTAATCCAGTCCTTTCTATACATAATGTCTATAAAGTATACACTGATGCTAATTGCAATCAAAGTTGCACACAAATATAATTGTGGCATTATAAATAAAATTAACGACATTAACAAATCTACACCTTATCTCTTGCAAGGCCAACGGAAATCAACGTAAGAAGCATGAGAAACAACAGAAGGCTTGTGTGTAGAATAATATTTTCTTTTGTCAGCATGAAGGTGTTATTTTTGCTTGTGGCTCTTTCTGTGTCTATATTGATTGGTCAGTTTTCAACAGATTCCAAATCCACTCCACTAAAACCAAACTACACTTGAATCCCGACCCTGACCAACTACTGGGTCCTTGAACCAGAACTACTACAACACAATGCAATAATGTGGTAGAATTGACTGGTGCTTCTACCTACAACGAAGGAAGTATGCACTCAATTGACAATATCTCTATGCGGTCACATGAGAACAAAGGGCAGCTCATGTGACTTGGCCTTCAATCAGGCAGCACTCGTTTATATCTATTCACTCATATACTCTTATCTTATGCAATCAATAATTTCTTGACAGCGCCTAAGGCTTAATGTTATGTAATCTTTTATATATAAGCTGGCTGGCGCTCTCTGTTATTCAGAGCAGGAGAAGAGCTCAGCCAGGCGTATTATCAAATACAGCTATTTATCACTCAACTACAAGCCTTCATTCATTCTCCTACCGAGCAGCTGCCCTACTATTTGTGCAACTACTATAACTTATCATGTATGCCCAGCCACCCACTATACTGATGAGTCATTCGGAGATTACTCGGTCATATATGGCCACCATTCGGAGATTAACCGGTCATAAATGGTCACTAATGGATAAGCTTGAGTGCACAAGAAAGCATGACAGCCTATTGAAGTCATACAAGAGAAAGAGCATTGAAGTGGGACCCAAGCTTAAGGAGGAGGAGCCTTGGAGCTAGTAAACGATGCGCTATGTGTGCACTGTTCTATTTGATTGTCTTCGTTTATTTTATGTATTGATTGTGATGATTTGTTGATAATTTATAAGGATCTGTTACATTGGTTTACCCTAATAAGGGAGTGTGCCTTCCTGGTCTCTCCTATAAAAGGAATTGTTGGAGACCAGGGAGGCAGAAGTTATTGTGGATTACTGTGGAGTTATTATGCATGGCTTGCAGTAATAGTGGAGTAATCATTGTACTTGTATCTCGCTAAATAGAATGTTAATAATAAAGTATTATTATTAACAAGGAACACTCGTATCGATTGTCTGGACATTATTAGTATTAACAAGGAATACATGGAAGCCGTTGTGTCGGTGGTGTAAATAAAGAAAGAAAAACACTACACTATTTATACATAAATTTCTATAGGTCTAATTATTTCCTGTGCATGTAATGTTTTATATAATATGCAAATAACTTCCTGCCAGCTTGCCTATATAAAGACTGGATTTCTTGTTACTCATTGCATTCCTTCATGTGCTGCCAACCACTCTGGAGGATTGCCTCCCAAGAAGTTGGTGAATTAAGAATAAATTCATTTAGCAAGCTGACACTCTGTGTAATTTTTCTGAGCTGTGGGTTCTGTGTTTGCCAACTGATTCAGCAGTAAATGATCACTAGTAGTCACTGTCATACCGGCAGTGTCTCCTCCAGAAAGAGGTAGAATACTCTAGATTAATGGTATATCATGGAAACCAGACCAAAATATACTACAATATTAATCAGTATAGACTTCTGTAAAGGATTTTGTAACACCTTTGCCAACAGCTACTAAAGAGAGAGACTACCCAGTGTTGTATAGCAGACAACTAATAAGTTAACAGGCAACCAGCCAAACTTATAGGACACAGTTCAAGTTATAAATTGCTTTATTGTAATACACAGTTATTCACACAAGCAACCTTCTTGTGTAAACTCTGTCACAGCTCTGACACACTGGCCTAATGTCTCAATATTTATAGAGTATGCATGCAGTTGAGAATACAGTAATATGATTGGCTTAAAAAATCAGCCCGTAACACACATGAGTAAACAGTACATAAAAAATACCACACAACAAGCTGGCACATTGTATTGTAATACAATCACAAAAAGAAGCCTAGCTAACCCCCAGTATTTGAATAGTCATATGACATCATGAAAAATTACCACAATAGCAATAACAGCAGTACCATTAAACCGCAAGAGTCCTTCAATCAGCTACTAGTAGTATAGGAATGGTTTGACTCATCTGCTTTCCCTGCAGCTTGCCTGCTGCAGCTTGTAGTTCGATCAACCAACACGCTCTCGGCTGGCGTGTTGGCTAGCGCGTCCCATTGACTCACCTCGTGTGCAGCCAAGGTACACTAGACTGAATGAATGTCTACAGCAAGCAAATACCATTGCAGGCTGTTAGTGCAGTGGTCACGCTATGTAAATCTTTCACAGTTCATTAAACGAGTCAATTTAGTTTTACAAGCTTTAAAGGGGTAGTAATGGAATAAGTGCAAGTTATATTTAAATGATAGTTTTAGCTTAGAAATAATTTTTGATATATTTTTTGTTTGCTATAAGCTGCTGTGAACTGAGAACAAGTGATCTATAGGTGTCAAATTTGGAAAATATTTGGGTGTTTGAGCGTCATTCACTGCGGCGGCCTACTGATGAGCAAGAAAAATGCGTAACGGGTCATTCTTCATCGAACTGCCGATTGAAATAGCATTATTATTATTATTATTGTTCTTTCCTACAATTGATTTACCAAGTTATCATGGTAGTGTGCCTGTTTGCATCTTGTAACAGCAACAACAGGGTGGACAAGGGTGTAAAGTTCTTCAGGGTACCCGTTCACAGGCAACCAGAGGTAGCCAAGCTGTGGTTAAACAGATCTAGGAGAGCTGATTTGACATTTGAAGACATATGCAAGTCTTCACACTACGTTGTTTGTGAAAAACACTTTTCCCTCTCACAACTTGAGAGCTATTGCTATGGCAATGAAACACGGTATAGAGTCCGCCAAGGAGAACTACCGGTGTCAGATAAAAGAACAACCCGTGCAGGGAGACGCTCATCGAGCACAGCAAAAGCTGCATTGGTAGGTTGTTGTTGGTATAGCAACGAACGAATAATAATAACAATATTATTATTTAGTGGTACAATAATATTATAAATAATAAAAAATGTTGTTTAATAAAATTAACAATGCAGTAAATTAATAATAGTTCATAAATAATTATAACAGTTTCTATTATTGCAATTAATAATTTTTATTATTATTTTACTAATAATATTATTATAATTATAAAAATTATTAATTAATTATTATATTTATTGCTAAAGTTTTAAGAAACAAATATAATAAATGCAAAAGAAAATACTAATCATTATTATTATTATTAAGTATTTATTATTATAATAATAATAATAATTACCATTATTATTATTTATTTTTTTGATTATTCTATTATAGCGTAGGTAATTTTCACACTTCCTGGCAGTACACTGAGACGTAAATAAATAATATTAATTATTATTATGAGGTAGTATGATAATTGTGGTAATAATAATATTTACAAATAATGATGATAATCATCAAAGATGAATAATTAATACATAATAATAATAAGAATAATTAATATAACTAAACAACAATAATATGATAAATAGTGTATAACAAACAAACACAGTAGTGCAATAAGGTGACAATAACAAACTCAGGAAGATGGTTTTTAATCATAATAATGATCTTCTGTTATTGATTGATATGTACTATTTTGAGCAGATGATAACATTATAAAATAGAATGGTTTTACTAGTAGCTAATTGTTGTTGCTGAATATTTATTTTATTTGTAATAGTTCAATTTTGAATAATTGAAAATATTAATACAACTATGCAATAAATAAGTGTTATAGTAATAGTATAGCAGCACCATAATGTATGTATATTAAATATTTTCACGTTGTTTTAACCTGGAAGCAAGTTAATTGGCGTATGTACCTTTCAATCCTTAACATTTCTATGCAGTATGCCAGCCAGCTTGTAACATAACTGCGTAAATGACTTTTCATCAAACAGATTGTTGCAACAATTCGCTTGTGACATCCTGCTTGATGTGGAGTTGGATTGTTAGCTGGGTTTAACCAGGGGTTCTGGCTGGCGCCAGTTATCTGGTCTAATTTGATGCTAATGGATGTTGAAATAAATATACAAAAACAGAATTGAAAATAATTATTGTTTGCATTCTCCTATTAGAGCTCTACATCCTCAGTAGATCATTCTCCTCGCTTCCTCATAACTCCGGCTGTCCCTGCAGTACAAGACTTTCAAGAGGTTGTGGTTGACCACAGTTTCTCAGCTGTGCAGGTCGGTGTGACAAGTGTGCATCTGCAATGTAGATAAGACACGTGCTAAATGTTATACTAACATGTTTGCATATAAATAATTCTGCCTCTCCTGTTTTTGATATTGAGGCATATGAGTTGTATTTTCTTAGACCAGCATCTCTGATTCTTCTACTGTTGAGCAGATAAAATCTGTTACTGTCAGATCTGTAGTAAGTTGTGCTATTGCATGTTTGTTAAAGTTGCAACCTGTTTAGCCCTCTACTATCTTCCATCTATTCCAATAGAATTGTAGAAAATTACTAGTTGTTGATAGATGCTCATTTGTTGGCTGTTTTATGGTGTGGGAAGCTTTTTGTATTGAAATGAAAATTTCGCTTGTTATTAGCAAGAACTGTTAAACAGTAACCATGCATGACACGATGAAAATTACTGCAGAGCTGCCAGACCGACTGGGAGGCTTCTTCTTCATCCAGCCAAACCTGCTTGGATGGCACTACATGTGTACCAGCGGAGCATAATTATGCAGATGGTACAACTTCGGTCGATGATGGAGAAGACTGGCTTCCAGGCAATGCTGAAGACGATTCTGATGCGGATTTTGAAATTGAGGGTATGTCATTGAACAACTCCCCCAGTTTGTAGCAGAAACATGGCAAATGCCAAGTTTGTGACCGTGTCTTCAAAAATTCAAACTCGAACTCAATTGTGTTTTCGATTAATGATGTACGGATAAATAAAAATTTTGAGTATGCAAACACACCAGCAAAGCGCAAAAAACATTCCCATGCTTATAGATTCAGCTGCGCCCATCAGTGAAGACACATGTTTGATTAGTGAGCCAAAGTGGATTGTATTCACTTCCTCATTACGGGATCTGCTAAGCCAAGTAAGAATATGTAATTTAAAAACTGAGAAGTTTGGCGATCAGACTAAAGTCATAGTATGTTGCTAATGCCTGATTACTATGCACAGCGTCATTTACAATTTCGAAATAAATATAGGTTTCCTGCAAGGAATGTCGCTTCCCCTCCCTTGGCCAGTTTAAACTCCGTGAAATGGGCTCCTGTGTGATTGCTAAAGCTGAATGTCACCTTTGCAAGACTCCCTTTACTTGGACGTCACAGCCTGCATTAGGGCGCAAGTTTGCTGGCAATGTATTGCTGACTGCATCCATTCTCTTGTCGTGAGTGTGCCAATTGATAGTTTTGGAATTTTACCTACAAATAAATAGATAAAATCTGTTTTGAGCATTGTATGTTTGGGATTAGTTAGCCTAGTAATATGCTTCAATTTTTTTGTAACAAAAGTCATTCTTTGTCTTGATTCTCTTTATAGAGGTATTACGCACAACCAAATGCAAAAGCCATTTCAGGTGATGAACTTGAAAATGCTTTCAAAAACAAATTTTAACATCTACCAGAGGAGTGTTCTAATACCTGTGATAGATGAGTTTTACAGAGAGACAATGACGGTGGCCAAAGTTTTGGTAAACAGCAGAGGTAGAGCAAATAGTTTCATACATTCGGATTTATTTCATCTAAAGCGTGGTTTACATAGACTCGTAACAAGAAGAATTTTATTATTTATTATAATTTTTCGATGGCACTCAAGTTTACATGAACAGCCTTTTGCTATCATTGTCCCCAAGGTGCTTCCAGGACTGAATTAGTTGCAGTCCTCATTATTGTAGTCTAGAATCAAGAATCATTATAATTTGTCATTTTTCACAGACTCAGGCATAAATCTAGCTGGAGATGGAAGATTTGACAGCCCTGGTCACAGTGCAAGATACTGTACCTACACATTCATGGATATAGTAAGTCCACTAAACCTTCTGGTTATTAACAATGGATGATAGTATAAAAAAATATCAAACACAGCTTAAAAACTTGGAGGTGACTACAATATTGTTTGGAGTCACATCCCAACAAACAGCCAGTAAGAGCTGTAACAAAATAAATTGAATTGCATACATCATTTTTAGCCATGTTTGTGTATACATCTCTCCATGTATGGTTACTAAATCACTTACTATGTGTTATAATGTACTTGTTTAGGATACTGGCCTTGCAACTCACTCTAGAACTACAGAATGTGCCACAGTCTCCTCATCGACAGCTGCTGAGAAGGAGACATTTGTTCAGCTAATGGAGGAAGCGAAAGCTGAAATGGACATCGCTGTGATGACAACAGATGGGCACCTCGGCATAGCCAGCCACATGAGAAACCATGAGCTCATCACACACAACCTTGTTAGTTATCATGTAGCAGATGCTAGCTCTACTATAAGTTGTTATTATGTACCTCAAAATTGTGAATTGTTGTAGGACATCTGGCACTGGGCGAAAAACTTCATCAAGAGACTGAAAGAAGCTTGTAAATTGAAACAGCAGAAAGAGCTCATACCATGGTTACCAGAGATAAAGAACCATATATGGTGGTCAGCGCAAAACTGCCATGGCAACGCAGATTTGTTGGTGGAAATGGTACAAAGTATGTCTTGCCATGTGGTAAATGTCCATGAAGAGTTCGAAGGACACTCTAGATTCACAAGATGTCATCATGAGCCACTAGACCTGTGAGATTAAAAAAAAACCAAAAATAATAATTTTGTATACACTTACAAATTTTTGGGAATATCCTTGTTACAAAAACATCACTGATTGTATGTTCTAGAGAGATTCAGCGAAAAATCATGTGGCTGCAACTGGGTTCACCTGCACATCAAGTGCTATTAAACACCTTGCACAACTCCAGAATTATCTCATCACTGCGTATGCTCAATCATGGTCTCCACACAGGCTCCCTGGAAAACCTTCATAGCCTCATTTTAGTCTATGCACCAAAGAGGTTGGATTTTGATCCAGATGGATACAATGCTAGAGTGAAGCTAGCCATCATCGACCACAATTACAACACCGGTCGAAAATATGCCAAAGGTGATACTACTGATAAGACATAACAATCAATAATAGTTATAGAAAATGACATTTTGAAATGTTTACCTGTTACTGCAGAGAGTGATGGTACCAACAAGATGATGCGCTATTACTCTAAAGAGGCCAAGGTGTATAGATTGAAGAATGTCTATGAAAAGAAAGACTACACATTTCGTCAGTATATTCTTGAGCGAGTACTGGAAGAAGGAGCGAAACCTACAACAGTTCAACCTGGAGTATAAAAGTTTATTTTATAATGCTGTTGAAGACTAAGTAAAGCATAAAATAATAATAATTAATAATATTAATAATTAATGAAACTGTTTGGTATTTGCATTGCAGAATCGAGGTGTATGTACAGCCAGAGCCGACAAGCCAGAATTGTCAGTCATGATCGCACAGCATCACACAAGATTCAACCATAAGTAAGGTATGAAAAAGGGTGCTCCCATCCAGGTGTCTTGGGCGCTGTTGCACCTTTGGTATGTATACGATGGGAGTAACCGCCGGTATGGTAAGGTAAGTAACATCACCGGAAGGGAAGCAATGTTACAAGCCTTCACGTGGCGCTTCCTGTGAGTAACCATTAACAAACTAACCACAATATATTGGGTTAGTGAATGGTGAAACCAATTGTAACCAGCAATTAAACAAAATACGGAATATAGCACAAGTTTAACAATGGCTTAATGTTACATTACCAACCTGCAAGGAGTGTCTTTGACATCACACTTTTAAATGTTTCTTCTTGAGCTAGTGGATTCCTCTGTTCAATGTTGCCTCAATTTGCATAAATATTGTTTTACGGAAAATTTTGGATGTTCTTTAATCAAAAATTTTCTCACAGCATTGTTAAACAGATTTTGTAGTACAAACCAACTTTTGATCTGGTAGATAATTTTATACATATGCTAATAATTTTATTGCTTTTGAATTATAAATTTAAATCAACAAAAAAAGATCTGACAAAAAATATTTGTTTATGATGGTTCAAAGCACGTGAACATAAACTCTTCAACATATTGGTGGCCTTGAAAAAGGCCGTTGTGGGTTGGCTAACAAACTAAACTATTTAGTTTGAACCATTATCGAGTAGAAGCTGTTCTAGTTCATCAGCAGGTACTTCCTCTTCCTCAGGTGTCATTCCCTCCACTCCAATGAAACCAACATAAATATTGTTGGGATCGGGCCAAGAGCTTCTGATGTGATTGACTACACATGCAGGAATGACACGACGGTTGTGCCTACCTAAATACATGTGAATGAAATCAATGTAATTTCGGTAGGCAGTGAACCTGTAGTTGGCAGGAGTCATCAACTTAATTGAAAGAGCATCGCCTCTGTAGCCCTGCAGCCTACGCTGCCTGAACCATTGAAGTTCAACAGTGCACGCGCCAAGAATTTGGTTCAGCAGTATATTGCTGGTAAGTATGCAGTCAGTACCAGGCACAAACGCATCATCTTGAAAGTGAGTTAAGTCTAGTGTTTCACTCTTACAACATTTCTGCTCAAGAGTGGATGGCATATCATTGCAATTGCCACAAGTACACCAGTTTTTAGTAGTAGGCAGAGATGAATAATTATAATGTTGTTGTTGAGTGGCTATTGGATTGTTGTCAATGTTGTTAGAAGATGATGCTGTAATAGTACTGACACCAGTAGTAGAAGTAGTAGTTGCAAGATGATCATTATTATTATCACTAGTAGTAGTAGTACTACTAGTAGTAGTAGTAGCAGCAGTGGATGGCGATGCATAAAAGCTACCAGCAGCTCGTTGTTTTCTTGACAGCTGACGTCTACGGAATAAATCCCCTGGGGCAGGAAAACTCTGTTCCTCATCACTTGTGTCACTGCCTTTAACAGGATAATATTGATATGGGAGAATATTTCTACCAGCCATTGCAGCGTTGAAGCAATTCTCCTCGAAAACAACTAGTAGACAATTATGATTGCCTAAAATAAGTAACCGGATACACCATGCATATCGGGCGATACATATCATCCCCCTTCTTTGGCTAGTATTCATTACATTCACGCTAAGTGCCGCTTCATTGGTTAACAAGTTGCTCATCACTTTTGTATGACAGCGATCACGTTTATAAAAAGAAACTTCCGTTCAAGCATATTCCGATAGTCATTACTACCCCTTTAATGGTTTATTAAAAGGCCTAACTTAAGACACCCTAAAAACTTTAAAGTTTGGAAATTCATGTCTCAATATAACAGCAATAAATAAATTTAATGCAAAACAAACACACTTTTGGTATTTAGCACAAATTTCCCTGTGAGATAATTGATTAACACCTGCACCCTCTGCTAGTTGCTAATACGCTTACCATTTTGGTTACTCAGCGTACCTTAAAATGTTGCTGTACTCAAAGTGAAAGCCCTCGACAATCCAGTGAAGAATCTAGGTTTTGTGACAGGCTTTTCTAAATGCAAGAATTTGACAGATCGTCGTAGACTGTTGTGGATGCAAAACACTTATTAGGAGTTATCTTTCCTTCTATAATGATTTTTGGGAGCAGAACTGAGATTTTTTTGCGAAATTTGCGAGGTAATTAACGTAATGGTCTATGGCAGTAGATAAACTACTTATTTCTGATGAGGAAGGGCTGGAGGTTTTGTAGCGGATTTATATGTCACACTACCTTTTGCTACAAGGTTGTCACTGCACAGACTGCCCGTCTGCCGGCACAACTAGACAGTCAGCCTTCGTAGGCTTGACAAGCAACAGTCTACCTCAACCCAGAGGTGACCCCGTGCCGGGATGGCACGAACAAAGCGTTGTAAAGCAAGCAACAGTAATGAGCCCTCGGCTCAGACATATACACTCGGTGCTTTCAAGTGATATACCATAATAACCTTTATTCATGACCAGAATACAAGGTGGCAATCCAATGCAAGGACAAGAGGTAATGCTCATGCCATGTCATGTAATGCAATAAGTATGAAAAAGGCTCTGCCTTTTATGGGCAGAGTTACAGGAAGCACTTTGGTAACTTTCCATCATGCACAGGAAGCATGGCAGGAAGCACTATAATATATACAAAACAGTACTGTCCAAGAGGGTATTAATAAATGAGTTAAAGTACACTGGCGCCCAGAAGTAGGGGCGCTATGACTGGCTTTTCCAGCAATAGGTAGATATCTCCTTTGGTAGGTTCCGTAGTCTTTATGAGCCTTTGATCCATCTTTCTTAACATCTAAGGTTAACCAGCTCCTGGATATGGTCTCTGGAGATTCTGGAGCTAAGTTTGCTCTCTCAGCTATGGCAGCCATCTTGGTACTGACCCGGGATAGCTACCCAGGGTCGGGGTAGTAAATACCCAGTTCCGGTATGATTAATTATTACTGTATATTGCTCAAACAGAGCAATATGTTTGCTACAACAAAACCCGGTCTTTGTTTATTGTGTCCAAGGGAGGCATGCCTGTGATAGCCACCATCAGGGGGACCCCTGCGCAGTAGTGGTCAATGTTAGTGGTCAGTAAAATTCCTTTATAGTTAGGTTCTGTGGGAGCAATTAAAGTTATCAAACCAAACCCTGTGTTTATCACACACCATTAGAATCATGGGTTTAGAAGCCACAAAGCAAATATTGGATGCACGTTCCTTGTTAATTCCTTGTGGTGAATTAAACCTTTATATCACAAAGCAATAATTTTTTTTTTTAAGAACTTGACATGCCAAAAGTTAGTTGAGTTTTGACCACAAATAGGAATTAATAAAAGGGGAATCTCCAGTTTATCAACCATTGGCTGAAACTAACCTTGACATTACAACTAAGTGCTCATGGTCTGTAGTGTGAGCACCAGTAAGCACCCAGCTAGGGCAAGTTATCTTCATCAAGAGCAACTAATGCTACAACGACATGTTGAGACTTCGTACATCAAAAAGAAGCTAAATAAAACATGTGAGAAACGACATAAGGTGAACATACATGTACAGCATCATTTGCTACTGCTACTGGTCAACATGAAGTTGTTGTTTCTACTTGTCGCTCTTGTCTGTGTCTTCGCTGGTGAGTTTTGTATGTTACTAGTTAGCACTTGTGTGTTAGGGATAGTTTGTGGTTGCTTTGCGTCAAAATTTTTTCTGTTATTAAATTTAGCAAACGCAGCTGTAATTGGTCGACCATGGTTATGTGGAGGATTTGCCTGCAAACTCTATTGTCCAGGTGGCAAATATAGTGTGGATAAAAATGGCTGCAAACTTTGCAGCTGCGGTAAGTGTTGCATCAAGTACTTATTCCTATTATGTTTCATTATGTGTGCACACCTGTATGTTTAACTAGCGGGTTACAGGAGAGACATGGAATAGTTGAAATAGTTACCACTCTTATCAATTAGTGAAGAGATCATAAGTTATTGATGATTATAAATGAGATTATGGTTCAGTAGACTCGTAAAATATATATTCAAAACTCAAAGGACGTAGAAGATTTAGGAAAAATGACAGTTGGTGCATATTTAGTAAGAATGTTGGTAACTGAAAATAATGTTCAGGTATACGCAGAGAAACCAGACAGACTAGGGGAGAGGAAGCCATGATTAATGTTGACACGACGAAAAACTTCTGTCACTATATTTTCATAACTTCATGTTGCCTAGTTTGAAAAGATGTCAAAGTATCACAAAAAATAAAACACAAAAATCCTGCTTCGCTAATAGTACCAGTCGAGGCTCATTGTAACGTGCTTTGTGTGTCCAACCATAGCGGGTGGTTAGGAGGATGAGTTCTGAGGGAGGAAAAAGAAAAATAACAGATAATAGTGTGATGGAGATTTTGTAAGATGATAATAATAGAGCTAATAAACAATGATGATTTAATTATTATGAAGCAAATATCAGTTCTGTTTATATCACGTTATATCACGGCAACACAAAAACATCCCTTGGTTTGGGTATATAATGAAAAAATGATAAATTAGCAAAAATGAGCTAACAAGTCATTAATTTGTATAATTATTGCTAAATACCCTAACACTCGAAAAATCTCATTTAATTGATGGTTTTTTGTAGATTTAAGGGCCGTTCTCTCATAGACAGATGGATGCCACTTCTTACAGAACTATCAGTTACTGTGTATTTTGTGTTGAGAAAATATAACATTGATGTTAATTTGTTTATTCTAGTTATCGCCAACTTGTTCTTTATGGTACAAAATAACTTAAATGTGCAAAGTTTCTACACCTTGAATTAGCGCAAACAAAATCAAGTAAAACTCACAACAATTGTACTTGAAAGCAAATAATTTTTTGCATCGATCAACTGGGAAAATACTTCATCCTTTTCAATTCTTCAATAGCGCTTGCATAAACATTAAGCTTGGTAATGCCTCAAAAAGTAAAAAAAACACCTAAAACTAATATCAGTATTAGCATAACTATTACTACTTTTTGTTTCAAAGTTGCATCAACATCAACAATTTCACTTGCACTATCATCAACCGTATCTTTTTCATTCATTGCTCTCAGCTCCGGATCTTGTTCCCCCAACATCTTGCCTATCAATAGTTTTATAATAAATTAATGTTTTTCTATACAAAATACTGTATTTATATCATTATTTGTGAAGGTTACTGCATACACAATTTATAAACAGGGAAATCAAATATCGAGTGCGCACAAAAAAGCACATGCGACCATGAGAACTATATTGTCCTTCAGGCACCCTTCTGAGATCTGCTCATATATTACTACTATATAAGCAGATAACCAATCATACAATGCAAAAGGTTAAGTAGAGAAGGTGCCGAGTTCCTAAATGGCGGAGTTCTTGTTTTATTGTCCAATAGCAAGCTCCTGCTAGTCATAGGGCTATAGCTAGTCTGGAATTGGCAATATTGTTTATCGAAAGAGGATGCTTCCGAATTATGGTTTGGTAAGGATACTGGAGCTATACCCAGGTTCCTGGGCTAAATGGCCATCTTTTACCAGCCCAGTAGGGGGTGTATCAGCCCATTAGGGATCATTAATGACCTGTAGGGGCCACTACCAACCATGTAGGCTGTGTTGGTGCTTTGATAGCACTGTTGAAGTTTCAGCCATTCATGAGCACAAGGAGCCAAGGTAGGTAGATGTTTCTACTGAGACTTTACGGCTAAATATACCACGTTACTATTAGTATACACATAGCTTCGTTCCACGCACCTCTTATACCTGTCAGTCAAAAGCCTACTGTAAGATACTAAGCGTTAGAATCTTTTAAATCCTAAAGTTAAAGCTGGCATAAAATGGCTAAGCGAAATTAAATGTACTCTGTACTCAAACTCGTATAAAGACAAGAGCACTTTGGTTGATCAAGTGTCGTGTCTACCTTGCATATAGCATGCCATCGATTGCTGAAAAATACCAAAAGCTGCAATGTTTTCAGCACCATCATATAATTCAGTATTTTACACCAAAGCATCGTGTATCCAAAAGCACCCCAAATGGAGATAATGGCCTATATATTGCTGCATCTTGCTGTGGTATGATTGTGTGGCACCATCACATGGCTTGCTACATGTATATTAATAAGAAAAAGCTTTACTAGTCCTTTCAGAGTCACCGGAAGCTTGCATCAGCACTTAGCATCATGTGAAACAACATCAGGTGAACAGTTACGTAGATCCTGAGGCGCGTCATCATTTACCTACAGCAACTCGGTCAGCATGAAGTTGTTATTTTTATTGGTAGCTCTTGTCTGTGTCTTTACTGGTGAGTTATGTATGTTATTTGTGTTGCTAATGGAGTCTGAAGGTTAGCTTATGATTTGTTTGTGACTGAAAGTGTTTTGTGAATTATTATAGCAAATGCAGCTGTGATTGGCCGACCAACCTCGTGTGGATCTGTGTGCTTGATTTACTGTCCAAATGGAAATGTAATGGATAAAAATGGTTGTCCCACATGTCGTTGCAGTAAGTACTGAACCGGGTGCTGACCTATATGTCTATTTCATACCACTCTTGAAGTTTTGATCAATTTGTTTAGCTGTTGTTTACAGTAAAGAGTTGTTTCACTAAACTGTAGGACATTTATAGCCAATGGGCTGATATACAAGTTGGTGCTACTACTAGCAGGTCTCTATAGCCAACCACATGTCAAACTTTATAAGAACCATCCTTAAGCAGTAACTGTGTATCTATATTTGTAGACCCATTCTACAAGCGATAGACCTAGTTCTCTATTCATGGTATCAAAAGGGAAGGGAGCCACCCTCGTGTACAATAACACAAATATTTTGTACTCTATGCTTAGCAAATATAGTTTTGTTGTGAACCTCTTAGTCCCTTTGATTTACCAACAGAGTTTAGACTATCATAATAACATTCTCAGTTATCAAGTATCCCCTCTCTTCACATCAGAGTTATCCCAAGCCAGGATAACTCCTAAAGCAACCCTAAAGAAAAACTATACGAGATTAAATACTCCAATGAGAACTCAACTCAAACAAACTGCATCTAGTCTAAAAGTACGAAACCATTGCTCTAACAACGGTCCAATATAAAAACATCATGTGAAAAACGTTGCATCACAAGCTAATAACGGAGAGACTTATTCTAAACATGGAAACAGCCAATGGCAAGTAAGAAAATTATGCACATTGAATGATGGATGACCAGAGATAGACATAACCAGTGGTTTAAGCTAGTTTATTGCTTATCAACAGAAGCACAAGAGTCATATGGAAGTGGTGTTTTGCATGCGGTGTGTAATTAGCAGACAAACCGATATCTAGCTACTAACTCTCTTTCATGGCCTCTGGGCGTGGATTTACCACACTTGGTTTTCTAATAAAATTGTGCATTTGGCCCTTGTGTACTTGAGTGCTATTTCTATCAAGGCATTAACATAATTTGAGAAATTTTCTGTTTTACCACCTTTGCGGAGTTCTATCCACGATCACTTTAACCAACCTGTGCCACCTGGTGTTGCAAAGTCTGTATGATTGTTTGGCCGCCCCTTATTCCAGTTATTTTGTGGTTAGATAGACTGCTTGCTGAAAAATTACGACAGGGTTGAAAGGTGTGTATTCTATCACAATACATTAAAGCAAATACACTGTTAGACTGAAAAATGAAGTTTGGAAATCATTTGTCTTGTAAGAAGTAGGCAAATGACAATATAGATTTGAAAACACAGAAACTAAGGTTGAGTAGTGTCACAATAGCAAAAGTTGAGTATAAGAAATGTTGGTAGTAAAAATCACAACAATTTTATTTTACAATCCCCTACTGAAACTGACAAAACTACCTAAAGGTCGGTAAATAGTTTTTTAAAGTATTGTGAGAATTTACAGGTGCTACAATTGATAAGATATTGTAAAGGTTTGCTGTGCTATCCTTACAGAAGATACTACTATGTTTGGACTGGCTATTATCAACTCTGAGTGGAGAGAACCAATCCTGCTATAAACACTAGTCATGAGTTGATGGGGAAGGGAGTCCCAAATCAGATTACTTGAACTGTTCATTATTTAGCAAGTCAGTCAGTATGGCCAACTAAATACACAGTGTGTTGGTTAGATGTATTTGCTTACAAGTGTTACAGTTCGCAATGATATCAATGCGCACTCCAGCACTACACAACAGGCTTTAAGCAACTCCAATTTATCCATTTCCAATGATCGTTGAAAATGTAGAATGTAGTACTGACATGTTTAAACAAAAAACTCCCGATTAAAAATCCACAAGAGAATAAATTGGCAATCACTTAATAGCAAAATTTAATGAAAAATTGTTTGTTTGACCACATACTGTGGTGGACTTTGGCAGCACACATGCTTTATACATACCTATACCCTAACCTAGAGGTGACTCTGACACTATTAACTAGTCAGACAGGCCTCCCCAAGTGATATAACCAGTAGGCATTGCTTAGAAGTAGATGACTTGTCACACCTATCCTGCAGCTACTAACCCTGCAGCTACTAACCCTGCAGCTACCGACCCTGCAGCTACCGACCCTGCAGCTACCGACCCTGCAGCTACCGACCCTGCAGCTACCGACCCTGCAGCTACCGACCCTGCAGCTACCGACCCTGCAGCTACCGACCCTGCAGCTACCGACCCTGCAGCTACCGACCCTGCAGCTACCGACCCTGCAGCTACCGACCCTGCAGCTACCGGCCCTGCAGCTTGCCTTACTGACCCTGTAGTGACCTTTACCGACCCTGCAGTGACCTTTACCGGCTCTGCAATGGCATACCGGGTCGGCAACAAGATGGCCGCTCTAACCAGAGTTCTAAAAAAGATCTGTATCAACTCCCGAAGACGTATCCAGGACCGACCTACTTCCACTTACCGTCTACCTGGATCGTAAGGCTAATTAGACTAAGGACTTAATTGTATAGCTTATTCCATTGCCACTAGGCGCCTTATGTTTTTAACATTGTGTGATCTTGAACGTATTGTCATCTGATTGGTGGCAGCACTTCCTGTTTTGTTTTATTGGTCGCACCAACATGATGCAATACACTTCCTGTGATCAGCCTATAAAAGGCTGCTTTTTCATATATACTTTGCCACTTATCACTTGCTGCTACTGCTTTGGACTTCTCTAGGCGGTTGCCTCCCTAGAGCTTGATATGTGGACAATAAACGTATTCTATTCCATAAAACTATACTTAGTTTGTCTGAGCCGAGGGCTCACTAGTAGTGAAGTCATTACCGACTTCTCGGTTGCACTCTGCGGGTCTGACCGACCCTGCGTTACCTCTAGGAGAGAGGTGTTGTTATGCTGCTTCACGAGCTAGCGCTGTGAACGGCTGTTTTCAGTGGACGGTAGTTGGCGCTCTACCGACAGAATCCACTACAATGCTTACAGAATAGCTCATTTTTTTACCTTAAGCACAAAAAATTGCCTGCAGAAGTTGTCTCTGTGGGTATGAGAGGGTTGCATAATATAGCTAGAAAATGTGAACTAGCCCAACAGTTACATTGGGTTATGCAATTGATAATGTTTTATAATAAGCATAACACCATGAGTGCCAAACAAACATAAAAGAATTGAATCAATTTTAGGAAACTGCCAACGGTAAAAGCATTCCGTTATTTTACTGCAACTGGTCTTCAAAATTAGTGGTAAAAACTTTACAGAACCAATAAAAATGGGACACAAAAACTGAACGATCTTTTGCTTGCTATTACAATGATGCTGTGATATACCGCAGTAGTTTTGTATGTATTAATGTGTAGAAACCTCTTCTACACATGCTATTGTAGCAGATTTCTTCCTGCTACTACGGACACAACGGCATCCACTCCAACTAGACACTAGCGACTGCTTCGGAGTCCACGACCCAGACAAATCACATAAAGATTACACGAATAAGATACTTTATTACATTAATCTATTTAGCAACATAATACAGTTATAGCACAGAAATCCGCTAACTTCTAACTTCTCACATGAGCAATGGCTCCTTTTACAGGAGAAGACAGGAAAACTCACCCCCTTATTAGGGGTGAGCCAATAACATACAATGACAAAAATATACACAAATAAAAATATATAATATAAATCACAACGACAAGGCAAGCCAATGAGAGAAGTGAGCACATGGCAGGGTGGCTTTGAGCTTTCGTTCCGCTCTTTCTGTGGTGGAAATCTTCCACTCCTTATAAGGTATCCACATTCCTAGTCTCTGCTCCTATCGTTTGCATTGCTCTGATCTCCATAAGGCGAAGGGTTTTCAGCTCCTGAGCTACCATGCTACCTTTAGCCATCATCTTTTTTGGCTGGACCGGAGTACCAACCTAGGGTGACCGGAGGTAGGTTCTCTATCTCTATATATATACAATACAAGGTCTATACAGGCCTTGGGTAGCCGGTATCCTTAAATCCACAGAAATAAATATATAAGTAATTAAAGGAAAGGCTCCGGGTCCACTCAAACCTTCTGTTGCTGGTAGAGTAAGGGGTGTAGGGGGATTTAGGGTGGAAGGGGGTGGGGAAAGGGGCTTAGTTTGTCTAAATATAATGAAAACCTCTCACACTATTAGCGGAGAGATGGTCTGTGAGGCACAGAGACTTCTCTCAGTCACTGTTTAACTGTCGACAAACCACTGCTTGGGTTTACTCACAATGAAAAGGAATAATGTGTGTCCGACTCTGTATAGAATAGCAAGGATGGTCATGTCCCCTACAGGGTAGGTCATGTTTCCTGCAGGCTCGGGCTTGACCATCTGCAGACTCAAGGTTGCGTACCCAGGATCGGCCATGTCAGTCTAAGATGAATACCTTGGCTCAGGATCCTAAGAATAGACTAATTGCTTCAGAAAAATGAACCCAGGATAAAAATACCCTACAACCTCAAGATTCATGGGCCTCAAGCTATAGAAACCCCTAGGAAAACACAGGAGGTGGGTCACGATACACAAACATTGCCAACCCATTAACTATGCCCACTGCCACTAGGAGCAGTCATGTAGGAGCAGACCTCGGTAAAAAATTGTGAAGACTTTTGAGGATCAGGTAACTGTCATGCCTCATTCTTTCCCCTGTCGATACATGATCGTTTTTATTACTTTTTAAATTTTTTTTCCTAGCACATGCTCCTCCCCATTACTTTTTAGTAGAATAAGTGTAATAAATGGAAATGTACATAAATGAGCATTTATACAGAGGCACTTGTCCATTTCTGTTCATCTATGTCCATACAGAAATGGACGTAAATGGACAAAAATGGACAAGTTCATTTATATGCATGTACATTTATGTACATTTCCATTTATATTCATGTTCATTTATGTTTATATCTACTCCTGTCCGTGTTGTACAGTTTGTAGAGGTTTTTACAATATACAGTTTGTACCTGCATGTACAAACTTTACATACATATACAATGTACATAAATGTACAAACGGAGCGAGTAGGAAATCCAGCTGTCGAAATAAAAAAGAGAAAAAAAAAATCATGAAGAAAGAGGTTGTAGGTATGTGGCAGGTGTAGACAATTGTCAGGAATGGGGATAGAATTCGTGGCATCAACTTTCACATGAGTAGTTATAATATACTCATGTCAGAACTTTGTAGCATAAAAACAACATATTAATAGAACATGAGTTGTAAATCGAGGGCTAGCTCCGGAGAGTAACTCTAAATTAAATCACCATGAGGCATAACTTTTACATGATCCTCAAATTAATTTTCACATTTTTTACCGAGACCTACTCCTATTACACTAAAAAAAAATAGAGAGGAGTATGTGCCAGGAAAAAAAGACGTAAAAAGTAACCAAAAATCCATGTGTCGACAGGGGAAAAATTGAGGCATAACTGTTACCTGATCCTCAAAATATCCTTACAATTTTTTACTGAGATCTGCTCCTACATTACTACTACTAGGCGATAAAGTCAGTGAACAAGTGTCAATAACCAAAACGGTAGTATCCCTTCTGGAGAGGGAACAATGATTGAGCCTCTAGTAATATTGTAACGGTTTTCCCCGGTATATGAGGACACGGTTAGAGGTACTTGCAAGAGTGCTTATTTAGGCTGACTTGTTTCTGCTTTACGTGGTAGCGTGGCAACAGAAATGACAAGGCAGTTTGATCTATCCTGATATGGGATAAAATTAAATGCTGCTACTAGAGCAAGCACAACTGTGTATAGGGCAACCAGCCGCGCAGATTCCACAAGATTGATGATAACAACAGTAGTAATATATGAGCAGATCTCCCTACCAAGTGTTTTTTTGTGGATTAGATCTTGGAGTTTAGGCAATGGGTTACGGCGTTGGATGAATTCGCCGAGTTTATATTGTATTTTACTTGAGGGGTACTTGAGTGGCATTTGAATGGCATTTAAGTGGCATTCGAGTTTTGATTATTTTTTTACTTGATTTGAACTCATATGGCAACTAGATTTTGAATGTATGGCATTTAAGTTTTGATAACTCGAACTCATATGGCATCTTGAGAGAAAGGAGAGAGGAAAAGAGGAGAGAGGAGATACATCTACATTGAATAAATACATTGATTAAAAATGAAACAATATGTGAATATATACATTTATTGTATAATAAGTAGGGATACATAAAGAGAACATATTAAATATTGTAAGCTTGAAATAGTTCCAATATCATTTCAAATGAAAAAATGGATGATGAGAGATTTTCATCCGTTTGTATGTATCTACATATATCTGATTGAAAATGATATAATAATTCAGTAGTCCATTGTATTGAAATCAATTTTTGAGTGAGCTCTTTATTCCACACTTTTCTTTGAATTTTCTTTAAGTAATCATTAATACTGACAGTTTTTGACATTTTTACAACTGTTTGAAAATTGTTTTTAGTCATAAGCTTAAATATTTCTACTGAATTGTCAACGTATTTATGTGTAGTGTATGGTCGGTATTGTATCGGTGAAAGTTCTCCATGTAAAGAAGCTACAGTTAGCAAATGCTGTGTCATACATAATAATATAGCTTGTAATGTCAAGCGATATCCAATCTTTTCCTGTACTTCAACATTTTCTTTAATATAGCTATGATATATCTTTGGAAGGTAGTCTTTGATTGTGTATCTTTTTGAACTCATAATGAACTAAAATAAAATGTTAAGTATTAGTATATGATGATTAAACAGTGTTGTAAAATAATTACATTTTAACTTTTATTAAGTAATTTTTCTATTAATTCTTACCTTATCACCAAGAAATCAGCTGTAGTAGTTGATGAAATCAGTTGTAGCAGTTGATGAATCAGTTGTAGTAGTTGATGAAATCAGCTGTAGTAGTCGATGTTTTATTGCTGGAGAGAATGATTTCTATGCAGAGAGAGCTGTTCTTATATAGTATAAGCCACTCCTACTCATTTAGCTTATAGCCATTAAAAACACTCACGCGAAAACTCTATCAGAATAGTGTTATTCGCGTGAAATATCCCTGTTTTATTCGCGTGAAAATAAAAAATTTCATTCCCGCGAAAGCAACGGTTTCCATTCGCGTGAAAATGAAGTATATATTCCCGCGAAAGCATTGGTTTGTATTCGCGTGAAAATAAAATTTTTATTCCCGCGAAAGCAATGGTTTCCATTCGCGTGAAAATAAAATTATTTATTCCCGCGAAAACATTGGTTTGTATTCGCGTGAAAATAAAATGTTTATTCCCGCGAAAGCATTGGTTTGTATTCGCGTGAAAATAAATTATTTATTCCCGCGAAAACATTGGTTTGTATTCGCGTGAAAATGAAATGTTTATTCCCGCGAAAGCATTGGTTTGTATTCGCGTGAAAATAAATTATTTATTCCCGCGAAAACATTGGTTTGTATTCGCGTGAAAATAAATTATTTATTCCCGCGAAAACATTGGTTTATACTCGCGTGAAAATAAAATGTTTGTTCCCGCGAAAGCAACGGTTTCCATTGGTGTGAAAATAATTTATTTATTCCCGCGAAAACATTGGTTTGTATTCGCGTGAAAATAAAATGTTTATTCCCGCGAAAACATTGGTTTCTATTCGTGTGAAAATAAAATGTTTATTCCCGCGAAAGCAACGGTTTCCATTCGCGTGAAAATAAATTATTTATTCCCGCGAAAACATTGGTTTCTATTCGCGTGAAAATAAAATGTTTATTCCCGCGAAAGCAACGGTTTCCATTCGCGTGAAAATAAATTATTTATTCCCGCGAAAACATTGGTTTGTATTCGCGTGAAAATAAAATATTTATTCCTGCGAAAGCAACGGTTTGTATTCGCGTGAAAATAAAGTATTCATTCCCGCGAAAGCAACAGTTTCCATTCGTGTGAAAATTAAATGTTTATTCCCGCGAAAGCATTGGTTTGTATTCGCGTGAAAATAAAATATTTATTCCCGCGAAAGCAACGGTTTGTATTCGCGTGAAAATAAAGTATTCATTCCCGCGAAAGCAACAGTTTCCATTCGCGTGAAAATTAAATGTTTATTCCCGCGAAAGCATTGGTTTGTATTCGCGTGAAAATAAAATATTTATTCCCGCGAAAGCATTGGGTTGTATTCGCGTGAAAAAATGTTGATTCATAGGATTTAATCAGTGCAACTTTACCTATTTAAGAGCCACTGTTTTCACACAGAAAGCATCCAGTTCTACAACGACTAGCGGAGAAGCAACATCTACTAAATCTTTCATTGCAACAACTAGGAGCTCATCTTCTTTATAAAGGTAAGAGTAAAAATATTTATTTTTTGTTAGCTAACGCTACTAGGTTTATGACCTTTATGATCTTTTAAAATTAATTACGAAAAATTAAACAAAATGTTTTGTTTTTTTTAGAATGAATACTCAAGACGAAGGAAGTCAACCGATGAATGAAGAAGCAGGATCCCAGCAAACCCTTTCCCCATCACCTTCTCCTATCTTTGATATGGCAGAAAGTCAATTGGTGGTTGATGAACCAGAATCCCAACAAGATTTTACTTCATTCACATCTCCTACTAACAAGCTGTCTTCAAAAAGAACATCGATGAGGAAACGATCTTTTATTGATTTGACAAAAGATGAGAATGAAACTGGCTCGAAGTGCAAAAAACTAGTTTTGACGGATGTTGGAGATGAAACGCTTTTTCGTCACACCAGAATACCCTTTCAAGATGCTGGAAGTAATGAACTAACCACTCTCACCTACAAGAGCGCTGGGTTAATAAACTCTCTCTCTCCAGATAGTCTAGAAAAACTTGAAGAATCCATGGAAATCCGAGAACTACCAGTACCAACAGTTATGGAGGTGTTGTCTGTTGAATTTCGTGATGAATCAAAGTGCACCATGATTTACAACTACCGAAAGAATAAGAAGATAACTCGGGTGAAGAGTGATGTTTCAACCGAAATAGGACTGCTTGTTAATAAAGCTAAGCAAACACGTCCAATTGTTTTAATTTATATGGGAGAAGGAAAGACAGGAGATGCGATTTTTCGTACTGCTGAATCTCATGGATGTAATCGAAAGATCAACGATCCATTCAACTCATTGTATGGCAAGAGTTTGAGACAAATACAGGCTTATTTCAGTGTTGCTCACCTACACGATTTTCCGACAGGAAGTGTTATAGCTTATGAGAATCCTGGAATGCTAAGAAAATGTGATACTCGTTGGAACAAGACTGCTGATGTTATAGTGGCTAATTACAGATGTATGGTGAAAGGAGAGCTATTGATTGGAGATCTTAGCATCCCTGCTCAAATAGCTTCATCTGTGGTGGCGGAAAAAAGTGGTGTAATCGTATTCAGAGGACTGAAACAAAATACGAACAACATGATTTCCTACGACATCATTCTACTCTCAGCTCTTCAAGCTTTCATTCAAGTCTCAGAACTGTTTGATACTTCGCTGCAGCACACCTGTCTCTCCTACTTTGATGAAAATGAAAAAGAGAATTGTCCAGAACAGCATATCAGAGTCTTAATCGATAACACAAAGGATGTGACTCGTCTTCTATGATGGTAAGTTTCATATCTATTTAAAGAAAGATCTGAAGTATTTTTGTAAAATTAATTCATATAACTATGTATGATAGAGTCATTAGTTACTATGTCTTTTAGATATAACTAAAGAGCGCTCCTGAGGAAGAAAATGAGAAGATCTTATTTACTTCTTGCTTGAAACATTACAAAATAATAGTTTTTATAGGTTCTGTAGTGTTTAGCACAAATAATGAGATAAGTTGTATTTTATTCATTATATTTGTTATATCAAATAAAAATCAATTATAATAATTTATTTTAACAATTTACTTAGTAAATTAGTTCCTTGTATATGTACACCATCTATTCCTTCTACTGTATTATCTTCTATGAACTCGAAGTTAGGATAGGTCTGTATGATAAATCTCCGTATTGAGTGATCTCTCATCTCACTATCTCCTATGTCTCGTAAACTTCTAACAATTTCATCCATACTCCATCCTCTACTTCTCAGTAAACAAAAGTATACACAATAGTCGCCACATACAGTTGACAAAAAATTTTGTAGTTGTGTTTCATTACTTCGTATTGTTTCATATCCTCCATGAATACTTAGTATTTCATTTACATCCGGATAAAAGGAAACAGAACGTCCAAACGAGTCAAAAAAATCCACCTCTGAATCATTAGCGTACACAGCCAACCAATGCTCTCCGGGTTGATGAGAATAATGGGTGTTGAATACGAAACATCCTGTTGGAAAATTGCAAATTTGCTTCCAAAACTGTTCTCTAGCTCCAACATGAAACCCTACGCTTTGACATAAAACGTCTGAAGATAAGATCGAACGAATTTGTATGGTATTCATCTGTAACTTTCTGTTTAAAGCACTGCGTCACCTCCGATAGTTAATTGAAGAATGCTATCCATCTCCAACACACCGTCTTTTACAAAGTATGCTACCAGGGATAATCCATCCGTCGTGTTAGCGCTAAAACGAATTTCCACACTTGTTGTGACATTTTTCATAGAGTGAAAACCTTCTTTAAGAAAATCACCAGTCAAATCAAATCCATAAAGTGTAGTACCATCAAGGTATTGTTCTTTCGTAATACCGAGACTATCACCTTCAAGCAAAGTTCCGGTAGCGTGTAGAAACTGATGATATTCTCTTCCAAAAACTCCTCTAGCATAATTTGGTTCAAATCTCCTTCCAATTGGACAATCACCAACTCTCAATACAATACTATCAACACTAGCATGCTGCATTCTATATGGATTCAAGGCGAAACGTCCGTTCATTGCGTTGTGATTAACTAAACCTAAATAAATTTGTTTAGGTTTTTGTTTGTTTTCTTCCAAAGTGATGTCGATCTGCGCAACACCAGCACGAATTCCATATAGTTTTATCCGTTTTCGATCAACAGGATAAATGTAGTTGTGACCTTCCAATGCCAAGCTGAGTTGGGAGTTTTGTATTGTAGGATTCACCTTAACTTTACAAAGATGAAGTTCAAATTTATCAATTCTAATCTTTGCCCCTCCTGCAGGCGACTCATTCGCAGCAAACAAAGCTAGTTTGCCAGAGGCACGCTCAAACTCCAGCTGCATAGTAGGACCTGGTATTATTAGTTTTTTCTGCTGAAATAATGCGAGATGAGGTTTTCCAGTTAATTCTATTGTCTTTCCACCTATGATTAGAGCTCTCCTCTTTTTCTTATCAGCGGTTTTGTGATCAGTAGCGTCTTTGCTAGTTGAATCATCATACAACCATCCTTCCATCTTACCTTGATATTTCTTTCTTTCTGCACTGTTTTCGAGTAGTTGTGAAAAGTAGGAGCGTAAACCGTAGTTGTTAGCGTATTCAACGGTGGTTCCTTCTATCGACATTTTCAACTCACTGAATAATGCATGCATTGAATCCCCCATCCACACAACTGCATCATCATCATTACCTGAAATATTGGTTCCATCATCTTGAACAACCGTGGCTTCAACTTGCAGAAACGAGTTGTAAAGATCTGTGTAATGTTCAGTGCTCCCTGACAAGGTTAACTCAATACTACCATAAGGATCTAACCTATCAGGTCTGATGACAACATATTCCGATCTTTCTACCGATATGTTTGTTGGTTCCGTAGCAAATACATCCAACGTTGGATTTATGTTGTAGGAAGAACCTTCCAACTTATTACCTGTTGTTCCATTTAGGCTAGCCATCTTTTGCGAGTGATGAATGCTTGAAGCGTTACCGCTTAATGAATATAGATATCAAGCTCAGCTGTCTTTATACCGGATTCTACTGCTATTAAAATATACCACGATTACCAACACCTCTCCTCTTCTTTCCACCTCTTGTTTTTCTCCTTTTCATTCTATCTGGACGGACTGCATTGAGCACATCTCCCCCCAGATCATTCAACTCTGCCAATCCCCTCTTCTTTGCTGACGCTGCAAAACTTTGACCATCGATGACATCACGCGCTACATTTCCACCTACAGACAATGCTCTTTTCCCCAAACTAATTGCTCCTCTTTTCAGCATTGGTGCTGCAGATTTAAGTAAACTTGAAAAAATACTACCAAGTCCATTTCCTCTCATATTAGGCATCACTCGTCGTCCGCTATACACTCCAATTCCATTTCCAGCTTGCATCTTGTAGTACTCATCAAAAAAATCTTTTGAATCCTCAGGGGTGTATCGTACCAAACTCATTATAATTCTTTCTCTCTATAGTGAACCGTCAACACAACCTTTCCACCATCAAATGGTATTCGTTGACCGTCGTCACTCGTTATAAGTACTTTAATCATATCACTATTTAGTGATGAAGCGTCAACATAGTGAGGATTTTTAAATTCTTGATACACAACACTATTCTTCTTTCCTTGAACTGGAACTACTCTCAATAAAGGTACATTCGTATCTCCTACCATTCTATTATCAACAATGTTGGAATAAACATACAGGGATGTTAAACCGGAATTTATATCAGGAGGTGTGATATTATTGTATCTACCACGAGGGTATGTAGTTTGTGATTCAAATCCAAAAATATATGCTATATCTTTGGAAAAGCTTATGGCAGTATCAGGATCACTGTTAGTTAGTAAAGCAGTGTTGGTGATCTTGTTGTAGGAGATGGCGAATTTCTTGTCTAAATCCATTTCATTCATTCTCTTTCGTATAATCTCCTCCAACTCCTCTATACTATCATATCTTCCATTACCGATTAGGATGAAGGAACTTTTCGCTTTTACCGGAGACATTAGTCTTTTCTAGATATATTTTCCCTTCGGTAACATTTTTCCAATTATTAGAATAAGTCATATCTAGCAGAGCTACCTCCCATTTACCACCATTGATAACCAAATATTTATACAGTCTCACTGTAAATTCGGAATTGTTATTATCAGGAAACTCTTCACCACTAGAGTTTGAGGGTAAAGTTATCAGCATCGACATTTTCCCAACGTATGATGATTATATCAAGCGTTCTTTCCTTATAAACTATTCATCTACCCACTCGTTGAACTTTTCTCCGTATCCTAACCACTTAACCAGAATCTGTCTTTTACCTCTTTTCATTCTTCTTCCCAATATCTTTTCAATTCTGAAAATCGTGGGTTTTTTTACTTTTTGCAACTCTTTTTCGTAAAAGGTGCATCAATCATCTCCTCAGCTAAATCTTTTACCCTATATACAACAGGTTTTTCATCAATAAGTACATCAGTGATTATAAAAATCTCAATCGTCCAATTCGGAGTGTATCCTCTTTCAAACGCTCCTCTTGCCTTACTTATTCTCACATAATCCCCAACTTTAGTTTTGCTTCTTGAGTTAAACTATGTTCACCTCCTTCATACACACGATTCCATACGAGTTCTTGATTTTGAAAATTCACATCATTTGGTCTCATACCTATAGCACCATGAATTGTGTTGTTGTATGCATTAACCATTTCTGGTAAAGCATCAATGTATCTATCATCATCTTTATATGTCATATATCTATATATCTTCTCTTTTAAAGTTCTGTTAAAACGCTCCACCATTGATGCCTTTATCGTTTCATTTTCGGTTGTAAAGCGCTTGATCTTTTTTTCAGCTAGCAGAGTCTTGACATTGACGTTGTCAAACTCTTTACCTTTATCAGATTGTAAAGCTTTATAATTTTCCCCTTCTAGTATTCTTCTCAATCCTCTTGCTACTACCGGTCCTGATTTGTTGATGAGCGGCACAGCCCAACCTTTTCTAGATAAAGAATCAATAGCAGTTAGTAAAAATGCTGTATTATTATTTTCATCTCTTCGAGATCGAACATCCATCAAATCTACCTGTAGCTGCTCCCCTATTCCAGCTACAATTGTAGGACGACGCTTAAACTTGGTTACAACTTTTTTATGTAACGTGTAGGCATCCTCACCACTCAACCATTCACGGATTCTTTTTTCTCCCTCTCGTTTTTCTACGAGCTTTCAGTAAAGCTCTAGCTCCTCGTAGAGATGTATGTAATGCAGGATTGTAATACAACTCTTTTAGCGTGTCGATGTCCATAAATTAGTACCGGGAACGACCAACTTTTCTTCTGAGTACGTGTTCGATGCGGGGATTTTCTGACAGTTGTGATTCCTTCATCAGTTAGCAGGCTTTTAAATCTACTGTAATTGGTATTTCCCGATTGTATTTTACCTCCTTCGGTTAGAACGTCTCGTAGTAAAGTTTTGGAAGTCCTAGGATTCAACCAACGTTCTCCAATTTTCAGTCTGTCCTTCTCCGAGTCGAATCTACCAATTTTACTCAGATTATTCAACATTTTGACAGCGATCGTTTGATCACTCTTTTTTTTTGTTAAATCAGCTGCTTTTTTTTCAAAATCTTTTAAATTTTCGCTTTCACTATCGTGCTCATCTTCTCCATCAGTAAGAAATGTACTTCCTAGTAAGGTTGTGTCTTCAGTATCAAACAACCTTCCTTTTATTAATTCCGTCCCAATATCATCATCATCATCAACCATTTTCACTGATTCTAACTCATTGTCTTTATCAACATTTGGTGAAAAGACATTAGGTTTATTATCAATAATTGTGCTATTGGCCAAAGGAAAAGTAGACTCTGTCTTTTTTTTCTTAATGAGATTCCAACTATCCTTTTGTGTCTGGTTTTGGTTATTTTTAATCTTTTTGACATCAGACAAATACCTACGTAGGTTTTCAACATTTTCATCTAACTTTTCGTATGAGGATAAGTCAGAATCATAAGCCGTTTCCAGTAGATCATTTCGCTTTCGCTTCATATTTCTCACTGTTATAGCTTCCATAGGATTATAATACAATGGAGGTCTGGCTTTCTCTTCCTTTACTACTGTTTTATCATCCTTTCTTTCTGTTAATCTATAGTATTCATCTTCAGTGAGTATAAAATTACGTCTGGAGAATGTTAAAGGCTGTCGATTCATCTTTTTATTGATGATAAAACAGATACAATAGGTGTTATAATAGCATCCAAAAGATTCCCTCTACCACTCTGAATCAAAATTTTACGCTTATCATCAACTCTCCCTCTACCACTAAGTTTATGTAGCTCCTTCTTGTAACGCTGCAACTCAATAAACTGCTCAGAATCAAGAGGAACATTACCTAATATAATATTTTTAACACTTTCTATCAATGATTGAAACAAATCTGAGTTAGCCTTTTCGACTATAGCGATTTTCCCTTTCTTACTCAGATCATCCAGAGCTAAAATCGCCATTCTATTTCGCATCATTCGTGTTGAGAGTTTCATCTTTATCTTCTCCCTCCGCCTAGCACACTTTTAAGTAACCCTGGAACTATATTGCTGATGATAGGTCCTAGTAGAGCGCCTAAAAATCCTCCTTTTTGCAATACAGCTTTCTTATCATCTAACGTTGATTTTCTTACTAAAGCGCTAATATCCTTCACGTTTCGCTGCAACTCATTATACTGAGATGATGTCAATGGTATCGTTCCATTTATAATAGCTTTAGCACATTCCATTAGAGTCATAATAAACTCCTTTTTGGCTTTGGCTATAACAGACTTTTGAATAGCAAAGGTTGTATTGTTGAGCGATAACAACACAGCTGCATTTTTTGTTAATTTTTTCTCCAAAGCTTTAGACATTATAATGCTTTCGTGTTGCGTCGTTGAATAACAAAATATGATTGAGGTGAAGTGAATAGTAATTGTATTTATATCCTTTTACTTGGGTACATATAATATCATAGGGAGAACTGATGTAAAATTTCCCAATAGTCTATGTTGATCATTCGTTTGTTGAGTCGTATCTATTCGTAAATAAGAGTATGGTTTCTTTGTCGCGTCTTCAAAAGCCTCTTGTACATATTTTATTTTTGATGGAAAACATTGTCGAGCCAAATAGGAAATAGAAGAAGCATCTCTAGGGTTTTTAAAAAGAAAAAAATAATGACTATTCAAGGAAATTGTACGATTTCCTTTTAAAAACAGATTCTGAACAATAAAAAACACACTTATGTTCAAATGATGACTATGTTTTGTATACAAAGCATTAGCATCAGCTTTACCAGAAACTTCATCCATGAGATCATCAATTATCAGCCATCGATTTTTACCATCTCTGGGAAAACTCACTGTTATATCTATCATGCCTTCATGAAAAATCACTCCTGATACATCATCAAAGGCTTTTTGGTAGGCTCCATAACAGTAGTGAATCTCTGTTGGTGGAGGGTGTGCTATAGTCTGACTAGCTTCAATCATTCGAAAAATCGCTTGCGTCTTTCCCGATCCTGTTGGTCCTGCAATCATTGCTGTAAAAGGAGATCGCATCCTCGGGTCATAATCTTCAGGTTTCCCATTCATCATAAAAAGATGTTCATCAATCAACAGTAGTTTCATTTATGGTTCCAACAGGAGAGTTTCTCGCTTTTTGTATTTTTTCCATAGCTTCTTCATACATACTAAACTCAGTAACACCTCCAAAAGTGGAAAGCCCTACGACAAATACCAAAATTATCATAATTATCAACGCTTTACGCTTCATACTCGGTAAAACATCTATCATATCACGTTCAGTACCATCAATAGTATCAACTTCATTCATCGGTCTCATCTCAACATCATCCTCTGTCGACATCTTAACTTCCAATAACCATACAATCTTATCACGTTTTCATTTATATACAATGTTAAAACTATCAAAAAAATCAAATGCCATACATGCAAAATCTATATGCCATATAAGTTCAAAATAAGTAAAAAAAATAATCAAAAACTCAAATGCCACTTAAATGCCACTCAAATGCCACTCAAGTACCCCTCAAATGAAATACAATATAAACTCGGCGAATTCATCCAACATCGTAACCCATTGCATAACCTCCAAGGTCTAATCCACAAAAAAACACTTGGTAGGGAGATCTGCTCATATATTACTACTGCTGTCACACAATAAAGCATATATTTGTAAATCTAACCAAAGGTTTTTTTAGCTATCACTAACATTGACCTGTTTTGAGAGAATCTCGCATTTCTTTAATGTTAAGGTCATAGGCAGTATTTTTAGCTTCTAACCTACCTTCCCTGCACAAGAGTGAGGGGCCAATTTGCCCAAAAGAGAATGTGAAGAGCAATGCTTACCCAGCAGTATTCACAGAGTGCTTACAATGGCTAGCTGTAAGCTCTACCTGCAAGCAGCATCTGAACTTCATGTTCTGTAGCTTTGAATATTTGTTTTGGTAGTTACCAAGCAGCAATAAAAACTCAGTTCATGATTGGTTGCTTCACAAAATGTTTCAACTCCTCCCATTTGTTCACCTCTCAAATAGTTGACCTATCGCTGGCTGCAGTAGAGCCAAAGAACTGATCAAGTGATTTAATTTGTAAGCAAAACCAGTTGTGGGCATAAAACACGCCCTTAAAGGTTTCTTTCTCTGTTAGATAGTCACCTTATCTGTAAATGCATTCTGAGAGGTTTTTTAGCCAACTAGTTGACTAAATTTATTACATGAAAGCCAACAAACGTAGATCAAGCTGTACATTATCAAGATCTGTCTGTTCCAATAAATATCTTATTAATTTATAGCTAACCAAAGATTAATCTAGGTTTGCTTGAAGTAATTGTGGCCAGTTAGCACAGACTTTTTTCCTTTATTGTGATTCATTGTACGAAAGTTATTCTATTTATTGTAGCTAACAGCAAAATGTTACATAAATATATGTATTCTGTATACCATGGTAACCAAGTAATAGCATGCTGGTATAAAATGCCTGCTGCAACTTAGTGCAAAAATTGTAAGAGTAAATCAAGTTTCAGTCTATACTTGATTGCTAAAAATCTTTGAGTTTGCAATATTGTCAGTAAATCAACTGAAAATCTTTCTCATGCGCCTGAACCAAACACCTAACGTATTGCATAACTTTTCTTTACCACCATTAGTTAACAAGTAGTAGGCAACTGGTGAGACCACCACCACTACAAACATACATGGAATTTTTGACATTTCTGCTACAAAAACTGACACGAATAGATTTATCAAAGAGATAACAGCTGGGAGACCAAATGTAGCTGACAGAAATGCAAGCATATGTGCTTTTTCTTCTTTTTGATCAGCATACAAATACGCAAAAGTTAGAAAGGTGGTGTGTTTGAGGATTTCATTAAAGCAGTTTACATTAAACAAATACCATTGCAAATACTCAACAAGCAACAAAATTCCGTAAACTTTTCCAAATTTTGGATATGAAATTCCCCCGCTCAATGATTGAACAACAGACTTCAGCTCTTCTAGTGTAGACTTCAATCTCTGTATCACAGGTTGCCACTCATTGTACGCCGTCTTGAGTTTGTCCCATATTTCAAAGCCTGTGTCCTTTATCTCGGTTAAAAGGGCAATCAGCTCATCTTTCTGGTTATCGACTCTGTCAATTTCTGTCTTTGCTTTCTGAGCTGTCTTTGATACATCCTTATAACTTTTGATTGCACTCCCAATAGTAACCGCAGTTGAAGACAACAAGCTGCAGACCATGAAAATTCCACAAGTGAATGGTTCCATGATGAGGTGAAACAGTGGTGAGCTCTTCAGGGAGTGAAATGGTTGAAGTGTCCTCCCCCAAACCTTACAGAGGGAGAAATTACTGCGGAATGGCAATACAGGAAGTTTCAACATTCAGACTATAAACTGTTTGTTTTGCTATATGTGTATAAAAATATGCATGTATGTATACATATGGTACGTATTTATGTAAATATACATTTGTTTTCCTAGTAAAAAGGAATAAATAACAGTTTTCTAACAAATTTCAGGAGGCTTATCACCAAAAAAGTTATGATTCGCTGATACCTGGTGAAAGTTACCAGTTTTGGTATGTCAATCACTTCCTCAAAATACACATTTATTTGTCATACATCATAGTTTCATTTATTTAAAATAATAGTATTCATAGTAGGAAATATCAAAATACCAAGATAAATTATCCACAGTCACATCAAAAAGCATGAAAAATTTATTACTTAGCTTTGTAAAGCCAATATTACACAAGCGTTCTACTTATACCTCACTAGTCCCAAAGCAATGCCACAAAATTTTAGACTCGGAGTAATAAATAAATAAACATGCGTTGGTGTTTTAAAAGTTGAAGCATGCCAAGAAGGGATAAAACAATGAATTATGATATTGAGAGTCTTTGCTGCTTGTTTGTCAAACAAAGCAAAAAAATATTAGGTGTTTGCAGTTCAATACGCCGCGAATGAAACTGAACATTAGTTCAGAACATCATAATTGTCCAATGAACTCTTATAGTTCACCCAACTAATCATGAAGAAGATAACTTACACTTTTCAAAATAAGCCAGGAAATAAAAAATGAACCGCTAAAAACTGGAATAGTTTGTGAAGCTGCCCTTCCAGTTGAACAGTTGCAATGATTTTGAATTATTTTTTTAAGGATACAAAACCGGTCTATGAAAATAAAAAAATGCACTCGCTCTTTGTAATTGATTGTTCAGTTTCATTTGCGACCTATAAACAGCATAAATAAATGCTCGTTGATCAAAAGTAACAAAATGTACCAGCAAGCACACATACAAATACAACAAAAACAAAAGTTGTTTATGCAAAACTTAGACAGCATCTCATCCCAAGACAATTGGTTATTTGCTACGGAAAGTGCTAGACGCCTTTCGCACAGGATTTTTGTCTTTAAGCGTTTTAAACAACCCGGTTTTTCTCTTAGTTGTACTGTTACGAAAAGCTGTGACCATGATAACTTTGTAACAAATTAACCCAAAAGTCGGGACCAAAACCAAAAATGCAGCAGTTTTAACTGTTATCACAGATTGCATAAACAACTGAATATTAAACGTAACATTCCCCAGCCAAAAGATTACAAACAAACACAAGTGGACTGCCAAGACTTTCCCAACAAAAATCAAAGTTTCCTGTTCTAGACGTTTTTTTTTAACATACAGAAAAGCCAAAGCTAAAAATGGTGCACTTGGCAGAGTATTGTTGAGCCAACTTATATCAAAGCACTCACGCTGAACCACTCCTACACTATACAACAACAAACACAGAAATCCAAATGCAGGAAGGCTTATGCCTTCAGTAAATGCTCGTAAAACTTGTATCCATAATCTCATAGTAGCGTTGAAGTCTGAGGCAAGTGGTAGCCACTCTTCGCTACTGCTTATGATGTCTTCAGTAAAGCTCTTGACAGTTTTAAGCAAACTCAATATTTTATTTAAAATTGCTTCAAGTTCATTAAACTGTTTATCTTTTTTATGGCTGGCATCATCCATCACATCATGGGCTTGATTGCAAACTTTATTGACCTCTCTTGCACCAAAAATGGATAAACCACATGATATTCCTGAGACAGCGACAGAACCAATGGCAGCAGCAAGAAAGAAAGCCATTCTTTTTTTTCTTTGTGAAGTTCACCAAATGACAGCCTAAAGCGTAGAAAGATTTTCCGTATGTTTTATAACTCTAGAGTGGATGAAACCAAAAGATGAATGACTCTCTAAAAATGTAATATAACGTTTCCTTACCTAATATGTTAACTGTGGCCAGTTGTTGTCTGCCTCTCCCAAGGAGTCACCTATCATAAGTTAACTGTTCTGCAGCGTACTAACAAACAAAACAGTTTCAATTTCATTAGAACTTACAAAACATAATTGCAGTTTGAAAATTTAACGTAGAGTTGGGCGGGGTAAATAATAATGTTCAAATTCAGAGAAAACTTATTCTGATTACACTAATAGTTAACTAGCTTATTTGAAAGCAAAGAAGTTGTATTTGATAATACTCACACAGGTGAAGCAGCAGTGATAGCCGACTGTCTTCTCCAAGGTAAGCGCATAATGTTCTGTTTGTCTCCTAGCAACGAAGCAATATTTGTCGATGATTGGTTGGCCAGTCAAATACTAATTACATCAGTTAGGTTTTATGGGTATTCTTTCGCCCACTTTTTCCTCATAAGAATTACAGACAAAACACTCTTAACTGATTTTAGCCATGTGTACAATATATTAACAATGACAAAATGACAAAACGGGAATTGAAAAATTCGTATGTTCTGTTGCAAGCAAAAAATTGTTGGATATAAGGTTTCTTTTTTCCAGGAGCAATTGCACAACTCACTACGCTATTCAATAGATAGCATTCAACCTTGTTTGTACAATGCCTTGTATAAACTATTGTAATTGTTTGTTAATTAACATGTCAAAGAGGAACTTCTGGTTAAACATTTTCTGACTGGTGTAACTAGCCAAGGTTTAAGCATACAAGTCAGCAATTTAAAAACTTTTGTACCATCTAAGCTAAACACAGTTTTGATTGCTATTTTCAAAAATGTGCTTTCTCACAATGGGTTTTATACCAACAAATCATCATTTGTCGCATCTGTCAAAAACCATTCTCAATGTAACATCAGCAACCTGTGTTGCAAAAAGTCTTCCTTGGCAGTGTCATGTGTTTTGCAATGTAAACACTCTGCTCTGTTAAGTAGCTAGCTAGCTACTACAAAACAAAAGCATTGTTAAAATGCAAATGAACTCATCAATCTATTGTCTTTTAGTCTTTTAGTCTTTTAGTACTGATCAAAGAAACTAGGGAATATTCATATCACACATTTTGGTCGTCGATACATATAATCATTAGAGATTTGCTAAGTATATATTTCTAGCTTGGGATTTTTTCATAGTTTTGTTTAAGGCTGTTTGCAGATGGCAATGGCCTATTTGTGCTGTTGTTACATATTGGCTGTGTTATACCTGGATATAATGTAACCACTGGTCAACCAATAACTACTTTCAGAACTGCCTCAAAAAATACAATGATATTAATTCTTGTAATTTTTATTTTGATGTTTTCATTAATAAGGAAACCTCAAAAACTAGCATAACAAAATATATATTCTTTAGGGAAAAATGCTGCATTAATGTAAAGGAAATGTCATGTAAATGTACTATTGTGGTAGAAATTAAAGATAAAAAGAATAAAAGAGAGTAAAAACTCTCCCCGTACACTCTTATGCAAAACATATCCTTAGGATAGATCTAAGGGACAAGTTGAAAAAGGAAACAAACTTAACATACAAGGCATATAACTAAGAAAGATACCATAAATAAGTATCTAGTACGCTTGGCAACCTCCGCTGAAAGATTGAAGAGCTGCATCAATAAAATTCACAGAAAACAGGAAACATGAAAAAAAAGGACCAGACTCAAATTCCTTTGTGGAGATACTCATGGGAGTCAACAGTCCATGCAACCATCCATGACCAGCACAATACCATTCAATTTTTTTTAACCAAGGTGCGACAAAAAACTAGATATTTAAATAAAGGAAAGCCACAGAATGTGCGTACAAGACAAACAGCATTAGAGGCAATGTACTCAAGGTTATGACTGGGCTCACCTATTACATAATGAACTGAGAGGTGGGGATGATATCAGTTGGGCAAAAGAAAGGGCCTTATGGGATAGTGAGTATTTTTTCTATTGCTATTGGGTGAATAACAATGAACTTTTGCAGATGTTTCAAGATCTATTGATTGGTAATAAATATCCTTATTGATTTTTCCTTTTTCTTACACTACAAGCACAAGGAGCTGTGCTGAAGTTGTACAATAGCTGTGTGAGGCGTACATAATTTTTTACTAAATGCAGTTAAATGTTGTGCAGGTTTCTGCTTACCCACGCTAAGAAGTCTAATCTACACTGTGCTTCTGTGTATCGACAGGTTTCCAGTCTCCAAAGACCACCCAATGGATGTTTCCATCTCAGAATCCTTCCAAACCAGCTACAGGCTTGACAAATTACAAAGTGTTTGTTTCTTCATAGATGCTTTTCCCAAGTGTTACAGATTTATATTTATAATTACCTTAAATCACATCTATCTTTCAGTCAATCCCCCGGACTCAGAGTTTCTCATTCAAGTTCAGGCAAGAGTCAGCGGGCTTTACAGACAGCACCGATGTTATACATTAAAGATTAATTATCAGTCTATTCATAAAAAATCACATAAGCCCATTATTACTGCCAGCAATTTCTGTTGTCTTACTTTTTTAAACATATACTGCGCCATTTTTAAATGTGAAGAATTAAACTAAGTACAAATCACATACAATATCATTACAACCAATGTGAAGCATTACTTTTATTTAAAACACATGCCATTTACTCAAATAATAGTAAGTCTTTTATGTCGCCTCCTCTTTCTCAGGAGCTACATCTAATCATTATTTATTACCCTCTCCGTAGCCTTTATGACTTCTATTATCTGCTCTTGTATGATATATAATTGTTAAGGCACTCCCATTAAGCCTCTTATTCACCTTCTAGAGTATTCCAGATATGTGTCGAGTATTTGTGACGTGTTAATTGGACAGAGGACAAAAAATAATACATGTTTGTAATTCAGTACTTTGCAGATGAAACGAAACTTCTTTTAGAACTTCATATTCATCAATAAATTCTTGTAGATTACGAAACAAATTGTCAAGAAGATGACTTCCAATTTTTAAATAATCAAGAAAAAAACAAGAACAGAGTCATTATAAACAACAACAACAGTCTGTGAACTTGCTCATGGGAGTCAACAGTCCATGCAACCATCCATGACCAGCACAATACCTTTCAATTTTTTTAACCAAAGTACGACAGAAAACTAGATATTTAAATAAAGGAAAGCCACAGGATGTGCATACAAGACAAACAGCATTAGAGGCAATGTACTTAAGATTATGACTGGGCTAGCCTATTACATAATGAACTGAGAGGTGGGGATGATATCAGTTGGGCAAAAGAAAGGGCCTTATGGGATAATGAGTATTTTTTCTATTGTTATTGGGTGAATAACAATGAACTTTCGCAGATGTTTCAAGAACTATTGATTAGTAATAAATATCCTTATTGATTTTTCCTTTTCTTATACTACAAGCAAAAGGAGCTGTGCTGCAGTAGTTGTGTGAGGCGTACATAAGCTTTTATTAAATACAGTTAAATATTGCGCAAGGTTCTGCTTACCCACGCTAAAAAATATAATCTACACGGTGTTTCTGTGTACCGACAGATTTCCAGTCTCCAAAGACTACCCAATGGATGTTTCCATCTCAGAATCCTTCCAAGCCAGCTACACGCAAGACAAATTAAAAAGTGTTTGTTTCTTCTTAGATGCTTTTCCCAAGTGTTACAGATTTATATTTATAATTACCTTAAATCACATCTATCTTTCAGTCAATCCCCGGACTCAGAGTTTCTCATTCAAGTTCAGACAAGAGCCAGCGGGCTTTACAGACAGCACCGATAGTAGTAATATATGAGCAGATCTCCCTACCAAGTGTTTTTTTGAGGATTACACCTTGGGGTTTAGGCAATGGGTTACGACGTTGAATGAATTCGCCGAGTTTATATTGTGTTTTATTTGAGAGGTACTTGAGTGGCATTTGAGTGGCATTTAAGTGGCATTTGAGTTTTGATTATTATTTTACTTAATTTGAACTTATATGTCATATAGAGTTTATATTGTATTTCATTTGAGGGGTATTTGAGTGGCATTTGAGTGGTATTTAAGTGGCATTTGAGTTTTGATTATTTTTTTTACTTAATTTGAACTCATATGGCAGCTAGATTTTGAATGTATGGCATTCAAGTTTTGATAATTTTTTTACATAATTATATACATAATTCTAACTCATAGGGTATATAGATTTTGAATGTATGACATTTAAGTTTTGATAAATTTTTTAATTCCTACTCATATGATATCTTGAGAGAGAGGAGAAAGGGAAGCATTAGTTATCTTTAGAGAGAGGAGAGAGAGAGGAAAGAGAGAGGAGAGAGGAGCTACATCTACACTGAATAAATCCGATGATTAAAAATAAAACAATATGTGAATATATACATTTATTGTATAATAAGTAGGGATACATAAAGAGAACATATTAAATATTGTGAGCTTGAAATAGTTCCAATATCATTTCAAATGAAATAGTGGATGATGAGAGATTTTCATCCATTTGTATGTATCTATTGTTGTACTGATGTTATAACTTAGGAAGGAAGACTTCTGTTCTATGTACTTTTGATTCCATAATGAACTAAAATAAAAAGTTATGTATTAGTATAGGATGATTAAACAAAAATGTAAAATAATTACATGAATTTGAATTATAGTTCTTTTTACATTGGTTAGTTAACATTATATAGTAAAGGGAAGTAACTCACCAAGTTATATTGTTCGGTTTGTTTTTTCTTGAGCATAATTTTCATCAAGTGTTTTTGATTCTCTCTCTTCTATCTAAAGCAAAACAAAAAAACAATTACTTTATAAATAAATTCTATCTAATTGGAAGTATTACTTATATCAGTTAGTTTACATTAAATAAAAAACACTCACTAGGTTGTGTTGTCTGACTTGCTTTTCTTGAATATAGTTTTCACCAGGGGGTGTTGGTTCTCTCAAAGATGTAGAAGATGTGTTTCCCGCTCCCATTGAAAGCACTAAGACCTTGTTCTCAACAACCTCATCTGTAGTAAAGTACTTCATCTGGTTGGAATCATCAAGTTTGTTGGATAGGTTTTGAGCCGTTTCTATCGCTTGTAATGCTGTGAATGTGATTATATCATGTCGATGATAACCAAATCTACTAACTTCACGATTTCTTACAAGTATGACTCCTGTTCCAATTCGTTTGACATCGCTAGCATGTTTTTCAGGTATATATAGAACTCCCATCATCAAACCATCGTATTGCAAACATCTGTAGTTTACCAGTAGCGCATCCATCACCACTTCTCCGTTAGGTAATGTTAACTGAGTTGATATTTGAGGAGATTCAAAACTGATTACACTTCCAACAGCAAATTGAGAGAGTGTTGCGATACGAACCATACTGATCAACTGACTAGGTGTTTTTTTTTTTATTAATCTACTTAGCTGTTTAGCTTCCTCAAGGGAAATATTGGATGGAAAGTTGATAGGGTGAAAGATTGGATGTTTGTCTGAATCGAATCCCATAAAAACCACCAGTTTTGGAACATCCGGTTGTGTTGGAGCTAATTTGTTATAATCCTCATTTCTCACCATGGATCTCACTTGTCGCCTGTTGCCAAATGTTTCGACATTGTAGCGGATAATGCATAAGTTTTTATATACATCCTCAGCTGGTCTTTCGATGGAAATTATCTCGAGAAGTGACGGTGTTTGATTTAAGTGAAGTGGTTGAAACCTTCCAATCATTACTCTGTCATTGGTATCGCAAGAATTGAGCAAACTAGCAGCATTTTTTGACAAGCAGGAAAGATGAGAAAGAGATGGTGCTTTCAAAGTCCAAGCATAGTCAAACGTTTTATTTCTATCCGAATCCCATGGCTTTGGTCGAACTGTTTTCAGTTTCCTTTTTATTATATGTGAATCGGGAGGGGTATTTTCTTTATCATCAGAGTATGGTTCGAATGTTGAGAGAAATGAGGTATTACGGTCTTCATTCATATTCAGAGCGTTCAGTGAAAAGTTGGAACTGAAAAGAGAGTAAAAAAAATATGTAACAGATGGTTGGAATTTTGAAAAATATTTGAAAAGAATAAACTACCTAGATATTTATAAAATAAACACATAATCAAAACCAAAAATAATTTTTCTGATGTGTTATGGTGAAACTATTTGATCTTTTATTAATATGTTGGAACTGAAAAGAGAGTAAAAAATATGTAACAGATGGTTGGAATTTGAAAAATATTTGAAAAGAATAAACTAACTAGATATTTATAAAATAAACACATGATCAAAACCAAAATAATTTTTCTGATGCGTTATGGTGAAACTATTTGATCTTTTATTAATAAGAACAAAATATTAAAACATAAAATTAACTTTCTGAAGTATTATAGCAAATCTAGTTGAAGTTTTCCATCAATATATGTTAAAGAATTATTTAGTGATTCTCACCTTATTGACTGAAAGTCTTTCTATAGTTTCAAGTAAATGTAGTAGTTGGTGTGTAGATGTTGCTTCCTTGCTAGCTATTGTAGAACTGGATGCTTTCTGTGTGAAAACCCTGGTTCTTAAATAGCTAAAGCTGTACTAATTAACCCTATGAAACCTTCTTTATAATATATCTATGACTCAGCAGTTTTTTCACGCGATATTCCCGCGAAAGCTTTGGTTTTTATTCGCGTGAAAATTATTTTTTTTACTCCCGCGAAAGCAACGGTTTTATCCCTATTGAAATAATTGTTTTATTCCCGCGAAAGCATTGGTTTCTATCCGCGTGGAAATAAAATGTTCATTCCCGCAAAAGCAACGGTTTCTATTCGCGTGAAAATAAACTATTTATTCCCGCGAAAACATTGGTTTGTATTCGCGTGAAAATAAAACATTTATTCCCGCAAAAGCAACGGTTTCCATTCGAGTGAAAATAAAGTATTGATTCCCGCGAAAGCTTTGGTTTGTATTCGCGGGAAAATAAAATTTCTATTCCCGCGAAAGCAACAGTTTCCATCCGTGTGAAAATAAATTATTTATTCCCGCGAAAACATTGGTTTGTATTCGCGTGAAAATAAAATATTTATTCCCGCGAAAGCAATGGTTTCCATTCGCGTGAAAATAAAGTATTGATTCCCGCGAAAGCTTTGGTTTGTATTCGCGGGAAAATAAAATTTCTATTCCCGCGAAAGCAACGGTTTCTATCCGTGTGAAAATAAATTATTTATTCCCGCGAAAACATTGGTTTGTATTCGCGTGAAAATAAAATATTTATTCCCGCGAAAGCAACGGTTTCCATTCGCGTGAAAATAAAGTATTGATTCCCGCGAAAGCAACGGTTTCCATTCGCGTGAAAATAAAATATTGATTCCCGCGAAAGCATTGGTTTGTATTCGCGGGAAAATAAAATTTCTATTCCCGCGAAAGCAACGGTTTCCATTCGTGTGAAAATAAATTATCTATTCCCGCGAAAGCATTGGTTTGTATTCGCGTGAAAATAAAATAGTTATTCCCGCGAAAGCAACGGTTTCCATTCATGTGAAAATAATGCTGGTTCATAGCAGTGCAACTTAAGCTATATAAGAAGCACTGTTTTCATACAGAAAGCATTCACTTCATCGTTAGTAACTGAAGGAAGAAGATCTACTACATCATCATCTACTACAGCCCTCCTTCTTCATCATTTGAGTTACATAGGAAACAGCTGAAGTTCAAACAACTATGTATATAATTCATCTAATTCAAAGAAAAACAAGTCTTCATTTGTGATGTAAGTATTTATATTTGGTTTTAATTGTAATCAATTTAAGCGTGAAGACATTTTCTGAACAAAAAACAAGATTATTCACTATTTAAGATATCAAAAAATCCCGTATGTAAGTTTTAATTATGTTTATTCTTATTATTTCAGGGCTTCAAAATGAAAAAAGTACTCCTTTTTCCTCCGAATTTTATAGAAAGCAGCTCTCAAGTTCAAACTACTAGGAGTATCATTCATTTTAATTCAAAAGAAAAACAAGTCTTCATTTCTGATGTAAGTATTTACATTCTATTACAATAGTAATCAATTCAAGTATATTGAAAAAAAATTGAAACCTTAGTCTTTTTTTATTTTTTTGCTATACAGCATTATCATTTTTTTTAGAATAACAACGAACTAGATCAAAAGGAAAGAACTTTCCAACAAAACATCAACTTGAGTAATAACTGAAGCTACTACTTGTATTATATATAAATAATGTGTCGAGTAACAAACAACACATATGTAGCAAACACTATTGATAATGAAAAAAAAGAAATGCGAAAAACTCGGAATTGCTTTGAAAATACTAAAGACTGCACCGAATGGATAGATGATAGTTTACTCGTTACTTCGTCGTTGTTTTTACAACGAAATTTTCCTGATACCACGGCAATCACTTATGTCGTCGCAACTTATCCGGATAATCACTGTAGTCTTTTGTCATTAAAATTACAAAAAACTATTGCGCAACTTTCCCCAGCGGACTTTTTCAAGTTCATTTACAATGAACTCTCTTTTTATGAAAGGGAGACTTTAATGCTTGATGAAAGTTATCGAAGAAAATCATTTCTTACAAATTGGAGACGAGTAGGTAAACATTGTGGTGAAAACATGGCTGCAGCTGGTTTCTATAACCTTGAAAAAGACAACGCTGTTCGATGTTAAATGGAAAACCTTTTGAGCGAATAGGTTTTATGATTGACGCCTTACATATTTTTGAAAATGATTTTACAACTGTTGAGAATTCGTCAACACTGTTAAAAAATGATGCTAAATCAATTGATTCGTTTAAAAAAGATAAAGATCAGACTAAGCAAAGCAAACTCGCTCAATGTGTGTCTGAGACGCATGAAAAAAAAGTAATTGCAAATCATATCTCTCTTCCATGTGGTCATCTCATTTACTGTAGTGAGTGTAAGGAAAAAGCACTTACTGAATGCTCATCAGAAGTAAAACCTTGCCCAATCGATGGTTGTCAGGTTGAAATTAAAGCATTTATGAAGATCTACATGAGCTAGCATAACAATTAACCTCAAAAAAAAGAAAAAGTAATGAATGATTAAATAGGTGTTTCAATTTGAAAACGTATCATTCGCGTTTTGTAATTTAACGGAATAACAACAAATATGTTACGTGTTGAAGACTTTGCTCACCAAGAAGCTTCCGATGCTATAGGACCTAGGACTTTTTTGGCTGAGGTTTCTGATGAAATGTTGAGGATTTATTTTACGGAGGAATGTGTATACTGTGTACTAGGAGGAAGTTTTTACAAGCAAGCAACCAATCTATCGCTACTAAACTGTTACTGTTCACACGTTGATGACAAATGTATCACTTGTAAAAGGTATGCTGAAATGGTTGAAGGTGCTACACCTACCAAAAAAGAATTGGGTGATGCTATCGACTGGATTGATAGAAGACAAGTTTTGAAAAATGCTAAAATGGGTTTTTTGGCGCATGATGAATGGATTAATGCTTTTTTGGATCTTTCCACTGATGATTTGAAGTCTCCCTTTTTGTTAACAAATTTGAGAGCACGATTAAATCCCTACCTATTACCTACTAGTCAGAGCAAACTGGCTTATCAACGACTAAAGGATAAATTACGTGCGATAGCAGAAGGATATCCATACGCTCACACTCTTGATGAAAAAGAAGACTCAGTCAACCCGATAATAACTATTGATTCGACAAATATATCTGAAGACTCATAAAAGAACTGCTACAAAAAAAGTTGCTTCATTTGACTCTGAACTACAGCAGAAACATGAGTGGAAAAACTCAAGGATTCAAGTCAATTGGTACATTGGCTGATTTTGTTCCTAAGTTCATAAGGATTCATTTTGAACACATTCCTTCAGAGCGTTCGAATCCTCTTTTTGTTCAACTCATCACCGAAGAAGTATTTTATTTTGTGTTAGGATTCAATCTAGTTCGTAAATCAATACAAAGCATGCTTTTGAGCTGTAATTGTATTTCAAGAGCAAATCCTCTCGAATGCTTAAACTGTTCTAGGAGCTTTGATCCAAAAGTATGCTGTCCGCAAGCCAAGTTGATAGATTTTGAAGATCTCAAAAGAGCGATCGAACTGATTGATATAAAGCAATGTTTGAAAGATGCTGAACTGGGTGATTTGATAGATATTTCGATTTTAAGAGGCTTGACTTCATTTCGCTGGACAGAAACACATGTTCTTTTGTCTCAATCTCGATTGGAACCATACTTACATTTTGGTAACCACTTTGATGAGATTGTTTCACATCTTCAAAATCGGTTGAGAGAGCTGAACAAGCCGCTAGCCACTTACGTATAAATAGAAAAAACATCAAGAAAGAAAGTATTCAACTTTCAACACTGAAAGCGAAAACATTTTAAAAAATGAGCTGCGTATTTATCTTGCTACTGGCACTAACATTTCCCAATGTTAGTGGAGTATTCTATACCAACGAAATTGATGAATGTATAGCCGGAGCTATGGATAAAAATGATGTCTTGGTTTTTTCACCTTTCGAAAGGACTATACGATATAAAGATGAAAATGGAAAAAACTGTGTTCGACTCTACCCTCCCGACTTATTATATTGTGGTTTTTTCATCCCTCAAAGCGCTTCTTGGATCTGCAAGGACACAACTTCTACAGATTCTATGCCTTGTGATACTACAACAAAATACGTTTTGAATCAAGCGGAATGTGAAATGGGTATTACAAATAATACGGAAGGACTTACTCAAAATACAAAAGTATATCGAAATGGGGGTTTATGTGCATTTCAATACAACAGCAGACGTGTGATCTGTCCAATAAGAAGACAGTTTGAGACATTCAAATTTGCATGCATGCAATGCACTCATTCCGATCATTCGATCAACAAGAAGCCTACAGATACCCTGACCTGCAATACACCAACAAAATACACTCTGAATCAGGAGGAATGCACAATAGGGGTTAAAAATAATACGGAAGGTCTTACTCAAAATACAAAACTATTTTGGAATGATGAATTATGTAGATTTGAATACAACACCTCACGTTTGATTTGTCCACCAACAGAAGAGTTTGAGACAACCAACTTTGCATGTGTGGAATGCAATCGTTTGACCAACGAGGAGCCAAAAATAGCTACTATCATCACTAACATCAATGGTATTGAAGGTGTAAATTTGTCATTTTCGAGTTTTGAAAGTTTGAAGTCTGTTCAAAACAAGATTATCATCAGTATCACATGTCAAGGAGATACCAAAGACAAATGCAATCCCAAGGTTATATATATAGAGCTTTAGTTGAAGCATATTAACCAAAGACCACCGAAATGCAAGACAGTTAACTCTAGATGATGAAAGCATAAACTAGGTTAAAAGTCTCTCTCTCTGAATAAAAAAATGAGATATCGCATCTATCTCCTATTATTCCCAATCCTAAGCGGTTATTGTCTTGTAACAGAGATTAAACCATTCACTTTATCTCATAGAGCGTCTGGATGTTTTCAGGGAATTCTTAATATGGAAGCGGTTGATTCAGTAACTCGTATTTTAAGAAAAAACTTAAAATATCGTATGCTTAGACTCACATGTTTCATGGAACCTGCTCACCTACGTAGAAGCTGTGACACTCATGATATGTGGCCTCAACACTACTTTGTTTGCAAAACCGCTGAAGCTTTAAATTACATCCGTTTATACGATGAGGGATTACTAACTACGACTCGAAGAACAACTTCAACAACAACCACTGCAACTCCACATACAACGACAAAAATCACCACAACTCCGCAGACAACGACGATGACAACCACTACAACTTCAACATCGACAAAAACTACAAACAAGCCAGTAGTTCTAGCTTTATCACCATCAATTCCATCTCTTCCACAAGCTCTGGGTTTAGTCGATTTAATTTTGGAACAGCCAAGCCCTACAAACTCTACTATATACAATTCTGAAGAAATCGAAACTACTACTGATTGTGTGTGTGATAGATACATCATATGCGAAAACAATTCAGTATCAATTACAAATTCAACACCATCGATTTATAGAGTTTTTATTTATAATGATTTGGAGGGTTTTTCAAAACTTTCTCTGTCTATATCGGAAAATAGTAAACTTAAGCTTGAAGAAAATCTTCTCATCATCATTGAACCTGAATGTGATGATATTTCTTGTAAAGTCATCAAATACTTTACAAATTAAAAAGTTTTTATAGACTTTAACTCTATATATTCAACTTATTACACTCTATTATGATATCTATTTTATTACATTCTCCTTTTTTTGTAAATTTGTACAATTAGATGAAATTTAACCATTTAGAGAATGATTTCTTTTTGCAAAAAATTAATGAAAATTGAATGAAATGAAAAAATATTTCACCAAATACCTCTTTTTTGTCAAAGAAAGGTGTAGAATAAAGAGCTCACTCAAAAATTGATTTCAATACAATGGACTACTGAATTATTACATCATTTTCAATCAGATATATGTAGATACATACAAACAGATGAAAATCTCTCATCATCCACTTTTTCATTTGAAATGATATTGGAACTATTTCAAGCTCACAATATTTAACATGTTCTCTTTATGTATCCCTACTTATTATACAATAGATGTATATATTCACATATTGTTTCATTTTTAATCATTGGATTTATTCAGTGTAGATGTATCTGTAGAATTATCAAAACTTAAATGTCATACATTCAAAATCTATAAGTTCAAATTAAGTAAAAAAATAATCAAAAACTCAAATGCCACTTAAATGCCATTCAAATGCCACTCAAATACCCCTCAAGTAAAATACAATATAAACTCGGCGAATTCATCCAACGTCGTAACCCATTGCCTCAACCCCCAGATCAAATCCACAAAAAAACACTTGGTAGGGAGATCTGCTCATATATTACTACTACCGATGTTATAGCATTAAAGTTTAATTATCAGACTATCCATAAAAATCACATAAACCCAGCATTACTGCCAGCATACCTCTGTTGTCTTACTTTTTCAACATATACTGCGACATTTTCAAATGTGAAGAAGTAAACTTAGTACAAGTCGCATACAAATATCATTACAATCAATGTGAAGCATTACTTTTATTTAAAACACATGCCATTTACTCAAATAATAGTAAGTCTTTTATGTCGCCTCCTCTTTCTCAGGATCTACATCTAATCATTATTTTATTACCCTCTTTGTGGCCTTTATGACTTCTATTATCTGCTCTTGTATGATATAGAATTGTTAAGGCACTCCCATTAAGTCTCTTATTCACCTTCTAGAGTATTCCAGATATGTGTCGAGTATTTGTGACGTGTTCATTGGACAGAGGACAAAAAATAATACATGTTTATAATTCAGTACATTGCAGATGAAACGAAACATTTGTTTAGAACTTTATATTTTTCAATAAATTCTTGTAGATTACGAAACAAATTGTCAAGAAGATGACTTCCAATTTTTAAATAATCAAGAAAAAACAAGAACGGAGTCGTTATAAACAACAACAGTCTGTAAACTTGCTCTTTGTATTAAGTATATTGTCAGCAATGATTGCTGCTTTGTGATATTTTTAAGGCAACAAGACAGATTTATGAAAATGAACAAATTGAACTCCCTTGTTATGATATATTTATTGTTCAGTTTCATTTGCGACCTACAAAAAACTATAATAAACATTCGATGTTTATTTTTTATTCAGTGAGCTACTTTTTGTTGACTTACGAGTTCAGAACAGAAGTATTATTTCTTAATTGAATTTATGGCCAATCTTATAAGTTTTATTGCATTTCGTTCGGCAAAAATGGGTCACAAGTACTCTTACTATTAAGTGGAAATAATTCAAAGTCCAGGGCTTCATTGAGTACATGTACTCAGTATTGAACCTCTCTTAGCTTGGAACAATTCTGGGTGCAGTTTTGGGTTGGACGGATAACTTCTTGGGGGTTTTAGAAACCATAATCATAAGTGTTTGTATCAATTGTTATAGGTTCATTGCAGTGTTGCAAGAAAATCCTTCAGGTGCTGGGTAGGGAGTACAGAGAATGGATAATGTATTTTAGGGCCCTGTGCTCTTAGCCACTCAAGGGGCTGTTAATTGACACTGAAGAGAAGAAAGTGGGACAGGATTGCTGCGAGTTAAGGTGGAGTGTAGGCTCACTGTGATTTGGGTTGTGAAGGGAGTGGAAGTAGGGGTATCGAAGAATTATATTTCATTGAGTTTTTTAACAATATTTAAAAGTTTACAGAAAAATATTTGATATCAACTAGAAAGCTTATGAGCAAAAACCAAGCATTGCTCGTACTGTTGATTAAACTCGTGTCAGGGAGTGACAAGTTGGACCATAGCTAGAGAAATTTGAACTAAATATGTCCAAACATGTGCAAACAAAACATAATTGGGAGAAAGAAATATGAAACAAAACAGGGCACCAGACTGATTATTGATTCTCTCAATAGATGAAGTTAATTGCAGAATAGTAGATAATAACCTGTAAAGTTGTATTAACAGTGATAAAGAAACAATCTTATTCATGAGATTATGTAAACTCAGGCAGCTTTTCAGCAATATCGATTGCTAGACAGCCAGTAAATACACGAGGAGCAGTAATAGAATTTTCTTGCTGATAAGCATTTCGACATTTATTATTGGCAAAAGCTGGAACAAACAAATCCCAAGTAGATTAGAATGAATGGTTGTAATTCATCATTCTCACTTTTATTGTTCAAGTCATTGACATACGGTTTGAGAAAATCCCTCTCATTGCAGCAAAACTTGTTTTAGTTTTATTGCTACCGTACTTGCACTTATTTTGGGAAACAATAAGAGCTGACAATCTTGCAGCTAATCCCCTTAAAGTGTATGACAAGATGGCATACCTTGAGCCAGAACTCTTCACAGGAAGACGTTGTCCTTTCACAGCCCCTGGGCAATACTCCAGCACCCTTAGAGTAATGGACTCCACTTGCCCAATATGGCAGTATAAGGCAAACAATCATAGATAGCTGCAAGGGCACTTCTTGCAGCACTACCTGTGACACTATTGCCACTGTCAGTATGGCGGCAAGAGCGGAGACAATTACTATTCTCTCCAAGCCAAGTTTGACAGCCATAGAGATTGTCTGCATAATTTAAACACAAGTATTGTATGCATGGTGGATAGAATGAGCTTTTGTTGTTTTTGCCTGTTTGTCCAAAACCGAAATCCACCAAAATTCAGGAAGTGTAAGCTGAGCTCCTGTGTAGAAACACTGTGAGCAAATTGTAGAGTGTTAGCGCCGTCACTGATACCCCCCAACAATGCTCCAACCCAGAATGGTTTTGATGGCATGTGGCTGAGAGGTCTTTCCTTTGACGACTTTGAGAGGTAGTGAAACATCAGGACAATTGAATCCAATCAGTATGGCTATCTCACAAGACTGCAGTGGGACAATGGTGATCTCCAAGAAGGAAAGTTTGCCGCAAACAGAAGGTCAAATCAAAAGAGCCGCCACGGTTTTGCACTCAGCTGCAAAATTGTTATTATCACTGCCATTCAGACCAGGGCATGCAAGATGCCAAAGAAGGGAAGTGTGCACCAGTTTAGATTTGCGTTCAGCTGAGTCCTCAGAATAAAGCACCCACATGGTTGAGTAAGTCAAGGAGACAGTCCAGCCTGTTGTGCCCAGACTATTTATAAATTTCATACAAAAAGCAACAGGTTGAGAGAAGTCGTAAAGTACCAGAAAACTAGCCTGGAGAAACTGCTACAGGAATCATGACAACTGCTCGTTGGGCAACAACAGTTCGATGATATTACCTCCCTCACCGCAGTTAAGGGAAAAATAGGGACTGCTAAAATCGAGAAGTTCAAGAAACTTGAAGTTGTCCTCACTTTCATTAACTATATTAATACCAAAATAATACAAATGAAATGTAGTTATAAAAACAATCACAACCAAAACCAGAAGTTGTACAGCATGTCATGTGGAAATGAAGTAACACTTATATAACTGACGAAGCTATTTGATCAATAGGTTGAACCAATCACTTTGTTTTGTTCCATAAAACTTTCACATGACTCTCTATTTGCACACGTAAAACGAAATATCCAAACACTACAAACAACATCATTACATAAACAGTGCTAGAATAATAGACTATGGCTGATTCTATAGCTTCCAAACTAGAGCCAAACCATTCACAGAAATATACAAAAGCTGCCAGTAATAATGCAATAGCAGTCAACCTGCAATAATTGCTTTCCTCATAATAATTCTGTGCAACAAATGATGCAATGGTCACAATCAATGAATAATCTAAAAGAATTTCCACATCAAAAAGGCCGTGCCATAGAGCACCAGTAAAAACAAAAAATTAATAAAATGCTCCGAACTTTAGCAGAGAAGTTTGTTGAGTGAAACAGACAAGTGATGTGGCACAACTTCTCCATGCTTTCACCAGAGACGACAGCTTGTGGTTTAAGGCAGCGAATGGGGTTAGCAGCGATCGTAATCCTGTTTGGCATTGGTTAGTAAGCTTTTCACACGTATCTGTAGTATCACTCGCAGTTTTCAAGGCACCTGCTGTTATTTCAAACAGCTTCTCCGATATCTCAGTGAAATTCTTCAATAAGTAGGCACCTATACTTGCACCACACAGCAGTGCCGCAATAATAATAATTATTAAAAAAACCATGGTGATTTTTGTAGACAATACCAATCTTTTTCCAGTAAACTCTCCCTTTTATCTGTAAAAGATGGTGAAAAATAAAGCATGAAATGCAAAATATGAGTGAAATATACAATATAATAATCAATTCCTCTCTTTACTTTACTGAATTATTTACTACTGGTTTGAATGATAGAAATTGTGAGAAGTTTAAAAAAACATATATTAAAATGATTTAAAAGTTGCATCAGTAAACAACATTTGCTCAAAAATGTGCTCATTTTTGGCACCGTTTGTACTCAGCACTCGTCAATGTCAATATAAAACTTTACAAAAACAGCCAATAAAAGAATAAAAGTAATGTTAGCTCTGTTGTACAGGCTGAGAAACCAAAGGAGTTGTCCTATCTTTTAGCTGGACAACGTCGCAATGAGTTATAAGTGGATTTTATAGAGAAAAATTGTCTTCTGCGTTTGACAGTTTTGCTAGTAAAATAAATACTTGAATTAATTTTGCCAGATTGAAACTTTTGCAAGGCTAACATCTAAAACTTTTCTTTTATTACGCAAATTTCATTTTAATAGCGACAAATTACATAGTGATGGTCATAACTGTCACACAATAAAGCATATATTTGTAAATCTAACCAAAGGTTTTGTGAGCTATCACTAACATTGACCTGTTTTGAGAGAATCTCGCATTTCTTTAATATTAAGATCATAGGCATTATTTTTAGCTTCTAACCTACCTCCCCTGCACAAGAGTGAGTGGCCAATTTGCCGAAAAAAGAATGTGAAGAGCAATACTTACTCAGCAGTATTCTAAGAGCGCTTACTATGGCTAGCTGTAAGCTCTACCGCCAGGCAGCACCTGAGCTTCCTGTTCTGTAGCTTTGAATATTTGTTTTGGCAGTTACCAAGCAGCAATAAAAACTCAGTTCATGATTGGTTGCTTCACAAAATGTTTCAACTCCTCCCATTTGCTCACCTCTCAAATAGTTGGCCTGTCGCTGGCTGCAGTAGAGCCAAAGGAACTGATCAAGTGATTTAATTTGTAAGCAAAGCCAGTTGTGCACATAAAACACACCCTTAGAGGTGTTTTTCTCTGTCAGATAATCACCTTATCTCTAAATGCATTCTGAGAGGTTTTTAAGCCAACTAGTTCACTAAATTTATACATGAAAGCCAACAAACTTAGATCATGCTGTACATTACCAAGATCTGTCAGACTATACACAACCATATTGTTCCAATAACTATTTTATTAATTTATAGCTAACCAAAGAGTAATCTAGGTTTGCATGAAGTAATTGTGGCCAGTTAGCTCAGAATGTTTTCCTTTATTGTGATTCGTTGTACGAAAGTAACTTCATTTATTGTAGCTAACAGCAAAATGTTACATAAATATCTGTATTCTGTATAACATGGTAACCAAGTAACAGCATACAAATGCTGGTATAAAATGCCTGCTGCAACTTAGTGCAAAAATTGTACAAGTAAATCGAGTTTTAGTCCATAATTGATTTCTAAAAATCTTTGAGTTTGCAATATTGTCAGTAGATCAACTGAAAACCTTTCTCATGCGCCTGAACCAAACACCTAATGTATTGCATAACTTTCCTCTACCACCATTAGTTAACAAGTAGTAGGCAAATGGTGAGACCACCACCACTACAAACATACATGGAATTTTTGACATTTCTGCTACAAAAACTAACACAAATAGATTTATCAAAGAGATAACAGCTGGGAGACCAAATGTAGCTGACAGAAATGCAAGCATATGTGCTTTTTCTTCCTGTTGATCAGCATACAGATACGCAAAAGTTAGGAAGGTTGTGTGTTTGAGGATTTCATTAAAGCAGTTTACATTAAACAAATACCACTGCAAATACTCAGCAAGCAACAAAATTCCGTAAACTTTTCCAAATTTTGAGTAGGAAATTCCCCGCTCAATGATTGAACAACAGACTTCAGCTCTTCTAGTGAAGACTTCAAGCTCTGTATCACAAGTTGCCACTCATTGTATGCAGTCTTGAGTTTGTCCCGTATTTCAAAGCCTGTGTCCTTTATCTCGGTCAAAAGGGCAATCAGCTCATCTTTCTGTTTATTGACTCCGTCAATTTCGGTATTTGCTTTCTGAGCTGTCTTTGATACATCCTTATAACTTTTGATTGCACTCCCAATAGTAACCGCAGTTGAAGACAACAAGCTGCAGACTATGATAATTCCACAAGTGAATGGTTCCATGATGAGGTGAAGCGGTGGTTGAGCTCTTTAGTGAGTGAAATGGTTGAAGTGACCTCCCCAAATCTTAAAGAGGGAGAAGTTACTGCGGAATGGCAATACAGGAAGTTTCAACATTCAGACTATAAACTGTTTGTTTTGCTATATGTGTATAAAAATATACATGTATGTATACATATGGTATGTGAATATATATTTGTTTTTGTAATAAGAAGGAATAAATAGCAGTTTTATATCAAGTTTGCAGTTTAAAAACCAAAACTCCAGGTAGCACATAACCAAAAATGTTATGATTCGCTGATACCTGGTGAAAGTTAACAAATTTTGTATGTCAATCACTTCCTCAACACATAATTATTTGTCATACATCATAGATTTATTTATTCAAAATAATAGTTTTGTTAGTAGGAAATATCAAAACACCAGGATAGATTATCCAGTCACATCAAAAAGCCTGAAAAAAATATTACTTAGCTTTGTAAAGTAAATATTACACAAGCTTTCTGCTGATACCTCACTAGTCCTGAAGTAATGCCTAAAGTTTTGATCTCGGAATAATAAATAAATAAACATGCTCTGGGGTTTTAAAAGTTGAAGCATACCATGAAGGGATAAAACAATAAATTATGATAATAAAAATTCTTTGCTACCTGTTTGTCAAACAAAGCAAGAAAAATAATAGGTGTTTGCAATTCGATACGTCGCGAATGAAACTGAACATTAATTCAGAACATCATAATTATCCAATGAACTGTTATAGTTCACCCAACTAATCATAAAGAAGATAACTTACAATTTTCAAAATAATCCAGAAAATAATAAAAAAATGAACCACTATAAACTGGAATAGTTTGTAAAGCTGCCCTTCAACTTAGTAAATTTTAAAAATTTGCCATGATTTTGAATTATTTTTTATGGATATAAAACCATTCTATGAAAATAAAAAAATACACTTGCTCGTAGTAATTGATTTAGTCTTCAGTTTCATTTGCGACCTATAAACAACAGAAATAAATGCTCGTTGATTATTTTTTTATTCAGTGAGCTAATTTTTGTTGACACACGAGTTCCGAGCAAAATGATTAGTTGCTGATTAAATTTATTGCTAGTCTGATTATTTTTATTGCCGTTTGTTTGGCAAACAGAGGACGTGAATACTCTTATTAAATTAAAAGCAACAAAACGTACCAGCAATTGCATATATAAATATATAAAAACAAAAGTTGTTTATGCAAAACTTAGACAGCATCTCATCACATGACATTTGGTTATCTGCGACGGAAAAAGTTAAATGCTTTTTGGACTTTAAGGGTTTTAAACAACCTGGCTTTTCTCTTAGTTTTACTTTTCCGAAAAGTTCTATAAAAAATAAACGCCAAGGCCAAGACCAAAACTAGAGCTACAGCATTTTCAACTGTGCTTAAAGATTGCATAAACAACTGAATATTAAACGTAACATTTCTCAACCACAAAATTACAAACAAACACAAGTGGACTGCCAAGACTATCCCAACAAAAAGTAGAGCTTTCTGCTGAAGTTGGTTTTTTAGAACATACAGAAGAGCCAAAGCTAAAAATGGCACACTAGACAGAGTATTGTTGAGCCAACTTATATCAAAGCCCTCACGCTGAACCACCCCTGCACTATACAACAACAAACACAGAAATCCAAATGCAGTAAGGCTTATGCCTTCAGTAAATGCTTGTAAAACTTGTATCCATAATCTCGTAGTAGCATTGAGGTCTGAGGCAAGTGGTAGCCACTCTTCGCTACTGCTTATGATGTCTTCAGTAAAGCTTTTGACAGCTTTAAGCAAACTCAAAATTTTATTTAAAATTGTTTCGAGTTCATTAAACTGTTTATCTTTTTTACGGCTGGCATCATCCATCACATCATGAGCTTGATTGCAAACTTTATTGACCTCTCTTGCACCAAAAATGGATAAACCGCATGATACTGCTGAGACAGCAACAGAACCAATGGCAGCAGCGAGGAAGAATGCCATTCTTTTTTCTTTGTGAGGTTCACCAAATGACAGCCTAAAGCGTAGAAAGATATTCCGTATGCTTTATAACTCTAGAGTGGATGAAACCAAAAGATAAATGACTCTAAAAATGTAACACAAAGTTTCCTTACCTAATATTTTAACTGTGGCCAGTTGTTGTCTGCCTCTCCCAAGGAGTCACCTATCATAGGTTTACTGTTCTGCCGCGTACTAACAAACAAAACAGTTTCAATTTCATTAGAACTTACAAAACATAATTGCAGTTTGAAAATTTAACGTAGAGTTGGGCGGGGTAAATAATAATGTCAAAATACAGAAGAAACTTGTTCTGATTACACTAATAGTTAACTAGCTTATTTGAAAGCAAAGAAGTTGTATTTGATAATACTCACACAGGTGAAACAGCAGTGATAGCTGACTGTCTTCTCCAAGGTAAGCGCAAGTAGTAATATATGAGCAGATCTCCCTACCAAGTGTTTTTTTTGTGGATTAGATATTGGGGGTTATGCAATGGGTTACGGCGTTGGATGGATTCGCCGAGTTTATATTGTATTTTATTTGAGGGGCATTTGAGTGGCATTTGAGTGGCATTTAAGTGGCATTTGAGTTTTGATTCTTTTTTTACTTAATTTGAACTTATATGGCATATAGATTTTGAATGTATGGCATTCAAGTTTTGATAACCTTTTTACATAACTCGAACTCATATGGTATCTTGAGAGAGAGGAGAGAGGAGAGAGGAGAGAGGGGAGAGGGGAGAGGGGAGAGGGGAGAGGGGAGAGGGGAGAGGGGGAGAGGGGAGAGGGGAGAGGGGAGAGGGGAGAGGGGAGAGGGGAGAGGGGAGAGGGGAGAGGGGAGAGGGGAGAGGGGAGAGGGGAGAGGGGAGAGGGGAGAGGGGAGAGGGGAGAGGGGAGAGGGGAGAGGGGAGAGGGGAGAGGGGAGAGGGGAGAGGGGAGAGGGGAGAGGGGAGAGGGGAGAGGGGAGAGGGGAGAGGGGAGAGGGGGAGAGGGGGAGAGGGGAGAGGGGAGAGGGGAGAGGGGAGAGGGGAGAGGGGAGAGGGGAGAGGGGAGAGGTATAATGAAATAATGGTCCTATTGCTTGTAAGAGCAGATAGGTTACTTGCAATTAATACCAGGCTCGTTAATTGCTTATAGGAGGCATGCCTTAAGCCTGCTTTAAAAAGTATTGGTCACTCATGGTGACTAGTAAAATCCACTACACTATTTCTGCTCCACTCCATTTCTTTTCGCTCTGTTCTTGACCTGCGTTATTCCCGCTTCGCTTTATTCGTTCCCCACTCCAAGTCTTCCGGGCTTTAATTCTCAGCCAGCTCTATTCCTGAACAGCTGTAATTTCACCTCTCCTTATTCTGGTTCCCCTTTACTCCCTCCTTTCTTTCTGCCTGCTCTACTCTCATCCCACCTCACTCTACCTCCACTCTCCTGACTTTACCCTACCTTGTCCTTTGCCAACTTTTGTTTTTGTATGCCAACATGTACTTCTCAGTAACATAAGGTAAGGTAATTTGATGTAATGTAAACTTTATTGTGAAAAAATTCATATAATTTGGGAAAATTTGTTAGCAGAACAGGGTGAAACCCCTTCCCCCTTCTATTCCATGATAGCCTCTTTCTGTCCTTTTAATAAATTGCCAATAACACTACTCTGTATAAGGCCCATTATTCCACCATTGTATGTTATATAACCCATACCATCCTAGTATAGGTTATTATACCTGCCCAGTATCCAGCCCAGGATCACCTTTATAAGATATAAGTAGCCTATCCCATGCCAGTATTCTGAGCACCTCATGATTGGAAGCCTTTGGACCAAAGATTCAACTATCCCCCTATATGTGCAAGAGAAGTAAGTATACATAAAGGTAACCTTCAGGCTAAGGAAGTTAGACGGCCTTATATGGAAGACAAGCTTCCTGACTACCCTGGCTGGCTGAAGCAGGCTTTCGGCATGCTAAACCATGTGTGTTAGTTTACTGACTAGTATTATTAGGCAAAAAACAATTGAGAACACAACTTTCTTTGGTTCAGGAACAACTGGATAATTGTAACCATGAACAAACATTAAATTTGCCCATACACTCTTTAGACTGTAACTTATCCCTCTCTACAAATTGTGGTATTTGCATATTATAAACATGGAAAACATACCTGCCATGTTGGCTTGAAAAAATCAGAAAATATATTTGACTGGTTGCTTTAGACTGTTACCAGTGGGTTGGAGGGCACAAATCGGGCTTTTTAGTTTTTAGTTTGCTTGCTAGTTTAGAAAGCCAATAGCTGAGGTAAAGGCAACTTAAATATGTGATTCTGTACAAAACATTGCTATATCAATTAAACTAAAGCAATGTGTGGAAGGATAGTACAAAAACATAATCTACCCTGAGCCGTCTCCAAGTCCAGATTTTACTTAATAGAAATTTAAAAGGAAAATTTGCGGGAGGTTTGAGGAAAGATATTTAAATTTCAGGAGCTTTCAAGAGCAGAGAAAACTTGTACGCAATAATCAGGTTGGTCTCTGAAAAATCAGTTGAAACGACAGTTGTTATGGACAGGTGTTATGGACCGGTGTTATGAACCGGTGTTATGGAATAACACAAAGACGGAGAGACAGGTGTTTCCTGGTCAAATATGTGTATATGTCGATTGTCTAAATTTCACTATCAACATCAAAGTTGATAAGATTAAATCGGATTGATTTAGATTAGATTAATCTTGGTAATATGATTTATATTAAACCGTAAATAAAACCGTTTTTGTAAGTCATTTACATAGGATAAAGGTCATCTGTCTATGTGGACCATACTTGGGAGCCACTTGTTAAGTTTCTGTGTTTGTTGGCACAATGTCAGTTTTACATCATTTACGTCAATGGCCTTTTGCACAACTGGTTGTGACCACCTTGTCATTGCCAGAACTCATTGCTGGTTTACATAGCATACTTTATGCATCCAAGGTCAACTAGCTTGCTGCCATAAAATTTGTTAGAAGAAACATTTGAACTCACAATGTACAACTAACATGTCTTTTATAATTGTATCCATTGTTTATCAAAAACATAGTTTACACCTCTAATATACAAAATATTGCACGCACATCTTTCTCACTGCCGGTAGCAATAACTACCTTGTTACGTATGAGGTTGAATGTCCACACAATCATGAAATAAATATAAACAAAGAGTTTACTTTACATCCCAGTAGTTGATAGAGAGATATATAGTAATACTGAGATATATATACTGTAATACTGAGATATATATACTGTAATACTGAGATATATATACTGTAATACTGAGATATATATACTGTAATACTGAGATATATATACTGTAATACTGAGATATATATACTTAATATTATTTTTATCACAATATAAAATACTGGGATACAAAAAAGTTATTATGAGAATAAGTCACACCATAATTTGCAAAAAACCAATAGCTTCTGTGCAGTTTGCAAAGCGAGACAATCACCATTTGGCTAAATCAAACCAGCTGTCAAGTCGTTAAAAAAATTTGAAATCAAATAAAAACAAATAATTTTAGCGTATTTAAAAAACAAATCAACGCAAATCAACCCATAATAACAGTCAAATCAATAGTTGTTGTACACACTAGAATCAATTCATTGAGCTCTACTATAGTCAGTAAAGTTTAATGATTTGAATCCTTTTGTGGAAGAGACAAAATGACTCACTAGTAATAGTAAGCATCCCAGTCTTATGAAATTGGCTTAGCGGTAAGTTGAAAAAGACTAAATAATTACATCAACATAATGGATACCTATGGCATAGTCGGCTACTTTTATGCACCTGACCGCTCCTTAGCCTAAATGCATTGTATATCATTTATTGAGAGAGATTCCATACCTATAGGGAGCTGATGAAGATGTTGGGCTGGCTAGGAAAGGTCAAGGTTTTCTAGCTGTTGTAGATAGATTATAGGCATTTTCGGATCAAGAACGTCCATGCCTTGAAAAAATTGGCACGGGAAAGCGCTTCCGAATGCAATTTTGACGTTCGTTCCTGGCATAACTTCTATGCATGAACGTTCAAAATCAAAAGTTCACTTCATCGGAGTTATCTTCTTCTTTTTTTCTAGTGTCGCAGTGAATAGTAAAAGGCGCATCCTGCTGAGGTGACAGCTTTTTGGTTATATATTATAAAAAAGTAAATAATAATTTTGATAATTATTACCAGTTACTTATGTGTTTTACTAATTACTATTTTTCATTTTTAACAATGTTTATTATCAGTTGGTGATGTTTGGCTATTTGAACAATTGTTTTTTTTACTAACTAAAGTATAATAAAATAATTAAAAAAACTATAAGAACTTATAATAATATTAATGATGATATCATTTGAATAACAGTAATATTAATAATGATTATCATACATTTTTGTTATATTATAATTATTTATTACAATTTTATTTTAATTCACCATCCTCAGTGAAATGTGTCCAAAAATAATTTCAACATCAACGTGCTTCAAGACTTGTTATTATTTATTTTATTATTATTGTTTGAACTGAAACTTGAGGCCTCATCACTCTTGTCTTGTTATTGTAACTAACGTAAAAGGGCTCATCATTTGCAAAAATATTTATTATAGGAGAACTCTACGCATTCGGATCAAGAACGTCATAGGGTGGACGACCCCCTGAACGGTAAAACCACCGTTCAGCATCGAGTTCCAAAAAACAGGTTTTGTACTCGCCGAAAAACGAAAATTTCGCCCATCTTGGAATGAACGTTCTCGATCCGAAAATGCCTTATATATTTGACAAACATTTTAAATGAAACGACATTTTTTTTTTTTATGGAATATTTTTGCAAGTGATCTATAATTTTATGATAGATCCCAATTGCTTTCAAATCATTCCTGAGTGCCTAAACTAGTTCTTTGTGTCTACACAGTATAGCCAAATCATTTTTTTTCAAGTCGTCAAATCATCAATAATTTTTGATTTGCAAATTACTCAAATCACTCAAATCACTCACAATTTGGCTCAACCCTGACAAATCAAACACCCAAAACAGTGACTTCGTTAGAAATTCAATGAATTTGTTATTTTTGCTAAACATATATCCAAATTTTTGCCCTATGCCTATAGGCATAGGAGTAGTAATATATGAGCAGATCTCCCTACCAAGTGTTTTTTTGTGGATTAGACCTTGGAGGTTATGCAATGGGTTACGACGTTGGATGAATTCGCCGAGTTTATATTGTATTTCATTTGAGGGGTACTTGAGTGGCATTTGAGTGGCATTTAAGTGGCATTTGAGTTTTTGATTATTTTTTTACTTAATTTGAACTTATATGGTATCTAAATTTTGAATGTATGGCATTTAGGTTATGATAATTATTACATAACTGTATACATAATTATAACTCATAGGGTATCTAGATTTTGAATGTAAGGCATTTAAGGTTTGATAATTTTCTGTAATTCCGACTCATATGATATCTTGAGAGAGAGGAGATATATCTACATTGAATAAATACAGTGATTAAAAATGAAACAATATGTGAATATATACATTTATTGTGTAATAAGTAGGGAAAATCTCTCCATATAATATAGCTAGAGTCAGTAAATACTAAGTAATAACAATTAATACATAGACTTTTTTTACAATGATATCTTTGATGTAGTGATGTTATATCTTAAGAAGGGAGACTTCTGTTTTATGTGCTTTTGAATTCGTAATGAACTAAAATAAAAAGTTATGTATTAGTATAGAATTATTAAACAAAAATTTAAAATAATTACATGAAATTGAATTATAGCTTTAGTTACATTGGATAGTTTACATTATATAGAAAAGGGAAATAGCTCACCAAGTCACATTGTCCAACTTGTTTTTTGAATTAGAGACTATCCATCGCTAAAACACTCATCATTTTTTTTCAGCAACATATCCTGTCTCAAAATCATCAAAGTCTCCACGTAGAAAATCTTCAAGTTCATCATCATCATCAATTTCTAATATTGTTTTGTTGTGCTTTGCTTGATCACAATATTGTTTCCAATACATTCGACCGAGACAGTATGGAGAGCAAAATGAAAGATCGTATTCTGTCTTAAATTTTCCGTGGGTTGTTTTTCCTCTGTAGATCATCACACCTGGAGTATATTTGTTAGCTTCTGAAGCATATTTGTCTGGTATGGCAAGTGTCTTCAACAGCGTTTCTCCACATTGTTCAATGCTATAACGAATACAAATTACATTCGACTGCCCTCCTTTAAATCGATGAGGAACGAATCTATCAACAACATCTTGGTAAGGAAAAATAGCGCCGGGTTGAAAACTATTGAGGGTGTTGATGTTCAAGAAGCGTTTGAGCTGACCTTTAGTCAATGTACTAAAATATAGTGATTCCTCTTCAGCTTTCTTTTTGCTTAGAGGATGTCTGGTAACACGTCTGACATCATACCAAAGAACGCTTTTATTTTTTGGTTTTCCCTTTCTACCCAAATATACAACGTTAAACGGAGGGGGGTAATTATCACAGTTGAAGTTTTTAGCTATTTCAACTGGACAGAGGAGTATTTTGGGTTCGAGTTCATTTACATCTGAAGGATCATGGTAGTGTACTTGAGAATATCTACACTTCTCCTTACTTGATGGATGTATCACACCAGTCACTCGCATAATGCTTGGGATAGGAAGATCTTCAAATGTTTTGCAAATCGGAACTTTTGGTGAGTCAATCACTTGAGAACCTTTAGACTTTTCTAATTCCCTAGCTCTCCTTTCGTTGAGACATTCAACTGTTAAATGAGTTATAGCTGCACTCTCCATTGTTTGCTTATCAACGGAAGTAGTTTGTTTTCTCACTATTTGTTTTCGTTTCCTTACTATTCGCTTTTTTGGAGCAGTTTTCCTTCTCTTAGGAGTTGTTTTGCCGTTTTTCATTTTATTTTCTGTTGGATATGGATCTGTGCTAAGGAGCTCTTCAGAAAGAGCATCCATAACATTCTAAAAATAAAAGGGTAATATTTGCATGAGTGGCTAAGAGTGTATTTATTACTTAGAGTGTCTTATATATATATATATGTATTTATGCCAAAAGCAGTTAAGATCATAGAGTTATGGTAGATTGAGAATGTACTTATTAAACTATTGGGATGTGGAGACAGTCAACAAAGGATGTATTCAAATATATATATATATATGTATTTACTTAATATCATATTGCTTTTAACATCTCAATTGGTAAGAAATAAAATATAATAGTTTGAACAAAATATTGTAAAATAATAAAAAACAACTAAAAATTTTTCATAAATATGTATGAAACGCTTCTAACATTAGTTCTAAAATACCTACAGAAGAGGATAGAGCTTTATTTATTTGGACATAATTATAAATATGCTTTCTGAATTTATAAAAAGTTTTTTTGTTCCACGTCATGTTGTATAATTTTTTGAAAACTATTTGATTCCAAGCACTTCTTTCAATTTCTTTTAAAAAATTATTAATATTAACGACTTCCACCATTGACAAAACGATTTCGAAACCGTTTTTTATAATGTCATCAAAACGTTCTGTAGATATATCATGTTTCTTACAACACATCCCCATACTCATCATGTGTTGAGTTATACAGAATATTATAACTTGAAATGTCAAACGTTCTACAGCTTTTTCTTCAACAACATCATTATTTATCACATAGTTATGATACATTTCTGGAAGGAAGTCCTTTAAGTAGATTGGATTTTTTGTTGCATTGTTCTAAAATACAAGCGATAATTAGATAACTAAAATAATTAAAGGTGTTCAACAGGTGTTAAATAGTATTTTTTATTAATTCTTACCTTTTCATCAGGCTGAGATTCCGACTTTAGATACAATGGTTGACTTTCTACGACTTGAGTATTCATTCTGAAAAAACAGAAAAAATTGGTTCAATTCTTTATAACCAATTTAAAGATAGATATGTCATAAAGCCTTCAGATAGTTGTGTTAGCTAGCGGAAATATTTGAATTTAAGTTTTACCTTTATGAAGAGAGAACTCTTAGTAGTTGCAATGGAAGATGTAGTAGATAGATGTTGCTCCTTTGCTCACTGTTGTTGAACTGGATGCTTTCTGTCTGAAACCGTTGTCTCTTATATAGGTGAATGTGTGAAAATAAATCTTTTATTCCCGCGAAAGCATTGGTTTGTATTCGCGTGAAAAGAAATTGTTTATTCCCGCGAAAGCAACGGGTTCCATTCGCGTGAAAATAAATTATTTATTCCCGCGAAAGCATTGGTTTTTATTCGCCTGAAAAAAAAATGTTTATTCCCGCGAAAGCAACAGTTTCCATTCGCGTGAAAATTAAATGTTTATTCCCGCGAAAGCATTGGTTTGTATTTGCGTGAAAATAAAGTATTCATTCCCGCGAAAGCAACAGTTTCCATTCGCATGAAAATAAAATGTTTATTCCCGCAAAAGCATTGGTTTGTATTCGCGTGAAAATAAATTATTCATTCCCGCGAAAGCAACAGTTTCCATTCGCGTGAAAATTAAATGTTTATTCCCGCGAAAGCATTGGTTTGTATTCGTGTGAAAATAAAGTGTTCATTCCCGCGAAAGCAACAGTTTCCATTCGCGTGAAAATAAAATGTTTATTCCCGCGAAAGCATTGGTTTGTATTCGCGTGAAAATAAAGTATTCATTCCCGCGAAAGCAACAGTTTCCATTCGTGTGAAAATTAAATGTTTATTCCCGCGAAAGCATTGGTTTGTATTCGCGTGAGAATAAAGTATTCATTCCCGCGAAAGCAACAGTTTCCATTCGCGTGAAAATTAAATGTTTATTCCCGCGAAAGCATTGGTTTATATTCGCGTGAAAATAAAGTATTCATTCCCGCGAAAGCAACAGTTTCCATTCGCGTGAAAATTAAATGTTTATTCCCGCGAAAGCATTGATTTGTATTCGCGTGAAAATAAAGTATTCATTCCCGCGAAAGCAACAGTTTCCATTCGCGTGAAAATTAAATGTTTATTCCCGCGAAAGCATTGGTTTGTATTCGCGTGAAAATAAAGTATTCATTCCCGGGAAAGCAACAGTTTCCATTCGCGTGAAAATAAAATGTTTATTCCCGCGAAAGCACTGGTTTGTATTCGCGTGAAAATAAAGTATTCATTCCTGCGAAAGCAACAGTTTCCATTCGCGTGAAAATTAAATGTTTATTCCCGCGAAAGCATTGGTTTGTATTCGCGTGAAAATAAAGTATTCATTCCCGCGAAAGCAACAGTTTCCATTCGCGTGAAAATAAAATGTTTATTCCCGCGAAAGCATTGGTTTGTATTCGCGTGAAAATAAAGTATTCATTCCCGCGAAAGCAACAGTTTCCATTCGCGTGAAAATTAAATGTTTATTCCCGCGAAAGCATTGGTTTGTATTCGCGTGAAAATAAAGTATTCATTCCCGCGAAAGCAACAGTTTCCATTCGCGTGAAAATAAAATGTTTATTCCCGCGAAAGCATTGGTTTGTATTCGCGTGAAAATAAATTATTTATTCCCGCGAAAGCATTGGTGTTCTTCCGTAAAAACAATGTTTCATTAATTTAACCTTATGATAAATGGCATGATTTCAGCTATATAAGAAGCACTGTTTTTACACAGAAAGCAGTCACTTCGACATTAGCAACTGAAGGAGCAAGATCTACTACAACATCATCTACTACAACTGCTAGAAGGACTTTTCTGTTTGGAGGTAAGTCAACTTGATTGAGTATAAATTTAATTTTTATCGATTTAGATACTAACAGCGGTATGATATTGAGTAAATATATATATATGTATATATATCTTCAAATTGGTTTGAAAAAGAAATCATAACATGGATTTTTACTTTATCTTTTAGAATGTCGACACAAGTCAATACAAAACAACTGAAGAATAAAGAACCAAAACCTTCACAAGATAAGGTGATTGATGACAATGTACTTCTTCAACGCACTATGATTCCCTTTCAAAGTTCCAGTCTGAATACTCTGGCAACTCTCATCATCAAAAGCGCCTCTCTGTTAAGTACTCTATCTCCAGCTTCCAGAAGAAACATTGAAAACATAGTCAAAGTTGAAGATTTACCAATACCTACAGTTATGCAGGTGTTAACCGTTGAGCTCCATGATGAAACGAACTGTACCATCATCTACAACTATAAAAAGGATGGAAAGGTAGTTAGAGTGAAGAGCACTATTCCATTAGCAGCAGGATTACTTGTCAATGAAGCTTCGCAAATAAGACCACTGGTTTTGATCTACATGGGTGTTGAAAAGACTGGAAAAGCAATTTTTCGTGCTGCTACAGAAACAGGAACGACTTTGAGGTGTAAGAATGCGTTTGATGTATTACCAGAAAAAAGTATGCGACAAATCAATGCTTATTTCGAGGTAGCTAATCTTCAGGATTTCCCAACAGATAGTGTCATATGTTTCCAAAACCCTGAAGTTATAGCAAAATCTGACAGGCGATGGAATGGAAATGAAGAGACTCTTCTAGTTCAATACAGAAGTGTTGTAGATGAAGAATTACTGATCGGAGATATGCGCATTCCTCATCAAATAGCTTCTGCTGTGACATCGGAGAGATTTGGAGTGACTTTGTTCAAGGGTCTGAGTCGAAACGCAGACAATTCAATTTTCTACAACATCAGTGTACTCGCAGCTCATCAAGCCTTCATCCAAGCCTCGGAACTGGCTGATAATCCAAAATCTGAGGATTTTCTCAACCACTTCGATGATGCTGAAAAAGAAGACTGTGGAGAACAAACTCTCGAGAAGCTAATCTATAACTCAAGGGATTCATATCACTATAGGTAAGTTTTATTAATTTTTACCATAATTTTAAAAAGTTGATTTGTGAAAATTTTGTGGATTCTTACAATGAAAAACCCCTTAAAATGATAAATTTGTGAACATTTTTGTAAAACATTTTTAAGTTATATATATATATTTCGAATTAAAAAAGGATTTTGTTGTGTCATCAGTGTATTTTTTTACATAAAAGTTGGAAAAATAACAAAAGGTGATAATTATTTTACAAAAATGTTCAATTTTTCACATAAATGATCAACTCATAACCTTTTTTTGTAAAACATTTTTAAATTATATATATTTCAGATTAAAAAAAGGACTTTTTTGTGTAATCAGTGTATTTTTTTACATAAAAGTTTAAAAAATAACAAAAGGTTATAATTATTTTGCAAAAATGTTTAGTTTTTCACATAAATGATCAATTCATAAACATTTTTTGTAAAACATGTTTAAATTATATCTATTTCGGATTAAAAAAAGGACTTTTTTGTGCAATCAGTGTATTTTTTTTACATAAAAGTTTAAAAAATAACAAAAGGTTATAATTATTTTACAAAAATGTTTAGTTTTTCACATAAATGATCAATTCATAAACATTTTTTGTAAAACATGTTTAAATTTTATCTATTTCGGATTAAAAAAAGGACTTTTTTGTGCAATCAGTGTATTTTTTTACATAAAAGTTTAAAAAATCACAAAAGGTTATAATTATTTTACAAAAATGCCTAATTTTTCACGTAAATAACACGTTTTATCACATAAATGGCTTATTCATGAGTGTTTGTTGTAAAACATTTTTAAAATTATATATATATATATATTTATATTTATACATTCCGAATCCAAATGAAAAAAAGGACTTTTTCGTGTGTAATCAGTGTATTTCTTTTACATAGAAGTTGAAAAAATAACAAAAGTTTATATTTATTTTACATTAATTTTAATCATACTATACTAATACATCATTTTTTATTTTAGTCCATTATATCGTAAAAAGAAAACAGAGTAAAGAACTTTCCCTAAGAAATATTGAGCTGAATGATGTAACTCAGTGAGTTATTTTCCTGTTATATATAATGTAAACTATCTAATGTAGCTAAGAGTAAAATTTAAATTCGGTAAAATTTATTTATATAATGAATAACTTTTGTATTTTAGTCAATTATTGGATCACAGAGAATACGGAATACAAGAGTTCCTCCCTGGGTCTAATAATATACCAGAAGAATATCGAGGAAGATATTGTTCAAGAAAAACGCTTTGTAACCATTGATATCGTAAGCTATAGTAGTTTGTATTACAGAAAATTTACTATAAAACAGTTTTATGAATGTAAAAACTAGATATGGTATTTTCTATTACAATTATTTACTTGTAAATTTTATTCATCTAGAGAGGTAATTTGGTGATTTTTTGACAGTTTTTAAAAAAGTTGAAAAGTACAAAAAAATCAAAAAATATCGAAAACTATATATTTCAATGATTATTTTTTAAAAAGTTCAAAAAAATGTAATAAAGCTCTGTTTTGAAACATAAAAAATTTAAAAGGATTGTGTAGGATAAAATTCTCACTCAAAAAATTATTGAAAATTGAATGGAATAAAAGAATATAAAGTGAAAATCTCTATATATATTTATTTTTTTTAAAAAAATATCGAAAACTATATATTATAATGATTATTTTTTTAAAAAGTTGAAAAAACAAAAAAACTTTGTAATAAAACCCTGTTTTAAAACATAAAAAATTAAAAAGGAATGTAATAAAAGAATATTTTACCAAAATACCTCATTTTTTTTTGTAAATATCTAGTAAAAATTTCTGAAATATTGTTGGTAAAATTTACTGGAAAATGGTTTCAAGTGTGTCAAAGACTAAATATGATGTTTTCATTGAAATGTTTATTTTCAAAAGATCCAAATAATAACATTGAATCAATTAGTTAAATTTAACAGTCAAATTCTTTTTTATCAAGTAGGCTTAATGTTTCTATTGTGATTAATTCTCAAATATTGTAAACTTGAACTATCTAGAGGAGTAATTTGTCGATTTTGATGTGTTTTTTTTAAAAAAATTATCATGTAATACCACATACTTCAGTTCTAATTCGTTTTGAACAATTTCATGGGAGACAAAGAATAAAAAAAGTTACTTTGATTTAGTTTTTAGAATTAAAGTTGCTATCAAAAATGGATTGTTCTTGTTTAAAAAAATGATTACGTAATACCACATACTTCAGTTCTAATTCGTTTTTAGAATTGAAGTCGCCATCGAAAATGGTTTGTTCTTGAATGGGTAAATCCATAGCCTCCTCCTCATCATGACAAAAGCTTTCTGATGATTGCATTTTGAAAAACAAAATACATTGTTTTAGTTTTCCGAATTGAAATTGCCATCGAAAATGGTTTGTTCTTAAACGGGAAAATCCATAGCCTTCTCATCATCATGTCTAAGTTTTCTACCCCAATATCTCCAACCTCTCAGAGATAGGAATTGTTCTGTTTAAAAAATAATGGAAATTGTATATATAAATGATTGTTTTTGAAAAAAATGGTAAATTTTTGAAAAAAATTCAAAAGGAAAATGCAGGATAAAACCCTCACTCAAGAAACTAATTTTGTATGAGTAGTAATATATGAGCAGATCTCCCTACCAAGTGTTTTTTTGTGGATTAGACCTTGGAGTTGAGATAATGGGTTACGGCGTTGGATGAATTCGCCGAGTTTATATTGTATTTTACTTGAGGGGTACTTGAGTGGCATTTGAATGGCATTTAAGTGGCATTTGAGTTTTGATTAGTTTTTTACTTAATTTGAACTTATATGGCATATAGATTTTGAATGTATGGCATTCAAGTTTTGATAACTTTTTTACATAACTCGAACTCATATGGTATCTTGAGAGAGAGGGGAGAGGAGAGAGGAGAGAGGAGAGATGGGAGATGAGAGAGGAGAGAGAGGAGAGAGATTTTTTAGTTTTCTATACATTCATGTATATATGGTTAGTTATGTACATATTTATGGCTATATTTATATCTACATAGAGAGAGGAGATATATCTACATTGAACAAATATATTGATCAAAAATGAAAATTATATGATTATATACCTGATTACATAATAAGTAGGGAAAATCTTCTGGAGAGAGGGGAGAGGAGAGATGAGAGAGGAGAGAAGAGAGAGGAGAGAGAGGAGAGATTTTTTTTAGTTTTTTATACATTTATGTATATATGGATAATTATGTACATATTTATGGATATATTTACATTTACATCATTGAATAATATACATTTATTACATAATAAGTATATTAAATGCTATAAAATATGTTGGAAAATTACCAAATTAGACCTCTAGATGGTTAAAATCTACAGTATTTGGGAAATAACTGCAAGAGAGGAGAGAGGAGTATTTGGTAGAGGAGAGAGTATGTTGAGAGAGAGGAGAGATAAAAAGAGGAGAGAGGAGAGAGGAGATATATCTACATTGAATAAATACAGTGATTAAAAATGAAACAATATGTGAATATATACATTTATTGTGTAATAAGTAGGGAAAATCTCATACAATATAGCTAGAGTCAGTAAATATTAAATAATACAAACTTAGGAAGGAAGACTTCTGTTCTATGTACTTTTGATTCCATAATGAACTAAAATAAAAAGTTATGTATTAGTATAGAATGGTTAAACAGAAATTTAAAACAACTACAAACTCTTACTAAATAGTACTTTTTTATTAACTATTACCTTATCATCAAAAATTGACTGTTAATCGGATGTTTTTGTAGCTTTTCGTGTCTTACGTTGTTGAGTCCTTACCCTTCTAGCTTGTCTTTGAGCGGACTGTCGCTGCATGTTTCTTCTTTTTAGAGCAAGTTCTTTACGAGCACACTCGATAGAAATTGGTGTGTTTACCTGTTGTAGTTGATATTGTCGTTGTTGTAATACATAATGTAATCTCTGAATGTCTGACGTAACATCATTCCCTAAGAGCTTTAATGTTAGAAAAGATTCAGTTCGAAAACTATTTAGCTGCTCTATCAAGTCTTTCTGTATGAATTTACAATTGTTTGAGATAATTCGCACTCTCTCTTCAATTTTCTTATTGCATATGTTTTGTAGAAGTATCAAGTCCTCTTGAGTCAAAGATTTAGGCTGAGTTTCTGATTCTGTGTTGTTAACTATTTCCATTTTTTGTCATTGAATCTGAAAAAAAACAAAAAAAACAGATGATTAATTTTGTTCAGTTGTTTTAGTATAATAAATAATATATGAGTAAAAACTGTAATTTATTAAGTTTTTACCTTGATGCTCTTCTAATAGCTGTAGTAGATGTTGCTTCTCTGATAGCTGTTGTAGAACTGGATGCTTTCTGTGTGAAAACTATGACTCTTATATAGCTAAAGTTGTACTGATTAAACCCTATGAATACCATCTCGTGTCAATCTCTATGAATCAACATTTGTTCACGCGAAGGAAAGTCAATGCTTTCGCGGGAATAAATAAATAATTTTCACGCGAACACAAACCAATGCTTTCGCGGGAATAAATAAGCTATTTTCACGCGAATGGAAACCGTTGCTTTCGCGGGAATAAAGAATTTATTTTCACGCGAATAGAAACCAATTCTTTTGCGGGAATAAATAATTTATTTTCACACGAATAGAAACCAATGCTTTCGCGGGAATAAATAAACTATTTTCACGCGAATGGAAACCGTTGCTTTCGCGGGAATAAATAATTTATTTTCACGCGAATAGAAACCAATGCTTTCGCGGGAATAAATGATTTTATTTCCCGCGGATGAAAGTCAATGTTGTCGCGAGAATAAATACTTTATTTTCACGCGAATGGAAACCGTTGCTTTCGCGTGAAAATAAAATATTTATTCCCGCGAAAGCATTGGTTTCTATTCGCGTGAAAATAAAGTATTTATTCCCGCGAAAGCAACGGTTTGTATTCGCGTGAAAATAAAGTATTTATTCCCGCGAAAGCAACGGTTTCCATTCGCGTGAAAATAAAGTATTTATTCCCGCGACAACATTGACTTTCATCCGCGGGAAATAAAATCCTTTATTCCCGCGAAAGCATTGGTTTCTATTCGCGTGAAAATAAAATATTTATTCCCGCGAAAGCAACGGTTTCCATTCGCGGGAAATTAAATCATTTATTCCCGCGAAGGCAACAGTTTGCATTCGTGTGAAAATAAAGTACTTATTCCCGCGAAAGAATTGGTTTCTATTCGTGTGAAAATAAATTATTTATTCCCGCGAAAGCATTGGTTTCTATTCGCGTGAAAATAAAATATTTATTCCCGCGAAAGCAACGGTTTCCATTCGCGTGAAAATTATTTATTTATTTCCGCGAAAGCATTGGTTTGTATTCGCGTGAAAATAATTCATTTATTCCCGCGAAAGCATTGGTTTCTATTCGCGTGAAAATAAAATATTTATTCCCGCGAAAGCAACGGTTTCCATTTGCGTGAAAATTATTTAGTTATTCCCGCGAAAGCATTGGTTTGTATTCGCGTGAAAATAATTCATTTATTCCCGCGAAACAATTGACTTTCCTTCGCGTGAACAAATGTTGATTCATAGAGATTGACACGAGATGGTGTTCATAGGGTTTAATCAGTACAACTTTAGCTATATAAGAGCCATCGTTTTCACACAGAAAGCATCCAGTTCTACAGCGACTAACAGAGGAGCAACATCTACTACAGCTATTAGGAGAGCAACAAGGTAAGAAGCACTAAAATAATTATTTGTTTTCAATTAATTGAAACATCTAGGTTTTTGAATCTTAGTTTTTAAAAACAATCTTTTAATAAAAACAATAGTTTCAGTATATTTACATCATTAAACTAAGTTCTTTTACTTTTTGCAGGTATGATGACATCACACTCCAAAGCACTTCCTAAGCTCCATATTGAACCAATCACAGCTACCAACAACACTAACGCTATTTCCACTACAACCATCATTTCCACCGCCAACGGCATTCACATTGATGATAGAAGATCCAATCCTAACACCTTTAATGATACATCTTCTCGCTCAAACACCAATGCTCATGCTGATATAGCAATGAACCATCATGTAGTTTCAGCTGACTCTCCTTTGAGTCCCACACCGGACTACACATATCTGCATGAGAACAGTGAAGTCAAACGAACGGAGGATATCAAAAAACCGACAGTGACATTATCTCAAGCTTCAATTTCCTTTTTATTCAGCAACAGCAAGAATAATACCGTAAACAAACTTAGAGAGTTTGAATTACTCGAGATGGGTGGAATAATGACAGGAGCTATGCAGAAAGGAATGTTGGAAATCGGAAATTTTGTGAGTTTGTTGGATTTACCAATTCCTACGATATTGGAGGTTTTTGATGTTAATTACGTTGAAGATTATGGTATATTGGACTATGAATATGTTTTAAAAAACAATCATCGAATTCGAGTCAAGTCACTGATTGACAAAGAACTTACGATGGAGCTACAGGAACTTGATCCCGGCTCCTCACAAATCCTAGTGTACATGGGAAAGCTAGAAGAAAATCAACCCGATCTACGTATTGTAGGAGATAATCATCGTCATCAAGGGCTAAAACAACGAGTTATAGCCAAAATCTTGAGAAAAAAATCATTGAAACAGTTGCAAGCATACTTTGATATCATCACTTTCGATAATATTCCTGTCAACACTCTTCTGACATTCACTAGACTTTCAGTTTGGAAAAATTTGAAGTCGAAGCAGCGAAAACGAAAACAAGATACATCGCCTTTACGTATCACTCACACTGTCACTTACAGATACATGATGAATGACGGATCTTTGATGACTGGGAAGATTGTTGTCCCTCCTGAGAACGTTTTGAAGATCAAAAATCATGAATGTGGTATGATCCACTATAAAAGTACGATGACAACTGAAAGCGGCACAAAGAAACACATTCTCACGATTCTGAGTGTTGAAGAAGCTTTGATGCTTCTATCTACTTCAAGTGAAAAAGAAGGAATAGCTTTCAGACTTTCTCTATTTGATGATGCTGAGCTGATGAAAAGTTATGATGATGATGTTGCTGCTGATGATGCTGCTGATGATGATGATGATGATGATGATGACGATGATAACATCGATGCTTATACCGATGAAGAAGATGATAATATGACGGATGATGACTCTAAGAACAAAAAAATTGAGGAAAAAGATGAAGTTGTCGACAATGATAGTGAGAAAAGCAATGAAGATGATGACAATCACATTTCAAGCGAAGCTAGCAGTATTTCAATATCGGAAATTTAATTAAGGTATGTTAATCTTCACTAGTAATAAGTAACTACTAATAGACGTATTTTTTACCATAGTATAATGTAGTTGTTATAACGACATCTATGTATGCTTTTAGATAGAATACGTGTACAAGTGAATGACCGTCGACTCGCCAAAATCTATCAGCAACAACTCATGAACATTAAATTACATATTATTTGTATTGTGCAATAATTTGTATATATTTAGTGTAATAAAGTATTTTATTCATATTTAACATTAGTTATTTAGCCAATTTGTAAAACTTTCGGGGCTACAACTCTAAAATGTTACAAAAATTTCAATGTTCCGACACAAAAATAAATATTTCAAGCTATCGTCTCATTTTTCAAAAATGTTAAGACAACTCCCATTTATAATTTCTAAACTTCGTTTTTGAAAAAATATGTAAAAGTTGTCGGCACATTGTGTCAAAATGATAAGACAACTCCGCTTTTGCACAAAAAAAATTGTGAAAAATGTTTTATAATTTGTTTGAGAAACCAAAACAGTAGAAGACTTTTTACAACCGCAAGCATTATACTTTAGGTTTTACAGTTTTGTGAATTGGGTGTTGATAGTTTGTCACGATATGACATAATAATTAAGTAATTATAGTCTTTTTCATAACAATGCTATAGATTCAGTAATACAGATGTGAAATTTACTGTTTCATCACTTGAATGCAGTATGAAGGTAGTTGATGTAATATTTATTTTGTAATATTATGCAAAGTAATACAGTAAGAATGAAGCATATGGAGTTCTCAACCACAAAACAAATAAAAATAATGCATTAGGGTAAACTAATGACAGAACAATTTTACATGAAGTGTATACATGTGAATAAAGTATTCATAAAAACACAGACTATTGTCTGTATATATAATATATATAGAGAGTATTTATAAAAAACAGCCTATTAACTATATATTTTGTGGTAAGAAATTGTAAAATAGGATAGTTGCATAAAGTCTATGGTAAACTAATGACAGAACATTTTTTACATGAAATGTATTCATAAAAACACAGACTATTGTCTGTATATATAATATATATAGAGAGAGTATTTATAAAAAAAACATCCTATTCACTATATATTTTGTGGTAAGAAATTATAAAATAGGGTAGTTGCATAAGACCTATTCCAGAGCCATGATAATATTAAAAAATATAGTGAAATAAAAATTTTAAAACTCACCTAAGAGTGCAGTTAGTACAAGAACTTCTTCTTGAGAAAAGTCTGAGTTTTTCTGCATTTTTCGTCTAATAGACGCTAATTTCAATTTAACACAATCATTAAAACCCTTTTTTTTCAGTCCATCTTTTATATTCAAAATTAATTTAAGTGAAGTTAAATCAATTTTCTTATCATCAATCTTTTGGCTTTCTTTTAAATCTACTTGGGTTTGAGGTTTAACTGTTATAGTATTAGATTCTAAAACACTGGTTTTTGGACTGCACTGTGAACTAGCAACAGAAATTAAGTCATTATTACTTTCTTCAGTTTCTGAAAGATCAGAATCTGAAGATATAAGTGCTCTCATTTTTTTACACTGGTTTTTAATCAAAAGTTTTCGATCTTCAGCAGCAGGTTTTTTAGCTATCGCCAACCATTTACTCCCTAATTCAAAATCTAGAACAATGTTTTCAGAAAAATAACCTTCTATTGGATAGAGATACACTAACGCAAATTTTTTCGGAAAAGTAATATCCATAAGTAATTCAGAATATTTTCTATTAATAAATAAAACAAAATTATTGTAACTAGCAATATCGACAATAAAAAACATTTTAGTTTTTAAAATACAACTATGTTGCTGAAGATCTCTCAAAGTTGTATGCGATTTTCCACATAAACAATAATAAATAAACAAGTGAGCACAAAAATGTCTTGAAAGAACTCGGCCAGGCTCATGCAATCCCCCTAATTTAAACTTCTTACCACAAAATATACAAGAGACGTTGTTTTTGTTTCCTTTCAGTGCTTCACTCAACATCTTTGTGCCATATGCGATCAACAGCAATGAGAGCACTGAAAGGAAATACCTAGGGCTTTTGTTATCAATATCTACAAACAAAATAAACAAATTCTCATCATATATAGATAACTTTCTTAAGCATGGTATATGTATATATATATATAAAGATAATGCATGTCACTTACACTTAAAACACTCTCTATCTTCTTTTATATTTCCGTCTAGAAGACTTAATTCTTTATATTCCTTTAATTCAGGATTCTCTGCTTGAACTAAAATAGAAAATACGAATGTAGTTATGCTATTTTTTTGAAAAAATTCGAAAATTTTTTTATAAATTGAATGAGTATATAGTAAGTAATATTTTCGTCATACTTACATTCAAATGTGTTCCGTTCATAGTACAGGAAGTTTTCGTTCTTCCCAACACATTGCTTACTTCCTATGAATCGTGAAGATGCTTTTTCTACAAAAAAATAACATAGTAAATGTAAAGTCATTATTATTGTACCTACAGACAAATTTACATTTTTCATAAAACAGAAAAACTTACTCATAGCAATATGCGTGCTAGCTTTGCTCTTTTCCGTCTTCTCTTCATCTTCAAAACACTCCTCCAACCACCTTAGTGTTTCATCATCGGTAGAACTTAATAAAACAATAAATCAAGATTGTAATTATTTAAAAACTCTATATAATACAGTTGAATATTGAATAATAAAGTTTCAATAATATACTTACATAGCACTGAAATCTATTTCGTCTATATTTAGTTCTAATGCAACATTTGAGGATGTAGACCTACAAGTAATATATATATATATACATTTGTATAAATTTATAAATGTAACTGCAACAAAATTGTAAAAGATAGTATAAATAACTTACTCATTTGTTGTAGGGATATTGCTAGCCATTGTTGTTTTGCAGAGTAATACTTAAAATGAAGTATAAATGAAAACTGATACTGTTTAAAAAAAATAGTTTCTCTTATATACAAAACATTGAAGTCATTTATCAAGATTAATTTGTAGACTGATTTTCTGATTATTACTATGATAAATGATATTGTTTTTTAAAAAAGTGGAAGACGATTAGGAAGTTGGTTAAAAAAAATAGGAAGATAGAGATTAAATAGTTTAATAAGCTTAACCACCACAAACACTCCTGTAAACTGTCTTTCCATCTAGCTAAAATTTTTGAATGTAGAGCGTTGGATAAACAAATTTTACAACCTCTTTTAAATATAACTAGCTAGGATGAAACTTACATTTCATTTGAATGACACCTCACATCCTTCAAACATATTTTTATAGCAACAATTTTCATATAGACACATCAACAGCAAAACAATGATGCGATGTAGTTCCATCTTTATATCATCAGACAGTAAATTAATATGTGAGAGCTTCAATTATAGTTTACACCATTAAGTATGAGTTCGGAATGTAATAAAATACTTTACAGGTACTGATAGCATTTAATAACTAGTTCAATTGCAGTTTATTGATATACTCTACTATAACACACACTACCACAAACAATCATATAGACACATCATCAGCAAAACAATGATGTAGTGTAGCTCCATCTTTATATCATCAGACAGTAAATTAAAATGTGAGAGCTCCAATTATAGTTTACAACATTAAGTATGAGTTAGGAATGTAATAAACACTTTAAAGATATCTGATAGCATTTAAATATGTATATGTAACATATAACTCTTGATTTATTAGACAAAACAGCTTCCTAAAAATAGAAAATATACTATGTATGTTGATACATTATTATTTCACACTAAAAACAATGAGATATTTTAAAAAAAGTAACAGTCTAACTAATAAAACAAGTGGATAAAGTCATGCTTTGCTCATGTTTTTTAGATGATAGCGGAGATAGCTAGGATTAAAAGTAAAACCACAAATCCGTTTTGGTGGAAGGCTGTATCTATATTAACTAATATGTAATGAAACAATAAAAAACAGGAGATAGATGCAATCAAGTTCTCTTCCTTTTTAGGTTGAATTCGACCTATAATTCCATCATCTATGGATGTTTGTTGTTTTTGTTTTAAATAGAAATAGCATGATAATAAATAGTGCTTAGGTGTAACTAATGACTTTTCTCGAGCGACACACTTGATATTAAAAAGATCAAAACATATAGGATTAAGCGAGATGATGATTAATGTCTTTTCTGGAATGAGTTTATTAGTAAAATGACACTTGCGGGACACTTGCGCTATATTATAATTAATTACTTTTTAAAAATGAACTGGTAACATTACGTCGACTGAAATAATACCTAAAACGTCTCGCATAAATTTTGATCTGACTGAAAATGGACTGAAAACCTTCAAGGTGCGTAAAAATTATCGTAACTCGCTATAGCGGATATTCTAAGAAATATTTATTTTCTCGTTGGTAACTTGACGTAAAATATTTTGTAACGGATGTCACATGATCTCAATCGCTTTTTTTCAACTTAAACACTTAGTTACTCGTAAACATTTGATACTCGCTTGATTTCTTTGATAACAGTAATATCCCAATTGTGTTTATCGTAAATATTTCAAAAACGGATATTGCGCGTTTCAGTTGGTTTTTCCTACTAAATCGCTTAGTTACTCGTAAACATTTGAAAATTGTTTGATTTTTTCGCTGATAAAACATGTTGCAAGTATCTTTTACCAAATATTACCGTGATTTTCAATCAGTTTTCCTTACTAGATTACTTAATTACTCACCAACGTCCATAATTGTTTTTATTAATCATTGTTGCAAAGCAATGCTGTATTTAAATAATATTACTACGTTTCCAACCAATTTCCTTACTGAATTACTTAATTACTCGCCAGTATTTCATAATTTCTTTCACTAATAATTACAAATAATATTGTAAATAACTAATTTACCAGGAATATTTATGCTCAAGTCTCCTCTCTCTCCTCTAAACACTCTCTCTAGATATATACAAACACAGTTATTTTTATTGTACCTTGCACAAAAACACCCCCTAAAACTTGTTTTTAGGCTGAGTCTTATGGGTTATTTTAGGGGGAGTATCAGTCCTGGGAGTAGATACTAAATTGACACAAATTTTTTTCATATGAATTTAAAACTTAACTAATGTAGTTTTTTTACCAAACATCAGTACATCAAAAACATTATTGTAAAGGTATATTATATAGGAAGATTTTCCATACTTATTATGTAATAAATGTATATAATCATATAATGATTAATTTTTGATCAATATATTTATTCAATGTAGATATATCTCTTCTCTCCTCTCTCCTCTCTTTCTTCCTCTCTCCTCTCTCTCTCCCTCTCTCCTCTCTCTCTTTCTTTATCTCAAGATACCATATGTATGTATACATTGATTATCATTACAAGTTGTAGTGCTTTGTATTACTTAGTATTTACTGACTCTATCTATATTATATAGGATGATTTTCCCTACTTATTATGTAATCAATGTATATAATCATAAAATGTTTCATTTTTGATCAATATAGTTATTCAATGTAGATAAAACTCCTCTCTCCTTTCTCTCTCCTCTCTCCTCTCTGTCTTCTCTCTCCTCTCTCTCAAGATGCCATATGAGTTCAAATTATGTGAAAAAAGTATCAAAACTTAAATGCCATACATTCAAAATCTAGATGCCATATGAGTTCAAATCAAGTAAAAAAATAATCAAAACTCAAATGCCACTTAAATGCCATTCAAACGCCACTCAAGTACCCCTCAAGTAAAATACAATATAAACTCGGCGAATTCATCCAACGTCGTAACCCATTGCCTCAACCCCAAGGCCAGAACCACAAAAAAACACTTGGTAGGGAGATCTGCTCATATATTACTACTTGTATGATAGGTTGCTCACCTAATAATAAGAAAATAATGAATAATTTATATTTAAACAATTATTGAAAGAATTAATGAAAATTGAATAGAATAAAGGAAATATTTTACCAAATAGTCTGTTTTTTTGTAAAGATATACAAACAGATAAAATTTAACCATTTAAAGGATGATTTCTTTTTTGCAAAAAAAATAATGAAGATTTAATGAAATGAAATGAAAGAATATTTTACCAAATACCTTGTTTTTTTGTAAATTTGTACAATTAGAATAAGAAAATAGTGAATAATGTATATTTAAGCAATTATTGAAAAAATTAATGAAAATTGAATAGAATAAAGGAAATATTTTACCAAATACCCTGTTTTTTTGTAAAGATATACAAACAGATAAAATTTAACCATTTAAAGGGTGATTTCTTTTTTGCAAAAAAATAATGAACATTTAATGAAATGAAAGAATATTTTACCAAATACCCTGTTTTTTTTGTAAATTTGTACAATTAGATGAAATTTAACCATTTAGAGGATGATTTGTTTTTGTAAAGAATTAATGAAAATTGAATAAATCGAAAAAATATTTCACCAAATACCTCTTTTTTGTAGATGTAAACAAATAGATGAATATCTAACTTTATCCATTTTTTTTCCATTTGGGATCATGTTTTGAAGGTTTTCAAGATAGTTTTTAGTAAAAGCTTATGCATTGATTGTCATTACAAGTTGTAGTGTTTGGTATTATTTAATATTTACTGACTCTAGCTATATTATATGAAATTTTCCCTACTTATTGCACAATAAATGTATATATTCACATATTGTTTCATTTTTAATTACTGTATTTATTCAATGTAGATATAATGAGTCGAATTACAAAAAAATATCAAAACTTAAATGCCATACATTCAAAATCTAGATGCTCTATGAGTTAAAGTTATGTATATAATTATGTACAAGATTATCAAAACTTGAATACCATACATTCAAAATTTATAAGTTCAAATTAAGTAAAAAAATAATCAAAACTCAAATGCCACTTAAATGCCATTCAAATGCCACTCAAATACCCCTCAAGTAAAATACAATATAAACTCGGCGAATTCATCCAACGTCGTAACCCATTGCCTAAACTCCAAGATCAAATCCACAAAAAAACACTTGGTAGGGAGATCTGCTCATATATTACTACTCATAGGGTTATTTTTAGTAAGGGAAACCAACTTCTGTGCTTTAAGAAATATGAGTAAGCAAAAGCAACCATTGTGGGGGACTGTTTGCAGTTTCAACCCAATATAATATGTACTCGGTTCATGTAACATATCGCAATTGTTTCATTTCAAGGCTGTATTAGAAGAAACAAACAAACCAACAAAGTTTCCATCTTTGGCTATTTTTTTTCGTACTGAGAAACTGACCCCGGAATACGTTACATTTCTTTTTACAACTATTCACCACACCATAAAGCCAGTGTGTGAGGTAATATCCTTGTTTTAACAAGCTGAATGCAAAATCCATTACCGCTCTTTGTAACACATCAAATGATGCAATTTTCCCACAGGCAGCCTAACATTGGCTGACTGCCAGGTCATCAACATTTGCTGACGCGGTTACGAGTAATTAGGCTACACATGACTGCGTTAAGTTACTACTATCTAGTCCACTGCCCGTGAGGGGCTTAGATGTAAGAATCTGCACTACAAGTCACAAACACTCTTACAATCTTGTTGTCACCACAGCTTAGGTGAGAGAAATAAGATTGTATAGGTCACTGACCTTGGCCAAAATATTTTGAGAAGAGTCGGAAGGTTTCCGTTCAAGGGTTTTGTTTATTTATTAATAACAAAATCCATCCTGCTTCTTTAGTCCCTGGTCAAGAGGATGTGCCAAGTAAAATATATAACAGTGCAAATGTGGAAAGCCATCTTGTTTGTTATTCTGTAAGCTTGCCTTGTACTGGTAACTCATTTCTATAGTGAACAACTGCAAATTTTTGTGAAGCTTGGAGTTAAGATAAACTGATAATAAACGCCAGTTAAGCAAAGTGATACAAATAGAAGAAGTTAAGCATGATATACTAAATTACCGATAATTCATAAATATAACAATAAATGAATTGTACTGAAAAATTTAAAAGAATTATTGATGATCTTAAAGACACATTATCATTTTTCAATGCAACTTCTGATAAGCTTACAATATTTTTCGAGTAATTTTTTGATCGAATCTGTCTAATTAACTGTCACCCTACCATAACCTACATGTTCAAATAAGCCCAAGTTACTTGGTTGATCGCGTCATGTCCTGCCGCAAATTATTTTATTACCGTAAAATAACTTCATCCTTGTCCCTGATTTTTTGGTACAAACAAAGATGGTGACTTTGAGAAAGGTTACAGGAAACAGCCACCACCACTGCCTCGTGGCATGGTTCGTGGGACTTATGGGATGTCACAATCATCTGATACAAACAATATGAACTCCTGGTCGAACCACAGAATGTTCTGTCAGCCCTGCGTACAAATAGGTCAAAGATATGTTAGAGAAGTTTTTGGACTTAGCAGATCTTTCTTTGATTTTTCTTGCTCACTTTTTTTTGAAGACTAGAAATCATGTTTTGCTATGCAACGTCATACTGTTGGTAATTGTTTTTGCTTTGAAAAAAAATTGTTTTCGTTATCAAGATGCTAAGAGATGTTTTTTCAAATGAAAATTTTTAAAACTTGGTTAAATTACAGGCTAAAAAAAACGTATTAGTTTGGGAGCATCGATATATTAGTGCGAGAAAGAAGTTGGAATAAAAACGACAAAAATGAAACTTTGGGACGCTTCATGTTGGACTAATCCAATAAGTAAAAAATTTTCTCTGTAGCATTGCATGTAACATCGTACTGAGTTTTACTATCAAGCTATCGAGATAGACAATAAAATGTCAGCTGGGTTACCACAAACTCTCCTCGTTTTCTACCAGCCTCACTTGCACTAATTATCCTCAAAAGCAAATGGTCTTTTAAATATTATACTAAAGTTTCAAACATTTGGAAAACATTAAATTTTTACCATGAAAAACTATATTCTGTTCTTAAAGCTCGAATTTGAAAGAAATTAAACGATGAAAATGCCATCAAAATCAATTGCAGCAAAAATGGAACAAAACAGTGTCATTTTCAAACTGTGAATTTTTTAAGAAACAAGGATACGCAAAGTAATGGTTGTCACAAAAACAATAGACATGAATTTTTTTTGTTTTCTTACCCTTGCTTAATCTAGAGGTCTTGAGAAATTTTAAATGTTTCATTTATTATTTTACTACAATTTTTAACATTAAATTTTCACCCAAGTTATAAAGAAAACTTCCATCACAAACTCAAATTTTTTTAGGATACAACATACAGTGAAGAATATTGATTCTACTGAAGGATCAATTTCTGTTTTTGAATTTCTGCTTTTTATCCACATTTTATCATCCGGTCCTGAAATCCTAATCAGCTGAATGAGAAAAAAACGGTTAATTATACCTCATTTTAACCAGCAATTATAGTCATCCATTTTGACACTTAGTGGAATTTTATTACTTATTTGCAGTCTAGACAGATTGCAAAATAATTGCTGCTGTAAATGCAGAAACCAGAAATAGTTTGATATCGTATTGATAAAACATTGGCCAATCAAAAGTTCTGGTGTAAAATCATAAACCCTTTTGCGGGAACAAAAAAACACCCCTGGAGTTATCTAAATACAAAAAGCTTCAAAAAAGAACTAAATGAAATTTTCTCACAAAAGAACTTTAGCCTGGCGCCATTTTAGTGAGAAGGTTTAGCAGACTACGGAAACACTAATGTGTGCACTCTTTAATCTGATGCCAACAGATAATCACAAACAACACAACCGCTGTCAAATAACACTTTCTTCCTGCCACAAATTTTTATTACTGAGTTTTTAGCCTAAGAAAAACATGCCTGTTTGGGATGATCTATTCACAATCCCAAAAAAGAACAACCTAATTTAGCATGGTGCCATACCTGGATGATCAGGCCATTTTTGGCAGCAAGCATATCAAGTGTTACGGAAACAATCAATCACAGTTTAGTTGTTGGAATCTGTAGTTTATGATAAAAATCTATCAGAGTTCAACTAAATTATTTAAATGAAAATAATTTATGCGTTTAATGAAAAAATGGTGATGCAACAATTGTTGATTAACGCTATAAATTCTATTTTACACACGATAAACAACATAATGAGTGATTTGTTTAATTACTTGATGCATTTGAGAGTTTCACACTGGCAGTTGTCATATACAAACCATTCATTGGTCTGTACCTACAACTATGAGTATGTTGGCATATTGTCAAATTTTGCAATACTTTTCAGTCTGGTCATTAGGAATGGATTCTGGGTAATGACCTCGGCCTAGATCTAGAACATTCCAGGGGTAATCAGGAATCAGTTTTCTCAGTAATCCACTGACAAAGAATAATTGTTCAGTAATACCAAGTTTCTGCTGTTAGATTTTGTTTTTTTTAATCAGAGCCAATATTCTCTACATACCTATTTAGATCTTACAATGAAGATGGCTATTAGAGAAGCTGTCTATTGCTATCATAATGTGTTGGCTCCATGCTATGACTAGCAGCAAGTCTAATATGTCTTTCCTCTTCTGTCTGGGCCCTGGATCGGTATGAATGAACAGCAAATACTATGGCAGGCTTTTATGGCATTTTTTGTTCTCAAAAGTGTTATGTAATTTTATTTTGAACCAGCTGAAAATTGTGGAACGCAGAGAAACATCAGAAAGCAAATGTTTATCGACATGTTGTTTTGATAAAAACAAAACAAAAGCAACCTATAGACATTTTTATAATTTTCTTTTTAAAGTTTTTACATCCCGTAGGCAAAAGTGCAATTTGAAATAACAATTACTTCTGACTTGAAGTTTTACATTTTGTACTTGTTCACTTGACTGGAGTTGCAGGAAGCATAAAGGAATGAATATTTTTCCGTGCAGCGGTAGACTAATCACAAAACAATAAACATGATCTGACATAATCACGCCATTGAAACTGGCAGCTAGAAGAGTCTCAGCATCCTGGAAATAAAATATTATTATTAATAATATTGATAAAAACAAAAGTACACACTGACTGCTAGCGTGCTCTCAAGCGTAGAAATAAACATTAACATTTACTGGTAGGCTTTTTAGGGTACGGAAAGACCACAGCAAAAGTGTAGAGGGGAAGTTTGTTTAAAAAGTTTAGAATAAAATGATTTGGTTGACAATAGTCTGCTATGATCAAACATATTAGGCAATGTAGTAGAAAGCAACAAAAAATAATAAAAACAGAGAAAGTGCATTTATAAACCAAAGCCACTTTTTAAAATCATAATTTTTCAAAATAGTTTCTTATACAAAGTTAGAGACAAAGTGGCATTTTAGTTTTTATAGTAAAACGACTAGTCTACAACAGATCTTTTTTATTTAGTTAGACATAAAACAAGTGAACTTGTTGGCACAGTATAAAATTAAATTAGTGACGTTTATTGAACAAAAAATCAAGCATATTATAGTAAAACACAATAATAAATTATTATTTTGCACGAAGTGTTGATTACCTTAGCAGCATAAATCACTTTTTTGTATTATTGTAACATAGACTGACAATTGTAGACACACGAACACATGTACAGTTCACACAATAATGCGATTTGTGATCCAAATACATAATGCTCTAAATTGTGCATTATTTCAAGTATGGTATACAGTTTGCACCTTTAACAAATGTGGAACGCATTACAAAAATTTTATATAAATTCTACTTAAAAATAGAGATAGCAGAAGAATTACCAGGTTTATCTATGCGTAACATTTTTTTTATTTTTTTTCAACTTTAATAAAGTAGGATCATAAGTTTAATAGTGCAATACAGTACACTATATTTATATTCTTTGTTGCTTTTGCAAATGAGATACCAATTAGGGACCAGTCAATGAGCCTGTCATATATCGTTTAAGCTTTTACAATCACCAATTTGTTTATACCAAGTTCCCGAAAATAATTTCATTAGTGCACTAAACCATAATAAATAATGTTAGTGTAAACAGGAATAACAAAATAATTATTTTAAAAGAATAAATCAGTTTATTATCTGAAAACAACTATTGACTTGTTGAAAAGTACATGGCTTTATTTGGCGATCAAGCCTTTTGGAAAAAAACTCTCCACAAACTTATTGGGTTTGTTGAAAACATGATAATAACGGTTTGTGATTCAGTTTTTTCTGTAGCTTTCTATGTAAATTGGTTTAATTTACTGCCAAAATTAGTTTATTTATTAGAAAAAAGTCTCGGTTTTTGTTCGTTGTTTGATTTGGTTGCACACACTCAGATCACATTGACTAACCTAACTGATGGTTGCAAATAAAGATATGATCTACACCGAGATCTGCTCCTGCATTACTACTAATATATGATCTACACTGAGTTTCATCAGGTCTCTTTTATAAAGAGTTGATTTTTTGTGTAAATGCCCTGCTTAATCAAATACATGCAGAAGAAACTATTAATTAACACCCATCTGATATATAAATTTGCTTGCTTGAAGTAATCAAAATAAAAAAACCTAATACCTGATACCAAAAGTAACTTGATTTTCAATTAAGTGAAAACGAAAAAGAAATTATACAAATATACAGCATAAGTGAGTAGTAGTAGTAGCAGCAGCAGTAGTAGTAGTAGTAGCAGCGGTAGCAGTAGCGGTAGCGGTAGCAGCAGCAACAGCAGCAGCAGTAGCAGCGGTAGCAGCAGCAGTAGCAGCAGTAGAAGCGGTAGCAGCAGTAGTAGTAGCAGTAACAGTAGTAGTAGCAGCAGCAGTAGCAGCAGTAGTAGTAGCAGTAGTAGTAGCAGCAGTAGCAGTAGCAGTAGCAGTAGCAGCAGCAGTAGTAGTAGTAGCAGTAGCAGTAGCAGTAGCAGCAGTAGTAGGCAGTGGCAGGCAGCAGTACTGTAGACTGCATACAATTTGTATTGTACTATGATATATATTGATGTGTAAGTATAGGTATTACTAATGTGTATATTTTTGTACTTTAAAAGATAATAATTATTACAATTTCACTTTTTGTCAATTCTTATATTTACGTAAAAACTCTTTACATATAAAACATTGTACGCATGATTGTTAACAGTTATCCTCTCTTGTCAATAATTTTTGAGAGCGACCGATCCGAACTGATGTGACCAACCTCCTGTTAATCAAACTCTTTGATTACAACACGCAGCTAACTTTGAAAACTGTTTTTTATCGATGCTTGCTTTAATCTACTGGAGTAGATTAAATTCTATGTTTGTTGAATTTGCTTTTGTTGATACGCCATTGCAATTAATTGTAATTCTCATAAAACTGTTATTCCCAGTGAACAAAACAAGTGACGAGTGAAACAAATTGTTAGCAGGTTAGTGATTGTATTCATAGCATCGTACTATCAATATTTAGAGCATAACCAAATAAAAAGTTTACATAGTTGTAATACTGCATGTGGGAATGTTGTGTACAAGGTAATTCATCTGTACAACAGTTTTAAAAAACGATTAAAGCAACATGCAATGAAGAAATAGATATAATTAATGGTGATGGAAAATGAATTATACACATAAATGCAAAAGCAAATTTGTCCGTAAGGTGTGTGAACTTTGGTTTTTCTGCTGAACAGTTGAAAGAAGAATGTATCGATGATGACGTACAGGTGGTTACTGACGTTAGTTTGTCATGATGGGATGTTAGATACTGTCACTGGAGATATTGCAGTAATCGCACACCCATTTTCCTCCTGCAAGACATTAAATGATAAAAAGTTACTAAAATGTATCGAAACAAAACATATAAGATAATATATTCAATAGCAATTATTCTTCTCTAACTCAGTTGTAACAAACGAAAGATTTAGTCTGCGCTAACATCTATTTAAAAAGAAAAAACTTACTAACTTTTATGATTACTCGCTTTTCAAGTTTGATTGGTGAACTAGATGAAGTTTCATTTACAGTTGCTTTCAAGTGATAGAAAATAAAACTTTATTTTTTTCAAACTAGCGAAACAATTGCAGCAATGCTAATGCACTAATGTTTCATATACTTTAATAGAGTTACTGACCTTGAGGTATTGGTGTGAACATCTGTGTCACAGTAGGGTACGGCTCACACTGTAGTCCTTTACTACTAAACACGCAGGTGCCATTTTTTTGATCATTGCAAGGTCTTGTTATATCACAGTCAAACTACAATAAACATTAGTGCCATTCTAAATAAGATTCTCATGTGTTATATAATATATATTATATAATATGTATTATATAATATATATTATATAATATGTATTATATAATATATATTATATAATATGTATTTAGTGGTTCATCACGTGTACTTGTGTAGATATTATAAATGTCAGCTTACCTTGTCCATTCTTACTTCTCTCTTCTGTCTCGTTCCTGCTTTCACAATCTTTATTTCCTCTTCCACAACCCTACTTATTATTTCTATTGTAGCTTTCAATTCTTCCATCGTTCTTCTTTTCTGTCTCACAGATTGCTTACGATTTTGTTGAGCTGTAACGATTAAACTCAAAATATAGCTTCAGCAAGAACTTATACAATTATTGTCAAATCATATTATTTATTATACTTGAAAACTGATCCAAATATTGACGTTCCAAAATTTTCATTTTATTTTCTAGTTAACTATTAAACACATTAATGTACATACCACTGAGAGTGTCAGCAATGAGTAGAGTGAATAAAGCTACTGTCAGCAATAACTGTGTTGATGGTCTGAGTCCCATAATGTGCAGGTGAATAGTATGTATGTGTACAAACAGTGCGCAGGTAAATAACTCGTTTAAATAACTCAAGAAGCTGCAGGCTTATGATTGTTTAGGTAGCAGTGGCTGCTTTTATAGTAAAATCTGCGTAACTGACCTTGATAGCCTGGTATGATCACAGGAAGTGCTTATGCGCAAGTACCCGTACCAAAACATTTCAGTATTTGTCTTATAACGTCAGTTGTCTATGATTGAGGTCAATGTTAGACAGATATTGTAACCTCTAGAGACAGTCAGTAGCTTTGATAATACTTAACAAACTATCACAAGGAAATGAATGCCTGTCAATATATACTTTCTGGCAAAAGTAAAAAATATTAGAATTTTATATTGCAACAAAATGTTAACATAATCATATATTTTTTTTCATAAATAATGAGTATATTTTTTTGTAATTATGAACGCGTGAAAACGCTTTAAAAAGTGTTGATTTGGCATCTTTTAATCTAGGTAGGTCGTTGAACTTTTTGAAAAAAATGAGCAGGTTTCCTGCCCTTGGAAACTTTGTAACCTCTGACTTTATGTAACACTGCAAGGCTTTACTATTTAATGCTGTTGACCTATATGTTTCAAAGTTATCGATGTTAATAGATCAGCGCATAGAATGCAAACTGAAAATTATTTGTTTCAGTAAAATGGCAATTTTTTTTTGTGTGGGCTCTTCTTGCTCACCACTGCAACCCTAAACTGTATTGAAATATGAACAACTCTCTCAAGTGCGCCGCTTTTTGAAAGGCACTTGACAAAAACACGCAACATTAATGATAAAGAGAAGATGATAGGTTTTTAAGCCAGCAAGGCTGTTGTAGCAAGCATACACTGTAATTCAAAATGTGATTTTTGTATGTGACAAATGCAATTTCTGTGACTTTTGTCTCCAGTTTGGGCATACACCACTATAAAATAACAAAAGTCACCTAAAAATTCCAGTATATTTAGAAAAACATGTGATGAATGACTGTTAAGTGATGAATGTAGGTGCAAGCTGCAAAGATAATCCATTTCTGGTCATTATCTTTGGGTTAACTTGCATTAGTCACCTAAAGCAAGCGCTGCACCTGCTTGTGGTTGTGCTTGTGGCTGTGCTTGTGGTTAAGCGCTGAGTCTAGGTGACTAATGACTATTATGTGATACATATAATGGCGTTACATAGCATGTCCAGTTTGTTTCTTCATCATTTTGGATTAGATCAATGTAGCTTCTAAATATTAACTTTGGAGAGAATACTTCTAAATAATATGTTCCTTTTTTCAGATACGCCCTGGAGGCAGGTCATCTACAGACATCCAACACTTTTGTTGCTTTTATCTTCAATACACAGCCAAGTGTCCAACCTGATGCATCCAGAGCTTATTGTTCTGTTTGCTTAGTGTGCATGCAATTTTTTTGCAGGACTACTGCTAATAAATCCAATGGCACAACCATTTGTAGCCATTAATTTTCTTTGTGTAATGATATGATTAAAGTTATGATATTATACAACAACAGCTTTAAACTGTTTGAAGTAGCTGATCATGCTTGCAGAACGTTTCAGTTGCCTGTAGTGACAACTATGGTGCTTCCATAAAAAATGGTTTAAGATGAATATTTTTGATCAATCATGGACAATTGCTTTTCCTCAAATATGGTTACTGCAGCTGACACTGTCTGGCAATGAGCTCCATTGTCTCATCAAGCTATATTTTACAAAGAGTTGTCTTATCTCCAGCAAGTGTTATTTTATGGCTAGTTGTCTTACCTTCATTAATTGATTTGTTATAAAGAGTTGTCTTGCGTTTGTCAAACAGTTTCTTATAAAAAGTTGTCTTGCCTTTATTAAATGATTTATCATAAAGAGTTGTCTTGCCTTCATTAAATTATTTCTCATAAAGAGTTGTCTTGCCTTTATTAAATGATGTCTCATGAACAAGAGTTACTTTGTCTTTAGCAAACACTGGTGACCATTTTTGCCAACTATCCCTAAAAACCAATTCTTTTTAGCATAATTTGCTAACTGAATGCAATTCTGCATAAGTGGAAACTAGCAGGGTCATCTATCAGAAAAATGGTTGTCACCTGACAAGATTTCAAACGCCAATAGCTTGACGGTTAAACAAAAAAGCAGTCAGACCTCGAAAATCCTTAACAACTGGTGTATGTAGTGTCCCAGTCCATGGTAACTGGTGTATGTAGTGTCTCAGTCCATGGTAACTGGTGTATGTAGTGTCTCAGTCGATGGTAACTGGTGTATGTAGTGTCTCAGTCCATGGTAACTGCAAGCACACAGCTTTCTTAGCAAGAACAACTGAACAGAAAATCTTTTGTACACAACAAACATAGCAGTTAAGATCACTTCCATCAATTTTTTTCTTTATAAAAGTTAGCTTAAAAATTCTAGTGCGTGTGCAGTACTACCGCTCAATTTATTGCACTGTGAAAAAAAATAGTTGGATGTTAGTCAAGCAATGACAGTCATGTAGGTGCAATTTCTCTTTTAGTCGTTTCTCGGTTATGATCTTTGAAAAAGAACGCTTGGGTTCGATTATTAGCATGAGGCAGCTTATCAGCTACTATGCGTACTGGTCTATGCCTATTCGTTATTGTATCAACCAACTAATTTGTTTTCTTCACCTCACATTAGGAGTTATTTTTCCTTTCTGTGAAATAAGCTTATAAACTTACATTATTGTGTGAACACAACTTCTAAACAATTCAACGTCCTTTTAGATTTATGTTGCAAAGCACTTTGGTTAAAGAATAAAACGCATAGTAAATTATGAGGTCAACTACAGGCGAAGTAGTTTTTGATGTCAGAGTGAGTTATATTGTTAGGAGCAGTTGAAAAATGTAAAAAATATGTCCTGTTCTGCAACAAATATACTTATAAAATGAAAAATACCAGTAGTCTGCTATTTATAAATTTTATGAATGCATCAAACTGATAGTTGTGATTGCAATTGAATTTCATTCACATTTTCAAGTAAAGTTAGTGTAAAGTGAATGTCATCTTGCTGCTGATTTAACCACAAGTACTTTTGTCTAGTTTATAAAAAATATTACAAACATTGCTGCACTAGTGAGCTTCATGTCATAATATGTATACATAAGTGCCATCTCGCAAGTCATCATTCATATGCATATGTACGTGACTACATGCATACATACACAAGTGTATGTATGCATATCCAATTGTACATGTTTGATTAAAAATGTACATACGCTATATGTGAATAAGCCCATACCAGGAAATATAAGCACATACATAAAGGAATACTTTAAGTCGGAACCAAGAAACCAGTGAAAGTTTTTTATTGGTTTTTTTATGCAGTTTTACACTTTCTAAAACTTGTTATTATGGCAACGTGTATTATTTAACACAGCATTTTGAAAAGCAGCTCCCCTTAAATTCAATTGTCATTTTAACTAAAACTGACGTCACGACCACAAACAAAATAAAAATTGCTTTTGTAATCAATACTAGCGTGTCAGTTTGTGTATCAATACGTGAAAATAAAAGCTTGTGGCGCAACCTATTTATAAACAATATACAAATAGCTATCGCTGAAAAATGATTGATTACATGGTAAACTATTCTAAAAGTTTGACAGGCCTGTCAAACTTTTAGAATAGTTTACCACGTAATCAATCATTGATATGTATATTTATATGCACATATATATATGCATATCATGTACATGTGTATATATGTATATATGTATGTATGTAGGCTATATATGTATATATGTATATATATATAAATTAGTAAAATAGTATGGTATAGTATATAGCTGGTGGGGCAGAAGATGTGCACAGGGGCATAGACGAAATAGAAACAATCAAATAAATAAATAAAGAATAAATAATTAATTATTAATATTTGGTGCCCGAGAGATGATAAAAGCCAGTCAAGACTGAAGCAAGTAAAACAGTGCTCAACAAGAAAACATCGATGAGCTAGATACTAAAAGGTAAATTGGTAAAAGGCAGGAGCCGACCTGAAGATTGTGTCCAGAATACTTTTTCTTTTTCCATCATTTTTCTAGGCACATGAAACAATTTGTGGTCATCCAATAGTTTTACCACCTTTTACTATTTTACTTATAAATATATGTATATATATATATGTGTACATTGGTGTGCAAAAATATACACATGCATATCAATGTACATGTATATATGCACGTATCAATGTACATGTATATATGCACATATCAATGTACATGTGTATATGCACATTTCAATGTACATGTATATATGCACATATCAATGTACATGTATATATGCACGTATCAATGTACATGTATATATGCACATATCAATGTACATGTGTATATGCACATTTCAATGTACATGTATATATGCACATATCAATGTACATGTATATATGCACGTATCAATGTACATGTGTATATGCACATATCAATGTACATGTATATATGCACGTATCAATGTACATGTATATATGCACGTATCAATGTACATGTATATATGCACGTATCAATGTACATGTGTATATGCACATATCAATGTACATGTATATATGCACGTATCAATGTACATGTATAAATGCACAAATCAATGTACATGTATATATGCACGTATCAATGTACATGTATATATGCACATATCAATGTACATGTATATATGCACATATCAATGTACATGTATATATGCACGTATCAATGTACATGTATATATGCACATATCAATGTACATGTATATATGCACATATCAATGTACATGTATATATGCACGTATCAATGTACATGTATATATGCACATGTCAATGTACATGTATATATGCACATATCAATGTACGTGTATATATGCACATTGATATGCATATTAGGCTAGCAAGCCTTGTATTCATTTGCTGTATTTTTGCTTCATGCTGCACATGCGTCTTATGTTTGCTTTGTGAGTTTAGGTACAAAGACTAATAGCCCACATACTTTGTTCAATATCTTTCAATAAACAGTAAGCGATAAGTAATAAAGAACAATCGAAAATGTATCTACTATTATATGTAATTATCAAGAGCTTGATTATATGATTAATCAGAGGTTTCATCAATAATATTGTATACATAAACATGTAAACACGTTAAACTTGACCAGTGAATGAAACTAGGGTACATATATGCAATTCATTCAATTTGATCATTATCCAAAAAAAACAACAAACAAATTAACTGCGCTGCAATTATTTGTATATATGTCACTCATGTTGTTATTTAAATAAATGTAACTACGTAAAGCTACAACAACAAAACCACAAATCATCCCAAGTTATCCAAGTTTGATGAATTATAATTATGTGCTAATATCATACAATCATTACTCTCCAAACTCCACATATTATGCCATTGATCATTCCTCATAGATTTGGTTCAGCATCTTTTCATTTCTTAAGATTTTATTCAATAATATACTTCACATTTATTATTGGTTCACCTAAAAATTTAATTGCACAAATAGTTTGTGAGGGTAGTTTCTACTATTTTAAATATCTGTAATTTAAATCTTTTGGATACTGAATACATGTAAGTGATCCTCGTTGGTGCTGACTTTAGTATGTTGCATGTACAACCAAACTGTGTGAAGTATGGGGGAGTTGACCTTTCAGGTCATCATGTGGTTGTTGTGGTTTATAGCAGAGACAATGGAGATAACACCATGGACAAGTCCTGTATTTTGTATCTGACTGTGCAAATCAAAATCCGGTGGGTGGCTGTAATTGAACGAGGTGACAGCACTCAAATGTTTGTAAGACACACCATAACCTCCAGTTTATACTGTTGATATAACCAAATCCATATGGCTTATATGCAGGCTCACTGAGATGTATAGAAAGCACAAACGCATTGGTTCATTTGTGGATGTATGATAAATATGCATAGACTAGACATGCATAGACTAGATATATGCACACACTAGACATATGCATTCACTAGACATATGCATACACTAGACATATGCATACACTAGACAAATGCATTCACTAGACATATGCACACACTAGACATATGCATTCACTAGACATATGCATACACTAGACATATGCATTCACTAGACATATGCACACACTAGACATATGCACACACTAGACATATGCATTCACTAGACATATGCATACACTAGACATATGCATTCACTAGACATATGCATACACTAGACATATGCATACACTAGACATATGCACACACTAGACATATGCACACACTAGACAAATACACACACTAGACATATGCATTCACTAGACATATGCACACACCAGACATTTGCACACACTAGACATATGCATACACTAGACATATGCACACACTAGACATATGCATTCACTAGACATATGCATACACTAGACATATGCATTCACTAGACATATGCATACACTAGACATATGCATACACTAGACATATGCACACACTAGACATATGCACACACTAGACAAATACACACACTAGACATATGCATTCACTAGACATATGCACACACCAGACATTTGCACACACCAGGCATATGCACACACTTGCAGATAGTTGAGCATATTGTATGCGCCTTCTTTGCATCTATGTAATTATGCTAGTAATTTGTAGCCGAATTACTTTGCGTAAATGCCATACCAGTATTTGAATCTACCATTAGAATACTACTAGTAGATGGCACTGGCAGAGACGAACAAATTGTTCCCAACCGTTGAATCAAGCCACAATGGCATATCGGTTAACAGTGAGTGCAATGCTGCCAACAGGGTTGTAGCAACTTTTCCTCTTAAACTCACAAAAGGAAAAAGCTGCAACATATAAATTAAATGCTTGTTTGCGTAAAACCTTGTATTTCCTGTAAGGTTTCAAGATTATTCCAGCTTTATATTCGGCTGTTCGATAAATGAAAGAAAACTTTCAACAAATGGACATTTTTGCATATTCCAAACAACTGAGACAGGTTTAGCTCATTATATAAATACTAGAGCTACTGAACAGGGGTGGAAGAGGGCACTTTATTAGCTTCCCGCAGGTTTATAGTTGTGGTAACATATTATGTTGATTGTTTACCGCTGACAGCTGCCAATGCTGTTCATCAGACTCATATACTCGTATAGCAAGCCAGTCACTTTTATGATATCTTTTACGCATCTACGAAACAATTATCAATCCGCAGGATAAACCATATTGCAACTTTCAGAAGATCTACTAAAAGGTATGGTTAATATTATGTTTTAAATTATTAAACAACCTTTTTATCAGTTAAAATTATCATTATTGGTAGCCTGCTGTAAAGGTTATATTTTGTTCTAATAAACTAATTTTACTAGTGCTGCTGACCAGTGATAGACGAAAACTGTTTCACCTACAAACTGGGTGGAAAGTTAAATATTGACCAAATAATATGAATAATCCCCATTGCCGAAAAGTTAACAAGGTTAATAGGATATTGCTAAAGGCTCTACAGACTAAAGTTATTTATCAAGAGTGTTGTAATAAAAATCTGCAATCTCTCAAGTCACTGATAATGCTCAATGATGTTGATAGCTTTTAGTTTTATTCTTCATATTTTGCTCATATTTCAAAGTGAATGTTGATTAGGCTTCAGGCAAACTATTCTAAAGTTTTCTAATGCGCCATTTTTTATAAGCAGTACAGAGCTTTTTGCAAAAATTCTTTTATTGTAGCCACTGAAAAGTTCCATTTAGATGCTTCTATTAGCTTAACATTGGATGATGGAGTAGAACTTGATGAGGATACATTTCCTGGAAAATTTCTACATATAAATAGCCAAACCTTCCAGGAAAGCTTGTCAATGGCTTTCACACCAACTCAGGAATCAACTCCAGAAAGCTCACTCACGTATGCTTTTATGTTTTAGTTTAAACATATAGACTGACTACTATAGCCACTATTGCATAATTGAACAACACTGAAAATTATGATCATTTCAACTACATATTTCTTTGGCTGCAAATACCCAAAAATATTTGTGACTGGTTTACTCTATGTTCTATCAAAGAATATGATTGTTGTTTTCAGCTGTATTGGTGATGAAATCTTACAACTAGTCGTTTCATTTGTTTCTCGTGGGAAATAAAGTCACTGTCATAAGCCTGTGGCTTGCGGTAAACCTCACCATATGTCATCAAACATAACTTAATTGATGCCCAGTAAACAGGATTAGCTAGATAATAACAGCAACTGGCGGCAAATTTTCTGCTTCCCCTATTCGTCGACTCATGATGGAGGTTTTTGTCCATGCCAGTTGGCTATTTTTATTCTCTTTATTAGCTGCAATGATAGCATATACTTGTGTATTTCACTGTTTATCCATGCTAAAATGAAAGAATTGATTATCAGGACTTCAATGAAGGCCGCTAGCCCGGAGCATTGTGGAGCAGCCGGTTCAAGTGACGTTAGCCATACAGCTGGCAATAGAAATAGTTCTACTCGATATACCTTACCAAGCCAATATCCCCCAAATGTTTTGGCCTACCTTACCTCTTCAGATGATGATGCTCCAGTGGCTAAAATTATGAACAAGCTAGTTGGCTGCTTACATAGTCATTTGATGGAACAGCACATTCCTGTCGAGAACCCGTAAGTACTGATTAGTTTTAACTACTGTGCATGGTGAAGTTACTATACTGAATGAAAGAAATTGTTATACTAAACAAATATTACCATAACTACCCTATGTTTCTAGTCGTCATCATAACCCTAGTACCTGCAAACTAATTTTTATTTCAGTAGAGTCATTTCTCTAATTAAACTAAAAACTCACAATCCATTCAAAACCTGACAAACTGGCTTCAAAATGAGATCTTTGGCAATTTACTGACAGTGCACTATTGATGCAAATTTGCTTCAAAATTGCATAAAGTTGGCAATTAATGCAAGTGTGAAAATGATTTTGTGCACTCAGGCTATGAAAATTCAGATCAAATAGATTATTCCGTCATTGCACATAGTTTTTGCTTTCATTCACTGAACCTTCTCATTTGCTATCATCGATTTCTGAGCACTTCATCATGAAGATGCTAGAACTTGCAGTTATCAATAAAACAACAAACTATATAGCAAATGCTTGTTAAATTCAAGATGGTACACTAACTTTTAACTATAATGACCACATCAGTCAAACCATTGTCTGCTTCCAGGATATTAAAAATTTGGTTTTAATTAACTGATTGACATTCCGAGTGGATTAAACCACAACATGAAGTGATGGTTACACGAAGGCCTTATTTCTCAGCAGAAATATTTGTTGATATCAGTCATGTTACTGGCCCAGTACTACGGAGCACAGAACATTAACTATTAATAATTACATAAAATAACCCCACCCTTGTGGAGGCTGTATAATTTATACTTTGTTTCTAGATACCCAGACAGAGCGCTTTTAAGAAGTGCTCTCACCACTCTTATCTTCAAGTACCCGAAATTAAGATCCAGACTACCAGGAAGCAATCAAATGTAAGCACTTCTTGAGCAAATGTTTACCCGTGGAACCTTTCAATTTCATTTAAATCTAATTGTTTGAACCTTTGAAGAATAGATAAAAGGTTTTGCAATGCTTATTTATTATGGGATGCATTCGTTATGTAGTTACACAGTTTACAGAGTCCTCGGTGCCTGGTTTATTTCTGGAAATATTGTAGTAGAAAACTGTTGCAATATTCTGAGAAAAAAGATTCAGGAAACTAGCTACCAATACCATTTACTACAGGTTATTGTCATGTTGTGGAAACCTCAGCCAGCGAACTCATTTCTTGTGATAAAAAATGTTGTGGCCTGTTTATTGAACACATCACTAAGTCAATAGACACAGCTCTTGCCAAGATATAGTCCTTGGCAGTAAGACTGTGGCTTAAAGTTGTTTCATTGAAACTCCTAACTCTTCTCACACTATACCGAATAAAACCACTTCAGTTTTTCACTTTTTCAATGTACTGTATTTTTGATTTCAGCAAAAAAAGCTTGATAAAAATTTTAATTCAACAGTTTAGACTGGAATTTTTCCAAACATATTTTTACAGTGATCTAGTGCACACTCGACTAAAAGAAAAATTTTGGCGTATGAGAGTGGATGTGATAAGAAAGCAAGACGAAATTCCAGATGCTATAGTCCAACGACAAATATACAAACGAAAAACTTCAAACAAAACCTCAGCAGCCGAATCTCCATCGAAAGTACCAAAAGCCGTTATATGGTCTCCAAAAAAGGTAGGAAAAGCTGGTCAAAACCAACACATATCATTGCTCTACAATGATTGTTTTGTTTTAAAGAAGGACTAACTACTTGTTCTGTTCCTTTTTGTGCAAATATGCATAACAACTTTTGTCGTTTTCACAGAGCACTAAGCTAAACCCTGAGTAATTTCTAATCAAAATATCTACTTTTGTAAAACAAATAGTGTATATTTTAGTTGCCTTCTTTCTTGGTTAGCTGCACTTACTGCGTCGACCAAGGGTCACTCAAATACTTTGAGCTAGACAGTACTTTCACACTATAATTTGGAAAAATAGGATGTAAATGTGCATATAGACAGCAGCTAGTGGCTTAGCAGGGTTAGCACTTTGCACTTCTTATACCTCTAGCCGCTTTAAGTTACATTCCACCAGAATACAATGCAAACTCATCAGATATTTTGTAAAAAAGTTTATATGATTTGCAAGTTTGTGCGCACCAAAACAATATTACTGTCTATTTTTGGCTGTTAGATTTTACTAAATATCGATTGTGAGTGCTCACGGGAAAAAAGTCTTGTTTTATATTTTTCATTGTGATTTTGAATATTGATCAAGTGTCACAGAAAATAACCAAACTCAATTTGATATTATTGCCGAATCTTTTATTACTTTGGAAGATAATATTGACAATAATATTTGACAATCTTTTATAGGGAAGTATATAACTTATCATGTTATGTGTGTTTCTGTGAAAGTTGTTTTACAAAGAGGTGGTAAACAAAATGAGGCCAGCTGATTTTGTTTGAAAAGCATATTCTTTAGTCACTTGTTCAAATCTTTAGCAAGTAGTTTGTAAAGAATCAAAACAGTTTGGACTATTTCAAAATAGTTCAAAAGTTCATGGTTTGTGAATAGTTCATACAAGTTCAAAATAGCTTAAGCACTCTGATGTTTTGCAAATTGTCAAAAATATTTAAATAATCACAGATATTTTCCAAAACAGCTAGATGGTTTTACAGTTTCTGTGGTTGTTGCATGGAAAGCTCATGTTATTGCCCAAATTTTTCATCAGCCAATAGTGATACTAATTATGCCTGAATTACACTACATGCCTGTGGTAATTTTTCAATAAATCCGAAGTTATACAAACTGTCTATGCTATTTCAAAACTTTCTAAATGTTTTAGCTTTCCAAAGCAACTATGAGCCACCATTAGCACCTCTTGAATGACTCTTCACTTCGTCGCATCTAAATAGATAGAGGGGCATGCAGTTTAGTAATGTGTTTGTGTATTATGAATGTTTATTATCTAGGGTTTGGAAAATTACGCTGAGGAGATGGAAATTGAAATGAACAGTTTTTGAGAAGAAACAAATCCAACTGACGAGGCCGTATTACACGAATTGCAAAAATCACAAAGCCAGCGAATGAATGGAGAGGAAGCAGAGAAAGTATTCCAAAATTATCCAATTTGGACAGACACGAAATGCGTAAGTAAACCATCACACATTTTGTCTCGGAGTTGCTGTGACGAGAATCATAATTATTTTAGTAGCTAATAAGTAACAAGCCTTTCGCTTGAGCTTTAATGGTGCACTGCTGCAGATTCTTTACGCAGTTCAACTGTTGGAGTTGTCTTTTCCTTAGTGTCATATAGTATTAAATAGTCACAGCAAAGTTTCTAAAAATAATTATGAACTAGCTCATACTTTTCTTTTATTGGAATTGAAAAATAATATTTTTTAACATTTTCAATCAAATAATTCCGATTTGAGAATTATTACTTTAGCTGAACAGCAACAATGCCAAAAACGCAAAGAAATTGTAAATAATAATAATTTGAATCTATTGACATTATTTGATTTGAAAATAATTTTTTTATTGTAATATTGAATTAGTGAGATATTTCTTGTAATTTATTACATGAACACCAGTGTTTACATAATAACAGATTTACCTACAATAAATTACAATGCTGACTTAATTAACGTACAATGAAAAATCTGAAAACAACTGCAAGCATAATCTTTTGATATTCTTGAAATTCTCTACACGATGACTATTAATTGGATGCCATCTTTCTATGCAACAACCCAAATTTTTGCAACGCCACTTTATGGCCTTATATAAATTGAGTATGAGTGACCATCTATTATTGCTCTTATGCTATAGACAGAATTAGGGAGAGCACAACTCCGCAGAAAAATTTTCTGCATGAAAACTAGCTTGAAACAATCAAGTTGAGTTTAATCAGTCAAAAATTTGCAACACAGCACCTTTAAACTGAAACAAAATTCGTACAACTATAAAGTATTCTTTAGAGAACGCTTCAAACATATGTGATGCAAAGGACAACGGAAATCATAATATTTATTCGCAATTCATATTTGAAGATGATAAATGGGTGGCGAGATGTCATCCGTTCTTTATACGGCTCTTTGGGAACACCAGTTGACAATGTCAGTATGGCCATAAGAAAAGATCTCGTCAGGTGGGCACCAGAGCTGGAAAAACGGACAGCCCGGTTCAAGTATGCCAAGGAAGCAAAAAAGTTCATAAAACAACAGCCTGAAAATGATGGTTAGTGATATATTCCTTCTTTGCCCGGTCATTCAGTAAATGCAAGAACCTTGACTTTTGAACTAGCACTTCGCAATATTCAATGGTGGATATTTTGTTGAAGGTTTTTAAAACAGTCAATGGTTGATGGTGTGCCATCTCAATGTGCAGTGAGTTTTCATGGTATTTTTTAGAATCAGAACTCTTGAAAGCTTATATGTTACTGGTGGTGGCACTGAAAGAAAAACCACAGAACTTGTATATCCTCACCTCTCAGCAGGTAAAAATTGAAAGTTGGAAAGGTCGTAAATTCAAAAAGAATTTATGTTGACTAAAAACGTTACTTTGTTTAGTTTCAAATAGTGATTGAAATGCATAAAAAATAATTAGGTCGACTACCCTTACTGAATATAAATGCTGCCTAAATGAGTTATTAAAAGGAGATAAAGAAAAAAACATGAACTGTGATAAGATGATAAAAATTCTGTGGTGCCATTCGGGGTTTAAAAAAAAAAGTGTTTAGTTCATTGGTTCAAAGAGGGTAGTCTATCCAGAAATCACAGATGTAGTATAAACCCCTAAACTGCCAAAAAACAGATACCTGAATTGCAAACATCAATTACTTTCATGTTCGAACTCTGTTTTAAAAAGGCTAAGAAAAAATAAAGAAAATTAAATGTGGCGCCTGTTTTTATTTAATTTTCCAATGTGGCATTTGACCAGCTATGCTTTAAAACACTAAATATAAATCAAAAGTAGATCGCAGTTATTAACAACATTTCTTTAGTTCAAGCTAGTTATTATGGTTTAGTTTTATTGAAAAGAACTTTTAAAACTTTATCCACAAGCGTAATAAAACTAAACATTAGTGTGATGCCACATCAGTAAAAATGAAGATGAAATAAAAACTGTAGTTTTAGGCGCTTCTCAATGATTAAGGTAGAATGTATGATATATAAACACTTTCGAAGTCATATAAGCCGTTGGGGCTATGAAAAACAGCGCTGAATGTTTTTTACTACCTTGATCGTAGTTAATAAGCAATAAACTTGGAGTTGTCTTCTATTTTAAACAGTCCTTTTATAAAAAATACAGTATTAACCTAACTGGAAGTGAAATTAAATCTTACAACATTGTTGAATGATATATCTCATTATGCTCTTATAGATGACTTGATTTAGCTCAGGAAATGTGCACCAAAAAATTATTTGATGGTTCAGCACATACAATACAATAGTAGGGATATAATAGTGCAAAATTTATGGGCTTTTTACATCTACCAATTTCCTTATCGAATCAGGGCTTCTACAAAATATCTCTAGCAAGATTATTTTGTAGCAACCTCTCTTAACATTTAGTTCAAATATTGTTTTTAATTGTAATACAGGTACACATCACAAAATAAAACCAACTTTTGTTGCCTCTGAACTCAAAAGAAGGTTGATTATGGCTGAAATTCTGAAATGTGATTTGTTGAGTCGGCAAAATTTTTGATGAAAATCAAAGTCTAACAATGCCTCAATTAATAAACTTGTAGTTCTTTAGCTAAATAAACAGCTGCAAAGGAATCTCCCCTAATGGTAAGGCAGGAGAATTTATAGATGTACAGACACTTTAGCAACATGGCAATCGGCGTCAGTTGCCTTGTGTATGTTTTATTTATTGGCTGATTAACAAATATTAACATTCTAGTACTTATACTATGGCTATGGAGTTAATATAAATAGTGAAGTGAGCATAGACATCTAGACTATCAAAGCTGGTCACTGTTTTTTCTTTAGCCCTCATTTCAAAAAGTTTTATCAAAAAACAATTAAACGAAATCAAACACTGCAACTGTTTTACTTTAAATTTTGACACAAAACTTTCATCAGCTGCACTTCAAGAAACTATTACCATCTGAAGCTGATTTTGGGTTTTAAAAGACAATGCTGCTGTAACAAACCGGATATTATAATTTTACGCTATTCAAAAAGAAGACAACTCCAAAAATGGTTTTCGACATTGAGTGCAGTTCACTAGTTATTATGTAGATTAGCATAATTACTTTGTCAGTGTAGGAGTTGCCCCACATTCCCTACCGCTGTTGCAGACTGGAGTCTGCGGCTTTCATAAAAATTTTGTTGGCTTTTTTCAGTTTTTTCAGCAAAATAGAAGATGAAATGGAAACAATAATAAGTTGTGGTAGGACTGTTTAAAAATAAAACGCAGCGTAGTATCAAACTTATAAAAAAAAAATTTTCATAACTGCATGTGCTGTCTTCTCTACATAAATTGTTGCTCACTTTAAAATTGCTAGAAAATTAGTCAGTGATTTTGGTTGCATAATGCCGATGAGTCTGACACTTGTAACATCAGGGACGTACTTTTATGTATCTTTGTCCTTGCAAACATTTTGTTGTAGTTATTTTCTGAAATGAATTTGATATTAGGTAGTTTAACTCTGTAAGCTGTGTTCTGCTACCACAAATACTGGTCATACATTACATTATATATAACTTTTGTAAGGAGTCACAGTTTGCAAGTCTTTGTCACAGTAGATCAAATGTAGTGGCGTTTTTTTTTTTAAATCGAGCGCTCATATCATAAATAGAATTGTTGCTCGGCCTCAACTTATATGGAATGTCTAAACTATGTTAAAATTTATGTAATTTTTTTATTTACTTTCAGAATTTTCCACCGTCATTGGTGCTCGAAGTATCCAGCGTTAAACTCTACCTCAACCGATGTAAAGTAAGAGAGTTTGGCAGTCTCGAGGATGGTATAGTGAGGCAGTTCCTACTACGCTATATCCTCAATCTGCAATACGCTGTAACTAGATATTACCAACTAGTGGAAACTCTTGTTGGTTTGCAATGTCCTGCTGCTTTAAAAAAGTCCAAAGGGGCTCTAAGGAGCTTTTTTCAATTATATGACATGTAAGCTCACAAAATTCCACATAAATATAAAATGATTTGATGTCTTCAAATTTGCTTTTAAAAACTCGTTAATCGTTGTCACAGATCATGTTTTTTGTTTTAATGCCAAAGGTTTTGCAAACTTACATATTTGTCTTATTTTTCTGTGCATATTTCTCCTCTTACATAAATTATCTATTCTTGCACCATTCATAGGAACAAGTTTTTTTAGACAGAGCTGCCTGTCTTTGAGTTGTTTTGTATTGTGTATTCAGAAAATCTCAGTGGGTAGCTGATGAAACATTTTGTATCAGCTAAAACTTTTCAAAACACTTTTTTGTATCAACGCTTAATTCAGTTTTTCAAACGATAATGGTAATAGTCTCAGCGTAGTTGCAGCAATCTAGTTTTGCTAAATGTTTGCCAAAAATGTTGGTTGTTTCTGGTAGAGATAGTTGAGTTTTATTTTGCTCAAGGCATTTCAGAGCAAGCAACTCCTAATCAGGATGGAATGGTTTTAGCTGCATTTTACCAACATCAACCTGCTTCTTTTGATCTTCTCGGAAGTTGTCACTCATTGTTTTATCAAAAGCAGCTGGCAATAGAGCAAGGGGTGACAACTCCCGGGAAGGCGATAAGATGGTTTATTTATCTGTGACAACTATCAACCAATGTATTAAAATTACTTTCTGCTCGCTGTTGGCTATTTTACTTTATACAGTGTATCTAAGCTTTTTTTTATGTTTTTCAGTTACTTCATGAATAAAATTTTGACGGCATTGTTGTCTACAATGTATGAGTTTATATTAATACACAGTTACATTAATATCAATTTAATGTACCAAAATCCAACATTAGGTGGGGAGCACAATTCCCCTCATGTGCAATAATCACCTCAGTTTCACGTAAGTCACCTAAAATTGACAGAAACCACATTTATTGCATTAGTCACCTAAAGAACCACATGAGTCACATTTGTTGACATAAGCCACCTCCACGCTACAAAAGTCACCCTTTTCCCATAAACCACAATTTTTGCATCAGTCACATCTGCGGTGGGAAGGTGACTTATTTAGTTGCATTACATAAACCACATTTTGCCTGTGAAATAAGTCACATTTTCAATAACGGTGTATGTGTACACGATTATTTTCTTCTTTTAATCTGTTGTTTCTATAATAGTAAACAAAATAAATACATTTTTGCATTATTTGGGCAGTATTTTATTTATTTTGCAAATTTAAAATGAGCATAAATCATCTGTTGGTTGCTCTAAAGTAATAAGTAATTAACAAAAATCCAACAATCTGTTATTTTAATGACCAAAAACAATTATTAGTTATAAAGAGTATTCAAAGTTTTATAGCATAAAACTTCCCTAGTTTTTGTTTATTTAAAGTTTTAGTAGCATATATTTCAGCCTGTTGAATGCATGTAACAAATTAGTCTTAAATAGTGAAAACTCATCAATCATAATCACTTTGACAATTGGTTCTCCCAGATATAAAAGTGAGACAACTTTACAAAACCAAATAGTCAAGTCGCACCAGTACCTCAATGAAAACATTATATGAAAAAGCATGGGGAAAGGGTTTTTATGAGTTTTGTTAAACCAACTTGTAGCTGGTATGTATGTTGATCTACCTGAAAGAGTCTGTTATATAGCACAGCGGTACAAGACATAGTCACATAGCAGTGAAATAGTATGAATGTTCACAGTATTTACAAAACTAGTCGGAATGAAGTAAATGACAAAATTTCAGGCCCATAAATCATTTTATTTCCATAATTTGTTAAACATAGCAATGTTATTTAAAAATATCTTAATTTGACTCATTTTAAGCACTATAGGCAATTTTTTTTACTTAGGAGTATATATAAGTTAACTTGATCTACAGAAAACGATAGTCTTTCATTAGGATTATTGTATTCTTTGCAAAACTTGAACAAGCATTTTATAAAAAAGAAAGTCTCTGATTATAAACAACTCATTTCATTTATTTTATTATTTATGATCAAATATTTATTTCTATTGATTAGGTAAAGATAGCATTCTATCTTGTCATCGCGTAGTTTTAACAACTTTCTATTCATGCAGTTGGGAGTTGTGTTCTCTGTAGTCTGTTCAGCAAACCATTATATTAGCTAAACTGGTATGTGCATATCAAAACAATCTTCCCTTCTTTATAATTCTACATACAGTCTTATAAAAAGATATTTTCATCATTGTATTATAATCTTCATGGAACAGTTAGTAATAAATCTCAAATGTTTATGACTAAACATTAAATTATGTCCAAGCAAACAGATCAGCCTGATTAAATAATTAAACGGAAGACAATGATGTGTCCTGCATAAGAGTTTTCTTTAGAGATATGTAAAATCTTTGCATGAACGCACACTTGCGCTATCTTTCAAGCCTGGAACAAGTCCAAGAAACTAATAAAACACTGGAGACACAGAAATGCGTATTAATTTACCTGGCAATACACTATTTCACTTGGCAACAAAAAGCACAAGTGAGCTTTTTGGCATCAACTTCTGTTTTTGTAGTAATTATGTCACTGTGAGCTGCAGCTTAATTAGCTTCTCATGCCAGTATGGCAGCTGGTGAGCACCTGTTTGGCAGGTGGCCAGCTGGCACGTCACTGGAAGGAAACAGTTTGTTAGCCAACATTGTTATGCAGAAAAGAGCAAAAGTTGGAAACGTGAGGGTTTATTTTTGGATGATGACCAAGTGTTGTTGCACTAATATGATATTTACTTGAGCTGTTTACTGCAAATTTTTTTTGTTGTTTCTTTTTTATTTCTTTTTTATACTAACGTATATTACTTTACACAAGTAATGATGTAAACGTAGTCACATGCGCAATAGCTAGCTGAGGCGCAGACCCTAGCGGCCACAGCAGCTAGGGCAAAAACTTTAAAAACATCAATCGATTAAGTGCAGAATTTACCGTTTGACTGCAAGTTTAAAGGATGAAATTTGTTTGTGGGCTCACAATTTGGTAGGCAGAGTGTTCCACGGCAAGTCTGGTTGGTATGTAGTTTTACGATGTCCAGCAGAAAAGGTCGAACATGGTAGGGGAAAATTAGTGTGTTATTCTGGGTATTGTGAGTATGCAAGTGAGATGGAGAGAAGTTATTACAGATGGTGTGAGCTCTTAATAGTGTTTTGAAGGGGTAGATTTTGTAAACATTGAATATGTTTGCTTGGTGGAAAAGAGTTGAAGTGGGATAATCCCTGGGTTTTCTAAAGATCATTAGTAGTAATATATGAGCAGATCTCCCTACCAAATGTTTTTTTTGTGGGGTTAAAATCTGGGGTTATGCAATGGGTTACGGCGTTGGATGGATTCGCCGAGTTTATATTGTATTTTATTTGAGGGGCATTTGAGTGGCATTTGAGTGGCATTTAAGTGGCATTTGAGTTTTGATTAATTTTTTACTTAATTTGAACTTATATGGTATATAAATTTTGAATGTATGGCATTTAAGTTATGATAATTTTTTACATAATTGTATACATAATTATAACTCATAGGGTGTCTAGATTTTGAATGTGAGGCATTTAAGGTTTGATAATTTTTTGTAATTCCGACTCATTTGATATCTTGAGAGAGAGGAGAGAGAGGAAATATATCTACATTGAATAAATACAGTGATTAAAAATGAAACAATATTTGAATATATACATTTATTGTGTAATAAGTAGGGAAAATCTCATATAATATAGCTAGAGTCAGTGAATACTAAGTAACTGAAGTTTTTAGCTATTTCAACTGGATAAAAAAGTACAGTCACTCGTATAATGCTTGGGATAGGAAGATCTTCAAATGTTTTGCAAACCGGAACTTTTGGTGAGTTAATCACTTGAGAACCTTTAGACTTTTCTATGAATCAATATATGATTATATACACTTATTGTATAATAAGTAGGGAAAATCTCTCCATATAATGTAGTTAGAGTCGGTAAATAGTAAGTAATACAAAACAGTACAACTTGTAATGTCAATCAGTACACAGGCTTTTTCTATACATTCATTAGATCCGCTTGAGACTACCTGTTGTCAGCATTTGATATTGAGTTTACATACCATCAACACCAAGCTGTTCATCAAAATCTTGTAATTCGTTTTCTAGGAATTCCTTAAGAACATCATCCTCATTATTCGTTTTTGTTAGCACCTCATTGGAATTTGTTTGTGTGCAATATTGCTCCCAATCACTAGCGTTGGTTGAAGAAATGAAGACAACATTGTGGTATGGAATAGGATTTCCATTCTTACTCTGTTTTGTTCCTTTGTAAATCATCACACCAGGTGCACATCTTTTAGCTTCCTCGTTGTATCTGATTGGTAGTAAAAGCGTTTTCGTCTCTCTTTTCCATTCTTTTCAGCGACATAGCGAATGCAATTTACAATGGATTCTTCTCCATTGAATCGGAAAGGAATGAATCTTTCTACAACTTCGATGTAAGCGAAAATGGAAAGATCTTTGAAATTGCTGAGATACTCGATGTCGTAAGCGAGTTTGAGTTCTTCTTCACTCATTTTTCTCAGTTTTTCAGCTTCAGCAGTAGCTTCCATTGTGGTTAAGCGTTTTGTGCTGATACGTTTGACATTGTAGTAAGTAGTCTCTGGTTTTTTTGAGTTTTCCATCTCACCCAAGTACAAAATGTTGAAAGGTAATGGGTAGTTATCAACATTGAAGCTTTGAACTACTCTACTTGGGCAAACAACTTTCTGAAAATTCGCTCCAGTTGAATTATCAAGATAAGTGAGAATGTAGTAATTTCCGTATGCACCATTACTCTGTTCAATAGAAACGATTTGCAAAACTGATGGAACAGGAAGTGATGCTAGTGTAAGAAACCCTCCAATCTTTTTCAAATCATATGCCTTCCATTTTTGGAGAGATTTGGCCATCTTGAGAGCTCTGTCAGCATCAGTGAGCAATTCTTTTTGTTCCATATTGTTTGATGTTGTGGGTAAAACCAGTTTTGGAAGAGCTCGTCTCTTTATTGTTGCTTCTTTTGTGACAGAGTTAGAGTTTTTTCTTTTGGAGGGTGTTTTGAATGTTTTTTGTTTGTTTTCGATTGGCTTTAAATCTGTGTAAGAAGCAGAAAAATCCTCCATAGTATTCTAAAAAAGAAAGAAATAATATATAATTCAGCTTTTCATGTGGAACTAAAAGATTATTTATTTCATACTTTACATTATAGCTAAACTAATTTTGATCTTTGCTAGGTAGGGAATAATAAATTTTTTAAATTTTACCTTTTATAAAGAGAAAGTTTCTAGTAGCTGCAATGGAAAGTGTAGTAGATGTTGCTCCTCCGATCACTGTTGTAGAACTGGATGCTTTCTGTGTGAAAACAGTGGCTCTTAAATAGGTAAAGTTGCACTGGTTGAACTCTATGAATACCAACCTTCTTTATAATATAACTATGAATCAGAATTTTGTCCACGCGAAAACCAATGCTTTCGCGGGAATAAATAATTTATTTTCACGCGAATAGAAACTGTTGCTTTCACGGGAATACAAATTTTATTTTCACGCGGATACAAACCAATGCTTTGCGGGAATAAATAATTTATTTTCACGCGAATAGAAACTGTTGCTTTCGCGGGAATACAAATTTTATTTTCGCGCAGATAAAAACCAACGTTTTCGCGGGAATAAATAATTTATTTTCACGCGAATAGAAACAGTTGCTTTCGCGGGAATAAATAATTTATTTTCACACGAATAGAAACTGTTGCTTTTGCGGGAATACAAATTTTATTTTCACGCGGATACAAACCAATGCTTTTGCGGGAATAAATAATTTATTTTCACGCGAATAGAAACCGTTGCTTTCGCGGGAATAAATATTTTATTTTCACGCGAATGGAAACCACTGCTTTCGCGGGAATACAAATTTTATTTTCACGCGAATACAAACCAATGCTTTTGCGTGAAAATAAATTATTTATTCCCGCGAAAGCAACGGTTTCCATTCGCGTGAAAATAAAGTATTTATTCCCGCGAAAGCATTGGTTTGTATCCGCGTGAAAATAAAATTTGTATTCCCGCGAAAGCAACTGTTTCTATTCACGTGAAAATAAATTATTTATTCCCGCGAAAGCAACAGTTTCCCTTCGCGTGAAAATAAAGTATTTATTCCCGCGAAAGCATTGGTTTGTATCCGCGTGAAAATAAAATTTGTATTCCCGCGAAAGCAACAGTTTCTATTCGCATGAAAATAAATTATTTATTCCCGCGAAAACAACGGATTCCATTCGCGTGAAAACAAAGTATTTATTCCTGCGAAAACAACAGTTTCCATTCGTGTGAAAATAAATTATTTAATCCCGCGAAAGCATTGGTTTGTATCCGCGTGAAAATAAAATTTGTATTCCCGCGAAAGCAACAGTTTCTATTCGCGTGAAAATAAATTATTTATTCCCGCGAAAACAACGGTTTCCATTTGCGTGAAAACAAAGTATTTATTCCCGCGAAAGCAACAGTTTCCATTCGCGTGAAAATAAATTATTTATTCCCCCGAAAGCATTGGTTTTCGCGTGGACAAAATTCTGATTCATAGTTATATTATAAAGAAGGTTGGTATTCATAGAGTTCAACCAGTGCAACTTTACCTATTTAAGAGCCACTGTTTTCACACAGAAAGCATCCAGTTCTACAACAGTGATCGGAGGAGCAACATCTACTACTACATCCACTGACTATTAAAAGTTTTTCTGTGTGAATTTGAAAATTTTCATTGAACTTAAGACTTAATTATCTCACTTAATTTTTCTTTTACTTAAAAAGTAATGCTTTCACACAACAAATCACTCGTTCTAACAACAGTAACTGAAGCCTCAACATCTACTATATAATATACCAACTGACTACTAGGAGTTTTATTCACAAGGTAAAATTTATTAGCTGAGACATTTAACTTACCTTTTTATGTGCTATTGTCACTTTTATTAAAAAGTAATGATTTTATTGTTATTATAGTGCTATGGAAACAGAAGAGGATGATACTGATGTAGACATACATAAGGAATGGGAATGGCTCATGAAAAATCAAAATGATATCAGTTTTTCAAACGCTGATAATGAATACATGAATGATGAATGCAATGCTGAATATGAAAATGAAATGGAGATGGAACTTGAAAATGCTTTTCAAGACAAACCTTCGACTTTTCAAGTTTCAGCAACTACTGAAAATACAATAGCCTTTGATAAGCAGTAAGTTTTTAAAATCATAAATTAATAACGTTAGTAGAGTAATTTTTTTTGCTGTTTTTTTTTATAGTCATCTCATGAATCAGCAAAAATAATGCGTTATCTCTTTATTGTAGACAGGACTCAGAATATCAGAGAATTAATGTAAAAGAGGGAGTTGAGAATTCATGTCATAGTACACAGTAAGTTTTTAAAAACCTAACTAATAATAATGTTTGAGCCTTTTTTCCTAATTCCATTTTAAAAATCAATTGATAATGGTGTTTAAGTCAGTTTTTCTTCTGTTACATTTCATACAAAATGTATGTGAATGTTTTATAGAACAACTATTATGTGTTAACATTTCTATTGTAGACAAAGTTTAAATTATCGAGAGGAGAATGTAGAAGAAAAAAACCCTGAAATTTCCCCTAATTGGAAATGGTTAGAAGAAAATCTCATTTGTTTTCGTTTACCCGATGAAACAATCAATCAAATAGGATTTGGTGCTGAGCCTTCACCACCAAAGACTAGCATAATAGCTCAAGATATAGAGCCGGTTGTGGAGGAGATAGTTGAAGAAAATGAGAATGATCCAATGATAGAAAATGAAGAAGAAGAAGAAGAAGAAGAAGAAGAAGAAGAAGAAGAAGAAGAAGAAGAAGAAGAAGAGGAAGAAGCACAAGAGGAAGAACAAGAAGAAGAAGAAATGGAAGATTTAAATTTTGAAAGACTTACCCGAGCATCAACCCTAGGTATTGTTGATGATAGCACAGCTCCAACTTTTCAAGATGAAGAATGGGATGATTTGATAGCTAGATATTGGGGAGCTATGAAAACGAAACATAGAGCTGGAAAAGTCATAGAACTTTTAAATGTAAGACTTTGGGATGGGATTCCAAGAGACCAAGCTGATACCTACCAAAATGACTATCATGATTCAAGAGTGTTAGAATTGCTAAAAAAAGTTTGGAGACAATTGAGCTCGAGAGCAAAAGTCAACTGTAGCGTAGGATGTATACTAGAAAATAAAAATGATGGTGAACTCCGATACTTTCACTCATCATCAAACAATGCTACCGTATATCCAAAAGCTAAACTGATTGAAACTGAAGGAGATCTTGATGACTTCTTTGTTGATGTTATGGAGACTGATCATCGTACAAATAGCTTGAGACGGAGACCAAATACGACTTGGAGATTGATGTTAATCACAAACATTTCGTTTTATTTCTACAAACTACTCGGAATGGGAAAAGTTGGATCACCACCAGAGCATTTACCCTCTCACCTCATTAACAACAGACACATACGAACCATGTTAAAAAACACAAAAGGAATACGAATTACCGACAATCTTTGTTTTTTTAGATGTCTAGCATTACACAAAGAACTACAAAAAAACGGTGGAATTGCAAAAGATCCGATAATTAAGGAGGTGAAGGAGTACCAACAACAATATCATAGTTTCATCTATGGTGATAGTGGTAAAAGTTGTGATGGGAAAGGAGTGACAGAAGCTGATTTATTGCTTTTGGAGCGAGCATTTCAACTGAAGATAACAGTGTTTTCTTTAAATGATGATATGACTTCAACAGTTATTTGGAATTCAAACTCCGGTTATAAGGAGAATCTATATTTGGATCTTTATATCAATCACTTCAGTCTTATTACAAACTTGGAAGGATATGTCAAAGCCTACAGATGTCCAACCTGTTCTACTTGTTATGACAGATTGGGGAATCTGAAAAGACACAGATGTTCAATCTCAGAGGCAACAACTATGCAGTTTTCTGGAGGACAATACAGTCCTACTGCTACAATATTCGACAAACTGAAGGTTCAATTCGGGATAGATATCGGGTCAGATGATTCCTTGAGATACTATCCATTTTTTGCAACCTTCGACATAGAGTGTTTGTTACCTAATTGCGAAAAAGATCGAGATACAGACACAACCATTTACACGAATGAGCATAAACTTTTAAGTATTTCAATTTGTTCAAATGTACCAGGCTTCAACAACCCATGTTGTATTGTCAATAAAGGGGATGATGATGAATGCGTTGGAAAGTTCATTGAATACTTGGATGATATTAGTGAAGAATCATATAGCCGATTGGAAAAACAATTTTCGCGAATCATAAAACAGATAGAAGGTGAATTACAACGACTGGAAGAAGCTGAAGAAAAGTTTCGTAGTGATTTTGAAAAAAATCGTTTCAGACGTAGAACAGGAGCTGAAAAAGTTCTGGATGATTTGTACAGCTATATGAAAAAACTCCCTATTCTAGGTTTCAATTCACAGACTTATGATGTCAATGTGATGAAAGGAAAACTGCTTCAAAAATTGAAAGATGTCTCCGACACAGATTTTGATTTTGTTATAAAAAAAGGAACCAAGATGCCTGTTATCGGAATAGGATCTTTTTTGTTTTCAGATTGTACAAACTTCATCGCTCCTGGATATAGATATGAAATGTATCTCAAAGCATACAAATGTGAAGCCGGAAAAGGATTTTTTCCTTATGAATGGATGAAAGACTTGGAACAACTTAATCAAGAACATCTACCTCCAAGAGAAGCTTTTTACAGTTCTTTAAAACAAAAGAATATCAGTGAAGAAGAGTACATAATTTGTCAAGAAGCATGGAAAAATAACGACATGAAGACAATGAGGGATTTTTTAAAATGGTACAACAACTTGGATGTAAAACCATTTGTTCAAGCATTGGAAAGACAAAGATCGATCTACAGAGAGCATGGGATTGATATGTTAAAAGATGGTATATCTTTACCAGGATTAGCAATTCGATGGATGTTTAACAAAGCTCCTCAACCACCCCCTCCATACCTCTCTACATACTTGGATTTTGATGAACTTGGTAACTCGTTTCGTCAGACTCTCCCAATTTGTCTGATTGACAACTGCAATGCAGAACTTTATCCTCTAATAAAGAAAAACATAGTTGGTGGGCCAAGTCTAGTGATGCATAGATATCACGAAAAAGGTATAACTAAAATTAGAGAACATTGGTTGGGAAAAGAAGCAAAGGTTTGTGATAGAATCTATGGAGTTGATGCAAATGCGCTCTATTTATGGTGTATGATGCAATCAATGCCTACTGGCTATCCTGGAAAAAGAAAAATCGAAAACTCCTTTGTCGCTGAATCAGTAAAATTTAGCAAGATAGCTCATAGCTGGTTACAGTGCCAAATGTTTTCAAAAAAAATCAATATCAGACATCAGCTCAATGGAGAAGAAGTTGCTCTCGGACAGCGAGGATTACCAGTTGATGGATTCTGTGTTGAAAATCGTCATGTCTTTCAATTCCACGGATGTTTTTGGCATGGACACGACTGCTCTTATAACAACGCTAAAGAGCAAGAGCTTCAAGCTAGTGGAAGAAAATCAAAAGCAAATCTGTTTAAAACTACGATGGAAAATGAAGAATATCTTCGAGCATTAGGTTACACTGTAATCTCGATTTGGGAGTGTGACTGGATGAAGCGTGTAAAAGCTCATACAAATTTACAAAAATTTGTCAACACGTTTTACAATTCTTTCTACCCTAAAATACTTGAAAAAAAGCTGAATCAAGAAGAAGTGTTGGAGAGAGTTCAATCAGAAGAATTCTTCGGATTTGTTGAATGTGACATCGAAGTTCCTGAGGAAGAGGAAGAAAAGTTCTCCGAAATGCCTCCGATTTTTAAAAATACGATGTTAACCAGAGAACACTTGAGCGATGAAATGAAAGTCTTTGCTGAAGCCGAAGGTTTTTTAAAGACTCCTCAACGCTCATTAGTTGGAAGTATGTACGGAGATAAGATATTGCTAATGAGTCCTTTGTTGAAATGGTACTTGAAACAAGGATTGAAAGTCACCAAAGTTTATCAACTAATAAAATAAATTCCTAGAAAAGCTTTTGAAGCTTTTGGAACATCGGTTTCAGACGCTAGGAGAATGTTAGATGCAGACCTTAGTCAAGAATTACTCGCTAGTACTAGCAAGTTGGTAGGAAATGCTGCTTATGGAAAAACAATCACTGATAAAGAAAAACATACCACCATCAAGTTCATCGAAGGTGGCAGAAAAGCGTCATTTCGTATCAGAGGAAACAAATCTATCTCCATGGAAGAGATAGCAGATGATTTTTATGAAATCGTAACCTGTAAACAGCTAGTAAGTTTCAAAACAATTATTTTGCAATTCAAAATTTATATTCCACAAGTTTACTTTGCTAATCAGTATCACCATTATTTCAGCTAACTATGAATGTTCCAGTACACTTGGGTTTCTCCGTGCTACAGTATGCTAAACTGAGAATGCTACAGTTTTACTACGACTTTATGGATAAGTAAGTAAAACCTAATTCCCTACTATTATCATGTATAAGTAAGTAAAACTTCCAAATAATTGAAGCAATCTTTTTATTTATAGATATATTGACAGAAGTGATTTCCAATATGTTGAAATGGATACAGATAGCGCATACATGGCGTTGAGCGGAACATTAGAAACACTGGTAAAACCAAGTATGAAAAAAGAGTTTTACAATGAATATGGTGATTGGTTTCCACGACCATACTGTGACAAACATAGAGATGAATTTTTAAGAATCAAAACAATGGGTTTAGAATGGAGCATGCAAGAATGTTGTGAAGAAGTGCTAAAACATGGAAAAAGAACACCTGGATTGTTTAAAGAGGAATTTACCGGAGATGGAATTGTTGCTCTTAACTCTAAATCCTATTATTGCTGGGGAGAAAAAGGAAACAAGTTTAGCTCAAAAGGTTTGAACAAACGAATTAATCATTTGAACAAAGACAGTTATCTAAATGTATTGAACACAAAAAAGTCGTTTACGGGTAAAAATCGAGGATTTGTAGTAAAGGATAAAAAAATTTTGACATACAAGCAAATAAAGCGAGGACTCACATATTTTTATGCTAAAAGACGAGTGTGTTCTGATGGAGTATCTACCGAACCTACTTTGGCTTAAATAAAAACCTTCATAATAGTCTTCTTTTTAGAATAGTTACTATAACTATATATGTAATACAAAAAATCATTCATCGTATATATATATATATATATATATATATAGACTTGATCTCAAAATGCTGATGATATGTAGTCTCAAGTGAATAAATGAAGGTTATAGTACTTTGTACTACATAAAATTTACAGTAAATTTTAATAGATATAATGTTTTCTATTACAATTATTTCCCAAATACTGTAAATTTTAACCATATAGAAGCTAATTTGAGGATTTTTTAAGATGCAATGTAAAGAAAAAGACTTTGCATTGATTATCATTACAAGACCTGGTGCTTTGTATTACTTAGTCTTTACTGACCCTAGCTATATTATATGGGAAGGTTTACCCCTGCTTATTATGTAATAAATGTATTTATTCAAGCTAGATATAACTCCTCTCTCCTCTCTCTCAAAATACTATATGAGTTCGAGTTATGCAAAAAATTATCAAAAACTTAAATGCCATACATTCAAAATCTATACATCATATAAGTTCAAATTAGGTAAAAAAATACTCAAAACTCAAATGCCACTTAAATGTCACTCAAATACCCCTCAAATAAAATACAATATAAACTCGGCAAATCCATCCAACGCCGTAACCCATTGCATAACCCCAGATTTTAACCCCACAAAAAAACACTTGGTAGGGAGATCTGCTCGTATATTACTACTATCATTCCTAGTATTTCTTAGATTTCTGACGAGTTTGTTAAAAAATAGAAATACAACTATAAACTTGATTTAAATATTAAGTTATATATTTTTGCTTGATATGTCAGTAGTACTTTTACAGGTATATGTAAAGCATACACATATGTTTATGTTACACATAGGTGTGTTTGTATGTTAAATATAACAAGATATATGCAAGCGATATATATGATTGTGCTAAAATACTGCAGCTTACAAAATTTACAAAAATGTGTCTTCCTTATTTCGTAAAACTGTGTTTATGATTGTAAAACTGGGTGCTGAACCCAAGAGTGACACAGAGTCTACTATTTTGATATGAAATTCGGAAATCACTGGTAGTTCAGGTTCTTCAACATTACTGGATGGTTGTTAACAAGGTCTTTTCAACTAGCAAAAGCCAACTTGAATAGGTGCAAAGATTGTTTATTTATGATCTATAAATCTGTGATTCCTCGTAAAGTGAAAAGAGTGCGTTTAGTCATTTAAACTTTAGGGGAAAGATTGGATACAGAATAATATGGTCATTCGCTGTTTCAATAACCATTACATTCAATCATTAAAGTTATTTTTGTAATGAAGTTCACATTTACGTCATTGATCACTTAACTCATAATAAGTATCCCAGCTTTTGCGGAATTGATTGCATTATTAATTAATGAAACATAAAATAGAGGTGAAAAATTTATAAGAAATCTAAACATTTAACTGAGTTCATATCAAAACATAACGCTGACATTTTAAAACTGTTATGTAAAACTGTAGACAAACTCTGTATTGACTTCTCTGTACAAATAGAGCTAACACTTCCATAAAGTTGCCAAAAATTTATGGGAAGAAAATAGTTTGTTGTCAAGTTTAAGAATTAGAAAACCTCAGATGTTTGCGAGCTAAACAGAATCTTAGATGTTTTGACTAAATGATGAAGCTGATCTCTTCCTACACAATGTTTACTAAATACACTCATCTATTGACAAAATAAAATTGATGGATCAGATTAAAGTGTGATAACATTAGCTACACAAATATGTTTGCTGTTTTGTACAAATGAACAGCTATGATTGAAAACAATTCCTCCAGTATTATCTGGATATACTCATTTATTATTATTGCAGCTAAACATAATGTTGTTAGCATTTGTTTGAAGTCTCTAAAACAATTGATCACTGACCTCTCACTGACCTCTCAATTTTAGTGCACCTCCACTTCTCACAGCACCTAATCACAATATGAATTGATATCACATCCTATTATGCCTGGCAACTGTGATATAACTTTTTATCATTTTACATACAATAAACATCTAGGCTACATTTCCTAAATCCAGTTTTCTAAAAATTTTGACGAAGTGGAGTTATTCGGAGGTGGCAGTTTTTTCAAACCGAGTTGACTATTATTTAATATAGAAGTTGATGAGTTATGTACCCAACTGTACAACTTGAGACATACTTAGGTGAAGCTTAACATTATGAGTTATGCCACTGGTAGTCATTCACTATTTGTTTGTAAAACAACAATTGTACCTCATCAAATTATTGTGGTGTAGAATCCATAGAGCTTCGGGTAGAGTAGACCCTATGATAATACAGAAGAATGCTTGAACAGGAAACTACTATAGTTATAAAAATTACACTGGCAGTTGTGATTGTTTATAAGGATGTATACCTTTCTTCAGGTATCGTACCACTAGAGAATGTGTGTTGTACACATTTATAGTCTTTTATCTCATTTATTTCTAACAGCTATGTTTTACGTTGTAGAAAGTCAGGATAGAATTGAATATTTAAAAAATGTAATGCTAGAAAACTAGACATTAATTTAATGAATAGATACTTTTTACTTATTTGGCGATTAACATAAGGTTTATAAACCGGTCTACAACACCTAAACACCTAATTGTATAACACTTTACTATGGGACCTGTTTGTGGTTAAAAACAAATAAAATATTAAGACATATATTTTACCCTTCTGTCTCACAGTGATGAAACCCTGCCCATCATAAAATAAAATGAAAATAAACTGATACTGTTGGTGGAGATTGTCCGTGTGATGGAAAACAAAATTACACAATATCCAATATGGTCTAATCAAGACTTACTAGCTCAAGCCCTAACTAGTATTGATATCTTAGTTTAAGAAGTTTCAAACTGTCTGTTTATAACAAAAACTCAAGTAGGGCATATATTTATACTCACTTAAGTAGTATATGGTATCTCTAGATAACATCACTCACAACTCTGGAATAAACTGATGTCCAAAGATATGCAATAGCATCTTAGCATTTACTTGCTATTATTTATTTTTATTGAGTTTTGGCTGTATTTATATATAAGACCAAAGACATTATATATTAGACTAGCTGGCTTGCCCATTGTAAACAACAACAATTAAATTTAGCCAGACATATTCTAGTAGATTTTACTGAACATTAACTGTGACCGCTACTTAGCAAAGGTCTCTCTGATAGTCTGCAGGCATCAGGCAAGCCTAATTGAGCAATCAAGCAAGCAGGGATTGATTGCAGTTGGATTAATAGACAAAATAGAAAAGGAATAGGCATTTATTGCTATACTGGCCCTGCATCATTCTATACCGGCACAAAGTAATTACTACCCCCGGCCCTGGGTAGCTATCCCGGGCCAGCAACAAGATGGCTGACATGGCCTGAGAGAAAAAAGTAGCTTAAGACCTTATATCACCCATATTCAGCAGCTAACTACCCTCAGAAGTCCAGAAAGTATGACCCATGGCCAAGAAAGACAAAGAACCTGCTGAGGAAAGAATACTCAGCTATTACTGGCTAGAATACCTATAGACTCCGCCCCTCACTTCTGGGCGTAAGCTACCTTTAATCCATTTATTCACCGTTCATTTTTTGCTATATTTATGTATCATTTTATTGATCTATTCACATTATCCTATGTGTGATTGGAGTGTTTGGCAAACTAGGCCAAACACTTCACATCACTTCCTGTGACTCTGCCTGTAAAAAGCAGAGCTTTTGTGTATCTCTTTACATTACCTGACAGCACTCTCCTACAGTATACCATACAGTAGATGGTACTTGGATCGCCGCATTTTTATTTTGGAATGGATAAATGTTATATCATTTGAATGCACCGAGTATATGTCGGAGCCGAGGGCTAACCACAGTTGATAAAGTAGAATATTCTCTTTATAACCAGTCGTTGTTTGTGCCATACCGGCACGGGGTCACCTCCAGGGAGAAGTTGACTGCTCATTGTCAGGCCTAGAAAGGCTAGCTGTCTTGTTGTGCATGCAAACAGCAGTTTGTGCGGTGACAACGCCTAGTGGTTAAGTAGTAGGACGTAAAAATACGCTACAATATCGATGCTAATCTCTTTAGCCCTGTTTCCCTTGGTCGACATTGTCACTTCCTCTCATGGTCTTCCATGGTCGCCGCTCTCCGTCATCACCTCCTCCGTTTGTCGCCTTTTCTATGTTCACCTCCTCACATTTATTCACATTTTTTTCCATGAATGAACACTTTGACAGTAAAGTGTTAAAAACAGTTACTTAGAAAATACATGGCAACATTTTGATAATAACAATAATATTACTACTAATAGATACTAACAATACAATGAGAATATGATGATGATGTATCATATTTCATTATTATAAAACTGTCTACGATGATACATCATTTGGTAGTCAATTTTGCTGCGACTACTTTTAGCATTGTTGTCACTGTTGTCATAAACCAAGTTACCAAAGCATATAAACAATAAAAGAGCTAGCAGTAATGGCAGTAGAAGGTAATAAATAGTAATAATAAGTAAAAGCAAGTAATAATAATTTAGCATTATAAAGTTGTCAAAAATAATGAGAATACCTAAAACGGCAAACAGTAACATAAATTATAACAATAATAATGACTCAATCCAATATAAATTTTGGGTTTAAATGAATCGAGAAACTCTTACTATTGTAGCAACGAAGTAGTTTTTTTCTCGAAATAAAAACACAAAAACTATGATAATAAACAGTAGTAATAAACAGTAATAATAACATATTATACCTGCGTATCATCAGGTATTATTATTTGCTCAACCCGAATTTGGAAAGTTTTGTAATTAACACATTTTCTTTGTACTTTTATTGTGGTTTTCAAGTGACATCAGTAAAATCCAAATATTAATACTGTAGATGCACCTATGAAAAAAAAAATGAGAAAAATGACAGCTTACACTGACCAACAATTTTTTCTTTCGAAGCGCAACCCTGTTGTGTTGTACTTTTACATCAACTAATGACCATCGCAATGTATGATCACCTCATTATAACTCCTTAACTCTGGCATTTTTGTTACAAATAAGTCGGATGTACAGGCAATCTTCGCCAAAATTGGTTGCCTTTTGACTATTTGAAAACGGTGAAAACACAAAGAAACTTCAATTTGAGAACAAATAGCCAATTGAAACCTTCACCATACATTAGATTAGACCAATGGCATTTCTTACAGCAGTTTTAGTTCTCTCAGTCTAGCATTCGCTTGGAATGACTGACAAACACACCCTCAGGCGAGCATACGAAATTTCACTTTTATATAATTAAATAAAAAAATTATCAGCTGAATAAATAACTTTGTTTCAGTCACCGTAGTTACATTATTAATTTAATTAAGCAGGTTTTCTCAAGGTCAAGGTTGATTCACTTTTGTTGTAACAACATTCGATTTCTGTGGCAAGCCAGAGGAAGCTGGCATGCTGCCAAATGCAACATAAGTTGATTATATGGCACCATACTTCTTGTTTTAGTAAAAGCCTGGATGTACGCACGTCCAGGTTGTTTAATTGGTTGTTTCTTTTTGCTTTAAGATAAAAATATATTGAACTGCTTTGCTGTCTGCCATACAAATATGTAGTGCGGTTTCAGTTTATGTTGGTCTCATTCCAACTCATGCAGCTATTTTGCTGTGTTTTGGTGGTTATATGAGCTAATTCTATCGACTCATTATAAACCCAACTATTACGTTTTTAGAAGGAAATGCATATAGTACTTTAATATTTCTTGCCTGCATGAATGAATGAATGAATGAATGACACATTAAAATATTGATCCTAAAGAGGCAAAGACCCTAATTTTCAAACAAATACCTGCTTTTTGTTTAAGATTTAATGCTCTTCCCGCCAAAACAAATCAAAAATTGCTTCAGTAGGTTAATTGTGTAAAAGCATCTCCAACTATATTCAGTTTTTAGACGGAGGCTGGAATGAAATGATGTGTATGGCTACAACATGTTTATAGGGAGTTATGTTCTCTTATGAGTGTGTTTATCATTGCATGAGTTTATCAAAGTTAAATAAATAGTTGCATTGGTGTCGCTGTAGCAATATGAATTAATTATTGATTACATAATCATACAGTTTTACCCCACTAAATAGTACTCTTAGTGAGTTATAAATCAATTTATAACCACTGCTAACAAACTACTAAGATAAAATTTTCTATTTATTGTTATTCAATAATAGATTTAAAAAAAAAGTACTCAGCAATAAGCAATTGATAATATAAAACCAAACCGCCTATCGATCCATCATCAGGTAAATGCTGGTTAACATTAGCTAATTGTTAGGCTTTCAGTCGAGCGGGTAGGATCAAACCAAGCGGTATTTTTAGCTGGACAGGTTGGATTTTTAACTGAGGATGGGCTTTTATTTAGGCAGCTGAACTGTCAGCCAGGTGACCTTCGTCCAGAGAGCAGGCTGTAGGCGAGTAGGCAGTTACATAACAACATATCAGTCCCACAACTCCGTGGATATACAGTGCTCGTATCATTGATAAACCACAGGGCTCAAATACTTGTACCTGCTATATGCATAGTCCAGCTTTACAATGTGTTTATTCAGGAGAATACTGTTATCCTTCTAGTTGTCCTTGAATGCACTTAGTAACTGTCGGTCAATAAACAGGTATAACACTCCAGTTTTGTTGAAGGTTACATATTGGGGTTAATGGTGTGTATGACACTGTGCCAAAGAATCAGCAAGTCGTACAGTTCACCACTTTTATTTTCTTCACATCAAAAGCTATCAAACCTTGTGCAGTACACAAAATGTGTGCAATCAGGCTGAAATACTTGGTGCTTATACGACTATTAGCACACACATAAGGCTATGGTACTTGGTGTTTATACGACTATTAGCACACACATAAGGCTATGGTACTTGGTGCTTATACGACTATTAGCACACACATAAGGCTATGGTACTTGGTGCTTATACGACTATTAGCACACACATAAGGCTATGGTACTTGGTGTTTATACGACTATTAGCACACACATAAGGCTATGGTACTTGGTGTTTATACGACTATTAGCACACACATAAGGCGATAGTACTTGGTGTTTATACGACTATTAGCACACACATAAGGCGATAGTACTTGGTGTTTATACGACTATTAGCACACACATGAGGCTATAGTACTTGGTGTTTATACGACTATTACCACACACATAAGATCATAAGATAAATGGTATAGCTTGAAAAATAATATATAACATTAAATAATTGATCAAATAACAAATACATGACACAAAATAATTTTTTTTGTTTTCCATTGGTTTCTTGATGTTACGCCAGTTGTTGTTAATAAATACTCCATGAAAATGGATTAAGAAATGAAAGTTATTAGTTTACAGGAAAACAAATTGTGAAGCTTTATCGTAACAAAATGCAAGTAACCATCAAAACACAGAGCTTCAGCAAGTGATGTAACATAATTACATGCATCTACTGCTTGAAAAAAATGTACTGGCTTATTTATTATGCAATACCATTGTTTTGAGTCACTGGCATCAGGTTGTTTCACAATGTTTGCTTTTGCACCATTGACGTACTATCTTTTGGCAAGGACTCGTTAAGCAATACTTAATTTAGCGTCCACAAACTGATCACGAAACATGACGTCACACGTCAAAAGCATCGATATAAATATTTGTAGCACCTATTTTTTTTCAGTTTCCAAATATTCGGGAATTACTAAATTTTTAATAACTTGGGACCACAGGCTGCTAGAAACAAAATTTTAAAAGGGTTTAATAGGATACGATATGCCGAACGAGATTAACCAATCACTGCACTTCTTACATATCTGTAGTTTTGGGAAAAATTGTCTGGAAATGACGTTGTAAACGTGACTTTTCCCAGTGCGCCGATGGACCATATGATTTTTGTTTATGTTATATCACTAGCCTGTCTTATTACCGACCTGTTGATATACTATTTGTTATAGATCCTTTACATCTGGAGGTAGGAAAATAGATTTAATAATTTCCTTGCCAAATAAAAACGTAATTTTTTTTAATATATATTATCATGAAGCAATTAGTAACTAACCGCAAATTAATTACGCTCGCTTGGTCTTGCGTCACGGATTTCACTCTAATGTATCAATAATGAGGCGTAAAACTAACCGCAGTGCGAACACGAAACAAAGTAATTTTTTTGCTGAGAGGTTCATTTTTAAAACCCATTTTCTCAGTAACTATCAATGAGAAACAAAAAAGTTTACTACTATTGTGACTGCAAGATATGATTCTACGCCATGATATGTTTTTTAACGTCCCAAGGCTGATTTGAAAAATATTTTTGTATTGGCTACTTAATTGGTTATGTAATGTTTTATTGATTATGTAATACTTCATGTTTTGGCTCATGCCTAAGAGATTTGTTTGCCAACATGTGTCATCAGGGAAAAAACTAAATCTTACATGCGTTTGTTGCATAAATGATGAAATATGATCTTTATATTGCCAGTTCTTATATACATAAGTCCAAAGTTTTGGGGTGATTATTTGAAAGTTAAGTTAGTTCTGTACACACTTTATTTTAGCCAAGTCAATTACATTTTAGGAACTAAGCCTATCAGTGAGCATGCTGTAGTTCAAGGACTAGGTCAAATAGTCATTAAGCCATTTGTATACAATGTATACCTCCCAAATTGCCTGCAGTTGTTTTATACGTACTTTTTAAGTATGTCAGCTGACATCATTGCATTACGCTACAGGAAATATGAATCTACATATCCTTATTTAATTATCTACTTAGCTACGTACTAACAACAAGCACTCAGTTTATCTAGTATCAACAAATGGGTGAAACTTTCCACTTTGGTATGATTGCACCATAAACGTTCTGGCAATGTTGCATCATGATGTTTGCTGAACAGGTCAAGAAGCATATTGAATTAAATACATCTTAAACAAAATTATTGTCCAAGTTTACAATAAAACTTTTTAGCCTTTGTCTTGTTTTTTATAGCGGTTAGTACAATATGATAGAAATCCAGAACCTCATCAACATAAGGATTTCAAAACAGAAATACAGGCGGCGAAGATCTGTGATGGTTAAGAGTACATTAGATCAGTCTACCGCAAACAAAACATTCACTCAGTAATACAGGATGTTTGTTACAATCTAACCATATGGTAGAAATGGATTGGGTAACAAGTTATAGCAGTTTCCCCACACTTGTTTATGATGTAAATTATATGCGACCTTGAACTCGGTTGTAAACAGGAAATTAAGCGAGTTGTGGTAGATTCTCCCTCAGCCATAAACACAAGACCATTCTAGTTACATTTGCAAAACGAAAACTGTATGTATAGCTGTATAATTGTATATATAACTAAACATTGCTTTATTTCCATAAAGCTATAGTAGTATAAGAATGTCAAATGTCATAGTAAGTCTGCCATTATAGTTGGGTTTTCTTTTTTTATTTTATTTTGTCACTTTGAGCAAATTCTTATTGAAACTTGTGTCTCTTCTATAGCAAAGTGAACAAATTATTTTTTTCGAGTCACCTTGAAGCGTACAAATAAACACATCTTCGTTCCCAACCAAACTAAAAGTTGGTAGAGAGGTTATATTTTACAAATCACATTTGGCAGCATTTATGACAGCTGAGGTAAGGTTGAGATCAGTTCATCCGGAGTAAATTTATTTGTATGGGCATTGTGCCAAGTTTGAAGAACATTGTGATTAGATGTTAGGCTAACGTAAGATATTTATAATTAAAATTTTAATCTTCCGAAATGTTGTTTGTCATGCAACAAAATGTTTTTAGACCGCGGAAAAAAATCTAATTTTTTTTATCGAAAATGCAAAGTTTTTCTTACTGCAGGAAAGTGTATTCTAGAAGCAAGCGTAATAAAACAAATAAATGTTCTCCAGTTATATAACATTCAATTTTAACCATTATACTATTCTGTGTGCAGAAGTAAGTTTTTGATTTCTCCCATCAAGAACTTGTAAAAAATAAAACGTGTATTAAACATACTCAAACATATTTGTATTAGGACAATTATTTGTTCATCAAAGGAATGCCGTAAGAATAAGAAGAGAAGGAATGATAGAAAATACAAAAAATACTTAACTGAAATGAAGTGCACTAAATTCTATTCATCAACTCAAGTGATTGACAATAAAAGGAAAATATTTATGACAGTTACATTAACTTGTCTCCATTGTGTACTTTTAATGTTTCATAATGTTATGTAATGTTATGTAATGTTTCATAATGTTATGTAATGTTATGTAATGTTATGTAGTGTGCAATAAAGATATACACAAAAACTGGGTCAATAACTAGTTACATGTCGGTGTTATTAAGAGTATTCGCGACCTGTTCGTCAAACAAAGTACAAAAAGTAATACGTGTTCGTAATTCTGTTCCATAAATTTAATTTATGGAACAGAACATTTAGTTTAGAACAACATAAATATTCAGTGAAATGTTATAGTTTACCGAACAAATCATGAAGAAGATAACTCCCAATTTTCAAAATAATTAAGAAAAGAATAAAATTTGAACAGCTATAAATTGGAATAGCTAGTAAAACTGCCCTTCAATTTAGTAAATTTTGAATGCTTGCAACTATTTTGAAGTATTTTTGAAGGATATAAAACCAGTCTATGAAAACGAAAAGAAAACAACTCAAACGTTATAATTTATTTAGCATTCAGTTTCATTGCCAATCACTAACAATATAAATAAATACTCTTTGATTATTTTTTTTATTTAGTTAGCTACTTTTTCTTGACCCACAAGCTTCAAACAAAGTGATTATTTATTGATCAAGTTTATTGCCGGTTTAATTATTTTTATTGCAACTTGTTCGGCCAACTTATTTACTTCACTGCTCTGTGCAATAGCTGGACGATTCATCAAATATCCTGATAATTTGATATTTTGTAGCCTTGAGAGACGTTTATACTGCAGCAGTGAAAACATCATGAATAATTACATACAACACTTTATGCAATTTTGTATTTTGACTTTTCAGGCTACCAATTATTCTCTGAAAATATATTTATTCCTAAATCATTACAATTAGTTTTAACATGTAATTAATGTATTGTGTTAGATTCAATGTAAATGAAGATTGATTTTCTGATGATTTGTACACCAACAATGATTTATCAGTTTGTCTAGAATACAAATACAAATACCCCGTATCTGATGAGAAACAGCGGTTTAAAACCATATACTTCCTGTCAGCTAGGCCAGTTTATATTAATTATCTTCAAAAGCAGCTTTGCCTGCAGTGTTCTAAAAAAAATCAAAGCCTGAGCTCTGTATGCTGATTTAAAATATTTATTATGCTTAAATTTTGTGAAGTTCCTGTTTACCAAAATACTTTTGCACGGTAAGAAAATTTGTTTTGTGATAAAAGCATGTAAATTGCTACTAGTTTACTAGTAGAGACTTTGATTTGCTTTAACATTGACCCTTTAACATAAACCGTATTGAGTTACAATGTTAAATAACATAATGCAAGACAAAGTTTAAAAATCGGCATAAAACTTGATGGGGCCAACATTCCAAATGCAGGTGACCTTAAAAGCATTAGACAATGTTATAGCATGGGCTAGTTTAAATAATATGAACTGGGCGGAGTTAGTGGCGCTTTGCTATCAAACACCCACATGTGGGTGTTTGATAGCAAAGCTCCACTAACTCCGCCTAGTTTATATTATTTAAACTAAGCAAGGGCATATGTTTTTATTGGTATCATGCCATGCTATTGGCCAATTACATAGCCAGATGCCATGCTATTGGCCAATTACATAGCCAGATGGTCTATGTCTGGTCTATAAAAGCGGTTAGCACCATCAAAGCCTTCATCAGCTAGCAGAGCAGAGTACCAGCTGCTTGTTTGTAATTCACCTGCGCATAATGGAAGTTGGACTATCGACAAAGACAATGCTAGCAGTCGCTACATTCGCAGTGTTCTTAACTCTAACTTCATGCAGTGAGTACACAATTTTTTTATATTGTCTAGTAATAGCTGTTTGATCTTAGTTTCAGATACAAAAGGAAAAAATTAAGTGTGTAAGCATAACCTATTTGGCCGAAAAAAAATTTTTTTCACATTTCTTTTAGTAAGAAAAAATGAAAAATGTTTTTGTACTTGTTTTCATTTTTAGCCTCACCTAACGTTGTGCAAGTAACAACAAAAATAAATGAAAAGACTGGTGAAAAAGAAATAGAAAAACAAGTAATAGCTGGGGCCGGGGAAGTAGAGGCTCTACAAGAAAGATTACAAGGTAACAATCAAATGGAAACTCGTAATCACATCCGACAAAAACGAGAGTTTATTCTAAGGAATTACTCAATACCTTGCGTATATGAGGTAAGCATCTCAAGTTACAAGTAATCACACAATTATTTCTTGCGATGTTATGTAACATTGATTGTTATGCAACGCACCCATGTGCATCAGCTATAGTTACCTTATAGTTCAACTGCGATAGAGAGAGACCTTGCCCTGGTGTCTATATGTGTACCTGCAGTATATGCGGCTTAAACTGTGAATATCTGCCTGGAAGGGATTTGTCACTTTTCACAAAGTCCATTTTTGATGGTAAGAACTCTTATCCAGCATAATTAATTGATTAATCTCTTCAAAATACTAGTAAAAATTCAATGAAAAGAAACAAAGCTTCTATCATTGGTCAGGAACTTGTAAAGCAACTTAATTGTATTCTGAAGAACAGCAACTCCGTAAATATACTTTCTTGTCTCATTTTGAGGTTTGGCCAACACAAAATGGTTTTTTTTCAGTATTAGACATTGAATAGTTTTCATTGATTAAATTATAAAGAGAGCATCTAATCGGCTGTTTAATACTGTAGTGATTAAATTTGTTTATTTTGCAGGTGGACTAAGAGTATGCAGCCACGATCCACCACCAGTGGGTTTCTACTTTTCGTCTCGCGAAGTGAGGGACAGTGCTTACCCTGAGTTCCGTGGTTGATAACTTCCACCTTGATATATCAGTACTATTTTGTTGAACAATGGCCATTGATAAGCAACTATACACTAACTTTGCAATCTAATCAGACAGCGCTGCTATTGCCTACACTGTAATTCAAAATGTGATTTTTGTATGTGACAAATGCAATTTCTGTGACTTTTGTCTCCAGTTTGGGCATACACCACTATAAAATAACAAAAGTCACCTAAAAATTCCAGTATATTTAGAAAAACATGTGATGAATGACTGTTAAGTGATGAATGTAGGTGCAAGCTGCAAAGATAATCCATTTCTGGTCATTATCTTTGGGTTAACTTGCATTAGTCACCTAAAGCAAGCGCTGCACCTGCTTGTGGTTGTGCTTGTGGCTGTGCTTGTGGTTAAGCGCTGAGTCTAGGTGACTAATGACTATTATGTGATACATATAATGGCGTTACATAGCATGTCCAGTTTGTTTCTTCATCATTTTGGATTAGATCAATGTAGCTTCTAAATATTAACTTTGGAGAGAATACTTCTAAATAATATGTTCCTTTTTTCAGATACGCCCTGGAGGCAGGTCATCTACAGACATCCAACACTTTTGTTGCTTTTATCTTCAATACACAGCCAAGTGTCCAACCTGATGCATCCAGAGCTTATTGTTCTGTTTGCTTAGTGTGCATGCAATTTTTTTGCAGGACTACTGCTAATAAATCCAATGGCACAACCATTTGTAGCCATTAATTTTCTTTGTGTAATGATATGATTAAAGTTATGATATTATACAACAACAGCTTTAAACTGTTTGAAGTAGCTGATCATGCTTGCAGAACGTTTCAGTTGCCTGTAGTGACAACTATGGTGCTTCCATAAAAAATGGTTTAAGATGAATATTTTTGATCAATCATGGACAATTGCTTTTCCTCAAATATGGTTACTGCAGCTGACACTGTCTGGCAATGAGCTCCATTGTCTCATCAAGCTATATTTTACAAAGAGTTGTCTTATCTCCAGCAAGTGTTATTTTATGGCTAGTTGTCTTACCTTCATTAATTGATTTGTTATAAAGAGTTGTCTTGCGTTTGTCAAACAGTTTCTTATAAAAAGTTGTCTTGCCTTTATTAAATGATTTATCATAAAGAGTTGTCTTGCCTTCATTAAATTATTTCTCATAAAGAGTTGTCTTGCCTTTATTAAATGATGTCTCATGAACAAGAGTTACTTTGTCTTTAGCAAACACTGGTGACCATTTTTGCCAACTATCCCTAAAAACCAATTCTTTTTAGCATAATTTGCTAACTGAATGCAATTCTGCATAAGTGGAAACTAGCAGGGTCATCTATCAGAAAAATGGTTGTCACCTGACAAGATTTCAAACGCCAATAGCTTGACGGTTAAACAAAAAAGCAGTCAGACCTCGAAAATCCTTAACAACTGGTGTATGTAGTGTCCCAGTCCATGGTAACTGGTGTATGTAGTGTCTCAGTCCATGGTAACTGGTGTATGTAGTGTCTCAGTCGATGGTAACTGGTGTATGTAGTGTCTCAGTCCATGGTAACTGCAAGCACACAGCTTTCTTAGCAAGAACAACTGAACAGAAAATCTTTTGTACACAACAAACATAGCAGTTAAGATCACTTCCATCAATTTTTTTCTTTATAAAAGTTAGCTTAAAAATTCTAGTGCGTGTGCAGTACTACCGCTCAATTTATTGCACTGTGAAAAAAAATAGTTGGATGTTAGTCAAGCAATGACAGTCATGTAGGTGCAATTTCTCTTTTAGTCGTTTCTCGGTTATGATCTTTGAAAAAGAACGCTTGGGTTCGATTATTAGCATGAGGCAGCTTATCAGCTACTATGCGTACTGGTCTATGCCTATTCGTTATTGTATCAACCAACTAATTTGTTTTCTTCACCTCACATTAGGAGTTATTTTTCCTTTCTGTGAAATAAGCTTATAAACTTACATTATTGTGTGAACACAACTTCTAAACAATTCAACGTCCTTTTAGATTTATGTTGCAAAGCACTTTGGTTAAAGAATAAAACGCATAGTAAATTATGAGGTCAACTACAGGCGAAGTAGTTTTTGATGTCAGAGTGAGTTATATTGTTAGGAGCAGTTGAAAAATGTAAAAAATATGTCCTGTTCTGCAACAAATATACTTATAAAATGAAAAATACCAGTAGTCTGCTATTTATAAATTTTATGAATGCATCAAACTGATAGTTGTGATTGCAATTGAATTTCATTCACATTTTCAAGTAAAGTTAGTGTAAAGTGAATGTCATCTTGCTGCTGATTTAACCACAAGTACTTTTGTCTAGTTTATAAAAAATATTACAAACATTGCTGCACTAGTGAGCTTCATGTCATAATATGTATACATAAGTGCCATCTCGCAAGTCATCATTCATATGCATATGTACGTGACTACATGCATACATACACAAGTGTATGTATGCATATCCAATTGTACATGTTTGATTAAAAATGTACATACGCTATATGTGAATAAGCCCATACCAGGAAATATAAGCACATACATAAAGGAATACTTTAAGTCGGAACCAAGAAACCAGTGAAAGTTTTTTATTGGTTTTTTTATGCAGTTTTACACTTTCTAAAACTTGTTATTATGGCAACGTGTATTATTTAACACAGCATTTTGAAAAGCAGCTCCCCTTAAATTCAATTGTCATTTTAACTAAAACTGACGTCACGACCACAAACAAAATAAAAATTGCTTTTGTAATCAATACTAGCGTGTCAGTTTGTGTATCAATACGTGAAAATAAAAGCTTGTGGCGCAACCTATTTATAAACAATATACAAATAGCTATCGCTGAAAAATGATTGATTACATGGTAAACTATTCTAAAAGTTTGACAGGCCTGTCAAACTTTTAGAATAGTTTACCACGTAATCAATCATTGATATGTATATTTATATGCACATATATATATGCATATCATGTACATGTGTATATATGTATATATGTATGTATGTAGGCTATATATGTATATATGTATATATATATAAATTAGTAAAATAGTATGGTATAGTATATAGCTGGTGGGGCAGAAGATGTGCACAGGGGCATAGACGAAATAGAAACAATCAAATAAATAAATAAAGAATAAATAATTAATTATTAATATTTGGTGCCCGAGAGATGATAAAAGCCAGTCAAGACTGAAGCAAGTAAAACAGTGCTCAACAAGAAAACATCGATGAGCTAGATACTAAAAGGTAAATTGGTAAAAGGCAGGAGCCGACCTGAAGATTGTGTCCAGAATACTTTTTCTTTTTCCATCATTTTTCTAGGCACATGAAACAATTTGTGGTCATCCAATAGTTTTACCACCTTTTACTATTTTACTTATAAATATATGTATATATATATATGTGTACATTGGTGTGCAAAAATATACACATGCATATCAATGTACATGTATATATGCACGTATCAATGTACATGTATATATGCACATATCAATGTACATGTGTATATGCACATTTCAATGTACATGTATATATGCACATATCAATGTACATGTATATATGCACGTATCAATGTACATGTATATATGCACATATCAATGTACATGTGTATATGCACATTTCAATGTACATGTATATATGCACATATCAATGTACATGTATATATGCACGTATCAATGTACATGTGTATATGCACATATCAATGTACATGTATATATGCACGTATCAATGTACATGTATATATGCACGTATCAATGTACATGTATATATGCACGTATCAATGTACATGTGTATATGCACATATCAATGTACATGTATATATGCACGTATCAATGTACATGTATAAATGCACAAATCAATGTACATGTATATATGCACGTATCAATGTACATGTATATATGCACATATCAATGTACATGTATATATGCACATATCAATGTACATGTATATATGCACGTATCAATGTACATGTATATATGCACATATCAATGTACATGTATATATGCACATATCAATGTACATGTATATATGCACGTATCAATGTACATGTATATATGCACATGTCAATGTACATGTATATATGCACATATCAATGTACGTGTATATATGCACATTGATATGCATATTAGGCTAGCAAGCCTTGTATTCATTTGCTGTATTTTTGCTTCATGCTGCACATGCGTCTTATGTTTGCTTTGTGAGTTTAGGTACAAAGACTAATAGCCCACATACTTTGTTCAATATCTTTCAATAAACAGTAAGCGATAAGTAATAAAGAACAATCGAAAATGTATCTACTATTATATGTAATTATCAAGAGCTTGATTATATGATTAATCAGAGGTTTCATCAATAATATTGTATACATAAACATGTAAACACGTTAAACTTGACCAGTGAATGAAACTAGGGTACATATATGCAATTCATTCAATTTGATCATTATCCAAAAAAAACAACAAACAAATTAACTGCGCTGCAATTATTTGTATATATGTCACTCATGTTGTTATTTAAATAAATGTAACTACGTAAAGCTACAACAACAAAACCACAAATCATCCCAAGTTATCCAAGTTTGATGAATTATAATTATGTGCTAATATCATACAATCATTACTCTCCAAACTCCACATATTATGCCATTGATCATTCCTCATAGATTTGGTTCAGCATCTTTTCATTTCTTAAGATTTTATTCAATAATATACTTCACATTTATTATTGGTTCACCTAAAAATTTAATTGCACAAATAGTTTGTGAGGGTAGTTTCTACTATTTTAAATATCTGTAATTTAAATCTTTTGGATACTGAATACATGTAAGTGATCCTCGTTGGTGCTGACTTTAGTATGTTGCATGTACAACCAAACTGTGTGAAGTATGGGGGAGTTGACCTTTCAGGTCATCATGTGGTTGTTGTGGTTTATAGCAGAGACAATGGAGATAACACCATGGACAAGTCCTGTATTTTGTATCTGACTGTGCAAATCAAAATCCGGTGGGTGGCTGTAATTGAACGAGGTGACAGCACTCAAATGTTTGTAAGACACACCATAACCTCCAGTTTATACTGTTGATATAACCAAATCCATATGGCTTATATGCAGGCTCACTGAGATGTATAGAAAGCACAAACGCATTGGTTCATTTGTGGATGTATGATAAATATGCATAGACTAGACATGCATAGACTAGATATATGCACACACTAGACATATGCATTCACTAGACATATGCATACACTAGACATATGCATACACTAGACAAATGCATTCACTAGACATATGCACACACTAGACATATGCATTCACTAGACATATGCATACACTAGACATATGCATTCACTAGACATATGCACACACTAGACATATGCACACACTAGACATATGCATTCACTAGACATATGCATACACTAGACATATGCATTCACTAGACATATGCATACACTAGACATATGCATACACTAGACATATGCACACACTAGACATATGCACACACTAGACAAATACACACACTAGACATATGCATTCACTAGACATATGCACACACCAGACATTTGCACACACTAGACATATGCATACACTAGACATATGCACACACTAGACATATGCATTCACTAGACATATGCATACACTAGACATATGCATTCACTAGACATATGCATACACTAGACATATGCATACACTAGACATATGCACACACTAGACATATGCACACACTAGACAAATACACACACTAGACATATGCATTCACTAGACATATGCACACACCAGACATTTGCACACACCAGGCATATGCACACACTTGCAGATAGTTGAGCATATTGTATGCGCCTTCTTTGCATCTATGTAATTATGCTAGTAATTTGTAGCCGAATTACTTTGCGTAAATGCCATACCAGTATTTGAATCTACCATTAGAATACTACTAGTAGATGGCACTGGCAGAGACGAACAAATTGTTCCCAACCGTTGAATCAAGCCACAATGGCATATCGGTTAACAGTGAGTGCAATGCTGCCAACAGGGTTGTAGCAACTTTTCCTCTTAAACTCACAAAAGGAAAAAGCTGCAACATATAAATTAAATGCTTGTTTGCGTAAAACCTTGTATTTCCTGTAAGGTTTCAAGATTATTCCAGCTTTATATTCGGCTGTTCGATAAATGAAAGAAAACTTTCAACAAATGGACATTTTTGCATATTCCAAACAACTGAGACAGGTTTAGCTCATTATATAAATACTAGAGCTACTGAACAGGGGTGGAAGAGGGCACTTTATTAGCTTCCCGCAGGTTTATAGTTGTGGTAACATATTATGTTGATTGTTTACCGCTGACAGCTGCCAATGCTGTTCATCAGACTCATATACTCGTATAGCAAGCCAGTCACTTTTATGATATCTTTTACGCATCTACGAAACAATTATCAATCCGCAGGATAAACCATATTGCAACTTTCAGAAGATCTACTAAAAGGTATGGTTAATATTATGTTTTAAATTATTAAACAACCTTTTTATCAGTTAAAATTATCATTATTGGTAGCCTGCTGTAAAGGTTATATTTTGTTCTAATAAACTAATTTTACTAGTGCTGCTGACCAGTGATAGACGAAAACTGTTTCACCTACAAACTGGGTGGAAAGTTAAATATTGACCAAATAATATGAATAATCCCCATTGCCGAAAAGTTAACAAGGTTAATAGGATATTGCTAAAGGCTCTACAGACTAAAGTTATTTATCAAGAGTGTTGTAATAAAAATCTGCAATCTCTCAAGTCACTGATAATGCTCAATGATGTTGATAGCTTTTAGTTTTATTCTTCATATTTTGCTCATATTTCAAAGTGAATGTTGATTAGGCTTCAGGCAAACTATTCTAAAGTTTTCTAATGCGCCATTTTTTATAAGCAGTACAGAGCTTTTTGCAAAAATTCTTTTATTGTAGCCACTGAAAAGTTCCATTTAGATGCTTCTATTAGCTTAACATTGGATGATGGAGTAGAACTTGATGAGGATACATTTCCTGGAAAATTTCTACATATAAATAGCCAAACCTTCCAGGAAAGCTTGTCAATGGCTTTCACACCAACTCAGGAATCAACTCCAGAAAGCTCACTCACGTATGCTTTTATGTTTTAGTTTAAACATATAGACTGACTACTATAGCCACTATTGCATAATTGAACAACACTGAAAATTATGATCATTTCAACTACATATTTCTTTGGCTGCAAATACCCAAAAATATTTGTGACTGGTTTACTCTATGTTCTATCAAAGAATATGATTGTTGTTTTCAGCTGTATTGGTGATGAAATCTTACAACTAGTCGTTTCATTTGTTTCTCGTGGGAAATAAAGTCACTGTCATAAGCCTGTGGCTTGCGGTAAACCTCACCATATGTCATCAAACATAACTTAATTGATGCCCAGTAAACAGGATTAGCTAGATAATAACAGCAACTGGCGGCAAATTTTCTGCTTCCCCTATTCGTCGACTCATGATGGAGGTTTTTGTCCATGCCAGTTGGCTATTTTTATTCTCTTTATTAGCTGCAATGATAGCATATACTTGTGTATTTCACTGTTTATCCATGCTAAAATGAAAGAATTGATTATCAGGACTTCAATGAAGGCCGCTAGCCCGGAGCATTGTGGAGCAGCCGGTTCAAGTGACGTTAGCCATACAGCTGGCAATAGAAATAGTTCTACTCGATATACCTTACCAAGCCAATATCCCCCAAATGTTTTGGCCTACCTTACCTCTTCAGATGATGATGCTCCAGTGGCTAAAATTATGAACAAGCTAGTTGGCTGCTTACATAGTCATTTGATGGAACAGCACATTCCTGTCGAGAACCCGTAAGTACTGATTAGTTTTAACTACTGTGCATGGTGAAGTTACTATACTGAATGAAAGAAATTGTTATACTAAACAAATATTACCATAACTACCCTATGTTTCTAGTCGTCATCATAACCCTAGTACCTGCAAACTAATTTTTATTTCAGTAGAGTCATTTCTCTAATTAAACTAAAAACTCACAATCCATTCAAAACCTGACAAACTGGCTTCAAAATGAGATCTTTGGCAATTTACTGACAGTGCACTATTGATGCAAATTTGCTTCAAAATTGCATAAAGTTGGCAATTAATGCAAGTGTGAAAATGATTTTGTGCACTCAGGCTATGAAAATTCAGATCAAATAGATTATTCCGTCATTGCACATAGTTTTTGCTTTCATTCACTGAACCTTCTCATTTGCTATCATCGATTTCTGAGCACTTCATCATGAAGATGCTAGAACTTGCAGTTATCAATAAAACAACAAACTATATAGCAAATGCTTGTTAAATTCAAGATGGTACACTAACTTTTAACTATAATGACCACATCAGTCAAACCATTGTCTGCTTCCAGGATATTAAAAATTTGGTTTTAATTAACTGATTGACATTCCGAGTGGATTAAACCACAACATGAAGTGATGGTTACACGAAGGCCTTATTTCTCAGCAGAAATATTTGTTGATATCAGTCATGTTACTGGCCCAGTACTACGGAGCACAGAACATTAACTATTAATAATTACATAAAATAACCCCACCCTTGTGGAGGCTGTATAATTTATACTTTGTTTCTAGATACCCAGACAGAGCGCTTTTAAGAAGTGCTCTCACCACTCTTATCTTCAAGTACCCGAAATTAAGATCCAGACTACCAGGAAGCAATCAAATGTAAGCACTTCTTGAGCAAATGTTTACCCGTGGAACCTTTCAATTTCATTTAAATCTAATTGTTTGAACCTTTGAAGAATAGATAAAAGGTTTTGCAATGCTTATTTATTATGGGATGCATTCGTTATGTAGTTACACAGTTTACAGAGTCCTCGGTGCCTGGTTTATTTCTGGAAATATTGTAGTAGAAAACTGTTGCAATATTCTGAGAAAAAAGATTCAGGAAACTAGCTACCAATACCATTTACTACAGGTTATTGTCATGTTGTGGAAACCTCAGCCAGCGAACTCATTTCTTGTGATAAAAAATGTTGTGGCCTGTTTATTGAACACATCACTAAGTCAATAGACACAGCTCTTGCCAAGATATAGTCCTTGGCAGTAAGACTGTGGCTTAAAGTTGTTTCATTGAAACTCCTAACTCTTCTCACACTATACCGAATAAAACCACTTCAGTTTTTCACTTTTTCAATGTACTGTATTTTTGATTTCAGCAAAAAAAGCTTGATAAAAATTTTAATTCAACAGTTTAGACTGGAATTTTTCCAAACATATTTTTACAGTGATCTAGTGCACACTCGACTAAAAGAAAAATTTTGGCGTATGAGAGTGGATGTGATAAGAAAGCAAGACGAAATTCCAGATGCTATAGTCCAACGACAAATATACAAACGAAAAACTTCAAACAAAACCTCAGCAGCCGAATCTCCATCGAAAGTACCAAAAGCCGTTATATGGTCTCCAAAAAAGGTAGGAAAAGCTGGTCAAAACCAACACATATCATTGCTCTACAATGATTGTTTTGTTTTAAAGAAGGACTAACTACTTGTTCTGTTCCTTTTTGTGCAAATATGCATAACAACTTTTGTCGTTTTCACAGAGCACTAAGCTAAACCCTGAGTAATTTCTAATCAAAATATCTACTTTTGTAAAACAAATAGTGTATATTTTAGTTGCCTTCTTTCTTGGTTAGCTGCACTTACTGCGTCGACCAAGGGTCACTCAAATACTTTGAGCTAGACAGTACTTTCACACTATAATTTGGAAAAATAGGATGTAAATGTGCATATAGACAGCAGCTAGTGGCTTAGCAGGGTTAGCACTTTGCACTTCTTATACCTCTAGCCGCTTTAAGTTACATTCCACCAGAATACAATGCAAACTCATCAGATATTTTGTAAAAAAGTTTATATGATTTGCAAGTTTGTGCGCACCAAAACAATATTACTGTCTATTTTTGGCTGTTAGATTTTACTAAATATCGATTGTGAGTGCTCACGGGAAAAAAGTCTTGTTTTATATTTTTCATTGTGATTTTGAATATTGATCAAGTGTCACAGAAAATAACCAAACTCAATTTGATATTATTGCCGAATCTTTTATTACTTTGGAAGATAATATTGACAATAATATTTGACAATCTTTTATAGGGAAGTATATAACTTATCATGTTATGTGTGTTTCTGTGAAAGTTGTTTTACAAAGAGGTGGTAAACAAAATGAGGCCAGCTGATTTTGTTTGAAAAGCATATTCTTTAGTCACTTGTTCAAATCTTTAGCAAGTAGTTTGTAAAGAATCAAAACAGTTTGGACTATTTCAAAATAGTTCAAAAGTTCATGGTTTGTGAATAGTTCATACAAGTTCAAAATAGCTTAAGCACTCTGATGTTTTGCAAATTGTCAAAAATATTTAAATAATCACAGATATTTTCCAAAACAGCTAGATGGTTTTACAGTTTCTGTGGTTGTTGCATGGAAAGCTCATGTTATTGCCCAAATTTTTCATCAGCCAATAGTGATACTAATTATGCCTGAATTACACTACATGCCTGTGGTAATTTTTCAATAAATCCGAAGTTATACAAACTGTCTATGCTATTTCAAAACTTTCTAAATGTTTTAGCTTTCCAAAGCAACTATGAGCCACCATTAGCACCTCTTGAATGACTCTTCACTTCGTCGCATCTAAATAGATAGAGGGGCATGCAGTTTAGTAATGTGTTTGTGTATTATGAATGTTTATTATCTAGGGTTTGGAAAATTACGCTGAGGAGATGGAAATTGAAATGAACAGTTTTTGAGAAGAAACAAATCCAACTGACGAGGCCGTATTACACGAATTGCAAAAATCACAAAGCCAGCGAATGAATGGAGAGGAAGCAGAGAAAGTATTCCAAAATTATCCAATTTGGACAGACACGAAATGCGTAAGTAAACCATCACACATTTTGTCTCGGAGTTGCTGTGACGAGAATCATAATTATTTTAGTAGCTAATAAGTAACAAGCCTTTCGCTTGAGCTTTAATGGTGCACTGCTGCAGATTCTTTACGCAGTTCAACTGTTGGAGTTGTCTTTTCCTTAGTGTCATATAGTATTAAATAGTCACAGCAAAGTTTCTAAAAATAATTATGAACTAGCTCATACTTTTCTTTTATTGGAATTGAAAAATAATATTTTTTAACATTTTCAATCAAATAATTCCGATTTGAGAATTATTACTTTAGCTGAACAGCAACAATGCCAAAAACGCAAAGAAATTGTAAATAATAATAATTTGAATCTATTGACATTATTTGATTTGAAAATAATTTTTTTATTGTAATATTGAATTAGTGAGATATTTCTTGTAATTTATTACATGAACACCAGTGTTTACATAATAACAGATTTACCTACAATAAATTACAATGCTGACTTAATTAACGTACAATGAAAAATCTGAAAACAACTGCAAGCATAATCTTTTGATATTCTTGAAATTCTCTACACGATGACTATTAATTGGATGCCATCTTTCTATGCAACAACCCAAATTTTTGCAACGCCACTTTATGGCCTTATATAAATTGAGTATGAGTGACCATCTATTATTGCTCTTATGCTATAGACAGAATTAGGGAGAGCACAACTCCGCAGAAAAATTTTCTGCATGAAAACTAGCTTGAAACAATCAAGTTGAGTTTAATCAGTCAAAAATTTGCAACACAGCACCTTTAAACTGAAACAAAATTCGTACAACTATAAAGTATTCTTTAGAGAACGCTTCAAACATATGTGATGCAAAGGACAACGGAAATCATAATATTTATTCGCAATTCATATTTGAAGATGATAAATGGGTGGCGAGATGTCATCCGTTCTTTATACGGCTCTTTGGGAACACCAGTTGACAATGTCAGTATGGCCATAAGAAAAGATCTCGTCAGGTGGGCACCAGAGCTGGAAAAACGGACAGCCCGGTTCAAGTATGCCAAGGAAGCAAAAAAGTTCATAAAACAACAGCCTGAAAATGATGGTTAGTGATATATTCCTTCTTTGCCCGGTCATTCAGTAAATGCAAGAACCTTGACTTTTGAACTAGCACTTCGCAATATTCAATGGTGGATATTTTGTTGAAGGTTTTTAAAACAGTCAATGGTTGATGGTGTGCCATCTCAATGTGCAGTGAGTTTTCATGGTATTTTTTAGAATCAGAACTCTTGAAAGCTTATATGTTACTGGTGGTGGCACTGAAAGAAAAACCACAGAACTTGTATATCCTCACCTCTCAGCAGGTAAAAATTGAAAGTTGGAAAGGTCGTAAATTCAAAAAGAATTTATGTTGACTAAAAACGTTACTTTGTTTAGTTTCAAATAGTGATTGAAATGCATAAAAAATAATTAGGTCGACTACCCTTACTGAATATAAATGCTGCCTAAATGAGTTATTAAAAGGAGATAAAGAAAAAAACATGAACTGTGATAAGATGATAAAAATTCTGTGGTGCCATTCGGGGTTTAAAAAAAAAAGTGTTTAGTTCATTGGTTCAAAGAGGGTAGTCTATCCAGAAATCACAGATGTAGTATAAACCCCTAAACTGCCAAAAAACAGATACCTGAATTGCAAACATCAATTACTTTCATGTTCGAACTCTGTTTTAAAAAGGCTAAGAAAAAATAAAGAAAATTAAATGTGGCGCCTGTTTTTATTTAATTTTCCAATGTGGCATTTGACCAGCTATGCTTTAAAACACTAAATATAAATCAAAAGTAGATCGCAGTTATTAACAACATTTCTTTAGTTCAAGCTAGTTATTATGGTTTAGTTTTATTGAAAAGAACTTTTAAAACTTTATCCACAAGCGTAATAAAACTAAACATTAGTGTGATGCCACATCAGTAAAAATGAAGATGAAATAAAAACTGTAGTTTTAGGCGCTTCTCAATGATTAAGGTAGAATGTATGATATATAAACACTTTCGAAGTCATATAAGCCGTTGGGGCTATGAAAAACAGCGCTGAATGTTTTTTACTACCTTGATCGTAGTTAATAAGCAATAAACTTGGAGTTGTCTTCTATTTTAAACAGTCCTTTTATAAAAAATACAGTATTAACCTAACTGGAAGTGAAATTAAATCTTACAACATTGTTGAATGATATATCTCATTATGCTCTTATAGATGACTTGATTTAGCTCAGGAAATGTGCACCAAAAAATTATTTGATGGTTCAGCACATACAATACAATAGTAGGGATATAATAGTGCAAAATTTATGGGCTTTTTACATCTACCAATTTCCTTATCGAATCAGGGCTTCTACAAAATATCTCTAGCAAGATTATTTTGTAGCAACCTCTCTTAACATTTAGTTCAAATATTGTTTTTAATTGTAATACAGGTACACATCACAAAATAAAACCAACTTTTGTTGCCTCTGAACTCAAAAGAAGGTTGATTATGGCTGAAATTCTGAAATGTGATTTGTTGAGTCGGCAAAATTTTTGATGAAAATCAAAGTCTAACAATGCCTCAATTAATAAACTTGTAGTTCTTTAGCTAAATAAACAGCTGCAAAGGAATCTCCCCTAATGGTAAGGCAGGAGAATTTATAGATGTACAGACACTTTAGCAACATGGCAATCGGCGTCAGTTGCCTTGTGTATGTTTTATTTATTGGCTGATTAACAAATATTAACATTCTAGTACTTATACTATGGCTATGGAGTTAATATAAATAGTGAAGTGAGCATAGACATCTAGACTATCAAAGCTGGTCACTGTTTTTTCTTTAGCCCTCATTTCAAAAAGTTTTATCAAAAAACAATTAAACGAAATCAAACACTGCAACTGTTTTACTTTAAATTTTGACACAAAACTTTCATCAGCTGCACTTCAAGAAACTATTACCATCTGAAGCTGATTTTGGGTTTTAAAAGACAATGCTGCTGTAACAAACCGGATATTATAATTTTACGCTATTCAAAAAGAAGACAACTCCAAAAATGGTTTTCGACATTGAGTGCAGTTCACTAGTTATTATGTAGATTAGCATAATTACTTTGTCAGTGTAGGAGTTGCCCCACATTCCCTACCGCTGTTGCAGACTGGAGTCTGCGGCTTTCATAAAAATTTTGTTGGCTTTTTTCAGTTTTTTCAGCAAAATAGAAGATGAAATGGAAACAATAATAAGTTGTGGTAGGACTGTTTAAAAATAAAACGCAGCGTAGTATCAAACTTATAAAAAAAAAATTTTCATAACTGCATGTGCTGTCTTCTCTACATAAATTGTTGCTCACTTTAAAATTGCTAGAAAATTAGTCAGTGATTTTGGTTGCATAATGCCGATGAGTCTGACACTTGTAACATCAGGGACGTACTTTTATGTATCTTTGTCCTTGCAAACATTTTGTTGTAGTTATTTTCTGAAATGAATTTGATATTAGGTAGTTTAACTCTGTAAGCTGTGTTCTGCTACCACAAATACTGGTCATACATTACATTATATATAACTTTTGTAAGGAGTCACAGTTTGCAAGTCTTTGTCACAGTAGATCAAATGTAGTGGCGTTTTTTTTTTTAAATCGAGCGCTCATATCATAAATAGAATTGTTGCTCGGCCTCAACTTATATGGAATGTCTAAACTATGTTAAAATTTATGTAATTTTTTTATTTACTTTCAGAATTTTCCACCGTCATTGGTGCTCGAAGTATCCAGCGTTAAACTCTACCTCAACCGATGTAAAGTAAGAGAGTTTGGCAGTCTCGAGGATGGTATAGTGAGGCAGTTCCTACTACGCTATATCCTCAATCTGCAATACGCTGTAACTAGATATTACCAACTAGTGGAAACTCTTGTTGGTTTGCAATGTCCTGCTGCTTTAAAAAAGTCCAAAGGGGCTCTAAGGAGCTTTTTTCAATTATATGACATGTAAGCTCACAAAATTCCACATAAATATAAAATGATTTGATGTCTTCAAATTTGCTTTTAAAAACTCGTTAATCGTTGTCACAGATCATGTTTTTTGTTTTAATGCCAAAGGTTTTGCAAACTTACATATTTGTCTTATTTTTCTGTGCATATTTCTCCTCTTACATAAATTATCTATTCTTGCACCATTCATAGGAACAAGTTTTTTTAGACAGAGCTGCCTGTCTTTGAGTTGTTTTGTATTGTGTATTCAGAAAATCTCAGTGGGTAGCTGATGAAACATTTTGTATCAGCTAAAACTTTTCAAAACACTTTTTTGTATCAACGCTTAATTCAGTTTTTCAAACGATAATGGTAATAGTCTCAGCGTAGTTGCAGCAATCTAGTTTTGCTAAATGTTTGCCAAAAATGTTGGTTGTTTCTGGTAGAGATAGTTGAGTTTTATTTTGCTCAAGGCATTTCAGAGCAAGCAACTCCTAATCAGGATGGAATGGTTTTAGCTGCATTTTACCAACATCAACCTGCTTCTTTTGATCTTCTCGGAAGTTGTCACTCATTGTTTTATCAAAAGCAGCTGGCAATAGAGCAAGGGGTGACAACTCCCGGGAAGGCGATAAGATGGTTTATTTATCTGTGACAACTATCAACCAATGTATTAAAATTACTTTCTGCTCGCTGTTGGCTATTTTACTTTATACAGTGTATCTAAGCTTTTTTTTATGTTTTTCAGTTACTTCATGAATAAAATTTTGACGGCATTGTTGTCTACAATGTATGAGTTTATATTAATACACAGTTACATTAATATCAATTTAATGTACCAAAATCCAACATTAGGTGGGGAGCACAATTCCCCTCATGTGCAATAATCACCTCAGTTTCACGTAAGTCACCTAAAATTGACAGAAACCACATTTATTGCATTAGTCACCTAAAGAACCACATGAGTCACATTTGTTGACATAAGCCACCTCCACGCTACAAAAGTCACCCTTTTCCCATAAACCACAATTTTTGCATCAGTCACATCTGCGGTGGGAAGGTGACTTATTTAGTTGCATTACATAAACCACATTTTGCCTGTGAAATAAGTCACATTTTCAATAACGGTGTACAAAGTACTTGTTCCAAAAACATGGTTATTTTGTCTGCTTCATCCTGATTTCTATTTGATGCTGATCATTATTTACATCTTTCCTTGTAACAGTATTTTGTTCCTCAGTATTTATCATATAAGATATATTAGTGACTTTTTTGTTGGCTTGACAATAATGCAACTGTTTTTTCATTTTTTTTTATTGATTGCATCCAAACAGAAATCACATTACCATTTCAATACAAATTAAGCTTATAACTTTAATTTCAAAGTATTCTAACCAATGCACTGCTCCTGTGGAACCAACTACCGTAAATACATAGAAATGTACATAGAAATGTTTAACAAACTTGGTTTGTCCAGGAATAGCAGTCCATTTATTACTAACAGATGAGTGAATTATGTGAGACTTCTTGCATGTAAAAATAACTTCATGGATTTTAAAAAGTCAACCGCTGTACATCAAATAATAGATAGTTTTTTTTAGTTCTTCTGCTCTAAAGAGTTTTCTTTTTCACAGAATATACTACTTATTTAATACTGAGGAAGGCAGTTTACTTTGCTACAAGTTTACTTTGCAAGTTTACTTTGCAGCTTTTTCTGAGAGTATTTAAGCCCTAGGAATGCGGTTTATAGGTCTGATTAGTTGATAGCATTATTTGAAGTCAAATGTCAAAGCAAACTTTTCATCTAAAACACTATTTGCTAAGCCAATGCTTGTTATTTGAGAAATTCAATATTTTTCGCATGACCGATTTTTGCTTTCATAATATTTATTATTGCGCCGGAAAACATTTGTATAATTATTATTATTTAGTTACGCAATCTTATCCACCAATAAAACTTGTAAATAAATGCTGATGATCATTTTAGATGTGTCAGATTAATCAGTCCAATTGTGATACGTTTTACATAGAGTGGCCACTGCGCTAGCAGCCGGCCAGTGGCATTAGCTTGCTGTGAGCATCAATATAATTTGACGTACTTTTGACTGCACGTGAAGTGAGTCATGAATGCTCTAGCAGGCTCGTCTGGACAAGCCTGTTGATAGCGCTACTGACTACAGCAGGCGGGCTGTAGGGAAGAAGCTGGACAAGGGAAATTTCCTTCTACTACTAGCTAGAACTGTAAAGTTATTCTCCCCATGCAAATTCGGTTTTCCAACAAGGAAAATCCAAAAAATCGATTAAAACTGGTTGCAGTAACATGACACATTTATGGTGTTTTTCGGTGAACCTTCACCTCAGTTATATCGGTTAACCACTAGTTTTTTGGAGTTTCCCACCCTTAATTCTAAAGCTGAATGGGAAGACAACTTCAATTACCTGACAGTGTTTTTCAAAAACAATTAAAAATTTATTTTCAATGATCAATAAGCTACAGCGTGATTATCTGTATCGCAATGTAGTAACATAGTGCGGGCGGCAGAACTCTCTCTCTCTAATGATTATATAAAACAGGATACTCTGGCTACGTTATTACGATCGTTGCTGGGTTATTGCTGATTGACTGTCTGACTCTGAGCATCTACTTTTTATGTGTTTTGTTTCCATCTCTAGTTTAAAATAAAACAAGTTTTCTTACTAATTACACGTTTTCTAACCATCTTTGAATTTGATGGTGATTGCTAGCAAAAATATGTTATTCTTTTGTAGTAAGTTAAATATCAATTATTATTATTATTTATTTATTATTAATTAACTTACTTAATATTATATAGTAACTATTAAGTATTATTATTAAAAACAACATTATATCATTGGTTTATAGTCACAAAATTTTTCATTCATTTCCTTCTTGTCTTATCTCACCATAATATAAGTCAAAGAAATGTGAAACAAAAAACAGTGGCTAATAATGGTAGTTGACAGCCAAAGTCTGCTTGAAATAACAGTATTGTAATGGATTCCGGTCTGTTACCACGGACATCCACTAGTCTCGAGTATTCTACCTCTCTCCAGAGGGGACACTGTACTGACCGACAGTGACAACTGTATAGGGCAACCGAATTACCCGGTAAGGCAAGAGCCCATGGCTCAGACAAACAGTACCGAGTAGTGTTTGCTATAGTGGCTTTATTACAAAGCAGTCCTGAGGGTAATTATTCCTCTAGGTGGTTAGCAATATAAGAATACATGCTATGGCTCATTGTAATGAATGCACTGATTATCAGTAGGAGCTCTCCTTTTATAGGAGAGCTAAGGAACACAAAACATATAAGATACAATGCACAGGAAGTAATGCAACCAATGACATCAATTATATAAATACTTAACCAATCACAATGCAATGCAAGATAATACAAGGAGGTGCCAAGTGGCTAAAGGCGGAGTCTTTTCTCCTAACTGTCCAATGACGGCTCCTACAGGGTCCCCAGGCTGTATATAGAATTAGGTCCACTAAGTTGGTACTTTAGGGGTAGGCACTTCCTGTTTATGACCTTGACTAAGTTCCTGGCCATCTTTACAGATCCTCGTCTAAGGCGGCCATCTTGTGCCGGCCCAGTACAGCTGTACCGGGTCGGTAGAGGTCACTACCGACCCTGCAGGGGTCAATACCGGCCCTGCTTACCATGCTACCGGCACAGTATGACTTCCTACCCAACAGCTATTAACCAAATGCTGTGGGCAGAAGTCTAGCGCATTGCTTCACAAGGTTCCTAGTGTAAACTACCCGTTTACCACTAGAGTGCACTGAAATCTACCACATACCTCTCTCCATTAAAGTCATAGCCTGGCTTTAATAATAAAATATTAAGAGTAGATATGTGTGGGGGGTAACACTTGTACCCAGGTTATATATTTGATTACGTAACAGATATATATATAACAGAACAAGAGTATATATTTAAGAGCATATATACAATGTCTAGCGTCTCATTTAGTAGAGAGCGCCCCTGAGGCTGGTGGCTTGCTGGCGCAACCGCCCAACCTCGGTAGTGACAAGCCGCGCTTCGGCTTTAGCCACAGTCGTCTGTTCCTCCGACAGAGTCTGGCTGATCAGCAGTCTCCGCAGCTCGCCCAGCTGCTTCTCCAGAGTAGTGACGTGATCCTCTATCTGGGTGGCTAGACGGTCACTGTGTTGCAGGAAGTGCAGTGATGGTCTGGGTACGTCCACCTCTCCTGGCTCAGTGCTGGCAACTTCTGGCTCTGGTAGGCAAGTTGCGCTAGGCGGACTAGCCGTCCGTTTGGGTATTCTATACCCGGTGAGGGTTGGCGTGAGCTTGCCTCTCTTGTCGTCCTTCCTCTTTGGAGCTTCCCTTTGTACTGGAGAGCCCAGTCGCTTCTTCACAGGCACCTTGGGAGTTGGTTCCCCTTGATGTGTGGGCTGGCATCGCCTGAACTTAGATGCGTTGCTCCATCTAACAAACTCACAGAAGCGGGAGTAGCTCGGCCGATCTACGGTGTATATGATCCCCGTCTTCTGGTAGTGCATATCATTTCCTGGTGCATCGAACTTGCTCTGATGCGAGTATACCGCGTCGCGGCTCTCGCTCGCATAGTGGCACCGACAGTAATGCCGTAGATAGTGCTGCAGGGTGTGCACCCTGAGCTGCCGCATGTTCCTGGCCTGGTAGTTGCACTTGGTGCATGTATAGTCCACGGCCTCCTGTAACAGGTGCTCCACCCGCTCCTCGGTCTCCGAGGTGACCCAGCGCAGCATGCGCCATCTTGTAGGGTTTCGTCTCCCATCCTCCTTCCATGAGGTGGTTGGCTCATCGTCCAACGTAGGGGTGACTGGGGCCGGCACCTTCTCCTCGGTCTCCTCTGCCTTCGCCTCTGCAGTAGGGCTAGGCGCTTGCACCAACCGGATGGTGAGCCTCGGTGTCACGTCCACTTGGGAGCGTGAATCTACAACACAAGGTGCATGATAGACTTTATGCAATGTGTTAATGGGCTGCCTATATTGCAGCGGAGCTTGCTCTACCATAGTGTCATGTATGGGCGAGAGCAGTGGCCCTGGAAGTTCTAGCGCCGACAGAACCTTCCGTATCTTACTCCTAGGAGAACGCCGTTCCTTATTTAAGGAAAGCCAGCGCCGTTTCTCCTCTTCCCACTGTACCGTGGGGGTGCAAGCAACATCCCGTGCCGGGGTGTGGTGCACTGTGCTGTGTGGCACTAAGGTTGGTGGTGAAGACGTCGTGGGACGTTCACCCTTAGCTGCCACCACAGGCTTCTTCCTTCGGTAGGCTCTACAAGGGTAATTACTGCCTTGTAACCTCTCAGTCCCTCCTGACTGAATCTCTGGAGGACCCCGGGCCGGTACAGGGTTGCCCCGGGCCGGCATAGAGGTGCTCCGGGCCGGTAGGGAGTCATCCCGGGCCGGCAGGCAGGCAGCATCAAGTGGTGGGCACTTGATCTCCCGCTCTTTTTTATCTACTGCCCTTCTGAGGGTGTCAGCAGTCCCAACTCGTGGGAGAGCGCATACTCTACTGTCACCAGCGCATGGTAAGTCTAGAGGTATAGGTTTAGCATAGCCAGGTGGGCTGCCACTCCGTAGTGCTAACGGATCTCGTGGTGTGCAGTTCTCAAATAACCATTTTGAAAACGCTGCATTTAATTGCTCACCCTCTTTCTCTTTCTCTGCTAGCTTGACCTTCTCTACTTTGGTATACAGCTCTGCCGTTGGCATCGCTTCCAGTACTTCTGTGTCTGCACAGTTGGCTGATGGACAATTATCAAGGCCTGCATCCTGCAGCAAATCTGCCTTTTGGTCCTCGAGCTCTATGCATTGATCAGCCGCCATGGCTAGTTGGAGGATGGTCCTGTCACTGTCACTGCTAGGTACGAGTGGCTGGTCTGTGCTGCAGAGTTGTTTACAACTTTGTCTCACTCTGCCCGGCTTAACAGGAAGGGTTCGAATACTGGGAGGTTTTGGCCACTTCTCCAACATCTTTAGACGGTCAGCTACAGTGATTCTGTTCACTGGAGGTTGTCGGGGAGCTCCTCGGGGTAGTCTACTTTTCTTTGTAGGGGTTGGATGGCTGGAGGGTGGCTGCCTCTTTCCAGTGGTGGGGGTCTCCTCTCTCCATCGCATGGGTGTAGCCAACGGGGGGGAAAACACTGTTTTGCCTATAGCTCCTACAGTTGTTGTCCGATCCGGCTCAAATCTTCTGCCATCTACCTGTGGCGGGGGGTTCTTCACAGCCTGATACATTCCACCTGTAGTTCTCTCTACAGCGGGTGGTTGTGTGGGGACGTCCTCTTCTTCAGGGGTGTAAGGGGTGTTCTCCGTCAGCTCTGCCTGTGTTAGACGGACACTATCATCAAGTGGCCGCCCGTGCTTGTCTGTGCAAGGTAACACATGTCCGTCAATGATGACATGGGAGTCTGGAAACCGTAGGGCACACTCGTGTAAGGTGAGAAACGGCATGCCAATTATGGCATCTTCATTGATGTCACTAATGACGAAGTTAACGCTCGTTCTCAGTTTACGAAGCTGCAAGTTTACTTGCAGGGTACCGTAAAAGGGAATCCTCGACCCGTCAGCCATGAGTCCATGTGCCTCGCTGCGTTGCAGCGTGTCTTTCACTGACTGTGGCAATTGCTGGTACAGATGTTTCGACAGCAAGTTGGTTGTGCAGCCTGTGTCAATCAACAGGGAGGCTGGTCTACCGGCTAACCTTCCAGCCAGGAAGTAGCTGACCTGGTAAGGTCGCTCCAGCGGTGGCGCTGCCATTTGTGTGCTCCTGGGGGGTTGTCCACTCTTCTTCAGAGTTACAGGACTGTAAGGGGGTTGACGAGCAATCCGGCTACTGTCAGTCTGTGTTCTCCTGGGGGGTTGTCCACTCTTCTTCAGAGTTACAGGACTAATGGGGGCTTGTCGAGCTGTCCGGCTGTCCTCAGCGGGCGTCTGTGCTCTCTTGGGGGGTTGTCCACTCTTCTTCAGAGTTCCAGGACTGTACGGGGTGTCAGGAGTTGTCCAGCTGCAGTCAGCGGGTGTTGATGCTCTCTTGGGGGGTTGTCCACTCTTCTTCAGAGTTCCAGGACTGTACGGGGCATCAGGAGTTGTCCAGCTGCAGTCAGCGGGTATTGACGCTCTCTTGGGGGGTTGTCCACTCTTCTTCAGAGTTCCAGGACTGTACGGGGCATCAGGAGTTGTTTGGCTTGTCCAGCTGTGGTTGGTTGCTGTCGGTTGTATCTTGGGAGGTTGTCCACTCTTCTTCAGAGTTCCAGGACTATAAGGGGTTGTGGGTGTGGTCCGGCTTGCCCAGCTGCAGTCAGCTGCCGGTGGCGCTACTGCGGGCGCCGGCCGTTTCCCGTCTGTCTGGGGTTGTTTGCAAAGTGAGCTGCGCGCTGAGTTCGGGGGCAGGTACTCATCATGTGACCTGGTTGTCCGCAGCCCCAGCAGCGTGTTGCAGGCTCTGCCTCCAACTGTGGAGCGGGAGCCGCCTGTCTTGCTGCTCTCAGCGACCATAGTTCTTCTGTTAGTAGCTTTAGGCTGTCCATGACTGTTGTCATAGGATCCGGTATGGCAGGTGTAGGGGTGTGTTGTGTCTGCTGTACGGCAGTAGTGGTGGAGACACGTTGAGACGGGCCCTTGGCAACCGTCCTCTTCCATTCCTCTTCCTCCTCGTCGGCATCCTCTTCCAACATCCGTACATGAGCCTGGCGCTCTTCAAACGGTGTTTTTATCTGCATATACTCGTTGCCGGCCCGGACTGCTTCAGCAATGTCCATGGGCTGCATGGCCAACAAGTGCCTTTGCAGGTAAGCATTTCCAACCGTGGTGCTGAAGATATCCAGCATCATCCTCTGCATGGGTTGGTGAGGTAGATCTGCATACGCAACGCGCACTAGGCGCTCTACTTCACTTGCATGCTCTTGGAGCGACGTCTTGTGTTGGCGGCGTAGGCTGGTCAGCCGGGACATAGCTTCCCTGGGTGTTAGCCCAAAACGTGCTCGTAGTGCAGCAAAGATACCCTGCAGTTGTGGAGGCTTTCCACAGTCCAATGCTTTACCTCGTAATGCATCCCTTAGGTATAACATGGCCGTGTTCTCTGGCCACTCATTCATTTCGGCTATCTCAATGAATCGGCTGATGAAGTACTCGACGTCTCCTTCGCCGTCGAACTTCGGAGCCTTTAGTCTAGCTGGTGCATTGTCTTGGTTGGGCCTCATCATAGCCGTCAATGCTTCGGTCAATCTATCAATAGCTGTAGCTTCTGGGTTACCAGCGGGTGCTCGACCAGCGCTGCGTGCTCTCTGGGTGGCCATTCTTTGCAGATAGAGGAGTGATCTCAACTCAAATCTAAGAAATGGTCAGTACAACTGGATCCCGGGCCGGTATAGGTTAGATCCGGGTCGGTAGCTGTGTTTCCAGTGGCTCTAGCAGATCTAGGGGTTGGTCCAATGGATACTGTGGCAGTATCTGGCACTCCGTCGCTTGTAACAACCGTTACGAAACTTCTTGTACTGCTGCAGGGCGGAGCGAAGCTCTACGGGCCTACAGGCAGTAGTGTAGTGACACTGTAAATGGATACAGTGCCGGGGTCACTGTTACCAGCTGAGTAACACTCCAAGCTGAATAACCTCTGGTAGCTGAGTCTGTATAGCTGATACACGACTCTCTCTTCTTTTCGCACAGTGCCGGTATCTCTATGTCCAGGTCGGAGCGAACTCTACGAGCCTGTAGAAGATACGGTAGCGTCTGTACTGGACTGCTGCAAACGGAGCAAGCTCTACGGTTGATGCAGACAGCCTTTAGTAGTGGATACTGTGCCGGGATAGCTGCTGCAGTTCGGAGCGCACTCAAACGAACCTGCAGAGAAATCCGGTAGTATCTTGTGTCAATTGCTTCTTCAGATCTACTACTTCGGTAGATCAATTTCTCCTCCTCTCTCCAGATCTACACCCGGTAGATCACTTCTCCTTCCTCAGTGGTAGCTGGCCTGCAGTGCATTTGCAGGGCCAGAGGGTAGCGTGAAAGAGCACAGCGTGGGAAGGTACCGTTTATCCCACCGCTGCCACCAATGTAATGGATTCCGGTCTGTTACCACGGACATCCACTAGTCTCGAGTATTCTACCTCTCTCCAGAGGGGACACTGTACTGACCGACAGTGACAACTGTATAGGGCAACCGAATTACCCGGTAAGGCAAGAGCCCATGGCTCAGACAAACAGTACCGAGTAGTGTTTGCTATAGTGGCTTTATTACAAAGCAGTCCTGAGGGTAATTATTCCTCTAGGTGGTTAGCAATATAAGAATACATGCTATGGCTCATTGTAATGAATGCACTGATTATCAGTAGGAGCTCTCCTTTTATAGGAGAGCTAAGGAACACAAAACATATAAGATACAATGCACAGGAAGTAATGCAACCAATGACATCAATTATATAAATACTTAACCAATCACAATGCAATGCAAGATAATACAAGGAGGTGCCAAGTGGCTAAAGGCGGAGTCTTTTCTCCTAACTGTCCAATGACGGCTCCTACAGGGTCCCCAGGCTGTATATAGAATTAGGTCCACTAAGTTGGTACTTTAGGGGTAGGCACTTCCTGTTTATGACCTTGACTAAGTTCCTGGCCATCTTTACAGATCCTCGTCTAAGGCGGCCATCTTGTGCCGGCCCAGTACAGCTGTACCGGGTCGGTAGAGGTCACTACCGACCCTGCAGGGGTCAATACCGGCCCTGCTTACCATGCTACCGGCACAGTATGACTTCCTACCCAACAGCTATTAACCAAATGCTGTGGGCAGAAGTCTAGCGCATTGCTTCACAAGGTTCCTAGTGTAAACTACCCGTTTACCACTAGAGTGCACTGAAATCTACCACAGTATTAATATTAGTATTATAACTATTATTTGTGCAATGACAAAACCAGAAAACAACATAGCAACAAACTGTTTCCGGTTCTAGAACACTGGGGCCGGTTAACCCCCGATAACCGGCTTCCAGTAGCCAGTGCAGCATATCGAGAACGTAGAACCGATGGTCCGATTATAATCGCAGGTGCACAACTCCAAATCGAACAGGGCAGAGGCTTTGAATAATCGACCACACCTTAAACAACCGTACAACTGTGCAGCCTTACTACTAGTGGCTGTACGAACTATTCAAATATTGGCAGATGACTAATTAGTCAATGCTCCTGCTTGTTTGTGTGGGCAATCGACTGTTTTTATAATGTGCCTGTGTAGCGGATTTTTGGGACATAAACCACTAACGAAGTGTCTGTGGCCAAAGAAACTTCTAGTTCGATGGCACATAAAAGTCGGTAGCAATCCGACAGTATGCTGCCACCAGTTGCCTTTAACCTAGAGGCACCAAATCACCAAATCAGAAGTAAAGCAGTATACTTAACTCCATAACTAGTATAGAGCCCTCGGCTCAAAAGCATAACTCAGTGCTTTAGAGTAAATATGCTTTTATTCTTCCATAAGAATACGAGTGAGTACAAGTCCCACTACAAACTGATTATCATGGCAAAAGTTCTGCCTTTTATAGGCAGAGCACAGGAAGTGATTCATTTTAATGGCCGATAACACAGAAGTAAGACATAATATAACAAATGAGCAGGCAGATATAAATACAGACCAATAAGAAACAGTATATAGGGTTAAATATATGTATGTATGGCCCAAAAGTGATCGGCAGAGTCACAGATCAGCTGTCCAATCCTAGGCATCTCTACTTCCAGCTGTAGCAACTTCAATCTTTTAGTCTCTGGTCCTTAGCTTTCTCCAGATATAAGGGTGGATATCTCCTGGATATGGTGATCTGCTACTCTTAGGCTATTTTTCAGGTCTCAGGCTAGGATGAATTACTTCCTGTTGGTCCAGTATGGCTCCTACAGGGTCGGTATAGTGCCGATGCAGGGTCGGTATCTTACCGACGCAGGGTCGGTCAACCCAGTATGACTTACTTCTGGTGTTCTGGACATCTAATCGCTATATAAGTGATGCCAGAAAAATTGGTAGACATCTGTGCACATGTGGGCACTATAAAAATCCACTACACACCTCTCGCCATGAACGACATTAGTGACGAATGTCTTTAATAATAAATATAAACTAAGTTGATGTGTGCCCATCTGCACACATAGTGTCAGATTGTTAATCCACTGCTTGTTCTTACAGTGCTGATACCGCTGTTGCCCTTCACTCATAAAGAGGTTGATAGCTATTGCTGCTGACTGAGGATTGGCACTTTCTGATGCATTTCCCCCGGAGTCATAGGGAAACCTGAGAACAAGTTTTGTTGTACAGAGTGCTGCCATAGCATTGCTTCATAAAGGAGGAAAAGGTCATTTGCACAATGCTGGTAACTTCTTTCATCTGGGATGTTGGTAGTGGTTATACCAGTGCTTTGTGAAAAGAGGCTCAACTGATGGTAGGCTCTGACACACAGTCATTGGTTAATTTCTCGGGCTGCCAGGCTTTTTGTCGGGTACAAGTAGAGGTTCTGCAACCAATTTCTTGCTTGGCACAGCCAGCAGTTGTTCCTCGTGTGCCTGTGTAGAGGGGTCTGTCTCCACCAGTCTATCTTCCAACAGTGGCTGATCATCAACTCCTTCTAACCCCAAGCGACTGATGGCAGATATATCACCAGCATCAGGTAAATGACTTGCTAATGGCTGTAGGAAGGTTGCTGGTGCTTTGTCACTCTCACTGTTGGGGAATGAGAAAAGGCGAGGCTAACAGGGGGAAGGTTGTAGGATTCCTGACACTTCCATTAATAACACTTTCAATGGAGTAAGAGTACCTGGCTTAGGGGTCGTAGTCAGTTTTTTCTTACTTGCTTCTGCCACTTTGGCATCACATGATGGTGTCATCTCTCCATCATGTGACATAGACATGTATAGGCATGCTCACCAATTGCTGGTGGTTCCAGGGCATCCTTTATTAGCTCCCTTTCTTCTGTACTGAGGGAGTTTGGTTGCATTACAGCTGACAAAGGCCTGGAGGTAGTGGATACATTCTTCTCTCCACAACTGTTGAATGGGTTTTGCAGGGTCAAGGAAGAAAATATCGGAGTGAGATTCTTCATAGTAGGGGGAGATCTCAACATGGAATTTTCCAGTACCTGAGGGGCTTTCCCACTGGCCTGCTTTTCCAATGACGTTGTTGTAGGGGGAGATTCATCCATACAAAGAGGATATAGCTTGATTTCAGGCTCGAAATCATATCCTGCCTGCAACAGTCGGGCACTGTCTTTCTGTGGTTGCCTGCCTTCTCTCAACAGAATATTTGGGTGAGTGGGTTTGGTGGTCCGCTGTGTTCTGGGGCAAGTTCCCAACAGGGTGAACTTTTGCACCAAAACAAGTGTGGTCTTTATGGAAGGTGTAGCAAGTTTACTCCTTCGTCAAGCTCTCCAAGATCTCTATCACCATTGCAATAGGGTCTCTGGTATTTGTAGGGGGGCACACCTCTAACTTGTTGAACAACAGAACTGTGGGAGGCTGGAGTAGATGGTACCTGAGGAGCAATGCCTCTGTACTCATTTTTTTTGCCTGTCTGGTCTCCTACTGCTCGCACGTGAGTGGGATGCTCATCATGTGCAGTCTTTATCTGCAAGTATTCATCACTTCCCTTTACTGCATCTGCAAGATCTACTGGTTTCATTGCCAGGAGGTGTCTCAGCAAGAACACATCCTCTATGATGGTGCTAATACTGTGCAGCATCAAATGCCGCATGGGTTCTAGGGGAAGGTTGACATATGCTATGCGCATCAGACCTTCAACTTCAGTAGCATGCTCTTAAAGGGTTGTGTTGTCAGACCTATGAAGGTTAGTTAGCTTTGAAATGGCCTCTTTAGGGCTTAAACCAAAACGTGCTCTCAAGGCAGTGGATATTCCTTCTAGGTGTGGGGGCTTTCCACATGTGCACTGCCTCTCAACAACTAACGGAGATGCAGATGGGCTATCCTCTCTGGCCGTTCATTTGCTTTGGATACTTTGATGAAACGAGCAACGAATTATTCCACATTGCCGTCTGCCCTCGAACTTTGGAGCCTTGAATGGTGAACGAGTGTGGGCATTGAGTAGTCGTATAGCAGCTTGTAAGGCTTGCACCAAGCGATTCATGGCATTTAGTTCTCGGTTGGCAGCAGGTATTAAGTCAGCAATGCACGTTCGCTGATCAGCCATTGCTGCGATTTAAAGGAGAAGGACACTGAGTCATGACAGCCTATTGCCGTCCTGTACAATAATGTATAGGGTTTAGGTTAGTTGTGCAGGGCTTGCGTTACACATGCATGGCTGGACTGGCCTGTTATGCCAGAACAATTGGTAAAGTACAGATGCAGGGTCGGTATCTTACCGACACAGGGTCGGTCAATCCGGTATGACATACTACTGGTGTTCTGCCATCCAATGGCTATATAAGTAATGCCAGAACAGTTAGTAGACATCTGCGCACAAGTGGGAACTATAAAAATCCACTACGCCTGCTTACTCATCTGTGTTGCAAATAAATTTGTATCAATATGGGCTGATTTTTGCAGCCAATCACATGTATTAAACTTCAGCCACTTTATTTATATATATTTTTGCTATAATGGTGATAGCGACGGTCTTTCTCAATAGTTTCAACTACCGGAAGCAGTTTATCGCTAGATGGAATTACATACAAGTGTATGCTTCAGATTTTGTTATTAGTATTTTAGAGGATCTAAAATACTATTGTTCTTCCTTCTTTTTTTCTTCTTCTTATTCTTATTATTTTACGCAAACCTTGCTGAAGAACGGCGACCTTTTCTCAAGAACCGTAATAGATAGAGCATCAATTTTTTTTGCGACGCAATTTTGGGCATCGGGACAAAAAGTAAGTTAGTTTTCAAAGTAACAGAACATTCCGGAACATCACAATTTAGGTGCAAAAACAGGCAAACAATCGTTTTTCAAAGCATCAAAGTGACCAAAAAAATGCAGACCAGATGGACGAAAAAATACGAAATTTTGAAACATGGTGCATTTTGCTCACCTTCTGATTCGACATCTTGACACGTCGTTAAAAAGTCGTTCGGAAGCGGCCATCTTGGATTTTCAACAAAAACCCGTTTTCAGCATAAAACAGCTTCTTGTTAGAAAACCAACAGGCCAAATTAGCTGAAATTTGCAACAAACATGCGCCATTGCGTATCGATGTACCATTTTGAACTTCAAAGCAATCGCACCAAACCGTTTCAAGTTTTTCTATTTTCAAGTTAGAAAATCTAAGCAGAAACAGCACTTTTCAATGCTTTCCGGGACCAGAATGGAACTAGTCGGCGACAAGTAACTTATTAGGCAGCATAGCCCAATGCTTGAACTTTCTACAATTAGAGACTTTAAGTTTCTCGCAATACTGGCGGCACAGCTATTCCATTTTCAAAAGAGGTCTTCCAAACGGAAAAATAACCATAACTCGGGGACGGTTACTTCGATTTGCATAAATTTTGCGTGGTTGCGATCGCATTATAACTGTCTTTCAGATAAACATCTGTCAAGTTTGTGATCTTTGTTGAAAGAGTCAAAGCCCACACGGTTTTCAGTGTGTGACAAAAATGTTCGTTATTTACTGTTTTCGCTGCGGAAAAATTTTTCTCTTTCAAAACTTTAGCACAAACAGTATTCCAGTGACAAATTGAACAAATCTGAAAAAAATTGGAAATATTCGATAAGTATTTAGCGACGCCCAAACCCAAAATATTTTTTTGTATGTAGGCCGCACCAACTTCTTTTTATCTTAAGCTGTTTATGCACCTCAACTAACATTGCAAGATGGCCAAATGGTTAACAATGTGGTCTTCCGTTGGCAGGGTTCAAGTACGATTCCCGGGTACGGATTTCTTTTCCGCTTAAAAAAATATTGTCAGAAGGGAGGTGCCAAGTTAGCATGACTATATGTAGTAACAGGAGTGCATGTTGTATTGCCAATTGTGAAGCATGTGTTTGTGTGGCTCCAGCACAAAAAAGCATCAAGGCAGCTTCAAAAAGCTGCTTTTTTTGCAAAAATAAAGCTATCGAAAAGCAGTTGTCAGTTTGTACTAAATTACATTGCACATCAGCAACATGTCTCTATAGCATAATAGATAAGGTTGTCACCTGCTGTTTCAAGGGTACAAGTACGATTCCCAGTGGGGGAACTTTTTTTCATGTAAAATGTCTTTGCAAGTACAACTTTACTGGCAAGTATAGTGTTCCATTCCCATGCGACATTATCTTTATTATTGATTCTCTAAAATACTCTTGTTTTTGCTCGCAAACACAAATTAATATCTAGTTTAATTTGTTCCTTTATTCTTTTTTATTTGTTTTACAATTCACTGAGAAGAAAGAAAACATATTGTTTCAATAGTATATATTGGAAAAATGATTCGATTGGATTTAAATGAGCAATTTGAAGAAATAAAAAAGTGACGACAATTTCGTTGTTTTTAAAAAACGGAAACACATATATCCCTAAATACTGTGACCACAGACTTTAAAAGTTATCGGTAGTTGTATGATTGTAAAATAAATGCCAAAGACGGTAGTTTAAGTACACTACCCTCTCTGACATCTTAGAAATAAATGTCACCAATACGCTCGGAGATGACATCCTTTGCACTTAATTTGATAACGGCTGTTTGGGGCCTTTTACTTGAAAACTGTCAGCGGGCCTCAGCTTTTTTTATTTTCAGCCAATAGACTCAATTACCTTAAAACCCCAGCAACGCCTGGCGCACGTACTCTTATCGTCACTATCCCCATTGTGCTGATATTAACCCAGAGAGACAGAGCTGTTTTGGAGTTTGTACAAGAAGGTTGTTTGTGCTAATACATATTTTGTTCTACAATAAAATTATTAATACTTGTAACTATTTGCATTTAGCCTGGCAGGTTGCCTTGTCTGAGTTCTCCGGCAGAACCCTGTGTAACTTGGTACACATCTAGGTAATGGAGAAGTCGGCTTTTGTCTAGAGAGTGCTACTTCCAGTGGAGTTAATTCTGCTCAACCCGGTACAGCACTGTACAACTGTCACTTCGTTGAGAGGTTGCCAATAGTCAAACAAGCTCTTTGTTGTCAGCTATTGCAGCCCGGGTATTTCCTTACTAGTAGTAGTTCTGTAAAAGTACAGTGAAATCTTTTACACAATCATACCTGTTATGTCTTCTGGTTTTTTAGAGATGCACCTGATATTCAAGCACTGATTTTTCCTACTCTTGAAAACTGCTGAACTCACTGAAAACTCCTGAAACTTGAATAAATTCCTGAATACCTTTTACAAACTTTACCAATATTTTTATATTGAGAAAAAAGTGCACTTTCAAATGGCTTAAGGTGGATTTGGTTTTCACATTATCCTCCAACACATTGCTTTAGTTTGCTACCCCTTCCCAGATTTAAGTTGCATTAGCCCCAAATGTTGGTTTTTTTTAACTAAAAAACAAACTAAATCATTGACTTATCGTCAACACAATTACCTCATCTATGCTCTCAGGCCCAGTTGTGACAATCTGAAGCAACAACTTCAATATATCTCGCTCTTTCTTCATAAGCCTTGAAAAAATTTGCTCACGAATAGTAATAATTATTATTATCACGATTTTAGTGATTATCATTTATCTACTGCCCAGAGCTATAAATTTATTAATACCAAAGGTGGTTTTTACTTTGTTCTATTTCGTTTCTGGTATAAGCTTCCTTGTTGATCTAAAAAAGATGCAGTAAAAAGTAGTAAAATTTTAGTATGGTTGTTTGCGACATTGTTGTAATGGAAACTGATTCTGTAATACCCTATAAAACATGTTATGCCATGTGTTTAATAAATTTTATATTTTATGAGTTTTTACACTGACTAACAATAGCATAGATGTGGCTTTAAGAACTGGCTATCATTTTAAAAAGTCAAAGAATGTAATATCTACAAAAGATGGTCAAGAAATGCATCAATAACGAAAGTTCTTTGCCATATGTCAGGTGCACGCAGCGACAACGTATGTTTCGAACATGCAATCAAATATATTATTTTCAAATGGAATTTTTCTGTATTGATCTTTTTAGTATCCTACCTGCATGCATGCTTGGCTAACACAAAAGTGCTAGGGCTTAGTCAGTTTTACTAAATCTGAAAAGCATGAAAAATGTTTATTGGCAATGACATGTATTTGGTAAAAAGTATTTGCAACATGTCCGCCAAAAGAGAAACAACAGACAACAAATGTTCGTAAGTCAATACGGCATGCATGCATCAAATAATCAGTTTAAAACATTATTATTATCATTCAATAAATTGTTGCAGACCACCTAAACTTTCATAAAGAAGATAACTCCTAACTTTTAAGCAACAACAAAAAATAAGAACAGAATCGTTATAAACTAAGACAGTCTGGGAACTCAGCTTTTTGATTTAGTATATTTTGAACAATGATAAATACCTCAAGATGCTTTGAGCATATTGTGCAGGATTTTGTGGTGACGTGGCCAGTCACCTTGGTAGCGCACCTGCACCCTCTAGGTAGCAGAGTTGTTTGCCTTCTCAGACAAGCTTGCTGCCAGCTCGGCCTCCTCAGCGTCCGTCCTTCAGCATTGCTGCCAAAGGTAGGCCGTGGTAGGCGAGAGTCTGTCAGGCAAGTCTGCCTCGAGCCTACTACTCGTCGTACAACACTGGTGCTGCCAGACCTAGTAGGTCGTCAGAGCTGGTTGCCTGGTAGAGTAGTAATGTAGAAATTGTGTAGAAATCAAGACTAAAGCTTGAGAGAGTGTTTAGCTATATTTATTCTCAATGGAATTGTTTAGCTATGCCTCGCGGTGAACACTCATTATTGTGAGGCATAGCAGCTCTATTTATATAAAGCGTTATGTAACATACAGTACAGTCAAGCCATACAACAACAGTCAATGCCTTTAATACAAAAGGTAGAGTAAATAATAATTAATATAAATGTAAGAGTTCGTGCGATATAACTTGACTCGCTATAATGTCTTTCCAGGCGCCGTGTTACATATTTCCTGTACAATATAAAACCAGACCATTGAAATGAGCAACTTAGTAAATTATTCATTTTTAAATTATTCATTTAGAATTTATTTTCATTCACAACCTACAAACAATATAATTGCATGCTTGTTGATTATTTCTTCTTTTTGGTGAGCTACTTTTTGTTTTCCCACGAGTTCTGAAAGAAATGATTATTTTTTTATTAGATTTATTGCCAATCTGATTGTTTTTATTGCGCTTTGTTCAATGAACGCAGGTCACAAATACCCTTAGTGAGTGTATCTATCATAGAAATAGCATAGCTACATTAGTTACATGTGTACTAACAGAGAGAGCATTTTACAGTTAGTTACATCCTAGTAAAAAATGGCTCATGCTTAATTATTGATATGACACAAAAAAAAATTAAGATAAGTAACAGCAGAAGAAATATTTTTTAGGGCATAAAGAGACGCAAGTTGATTCTGTTCTCATTTTAGATTGCGCCTGCTTCGCCAATTGGTTAAAAACACAACGAAAAGCCTCTTTCTAATATTTTTTTAACTAAATTAATAAACATGACTTTGTAGATTTGATGGCATTAAATCTGATGTTAAGCACACTGAGCCTTTTGCAACTGTTGTACTAATTGGTTAGCTTGGTGAAAACTTCTTTTCAGTTACGCCATAGTCACTGGGCACAAAAAATAAAGTCAAAACTTGATTGATTTCTGATTGCAATATTTTTAGCACTCCACAAACGTACTGAGAAACAAAATTTGCTCGTTGTCTTATTTAAAACTGAAAAAGAGAGACAAACAGCAAATTTTTACCACAGATTGTTCTTTTTATCTTTTTCGTAGTCAAGGAACAGAGTCAGTTCAATTTAAAACCACTGTTTCACTACAGCCTTAGTTCCTCATGCTCAATTATTTTGATTGAGCGTCATAAATAATACTTTCAAATGCAGGATTCGGTTATTTTTATCTTAATGATGGCAATGACCTCACTGATGTTCTGACTTGGCTGTTTTCTTGTAAGTTCCAGTAGAATAATGCAATATAGCTGACTTTTTTTCAGCTAGTAAAGTCTTTTTGGGAGTTGTCTTCCACATTTGGAGTACTTTGTCAAAACATTTGCGCTACAATGACACTAAAATATTTTTGCGAGCTTTGTTTGTGTAATGATATTTTTGGCATGGAATGTGGTGTGTAATAAAGGGCTGGAAGAGGTCAGGTAAAAAGTGAGAGAGTGAGAGAGTGTTTTTGTGGATTGCAGCAAGTTTACACTTCCCTAGCAGAGATTTTCTGTGTGAAGGTTTGAGGCATGAAGAATGGAAAGCAGTGGGTGAGCTAAAAAAAAGGTTTTATATGCTCAGGGATGCAGGTGCTTATCTGGAGCACCTCTTCAACAGCACAGAGGTCATGGACAAGTTTTACAATGGCAATATCAATGGATTAAACAACGTAGGTGAGCACAACTCCAAATATTTTTAACTTATTTCTGCATTATAGTATAGAGTTGATGACTCATTTACAACAAAGCTTTCATTAGTGTCACAAGTAATAGAAATAAATGTAACAGTTGTATCCGGTGAAACCTGCAATTACCATAATCGTTTCTCCTTTTGGACCTACCGATTACCAAAAAACACAGTAATTAAGTGAAACCTGGTGGTTTGATATGTTGTAAAACATTGTATAGTTTTGTGGACACCCTGTGCACTCAAGTAAAATGACGGTATGGATAAAAAATGCAAACAAAGCAAAAAAAATTATAGTTTTAGTATGCGTAGGAATGTAGTGAATTTTTAAGGGTCGTGTAAAAAATCACTAGAGTGCACCGTCACCAGTCGACAACTCGTAGTAGTTGCTGGCCTTCGTGCCAAACCAAACCTTTCTTTCAAACATTATCCAACCAACAAGGATATGGAGAAGTCTTGCTTAACTCCACAATCGTGATGAGGTCACGGCTCAGGCTCAAAGCTAAGTTATTCAGGGTTTTATACATTTATTATTCCACAACTCCTGTGTAAAATAATCAGTATTGTAGTACCTCATTAACTAGGACTGTGCCCCAGTAGAGTTCTTACACAGAGTAACAATTCATGGCAGAAGCTGTGCATTTAATCAGCAGAGGCACAGGAACTAGTTGTCTTAATCACACGGGTAACCAATAACATACAAGTAAGGCATCAATATGCAAATGAACAAGGAAGTATATAAATAGCAATCATATATAGTAAATAAGGCTTAAGAGATCAATTGCCCAGAAGTAAGAGAAGTTAATGAGCGATTGTACCAGTCATACAGGTTCTTGCATCATCTAACTCTTTGTGCTATGTTCTGGGGCTTTGTTAGCTTGCGATCCAAGTTTAGGTAAGTTTGTAGGTGGATATCTTGTGTGTAAGATCTAAGGCTATTTTGGGTCCTCAGGCTATGATAGCCAGTTTGTTGCTAGGCTGGCGTAGCTGGTAAGGTGCAGGTGCCAGCAGGGTTGGTTTTGTTTACTGGTGTGTTTCTAGTCGGGTCACACTTGGTGTAAGGCTTGCCTGACCCTACACAATTATCAGAGATCCTGTGTGTTTATTATGTGTACTAACAAAATCTACCACAAGAAAAATGATTCACTGAAGTTAGTAATTTGTTGTTAGAATAGGGAATAATGCATAACACTTCAGTGTTAAAATGTTCATGTTACATGACCGAGTCTGTGCATGTGGCCATGTCTGCATGCAATGACCATTTCAGTTTTATTGTACAATGCTGACAGGCTCGATTAGTGTACAATATAAATCTTTTCCAACTGGCACAGTTTGCAGCTCATTGCAGGTTGGTTTGAAAACGCCATTTGTTCTATCACAGTGCTACTCTAAGAGAAAGGCAATAGAACTGACTAAATATACATGAAAGTTGAGAGACAGTAGTATAGAGTGAAAAGTTTTGCAGAAAGTTTGAAAGCAAGCATCAGTTTAACTCATCCTCAAAGAGCTACAAATTGTGTCAGTGAAAATAGTTTTATATTTTACGCAAGCCAACCTATAAACATTGAATAGTAGAACTAAAAATGTGTCTCTCTGCACGCAGACAGAGCTGGTGCACAGACTTGATCATGTAACATGAACACGTTAACATCTAAATAGCATGGGTTATTACTTTTTCTAACAACAAGAGATTTAATTTTAGGGAATGTATTCTTTTTTACACTCTAAAGCTGCGAACACACTAGAACGATTTTGTGGCCAAAATTGGTGCAATTCCAAAACGGCCTAGTGTGAATGCAATAACGGCCGATTTTGCATCATTTCGCCTGCCGATATTGCCATTTGAGCACTGCTCAAAATCACCAACGATTTTTAGCAGATCATCAAGGAAACCACAACACAAAATCTGTGCAGAAGGAAGTAGCTTGTGGTCACAAACAATGATGATAAAATAATAAAAAACCATCAACTCTCCCAACAATAACCAAATAATAATTATTATTATTTGTTAAAACTGACCAAGAAAATTTATTATTTATGTATTACCATTTTTATTTCAACATGGTTGATCACTCATTGACGAGCATAAGTTCAAACAATTTAGAAATAATGTTAATTAATTAAAATAAGTATTTGGTAAAGCTGAGAAAAAAAAATCTTCTTTTCAGTACAACAGATAATACAAATTATTAATATTGCACAGCTACAGCAAGTGCATTTACTAATAACAACCATAGACATGATGAATGATTGGGAAATAACAGACAGAAATATGATTATTAATGCTATGGTTATGCTGAAAAACAAAGTTTGTCCATCTCTCTCACCAAAGAGCAAATGCTTTTTTGGCCGCAATTCTTACCTCAGCTCTTAGATCTACTTAATACTGTAGTGGATTTTGGGGGGCCGACCAAACGTCCACCAACAACGCCTCACTCCAGAGGTAACTTCCAACAGAGGAGTATGCCAACTCCACAACTGTTCCCGGAGCCCACGGCTCAAACGTACAACTCAATGACTTGTTGAGTTAACCATACTTTATTACACAGCGTAACCAGCAATGTATAATAAGGGTAAATGTATCATGCTACTTGGCTTAAGCACAGGTAGAATCCCAATACAATACAAGGAGTCTAGTGAAATGTTCTGCCTTTTATAGGCAGAGCATAATTAAAACATATGCCCAAACAAGGGGCAACAAATCAGTAATGGCAGGAAGTGTTTACTCTAATCAGATCATAGGATATAAATATGCAATACAGTCATTGGCTAATATGAGGTTAAATATGAAGGGCGCCCAGAAGTAGGGGGCGGAGCTTCTCAGTCAATCTTGCTTACTCATGGTGGTGCAATGAGTAGCCCTGGTTCTTGGTCCTTATGGCTTGTGGCCCTTGGCTTTGTCTTGTTTGAGGACAGCTATGTTGCAGAGTCGGGCTCCTGCACCTTTGGTATTAATTTCGGTTCTCAGGCTATCGTAGAACTTTTCTCACCGACCCGGTATAGGTACGGTAAAGGCATTGCAGGGCCGGTAGTACATGCTGCAGGGCCGGCAGGGTGTGCTGCAGGGCCGGTGGTACCTCTGCAGGGCCGGCAGTGAGTGCTGCAGGGCAGGCAGTGAATGCTGCAGGGCAGGCAGTGAATGCTGCAGGGCCGGTAGGGTTCCTACCGGCTGACTTGCTCATGTTCTGGCTGTGCCAGGCTCTATTCAGGCTTGCCTGACACTCAACAGTTGTCAGGGGGACCTTGCGCAGTGGTAGTAGACATAAAATTCCACCACATTCCCCTCTCCATTAAAGACTGTATCTCTTTGGTCTTTAATTACATAATTCAACAAAGAGAATAATAGTGGCGAGCAACACCCGTGCTCGGTCAAGTTTGTGGGGAGAGCATCTTACTGCCTCCTAGCATCTCTAGGGGCGGCTTCCCATGCCTGTTTCGATCCCCCAGGGTCATAGGGGAAGTCGAGAACATTTCTCATTGCACAGACTGCTACCATAGCATCTGATGCATAAGCAGAGAAAGAACCTTCAGGGTTTCTCTCTTCTCCCTTGTTGTACGGGGTGGCCGGCTCATTCTCCAGCCTCAGCTTCTCTCCTGGAACCTCCTCTTTCAACATCGGGGGTGGCAATATCTGCATCAAGTACACCTCTAGGTTTGGCTGGACATCCACAGTTGACTGTGATTCAGCATCTTTTTCAGCTATAGGTGCTAGCTCCGTATCAATGGCAGCAGCAACAGGGGTTGGCTGGGGAGGTGCAGTTTCTGTCCGTAGCAACTCCTCCGCGGGCATGGCCAACAACTCCTCTTCTCCAAGTCCTGGAGGGTGGTAGGCTGCTAGGTCAGTTTCTAACAGCAAGCTCTCGTTCTTCACTTCTATCTCCAAACAGTTGGAAGTAGCCCTAGTGCCAATCTGTTGCACGAGGCTTTCTTTATTTGAGACAGTACACGGAGTGCCCTGGTCACTCTCTTGAGAGGGAATGACTGTCTCCTTTTTGTCAACCGCTTTCTCAGACTTCCGACTCATCCTGTCTGTGCTTGCAGGAGGCGGCTGAGCAGGGGTACTAGGAGCAAACTTTGGTGGTCCCTGGTAGCTCTCACGGGGGAAGTTCAGCTGGAGCCTTGCCATATCTGGTAGAGCAGCTTCTGGCAATCCTTTTGAAACCACATACGACCACAGTGGTGCAACTTCTTCGGCGGATATCACTGTTTTGGCGCCTTCCCCGGATTTCCCGGCTATTGCATCATGAGTGGTTTTAGCCACTGTCTTCGATGCTGGCAACCAACAGCTCCTTCCACTCCCTTTCATTGCCTGTGGGTGGTCATTAGGTAACTCCTCTTGTGCTTTCTTTTGGTGACCTTCCTGCTTGTCCAGGGGCGTAGCCAACAGGGGCGTAGAGGTAAATTTCGCTCTCTTTCCTCTGGCGACCTCAGTTTTCATCTCTTCACGCTCAAATTTTCTGTGCAGGCTATCCTTCCCCCTCTCCATCGTTTGGGAGGTCCTGCAGACTACTTGCTCACTTTCTGTAGGTGCTGTTGGGGAGACTCCATCCCAACCACCAAGTGGCATAACATCCTTTTGTGCCGCGTCTATCCACATGACGCTATCTTTTGGCAGCTTCCCATGCTTGTCCGTGCATGGTACATCGTGTCCGTCTATTGTAATGACGGAGTCTTGAAATCTGAGCAAACACTCATGAGTGGTGAGGAACGGCATCCCTATGATGGCGTCCTCGTTTATGTCACTTATCACGAAGCTGACATTGCTCTGTAACCCACAGATCTGTACGGACACCTTCACCGTGCCGTAGAACGCGATCTTCGACCCATCAGCCATCACTCCGTGTGACTCGCTGTTCTGTAGTGTGCTCCTCACACTCAGGGGTAGCCTTTGATAGACATGCCGAGATAACAGGTTTGTAGTACACCCCGGGTCTATAAGTATCGACACAACTCGTCCATCCATTTTTCCAGTGAGGAAATAGCTTGCCTCGTACGGACATACATGAAGGGAGCCGGTGGTGTCCGCCGCGTGCATCTTAGCAGGGGGCTGGTTCGTGTAGGGATGTTGCGTCCTCTGGCTCCGTTTGGGGGTGTTACGGCTCGCCCAATCGCAGGTAGATGCCGGTAGCTCTACTGCGGGCGACGGCCGTTTCCCGCCTGGGCAGGCATCCGTTGTGGTCTGGTACTCCACGATTTCTTTGGACACTGCCTTTGCATGTGTCCCAACTCTCCACAGTCCCAGCACTGGAGTGGTGGTTGATCAGGCAGTGGTGGAGGAGGCTGAGGTGTAGGGGTAGCTCCTGACTTCAATGACTTGATTTCTTTCGTGAGTTCTGCCAATGCCTCCATGACCGCTGTCAGAGAGTCCTTGTTTGGCGGTGCAGGGCGGACATTCTTCACTGCAGTATGCGGTGTGTCCGACTCATCGTCAGTGTACTCCTCCTCATCTGTAGATTCGTCATCTACCATGCGCACGTGAGTAGACCTCTCGTCAGGACCTGTCCTGATCTGCAGGTATTCGTTCCCTGCTCTCACTGCGTCTGAAAGTTCCACTGGCTGTATTGCCAGGAGGTGTCTCTGCAAATAGGGGTTGCCTAATGTAGAGCTGAAGATATCTACTATCATTCGTTGCAACGATCTGTGGGGGAGGTCCGCATATGCGACCTGCACCAGTCGTTCTACTTCAGTGGCATGCTCCTGCAGCGTAGTCTTATACGCCCTGCGGAGGCCAGTAAGTTTGTATCTTGCTTCACGGGGGGTTAAACCAAACCTCGTCCGTAAAGCAGCAAATATGCCTTGCAACTGTGGTGCCTTACCACATTCAAGTGCACTCCCTCTCAGGGACTCTCGCAGATGCAGCAACGCTGTCTGCTCTGGCCATTCGTTGGCCTCAGCCACTCCCATGAAGCGCTCTATGAAATAGTCCACGTCTCCGTCTCCATCGAACTTCGGTGCTTTAAATAAAGACCGGTGATTGGCAGCGGCTGGCTGCATGACGGCTTGTAACGCTTCTGTCAAACGTTCCATCACATTCGCTTCGGGGTTTGCAGGTGGTACCCTACCAGCGCTGCGTGCCCGTTGGTTTGCCATTGTCTAGACTTAGAGGAGTAACTCAACTCAAGTGTGCAATGGATGGTGTGCTGGTCCGTTTTTTAGCGGCACCAGGTCTCTACAGCGTCTAGGGCTGTCTATATCAAATTATCTCAGTAAACAAGGTACTGGAAGGTAACACAAGGCCGGTACAATGTTGCACAGGGCCGCTAGTAATGTGTACAGGGCCGGCGTTTAGAGCGCAGGGCCGGTCACAAAGTTAGCAGGGCCGGTATCCGAAGACACAGGGCCGGTATCAGTGTTAGCAGGGCCGGTATCAGAAGACACAGGGCCGGTATCAGTGTGTGCAGGGCCGGTATCAAAGATACTGGGTTGCCTGGTTGCTGCAACGGAGTAAACTCAACGTTTATGCAGAGCTAAGTGACGCACACTTTCTGGGAGCACTTCTTCAGGCGGAGCAAGCTCAACGTCTGTTCAAGAGTGTCCAAATGGGGGGTCTGTACAGTGAATACAGATCCGGATTTTCGGGCTGCAATATGCAGTTCCAAGGTAGCGCAGTCCAACAGCGTGAGAACAATCCCACCGCTGCCACCAGTGTAGTGGATTTTGGGGGGCCGACCAAACGTCCACCAACAACGCCTCACTCCAGAGGTAACTTCCAACAGAGGAGTATGCCAACTCCACAACTGTTCCCGGAGCCCACGGCTCAAACGTACAACTCAATGACTTGTTGAGTTAACCATACTTTATTACACAGCGTAACCAGCAATGTATAATAAGGGTAAATGTATCATGCTACTTGGCTTAAGCACAGGTAGAATCCCAATACAATACAAGGAGTCTAGTGAAATGTTCTGCCTTTTATAGGCAGAGCATAATTAAAACATATGCCCAAACAAGGGGCAACAAATCAGTAATGGCAGGAAGTGTTTACTCTAATCAGATCATAGGATATAAATATGCAATACAGTCATTGGCTAATATGAGGTTAAATATGAAGGGCGCCCAGAAGTAGGGGGCGGAGCTTCTCAGTCAATCTTGCTTACTCATGGTGGTGCAATGAGTAGCCCTGGTTCTTGGTCCTTATGGCTTGTGGCCCTTGGCTTTGTCTTGTTTGAGGACAGCTATGTTGCAGAGTCGGGCTCCTGCACCTTTGGTATTAATTTCGGTTCTCAGGCTATCGTAGAACTTTTCTCACCGACCCGGTATAGGTACGGTAAAGGCATTGCAGGGCCGGTAGTACATGCTGCAGGGCCGGCAGGGTGTGCTGCAGGGCCGGTGGTACCTCTGCAGGGCCGGCAGTGAGTGCTGCAGGGCAGGCAGTGAATGCTGCAGGGCAGGCAGTGAATGCTGCAGGGCCGGTAGGGTTCCTACCGGCTGACTTGCTCATGTTCTGGCTGTGCCAGGCTCTATTCAGGCTTGCCTGACACTCAACAGTTGTCAGGGGGACCTTGCGCAGTGGTAGTAGACATAAAATTCCACCACAATACAACATCTGCTCGCCTGTAGCAGATATACCAACCTGTGTGAACTAGATTGATGTATAAAACTGCAACTGTTGTTGCCCCTCTTCCCTGATTCATCACCACCCTTCACACCTATCCCCCAAAAGTGTTTTCAAGAACACATTCAACTCACTGCCTTCCACAAATTGACAAACACTCAATTAATGTGCCAGAACTCACAGATTGAACCTTGAAAGAAGTAGTTGGCCTCTCTCTGTCAGGTTCTCTGAATTAAACATGAGACCCAGATCTTTTCTAAAATATTTGAATTTAATATTAAAACTTCACAAATGATTACTAATTTTGTGAATTTGTAATCAAATGAAATCAGAATCCGACTCAACCTAAATCTTCCTAAAACTGCTAAAACTGCAGTGATTTTTGGTGTTCACCGCAAGTCCACTAATTGAAACATTCCTCAATAATTCATTCATTTACTTTAGTATTCTACCTCCCCATCAAGTTACTGTGGCTCTGGTGCTATCATTATGCCAAACAATATGACCAGATGAGCTTTTTTAACTAGCAAACTGTGGTGGGCTCAGTTAAGTGCAACATTTTACAAACTAAGTATATTGCAGTGGATTTTCAATTCCATTTTGGCATCACTAGGATAGCCATTGGATGGCCAGAATGATTATGATAATGGATACGGAACATAACAACCCTGCATCAGTAACGTACCGACCCTGCATCAGTAAGGTACCGAGCTTGTATGAGTCAGTACCGACTTTGTATGAGTCAGTACCAACCCTGCATGAGTCCGTGCCAAGCCTGTATGAGTCAGAACCGACCTTGTATGAGTCAGTACCGACTCTGCATGAGTCAGTACTGACCCTGTATGAGTCAGTACCGACCTTGTATGAGCCTGTAAGGCCATGTTTATCATGATGGCATCATAATTTTATCAATACCCGGGTAAGCAGGCAAGTCTGCAGCTTTATTCTTAGCCTACTCTCGGGCCTAGCCGGTTTGTGGTATCTTTTGGCGCCCCACTATCAATCACTAATCAGTTTGGGGTATGGTGTTTGATAGTGAAGCGTCACAATATACCACAAGCCAGTTAAACCCCTAGAGTAACATTATGCTTTTGCCAACAAGTCTGTCGTTTGTATCTAGAGCCTGAGTCTGGTGACGGATAGCATGCCGCATGGGCCTCACTGTTAACTGAAACAATGGACGTAGTGTTCGATTGAGCAAATAAGAGCAAGATTACTGTTTTGTGCATTCCACATGGTTTCCTGTTTATGACCATTTTCATAATATTTTTTTTTATTTAATCCATTATTTTATTCCTAATTTTATCATTATTAGTCTAGTAATTAGTAAATTATTATTATTAGGTATAAGATTCATTATCATTTATAACTTTTATGCCTTCTAATTATTTATGTATTATTTTTTCCACCAAGAGCAATGATTATTGTAACAATTATATACTCGCGTTAGTTGCGGATGAAAAACAACAATCATATAATTAGAATAATATATACTATCTTATTAAAGTTATATTTAGTCTTTGTAGACATGCAGAAAGTCTTGGAATCCCCGTGGGTCAATAAACCTACAGCACAATACAACGGACAGGGTAGAAAATCTGTCATGTCCATTCTGCTTCATCCTGCACTGAATGTACCATTCTGTGTGACGGAAGGACAGATACGGGTGATAATCTGGCTCAAGTGGCAGAGCCATTAGCCAGTAAAAATCATTGATGTTGCTTCCTCGGCTGGTGCAGCATGCATTTTATATGACGGATTTTGATCTCGCCGTGGAGTTATTACGGTCACACAAAAAGTGACTAAAAACGGTCAGTGTTGAGTAGGAGTAACTTCTGCTGAACTTCAGATTGATACGCCTATGGAACTCTGAGACAGACAAACAATAATGAATCGACAGCATTCTATAAAAATTGAATAAGCAATAAGCAAGTAAGAAAAATTAACAATAACGACTTGTGAAATCGATAAGTTTGCTATGATGAGCCATTTTATTACAAACGGCGAGATTTTGTTTTGATTTCAGTAAACTTAGTCTATAGCATTAAGACTTAATTTAATACATTTAGAGGCTTTAAGTGTGTCTCTAGATGAATCTACAACAATAGAGATAACTAAAGCAAACATTCTTGGCTTAACGCCAGTTGCTTACTCAAAACTAGCCGCGATGGATTCACTAAGCTTTGGTGAGGAGGGGAACCGTGTACTTGAACCTAACTTTTCAAAGTAAGATTAATTATAAGGTAGTCTAGTCTAAAAGTTTTCAGCTGTTGCTTACAGCCATCCATGAGTGGTTTAGCAGAGAAAAATTCCTTAAACTTCAACTGGTTCAAATATTATCATTATGTTTTGGCATTCAAATTTCAAGACACCGCTCTGAATACTTATCAGTTAATAATATTTTTCTAGCATTATTTCAAGCTAAAGAGCCTTATGTAGAGTTGTCATTTATTAGGGAGACAATTCCCATAAGATGAATGGCAGTCGACTTTTATGCAAACATATCAACAATTGCATATATATATATATATATAAGTAAAGCCCCTAAAAAACTTTGGAAGTTACAGAGAATTCAAAGCAGAACAACTTTTAGAATTAAATATTTGGTGACTAAAGTTTCCCGAGGGGTATGCAGTGGAACCAAGAGATTCGGTGTAGTAGTTGTAATATTTAGCAGTCAAATTAATCTTCTAAGATGTTAGTACATATTGAATTCAGATTTGCTTACAATGTTTTACTTTGGTTCACAACCTTCTAGAATGAAACCATCGAATGTTTAGTTATAGTCATATAATTTACTTAACTAGAAAAAGGAAAAAGAAAAAGAACTATGACATTGAGTCGCCTGAAAACATCGATGAGAAGTTACACAGAAGTAAGCACTTGATTACATCACAGCCAACTTTACAAGGCTCACTCGGCAAGACAACCGAAGATGCCTACAAAGCTATTTCACTCAACTCGGTAATACTGAATGTAATTTGTTTCTAAACAATAAATGTTAAATGAAATAATTATTAAAATTACCAAGGTATGTTTTTTCTAAATCCTGATTAATTGAATATCCTCTTCAAAGATATTTTGAGTGTATTTTTCTATTATTACCAGCAGAAAAAAAACAAGATTGAATTAAGAGTATAAAAGATTTTAAACGCATCAGATTTATCAATTTTAATTCGATTGAATTGTTGCAAACTCTTGTCTGATTATTGTTTGTGAATTAGATAAACTGGACAAAAGAAGAAAACGCACAAATGAATAAGAAATCAAGCAACCAAGCATTGCCCATCTCCTTATTAAGCATGCCGAGTTCTATAGCTGCTCTGAGAGGTACTAAAGCTCTGGAGGAAAACTCATCAACCCAACACGCAAAGTTACGGAAGTACAATGCAGAAGTAGTAAGTGTCATTTGAGTACCAAAATATAAAACCTAAAGATTTTATTTGCGACCTTATGTGTTTCTATACTTATCTATTACTAGACAGAATTACTGAAAGATCCTATGGATATTGGAATTGATCCTACTCAATCTTACAGCCATCATAGCAGACGCAACGCCAATAAGTCTGAGCCAAGACTTTATAAAGGCCTTCAATTTGATGACGGTGTACGAAGGATAGGTTTGTGACAGATTGTGTAATATCTAATATGGTTTTAGTGGGCACAACAGCATATTGTATAACCAGGAGAACCTTCTTGTCCTTAGACACCATGACAGAGATTTGCTTCTGCATTACTACTAGTGGGCACTACCGCATATTATATAAAAATTACTATAAGGGACTCGCAGCTTAGTTTCTAGTGAGTTTCACATTCATTAGTTGAAAGTTTAGTGCAACATATATGCTGATATTTCCTTTGGTATGAGTTGATAAAACAAAAACAAGGGTAGGAATTGCTGCAGATATTGTTTTAATAGCAAATCCTGACAAGGTTAAAATAGTGTAAGTGAAACAGAAAAGAAGTTCCACGTTTGTAAATGCAAAGTTGTCAAAAATTGTAGAAGTTTGCCCCAGTCACATATTTTATTTTGAAACCCGTTTTAGGAGTTGTCTGTTTTATTAGAAATGGAGATTCCTGGAATTCGTGAAATTAAGGTTGAATGATATTTCATATACTGACAGGAATAAATGGCAATGCTTCCTCAAATAGATATAGAAGTTTTTTTCTCTATTGCATAGTTGATTGACTCTAGGTCTGTGTTACTAGTCAGGGAGGTCTCTACATACAATCCAAGTTTGCTAGAACTAGTTTTTGTTGATCATCATTCCTGTCTACTCTTAACTAATAGTTTCTGAAAGTGTGAAATTTTACCAGCCATTGGAGAAAATATATTGTTTATCCCAAACTGGTTTGAAAATGCGCAAAACTGATTGTTTCCAAACTTGTAGAGAGAAAACAAATGAATGCATTAAATCTGGTTGTAAATAATTTTGAAAGTTTCCTCATATGATTGATTTAGACCTACAAAACATGTCTTCCATCCTATATTTATAAAAAAATATCTTGAAACCCAATCTTCAGTTTAATTTCATGGTCTGTAAAAAAACTCTTTGAAGTTTTGTTTACCATTTTTACACGTTTTATTTGTTGTAAATTTTTTACATTCACCGTATCATATTTTTAATGACAATTGTGTTAATAAAAAGTTAGTGTATTAGTACAATTATTCAACATATCAATGAAATAGCTCATTGTTAGTATAGTTATTCAACATATCAATGACATAGCTCATTGTTAGTACAATTATTCAACATATCAATGACATAGCTCATTGTTAGTACAATTATTCAACATATCTATGAAATAGCTCTTTGTTAGTACAATTATTCAGCATGACAGAGATCTGCTCCCTTATTACTACTAACATATCAATGAAATAGCTCTTTGTTATAGATTTTGTACTGGCATATGAGCAAAAGACAGACCAAAAATTTGAAGATGAAGAAGAGAAAAAGAAATCTATTTCTAGAAAAAAGTTTTTGATGGGTTTGTTGAGAGCTGGAGTGGAAATGGAAAGGGTGATTTTATATTTCTAGCAATCTTTGATATTTATTATATACAAATAATTACACTGAGATATTGTATATATAATATTTAACATTGCTGCTACAGCGCTCAAGGCACCATCATAGAAGTTACTTTGTAGAGAGTAAGCGAGCAGCATTGTTTTTATCTTAATTGCACTGTAGTTTTCTAGAGAAGACAACTCTAGCTAAACAAAACTCATAAATACTTTGTCGTCACAAAAATTTTTCTTTAGCTTTGTGCATTTTGACATAATTTCCTCGTAGAATAACATAAAAATCAACGGGTATGAAATAGCTGTTGACTTAAAGAAAAAAACGGTAGTTGGTCTTCGCTTGTCACAAGCCTGTTCTCAGCTATTTGCTATTTACGCAGGCTTTCCAGATGGCGCAGGAATCTATCATCTACTTTATCAAGCTACATCTGCCATTTGCTATGCTCTGTGCTTATGCTGAAGATCTCAACTTTTCGGTACCTTTACAGGTGGGTGTTAGGTATGTCTCGTAACAGTAAATAACAGTTTTAAAGTCTACATAATTGGCAGTTGATGGTTTAAGGTCAGTGAATTGTGTTTTAGGAAAGAAGTGAGAAAGGTAACTTTTGTTCTGTAATTGTTAAGTTTGTTTTTCATTATCCTTTTTTAGTTTACAATTGTTAAATATGTTTTTGTTGACTTCCAATAAAAACAAAAACTGCTTAAAGAAACTGCACTTTAAAGCATGCTGGCATTAACTTTTTTCCACTGATTTTCTAAATATTAAGATTTCAAGCAGCAGATCAATGTATTGGATGACCCTCTAGGCCCCTTGGTCCTGATCTTTATGGTTACAAAAAACACTCCTGTTCCAGAGATTATCACCAACTTTTACACGGAGTGGAAACAGTTTTCTTTCAATCCTGTACATCGTTCTTTGGCCAATTATAGATCAAGCCGTTTCTTTTTGTTATTATCATTCTAAAAACTACTATCTGTTCTCCTAAGATTATTGTCCATTGTTTTCTTACTCACCAAAACAAGCATAACTTTTTCTTTCTTTTTTGCTGGAAAGAGTTTGAGATGATCGAGTAATTGCAGTGGAGCAGCTGACAAATCCTGTAGTCTTCCTTCGTTGCCATTTTACATGTGGAATTTGCAAGGTAAACAAGCATGAACTTCATGTGATCTGCATACGCTTGAGAGGTTGTATTGACCGAAACCACCAATATGTGTGTAGCGTGGAAATTAGAGCTAGATGAAAAATGGCAAGTAATAGTGAAACATGCTAGTGAATCTTCGAACCAAGCTTAGATGGGGTGTCTTTACAGAAATTCTTTATTCCTGCTGCAATGACCTTCAGTAGACCCAAGGCTATGTGAATTGCCCAATCAGGGTTTATTTTAAAAGAAAACTATGTAATTTCATTTATATCAATTTGTGTAAATTTTATTATTATTGACCACGCCCACAATTTGAAGATGTCATGGTCGCCATCCAATCGAAGTTATAGTAAATTGATGTTCGGCTGATACGATGCACTTTTAGACTGGTGACCTTATGGCAAGCTTGTAAATGGAGACTGCGGGGGACTAGACGGTCCACTATAATATAGCTTAAGACCTAAATATTTAGAAAACAATAAAAGAAATCTCCAATGGTGGCGTGCTTTAAGGGGCATTGTTGAAGACTAACATTTTTAAACTTACAAAGGGTTTTTGTTGCTTCGGTAAAAGATACGCCATGGTTTTTCTTAAACTGCATTCCCCGGTATCAAAAAAGAGCTGTAAACTAGTGCGAAGTTGTTTGTTTCCCGTTTATTGACAGATGAACATATGGAACTGGACATTTTTGAACGACTCTATAAGTTCCTGCATTTATCAAATCCTCATACCCAGGATGTACCCAACCAACCAACCAAATACTTCACCTGCAAATTTAAAGCCGATAAACTTAACAGGTACGCATACACAAACTTGTCGCGTTTTAATGGAAAATAATATTCCTCCAAGTTTTATTCACGGCTGCAGAATAAAACGATTAATAAGATAAAACAAAATTTTTTCTTGGTAATTTTATTTTACAGATTTTATGGAAGCAACTCGGAAACAAGAGATGAAACATTTTTTTCTGCCAAGCAGAGATCAGCGGCAATGTGGCAAATTCTGAGGACAACCTCCTATGGTAAACGGAGTAAAGGAGAAGTTGGAATAGAAACTTTGGTTGAAAAGAGCATATTTACTGCAGCGTACCCTTTACATGATGTGAGAACTAACTTTATGTTACACAACAAAAGTATTTATGTCTACAAGTTCCTGCTTGATGCGGTCAATAAAATTCCATTTTTTTTGTTGCTGATACTTATCAATGGTATTCATCACCTACTTGTATGTTCACCAAACAAAATGCTACAAAAATAATCAGCTCGGCAATAAATTTAATCAATAAGTAAACACATTTTTCGGAACCCCTGGTCGACAAAAATTTGCTTGCTGACTAAAAACAAGCATTTATTTATATTGTTCATAGGTCGAGGATGAAATTGGACATCAATAAAATAGAGGAGCGAGTCTACTTTGTCCATTTTATCACTGGTTTTATATTCTCAGAAACTTTATGAGATAAATACCATTGTGGAAATATACTACCTCAAAAGGGCGACTTTACAAACTATATCAGTTGATGATAATGTTTTTGTTTTGCTTGTTTTGTTGACTTTTGCAAATTGGGAGTTATCAACCTTCTAAAAATTTATGGAAAAATTATGCCTTAAACTTTCGTTCCATTCTACACGCATTGCATTGACTTACGAACTTCTATTGCAAATATTTTTACTAACTCAAAATAAGCTTATCCAGCATTTTAAAAGAAATGTCTCTTCTGATGATTTTTTAAACTTTGTGTCAAGTATCAAAATTTTTGGAATTGAAAGTTATAATTTAACAGGAAAGGTCTTTATCAACTGCTACTTAGTTGTGCGTAAATTCAGGGAGAAAAAGAAGTGTTGGAACAAACAGAGGAAATGAGCAAAAGGGAAATTCTGTGGAAGTATTGGGCCAACTACAATAAATGGTACAAGTATCAGCCATTCTCTCACATCAGGGAATATTATGGAGAGAAAATAGGAGTGTATTTTTTATGGCTTGGTAAGTACTAAACAAAGTTATTGACGGAACCTTTTTGATTTTATATGCGTAACAAGTTACTGTTATTGTATCTGCTTTTTCAGTCATTTTCTTTCGACAAAGCACTTTTTGTGGACAAGGTAAAATTATTCAAAAGTTAATAAAGAAGTCAGCATACAGGTTGTGAACTTGTAGTTGATGAAAATTGAAAAATTTTGTTTGTATATGAAATCTTTATTTTTCTAAGTATTACATTTTGACGATTAAAACCAATTTATAAAAAAAACAATAATTTATCAAATATAAAATATTCAAAATAATCTCAAATAAACAGGTGCAAACCAACATTCAACATATATAATTTAAGACTGGCAAAGTTTTTTAAACGTTTTTTACTATTAAATAAAATCAATTGTAGCTAATTAAACGACTAAATGTTATTTTAAAAACAAACGCAAAAGAGCGTGTTAGTCAACCAGATATAAAAAAAAAAAATTTTTCCCTTTGATATTGTCGTTCAACTTTGTAGTGACAAAGTTCACTGGCAATACTTAATAGTTTTCAATTCAACTTTTATTTTCAGTTCTAGCTTGGAAGTTTAGAATTTTCACTCCTCATATTTAATTGCTTTGCATTTTGCAGGTTTCTACACCAAAATATTGCTACCAGCTGCTCTAGTAGGTGTTGCTGTATTTCTATATGGAATATTTGTTGTCAACGACAGCCAAGTTATGTGAGTGGTAAATGTACCTATCTTTAATGTAGTCCATGGTATTGTATGGTATTGTGATGTGTTCTTTAGCTTTTTGTACAATTACAGGTAAATTAACGGAAGGGATGGGTAGTAATATGCAGGGGAAATCCCTTAATTCCTAGCTTTTCTTTCACTTGACAAAAATCCGAGTCCATTCAGTCAAAATTCGAGTCCACTCAGTCGAAATCCGAGTTCACTCAGTCAAAATTCGGATCCACTCGACCAACTATCATGTCACCCAAACAACATTAGAGCCCTTCACTAAAGGACAGAGCTGTGGCCAAATCACTGTGATTCGAATATCCTGTGATTCGAATATCCTGTGATTCGAATATCCGATTCGAATCACAAAATTTACTTCTTCTGTGATTCGCTGATTCGATTTGATTTGGTACCTCCTCTGAGTTGATTTGATTTGGTCAAAATCTGTGATTTGGTGCAAATATTTGCAAATCATATAAATAATAATTAAAATAAGTTGATCATAAACCGGAGTTCCAGCGAGTGCGCTTTTAAAAAAACACCATAGACTTGGTAAAATGAATGATGACAATGAAGTGTGCAGTTGTCACAGTCTCCATGTCATTGCTGTTTAAATTATACCGAGACACAATGAAAATCACTATCATATAGTAATTCAACTTGAGTGCGTGCATTGTATCTTCCTGGGCTGATCATCATAATATTTCATATCAGTATGATAACAACAATAATAATAATAGGCCGCAAACATCAACATCATGCTAAGGTCTATATTCAGTTACTTCTGATAGTTATGGTTTGGCTTCAGCTCCTTGTATGATGATGATATTGCTAAATAATTATTTTTGTTTATTATTATTATTATGGTGAATCATCCATTACGATTTATACTATTATTATTTCATTTATAGGTTGGATTTTTTATATCTGAGCAAAAAGACTACTTTTGTTGTTGTTAAACTTGTTTTGAATGAATTATAATTATTAGTAGCTATTAATAAATGTTATTATTATTATGAAACTCAATGAAGTGAGGTAGTATTGTACTGTATTATTATCATGACTACTACTACTGTGTTGGATGCATACATACATACATACATACATACATAAAAACAAACAAAAAGCAACAACTATTATTAGTTGTTACTACTATAAAGAAGATAGTATCATTAATAGGTAGTTGGTTGGTTTGCTTGTGGTAACAAGAATAATAATAGATTATAATTATAAGTTATAATAAAACTTATAACGTATAGGTTATTTATAACTTCTCACTAATAGGTAGCCTATTGTTTTAGTGGTAGTAATGGTCAATTTTTATTATTGCTTATTAATAATATTATTATACTTACTATATATTAATTTGCAGCAATTATTTATTATTAACTGCAGCAAACAAGTGTCGAAAACGATGAATGTCCAACATTTATTCAATAATACTGCTATTAACATTATAATTTTTTAAAAAATGCTAATAATACGCAATAAATGTTCTATTACTTTGAGATTCAATACCATTTTTTTGTCGTCATTTCTCAATATTATTTTGCGGTAACTTGTTAGTTATATTTAGCCTCCATATAATTTCCTCCCTCTCTAAAAGCAAATCCTGGAGAGATCTCCGAGTACATTGTATATATTGAAATGGAGCTCTAACTGTTATTAGTAATGATAATAATATAATATTGCGTTTGATAGTGCTTTATCCTAGACTTTGTCATCTTATGTGCCACCCACAGGCATTGAAGAAGTCCCAGTTAGTGTAAATAAAGTACTCATTCCAATTGTCTATTGTGCTCAACTATCAGATGTGTGATTTGAATAATGATTCGCAAATATTTGCAAATATTTGAAATCTTAGAAGAATCTGATTTGGTTTGATTCAAATCATAAATTTTACAAAGGTACTGAGATTTGATTTGATTCAAATCAATTACGTTCTGATTTGGTTTGATTCGAATCACAAATTTTGTGATCCATCCACAGCTCTGCTAAAGGACACCAGAAGTAAGTAAGGGCAACCGGCCAGACGCAGTATACCAAAAGTAAAGTTGAGCATGCTTTAGCTTCTCTCAACAAATAGTACAGAACATATGTATCCACTAGTCACTAGGCGCAATACAATATAAAGCTGACTCTACTTATATGGAAATGGTTGCAGGTAAAATGGAATGTTCCTATTAGCCCATCACAAGCAATTATGTTACTGATCTTTGTATCCATCACCAAATTATCAGCTTTACCATATCTCTGCTTCTTGGAGGCTTTTCAAACGCCTACACTCCTGATGAGCCTGATGAAACTCCCTACCCATACGCTATGTGGTACCTCACCATGGAAACCCCCTACCTCTAGTTAACATCCCCTATCTCTAGAGGAAACCCTTTACTAAAAGTGATCTTTTAATTTTTAATTATCATAAACTAAAGCAATATTGAAGTTGAAAGAACTATTCCTAAGTCAAATAATATCAACAGACTTTACTTATCGTAACTTCGTGATGAAAAAAAGACGGCTTTGAATTTCAGGCGTCATCGTGTCAAATCAACTACAATAATTTTCAAATCTGAATTACAAGCTTTGGACTAAAAAAAAATATTGCACATAGTTGAATGTAAATAAATAATAACTTTGAAAGAATTTAAAAAAAATATCTATGCGCTAGTTTGAGATTATTTTCACTATTTTGGTTATGACTATTCAGCATTCTTTGACTATAAGATATGACAACTCCTTTAGTGTTAGGGGGTTTAACTGGAAGTAGGGAGTTTCGGCGGCCGAGTACAGAGTAGTGTATGAGAAGGGGGTTTCGTCTGGCCCTTCACAACCAATGTACCACGTATTTTGTTCACAAGTTCACAGGGGATTGTGCTCTCTTGGGTGGTAAAGTAGACAATTTCTGTATGGATCCAATCTATATCAAGTTAGCATTGAGGCTGTCTGTGCCATGGTCGGGGCTCGGAAGTTGTAAGGGAAGGGAGTTCAAAGTATAAACTTGGAGAGATCTTGGAATGTTTTTGGTGCGGTGCAGGTGGCTGTTGGCGGGGCTACTGGGGTCTGCATGTGGCTACATATCATTCCTGCCATTGCAGATGGCTCCCCTAGAAATTAGGGAGAGCAGGGCGGGAGGAAGGGGTAGAAGAAGAGATGGGTGGTGACCAAGTGAGGGGGCTCTGGGAGGGGTGAGAGGAGGGATATATTGATATGAGTGGTAAGTGTGAGTTGGGAAAAAACCTAAATGTTGGTTTTTCCAATAAATTCGATCACACTATAACTAGTATATACACAGGTTAAAATATTAATAGTTTGCTGCTTTGGCAGATCAGAGATTTGTGACAGTGGAGAGACTTTCAGGATGTGCCCACCATGTGATGAATGCCCACAGTATTATCTGTCTACACTTTGCTGGTTTGTTACCATTGGCTATCTGTTTGACCACCCGGGTACAGTTTTTTATGCAGTCTTCATGTCATTTTGGGGTAAATTTACTTACTTTTGTCTGTCAGTGTGTTTTGCATAAATAATGAGTAATACCGCACTTTTAACTTCTTTTTGCTTTTATTCAATGATTCACAAAATAATTCAAAGAAAGGAGTTATCAAAGTAAAATAGGTTAGCAAAGCTTATTGTCAAGTGTATGTTACTTAGCTGTGATATTCTTGGAGTTTTGGCATAGAAAGGCAGCAAGGACAGCCTTTGATTGGGACTGCTTTGACTACAATGAGTCAGACGAAAGACCTCGTCCAGAATACATGAATTTGGCACCAAACCGAGCAAGGAACCCAATTACAGATCTTTTAGAACCCTACTTTCCGGAACGGGAAAGAACTAAACGCATTATTGCCAGTTTCACTTTTCTTATTTTTATGGTAAGTAGATCTAGCAGCCACCTTGTTTTTGCCCAGGAACTGTCAACTAAGATGTAATTGCTAACTAGTAGGTTTTAAGTAGCAAAGTCAAGTTTTATTTATGTTATCAGGAGATTAATTCAAACAACTTTTTAGAATACGAGTTTCTGAAGGAATTTTTGTGCAAACAACGAAGACGAAGTCAACACACACATACATACATGAGCATAGAAATGATTCTTTTGCTTGTAGATGGCTATAGTGTTTATGTTCATTTTGGCTTGCATCCTGTACAAAATTCTTGTGTCGATACATCTGGCACAAATTAACTGGCAGTTAGAGGAACTGAAGCAGTTCTCAGGAATTATAGCCATACTAAGTGGAACAGTGCTGAATCTGATTCTTATTATTATTATGGGCTGTATATATGAACTACTGGCACTGAAGCTAACACATTGGGGTAAGTATCTGTGTGAAGAACTTCTTCCACTTTACGGACATAACCAATGTACTACACAGCAGTAACCACTACAAAATCCTCCTCCTCCTCCTGCACAAGCTAAACTGATAGCTTTATTCCAACGACTTCCTCAGTTGCTATTATCCAGGCTCACAGCTGCCAGCTGTTACCAAAGCCTATCAATGATTTTACTCAGTAGTTCTCCTCCCCCTCACCCTTCCCCTTAGCTCCCTCCCCCTCTTCCTCCTCCTCCCCCCCCCCCCCCCATTCCTTGTCCTCCCCCTCTCCCTCCTCCTCATCATCCCCCCCCCCTTGTCCTCCTCTTCCCCTTCCTCCCCCTTCCACCTCCTCCTCACCCTCCCCCCCCCCCCTTCTCTCCACATCCTCCTCCACCTCCCCCCCCCCTCCTCCCTCCCCCTCTACCCCCCCCCCCCTCCCTCCCCTTCTCCCCCCCTCCTCCCCCCTCCTCCCCTCTCTCCTCCTCCCCTCCCCCTCCTATTCCCCCTTCCCCTCCTCCTCCCCCTCCCCTCTTCCCCTCCCCTGTGGCCTTCCTCCCCCTCTCCCTCCCCCTCCTCCCCCTCTCCCCCCCCCCCTCCTCCTCCTCCTCCCTCCCACAACCCCTTCCCTCCCTCCCCCTTCCTCCTCCTCCTCCACCACCTCCTCCCCCTTCCCCTCCCCCTTCCCCTCCCCCCTCCCCTTCCCCCCTCCCCCTTCTCCCCCTCCCCCTTTCCCTTCCCTTCTCCCCCTCTCCTTTCCCTTCTCCTCCTCCGTTACTAGCAACAACCCCCAACAAGCCATACAAACTCCACAGTGTTGTAGTGATAAATAGCGTTTATTCCTCCAAGATATAATACAGGTCAGAATTGCTACCGAGGCTTAAAGGTGCTCTGCCTGGCCGCACAAATGGGCCAGGCTTTGAAAAAAGTTCTCCCAAGGATGCTGTTTTACCAAGCAAAGACATAGGCAATCACATAAAATAATAACAATAATACGCCAATAATTAATACATTATATGTTCACAAATGACAGAGCATGGTATCTAAACAAATAGTTTGCCATCTTTGTCTTTAGGCCCCGCCTCTCTTCCACTATTGCACCATCATGCCATCATCTCTTCTTCCTTAGCTTGTGCTCTTCCCTTACCTGCCCCATCACAAGACTAGCACTTTTGTTTTTGTTTGTTCTGCCTCCTCAGTCTTGGCAGGAAGTGGCGCCGTCTCAAGACTGATGTAATACATCTCGGGGTTGCTCGAGGTAGCTCAGAGTAGCACAAAATATTGGCCTAAAGAAGAAATAGAGCTTTCTGGTGGTAAAAACCAGATCAAAATGGGTCCATTATTGACTCGGCTAATCCTCTTTTAGGTGTTAAGTGCAGAAGAAGAGCGAACCAATTACGGATTAGCAGAGTCAGGGGGAAAGGTGGTCAGGAATTCGGGGTCCTATATTCTCTATGAGCTAAACACTAGGGGGTCGGAAAGAGTGGGTGTATTTACAGTGGTGGTGGGGGAAGATGGAGGTAGGTCCAAGGAGTGGATGTAGGTACTAGAATTGATGCGCACAACTTTTCTTCACATATGGATATCCTGGTATAGCAATAACCTCTTGATATTTTTGTTCAATAGCTTGTTTTCTTATTGTTACTCGTTAACTGCTACATTTATTTTTTTACTACATTTTTTTACAACAACTATGGAAGTTTGACACAGCAATTTAAAATTGTTGTTTCAGCTCACAAATTACTTGAAGTGTAAATTATGCCATACTTCAACAATATATTTAGTTAGTTATATTATGCTTCAAATGGTTTTAATGGCAAAACAAATTGGTCCCTTGCTTGATCGCAGACATAAGGCTAATGTTAATAATAGCTCTAATTTCCTTCTCAAAAAAGCAACGTGTGATATACTGAGGCGACGACAACCTTAAACTTTATGAGATCTACTAAGATCTACAACACAACGAACCAGAGTAAAATTTGATAATCAAGCCACTATAATGATTTGTGCGCGAATGGGAACTTTTTCTCTATTTCAGAAATGCACAGAACGGAGAGTGAGTTTGAAAACTCCTACACAATAAAGGTCTTCATATTTCAGTTCGTTAATTATTTCTCATCGATCTTTTATGTAGCCTTTTTTAAAGGCAAGTTTATTGGCTATCCAGGCAACTACACTCGGTTCCTTGGGCTGAGAAATGAAGAGGTAAGAAATAAATATATGATTGCTGATTTATTTTTCCTTTTTCTTTAGTTTCGCTATTTTTTATTTTTAAAAAAACAAATTTCATTCACTTTAAACTTTATTGAATGTTAAACTATGTATTTCCGATCTTTTTCAAATCCAATCTTACTTTTATTAATATTCTGGCTATTCACAGATAATAATCATTTGGTAGTTACAGCTCTTAAAGCGCATTTGAAGTTTAAACCTGTCCATTGCTACAAGATAAAGAGGTATTTCACATAAATGTAATTATTATTCAGTGTTCAAGTGGAGGGTGTATGATAGAGCTAGCACAACAACTACTTATCATTATGGTTGGTAAACAAGTCATCAACAACGTCACAGAAATTGTCTTCCCGTGAGAAACTATTGTCTGTTTATGAGATTTTCACATATTACATAATTGCTTAGAATGCGAGATAACGTAATCAAGTCTTTGCCGATGTTACATACCAAAAAATAGTAGAATTGTTTGAATTGAAGCTCGCTGTCTAATCTCTATCTTTTGTCAAATCATTTTAGTAAAACTGTGTATCCTACAGGATGTTACAGACATGGTGGCAAACTAGGTCAATAAAACCTACAACGGATGACAAGCCGGTGATGCAGAGATGGGAGGCCGACTACCAGTTACTACCCTACCCCGGTCTTTTCACCGAATATTTGGAAATTAGTGAGTGAAACTTTTTTAGCCGTCTGATGTTCATAGTAAGCTTTTAATAAATATATAACCGTGTATAATAATATGCACTGTTCATAATAGATGCTTAATAGTAACACTTGAAATAAAGCTTGTTAAATACTTTTAAATGCATCGCTCAACTTACCTAAACCTTTGTTTAAATTTAATTCCTAATACATATATCATAAATGTATTACTATCTTCTTTTATAACTATTTCAGCTTTACAGTTTGGTTTTATTACCATATTTGTGGCAGCGTGCCCCTTGGCTCCCCTATTTGCTCTAATCAACAACTGGGTAGAAGTAAGGCTAGATGCTAGAAAGTTTGTGTCGGATTATCGACGGCCCGTAATGGAAAGAGCTCAAGATATTGGGGTTTGGAATGACATCCTTACAGCTATAGCACACATTGCTGTCATAAGCAATGTTAGTGAAGTGATCTTTTATTATCCACCAATCATATCCCACGATTGTACAATCTCTTTAGTAAGTCTGTTCCTCTTTCGCCATATTTTTTAGGCTTTTCTTATTGCATTCACTTCTGACTTCTTACCACAGTCTCTGTATCAATATACAGTGGATGGAACACTCCGAGGTTATGTAAACTTCACTCTTTCTACTTCTAGCTATCATGAGGAGAAATGCCTGTAAGTATTACCATAGACAACATAATGCAATAGACGTATGCATAATGAACAGATCTGTAAAAACAAAACTCTTGCGTGTAAATTTCAGATATCAGGGGTTTAGAGATGAACATGGAGCTTTCACACAAACATATTGGCAGCTATTAGCTGTTCGTCTGGCTTTTGTGGTTGCCTTTGAGGTAAGAAGAGTGAAATTTTGTTATATAATATGGTTTCTTTACTTTTATTTCACTATTCAAACCACTTTTACAGTGTTTGCATCTCATCATGTGAATTTAAACACTTTTTGATGGGTAATAGCAATAACATAATTTTTATTATAAGAAAAAAAATTAGTATAAAAAACTAACTCAGCTAACACCATCATTTACCATGCGTTTTGTTTCATCATGTTTAACTCTTCTAAAGTTTGACTAGGTAGACAAATTTTTTACTGCTGTTTTTTTCAAAAGTATGTCACTCTCTGCCAATGCGCTGAAACGTTTATTACTACGCTGTTTTTGGTATAAAACTACTCAAAATAAAAAGATTAATCAGACTATTTACTTAATTTAGTTCCAGTAGTAAATTAGTTCCAGCGCCCAAGTAAACAACAAAAACAACAAACCAACTTGTTTAATTGTAGCACTTTGTGTTTGTTATAATCCGAGCCATAGACTTTGTAGTACCAGACATACCAGAGAGCCTGCAAATTATTGTAAAACGTGAACAATACTTAGGCAAGCAAGCCTTAGTAGACACACAGACAGCTTTGCTTGTAAGTTATATCTTAATAATTATTTAAGTTCTAAAAACTTGACTAGTTGCTGCTCATATTCATCTCGACTGATGGCAAAGATTATCAAGTTTATGCTAAAATTTAGATTAATTGTATTAACGATTAATCTGAGGTTAGTCTTAATTTGTGTAAGAATAATATAATTTGAAGGAAACTTCAATTTTTTGTCAAACGTTGAAGTTAATCTCCATCTAGTTGAACAAATAGTTCATAGGAGTGCATATCAATGTTGAATAACAGATATTATCTGTTACGCTTTACCCAATTTACAAGGAAGCTGATTAATCTTTCAATTAAACAAAAATATTAATTCTACAGTTTCTATGAATAAAACATTAACTTTTGTGTTTAGATAACAGGAACTCATGAGGAAGAAGACGATGAAGAAGCACTTGGCAAGACCACACTTGCATCGGCTGAGTGATCATCTATCTATCTGCTGCTCGAAGCTTGTGCTGCAGATTAATCTCAATCCAGAATTGGCGATTTCTTTATTTATGAAACTTTAATCCCACGAAGAAGAAAATTTGAAATGCATCATTGACTTCATTATAAATAACAAAAATGGCGGAATTATTAAGTTGTCAAACCAAATTAACTAGATGCATATTTCATTTAATCGTGTTAATCCAAATATAACGTCATGTAAAACACCATGTAAACAATGTGAGGCTTTTAACATATTCATTAGGTAGTTGGTGTGTAAACTGGTACTTTTTTACAACCAAATATACTAGAATAGAGAATAACCAGATAATTGGTACACTTCATCTTTGGATCGGAGGTAATTTGTCTAGTTATAATAGTTCCAACAACTGCTTCTTGGGTGAGCTTGCATTGCTGTTAAAATTTCATAAATAATAAAAATATTATCACTTATGAATGTTATTTATTTAATAAAATCATCAGCTTAATAATGTAATGATTGTTCACTAAAATTATTATTTATCATTAATGCGCTCGGAAACAATCAAAATTATCCCGGAAAAATAATGCTACACAATTTCTCATTTATTTGCCCATTTGAATGTTATAACACCAGCTAGGAAAGATGAACCCTTATTCAGGAATAGCTTTTGATGGAAGTCACAAGCCTATTGAAACTTGTGCTCAACCAAACACTTACACCTGGAGAGTTGAACCAAGATATACAGATCCCAAGGTACTCGTTGGCAACTGGTACAATAAAGCTGCTAAAATCAAGGTAGGCTAATTATAATGGAAGCATTTTTGCACATTAAACTGTAGACAAACTGAGCAGATCTCAGTAATGAATGAACTAGGCTTTTTATCTTAGAATCGACTTCGTTTCAATTCAACTTGACGGATTATCATGTTGAACGCTCTATGGTGTAGCTGAGCATAAGCAGAGTAAAAGCAACTTCTGGCACTTTAACTGATGAATACTAACTTAGAACAGAGGATTTGATTGAATTTAAGGTTTATTCTAAATTAATCAATAATCTACTCAGTTTTAATTATAATTTGTTTTGTTCAAGTATTATAAAGACCCGTCAACCTGAGATTATTTGCGTAAAGAAATTGATGCTACAAAACTTTTCAAAGTTATGTCAATGAACAGACATTAATACCGGTATATGATATATACTATCTTTGCAGCATGAAAGCAGTTTGCCGCACCAACAGTACCTGCTGCCAAAACCAATTGAAATGCTGCCTGTGCTCAAAGGAGGGTGAGTGAAGTTGTCAAATTGATTGTAGGTTGTTTGCCAAAATTTAAAACAAAAACATGAATATAATTATCATCATTTTTGTGATCAGTCTTCAAGTGCAACATTTATCATGATTACTTTACAAGATTAATCGATACAAGATGAAGTGAAACAGATTTAGATAATTCGTTAAATAGCATTTACTTACATTGGCAACAGGTGAAATTTTTATTGTTACAGCTTGACATCAAACAATTACTCTTAAATTAATGCACAAAAAAGCAAAGAGAAATTGATAACAAATGTTCGAGGACAATCTCAATATGATTTTAGAAAAACAATCTATCAAAACAATGCTGGTATTTTAGAAAAATGTACAAATGTAACAAAACTCTTCGAGCCATGGAGAAAAATGATGACGTGGAAAAATACAAGTTACTAGGTAGAATGCCAGTAAAAGGGATGGACAAACGTTCATTCTTTACACCAGAAGAAACACCCAATGTCAGGTTTAGTGGTAGATATATATATTATGTTCTTTGCCAGTTAATTAATCAACTTATTTTTAATACTACTATTTGCTTTTGGATTCTTAGATCTTCTGTTTCAAAATATTCAGGTTGCTTTTAATGAGCTAGATGATTTGTTTTTATTTGAAGGAAGTAAGTTAAAAAAAGTGAATGTAATTGACCAAACTCCTAGTAACTATGGTTACATCAAACAAAAGAAACAGCAATGGGAGATGCAAGAAAGTGAGGAAGTACTCACAGAATATCAGGTGGGGACAATAACTAAAATATCTCCAGATTGCAAATGCAACTTCTTTTGTTTTCTGATGTCTAGCTTTTCTTCAGCCACCTGATTAAACCTTTTAGAGAAACACAATCTACCGGTTGTCATACAAGGCACCAGCTGTTTGTTCCAAAAAGTCAGCAAATCACAAAAAAGAACCAGTGACTATTGGAAATAAACTTCCAGTAATTATAAGTGGTACAGAAACAAGGAAAGGTATGGTATTTTTTGGCACTAGCTGGCTTGTGGTGTAAAAGGCTGAAGTGACTAATCTTCGCTGTGATTTTGTGTGCTTCAAGGTTTTCTACGCTTCCAAAGAAAATTCAACAATTATCCTCAAAAAAAAACCCTTTCTTCTTGCTGTACTGACACAATGATTATATAGCTTGTTCCTCTGAGGAATGTCAGCCTTCCAAGCTTTCCCAGAATCCTCTCCAACGTAAAACTAACTCAGACTTCTGCTCCAGTCACTCCAAATCTGAGTTTCACGTTCTGCTCCAGACAACTGCCAACAGAATCCACAAATTGATCGCATAAGAGTACAAACATGAAACAATTAACAAAATCATTAAGAGTATTATCGACCTCTGTTTACCGAACAAATTGCTATAAAAATAATCAGGCGAACAATAAACGTAATCAATAAATAACCATTTTGTTCGAAACTCGTGCTTTCAACAAAAAGTAGCTCATTGAATAAAAAAAAATAATCAACCAGCATTTATTTGTGTTGCTTGTAGGTCACAAATAAAACTGAAGACTAAATAAATTTTAACAAGCGAGTTGAACTTTCTCATTTTCATAAACTGGTTTTATATTCTTAAACGCATTGAAAATCATCACAATCATTCAAAGTTTATTAAATTGAAAGGGCAGATTTATAAACTGTTCTAGTTTATAGCGATTCAATTTTTATTTCATATCGATTATTTTGAAAATTGGGAGTTATCCTCTTTATGATTTGTTCGGTAATCTATAACAGTTCATTGAATATTTATGTTCTAAACTAAAGTTACGTTCCGAACAGATCACAAATACTCTTAATATGTCCATTTACCAACTGCCAAGCATGGCATTATCACAAACCATCTCACAGTTTTTATGCAGGCTTCTTTTCAATAACGGAATAGCATCATCCTTCCATTATCATTTGCATGTTAGCCTTTGTGCTTTATATTATCTACTTTCTTATTACAATTCATCAAAAGAATACACCCAGTGCGTTTTCCAACATCCTTCTACAAAGCTCCATTGCGTTTAACAGCTTCCTAGGTTTCATAAGTGGCCATTATTATACAGGCGTAACTGGGGTCCAGGGCCATTATAGAACGTGCAACAAAACAGTTAAGTACATCTGAGCTCAGGGTTTTCGGGGGTCAGCTTTGAAAATATTTTGTTTAACTTTCAAGGAGTTTTAGGAAATCATAGTCAGGGGTATTTTATCCATAATGCTCTCTGTATTTAAGCAATTTTCCATGTTCTGACAAGGGGTTGCCGGGATGATCAGCATTATTTTAAAATGGTAAGTTTCTAGTCATTAGCGGTACCATTTATTATCATGGGGAGATAAAAAGAGGATATCGGTGGCTCATTTGAAGGTGGTAGGCAATTTGTGTAGGTTGTGCCGGTTGAAGTTGGAGGACGAAATAAGAAAAAAAACATAGATGTTCAGAAGAAACTTTTCATTGAAATTTCCACAGTGGTGTGAATCATATAATATGCATACTGATGAGTGGTCAGAGCATTGGTAGTAGTATGCTATTGTCATATTTTTTTTTATTTATTTAATACAGAAAAATTCATTCAAACAAAAATTTTCTTTCAGCCCGAAGAATAAAAAAAATGTATCAGTGCAATATATTATTAGTCTCTTAGAATATCGTGCAGGTAAAAAGACTCTTAGTTTTAGTGTCATTGTAGGTAACAAGATTCCGTATACAGAGTACCAGACTACAGCACAACTTGAGCAGCAGATGACGAGGCCCTGCACTACTTCACTTAAGATATATAAAAACTTATCAGGTCTAGAGTGTTCTAAATGACCCCATTATTATATTAGATTGTTTTCACTTTGTTTCCTGTTTTGATAAAAAAAAAACTTCATGAAACTGCCAAATATCTCAGTGTTATAAATTTCAATCACTTTTTTGTGAATATATTTTTTCAAACACCAAGTGATAACATATAATAAAATAACAATTGGAAACAGCCATTGTATTTTTGGATAACTTATATATCTTTCACAACCTCGTTTATTGTTTGCTTGACAAATAATCACACAAAGATGGATCATACAAATGAGTTACAGAAGGCAAGTATAACATATCACGGCTTATTCTAAAAAATTTTACAACAAAAAACATGATATCCAGAATAAGTTCAATGGGGATAGTGACGGTCTTTCTCAGTCAGTTCTGTTACCGGAAACAGTTTTCCGCTAGATGGAATTATATACAAGTGTATGCTTCAGATTTGTTATTTAAGTTGTGTGTGTATCCTTTTTTATTTGTTTAAAATGTATCCAGAAGAGAGAAAACATTATTTCAATAGTTGAAATTAAAAAAATGACCTGTCGAAGAGTTTAAATTAGAAATTTGAACTAATGAAAAAGTGGCAATAGTTTTTGTATTTTTAAAAAAACGGATACAAAATATCCCTAGATACCGTGACCATAGACTTTGAAAGTTTTTGATAGTTGTGTAATTGTAACGTAAATGCCAAAGACGGTAGTCTATGTAAACTATTCTCTCTGTAATCTTAGAAATAAATGTCACCAATGGGCTCGGAGGTGATAACCTCTTGCACTTAACTTGATAGTAATTGTTTGGGGCGTACTACTTGAAAACTGACAGCGGTCCTCAGCCTATTTTTATTTTTAGCCAATAGAATCAGTTATCTTAAAACTCTAGCGACTCCTGGCGTATGTACTCATACCGTCACTATCCCCATTGACAATACTTTGGAGGGCTTATTGAGCAACCGCTGTGTCATATTTCTTAATCGTTTGAGCAAACAAAATGGCAAACTTAACATAATGCGAGTATTTGCAACCCTTTAGCCAAAAAAATGTGCAATAAAGATAGTCCGGTTTGTCATTGCATAAATAACCGTTTTGGGTCAGAAGACGAGGACCAACAAAAATTAGCTCAATAAAAAAGTGATCAACGAGTATTTTTCATTATTGATCATAGGTCATAATTGAGGCTGAATACTGCATGAACTATGATAGGAAACTTCATTCGTTGATTGTAATCAACCATTTTATAGCCTCAAAAACACCATTTTTGCTAGTAAGTATTGCAAAACTACGATGTAATATTGGAGACTTTCTCGACTTACAATCACTGCGCATAAAGATGGCATTTATATTTTTTGTTAAATATATTCTTCGTTTGGGCTATCTTCTTTACAAGTATTTGGAATTTATCAAGTATCTAGGAATTTATTAAAACTTTACTATTCTGCTGAAAACTGAAGTTTCGTTCCATATGTGACCTGGCGAATTTTAAAATTTTTCTACTCTTTCGTCATTTGTGATACGAATATGGGCGAATGCTTTTTGTACGTTATACGAGTTACTTTGCTAATGACAGCTATAGCACCCTTTATTGTACAAGTTATCATCATAAAAATAAGTTGTTTTGATTTTTACACGATTTCATATTGGCAGGTCACATAGCTTCCTTCATGTTGAGGTTCTGCAGACTTAATCTCAGGATCTACAAAACAAAAGATGCAATCACCAATGACTAAGTAAACTTTTTTTTGCAAAAATCTTTAATTTAAAACATCTATATTTCACCTTCTTCTATTTCTTGTCCTCTTTTTGCAGGCTCTCCTAACTGGGCAATCGTATCAAAAAACTTTTCTAGCTGATCGGAATAAGTGCTGCGGTCAGAGAGGTCATGCCCAGGACTGTTACCAAGAAGAAAACTCAACCATTTGGTAGGTTTAAACTTTTTCTCAAACAAAACTGGAACAATTGGCTTTTTTGATTTGTCTGCATATTCTATTTCTACAAACATAAAGGTTAAATAGTTATTAGCTCTACTGAAACAAAATAATTGTCAAAAAATAACTAATGGGTTTAATTCTTATTTGCGTTTACACTCACCTTTTCTGCAGTTTACACTCTCTTGATACTTAGCAGTCAGCACTGGTACAACTACAGCAGCATACTCAATGGCATCAGTCATCGCATCAAATGTTGAAGTACCTAAAGAAAAAACATTTAGAAACATTTTCTGAGCTTTCAAATCATTTTATATCATAAAAAAGGTAAAGTATTTTTTAAATGCTCTCAAGATACAACGTTCAACAAAACTTTTAATTGTTAACAAGCAAGACTTTGATTCACTCAGTGCTTTTTTTTGGGTAGAGATGAAGAAAATGTGTTAGAGTATTTCCGTTTAGCTTACGTGTTACAACATATTTAATTTCAAACTTGTATTGCTATAAATTAAGATAAAAGCCACAAGAGGTTGCTTTTCAGGCTGAATGACGCAAACAGTACAAAACTATATACTTTTATGCATCTGTTCAATATCTATCCAGACACGATATCCAGCTTGTTCCAGTTCTTGTCTAAATATTAGCACATCCCTTTTCACATCCCACTGGTAGCTGATCATTATATGAGGCAACTCTACAAGAAATCCAAAGGAATTTTAGTAAACTGACATGCGACTTATTGATCTTAAGCCAATTACAAATTATTTTAAAAAGTTATTTTCTGATGCTTTTTTAACCAAATTTATATGAGAAAAAAAACTGCGGTTCATCTTAATATAAAGGGCGTTTTTATGGCACCATGCATGAAAATAATTTGTTTGTAAGGTACAAGTTAGTTGTGAAGAATTTCTAACTTGTTTAAGAAATTGCAATCCACACGATTTGAATTACAGCTGAAACTTATGGGTGTTTTATGATACTCTACCTGTTAATTTCAGTTTAAGAAACTCCATGATTTAGTGCAAAAAGCTGGGCAGAAATAAACAATTTGGGGACAGCAATATGAAGTAGCATACAAGCTAAGTATGTTTGTTGATAAACAGGTGTGACTGTGATGAAGTATGCAGTTCGTGCAGTGTTAAAGCAAACAAGTTTTTAAGACTTTACTCTCCCAGTTTCAAATCAAAAAAATACATGCACTATGGCTTATGTGAACAATATAATGAGAAATGGCATAGTATTTAATTTTTTTTTTAAAAAAAACCTTAAACTGGGCTCGCTCTAACTAAAGAGTTTCCATGGACATTATATAGTAGATCAATACATTTACGTTTAGTTAGGCGAAATACTTGCAATAAATAACGCTCATTAATGAGGTCTCAATGACTGTCAAGGACTGCGCTAATGATTATTAAAATCACCACCAAGTATACTCTAATAAGGCTCCACTATAACTTAATTGGTGTTCTTTAATTAGTGATTTCAACACTTACTTTCTGTTGGTGGTTGAGCTCGTGGGATCGATAATGGAACTGATAGCGTTTGATTCGGGTTCTCAGATGCAGATGAAGGAGATACTGCGGATGTTCTTTTATTTCCTTGCTTGTGTGAATAAGGTTGGTTACTCTTTGTCATTTTCTCGTAGTAGCAGGGACTGTAACATGATATAATAGTTAATAACTTATTTAACACGAATACCTGGCTTTATTTTGCGCAGTACCAATAAAAATTTTTTGCACTTCGATCAAGAAGTGTTTTATCAAAAGCTAGAGAGACAGAAAATGCTTTTCTGAGAGCTTTTGTGAGTTTAGGCATGTTTCGGAGCAGAGACATATATACGACAATCAAATTTACTGTGACGATAGGATGTATGAAAGAATGATTTTTTTACTCCAGTAAAAATTTTCAGTATTTTAAGCTTTTCTGTCATTTAGCTATTATTGTGGTAGAGCTTGGTTTATGTCGGTAGTTAACTGCGCGTTTGCTAGCAAACACCAACAATCAGTGCGCAAGAGTTTCACCCCCAGCCATTGTAAAAGTGCCGTGCCGGTGAAATAACTTGCTGTGCCGGTGGCGCAGTTTACAAGACCGGTCTTGACCCCTGCCGGGCAAGTGGTGACCCCTGACCGACCCGGCATGGTGATACTACGCCGGTACAAGATGGCTGCCTTAGTTGAAGATCCTCAAGCCCACCTTGGAGCCTACTCTAACCCTGGAGCCGGAAGTAACCTTTCTTGAATTACTAGATGTAGCGACCACAAGCTAAGAACAGCCTGGGAACCCTGCAATGACTAGGATTTGACTACGGAGATAGGACACCGCCCTTTAGCCACTTGGCACCCTTTACATTTAATCGCATTCAATCTCATGATTCGTTGGTTATCTATCTTTTTATTATTACTGGTTTAATTACTTCCTGTGCATGTATTGTTATATGTAATATGCAAATCACTTCCTGCCAGCCCGCCTATATAATGGCTGGCACTTCTGTACCTCATTGCATTCATTCATTCACGTCTTGCCAATCACCCTAGTGGATAGCCTCCCTAGCACTTTGGTTTTGATGAATAAAACCTCTATTCAAACAGCACTCTGTGTAGTTTGTCTGAGCCGTGGGCTCTGTGCTTGCCAACTGATCCGGCAGTAACTGATCATTAGTTGTCACTGTCATACCGGCACAGTGTCCCCTCTGGAGAGAGGTATAATACTCGAGATTAGTGGAATTTCGTGGAAACCAGACCAAAATCTATTACATTATTATCATTATTGTTTATCATTATTATTTCGGAAATGTCAAAAATGGAACAGTTTACAAAACGTGCTCAAAAGAATATTAACTATAATACATTAGCGAAATTTAATATCTATTTTTGATGCCCGCTATATAAAGATTTAAACAGTCAGACTTATCTCACCTACCTGCTTTTGCAACACCTGATGATCACCGCAAGCAATATTAGCACCGTGATCAGTACTCCAATACTAAAATACACATTAACTTGCAGTACAATTAATGTTATTTGGAGATATCTTCGCTACACAAAAGAGAAGACAACTCTTGTATTCAATTGAGAGTCACGCTTCTTAAAAGTAATGGTGAGATAATAACTGTGGAAAGTTTACTTTATCTGTCATAAGTTAACCTTACCCTACTGCTGCCCCAATTATTATGGTCTGCCTTTGCTTCAGCGTGTGACCTAGAAAAAATTAAATAAAGTGTTTTCGATTTCCAGTTGAACATGGTTATAGCTGTTCCAGAATAGTCCATAGGTTTCGTGTTCTCACTTCATGTCAAATTGTACTGTTTAAGAATTTTTTCCAAGCAATCTGATGAATTGTTTACAATTTTTGATTTTCTATAGATACTCACATAATTAATTTGTAAAATTTAAAATTTGTGAGTAACTTTCTGTTTTGTGTTTTTTACCTTTTACAGCCGAAGTATGCCAGGACCCCTTGAGCGAGCCCTCCCCATTTGTTCTGTGATAAGTTATCAAAGCAGAAGCTCCTGCACCATAGACACTTCTATCTTGCGTTGGTTTACAAAACTTGAACCATATCTCCGTAGGGTCAAGGGCATTTGCTATCTAGAATAGAAGAGTGATCGTAAATGGTCACAAATTGACTTCAAAAAACAACCAGTTTTTTTTCATTTAACTTATAGGCTTTGTTATTAATGGATACAAAAATTCTCAAGTATCAAAATTGCGCAGAGGATGCCAATCTAATTTTTTTATAAAATATCTGTTTGGAATTGTCTTCTCATTTTAAGTGGCTATTGTTGTCAACTCACCTCCACATAGTCACCAGTGCAATCAGTAGCGGTAGTGGTGGTAAAGTCACTTATAGTCACTCTGACATAGTCTTGTGGTGCAGTGAGTCTATACTGGCAGTCTGGAGTGCCCTCATACCAAGGCCAGCTAACTGATTCAAATGTGTCCAATTCAGTGGTTGAGTCAAAGTAAATACCGCCACTGCAAACTGAAACAGTACAAAACTTAGTCAACACAAATTTTAAAAATCAAAGTATCCAATAGAAATTATTGTCCGCTGCATTTAAACTTTTTATTTTTTAGTTGTGCTAGGGCCTAATAAATATTACTAGCAAGTTGATGAATCACTCTATTTGTATTCCAAGGTTTTAATCAATGAGTTTCAGTGTTGCATGATGATTAAGTTAATTTCAACTGCAGTAATATTTATAGAACAAGGCCTTAGAATGTTTATACAAAAGTAGACCTTATTGTTTAAAGACTGAAGTCGGTACAAGTATATTTAGCACTCACTAGGAGCATGCCACCAATCAAGAGTTAGTGATGTTTCAGCTGGAGTTGTCCTACTAGTTTGAAACCATATACACGCATCATTGCTTGTTCCACTGAAGTATTTTGGAGATGTGACTTGCCCACACTCTTCAAACCATGTGGTTTGACTTGACTCTGCGCAATCAAATACCTACAATACACACTAGGTAATTTTAACTACTGAATCATAAGCTTATATAATGTAGCAGAAACTTCATCAAATGTTGGAGGATAATTTTTTGATTATCATTATTATTGTTATTGTAGTTGTTTTCATCGCTGTTGTTGTTGTCACGGCCATCGTTAGCATCTTTAGCATCATCAGCGTTATCATCGTTATCAGCATCATCGTCGTTGTTGTTGTCGTAGTCGTCGTCGTGTTATTATTGTGACTTTCAATGTATCTCCACCAAAATAAACTTAAAACAAACTAAGAGATAAGAAACATTTCGCAGCCCCATGCAAAAAATATTTTGAGAACATTTTAAATAATTTAATTTTTTGTAAGTTTGTCTGGCTTTAAGCTTTAACAATACTGTTTTATACGATAAAACCTTTTGTCGTCCAAAGTTTCCAATATATGCACTTTTTGATTGTAAGAAATAATCTGATGCAAAATCCTATTTAATTACATGAATAATACATATCCATAATAAATAATTACCCGTAAGTTTTCAGATGAACAATCTGATCCAGCAGTGCCACCGATATCCAAGCTAGACAAATTAAAGAACAAAACGTCTTTATTGGAAGAGTCTTTGATTTCCCATCGGCAAACTTTATCGGTATGATTGTAGAATTCCTGATTTGGAGGCTCGTTAATAGTCCCTGTTGCGTCTGTGGTTAAAGTTGTGTCATCCGAGTTGCAATCTAAAAGGTATTGATGAATAAACAAATGAGAATATATAATGAATAAACAAGCTGATATATTAGTAACCCAGAGTTTCTGTATTTTCACAAATTTTTGCGTACATTGCTCCACTGAGCTTTAATGTGTTTTTTCCTGTTAAAGCTTATTGATATTAGAGCAAAAATCAATAGTTCGTTTTAAGACCAGGCGTTCTAACAATTCTACTTGTCAGAGATGTTTAATATGCCAAAAAATTATTTATTATTATTGTTTAGCTATGTAGTTTTAAGTATTTTTTCATGCAAAGTCATTTGAAACTTTGTAAATTATGTTACAATTTATATTTTATAAACAAAATGCAACAACACATTTTCAGGTAATGAATTCATGTTTTGAATAATCATCAATTTATCTAAAGTTCAAAAATCTGTATAAAAATTTTTCTCACATATTTACATATAGGACTCCACAAGTTTGTATTAAACAATACTAGTATGTCACAAATGAAACTGAATGGGATATGATTTGTTGAGCGAGTCTAATTTGTTCATTTTAAAAGATTGGTCTTATTTCATCAAAACTATTGTGCACAACGGCTATCTTGATCATTTCAGTTCATCAGAATGAGCACTACTCGTTTACAGTAATCTTAGCTATACATACTGATATTCTCTATTGTACAGTTTGAAAGTAGAAAAAATGGAGTAAGTGAAATGAAAGAAAAAAAAATCTTTGACCCGTTGAAACTACATTTAATAGTTACTGATTTTTATACTGGTGTAAGGACACTCCAATTCGTTAACAGCCACCTCGCGTTGTGTGCCAAAAAACATCCGCAAAAAACCCTGTTTTTAGCACTCGAAATGGTACTTTTCAATTGCAGGCATGCGGCTCACTATTTAATTTCTGAACCGCAGTCAATAATTGTTCAAAGCTGATGTTTTGCTCCATACAAGATCTATTGATTAATTAAGGAATTTTTTATCATTTTAATTTTGTTTTGCAAAAAATTGCTTAGACACTATTTAGCTATGTATAATCAGGTAATTTTAATACCTTACATGTGTCTAATGTGTACAGCTATGATTTAAACTTGACACAGTAACAGCCAGCTGGAGACTATAATTGAGTACGTAACTCTACAAGATACCATTTGCTGACTTATTGTTATGAAGAAAGACTTACTGGCATAAAGGTCTACAGTAGCAGAAGATCGTACAAGACATAGTGACAGCAGGCCAGTCTACAATACATGTTATATAAAGTTTGTTATGTTGTGCGTATATGTACACAGAGCTTTCTTTTTGCACTCTGTACATGTGAATTGACAACTTCTTGACTGCCGGTCCCATTCCATAACAGGAAACACGATGTCTTTAGTAATCAGGTGATATAAACTACACCTAATAAGGTTGAAGTTTTGAAAATTTTATAAAAATCAGTAACACTATTTATCCATTAACATTAACCTTACCACAGTAAGTAGCCCCATTTGTGTCACCGCTGCCTTCATTACACTGCCGCTAGTCAATGAAAGTTACTAGCTGTTCTATACTTAACAGCAATGTCTACTGTAATTCCTCCAAATATCAATAAAACTTCGTCCAGTCAAGATTCTTTCTCTGTAAAACTACCAGCTAGAAAAAATTAAAAAACTTTTTTATGCCACCTAAACTTAGCCTAAATTCTGAAACAAAAGAGTTATTTTGCTTTTGAACCACTTTTTCGAACGATTGTTGAGGCATAAATGCAAGACTTTACTGTACTTCTTGGAACTGCCAGCAAATCAATAAACCTTCAATGGGTTCATTCAGCAATTGCTGTTGCAAGTGCAACACTATTGCTGCATACCTCAAACAATGCTCTCTATTGTTTAGTGGTTGCTTAGCAACCCCTCATAGCATTGTAGATATCAATGGTGAGTCAGGAGAGTTTCTTATTATGTTAAAAATGCAAACAAGCACTCAATTAAAGTAGCTAATAAGTTTCAAGCTGCAAATAAAAACCAAAATCAAACATTCTACATACATAAACTGTCGCCATTGTGAAAATTTTGTCGTAAAATACTTTCTCATATGGCAGTTATATGATAACTCTTTCTTTCTGTTGAACCTCTAGCTTTCACAAGAATATTTATTAAGTAAACAATGAAAAACCTATGTCGGCTTTTTTTTCGATTTGATTCAAGTAGTAATATATGAGCAGATCTCCCTACCAAGTGTTTTTTTGTGGATTACACTTCGGGGTGAATGCAATGGGTTACGGCGTTGAATGAATTTGCCGAGTTTATATTGTATTTCATTTGAGGGGCATTTGAGTGGCATTTGAGTGGCATTTAAGTGGCATTTGAGTTTTCATTATTTTTTTACTTAATTTGAACTCATATGGCATATAGATTTTGAATGTATGGCAATTGATTTTTTTGATATTTTTTACATTGTATAAAAATGGAACGTGATATGATTGTATTGTTATTGGAAGTTAAGATGTCGACAGAGGATGATGTTGAGATGAGACCAATGAATGAAGTTGATACTGTTGATGGTACTACACGTGATATGATAGATGTTTTACCGAGTAGGAAGCGTAAAGCGTTGATAATTATGATGATTTTGGTATTTGTCGTAGGATTTTCCACTTTTGGAGGTGTTACTGAGTTTAGTATGTATGAAGAAGCTATGGAAAAAATACAAAAAGCGAGAAACTCTCCTGTTGGAATCATAAATGAAACTACTGTTGGTTGATGAACATCTTTTTATGATGAATGGGAAACCTGAAGATTATGACCCAAGGATGCGATCTCCTTTTACAGCAATGATTGCAGGACCAACTGGATCGGGAAAGACACAAGCGATTTTTCGAATGATTGAAGCTAGTCAGACCATAGCGCACCCCCCACCAACAGAAATTCACTACTGTTATGGAGCCTACCAAAAAGCCTTTGATGATGTACCAGGAGTGATTTTTCATGAAGGCATGATAGATATAACAGTGAGTTTTCCCAGAGATGGTCGAAATCGATGGCTGATAATTGATGATCTTATGGATGAAGTTTCTGGTAAAGCCGATGGCAATGCTTTGTACATAAAACATAGTCATCATTTGAACATAAGTGTGTTTTTTATTGTTCAGAATCTGTTTTTAAAAGGAAATCGTACAATTTCCTTGAATAGTCATTATTTTTTTCTTTTTAAAAACCCTAGATATGCTTCTTCTATTTCCTATTTGGCTCGACAATGTTTTCCATTAAAAGTAAAATATGTACAAGAGGCTTTTGAAGATGCAACAAAAAAACCATACTCTTATTTACGAATAGATACGACTCAACAAACGAATGATCAACATAGACTATTGGGAAATTTTACATCAGATCTCGCTATGATATTATATGTACCCAAGTAAAAGGATATAAATACAATTACTATTCGTTTCACCTCAATCATATTTTGTTATTCAGCGATGCAACACGAAAGCGTTATAATGACTAAAGCTTTGGAGAAAAAATTAACAAAAAATGCTGCTGTGTTGTTATCACTCAACAATGCAACCTTTGCTATTCAAAAGTCTGTTGTAGCCAAAGCCAAAAAGGAGTTTATTATGACTCTAATGGAATGCGCTAAAGCTATTATAAATGGAACGATACCATTGACATCTCAGTATAATCAGTTGCAGCGGAACACGAAGGATATTAGCGCTTTAGTAAGAAGATCAACGTTAGATGATAAGAAAATTGTATTGCAAAAAGGAGGATTTTTAGGCGCTCTACTAGGACCTATCATCAGCAATATAGTTCCTGGGTTATTTAAAAGTGTGCTAGGAGGAGGGACAACATAAAGATGAAAGTCTCAACACGAATGATGCGAAATAGAATGGCGATTTTAGCTCTGGATGAACTGAGTAAGAAAAGAAAAATCGCTATAGTCGAAAAGGCCAACTCAGATTTGTTTCAATCATTGATAGAAAGTGTTAAAAATATTATATTAGGTAATGTTCCTCTTGATTCTGAGCAGTTTATTGAGTTGCAGCGTTACAAGAAGGAACTACATAAACTTCGTGGTAGAGGGACAGTTGATGATAAGCGTAAAATTTTGATTCAAACTGGTAGAGGGAATCTTTTGGATGCTATTATAAACCCTATTGTATCTGTTTTGTCATCAATAAAAAGATGAATCGTCAGCCTTTAACATTCTCCAGACGTAATTTTATACTCACTGAAGATGAATACTATAGATTAACGGAAAAAAAGGAGAATAAAACAGTGGTAAAGGAAGAGAAGACCAGACCTCCATTGTATTATAATCCTATGGAAGCTATAACAGTGAGAAATATGAAGAGAAAGCGAAATGATCTACTGGAAACGGCTTATGATTCTGATTTATCCTCACACGAAAAGTAAGATGAAAATGTTGAAAACCTACGTAGGTATTTGACTGATGTCAAAAAGATTAAAAATAATCATAATCAGGCACAAAAGGATAGTTGGAGTTCCATTAAGAAAAAAAAGATAGAGTCTACTTCTCCTTTGGCCAATAGCACAGTTATTGATAATAAACCTAATGTCTATTCACCAAATTTCAATGAAGTCAGTGAGTTAGAATCAGTAAAAACGAATGATGATGATGACATTGGGATAGAATCAATAAAAGAGAGGTTGTTTGATACTGAAGACTCAACCCTACATGGAAATACATTTGTTACTGATGGAGAAGATGAGCATGATAGTGAAAGCGAAGGTTTAAAAGAGTTTGAAAAAAAAGCAACTGACTTAACAACAAAAAAGAGTGATCAAACGATTGCTGCCAGAATGTTGAATAATCTGAGTAAAATTGGTAGATTCGACTCGGAGAAGAACATACTGAAAATTGGAGAACGTTGGTTGAACCCTAAAACTTCCAAAACTTTACTACGAGATGTTCTAACCGAAGGAGGTAAAATACAATCGGGAAATACCAATTACAGTAGATTTAAAAGCTTGCTAAATGATGAAGGAATCACAACTGTCAGGAAATCCCTACGTCAAACACGTGGGAGCCAGAAGAAAAAGTTGGTCATTCCCGGTACTAATTCATGGACATCGACACGCTAAAAGAGTTGTATTACAATCCTGCATTACATACATCTCTACGAGGAGCTAGAGCTTTACTGAAAGCTCGTAGAAAACGAGAGGGAGAAAAAAGAATCCGTGAATGATTGAGTGGTGAGGATGCCTACACGTTACATAAAAGAGTTGTAACTAAGTTTAAGCGTCGTCCTACAATTGCAGCTGGAATAGGGGAACAGTTACAGGTAGATTTGATGGATGTTCGATCTCGAAAAGAAGAAAATAATAATACAGCATTTTTACTGACTGCTGTTGATTCTCTATCTAGAAAAGGTTGGGCTGTGTCGCTCATCAACAAATCAGGGCAGGTAGTAGCAAGAGGATTGAGAAGAATACTAGAAGGGGAAAACTATAAAGCTTTACAATCCGATAAAGGTAAAGAGTTTGACAACATCAATGTCAAGACTCTGCTGGCGGAAAAAAAAATCAAGCGCTTTACAACCGAAAATGAAACGATAAAGGCATCAATGGTGGAGCGTTTTAACAGAACTTTAAAAGAGAAGATATATAGATATTTGACATATAAAGATGATGACAGATACATTGATGTTTTACCAGAAATGGTTAATGCATACAACAACACAATTCATGGTGCTATAGGTATGAGACCGAATGATGTGAATTTTCAAAATCAGGAACTTGTATGGAATCGTGTGTATGAAGGAGGTGAACATAGTTTAACTCAAAAAGCAAAACTAAAGATTGGGGACTATGTGAGAATAAGTAAGGCAAGAGGAGCGTTTGAAAGAGGATACACCCCGAATTGGACGATTGAGATTTTTATAATCACTGATGTACTTATTGATGAAAAACCTGTTGTATATAGAGTGAAAGATTTGGCTGAGGAGATGATTGATGGTACCTTTTACGAAAAAGAGTTGCAAAAAGTAAAAAAACCCACGATTTTCAGAATTGAAAAGATATTGGGAAGAAGAACAAGAGGAGGTAAAAGACAGATTCTGGTCAAGTGGTTAGGTTACGGAGAAAAGTTCAACGAGTGGGTAGATGAATAGTTTATAAGGAAAGAACGTTCGATATAATCATCATACGTTGGGAAAATGTCGATGCTGATAACTTTACCCTCAAACTCTAGCGGTGAAGAGTTTCCTGATAATAGCAAATCCGAATTTACAGTGAGACTGTATAAATATTTGGTTATCAATGGTGGTAAATGGGAGGTAGGTCTGCTAGATATGTCTCATTCTAATAATTGGAAGAATGTTACCGAAGGGAAAATATATCTAGAAAAGACTGATGTCTCTGGTAAAAGCGAAAAGTCCTTCATCTTAATCGGTAATGGAAGATACGATAGTTTGGAGGAGTTGAAGGAGATTATACGAAAGAGAATGAGTGAAATGGATTTAGACAAAAATCTCACCATCTCCTACAACAAAATCACGAACACCACTTTACTAACTAACAGCGATCCTGATACTACCATAAGCTTTTCCAAAGATCTAGCATATATTTTTAGATTTTAACCAAAAACTACGTATCCTCATGGTAGATACAATAATATCTCACCTCCTGATATAAATTCCGGTCTAACATCTCTGTATGTTTATTCCAACATTGTTGATAATAGAATGGTAGGAGATACAAATGTACCTTTACTGAGAGTAGTTCCGGTTCAAGGAAAGAAGAATAATGTTGTGTATCAAGAATTCAAAAATCCTCACTATGTCGATGCTTCATCAGTAAATAGTAATCTGATTCAAGTACTTATAACGAGTGACTACGGCCAACGAATACCATTTGATGGTGGAAAGGTTGTGTTGACGGTTCACTTTAGAGAGAAACAATTATAATGAGTTTGGTACGATACACCCTTGAGGACTCGAAAGATTTTTTTGATGAGTACTACAAGATGCAAGCTGGAAATGGAATTGGAGTGTATAGTGGACGGCGGGTGATGCCTAATATGAGAGGAAATGGTCTTGGTAGTCTTTTTTCAAGTATACTTAAATCCGCAGCACCAATGCTGAAAAGAGGAGCGATTAGTTTGGGGAAAAGAGCACTGTCTGTAGGTGAAAATGTAGCGTGTGATGTCATCGATGGACAAAGCTTTGCAGCATCGGCAAAGAAGAGGGGGTTGGCAGAGTTGAATGATCTGGGGGGAGATGTGCTTAATGCAGTCCATCTAGATAGTGTGAAAAGGAAAAAAACAAGAGGTGGAAAGAAAAGGAGAGGTGTTGGTAAACGTGGCATATTGTAATAGCAGCAGAATCCGATATAAAGACAGCAGAGCTTGATATCTGTATTCATTAAGCGATAACGCTTCAAGCAATCAGCACTCGCAAAAGATGGCTAGCTTAAATGGGACAACAGGTAATAAGTTGGAAGGCTCTTCCTACAACATAAATCCATCATTGGATGTATTTGCTACGGAACCAACAAACATATTGGTAGAGAGATCGGAATACGTTGTCATCAGACCTGATAGGTTAGATCCTTATGGTAGTATTGAGTTAACCTTGTCAGGGAGCACTGAACATTACACAGATCTCTACAACTCGTTTGTGCAAGTTGAAGCCACGGTTGTTCAAGATGATGGAACCGATATTCAAGTTAATGATGATGATGCAGCTGTGTGGATGGGGGATTCAATGCATACATTATTCAGCGAGTTGAAAATGTCGATAGAAGGAACCACTGTTGAATACGCTAACAACTACGGTTTACGCTCCTACTTTTCACAACTACTCGAAAACAGTGCAGACAGAAAGAAATATCAAGGTAAGATGGAAGGATGGATGTATGATGATTCAACTAGCAGAGACGCTGCTGAACACAAAACTGCAGATAAGAAAAGGAGGAGAGCTCTAATCATAGGTGGAAAGACAATAGAATTAACTGGAAAACTTCATCTCGCATTATTTCAGCAAAAAAAACTAATAATTCCAGGCCCTAGTATGCAGCTGGAGTTTGAGCGAGCCTCCAGCAAACTAGCTTTGTTTGCTGCAGATGAGGCGCCTACAGGAGGAGCGAAAATTAGAATTGATAAATTTGAACTTCATCTTTGTAAAGTGACGGTGAATCCTACAATACAAAACTCCCAACTCAGTTTGGCGTCGGAAGGTCACAACTACATTTATCCAGTTGATCGAAAACGGATAAAACTTTATGGAATTCGTGCTGGTGTTGCGCAGATCGACATCACTTTGGAAGAAAACAAACAAAAACCTAAACAAATATATTTAGGTTTAATTGATCACAATGCAATGAACGGTCGTTTCGCCTTGAATCCATATAGAATGAAACACGCTAATGTTTATAGTATTGTATTGAGAGTTGGTGATTGTCCAATTGGAAGGAGATTTGAGCCAAATTATGCTAGAGGGATTTTTGGAAGAGAATATCATCAGTTTCTACACGCTACCGGAACTTTGCTTGAAGGTGATAGTCTTGGTATTACGAAAGAACAATACCTTGATGGTACTACACTTTATGGATTTGATTTGACTGGCGATGTTCTTAAAGAAGGATTTCACTCTATGAAAAATGTCACAACAAGTGTGGAAATTCGTTTTAGCACTAACACGACTGATGGATTATCCCCGGTAGAATACTTTGTAAAAGACGGTGTGTTGGAGATGGACAGCATTCTTCAATTAACTATCGCGGGAGACGCAGTGCTTTAAACAGAAAGTTAGAGATGAATACCACGCAAATTCGTTCGATCTTATCTTCAGACGTTTTATGTCAAAGCGTAAGGATTCACGTTGGAGCTAGAGAACAGTTTTGGAAGCAAATTTGCAATTTTCCAACAGGATGTTTTGTATTCAACACCCATTATTCTCACCAACCTGGAGAGCATTGGTTGGCTGTGTACGCTAATGATTCAGAGGTGGATTTTTTTTACTCGTTTGGACGTTCTGTTTCCTTTTACCCAGATGTCAATGAAATACTAAGTATTCATGGAGGATATGAAACAATACAAAGTAATGAAACACAACTACAAAATTTTTGTCAACTGTATGTGGTGATTATTGTGTATACTTTTGTTTACTGAGAAGTAGAGGGTGGAGTATGGATGAAATTGTTAGAAGTTTACGAGATATAGGAGATAGTGAGATGAGAGATCACGCAATACGAAGATTTATCATACAGACTTATCCTAACTTCAAGTTCATACAAGATAATGCAGTAGAAGGAATAGATGGAGTGCATATACAAGGAGCTAATTTACTAAGTAAATTGTTAAAATAAATTATTATAATTGATTTTTTATTTGTTATAACAAATAAAATGAATAAAATACAACTTATCTCATTATTTGTGCTAAACACTACAGACCTATAAAAACTATTATTTTGTAATGTTCCAAGCAAGAAGTAAATAAGATCTTCTCATTTTCTTCCTCAGGAGCGGTCTTTAGTTATATCTAAAAGACATAGTAACTAATGACTCTATCATACATAGTTATATGAATTAATTTTTACAAAAATACTTCGGAACCTACTTTAAATAGATATGAAACTTACCATCATAGAAGACGAGACATGTCCTTTGTGTTATCAATTAAGACCTCGATGTGCTGTTCTGGACAGTTCTCTTTTTCATTTTCATCAAAGTAGGAGAGAAAGGTGTGTTGCGGCAAAGTATCAAACAGTTCTGAGGCTTGAATGAAAGCTTGGAGAGTCGAGAGTAGAATGACATTGTAGGAAATCATGTTGTTCGTATTTTGGCTTAGTCCTTTGAATACGATTACACCGCTTTTTTCCGACACCACAGATGAAGCTATTTGAGGAGGAATGGAAATATCTCCAATCAATAGCTCTCCATTCACCATCATCTGTAATTAGCCACTAGAGTATCGGCAGTCTTGTTCCAACGAGTATCACATTTTCTTAGCATTCCAGGATTCTCATAAGCTATAACACTTCCTGCCAGAAAATCGTGTAGGTGAGCAACACTGAAATAAGCCTGTATTTGTCTCATACTCTTGCCGTACAATGAGTTGAATGGATCATTAATCTTTTGATTACATCCTTGAGAATCAGCGGTACGAAAAATCGCATCTCCTGTCTTCCCTTCTCCCATATAAATTAAAACAATTGGACGTGTTTGCTTAGCTTTATTAACAAGCAGTCCTATTTCGGTTGAAACATCACTCTTCACTCGAGTTCTCTTTTTATCCTTTCGGTAGTTGTAAATGATGGCACACTTTGATTCATCACGAAATTCAATAGACAACACCTCTATAACTGATGGTACTGGTAGTTCGCAGACTTCCATGGACTCTTCAAGTTTTTTTAGACTATCTGGAGAGAGAGAGTTTATTAACCCGGCGCTCTTGTAGGTGAGAGTGGTTAGTTCATTACTTCCGGCATCTTGAAAGGGTATTCTGGTGTGACGAAAAAGCATTTCGTCTCCAACATCCGTCAAAACTAGTTTTTTGCACTTCGAGCCAGTTTCAATATCATCTTTTGTAAAATCAATGAAAGATCGTTTCCTCATCGATGTTCTTTTTGAAGACAGCTTGTTAGTAGGAGATGTGAATGAAGTAAAATCTTGTTGGGATTCTGGTTCATCAACCACCAATTGACTTTCCGGCATATCAAAGATAGGAGAAGGTGATGGGGAAAGGGTTTGCTGGGGTCCTGCTTCTTCATTCATCGGTTGGCTTCCTTTGTCTTGAGTATTCATTCTGAAAAAAAACAAAACATTTTGTTTAATTTTTTGTAATTAATTTTAAAAGATCATAAAGATCATAAGCCTTCAGCTAGTTGTGTTAGCTAACAGAAAATAAATATTTTTACTCTTACCTTTATAAAGAAGGTGAGCTCCTAGTAGTTGCAATAGAAGGTTTAGTAGATGTTGCTTCTCCGCTAGCCGTTGTAGAACTGGATGCTTTCTGTGTGAAAACAGTGGCTCTTAAATAGGTAAAGTTGCACTGATAAAATCCTATGAATCAGCATTTTTTCACGCGAATACAACTCAATGCTTTCTCGCGAATAAATAATTTATTTTCACGCGAATGGAAACCGTTGCTTTCGCGGGAATGAAATTTTTATTTTCACGCGAATACAAACCAATGCTTTCGCGGGAATAACTAATTTATTTTCACGCGAATAACAACCAATGTTTTCGCGGGAATAAATAATTTATTTTCACGCGAATGGAAACCATTGCTTTCGCGGGAATAAATAATTTATTTTCACGCGAATGGAAACCGTTGCTTTCGCGGGAATAACAATTTTATTTTCACGCGAATACAAACTAATGCTTTCGCGGGAATAACTCATTTATTTTCACGCGAATGGAAACCGTTGCTTTCGCGGGAATAGAAATTTATTTTCACGCGAATACAAACCAATGCTTTCGCGGGAATAAATAATTTATTTTCACGCGAATAACAACCAATGTTTTCGCGGGAATAAATAATTTATTTTCACGCGAATGGAAACCATTGCTTTCGCGGGAATAAATAATTTATTTTCACGCGAATGGAAACCGTTGCTTTCGCGGGAATAACAATTTTATTTTCACGCGAATACAAACTAATGCTTTCGCGGGAATAACTCATTTATTTTCACGCGAATGGAAACCGTTGCTTTCGCGGGAATAGAAATTTATTTTCACGCGAATACAAACCAATGCTTTCGCGGGAATAAATAATTTATTTTCACGCGAATGGAAACCGTTGCTTTCGCGGGAATAAAAATTTTATTTTCACGCGAATACAAACCAATGCTTTCGCGGGGATAAATAATATATTTTCACGCGAATGGAAACCGTTGCTTTCGCGGGAATAAAAATTTTATTTCCCCGCGAATACAAACCAATGCTTTCGAGGGAATAAATAATTTATTTTCACGCGAATGGAAACCGTTGCTTTCGCGGGAATAAATAATTTATTTTCACGCGAATACAAAGCAATGCTTTCGCGGGAATAAATTATTTATTTTCACACGAATACAAACCATTGCTTTCGCGGGAATAAAACAATTATTTTCACGCGAATAGAAACCGTTGCTTTCGCGAGAATAAAAAAATTATTTTCCCGCGAATAAAACAGGAATATTTCACGCCAATAACACTATTATGATAGAGTTTTCGCGTGAGTGTTTTCAATGGTTATAAGCTAAATGAGTAGGAGTGGCTTATAGTATATAAGAACAGCTCTCTCTGTATAGAAATCATTCTCTCCAGCAATAACCTCAGAAGCATCAACTACTACAATAACCTCAGGAGTATCAACTACTACAGCTGATTTCTTGGTGATAAGGTAAGAATTAATAGAAAAACTATTTAATAGAAGTTAAAATGTAACTATTTTACAACACTGTTTAATCATCCTATACTAACACATAACTTTTTTATTTTAGTTCACTATGAGTTCAAAGTCATATACAATAACAGACTTCCTCCCGAAGATTTATCAGAAATATATTAAAGAAAATGTAGCCGTGCAGGAAAATGCGAAATATCCATTGACATTGCAAGCTGCGTTATTCTGTATAACGCAGCATTTGCTAACTTTAGCATCTTTATACGGAGAACTATCACCCATACAGTACCAACCACTTACATTACACCAGAATGCTGACAATCAAGAAACATTATTACGACTAACAATTCAAAACAATTTTGAGACAGTTTTAAAAATGTCTAAAATCGTGAATATTAACCAGTTTTTAAAAAAAATTAAAAGAAAGGTTTGGGATCAAGATCTCACTCAAAGATTAGTTAAAGCCCAATGGACTGAAGAATTAATGCGCGAGTTTAAGCCCAATATTTTACGTTATATTCAAACGGATGAATGTTTATATACATCTATTGCCTCGTTTGAAGTTACGTTATGGCTTTTTCAAGAATATAAACTTTAATATATACAATCATGCAATGTTTAATTTCTATTCAATGTACATAAATATATATAGCTATCGAATAAGTTCAAATTATGTAAAAAAATTATCAAAACTTAAATGCCATACATTCAAAATCTAGATGTCATATAAGTTCAAATTAAGTAAAAAAATAATCAAAACTCAAATGCCACTCGAATGCCCCTCAAATAAAATCCAATATAAACTCGGCGAATTCATTCAACGCCGTAACCCATTGCATAACCCCCGAAATATAATCCACAAAAAAACACTTGGTAGGGAGATCTGCTCATATATTACTACTGTTACTTGCTCCACATTATTATTGCTTCATACCTTCAACAATGACCTCTCTATTGTTTAATAGTTGCATGGCAACGCCGTATTGCATTGTGAATATCAATGAGTTGAGAAAAGTTTTCATTATGTTAAAACATCAACAACACTACAAGTTGGGGAAAAATTGCAGACACCAACAGAGATCTGCTCCTATATTACTACTAACAACACAAAACGATGTCAAATTTTCTGGATAATGGTATCAAGTGACTTCATTGCAAAAAATTTCCAGTAACACGTTTTCTCGTATAGCGAGTAAACATTTCTTTCTTTCTGAAATCCATAGATTCAACAAATAATGAAAACAATGTCCACCATTATTTTGATTTGAATTTAAAGAATTTTGTGTAGAATTCATCGAAAAGAACAACAATATTTTAAATAACTCCACATAATCAGAATGCCCAATATATTTTTTTTTTTACAGTGAACAGAAATATTGTCATTTGATGTGCAAGTTTTAGTTAGAAACAAAATAACGTCTTTGAAACCTAGCTTCACTATGAATTTGTCTTCTCCTATCTATTCCAACCAATCGTGTCTACACTTTTCTGCATTTTTAATTAGAGAATTATTTTGTCTTTATAAATATTTAAACAGTCTGAAAATAATCTAATATGACAAACTTGATAAACTATGACTGTTGAACGAAATCTGAATCTTACATAAAAGAAATTAAAATACAACTAAGTGGACAGTTTTTAAACAGAGTGCATTATACGACATCAAAATGATTTTTGTGCTATTTTAAAGCATTGTTAAGCTTTGCTAAAGGATGACTGAAGCTGCTGTTAGTTATCATGGATGTACTTTTACTGAATTTAGATGAGCAGCCTTGTGTGGAATTGTAATAAGGTAAAGTTGCGCTCCCTTTGTTTTATTAAGAGTTTTTGATCAATTTTCTTCACGCTGAGCTGTTTTCATTAGTTGGCTGGTTAACTATGTTTTATGATATTCTTATGGTTACGCATAGAGCTGAAACTTTTACAAAATGATGTTGCTCAAAAAGATTTTTCAAAAAATAATTATCAAAGTCGTTGACCTCATCTCTGGATTCATTTTGCGGATCTATGAAATCCGTGTCAGTGTCTACAAAAAAGGATATGCGAAAATATGAATAAAATATTTTTTAAAATTTACTACAATTTTTGTCCATAGGATAGCTAAAACTGTTAAAAAGGGTTTTATTGGAATTATTGAAGTCTCACTTTTTTTCCGTCTAAAACCCTTTTAGCAGATTTTCCAATTTCTGAAACCGCATCCAGAAAGTTCTGGAATTGATCAGAATATTTGCTTGGATCAGAGAGGTCATGCCAGAGACCGTTTCCAAGAAGAAAAATCAACCATTTGGTAGGTTTAAATTTCTTCTCAAACCGAACTGGACGATTGGTTTTTTTTACTTGTCTGCATATTCTGTTTCTGTCAACACAAGAGATAAAGATAGCGAAACGTATTTAAATTCAGTATATAAGTTCAACTTTAATTTACTTTCATTCTAACCTTTTCTACAGTTTACACTTTCTTGATACTTAGCAGTCAGCACTGGTACAGCTACAGCAGCATACTCAATGGCATCAGTCATCGCATCAAATGTGGAAGTACTTCATAAAAGTTAAACATTTACAAACATCATTCAAGTAATAAGTAGAAAAAATTATCTCGACAAACTTTATTTTTTGTGAAATTGAAGCTGACACTGTACTGTAAACCAAAGGCATACATTGCGCGTGTAGAACATGCAGTCAAATTTTAAAACCTAAACAATTGGAATTCACTTTTTCCTTTTGGTACACATATGAGTTAATTTGTTCAACTTCAACTGCCAAACCAAAACAGTGGACTGAATAGAATTTTGATGTTGCAAAAGTATTTTACATATCTCCATTGCTATTTCTTTAGCACTTTCACACTAGTAAGAACGCGTTTTACGTAACTGGTAATTGCCCCCCTTCACTTCCAAGCAACAGGATCCATTTACACAGTTATCTAAACATTTTGTAGATTGTCATGTACAATATGAAAAACGGTTACTAGCTATGGCTGATAACAACTGATTGTCACAGACACACTTTCACTCAATGCCAATATTTGCCAAGCTCGACTATAGTTTATGGTGAAGTCGTCTCCACTTTATATTGTGATTGAGTTATAAGACCGTCTGTCTTTGTGCAAATCCATAGCATTAGTTTTTTTTAAAAATTATGCTTGTCCTTATCCTGTTTCAACTGGTCTCATTACAAAATGATCGAAATTATGGAAACTTTTGTCCTGATAGTTTTTTGTCAGGTTTTTTAATAACCATTTTCACACATCACACTATTGTGAAAGTGGCTCAAAGAATGCCTTTTATTTCTTTTTGTGATTATCGACTAGCTAGACAATACTGTCATGTTACTCTATGTAGTTTTATGACCATCTTTATAAACCAGTATCCAATGAAGCTAGATAATTACAAAATGTGCTAGCAATATTGTAGTAGATTTTGCTGTACAAATGGAATAGAAACTAGTGTCATACCTACTGTCAAGAGAGAAATAATCCCTGCAGTACCTAGAGACTCTTCTCTCCTTTCATTACACTAGTAACCATCCACTGCTTGTGGTGTGCTTGCTGCTAATTAGCCACCATCAGGGTGCTGACTCTGTGTAGAAAGACAGACTTAGTCATGACTCGGGCAGATCTGGGATCGACCACTGCAGATTCAGCATAAACTGATGCAGGTTAGGTACTGATTCGGGGTAAGTGGACCCAGGATCCAGTAAGTAACGGTCGCAAAATCCGTCCTAAGATACTTGGTCAAAAAATGATAATTTTCTCCTATTTTCCAACACTTTTTAATGAAATAAAGTTGTTATTCCAAGTTATAAGAGGTTACCCTAGTAGTTTATTACCATAAGAGCGATGAATCATTGATTTAATTCAAAGTTTTAATTTTTTTGGTGACATTTTGTTATGCAAAATAATATAATTTTTTTCAATTTTTCAGTAATATTTTATTAATTTTAGAAATAATTAATTATTATAGACTTTTTGTTAAATTTAAAAATAAAACGACAACATATTTAATATTGTTATGAAATTCATGCGCGACTTTATATGAATTATAATGCAAGGATCTTAGGACGGATTTGGTATCCTTTTCTGACTCCAGGATCGGGTATTTGGATACCAAGGATGTTTTAGCCGAGGATCTCAGGACTAGCTTCAGCCACTCCAGGAGATGCAAATAATGACATGTCTATCCTCCACCCTCAAGACTTCCGGATCCTGACCTTTGAAAGCCCTTGAGCATGCATGGAAAAGGGGCAGTAACGACAAACAATACTGGCTTAGTAGCTCCGCCCACTTGCCCGTGGGCGCCTATATTCTTTAAACTTATGCATTCCATTCTTATTAGACAGTATGTTTAGCCTTGTATTATGACTGGTTGGATTCACTCCCTGTGCATGTGATTGGCCACCTTATTATCTAGGTCAATAATTCTCTCTGGTTTTGCCTGTAAAAGACTGAATTATCTCTGTATTCATTGCATTATGTTTTATACCTTCTGCCAGGGATTATCTATGCTTTTGCTCTTGTGGATAGCCTCCCTAGAGCTGAAAACTACATGTTCTATCATTAGTAGTAGCAGCGGTGGGATGGTAGTGGTGGTAGTAGTAGTTGTATATTGTCTTCTGTAGTAGACTTAGTTGGGCTAGTAGCAACAGTTATATTAGGTGAGTTACATATAAATTAATGTTCCATAAAATATTTAGATGAAAAAAAATGTTTAGTTATCAAATTTTACCTTATAACTATTTATGTTATATAATAAGTTGACAATTATATCAGTAAAAATGTCAATAAACTAATCTAACAGAAAACCTCTTTGTATCAGTTTTGCTGACGCTCTATAAGTTTATTATTAGACTTGATACTCTTAAATCAACATTTAAATCCATTCAACTTGAATTGTGAACACTTGTATTTCAGGATGAACTTGTCACTCTGTACATTGATTTCTTGTCTCTTCAAATGTTGAGAGAAAAACTACAATATAAACGTTATGGCAGCGGCTTGTCTATTTAATCATGATTCTCACATGATCAGAATAAATAAGTTAACACCGTTAACTTATTTATTGCAACAACTCTTTTTTTTCTATTTTTCAGCTACCGAAACAATGGTTTACTTGAGGGAAGTGTCTTCAACGAAGCATAACTACAGATAAACCAACAATTGCTGTATACAAGTGACTTTTTTACTTTATCTTATGGCGTGTTAATTCAAAATGCGGTCTGAATCAACGATTATTTAAAAGTAATTTAGAGCAAAAATTTCCCAAAGATTTCAAGTCTCTTGGTCTTATAGCTGAAGGCTGGTTCACATACGTATCGTAAATGCTCGCAAGTGATCGCAGATCCCCGTACGGCCATATGCGATGTATGTGAACCTAGATTTGCAGTGGCTTGTACGACGTCACACGCTGTCAAAGAGGCTAGTAGAAAAGTTCAGCTAAACAACTTTCCTGCGACGTTGTACGATAGGGCGTACAATTTTCTTACTTTCTTTCTCAAAAACCACAGTTAGGTCAAAGTTACTCATGTAAACATGGCTGCCATCAAAAAATTATAATAATTAATAAAATTATCATTGTTTAATTATGAATGATGATTATTATTTATTATTAATTTTCTGAATAATATATTATGATAGTTGATTTAAATGTATAAATATATAAGTAGTAATATATGAGCAGATCTCCCTACCAAGTGTTTTTTTGCGGATTTGACCTTGGAGTTGAGACAATGGGTTACGGCGTTGGATGAATTCGCCGAGTTTATATTGTATTTTACTTGAGGGGTATTTGAGTGGCATTTGAGTGGCATTTAAGTGGCATCTGAGTTTTGATAATTTTTTTACTTAATTTGAACTTATATGGTATCTAAATTTTGAATGTATGGCATTCAGGTTATGATAATTATTACATAACTGTATACATAATTATAACTCATAGGGTATCTAGATTTTGAATGTAAGGCATTTAAGGTTTGATAATTTTCTGTAATTCCGACTCATATGATATCTTGAGAGAGAGGAGATATATCTACATTGAATAAATACAGTGATTAAAAATGAAACAATATGTGAATATATACATTTATTGTGTAATAAGTAGGGAAAATCTCTCCATATAATATAGCTAGAGTCAGTAAATACTAAGTAATAACAATTAATACATAGTCTTTTTTTACAATGATGTCTTTGATGTAGTGATGTTATATCTTAAGAAGGGAGACTTTTGTTTTATGTGCTTTTGAATTCGTAATGAACTAAAATAAAAAGTTATGTATTAGTATAGAATGATTAAACAAAAATTTAAAATAATTACATGAAATTGAATTATAGCTTTAGTTACATTGGATAGTTTACATTATATAGAAAAGGGAAATAGCTCACCAAGTCACATTGTCCAACTTGTTTTTTGAATTAGAGACTATCCATCGCTAAAACACTCATCATTTTTTTTCAGCAACATATCCTGTCTCAAAATCATCAAAGTCTCCACGTAGAAAATCTTCAAGTTCATCATCATCATCAATTTCTAATATTGTTTTGTTGTGCTTTGCTTGATCACAATATTGTTTCCAATACATTCGACCGAGACAGTATGGAGAGCAAAATGAAAGATCGTATTCTGTCTTAAATTTTCCGTGGGTTGTTTTTCCTCTGTAGATCATCACACCTGGAGTATATTTGTTAGCTTCTGAAGCATATTTGTCTGGTATGGCAAGCGTCTTCAACAGCGTTTCTCCACATTGTTCAATGCTATAACGGATACAAATTACATTCGACTGCCCTCCTTTAAATCGATGAGGAACGAATCTATCAACAACATCTTGGTAAGGAAAAATAGCGCCGGGTTGAAAACTATTGAGGGTGTTGATGTTCAAGAAGCGTTTGAGCTGACCTTTAGTCAATGTACTAAAATATAGTGATTCCTCTTCAGCTTTCTTTTTGCTTAGAGGATGTCTGGTAACACGTCTGACATCATACCAAAGAACGCTTTTATTTTTTGGTTTTCCCTTTCTACCCAAATATACAACGTTAAACGGAGGGGGGTAATTATCACAGTTGAAGTTTTTAGCTATTTCAACTGGACAGAGGAGTATTTTGGGTTCGAGTTCATTTATATCTGAAGGATCATGGTAGTGTACTTGAGAATATCTACACTTCTCCTTACTTGATGGATGTATCACACCAGTCACTCGCATAATGCTTGGGATAGGAAGATCTTCAAATGTTTTGCAAATCGGAACTTTTGGTGAGTCAATCACTTGAGAACCTTTAGACTTTTCTAATTCCCTAGCTCTCCTTTCGTTGAGACATTCAACTGTTAAATGAGTTATAGCTGCACTCTCCATTGTTTGCTTATCAACGGAAGTAGTTTGTTTTCTCACTATTTGTTTTCGTTTCCTTACTATTCGCTTTTTTGGAGCAGTTTTCCTTCTCTTAGGAGTTGTTTTGCCGTTTTTCATTTTATTTTCTGTTGGATATGGATCTGTGCTAAGGAGCTCTTCAGAAAGAGCATCCATAACATTCTAAAAATAAAAGGGTAATATTTGCATGAGTGGCTAAGAGTGTATTTATTACTTAGAGTGTCTTATATATATATATATATGTATTTATGCCAAAAGCAGTTAAGATCATAGAGTTATGGTAGATTGAGAATGTGCTTATTAAACTATTGGGATGTGGAGACAGACAACAAAGGATGCATTCAAATATATATATATATATATGTATTTACTTAATATCATACCGCTTTTAACATCTCAATTGGTAAGAAATAAAATATAATAGTTTGAACAAAATATTGTAAAATAATAAAAAACAACTAAAAATTTTTCATAAATATGTATGAAACGCTTCTAACATTAGTTCTAAAATACCTACAGAAGAGGATAGAGCTTTATCTATTTGGACATAATTATAAATATGCTTTCTGAATTTATAAAAAGTTTTTTTGTTCCACGTCATGTTGTATAATTTTTTGAAAACTATTTGATTCCAAGCACTTCTTTCAATTTCTTTTAAAAAATTATTAATATTAACGACTTCCACCATTGACAAAACGATTTCGAAACCGTTTTTTATAATGTCATCAAAACGTTCTGTAGATATATCACGTTTCTTACAACACATCCCCATACTCATCATGTGTTGAGTTATACAGAATATTATAACTTGAAATGTCAAACGTTCTACAGCTTTTTCTTCAACAACATCATTATTTATCACATAGTTATGATACATTTCTGGAAGGAAGTCCTTTAAGTAGATTGGATTTGTTGTTGCATTGTTCTAAAATACAAGCGATAATTAGATAACTAAAATAATTAAAGGTGTTCAACAGGTGTTAAATAGTATTTTTTATTAATTCTTACCTTTTCATCAGGCTGAGATTCCGACTTTAGATACAATGGTTGACTTTCTACGACTTGAGTATTCATTCTGAAAAAACAGAAAAAATTGGTTCAATTCTTTATAACCAATTTAAAGATAGATATGTCATAAAGCCTTCAGATAGTTGTGTTAGCTAGCGGAAATATTTGAATTTAAGTTTTACCTTTATGAAGAGAGAACTCTTAGTAGTTGCAATGGAAGATGTAGTAGATAGATGTTGCTCCTTTGCTCACTGTTGTTGAACTGGATGCTTTCTGTCTGAAACCGTTGTCTCTTATATAGGTGAATGTGTGAAAATAAATCTTTTATTCCCGCGAAAGCATTGGTTTGTATTCGCGTGAAAATAAATTGTTTATTCCCGCGAAAGCAACGGGTTCCATTCGCGTGAAAATAAATTATTTATTCCCGCGAAAGCATTGGTTTTTATTCGCCTGAAAAAAAAATGTTTATTCCCGCGAAAGCAACAGTTTCCATTCGCGTGAAAATTAAATGTTTATTCCCGCAAAAGCATTGGTTTGTATTCGCGTGAAAATAAAGTATTCATTCCCGTGAAAGCAACAGTTTCCATTCGCGTGAAAATTAAATGTTTATTCCCGCGAAAGCATTGGTTTGTATTCGCGTGAAAATAAAGTATTCATTCCCGCGAAAGCAACAGTTTCCATTCGCGTGAAAATAAAATGTTTATTCCCGCAAAAGCATTGGTTTGTATTCGCGTGAAAATAAAGTATTCATTCCCGCGAAAGCAACAGTTTCCATTCGCGTGAAAATTAAATGTTTATTCCCGCGAAAGCATTGGTTTGTATTCGCGTGAAACTAAAGTATTCATTCCCGCGGAAGCAACAGTTTCCATTCGCGTGAAAATAAAATGTTTATTCCCGCGAAAGCATTGGTTTGTATTCGCGTGAAAATAAAGTATTCATTCCCGCGAAAGCAACAGTTTCCATTCGCGTGAAAATAAAATGTTTATTCCCGCAAAAGCATTGGTTTGTATTCGCGTGAAAATAAAGTATTCATTCCCGCGAAAGCAACAGTTTCCATTCGCGTGAAAATAAAATGTTTATTCCCGCAAAAGCATTGGTTTGTATTCGCGTGAAAATAAAGTATTCATTCCCGCGAAAGCAACAGTTTCCATTCGCGTGAAAATTAAATGTTTATTCCCGCGAAAGCATTGGTTTGTATTCGCGTGAAAATAAAGTATTCATTCCCGCGAAAGCAACAGTTTCCATTCGCGTGAAAATAAAATGTTTATTCCCGCGAAAGCATTGGTTTGTATTCGCGTGAAAATAAAGTATTCATTCCCGCGAAAGCAACAGTTTCCATTCGCGTGAAAATTAAATGTTTATTCCCGCGAAAGCATTGGTTTGTATTCGCGTGAAAATAAAGTATTCATTCCCGCGAAAGCAACAGTTTCCATTCGCGTGAAAATAAAATGTTTATTCCCGCGAAAGCATTGGTTTGTATTCGCGTGAAAATAAAGTATTCATTCCCGCGAAAGCAACAGTTTCCATTCGCGTGAAAGTTAAATGTTTATTCCCGCAAAAGCATTGGTTTGTATTCGCGTGAAAATAAAGTATTCATTCCCGCGAAAGCAACAGTTTCCATTCGCGTGAAAATTAAATGTTTATTCCCGCGAAAGCATTGGTTTGTATTCGCGTGAAAATAAAGTATTCATTCCCGCGAAAGCAACAGTTTCCATTCGCGTGAAAATAAAATGTTTATTCCCGCGAAAGCATTGGTTTGTATTCGCGTGAAAATAAATTATTTATTCCCGCGAAAGCATTGGTGTTCTTCCGTAAAAACAATGTTTCATTAATTTAACCTTATGATAAATGGCATGATTTCAGCTATATAAGAAGCACTGTTTTTACACAGAAAGCAGTCACTTCGACATTAGCAACTGAAGGAGCAAGATCTACTACAACATCATCTACTACAACTGCTAGAAGGACTTTTCTGTTTGGAGGTAAGTCAACTTGATTGAGTATAAATTTAATTTTTTATCGATTTAGTTACTAACAGCGGTATGATATTGAGTAAATATATATATATGTATATATATCTTCAAATTGGTTTGAAAAAGAAATCATAACATGGATTTTTACTTTATCTTTTAGAATGTCGACACAAGTCAATACAAAACAACTGAAGAATAAAGAACCAAAACCTTCACAAGATAAGGTGATTGATGACAATGTACTTCTTCAACGCACTATGATTCCCTTTCAAAGCGCCAGTCTGAATACTCTGGCAACTCTCATCATCAAAAGCGCCTCTCTGTTAAGTACTCTATCTCCAGCTTCCAGAAGAAACATTGAAAACATAGTCAAAGTTGAAGATTTACCAATACCTACAGTTATGCAGGTGTTAACCGTTGAGCTCCATGATGAAACGAACTGCACCATCATATACAACTATAAAAATGATGGAAAGGTAGTTAGAGTGAAGAGCACTATTCCATTAGCAGCAGGATTACTTGTCAATGAAGCTTCGCAAATAAGACCACTGGTTTTGATCTACATGGGTGTTGAAAAGACTGGAAAAGCAATTTTTCGTGCTGCTACAGAAACAGGAACTACTTTGAGGTGTAAGAATGTGTTTGATGTATTACCAGAAAAAAGTATGCGACAAATCAATGCTTATTTCGAGGTAGCTAATCTTCATGATTTCCCAACAGATAGTGTCATATGTTTCCAAAACCCTGAAGTTATAACAAAGTCTGACAGGCGATGGAATGGAAATGAAGAGAAGTAGTAATATATGAGCAGATCTCCCTACCAAGTGTTTTTTTGTGGATTAGATTTTGGAGTTTAGACAATGGGTTACGACGTTGGGTGAATTCGCCGAGTTTATATTGTATTTTACTTGAGGGGTATTTGAGTGGCATTTGAGTGGCATTTAAGTGGCATTTGAGTTTTGATTAGTTTTTTACTTAATTTGAACTTATGAATTTTGAATGTGTGGCATTCAAGTTTTGATAATCTTGTACATAATTATATACATAACTTTAACTCATAGAGCATCTAGATTTTGAATGTATGGCATTTAAGTTTTGATATTTTTTGTAATTCGACCCATTATATCTACATTGAATAAATACAGTAATTAAAAATGAAACAATATGTGAATATATACATTTATTGTGCAATAAGTAGGGAAAATTTCATATAATATAGCTAGAGTCAGTAAATATTAAATAATACCAAACACTACAACTTGTAATGACAATCAATGCATAAGCTTTTACTAAAAACTATCTTAAAAACCTTCAAAACATGATCCCAAATGGAAAAAAAATGGATAAAGTTAGATATTCATCTATTTGTTTACATCTACAAAAAAGAGGTATTTGGTGAAATATTTTTTCGATTTATTCAATTTTCATCAATTTTTTACAAAAACAAATCATCCTCTAAATGGTTAAATTTCATCTAATTGTACAAATTTACAAAAAAACAGGGTATTTGGTAAAATATTCTTTCATTTCATTAAATATTCATTATTTTTTTGCAAAAAAAGAAATCACCCTTTAAATGGTTAAATTTTATCTGTTTGTATATCTTTACAAAAAAAACAGACTATTTGGTAAAATATTTCCTTTATTCTATTCAATTTTCATTAATTTTTTCAATAATTGCTTAAATATAAATTATTCATTATATTCTTAGTATTAGGTGAGCAACCTATCATACAAAATTAGTTTCTTGAGTGAGGGTTTTATCCTGCATTTTCCTTTTGAATTTTTTTTCAAAAAGTTACCATTTTTTTCAAAAACAATCATTTATATATACAATTTCCATTATTTTTTTAAACAGAACAATTCCTATCTCTGAGAGGTTGGAGATATTGGGGTAGAAAACTTAGACATGATGATGAGAAGACTATGGATTTTCCTGTTTAAGAACAAACCATTTTCGATGGCAATTTCAATTCGGAAAACTAAAACAATGTAATTTTGTTTTTCAAAACGCAATCATCAGAAAGCTTTTGTCATGATGAGGAGGAGGCTATGGATTTACCCATTCAAGAACAAACCATTTTCGATGGCAACTTCAATTCTAAAAACGAATTAGAACTGAAGTATGTGGTATTACGTAATCATTTTTTTTAAAACAAGAACAAACCATTTTTGATAGCAACTTTATTTCTAAAAACTAAATCAATGTAACTTTTTTTATTCTTTGTCTCCCATGAAATTGTTCAAAACGAATTAGAACTGAAGTATGTGGTATTACATGATAATTTTTTAAAAAAAACCCATCAAAATCGACAAATTACTCCTCTAGATAGTTCAAGTTTACAATATTTGAGAATTAGTCACAATAGAAACATTAAACCTACTTGATAAAAAAGAATTTGACTGTTAAATTTAACTAATTGATTCAATGTTATTATTTGGATCTTTTGAAAATAAACATTTCAATGAAAACATCATATTTAGTCTTTGACACACTTGAAACCATTTTCCAGTAAATTTCACCAACAATATTTCAAAAATTTTTACTAGATATTTACAAGAAAAATGAGGTATTTTGGTAAAATATTCTTTTATTACATTCCTTTTTAATTTTTTATGTCTTAAAACAGGGTTTTATTACAAAGTTTTTTTGTTTTTTTCAACTTTTTTAAAAAAATAATCATTATAATATATAGTTTTCGATATTTTTTTAAAAAAATAAATATATATAGAGATTTTCACTTTATATTCTTTTATTCCATTTAATTTTCAATAATTTTTTGAGTGAGGATTTTATCCTACACCTTCCTTTTAAATTTTTTTATTTTTTTAAAAAATAATCATTGAAATATATAGTTTTCGATATTATTTTAAAAACAATGTATATATATATATATAGAGTTTTTCACTTTATATTTACAAAACTTTGGTATTTGGGAAAATATTTTTTTATTTCATTCAATTTTCAATAATTTTTTGAGTGAGAATTTTATCCTACACAATCCTTTTAAATTTTTTTATGTTTCAAAACAGAGCTTTATTACATTTTTTGAACTTTTTAAAAAATAATCATTGAAATATATAGTTTTCGATATTTTTTGATTTTTTTGTACTTTTTAACTTTTTTAAAAACTGTCAAAAAATCACCTCGATATTATTTTAAAACAATATATGTATATAGAGATTTTCACTTTATATTTACAAAACTTTGGTATTTGGGAAAATATTCTTTTATTTCATTCAATTTTTCAATAATTTTTTGAGTGAGAATTTTATCCTACACAATCCTTTTAAATTTTTTATGTTTCAAAACAGAGCTTTATTACATTTTTTTGAAATTTTTACAAAATAATCATTGAAATATATAGTTTTTCGATATTTTTTTAATTTTTTTGTACTTTTAACTTTTTTAAAAAACAGTCAAAAAATCACCAAAATACCTCTCTAGATGAATAAAATTTACAAGTAAATAATTGTAATAGAAAATACCATATCTAGTTTTTACATTCATAAAACTGTTTTATAGTAAATTTTCTGTAATACAAACTACTATAGCTTACGATATCAATGGTTACAAAGCGCTTTTCTTGAACAATATCCTTCTCGATATTCTTCTGGTATATTATTAGACCCAGGGAGGAATTCTTGTATTCCGTATTCTCTGTGATCCAATAATTGACTAAAATACAAAAGTTATTCATTATATAAATAAATTTTACCGAATTTAAATTGTACTCTTAGCTACATTAGATAGTTTACATTATATATAACAGGAAAATAACTCACTGAGTTACATCATTCAGCTCAATATTTCTTAGGGAAAGTTCTTTACTCTGTTTTCTTTTTACGATATAATGGACTAAAATAAAAAATGATGTATTAGTATAGTATGATTAAAATTAATGTAAAATAAATATAAACTTTTGTTATTTTTTCAACTTCTATGTAAAAGAAATACACTGATTACACACGAAAAAGTCCTTTTTTTCATTTGGATTCGGAATGTATAAATATAAATATATATATATATATAATTTTAAAAATTTTTTACAACAAACACTCATGATTAAGCCATTTATGTGATAAAACGTTTTTAAACTTTTATGTAAAAAAATACACTGATTACACAAAAAAGTCCTTTTTTTAATCCGAAATATATATAATTTAAAAATGTTTTACAAAAAATGTATATGAATTGATCATTTATGTGAAAAACTAAACATTTTTGTAAAATAATTATAACCTTTTGTTATTTTTTAAACTTTTATGTAAAAAAATACACTGATTGCACAAAAAAGTCCTTTTTTTAATCCGAAATAGATATAATTTAAAAATGTTTTACAAAAAATGTTTATGAATTGATCATTTATGTGAAAAACTAAACATTTTTGTAAAATAGTTATAACCTTTTGTTATTTTTTAAACTTTTATGTAAAAAAAATACACTGATTGCACAAAAAAGTCCTTTTTTTAATCCGAAATAGATATAATTTAAAAATGTTTTACAAAAAATGTTTATGAATTGATCATTTATGTGAAAAACTAAACATTTTTGTAAAATAATTATAACCTTTTGTTATTTTTTAAACTTTTATGTAAAAAAATACACTGATTACACAAAAAATTCCTTTTTTTTAATTCGAAATATATATAATTTAAAAATGTTTCACAAAAAAAGGTTATGAGTTGATCATTTATGTGAAAAATTGAACATTATTGTAAAATAATTATCACCTTTTGTTATTTTTCCAACTTTTATGTAAAAAATACACTGATGACACAACAAAATCCTTTTTTAATTCGAAATATATATATATATAACTTAAAAATGTTTTACAAAAATGTTCACAAATTTATCATTTTAAGGGGTTTTTCATTGTAAGAATACACAAAATTTTCACAAATCAACTTTTTAAAATTATGGTAAAAATTAATAAAACTTACCTATAGTGATATGAATCCCTTGAGTTATAGATTAGCTTCTCGAGAGTTTGTTCTCCACAGTTTTCTTTTTCAGCATCATCGAAGTGGTTGAGAAAATCCTCAGATTTTGGATTATCAGCCAGTTCCGAGGCTTGGACGAAGGCTTGATGAGCTGCGAGTACACTGATGTTGTAGAAAATTGAATTGTCTGCGTTTCGACTCAGACCCTTGAACAAAATCACTCCAAATCTCTCCGATGTCACAGCAGAAGCTATTTGATGAGGAATGCGCATATCTCCGATCAGTAATTCTTCATCTACAACACTTCTGTATTGAACTAGAAGAGTCTCTTCATTTCCATTCCATCGCCTGTCAGACTTTGTTATAACTTCAGGGTTTTGGAAACATATGACACTATCTGTTGGGAAATCCTGAAGATTAGCTACCTCGAAATAAGCATTGATTTGTCGCATACTTTTTTCTGGTAATACATCAAACACATTCTTACACCTCAAAGTAGTTCCTGTTTCTGTAGCAGCACGAAAAATTGCTTTTCCAGTCTTTTCAACACCCATGTAGATCAAAACCAGCGGTCTTATTTGAGAAGCTTCATTGACAAGTAATCCTGCTGCTAATGGAATAGTGCTCTTCACTCTAACTACCTTTCCATCTTTTTTATAGTTGTATATGATGGTGCAGTTCGTTTCATCATGGAGCTCAACGGTTAACACCTGCATAACTGTAGGTATTGGTAAATCTTCAACTTTGACTATGTTTTCAATGTTTCTTCTGGAAACTGGAGATAGAGTACTTAACAGAGAGGCGCTTTTGATGATGAGAGTTGCCAGAGTATTCAGACTGGCGCTTTGAAAGGGAATCATAGTGCGTTGAAGAAGTACATTGTCATCAATCACCTTCTTATCTTGTGAAGGTTTTGGTTCTTTATTCTTCAGTTGTTTTGTATTGACTTGTGTCGACATTCTAAAAGATAAAGTAAAAATCCATGTTATGATTTCTTTTTCAAAACAATTTGAAGATATATATACATATATATATATATTTACTCAATATCATACCGCTGTTAGTATCTAAATCGATAAAAATTAAATTTATACTCAATCAAGTTGACTTACCTCCAAACAGAAAAGTCCTTCTAGCAGTTGTAGTAGATGATGTTGTAGTAGATCTTGCTCCTTCAGTTGCTAAGGTCGAAGTGACTGCTTTCTGTGTAAAAACACTGCTTCTTATATAGCTGAAATCATGCCATTTATCATAAGGTTAAATTAATGAAACATTGTTTTTACGGAAGAATACCAATGCTTTCGCGGGAATAAATAATTTCTTTTCACGCGAATACAAACCAATGCTTTCGCGGGAATAAACATTTAATTTTCACGCGAATGGAAACTGTTGCTTTCGCGGGAATGAATACTTTATTTTCACGCGAATACAAACCAATGCTTTCGCGGGAATAAACATTTTATTTTCACGCGAATGGAAACTGTTGCTTTCGCGGGAATGAATACTTTATTTTCACGCGAATACAAACCAATGCTTTCGCGGGAATAAACATTTTATTTTCACGCGAATGGAAACTGTTGCTTTTGCGGGAATGAATACTTTATTTTCACGCGAATACAAACCAATGCTTTCGCGGGAATAAACATTTTTTTTTCACGCGAATGGAAACTGTTGCTTTCGCGGGAATGAATACTTTATTTTCACGCGAATACAAATCAATGCTTTCGCGGGAATAAACATTTAATTTTCACGCGAATGGAAACTGTTGCTTTCGCGGGAATGAATACTTTATTTTCACGCGAATACAAACCAATGCTTTCGCGGGAATAAACATTTTATTTTCACGCGAATGGAAACTGTTGCTTTTGCGGGAATGAATACTTTATTTTCACGCGAATACAAACCAATGCTTTCGCGGGAATAAACATTTTATTTTCACGCGAATACAAACCAATGCTTTCGCGGGAATGAACATTTAATTTTCACGCGAATGGAAACTGTTGCTTTCGCGGGAATGAATAATATATTTTCATGCGAATACAAACCAATGCTTTCGCGGGAATAAACATTTAATTTTCACGCGAATGGAAACTGTTGCTTTCGCGGGAATGAACACTTTATTTTCACACGAATACAAACCAATGCTTTCGCGGGAATAAAAATTTAATTTTCACGCGAATGGAAACTGTTGCTTTCGCGGGAATGAATACTTTATTTTCACGCGAATACAAACCAATGCTTTCGCGGGAATAAACATTTTATTTTCACGCGAATGGAAACTGTTGCTTTCGCGGGAATGAATACTTTATTTTCACGCGAATACAAACCGTTGCTTTCGCGGGAATAAATATTTTATTTTCACGCGAATACAAACCAATGTTTTCGCGGGAATAAATAATTTATTTTCACGCGAATGGAAACCGTTGTTTTCGCGGGAATAAACATTTTATTTTCACGCGAATAGAAACCAATGTTTTCGCGGGAATGAATAATTTATTTTCACGCGAATACAAACCAATGCTTTCGCGGGAATAAACATTTTATTTTCACGCGGATGGAAACTGTTGCTTTCGCGGGAATGAATACTTTATTTTCACGCGAATACAAACCAATGCTTTCGCGGGAATAAACATTTAATTTTCACGCGAATGGAAACTGTTGCTTTCGCGGGAATAAACAATTTATTTTCACGCGAATACAAATCAATGCTTTCGCGGGAATAAAAGATTTATTTTCACACATTCACCTATATAAGAGACAACGGTTTCAGACAGAAAGCATCCAGTTCAACAACAGTGAGCAAAGGAGCAACATCTATCTACTACATCTTCCATTGCAACTACTAAGAGTTCTCTCTTCATAAAGGTAAAACTTAAATTCAAATATTTCTGCTAGCTAACACAACTATCCGAAGGCTTTATGACATATCTATCTTTAAATTGGTTATAAAGAATTGAATCAATTTTTTTTGTTTTTTCAGAATGAATACTCAAGTCGTAGAAAGTCAACCATTGTATCTAAAGTCGGAATCTCAGCCTGATGAAAAGGTAAGAATTAATAAAAAATACTATTTAACACCTGTTGAACACCTTTAATTATTTTAGTTATCTAATTATCGCTTGTATTTTAGAACAATGCAACAACAAATCCAATCTACTTAAAGGACTTCCTTCCAGAAATGTATCATAACTATGTGATAAATAATGATGTTGTTGAAGAAAAAGCTGTAGAACGTTTGACATTTCAAGTTATAATATTCTGTATAACTCAACACATGATGAGTATGGGGATGTGTTGTAAGAAACGTGATATATCTACAGAACGTTTTGATGGCATTATAAAAAACGGTTTCGAAATCGTTTTGTCAATGGTGGAAGTCGTTAATATTAATAATTTTATAAAAGAAATTGAAAGAAGTGCTTGGAATCAAATAGTTTTCAAAAAATTATACAACATGACGTGGAACAAAAAAACTTTTTATAAATTCAGAAAGCATATTTATAATTATGTCCAAATAGATAAAGCTCTATCCTCTTCTGTAGGTATTTTAGAACTAATGTTAGAAGCGTTTCATACATATTTATGAAAAATTTTTAGTTGTTTTTTATTATTTTACAATATTTTGTTCAAACTATTATATTTTATTTCTTACCAATTGAGATGTTAAAAGCGGTATGATATCAAGTAAATACATATATATATATATATATATTTGAATGCATCCTTTGTTGTCTGTCTCCACATCCCAATAGTTTAATAAGCACATTCTCAATCTACCATAACTCTATGATCTTAACTGCTTTTGGCATAAATACATATATATATATATATAAGACACTCTAAGTAATAAATACACTCTTAGCCACTCATGCAAATATTACCCTTTTATTTTTAGAATGTTATGGATGCTCTTTCTGAAGAGCTCCTTAGCACAGATCCATATCCAACAGAAAATAAAATGAAAAACGGCAAAACAACTCCTAAGAGAAGGAAAACTGCTCCAAAAAAGCGAATAGTAAGGAAACGAAAACAAATAGTGAGAAAACAAACTACTTCCGTTGATAAGCAAACAATGGAGAGTGCAGCTATAACTCATTTAACAGTTGAATGTATCAACGAAAGGAGAGCTAGGGAATTAGAAAAGTCTAAAGGTTCTCAAGTGATTGACTCACCAAAAGTTCCGATTTGCAAAACATTTGAAGATCTTCCTATCCCAAGCATTATGCGAGTGACTGGTGTGATACATCCATCAAGTAAGGAGAAGTGTAGATATTCTCAAGTACACTACCATGATCCTTCAGATATAAATGAACTCGAACCCAAAATACTCCTCTGTCCAGTTGAAATAGCTAAAAACTTCAACTGTGATAATTACCCCCCTCCGTTTAACGTTGTATATTTGGGTAGAAAGGGAAAACCAAAAAATAAAAGCGTTCTTTGGTATGATGTCAGACGTGTTACCAGTCATCCTCTAAGCAAAAAGAAAGCTGAAGAGGAATCATTATATTTGAGTACATTGACTAAAGGTCAGCTCAAACGCTTCTTGAACATCAACACCCTCAATAGTTTTCAACCCGGCGCTATTTTTCCTTACCAAGATGTTGTTGATAGATTCGTTCCTCATCGATTTAAAGGAGGGCAGTCGAATGTAATTTGTATCCGTTATAGCATTGAACAATGTGGAGAAACGCTGTTGAAGACGCTTGCCATACCAGACAAATATGCTTCAGAAGCTAACAAATATACTCAAGGTATGATGATCTACAGAGGAAAAACAACCCACGGAAAATTTAAGACAGAATACGATCTTTCATTTTGCTCTCCATACTGTCTCGGTCGAATGTATTGGAAACAATATTGTGATCAAGCAAAGCACAACAAAACAATATTAGAAATTGATGATGATGATGAACTTGAAAATTTTCTACGTGGAGACTTTGATGATTTTGAGACAGGTTATGTTGCTGAAAAAAAATGATGAGTGTTTTAGCGATGGATAGTCTCTAATTCAAAAAACAAGTTGGACAATGTGACTTGGTGAGCTATTTCCCTTTTCTATATAATGTAAACTATCCAATGTAACTAAAGCTATAATTCAATTTCATGTAATTATTTTAAATTTTTGTTAAGGTAATAATTAATAAAAAAGTACTATTTAGTAAGAGTTTGTAGTTGTTTTAAATTTCTGTTTAACCATTCTATACTAATACATAACTTTTTATTTTAGTTCATTATGGAATCAAAAGTACATAAAACAGAAGTCTTCCTTCCTAAGTTTGTATTATTTAATATTTACTTACTCTAGCTATATTGTATGAGATTTTCCCTACTTATTACACAATAAATGTATATGTTCACATATTGTTTCATTTTTAATCACTGTATTTATTCAATGTAGATATATCTCCTCCCTCCTCTCTCCTCTTTTTATCTCTCCTCTCTCTCAACATACTCTCTCCTCTACCAAATACTCCTCTCTCCTCTCTTGCAGTTATTTCCCAAATACTGTAGATTTTAACCATCTAGAGATCTAATTTGGTAATTTTCCAACATATTTTATAGCATTTAATATACTTAATATGTAATAAATGTATATTATTCAATGTAAATGTAAATATATCCATAAATATGTACATAATTATCCATATATACATAAATGTATAAAAAACTAAAAAAAATCTCTCCTCTCTCTCCTCTCTCTTCTCTCCTCTCTCATCTCTCCTCTCCCCTCTCTCCAGAAGATTTTCCCTACTTATTATGTAATCAGGTATATAATCATATAGTTTTCATTTTTGAACAATATATTTGTTCAATGTAGATATATCTCCTCTCTCTATGTAGATATAAATATAGCCATAAATATGTACATAACTAACCATATATACATGAATGTATAGAAAACTAAAAAATCTCTCTCCTCTCTCTCTCTCCTCTCTCATCTCCCATCTCTCCTCTCTCCTCTCTCCTCACCCCTCTCTCTCAAGATACCATATGAGTTCGAGTTATGTAAAAAAGTTATCAAAACTTGAATGCCATACATTCAAAATCTATATGCCATATAAGTTCAAATTAAGTAAAAAACTAATCAAAACTCAAATGCCACTTAAATACCATTCAAATGCCACTCAAATACCCCTCAAGTAAAATACAATATAAACTCGGCGAATTCATCCAACGCCGTAACCCATTGTCTCAACTCCAAGATCAAATCCACAAAAAAACACTTGGTAGGGAGATCTGCTCATATATTACTACTAAGAGACTCTTCTAGTTCAATACAGAAGTGTTGTAGATGAAGAATTACTGATCGGAGATATGCGCATTCCTCATCAAATAGCTTCTGCTGTGACATCGGAGAGATTTGGAGTGATTTTGTTCAAGGGTCTGAGTCGAAACGCAGACAATTCAATTTTCTACAACATCAGTGTACTCGCAGCTCATCAAGCCTTCGTCCAAGCCTCGGAACTGGCTGATAATCCAAAATCTGAGGATTTTCTCAACCACTTCGATGATGCTGAAAAAGAAGACTGTGGAGAACAAACTCTCGAGAAGCTAATCTATAACTCAAGGGATTCATATCACTATAGGTAAGTTTTATTAATTTTTACCATAATTTTAAAAAGTTGATTTGTGAAAATTTTGTGTATTCTTACAATGAAAAACCCCTTAAAATGATAAATTTGTGAACAATTTTGTAAAACATTTTCAAGTTATATATATATATATATTTCGAATTAAAAAAGGATTTTGTTGTGTCATCAGTGTATTTTTTTACATAAAAGTTGGAAAAATAACAAAAGGTGATAATTATTTTACAAAAATGTTCAGTTTTTCACATAAATGATCAACTCATAACCTTTTTTTGTAAAACATTTTTAAATTATATATATTTCGGATTAAAAAAAGGACTTTTTTGTGTAATCAGTGTATTTTTTTACATAAAAGTTTAAAAAATAACAAAAGGTTATAATTATTTTGCAAAAATGTTTAGTTTTTCACATAAATGATCAATTCATAAACATTTTTTGTAAAACATTTTTAAATTATATCTATTTCGGATTAAAAAAAGGATTTTTTTGTGCAATCAGTGTATTTTTTTACATAAAAGTTTAAAAAATAACAAAAGGTTATAATTATTTTACAAAAATGCTTAGTTTTTCACATAAATGATCAATTCATAAACATTTTTTGTAAAACATGTTTAAATTATATCTATTTCGGATTAAAAAAAGGACTTTTTTGTGCAATCAGTGTATTTTTTTTACATAAAAGTTTAAAAAATAACAAAAGGTTATAATTATTTTACAAAAATGTTTAGTTTTTCACATAAATGATCAATTCATAAACATTTTTTGTAAAACATTTTTAAATTATATCTATTTCGGATTAAAAAAGGACTTTTTTGTGCAATCAGTGTATTTTTTTACATAAAAGTTTAAAAAATAACAAAAGGTTATAATTATTTTACAAAAATGTTTAGTTTTTCACATAAATGATCAATTCATATACATTTTTTGTAAAACATTTTTAAATTATATATATTTTGGATTAAAAAAAAGGGTTTTTTTGTGTAATCAGTGTATTTTTTTAGCTAGAAGTTGAAAAAAAAATCACAAAAGGCTATAATTATTTTACAAAAATGCTTAATTTTTCACGTAAATAATGTAGAGGACGCCACAACGAACAATCGTCATGTACGCTTACAAACATTATTCTACTCACGACATTTATTAGTTCTATGCTTGCACTTTAGCACAACGTAGTTCTATGTTTATTATTATTATTTTCCTAAGCATGCAAATCAATATTGTAACCATGTGCACTCACTCAAGCGAGCCTTCTTGTACCACCCACCTGTTTTGATTGCCACACTCTGACCAATTGCTTATGTGTAAGGTGTGGCCTCTATTGTATACAAGTTTTCTATTACATAACCCTGTACATAAATATGGCTGTCATCGATAATAAAGTCAGAGCAACTGTGAGCCTCAAATGTTTGTTTACTACTCAGACTATAATCTAGTAGCACAAGCAGGAGTACAGAATACAGACTACAACCTGCACTACCGACTATCAGTGTAGTAAGGAACTTGGTAGAAAGCAATCGATCGACTCGATCCTTGCTGCGTATTCCCGCTTGTCGGTGTACGGTGCCAAGCATTTCTTCTCACCCGATAGTTCGGCACAGACAAGTCGACCATTATTGCATAGACTGACTATAGAAAGGGCCGAACAAGCCATTACAGTTGTGTCGATATTCGGCATAGACAAGTTAATCCTTGTTTGCACTGACTAAACACAGAAACAGCCGAACAGATATTCCAGTTGCCTTTGTGATTGTGGGGAGTTGTGCAGGTGTGCCAACTAACCTAGCAACTAAAATCCTGTACAGTGGTGGCAGCAGTGGGATTGGAACAGTTCCCAGAGAAGATAACTCCCACACCAGTACACAAAAAGGCAGGAAAGTGACAGAAGAATGGCTACTAGAAGGAGAGCGGTCAGTACCGACAGAGAGGGAGCGCCTATGCACATTATGGGCACCCTGACTGACATTTTAGACAGAATGACAGTCACTAACAGTAGAGACAAATTCCAGGCCCCCAAGTTTAATGGAGAGGGCGACGTTAATTATTTTTTACAACGTTTTCAGGAGGTGGCAAGAGCCAACCGATGGGCAGATAATGAAGCTACCATACACCTCCGACAGTCACTACTAGGCAAGGCCGAACAGTGTGGACGCGGCCTGACACAGGAGGCAATCATGCACGCTTTACAAGCCAGTTTCGGGCTCACCCGAACCGAGGCCCAGAATAAACTAATGCACTATAGAAAGCCTCAGAAAGACACCCTAAGAGAACACGCCCTCACGGTCGAACAGTTGATAGAAGCAGCCTATCAAGATCTCCCACAGAGGAACCGAACAGAACTGACATTGCAAACATTCCAGAGCACGTTGGGACACACCGATTTACAGAGGCACCTGCTGGCCATTCGGCCGGCTACAGTAGAGGAAGCCATACAAGCCGGCAGCGAATTTTTACAGATTCAGCACCAGCCACTGGCACACACAAACATCAGGATGGTACATGAAGACCAGCCGGAAGAGACACCACCGGCCGCCTGCAAAGAGGTAGACGACCCCCTGGGAAAGTTAATGGCTAATATAGCTGACCTGAGCCGAGAGATAGCCGACCTGAAGAGCAAGGCCAAGGAACCCCCACTCAAGCGATGCTGGGGATGCCAACGAGTAGGACACCTGAGGAAGGAGTGTAGGACGGCCCCCTGGTCCAACGCCCAGGGAAACGGGTACAGCCCGCAACAGTAGGGCCACCTACTCGTTGCAACAGGGCACCGGAACATAACCAAAAACGCCAGTACCACCGAACCCAGACACCCAGAGACACCGTACGAACCAGGTACCTACCTGTGCCAACTACCTGTGTCCCACTTAAGAACAGGTACACACCTCTAGCAGACGAAGGAGAGAAACTTAGGGGGATAGGCTCCCTGAAGTCTGGGGTGAACAGGCGGCAGTGGGGCCGTGAGGCCCTGGAGACACATTAAATTCTTCTATAGCGCTGTGGGAGGGAGCTGAAGGCCCACTGTGTCTCGAATCCTGAATTAACAGGATACTGTGGTACCGTCTAGTCGGCTCGACTGTAGATCGGAAAATGCTACAGCGAGTGGTACGTGGATGACAGTCCACACCTAGCCAGCGTGGAATGGCAGAGTTGTCCATATCCTGGAACGCTGGTGAACAGGCGAGGCTGGTGAAAACGGTCAAAGTTCATATACCCATAGCAAAGTGGGGTATGGATCAGACCGTCGGTTACCTCTGGGGGCCTAACCCGCTCTAACAGATCAAGGTGATCGCTATCGACTGGGTCACCGGCCGGTTGGTTCGCATATGCAGTAAATCCCTAAGGGTTGCGCGACCAGCTCAATGTACAGTCAGGCCCTAGTAAGCCAAAAGCGAATGCGTTAGTAGGCAAGCTAGGAGGAAAGGTACTCAGCCTAGGTTGCGCCCACGACTCCGAAAGGACGTGGGAGGCCGAAGAGTATAAGCGAGCTACCAAATAGACATAACTATGTTCTAGTGTCGACCCCAGTAAGTTATTGGCGTAATGTTGCCAATGGGGGGGAGCGTGTAGAGGACGCCACAACGAACAATCGTCATGTACGCTTACAAACATTATTCTACTCACGACATTTATTAGTTCTATGCTTGCACTTTAGCACAACGTAGTTCTATGTTTATTATTATTATTTTCCTAAGCATGCAAATCAATATTGTAACCATGTGCACTCACTCAAGCGAGCCTTCTTGTACCACCCACCTGTTTTGATTGCCACACTCTGACCAATTGCTTATGTGTAAGGTGTGGCCTCTATTGTATACAAGTTTTCTATTACATAACCCTGTACATAAATATGGCTGTCATCGATAATAAAGTCAGAGCAACTGTGAGCCTCAAATGTTTGTTTACTACTCAGACTATAATCTAGTAGCACAAGCAGGAGTACAGAATACAGACTACAACCTGCACTACCGACTATCAGTGTAGTAAGGAACTTGGTAGAAAGCAATCGATCGACTCGATCCTTGCTGCGTATTCCCGCTTGTCGGTGTACGGTGCCAAGCATTTCTTCTCACCCGATAGTTCGGCACAGACAAGTCGACCATTATTGCATAGACTGACTATAGAAAGGGCCGAACAAGCCATTACAGTTGTGTCGATATTCGGCATAGACAAGTTAATCCTTGTTTGCACTGACTAAACACAGAAACAGCCGAACAGATATTCCAGTTGCCTTTGTGATTGTGGGGAGTTGTGCAGGTGTGCCAACTAACCTAGCAACTAAAATCCTGTACAATAACACGTTTTATCACATAAATGGCTTATTCATGAGTGTTTGTTGTAAAACATTTTTAAAATTATATATATATATATATATTTATATTTATACATTCCGAATCCAAATGAAAAAAAGGACTTTTTTGTGTGTAATCAGTGTATTTCTTTTACATAGAAGTTGAAAAAATAACAAAAGTTTATATTTATTTTACATTAATTTTAATCTTACTATACTAATACATCATTTTTTATTTTAGTCCATTATATCGTAAAAAGAAAACAGAGTAAAGAACTTTCCCTAAGAAATATTGAGCTGAATGATGTAACTCAGTGAGTTATTTTCCTGTTATATATAATGTAAACTATCTAATGTAGCTAAGAGTAAAATTTAAATTCGGTAAAATTTATTTATATAATGAATAACTTTTGTATTTTAGTCAATTATTGGATCACAGAGAATACGGAATACAAGAGTTCCTCCCTGGGTCTAATAATATACCAGAAGAATATCGAGGAAGATATTGTTCAAGAAAAGCGCTTTGTAACCATTGATATCGTAAGCTATAGTAGTTTGTATTACAGAAATTTTACTATAAAACAGTTTTATGAATGTAAAAACTAGATATGGTATTTTCTATTACAATTATTTACTTGTAAATTTTATTCATCTAGAGAGGTAATTTGGTGATTTTTTGACAGTTTTTAAAAAAGTTAAAAAGTACAAAAAAATCAAAAAATATCGAAAACTATATATTTCAATGATTATTTTTTAAAAAGTTCAAAAAAATGTAATAAAGCTCTGTTTTGAAACATAAAAAATTTAAAAGGATTGTGTAGGATAAAATTCTCACTCAAAAAATTATTGAAAATTGAATGAAATAAAAAAATATTTTCCCAAATACCAAAGTTTTGTAAATATAAAGTGAAAAACTCTTTATATATATATATATACATTGTTTTTAAAAGAATATCGAAAACTATATATTTCAATGATTATTTTTTAAAAAAATAAAAAAATTTAAAAGGAAGGTGTAGGATAAAATCCTCACTCAAAAAATTATTGAAAATTGAATGGAATAAAAGAATATAAAGTGAAAATCTCTATATATATTTATTTTTTTTAAAAAAATATCGAAAACTATATATTATAATGATTATTTTTTTAAAAAGTTGAAAAAACAAAAAAACTTTGTAATAAAACCCTGTTTTAAAACATAAAAAATTAAAAAGGAATGTAATAAAAGAATATTTTACCAAAATACCTCATTTTTCTTGTAAATATCTAGTAAAAATTTCTGAAATATTGTTGGTGAAATTTACTGGAAAATGGTTTCAAGTGTGTCAAAGACTAAATATGATGTTTTTATTGAAATGTTTATTTTTAAAAGATCCAAATAATAACATTGAATCAATTAGTTAAATTTAACAGTCAAATTCTTTTTTATCAAGTAGGCTTAATGTTTCTATTGTGATTAATTCTCAAATATTGTAAACTTGAACTATCTAGAGGAGTAATTTGTCGATTTTGATGTGTTTTTTTAAAAAAATTATCATGTAATACCACATACTTCAGTTCTAATTCGTTTTGAACAATTTCATGGGAGACAAAGAATAAAAAAGTTACATTGATTTAGTTTTTAGAATTAAAGTTGCTATCGAAAATGGTTTGTTCTTGTTTAAAAAAATTATTACGTAATACCACATACTTCAGTTCTAATTTGTTTTTAGAATTGAAGTCGCCATCGAAAATGGTTTGTTCTTGAATGGGTAAATCCATAGCCTCCTCCTCATCATGACAAAAGCTTTCTGATGATTGCATTTTGAAAAAAAAATTACATTGTTTTAGTTTTCCGAATTGAAATTGCCATCGAAAATGGTTTGTTCTTAAACGGGAAAATCCATAGCCTTCTCATCATCATGTCTAAGTTTTCTACCCCAATATCTCCAACCTCTCAGAGATAGGAATTGTTCTGTTTAAAAAAATAATGGAAATTGTATATATAAATGATTGTTTTTGAAAAAAATGGTAAATTTTTGAAAAAAATTCAAAAGAAAAATGCAGGATAAAACCCTCACTCAAGAAACTAATTTTGTATGATAGGTTGCTCACCTAATAATAAAAAAATAATGAATAATTTATATTTAAGCAATTATTGAAAAAATTAATGAAAATTGAATAGAATAAAGGAAATATTTTAACAAATAGCCTGTTTTTTTTTGTAAAGATATACAAACAGATAAAATTTAACCATTTAAAGGATGATTTTTTTTTTGCAAAAAAAAATAATGAAGATTTAATGAAATGAAAGAATATTTTACCAAATACCTTGTTTTTTTGTAACTTTGTACAATTAGAATAAGAAAATAGTGAATAATGTATATTTAAGCAATTATTGAAAAAATTAATGAAAATTGAATAGAATAAAGGAAATATTTTACCAAATACCCTGTTTTTTTTTGTAAAGATATACAAACAGATAAAAATTAACCATTTAAAGGGTGATTTCTTTTTGCAAAAAAATAATGAACATTTAATGAAATGAAAGAATATTTTACCAAATACCCTGTTTTTTTTGTAAATTTGTACAATTAGATGAAATTTAACCATTTAGAGGATGATTTGTTTTTGTAAAAAATTAATGAAAATTGAATAAATCGAAAAAATATTTCACCAAATACCTCTTTTTTGTAGATGTAAACAAATAGATGAATATCTAACTTTATCCATTTTTTTTCCATTTGGGATCATGTTTTGAAGGTTTTCAAGATAGTTTTTAGTAAAAGCTTATGCATTGATTGTCATTACAAGTTGTAGTGTTTGGTATTATTTAATATTTACTGACTCTAGCTATATTATATGAAATTTTCCCTACTTATTGCACAATAAATGTATATATTCACATATTGTTTCATTTTTAATTACTGTATTTATTCAATGTAGATATAATGAGTCGAATTACAAAAAATTATCAAAACTTAAATGCCATACATTCAAAATCTAGATGCTCTATGAGTTAAAGTTATGTATATAATTATGTACAAGATTATCAAAACTTGAATGCCATACATTCAAAATTTATAAGTTCAAATTGAGTAAAAAAATAATCAAAACTCAAATGCCACTTAAATGCCACTCAAATACCACTCAAATGAAATACAATATAAACTCGGCGAATTCATCCAACGTCGTAACCCATTGCATAACCTCCAAGATCAAATCCACAAAAAAACACTTGGTAGGGAGATCTGCTCATATATTACTACTTATATATATTTTCTGTAAATTTTTATATAATAGCATAATTAGTATATTGTTATAAATTGAGATTCAAAAATTATATATTAAGAGATGGTAAAAAAATAATAACGCATCATTGAACAACAGTTATAAATTTAATTAAAAAATATGGAATAATACTTGATGATAATATGAGTAATGATGTAATGAAATTTTTGAAATTGTTAAAAAATAATAAATAGGTCGGTGTAATTGAACAATGATAATTCATTTAGTATATATATAGTCGTTGGTCAGTGAAGACGTGCTTTGAGATTTTATTATCTCCCAGTCAAGAGAGTGATTATACCTCTTGCGATCGTGGGTTTGCCAAGCAAGTTTACGATATGTATGTGAACCAGCCTTGACATCGCTAATGCTCTGATGGTTCTTGATATAAAATCTTCATGTCAAACAAAGTGTACAAATATTAGTATATGTATAACTCGTTCTTATATCTGTTTGTATTTGTAGGTACAACATTTGACTTGCATTCACTATCTGGGTATTGAGTGCAGCTACTTTGCCTTGAATAGAAGACAACTCCCTCATACTAGACTCCAGGAAAAGTCACAGAAAACAACAAAAGATGAACTTGCACAGATATCTGTGCTGCCAGAGGGATGTAACATAACTGCATTGCATGCCTGGTTCATGAGATGTCAAGCTATTAAAGCTTGTGTCGCAAACCTCGCTGACTCGTTGACTCGCTGGATTTTGGTCTATTGGGAACATATCGAAGATAATGTTGAAACACTTTTAAACTTCTTTAATATACTATTAAAGATATATTTTGCAACATAGAAAATAAAATATGGTATTATATGTTGTTTCGCACTGACTCTAACCACATACATTGTTGCCACAAAAAAAAACATAAAAATTTTGTGGTATATTCCTGTTTATTATTGCTTTTTTTGCAATGTTGTGTATTCCTATATTTATGTGGTTGAGAGAGTTCATTATATGAAGTTTTAGATATCAACAAACAGTAATGGAAATTTAAAAGTGAATTTGTTTTTAATTTTTCTTATTATGATATAGCTTATATAAAAGTTAAATGATATTAATTAAAAATGAAAAGTAAACATTACAACTTTACATCATATAGTTTTTTTGTCGTAAAGTACAGACAACAAGTGTACAAAGTGTGTATGTCATAGTACAGATATTATATAACTCTACAGTAGAATGATAACAAGAGGAGATAAAAAACGTTGCAGAAAAAAATTTCAGGTTTAATTCTAAATAGCACACTGGACTAGTATTTTACTATGAAGCGTTGATTAGACTCTGACAGGAATACATATAGTTATGCAGTCACTGCTATACACGTTTGAAGCTAGACACTGACATCCCAGGAAATAGCGAAACATTTAAATAACAGTTACCATAGTAATCACCTAGCCTTAGACCGCTGTCATAGCCCTAGAATATGAATTTTAAAGTCAAGTTTGAAAATTTTAATTGCAAAAATGTGAGTATAACAAATCACTAGTAATTAAAGTGAGTGTGGGTGGGTGATAGATGCCCCCATCTTTATTTTGATCTGAAGCTAATTAAAAGTTTGAAGTGTGAGAGATGAAATGAACATGGCTCTTTGTATAAAAATACCAAAGTGAGTGAGCACAAACCTCCTGATTAATATTGTTTGTTCTATCCCAAGGAGTCGCCTTTTCTTAATCTTTCAAACTTTCAATTAGCTTTAAATCAAAATTAGGAAGGGGCGTTTATCATACACCCTTACTCGTTCCAGGAACCCACATATTTGTTAGAAAAACTTCTGTGGGTTCCTACAATAAGTGTGGGGGATAATAAATGGCCCGTTGTCAATTTGATCTGAAGCTAAATGAAAGTTTGAAACATAAGTGGTGAAAAGAAGACAATTCTTCTTGAGAATCAACAAATTCAATGAGAGCACAACTCTTAATTGTTATCGCTTGACTTTTCCTGAAAAGTAGTCTTTTTCATCGTCAATTTTTTCAAACATTCAATTAGCTTCGAATCAAAATGAAAATAAGGGACTTTTTATCCACCCACATTCATGTTAGGAAACCACTGATTTGCGATACACAATTTTTAACATTTGCAATTTTTAAGCTTTATGCAGAAAATCATATTCTAGAGGTATTATAGTTGTTCTAAGGCTAGGTAGTCATCACCATAGTAACTGTTGTTTACACGTTTTGCAATTTCCTGGGTTGTTTGCATACAGCTCAGTACTTTTGCGGAGAAACTTACTGCACCTCTACGATGACACGTATACCCCACTCCTTGGACTCACACCTAGCCTGACCCCCACTCCTTGGACTCACACCTAGCCTCACCTCCTTTCCTTGGACTCACACCTAGCCTCACCTCCACTCCTTGGACTCACACCTAGCCTCACCTCCACTCCTTGGACTCACACCTAGCCTCACCTCCACTCCTTGGACTCACACCTAGCCCCACCTCCACTCCTTAGACTCACACCTAGCCTCACCTCCACACATTGGACTCACACCTAGCCTCACCTCCACTCCTTGGACTCACACCTAGCCTCACCTCCACTCCTTGGACTCACACCTAGCCCCACCTCCACTCCTTGGACTCACACCTAGCCTCACCTCCACTCCTTGGACTCACACCTAGCCTCACCTCCAGCCCTTATCTCTCTCCCCAACATGAGGAGCAAACTTATCTTTCCTATACAGTAATAGTCTATCCAGACTGGCCAACAGCTTGAGTCCTAAAAAGCAGCCCTCCCCTCCCTACCCCCTTTATTTAAGAATAGATGTTGGTTGCTGGGATTAACCGCAGATCTGGGGTGATGGACAATCACTTTTCCATCGGAGTTCAACCATTTTGGACACCAGGAGAACCCTATTTTTCCCGCAAGCAGCTACCCAGAGCTACCCTGAGCTGCATTACATCATCTCCTAACTTATACATAGGATGGAGTCACTTACTGCAAAGACTGAGAGGCAGGGCTATTATGAATTGGAGGGAATCAATGATATGCGAGGGTGAGTAAACAGAGACAACCAAGGCTATCATAAAGGTGACATGGTGGTGCAATATTTTAGAGAGGCAGAGCCAAAGAGCCAAGGCGAATGACTATTTTGTTAAATTTCTTGCACGTTATTGTTTGTACATATGTATTAATATTTTGATTGGTTTATACTTGATATTGTGTGAGATAGTTAACCATTACTTTATTTAGTATTGATATATCTTAGGGGAAATGTTATAAAAGCCCGACAAACTTTTACGGTCTGGCAAAGCAGTTTTAAGTCTCAGTTAGGATCAGATACATGTATAGTATCTTACTAAAATAAACTATACTATCACTGGAACACTGTGAAACCTGTCTGCCCTGTTGGCTATTGCTAGGAAGAAAAATAGTGGGGGAGAAGAAAATCACTGAGTGGAACTTCAGTCTCAGGCTCTGTAACAGCTGGGAGCTGTGAGCCTGGGAGAGTGGCGGTGAAGTTAGAGGAGAACTTTGTTGAAACGAGCTATTGGTTTACCTTTTGCAGTTGGAAGAGGATGATTGTAGTGCTACTGCTGAGTAACATGGTAGTTGTGTCCATGAAGGTGGCAAAATACTTGACACTTTTACACGAGTGATTACATTGTTATATTATATCTAACTCATTCCTGTCAGAGCCTAATCAATGTTTTATACTAAAATCTAGTCCAGTGTGTTATTTATAACTAAAATGAATTTTTCTTCTACAATATTTGTTATCCATTGTCACCATTCTACTGTAAAGTTATATAAAATCTAATATACAAACTTTGTACACTTGTTGTATCTACTTGATAACAATACAACGTATGATGTAAAATTATATTCTTTATTTGTTTTTTGTATTTAGTATCATCTAACATAACAACAACAAAAATGTAAGCCATTGTGGCAAACTGTGTAACAGTTATGAGAAAAACAATTGAAGCTAAAAAAGACACATTGATGCATTTGTGACAAGCACTTTATCAATAAACATTTTCTAAAATAATTTAGAAGTAACACCGTACAGTATGTAGAGTTCCCAACCAGAAATAAGTACTCTTGCGTATTTTTCACTGTTGACACGCTAAAGCTGCTATATATTCTGTCACTGGAGTCGTCTACACTTTAGTCGCTGTTGCATATAAAATCAAGTCCTGTTATATATTCCAGGTCAACATTGAGATTGTGTTGCACATTACACACTGCAGGTTCAGCAAATGATGTACTAGCTCTGTATACCATCAGTAGTTGTCTCCCCACAACTCACCTATTGTTGACTTCTGCAGTGTTTTGTAGTGAACAACTTCAGTGATGATATCTCCTTCTATTTACTTTTGTGTTGAATATGATGAACCAGTTTCACTGAATTACAGTAAAATATACTGCAAATCAAATGTTGTACCTACAAATACCAACAATAACTAAAAATATAATAACTTACAGATCTTTTATGTTTTTTTAAGTCAAAGATTACAAAATATACTTTTTGGTTTACGCATAATCAAAATTTTTCATTGGTTTATCAGTTTGGTAAGATTGATAAAACTCTCTCTTTCAATAATAGTTATGCAACAAAACATTCATATACATATCACTTACACACATATTCAGTCTACTAGAAGGTGCAAGACAGAACTACTGCTGCTCCTGTTACTGTTGCTACTGTTACTACTACTACTACTGTTACTACTGCTACTACTACTACTACTGTTACTACTACTACTGCTGTTACTACTACTACTACTACTGCTACTGCTACTGCTACTGCTACTGCTACTGCTACTGCTACTGCTACTGCTACTGCTACTGCTACTGCAACTGCTACTACTACTATTACTACTGCTACTGCTACTGCTACTGCTACTGCTACTGCTACCGCCGCCGCTACCGCCGCCGCTACTGCCGCCGCTACCGCTACTACTACCGTTACTACTACCGTTACTACTACCGTTACTACTACCGTTACTACTACCGTTACTACTACCGTTACTACTACCGTTACTACTACCGTTATTACTACTGTTACTACTACTACTGTTACTACTGTTACTACTGTTACTACTACTACTACTACTACTACTACTACTACTGTTACTACTACTGTTACTACTACTACTGTTACTACTGTTACTACTACTGTTACTACTACTACTGCTGTCACTACTACTACTGTTACTGCTACTGTTACTGCTACTGCTTAATGCGATCATCATCACAGGTAATGAGCTGAACATAAGGACTGAGCAAAAAGCTGGTAGTTGTCTTCTTTCGTTACGAAGTAAGGAAAGAGCGAGAGCACAACTTTAGTATAGACCAATTAAAGCTGGCAATAATAAGAGTATTTGCGACTTATGTTCGCCACACAAAATGCAATAAAATAATCAGATTGGCAATAAATTTAATAGGGAAACAATTATTTTGTTTTGAACTCGTGGGCCAACAAAAAGTGCTTCACTGAACAAAGAAAAAATAATCAAGGAGCATTTATTTATATTGTTTGTAGGCCGCAAATGAAACTGAACACTGAAAAAATCATCACAAGCATGTCTAATTTGGTTATTTCAATAGACTAGTTTTATATTTTCAAAAGAGCGAAGAGATCATTATTGTCATTCGTGATATACTAGATCAAAAAGGCAACTTTGTAAACCATTTTAATTTATAACCATGCCTTGTTTCTTTTTTCCTGATTATTTAGAAATTGGGAGTTATCTTCCTTATATCTCATTCGGTAAATTATAAGAATTCATTAAATAATTATGATGTAGTACTTTCCATTAATCATGCATCATAAAAATATTTCTGTAGGACAATTCCGTTAACTGTTTGTTTGCACTTTACTGCCAGTTTATTCAAAGCATTGTGTAGTGTTCACAGGACAAGTCATTTTCATTTAATCATACTTTCCTACGCTAGCAGCGCACTATGATAAGCCAAAAACGAAACACATGACATCACCGCTGCCTTTGTGTCCCCTATTGCAAAACTCAATGATTCTCTTATCACAAACGCCTTACAACATATGCTGCATTTTATCCTCTGAATGACCAAAAATAATGTTATTTGTTATCCAAGTCTCCGATGGAGAACACCACTTATTGATACATACACACATTTACACTTTACTGAGCTTGTATCGCTACAAACAATATTATCTATCTTTTATTCTCTCCTGAAAAGGTGATAGAGGTATGTTTAATCTTTCATTTCATACTCCTATTTTCTGACAGAAATTTGTTGTGAATATTCATGGAAACCTCCTACAACTTACTGCTGCATTCATAAATGATCATGTTTACTTGCCTGATGTCATTTATCATTTATTAATATTATCATGTTTTAATATTGCATTTTATGTCAGAATATTTACGCAATTACATATTATTCCAATGCTTAATCATTTTTTATACAAAATTGTAGTTTCACGTTGGCGGTATAAATGCAAAAATAAACTGCACTAAACCATCATCAGTGCAACCTTTCACTGATTCACTGGGGGAGATGTTACATATGATGTTCAAAACTAAGGTTCCATTCTATAAGTCGCATATTGACTTACAAGCACTTATCATTTCTTTGCCATTTGTCAGGCGAAAATGCCGCAGATGTGCTTAATATTTCCAATGATTCAATTTAGGTGTTGATTTAAAAGGAGGTATCGGCTAAGCAAAAATATTCAGTTGATGTAATTGGTTAAGATTAAACATTGTGCTGTGAAATTAACTCAAAACCAGCCAATGTATAGTTTAATAAAACAAACTGGAGTGCAAAATCAGCTGGGCCTGTAATGGTTTATTTGTTTAACACTTCACCATACGCTCTCAGGCTACAATCAGTGCCGGTTGTGCCTGCAGAGCAAATATTCTATCGCTTTTCTAGTTCGAGTCAATAAAATTTACATATTTGAACTTGAAAAACATCTGTCTGTATGTCCATCTTTGTGCATCTGTTTCTCTGCCTTTCCTGTTGAATAGATGCGTAAACTGCTACACTGTGAGAAATAAAAATTGCGATAAAAACATTCCAATCGATTAATCTAATGAATATGAGGGTTTAAGTTTGCAAATTGTTCTTAGACCAAAAATATTTGTAGATTTACTATCAGTCTGTTTTTCAATAATGTAGGTAGAGATAAATTACACATCACAGTCAAGCAATCCTGCATTGGTTGATGGCTCACATTGTTTCCTTCCAGAACCAAAAAATAACCAAACGGCTTTCTCAGTGGTCACTGTAATATGCCAGCACACTGTCTTACTGTGTCATCTTTCACATTGTACAGGGGTAGACAGAGAAAGAGAGAGATGGAGAGAGTAGTGCGGAGCATGGATGAAACAGTACAGGGTAGAGTAAGATAGAGGCTCAAAGTAAAGTGGGTAGGCCAACGGAGAGGTTGGAAGGGGGAAATAGAGCACGCTGACATTTGAGTATGGCCGATAATACTGCTAGTATTGAGATATATAATTGCTTGGAGTCACTAGGTAAACCTTTGATAACAAGAAGCGTGTAAACGTTGCGATGCTCGTTTCTAATAGCATTATTACATCAAACAGTTTAAAGCTTCAATGATATACAGCATAATTGTATGTTTGTGATTTAAACGGTTAGATAAAAATAAGTCATTGCCCGTCAGTCCAACACTGGGCCAAGTACTTTGTTCTATCAATATCAAAAATCGAATTCATGAAGCTTGTTGTATAGAATTTCACTGTCTCCTTCCACATGACTGGTTATCCGTTACTTCCACAAGCTCAGTAATCTGTTTTCAAAAGCTTCAATTATTATATATAGTAATATATAGTGTATTATATTATATAGTGTATGTAACCGCTGGCATTATTAGGCTGCCATTCGGAAATGTCACCAATCACGGCCCAGTAGCTTAATGCTCATTGGCTACTAAAAGAAATTTTAGTGCTACACAGGAATTAAGGACATCACGATATCACTGCAACAAATGGGAATGTTTTTCAGCCAGTCATCAACCACTGGTGTACAAAAAAAGCTGCCAAATAGCTTGTGATAAATGGATTGACTTAAAATCTGTGGTTGGTACACAAAAGACATTGGAGAATCTGATGGTTGTGTTAGCTTTTTGATGTTAGACTACCCCCAAACCAAACCTTTAAAATATATCAGAGTCAGGGCATACAGCTTATATAAAGTCTTTAGGTTTGGCTGTGGGCTGTAGCATTCAGCAACATCAGATTGATATGAAATATTAGTAAAAGCAGTGCCCACATCATGGCTTTTTCAAGTCATCCTCCTTCCAATTGATCGCTCCTAAGTTGGGAACCATCTTTTTATCAAGCTGTGAGAAATTTAACAACCACCATTCTGTATCATGATGTTTTAGTGTCCCAATCCTCCTTTTAGGTCTAGTGGTCATTAGTCTACCCTGACTACCTTTGACAAGCACAATGCTCTTCTCGTTTTTCTAATTGCACGCAATGACAAGCATGGACCGAGTTTTCCCCAACTTAGGAGCCAAGCGTCTAATCCTATCGGTTATCCTTGGCTATTTCTTTCCACCCCAGTGGTTTATGCCTGGTTGTTTTTTTGTTACACTTACTTGATATCACTAATACCCACCACAACATTGCCAAGTCTCACAGATTTTAAAAAATAAGTCAGCTTTGTACAGGCAGCAATGCTGTCTCTAAACAAAGTTCAGAACAAACCGAGTTATCCATCTTCCAATGCGTAATTATCATGAGTTGCTTAATCATTGTTTTATACCATACTCAGAAGAAGTGTTATCACCCCCAGTTTTATGGCAAATAGGTGAGACCATTGAAAGATGCATCAACTGCTCACAACGAGTGACATAAATGAGATAGTACTGACGTTGGTTGTGCTGATATAACGTTTAACAATTTGTTACATCAGTATATTGCACCTCATCTACATCCTTGTTAGTTCAAAACTCACAAGCTAGATTTAGTGCGCAAAGTTACACCAAAACTTATAGCAAAGTATTTTAAGTGTATGAGAACGTTGATATAATTTTAGTAGAAATCACAGATATTTATTTTATGCCATTTATATAACAACATCGAGCTCACAAGATCAAACAATAAAATACCGGCCTCTTTTAGCTCAATACATAAATTCAACTCTAGCGATAAGTATTATAAAACACTTCAATAATAACATGTTTTCCGTAGACATCAATATCTCCATTCCGGTCGAGTCTCTAAACTAGAAGTAACTCTTGGTATATTTGCGTGTACTGCTTCTCGTGGTTGTTGCATTGAGTTATGCTTCTGGTTTTTCTTTTTATTTTGTTGGTGAGAACGTGGTGGACCAATGCTGGAACTTTGTCGCTGCACATCTAAGTTATTTCTTGTTGGAGGCCGATTATTTGCTGTTTCAGGTTGCTGTTGTGTTGCCGCCTTTCCAAGTTTTTGTTGTATGGCCTTTATAATTGGCCAATCAATATAGTATACTAGTACATAAAATACTGGGAGCATGGAAGAAATAATAAGCAATGTTACACAACAATAAAAAATAAAAACAATAAATAAATTTCCAATACTCTGAAGAAGTATGAAAGCTTTTCCCAGCACAAAAAGAATTATGTACGATCCAGTTATTGCTAACATGGCATAAAAAGCATATCTTTGTGCACCGAGAAGAAATGCAAGCAAATACACTACTATAACTGTCAATATAACATGTCCATAGAAGAGAAAACCATTTTCGTCATCAGTTGAAAAGTAGCTGATAAAGTATACTGACAAGTAAGCTAACAGCATAACTAACAAAATAGTTCCAAGCTCTTTAGATAGGTCACAAAAAGTGTTGAACCATTTTGACAGCTTCTTAATAAAATCTATGGCATTGAGAGCAGCTTGATTGCTGTTGTCAATAGTTTCAGTCGCTTTCTGGAATACAGAAGGTTTCTGGCCCATGATAATTCTTGTGAAATCACTGTAAAAGGAATACAAAGGTTTTATATTCTGTTTTAGCTCAAAGAATTATAAATAATCACAACCCACCACCTGCAGAAATTCACACATATCAACAACGTTTTTGCAGAGAAATGCTTACGAGTTTCCCTCTTTGAACTAAACTAGCAAAACTTGGACTCCGCTACTATTCTCATTAAATTCCCTGTACCGACTTTGTCAATTTCTTCTTGGCCCGGTTTTTAATACCATAAACATATTCTGCAAAAACCAGACAGACCCTATTATTGATTTGAGTATTTTCATTGCAAACAACTTATTTTATCAATCAGGTGATGGATGTTTCCACAACTTAAGATAAAAGCATTAAATATGGCTTGGGAAAATACAAAATTTACCCTGACTAATGCTATCACAGAGGCCAAACACATTAACTATGGTAGTGTCTCAGCGTAGTTTTGAAAATGTGATTAGCTGCCAATTTAGAGAAGGCTTTTGTAGAGCTTTGATTGTGGCTTTCACTCTTTCACATAAACTTTGTGTCATTATTTGCTAACTTAGTTTATCCTTGTATGTCACTGGGCACAACTAATCTACATCAATTGTTTCCTGTGTCTTTACTTATATATGGCAATATTTTACTTTTTTGAATCATGTTATATTGAGTTTGGGGTTTGTTCTTTCTAGCATCCTACCACTGGTTTTCGCTCTTACATGGGAGTTAAAGGCCAAATAAATCTATATAGCTTAACAGCTCTGAGCCTAAACAAAGGATTTTAAATGGTAGTGGAGCTGAGATAGACTCCTCTGCAACATTCTCTGTGCCATATTTGCGCTGCATCACTTCTACGGAAAGGCAAAAAAATGGCAGAAAAGTTTTTGGAAGCTACTGGCTTTGCTGTGCCAAGAAATTTAGAAGGTGACATCTGTTTTAGTGGAAAGGATAAAAAGGCTGAAATTAACTACATGAATCTAAACTATTTGTTCCTTTTCTGCATTAAAAAGCCGTTACTGTCTGCCGGATCATAAAATCTCATTAATTAAAATGGCCAAAACAGTTTTCACAATTATTTTTTAAAACACAAAGACGGTTAGAATAATGGTTGAATTTTAAGTGACTACATTTTCCACCATTTAAAACATTTCAATGTTTATCATTATTTTTCATTATTTACATTGTCAAATATTTATTTATTCATAGCTAACATAATCTCATAACTACTTCAACTGTTTTTTTTTTATTCAAAGTCTCAATTTTCTATAGAACCAACATCAATTTCAACAGCAACACAACTAATTCAATAATAGATATTTTTCTCAAAGGTCACTGTAAATTTCTGTGGAGAAATGTTGTGCGCAACAATTCTTATACCTACATCCACCCCTTGGATCTACCCCCATCTTCCCCCACCCCCCTGTAAATACACCCCCTCTTTCCCAACCCCTAGTGTCTCAGCTTTGTGTAGCTGACTGCTGAAAAGACAGACAATACAGAAACCCAAATTCCCGACCACATTTCCCCCTCCTTCTGCCCCTTAAACCTAAATAAAAACTAGAGGATTAATGGCAAACTGCTTAAGTAGCAGAAGTAGTAGGAGGAGGAAGACTACTGAGTGAAATCTCAGCAATAAGTTTCGGTAACAGCTGGCAGCTGTGAGCCTGAAAGTAACAGTGCAGGAGAACTGTTGGAATAAGCTACCGGTTTAGCTTGACTATAGCAGGAGGATTTTGTTGTTGTTACTGTTGTGTATCACGTTGGTTGTGTTCGTTGGTTGTGCCGTAAAGTGGGAGAATTTCTTCAAACTTCTATTATTATTTGTTTTTACATCAGATACAGGTTAGTTTTTGAAAAAGTTAAAATCTTTCTTGTAAAGTTATCAACATATTTTACAAGATAAAATCATAGCTGAAGTATCATAATACTTTATAAGACTCACCTATTAAAATGCTGACCACTAACTTCTGCCTTTCCAAGCTTGTTGCCTCGAGCTGATCTAAGTATAAAATGAGGCCTTAAATAGATTCATGCTGACTAATAAGTTTTCCAAACCTTTCCTGTCAGTTTCCATACGTGCTGCCGGGGAATTTATTGAATTTTACCAGCTTTTGTTTGTATACTTCAAGAAATAGCCGGTTGAGACCAAACGAATACCAGTCAAATCAATACTAGATATGATGCAGCATGAACATTCATGTTGTGCCAGAATATTATTATAAGCTAAAGGCTTTTCCACTTGTTTCTTCCCCTTGGCTATGTAACTGCTTTTGTTTCTGCTTTTTTATATGAAGCTAGATATAGCTACAAGCATTGACTATAAAAGAAATGCCTTGGTCAGTATTTTCTAAAGTTATGAATAAACCTCTATTCAATAAACACTGGAACTGACTCAATGAATTCACCTACTTATAGTTATACAGAAACATAACACTTAACATAACAACGTTATAACCATTCTAGATTCGATTACAGTGCAGCATTAATCCACTGGTTTACTCCGGATGAATTCAAGCTCTTTTCACATTTAACCAACTGCTCCCAGTTAACTAACCATGTCACTCTCTATCTAGAGTTTTCCTGATTCCTAAAGTTAATAGAACAGATAAAAATATGTTAGCACTTCCAAATGAGGCATAAATCAATCAAACTCAATACGGCCATGATTATTTTGGTTAAAATCTACGAACTACAATTTTTTTCCAAGAGTAAATGCTATTATGATGATTATAAAGAGATGCAAGTGATTATGATAGATGAAGTGTTTAAATAATCTTTCCATTCATCTCGCTTAAAGAAGTGGTTTGTCTGTAGTATAAGGACGATGGTGTTTGTTTAGTTGGGTTCTTACTTTGTTGTTGCTACTATAGCAATGTATTGATTTCGAGCATTGGATCAAATCAGATATGACTGTATTTCTATCTAATTCTTCAATGCATAACTGACTGCGGTGCGATGAGTTGTTCAGCTGCTATTGTGTTGTTGGAATCTGTGATCTCCTGTGTTAACACGTAGTTTCCGGGATGAGTCTATTGAACTTTGATGAATTATTCTATTGCTTTTGTAGTATCAATATTGTGGGAAGTTCTTGAACTTAAACTGGCCATAATTCCCACCCCCTTCCACCCCTTGCCTCGAGTTCCTCATATATTCCTTTCTCTACTTCCTAGTACAGCTTTTATATGGACTCGGATCCGCCCTTTGTAGTGTATATGAGATATCCTTGGATAAGGGAGTCAGCTATACCGGACCCTATACCAGGTGTATCTTAACCCTGCATCAGTTATATAAAGGATAAAGAGCCTACCTAAGGCCAGTATCCTGACCTAGTCAACCAACGACATCTGAAAGGTGAAACCTGAGGTCCACCAGACCGATTACCCACCTATGGATAGCGGAGAGAGAGTTTGGAGTACAGAGGGACAGAAGCATGGTGCACAGCTGTGGTAAGTATATATGCTACAGTTTCTCACATGTGCCTTTGTTATTTTCCTACTAGCATAATATTCCTGTATCTATGTTCTGGTGGATCTACATTCCGGTTGGTCCATGTTCCGGCAAAATTAGTTCTATGTTTCGGTGAATTATTCTGCATAAAAACGCTACTGTGGAGCATCATTGAAAATGGATGCTACATTTCGCAATGAACTATTGCTAATTTATAATAATATTTTATTTTTATCTACAGTTTTTATTACTATTAAAAGTATTTTGTTACTTTTTGCATAATCATAAAACTATTATCATCAAAGTTGTTTTCAAACCAACACACAAAATCAAATAATACAATCCTTTTGAATTTCATTTTATTTAAGTGTAAATTACGTTCCACAATAATCTTGTTTCATGAAAAAAGTTCACCAGAACATAGAGCCGAAATTGCTTGAACATGGACCCACCAGAAGATAAAACCACCGGAACATAAAGCGCCCGCTCCTCGCTGCTACACTTTTACTACCACTACTAATAATAATACTACTAGCTGCTTGCGGAAGAATTGCGAAGACCTAATTAATTGTTCTTAAAACTGTTGGACTGATTTGGTGCAAGAATTGCCATTTTGGTGTTCATCCATCTGACCCATCACTAAGTAAGTAATAATAATAATATATGTGCTGGTATTTCATATTGTTGTATATATATTATTATATATCTTTATCACATCGTGACCGTTATCATTTATTCAATAATCACTAACTACTTATCATTGAATCTGATTGAGTAGGGTAGTATTAATAATAATAATGATGACCCTACCATCATTACTGGTTATAATTAACAGAAAACCCTGTGGCTATTAGTCAGCTATTTTTAATGTTGATAGATATTATTGATCATGTTAGTAGTAATAATAATAATAGTGATAGCAAGAAGAACGCCAAAAATGTAAATAAATGATAATTATAAGATTAATAATTAATAATTATAATTAACAGCAAATCCTGAGGTTGTTATTTAGTTATTCTTCCTCTTTAATATCTAGTTTAATGGTGAAAATTAGCATGATAGTGTTAGTAGTAACAATAATAGCAAGCAGAATACAAAAGTATCAATAAATAATAATCATACCAACTTTCATCATTGCTTTTAATGTTTCTACACTTGCTGCGGCTATTATTGGCTTTATTATTAACTTAGTAATAATTTAACAGCACATCATCCTGACAGTTATCAGGATTATTAGTTAAGACTACTGAACTGCTTGAGATTGGTGGCGACGGAAGTAGTTCATTCATTGTCAATCAATATAGAACTGTAGATAGGATAATAATAATTGATAATTAATAGTGTTTGACAAAACATTGTTATTAATAATGATATTTATTACAATTATTGGCCATCTTGTTTATTGCAAACCCCTGTGGCTACTGATATCAAAATATTAGCAACAGCAGACAGTTACCAGAGTAGCCATAAAGTATTAGCCCACTAAGTTGATCCAAATGATTTTTCTGTGCATCTCGTGCCATCTGATAAGTATTATCAGTGGAGCTTTGGCAAGTATCTTCAAGTATTCATCTGCTACTTCCGTGAGTCAAATGCATGTAGAGCTCACTGCCCACAAGGCATTTGCACCAGGGTAATTGTTAGAAACTAATTCTGTATAGCTGGCATCTGCCATCCATCTGTAGAGCTAAAAGTGGACAAGTTATACATGTGCAGATGGCCTCAAATATCTTTTCCATGTATAAGGATTATTTTTGCATCTTTGTTGTAGGTTACCTTAGGCTGTTTACTTGCTACTCATTAACAGCAAAATGCTCGAAATAATTTGTGTCCATCTGGATAATGTAAAATGTCCCCACTGGTCGGTTAGCATCCGATTTTCTATCTTGCTGCAAATGGAAAAGTTGCACATGTATAGTTAGCATTCACTGCTGCTAGTAGCTGTCAGACACATACAACTGTAGTTGCCATGCATATCTATCAATCCAGTATACTAACAATAATAGGTAAAATGATGACAAGTATTGTCAATTTGGTCTGCTACTACATTACTCATATTAAACATTGTATTTATTAATCATTTTTTGGCAAAAAGTCAGCACAAAACAACTGCTGGTAATCAAAAGAATGTTGATTATGATCATCATTCGCTTGAACCTTCTTTATTAGATGTCGACAGTTCAGTTTTTCATTTTCTTGTGCTGCTTATCTGCTTTCTTAGTAACATGGCGATTAAGCGTCGTTGAGAATTTTCATTTCTAATCACTTCAGCTCTTGTGTAATCTTGAAGTGAAATTGTGTTTGCTTATTGTAGACTAATAGGCAGCAGGTTAGATTGATTGAACCTAAGTGGAGATCAAACAGCTTTATTGTATTGTACTGACTGACATTTCCCTGATGTCTTTCCCTTTTTTCTAAATCTCATTTTTGACCGCTGACCCTAGGTTGGCCTGTCATCCTGCAAGTACCAATTCATCCAGTATTGTAGTATTGCTGATGGAAGATTATTTCTTTGATTAAATAATGAATATTTTGATTGTTTTAACTACAGATATTGTTACTCCTAGTAGCTGTGGTTGTTCTCAATAACACCCATAATGCTGACAATTGAGTCAATCAGCAACTTGAGTACTAGGAATTTTTTAACTCTCTTTGAACAAAATCGCTGACAGTTTTTTTTGTCAATTGTGTCTTTTGCACGAAACCATCTAAAAATGGTGAGTTGGACCCGTTGAAATAGCATGCTATATGACAAAGTGATTGCTGATTCTATCAAAGCCATAGCTTGGATAGTAAGTGTCGTCAATTCCTCAATCACATTTACCAGCCTTCACCTTCAGGCTCAATATAATCAGAATATGTTTATCATACAACGCAACCCTAATTCTTGGTGATTTGTTATTGTTTCTGTTTTATAGAAAACAAATGGTTTTTGCTGACACCAGTATTCACAGCTGTAGTAGAACCTTGTGACGGTTCCCCTTTCAGTCCATTATAAAAGGTAGGTACCAGACAAAAACAAAACTAAAAACGTAAGATGCACAAAAAAGCATCTGGTTGTCTTCCCATTGGAGTCGCAACTCCCTAAAAATATGATAGTTGGAGAGAGGTTTCGAAGTTGTGCTCTCTATTTGTGGGAAGTTAGAACACAACTTCCATTTGTGCTAGTTGATTTGCTGCATAAGTGATGGACTACAAGAGAAGATGATTTCTGGCAAAATGTTAGATTTATTGAAAACCTGAGTGTTTTAAAAAGGCAGACATTATTTTATTTGGTGGCACACTTCTAGCAGAAAATTTGTGACAGTTGCTTTGTTATTACAAAAAATTGCTCACTTGATAATAATATGCTTTCAACTCATGAACTGCAAGTTTATTTACTTTCAGTGTCTGGCAAAATGCACAGTGCTTGCTTTATTAGTTCCTTGTATGCATTGATGTCTTGTTTCTATCTTTCCACAACTGTCTTGCACTGAGGTAAAAAAACATGACCTATTCATTTTGCTGGATTTCCAGCAACATTTTTTGTAAACATTAAACTGACATTCATCTCTAAAAATAATCCCAAATTCTATTTTCTTTTTTGATTGACCAAACATGCAAGACTTGAAAGAATTTAATTCTGTCCCTTGCTATTCCCCGACCTTTATTTTCCAGAGGTAATGCACTATTTGTATAGTTGTAGATGCTTGTACTTGTTACTTTGCTTAATACACTAAAAGAATTTCCAGCTGAACTGCATCTCCTTTTCCATGTAATTGTCAAAACAATGCATAGACAGTTTTCTGCATCTGATACGCATATTGCTTCCAAACAAACTGTGGTATTGATTATTTTCCTCTTGCTTTGTCATTGAATCCAAGTCTCTATTGTGAAAGCTATGGCATCACTTGGCAACCAGTAAACAATTACTAGCCTGTTTTAGTAGCCTAGTAGTCATATGAATAAGCATTAGTAGTAGCATTTGTAGTGGTAGGCGTAGCTGATACAGCTAAGGTTCTCATAAGATGGGCTTTGTACAAAATATACTCCAGGTAAAAGAAATTTACTGATAAATTATATAATATAACTCTGAATCATTGTATCAGTTTCAACAAAGCCAAAATTATTTGTCACTAAATTATAAAAAGAGCTTTCACTAAGTGATATTTTTGTTTTTGTCTGTTTATTATAACTTCAACAGTCTGCTATTCTTTTTTCGTGTAAAACAGAAAGACTATTACAGTAATGTGAGCCAAATTAATTATTATGCCTTATTAATAATTTCAGGCATACTTGGCACTAGATTTATTGTGTGGAAGAGTGCTTCCAGGTATGTACTAGACAAATTACATCATAAACCATGCATAGAAGCTATACTTTGGCTATAACAATGATGTAAACTATCGTTCTTTGTTTCAGCAGACAATGATTTTCAATATTGTGAAAAGTTTTTCAAAAAGAACCTAAATTTTGAATGCAAGTTTTAAACAAAATTACACCATAAAGAAATAAAACAAAATTGGTCTACATATACAAAAGGTAACATTATCATCAAAAATTAAATAAAATTTTATACCAGTCAATGTAACCATGAAACAATTAATGCATTAAACAAAAAGATATTATGTAAAATATCAATCTCATCAATTACAACAAAAATCAACAAAATTCTGTGACAAGGTTTGCCAGTTATTGTTTAAAAGTAGACGTGTTTCGTAACAAAACTTACCTACCTGTAAATTATTCTATTTTTCAAAATATGACTTTTTACAAAGAATTATTGGGTAAGATTTGTTTTGCTAAAAAATACAAACACCATAGATGCTAAGTTAAAAATCCAATTGAGTATGATTATCTTGAACAGTAAATAGACTTTTACAAGTTGCATTATTTCCAAGGAAATTCAAATGCAGTATTGTTTTGAAGTCAGGATATGAAGTTAGGTTCTGACATGATACAGAACTACGTTTTGGCTCGTAACTAGAAGGTAATATTCCTGTAGATTGCAGTGGTGGCAACACGGTATACACAAGTAGCACAGGCACTATCACTTCCCCTGGTTGGCCCGACACTGACTACACATCAAGCTTGGACTGTGTCTGGTTTATCAGTTTTCCGGCTGGGAGTTATCCTTCCTTTATCATCACTAATCTAAACTTGGAGAACTCAGACGGGTGCACCAATGATTACTTGCAGGTTGGTTTTTCAGCCTTAAAGTGTCTTCACATACATTGATGAAACACATTAAACGCTTAAGTGATATGAATTTTCTCAACTTTTTGAATTGGAATAATACTCAAGTAAAACACTTTGAAAACTCATACAAATTTTAGTGTTTGTAGCACTGGCATTGAAGTTTCCTAACCACAAAATCTCTTTGATGTCGTAGTTTATTGACGGTGGCACAACGCTGGCTAAACTGTGTGGCTCACCAAATGACCTTCCAAAGTCTGTGGCTGGACTGACAAATATAGTTTTGGTGAAGTTTGTCACCAACAATCTCATTGCAGATAAAGGCTTTCGACTTCGATGGTTCACATCTTCACAATCAGGTTACTTTACATGGCTACACTTGAATCTTTAAGTCAAACTCACGCTTTGGCTATAAAGCTTTTGGAAAACTTGCCGTTTAAATAAAACCGAAATTAAAAACGCATTACTATTTTTCAAGTTTTATGAGCAAAAATAAGATGATTTGGCCAGAAATTATAAGTCTCTTGGATTAATATTTTTCTGGCCTTACTTTTATCAATTTTGCTGAAATATTGGCTTTATTGCCGAATAATTAATAATTCAAGCATTGTGCAATGATTGCATAATATTCATTTTATGTGTTACAGGAATCGTGTTGAGCTCCACGACTACCAGTTTCAACATCACTACCACCCCTACTGATGACCTCAACGATCTGTTTTATATGTATATTATGTAAGTACTTGCTAACTTTCTGTATTTTTAAAGTGTGTATGCATAAAATTTACAAATATTTGCATAGATTAAGTTATGGAAACAGCCTTCTGAAATACAGCACAGCTTCGACTATTTACTACTGTCATCATCAATAAAAGTTTAACTGACTTTTTAAAAAATATTCAACATATGTTAGATACTTCAAGTTACTAAAAAATCCCATAAAAGCAAAAATTTTGGTTACATGGAAAAAAAGTACAGCTATAATTATTCAATTCGTTAATTATTTTTAATAATTATTTATTTCTAAGCTTCTCACTCTGGTAAAAATAATTATTTTTCCATGATTATATTTTTTTAAGAATATCAGTAAGTACATTGGTAAACTGAATTTTTAAGTATAGTTTTATTGTCAATGCTAATCTATCTCTGTATTTGTTTTGTAGCGCTGGGTTTGGTGTTATAGTTCTTTTTATCTTCGTTTCTGCGTAAGTATTTGTGTTTTATTATCCAAACATTTCGTGGTTTAACTAGTATAATGCGCTTTGTCAGTTTCTCAACATATATTTTTACTACTGGGATGGTTAATTGCCAATTCCGAGTGGTTTTTTTGACACATGCTGTGATAGATTTATAAGAACTAAACCAAGTTTGTGTGACTCTACCTAAATCCATAAATACCTATGTGCAACCCCTCTATAAGGGGATGTCTTTGTGGTTCTGAGACACCCTCATCCACTAACTAGCACCGCAAATAAGTGACTGGCCGTCACTATTGTCAGTGATTTATGCCTGCTATTGCTACCCCAGCACTGAGTATCATGCAGGGTCGATGTTTAGCCTTGCAGGGTCGATATTGACCTTAGCAGGAAAAGGTATTGACTTTTGCAGGCCAGTAAAAACTGGTTGCCTCACCTGAGGAACTTAACAATAACCTAAAAGGTACAGGATGCTCTATCCACAACTATATTGGACAGAGGAGAGTGGACAGCGAAACATATCTGCTGCATCCACACCATCCCATGAATTCACTCGATGTAAGAAAAAGGGAGAAATCCTTTGGTCAATCACTTTTGGCTGCATGCAATTAAGGGAGAGTGGATAAGCATGCCCCAGTAAACATGGACGAAGCTGGCCATAACAGGGTATTCAAAAATAACTCCAGGAAAAGCTTCCTCAGGCTATGCCTTATTCACAAATAGCCTCAGTTATATCATGTGTAATGTCCAAAAAGCCGTCAGAAGCTCATCTGCCTCGTAGCAAGTCTCCTCCCTTCTTTCCTGCTGTCAGCCCCCGGAAAGCACCCCTTGGTAACCCTCAACACCTACACTTCCTGAGCTAATTGTCTCAGTGGAAGATATGACTAAGAATTGTGAGGGCTCTCACAACAGGATCATTCCTACCAGTGACAGCAGTGAAAACACAGCTACTCCTACGCAGCTCGGTGATACCTTTCCACACAGCATAGCTACCGTTAGTTGCCTCGAGTTAAAGGGCTGCGAGCACTCACTGCAATTGGAGAGAAATTTGGTGGAATGTCCACTTTCTGCTCAGGCACCATCTGAGGACGCTGAAAAGCTTTATAAGTTGTCTCAAGCATTAGCTGTAGAGACAGCACAAGCTGTAGAGACAAGACGGCCCTTACCATCTTCTACAGCTAACTGGAAGTCTCTCTGGGGTAGATGTTCTGGCAAAGCTGACAGAAGGGTTGACCCATGCAACTGGTATAACCAATACTCCTGTCCCTCACCGGAGGATACCGGCATTGTGTTATTGGCCCCATTCTTTTCTATGTGGACCTACTGCCGACGGTTGTCCAGCTACCGTTATTTTAAGCTTACTCTATGACTTGGGAGAAGAAATACCTCAGGAAGTGGTCTGTAATTGGGAATTTTTTCTGGAGAGAAGGTTTGCGCTACTATTCACATAGCATGGTTATCAGGTTACATGTTTCACCACCTGTCTTGTGTAATCTGTGTTATGCTGATCGCATACAGCTTTACCCCCCCCCCCCCCTCCCCCCCCCCCACATAACATATCATCTTTCATCGCTTATAATTAAAAGTAGTCAGGAAGTGCTGTTTAATGAGGAGAGGTGTTAGGTAGATTTATAAAAACTAAACCTAATTGAGCCTCATCTATGAGTCTGTTTCGGTGATTCAGATACACTGATTAGCATTGCAAACCAGTGACCAGTCAGCATTGTTCTCAGTGATTTATGACTGCTGTTACTATTCCAGCACAGGGTAACATCCAGGGCAGCAACTGATTATTACAGGGCCGGTTTTGACCCTTTTCAGGCCAATGTTGACCCCTGTAGGGCTGGCATTGACCTTTGCAAGGCTGGCACAATATAAAAACAGCCTAAGAGGTACAGGAGACCCTATCCACAACTACACTAGGCCGAGAAAAGTGCAAACCTTAAGTTATAAGAGGCCTCAGAACTCACCAGGGATGGGAGATGTATACCCAGGGAGTTTTACTCATTGCTGCCAGGCATCTCAACCTTTCACATAGATGCGCTCCTCGTGCATTCTTTGTTAGTATCTCTTCTTGTTTCAGTGATTGGTTATGCTACTTACTTTTGTATGTACCATTCGTTACGATTACTATTTGGGTTATACCGGCTTTGTTTTATCCGGTCTATATAAAGCTGGGCTTCTGCCTTGTTCATTGTGCGTGCGTTACTTACTGCTCTTGTTATTATTATACTCCAGTGGTGTGCCACTCTACACCTGTACAGAATATAAATATATGTTTCAGTACCACAAGCCATGTCAGACTAGTATGTCTGAGCCAAGGACTCTATTTACTTACTTGAGCCATTGTATAAATGGCACCTGCCATACCTACAGTGTCTCCTTTTGAAAGAGGCAGAATTCTTGAGTTTAGTGGTATTCTGTGGTTAACGAGGCCAGAATTGGCTACAATACACTGCACATATATTACTACTCACATATGTGATATAGAATAAGTATGTACTATGGAATCGTTTCGATATTTTTATCTGACAGTAAAATTTATAATTTACCAGGATGGTAAAAAAGAAGCAACAACGGAATGTTGTAAATGTAGCGAGAGTTCCAGTGGCTCAAGTTCCAAGAGGTATAATTTATTTCTGTTTTTAAATTAATCCAATAGTGAAAGTTTGCTACAGTTAAAAAAAAGTCAACAGAAGACTTATGATTTATTTTAAGTTATTTATAAGAGTTTGGTATCAATTTTCTTATAAGTGAAACTAAGCAAGATTAGTTAAAAACAATTAACATAACATTACTAAGATTTTCTGGTTTATTAAACCCCTTGTCAGCATGTTACAATATTTTTTTTTGTTAGACCCACCTCCTCCATATCAAAGATATGACCCAAATCAGCAGGAAAATTATGTGATTAATGCAACAGCACCACCACCACCACCACCCGATGCCTCAACGCAATCAGGTGGGAATCACATCTATGAGCTTTTTCTAGCTTTGTTGTAAAATCCTAAGATCTTGGAGCAGCGTTTTATAAATTTTAAATTTTAAATCGTGTAAATATTACAATTAAAATTTTCATCTTATAAATACAAAATACTTTGCAATAAAGTTATATCTTCTTCCAGGACCCCTTCATATAATGATCAGCTACCAATGGGATTTCAAACAGCAAGTTCGAAAACTGAAAGAAAGATTACAGCAAGAAGGTTACAGAGTTTGGATTGATGTTGAACAGATGCATAAAAGTAAGACAACTTCTGGGATTTGATTATTTTTAATGGAGTGATTCCTCTTTAATTAATATTTAATAGTTTACTAATAATTTTAATAATCAATTTAATAGTTTAATTATTATTTAGCAATGCTAGTTTCGTAGATAAATTGTTTAAGCCTAATTATTGACTATTTCAAGGTTTTTGTTTATAACGTTGGGAATTTTATATGTCCAATTGTTCAATAATACAGGTTCAAACTAAATATATGAATTTTTCGTACATTTCAGGTGCTACGACGTATGACGCAATGGCTATTGCAATAAAGCAGGCAACTGTAGTAGTGCCAGTATTATCTAAAAAATATCCGGAAAGTGAAAACTGTAGAAAAGGTTGGTTCCACCAAAGAAATAATTATTTTACACAATAAACAGAAACAAAACATGTGTTTCAACAACTTGTAAGTATTTTACAAAATTCTGTGGTTTGATTTAAAATCTTCAGTTCAAAACGATTTTTGAGCACTCACACTTTCTGTCAATTATTATTGGCAATGAAAATAGGAATTATTACTTCCAGTTCTTACTGCAACATTTTTAAGAAAATGTGTTTAAATTTATTAAATGCAATTTTTTAAATACAAGTCTGATTTTTGATTTTCTTCTGGTTCATTTTTCAGAGATTCAATTTGCGTACCAGCGTAGCAAACCACTTGTACCCGTAAGACTAGACAGTGAGTTTTCCCCAAATGAAGGATGGCTTGGTGAACTGTTAGGTAACACAGTTTGGTATGATTTGAGTGACAGCGAGACTTATGAACAACAATTCACCAATTTCTTGGGTGCAGTAGCTAACTTGGGAGGAGAGGCAAGGATGAGCGAATCAGACGGTTCGTGTAATTATTTTTTCAGCATTATATTAAATTTCTTTTACTCTTACACATTTATTGTCAGTTTTTTATTATTGTTTGCAAGGAAATTTCATTTGCAATAAGTACTTGAGTAAATGCATAGTTTGAGAACAAAAAGAACTGTATGACTTTTCTCATTACATATTTCAACATGAAGCTGGTATAATATTAGTTCAAGAGATGAAATGACCGAGGATGCTGTCATAGATTTTAACCGTAGTATGGCTTTTATATCAAAATTTATCATCGAGTTTTTGTGTAATTTAGTTGACAACAAGAAATTTTACATTTTGGTTATACAACCTTATTTAGATATTTATTTCTAGAATTAACTCTTTCAGACCCAGCAGCTTATGAAGTGTTTCCTAGACAGCAAACCATGGTTGCACCGTTAGGACTTGAACCGCCTCAACAGCCAACTACATGATCTCCATATTACTCTAACATAGCGTGCAGCTAGATTGTATGAACAGATTGTAATATTTATCAACATTGTGCATTCGGTGCACGCCTACATGAGGTAATTAAAAAATGGTTTTTAAACTTGTAATTTTTTGTGCTAGTTCAATACTGCTTACTACAGTAAGAATTTTCGTGTGATACTATTTATTGTTCCCTAATTATTTTTAATGCTCTTCTTAGATTTGTTGACATGAATAGAAAAAGGACTTTAACTGCTTTAAAGAATGAATATTAGCAGTGATGTAATTTTTGGGTTACTTGATTATTTTATTTTGACATAATGCAATTTTTTTCTGTAGCTGAAACACCCAGCACGTTATGTATTGTATACTTTTCTATCGCAATAAGCATACTCGCTAAAGATCTTATATTTTTGTATGTTTTTTTCAACATTGAAGATTTTGGCATACTCAAAAAAATGTAAGATGAAGCTAACGGTTTATTACCCCTGTACAGTTTATAAATGCATCTCAATACTAAAAAAAGACTATTTGGGTTTTTGACCATTCTCAACTAAAACTCTGCTTTTGGAATTTTTTCATCACTTGCAAAGACGCTCAAGTCATAATACTCATTTTTTACTGTCTTTTCTATCCACAATTGTGTTAAATTTTGTGTTAAAGTAAGCGCTTTAGTAATTTTTTACCGATGTTTCTTATCTGTTTTCAGTGCATAATAGTAGAATTCTAGCGGTAACTTGCGAATAATCTTTGTATGTTGTGCGTTACTTACACCCAATTTTCTCACATGATATGCCTTTTTACATAACATTGGTTTTGTTTTTAGTAGAGAAAGCAAATCCACATTCAGCCAACTTGCCTCACTGACACCTTCAAATAATTGTATTGGTTTACTGTGTTTGTAGTTTTTCAGTAACATGGAATCAGTGTGTGAATACAGCACACAGGATAAAATTTGCTTTATTCATCCTACAACACCTTCAAAAAGTGCTGTCAAAACACAAAATAATAATTAATCCTTTAAAATATTGCGCAGCAACTTGGTGCAGCGGTTTTGAAACACAACAAGTGATAGCCATTTGCACTGCCCTTTAGTGCTAGGGAGACACAAATTTCTGTTGAGTCTGTCACGTAAATACCTGATCCGATCCGGTCAGCCTTGTTAGCTAGCGTTGAGCAGCTTGCTTGCTTCAGAGGTTTGGTGACTGTTGGGAATGTTTGGTTGTCAGTCCATTTTTTGGAACCATTAGAACCTTACCCTTAGACTCCGTGACAGAGATCAGCTCCTACATTACTACTACTGTTGGCAATGTTTGGTTGTCAGTCTATTTTTCTGCAGTCCAACTTGTGAGACAATGTAGCTATTGGAGGTAGGGTGGCTAAGCATATGTAATACTTTATTGCAGATAACCTGGTCTATCCGTTGTAAACAGCAAAAAAATGGATACAGTCAGATTATTGTTGCGTTCTCTCCAGCCCTTCTTCTTTGGCCACCTTATATCCTGGTCACCTCTTTCCATTATAGCCTTCTGTAATGATAGCCTTTTGTCGTGGTTCATGTCAATATTGCATTGACCAATGAGGGTTTTGCCTGCTCAGTAGTTTTGACAACTTGCTCAATCAAAAGAAGCAGGCAAACAGCTTCTGACAGAGCAAGTAGTGACAACTCCTGAGCAGGCAAAATTATGAATTGTTGAAATGCCGCATTATACGGTGTGCCTTTACCAACACACAAATCATCTAGTAGCGGCAAGTTGGGAATTTTTGTGAGTTGTCTTCACTTCGACTATTATTGGAAAAAATATCAAATCTTCAAATATTTTCGGTTAACATGGTTAAAATGGCAAACATAAACACATGCCAAGCAAATCAAATCAAATTTTTTTTACAATAGTTTGATGTATCTTAGCATAACTGTTAAGACATTTTTTGCAACTGAATGATAGACAAATTCCTAGACACGCAGTTACACAGACAGACAGAAGCATTTCACAATTACACATATAAAGATTTTTTAATTTACGAGTGAGTGCAGAAATGATTTAAAAAATTGTTCTATGTAGTAAAGTGTCATGTATACTTTTCAAACACTCTTGGGGTAGAAGGCCACTTCTATATTTTCAAAAGCAGTAGAGTGAGACATTAGCATTGCCTACAAAACATGCATTACAAAACACTATTTCAAGGGCGTGTCTAATGAAGCTTTGCACTAGCAAAAATATACAGGACACCTTCAAATGATTATAAGCGTTGTACATACACACATCGTGGTTTACTGTCACAAGAAGATACAATAAATACAAAACTCTCCCGTTGTTTATTGTGCAAGGAACATTTGTGAATGCAGGAAGTACAGGAAGTGATATTAAGAGCATGAGTAATACTGTTTACCTTGCAGACTTTTAAGAATATGGGTTTATTACTATACTAAAACTACTCTGAATTGAAGGTACTTGTTTGACATGCATTTTAATTTTTATTCAACTATAGCGGGGTTTCTGCTTTTTTTTGTTGTTTTTTATCATCATCATTAGCGGTAACAGACTTCAACAGCTGTGGAGTATACAACGGTATTATTGTTTATTTATGAAGCTACAAAATGCAGTATTATAATGTTTCCTGGAACAAAATAAAATCATTATTGCCTTTACTATACACAAATCAGTGTTCTGCCTCTCAATGGGCTGTATAGCTGCACCTCAGCCAGATCAATTATCAGTCTAGCAACAGTAACAATACCATATAGCTAGTAGCAGGAGGTCAGTTAGTACACTGTGGTGCTAGTAACTAACTAATCATGGATTTATAACTAAAAAGTCCTCATATATTAATTTGATTGAATAAAAGTGATAAGCAGAATTCGAAGTCAAGTTTCGTATTCAACTGACTGCGGGCCGATAGTGATTTGTTCCAGGAAGGAGAGGGCAACTCTAAGCAATTTACCTTCACTGTAGGCATCTGTTAAACTGGTGGTTTGGAGGGTGGAGGAGTAAAAAATGGAGTGAGGTCTCAAAAACAGACAACTCCAAATTTTTCATCCATCTCCTGCATAAACTTGTGGGTGATTTACATGATATTTAGTCAAGTCAGCAGCACAACCTGACAATTGTATTTTCAAACCAATCCAACTTTTTCAACTCATGAAACATTTTGTAGCCGCCTAGTAGTTTCTTTTAGCATATCTATATGTTATAAATTATTTATTAGTATATGTTTAATAAATAAATTAATATAAATAAATTTATTCAAGTGTATAGTAATTGGCTAGTTGTTGTTCACTACAAATTTGTTTCATGCTGTCAAGCATTCATCAAGGACTAAATGTGTAAGGATAATAAGAATCAAATAATAGGCTAGGTAGGCTAGGCCCGCCCCTTTCTACAACCGTGTAACTTTACTTACGCACACAAAATATCTATATATACAACTCAACCTCTCGCAGGCATTGTTGAAATAACTTTTGTGTTTTGTTAATTGTAGAATTTTTTTTAATTATTACTGGTACATGCTGCTGACTCTTAAAGACAACTACAATATATTTTTTGCTATCGTTTTAAATCGGATAGAACGCTATTCGTATTTTGTGATGTTTTTCATCAGTAGCTGTTTGACCATAATAATGTTACTTCATGCAATAATGGCATTGATTACTTTATTGTAAATTTGCTCATATTTGTCATATCTTGAGTTTTTTTTAAAAAAAATTCTGAGTTTTGCAGCCAATTTTCATGCAATTAGCCGTTGAACTACAATTTTCATCAACTTACACCATCTTACTTACTGACTATGGCTGCAAGTTTTTCTGCAAGTTTACTAATTTGTTTACGCCAAGGAATTAACAAATCGGTTTTAATGTTATTTTGATATCTATTGAAGCAAAACGACGTTACAGTTTCAGAGAGATTTTAGTACTAGCTAATCTTGCCATACTATAAAAGGCAGTTGTTCATTCCACCTAGTAGTTGGAATACGTATGTAGACTGAATACATGGCCAATACTCTTGATAATACAAATATCAATAGGCGCAGTTCAATTGTTTACATTCAATTCTCTCTATAGCTTACAGTCTATGTTCAGCGATCAATTTATTTACTGTTATTCACTGCGGGCCTAGCTTAGCAACTTCATAACACTATACGACTAAGGATAATGTAGTAGGCGTTAGCGCTAGTAACTAACTAGTCATGGATATACTCAAGTATTTATGGGTTTATTATTTTGTGCAGGTAAGAGTTTATGTATAATATCTATTCCCTTTTATGTTGCATTTTAGTCCAAGCTTACTACAGAGTCTTTGAATGGTAAATATCTGAACTTTGTAACAATAAGTATTCAATGAATCATTAATCCATTGCTAAAAGTGATTTCTTTCGCAATGTGTTTGTTTGATGCAGTTTTTCGGGGGTTTTTCTATTGAAAAATCAACAGCATGTTTTATCTTCAAGACCAAATGAATCGAGTTAGTTTATTATACATGTGTTTTGTGCTATTTTTAGCTCTTTAACTGCATTTGCTTTCTGGTGTCAAAGACTGTAATATAAAATAATCATGTATATCGAAGTAGAAACTAAAAATTTAGAAACAGGTTTCATTGTGAACTAGTTTTGTTGGAAGGTGCGGCAAGCTATTGCTGTATACGATGTTACTATATGTATGTCAACTACACATATGTCAGACGTTCCAAGGCAATATTTGCTGTCAGCATAGTCATCTATATTTCAGGATTACTTAGTCGCATTATGCTAAATTGTTGAAGTGGAAATTGCTTAAACACAAAGCCTTTGTTTATTGATTGTACTGTATTCATTTAACTAGTCTCATTGCCACAAAACCTTAAAATGTATGCAAGCTGCACTACCTAGTATTAGCACAACCTTGCATTGCTTTGCTAGCTGTACAAACAATATTGTGAATCTTCTAAATAATCTTGTTGAAAACCTGGTTATGTAAGTGGTGCTTTGGTAGTTTGCTTCCAGGTGTACTTGGAATTTGAGATGGGTGAGAAAAATTGACTCACTAGCAATAATAACTTTGACTTTCGAGTCCATTTTTCCCCAACTCGCGTCCTTCCTTGCTATCCCCCTTTCCCTTAATCCTACCTCACCCTTCTCCCTCCCAGCTCCACTTTTCGCACTCTACTTTATTCTAACCCTACCCTGTTCCACCTCTGCCTCCCTCCACCTTCTTCATCTCTTCCTTCTTTACTCTCTCTCCCTGTGTGATTCAAAAGATGACCCAGATGTGCTATGTGCTGGCACATCGCAGGGGCCATCAAAACAGCTGACTCGCAAAAACGATGTTATGAAAGAGTGTACTAGAACAAAGTAAATAAAACAACACAGAATCGTTTGGTTAGTATTCCAGCCATCTCGCAATAGCAAAATGTAACTATTTGTGATTTATCTCCACCTGCGCCATTGAAAAGCATATTAATAATAAATGAATATCTCAACTTTTAGACCAAATGGTGAATTCAAACTCACCTTATACATCGAATTAATCTAATAGAATGTTTTACAGCAGATTTTGTTTCTCTCAGTGTTGTGGTTTAGGCATCCATTGACTTGGAATGGTAGACAAATAGATGCACAGATGTACCGGCAGATATTTTTCAAGTTTATATATAGATACCAGCATCAACACCAGGGTAGCTTTAAGTTAGTGTACAGGTAGTAGGAGTTGACAGCTTCAACTATTTTACCTGTTTTTATTGCCAAAATATTACTTTATATTTTTTTTTACAGATTTACACTCTAATTGCACCTGTTATGTCCGGTAAGTACATATATGCTCTTATTTATTACCAGTTAGTTAAATTTAATATCCTAATCATATGTTTAAAAACTAAAAATAGTGCTACCTCATTTGGTATCTAGCTTATTTGGTCATTCAGCAAATTTCAGTATATAATGAAAAGTTTTGCTATCAAAATGCTGCAACCGCCACTAAAATTGACAATTATATTTTTGTTTGTTTCTGTTATTTAAATTTTGCAATCAGTATAGCATTATGTTGAATACGCACCTACAGTGTAAAGAATCCTTTTTTTTATACATACAAACTATGTGTTTGATAAATTTGTGCCTTTTATAAGTATGCGTATTATTTGCATGTCAATGTTTGCTTAGATGTGGTCATAAACCTGTCATTGGCCATCACGAGTTATTGAAATGATAGAGACTGTTACAACAAAAATCAATTTTAACACATACTACCTTTGTTGCCATGAAACTGCCATGAATGAAGCAAATGGAAGTAGTGTATAAGGAGCAGATCTTTCGCAAATTTGATTTGAATGTTTGTATATTTTTGTATGACGCCTTTGTACTCGTAGTGTTTTAGACTTTGTAAGTTTGGTATAGACCCCTGTTGGCTCATAGATGTCTATTGGTAATTTCCGATCTCTTGTAAATTTGGTATTCTTGCTATTAATTTAATTGTTTCATTTTGTACCTGTTGCAGCGGTGTAATTTTTTTTCTTTGTTCGGCTATGGTTATGTCGCAGATTTCTTGTAAGTTGATGCTCATTCTTGAGTCTTGTTACCTCATGAATATCTCCTGCCTTTGGTTATTTTTTTGGAGATTTCTTATAAGTTCAGTATTCTTGTATTGGATTGGCCGGTTATACCGCTGGGGTTGTTTCGCTATAATTTACTTGTGTAAGCGAGACTCAGATAAATCAATGTGGAAGGGCCAAGGGAAAAACATCTAATTATGGATAGTATTGAATTGCCCAGTCATACCTTATGAGTCCACAAACATAGGTAAAAACAAAAATATATGATGTTGTAGCTAATAATATAATAGTACTATGAATAATATGGATATTTCCAGACATTTCTTTTACTTGATTTACATTGTGAATAAGTTTTAATAATAATGACAACTGGAACTATCATTAATTAATTATGCAACAATCATTATAGTCTTAATAATTATTATTTTGATGCTAACCATAATAATAAACAGTGATAAAAATAATTAATTTTTCGTCATTTTTTAAAGTCATTATTAATTGTCGTTATGTTTTATCAATTGATGTCTATAATCATTCAACAAAGCACCAACAATAATCTTTAACTTACAGATATCAGCTGTATTTTTATCTTGCAGAAATAACATGTTTAGACTGCATTGATTTGATTAAGTTTGTTTTTTTATTGGTGGTTGATAGATAGCCTTGGATCTTTGTTACATTCCAAGATTGAACACATTTCAGTAATAAAAAACTTAAGTGTTGAAGTTTTACATGAAACCTGTGACACAAACCAGCGTTGAACACAGATACAAACAAATCAAACCAATCAACAACAAGCTTAAAAAAGATTGGAAAATACCAAAAGTCCTCCATGTGCCATCAAGGGTCTAAACTTAACTTATCGGCCTAAAAAACATAGCAAGTACAACAGGCAATAGAAACCTTTAAACCGAAGTACGATTACATGTGCACGAAAATTACAAGATGTCTGCTTTTTACGTACTATCAACCTATATCATTCAAATAAAACTTGGTGCAGGTATTTTGTGCTCATGCATGTGGTTTTAATTAAGCAAATTGTTTGGAAAGTGCAAATCAAATCAGTTGTTGGTAGTAATAGGTTTATAAAGATGGCAAACTTACTTGAATATGGAGAAAATAATTTATAAACCATTATCATTTCTAGAACTTTCCACCATCATATCGGTTTTTTTTTCAATTCTATTATAATCACTTATTATATACTGTAGATTGCTCAGAGAGTACAATATACACCAACAAATCAGGAGTTATCTCCTCTCCTGGGTATCCTAACACTTTTTATGCAAACAACTTGGACTGTACCTGGTATATTAGCTTGGCTATAGATGAATATGCTGCGATCAACATCACTGATTTCTCCCTAGACTTTTCAACCGACTGCTTACTGGATTATATAGAGGTTTGTGTCATAAAGCTTAAATCTATTTGGTAGTTTTACACTTATGGGTGTGAAGTTTGGTTGTAAATCGCAGAATCTAAAAGTTATTAAAAAAACTACTTCTTTTTGTTGAAAAATTTACACCATACAGATATTTGGTTTGATAACAAATTTTGGCCAATTCTGGGCGAATGGTCCAAAAGTTGTCAAGCAAACTGTACTTGTGAGGAGTTTTCCTCTCAGTAGCTAATTTGTAAAACAACTCATTGAGTACGATCTAATTGGGCAATGTGAATTTGGCAGCTTTCCAAGCAATAACAGACTACATAGAAAGTTTTGCTCACATTTGCTGGTTAATGTACATTACAAGCGTTACTCTGTGACCACATTACAAAGGTCTACCAGCTTGAGATTAACTGACAATAATTATGCACAAACTTCTTCGAGTTTCACAATTTTCTCATCGTTTCCAATATCTTAAAATCACTAAAAGATGCCATTCTTTGAAAACTTTCGATTTTTCTGTAGAACACATACAATAGTATCGCACACATTTATAGGAAAATTACGCAGTTTTTATGATTGGTGATTGAGTTATTCAACAGCTAATGAGCAAAAAAAGCATTTTGAATAGGTGTGCTCAAAATTGAATAGCTGTGACACTGCAAGTTTTGTAACTTTAATGAAATATTTTGTTCAACTATCAATTGTTTTAGTATCTAACTGGCCAAGTTTGACAGATTTTTTACCTGTAGATTTGAAGCTGAAGCTGGCTAAACTTTTCAAAAGAAAAGTGTTAGTAATAACAAAATCAAATAAAATAATTACCATACAGATTACCTATGTAAGGCTAGTTGGGAAATTTATTTTTCATGGGTAGAAAAGTGAGTATTTCTGACAACAAATACTTAAGGGTTGGGTAGAGGGTACATGACAGTGTTACCGAGGATGTGAGTGACCCAGGCAGCTAGAGGAAGGGAAGAGAAGATTAGCTGAACCATCGTATTAGATCCGGAGTTACGGAAGAAAGAGGAAAGGACATGTGGAATAGGGGGGAGATAGTTGGACACTAAATTGTATGGAGTGTCCGCTGACACCGTTTATTGAAATAGCTCATTCTCAAGATGCTGCGTTAGTGTTGTGATTAATATGTTTGCCCGCTGTGCTGGGCAGTGTAGGTAAAAGACTTCGGGCTTGAATAATAGTTTGCTATGTGCTGAGTTTCAACTATACGTCAAGCTCTTACAACTTGGGTAACTATCTGAAACTTTTGACCAAAAAATGTGACGTATGATTATATTGTATGTAATTTTTATAAATTTTCCAACCAACAAATCATAGATAATTTATATAAATGTTTGAAAACACCACACATAATGTTTTCTAAAGTTTGCACCTAAATAATGTTGTAATATTTACACTAACAAAATTTTTTCAACGCAAAAATATTCCCTCACTTTTTAAAACATTTTATATCCATATATTTTACAGATTACAGACCGAGGGAATGTTCTCAGTAGATTATGCGGAACAGATAACGAGCTGCCAATATTTTTGATTTCAGAATCAAATCTAGTTGCTATTAGATTTGTAACTGACAATTCTGGAACAGATAGAGGTTTCAGTCTCCTGTGGACAACTTCTTACGTACCTGGTATTTATCAAACAGAGTCGGCTGTTTAGTTATAAACATTGTTAACCGGGCTAATTTCTTAAATTTTTATTGCTCACTAAAGAGACTCTATTAAAACGTGATTACACTTTGAAATCATGGATATATATATGCTTTCTATAAAGTTACGGCTGTTTTGAGTAAAAACTATCGTAAAATGTTGAATCTAAAGATAACGATTTGCCATATATATATCATTCGCATAGGTAAGTCTTTTTGTTTTGCATAGTTCCGACAGATTTAGGTATTGTTTTCTTCGTACAAACAATGAAATTTTGAAGATTTGTAGTTCGACATAATACGCTGATAATTAAGTTTGTCAAAGTTCACAGTCTATAAAAAATAAGCTGTTAACAAAGTAACAAACAACATAACCTATTATGCAAGAGTCGTGAATGGTTACCAATCCAGGTGACCGGTTTCAAAAGTCTCTTAACACTCTCAATAAAATGGTTTTGAAACTAATCAAATATATGTTTTGGAAAAAATTCAAAAAAATTGATGTTTGTTTTAATAGTGCAATGTAGGCTTGAAGGAAGGTGAACGATTATTTTAAAACAGCTTTTACAAAAAAAGTTTCAACTTCAAGTTCATTATGTATTCAAAATCCATTCTAGTCCATCATAAAAAATGTTTTTATAATTTGGTGTTATTTATTAATTAAATGTAGTCATTTTGAGTTAGGTGCAAAATATAAACTGGTTTGAGTGACATGTATGTATATATATAATACTTTATTAGCATCAGTATCATCTTTTAACAAAAAGATGTTTTTCATGAAGAACCAAAACTTAAAGGAAAGGAAAACAAAAAGCAAGGACAAGAAAAATTAAGTTCATTGAAGTACGGGCTGTTTAAAAATAATCTAAATAAGTTTGACTTGAAAATTGACAGGGTTAGTTTTTCTCTCAGAGATGAAGGCAGTTGATTGATTGTGGTAGATATATATGTTTTTATTGTAGCTTGCGTGGTGGAATAAAGTTTTTTTTTGCAGTTACAAAAGTTAAGTTAGCAATTACTAGCTGTTGTAAACTCGCCAGAAATCAAGCATGAAATTGTGTTATTAAAAATTTTATAACAAGTTATTTTAAATCATCGCTGCAATTGTAAATTACTGTAACCTTTTGGTTTAGTTGATATATAAACGTGATGTTTTCAATTACAAAAAAAAACGAAGGATTTAAAAACAAAATTCATGAAGTACCCTAAGTCAATAATTTAAAAATGCCAAAATTCTTTGATTCCAATAATATTTTCATGGCAAAACTTTATTGCTGCACAGCACCTAACGATTCTGAAGTCTTGAAAGATCATAATGACATTCTAATTCTCTTTTAAAAGCTCTCGTTTGAATTTAGTTATACTTAACACTTAGTAATATAAAAAAAGGGTTACCTAATTGTTTAATAATCAAAATATTTTGATAACTTACAACATTAAAAATAAATATAAATAAATATGACAAGTAATAATGCAAAGCTTTAAAATGAATCTACAGTATTTCTTGAGAGAATTTATAACAAATTTGAAGACCGCTAGAGTTCATTCAAGCACCCAATTTTTTTTACAGGGTTGTATGTGACAACCACAAACTCTACAACAGGAGTCACAAAAAATAATGACGACCTATATTACCTTCTTTTTCTGTGAGTATTTCTGTTGCTTTTGATAACCATTCAAAGTTGCTCTAAAGCTTATATCGGCTGTTCTATTTCAAATCCATGAGATTAATTTCATTTGTTAAAAGCAATAACCTGGTGCTATTTGTTGTAAGTTTGTGTAACTTACAATTTCAAATCTATTGTGGTTGATAAGCTTGGTAGGGAGATCTGCTCATATATTACTACTGATAAGCTATGTTATTTTTCTCCTTGTAGCCTATTGCTCCTTCCGTTTTTCATGATCGTCTGCAGAGAGTGAGTATGCACAGATAAATTTGAAATGACTACCATGACCCTAGAACAAAAAAAATCTATTTCTGTCTAATTTATTTCCAGGAAGTCTAACAATTGTTTTCAAAAGCAATAAGTTTATGTTACAAAAGAAAAAAAGCTATAAAAATGATTTTGCTTAAATGCAAAGGATTCTCTATATTGAAGTTGATTTTTTTCAAGCTATTTTTGTTCTTCAATTGAAAATTTTCTTTTTGATTTCGGAGGCAAGATCACTATTCAATCTGATTTTGTTCTATTAATTGGAATTGCCTCTTCAATGGGCAGATAACTACAATGAGTAAACCAAAATCTGAATTTTAATATATAGAAAATGCTGCCTATGTTGACTAGATATTGGATAAATCACAAGCGGGTTATGTATAAAGCTTTATTTACATCTTTTGTAGCTTGCAACACAAAAAAATTTGCCAAAAGCAGTCAACTCCTCCTCCCAAAACCAATTCAACAACTGCAAAGAAAGGTATTGATATTGAAATAAATAACACAAACTTTGCACTTCTTTCCAAATTTCAATTACAAGACATTCACAACGTAGCAAACTAAATGTGTTGCTTTTTATTTAAAAGTGCATCACTTATGAGACATTGTAGAAGAAGGCAGATTTATGTAATTGAAACGTTAATAAGAATAGATTAAACTAAATAAAGTTTTAAATGAAATTGCATCATTTGTCTGGACTTCATATATGTAGCTTTTCAAGGACTGCTTTAATTTTTTTTTATATTTGAAAATTATTTGACTATTTTTAATTCCATTGTTAAGACATAGAGTGATGTTGTACCAAGGGTTCAAGATTGAGTATGCCCCATGTTTCAGGACCTACCAATACCACTAAGGTAGATGTTCAACCGTCAAAACCAGCTCCTGATGCACCCAAACCAACACCAAAACCGAAACCTAAACCTAAACCAAAACCAAAACCCGCTCAAGGTAAGAGCTTTCCTATGGATCTTGGTACAAACTGCATTAAAGAAAGCATAACCTTTTTCGCAAGTGATGTTGAAAAATTGATAGCTTAATTTTACATTAAATACCTGATTTGTGATAAAAAAAAAAGTGTGTACGGTTTTTTCAGATGAACAATTATATTTCTGCTGTTGATGTGTAAAGAAAATTCTAACATGAAATTTTGTTGACAATTATTTTTAGGTTCAAAATAATTTCAGAAATTTCATCATTTAGCTTATTGTTACCTAACACAGTCAGGTTTTTACTCGCTAATAATTTTGTATTCATTGGTAAATTATTCTAAGCCAGTCTTCTTTCTACTTGTTACAGATGGTCCATATATTCTCATAAGCAACGATCCCGACGATGTAGTTTTTCATTCCACATTGTCTAGTACGCTAAAACAGCGAGGTTATCATGTGTGGATAGGTAAGTACTGAAGCGATGCAATAATTAATTATTATTCTTGTTTATTATCTTTAAAATTAATACACAATTTTTTCCTAAAACTCTTGTATGCAATGTATTGTAAACATTCACTTTCACTGCTGCTATTTTAATATGAACAGTATGAAAGCAATATAAAAACAATGTAAAATTCTGTCTAATTAGTATTTCAAACTGCTCCAAGATTTTTTGATTATTGAAAAAAAATAATTTTTACTTAACAGGGAATAACACTTTTATTAAACGGTGCACATCCAGGATAAAAAAACACTCGTTATTTTTTTCCGGTTGCTATTGTCATCTGTATTATACCGTTTGTTGTTTTTTTCAAGGCGCAAGAGAATCAGTGCAAATGGCGAACCTAATAAAAGAGGCTGCAGTGTTTGTACCATTGCTTTCTAAGAGGTATCAAGATAGTGAGCAATGTCGTAAAGGTACCAAGTTTATTTGTATTCACATAAACTGGTGTTAAAGTCTTTTTGTGTTTGTCGTTTCATGTTAGCTTTTTTTAATAAACTTTGAAACTCGAGAAATTTACAAAGTTGAAGGGCAGCAACTTAAATGTCGATAATTAAGTTTTGCTATACTCGAGTAAAAAATTTTGATTCACTTTAAGTAATTATCTACAACGACCAACAATCACAAATGCTGTTCCACCATTTTATTTTGCCTCCCTCCCCATCCCATGGCTACACTTCTTAAACCCCCTTCCCACACCACCTTTCACCCTACTCAAATATCCCTGACCCTTTCTATTTTGAGTACAGAACACTCGTAACATTTCTTGATGACATACGGAGTAACCTTGTAATTCACAGGTTACTATGGTTACTAGGTTACTATGCATTTCATATCATAGAAAACTTGTAATTCCTACGCATAAGAAATAAAGCAGAAAAATCAGTGTTTAGATACTACCCCTGCCACAAAGCACAATCCCGTACACTTCAGCAGTAGCATATTCCTGTGTCCAATCTTGTGTTTGTTGAGCGAAAGGACAACCCTTTGGAAGGCTTAAATGGTACACTGTAGTATTGTGGTGGATTTTGGTGGCTGTTAATTTGGCACAATACCTTCAGAGATAAGAAAGTAAATCATTACAACGTAGTACATTATATTGTGGTAGATTTTGGTGAACATTCATAGTAAACTGGGAGTTTGCTCCACCATATCTCCACTCAGTGCGCTGGCAATGCACCTACAGCCATCGGTAAGATGTTGTGCCGGTAGCAAAGCCATACTGTGCCGGTAGCACAGTATACAGGGTCGGTAGTGACCTGTGCATGGCCGGTAGTGACCTCTGCAGGGCCGGTAGTGACCTCTACAGGGCCGGTATGATGACTCAGGGCCAGCCTAAGATGGCTGCCGTAGTTGAGGACTTTCAAAACTAGCTAGGACTTTTCACCAAGCCATCAACCGAAGCTACCTACCTTAACATCTGCGGTAACCAGGACCACAAGCTATCTAGAGCCTTGGGACCCTGTAGGGCAGTCTGATTGGACAATAGGAGACAGTGCTCCGCCCTTAGCCACTTGGCGCTTTATTTATTTAATTCATATTGATTGCATGATTGGTTAGCTATTTATCTGTGCACTTGTATTGGTTCAATTACTTCCTGTGCTCTTACTGTTACTGTCAAATTATGCTAATTAGTTCCTGTGAGCTCTCCTATAAAAGGAGATACTTTTGCCACCATCATTGCATTCATTGTCATGTCTTGCCACAAACACCCTAGAGGAATAATTACCCTCTAGGACTTTGTCTCGAGAATATAGCCACTTACACAAGCACAACGCTATACTGTTTGTCTGAGCAATGGGCTCTTGCTATACCAGGTAATTCGGTTGCCTGATACACAGTTGTCACTGTCAATCAGCACAGTGTCCCCTCTGGAGAGAGGTATAATACTTGAGCATAGTGGATGTCTGTGGTAACCAGACCGGGATCCATTACAATACTACAAAAAAATTTAGCAAAAAGCAACAAAAAACTATAAGGGCACAGATAGTGCACAATTGGGCCTACTGTAGCCCAGGTTAAGAACTGGGGAGTTAGCACGGTTGAGCAGGTATTATGAATAATGGCACCATATTAGGGTGTCTAACGCCCCAATGTACAACTTAGCAACAGCATGCCAAAAACAGGTTAGTACAAAGGCTCTAGGTGATGTGATAAGTAGGACAACCCCTAAAGGAGTTAGTTGGATACTTTAATAAGGAGACCCATTCTACACCTACGTGTGCTGTTGTTGATAAACACCACATAAAATGGCCCTATTGGTTGCGCAACACTGCATGTTCAATTTTTTGCATTATTTGTTGATTTGACATCACCTCATTTAGAATGGTCATTCTTCGTGACTGGGTATGTTTGTAGGAGCAACAGTATAGTTCAGTCTCTTCTTTTACAGTATTGTTCTGTTGCATCCTCACTGTTGAGTTGAGGTGGAGCAATAAAGTTGTTATTACATTTAATTGAGGGTGTAATTAGTATGAGTCAAGAACTCTGCTGTTGTGGCACCAAGTCGGTAGAGTCTGTGAGGTAGTGGAGGAAAGCAGTCCCAAGTTGAGGTCAGCTCAGTAGAGGAGTAGATACAGTTAGACCTAGCCACATTCACTAAACCGAAAATGTTCTCGTAGCGATGATACATTGTGGTCTAGTGTTATTGAAAATGTAGAAGCAGGGCTAACCTTTTTCCATTGCAATAACTTGACTTGGAAAAGTTACTCAGTCACTCAGTTAGTTAGTCAGTCGGTCAGTTAGTTAGTTAGCTAGTCAGTCGTTGTTTCTATTGCAAGTGAGACAGTGTAGTATAAAATTTTTTGTCAGTAGAGTTGAACACAAATCCTTTACATTGTTACAATTTTGACTAATTCAGTGATCTCTTGACGCATTGTAGAAATTCAATTTGCTGACAAATGTAAAAAGCCTCTAGTACCAGTGAGAGTAGAGAAGGGTTTCAGACTAGGAGAAGACTGGCTAGGATTTTTACTTGGAGCTACATTGTGGTACGACTTGAGCAACAAAGAAACTTACAAAGATCAACTCGAGCATTTTCTCGAAGCTATAGACAAAGTTGTTCCAAACGCAAAAGTACCAAAAATAAAAGGTAATTAAAAATTATTTGAAAAATGAAAGATGAACTAAAATTATGTAGTAATATTTTATTTTCTGGAGTAAATGAACCTACTTTGCTTGATGACATAAATATTTTTTATAATTTTCTCATAAACTCATAGGTGAAACTGGTTCAGTTTCACAAAGCGCCCAAAACAATTACCATCATTGCTATGCTGCATGTAGTGTTGTTTGTGACATCACACCGTAATGCTTAATCATTGCAGTAATAAATCTTTTAATTATAAGTATTGTAAAGTAAACGTACTAAAAGTGAGCATTGAAATACAAAACTTTGATACGGCTTACTTCACGACTGAGCAGCGGATGATGAACAGAATCTTCCAGTGTTTGATGTTGTTCATTAGAATGCCGGGTTGACAACTCCTCTTTATTCAACAGGAGTTCCGTGCGTTGGAAAATTGGAATTCTTAAATCACATTACGTGATTAGGTGGAGTTTACTTGTTTTTAATGTCAAGCGATCACAAAAAACTTTCTCATCCTGGTGTAAAGTATTGTTGATTGCATTGTCACTAATAACGTCCTTATGCGCTTGCCACGCAAGCCTGTCTTCCGTACCTGTAGCCAGAGCATGGCAACAGATAGTATGCCACACGCTAAAATTGAAACCCAGTTATCTGCCTTAACAAAATTGAGTAATTTATTCGTAAAGTTATCACAAAACTGCTAAAGCCAAGTCAATGCTTGTTTGTAGAAGAAAAAAGTAAAGTAAAAAAGGATGAAAACACGGAGGCTGCCAAACCGGCATCAGCAAAAGCAGGAGCAGCAGGAACCCAACTGACTGTGGTCAATGAACAAAAGGATGCTGCATTGACTTAGATGAAGAGAAAAAATCGCTCACCGATAGTATATGTGATTCATCATCTAACCATTATTAATTTTCAGAACTAAACACTTACAAATATATTTATTCAGTATGATGAGAAACTGATGTTCTTGCTTTAGCGCTAAAACATCAATGACTATTTTCATAAAGAAGCCACGTTTTCCTGTACAAATTTCTATTTTTCCATTTTTCTGAAACTTATGTTATAGACACTAGTTGTAATTAATACCATTGCCATTCATGAATACAAATTCTAGGTCTCTCGAAGCTGAGATGTAAGTACCTCATATCCAAAGTGAATGAATTGTTAATTACATTTACAAAGTATACATCTAAAATTTGTTGTTTGTTAATTAGTACTCCATCAGCTATGTATCTACACGTTTATGAAGTTGTATGGACACTCTGGTTGTAATGAAATGCTCATTTTATTTTATGAAACGTTCAACTAAATGCCTAAAGTTTTTTTCAACTACCAAGTTTTGTAAAAGAAAAGCTATTAGTAGCTTTTTGCTTCAGGTGTTTTTATAAATAAACATTGTTGAAAAAAGGTTTGTTAAACTAATTAGGTAACTCTCGCTGCACTTCAAAAGGTTTTTGCTCTCTCTCGAGAAACCAATATTTTGCTTCTACACCTTGTACACCCTTTGCACCATTTAGATAAATAAGGGAAGCGGTGACTGAATTAAAACCAACATGAGAACTCCAAAAACTCTCTCTAGAACTTTTATATTTTTTCCTTAGACTCACCAAATTTGGAGTTACTGCCCCCTTATTGGCCACTCATGGTTTGGAGAATATTTTACCCTAGATGAGCTGTCATCATTTTCATGAACCCTTTTGTAAGAGCTACTAAGCTGCGACCGTGTTGCGACCGAGGTGCGGTGGGGTCATGAATGAGTGGCCATCAGTCATGTAGTCTCTTAGTGTCCTGGTAGTATTGAAAAAATGCCGATGATGATAGTTAAACAGCTTAAAAATACTTAAAAATACTCTATAACTATACAGCTATACATTGAACTACACACCCCCACCCTACCCCCACCCTACCCCCACCCTACCCCCACCCCTCCCCCACCCCTGCCATTGGTATTAAAAAGTCGTTTCGCAGTTTTTTTTTAATCACATCAAAACTTATGTTGTGGGTGATGTACACTAACCTACTTAAAATTTAATCAAACATTTTTTGCCAATTTTTTTCAATTCCGTATTTATCTAAAAACAGCTATTCAAGGTTAGCATTTCTTTTACAGACTTGTTTATTTTCTTTGCCTTTTTGGCGCCTTTACATGCATCAAACAAATTCATATTGATATTACATGTAATGAAAGTTCATTGCATAGAAATTAGATTAACTAAAATTCAATTTTCCTGCTTAGAAGTTGTCACACCCTGCTAGTACGAGGCTCGACTATCCCTAATTGCTCTAAAAAGATCCTATAGTAAACATAATAGAAATCAGACGGTGCTTTTTAACTATATTGATCTTCACAAAGACAAAAATAATGATAATTTTTTACGATTTCAAACTGAGACAATTGTCACTTTCCGGCAATGCTTTGTGTAGGAATTGTCTCCTTTTTATTTATATTTGAGTACTCACAAAATGATCAGATTTTTAATTTTAAAAAACTTTTAAATCTACATGTATTCAGTTTCTCCTGTTAAACATTGAGCACACCACAGGTGAGGTATGCAATCCCCATCTATATAACCTGTACATTCTGCGCCTCGATTCAAACTTTAAACATAGTAATGAGACTCTCTGTTGTTCAACCGCTAAGCTCTAGCTTTTGTTCAATTGTACTGATTGTCCTTGTAAACAAAGCTACATTAAAAAGCAATGCTGAGTTTTGATGTTGATAGGCAACCAGTGCATTGTCAATAGAACTATTTAGTAGAGAGTTGATCAATGAATCGGTGTACGGTATTGCATAACTAACCCTACTTACAAGGCGAGACAGACCCAGCTGAATGGCGTACAGGAAAAGTTAAAAGAAGCCAAAAAGTAACCTGATTTGTTTTGTGCTAACTGCTGCCGAATGTTGTTACAATGACTGACTACAAAGGCGTCGCGCTTCCATACCTTACTGTTTTTGTAGCTGTAAGTAGGCTGGGTTTACACTCAATCGATCATTGATCATTTTTAATGTCTCTATGTTTGTGAAACCAAAGAGGTTTTTGATGTTTTTTGCGAAGCTTGCTAGTCAATCTCAACCAAAACCATCTTATAAATAACTGATTTAAATGTGTCACTGAGTATTTTGGCCTTTTTGTTTTTAAGTTGCATGGTACACAACTTGTCGTATCATAGTTTTGCACAAAAAACTAAAATTGTCACAGTAGTTTGCCTGTAGTTATACATTATTTTATTTTGTTGTAGCTGATATCTGCAGTGATAGCTCAAGGTAACAACATACTCTATATCTATATCTGCTAACTTCAAAAACCAATTTTCTTAAACTTGAAACACGTAATTGACATGTAAAAATGGTCAGCATGTTTTTCCGTATTTTGTGAGGTGATAGTGTAGAAAAAGTAAATATAATAGCCATGTTTACAAATAAAAATTATTTGCTAGTTAGAATTTTTATTGACTCAAAATTTAAAATAAATAGCAAAAGATTTGTTGCTGAGTAGCTGAGTGTCGCAGAGAGCACAAAGCACAGACATGTTATAGAGCATAGTGAGCCTCATTATTATTGGCGTCAATTGCATTTTGTGGTGACCCCAACATCCCATAAGGCTGCCTGAGGTAGGCATCAACGACGTTGTGGTTGTCAAGTATTAAGAGTACAAACAAAAACACAGTTTTAATCAGCTATTCTAGAAATAAAGAAGGCTGCCTCACATGCAATGGCAATGGTCTGCAGTCTCCGATGCCATACAGAAAAAACACTGTTTTCAAAGAGCGCTTTTTGCGTGTCATTCTAAGCATAAAAAATGCTAAAGCAGAATTTTGCATTGACTCATATTGTAGTGGATTATTACGTCCTACTACCTGTCCGGCTGTCCGCTAGGCGTTGTCACCCCGCAAACTGCTGTTTGCCGGCACAACAAGACAGCTAGCCTTTCTAGGCCTGACAATGAGCAGTCAACCTCTCCCCAGAGGTGACCCCGTGCCGGAATGGTACAAACAACTGGTTATAAAGAGATTATTCTACTTTATCAACTGTGGTTAGCCCTCAGCTCAGACATATACTTGGTGCTTTCCAGTGATATAACATTTATTCATTCCAGAATAAAAAGGTGGCAATCCAAGTACGATCTACTGTATGGCATTTTTTAGGAGAGTGCTGTCAGGTAATGCAAAGAGATACACAAAAGCTCTGCTTTTTATAGGCAGAGTCACAGGAAGTGACGGGAAGTGTTTGGCCTAATTTGCCAAACACTCCAATCACACATAAGAATAATATGAATACACCAATAAAACGATACATAAATATAGCAGCCAATGAAAGGTAAGTAAATGGATTAAAAGTAGCTGGTGCCCAGAATTAAGGGCGGAGTCCATAGGCATTCTAGCCAGTAATAGTTAAGTATTCCTTTCCCCACAGATTCTTGGTCTTTCTTCGCCTTGGGTCCAACTTTCTGGACTTCTGAGGGTAGTTAGCTCCTGGATACTGGTAATATAAAGTCTTAGGCTGATTTTCCTCTCTCAGGCTATGTCAGCCATCTTGCTGCCTACCCGGGATAGCTATCCAGGGCGGGGTAGTAAATACTGTAGCAGATTTTTATGTCCACTACCATCCATTAGGGGGTTGTGCTGGTAGACGCGCAGTCTTGTTCATCCACAACAATGCAGTCAGCCACTTCAGGCCTGACAATCAACAGTCTACCTCAACTCAGAGGTGACCCCGTGCCGGGATGACACAAGCAAGGTGTTGTAAAGTGAACGACCGACTTTAACAATGGTAACGAGCCCTCGGCTCAGACATACACACTCAGGCAGAGTTACAGGAAGTATCAATGGAAAGTTTCCAGCCATGCAAAGGAAGCATGGCAGGGAGTAATACAGTATATAGTAAGCAGTATTGTCCAATACGATAATGATAACTGAGTTAAAGAGCACTGGCGCCCAGAAGTAAGGGGAGGAGTCTATGGTTAGCTTGGGCAGTGATAGGTTGATATAATCCCTGAAAGTTCTTTAGCCTTTATCAGCCTTTGGTTCACATTTTTTTACATCTAAGGGTAGATAGCTTCGGGAGGTGGCATCTGGAGGCATTTGAGCTGCGTTTCGTCTCTCAGGCTATGGCAGCCATCTTGTTACCGACCCGGGATAGCTACTCAGGGTTGGGGTAGTAAATACCCATGGTCGGGGTAGTAATACCCAGTGCCGGTATGATTAATTACTATTAATAATCACTTGACAGAGCAATATAATCACTACAATAGATTCCGATCTTTGTCTATTGCACTCATTGGAGGCATGCCTGTGATAGCCACCATCAGGGGGACCTCTGCGCAGTAGTGGTCACTGCATGTAGACAGTAAAATCCACTACAATACTCTGTGCCAGTATAGTATTATAATGGCTCTAGTGCCTGTAATTTGGCAACTAAGTTAACCGCAACTAATTTTGGGCCGTGTTAATTGCTTTCTAAGGCTTGTCTGATGTCTACAGACTATCAGGGAGGCATTTGATAAGTAGTGGTCACGGTTAGTGACCAGTCAAATCCACTACAATATGAAACCCCTCCTAAATCAAGGCTTTTTACAAGAAATTAACCAAATCAAGATACTTTTGATGCTTATTAATTATTAAGTATTTGTTCCCAATATGTTATTTCTTTCAAAAGATCTTTTGTTATTGTAGAAACTACCTCATCAAATGAGGGTAAGGATATAGCTAACATTTCTTATTGCATGTTTTGCAGTAGCTGCTTAGAAAATTTTGAAGTCAGAAAAATTATAAATACATAAATTTGTGTATTATGAGTTTGGTAAATTGACTTTAATGTTTTTATATTCCATAAAAAAGCTAAATTATGTAGCAATAGCGTGTAATGTGCGTACCTAACTCGAAAAAGTTTTACAGTAAAAAATTAAAAGAAGAAGGGTTTTTATATTTTCATTTGTGTGAAAGTACACTTAACTGACTGAATAATTGATTAAAAATTACTTTATGAAAAGCTGCTACCAAAAATGGTCCACTTTGTTTTTTGTAGCTACACATGAAAGCTAAAAAAAGAATTACAAACTTTAAATAGTCATTTTAAAGTTAATTTAGATCAATGCTTTTTGTTTGCTTAAAGATTATTTATCCAGACTACATGAATACAAAATTTCAGTGCACAATGTTAGCCATAATGAATAAATAATATTTTGTTGTAGATTCCTACAATACCACATATACATATATTTACATTGGTGCCGTTGTTGGAGGCGTGCTTGTCTTTGGATTAGGAAGTTTTATTATACGAAGTTGTTGTTTTAATCGTGAAAGGTAAAGTTTTAATAATTACATAGCTGAATTCATCTAACAACTTTAAATTAAATTGAAATAACTAATTTGTTTTTATTTACTAGTGCATTTATTTGACTGAAATCCTTCAAAAAATTTTATATCATTGCAATTTTGTTTCCATTTCGAAGAAAAAAATCTAATTTTATCAAAAGTAAAATGAGATTTCTTTTGTTCAAAAGTGTTATAAAAACGTTTTTAAAGTATTGAGCCCTTTAAAAAACATTTTTGCTGCTAATACTTGTTTTAGCTCATGTTATAAGTGTGGATCCAATTCAGTGGAAGATGGTGAACATTTGTATCCAGGACAGCATACTGAACTAACAGACAATCAAAGACGAATGTTTGAAACGATGGGGCACTCAGGCTTAGCTAAAAACTCAATGGGTATGTATTGATAAGCCATCTTACCAGAAACATAAAGAAAGAATGACATTTTTCTAAACTTTCACTAAAATATTTTACCCATTTGTCAAACTAAAAATAAATAAATACGAAAAGAAAACAGTATTAATAAAAAAATTTTTGTTTTTTTAATCTGTTATGCATCTCCGGCAATCATGAAAGCGAGTTTAGTGAACTAGTATGTTCTGTAAGCAGCACTCTACACCCGTACAGCTGGCCACTCTTCTGATTAAGCATTGGGAAATCTTTTACTGACCTGACTACAAGTGTGGCACAGACAGTGCAATCAAACTAGGAACGCAGCATTTCACAGTAATTTTTCATTCATAGGCTGAGAATCCAAACACTCAAGTGTGATAATTTTGGAAATTAAAGCTCAGATTCCTGGCTGAGTAACATGCATGTTAATCAGTAGACCACATGTGCCTCTTTAGTTTTGTGCTGGTAAATTGTCAACACAATAATATGACAACTTGCTGACGCTACTTGAAGTTTACTATCACAAATCAACAAGCCAAAACTGATCGAGTCAAACAAAAGACAAACTTTTTTCATCTCCTTCAGGTGTCACATAACAAAATACCATTCATCTTAGCTCACCCGTGTTTTATCTATACATTTGTATTTTTGATCGATAAAATTTTGATGAAATGCTTTTCACACGCAAATTACTGCCAGTATGAAAATTGAAAAAAATAACAGTTGCAGAAATGAAAAAAAAAACATACAATTGTGAGTCTTTTTTTGTTACAGCTACGATAGACAATACAGACAGATCTGGCTGGCACACTCCACCAGAGAAAGAGAATCAAGTCATAGAAGATCTGCATATAGACATGCTGGATGCTGCTAAAGGTAATTAGCTGTCAGAATAAAACAGTCATAACTTGTTACTTTTGTATTTTTTATGGTCTTCAGGCATTGGAAAATGCTCACAAAATGCCTAACAACTTCAAAATGATTTGTAGCTGGACAGAGACCAAGAGAGCACCTTCTGCTCACATATGATCCTCAGGATAGAGAGGAAGTCAAAAGATTTAGAGAGAGACTGAGAAGAGAGCGCTTCCGTGTTTGGTTTGATATAGAACAGCAGGATAAGTATGGTAAGCTTATCGAGTTTCCGAAATTATTTGAACTGGCCTGAATAAATAATCTTGCCTCATTGCTGCAAAAAATAGTTTTTGCAATAGATACTTTGGGTTTAAATAATTAAAAACATATCGCAATTTTTGAATTGAGTTGTTTTGAGAACAAGCAATTAAAAATAAAATAAAAACTAATGGTAAAGGAGATTTCCGGAAAATATACAAATATTCAGAGTTATCTATTCAATTTTTGATATTTTTAAAATATTCATAGTTACTTTCTCATTTTTGGGTCTGTTCTTAATATGTAGAGTTATCTACCCATTTCTTGGTCTATTCTCTATGAGCAGCACCAGATCAGCAAACAGAAGCGATGGCAGAGGCTATAAAGAAGGCAGCAGTAGTGGTACCAGTTTTGACTGACATGTATGAGAGAAATACCAAATGTAAAAAAGGTACAATTATTATATTTTGTCTTTTTATTCAAACTGCAATGTTTTTACAATCAGCAAAATTTTTGATATTAATCAAAGAATTCAAATGCAAAATATCCAGACTTTTAGTTAAAGATCGGACTCACTTAAACAGCAATGAATGTAGACGGTCTTTTAATGAATGCTGACACCTCCTAGAATGAATATTAAACCTGAAATCCATGAAGTTTATGTTATATATAAAATATTATGACTTTCATTCTAAAAAATGTCATAGTTTGCTCTCTGTAATATACTAAATAATCTTTTGTTGCTCATTCTAAGAGGTGTCTAGGAAATGTTGACTCTCGTGGACTGATTGCTTTTGGTATCAAATGGATCAGTAACATTTCATATTAAACTCGTAACCAAAAGAATGTTTTTTGATGTAATTGTAGAGATTGAGTACGCTGACAGGATGAAAAAAACTTTAGTTCCTGTGAGAATGCAGAAGAAATACAGACCAGATGGTTGGCTAGCTTTCCTACTAGGAAATACTTTGTTCCATGATTTAGCTAACGAAAACACTTACCAAGTACAAATTGATAACTTTTTGGAGGCGGTGGAGAGTGTTGGAGCTAACGCTAAGATCGCAGATGATGATTGTAAGTACAATAAGTATTACATGCATTTTTATGCAAATATGAAAGGCACTAAATTTGATTCGTCTTTTTTTTCAAGAGGAGAAAACTGCTCATGTTATAGAAAGTTATACCTTAACATCCGACTATCGATCAATACTGCTGCTTTCCTATATTCATAATATTTTTTACATTAAAACAAGCACAAATAATTTATCATAACTTTGTTATGATCAGAGTATTCGAAATCAAATGTTTTATTCAATGCTCAAATATACTAGTTTTTAAACACAAACGGCAAATTAATAACTTTGTTGCATCTCTCAAACATATGCATTTATACTTTTAGCATATTCATAAATATTTGTAGTTGATGACGATTAAAGAAGACCAGCGAATCAGCTGCAACCCTTAGCTGTACAATGCACCATTCTTGGTATTTGAAATACTGAGTTAATTACATATTGTTGATTTCTTCATTATTAGACCGGTGTGTCTGGGTGGAGGTAGTTGTAGAGATACTTTGTTGTATGATCATTCCTACTGGCAGTAGTAGTGATGTCACATATTACAAACATTTAGCTTTAGCGAAATCAAGAACACATTTTAAAATAACTGGGTTTCCTATTATCTAATAAAAATTAGATTTATTTACTTTTAAATGAGATTTTTCACTGCGAAAAGAAAGCAAAAACTTTGGTAATTACATATTTTTAAGTTTTGTTTTAAAAAATTAAAATGATTGATGGTGATGTTTGATGTATTTATTCATGCTGATCTTTCTGATTGTTCCATAGCTACATTATCTTATCATCTGCTATATTGTATATCAAAATCTTTTTCTATGTCAGAATAAGTGTATCACAACATGGCTACGCTGTTGGGTGATTAATCCTCCCATGCGGTTTATTGATACCATCTTTTTGTAAATTGTAGCTTTTTTAGATTAAAATTAGCAGAGTAACTTATTCTGAAACGAAATCAGATATAAATCTAGGTTAATTTTTTATATCAGTGCTGTTTAGCTTCCTTCATTATTCTATAATTTCAAATTGCACAAGATTGTATAAGTGTTTTTAAAACATACATTTAATTTTATAAATATCAATTTTAAAGGTTCAACTGAAAATGTAACATACTAAATGTACTTTTTTCCAATTTCAACTTGATGACTGGAAAATACAAGTTTCTGAAACAGGATTATTGCTTATGATTTACTAACAAAGATTGTTGATATGTAATTGATTCAATGCAGAATAATTACAACCAAACTTGATTGCCCACAAATATATTGGGCAACCAAGATTAATTGGCAACTAAGATTAATTGGCCACAAATATTAATTGGCAACCAAGATTAACTGTCAACCGAGATTAATTGGCAACTAAGACTAATTGACAACTAAGACTAATTGGCCACAAAGATTAATTGGCAACTAGGATTAATTAGCAATCAAAATTAATTGACAATTAAGTTAATTTAAATAATTAAAACTACATGATTAGCAAAATTAACAGACAATCAGGATAGTTAGGCAACCATGACTAAATGGTTATATCAATTTTGTCAACATTTATTAATCTGTCAGCAGTTAATTACTTTAATGATATTTAGATGTATTTTTCTGAAATTTTTGGTAAATATAAATTGGCAAGAAATGCATTGCATATTGAATGAATTTGTTAGGGTTGATCATATATATGGCAATTGCTGTCAAACTTGCAGTCAAGGATTATAGCTTACAAACCATTTAATGATTGTTGATAGATCGATGTGCCGAATGTGACATGATATTATTGGAAACGGTGATATAACACTTGCGCGTTGTAATTAGTGGATCAAAAAATTAGCTATTTTTTTATCTTAGTTAAAACCTGGTGATAACTTGTAATAAAATTCTAATGGTTACATTTGTGAATTTTCCAGAAATTTAAAAAGAAACTCCTTAATCCCAAGCACAGTATACGTGCAGCATCACAGATTCATGTAATTTGAAATGTTTTAAATTAGTCTCTAAAGTTCTGAGAAGTTCCTAGTTGGATTAATAATAAAGACTTTGAAGCATTAGCTAGCTTTTTCAACATGATTCTTAACAAGTAGTAATATATGAGCAGATCTCCCTACCAAGTGTTTTTTTGTGGATTAGACCTTGGGGTGAAAACAATGGGTTACGGCGTTGGATGGATTCGCCGAGTTTATATTGTATTTCATTTGAGGGGTACTTGAGTGGCATTTGAGTGGCATTTAAGTGGCATTTGAGTTTTGATTATTTTTTTTACTTGATTTGAGCTCATATGGCAGCTAGATTTTGAATGTATGGCATTTAAGTTTTGATAATTTTTTTACATAATTATATACATACTTGAGAGAAAGAAAGAGATAGAGGAGAGAGAGGGAGGAGAGAGGGAGAGAGAGAGGAGAGAGAGATTTTTTAGTTTTCTATACATTCATGTATATATGGTTTATTATGGATGTATTTATGGGTATATTTATATCTACATAGAGAGAGGAGATATATCTACATTGAACAAATATATTGATCAAAAATGAAAACTATATGATTATATACCTGATTACATAATAAGTAGGGAAAATCTTCCTATATAATATAGCTATCCTATATAATATAGCTAGAGTCAGTAAATACTAAGTAATACAAAGCACTACAACCTGTAACGAAAATCAATACATACATACATACATATGGTATCTTGAGAGAAAGAAAGAGATAGAGGAGAGAGGGAGAGAGAGGAGAGAGAGGAGAGGGAGATTCTTTAGTTTTCTATACATTCCTATATATATATGGTTAATTATGTACATATTTATGGATATATTTATATCTACATAGAGAGAGAGGAGATATATCTACATTGAATAAATATATTGATCAAAAATGAAACATTATCTGATTATATACCTGATTACATAATAAGTAGGGAAAATCTTCCTATATAACATAGCTAGAGTCAGTAAATACTAAGTAATACAAAGCACCACAACTCGTAATGACAATCAATGCATACATACATACATATGGTATCATGAGAGAAAGAAAGAGAGAGAGGAGAGAGAGAGGAGAGAGATTTTTTAGTTTTCTATACATTCATGTATATATGGTTGATTATGTACATATTTATGAGTATATTTATATCTACATAGAGAGATGAGAGAGGAGATATATCTAAATTGAATAAATATATTGATCGAAAATGAATCATTGTATGATTATATACATTTATTACATAATAAGTAGGGAAAATCTTCCTATATAATATAGCTAGAGTCAGTAAATACGCACATGTCCATATTCATGTACATGTGCATAAATGGACATGAATAGGTACATGCCCATATTCATGTCCATATTCATGTCCATATTCATGTCCATATTCATGTCCATATTCATGTCCATATTCATGTCCATATTCATGTCCATTTATGTACATGTCCATATTCATGTCCATTTATGTACATACCTATGTCCATATTCATGTCCATATTCATGTCCATATTCATGTCCATTTATGTACATGTCCATATTCATGTCCATTTATGTACATACCTATGTCCATATTTATGTACATGCGCATGTCCAAATTCATGTCCATATTAACATTTTATAGCTATGTACAGAGGAGAGAGAAGAGAGGAGAGAGAGAGATTTTTTAGTTTTTTATACAACCATGTATATATGGATAATTATGTACATATTTACGGATATATTTATATCTAGAATGAATAATATACATCTATGACATAATAACTATATCGGATATATTTATATCTAGATTGAATAATATACATCGCTATGACATAATAACTATATTGAATGCTATAAAATATGTTGGAAAATCACCAAATTAGTCCTCTAGATGGTTAAAATTTACAGTATTTGGGAAATAACTGCAAGAGAGGAGAGAGGAGTATTTGGTAGAGGAGAGAGGAGGCTTCAAAAAAGAGCTACAAAAAACTAATCAGTACACAACTCAGTTTATTAGGTAGTAGCGCTTCAAGGAGGTACAAACACTGATTGCTGACAAACAACAAATTTTAATGCAGATTGGGAGAGGTAGCTTTTTTTAGACCCTATAATCATCCTGATTGCACAGGTTTTAATATCAATACAAAATGAATCTTCCTCCTTTAAAATATGGTGAACGTTATTTTGTTATACCAGAAGAGGAGTATCATAGTTTGATGGAAAAGAACAGTGGGGCTAAATCAACAGACCAAGACAAGTTTGCGTCATCATTGTATGACAACTCGACAAAAGACAAAATGGTGAGAGATATCGAGAAAATCCAGAATATTTTGGTTGAAACGAATGAAATAGTAATGGGAATCAAAAACGAGTTGCTTGAGCGCAAAAAGACAAATGAAAATGTTCAAAGCACAAAAACCTATCGGAGTGATGTTGGAAAGATTAGGGGAGAGTACAAGCAACCAAAGAGCTGGAGCTCTGCTAAAACACCAAAGCTCTCACCATCATCGTTTGATAGAAACACAATTGACGATGATAGCAATAGAGATTCGGAGAGAATGATGCAACAATTAGAAGAGTTTAAAAAGAAAGTATCCGACATGACAGCTAGTAAAGACAATCAAGCGTTAGGTGTAAAAATATTGTATCAATTGAGAGATTCTGGAAAATACGATCTGGATACTGACAGGATAAAACTCAAGGGAAGATGGCTTAGCGCTAAGCTATCAAAGAATTTGTTGCAAGATGTACTAACTGATAAAGACTCAATAAGATCAACAAAAGATAACTACAGTAGATTTAAAAGTCTGCTCACCACTCAAGGAATCACAACTGTCAGGAGATCCTCATGAAAAACTTATTTTAGCTACCTAGTTGTTTTGTTAATTCAAACATCTTAGCAACAACTTATTAGCTCAAACATGACTTTGTTATACTCAATCCTTTATCCAACACCTACAATAATTTTTAGTAATAGTAGTGTAATGAGACTGAGTAATAATCTACACACACCTTGTTCACTCTGTATGCTGTAGCACATGTTTTTCCTTTAGTTATCTGCAGTTACTTCAATTGGATCTTATCCAGATGTTTTATAGTCTTTGCTGCTACTGCGTTTTGTCTCAAACAAGAGTCCAAAGTAGGCATTGTGTCTACAAAATACAATTAAATTGATTGTTACAATTGTTTCATTTATTTTCATTGGTTTTATCTTCATATACATAAAGTGCCGAAGAAACAGTTTGTGTGAGTATGAAACTATCTAGTAGAGATAAATTAATATCTAGGTTCAACTAGCATTAAATATTAATTACTTTGTTAACAATAAATAATTAGAGTCAGTTACTTTACTAGTGCTCGGACAAACACACAATTTTGTTAATGTCAAAGTCTGCGATCTTACAAAGAAATAACTTAGATACTATTACTATTAGCATAAAATTATCTAGTAAAGATAAATTACCTAGGAGTGAATTCTAGTTGAGGTTCGATTATTTTAAATATAAATAATTAAAACCAAATTGATTGGAATCGTAGTAATATTTTTAAATACAACATTGCTTTGCAACGACTATTAATGAAAGCAATTATGAAATGTTGATGAGTAACTAAGTAATCTAGTAAGGAAAACTGATTGAAATCACGGTAATATTTGTTAATAGATACTTGCGACATGTTTTATCAACGAAAAAATCAAGCGATTTTCAAATGTTTACGAGTAACTAAGCGATTTGGTAGAAAATACTAACAGAAATCACTCGATATCCGTTTTTGAAATATTTACGATAAACCAAATTGGGATATTGCTGTTATCAACCAAAAAATCAAGCGAGTATCAAATGTTTACGAGTAACTAAGTGTTTCAGTTGACAAAAACCGATTGAGATCATGTGACATCCGTTCCGTTACAAATATTTACGTTAAGTTAGCAACGGAAAAAAAGCAAATATTTCTTAGAATATTCGCTATAGCAAGTTATGATAATTTTGTACTCGCTCTAAAGGTAACGGTTTTCAGTCCGTTTTTGGTCAGACCAAAATTTATGCGAGTCGTTTTAGGCATTACTTCAGTCGACGTAATGTTACCAGTTCATTTTCACAAGTTTTTAATATTTATTTTAAAAATAAATAATTAGAGCTTTCTACTAGTGTTAAATGATTGTTGATTATTTTTTACCTTATCACCACTTAGAGCCAGATGATTTAATTAACTAAAGACAAATAATTATTTTAGCATTTCTTACCTTGATGCTCTCCTAGTAGCTGTAGTAGATGATGCTTCTCCGCTTGCTGTTGAAGAACTGGATGCTTTCTAAGTGAAAACAGTGGCTCTTAAATAGCTAAAGTTGCACTGATTAAACCCTATGAATCAGCATTTTTTCCAATGCTTTCGCGGGAATAAAAACTGTTTATTCCCGCGAAAGCAACTGTTTCTATTCGCGTGAAAATAAACTATTTATTCCCGCGAAAGCAACTGTTTCTATTCGCGTGAAAATAAACTATTTATTCCCGCGAAAGCAACTGTTTCTATTCGCGTGAAAATAAATTATTTATTCCCGCGAAAGCAACTGTTTCTATTCGCGTGAAAATAAAATATTTATTCCCGCGAAAGCAACTGTTTCTATTCGCGTGAAAATAAACTATTTATTCCCGCGAAAGCAACTGTTTCTATCCGCGTGAAAATAAACTATTTATTCCCGCGAAAGCAACTGTTTCTATCCGCGTGAAAATAAACTATTTATTCCCGCGAAAGCAACTGTTTCTATTCGTGTGAAAATAAATTATTTATTCCCGCGAAAGCAACTGTTTCTATTCGTGTGAAAATAAATTATTTATTCCCGCGAAAGCAACTGTTTCTATCCGCGTGAAAATAAACTATTTATTCCCGCGAAAGCAACTGTTTCTATTCGTGTGAAAATAAATTATTTATTCCCGCGAAAGCAACTGTTTCTATTCGGTTGAAAATAAACTATTTATTCCCGCGAAAGCAACTGTTTCTATCCGCGTGAAAATAAACTGTTTATTCCCGCGAAAACAACTGTTTCTATTCGTGTGAAAATAAATTATTTATTCCCGCGAAAACAACTGTTTCTATCCGCGTGAAAATAAACTATTTATTCCCGCGAAAGCAACTGTTTCTATTCGTGTGAAAATAAATTATTTATTCCCGCGAAAGCAACTGTTTCTATTCGCGTGAAAATAAACTATTTATTCCCGCGAAAGCAACTGTTTCTATTCGTGTGAAAATAAATTATTTATTCCCGCGAAAGCAACTGTTTCTATTCGTGTGAAAATAAATTATTTATTGCCGCGAAAGCAACTGTTTCTATTCGTGTGAAAATAAATTATTTATTCCCGCGAAAGCAACTGTTTCTATCCGTGTGAAAATAAACTATTTCTTCCCGCGAAAGCAACTGTTTCTATTCGTGTGAAAATAAATTATTTATTCCCGCGAAAGCAACTGTTTCTATTCGCGTGAAAATAAACTAGTTATTCCCGCGAAAGCAACTGTTTCTATCCGCGTGAAAATAAACTGTTTATTCCCGCGAAAGCAACTGTTTCTATTCGTGTGAAAATAAATTATTTATTCCCGCGAAAGCAACTGTTTCTATTCGTGTGAAAATAAATTATTTATTCCCGCGAAAACAACTGTTTCTATCCGCGTGAAAATAAACTATTTATTCCCGCGAAAGCAACTGTTTCTATTCGTGTGAAAATAAATTATTTATTCCCGCGAAAGCAACTGTTTCTATTCGCGTGAAAATAAACTATTTATTCCCGCGAAAGCAACTGTTTCTATCCGCGTGAAAATAAACTGTTTATTCCCGCGAAAGCAACTGTTTCTATTCGTGTGAAAATAAATTATTTATTCCCGCGAAAACAACTGTTTCTATCCGCGTGAAAATAAACTATTTATTCCCGCGAAAGCAACTGTTTCTATTCGTGTGAAAATAAATTATTTATTCCCGCGAAAGCAACTGTTTCTATTCGTGTGAAAATAAATTATTTATTCCCGCGAAAGCAACTGTTTCTATTCGCGTGAAAATAAACTATTTATTCCCGCGAAAGCATTGGAAAAAATGCTGATTCATAGGGTTTAATCAGTGCAACTTTAGCTATTTAAGAGCCACTGTTTTCACACAGAAAGCATCCAGTTCTTCAACAGCAAGCGGAGAACCATCATCTACTACAGCTACTAGGAGAACATCCAGCATCAAGGTAAGAAACGCTAAAATAATTATTTGTCTTTAGTTAATTAAATCATCTGGCTCTAAGTGGTGATAAGGTAAATTATTATCAATAATTATTTAACACTAGTAGAAAGCTCTAATTATTCATTTTTAAAATAAGTGTTTGTCCAAGCTCTAGTAAAGTAGCAGACTCTACTTATTTATTATTAACAAAATAATAATAATTATTCAATGCTAGTTGAACCTAGATATAAATTTATCTCTACTAGATAGTTTTATACTCACACAAACTTTTTCTTCGCTACTCTATGTAGATAACGCTAAAGCCAATGAAAATAAATTAATCAATTGTAACAATCAATTTTTTTGTATTTTGTAGTTATGATGTCTACTTTGGAGTCTTGTTTGAGACGAAATGCAGCAGTAGCAAAGACTATAAACATGTGGTCAAGATCTACCAACACCAATGATAGATGTAAAACAACATGAATTTCTCTCCTACTTATGTGACACAGCAAGAATTTTTTCAAGATCCACCTACTTAGATGATACCAAACCAATGAAGACTCAAACTACATCAATTTTCAAGACAGCACACTTCTCCAACACAGCAAGAGCAAGAATTCCTTTCAAGATCTACCACCTACTTAGATGATACCAAACCAATGAAGACTCAAACTACATAGATTTTGAAGACAGCATACTTCCCCAACACAACAAGAATTCATTTCAAGATCTACCACCTACTTAGATGATACCAAGTCAATGAAGATGAAGACATCACACTTCTCCAACACAGCAAGAATTTCTTTCAAGATCTACCACCTACTTAGATGATACCAAACCAATGAAGACTCAAACTACATCAATTTTGAAGACAGCACACTTCTCCAACACAGCAAGAATTCATTTCAAGATCTACCACCTACTTAGATGATACCAAACCAATGAAGACTCAAACTACATGAATTTTGAAGACAGTCGACTTCTCCAACACAGCAAGAACTCCTTTCAAGATCTACCACCTACTTAGATGATACCAAACCAATGAAGACTCAAACTACATGAATTTTGAAGACAGCATACTTCTCCAACACAGCAAATATTTATTCATTTCAAGATCTACCACCTACTTAAATGATACCAAACCAATGAAGACTCAAACTACATGAATTTTGAAGACAGCATACTTCTCCAACACAGCAAAAATTCCTTTCAAGATTTACGACTTAATTAGATGATACCTGATACCAAATCAATGAAGACTCAAACTACATCGATTTTGAAGACAGCGCACTTCTCCAACACAGCAAGAATTCATTTCAAGATCTACCACCTACTTAGATGATACCAAACCAATGAAGACTCAAACTACATGAATTTTGAAGACAGTCGACTTTTCCAACACAGCAAGAATTTCTTTCAAGATCTACCACCTACTTAGATGATACCAAACCAATGAAGACTCAAACTACATCAATTTTGAAGACATCGCACTTCTCCAACACAGCAAGAATTCATTTCAAGATCTACCACCTGCTTAGATGATGCCAAACCAATGAAGACTCAAACTACATCAATTTTGAAGACACTCGACTTCTCCAACACAGCAAGAACTCCTTTCAAGATCTACCACCTGCTTAGATGATACCAAACCAATGAAGACTCAAACTACATGAATTTTGAAGACAGTTGACTTCTCCAACACAGCAAGAATTTCTTTCAAGATCTACCACCTACTTAGATGATACCAAACCAATGAAGACTCAAACTACATGAATTTTGAAGACAGCACACTTCTCCAACACAGCAAGAGTTCATTTCAAGATCTACCACCTACTTAGATAATACCAAACCAATGAAGACTCAAACTACATGAATTTTGAAGACAGCCGACTTCTCCAACACAGCAAGAACTCCTTTCAAGATCTACCACCTACTTAGATGATACCAAACCAATGAAGACTCAAACTACATGAATTTTGAAGACAGCACACTTCTCCAACACAGCAAAAATTCATTTCAAGATCTACCACCTACTTAAATGATACCAAACCAATGAAGACTGAAACTACATGAATTTTGAAGACAGTATACTTCTCCAACACAGCAAGAATTCCTTTCAAGATCTACGACCTAATTAGATGATACCAAATCAATGAAGACTCAAACTACATTGATTTTGAAGACAGCGCACTTCTCCAACACAGCAAGAATTCATTTCAAGATCTACCACCTACTTAGATGATACCAAACCAATGAAGACTCAAACTACATGAATTTTGAAGACAGCATACTTCTCCAACACAGAAAGAATTCCTTTCAAGCTCTATCACCTACTTATATGATACCAAACCAATGAAGACTCTAAAAATTACTTATATTATATTTCGATGATGCTGAAAAAACTGTCCAGAACAAGAGTTCAAAAAGCTAATCTATAACTCAAGGCAATCATATCACTATTGGTGAGTTTTACTAATTTTTACCATAAATTAAACAAAATGCTGAATATATACATTTTCTAGGTGAAAAAAGGACTTTTTTGATGTAATTAGTGTATTTTTTACAACAAAATGCTGAATATATACATTTTCATGGTAAAGAAAAGGACTTTTTGGGTGTAATTAACGTAGTTTTTACAACAAAAATGTTGAACATATACATTTTTTTCAGGTAAAAAAAAAAAAGCACTTTTTTGGTGTAATTAGTGTATTTTTTTACAACATATTTATAAAGCAAGTATTTTTTGTTTTGTTTTAGATAGATGAAAGAGAATCAAAAGCACTTGGTGAAAATAATGCTCAAGAAAGAACAAGTTGAACAATGTAACTTGGTGAGTTATTTCCCTTTTCTAATAATGTAAACTATCTAATGTAACTAGAACTATAATTCAAATTCATGTAATTATTTTACATATGCTAATACATAACTTTTTATTTTAGTTCATTATGGAATCAAAAGTACATAGAACAGAAGTCTTCCTTCCTAAGTTTGTATTATTTAATATTTACTGACTCTAGCTATATTGTATGAGATTTTCCCTACTTATTACACAATAAATGTATATATTCACATATTGTTTCATTTTTAATCACTGTATTTATTCAATGTAGATATATCTCCTCTCTCCTCTTTTTATCTCTCCTCTCTCTCAACATACTCTCTCCTCTACCAAATACTCCTCTCTCCTCTCTTGCAGTTATTTCCCAAATACTGTAGATTTTAACCATCTAGAGGTCTAATTTGGTAATTTTCCAACATATTTTATAGCATTTAATATACTTATTATGTAATAAATGTATATTATTCAATGTAAATGTAAATATATCCATAAATATGTACATAATTATCCATATATACATAAATGTATAAAAAACTAAAAAAAATCTCTCCTCTCTCTCCTCTCTCTTCTCTCCTCTCTCATCTCTCCTCTCCCCTCTCTCCAGAAGATTTTCCCTACTTATTATGTAATCAGGTATATAATCATATAATTTTCATTTTTGATCAATATATTTGTTCAATGTAGATATATCTCCTCTCTCTATGTAGATATAAATATAGCCATAAATATGTACATAACTAACCATATATACATGAATGTATAGAAAACTAAAAAATCTCTCTCCTCTCTCTCTCTCTCCTCTCTCATCTCCCATCTCTCCTCTCTCCTCTCTCCTCTCCCCTCTCTCTCAAGATACCATATGAGTTCGAGTTATGTAAAAAAGTTATCAAAACTTGAATGCCATACATTCAAAATCTATATGCCATATAAGTTCAAATTAAGTAAAAAACTAATCAAAACTCAAATGCCACTTAAATGCCATTCAAATGCCACTCAAATACCCCTCAAGTAAAATACAATATAAACTCGGCGAATTCATCCAACGCCGTAACCCATTGTCTCAACTCCAAGATCTAATCCACAAAAAAACACTTGGTAGGGAGATCTGCTCATATATTACTACTTTAACAGCTCATTTATTTTGCTATAAACGATGTAACACACCTGCCAGTATAATAAAATCAGTGCTATTTCAAGGGATATTATTCTGAAACTATTAGGAGTTTTTGTCTCTTTTCAACTTAAATAAGTTTTCCATAGCATTATGTCCTCGGATTGATTTGTTTTTTAAACTAACCTTTACACCTTGATACTGGTCCAACTTTTTTACACTCACAGTATTAGTTTTGTATCAATTCTAAAACCAACACTCTCTCACTATGTCTTCATCATCATGAGATCTCAATTCATCTCCATTTTTAATTAGCAAATAGGTCATGACCTTGAAAGAAACCCCATGAGCATATTTATCAATATGGACAAAGCACAGGATTGTGAAATATCTACAGCGCTTGCATTCAGTCTTATTGATTGTTCTTTATTTTCCATTCATTGTTCACAGACACACTGCAAGTATTAGAAAAATCCATATCAATATAATTTTGCAACTGCTAAGAACCTTGTACTCAGTTAGTTCCATTGATTTGGTTGTTACTCAATGAATGGTTGGCTAGTCAAATAATATTGCGAAATTGTTTCCGGCAGCAAGAATACTGCCATTGAGAGTTGCTAGATAGTCTAAGAAGGACATCAAGCTTGGCTTTGGCTTTCAGATCACAAAATGGGCTGGGCCATTTCCTGGAAAGATCGCATACAAAATTTATACATGTATTGGCTGCAAGTATAATATTTGGTCGTGGTTTAGTATTTCTTGTTTTTTTTGGAAAGCTTTAGACGCAGTAAACTTTTTCCATAAAAAAACACTGTAGAGCACATCATAAACTTGTTAGTAACACAAATGTGATGCATGGTGCTGTAAACTGGAATGGAATGGAATGGAATGATTTCATTGTTTTGAAAAAGTTGTCCAAAATAAATTTCATTCTGACATTCAAAATATTTAACCTCTATATTACAGGAGTTGTTCTGTTTCATATAATATTACTGAAAGAACATTCACTTGGCTAACTACCAAGAAATAGTTTTGTCGGTAAACAACTTAATTCCATTCAGATTGTTGTTTATTAAAAACGCATTGCTTTATGCAATCCTGTGAAAATTATTTTTTATTAAAAAAAATATGGTTTTTTTTTTATTATGAGTAGTAATATATGAGCAGATCTCCCTACCAAGTGTTTTTTTGTGGATTAGACCTTGGAGGTTATGCAATGGGTTACGACGTTGGATGAATTCGCCGAGTTTATATTGTATTTTACTTGAGGGGTACTTGAGTGGCATTTGAGTGGCATTTAAGTGGCATTTGAGTTTTTGATTATTTTTTTACTTATTTTGAACTTATATGGCATATAGATTTTGCATGTATGGCATTTGATTTTTTTGATAGTTTTAACATTGTATATAAATGAAAACGTGATAAGATTGTATGGTTATTGGAAGTTAAGATGTCGACGGAGGATGATGTTGAGATGAGACCGATGAATGAAGTTGATACTATTGATGGTGCTGAACGTGATATGATAGATGTTTTACCGAGTATGAAGCGTAAAGCGTTGATAATTATGATAATTTTGGTATTTGTCGTAGGGCTTTCCACTTTTGGAGGTGTTACTGAGTTTAGTATGTATGAAGAAGCTATGGAAAAAATACAAAAAGCGAGAAACTCTCCTGTTGGAATCATAAATGAAACTACTGTTGATTGATGAACATCTTTTTATGATGAATGGGAAACCTGAAGATTATGACCCGACGATGCGATCTCCTTTTACAGCAATGATTGCAGGACCAACTGGATCGGGAAAGACGCAAGCGATTTTTCGAATGATTGAAGCTAGTCAGACTATAGCACACCCTCCACCAACAGAGATTCACTACTGTTATGGAGCCTACCAAAAAGCCTTTGATGATGTATCAGGAGTGATTTTTCATGAAGGCATGATAGATATAACAGTGAGTTTTCCCAGAGATGGTAAAAATCGATGGCTGATAATTGATGATCTCATGGATGAAGTTTCTGGTAAAGCTGATGCTAATGCTTTGTATACAAAACATAGTCATCATTTGAACATAAGTGTGTTTTTTATTGTTCAGAATCTGTTTTTAAAAGGAAATCGTACAATTTCCTTGAATAGTCATTATTTTTTTCTTTTTAAAAACCCTAGAGATGCTTCTTCTATTTCCTATTTGGCTCGACAATGTTTTCCATCAAAAATAAAATATGTACAAGAGGCTTTTGAAGATGCGACAAAGAAACCATACTCTTATTTACGAATAGATACGACTCAACAAACGAATGATCAATATAGACTATTGGGAAATTTTACATCAGTTCTCCCTATGATATTATATGTACCCAAGTAAAAGGATATAAATACAATTACTATTCACTTCATCTCAATCGTATTTTGTTATTCAACGACGCAACACGAAAGCATTATAATGTCTAAAGCTTTGGAGAAAAAATTAACAAAAAATGCAGCTGTGTTGTTATCGCTCAACAATACAACCTTTGCTATTCAAAAGTCTGTTATAGCCAAAGCCAAAAAGGAGTTTATTATGACTCTAATGGAATGTGCTAAAGCTATTATAAATGGAACGATACCATTGACATCATCTCAGTATAATGAGTTGCAGCGAAACGTGAAGGATATTAGCGCTTTAGTAAGAAAATCAACGTTAGATGATAAGAAAGCTGTATTGCAAAAAGGAGGATTTTTAGGTGCTCTACTAGGACCTATCATCAGCAATATAGTTCCTGGGTTACTTAAAAGTGTGCTAGGCGGAGGGAGAAGATAAAGATGAAACTCTCAACACGAATGATGCGAAATAGAATGGCGATTTTAGCTCTGGATGATCTGAGTAAGAAAGGAAAAATCGCTATAGTCGAAAAGGCTAACTCAGATTTGTTTCAATCATTGATAGAAAGTGTTAAAAATATTATATTAGGTAATGTTCTTCTTGATTCTGAGCAGTTTATTGAGTTGCAGCGTTACAAGAAGGAGCTACATAAACTTAGTGGTAGAGGGAGAGTTGATGATAAGCGTAAAATTTTGATTCAGAGTGGTAGAGGGAATCTTTTGGATGCTATTATAACACCTATTGTATCTGTTTTATCATCAATAAAAAGATGAATCGTCAGCCTTTAACATTCTCCAGACGTAATTTTATACTCACTGAAGATGAATACTATAGATTAACGGAAAGAAAGGATGATAAAACAGTGGTAAAGGAAGAGAAAACCAGACCTCCATTGTATTATAATCCTATGGAAGCTATAACAGTGAGAAATATGAAGCGAAAGCGAAATGAACTACTGGAAACGGCTTATGATTCTGACTTATCCTCATACGAAAAGTTAGATGAAAATGTTGAAAACCTACGTAGGTATTTGTCTGATGTCAAAAAGATTAAAAATAACCAAAACCAGACACAAAAGGATAGTTGGAATCTCATTAAGAAAAAAAAGACAGAGTCTACTTTTCCTTTGGCCAATAGCACAGTTATCGATAATAAACCTAATGTCTTTTCACCAAATGTTGATAAAGACAATGAGTTAGAATCAGTGAAAGTGGTTGATGATGATGATGATATTGGGATGGAATTAATAAAAGGAAGGTTGTTTGATACTGAAGACACAACCTTACTAGGAAGTACATTTCTTACTGATGGAGATGATGAGCACGATAGTGAAAGCGGAAATTTAAAAGATTTTGAAAAAAAAGCAGCTGATTTAACAACAAAAAAGAGTGATCAAACGATCGCTGTCAGAATGTTGAATAATCTGAGTAAAATTGGTAGATACGACTCGGAGAAGAACAGACTGAAAATTGGAGAACATTGGTTGAATCCTAGGACTTCCAAAACTTTACTACGAGACGTTCTAACCGAAGGAGGTAAAATACAATCGGGAAATACCAATTACAGTAGATTTAAAAGCCTGCTAACTGATGAAGGAATCACAACTGTCAGAAAATCCCCGCATCGAACACGTAAGACTCAGAAGAAAAAGTTGGTCGTTCCCGGTACTAATTCATGGACATCGACACGCTAAAAGAGTTGTATTACAATCCTGCATTACATACATCTCTACGAGGAGCTAGAGCTTTACTGAAAGCTCGTAGAAAATGAGAGGGAGAAAAAAGAATCCGTGAATGGTTGAGTGGTGAGGATGCCTACACGTTACATAAAAAAGTTGTAACCAAGTTTAAGCGTCGTCCTACAATTGTAGCTGGAATAGGGGAGCAGCTACAGGTAGATTTGATGGATGTTCGATCTCGAAGAGATGAAAATAATAATACAGCACTTTTACTGACTGCTATTGATTCTTTATCTAGAAAAGGTTGGGCTGTGCCGCTCATCAACAAATCAGGACCGGTAGTAGCAAGAGGATTGAGAAGAATACTAGAAGGGGAAAACTATAAAGCTTTACAATCTGATAAAGGTAAAGAGTTTGACAACGTCAATGTCAAGACTCTGCTGGCGGAAAAAAAGATCAAGCGCTTTACAACCGAAAATGAAACGATAAAGGCATCGATGGTGGAGCGTTTTAACAGAACTTTAAAAGAGAAGATATATAGATATTTGACATATAAAGATGATGATAGATACATTGATGTTTTACCAGAAATGGTTAATGCATACAACAACACAATTCATGGTGCTATAGGTATGAGACCAAATGATGTGAATTTTCAAAATCAAGAACTTGTATGGAATCGTGTGTATGAAGGAGGTGAACATAGTTTAACTCAAGAAGCAAAACTAAAGGTTGGGGATTATGTGAGAATAAGTAAGGCAAGAGGAGCGTTTGAAAGAGGATACACCCCGAATTGGACGATTGAGATTTTTATAATCACCGATGTACTTATTGATGAAAAACCTGTTGTATATAGGGTGAAAGATTTAGCTGAGGAGATGATCGATGGTACCTTTTACGAAAAAGAGTTGCAAAAAGTAAAAAAAACCCACGATTTTCAGAATTGAAAAGATACTGGGAAGAAGAATGAGAAGAGGTAAAAGACAGATTCTGGTTAAGTGGTTAGGTTATGGAGAAAAGTTCAATGACTGGGTAGATTAATAGTTTATAAGGAAACAACGCTTGATATAATCATCATACGTTGGGAAAATGTCGATGCTGATAACTTTACCCTCAAACTCTAGTGGTGAAGAGTTTCCTGATAATAACAATTCCGAATTTACAGTGAGACTGTATAAATATTTGGTTATCGATGGCGGTAAATGGGAGCTAGCTCTGCTAGATATGACTTATTCTAATAATTGGAAAAATGTTACCGAAGGGAAAATATATCTAGAAAAGACTAATGTCTCTGGTAAAAGCGAAAAGTCCTTCATCCTAATCGGTAATGGAAGATATGATAGTATAGAGGAGTTGGAGGAGATTATACGAAAGAGAATGAATGAAATGGATTTAGACAAGAAATTCGCCATCTCCTACAACAAGATCACCAACACCGCTTTACTAACTAACAGTGATCCTGATACTGCCATAAGCTTTTCCAAAGATATAGCATATATTTTTGGATTTGAATCAAAAACTACATACCCTCGTGGTAGATACAATAATATCACACCCCCTGATATAAATTCCGGTTTAACATCCCTGTATGTTTATTCCAACATTGTTGATAATAGAATGGTAGGAGATACGAATGTACCTTTATTGAGAGTAGTTCCAGTTCAAGGAAAGAAGAATAGTGTTGTGTATCAAGAATTTAAAAATCCCCACTATGTTGACGCTTCATCACTAAATAGTGATATGATTAAAGTACTTATAACGAGTGACGACGGTCAACGAATACCATTTGATGGTGGAAAGGTTGTGTTGACGGTTCACTATAGAGAGAAAAAATCAAAATGAGTTTGGTACGATACACCCCTGAGGATTCAAAAGATTTTTTTGATGAGTACTACAAGATGCAAGCTGGAAATGGAATTGGAGTGTATAGTGGACGACGAGTGATGCCTAATATGAGAGGAAATGGACTTGGTAGTATTTTTTCAAGTTTACTTAAATCTGCAGCACCAATGCTGAAAAGAGGAGCAATTAATTTGGGGAAAAGAGCATTGACTGTAGGTGGAAATGTAGCGCGTGATGTCATCGATGGTCAAAGTTTTGCAGCGTCGGCAAAGAAGAGGGGATTGGCAGAGTTGAATGATCTGGGGGGAGATGTGCTCAATGCAGTTCGTCCAGATAGAATGAAAAGGAGAAAAACAAGAGGTGGAAAGAAGAGGAGAGGTGTTGGTAATCGTGGTATATTTTAATAGCAGTAGAATCCGGTATAAAGACAGCTGAGCTTGATATCTATATTCATTAAGCGGTAACGCTTCAAGCATTCATCACTCGCAAAAGATGGCTAGCCTAAATGGAACAACAGGTAATAAGTTGGAAGGTTCTTCCTACAACATAAATCCAACGTTGGATGTATTTGCTACGGAACCAACAAACATATCGGTAGAAAGATCGGAATATGTTGTCATCAGACCTGATAGGTTAGATCCTTATGGTAGTATTGAGTTAACCTTGTCAGGGAGCACTGAACATTACACAGATCTTTACAACTCGTTTCTGCAAGTTGAAGCCACGGTTGTTCAAGATGATGGAACCAATATTACAGGTAATGATGATGATGCAGTTGTGTGGATGGGGGATTCAATGCATGCATTATTCAGTGAGTTGAAAATGTCGATAGAAGGAACCACCGTTGAATACGCTAACAACTACGGTTTACGCTCCTACTTTTCACAACTACTCGAAAACAGTGCAGAAAGAAAGAAATATCAAGGTAAGATGGAAGGATGGTTGTATGATGATTCAACTAGCAAAGACGGTGGTCATCACAAAACCGCTGATAAGAAAAAGAGGAGAGCTCTAATCATAGGTGGAAAGACAATAGAATTAACTGGAAAACCTCATCTCGCATTATTTCAGCAGAAAAAACTAATAATACCAGGTCCTACTATGCAGCTGGAGTTTGAGCGCGCCTCTGCCAAACTAGCTTTGTTTGCTGCGGATGAGGTGCCTGCAGGAGGGGCAAAGATTAGAATTGATAAATTTGAACTTCATCTTTGTAAAGTTAAGGTGAATCCTACAATACAAAACTCCCAACTCAGTTTGGCATTGGAAGGCCACAACTACATTTATCCTGTTGATCGAAAACGGATAAAACTATATGGAATTCGTGCTGGTGTTGCGCAGATCGACATCACTTTGGAAGAAAACAAACAAAAACCTAAACAAATTTATTTAGGTTTAGTTAATCACAACGCAATGAACGGACGTTTCGCCTTGAATCCATATAGAATGCAGCATGCTAGTGTTGATAGTATTGTATTGAGAGTTGGTGATTGTCCAATTGGAAGGAGATTTGAACCAAATTATGCTAGAGGAATTTTTGGAAGAGAATATCATCAGTTTCTACACGCTACCGGAACTTTGCTTGAAGGCGATAGTCTTGGTATTACGAAAGAACAATACCTTGATGGTACTACACTTTATGGATTTGATTTGACTGGTGATTTTCTTAAAGAAGGTTTTCACTCTATGAAAAATGTCACAACAAGTGTGGAAATTCGTTTTAGCGCTAACACGACGGATGGATTATCCCTGGTAGCATACTTTGTAAAAGACGGTGTGTTGGAGATGGATAGCATTCTTCAATTAACTATCGGAGGCGACGCAGTGCTTTAAACAGAAAGTTACAGATGAATACCATACAAATTCGATCGATCTTATCTTCAGACGTTTTATGTCAAAGCGTAGGGATTCATGTTGGAGCTAGAGAACAGTTTTGGAAGCAAATTTGCAATTTTCCAACAGGATGTTTCGTATTCAACACCCATTATTCTCATCAACCCGGGGAGCATTGGTTGGCTGTGTACGCTAATGATTCAGAGGTGGATTTTTTTGACTCGTTTGGACGTTCTGTTTCCTTTTATCCGGATGTAAATGAAATACTAAGTATTCATGGAGGATATGAAACAATACGAAGTAATGAAACACAACTACAAAGTTTTTTGTCAACTGTATGTGGCGACTATTGTGTATACTTTTGTTTACTGAGAAGTAGAGGATGGAGTATGGATGAAATTGTTAGAAGTTTACGAGACATAGGAGATAGTGAGATGAGAGATCACTCAATACGGAGATTTATCATACAGACCTATCCTAACTTCGAGTTCATAGAAGATGATACAGTAGAAGGAATAGATGGTGTACATATACAAGGAACTAATTTACTAAGTAAATTGTTAAAATAAATTATTATAATTGATTTTTATTTGATATAACAAATATAATGAATAAAATACAACTTATCTCATTATTTGTGCTAAACACTACAGAACCTATAAAAACTATTATTTTGTAATGTTTCAAGCAAGAAGTAAATAAGATCTTCTCATTTTCTTCCTCAGGAGCGCTCTTTAGTTATATCTAAAAGACATAGTAACTAATGACTCTATCATACATAGTTATATGAATTAATTTTACAAAAATACTTCAGATCTTTCTTTAAATAGATATGAAACTTACCATCATAGAAGACGAGTCACATCCTTTGTGTTATCGATTAAGGCTCTGATATGTTGTTCTGGACAATTCTCTTTTTCATTTTCATCAAAGTAGGAGAGACAGGTGTGCTGCAGCGAAGTATCAAACAGTTCTGAGACTTGAATGAAAGCTTGAAGAGCTGAGAGTAGAATGATGTCGTAGGAAATCATGTTGTTCGTATTTTGTTTCAGTCCTCTGAATACGATTACACCACTTTTTTCCGCCACCACAGATGAAGCTATTTGAGCAGGGATGCTAAGATCTCCAATCAATAGCTCTCCTTTCACCATACATCTGTAATTAGCCACTATAACATCAGCAGTCTTGTTCCAACGAGTATCACATTTTCTTAGCATTCCAGGATTCTCATAAGCTATAACACTTCCTGTCGGAAAATCGTGTAGGTGAGCAACACTGAAATAAGCCTGTATTTGTCTCAAACTCTTGCCATACAATGAGTTGAATGGATCGTTGATCTTTCGATTACATCCATGAGATTCAGCAGTACGAAAAATCGCATCTCCTGTCTTTCCTTCTCCCATATAAATTAAAACAATTGGACGTGTTTGCTTAGCTTTATTAACAAGCAGTCCTATTTCGGTTGAAACATCACTCTTCACCCGAGTTATCTTCTTATCCTTTCGGTAGTTGTAAATCATGGTGCACTTTGATTCATCACGAAATTCAACAGACAACACCTCCATAACTGTTGGTACTGGTAGTTCTCGGATTTCCATGGATTCTTCAAGTTTTTCTAGACTATCTGGAGAGAGAGAGTTTATTAACCCAGCGCTCTTGTAGGTGAGAGTGGTTAGTTCATTACTTCCAGCATCTTGAAAGGGTATTCTGGTGTGACGAAAAAGCGTTTCATCTCCAACATCCGTCAAAACTAGTTTTTTGCACTTCGAGCCAGTTTCATTCTCATCTTTTGTCAAATCAATAAAAGATCGTTTCCTCATCGATGTTCTTTTTGAAGACAGCTTGTTAGTAGGAGATGTGAATGAAGTAAAATCTTGTTGGGATTCTGGTTCATCAACCACCAATTGACTTTCTGCCATATCAAAGATAGGAGAAGGTGATGGGGAAAGGGTTTGCTGGGATCCTGCTTCTTCATTCATCGGTTGACTTCCTTCGTCTTGAGTATTCATTCTAAAAAAACAAAACATTTTGTTTAATTTTTCGTAATTAATTTTAAAAGATCATAAAGGTCATAAACCTTCAGCTAGTAGCGTTAGCTAACAAAAAATAAATATTTTTACTCTTACCTTTATAAAGAAGATGAGCTCCTAGTTGTTGCAATAAAAGATTTAGTAGATGTTGCTTCTCCGCTAGTCGTTGTAGAACTGGATGCTTTCTGTGTGAAAACAGTGGCTCTTAAATAGGTAAAGTTGCACTGATTAAATCCTATGAATCAACATTTTTTCACGCGAATACAACCCAATGCTTTCGCGGGAATAAATATTTTATTTTCACGCGAATACAAACCAATGCTTTCGCGGGAATAAACATTTAATTTTCACGCGAATGGAAACTGTTGCTTTCGCGGGAATGAATACTTTATTTTCACGCGAATACAAACCGTTGCTTTCGCGGGAATAAATATTTTATTTTCACGCGAATACAAACCAATGCTTTCGCGGGAATAAACATTTAATTTTCACGCGAATGGAAACTGTTGCTTTCGCGGGAATGAATACTTTATTTTCACGCGAATACAAACCGTTGCTTTCGCGGGAATAAATATTTTATTTTCACGCGAATACAAACCAATGCTTTCGCGGGAATAAACATTTAATTTTCATGCAAATGGAAACTGTTGCTTTCGCGGGAATGAATACTTTATTTTCACGCGAATACAAACCGTTGCTTTCGCGGGAATAAATATTTTATTTTCACGCGAATACAAACCAATGTTTTCGCGGGAATAAATAATTTATTTTCACACGAATGGAAACCGTTGCTTTCGCGGGAATAAACATTTTATTTTCACGCGAATAGAAACCAATTTTTCGCGGGAATAAATAATTTATTTTCACGCGAATAGAAACCGTTGCTTTCGCGGGAATAAACATTTTATTTTCACGCGAATAGAAACCAATGTTTTCGCGGGAATAAATAATTTATTTTCACGCGAATACAAACCAATGCTTTCGCGGGAATAAACATTTTATTTTCACGCGAATACAAACCAATGTTTTCGCGGGAATAAATAATTTTATTTTCACGCGAATGGAAACCATTGCTTTCGCGGGAATAAAAATTTTATTTTCACGCGAATACAAACCAATGCTTTCGCGGGAATATATACTTTATTTTCACGCGAATGGAAACCGTTGCTTTCGCGGGAATGAAATTTTTTATTTTCACGCGAATAAAACAGGGATATTTCACGCGAATAACACTATTCTGATAGAGTTTTCGCGTGAGTGTTTTTAATGGCTATAAGCTAAATGAGTAGGAGTGGCTTATACTATATAAGAACAGCTCTCTCTGCATAGAAATCATTCTCTCCAGCAATAAAACATCGACTACTACAGCTGATTACATCAACTACTACAACTGATTCATCAACTGCTACAACTGATTTCATCAACTACTACAGCTGATTTCTTGGTGATAAGGTAAGAATTAATAGAAAAATTACTTAATAAAAGTTAAAATGTAATTATTTTACAACACTGTTTAATCATCATATACTAATACTTAACATTTTATTTTAGTTCATTATGAGTTCAAAAAGATACACAATCAAAGACTACCTTCCAAAGATATATCATAGCTATATTAAAGAAAATGTTGAAGTACAGGAAAAGATTGGATATCGCTTGACATTACAAGCTATATTATTATGTATGACACAGCATTTGCTAACTGTAGCTTCTTTACATGGAGAACTTTCACCGATACAATACCGACCATACACTACACATAAATACGTTGACAATTCAGTAGAAATATTTAAGCTTATGACTAAAAACAATTTTCAAACAGTTGTAAAAATGTCAAAAACTGTCAGTATTAATGATTACTTAAAGAAAATTCAAAGAAAAGTGTGGAATAAAGAGCTCACTCAAAAATTGATTTCAATACAATGGACTACTGAATTATTATATCATTTTCAATCAGATATATGTAGATACATACAAACGGATGAAAATCTCTCATCATCCATTTTTTCATTTGAAATGATATTGGAACTATTTCAAGCTTACAATATTTAATATGTTCTCTTTATGTATCCCTACTTATTATACAATAAATGTATATATTCACATATTGTTTCATTTTTAATCAATGTATTTATTCAATGTAGATGTATCTCCTCTCTCCTCTCTCTCCTCTTTTCCTCTCTCCTTTCTCTCAAGATGCCATATGAGTTCGAGTTATGTAAAAAAATTATCAAAACTTAAATGCCATACATTCAAAATCTAGATGCCATATGAGTTCAAATCAAGTAAAAAAATAATCAAAACTCGAATGCCACTTAAATGCCATTCAAATGCCACTCAAGTACCCCTCAAATGAAATACAATATAAACTCGGCGAATTCATCCAACGCCGTAACCCATTGTCTCAACTCCAAGATCAAATCCACAAAAAAACACTTGGTAGGGAGATCTGCTCATATATTACTACTATTATGTTATTCACTTTTCTATTTGCTTATTAACATTTTTATTCTTGAGGCACAAATCCATTTAATGCTATCAACAGCAAAACTTTTTAACTGCTGGAATGCCAATTTTCAAACACATGCAATACTTGCTTACCTTGTAGAGAAAAGACAAGCGACTATTATGCCAATGCAAAGTTGGCAAGCTGTGGCTATTATACCATTACACAACTTTGGTTTGATGTACAAAAGCAACAGCAAATTATTGAAAAGCTTGGTATGTAAAGAACATCATGTTTCCGATAATTCCAAGATGGACACACCAGTGAGATTTTAACCTAAAGCTGTACTAGAAAAAATGTTTGTAAAAATTAATATATTTTGGAATAATAATTAATTCATGAGTATAATATAAATTATATATTATAACAACCAAATATTTTTATAATATTATTTTTTCAAACAATATTTTGTAACTAACAGCATTAAAACTTTTAGTTCTTTAGTTCTGCTACAGATTGCCTAGTAGTACAAATGGAAAATGCAAAAACAATTGTGATGCCAAAGTTTTCTTATAGGTGTTTTGTGAGAAACAAATGTAAAACTTTTTAGTATTTCAATTAGAGATATGCAACATCACTCCAATATTTAGGTAGGTATAAGTTTCGCTATATAACTTTATGGAGCTATTATCATTTCAAGGAGGAGAGACTTTACGTTGCAAGTTTTTCTGGCCAAGGTGTTTAGAATATAGCACAGTCATCTAGCCAGATATCCATACAAATAAGAACAGACCAGGTACTCTGACAAAAACAGCTGAAGTCTGCACATGCTCAGCAAACAAATTTTTGCAGCAAATAATGGTACAGCAAGTTGTATAAGATACATTTTAAAAATGCCCAACTCCATTTCAAAAGATGAAAAGCTGAATCGGAAAGCTTTGAAGAAGCCTGACCACACAAGTAGTTAGATAAAAAAGTTTTTGTGTATTATTTTGATTTTTCTCAAAGACCAACTAACTTGCAGAATTTATAAACTATTATATTTAAAAGTACAGGCATTTGCCACTAGACTGCAATAGAGCAACTAGCCAGCCAGAAAAAAGCTTGCATGTGAAGTGCCTAGCTAAAAAATTGCCTGAGGTGAACCATTGATATCTGGATTTATATTTTAATGAGGTGAAATATCCCCGTCTCCAAAAATTAACTCGTCTTGGGAACATAGGCCATACTTGAAGACAAAATGCTTTCGATAACAAGAGGAAACAGTCACCTCTGTTATTAATGGCTTGTATTGTCTTTATTTATAGGTTTTATCAAAAATTCGTAACTTCATAATTCCATCCTCAATATAGAAAAGAGATGGCGCTTTAAAATGTCTGGCATTGCCACTTATAGTATTCACAAGTGACATCATTGATGCAAAACCATCACACTCATTGCAATGAGCATTCCCACTGTAAACATAATTAGTATTGAAAAAACATTTAAACTTAAAAAGAATTCAAACAAATAATATGAACAGCAAACTCAGATACTCTTTTGCACAGTTGCGATGATACATAATAGTATAAAACAAAGTTTTTTTTAATACAAGAGTAAACTCAAGTTGCGAAAAAATAGTTATATATAGCCACAAGAGACATTTAACATCACAGACAGCCCTATGGCAGCAAGTACAATGAGGTCAAGTAGAGGTCGAAGTGTGTTTGCTTGTTGAGTAGATGTCTCTGCCGATCCCGTTTTTCCTGTTGTAGTGATAATTTGGACATCACCTTAAATATACAAAAATTTAATAAACATCTCCAAGATTTAAAGCACTATATCTATGCAGCTACAAGCTTTGTTAATTATGTGCATTGTTTTAATTCTCGTCAATAAATTTACAACTTCCATTTGGAGTTATCAGATAGATTTTTTGAGGTAAAAAGAACAAGTTTTAAGTACAGTTTTATAGATCTGTTATAGCAAATGTTTTAGCAGCATACATAGATGGTACACAACAAGTCCTTCAGAATTTAAAAAAAAACAAAACAAATCTTTTGGTTTTAACATGACCTAAATTGCCACAAAATATCCAAGGACATGTGTCTTTCGCTAAATTGTGGTTAAATTAATGCATAAGCACAGACATGAAATGCGCATTGGTGGAATGCTCCTACCTAAGATTCTACTTGCCCCTTCGCCACCCCCCCCCCCCCCTTCTCATCTACATAGCTGGTCTCAATAGAATTGTGAATAAGCTTTTTCTAATAATAAATCAAATTTGTACCGGATGCTACTGTTATCTTTCCTTGTGTGCATAGAAACATATGTATACAATTCGTGCTCTCCTCAGGCGATAATAATAATACTAGCCAGACCTGGACTTTTTCCTCCCTCAGCAGTAGTATTGGTGGCCCTTCATTCAGAGGTTAGACTATATAAGATTCTTTATAGACCTGCTATTAATAAAAAAAATAGTGACCCGGGGTCGGGATATGGCTACCCGGGCTAGAATTCAACTACCCAAGGCCGGAATTGGGCTATGTAGAGCCAGAATTAAACTGTATAGTGGCCTAAAATCCTTTAAAAAAAGCCCCCGGAGATGCTGTGCCACCGCTGATATAATTTATCAATTTTTAAATCAAGGATATAGGATATAGGATATACCAAAGGAGAGATCCATCCACAAAACCATCCACTGCTGTTTATATAAAATCTTTATATGATTATCATTGGCTAGTATTTCTACGGATTTCATGTAATCTTTCATTACTCTGTTTCATCTTGTAACGTTTGGTTTTGCAATTGTTAGTTTTTATGCATCTTCAATGTATATAAGAATGTAAAACTGCTAGCTCAGCCTTTCTAGTTTATTCGTCTTAATTTGAGGGAAACTCAGAGAAGATAGTGGTATTCTCTGTTTGAGCCAAGGGCTCAATCAGAGTCGTTAGATTAGTAACAGTCCTTCTGGAATGCAGTTGAAGGTTATCCCGGCCCGGAGGTCACCTATTGTTAGTGAAAAAGCAGTTGTAGCTTCTATTAACAATGAAAGGTAGTTGCCTGACTAAAACCTAGCGCTCATGGAAGAGTTGCTGTGTGTGTAGGAGATAGCAGGCAGGTGGTAACAATTGTGGCCTATTAAAATCAAATCTACCGAGTCATTCTACAGAACTAACAAGCTGAGCTTTTGCTACATAAAGCATAAAATGGTGGAAGTTAACACATGTCTTCAGCCATAATCTCATCAAAAAAGAAAATTGATACAAATGACGACAAGTAGTTACAAAAATGCAAACCTTTCTGGCTATTTTCAGACCAGTAGAAGTTGAAAGTTTCATAAGGTTGGTACTCATTGTCTCTATGCCAAGTGATCAAAGCTGATTTAGTAGAACCATGGATTAGGGTCATGTCCCGCATCGAACAGATGATTGCCCAGGTCTCCTCTGGCTTTTCTCCATTGGCTACCTACATATTACATAAATTAAATTAGAAGAAAATGCTAAAAATGTAAAACCTTACAACATAATATAGAAAAACCTTTCTTGAAACTCTAAAAGTTTTTGCTGAAACCTAATTGTTTGAGCATAAAATGCAAAAAGTATATTTGCTATTTAGTCATCAGTTATCTAAAGAAAACAAAATCAAATAGTATATCCGAAATTAAAACTAATAATTAATACAACTTAAGTATAAAAAATGAACATAAAAAAGTGATAAGAAAAATTAATAGCTCGTTTAAAAACCAACAATGAAAAGGTTTTGATCAGCAACTGAAATTTGAAGCTAAATAATCGAGTAGCTCTTTGTAGGAAAGATTGGGCCAAAACAATGTTGGTAAAAATGTTCCCATTCAAAACGCTTTTAGTTTTGCAAGATTAATGTGTAAAAAATGGTTTAAGCATTTGCTGGGTTACAAACCTAATTATGATGCATTATAATGTATATGATGACATAGATACTGAGTAACTAGAAACCTTTACTTACCGTTAGATAGTCTCCATCACAGTCAGATTTAGATGTATCAAACTCATTGACTTGTATAACAACATAACTGTCATCGGAAACTGTTATCAACCACTGACAGTAGTATGTGCCGTCATAGCCTGGCCAATTACAAGGTTCCACCACGCCGGAAGGACCAGAAAGGGGAACTTGTCCTTCCCTGCAAACTAGCACCAGGCAACTTGCAAAGTATGTTTCAACAAAGATCTGCATCATTTTATTTTTTTTATGTAGCAAAATCTTCTTGTTGCTGGATAAGAATGTCTAATTAAAGAAATGTAAGTTGGGATTGGAGCCATTGTAGGCATGAATGAATGTGGACAAGAATGAATGTGGGCATGAATGAACGTGGACAAGAATGAATGTAGGCCTGAATGAACGTGGACAAGAATGAATGTAGACCAACCGGAAATAACCTTTTTAAAAAATTGACATATCTGGAACGAACAATCTCTGTCAACTAAGTTATAAAAAAGTATACTGCAGAATGTCTCAACATTGGCTCCTTACCAACACAATTCCTTAATTGTTTCAAGAGTGATGTAACTTGATAAACACAGGAAATGTGAAAACTTCTGTAATGAATATTAAAACTTTAATTTCTGTTTACTGTAAACAAACTTTGGCACTTCTTAAAATAAACGGCAATATATATTCTTCAATACTACATAGTCGACATTCATTAACGGGCTAGAAACATTAGCTACCCAATTTCGAAGTCCTAAACCTACCAGGAACAAAGTACCACTGTAATGTAAACCCAGTGTTTTCTGGTCCAGGTCTTTGAGTAAGAAAGCGTATTCTTGCAGCGTTTGATTCTCCTCGAATTAAAACTGGTGAGCTCAGTGTACCACACAGGTCTGCCCAGAATGTTTGTAGCAACGGATAGTCCATTATCTAAAATTAAAGCATTTTAATATTGTAGTAAAAAAAATTGTATAATATAATATTTTTATAATAATTTCAATCGTGTATTTTTTCAAATTATTCGAGGATCAGGTTTGGGGTTCAATACTTTTACTCATCAATATCCAATACATCGCTAGGTAATATTTGAATTGAGAATTGAATATTGAGAATCTTGCTTTCGTGTATTGGTATTGAGTATTGGGTATTGGGAATTCCATAGAACTCTCTATATTAGAGAAAAACGCGCAGCCTGAGAAAGTTTTCAAACAGTGGGGTTACCCCAATTAATTACGGGGATTTCCAGATTTTGTCCATTGTTTCATATAAGCCCGCAATAATTATTTTTTGGGTTTCCCCAGTAATAAATAACTTTCTCAGGGTTGCGCGTTTTTCTCTATTAAAAAGTAATCTACTAGTGTTCGCCTGTTTATCAACGCTCTTTGGATTGTCCATTACACAATACAAGTTGGAAAATATTTAAATTATTTTTTTACCTGCAAATGATCAGACCAGCATCCTTGGGGCTGCTGTTCAATATCCAGATAGCTGATGTTAAAATATAACACTTCAGATCTGTCTGGTTGGTTGATAACCCAGGTGCATGCGAGGTTTCCATTGTATAAACTACCATCTTGGGGCTCTCTCAGTAACCCAGAGTCACCAGTCAAAAGAGTAAAGTCATTTGACTGGCAAACTAAAATATGTATTAACTTTTGGGTTAATTCCTAGCTAATACTGGTAACAATGTTTTACATTAACCAAACTGATTTTCCATGTTTTATACAAAACATGGAAAATCAATCATGTTGATACAACAAGTATTTTCCTTGAAGAATCAAAAATAGGCTTGTCACATTGCTAAACTCCATGAAAAACTCACGTGATGTGACGACTCCGATCAGCAGTTGACCATGCTAAAGGAGAAAAACACAAAGTAATACAGCTTGAAATAGAATGCGTTGAAATCAATACAATTCACATACGGATTCAAACACCTGGGTTTGCATGCTATCAAAATCAAATCAAAATGGAACCAAATCAAATGTAAGCTGGTTCATGATTAAAAACATTTAACATGTAAAAACACAAACACAGAGCCAATGTATTAGAATAGCTACCTTACGATAGCTATTTTCAAATCGAAGCTATTTGTTTTAGTGCAATTTTTTTGCTTATAATATTTATGCCTCATTATCTTGTCAGTACAAAAAACACAATTTTTTTTAATCAACTTACCAGCAACAGCAACAAGTATGTCATGCTTAATGCTCAGTTTTATCTGAAAACTTATAGAACTGCTGTCATAACTACCCACAACACTTTACTTACTACAGCATTGCAGTATAAGTAGTTAGTAGTGAGTATTCTATTCGCTAGAGACCGCTATTGAAATAGACCATACAGTAAAAACTTTGCACACAAAAGGCTATTCAAACACTGGTGTGTGTTCTATTGATTATGAACATTGTGAAATCACTAGTATAAACTATTTGTTAGTACAAGTTTCTTCATACTGCGAAAGGCTGACTCTGGGCTCATCATGCAAACTTGCTGTAGTTGAAATATGAACCGTGATGCAGCCACTGTTTATTATTTTGACAATTTTTAAGCTATCAGACAGTTCATTAAGCCATTGGAAACAAATGGCATATCATTCCCAGGCCAGACTTGAGTGAGTACACACTTGCGGTATTAGCTTTTACAATCATGACAAAATTTTCGCGAAAAATGAGACACAACATGTGGTTGAATAAACACATATTTTTTGGTGGAAGGTTTGGGCTAAAAACCGTGCAGCATTTATGAATGGCCACTTTATGCTTATTGATTCAAAATGAAGTGCTGGAGGAGGTTATGCAGTTTTGAAGATATCCAACATTTTTCTTCATATTAATAATTGAGAGTTGTCTTTTCAATATCATTATGTTATTGGTCAAAGTTTAAATGTGATTGGTCAAGTCTTTTTTAAATCTGTAATAAGGTGCTCGAACGTACGCACCCGTAATTTATTTACATCCATGGTTATATGTTTCTATATGTCAAGGCCGAATCATAAATGAAGAAATGTGGGATATGGAATTGGGAACTGTTCTTTTGTCGACCACCACCATCACCTTTGCCAACTAACTAAGCCTATTTTTCTTATGTGATGTGCATTTTGTATTTTTGTGTTTATTTACAAAGCTTTGAAGCATAATTTTGTTTTTGATTGCAGTTGTTGATACAATTAATTAATTTTTTCAAGTTTGATTTTGTGTCTACGAACAACAAATTATTATTTATTATTGAATTATTATTATTTGTTATAATGATAATAATTATATAATAATTATTATTATTATTAATAATTATTATTAACAAATAAATAATAAATAATAATAAAATTTATTATTATTATTTGTTGTTTTCTATGCGATGTAGTAGATAGATAATAGTGGAGAAAAAATCTAAAAAAAGAGTAGTCTGAAATTTTTTTTAAATAGTAACAGTTTTAGTAGTAGATAGTTACAGTAGTCACAGCGAAAAAAAATTTCAAAATGTAGATAGTGCCAAAAAAATTTCAAAGTGTTCCAAAATTTTTTTAAATAGTTTCAGTGAGTAGTACAATGTCTTGTGGATACATTGAGACCAAATTTATTATTGTCACCTTAATAGTTAACTGTTAAAACAGGTTTTACCAAATGTACTTTTAATTATAAAAATACATGATAAACCTCATTTCCAGGCAATTATATATATATATATATATCATCATGCGTACGCCTCAATAATAATTATACAATGTATATGTAACAATTATAAATGCTTTGCGTTGGCTGTATAACATTATTCTTCTGTAGAAGTAGCTGGATTACACAAAAAAACAACAAGTTCTGTATCTCAGTTGATATAGACAGGTGCCATCATCGGAAATCTTGTAATTAATAATCATAATAAATAAATTTAATATAAAATTTCAATAATTAATTACCAAATAATTACTAAAACTAATGGTTATTGATGACATTGCATTTTGCTATATCATCGTTATTACCACTAGCTGTTATCATTCAATGATGTTTTTCTGGATTAACAGATATAATATTAGATTAATTATGAGCCGGAATAAATTAAAATTAAAGCACTAATGATGATGACCAATAAATAGCCGCGATACTAATGACTACTAACCATCATTAACCGTAGCGTTTGCAGCAAACACTTTATTTCATTAAAACACTCGGCGCACATGGTAAGCCCACGATGCGTTTGCAATGGTTGTGGTTAGGCTAATTTATATTTGGCTAGGATGAAAAATAATTTTAGTCGGGGCGTCTTTGAAAAACCTTCCTGTTATCAAAATACATTGAACACACTACCATAATTATACACCATTCAAATCCTACCTCCACAGTCTATTTTATAGTCTTATAACAATATGTAGATGCCCTTCAGGAACCTGGTGGATTTTAGATAAAATGTCGAAAATACAAAGGCATTTTCTCAAGTCTGGGTAAAATGAGAAAAATATTCATAAAACACATCCACGCGCGGTAGACTACTCTAGCTATAGCAATTGGATTTGTGTCTCTGTGAGCTTTAGTTTGAAAGATATGAAAAAAACATGATTTTTTGGACTTGAAAAAAATCACGAATTTCCGGGACACAAACTTTTTATACCAATGCTTTTGCTCATATCACGCGGCGACCATGAGGGTTTGAACTATCTACAAAATGTTCTAAAAAATTTTTAAATAGTTTCAGTCGTTAGAAAAATATCTTGTGGATACAATGAGACCAGATTTGCTATTGTCGCCTCAATAGTTCACTGTTGAATTAAGTTTTACCAAATGTACTTTTAGTTCAAAAAATACTTTTTAAATCTTCTCAGTTTCAGACAATTATTGTTGACTCACGTATGAAGCTACACATATTATATCTATATATCATGCGTACGCTTCAATAATTATACATATGTAACAATTATAAATGCTTTACATCGGCTGCTCAATTGTATAACATTTTTTATAGAAGTAGCTGGATTGCACAGAAAACAACAAGTACTGTGTATCTCAATTGATATAAGCAGGTGTCATCAAAAATCTTGTAATTAATAATCATAAATAATATTTCAATAATTAATTAATAAATAATTCTTAAAATTGATGCTTAGTGATGGCATTGCATTTTGCTACATCATATTTGTTACCACTAGCAGTTATCATTCAATAATGTTTTTTTGGATTAACAGATATGATATTAGATTAATTATGAACCAGAATAGATTGAAATTAAAGCACTGATGATACAAATAAATAGCTGTGATACTCAATATATGCGATACTAATGACTACTAATCATCATTAACCGTAGCGTTTGCGGTAATCCCATTATTCACCTAAAACACTCGGCCCGCATGATAAGCCCACGATGTGTTTGCAATGATTGTGGTTAGGCTAAATTATGAATGGCTAGGATGAAAAATAATTTTAGTTGGGGGCATCTTTGAAAAACCTTACCATTATCAAAATACATTGAACACCCTACAATAATTATACACCATTCAAATCCTAACTTCACAGTCTATTTTGTAGCCCTATAACAATATGTCGATGCCCTGATCACCTGGTGGATTTTTGATAAAAAGTCGAAAATGTATAGGCATTTTCTCAAGCCGGTGAGAAAAAGGTTCATAGTCACATGCATGCGCGTTAGACTGCTCTAGCTATAGCAATTGGATTTGTGTCTCTATGAGTTTTAGTTTAAAAGATATGAAAAAAAACGTGATTTTTAGGACTTGAAAAAAAAATCGCGATTTTCGAGGACAAATTTTTATACAAATGCTTTCGTTCATATTACGCGGCGATTGTGACGGTTGCACACTATCTACTATAGCTAGTGCACGAAAACGCCCACCAAAAATCTGGAGCGTTTGAAAGTGATATCAAATTGAAGAGTGTTTTTTGGAGATTCTTATGATGTCAAGTTTCTCCCAATTGCTAATATTTCTAGATTATAAAACTTTTTTTGAAAAAAATTAAGTGCCATCAGCTGAATATATGATACATTCTTGTCCGAACCGCAAGCCACAAAACTGTCTACCAAGCGTAAACGGCACTTTATGCTTAACGTAGTCCATTGTATCATATATATATATATATACAGGCGCTTATATAACAGCGGTCTGATGCCCAAATAATAGTTATCCTAAATAATAGTTATAATAATATTATACTAGAATGTCAACTACCATTATTAGCCACTGCTAAGGAAATGTGACAAGTAGTAATGTTATTAAGTAATTGATAATTCATAATTAACAGAACTGTCCAAGAAAAAAAAAATTTGCTAGCTATTATCAATTATTTTCTTAATACAAATAGCAATAGCAAATTGGTGATTAACAGGAAAACCCATCTTGTTACTATTTAGATTGATACAAAACACAAAAGTGGATGCTCAGACATGAATTAGTCAGCTGATTTTCAGTATGATATTCTAGTAGTGCTTCTTCCCTAGTAATAGCCTAACATGAATATCACGGCTCATATTAGAGATGTTGGTGCACGCTCCACTGCCTGCACCATGTTATTAGAGCATCAAGTAAAATAACACACTACAGCCCAATGGCGGCTAAAAATAAATACTTCGTATTATTTTTAAAAGGTATTTATTATGTCAACATCTGAGAACAATGGGGCTGTGACTGGGGTTATCCCCCCTTATAGGGGGCGCTGTGCACATCACACCGGCAGTTGTTAAAAGTTTTATATAGAGCACAATGCACAAACACGGAATTATGATGTTTCAATTGGAATAAACAGGCTATTGCAATGCGATTGATATAATTGAACAAGCCACGGAGTTTACAGGGCTATAGCAGATTACACGTACATAAGTTTTAATCACACAAGTGTAGCTATAGAGCATAAATCATCAAATAACCACGATGCGGTCAGCGATTATATACGATCGTTGGTACAGTAGTTAATAAATACGATGAGACACCAACGATAATCAATTTATTTAATGCAACGTTTCTGTGTAAATAAATGGATTGTCTGGAAATAATAATAATACAAGTAATTAATAATCATTAGCATCTATCTACACCTCTATGAAACTATTATCATAAATGACAAAAAGAATTTAATGTGGTGATAATTTTTTATAATAATAAAATCAATTATTCATTTTTTTATCATAATTGATTTATTAATATCATAACTATAAATAATAATAATAATAATATAATAATAAGTTGTTACTACTATAATTATTATTTATTATTATAAAATTATAAAAAGCATCACATTAATAATTATTATTATCTGATAACAATTCAATAATAACCTTAATAATTACAATCGCAATCATAAACAGTAGAATCATAATTATAAATGATTATAATAAATAAAAATGAAAAAAAAAATTTCAATAATAACTATATAAAAAAATAGTTAGAATAATGATAACACGGGCATCAGAGGCTTGCCGAGAAACAGAAAGAAGAAGATGCGCCCGTTACTAAATGTGTTAGTAAGAACCTAGCTTTTTCACTCAGTTTCAATGAATTGGGTTTGTTATATTGAACTGTTTTCAAGCAACCGGACATTGCTACGAATAGTTTTTATTACAGGACGCATCGTCTCTGTTACTTTTTTCGGCAAACCCCGGAGTTCCGTGGATAACAACTGTAATAAATAATAATTGAAAAACTGTAAACAAAATATAAATCTTTGTTGCTGCAGGTAGATTTGATGCTGCTGTCTTTAAAAATAGTCTAAAGTGTTTTTAGGGACATGTCATCATAGTATAAAATTGACAGCATGGAAGCTATCAGGGAAAAACTGTCGCGAGTCTGCATGAAGTAACTATATTTTATACTACAAACAATGGTAACTTCCGGTTGGATGTAGAAACTTCAAAGAGAGATAACTCTTAATGTCACAGCCCCATTACCTAGAATAAAATTTCTATCTCAAAATGGCTTTCCAGGACTTGTATTTGCGATGAATTTGGACCAAGTTCGAGCACATATTATTACAACTTTGAGTAAATTCTGAATCACTGTTATTAATCAGATTACTCAAAATTTAATTGACGATCTCGTGATAATTTTACTTTGGTGATAGCAGCCTTCGTTTCAAAAATATTCATTTGTCTAAAAAATATCATCATCCAATTTTTACTTATATTAATTAATTTGACTGGTCATGTGATACACTACGAAAAATTTTGCGCTTGCGAAGTAATGACCATAAATGGGCAAAAAATATTAGTTTTTGTTTACAGCAAAGCAATATTTTAGTTGATAACACTTTTAGCTATCATTTCATATTTCAATCTCTTCAATTTTTTAAATTTTTAATGGCCTCCATTTCCATTCTACGCTGGTGTAGAGGCTCTATTTAAACCAGAACAACAATCAGCTATATTTTCTTTGTTGCCGTTGTGAAACTTCTATCGCAGATGTGATTACCAAAAAGGAAGATACAAAATTGATAATTGCTTCCTGTTATGATCTCAGAAACTGAGGCGCAGGGGGGGGGGGGGATCAATGACTAGATTTTGGTGGGAAAGTATTGCAAAATGTAAAAACAGCGTGAACGTTGTTGCATCTAGTCTAAATATGTGCAACTAGTTTCATTATTAATCAAAACTACTGAAGGAGCTCATTTTTTCCCGTGAGCCCGTGATTAAACAGTACTCACACTCTGTCAATGGCCAGGTAGATCAAGTTCTAATGTTTAGCAGCTTTACGTACTGCTACACAATGAGAATTTTTACTTAGTAAATAGCGATCTCAAAAAATTGAAATTAAAAACGAACGATTTAATTATAGATAGATATTATGTCATATTACATGAGCTGCAACTATTTTAGTATAAATTTTTATTATTGATGGTTTTTTTATGATACACTTTACTCTGTGCCAGTTTTCAGGCCATTTGTTTTAAAGAATTGAATCTTTTTTGCAGCTAAAAGCACCCTTTTCCACATGAATTTTTCACCCAAACTAATGTTTCAGATTAAGACTAGTATATGGTAGATCTGCCCCAGTAAATGGATTTATCACATTCAGTTCTCAATGAGATTGCCCTCGATGGCTTAGATGGTGTTACCCTTGAGACTCTCTGGTACCGCCTGCATACAACTCTTCCAAAGTTTCCTTTGCAACTGGATGACCATTCTAAGGCTTTCCTCTGGGCCAACATCATTGCACGACTCAAACATGTATGTTTTGTACTTTAAACTTGTAACTGTTTGAGTTTTTTATGATTGGAATTTTGAAAATTTAATTTTTTTGGTGTTTACCTCTGTTTTTTTTCTATGACTTGGTTGTTTCTTTCACAGTGAAATTTGTTAAACCAACTATAAGAATTCTTATATGCTAAGTTTCGTATTCCTTGATACACAAATTATTTTCAACTGGAGTACTTAGCAAGGCTCACTTGTTCAGTATATTAACCATATTCATAAACATTTTACTTTTCCATTGCAGAGTTTCCACATTCATAAACATATTTGAATTTGTTATTTCAAAATTTCAATTTAAATATTCATGAAATTTATGGATATTTTTGAGTTTGTTTGTATGAAAAACAACAATATTTTATGTTTAATCTTTCCTAGTACTTGAACTCCAAGAGTTCTCGTTGATAAAAATGTTATTGCTACTCCATCGAAAATATACAGTACTCGGGTTCATTTTGCATGATGTTTAGCGGAACATTTTTTTCCAATATTTGTACTATTCCGCCGTTTTATTCATGAATGAAAAAATAATTTTGACATTCAAATAAGACAAAACAGGCATTTCCAATATTCCAGAAAGCTATCAAGACTTCTTAAAAATCAATATTTTTCTGGTTAATACATTAATTCCAACATACACAATAAATATATCTTTATTGGCGATTCACAGATGTGTTGTCTAATCTTGATTGTGGTGTTGTTAAATGCCTGCCGATAAAACAATACAGTTTAATTTTTCTTAATTATTTAGGTTGAGTTCTACACGTTGGTGGATGAGAGACAAACTCTGGTAGAGTATGTACCAGAGTTTGCCGACAATGGAGTGGAGGTGTACACTGCGAGTCCTACAATCAGCATATATCCCTGCTGCTATGTGGATAAGGATAGCAAAAGAGGTTCTTGTTCTACCTTTGATACTCGTGAAGATGTCACTGCACAGGTTGGTTGAATTTTGTGTGTGACTGTATAACAACAAAATCGCTCTACAAAACTGTATATTTTTGTATACTATAGAAACACTTATTTATTGATACTTTTCTGATCAAATGTTTCTGAAAGATGCTTTGGAAAAAGTTGTTCATAAATGCTTTGAGTTGAAATTTTTTATACCGTGAATATAACGTTGAATATTTATATTAAATTATTTTTTTTTAAATTTTTTATTATTGTTTTGTGTTACGTGCGCCTTCAGGTTATCTTTTAGTAGTAGAGATTTGTAGTTGTAAAGTAGTAGATGCTAGTAATTCCATTATTCGTCACCGCTCGTTTGCTTTTGATGTATTTACTAGACCTTATCACTTCCATTGTTATTTCTTTTCCTGTCATGTTTATCAAATAACAAGAGAGGAAGCCTGTTAAAACAACTAAATTAATTTCATTTTCAAATGTTTATCTTACTATACAAACGCATCTGATGTTTATCACTATGTGTATCTACCCTGTAATAGGTACGAGATGAAGACAGGAAGGTCAAGTTGTCGTATGAAGAGGTGACAACAAAATGGAGTAAGAGGTTAGTGGTGGTAGCGTCACAGGCCATGAGAGAGAGAGTCCTTCTACAGGACGCTACAGACCCCCACAGTTAGTATCTTGACTATGAAATAGTTTAGCTAGACTATTTTTGTCGACAACTGAATTTAAGTTTTCACACACATTTCACTTTATTGTGTGAGTTTGGGATATATAGACAGTTTTTTGTTTTTATAAAATGAAGTGCATAAATTTGATTTTGCATTTTTGCTAAAATGTAACTTGACGGAGACAACAGAAGCTACTTGCTCATTTACGTTATATGATACAGTCGATAGATTTTGACATAAATGACAACATAGCTGAGTGAAATACTTTGGGTAACTCTTTTCTCAAAGATGTAAACTCATTAAATGACGCTCATGCTGTGTCAAGTACATGCAGATTTAACTGTTAATATTTTATTTTGATTTTTAATAGCTCTTTAAATACGATATATCTGAAAATTGGTTTTTCTATAATCACTATAGAATTTATTAGATATAAAATCTAGCTTTGTAGTGCATAATTTTTATAAAACCATGAAAATGTTGTAATTCAATAGTTTACAAGTATGCTAGATCTAACAGAGGGTGTTTCTATAATTTATGCGATTAATCTATTCAGCTCATACATTTAATTTACATATAAGTATGACCTTAATTAATCTTAGAATGATATTGAGAAATGAAAGATTATTTCAAGATTAATTTATGGTTAATCTATGCTAATAGCCCTTAACAATTACAACACAATGTGATTCGCTTGTAGTGGTGAAGTTGACACCTGAGATGTACTGTCTGCTAGAGCACATCGCTAAAGGTAGACATGCAGGTGTCTATGGCAGCGATGCCTTTGGCTTCCTCAAGGTGATGGCACCATCCAAGATCACCCACGGTCTCATGGGGTCAGTTATACACTCTTACTTTTTACTGCAGGTCGTCCCACAAGATTGTGAGTTTGTGAGGATGAATTTATTACTTGTAGGTTAAATAAAAAACTCTCAAATAATTCAGTGTGTACTGCGAGTTTCTTTTTGCGCTGTTTAGTGATTTTCTTGTTTCTGCTGTGCCTTGAGGGCAACCCTATAGGCGGGTCTCATGAGCTTGTAGCTTGTGTAAACAGCACCCTATACCCATGCCCGCCGTTTACCGATTACTCTTTCAAAAAGGTAGAGGGGATCATTTACTAACATGACTCCATAGTTATTATGGAGCTTGCAACCGAGCTAGGAACCATTTTATGTTATGCCCATATCCAACCAGGCAAAGCGTGATATAGGTAACCAAATACCTCACTAGCAGGTAACCATTTGGGAATTGGACCCTTGACCAGCAGTTAAAGTGCAACCGCTAGACGATGCTCACTTTCAATTTGTTCCTCTCAGTCAATTTCCAAATTACTATTTAATTCTTAAAAATATTTGTTTAAGATTTTGCGCATTGTTGTGGTTCTGTAATAATAAAATAAAATTTTTAAAATATTTGTTTTCGAATAAGTTATTATTTATTGTTAAAAATTTGGGTGCGCTTCTTGATATAAAATATGCTGCTGATACAAACTGATGGGCTAATGTCTAGTTGATATTTTTAGCTGATTAGTCTCGTCAAATGTCGAGTATTAGTGGAAGTCATGGTTTTTTATGCAATTTGTGTTTTAGTGTTGTCTCTTTTCATGTGTCAAGAAGTTCTTTACAGAAAATATCAAATTCTTAAAAAAAAAAGTAAACATGAATTAGTTTATACATATCTACTTATTCTAAGAGATACTATTTATTCTCATTCTATTTTGCCCTATTTTTTTCAGTCTAGTAGTTTGTAATTTAGATTTAACAATTGATGTGATTGATGAAAACTCAAATCTAGCGATTACATTTTCTTCACAAAAACTCTTTAAATTTGTTGTCTCAGTCTTTTAATAGTTTTAATTCTGTTTTTAAATTTTTTGTCAAGTTTTCAGATATTATAAGAAAACCTATCTGTACGTAATAGTAGATTCACTAATAATAGATAGAAATGTTGACTCAACTAAACCGAGTCTAATCATAGTTTTTAAGGCTTTTGAAAGTCTATGCTCGATGGTCATTTTTGGACTGCACTCCTACTAGGCAAACGGGCCATTTCTTTGAAACTCTACTTTACAGCCTATTTCAATTCTTGTGTACCAATAAAAATTGTGTACAAGTCAGCATCTGTTGCGCTTTTATATAGATGCGTCTTGTGAGAACAACACTCTGTATTTCTCCATTTATTCATTTTTTTCATTTATTCATTTCATTATTTATTACCAATCACCAAGAGTAAATAAATTAAGTTGAATTCAGTCAATAATCTATGCCATCTTAAAAATTTAAAATAATCGTTTTTTAAACTTTTTTCAGTAAATAATTGGTAATTAATTATTTAGCACCATTGATGTAGATATTTGAGGAAGAAGCTAAAGCAGGTTGGGGTTATCGCCCAAGCCACTCATCTGCTTATGAAGACCAGCAGTAATTATGTACGACTTAACCACGAGAACATCTGCTATCTTAAAAGGATGATAACTCCAAGGGTCACAGTCCATGGCACCTACCATGAGAAAATTGAACAGTAAGTTGTACTTAGTCTGACAGTCTATTTTGTGTTTGCTTAGTCTGGTTTAACATTATTCATGAAATACAAGTATCAGCATTTGTTTTTGCAGATTTCATGCCGATATTCTGATATTTTTTTCATTTATTTGTACCATAGAGACATTTATTTTTCACTTCTTTGAAGGTTTCTGTTGACACAGCCGGACAGGAAGTACTATGTGGCTGATATGTGCAATGAGATAGGCTTGGAAAGGCGTAAAGTACAAAAGTAAATCTTTCTATAATGCTAGCTTTTTGATTTTTTCATTAAAATTGTTAGTTTGTGCCAAAAAAATGTAAAAACACCCTCAATTTTATTTTGTAGCATCTTTATTTTCTTATCATCGACATTGCGAACTTTCTCGGAAAATAATTGGATATTTTTAGTCCGTATCATTTTTTTTTTCAAAATTAACATTTTGAAGTCTTTTGCAATAAATCAAAATATCGTGGTGGCATCCGTTATTTGTGAAAGTCTAGAGTTTTATGGTTACCCTATGTTTTTGCTCTTCGAAATTCTGATACTATAAATTTGTAGATTAATATATGTGAAAAAATACATTTGCATTCAGCCAGTCTTCTGTTTCGATCTGCTACTGTGCTACCAAGTATTTTTTGCAGGTTTCTAAAGCTCAAACCTCAGCACTTTGAGGTTACATATGTGAAGGCACAGTCGCAGGCCCCTACCTCCAAAGCTAAAGAAGTCAAACCAGATGTAAAGCCAGGTAATTAGCTGTGGTGCTTCTTTCAAATACAGCTGTACTCACCTGATAGTTTGCAACTATAATGTACACTTGCATAAAAAACATAGTTTCTTTAGTTCATACAAAGCATGATTTTGCTATTCTATCCAACTTATCATTAATCCCTTCCATATGCCCGACATTTCACCTTAGCTTACAAACAAGTCTAGCAGAGAATATCAATACATCATACAATCCCACCTTCCTGGCAAAGTGGAGAAAAAGCTTAGTCTACCTTGAACTAGAAGATTGGGACTAGTCCAAACCACCAACCCAGACAAAGAAATAGCCACCCATCAGCGAAACTACCTACAGCTATACATCACAGCAAAAAATATACCCATACTAAACTCAAAGCATCTTACGCTAAAACCAAGTAAAGAGGAGGAAACGAAAACCACCTGATTCCAGAATTAACCCACAGTTGTCGGAAATATGAATATTATATTATAAGTGATGATTTTTAAATTTTCTTGTCGCTTCCACACTTTTGAAGCAAATCCAGGTGTAACTTTTACCAATTGAAACAGTCAGTTATTTTTAGCACATATAAATATTAAACATATGTGACTGAAAATTTTTATATCTTTTGACTATTGATCTTTTGAAAATTTGATTAGAACTGTTGATTTCAACTCTGCCCTGCGTTTAATTACATAACACTGAAGGCTGGCCAAGATACAGCAGCCGACGAAGGCTCATTTGAGCGAGAATTGAGAGCGCTGAGGAGAGTCAGTCAGCGGTTGGCATTAGAAGTGCAGCAATTGCAACAGCGACTCCAACGGAAAGCTGAGGAAAAAATAGCAGAGATGGCGATTCACTTCGACAGCAGCTTTCCAGAATACCATGAAAATTCCATCACGGATGGCAGCTTCAAAAGTTTCTGGAGTGATTACAAGATGACCTGTGAGTGCTTTGGATTTGATGAGGAGAAGGCTGCTTTGTGGTTGAGCAGCAGCTTAAAAGGCCATGCCCTCAACATCTACAAGGAGATTCTCAGAGGGAATCCAGGCATCAGCAAGAAATATGAGGATCTGACAAAAACTCTGGGCGTTTATTTAAAGCAGCTGACTGAAGAAAAGAAGTATAGGACCGGAGCATTCCATTTCAGAGTGTTAAAGCCAAGAGAAAGTGTGGTACATTACTTCAATGATCTGCAAAAGCTAGCAGCTGAGATTTGCCCTGATGAGCAGAAGCCACTCCCAGATGACCAGTTGATGATGAAATTTATTAAAAAACTTCCTAGATACCTGCAGGAGACTTTGATCCCAAAAGACCCAGAGAGCTCCAAGGAAGCACTGAGGCTAGCTGTCAAGGCCCAGGCCCAGAGAAAATTTCTTCAACGTCGACACGCATCATCCGTGCATGCCGTGGCTACAGAAAGCCTAATAAAAAAGGTTGAAAAGCTGACGAGTCAAGTCAGCAGTCTCAAAATGGAAAGCCCCTACAGCCAGATGAAAAAAGAGGGAGTGCTTGTCAAAGAGAGGGATTTTCCTAATCCCCAGCATCCTTTTCCTGACCATTAAACAGCCAACAGGCCAAACAACAATTTTCGTGGCAACCGAGCTTAGAGAGGATGTTATTCTGGACCAGGCAACTGGAAAAGGCGGCAGCGGCTTCCACCCTTCAACCAAGAAGATGAACCTCCTGTTTTCAATGCAAAATGTATGGGCACATGGCAAATAGCTGCTGGCAGCGACAGCAACCTCAAGGCGGACGTTTCTAGATACAGCACAGGAGACACCCCACTGGACCTCAAGTGAACCAGGTGAATGCCGATGAAACTGGAGAAGAAAATCAGGCACACCAAGAGCGGAGGAGCAGCTCACCAATAGCCTACCAATAGCTTACCTCTATCTTGCTTCGGTTTCTTTGATGTGTTGCTGCATACCCTCAGCCAATGTTTGTTCCATCCAACCTCCTGCCCTTCCACTGCGTCTGACTTTGACCTCATTCAATCATCTCAGCAACCTCTTTGTGGCATGGGCCCAACAACCAATGGTATGTCCTACAAAATCTCCTGGTCAACTGTTTACTTTACCTGAAGCAATAAAGTGTGACTCAAACCTCTTGAGTAATGGTGGACATCCCGGCACAGCCATTCTCAGTCTTTACAGATGGAATGTAGTCAAGTATGAAGTCGAAGCATGGAATTGTACAGGCGTCAAGCAAAGCATTAGATTGAAAATCTATTTCATCAATGGCGAGCATCTTAGAGAGACAACTTCTGAGGAGCTGACAGTCACCCCAGAGGACTGTAGAGCAATGGTAAAGTTCAAGACCAGTTCTGCTAGAGACTTGTCAACCCAGGTCAGTGGAGCTTTGGTCACCAACAACAAGTTAGACTTCAATATACCACCTGGGAGACTTCCAGAATGTTGTCACTGGCATGTGTACACCTCAACCAGTTACTTTCCGGTAAGAATTTACGAGTAACATAGCGCTACAGGATTCCAATGTACATGAGCAGATGTCCACACATGCTCTAGCTACTTCAGTAATGAATGCCAAGTTGGAGTGAGCTCTTTGATCTGAAAAGCAGAAGAAAAAGCAAAGTACAAGTACTCGCTCTACCAAGTGTTAGGAGGGAAAGCTCTTCAAAGTAGTTGTGTTTCTGACAGTGGACAGCTAGCCCTTACATTTCACCAAAATTAAACAGAGGAGGATTGTGGCAAGACCTTACATATCTCGGACCAATCTATGCCCTTCTTCTTTAAACACAAAAATGATAGACCAATGGGCGGAAACCTTAGATAAAGAAAGAGAGAAGCTCTAGATGTCGAAGTAGTGACCTCAGATGAATTTGTCGCTGAGTTACAAGCCTTATAGCTGCATGTGAGAAAGGAACAAAGGTATTCCTGCCAACACCTGTTGAAGTCCACCTGTGAAAGCATGCAAGCCACCACAACTATGATGAAACTAGCAGTGGCAACTAAGCCAACTGAAACAGTCGGAGCGCTTCTCAACAATTTCCTGCTGGTGGCAAACAATTTTTCCTTCTGGTCAATTTTTCAATTGTAGAATGCATCACTGATTTTACATCAATGTTGGTTTTATTTGATTTTAAATGTAAAAGTAGGCATAAAATTGTAAACACACTTTACTCTTTCCATTGAAATCAATAATTTCAGTTTCATAAACAAAGTCTACGAGTTGGTTTAAATGACTAATCGATGTCACAATCACCTAATGACAATAACTTGTACTTGTTTTAATGCTCACGTGTTGAACTTTGGTTGCTGGCATTCAAAATTTTCAGACGTTACACATAGACCTAAGGATTTGTCTCTACTATGTAGGATATGAATTAGACAATCAAAGCGCAAACCAATCAATCAAATTCATAGATGTAGTACAGGCAAATTTCTTTTTACACAACTAATGGCTGAGCTAAAGAAAGTCAAGATAATATTCTCGTTTTTCTGTCAAATTTCACATCTAAACATGACTAAAGCCTAGATTATTGAGAATTGAGTTTGGTGAAATATCTTCTTTTTACCATCAATACGTTTAGATTGATTGTGTTAATTTCAAGTCAACTAGTAAACATTCAAGTAGGCTTATTGCAGGGTTGGCTCGTAAAAATCATTCGATTTAAATCGATTTCACAATTTTTTAAGATCTTTGATTTTTTTTTGTAAAAAAACCATGTCCATTACAGGTTCGACTGTTGAAACAAAAGGAAGCAGTTACAGCTTAAAGCAAAGCTGTTATTTAGCTGAAAAGCATAGAGACATGGCGATAACTTTATTAGTTCAAAAAAATCGTTATAAATAACATTTTTGAGTTTTTAAAAAGAATCGACAATTTTGATCATTTTTTAAAAAAATTAAACATTTGGTTTTTCCAACCCAGACTCATTGCTGGTTAGTTGGCTATCTCTCATTGCGCATTCTACATCCTGTATTTGCTGTTTATATCAATAAACATGGGAATGATTTGAGCATTTATGAACCCTTCTTGCTATATGATGGTTATTCATAGCATTTTGTATTCTCTCTGAATAGTGTACATCATTCCATCCAATGAAACAAAACTCCACCTGCTCTTTGTTGCATTTCAAATTGGGAATTAACTTTCTCACTGAAAATTTTTAGTTATAAAAAACTTTTAATGATGGCTCCAATGTAACATGTCCATTTCATTATAGACGTATCTGGCAGCAAAGAAGTCAGCGCTGACAATGAATGTAGCAATGATGCCAATACCGGAGAGGTCTTAGCTGGTATGTACTTATAACTAGTATATGCTTGTTTTAAGTTAAAGGTCTAAACTGAGTAAAATGGACTGTCAAATGAGATTGTAGTTTAGTACATATTATTTGTAGATGGTGAAGTGGTACAGAGTACCCCGATGGTCAAGTCAGGTGGTAAGAAGGCCAAGGTCATCTCATCCAGAGCTCAGCTGATGGTTACCCTCAAACACTCGTATGTCGTTTTGTCTGCGGTATCTTTTCTCTTTAGTGTTAAAATATTGAATAGTTGGTGACTTGCTTTTGACAGGTTTATGCCAGCGTTTCATAGAGTTATCTGCTTGCTTCCTGTAATTTTATCTATGAAACATTGTACAAAGTTTTGGTATTTGCCAATGCAGTGCTTGAATTTATGCTCAGGTTTTATCTTATTGTTTCTGAATAATAAAAATATATTTGATGTTTTAATTGTTATTTTCCATTTGTTTTTTAAAAATAAAAAAATATTTATATTTTGATATTTTATTGACTTTTGTTTGATAGCCTGAAAGAAATGGAAGCTGACTGCGCAGAGTCAGATAGTGAAGGGGAGGAAACTGAACCTTCAACTTTTGTAGCAGAACCCAGGCTACGACACCTGGATACCCCAATGTACGCACAGGTGAAGGAGTGGATTGACAAACAGGGCCCAGAGGGGGCCACCAAGACTATGGTAGGTGATCCTTGTATAATTTAATATGCTGCTTGAAATTATGAGGATAATTACCACATGTGAACTGGTCTAATTCTTTTTCAAAAAATAAAGGGAAACTGGCGACTTCTATCTTTTTCCATACAAAATGTTACCGAGTGTAAGAGTTTTTTATTATTTATCTTATAATTATTTTATTATTATTTAATTAGTTTCTCATGTCACAAAGAGATTACAGAAAACTTTAATGTGGTTCAACATTTTTCATTACATTCTACGATAATCTATGATTTTTAGAATGTATTTATCTGCTTGCCGTAGACATCGCAAGATATCTCCCAAAATTTGAGAGCCCTACGTCATTTATGAAGCCGTGCTTATATTGAAAATTTTGATAGCGTCCCATGTTTTTGCATATTAAAATTAGAGTATACTCGCTACACTGTAATAGCCGTTTTTTTTTGCGATATTGATAATGTTAAGTTTTAGGGGCATTTTTAGAGTAAACTGTTGTAATTTATTTTTATATCGGCAGCATTCAGAAGTGCTGTTGCTTTTTATTATCCTGTTGAATATAATTAGTTAACATCATATAAATTTGCAGTTTTTTCATGAATAATAACACTCATTTGCATTTTCAGTTTATTCAATTTTAAAATTGAAGATAATTAAATATAACTATCTCTTAGAGTGAGATTTTTGTGATAGCGAACGAATAAATTTGTAAACTGTAAAAGTTTTTTATTAAAATTGAATATGGTGTTGTAAAAGCGTATTTGAATTTTGAAACATTAATGAGGTTTGAAATAGCCTTTTGTAGTTTTATAGCCTTGCATTCCTCCATTATTGTCGTCTTTTGTGTCAGTTGTTTTCTCTCTCCACAGCTGAGAGATGCTTTTGGACTTCACACACTGCAGGCGCGACTTATCATGAAACGTTTCCACAAGTTCAAGTCCGTTCACTGTTTTTACACCGAGTCTAAGCGACAAAAGGTGGAAAGAATGTGTTCCTTGGAGTATGCCTCACAACACATGCACGGTACAAAACAGGGACCTAAGGCTGAAGTTACTAATATTAGTTCAGTCAATGCAGCAACTAACAAAGGTACAGATTGTATTTTAGTGTTTAAATAGCTAGTTTCTTCTATCATCTCTGCTACTATCATTATATAAAAATAATATATAATTTTTCCAACAATTTTCAGCATCCATTTTATTATTTTTATAAAAAATTATTTTCGATGGTTTTAATGATTTTAGACATGTTTTGTTCGGGTTTATATTCCTAAAGCTTCATGTACATATAGCGATCGTGCTAGCGATTTGGTTTAGCGATAGGGGAAGTCCCTCCCCAAAATTGTGCAATTTTTTACTACTATCTACTTATTCTTCAGCGATTCAGGTCAAACTCACTGTTAAAAAGCATAGCCTTCAATTTATTATAGGATTGTTGGTAGATCAAAGCGCTGCATATGACGAGACACTATTGGAAACAAGGATAAAGCATTTGCGCATTGTGATTGGTTGATCAAGGAATCAATTAACGATTTTTTCATCTTGATCAAAACCTAGCGATAACCTCAACTAAAATGCTAGCGAGTGCTTAGCAATTTTGTAGGAAACAGATGTTGCAAAATCACGCAATCGCTAATGAAATCGCTCAGTAATTGCTATATGTACATGCGGTATAAAGGAGTTTTTCACCGCAGCCTTTTTATTGTGCAGATAGTACTCCTGGGACCTCAGCTGAAGCCTCCCCATCCCAACCAAAAGCAGGAACTAAGCCAAGTTCAATGAGTCAGCACATTACCAGTAAAACAGCTGAAAGACACAGAGTTGTCACGCAGTTAGCACTGGAACACAAGCTAATTCTTTTTCCCGGTACGCATACCCCCCTCTCTGTGTGTCTTGTTGTTTGTCACTGTGGTCGTTTGTATCTTGAATGACTTCCAATATTTATTGTGTAACGCTGCTTCTGTTGCTGCGACAAGTTCACCAAATCTATTTTCATATTTTTAGTTCCATAGTTTAGCCTCAGTTCTCTTGCAGCTGCTTTCATGTGGCAAAGTAAAAATTAATTTATGCATCTTTTGTGCATAACTTAACAAATTTCATGTACTAGGTTTTTGTATTGCCACTTGGTAATTCTGTGTAAGATATTTGTGATTGTGAGGACAACTCCCATTAGTAATAAGAAATGAAGAATAGAAACTGTAAAACTTGATCCTGAATTTTTTTTCTCTTGCTGTGTGTAGTTGAAACTTTGTTTTAATTATGTTCATATGATCTTTTGTATTGCTTCATACCAATGTTATTTACACAATGTGCAAGCTCCTTGGTCGCTATGAGATCATTTCAGCTGTTGATTGTAGTCTAAATAGATACATGTAGCTTGTGTACCTTGCAGTTTACATTTTTATACTGTTGCTGTGTATGTTGGGTGGTCTCATTTGTAGACCTCAACAAGATGATACAAGCCGCTGAGGCAGACAAGTATGATACTACGATAGACCGAAAAACTCTCAAGAGAATCTGTGAACATTTGCATAATAAAAGTTAGTAGTAAGAGTTGTGTTCCCTCTTTATGGGGTGAAATTCATTTGGTGTTACATTGAATGGCATCTCACACTTCACTTGTGGCTACATTTTATGTGGACATTTTGTCTCAGTCAGAGTTGTCCACATCTGTTGTAGACGAGATAAGAATATTTAAGACGTGCATTCAGGTAGATACAAAGAAGAGAGATTTGTTCTACATATGTGAGCCTACAATGACTCTGGATAACAACTTGATGAAGTCAAGTCTAGAGTCACAGCGCTCTGACCTAACTAGCACTTCTAAAGTCGTTGGTGGGTGAATCAATTATTTGCGCTAGGTGTGGGCAAGTTGTATTATTGTTTGTCGGCGAACGCAACAGTTCTTTGTGAAGAGCATGGGCAAGTTGTATATTTTTTTATTGGCGAAAAACAACAAGCCTACAAGTTGTATTATCTTTTGTTGGCAAGTACAGGGCGTTGTGGTAAGCATGGGCAATTTGTATTACCAATTGTTGGCTAGTTTACTTGTATGACACAAGCTTCAGCTGTCTAGAAAAGAGATTAATTTCTCTTGTAATGGTTGCTGGACTAGTATTCTCTCTTTACATGCAAACGTTCAATTATCTTTTAGACAACTCTAAAAGCTTCTAGATAATTAACTGAAATCGATTGTCATTCTACTACTTCTGGCACAAGGTGCTTCCTAAAAGTGTTCTGTATCGGTAGTTTTTCCATCGATACTTGTAGTCAAAGATATAAAGCAAGAGGGTGGCAATGCAGAGAGTAAAAAGAAACTTGCCAAGGAGTGTGAACTGGTCTATGAGCAGTCGGCAGAAAATCAAAAGAAATATGGCTACGCAGCAAAGATGAAGAGAATTGAGACCCTACATAAGTTCCTATCCTATGTTGTGTATAACTATGAAGGTACGATATGCAATGTGGTGATCATCGTTGTTTTTAGTTCCATGATTTGTCTCAATGCGCTTTCAATTATGTTGCTTGGCACCGATTTTTTGTTTCTGTGACAAAGTTGTGCAAGACAAGACAGTTCCTACAAAGTGGGCAGCATTAGGTAATTGTGCATGTCTCCAGTTCTGCATTTTATCCTCCCAGAAAATCTAATGGTGATAAATGTAACTTCCTAAACAACTTGAGCTATATTTGGAGTTATTTACCCACATTTTAGTGAGAAGATAACTTCAAAATTAATGGTAGTTAGAAAGCTTGTAAAAATTATTGTTTTTCTTCCAAATACACTTAGCATTGTTGGTGCTCTTTTCAGGGCTTGTCCATCCGATAAATCATGTTATGAATGGAAATCAGAAATGAAGGCTTTGTTGATTAAAAAAATTTTTAAATTGCGGACGTCTGTTTTACGTGAGCAGACAAATTTCTTGGCATTTTGTTGCAGCAACTTTTTGTCCATAGCCCCTTTCCCCATAGCTCAAGTGATCTTTTTGTGTATATTATCTACTTCAAGCGCTTGCTTCCACCCTCATCATCACTTGAGCTCAATGCTGTGGAACTTTTGTTTTGTTATCTGTTTTTTTTTCTTCTAAAAACCAAAGTTTCCACAATATTGTATTTTAGAAAGTTGTTTGTTACATACTCTTATTTATATTGGCGATGCCTAAAAGTTTGATTTTCGAAAAGTTGATTTTGATTGCTAATCTATCAACTTTCTCTTTCGTTAATTGAGCCCCCATTGAGATTTGTCAGAAATTTATAGAAATTGAAAGTAAATTGCCGAAAGTGTTCCGCTTTATCGAATCGTAGTTAATCTAAAAACAAACTGAAATATTTTTTCCATTTTATTTTTGACCATCAATAATAGTTGATTTGCTCAGTTGAGTGTAACTTTAGAATTTTTACTGCTAAATCTAATATGCCCGAGCGTATATATATGTAGCATATTGTTATTGCTTGGGTGAAGTATTCTCGATATTTTTGTCATTAGACCTATGATAAAATATAAGTAGTTAATAGACATATATTTATTATATATGTCTGATCCATGAATGAATATATGGTTGAAAGGTTGTACAGCTGAAGAGGCTGTGGAGGAAGAGATGACGATAGACGGTGAGGTCATCAAACTGAAAGTCTACTACAAAGCTGCTGATTGGAGACGCTTTGTCGCTCCTAAATTACTCAGTCCTCATGAAGACAGCCAAGGTGGGTCTGTTTGTTCGTGATTGGTCTCTTTCATAACAGCTTGTTTGTGATTAGCCTCTTTCATAACAGCTTGTCTGTGATTGGCCTCTTTCATAACAGCTTGTTTGTGATTGGCCTCTTTCATAACAGCTTGTCTATGATTGGCCTCTTTTACATCAGCTTGTTTGTGATTGGTTAGTTATAATGTATGATAATTCTGTTAATTCTTCGGCATTTGAAATCATTGTTGTTTCATAGATTATCTCTGTCTAGTTAGTAATATTAGCAAGGTCTGCAGCTATCTAGATATAGTGAACCCATTTAAGCGTGTCTGTGTAATTAGTGTAAAGCTAACCACAATGAAACAATAACATCATGACTAAGTAGAAATAAAAGGTTTATAGGTTGTCCCTTTAAACTGTCAAACGCAAAAAAATGTCTGTTTTTGCAATCAATGATCCTGTTTCCTAACGTTATAGCCTAATTTGTCCAAAATCTTTTTACATTGAGTCTCCAAAAACACCCTAGATTTCAATTTTAAATAGCAATGCATTACCACTCATAATAACAAGAGAAAAGCATTTTATACCAGTTGCTTCGTGCTATAGTGTGCCAGTTAGAAATATGTAAAGTTGAGTTTTTTTGTTCTTACAATATAAGTTAATTTATGTTACATAATTAAAAAGCCTCTTCTTTCCACCAAAGTATATTATCAGATTTTTAAAAAGATTATTTCTTTACCCCTTGTGAGATTATTTGTAAAATTTTAGTTGGTTCGAAACCTTTATCAATCACTTACGGAATCGCTTGGTTCTTGATGCAGTATATTTTATTTGCTTCGCTTATTATTTTAGTAAAAAAATATAGGTGTGAGTTGTCTTCTTTTTGATAGTAGCAGATAACTCCTATTTGTAAGTCATTGAGTTTAATAAGTAGATAACTCCGCTGAACAGAAAAATTAATCCAATGTGATTTCTTATGCGTCACTTGATAATATTAATTAGATATGTTTAGTTGAAAAAAATCTGCGCTCTCTCCTGCAGGTAAGGCATATATGATAGACATAGATATTTGTAACATGCAAGGCAGATATAATAGACATAGATGTTTGTTGTAGGCAAGGCTTGTGTAATAGACATAGATGTTTGTTGTAGGCAAGGCTTGTGTAATGGACCTCGGGATGAAGTTGCCTCTAGCCTTGTTTCTAGTCCTAGTCAAGATACCATACAAAGTACCAGAGATTATAGAATACCTGGATGACCCAATCAAACGTTGCATTCCTGTCAGATATCTACCTCAGTCAATGCAGACTCCTCTCTTTCACAAGAAGTAAGTTTCCCTAACCTATCGCACATGTACTCAGGCTACAATCATTGTACCTTTTCTGTATTATGTGTTTCTGAACGCTAATCATTAATCATACATATTCACGGTGGCAAGTACAGGCTAATATAGGTTTGCCATCGAGCGAAAATGCCACACGAAAACGTACGCTGTTGGTTTCTTTTACGGTCATCTGTGCCTAGAGCCATTGTTTGTTTTCTCATCTCCATCATTGCTGTGTTGATAAAGAAGACAAATATTAATAATAACAATAATTTTAGCACTTTTGTTCAGTGTATTATATTATTTTTCTCATCTTAATTAGTAATATCTCAATCCAGTCAGCTCTACTAGGAGCTGCCAAACTAAAAAGATGATTATTACAATTTTTGTCAAATCTTTATATATAATAAGTTTTGCGTAATATTGGGTAATCAAAGTTAAAGCATTTGATAACAATTGAAATACTATTTTTATAAATTATGGTATTTGTTTATAGCTCAATTTTATTGTTGTTGTATTTTGTGCAAATGTGTATCTGTTATAATTTACAACAAAATGAATTTTTCACTTTGTTCATTTGGTCCTGGAAATACGTACATGTAACATATTGCAGTTGTACTCATTTTAGCATAAACGTTATCGATCTTGAGCTGAGGCAATTATCCTTTCCTTTTAATTAATATTTTGCAACGCCTTTGACTTATAGCTTGTGTGTTGGGAGAAGACAACTCCCTTTGGATGTTTTTTCTCATTATTTCACCTTAAATGATTGCGAATGATGTTTTTTTATGGAATAGTTAGTGGCAGGCAGTTGATGTTAAATTGATAGGAGAGTCAACCTAATTATTTGTTTAGCAAATGTACAGTTCTGTGAAAGTCTGGGTATATTTATCGCAGGAAGTACTTGTCGGCACTGAAAGAGATTGTGTCTATGGTGTGTATGATGGGGCTTGCTACTAACATCTCTACAATTGAAGGGGGAGTCACATTTGGAGACATCAGTGTCATCTACTTACATAAGACTGCCTCGTTTGTGGACACCAGCGAGGGGCTCATTACTAGTGAGTTAGTACACATGAACTTTTCTCTTTTGGACACACTCTACCACTGTCTGATTGCCCATACACTATTGTCTTCGCTTATCGATCCAATGTACATTCTTTTTGTGCTGTAGTAAGAGTATTCATCATGAGTATTTGCTACCTATGTTTGCCAAACAAAATGCAATAAAAATAACCAGATTGGCAATAAATTTAATCAACTAATAATCATTTTGTTCAGAACTGGAGGGTCAACAAAATGTGGCTCACTGAATAAAAAAAATCAACAAACATTTATTTATATTGTTCGTAGGTTGCAGTGAAACTAATAAATTGTAACGAGCGAATCTAATCTGCTCATTTTAAAGGGCCTATGACGCCTAATTTGAAGAGGATTTGATTTAATTTAGACTTTTTGAGGTTGAAATGTGTTCAGAAAAGTTATCTGGAGTTGCCCTCTCACCAGTAAGACGATTCCTATAGACACAGTCAGCACTTGCCAAGACGCCTTTTTTCCCGAAGACGCACCAAGTTATATAGAGCTATAAAGCGAGTTTTCAAAAATTTTGCTTGTCCGCATAGAAATAGGGCGTCCTAAATATTAGTTTTGTGCAGAGACTCTTTTAATTGCAAAAAAATGATATTGCAACAAATTCTAACTTTCTTGGAGCTTTTTTTCTCAAGTCAGCAATTTGTTTTATCTTTGGTAAGCTTGCTATTATGTATACACTGGCGTTCACGTGATAGTGTTTGTCATCAAAATCAAAAGAAATAATGAATTTTTTTTATCAAAACAATAATTTTCATGTGAAAAATTAATCAAACAATAACATTAGTGTACTTTCATAATAATACTGGGTGAAAAAAAAAACATTGCCGAAATTGTATTTCCGGCGTTGTTTTTTTTTTACCACAACGATAATAATTAAATCTGAAATACCGGCTATCTTTCCAAGAAAAAACTTCAAAAGCACTAGATAATAATAATTAAGATTTTTCAAAAGAAGTTTGCAACTGAAAAAGTAACACAAATGGTACAAACTACTTGCTGGAATATACTATATAATATCATAATGCAGATAGTCCCTTCTACCGCACGCGTTGTCATAGACCTCCATAGACCTCTACATGATACCTGTTTCAGTTTTGTTGCCACAAGTGAGTTTTCTCAATAGTTTTACAATGCTTGATGAGAAAACTCTACACACAAAGTGCGTCTTGAAAAGCCCGTCCTAAGCCCTTTAATGTAGTGGTTTTATATCCTCATAAACGTGAGGAGACAACTACCGTCATTGAAAGTGTACTACATAAACGTGATGAGACAACTACCGTCATTGAAAGTGTACTATATAAACATGATGAGACAACTACCGTTATTGAAAGTGTACTATATAAACATGACGACTTGACAAACTGTTTTACTTTATAACGGTGCCATTTTTTTGTCGATTACTCTGCAAACTGGGATTTATCTTCTTTATGATTTTTTGTCAATTTATAAAAATTTATTGAATAATTATGATGTTCTAATCTGGTGACTTACAAACACCTATTATTGTTTGTTCTTTTTGCAACAAACATGTTACGAACACTTGTAGTGTCAGCCCTCTATGCCGGGTGTATGTCTATTTCAGGAGACACTCCTGAGCAAGAGATCAAGGATAGAACACACGTCTACCACATGAATCAGGGTATCAACTTCGTAGACGAGTTCTGGATGGCCCTTCGCAATGTCTGTACAGCCACTCCTGTAAAACGTCCAGAAAGAGGCCAACCCAAGTCTTTGGATGAGCCGGAGATGCTGCGACCAGAATTGTTGAAGTGGGTGTATGGGTGTTAACTGTATGTTTGTAATGTGTGTTGACTGTATGTTTGTTATGGGTGTTGACTGTATGTTTGTTATGTGTGTTGACTGTATGTTTGTTATGGGCGTTGACTGTATGTTTGTTATGGGTGTTGACTGTATGTTTGTTATGTGTGTTGACTGGATGTTTGTTATGGGCGTTGACTGTATGTTTCTTATGTGTGTTGACTGTATGTTTGTTATGGGCGTTGACTGTATGTTTATTTATAGATGGTAACTGTTTGATTCTCTATCCACATAGATTGTATGCTTATTTATGGTTTGTGACTGTATTTTTGTGTGCAGGTATTGACTGTACAATTTTGAGTTGATATTTCCCAGAGATCGTATGATGAAGGAAACTTGTCTCCCTAAAAGCGTAGACCAAGTTCGAGAGGGTTTTATACCTGGAAATGGTAGAGGTGCGGGTGGTCTCCATACACTATTCCATTCTAATTTGAACCGGTGAGATCATATAATATGCGTATGCATATATACGTGTGATAAGGAATGCGCTAGCCCTGCCGTTTAACTGTATACTTATTGCTCTATTCACTGTCTAGCCTGTGGCACTCTTACTTTGAGAAGGTCGTACCAAGTACTATTAAACTGAGCTCTTTATCTAGCAGTAAACTTTGTAAGGATGGACAAAGGCAAATGTTTGTAAGTTCCCATGATTATTCCAGCTTGTCGGTTTTTTTACTGTTTCATGATTGGTTGCTTTATCTCATTCATGTTCGATAAGTTGCCCTCTCATTGAGTAGCTAGTGATGAAGAGAAGACAACTCCTATTTGCTTTGACCTAAGCGATTTTTTTACATGTCTTACAAGTCGTCCTTGATGTTTTCAATGCTATATTATTTGTATCTTGTGACCAACCAATGTGGAGACAACTTCAGCTGCAAACTGTTGGTGATTTATTGTAACTGAAATTTGCATATAATGTTACGCTCCTTCTCTTAAAAGGAATAGCATTATAAACCAAATTGTATGTTGTTACTCTAGGCAACAGTTGTGGAAAAATACTCTATTCGATAGCTCTATGGCAGTTGCTCTATGGCGCTTATGTCTTTGTTCTATTAGCTGGTAGCTGGTACATTACACCATTGGTTATTATGTTTCAGTTGGCAAACTCACACGTGGCTATACGCCCCACTATTGTACCAATCAACTCAAAGTCTCAATCAAAGCTCGACTCTAAGGCTAAGAATTCTGGGAAGAAGCGTCCAGCTCCCGAGCAAAATTCGTTAGTCAAAAGGATTAGATTTGACATGGAGACCAATAAATGCCCAGAGTCTGCCGAGAAAATTGCTCACACCGCTCAACGCAGGTTTGTCTACTTTATTGTGTCATGACTGGCTAGTAACAGCTGACTAGGATCAGAGTCTTGAATATAGTGTCGTCACAGGAAGTTGAAATGCGCCTCTGTAAAAGATTTTTTGCCCATTTAAAATGGCAACCTATTTGGGTTTTAAAATTTTTATTACTGACTTTGGTGTTTAGTAGTTGTCTCCCGTGGGTTTTAAATATATAATTAATATTTCTATTAATGTTTGTCGTTGATGCTGTTACCGTCCCTCACTTGGTGTCTCGTATAGAAAGAGAAGCTATGAGGCACGCAGAGCCAAAGATGAAAAAGATTACATTGCGGAAGCTAATCTTGAGACTCAGAGATCTATATTCACTCCACAAGAGGTAGGGCGTCCCACCCACCCCCTTTGCCTCTTGCTAGATCATTTCATTACTCTCAAGCTATCGAAGCTGGTACATTCATTGCTGTTTTGTAGGATGAAGCGCTGATGTTGGCTAAGATTGGACTGAATATTCTCGGCTGTAAGGAGGTAGCTAGCAAACCAATCAGAGACTTTCTACACAAACACTTACCGAATATATCGAGGGACAAGTCATCCTCTTCATGTTGGGCCCGGATGAATAGAATTCTACAGTTCAATATGAGAGAGAGAGCAATGCACCTCTACACGTCTATAGCTATGAATGACCCGGTATGTTCCTGTCTTGTTTGTATTGTTTGCTTGTTTGTTTGGTCAGTGCATTGCATTGGAGAATGGAAAATATTTGTCCCGTCAGCATGTTGGGGTGCTCAAAATCTTTAATACCTTCTTATATGCGGTTATTCAGAGTATTTGCCACAAATTTCTGTCGAACAAAACAAAATAATAATTTGGTTACTAATTTTTTTCATCAAATAATTGTTAGTCGAAACTGGAAGGAAGCTCACTGACTGAAACAAATTAATGAAAATTTATTTATAGATTATTTTTCAGCCACGAATGCTCCTTGTTATACATGATCCAAAATAATAAGAGTATTCTTATTATTATCCCCGAACAAATTGCAATAAAAATAATCAGACCGGCAATAAATTTAATCAATGAATAATCATTTTGTTCGGAACTCGTAGGTCAACAAAAAGTAGCTCACTGAATAAAAAAAATAATCAAAGAGTATTTATGTATATTGCTCGTAGGTCTCGAATGAAACTGAACGCTAAATAAATAATGACGAGCGTGTTGATTTTTTTTTATTTTCATAGGCCGGTTTTTTAGGCCGGTTTAAAAAATAATTCAAAATAATTGCAAAAATTTAAAATTTACTTAATTGAAGGACAGCTTTACAAACTATCCCAGTTTATAGCAGTTCAAATTTCATTATTTTTTGGTTATTTAAAAATTTGGAGTCATCTTCTTTGCGATTTGTTTGGTAAACTATAACATTTCATTGAATATTTATGTTGTTCTAAACTAAATGTTCTGTTGCATTGAATTGAATTACAAACACCTATTATTTTTTGTCCTTTTCGATGAACAGGTCGCGAATACTTCTGTTTCCATTTGGTTGGTCTCAAATTATTAAAAAATGATTATTATCAAGAAATATTTATTTTATTGTCTACTTACTGTTGTAAGATGAAAGTTTACTTAGATTTATATCAATCTTTGATTGGGTCATTTTTTGGTTTAATTTTGTTAGCAACTATTTTTGCTGAATTTTATGAAAAGTTAAGAAGCGTTTAACTCACTAACGCTATTAGACTGTATCACATACATGTCTGTGTTTTACTCTGTAGAAAATAGCCAAGTACAAGGACCAAGAACCTGCCGTAGCCTCAGCCACCTTTGCTAGCACATACAGCACTCTTATGGATCTGGTTTTACGAAAATGTGAAAACGCCGCCTTGAGCGAGGTAGCCATAGATCTGTCTACTGTCAGCGGGTTGGATTATCTCATGTCTCGATATAATCTCATAATGGTAGCTGAGACTACAGAAACCATACGTGAGAATACTGGGCACGCTCACACTCATAAAGTCTCCCCTCCTATCGAGGTATTTGTATTATGGGTCTTAGTCTATGAATAGTTTTTGTATATAAGCTACTACATATTAGAGTGTGTTTACAGACTTATATACATAGAGTGCATATACACAGGCATGCATAGACATGGATACCCTTGCAGGTGGTGTACGGAGCCCCAGAGACTGATCTAGACATAGTCAAGTTCACTTTGACCAACTTCACTCTCGCCTATCTTCTAGTCAATGACAAAATCAACCGAACATTCACCATGCACAAGGTTCGTCTCCCCTGTTTTCTTTCTTTCTAATTACAAGTTTTTTTTTCAAAAACAAATTCCTTCGTCCTATTTCAAATCTGCATTTTTTTCACCTCAGAAATAAAAATAAGTACGTCAAATTGTGGAAAAAAAGTTAAATTTGTTTATGAAAACAATTTAAAAAGTCAGACACTGCTTTGTGAAGTATACAAATATTGAAGCTATTGCGTTATTTGTTCAACTCGAGCTCTGCATTTAAAACGCTTTAAGTTATTGTTTTACTGGCTGTCCGCTGGGATACTAGGCTTGCTTCTCAAAATGCTCCTTCAACAGCCGTTTGTAACAAGCTGTCAGCAGCGGAACACTTCTTCAATTCGTAACCAAAGAGTTGACTCTACATTTCCATTCATCGAGTTTGATTTCAATAATATTATCTTTATCGTTATCTAACTTCTCATTCTCCAGTGTCGGCAGCAGTGTTATTGATCAGGATGAAGTGCAATCATTCAGGTTTGAATCTGAAGCTGATGACCTATATATATGACTTATATATTGTGATTACTATTAGTATATAGGAATAATAATGATTATGGTTCATTGCTATTGTTTTTATCAGAATATTATGATTATTTTTTATGCAAAAATGCAGACTTCAGTCAGAAGTTTTCCACAATAATATTGAATACTTATGGTCGAGATTGTTTGAGACCACAAATTTGGTTTGAAAATGGCGTTCACATTACATGTGCCAGCTTTAAATTAAATCGGAAATGCAAAAACTCAATGATGTTTTTCTCTAAATTATTACATTTCGAAACTTCTGAGAAATATCTGAAAGAACAGCGTTCAAACTCTCATTTCTGTGTTGGCATACGCAATAACCTTTTTGGGAGCGTGTTATAGGCTAATTTCACCTCAAAGGTTAAAGCTTTTTTATGTTATTATTAACTGCCATTGTCCATTCAGCGGATCGCATCTCTAATATGTCATCAATTCAGCTCGTTGTCACGTGACATTCTTTCTATTGGCAATATATACAGGAGGAAACTCTTATAGTTTCTGGTGTATAAGTAGGATTTTTCCCATGAAAGTTTCTCTCTGGAGTTGAAGCATCTGCCAACTTGAAATATGAAAAGAAATTTTGTTGTTTACAAACCGTATTGTACAACCTTTAACCCTTAACTTTAGTTGTATTTACTGCCCCAAGCTTCTGCCTAGGCAATCTGGAGTCTGCTAGCCTTAGTTACATTGTACATGTAGATGTTGTGTTGTAGGTGTTTGAGCAATACCCCTCCAGTGTGATTGATTCTGTTCTCCTGGATCTACAGGTTAACAAAGTAGCAACGCTGAGAAAGAGTTCGACTACTCGTACTGTCCGTCGGTTTGGTCTCACATACAAGTAGGTTTGGTCTCACATACATCCAGGTTTGGTCTCACACACATGTAGGTTTGGTCTCACATACATGTAGGTTTGGTCTCACATACATGTAGGTTTGGTCTCACATACATGTAGGTTTGGTCTCACATACATGTAGGTTTGGTCTCACATACATGTAGGTTTGGTCTCACATACATGTAGGTTTGGTCTCACATACATGTAGGTTTGGTCTCACATACATGTAGGTTTGGTCTCATATACAAGTAGGTTTGGTCTCACATACAAGTAGGTTTGGTCTCACATACCAGTAGGTTTGGTCTCACATACAAGTAGGTTTGGTCTCACATACATATAGGTTTGGTCTCACATACATGTAGGTTTGGTCTCACATACATATAGGTTTGGTCTCACATACATGTAGGTTTGGTCTCACATACATATAGGTTTGGTCTCACATACATGTAGGTTTGGTCTCACATACAAGTAGGTTTGGTCTCACATATATGTAGGTTTGGTCTCACATACATGTAGGTTTGGGCTCACATACATGTAGGTTTGGTCTCACATACATGTAGGTTTGGTCTCACATACATGTAGGTTTGGTCTCACATACATGTAGGTTTGGTCTCACATACAAGTAGGTTTGGTCTCACATACATGTAGGTTTGGTCTCACATACATGTAGGTTTGGTCTCACATACATGTAGGTTTGGTCTCACATACATGTAGGTTTGGTCTCACATACATGTAGGTTTGGTCTCACATACATGTAGGTTTGGTCTCACATACATGTAGGTTTGGTCTCACATATATGTAGGTTTGGGCTCACATACATGTAGGTTTGGTCTCACATACATGTAGGTTTGGTCTCACATACATGTAGGTTTGGTCTCACATACATGTAGGTTTGGTCTCATATACAAGTAGGTTTGGTCTCACATGCATGTAGGTTTGATCAACCATTTTGATGGCCAGTGGCACATCTTGCCTGTTGGTATACATTACAGACACAGACTGTTCACAGAGAGACTACAGGTGATAGCCAGAGACATATTCGATGGCTGCGCACAGGCTTACACAGAGCTGGAGCAGTGTACAGGGAGAGACCTGGAGTATACTGATGTCGAAGATTGGAGAGGACATCTTATAATGCTTCTGACTCTCTTTCCTTTCAACGCTATAGACATCAAGTTTGATCTGCCTGAGAAGGTCTTAGATACGAGCAATGTGCAACAATCAGGTGCTTAGTTCTGTCTTCTATGTACTGTCTTATATCTACTGTATTTTGTGTACTCGGTGTGTTTGGTCAGTTACTAATGAGATGGTTAATCAACTTAAATTTTTTGTTTCACTCTTTAGTTGGTTATCAACAATTAATTTAAATACAAATAGTTTTTTTTTACTAATACAGATTAAGTGGAATCACGATAGTAATAAAAATCCAATTTTAATATTTGGTTCTACTGATTTAATTTTTTTTTCAAAATTCTGTTTACTGTCTTCATGTGTGTAACATTCGAGATAACAATATGCCATAATAATAAAAAATATCTTAGCGAGTCACCAACTGGCACACTTTTGTTACAGATGAGGAAGAGGAAGATGAAGAAGACGATGACTTGGGGGAAGACAGTAAAGCTGCCAGCGCCAAGGATAAACGCTGTCGGATGAGATTTGAGCACTGCCAGATAAAGCCTTGCGCAATCCGTGCCTGTCTCAAGCCTGCCAATCTGACTGGTTAGTATATGGAGTTGTGTAATCTTAGATTGTAGTAATTGTGCACTCTTGTATTTATAGTAGTTGTGTGCTCTTCTATTTATAGTAGTTGTGTGCTCTTGTATTTGTGGTTGCGTGCTCTTGTATTTGTGGTAGTTGCGTGCTCTTGTATTTGTGGTAGTTGTGTGCTCTTGTATTTATAGTAGTTGTGTGCTCTTCTATTTATAGTAGTTGTGTGCTCTTGTATTTATAGTAGTTGTGTGCTCTTGTATTTGTAGTTGTATGCTCTTGTATTTGTGGTAGTTGCGTGCTGTTGTATTTGTGGTAGTTGTGTGCTCTTGTATTTATAGTAGTTGTGTGCTCTTCTATTTATAGTAGTTGTGTGCTCTTGTATTTATAGTAGTTGTGTGCTCTTGTATTTATAGTAGTTGTGTGCTCTTGTATTTATGGCTGTGTGCTCTTCTATTTGTGGTAGTTGCGTGCTCTTGTATTTGTGGTAGTTGTGTGCTCTTGTATTTGTGGTAGTTGTGTGCTCTTGTATTTGTGGTTGTTGTGTGCCCTTGTATTTGTGGCAAAAGTCAAGTCTGGTAGTTGCTCACCCCTGCAATGCTCTCATTTCTCAATCGTTAAATGAGTTTTGTATCTAGTTGTTTTTGTGCTGGGCAGTTCACTGGTACTTTATGCCATATCAAAGCCACATTCACCTTGCAATATCTGCAGCTATGATTTGTCACAGGTGTTCTGAAGGTCACTCGGCAGCAGGATAAACGCTACGCTCGTACTCTGATGTCAGCGATACCGTATGACTTTAATTCTGAAGAGGCTCTTGATAGGCTGAAGGCAGAAGCTACCGATTCTGAGAGACCATTTTTTAGCTCAACCTATGATATGTGAGTGGCTGAACCTTGTTCAACTCTAATAGCTGCATGGCTTTAGTATTGTCTATCACTATGTTCCCATGGTGCAAATTCGTTCGGATCGAACGTTCATTCGAGTTGGTTAGCATTCATTCGGGTTGGCATTCCAATCCCTTCCTATGATAATCCGAGTTGTCCTTCCTTTACAGTGAGTAGCGAGCGCAATAATTACTTGATTGTAGTGAGTTAGTAAACAACCGCGTTCGTATTACGAAGTAGTGATACGAGTCAAATTTGTGGAATGTTCACAGCATAAACTAGTAAGTAGTAAGTAGATGATTAATAATAAAAGCAACAATTTCTAATAATTATAGATGATTATTAATAAATATAATGATAGCTATAAGAAATGATAAATAATTATTAATAATGATAAATAAATAATTTATTTCCAAATAATAAAAAAATAATTTTTTTGGCAAGTATAAAAATAATAATAATTTCGTTTGCCCATTTATGAAACAGAGCTATGATTCAGTTTCTTGAACAAATGGTAAATAATTTATAACTAAGCTGTTGTTAAACTTGCAGAGGATTATTATTATATGAATGTAAAAACTGCAGTTGGAAAATACGCAAAAACTGATTTACTGCCAAATCGCCAGTTTAATGCCTTTTTCTCAAAAGAACAGCCCGAACGAATTCGAAGTCATCATCACAAACGATTCCCATGATGCTAATGAATGCTCAACTCGAACGAATACGTCTTGAGGAACCACACTGAGCCAACACGAATGAAGCCGAACCAACTCGTACGAGTCACTGTTCCCATGACCCGAATGGACAATTTATGAGTTCAACCCGAACGAATTCGCATCATGGGAACATAGTGTATGTGGGCCATCAGTTCAGTTTGATTCGCCTAGGGCTGCATTGGTTCAGTGTTAGATAGACCTTCACTGGTTCAGTGCTCCTCACTTAGGGCTGTGCTGGTTAATTGTTGCTCACTTAGGGCTCCACTGGTTCAGTGTTGGATAGGGCTTTGCTGGTTCGGTATTGCTCAGTTAGAGCTGTACCGGTTCAGTATGTTCAGATAGGGCTCTGCTGGTTCAATATGTTTAGATAGGGCTGCACTGGTTCGATATTGTTTAGATAGGGATGCGGTGGTTCATTATTGCTCAGTGTTGCCGTTGAGCATACTATCTCACTGTGATGTAGTCTACTGCTGCTACATTTTTATTTTAGGATACAGAGTGCTGGTCTTACTGGTATATCACTACCTGATCTCTTCAGCAAATTAACTGAGACTCACGACTGCACAATGACATCTCTAGTCAAACTCCTAGACATTCTATTGTCGTCCTTTCTTGTAATCTGTGTTGGTATCACTCACAGAGTATACGTCGCTCACTGTCACTCTAGAACCTGGGTTGTGCACTCTCTCAGGGACACGAAAGGTTGGTACACAGTCTATTAATGTGCCTTTTTGTACAATCCATATCCTATTTAGCAGACCCAACTATCTGATATCGTTCAAATTGTTGCTCAACATATAATTTTGGTTTCCTTTATCTGTATTCCAGGCCGAGGATCTGGAGTTAGTCTGAATGATAATGATAAAGTTACGCTAAAAGAAGAAAACCCTTCACGTGATGGTTCTCAGGCTATACCCCCTCCTGAATCTACTCCTCAACCCTCTACAACATTCCACAGAGTGAGTTTATGTGTCTAATCTAGCTGGTCAATTTCACCTGTTTTGTAAATACAAGTCTTGTGTCAGGGTTGTGTCCAAACAGATATATCAGTGCAGCTTCTGTAACTATGCGAAAGTTGTGTATATTGCGGTGTATTACCTTAGAGGTCAGGGGGAGACAATATGTTTGTTTGGAGTTGTCGGTCATTAAATATATGGCCTGGCAGGAAAAGTTGTAAAATAGAAATGTGAAGTATTTAATCAAATTTGTTGTTTATAATTACTAACTTAGTCATTTTTTATATAAGCATTAATTATTAATAAATACAAATACCAATGATCTATATTAATTATTGGTTATAACCCATATGATATAGTTTTTTCTTACTGCATATTGATAAGACTTTGTTGTAGTCGATATCATATTTGTCAGCTTGCTCATTTCTATACAACAGATTTCGCTTTCAAAGCTACTTTTATAGAATTTCAATTTTGTAAACGTTTTGACAACCTGACAATTTTTGCTAAAAAATTAGCGCAAATTGGCATTTTAACATGTCATCGGTAAAATGCTGTTCTCATTTTCCAATCACTCAGGTTTTATCTGCACATTTTGGATTTGCCTTCTCGTTGGATTAGCTAATGAGGGTAGTACAACTCCAAATATTTGTAAAACTTTTTTCCCTATATAGTATAAATACAGTGTGATGAGTGCGTATCAATTTTCAAGTTTCATACGAGATTTGTCATGAAGCGGCAGGTTTTTTTTGTTCAAAAGCTGCACTTGATCGACTTCCTTAGCGTTTTGAAATGTTTGCTGATTTTTTACATTCGTATCAGATGTATACATTTTATGGTTTGTCCAGTCAAGTAGATTGTCACTGCTCTACAATAGACCCATGCAAGTGCAGTTCACTAGCGTATCACTGCAGTGATAGTTGTTTGTTGACCAAAACCATTTATCGTTCAGGTGGACATAATTCCTAAACCGTGGCTCACCACAGAGGGCACTGTGAACTACGAAATGCTTTATCAGATACTGACTTCAGTTGTCTCTACTATAAACAAGCATCAGTCTCTCAAGTTTCAGTCCTTACATCGTCTTGTATGCATGGTCTACTCCCCAGTTCTGCTGCTGGACTTGTTGCAGGTGAGTGACTCTAGTAGCAGTGTTGTGTGCGGCAGCACTCTAAATTATACCTCTATTTTATATCCTCTTTTGTTTATAGATTCTGCAAGACCTTGGGTGTGTGCGCTGTACTTATTTGACCCCGAGCACCAATCAAAAACCTAGCCTGTTCTCCAAAAGACCAACTTATAAACTGACCAATGACACACTAGGACCTAATTCTATTCCTCACTACACTGTTAATCACGAGGCTATGCAGAGAATCTCACTATTTATGCGTAATACATCACAGAAGCACGGGGCCTCCTAGCAGCCCCTTTCCAAGTACTATAATTTACTATTAGCTCACAGGCTATAGTGCTATTTATGTAAATTCCGGAATTCTCTATGTAAATTCTACCTGGAGTTATTGATATGAATGATATTAGAGGTTTTCATTTGGGTGTTGAAAAAACTCAGTTTTTCTTCTATTTATTTGACTATAAAATGTTGTTACTTCCTTTTGCTAAAATAATCATAGGTGCCATTGTTAGAAATCGGCTACATGCCGGCCATCTTAAAAATGGAAGGTCCGACCTTACTGTGAGTTTCTGTCAGACTGCAGTATATCCCGACCATTCCCAGTACAATTACTGCCAAGTTGTGTAGTTTTTACTGATTGCCAGTTAAGTTTTTATGTTCTTGTAGATCAATAAAATACTTAAATGATAGCCTGTGATCTTAACATGGGAGAGCTATGCTGCTACTGCATGGTAGCTCTATGGCTGTACAAGTTATCTAGCCTAAAATATACTTCAGACTGCAAAGTTTGTATCAACTTTGCAATGCATACTTTGTTAACAGTCAGAATAATATTATTGCTGAAATTTATTTGCCCGCTTACAGATATCAGTGCAACAGTATTTTTGATAAAGTAAGACAACTCCCCTTTAAAAGAAATCTAAAACGGATACTTCTATATTGGAACAATGTTCTTGACAAAAAAAAACGATATAAAACTCTTGCCTTTCTGTCACCTTCAATATAAATGCATATTCCCATCGTTTAGTCTTTACCTAGTTTCTGATGTATTGGGAGGGCGTTTCCTGTTATGCAGCCCATCCAAATAAGTAAAGCATCAACTACTGGAATTCATTTCTGATGTGGTACAACATTGTTCACGTTGCATGGCATTACAACGGGCAGTATAGAGATTAATCGAAATATTTGTAAACTATAGTTTACCTGTATAAAAACCAAGTCTTGCACTGTTTTTTTTTTAGTTACGTAACAACTGTACATTTCAACAGAAAAAAAAACAATTACATTATGATTAAATGAGATTTTTATTGGTCAAAAATATAGCAATATATTTCAGTATGCGATACTTGCAGGTGTTTGCTGACGCTCTTTTAGAGGGGTAAATATAGCGTAATGCAATCGAAAATCCAACTGATTTCTCTTATTGATGCTGTGAAAGAGTCTTTCAGCTTGGATACAACATGTCGGAGAAATAGAGAAGAAAAGAAATAGAAAAGCGAACTTTTCAGACACCTGCACAAGTTAAAGGAAAATATGCACTATCAAATAAAATTCTAGTGTGTATTGAGTTAAAATTTTCGGCAGTTGTATCAAAGTCCATTAGGTGGTTTCTTAAACTGCTGTTTGACGTCAGGTACGTCTGGAGAAGCAAAGTCTACGTAGTAGTAATGTCCACTCGGTGAACGCCTTAAACCATCGGGTAGTTTACCTCCTTTGTAGCGTGGGTCCCAGTCAGCTGAAATATCAACATTTTGGTTTGTTTATATGCAGTAATGTGAAGTTACATTGGAGCTCTCTTGTAGCAAACCGAGAGATTTAGTTCTTCAGATAAAAAGTTAATTATAAAGAAACTACAGCAGTTATTGTGGTAGGACTAGAAAGTTTTGTTTGTTGTAGTCGATGCTTTTTTTCAAGAATTGTTTTTAGTTTCGAATACGTGGAAAAAAACAGAGTTTTAAATTACTTTTTTATCCGCGCGAAATATCCGAGTTATAATTTTTTCATCCTTCATTGGAATCTTCTGGTAAAACTATTGTAATCAAACAATGAATCGATGATAATTACACAAAAAAAAGATCAGTAGGAGATAAATTGAAAAAGTTTGACAAAAAACTTTCCTCGATTTAAATCAGCATCTCAAAATAACTTGCTTTTTATACGCTTGAGAAGTTAAACAGTGTTATTGCACCTGCGTTAAGCTACTATTAGTTGCATAAGGTTTACTACTAAGCTATGAAAGGTTTAGAAATGTACAAGTTATATGTAACATACTTGGTATCTTTTTGGGCGGAATTTCATCTTTGATTACCGGTGGTGGAGTGAGTGTGGTAGTTATTCTACAAAATAAAATATTAATAAAAGCAAGTTTTCAGAGAATAGAGAGTTTGAGGAATTCAAAATTCAGAACAATCGATGCTCTAGTTGGCAGTACTCACTTAGATTTGGGCTCCATGCAACACTTGAAGAAATTTGCAAAACAATCAGTTCCATATTCTGGTCTCTCTCTTTCCATCTCTGCTTGCCCACGGTAGCATTCCAGTTTGGCTCCAAGTCCACCAGCGCTGTTGCTTCTCTTCCTGCCCGCTGAGCAGCAGAACTCGGCTGGTTAAAAGTGAATAGAAGTTTGGTTAAAAAATTACATGGCAGCCAAGATTTTTCAATCGTAGTGAGAATACATAAAAAACTTTCCTTAGTAATTCGATATTTAAAAACATTTGGGGACTGCTAGAACATTTGTTGTTTTTTTTTCCAATTTTTACGTAAAAAAGGAAGGTAAATCTGTGGTGTTTCGAAATCTGTTTGGAAATGTACTTTTCGAATATCTGTGGTCTGACAGCGACTATCATTCTCAATGTTCATCAGTTTATTTGGTCCAAAGATGATAAAATAATCACATTGCTACCCGATTCCACTTTGTAATCACTTTTATGATCATTTTATGAGTAAACAATATTCACAATCTGTTTCTGAGCAGAATTATATTTTGCAATGATGTAATTTCATTCCTTGCAAATTCAGCTGCCAAACTATATCTCAAATATAATAAATTATGCGCATTTGCTTTTTCAAACATTGTCATTATTTTCATTATTTATAAATACTCATACGATTAATTTGTAAATTAAAGTTTTTATCTGGAAGTATTATTATTTGCATTTAGTAAGTTTTTAAAACTGCAGTTTTATTAAGGTAAAAATTGATAAATATTAAGGCTATCATCTTTGAACTGGCATTTTTTAAACATTGGTTCTTCCAGAAAACTTGTTGGTCACTGCAATAAATTTACATTAAAAGAACTATCAAAACCATAATAATACAAATATTTGCCTATGAATACTCACCAGAAGCTTTCTTTGGTAGTTCTTTGCTACAAAATGAAAAAAATATATCAAATAATAAAAAATGGCTGAATTTTCATTTATGAAGTCTTCAGTAATATAGCCCCTAATCTACAAGTTATTAGTGAGAGTGTAGATTTCCAGGATTAAGCAAATAAAACAATATGACTTACACGGGTGGTGGTTCGGTGGTTGTTGGTTTTTTCACCTCTTTACTCTTCAGATTCATACAGCACCAGATAAACTTGTCTGGACACGCATCAGTCGTTCCTTTGATGGTGTCTATCCAAGATTCATAGTTCTGTTTACACGTGTCACATGTACCTAGTGTGGAGTTGTCGTTCCTGCTGTATTGTCCAGCTTTACAGCACATTCTATTCACCTTCTGTTGCTTTTTCGAATCTAAGTAAATAATAAATAAGTTATAATCATCGCTGGTCTTTGTGGTTGGATAAAAGAGCTTGTAAATTTTTGTTATAACTTGATAATGAAGTCGTCTCACCTCTGAACGCGACTCTTTTCTTGCCCTTCATCATTTGTCGTTTGCCTTTTAGACCTGTCAAAATATGCAACTAAAAGCTTATAGTAATATTCTTAAAATTAGGATCACACGCAACTAATTAAAACAGGAGTTGTCTTCACACCAAAAAGAAGATAACTCTGATAAAAAATTAAATATGAGTTTTTCATACGATGCAAGCTGGAAACATTCGATTTGACGCAAGTTTACTACATAATATGGAACGGAGTGTTGTATTATTGCATGTTTTCGGCAAAACATGCAAAACTCACCTGTTGGATTTGTGGCTTCATATCTGCAGGTAGGAGGCTTAGTGACTTCTGTTGGGTTCCCTACAAAAAAAAATTTCTCAAAGTTTCTCACACATCTAGGTTTTTTATCATCATGAGTTTGTGATGCAATTAACACTCAACAAAGTATTAAAATTGGCTTCTTTTACAACCTTTCTAATTTCATTTTTAATAAATAGTGCGCAATACTTTGTATTTACATACTTGTAGGTTTGACAGGTGAAGGTCGGCAATCTTTCTTGTTAATTTTATTAAAGCAGTTCAGCCTGGCTTGATCCTTGACTGCAACAAACACAGGAAACGAACTTACGAGTTTGTTAAGTCATTGAAATTCCCAAAAATTAGTCTGTTGTAGTTCCCAAACACAGCTGGATAGCAGAAGTACATTGTACCTTGACAGCATTTGTTGATTCTTCTAGACTTTTTCGATGCATTACAAAGATCATCCAGCCTAGAAATTTTGATGTTTGTGAAACAATCCAGCCTCTTTTCAGCGCTCTGCAATAAAATAGTTATTTTTTCATCTAAAGGAAATTTTATTATTAATAATTACCGGTGATGTCATAATCAGATATTGTTTTCACTGTTCAACAATTAAAAATATTAATAATGTTAATAAACTTAATTATTATTTATTAATTATTTTCTTTGGTTCTTTTCAATCGCTTAATAATTTTTTATGGCACTTTGCTAAGCGATTAAGTGACTAACATACCTCCAGCCCACAACATTCCACCCAGCCTGCTCTCTTTTCTGATTTCTTCAGTTTATTTAGATAAAGTCTTTCTAGAAATCTCTCCTTCATAGCAAAGTTAACTTTGCTGCAGATCTCCTCCACCTTGTCTCCCATATCATGCTGAAATGAACATTAGAATGGAAAAACATGTTTGATCGTAGCATGCATCAAATCAGGCCGAGATCTGCCATCGTAGCAGGTTTCATTATCAAGTTAACGGATGTGTGTTTACATGGTAGACAACTTCAAAAGCTTTTAGACTGTGCTCATTACTTACGCATTGTTTCGAAGGTTTCATCAACCCTTTGAGATCTTTAGAATCCGTCTTTCCTGTTTTCCTCAACTTTTGTCTAGTCTCTTTACCTGTGGAATACAAGGGTATTATGATGTGACCAGTGCCTGCCATAACGTTGTACAGGCAGTATTGGGAGTATCAAGGATTGCAAGCAGTCTAAACGATTTCTCATATCAAAATCTGATGTCCTTAGTAGTCGTTCAAGCTAGATTCAAAGTCAACAGGCCATGACCTTCTTCAGCAGTGTCTGTCTCTAATTTCAATCACTTGTGTTTGTTATAGACAAGTAAAATAGCAAGTGATGCATTGTAATAGCACCAGCAAGTGGGAGGCAGTAAACATTGGCAGCTAGTCAGCTGTTGTGGTGAGTGATATCACAATTGTGGTTAATCTCACATAAAATACATTCCTGTAGGAACCGTTGGAGATGGCACCATGTAGTGATTCATAGAGTTGTAATGATAATAACAAACAACAAAGCTCTTCAAGATTTCTAGCGATGTGGTTTGATGAGGTTGTAATAAGCTCATTGGTAGAAAGTTCAAATATAATGAAGCATTCATAGCTGAAACATTCGCTTTGAGTTTAGATTGAAACATTACTGCAAACATAAGCACTACCTGATATTTTCTGTCAGCAGTTGCGTTAAAAAATTACAAAATGAAGTTTCAAGATCATTGGTGATTGTCTAATGGTGAACTTGGAAAAACATGCAAAGCATACAGTCAGCAATGGAACTGAGAAGGAAAGACAACTCCTATCTCAGTGGACAAGGTAGGTGACCTACCTTTATTCATGACTTTGTCATCTCCGAGAATCTTGGACGCTAGATCCAGCACACTAACTACCGCCTCCTGTAAAGGAATAGTTCACTTTGTACTAGTTCATTAGTACAAAGAAATTGTTGTTATTAACGCATTACATAACCATGGCAGTATGAAAACAGAATGTTGTGTAATACGCATTTCTTGGGAACAAAGAACCTGGTTGTCCCATGATTTGACAAGTTATTTATACAAAATGTTACTTAGGTTGGCAGCATTCCTTTGTTTTGAGTAGCTGCCAGAGTGTAACTTAATCGAGTAATAAAAAAAACTCAAAAATATCATGGTTGTTAGCTACAGGTACACAAATGCTTGGTGATGCTAAAAATTAGTTTTTGTGAATTCCTAGTGAGAAAAAGGAATACTGTTTTTTATGAGGTGGAGCAATTTCAAAGATTGTGCAAATCTGATGGGGAAAAATTTTTCATTGAAGTGCTGATGGTATGCTGTTTGCTATCAATTATTATTTCTATTATTCAGCTTGTGGGTATTTATAAATATCGTAACTTTAAACGTAAAACTTGAAAGCTTTGTGACAAAAATCGGATTTCAAATCACTAACCGTATCTTCATCTATGTCATCAAATGACGTCATAGCATCCACTTCCTCAGAAGAAGAATCTTCATTGCTGGAAAAATCTTTGGATATATATTTCAGTGGCTCTACCTCTAAAAAGCAAAGGTAAATTTTGAATAGGTATTATTGAACAAAGGCAAAAGACTTATTAGTTTGACAACTATATCATCACAAAAACAGTGCTGAAAACATGCAGATCTTTGGTCTCTACGATGGTATGAAAATTTTGTGGCTCCGTCAAATAGAGTTGCGCAATCTATTCATAATTTTTCAAGTTTATAAACAATCTATGCATTAGTATGGGCCCGGATTGCTTATGATTTCTGCAGCGCCATCAAAATGTGTGCAATTTTAAAATAATTATTCATATTTTAAAACTTTGTCTGTGGCCGTTTCACATTACATGAAAACTAAATTCTACAGTTTTGCTGATGTTAGATTCAATTTAAATACTTACCAGAAGTTTTCACAGTTTTGTAGCTTTTATCAAAAGTCGTAGCACTCCCTTTTCCCTTTTTGGCATCGCATGTCACCGCCAGCAAAGCTGTCACAACGAGAGCGGCTATAAGCACCTTCATATCTTCCCTTCAACAGCAGAAATCAACTTGTGAAGTAGAACAAATGGTATACAGAGATGATGTGATAGTTCACAATACTAAGGTCAACAGGGTTCAAACCCCTAGATTCTAGCCTATGTCAAAGTTATTCAAGGGTAACTCAGTAGCTCTCATAACAGCTATGGGATTTTGTTCTAACTTTGTTGCTTTGATGTCTGCTATTTCGCTTATCCTTTGTCAACAATATTAATTAGTCCTAGGCTACCCACAAGCGATAGCTGGCTCCAAGTAATGCACTACCCTGTACTAGGGCGAAACAGGACAAATGATTTACCACAAAGAGCGTTTCATTGCGTTTGTTTGCCACTAAATCTGTTATGTTCATCATATTCGGAACACCAGGCAACTTTTATGTTTTATGAACGGTTACAAATGGTATGATGTAAAGAAATTGGCTGAGTTGGTGCATAGAAATTATCTGGTGAACTGGTTCTCAAAGACTTTATTTGTATTTCTCACAGACAAATGACTCATTAACCCGATGTTGCAACATTGTAGGAGCTGTGAAACTATTTTATTAAACCCAAAACAACTTAGGCGCAAAATAATTGGAAAACTGTTTATCCGAGAAACTTTATATTCAAAAACAAAGAATACTTCTGACAACAAATTTTACCCAAATTTTATTTTAAATCTTACGTTGCATTGATAGCAGGAACTTCAGTGACATAATCATTTCAAAGTATTTCTAGGTACAGAACATCTGTCAACGATTTGCAAATGGGATCTTTTGATGATTCTTCTATTTACTACCAAATCAAACTTTCTTAATAGCTAAACTGTCAAGATTCGACATTTTATTGTTTCCTAGCAAATCAACTGTCATTTTGCACTAAATGAATTAAGATTCATTGCTGACTGGTACATACCATGACAGCATCTGTTTATGGTTTATACAGTGCATTTAGTTCCCAGGCAATGTGTGTTTTGTTTAGGTGATAGATGAAATGCAAAAGGTAATAATTATACATGTTTTTTCACAGCTGTTGTAATTTTGGTTTAAATTAAGTCGATAGTCATTATTGTTTGAGCAAACTGCGCAGACCTTGTGGGCTAGCTGAATCTATTGGTTTGATATGAAATTATATTTAGGAAAACTGTAAGAGTGTAGCACAGCCTTTGAAGTGATAACAAAACCGAATAAAACTGCAAGTCAATAACAGTTAACAACCTACCTTGCTGCCTTTATAATTAATGTGGCAATAATTTCAATAACTTCAGGCTATAATATGTATCTGTATAATGTTAGACAAAAATGACCAGTCATTCACAACCCTTCCAATGCTCAACAGGTTAATAGAAAAATAGCTAACAACAATTACCAGCAAATCTCTGTGCTTGGTTCAGCTTGCCTTGTCCTTCACTGCAAGCTGTTAGTCCATGGACCAAACCAACAATTGCCACAATAGCTGGGACGTGCCAGCATGCCTGGGACTGATAGGAAAAAGCATAAGAATTTGACTAATTCTGATCCAAGTTAGCAAATCAACAAAAATTAATATCCTTGTGCAAAGAATTTTAAAAAAAAGCCAAGTGATGAGGCTTTTTGACACCAAAAACAGCTGATTGAAAGAACATTGCTGTCCCCATTTATAGCTGTATATCTAACAATTGGAACATACATATTTTAGCAGATTTTAAGCTAGATACACAATTACCCACAATTCTCTGGTGCACGTGAGTTGCTACTCACTTAACTATCTAGCAGGACTAGTGCTGTCACAACATCGCATTGATGTATCTTATGTAACTGATGTGATGTTACTGCTACACTTTTGAGCTGATAGTCTGCTTTGGCAATCTTTATTTCGAAGCAGTTCATTTAGGTCTTGAATGAAAAAGAGGAGATAATTTCACATCTAAGATTAATATTAGTTAATTTATATTAATACCATGTTTTTTTCGTATCAATCTACAGGATTCCGCTTTCATATTGTCAGAATGGTAGTAGTGGTAGTAGCAGTAGTAGCAGTAGTAGCAGCAGTAGCAGTAGTAGCAGTAGTAGTAGCAGTAGCAGCAGTAGTAGTAGTAATAGCAGTAGCAGCAGTAGCAGCAGTAGCAGCAGTAGCAGCAGTAGCAGTAGTAGCAGTAGTAGTAGTACCAGCAGTAGCAGCAGCAGTAGCAGCAGTAGTAGTAACACTAGCAGTTGCAGTAGCAGCAGTAGTAGTAGCAGTAGCAGCAGTAGTAGTAGCAGCAGCAGTAGCAGCAGTAGTAGTAGCAGCAGAAGCAGCAGTAGCTGTAGTAGCAGTAGCAGCAGCAGCAGTAGCGGTAGTAGCAGCAGTAGCAGCAGTAGTAGTAGCAGCAGCAGTAGCAGCAGTAGCAGCAGTAGTAGCAGCAGTAGTAGTAGCAGTAGCAGCAGTAGTAGTAGCAGCAGCAGTAGCAGCAGTAGTAGTAGCAGTAGCAGCAGTAGCAGCAGTAGTAGCAGCAGTAGTAGTAGCAGTAGCAGCAGTAGTAGTAGCAGCAGCAGTAGCAGTAGTAGCAGCAGTAGCAGCAGTAGCAGCAGCAGTAGCAGCAGTAGTAGTAGCAGCAGAAGCAGCAGTAGCTGTAGTAGCAGCAGCAGTAGCAGTAGTAGTAGTAGTTAGATGTCCATCGTAGCCGACGATGACGGGTTTCGTCCTCTTATCAGTAGTCTCCAACCATCTCTATTTCGGGAGAGACTCTGCCAGGATCCGATAGGTAACTGCCTGTCCTTCAGGTTTCTTTTGATAGTGTCCTTGTATCGTAGCTTTGGGCGTCCTACTCCACTTGTACCCTCAGAAATTTGAGAGTACAGGATGAGCTTCGGTAGCCGGTTGTTATCTAGCCTGTTGATGTGACCTGCCCATCTGAGACATCTAGATATGAGAATGTAATACATGCTTGGTAGAGATGTCATCTTGAGTATTTTGTCATTTGGTACAAACTGCCACCATTTGATGTTGAGTATCTGTCTTACGCATCATGTATGCGCTCAGCTTGTGGGTGTTTAGTGACCCTGTAAACCACCCACGATTTAACACCATAGAGTGGAGATGAAAGCACTATTTCTCTGTAAACAGCACATTTGGTCTTGCTGATTAGGTATCTATCGTACCACACACAATCACGTAGTCTGCCAAAGGCCCTTGAGGCACTGGACATGCGTATTTCCAGCTCAGCGTCTAGTTTGTTGTTGTTAGTGACTGTAGAGCCTAGATATTTGAATTCGTTAACCATTCCTAGGTTTTCTCCGTTGATCTGTATGTTACCCTCAGCTTCTGTTAAAGAGCCTGGTGGAGGTTGGTAGAACACTTTGGTCTTTTGAATGTTGATCTTCAACCCGAATAGTTGGGCAGACTGTGAAAAACGAGATATGATGTCTCGTGCATCTGCGAGGTTGTGAGCAACAAAGGCTGTATCATCTGCAAACATTAGTTCGCGTACCAACGTACTCCTGGTATTCCTAACAGATTTGAACCGACTGACACTGAATAGACCTGCACCAGGTCTAGACTGGATCCACACTCCTTTCTGAAAATTGTTGAAGGCATGATTTAGCACCACAGACAGGTAGATGGAAAAAAGTGTGGGTGCAAGCACACAGCCCTGTTTGACTCCGTTTTCAACCCTGAATGGTTCAGACAGTTCACCTTTCATGCTCACTGATGCTTTCATACCACAGTGTAGGGATGACACAAAGTTGTTGAAGTGGACAGGACAGCCGAGTTTCCTGAGAACAGTCCACAAAGCATCTCTGTTTACCGTGTCGAAAGCCTTTGTGAAATCCACAAACACTATGTATAGTGGCATCCCCTGCTCAATACACTTTTCTTGAATCTGCTTCAGTGAGAAGATCATATCTACAGTGCCTCTCCCTGCACGAAAACCACACTGTGCCTCTGGGAGAAAATTCTCTGCATAGGCGCTCAATCTGTTAAGGAGTACACGGGCAAATACTTTTCCGGATATCGATAAGAGGGAAATGCCACGGTAGTTCCCACAGAGACGCCAGTCACCTTTCTTAAACAGAGTTATAAGTTGGGCATCCTTCCAATCTTGGGGAGGTTCCCCACTCTTCCATGAGTCAACTATGATCTCGCGAAGATTTTGCACTAGTAGTGACCCTCCAAATTTTATTATTTCTGGGTGAATTCCATCTGCACCAGGGGATTTCCCATTACTGAGCATAGAGATGGCTCAGAATGGTAAATCAGAATGGTAAGCTTATTTATAATATTACTATTATTGCACATGATAATGATATCTATGGTTATAATTGTTATCATTATTGTTAATTTTATTTAATTTGGTAGAATTGTCATGTCACACAGATGTCATGTTTTCCAGAGCAATACATATATTTATATTATGGTAGCCAAATAAAGATGGATACTATAATACTGCTGCAACTGCTTTGATGGCTGCTTAATACTAAAAATACACGATATTATTATAAATAAGTCTTTAATAATAAATTTATATGGAGTAATCTCCTCTTTTTCATCCAAGACCTGAATGAAATGTTTTGAAACAAAGATCATCATCGGGTTTGCTTTAGGTAGCCTTGGTGTCTCGGTAGCTGTAGGGAATAGCTTCTAACACCACTCAGTATTTGAAGAATCCAACTGGCGATGATTGGGTCTGAGTCTATGGATACGGGGAGTTGTAATCTCCTAACCAATTGACTGAGGAATTACATAAAGAATGCAAATGACTTAAAAGTGATTTTCTACTCATTCATGCCATAGGCATAATAGTCATAGTAGACTTGCCAACTCTGTACTTTTGTAGGAAGGTTAAAGCATAGCAAAATAGTTTTTACTGTTGCCTGCAAGTCAAACAACTAATCCTAATCTGTATACCTGCCCACACTCTACGACAAGTTTGATGCATTAAAATCGGTAAGCTTTGTTTATTGTTTTATACTAAACTAGCATATCTAGCTAAGCCCCTTCCTGCTAATTCACTGAGTAAATTTTTTGTTGTTGTAATTTTTAGGTTTTTTCATAAACTTTTGACATGCAATAACTAGAGCTTTAGTCTGATCAACCAAAAAAGTCAATTCAATCAATTTTGGTTGAGGCAGGTTTGTGTGGCTTTCTACACGCAATACCTGTTGTTTATATCAACTCTCATCATTCTATTCTAAACAATTCGATAATAATTATAAATAATTCAATCATTATTTATTAATTATTGATAGCTTGATAATTATTAATTAAATAATTGTTGTTGATTTAGAAAATGTCAACAACAAATACACAAATATCAACCATAGTAGCAGCTTTTTTAATATAGTGATGCTTTATTTAAAAAAAGAAAAACTATACAATTTTTGTTGAACTTCTTATGAACTTGAACAAAAATAAACAATGAAGTTGGTAAGTTGATTGTTGCATTACTTGCAGATCCAGAAAATTTTGATGGTTTGTTAACATAACTAAGTAGATAGGTTAAAATAAAAAGCAAATACAAAACATAAGTGATATAGCTTGCCGCAGTGTTATGTAATACAGTCTTATTGCATAACTTGAGTCACAAGTAGATTAAAATATTAGTTTATCTTGTCACATCTTTTGGGTTTCTTTCCATCAAGGTTTTCCTCGGATTCGGGCGAAATTTTCCACCACGGTCTTTCCTGTGTCTTCCAAAATCTTTCCTATGCCTACCATAATCTACTCTTGGTCTGCTATAATCCTTCCTTGATTTACCTGGGTTTTTTCTTCGTACAATCGGTGGTACATCGGTAGAGTTTGTTGATATGGTTCTGGATAATCTTCCACTAAAATATGCATATAAAAATGAACTATGTAAAAAATAACGTATAACAAAAAAGTTATAGCAAAATTGTTGTACTCATGAAGGCCCCGGTAAGGTGTCGTACTTTCCATGATGTATGCAGCACCAGATAAACTTTTGAGAGCAGACATCTGTCACATTTTCTTGATCTTCTGCCCAAATGTCAAGGTTCAATGAGCACACGTCACAGGAGGCTCTCTCGGTTTGGTTGGCAACGCTTTTGGTTCCAGCGTTGCAACACATTCTATGGTTTTTGCACATTTCTCTTTTAGCCTTCAACTTGTCTAGAAGGATAATAATAGTTAATATCTTGTAAGAATTCAGAAATAGAAATAAGTTCCAGCTTTGCAGCACATTCTTTTTTTTAGTGCACTTTCTACTCTAGCCTTTGTTCTATCTAAAATTGATGACAAACTCACGCATCAGGGACAATCTAAAAATTTTATTTGTTAGAGTTCTTCTCTAAAATTCTTAGTTCTTTCAAGCAAGCACGACTTGGTAAGACTATCATTAGCTATATAATAAGTATAACTGTTTCTACTTACCGGCTTTAGACATAGAACGATCCATGAATGAGTCTTTCTCATCGTCGACTAAAATAATACATTTTTTAGGTTTATTAAATAATTAATTATATAAAGTTGAAAGTCGACTGGTGTGGTTTAAAACAGAGTGTATAACTGTAATAAGGAGTTATCTGCTCAAATAAATAATAAAAATTGTGATTTTTCAATTTAAAACCAGTCATAAGAAACATCCTGAATATATGTTTTTAATGGAAAGTTCTTCAATTTTTTTTAAATTCAATTTGATTAACGACCGTATGTTTAAATAGTAGCTTAGTCCTATTATTTGTTTTTTCATTTGAGGATAGTTCATGATTACAAACACAAATTATCTTACCTTGCCATTTGCTGATATTGTAGTCACATTTCATGGTCTGATTAACACCAGACATTGAGTCCGCTGTCTCACCTTTAATGTTAAAAAAATGAAGATTAAATCAATAACGTTGCAATTAATCTTAATACGTAATGTAATAATTAATCTTATAGTTGATAGTCACCGCAAACAACTTACTGGAATCAGTGGATAAGCTGCATCTCCTGTTTTTGATTTTATTAAAGCATTCTACTCTGGCTTTTCCTTCCTCTGAAACAGACCAGAAAGTTGTATCATTGCAATTATTCTTTATATTTTGTGTCATCTCATTGATAACATTATGACATCGTCAGTGGCTTTTCGTAAAACAAGCTCACTCAAGCTCAACATGATAATATGATCATTATATATCGTTAATGACTGCAACCTTTACAGCACTTTTTAATCATTCTTGGCTTCTTGGGAGATTTGCAGGTGGCATTCATTATTGATTCTTTAATTTCTGTAAAACACTCTAGTCTTTCTTCGGCTGTCTACAAGCATAAAAATGATAAACTTACCACTTGCTGGACGACTTGCTGGCCGCACAGGTTTAGCAAGGTCACGCAGGTCATGGGTCAAATAGCTTTTTGCTGTGCATAAAGCAAGTCGAAAAAGGCAATAAAACAACATGTAACCATAGATACTCCAGTTCTACTAGGATGTGCTGTTAAAAATGAAGCTGAACAATCATGTATCAGAGCACAGATAGTGAGCATACCTCTAATTCACAACATTTAATCCATCCAGCCTTTCCTCCAGACTTTCTACTTGCGGCCTGATAGTGTATTTTAGCCAACCATCCCATCTTCATAAAGTTTATTTTTTCACAGAAGTCTTCCACTTTTACTTCCATATCGACCTTGAATATTTTTAAATATTTTAATTTCTACAGAATTGACTTTTTGTCATCAATCGAACAATATACACAAAAAATTTGCGACTGCGTATAACTGTACTTACGCATTGTTTTAATGGACTCATCATGTTTTTTGCACTTTTCGCACCTGCTTTTCGCATCATTGCTCGAAAATTTTTACCTGCAATAAAGTTATGGATGGATTTAGAAAGCCTTTCCCAATTCACAGTCAAAAGTTGCATAGCTATGATTGTTTTTTTTTATCAGACGACTTGAATAAATAACTGGTTACTTGATAATGGTAATTTTGAAAAAATCAAAAAGAACTTATATGTTTTATACAGCTATGACACTTACTTTTCTTTCTTCCCTCATATCTATGCGGTAGATCATTATCACTAAATCTTTCTAAAGTGCTCATCATTTTTTCCTAAAAATAATAAAATTATTTTGTAGTAAGTGTTGTTGTAACTGTTATCTTCATAGAGGAAGCAACTCCTAGAATTGATTAGTTGTGTAAATAGTATTTATTATTATTGCCGTAGTTGCTTATTACATAATTATTTATTTATTTATTACTTTGATGTAGCAGTTTGTAACTCACACTTTCATCGTCAAAGTCTGGTATCCATTCATTGTAGTCAACGTCCTCCTCTAGGTCGTCCTCTGCATACAGTTCCTTGTCCGAATCAGTGAGTTCTTCTTCGCCATATTCCACAGGATCAGGTGAGAAATACCCTGGCTTTTCAACACCTATGACTCGTCTGTCTATAAAATTAAGCAATCGAAATGAGACAACTGTTCAAAGATGTAAATACTAACAATAAATTTGAAAACTATTAAATTTAATAATTGAAATAGACTTTAGATGAAAAATGCTAGAAATTTAATTTTTGAGCTGTCAGTTACAAACAATTCTTGACTCGAAGAGTTTTCAAGGACTTTAAACAAATAAATTTTTACCTTTCGAGTGATTTCTTCCGCGTTTAGCTTCACAAACTGCTGCTAGCAGCACAGCTACCATAAAAACGCTCAACCTCATAGTTCACAGTTTTGTTGTTGACTCACAATCACAAAGCAATGTAAATGTCTTTTTCAGCAATCAACATTTTTATACTGCTGTTTTTGACACAATTTGAAAGCAGATCCATTACATGTAGACCTGTATTATTCACGCTCTTCTCTAATGTGTCGTTGTTACTCACCTCCCAACACCCAACTGTGCTCCAAAGCTACCATTTCTTGCACAATCAAGTCAAACTGATCAAATTACACTAACGTCATGGGTATATTTACGTACACGGTGGGTAGGCTGGCAATGAGCCAGCTACAGCTAGGGTCAGCAATTAGTAGGATGTTGGATGTATTTGTTTACCCATAAATTTTATTGCTCAATATTGTACAACCATCAAAAAGTATTTTATGGTTACAGTTTTTATAATTAACTTTTACTTGCTAAGTGACAGAGGCGTTATGTTGTAAAAATTTTGTTTTAAAATCATGATGGCATGATCGCACAATCTGCCACTATAATTGCTAAATCATTCTCTGTCCAGACATTTATTAAAAACATTGCATCATGGCTTAATGAAATTTGTAAGATGTCATATCACAAGATTATAAACAGTGTCAGTTTATGAGCGAATTTGGTTACAATTACGATATCTTCCCATGAAATCCAACACCACCAAAGCATTGCATCACCTGTAACACTGGCACATCTTGTGAACTGTGACACAGAGACGCTCATAAACAGGCAATAAAACTTGTCAGGAATCAATTATTTAATTATAAACAATAAGAAAGTTCCCTGATTTTTATCATATTGGTTACAAATTGAATCATCGTGTACTGCATTGAGTGCAACTAGGTAGCTCAGGTGGGGTTATTACGTTTCCTCAGTTTCTCAATCCAAAATTTTGTTGACTCAACAAAGCACGAAAACTGAGCAGGAGAAACTAGAGAAAATGAGAAATATATAAAACTGTAACTTTGCATGGTGGTCACTTAGCAACGCAACAACACTTGTGATGTATTTAGTAATTTAATCATCACAGGAACAGCTACCCACAACTCCCAAAGGCATAGTGTACCTGTGAAGATGGAATTGTAAATTATCAGCATCTGTGTATTGCATACTGTTTCATAAAGCCTGGTTCACATACATCGTAAATGGCTCGCAAGTGATCGGGGATCCCTCGTGCGGCGGATCCGCGATGTATGTGAACCTGGATTTCCTGTGGCTCGTACGACGTCGTAGAGGCTCGTAGAAAAGTTCAGCTGAACAAACTTTCGTACGACCGTCGTACGATAGAGAGTAAATTTTTTTACTTTCTTTCTCAAAAACCACATTCAGGTCAAGGTTACTCATGTAAAAATGACTGTCATCAAAAAATTATAATAAATAATAAAATTATTATTGTTTAATTATAAATATCGATTATTATTTATTATTAATTTTCTGAGTGAAATATTGCGATAACTGATTTAAATGTACAAATATATATATTTTCACTAAATTTTTATAGAATAGCATAATTAGCATATTATTATAAATTGAGATTCAAAATTTTATATTATAAGATGGTAAAAAATGATAATGCACCATTGAACAACAGTTAAAAATTTAAATAAAAATATGGAATAACATTTAATGATAATTTGAGCAAAAATGTAATAAATTTTTTATAACTGGTAAAAATTAATAAATTATTTGGTGTAATTGAACAACGATAATTAATTTAGTATGTATATAGTCGTTGGTCAGTGAAGACGTGTTTCGAGATTTTATTACCTCCCAGTCAAGAGAGTGATTATACCTCTTGCGATCATGGGTTTGCCAAGTTTATGTGAACATGTATCGCGGATCCGTCGCACGAGGGGTCCGCGATCACTTTCGAGCCATCTACGATGTATGTGAACCAGGCTTAACACTAAATGCCTCTAAAAGTAAATACTTTAAAATAATTTTCAAAATATTGACTTTATTGTTCAGTCAATTCCTCGCAATTTCATCGAAGCCTTGCTACTTTTTGTTAACTCTGTGGTTCAATCAATTAATCTGTGAATTCACAAATGGAAGTAATTTAAAATTTGATAGTATGGAACATTCTTTTCAAATAATTAGCGTTTGAGTCACGTATATATCAATTTGTGTTTCATAGACGTGAAATCATCAGCTTTGATAGGTTGTGGCATGCCTATTGTTCTTAATGAGCAAGTGACGTCAAGAACCAAAATAATTAAATGACCCAAAGAGAAGACAATTCCGCTATGATAAAAAGGATGGAAAATAATAAAAGCAACACAAAAATGATATTGTTGTACATACATCTTAACTATGTGCTACACCCTAAGTTTGACTAAGCAATATTCATGTTTCAACGACCATGATGTAAAAAAACTACTTTTATTGAAACTTCATTCAAGATTTTATACCATTATAAAATGCTTTTTTGATTTCACATACAACCTTGATTAACCTTGAGATTAATTATTTTAATCTTGTGTTTGATGAAATATTAGTCGCAGCATATCCAAAGTAAAAGATTATTATATTAATTATTTCACTGGTTAATTATTATTATTACCAACCATGAAATATTTTCTAGAATCTAAATACCGATTATGGTTAAAATAATAAATTTCGAAGCAGCGCAACTATAAAAATTTGGCAAATTCAGTTGTAATTTTTAATTTTGCTCAGTCAAATGGATGTATAAAAATAATAATTTTTTCTAGCTTTTTTTCAATTATCACTGCTTTTATTGGTTTTTGCACTTGAGCATTTGAGCATTTGAGCAGAAGAGGCGTATTGGTGGTGATGATATATAAAATACTGTGCTCTGCTTTAGTGCACTCAGAAAATTTTATTATATTTTAATTTTATTCAGCGACTTCAATGATACCAAGATGTTTGAAGGGAGGCAATTCCTGATGGGATATGAGCATTACAGATTTGAAAAATCAGAATGTCTATTCTGATTTATTAAACATTTTTAGTTTCTATATTCACTTAAAAGAAACGTCAAGCATTGATGGGTATTTGAAGTTGTCTACTCAACAGGTGGAGATGAGATCTTGGCTGTTGAAGATGTATTTATGCATTGTAATTATTTACCGACTTTATTAAATTCATCTCAATTGATTGAGCGTACCATCTTGTTACAACCAGGTATCAAATTAGTTTCTTGATACAAATATTGCTTTTATTATCTCATCAAAAGATAATACTAACGTTATGTTACTAAACCTGAAAAAAACTTATTCATCAACAAAGCGAATTTTACAAAGCTTGCAGATTTTCTTTACAAATACTGGCAACAAAACTTTTTTGATAATTTATAATAAAGCAAAAATATAAAAAGAATAGTGTCTTTCATCCCAAACCAATCGAATAGCGACGAGTAATTGGATAAGTCATCAACATTATTATTAAAAATAATAATTATCTTATAGGAAAGTGTTATAATAATACAGAAAACTTAATTTGCTATTTTCTAAAGCTAGTCTTTAAAATTGTCTCTTCTGCCAAAATTCCAGTCTTTTTGACCAAATGTTTTCTTCAGTCTACCATTATTTTTTCTGGGTTGGTTTCTTTGAAACCCGTCATAACTATTTCTGGAGCTATGAATGCCACCGCTATAGTCATGGTTTCTTCTGAGTCCATCAAATCTTTTTCCTTGTCTGTGATGGTTTCTCATCCGAACGATTGGTGGCATATCAGTGGAGTTGGTTGACGATAATCTGTGCATTTTTCCACTACAAAATCACATTTCGCATTTAAAAATGTCTATTACTTGCTAGACACATTGTTACCCAGTTTTTACATGAAATAAAAACAATTGTTTTTACGAAAAGTTTTTTCGGCTGTAATATAATGTTTTTCTATCGTATCACAAAAGTAACTGGCTACCATTGGTTTCTACTCACATTGTACTGAGCATTTCTTCCTCAGATCCGAAATTCATGCAACACGAGATAAACTTGTTGGCGCAGACATCCGTGACATTTTCTTGATCTTCTGCCCACGCCTCAAAGTTCAACACGCAGACATCACAGGAGGTTGTCTCGGTTTGGTTGGCAACGCTTTCAATTCCAGCCTTGCAACACATTCTACGGTTTTTGCACATTTCTCTTTTAGCCTTCAACTTGTCTAGAAAATAATAATAGTTTATATCTTGTCAGAATTTGGAAATAGAAATCAGGATAAGAATGAAGAAATATCACTAGAGATGTGTAGAATAATTATTTAATATTTTACAACATACCTGTTTTGTTTGTGGAGTCATTTCCGGATGTCAAATTCCGTTCTTCAACTACAGCAAAAAAAATCCGAAATTGTGAATTTTTGCACTTATGTACTTGTTGGGCTGGTATTCAATAAAATTATGTGATCAATGATTGTAATACTAATGTTATCATTATTAGGTCTGGTGGTTATTATTATCGATAACGGATATTGGAATGAATGCAGACAGGAATGAATGCAGACAGGAATGAATGCAGACAGGAATGAATGCAGACAGGAATGAATGCAGACAGGAATGAATGCAGACAGGAATGAATGCAGACAGGAATGAATGCAGACAGGAATGAATGCAGACAGGAATGAATGCAGACAGGAATGAATGCAGACAGGAATGAATGCAGACAGGAATGAATGCAGACAGGAATGAATGCAGACAGGAATGAATGCAGACAGGAATGAATGCAAACAGGAATGAATGCAAACAGGAATGAATGCAGACAGGAATGAATGCAGACAGGAATGAATGCAGGCAGGAATGAATGTAGACAGGAATGAATGCAGACAGGAATGAATGCAGACAGGAATGAATGCAGACAGGAATGAATGCAGGCAGGAATTAATGCAGGCAGGAATGAATGCAGGCAGGAATGAATGCAGACAGGAATGAATGCAAACAGGAATGAATGCAGACAGGAATGAATGCAGACAGGAATGAATGCAAACAGGAATGAATGCAGACAGGAATGAATGCAGACAGAAATGAATGCAGACAGGAATGAATGCAGACAGGAATGAATGCAGACAAGAATGAATGCAGACAGGAATGAATGCAGACATAGTTGGAATGAACATTGATTCTGCCCTAAAGAAGAAAATTTCAATGTTCGTTTACGGAAGCATCGACATTCATTCCAGGAGTTGTCTACTGTGACAAAAGATGGTAAATTTTTATATTATTGGAAGCAAAGGTTGAAATGGTTGTTCATACGTCGCCAGAAAAAAATGTCGACATTTCCGAGAATGAACATCCAAAATTTTCTTCTATATAGCATAGTCGAAATTCATTCCAGGTCTGTTCCAGGATGCTGAACACAAATTATCTTACCTTGCCATCTGCTGCTATTGTAGTCACATTTCGTGGTCCGGTTACGGTCAAAATGTTGATGCACGTACTCACCTAAGAAATCAACGACAAACATTTTATCACAAAACTTGGATCATTGCCAATTAATCTTGAAAATAATTATTACTGCGAGCCATGACTGTATTGACTTACTTATCGTCCCACTTAACGTACCGCACTTGATGCCTTTCATTGCATCAAAACATTCATACCTGTCTTCGTCATCCACTGAAACAGGCGCACAAACTGCGATGTGTATAATGTTGACACAACTTTGAATGAACGTAATTTCAAGCCAAAAAGTCTCGATGATATTTATACTAGTTAACATACAGGTTAAAACAGTTACCTTGGCAGCATTGCTTGGCATATTCAGATCTTACTGGGTCAGCACATAAGTCGTTAAGTCTCTGCGCTTTTCTTTCAATAAAACAATAGAGCCTTTCCTGATCCGTCTACACAAATACAAACTGTTTTATGAATATAACTTCTTTTATCTTAATTCTAAACTAGCAATAGTTTGATGAAAAAAATATTAAGTTATTAACAAAACATACTTCTGGGCCACAGCATTTCATCCATCCAGAATCGTCATTTGACTCTATGAAGTTTTTTTCTTTCAACACATCATTTTCCACAGCATAATTGACTTTCCAACAGATATCTCTAGCTTCATCCTCCATATCAGTCTGTAGCCAAATTACATGTTTACCACTCAATGCATTGCTAACTCTATGAAAAAATATTTACGGTTTATTTTGGTATCAATTTAATTAAATAGCAGAAATATTTAGGACATCGACGAAAGAGTTCAAAACTGTCAAAAACATTGAATTTCTATCATATTATTTGTAATCATTTAGTAATAACATTGTGACGTTTGAATAATGTTTATATTTTTTTGTAAATGAACTAACTTTTTTTGACCCAAGAGTTCTAAAAAGAGTTTTTGATACATTGACAAATTACACAGCGCGGAAACATTTCCTCAACAATTTGTTCATAAAACTTGAATTACAAATAGGTATTTTCTTTTGCTCCGCCATTTCACTACTAACAAAGCGGCAATGGCGAAATCAAAATAAATAATAAATACAAAGAAATGGCTGACTTACTTTGTTTTTTTTTGCATTTTCTTTCGCTACAGTGAGAGAATTGTAATAATAACAGTAAGACTTACACATCGATTTGCTAGTTTCTGAAATGATTTTACGGCATACGGGTCGTTTCTCTTTGCAGGTGTAAGCAATGCCCTCCAGTCTATCCCACCTGTGATACATTATCTTGTATTTATTATCAACAATAACAATAATAATAAATATGTTTATGACGCAACCATAATTACACATAATAATAACAAACAGCTTGTTCAGTTGCTTATAAAGATCTTTAAAAAAAAATTCAAATTAATTTTATAATTATTTTCAGAAAAAAAATTTCTAGCGTATTTTGTCACTCACCATAAGCAACTTCTCTTCCTCTACCAAGTATAATTGGCAGCATATCCATGTATCTTATCGCTTCCTTCAAAAAAGAGAACAACTCCTAACAACAATATAACTCCCCAGTCTATTTTGCGATGGCAAATTCATTTGAAAAATAAAAAAAATTTTACAATCTGTTGTAATACCGTGTCTTCGTCGAAGTCTGACATCCAAATGTCTTCAATGGCTGTTTTTTCAATTTGTATATTTTCATTCTGTACTTCCTCTGACTCAGCGTCATACTTTGGGTAGTCTTGTGGTTTTCCGATGGCTATAGTTGGCCTACCTGTCATGATACAATATATAGACTGAAGCTGCTTGCTATTTTATGATTAATTGTAGAGATAAAAAACATGTTTAACAAAGTTTATGAAACAATTTCAGGTGATCACCTGTGGAAATAGTTTATTGGAAAGTAACCCACCAAGATATTATGTTTTTATTATATATAGTTGATATAAAAGCTTATTTGAAATTTAAAAACCAATGTCACAGACGGAATCATTAATATACCTCCTCGATTGCTAATCAACTCCTTTGCCCGAGCAGCTGCTACCAACAGCATAGCTGCAGCTAAAAGCAACTTCATGTTTGGTTGTCAGCTTGTTAAGTAGTAGAACGGCGGCAGCTCTAAGCTGTTTTATACTCACTGTTTGGTACAGTGTAATGTTTACCCTCTGCTTAGAGTAGGGGTGGTATATGGTAAGGCTCACAATATTTTTTGCATATGGTAGACTCTAAGTCTATTTAGCCTATGAAAGCCAACATCTTTCTTGGTAACAGTTTTATAAGTAATTAGATTGCGTAACTGTTGTTAAGTAAACATTTATATAACAAGACAGCGGTGGTCATGGCAACCAACAGCGGTGGTCATGGCAACCAACAGCGGTGATTATACAAACAAAATTCTCTTGAAATAAACACGTTTTTTTGTACCCGAGCGACCAAATTGGATTTCTATATCCGCATCCCTACTTGTGCACTGAGATTATTTTTAATTACGAACAGATTTTTACAATCTGTCTGGTTTCAGCCTGATAGAAAAATATAGCCGTAAAAATTTGTATAAAGTCAAGAATAACAGGATAAGTTGATGTTTTAGTAAACAATGTAATTGCATCATTGCTTGTCTCTGTGAAAGAATTACATGCAATGTATTGCGTAATGAAGGCAAAAACTAATATTGCTAAAGCCTTGCTTGCCAGAATATCACCAATCCTATATTCAGATGATCAGGATTCAACAACCTTTCTAATCTTCTTTTCCAATAAAAACTAACAAGCTGCTGATCCCAGACGAAAATAATTGGCAATGATACAAAACCAAACAAGCTATTTTTGTGTTATTTGCTCGGCCTTAAAATAATTGCTTTTGTAGTGCTGTTTCAGGGTTTTAATTAGTTTAACAATTGTTAGTTTAGTCTTCTGATTTCCTTGCTAGCTGGCAAGCCTCCTCACTCTTTGTTAAAACATGAAATTTGCTATCATGGTTGCGGTACATTTTCACCCCTTCTAATGAAATCCACTTGTAATACATGTTCAAATGATGAAAATAATGCGATAGATCATAAAACGAAAAATTATTTTTAATAAAGGGTTATGAAATTTGGTCACCATCTTGTTTTTTTGTGCTATCTTATGTTATTTATAACTCAAAAGTCTAAAGCACTCTATTGACCACTACTTACTATTACTAACTACTACTAGAGTTATTTAGGCCAAACCTTTTTGACAATAAGCATATTTGAAAATTGTTCAAGGTTGTATTCTTTTTAAAACTACTTGTAATATTTTTTGAAACTCCCCAAAAGTTAATAATCAAGAAAAATTAGTTTTAAGTTACTGGAGTTGCCTTCTCTTCATGCTATGTCATCAATGCAATTTCAATTTATTATGTTTTATTTCAATCAATTATCAACAGCACTTAAAAACAAGTCACAAAATTTGTTTTGAATGAAATAAATATAATGGAATTAAATTTTCTGCGCTTAGTTGGTATTTTTGACACAATTAAATAATTGTTTTCGAAAAATTTTCATATGCAAATTCAGTTTGCTAATAAATCAGTGACTAATACTTCCAGCGCTGCAGAATATTTTATTCCTCATAATCTACTCCAGGCAGATTTCATTTTGCCTTTTAAACGCCTGCATTGTTTGCTGAATCATAAGCAGGTTGAGGCAGTTCATATCAGTGATGTCACGTAAGCTTAGCTGTCGGCATATGTTATGTTGCTGATTTCTACATTCCACATTTATTGCTGTCTCATGTCTGTGAATAATTTTGTCCTATTATCTCAACTCTTGTTTTCTTCGACTGGATGCTGCCTAGTCTTAGATAAATCATGTTATTCTCATGCATTGAGTTGTGATAGAAGATAACAGGATGCTTGGGCTGATAATAAAACCGTAACTTGGCAACACTGATTGATTTCATAATCGCAAGAAAGAAGGTTGGCAGATGTTGCTGTTGCTATCACGGCTGCAGCTAGTGCTGCCGTTACTGCAACCGCTGCTGTTTTTACTGTTACTACTACTGCTGCTTTTGCTGCTGCTAACGTCTAGTTTTATTAATTTTTTGTTTTTATTATTTCATAACACACTTACAAGTTACTAACACTGTATGAAGGTGTATATGCTGTTGATAAGATGAAGGGAAATGTGTTTTGAGATAGCAAATTAACAGACTGGGTGATTCTTTTAGCAGAAACATCTTGTACTTAGGCTAAGACCATTACGATTACAGATTTATTGTCAAGTGGACACAACTCCAAACCTTTTGTCACAATTTGTAAATCTTCATGTACATATATATAGCACTCATGGTAACTGATCGAAAGAGATCGCAAGGGCTAAAACTCTAGTGTGTCAATGAGCAGAAAAACATAAATTCGAATTCAATGCTGAAGTTTATTCTAATAGTTATGGGAGTTGCTCACCCTATCACACTCTAGCAGTTGATTGCATCTGTTTCTACGGACAGTTGGGATAAAAGATTAACGAGCCAGTTTCCAAGGCAATTCCATTTATAAACTTTTGATTTATTGAAATAGTTTTTAAAATTATAGTTGTTATAACAATTACTTGCTTTGAAATTGTGATATTACTCAGACTGACTGCCCTGACTAATATCCCCAAACCATTCCCACCACCCAACAGACATTAAATAGTGAACTTGTGTTATATAACCTGTGTTTTTATTTAGTTTAGTTTGTTATGTTGCTCACACCCTTTTTGTATTCTTTTATTGTTTCATTCTTATTTGTATTGTAGACAGCCATGGTGACGGTTTCATTACATTATGCTATGTTACCAATCCAATAAACAAAGACTAACCTATTAACATTCTCACTCACTTATAATCAACTCAATCACTTACATACACCATAAACTTGACAATATTACATGGTGTCAGAGCTTTTAATCTGGACTCCACCACACAACAATGGAGGGATTGAGGAGGCCAAAGGAACTATCATTTGAAGGGAACGCTGCTGAGAATTGGAGGGTATTCGAGACGGACTATGAGATATACATCGAGGCTGGTTTCTCAGACCAAACTCCTAAGGTGAAGTCTATGACCCTATTGAATCTTGCTGGACCTGAGGCAATAGAGAAATTCAGGTCATTCAAGTACCTTTCAGTTTGACCAGACCCTGCTGGTGGTGATAACCTACCTGCCGAAACAAGGGATGACCCAGAGGTATCGAAACGGAAATTCAAAGAACTTTGCAGTCCAACCACTAACGTAATATTGGAACGACATAAATTCAACATTTGATTCCAATCAGAGTCTGAACCCTTCACACAGTTCTACGCAGACCTGCGGAACAAGATTAGCCAGTGTGCTTATGGTGACCTCACAGATGAGGTCTACGCGATCGAATAGTGGCAGGAATACATGACAACGCTGTTCGGAAGCAGCTCCTGAAGACAACAGACCTCACACTCACCAAGGCAGTACAGATTTGTCAGATCAACGAAGCTGCTGAGAGTGGAGTGTCCGCATTCAAATCTGGAGCCACCAATAGCACTTCTCACTCCATAGATGCAGTCCATACCCAACACAAGCCATCTGAGCAGCGTCGGTCCAACCAACCAAGATGTGGTAACTGTGGCTTTGAGAATCACAGGGGAAGTGTATGTCCTGCCAGAGGAAAGAAATGTACGGCGTGTAATAAAATGAACCACTTGAGGAAAGTATGCAGATCTACCCAGAACTGAGCCACTGTGAGGGAAGTAGACCATGTATCAGATGAGATTGCTGATGACTTGTTGATTGAAGAGATATAAAACCACCTGGTGCAATCGCTGATATTGATGTAGTTTTATCAAACAATACCCTAAAAAAAGTTGTTTTGAAATGTGACACCGGTGTTAGAGCCAATGTTATGTCTGATAAGACTGCATACAAATATGTGAGCCCCTGAAACAGAAGCTAGGTGAAGCAGCATCGCTTACATATTTTGATGTCAAGAAACCCGTCACTCTAACGTGTGATGCATCTAAGGCCGGTCTAGGATCCGCCTGTGTGCAAGAGAATCGACCTGTGAGCTATGCCAGTCACGCGATGACAGACACAGAAACCCACTATTCACAGATCGAGAAGGAGCTGTTGGCTGTTGTATTTGCCTGCCATAGGTTTCGAGATTACATTCTCGGCAACAAACAGGTCACTGTGGAAACAGATCACCAACCACTAGTGTCCATAGTGAAGAAACTCTTGTCGGCTGCACCAGCCCGACTTCAAAGGATGATCATGAGACTTCAGAGCTTTGACATCAAGCTTGTGTACAAGAAAGGCAAGGATATGCTGATAGCTGATACTTTGTCCCGTGCCTATCTCTCTAAATGTTCTGTGTTCGAACTTGAGGCAGATGACTGTGTTATAATCTCATCAGTTTCCATTACGGATTCCAAGTACTCCGAGCTGAAACGTATATGTGCCTCCAATAATGTCACTAGGAAGCTGATTGACTTTTGCAATGCCGGCTGGCCAAAGTCTGATTCAAACGTTGATCCTCTGTTACGACCATACTTTGCAATACGTGATGAAGTTGGACATGATGCTGGTGTCCTCTATAGAGGGACTCGTATTATTGTACCAGAAGCTTTACGGGATAACTACCTGTCCATACTCCATCAGGGACACCAACGAATAGAGTCTACCAGAGGGAGGGCTCGTGAGATTATGTACTGGCCGAACATGTCAGAGGATATAGAGAACTATATTCAGAACTGTGAACACTGTCAGAGGGCTAGAAACCACCAGCAGAAGACACCAGTTAACAATTACCCTATCCCCAGTCAACCATTTGCCATAGTGGCCACAGATCTCTTTGAGTGGCGCAACAAAACTTACCTGGTTACTGTGGACTCCTTTCCAGTTGGATTGAGGTAGACCTCCTCCCTACGGCGACCTCTGTGGCTGTTATCAACAAGCTGAAGGCCCATTTTGCTCAGTTCGAATCACCCGTACAGCTGATCTCAGACAATGGTCCTCAGTATTCATCAAACGAATTCAAACAATTCATGAGAAGCTGAGACATTGACCACATTGCAAGTGCACCCAGACATAGTCAGGCCAATGGCCTCGCAGAAAGAGCTGTGCAGACTGTAAAGAGATTGATGGAGAAAAATTTTCAGGAAGGGGGAGATAAATACTTGGCATTGCTCAATCTAAGGAACACCCCAAAGAATGAACTCAGCTCTTCAGCACAGAGGAACCTTAGCAGAAGGGCTAGACCTCCTTTACCCATCTCGCGAGATCTTTTGAAACCTGTTGTTATAGACAATGAGAAAGTTCAGCATCTGCTAGCCGAGAGTCGAAACAGACAGTCATCATATTCCAACAGGTGTAGGAAGCCTTTAGATAATCTGCAAGCTGGAGACGTAGTCAGAGTGCAAGCTGATAAAAGCTATGGAGGTCTATCAGAAGTTATAGCCCAGGGTCCTACACATAGTTCTTATATCATCAGGACTAGCAATGGAAACACACTCAGGAGAACACGAGAACAACTGCTCAAAGTTCCATCAACCCCTACATCTGGTCTACAATCAATGCCAGACCCTGTTGTAACACAACCTGATATACCTGTGCCATCTCAGCCTACGACAGAAACTGCTGTGACTCATCCACAGTTAAATTCTCCTCCCCAACTGAACACTCCAGCCAAAAGTCCTATTACCGCCTCACCAGATCCAAGACTAGCACACTCTACCAGAGGAAGTCCTACTCCAACCACACAAGGTCTGCCAAAGTCAAATCGCTCTGGCAGAGTATCAGTCCACCCATCTACCAGACCAAACAATCCATTTGTTTACAATTAGAAAAGGGAGGATGTGATATTACTCAGACTGACTGCCCTGACTAATATCCCCTAACCATTCCCACCACCCAACAGACATTAAATAGTGAACTTGTGTTATATAATTTGTGTTTTTATTTAGTTTAGTTTGTTATGTTGCTCACACCCGTTTTGTATTCTTTTATTGTTTCATTCTTATTTGTATTGTAGACAGCCATGGTGACGGGTTTCATTACACTATGCTATGTTACTAATCCAATAAACAGAGACTAACCTATTAACATTCTCACTCACTTATAATCAACTCAATCACTTACATACACCATAAACTTGACAATATTACAGAAATGTTAAATGTTTTTTTTTGATAACTTATCGGTTAATCAAGTTTTCTAACATTTGATTAAACATTACAACTTTAATTATTTTTTCTGTTCTGACTATAATACAAAGAATAATTAATCCTGAAAGATATAGCGTTTGTATTTGTATTTTGTTTTTGTATTAACATTGAGAAAAAAAAATCGTGTAAAACAAAATTGCCCAGCTACAGTAGCTCATTCAGAAAATCCAGCATCAATGAGCATTAATAATGCTTTCATGTGAGTTCTGTTTGAAATTTTTAGCTGGTAAGCGCATTCTGCGATCTAAAATCATATAATATATATTAATTTTATACTTTAACTGTTGAGCTAAAAGAAGCACATTTGTACCCGGTGGCATTTTGTTATTGTTCGAGTCATTTTTCAGTATTTTAAAAACATGCACTAGGAAACCAGTAAATTACATCACCTCCGAAAAAAGTTCCTCGCCAAGTAAATTTGAATAGTAAAAAGTGTGACTCAGGATTACGATAAGAATAACTGAAAACATAGTTTTTTTAAGAACCATACTTGGTAGCCGGATTTTTAAACAGTCTTTTTCAATATCACATAAAAAATAGATTAACGACGCAGTATCTCAATCCTAAATAACTCCTTCTGCGTTAGTCGGCAATTTAAACTTGTAAAAATTACAAAAAGCATTAATAATTTGCAGTTTGTACCTTACATTTTACAGGTTTTTTGTTGATCAACCATGTTACAAAGATGTTATACGCTGGATCTAAAATATTTTTTAGTTTTTTTAAATTGAAATCTGCTGCAATGTTATGAACGTGGAATGAATCAAAATCCCCTTTGCGTTGAATTATTACATTCGCAGATGAGCTATTTCAATTAGGAGTTGCGTTCCTCTTCTTTGCTATATATAATTTAGAGAAAACAACTTCCCAATTTTATTGTTCTTGTCATCAAGTAAAAAATATATCACCAACGCTGCGCTACACGAGTTTAATAAATCATTCAAGTAAACAATTGATTATTTTTTCTTGATATGAAACACTTTCAGTGGTATAGTAGTGTTTTTGATATTGAAAAAACTCATAAAAAGACCCAAAAAATATTAGGGCTATTCTGAACCATAAAATAGTCCTAGTCTCAATGACTAACTGCAAGAAAAAAAGAACCATGTTTACCTTTTTTTCATTGATTTTATTTTAGGGCCAAGTCTCTCTTTTCTTAATCTATGTATATATACAAGTGTGTAAAACACCAGTCTTTGTTTGTACATCTTATATACGCCTAACTCGTCGCGATGATGAGAACAATGAAAATTGTTATAAAAACATTTTTTTACCAATTTGGTGTATGACTGGGATTTGAATTTGCCATTTGTTCCCGAGTCAGAAATATTTGCTGATATAATATTTTTCTTAATACTGTACGTATGTGGTGGAGACAAATCGCAAAAATCCGTTGGTTTTGGTGCGTGTTAACGCGCAATTTCATGTTGGTTCATGATCCACATTACTTCCTCTCAGTATGCACAGGTTGCAACATTCTTTCATAACATTGTTTCATTAGTGACTGCAATATGCCCTCACACTGTCTTCTTTGTCGTCTTTCAAATTGAGAAGGGAGAGAGAAATGGAAAGATGGAGAGGGTAGAGAGGGGTGTGGGTAAAGTGAGGTAAGCGGTGAGATGTAGAAATGGGCGGATGAAGGGCGAGGTGGGGAGGGGATAGCGAGGCGAGATCAAAGCGAGAATATGGCGTCTGAGACTGCTGGTGCAAATACATAATGAGATTAATCTAAAAGCTAGCACTATACTTGGGTGTCTCATAACCCTGAAACCAGAGGACCGCAGGAGAGGTCAACGTCCCTCATATATTTATGCTAATTATATACAAAAATTAATTAGTTTAATGCCTTGATGATTAATAAATATTTTTGCTGCATTTGTTTACTGAACTAATAAAAATTCAAAGCTTGAAAATGCAAAAATTATTATGTGAACTTACGAAAAAAATATTTTTTTTAGCAATTATTATCTTTATGAAAAATTATTAATTATTATGCAATTCATTGCTAAGTTTTACTGTTTTTTTTCACAAATGGAAGTTTGATTTTTTTCCATCATTCTGTAACTTTATACATTTAAACAGTTTAAATATTGTGGTCACCACCAAAGAATTTGCTTTTAATGTATTTTAAATAATTTTACATAACTTCATTATGTTTGATATTTGTGGTAAATGTACATTGTAGCTATCAGTTCATCAATTTTATTGATTTCACTACTATCGCCCACTTCATTTTAATATAAACAACAATATAATTTCAGTCGTCTGTGCCAACGATTCTTTGGCAAGCATCTCCAGTTGATTATTCTGTTTATGCTAATATATCCAAGTATAACATTATAATTTATGCAAATGTAGCAAGTGTATCGCATTTACATAGCTGGGAGTGGCATTTAATAGCTACCAAGTTTAGCCTTAGATCTTCACATAAACACCATAAACCTTGAGTGGGTGTAAGAGTTTCCCGTTATTTTTTAAACTAAAAAGGCGGATGCTGAAAACCACACTCGATATAGATATGCTAATGAGATAAAGACAATGCTAGTTTTGTTACAGACTAGAATGACACGGAAAATGTCATGAAGCCATGCGCCAATATGTATGCAAAATATTTTTGGTGTCTTTTTTCTAGATAATTAATTAGAATAAAATGACTGAGGCGTAATTGAAGTAGGAGAACAAATAGCTCAACATGTCACGTTTCTAACCTTTGGTGTAATAGCTTTAGTAACAGTGACATAACGGCAAACTATAGACTTAATAGAACAATACAAATTGTTATTATTAATTAAGCCTCAATAGATTAGAGGAAATGTTACATTATGATTTTGAGTTCCACTTTTTGGTGTCACTGGTTACTAGAGTTGCATAACATTTGGTGATCTTGCGGATACTACGAAAAAAAGTCGTGTTTCACCAAATTGGTTCGTTTTTGCATTTTTTAAAAAATTGTTTGTTTTTGTAAATATGAGGCTGTAATTCAACCTGGGTCATTAACGCGCGCTGAAGTCATAGATAATTTGATAGTATTATGTAACAAAAAACACATGTTACATCATAAATTCAAAAGTCAAAATTTTGATAATCAACTTTTTAGTATCAAAATAAAATTTTACTTTCAAAATTTTTTCAAACAAACTTTTCAATCAACAGCATACAATCTATTAGGAGCACTTTAAACATTTTGCACATTGAAAACTTCATTGTTCAAAAATAGAGTTTGTTGTCGTAGTTTAATCGTCTGATTTAACTTTTAAAACTGCTTTTTCCTTAAAATAATTTGTATATTTACGTTTTCAACTCCTTTTAACTACATCGATTAAATTGGTATACCTGCGAGTTAACTTTAATCATCGTATACTTGAAGTGGTCCCCTACGTATGTGTCACCAGTAATTGTATATTTTAATACAAATTTATGCAAATTACATTGTTTAATTCAAAGCAAGCCACTTTTAATGAATAATTTCATTGTTGTGTAATTAATACGGAAATATTTTGACTGTTATGAATTAGATTTCCAATATCGAGTGCTTTATTTAAATTTCGAGGTGAGACGAAACATATAATTGGTAATTATTGGCAGAACCACTTAGAAAAGTCAGTTGGAAGCTGTGCGGTTTTGTTGTACTAAATCATGCATTTCCCTCGTGTAAACTCAGTTACAACTCCGGTACATCTCAAGCACCATTTGTGGTGCAAACTATGAAAATCTCTCATTCATAAATTATGAATTATGTATAAGCCAATACCACCATATTCCAAAAATTGCGCGAGGAAGCATCGATTCCGATGTAAGTCAAGTGCGTTGTTTATAAATATCCTTCATTAAATTTTTTGGGCTGTTTCTGGCAGGAAAAGAGAACAGTATTTCACAGAATAATTTTTGCATATCTTCAGTTTTATGTTATTAATAAAATTATGGATATGGTAATAGACATGGGTAACTGTACTGAACGATGCAAATGTTTTGCTTAGTACAAGTTCCTTTGATGCAGAAGTGTGTACCGGCCTTAATCTTTTACATAAATGTTACTTCAGTTGCTAGGATACACTGACTTTCTCAGCACAGTTCAACGATGATTAACAGTAGTTGTAGCTTTTGACCAAAACAAGCTAAAACAAATATACAGCACGGAGTAAGGAATTTTATCTATCCCAACTATGAAATTGTGTCATTTGCAAAGTCAGAAATTTATTATTGATTTATGAGTTATCCTCTCTTAATCGAGCAACTCCCAGCTTTTGATAAAAAGCAACTATTTTCCAATGAGGATAGTGCCAATAAGAGTACATACGCCAGGAGTTGCAGAGTTTTTAGGTAACCTGCATGTTACCGTACACACACGGGCAGCAGAGGTCTTGTCTGTGTCGTCATTTCCTAGCCCAGTTTCTTTTTCTCTTCCACATCCGGGACGCTCCCATAACCTACCCAAAAGCACAGTTATTAATGACGCTCGAACTACACACAGTTCGTGGGTGGAGCTCAACTATCTCAGCCAATCCCATGTCTCAAGACTTCTGCTGCCCGTGTGTACGTAACATGCAAGCTTCTGAAAGAAAAAGCTTAATAATTTTCACGTTGAGGTGAGCTCACAATTTTTTTTGATTGGAATGTGTAGATCTGTGGTCAGTCAACCTTTCTACGAGAGATTTATGCTGTATCATGTCTGTAAAGAGAGATATAGAGGTTTGAAATTTGATTTTGGTCAAAAGTTGATATCCCTTGGTGTATGTAGGGTGTCTAATAGTGGACTTTGGCAAAGAGACATGCTTGCAACTTCTACTGCAGTGCCCCTGTGCTTCTATATTACTCAGTCTGTTGAAAAACTGTTTCAGGTAATTGAACAGATTGAGAAGGATGGTCACCATCCCCATTCAAGTTGACTCTTTTACATGATAGCTCTAAACAACATGTGCTTATATTTGAGATTTTGTTTTGAACACTTTAAATAACTGATAAAGTAGCTATTTTTCTGATTTGAAGCGATATTTTGTTGTAAATTTATGCATAATCTATTTTTAAATATATTTAGACTTTTTGTGTATTCTAAAATTTTGTCAAACAAGTTTTAATTTAATTTGGGTTATTTTTTTTAATATTTATTACAGTAACGTAACAACTTGACGAACTATGAACTCTGGCGTGTGCTCTGTTACCCATTTCAAGTTCTTTCATGTCAGCTCAACAATCTTTGTTGATTAATGGTCATCTTGCAATGCAAATAATCCAAAGATTTGTTTAATCCATCCTTTTGAGCACACTTGATGTGATTTATATGTCGTACAGTATTCATTCCATATACAGATTATTATAAGCAATTGTCTATAGCTCTTCTACTTAAGCTAATGCGAGGAAACCACCTTGGCTAAACATCAGACAGACACGGTAAATATTTCATGCTAACATTACATCAGATTATTCTAATCGCCAAGCTTACCTATGATATAAAACGGAGAGTAAGCCGATAGCAACTGGCTAGGTAGATAGTTGTCACAGAACTGATATCCCTGAGATTATTGTTGTTTCATCGCTATGACGCCTGTAGCAAAAGATTTACTAGCACATGCTTGCCAGAGTTGGCACTAAAGTCAGAATGGAATTTTAGAAATTTGTAAAATATCCTAATCAGATTAATTTTGGCAATAAGAAATATTATTATAGGTTTTATTTGATACTAATGAAAGTTAGTAAAATGTCATAAAAACTTGAAAATAAAATTTTTTTGTAAAAATCCAAATTTTTACCACACACCAATATGAAACAATACAATTATCTCTTTTTTATCAAAATCTAAATTTGAAATATCTTGAAATGTCTTTCAAATTTGAAATGCCTTTCAGAAACTTCAAGTTTATTTTCATATCCATATTGCCTGTAAAAGTTTACAGTTATATCATTCAATCTAATGATAGTCATACCACAACAAAAATAATCTGGCTAACGGATACGTTTAATTTTTGCGGAAAGATTGTGTTATAAAAATCAGTGACAACAATTTTTGGGTGGACATAATAATTAATTTGTTTACGAAACACTCCTTTAAATAAATGCATAATTAGATTTGCGAAAGTGTGTTTGATTATTGCAACAGTGAAATAACAAGAAAGGTCATGACTTGGAACTGTCACAACACGACGATTGTGTAGGTAGACAGTAGAACTGAACCACACCTGCCAGGGAATATAGGATGGGCTGGGCATTTTTGCGAAAAACCATGATTCAACATTTTTATGACCAACACTAGAATAGCGTGTAAACAATCTACATCTGTAAACAAATACCAGGAAACTTTTACCAAACTTCCTAATACCAAAGTTGTTGTTCGCAGCATAAATTTCTTGATATTCATAAAAATACATGTTTTCATTAGATTCAGGATAGTTTTCATGATTACTTGTGTAAAACATGCTGTTGCGATAATGTTAATCAAGTCTTCATGTTGTTTTCACAAATAAAAAATTAAACCAACCATTGTTTGTTTACACCTGAATAAAACTTAAAACCCTGTGTTTTAATTATGTAATCATTTCAAGAGCAATTTTGTAGTTGTCAAACTGAGAAGAAAGACAACTCCTAACAAACATGACTTTTCAATTTTAATATCATATTTGAGAGACGTAACTGATTTTCAGCCACTCACTAGTAATGTTATTCACTCTTTGAAATTTCAGTTTCAGCAACTTTGGTTGAAGTCTTTTTAGAACAATTTTTAGGTCATTTTCTTTATTTTTATAATATTGACAGATGAAATAGTTTCATGGCAGCATCAACCTAACAGTTATGTGCTGGATATGCAAAATAACCAAGTCAGCTGTTACCATGTAAAACTGACATCATTTCGAACGCCTCAAGCTTTTCAAAAATGGTAGAGGAGATTTAAGTCATTTGAAGCTATTTAGTACAAGTTATAACTTATGACTCAGTCACATTCCAAACAAACAACTCATACCAGATCAAAGTAAACAGACAATGATTCACTTTTCTAAAATACAGCCTTGAACTTTCCGGTGACAAGTTTGGATGCTACATCGTATGATGCTTGAAATAGAATCACTAATTACTTGACTAACTGAAGGCAAGAAAGGATTTACTCTTTTTTATAAATGGCAGGGAATGCCAACATGAGCTAGCTCGTGCTCTGCACTGAACGCTACGATGCACAATGTCTATCCCTGAGGTTTACGCAAGCAACGTATCATCTGATAGACTATAGCTACCAACATTAATGGTACTCATCGTAAAACATGACACAGAAGGTGTATTTATTGGTTAATGAATGTGCAGGAGTGAGTTAGCTGCAATTTGATTGGTTGGCGATTAGCATATTTAGGAGCGTTCTAAATAATAAAAATCAGAGCTTGCCTTGTCACGAAGTACAGAACTAGAAAGAAAGAATCAAACTTTGAAAAATCCTTTGACTTTTGGAACATTACTTGCAACGATGAAGCCAATTGGAACCATGGGCCTACCATCTAAGGACAACAATCGAAGGGTAAGTTTGCATGGCTAAGAATTGTTTGAACATTTAGATGGCATGTTTTATATTTCACTATGGCTATGGTTTTGCATAGATAATAATTAATTTATTATTATTACAGATATTGAAGCCAATAATAGAGAAACGCAGAAGAGAAAGAATAAACAGCCACCTAGAAGAACTAAAGAATCTCGTTTGTGGAAATACCAGATCTAAACTAGAGAAAGCAGATATTCTAGAACTTACCGTAAACCATCTACGTAAACTGATAGCCGCACAAAGACGTTCTCAGCCTTCAACAACCAGTAGTAACGGCGCAGCCCCCCTAAACATTCCACCCAAGCCTTTAGATCCCACAAGAGCTGGATATATGCCTTGCTCACAGGAAATGCAAAGACTTATGGCTAAAAATGCAAGTGAAAACATCCTAGCGGCTCAACGCCATCGGCAGCAACAACAAAGACATTCCGTGGCATCACCAACATCAAGTTGTTCTTCGCTCAGTCCAGTTTCACCCAACCAGCCATTCATGTACCTTCCCATGATGCCTACACACTTCCCATTTGCATTTCCAGTTGGGCCAATGCCAGTGACCCAACCACGGGAAGTTAAGAATGATGTATGGAGGCCTTGGTAGCCAGGGATTTATTCAACATATTATTTATTGCAGTTGTCTGTTTTTTTTTTATTTATTGTTTAAAGTTAGTTGTTAGTTTTTTTTATTACAATCTAAATTTGTGCTAATACCTTGTTACTAACAGTATTTTCAGGCAGCGTTGCTGAGCTGCCGTGGTTCAAGATAGTATTGCTTTGTTCAATCAATATTTCTATTGCTTGAGTTTTTGTAGTGTGACTACTTTTTTGTTCTGTTGTGGCATAATAAAATATTTTAGCTAATGAATAACCGTATCACTCTGCTCCAGAAAGTTTTAATATTTTGTTGCACTTTTTTGTTGCTACAACTTGAAACATCATAGATCAAAAACTTTTTTATTTAAGACAAGCATGCTTTGTGGCAGTTAAAAAAAACAACTCAAATATGCATCAACATATTTATTAGAAAATGTGAAACAGAGCTTTAGAGAAATATATGAGGATTAAATGAAAACATTATTCGTGTCAAATGATTATTTTCTAAAAAATAAACAAAAGCATCATCAAGATCAGAAATTGAGCAAAACTTTTCTAAAGTTTGGCTTTTTCTTCAAATTTTATCAGCTGACAAAGCTTGCATACTTGCACAGCATTCTGACATAGGGTAGGGTGACACATGAGGGCAATGAATTTATTATTATACCAACATTTCGGTAGGGTTGGACTAATAATTAACATATTCATTTATTCTTCAACACTGACCATCCCAGTTTTTTATATTGCCTCATTATTCATTTAATTATTTTTTATTATCATTATGCCGCACTGTAGACCAATTTTAAAAATAGCTGACATCAATAAGAATCAATTTGATAAAAGCCTTGCCTATTCTCTGGTTTTTAATTTGTTTGATTTACATTATAGCTTAAAATGCAAACACCTGAAAGTGCCCTGGATTAATTTCGACACAATCCGGTGCCTTCATTAAATATAAATTGAACAAAATGAATGCCCATTGCCATTATGTGGTTGAAACGAACCTTTCAGTATGCCAGAGGGACTTCTTAATGTTTCGCTGCTGCACAAGAAGCATAATTTTCAAACAACTTTTTTATTAAAGTATCGATTAATCTTGATTAATCTTAAACATTCTATGAAGCATTTCATGTCGTTAATCTGAATGTTTCTCTTAAGAAGGTGTTAGTACTGCTTCCTTGGTGAAAAAGTTTCAATTTTTTTCAAGTATCAAAAATATATTTATCCAATATTGGTTGCATCGTCCTTGTCTTCATCATATTGGTAATCGATTATTTTCAATAAAAATGAGTTTCATAAGAGAAAGATTGGTGTATTAGTAATAACAGATATCGCTCCAATTCTTAACTAAAAACTACTTCACACAGAGAAAGGCACCCAGCCTAGAGTCTTACAGTTATCACAAGATTTGAAATCTTTCTGCATGTAACTTCAGTCCAAAATCTGCCATATGCAACATGCTCATATGTAGCATAATTATATCAAGAGGAAATAACTCCTAATTGTGTTTTGATCTTTAATCTTTAAAATTATGCGAACATTTTATCAAATGTTGTTCTTGCTGGTTAAAAATATCTGGTTGCTGGGAGATTTCGCAGAGAGCTAGGAGAGCTATTTCTTCAGATACTTGTCATATCTGTGTTTTTTCTCTTCTAAAAACATTGCAGCTGGGAATGCGCATTAGAAGTTTTTATGCGAAATAAAAACCAAACAAAAGTACAAAATAATGAAAAGAGTACTTGATGCATCTTATTTTGCTAGTTGATCTTGTAAATAACAGATGCTTACAGACGTTACCAGTGTTTACCAAATTTTGATCAAAAGGTTTAGAGATCTTGATGTACTTATAAGGACAAAAAAGTCATCATAAAAGGAAATTGCGTTTGAAAACTGTCGTAATTACCAATTATTTGAGATTAATCTAGGATTAAAATAATTGACAAGATATTTAGAATGTTCCTAGTATTATTTTTGATAACAGAAGCTTGCTCGTCGCAACAGATGATACTAGATGATTGCTTGCAAAAAAAATTAAAAATGGTGTCACAATAAAAACATCGCAGCTGTTTGAGCCAAGTTGGAATATGAACAAGGTCATTTCACACTGATACCAGTGTTTGTAAGTGAAAGTAACTTTTCAGTTTTGCCACTTTACTAAGGATGTTGCATCACTATAAGAGATTACATCAAGTTTCGACACTGTAATCTGGGATATTAACATTCTATATTCTGTGTATGATGTCACTATTCTTGCTATTTGATCGCGTTCGTACCAACACAAACAAAATACATGCAAAAAATTAATGCTAAAACATGGTTTCCTGAAGTTTTGCAAAGAAAGTAGCTGGGTCATAGTTACAGGTGTGACTAATGAAATGAGATGTTACAACATGATATTCTAGATATTTCACAACATCGGTGAATAACATTGCGAACAGGTTAAATGGCCACAAACTGTTACAAGATAGCCAGTACAAGATTATAGTAGCAGTTAGTATTCTCCTTTGCATTGATCGTACCTATATTCAGCTACAATTGTGTAATTGTTAATCCGTTTGATAATCCCATAATTTATTGGGAATTGAGGATATAGTCGGCGCTGTAGATAGTATACATCTAGAGAGCTAGACTTAGAACCTTAAGGAATGATGTAATGGGTAGTTTGGTTTGCTCCCTTGATGATTGTCAGATACTAGGCTAATCTTATGATTAATGAGCACGCTTACGTTACTGTACAACTTCCTCTCAATAAAGTTAGCAGGTGGTACGCGGCCGGCCGGTGATCGATATTGGCCTGCAAAAAATCATTTGAGCAAAGTTCAGTATGACAGAAAAAACAAGACTTTAACAGGATTATCTTTTACTATGTTTGCTAACGCAATGTGCAGCTTACCGCAAATATTTTTTTGATCTTTTTTATCATTTCATTCACATACATTGGTACATTTAGTTGTGTAAGACATCATGAGACATCCTTTGATATCTAGGGTTTGAGTATCAAGCAAATCAACATCTCAAAGAATGATTCAAAAGATGCTAGCTATGACGTTGCATTCAGCTTAGATTCAATAAGAAAAAACATATGCTGGTTGTCGCACTAGTTTTCAACTTATGGTTTAAATGATCTGTCATATAAATGAAGTTAAAGTACGTAAAAAGTTCTCTAATGTTTTATCGTTATTTTTAAATTTAGAAAGTAAGACGTAGGTTCAAAAAAATTAAATAAACAGTTTTGCCATGCTTGGTTTTTGCGCTTGATTAATGGCAATTATATCCTTCAAGTTTCTAAGTTATATTTGCTTGTATAATGTATTTAGCGTGCGACCAAGCTGACATTGCTTATATCCAAATCTTTCAAAATTGAAGGAGCCAGGTACAGGCTTGTATTAATCTCCAGTGTATGACTAGAACAAAATCAATCTTTACAGACCAAATGATAATAAGATTAATCTTCATCAATTTCATCACGCCAGCTTTTTATGGCTTGATGGTTACTGGTTTGCTGGCAATATGTTGACAATTTAATCTAGAAATCTAAGATGGCCATTATAATTAATATTGTTTATTTCATTTTTTCTTGGCTAAGAAATCAATGATTCAGTCTGCACCAATACTTGGCGTTTCCTTATTGCCAATCAAGTGTATTGGGACCACCGTTTCCTATTGTGATGGCAGGCTTTGGGCCTCTGGTACTAACTGGTGCATTATCTCATCCCCACAATAACTACCTGCTCACGACTGGCTTGCGGAATGTGTCAACAGAACATTAGCACTAGAGATTGTCCCTCTTTTAAACTAGTAGCAGTTCGTACGATTGATTGAATGTTCATTTCCTGTGTTTATGAACCAGAAGTTTGAAAACTTGCTGGTTTCAATTGATTACTTCATAATATGTAATTGAACAGCTGTTTTTTTTTATTCAAGACTATTTATTGTTGCGAAAACTTTTGTGGCCAAACACAGTGTTTTAAGACTGCATATCTTTTTTTGAAAGTGAAATGCTTCCATTTCAACCAATGAACTTGGATTTGATTCCCAACTCAGTTTCCTGTGAGCGGGATGTTTGGTTTCCTATATAACACTTGGCCTGATTGGCTATGGGATTAAATAAAGTGATTGTTAGCTTGATTGCACTCTCCATAATACCTATGGAGTCATACTAGTAAAAAATCTTTCTATGCCTCATCGAAAGCGTAACAGCTAACGCCAGGGTATGGGTATAAAGCGCTGATAACACTTGCTAACTGATGATCTGGGATGCCCTAGAAGCATATCAGACTAAAAAAAACAATTGAATGTATGTATTGAGATACAGATATGAGCTATTTTTCCGCTACACGTAATATTTGTTTTAAATATGGCTGCTTTTGATAGTCACGTCAGACGCAAATAGTCAAAACTTTCATACCGTTGACACACTTTGTTTAATTTATACAGCAGTCAAACTTTGGCATACCAACCATTTACATATTTAGCATCACAATTTCCCTTTTGTTCATGTCCTCTCCAAAGAGATTTAAATTTATTTCAATTTTAATTGTTTTTGTGATAGTGTCACCTGTTGTCACCTGTTCTCAGATGATAATCAAGTCTGGAAAGTGTCGCACCCTGTAAAAGTATGTAGCGCTGTCTATTTGGTGAATAATTATATTTCATTGTATTTGCAAATGAATCAGGATGCCTACGAGTTAATCGTGAAATCATTTAATTTATAGCTATTTTAAAGCATTGTTAAAAGCTTATTGTCGTGAATATTTCCTTGCTCAGAATGTTAGAGTGAATAGAAAAACTTGGCTCACTGTATTCAGCCCACGCTAACAAGTATGAATGTGGATGAAAACCTGTCTGAAGGTTACGTCAGACCCATAACAATATCAAAGCCAGCGACCAAATACTGTAGAAATCATTTGCAACACTGAATAGAAAAAGTTGAACTGTTGAAAAACAGTTAGTCATAGGGAACAAAGTTGCTTTTAGGATGGTAGCGAATAAAACTAACAAATAGAATTATCTCCTTTTTGAGCAAATAGAAAAAAGTCGCTTGTCAAATCATAATCGACCCAGAAAAATGCAGTTTTGTAGGAGAAAATTTAGCGAGTTTAAAATGCTTTAATGGCATCTTCAACCAAATTAGAAACTGTCAACTTCTGCTTGTAGCTTGGGTGAGAAAGATTTTAGTCATAAGAAATGCAATGTTTATTTTTACCATATTAGTAATAGTTTAGATAGATAAAAAAAAGTCAAGAATAAAACCGCCCACACAAAAGCCGGTGATATTGAGCACATTGTAAAACTGTATTTCTCACTACTTTTTGACTGATGTGATATTTGCTCTTTATTTATTAATAAAAAAAAAACAATTTAGCAAAGCAAAAAATAAAATTTTTTTAAAAATACTTTTGCCATCTTGTTTTTTAGCGGTTTTTTAACTTGCTATCATATGTTTTCAAGCAATTTTGAACTCATGAACTTGTACATGAATCATTTTTGTTTTGCACGGCAATAAATTAACCATGGAACGATCTTAAATTAACTTGCAATAAAATAAGCAATTAAACAATATTTATTATTGTAGATGTTTTATGTCTACTTTTAATCTTGATTAATCTTGTTGTGCATAAATGTGCAACCTACCATGAAACAAACATAGTAATGAGCCATGCAAAGCATTCACCTTGAGCCAAGATTAATCTAAACAACTTTGCAGTTGACTTAATAATTAATAGTAATGTAGAAATTAATCGCTTAGAAATGAAAGTTTCAATTCTCCTAACATAGAAGTATAGACTTGTCAAGTTAAAATTAAACTAGAAATTGCAAAAAAAATGAATATTATTATTTACAATGTTTCAAAACTTTTATTTGTTAGATTATAAGTATTCTCTGATGTTTTAACATCTTTAGAGCTACAGAAAGGCAATGTAAACAGTGCTAGCAGAAAGAAATAGCAACAAAATCCTTGAAGAAACAGGATGTAAATTTGGAAGTAGTTTTCATGCTACTTTAGCGTCTTAGGATTGTGAATCAAATACATATGATTGTACTAAGAAATTATAGCGACATTTCTACTGACTCTGAATCTTACAAGACCACACAAACTGTCACAACAACCTGCTACAGCTTAATGTGGCAGTCTGCGAAGAGTATTGACTGGAACCAACTGTATATTATTGGGCAATTTTTAATCTCATATCTAAACCTTTTAATTTGTGCTTAATAGCTCACTTCAGTGATCACTCTTTCAAAAAAAAGACAAATTGATGTAGTAAATTTAGAACTCAATGACTGTGCAGTTAGCCATAAAAGCAATAAAAGAAATGTTAAGAAATTTATTCACGGTGGTTTATAGCATGACGTAGATGTTTCTGTGTTGCTGTACAGGCATAAATCTTTGTATTATTCATAGCTTTGAATCCGATAGACACACTTTTTGATTAAAGAAATATTATAAAAAGTATGATGTCACCTAGAAAAGGAACCTGTCCCTCATTGAACTTTGATGACGGCTACTGAAGCTTAAAAACATGTTTTTGCGCTGAAAGACGATAACAACAAATCTTCAAAAGTAATAACTATGATTAATCATTTTTAAAGTTTAAATGTCTTGGCGTGGTATAGATAAAGTTGCTTTGCTCTTGACTCCAATGTCATTTAATGAAAACTGATTATTCTTCTATTTATTTTACAAGATTTCATCTTCTAGAAAGTGAAGACAGAGCTGAGTTTTTTTTATGTACAAAAGTTTAAGCTAAAAATGATCAAATTTAAAAGATTCAACTTTGATGACTCACAATATTCCGACATTTGAAAGGCTATAAAATAAGTTGTAATTTATAAAGATCTGAAATTAGAAGCTATTGCTCACAGCCATTTTGTGCAACGCAAAAAAATGACCTAGATAAGGTTCTCATCTCTGATGAAAAATAATGTCACCGTTATTGCAGATAGAAATACTTTTTTAATGTATAACTGATTATTTATTACAAAATAATTTTTTCTATTCAAGTTTAAAAGAGATTACAAGTTTGATGTTAAATTGAAAATACAGTTATGTTACTTTTGTAACGATTATTTTCTTAAATTCTACACCAGTTTTGATCTTAAAATAAAAGAACGAATTTCCTTCAATAAGCTTTACTACTGCAAGTTTGGTCGGTATTTTTGATTATTTATCTATAGATTTGGGTGTTAATTTAATTATTTGGTTTCTTTCGTGTTTTAGCATATAACATTTATGAAATGCCAAGCTGACAAGCTTTTATGTTAAAATATTTCAGTAGAAAGTTACGAAAAATTTAAACTGATAATTTTATAATCACTCATTAATTTTTTCCAAACAACTCGTATTGTTGAAATTTTGTCATCTTCCTCCTAAACATGAATTTAAAGATTAAGATATTAAAAAACTAATACTAATTGGTATTTAGTGCATGATTAAAAACGTTAATAAAATGTTTTCAAGGTAATTAGATAATCGTAGTAAATATTTTTGCACATAATCCCTCTATGAATAAACCCAAAAAAATATAATTAGAGATATCCCAAGTTTGAGTTATGACGTGACCCTTTATGGATCATTGCAAGGGGTGCAAGAGAGTTCAAGAAAAGACCAGGGATTATCTCAGTTTTATAGAATCATTGCTCAATGATTATTAATTTCACAGGAAATCACAAACCACAAATTAGATGCGGTGTAAAAAAAGCGCTATAATAATATTCCACTGGTGTCACAAGTTTTGGCAGCAGAACTTGTTTGGGTTTATATGTCACATAAATTTTGGCGCCATTTTAAATGATTACTTTGTGTCGCATAACTGTTATACAAGCAAGAGCTATTCAAAAACTGAAATTGGCGTTAATGTCAAAAGGACAGGATGTCTCTTTGGTTGAAAGTTTAAATGTTGTTTTTTTATTAATCGGTGGCGCAACTTCGCATAAAACTGATTTGTTAAGACAGTCGTACCGGTAAACGCTTATATAAGGTTTTTCTTTTCCTGTAGAATAACCACTTGTTCCCGTTTCGTAACAACGCCTAGGAACATTTAGAAATTGCACTCTAACTGAAGAGGAAGTAACTCCAACTTTTCAAATTCTGCGGTTTTTGCTGTCTAACATATTTTTATCACATGATCACATGATATACGATTATCTAATATATAAAATTTCAGCCATCTGGCTAGAATGTAGGACAAACAATCTATTTATGAATGCGTAGAACAAATTTATTCTTTTGCTATACCACGTTAAAGGTGCTCAGCGTTTTGAATTTGCATTTTTGTTGAATTGTCTTTCACCGCTTTGAATAATAGTATTTTAATTTGGTATGCATTGATATATATAGCTGTTAGCCCATCTAGCAGGGAGGACATTCAAAACAAGAAGTTAAAAGCGTTTCATCAACTACCGTCACATAAAAACGCATACGCCGACCACATTTTGACATGGGTTAACGCGACAATTATAATTTTACGATGTTATATATAAGTCTATTAGCATTTTAGTCGGGTGGGACCGTCATTACCATGCTAATTCATGCTACAACTCTAACCATCCCTTTTGTAATTCAGAACATTTCAAATAACCCTGGTCGATAATAATTAATGATTTTATTGATCATTTACATAACAGCTAGTTCTGGTTCTAATTATTTAGAATGTAATGCGCATTACCACACCTCACACGTTCCTTTCTCGTGCACAATATCCGTTGCTTGGATTCAACCAGCTAGGGCGTGGATGCCAATATGGCTACAGCGTGTCTCTACATAACTGCTGCGCTCACTTTGTTTCAACCATTCTGCCTCGATTGATCGTAACATTGGGAAGTTTTAAATGGAAAAGTCCAAACTTTCCAGAATTTAACAATGAGGAAAACTTGACCTGACAAAGATTTTGATGTGTTATAATTAGCAAATAAATAACTAGTACGATTACTTGGAAATGTGTTCAGTTAGACCTCCTTACACAACGGTAACATAAAGTACCATGTTGTTCTCAGCTATTTAGTGTTTTTTTAGCCATCTATGGTAGTTGCTCAAGATGGCCACCAGGGTACAAAATCATCTCACTGCGTGCTCGTATGTTTGTTCCTGTCACTCCACAAAGAGGATATTGAGAAATGAGTAAAAGAAGCTTGCCGTTAGCGCCAAAGCAATATTGGATGTGGTCACGCTCTGGTGAATATGAGCACGTACAGAACATCTAGTAACATTATTCCTTAACTAATCAAGGGGACACTACTCCGAAGTTAGCCTATGGTTGTATGTTGCTCATCATGAATTTAGAACTAAGGCTAATTAGTGGAGTCTGGTCGTAGCAGGTAAATTAACACTAAGTTCTTTGATTCAAACTACATAAAAAGTATTTACGCCTTATGTTAGCAGCGATAACTAAGACCACAGTCTACAAAGATGAGGAAGACACTTACCAAGTAGGTCACATATGAATTTTTAAAATTAAATGACCTTTCACCTTCGTTACTAAACAATATCAGATTAAAATTTAAAATTTTTGTGGGTTTACTAAAAAAAATGGCTCAAAGATATGATAATGCTAACTTTGAGAGAGAAACTAATTTCCCCTAGTGGATGTTAATCTGCTTGATAAGTCTATGAATATGACGTACGTTTGTCCTCCCAACAGCTGACCACAAATCTCAATATAAGTGTGCTTTTGCTTTCATCGATTAGTATTAATCCACCATAAGCTGTCAGGTTGGCAAGGAACAATGGTAAATACGAATGTGTTCGTGTCCAACCACTCACCAGCCACGCCTCTAAAAGATCATCTCTTTAACCAACATATTCCTCCAGATTATTTCACAGTGTTTTACCTGTCATAGAGTTCTTTAATCATTAAATATGTATTAGCCATGGATCCACCCAACCAGCTTGTTCCAATATCGACACTTGCAGCTGCAAGCACTGCGATGAATGCAGGCAATTTTCATATTCTTATCAAGCTTTGTGTAATAAAAAAGAAAGCGGAAAAAAACAATTGTTATGGAATAATGATGAATGTACTTTTATATAAAACCACGAAGCTGAAGAATTTTTTTTTGAAATCAATTTTTTATAATAACTGAGCTACGCAATTTCTTCAAATTTCGATATCGCCGGTATAAAGTTTCATCATGTTTCACAAAAAAAAAAAAAAACAAGTACCACACATATAGCAAGAGCTTTTAGGTTTTTCAAAACTGTTAGTTGTATTTTATTAAAGAGATTTTATTAACTCCCATAAATTACTTTAAGGAAGTATCTGTCTTCGACCAACGTAAACTGTCACAACCTTGTTTATTTATGTCTTAATTAAACAGTCTTTTTATACAAACTTTTTGCGAGATGGCAAGCTTCAAGGCGTTTAATGACATTTTCATTATTCCTGCTTACGTAGGCTCTCATTTCTGCTGATTCATTTTCTTTAAACCTCAACTGAAATTTTATAACTTGAAAGTAAATGATGTTTTATTTATATATCGTTCCAGTTATGGTTATCCCCAACCAATACCAACTTTTTGTTTCTTTTTTTGTATTATTCACCATCAAAGAAAGCAGTGCTAAGAACAAACTGGTACTAAAAACATTAATTTGCGTAATTACAGCTAATAGTTCAGTTTTTTCATGGTAAGCTCGGTTATCCTTGACAGATCTCTAGCAATTCCAGCAAGTTTTTCTTCAACTGCTATTTATACATTTTGTGATAATTATTATTGCAATTTTATAAAAATGATTTATTAATTTGTTTTATACTTCAACACAGAACAACTTAAACTTTTTTGGATAGTTTTAGTTTAATGACAATTAGACGAATCTTTACACTGTAAAAAGTTTTTGACAAAATTGCTCCTGCTGCCAATTCTCTATAGAATACTTAAAGCATAATGTTATAATAGTTTTTCATCTAATAAGTTAAACAATATTTTACAAAGCAACACTAAACGCAGCTTTTGCAAACTGTGTTTTTATTTTACAAACCAGAATTTTTTATTTTAAGCTTTAAAAAAAAGTTAAAAAGTGTAAGTTTTACAAAACTACATTGCAAAAAAAATGCAGAAAGCTAACAATTGTAGGATGCCCACTGTTAACTATGGTATTGGAAAACCAGACATGTAATAATTAAAACGGTCCCTCCGAGACGCCGTTTAATAACAAACCTTTGATTTTTATTATTCGCATTTTGGCCTTTCCTAAACATCCAAGACCAAGACCAAGACAGCTTTCATAGCTGGGATCTTTTCTTTACGCTAGGGCTGGTTTTATAGTTTTTTTAGCTGTTTGTATCCAAGCTGAAAATAATTTAGCACAAATCTTTCTTGTTTCTAATTTCATTATACAAGCATATGAGGTTTCATTTTGTGACATTATATGAGATGAGAGTCTTTTCTGGTAGAATTTTCGCATAATTTTTTTTGTGCAGCTCACAATAGTCAAATTTTATGAAAAAGTGTTGTTCAATGGGAATAACCATTGTCTCTCTCAATCTGTTCAATTACTGGAAGCAGCTTTTCAACAAATTATATTTCGGATTTGCTGTTTAATTGGTTCGTATACCCTTGATTATTTGTTTTAAAAGCATTTGGAAGAAAGAAAAGAAATTATTTTCAAAACTGGAATAACCAAAGAAACCTGCAAAAGTAACTAAACTAGCAGTTTTGACCACTACAGAAATGGCAATAGTTTTGTATTTTTAAAAAACCTAGATAATATGATCATAGACTTTTAAAACTATCTATAACTGTATGACTGTAACATCAACTCTAAGACAGTAGTTTATATAAACTACTCTCTCCATCGTCTTAGAAATAAACGTCACCAATGGGCTCGGAGATGATATCTCTTGCACTCAATTCGTAAGCTTTTTTTGGGGCGTCTGACTTGCAAACTGGCGTAAGTTCTCAGCCTATTTATTTTTCAGCCAATAGAAGCAATTACCCAAAAATCCTGTTACTCCAGGCGTATGTACTCTTAATGGCACTATCCCCATTATTGTGTTATTTCTTATTGATCGAAGAAAAACCAGTAAATAACAAACGAATGCAATGTTGTTTTGATTTTCACGGAATATTAACAAACTACAAACTCGCGATACCTGTAAGTTAATAATTAAATGTGTGACAATATATTGGAAAAACAGTGCAACAGTCATGCCAACAAGCATTTTCTGATAAAAATAACCTTGACCTAGGTGTGTGTGTATACTTTACTAAACTATGGTTTTTGCTACGTTTCTCATGTCCTCATGAACACATTTAGCCAACCAATAATCTGCCATGCAGCGGATGTGAACGAAGTAAATTTGATTAGCATAATCCAAAGTAAAGTTGGGCTTATCCTTTGGGTTTGTTGTATGCTGGCTAATCCATACTTTCAGCACCCTTTCAATACCCTCTTACCTAACTGTATGTAGCATTCAGATACCAGATCTTAAGCTAGCTCTGGCACAGTTTACAGTAAATACAAAAACCTCAAGTGTGTGAGATTAAAGCCTAGCGCTGCATCAACCTTTATCAGAAGTGAAGTACAACAGAGTTAAGTAGTGCCCCGCAAAGTAACTTTTCTGCTCTCAGGCTACGACAGGTCTGGAGAAGGTGATCAAGGCAATTAATTAAGCATAAATTAGAGTCTTATATACACTCTGCAGCCACAATAAACTATCCAATTATTCATTTACTCTTATTTTGCTGGCATTAATGGCCGACACGCAAAGCTGTAATTTTCTCAGCTTCATTCTGTTGTGTGGACTTTTATGTACATATGGTAGTTATCCCCCATGATTAAAGTAGATAGACCCTCTTCCCCAACACATTTTTTTGTTTCAACCAATAGAGTTACCCCTGGCTATCCAAAGTTCTGTAACAAGGTTAGCATTGAGAAAACGACAGATACACTTATTACAACATAATAATTAATGAGTATTAGCTATCTTGGTAACCTGACCATAGCCGGGTGCTGACCCGAGTTGGCAAATAATGGCAGCCATCAACACTGAGCAAAAATAGCTTGAGAACTTCCACACCACCTCTCTCCAACCTTTGTATCATTGAATAATCCCGATACCAAGGCTAAAAAGCCTGAGTACTGTTATATGAAATAAGTCACACTTTAAAGCCTGCTGAGTGGACGCCAGAAAGAGGCTCCACCCAATATCACCAGCCGCTTATAATACATTAACATATATTACTTTATTGTTGGTTGATAATTTAGATATTGTTATTACAAGGTAAAATATGAATGTATTTTATGCGTTTGGACAAGCATTATTTAAAAAAAATGGTTCGTATGTTCAAGCATAAAAAACTGAGTTTATAACTGTTCTACCTCTTTTCCTCACTGCACTCTGCACTGCTGTTTGGTGCTTTTATAGCAATAAGCTTTCTCCATAGCATGACACTGACTGGTGTGACTTAACTGTGTGGGAATAGAAGCTGAGAGGCTGTATGGCAACTAGTTGCTAATTCTTTTAGTGCTACCCCGGCCCGGGGTCACCTTCAAGGGAGGAGAGAAGACCTGGCCAAGTCAGAAGGACTGTCTAGCAAGCCGTTAAGCTTGCAGTTGGCAAACGCTGTTTAATCTCCATATTGGTCCACTCGGACTTTAAGATGTACTACAGTTCTACTACCTCAACCTTCATTTATGTCTAAAAATAAAGTTAATTTAATGAAAAAGTGCAAAATCACTTTTGAGTCACCAAGGTCAGTAATTGACCATCAGCTACCACCAAGTGAATCAAACTTTAACCATGAAAACTTTATTTGCGGCTTTATATATTAGACCTTGAAAGAATGACTTAACGGATTTCGTAATCCATCCATCCAAGAAAATATCTTTGACCTATAGTTGATCTGTCTGGCTTGGATTTATTGTCTCTCTCAGACGTCACCGCCTTACAATTCTAGAAAAAGCTAAAAAATAAATTATTTTTATTAGACAAGTGTGTCATTTTAGTAAGTTTTTTTAAGTTTTAATTACTCTGTTGTGTATAAAAATAAAAGCTATAAAAGTTAACGTTTTCCACCCTTTAAGTTTAGTGGTTGGTTTTATAACAGCGAGAGTTAGCTAAGTTAGCTTCCCTTGACCAATACAAGTGTAAGAAAATGCTTGACAATTACTAGAAAGTGTCCATTACTATGTGAAGCATAACTGAGTCTAAGGCAATCACATGGCTGCAGAAGAGAACATTAGATGACTTTACCACTGTCTTTAAAAACAGCATAAAAAATTGGCAGCATTCTTTCAACTTTCTGTTATCTATATAAGTAAAACTGAAAGAAATATATCGGTGTGTGTCTGTCATTCCAGAAGTGTAAACACCTAAACCGCTACGCTGAGAGAAATTAAAATTGTTCTAAAAAGCTTCCATTGTATCAATCTAATGTATGGTGAGGGTTTCAATTGGTTATTTGTTCTCAAAGGAGAGATATTTGTAGATATTTATCATTTTTCAAAAATAATAATGTAGGTGGAGACAATCACAGTTTCATAATCCAAGTGCCAAATGTGTCAACTATGTATATACGCCTAAAATACGATATAAAAAGATATGAAAACTTCTGTAAAACATTCTATTGAACCAAATTGATGTATGGCGGGAGTTTGAATTTCTTATTTGCTCTTAACTAAAGATATTTGCAGATTTGATATTGTCAATAATGTAAGTGGAGACGAATCCCAAACAGTTACACTTGCTAATGTGTTGTGGTTGGGATGTCAATCAAGCAACTCTATGCTAGTTTATGACTAACATTACTTCTTTGCACTATGCATAGAGCGCAACATTATTTTTGCAAGTATGTTAGCCCAGCGCACCTGTGTCACATTTCAAACTGAGCTTGGAGAAAGTGGAAGGGAGAGATGGAGATGGTAGAGCAGAGAAGTAGTAAAACATGGCAGGGGTAGAGGGTGAGGAGTAGAGAGGGGAGGGCGAGGTGGCAGGGGGACGGGGAGAAGGGGAGTGTAGTGACAATAAGGCAAGCAGGTATATTGATATTTGAAGACGACAACTAAAACTGCTAGTTGTTTATAGAACTCTGTCATGTTTTTGAGATGTATAAATGTTAGTAGTTGTTAGCTAATGATCAACTTTTGATGCTGCACATGTGTGAGTGAGCTCCAGAAAACTTGGCTCCAAATTTTCTACATTACATATCACAATTTATACATATGACTGTTTCATTCTTCAGTTCTATTTTTTGGTACTGCTTACTATGATGTCTGGCATGAAGTTACCAATCATCGGCATTCCTTTTAAACAAGTTCTACAGACGTTATCAAATTTCCTTAGTAACTGTCGTAGTTACTAAGGAAATCTGAAAATCAGTGACCTGTCTATTGAGATACTCATACATATTCAATGTTTGATAAATCGTAGAAATATTTCGTATCACTCGTCTACGCATAAATAAGAATACTCATGGTAACCAAACAGGAAGTATCGCCCAAAGCTTGCGCAATACATCATACATAACTGTCAATTAACCAACGAGTGTTTCCATGCCTTCATTATATGAGTTATATAACCATTAACTGCCAGGTTGATCTGCCAAATAGAGTTTAAATAATAATTAAATAAATAATCAGGAAGTTTTTTGGGATGAGCAGCAATTAACATGCTAATGGCTCTTCCTGTGCCGACGAATTTTAATAATAATTTGATCTCATTACTGTCATCTGCACTTGAAAATTTTGACGTTTGCTCGCGAACGATTTCAATCAAACTTTAGTTGCGAAACAGTGTGTATGACATAGTGGTTTTAAAGAACTGAGGCTATTACTGTCTTGATCGATCAGTTTTGTTTATTGATGTAAAAAACAAAATCAGTTTTTTGCTAAGCTTTATATGTCAGTAACTCTATCTGCACAAACAAAAACATGTTTTATTTCACCGTGGGTTAGTCATTGATATATTATTTTATTATTTTTCAGGTTTTAATCGACCTTTCATGTGAGGTTGTAAAAGTTGCGAAATCAAGCGGCTTTTTAATAATTTTTATGGGAAAGGCATTTAATCTTTGGAACAGTAATTTATTAACCTTCATTGCAAAAGAAAAATGTGAAATTGATCTTTAAAAATAGCTGAAATCAAGCCATAATACCTATCATGTTTTACCAAACAACAAATTTTATGTGCACAAATGGAATTATTTTTCGAAGCTTTTCCTGTAATTTCTGACCTTTTGGTTAAGGCTAGAAACAATAAAATTGTGCAACAAAACCAGCGTTCTGTTATTCTTCCTTAACTTGGAGGTAAAACGAACATTTCACAAGATACTTTGCAAGTTCAATAAGGTAATTAATCAATTAATTTACCGTTTAGATGAAAAACATCATAAAGCTTTGGCTTATGACGTTGCAAGTAGCATGCAACAAAGTTGTTTGTGTAGTTGATCGACTTTTACATCATCAGGAGAAGATTCATTTGACAAAATATAATTCAAAAGTAGTCACTATACAATGCTGCTATAGTCACACTTTTTGGTTTCGGTAAGTCAGCTGTAATAACGGCAATACCGGCCTTTGAAGTTTTTTTTTTATTATACCATTTTCATCTCTGCAGTCATGAAATTAAAGACCTAAATTCCATAATAACTCTTTAGAAATTTTCTCATTCACTGCGGCATAAAATTTTAATAATCAAAGCAAAAAAATGTAACTTTACATTGCGCCGCTAAGCACTGATATAGCGCATTCTCTCTTGTATTACTTTGCGTCGATTTAAATTCCCGGCTGATTTCAACATTCGACGATCGTTACAGAATTTGGCACCGATAAATACTAATTTACCAGGTAAAATTGTGTGAATCATTAATCCATAGCGTACGAGTTTTCGCTTCTGTGAGTACGTCATCACAACACGATATATGTCATCAATATTTGTGTTACTGAACGAAAGTTCATACGTCTGACCAGGTATTTTTGTTTCGCAACTTTCACCGATATTCACAGCCTGGTTCACTAAGTGCAACGGTCAAGTATAGAGATTGTCAATGACGCTATGCATATCATAGCCTGCAGGAGCTTGTATAGGAAACTAGGATCAACGATTGTGTGAAATTTCAAAACAAAATCTCATTCCAGTACTTGTTTTAATCTTGCTCCACATTTGTCGTGCTTAGCATGGAGCGTTGTACAAAGTAATTGTAATGGTTTTGTGTTGTGCGATTCTTTTTGGTGCACAAAATGCACCCATAACTATCGCCTGAATATTACGTTCATTTGTAGAATAAAAGTTTTTTTCAATATCTATGGATAACAAAACAGGAAATGAAGGAGTATAATAGGCCAACATTTATCTCACGCTATTGGTTGGTTTCTTACGCAACTGAACAGTACATGAAAATGACAACATGTCCAACTTGTTTTATTCTGATGGGTTGCTTGTTTATTGGTATTATATTTTGCTCAGAGTGATTCCATTTTCATATATTGAACAAGTGTTAATAGCTGGAGTTATCTTCTCCGTGGTTAGTTTAGCATGATTGAGTTATATTGATGTTCAAACCTGATTTTTTTTGCCTTTAGTTTATCGAGCGAGTCAAAATACTTTTACTATTTTTGCGCAGGATTTTGTTAAAATAAAATGTGTATAATATTTGTACAATATTTTTGTATTTTTGTTGGTGTACGGAGTGGCAGTATTGAGTAGTGAATCGCTGTTTACTTTTTCTGTTTTTCTTTCTGCTTTTGCTGCCAATAAGCTGAAGAGAAGTTTTTTGGCATTATTCCAATGTTTAGTAATTAAGAGTGTGATTATTTTTGATAAAACATTTCATGTATCCTTATCTGATCTGGAGAAGCTATTTCAATGCCAACATTTCAACTCATCACATTGTGTAATGTATTGCTTGTAGGAAGTGGCAAGTCAGTGTAATTATTCATTCATTCTGAATATTTACCTCTGACGCAATCTGTCGGATATCGTTAATACTGAGACAGGTTCTGTTATTAAATTTGTTCTCATAGACTGACTACAATCATTTCATTTACTGTGAAGCTAGTGAAATATTTGTAGCTTTCTCTGAAATGTTATTCAATATGCTTTGCTATGTGCGTGGCTATATTTCATTAGAAATGTACATTAATATTCAAATGTATAAATAATTTATTGCATGGATGGTTTCACAAAGAAACAATACTTTGTACAAAGAGTCAACATTTGGCATCTGCTGTGATAATTGGTGTTTAATTTTCCCGCTAAATCCCACAGCTTGTTAGATTAACCAATCAGTAGGCAGTATTGCATAGATAGCAGATGGTGAAAATTGCTACACAGTCAACAAAATGTGGCTACTAAAATAGGACTAAAATTAAAAAATAAATAAATTTAAAAATTTTGACTAAAGTCTTTGTCTATGAAGGTTACCACGGTCGCCATACTTCGGTTTTGGCTTCCTGTCTTTGAAGAACAGGGATAGCTTGTGTCGGAAATGGAAACGACGAGTGTGGGTGCATCATGGGAAGGTACATGAATGGCTGGCCGGGTGAAACTGGACTGAGCGAAGAACAACTTGATGTTGGTGATGTCACGGAATGTCTTTGTTGTTGCTGCCGATGACGTTGAGACGCTAGAATGTTTTCAGTGGCATTTTTAGCCATAAGTCTTTGCATTTCCTGTGAGCAAGGCATATATCCAGCTCTTGTGGGATCTAAAGGTTTGGGTGGAATGTTTAGGGGGGCTGCGCCGTTACTACTGGTTGTTGAAGGCTGAGAACGTCTTTGTGCGGCTATCAGTTTACGTAGATGGTTTACGGTAAGTTCTAGAATATCTGCTTTCTCTAGTTTAGATCTGGTATTTCCACAAACCAGATTTTTTAGTTCTTCTAGGTGACTGTTTATTCTTTCTCTTCTGCGTTTCTCTATTATTGGCTTCAATACCTGTAAGAATAATAAAAATAATAAATTATTTACTATTCGAATGTGACATCATCATAATGATAAAGATCGTTAAAGAACAGGTTTTCTTCAAAAGAATATCTGTTGAAAAAGCTATTTCAATGAATGTGGCAAAACTTAAAAAAAGTTTAGCAATGCTCAGTCACTCACCCTTCTATTTGTGTCTTTTGATGTTGGTTCCATAGAGCTGATCGGCTTCATTTTCTTGTCTGAGTAATAAGCTCCTTCTTCAAACTTAAAGGATTCTGATAAGGATGTTTTGAAAATGTAAGCGAAATCCATCAACACTACAATATATTTAGTTATTATGAGGCTAATCAGCCAATCAGAATGAAAGTGAGAAACTGTCCAATCAGTAAGCGGATTTTAATCCTATTAGATCAAACTGACACACTTCATTATATTCAGCTTTTGTGATCAGCACTTAGCCAATCAGCTAAGGTACCTACTAGAAGAAATTTTTTATACATTTTTTTAATTTTGTGTTGATATATGTCAAACTCAAGTCACATATTTTCCGTAGAATAACGTGACAAAATATTATTTGTAAGCTTGATTTCATCAAATTGATTTTTCAAAATCAAGATTAGAAACTAGCATATTTTTGTCCTTTAAAGAATGAAAAACTTTTTTAAAAATCAACATTAAAAAGTTACATAATGGAATATTTCTGAGCTTTTATTGTTCAGAAAAATAGCAAGCGTGTTTCTAGCAATATTGTTTAAAGCCATAAAACCAATATTAGTGAAAAAATAATTTAAAAAATGCCCTAAAAGTGATTAAAAACGAGACAGGGCCAGCCAGTCTGGTGTTGTATTGAGCAAGAATATACAAGGATAATTGTCATAATTACGTTAATAACAGCTGTTAATGGTCAGCTTAAACTGCAAACTTGCTCCACAAATTACCCGTGGTCACATTAATACTATAATATTACTTGTGAGAAGGTATTAAATCTTAACAGTTGCTAATAGCTACAAACATTTAGTCTGAACAGTTCTGTGAAAATGCACACTCTATTTGACAATAACAGTCACATCGTGTAAATTAAATTGTTTTGGCAAGTGTTAGATTCACCGCAGCTAGCCTCAAATTATAGTAGAATGGCTGTTTATAATTATATTAGTATGTGATACAAGATGCTTGAGCTTGTTTCACAAGCCTTTGAGGTTATTTGAGAGGAAAAATTGTCCTAAACAGTTGTTCTTTAGTATTGTTATTATTACCAGAACAAAGCTGATTGTAAGAGGTTAAGAATTTAAAGAAATAATTAAACTGTTAGTTTAGAGGTTTTTGTAAAGGAACTCTCTTTTAAAGTTAATGAGATAAAAAAATAGCCGGTGAAAAAAAAATAATAACAAAAAAACGTGTGTTAGTAGTTCGTATGGTGATCGCTAAGTTTGATTCAAAAATAATAAAAATTTAATTTTCTAGAAAAATTATTTTAAAATCAGTTTTATTCTTTGCCAAAAAATTCCTTGCATTTTTGACCACAAATATCCAACATCTTTTAAAATGTTAATTTTCACCTGCAGTCTTTTTGTCCAGTTGCCTTCCATTGTTCAATCATTTTCCAACAATCCATCATTTCAATCTTGTTAATAATTATTGCGGAATGTCTCGCATCTCCTCCACTGTGGCCACAACGACACCATTGTTTCACTCGCTAATCCCTTTAAATAACTCATTTCCACCGTAGTTTTGTGGTACTCAAGTCTATGTCCACATTACATCATTACAAGTAAACATATAATAACAGGCACTTTTGCATCATTTGGTAGTTTATCAATAATAACATAACATGCATACATGTACTTCCAATTATTCCATTAAATTCAGATGCTGTAATTCCTGTTTTGTGACACCTTCCAAATGTTTCATTAATTCATCATTTTGCCAAAAAATTAAATCAATTTTGCACTGTAATGGAAGTCCTTGAAAGTTACCTGACGTTGAAACTGGTAAATTTAGCTGGTATTGCATCTAGTTGGTTTTTGACAACAAATAAACTTTTATTCTAACAACTTTTTAAATGATCGTCAGTTTGACGATTTTTAATTTTAACCAAGTTACTAGCAAAATTTATTTTAAAAAAATGTTGGCAAGTTTAGGTATCAGTTATAAAAGTTGTCTACTTCTAGAGGTATAAAAAACCTCGGCAATATCAATAACATCTTATAATTTAGCCTCAATTTAATCCACCACCAAATCGTGCCAATACAATATCGTACACAGTTCTCACAAGCGATTCCACGTGAGGTTTGGCTAAGAAGAGATTTATCTACCTCTGGCTCATGTCAGCTTAGGTAAAGCTTATTCGCCTGGCATGTATCAGTGAGATCTGATTATGTCTGTCAACTCTCTTACGTTCTTTTACAATACAGTTTTCGTTTTGTTTAACTCGATCTTTACTGCGTGAGAACTAGTGCGAATCGTTGTAATCCAATGCTGGAATTAACAGCTGACAAGGAAATCTTTTTTAAATAGGTGCTTTTTTATCAGTTTTGTACTGTTTCTAGTAAAATAAATTAGATCCTAAGCAAGTGCGTGAATCTGATTGGATTATTATTATTATTATTCAAAACCTAATATGGTGTATAAATATTAAAATGTGCTATAATCTATTTTATCATATAATATTGTAAAAATAAAATATATAATACCAGGTGGTAAACACAAATAGCTTTCTGTTAGTGTGACGATAATCTATTACGCTCGTCGAAGCTCTGTGCTGTTAAGCCAGGATCACTTCACCAACCTATTACTTTAATACTGCAACGCAATGAACTTCCATTTTTTATTATCCAATCGATCTACGATGACTCATTTACCGCATAATGTTAAAGTCAATCCGTAAACAATAACTTACAATCACCCACGAAGCAGATGATTCATTCAGACACGAGGCTTTCTCAGTTTTTCCTTCTGTTTGAACTTTTCACACCGAAGTTTAAATTATTATGTAGGTTGTCTTGGTCAGCAGTTACACTTGACTTTAGTTTGCAGACTACATTAATTATTTTAATGAAATTCAAAAAGCAAATACTTTGGAATAATAAATTAGATTAAATGTTTTTTCTGTATTTGTACGATCTGTAGCTGGAAAAACGCTTTCATGAAAAAATTTTAGAAGCTCTTGCAAATTCTTTTGATTTTGTTTAGTCTCTTGAAAAAGGAAGTTCAAACAAGATGAACTCCAGTGAAATATGTAGCCAAGAGAAATCCTTGCACCATAAATTACCTCAAATTTTTCATCTTCAACTTGTCGGAAAACCAACTCGGTATGTTTCTAGGGGTTAAAAAAAGCATCACAAAATAGCAAGTTATCTTTTTTATCTAAACAAATATCTAAACACATTGATATCTAACGGACACAATAAATGACATTATCAAACAAAAGTAACACATAAATTTTTGATAGCGTAACACTTTCTCAACGCCCAGGGCCTAGATCTATACGGTATGCAACAAACCATAAAGTTAGATAAATATTAGGATAAGCTCGCTAAAGATGTAATAACAGATAAACGCTGAATTGTGTGCAGTTGGCAAGCTTTCCCACACTTTCCGGGGCTACTTCAAAGGGACCTGTTGTGTCATTTAATCCACTCTTACAAGATTTCAAGCTCTATAATTCTTCAATCTCTCACATCATCAGAACATCTAATATAATAGTGAATTAGATAATATAGCATGAGTATTCAATGGACATTGTATATTCTCCAATCTATTGGATAATAGGCCTACAGGTTGTCGCAATCAGCTTTCTTTCATCTTATATTCATTATTCATTTACATAATTTATTGTATATAATATTCATTACAGCTGATCGTTCGGGTAAACTTTAGGAAATGGAAATGTCTTTGCTTTACAGGTGATTATCTTTGCTTACCTATCTGAGCTAATAGCGGCAAAACTACAAAAAAAATGTAGTAAAATAAAAATTTGTTAAGAAATTTAATTTGCTTCCTTAAAAAGTGAAAAATTATATTGTTTAGTTTCAAATGACATAAATAATAAAAAAGTTATTTAGTAACCAACAAATAATGTAATTTTCACAATATAAATTATAATAACTCCAAAAATCTTTTTAATTATTATTAACAATTCCAGCCTACTTTTTATTATTGATGATCACCAAATGCACCTGCCATCCGTTAAATAATTCTACGACAGACATTTGTAGGCTTAACCAAAGCGAGACACATAATCTCACTGCACATGTAGCCATTATACGGCAGATAAGAATCGTAATAATGATAACCAATCATATTGTGATCGATATCCTGGTTTAATAATAGCTGCGTGAGCAATAACGTATTATTAGAAGCTAAGACAGCTCAGCGGGTTTTGGTTCAGATTGATTATCAAACCGAGTGGATATAAATGTATTGATGACCATCTAAAGCCAACGTTCTTGCGGCACACTCACTTTCACGTTTTATAGATGTATTTTTGAGATTAGTTAGAAAATAGGACTTGATGTTTCGATGTTATCATTACAAGCTTCCTATCGATCTCCTCCTTCAATGATAGCTGAAGTACTTTTGTCAGTTTTAAATAGCTAGCATTGTCTTTGTTAATGAAATTGTTGGTTTCAAGCAAGCTCAAATGGGATGCCCATTTATTATATAGCTGGTGATTAATGATCGCAGCGGAAATTGTAGTTACTGGAAGACATATTCTTGATAAGAGCGTAAATAGCTGCCCTATCATAACAGCATTAACGAAAAATTTTTTTTTAGATTCAATTCATTTTTTAAGAAAGCAAAAAGTGGCAAGTGCTCAACTGAAATCAAAGAAGCAAGTGTTTGAAAGCTTGAGAGCTGTTGTTCAAGATTGGATATGAAAAGCCATAAACATCTGGACATTAATATTGTGGCCAGAACAAACATCTCAAGATCTCTTCAAAACCACTAGAAATATTATACGTGTTACTTTTTTAACTGACACATATTGTCTAAAATTATCGTACATGAGGAAACTACAACCATTTTTAGTTAATGAAAGAAAGATGTAATGCAATGTTGAAACATGAATGAAACGAGTTATTCAAATGTGTAAAACCTCATTTTTGCACTTCATAAAATATATTTAATATTTTGGTTCAATAACAGACAAATTATTTTGTTCATAATTATTTTTTCCGGCAGTATAACCAACTGGTCCAAGCATGTGCTAAGAATCTACACCCCATGTGGAACACTCGATGTAATTGCACTCTCTCTAAGCAAACTTTGAAGTGGGTGTACCGCTACGACAGACTTTCACTCCTGTGTATTATTACTAATCACCCCTGTGGCGTGTGTCAAACTTTGACGCTAAATTTCGCAACGTTCCTTTACCTTAATTCGAGCTTTCTTTGTTTGCTCGTAGAATTGTCTTACTGCTGAGCTACTTTTATAACAATACGGTTTTATTTACCAACCAACTTGAGCTAAAGTTTTTACACAGCTGTAATCTATACAACATTGATAATTAGTATAATATTAGAGTGTCAATTTGTACACATGTCAAATCTGGTTACACTATACCATGGGAACTCAGCTCTACTATGTATATATGTATATAACGTGCACACTTATCTTTTTATATCAAACAATAGTCAGTAACAAACGAATGTATACAAGATCGGTGAAGTACGTGTCAAAATATTGTTGTGATTTTTTTAACGGCTAATTTAGACGCTGCTACTTCTCTGATTTCACAAAATCTGCACCTGCAATGTGGTATTACTTTGCGGGAGTTAATGATTGAGGGTAGATGAAGCTAACTGATCAAGTAAAAGAGTGATTTTACAGTAACGTTGACTCAATTTATTTTCAAGAAAGTGATGAATAATTTTATGACATTTAAGTTAATGACCAAAACCACTCATTCACAGCCCATTGATGCAGTAAACATGTAGTAATTTCAAAATATTGATTGCAGAAAAAAAAATAATTAAGTTCAATTTAAAAATTATCAGAATATCCAATTAAATTAAATTTTGTTTTAGGAGTTGTTCTCTCTATGATAATTATTTTGTAAGTTAGAATATTATGCATTGAAATACACATGAAGCTAACTAAATAGCAGCATCTTGTTAACAACATCCTATAAAAACAATCAAAACAATTTAAGCCACAGCTGAGAGTTTAGAATTTATTACTACACAAAATATTTTTGTGATAATATTTTATTAAAAATTTACATTGCATTTACAGACAGACGACAATTTTTTTCTGACCATTTAAAAACTCAAACAATTTTTCAGTAAATGTGTGAAACTGAGTGGAGAGATTATTTTGCCGGCTTAGTTGGTGTTTAGATCAGAAAAACTTTAGGAAGTGATGTGGATTATCCTTAGTACAAAGTTTAGGTAGATTAGGATTAACAGCGTCATATATATCAAGATTATCTAAAACCATGATAATCCAGACAAAAGCAGAATATATGTTATGTTACTTCCGAAAATAGATCCCTGCCAGACGTCGCGTGTGAGCTATTTGTTTCGCTGTTGCAATGATGAATCAACCGCTTCTATTGTTTTCGTACCCTGTACCCTGTCAAAGACAAAGCCAATTTATTTGTTTTTTTGTGAAACAGTAAAAGCAAAACCTGAATAACTCTATGTTAATTTTTTGAATTATTTACATAGTTTATAACTATTTGTGAGTGGTTTGACGAGCTGTCAAGCTCTCTAACAGGGAGTGGAGAACGCCATATGGCTTCCAATATGGACTGACATATTTTTTTATTAAATCATCTGCCAAGTGTGCTCTTTTGACAAATACCACATGTCATGATTGCTTCATAAATTCCAATGAAATTGCAATAAACTGCATGTTTTAAATACTAAACGCTTCAAAACAACATTTCTTACTGTTTATATGATGATAAGTTGCATGTAACTAGCCGCTACATTATTTTTTCACTCTGAAAGTTTCTTTGTCGTCTGACTTTCAAATATATTTTTCATAACTTTTAGTTTAGACGGAAGCCAAAACGTACGAAATCACTATTATGCAGTTTTACGTTGACTTCACCTGTACTTCGAAAAAAATGCTGTCTTACATCAAACGATAATAAACAATAATATTCCAACTATCCGTCTTTTAACCTGTCTGAGCACCTGACATGGTTAATAATACCGCAAACTGCAGGAAGTCAAACCAGCTTAAGTGTGCCGACTAAGATTCTACAAATACCATGATTAATATTGTATTTTATAGCTTGCGTAACTTTAAAGCACCTACGAGACGTTCACCCAACCATACAAGTTTAGATGAAATCATTTACTCTTGGCTTAAGCCACAATCACTTAGAGCTCGTGCTAAGTACTGGTCTAAGAAAGATGATTAATATAATGAATTCGCTATAAATTACAGGTTTAAGACTAGAGGATTAACTGTTACACCACAGTAGTAACAAATTATAGCTTGTATGTTCCAGTCAATGATAAACACCAACTATTACTGGTGACGTCTGCATAAGCTGAACACTAGTCACTGTAACAGTTTGCTACCAGAATTATATTAATTAATATTCATATCTGAAAGCTGAATAAGGTCGGTGGAAGTATGTGTAGCTCGCATCTTGTACTAGGCAACTTATGATTGGACGTATCAATGTCTGTCATCTTACTAACATTTAAAGAGAGCGCAAAAAACTTATTTCATTTTGTCTCAACCTTCATTCTATGTTTATTTTGTGTCTAGTTCTAGCTAAGTCTTCTTTTGAAAGCAACAGGTGGAGTTTGTCAAAATAGATACTTTTGCCTATAACTGATCAAAAGGAAAATTGGGAGTCGCTCAGTATCGAGGAGACAACTCTGATACAAGTCTAGTTTATTACATTATATATGAAATTTTCCGGTTTTGATAAGATTGAAACTAATATGTGGAGTAAGCTTCAGTACTTGGCGATTTAAATCTTATAAGAAAATGGTGAGATGAGCAAGGTAGTTAAGTTTGGAAGCTTTTCACATTATCACCTGTTTATTCCAACGGTTTGCTCAAAACAAACTTTATTTGGGTTCAAAACAATTATGGTCCGTATCCAGGGTAGATGTAGAAATCATCGCAATTATATTTGGTCCTTGATAGGAAAATGCACGAGTCAAGTGACTGTTACTATTTCTTCAAGAGTTTATTTTGTTTTTAGCGAACAATTGAACTGTTTCGCCTGAAGGCTTGCACAAATACCAAAGATGTAACGCATTAACAATTCAATGTCACAAATGTGACAGTAAAATGCTATGTAGAAATCGCTACTAGCCAGGTATATGGTGATAGCAAACATTGAACTTGATGACAAGTGTGTCAGGTGCCCTTAACCAAGCACTTGACAAGTGCCACAAGTGCTTGTTTTTACTGGACTATCATGAGAACCACTGAACACACGTGTTGAAGAGCACTTGAACCATACAATATCAACACACTTATTTAAAGAATTCCTACTGAATATCATGAATTGTGATGGATTTAAATTGTTCTCATGACATGACATTGCAGGTGTCTGATACAAATGGCAGGAAAGCTCAACCAAAGATATATTTAAACTCATTAAGCGTGTTAATTATTGATCAGAAAACAAAACTACGTTATTTACCTTGGTTTGGGCATCGCTAAGTAAATCTCAGAGATAATACACAGCTTGTTTATTTTGGGCAATGTCAACTTTGGTTTTATTCATAGTCAGGCAATTAAGGAGTTCCCAGACTAGTAAAACAAAAATTCACAAACAACGAGAAGCAATCTATCTTATTATTTTCGGGAAGGGAAAATCTCATCAGTATAATTAGAAGTTTCGACAATTTCGACAACGATTGTACATTGATTCTCGCTAAAACTTTTTGATAAATAAATAATAATAAATTTATTTTCGTCAGCTTGGAAAAGTTTTTATTTCTTTCCATAAATCAAGATTACAGTGGTAATTGATAGTCATTTAATATGCTTATGGATCTACAGCCTTGTTCAAAAAAAAAAAATATTAATAAATTTTTTTGTACGATATATTGTGTTTAGTACTTTCAGCAATACTAGCAGAGAGGATCCCATTCTTACAAAAGTGTTGTTTTAAAAATGCAGGAGTTATTTATGACTAACTGTTATAGCTCTATCTCAACGTAATTATTCATAGCTCATTGGATAATTGATTCAATTACTGATTTTGAAATCTCCGTTTATCGAGTTCTAAAAATAGCTTCTTGCTTTGACCATACAAATAAACTTCCACAGGTTTTACGCATGCCTCCGTTTTAACAAAAGGCATGCTTGGAAATATATATTAGCTTCCAACCTCCGGGTTAGTCACTATTTAAATTAACACTCATCAAATTTATGTCATTATAATGATTAATTTTAATCAACAAAATACGGAAAATCAGTTAATACGTTCACTTACTGCAAAACACAAAATGATTTGATTATGCATTTGATGATTTCCTTTTGTAATGTTTTGTGAGCTATTGTATAATAAACATGGTTAGTTAATTAATCATTTGTCATTCACAACTAATGGCTAATTTACATAAACTGTCGCAAAAAATCTGCTGGCATCCTAATATCTAAATTGTTTTACATAATAACGTAGACAGCGTCTGTATAGTGCATGACTCGGCCTGTCATTTCAATATAGTTTTGACACTATAGACTAAGTTTTTTATTCTACAAATTAAAACGACTATTGCCCTTCTATCTACCGAGCCAACTATTCAAGAATATAAACTAAATTATAATTAAATACAACGCAATGTCACAGGATTGTTTGCCACTTTATTATGCAAATTAGACACATGGTTCATTCTTGCATACAGTTTTAGAACAAAAGAAATATTTTATAAGTGTCCTACCAAAAGAAAAATGATGCTTATTAAAAACAAATTTAATTAGACTTTTTGTCAACTTTGGTGGATTGTGGAAGATTAAAAAATTAATGATTATCAAATCAAATCATTTGAATACATTTATATTGTTGCAGTTTTGAAATACTTTCAATTTTTTGTAACAGGTTGAATGTTGAAAATGTAACAAATCTAAAAATCCTATTGCAACCATTTACTTGCCAGATTAATTAAAAATAAGGTGTAAAAATTAAAACAAATCAATTTTGTAAGCACAATATTTATCAATAACTATATTTAAAAACAATTTTTTTTAAAAGAATTTCTTTCTGCAGCAAAACAAGTGGCATCGCTTCGCAATTACCTATTGAATTAATTAGCAAACCTGTCATTGCGATTGTGATGAACGCATATTGAATTTACATTAGCTTCACCCAACTTTTTATTTTTGCAAACATTCCTGGTTTGTTATGTAACTTCCACCTGCGACGAGTAGCAAAACTTTTGATTTATGCAATAGTTATTGTTTTTTTTACACATTTCCAAGTTGTGAGTTTTTCAAATTTCATGTCAATTTAACAATCAAAAAAACTTGATGAGAGTGTTATGATTTTATTATTTAAACTTGACATGGGAGACAAATCTTAAATTGGTCATAAAATTTTCTTAAAAAGAATTGCTCTTTTTGTATTTTCTGCTTAGTACTTGTATTACAATATAAAACCATGCAATAGCTTTGCATGTTGTTGTTGCTTTTAAATATTGTATTAATCTTGTTTATTTATTAAAATCTGATATGCTAAATAATTATTAAAAGTAGCCAATACATATCACACGCTGCAAAGTTGAAACTGGAACAATAATCATCTCTTGCGGTACAATATTTATATACTGAATGACGAGTGAGAGAACTAATAAACCACAAGTACTAATTAGAGATAGCAAACGAAACCAAAATCTAAGTCAGTCCATCAATGTTCATGTTTCTTCTATGTTTATGTATGTATATTGTTGACATTAAAGCGATAATGTTTGTTTATTGAATAGAGAAACAAAATATCTGACACCATCTCTAAGTAAGTCCTTTGACCAATCAATCTCTCCTATTAATAATATTAAAATATACAAGGTTTACCAACGGGTTATTTTAGCGAGCGTGTGAGCAAAGCTTTCCCACACTTAGACGGAAAACTTCAAAGTTGTTGCCAAACATACTCAGTGTTGATTTACATGGATTTAAATCTTTTCAAACATGTTTCTATGTATGGTTCAATGGAATTATTTGTTAGCTAACAGTTTCGATGAAAAGAATCAATCAATTTTGTAGATTAATCTTCCTAATAGTATCTTGTGAGTGAAGGCTATAGTTTAACTAGTAGAATCTAACTTGTAGTATTATTGTTAATATTAAGTTTGAATAAAATTATTTTATGCCTTCGAGCTGTTCAAATTATTAACAAAGGCCTGCCAAATATATTTTTTGTTACATTCCAATGTAATGGCTTCTATCGTAATAATGTCATGTTTGTCATAAACAGTGCGAAGTGACACGTTCTAATCGTATTATCAAAATTCCGAAGAAAATTCAGTAGTAAATTTGAGCTCCGGTTAGGTTACTAGTTGTTAAGTAAAAAAACCTAATCTTAGTGAGTTATTTTCAGAAAACAAAATTTATTTTTTTGTTGCAATGTCAAATGCTGAATCATTTTTGCTGTCAACTTCTGCTTCCACCTTTTTAATACAATATTGAGTGACCTACATACTGTTAAAAAAAAATGTCACAAACTGTTCTAAGAATAAAATAATTTTGCTTGTATAACGTTAATTTCTTCTGGCACATTTGGATGACTCTTGTCAACTCTCATACCTTTGACACCGTAGCGTGAAATGAAATAAATTATTGTTGACACAACATTAATTAAATTAGGAGTTGCTTTTCCTTATGTAGTAACTAATATTATACAATATATGTAATACATTTTATTACATCATACTATTAAAAAAGGGTTTAAAATTGTGTTCTATTTATGGCGATTTGTGTGACCTGTTATTGTTGTTTGATACAATAGATTTGAGTAGAAATACGCAGATGTCTATGAATAAATTGTCTCGTGGGCTGAGATATCTAAGTAAATGTATGCATAGATATGCCGTAGTCCATTATACATGTTGTCATCAGCTATTGATTTGTCCAGCCATATTAATTGATTTCATGAATTGTATTTGGTGCATTTGTGCTCTGTTTTTGTTAAACAAGTTCATTTTACATTTCTAAAAGCAATAAAAAACACAATTCTAAAAGCATTTTCTGAAAATGAGTGAGTTCGGAAACAACTTTTCAAATATTTTGAATTAAATAGAAGAAAAGTTGTTCATGTGAAAACGTATTGGGTGGTAACCATATGGATACTTTATGGTGAGTGACATTGTTACTTTTTGTACAAAATAATTGCCAAGTATTTTTTCTGCGAAATATGCAACCACCGTGTTATAAAACATCAGTTTGTCTTTGACAACGATTGAACCTTGTGTGTGTTTTAATTATTTACCAATATTATTTTTGTGCTCGTGACTCGTGAGAATTGCTGATATTTTGCATCATCATGATGATGCAAAATATCAGCAGTTGAAGAATTCGTCAGTGATGTTGACCAGATGATTATGCCTAAAAATAGCAAAAATATTTGGCCGCTCACTTCAGCTCTTGTTGTTTGGACATTCAGTAAACAAAGAATTAAAGAGAACAACTGTGTTTGACACTATACACTGTGGTTTACTCCTGATATACAGTTGCAACAAATCTCCTCTTACTTTCATCTCATTATCTGCTGACAAGACAGCACCCTGCGGCGTGTGTCAGCTTTTACTAGCCTGAAAACTAGACATATCCTCATAAAAGTTAAGGGTTTTTACATCCGTCCCTCATATGTGCAGCAGCTTCTAAAGTGTTTAAATAGCCTACTTTTATAACAATACGGTTTTATTTACCAACCAACTCGAGCTAAAGTTTTTACACAGCTGTAATCTATACAACATTGATAATTAGTATAATATTAGAGTGTCAATTTGTACACATGTCAAATCTGGTTACACTATACCATGGGAACTCAGCTCTACTATGTATATATGTATATAACGTGCACACTTATCTTTTTATATGAAACGATAGTCAGTAACAAACTTAAATGCCATTAAGTACGTGTCAAAATATTGTGGTTAATTTTTCTTGGAGTTGTCATTTCTTTATTTTCTTTTCATATTGTATTGCATGAGATTTCCTTGCAGCCAGTTCAATAAAAGTTTAGTGCTTGGGCCTGGCAGTTTTGCCAGCATTGCGAATCAAAATATCACCTTAATCATTCGTTGATCAAACACTGATACACCAGTATCAGACGATATTTTTGCTCTAAACTTGATAACTGAAAAACATACCTAGCTAATTAACCTGGAGTATTTCTATGAACTTTCTATTTAAATCAAACAGCTAAACACGCTGCTTGAAATTTCAGGCATTTAAATAATAATTAAATGAATAATGAGGCAATATAAAAAACTGGGATGGTCAGTGTTGAAGAATAAATGAATATGTTAATTATTAGTCCAACCCTACCGAAATGTTGGTGTAATAATAAATGCATTGCCCTCATGTGTCACCCTACCCTATGTCAGAATGCTGTGCAAGTATGCGAGCTTGTGTGCTAGCCTCGTTCCTTGCTATTACACCAATCTTTCAAGTGATAAAGTGTTTAAATTCGGAAGCCCACCCCTCCGTGCCCTCCGTCACGGGCTACACAAGTCATATGTCTACCGCTAATTATTAAATTATTCTATAACTGAGGTTGTTTTGGGTGGAATAAAGTTTCCTAAATTGGATAAACATGGAGAAACCCTGGTGCAGGCGTGGATCGTGTCTGTCTAAAGGTTCCGCTATAAACGAATTAGAAAAATGCAAAAATATAAAAACTAATTGGTACGTTATGCGGTAAAGTGCTGATATTACGTTAACTGGCAGATTTGCCCTTTTAAGTGCACAGTTTATGAGCAGCTCGTTCAAATTTAGGTCCTTACAAAACATAAACTGAAAGCTAGTTAGAAATCTGTTGATCAGTGCAGCTTTTAAAGTTTCTCATTTGAAAACGATTTTGATGAAAGTTGATAAAATTTTATGCACCAATTTTTCGGTTAAATATCCCAAAGGCTTCACTCAGTTTCAACAATTTTTTGTTACCAGCAAGCTAAGAAAGTTCTTTTGGAAAAATTAAGATTTCAAAACTTTTCTTTGCGTTTATTTACCACAAATGTACTAGTGATGCAGCAATTAAACTATTACAATTGGTAGTGGTAGAATTAGCCGAGGTTGCATAGAGTAATTAAGCTCTAACAAAGATATATTAGTTTGCTATACCTAAAAGACCCTAGTATCAAGGGATTATCCCTGTTAATCTACCTTCATACAATAAGTGTCAGCTACTGTTTCACCTAGTAATCTTGTATTTTGTAAAATCTCAGTAATTTGTTGAAATTTATCAGAAAATTTTACATAATGCTTACATAGTCTTTTGACGGTTAACTCTTAAAACTAATTGGATTTAGGTACAGTTTTTCTAGATTTGGAGTTATCGTTTCGCTAAATGACATTAAGGTAAGGCAACTTCTCAAATTTTTGTCGAATAACCAAAACAGTGTGGCAAACGATTTTAAATTGTTGCTCAAAGACTAACTGATTCTAACAACTAGTTTTGAGATGAGACTTCCTTTATGGTTTTCTCAAATAGCAAGCTTGCGGCCATGTTAGTGTTTTAGATTGCGCTCTATTTGTTTTTGAAATACCATAAAGGGTGTCACCAGACGAGGTTTACATTCAATCTGTCAAAGTTACTTCTGCAATCAATGCAGTTCTTCCTTGAATGAACGGCTTGTGCTAAGTTAACGATGACTCATGATAATAAAGCAGAAGAGTAACGCCATAAACTTAGACTGTGATACATAACTTTATATTTCATAAATGCATCAATAAATGACAAAAGCAAATATGACTTGAGCAAACTGCCGTTTTTAAAACGGAACCAATACATAACAAAAGAAAATTCTGGTTTTACACAATGTGACAGCTGACAACTAAAAGCATGTGCTTCAAGTGTCATTCAACCTTCCCGCTACACAAGTAGATAAGCCAATCAACAATCAGTATGTTACAAACAGACATGGAGGGCTGTGAACAATTTAATGGCCCATCTTTGAGAATCGACAAAAAAAATTAGCACCGGAAAAAAGGACTTTTAAAATCCAGTATTGCATAAGGAAAAAAACAAAAATGGAACAGGCAACAGCCGACTACCATGGCCTCCATACTTCTGACTTTCCTTCAGACGTTGCTGATGGAACTGGAATTGGCATTGTTGAGGGTGCCATTGTTGGTACACGAGAAGGCATCATGGGTAAAAATACAAATGTTTGTGTCGGAGATAAAGGGCTGAGAGAGGAACAACTCGAAGTTGGTGATGACATGGATAACCTCTGTTGTTGTTGCTGTTGATGATGAAGTTGTTGCGCTGCTAGAATGTTTTCAGTGGCATTTTTAGCCATAAGTCTTTGCATTTCCTGTGAGCAAGGCATATATCCAGCTCTTGTGGGATCTAAAGGTTTGGGTGGAATGTTTAGGGGGGCTGCGCCGTTACTACTGGTTGTTGAAGGCTGAGAACGTCTTTGTGTGGCTATCAGTTTACGTAGATGGTTTACGGTAAGTTCTAGAATATCTGCTTTCTCTAGTTTAGATCTGGTATTTCCACAAACCAGATTCTTTAGTTCTTCTAGGTGACTGTTTATTCTTTCTCTTCTGCGTTTCTCTATTATTGGCTTCAATATCTGTAAGAATAATAATAATAAGTCATTTCCAGGGAACAGAGAAGCTTGCTTTATGAAATGTTGCGATGCCATTTTGTCATATTCAAGTTAGTCGACTACTTACCCTTCTATTGCTTTCTTTAGGCATTGTACCAATAGTTTTCATGTTTCACAAAATCAGCAGAGTGTTCTAATAGTGGACAAGTTGAGGAATTTACAGTCAGTGATAGTATGAACACTCTTTCAAATAAATCTCATACTTATACTCTCATTGTGTGATCTTATTGACCAATCAAGTCTCCTTAATTATATATACAGCCAATGAAACAACATGGCCATGCGCTGGAATGAGCCACTGTCCAATGAAAAGTCGTGAACATGAAGAATGCGCCCTACCGCAAGGCACACGCTGCGATAAGGCAAGCTGGGAAAAGCCCGCCTACTAAGTCAAATCACACCTGCCATTGCTGATAACGTTTGACAGGGTCCCATTCGTGGGAAAATAATTACATCATTGTGGCCTAATGAGGAAGGCAGCATACACGTTGAAGAAATTAGATACTGCTGCTGCTCTTTCAAATATCTGATACGATGCTACTGTATATCTCAATTTGCTATTATTCATGACTTTCCCATGATTCTAACTTACATGGCATTCTTATTGTTTAACCCTAACAGTGCACAGACTTCTCTTAATTCGTTGAAGGTGCAGTTTGTTATCTGACCAATGATGTCAAAAAAATTGTGTGAAAGTTTAAAAAGCTAACTTCTAACTAAAAGCTAGTAATACAAATAATAGTTGATCAGAGCATCTCTAATTTCTAAACTAATGTTCCAGCGCAGCTCTATGTCTAGGGAAGCATCAGGAAAAATTGCAGTGATCGCAAAAACAATTGTCTTTTTTAACTGATACTTCAGAAACAATGCTGCCGATATTATCCAATCAAAACAGAAAAAAGTCAAAAGTCACTTTTATGACTCGGTCGGTAATGATCAAACAAGTTCTGTCTACTTTTTGATGCTTAAAACTTCACAGATTAACTTGAGGTAGTAACTTTCTCACGAAACTACAAGGGACTATTATTTTCAAAAGGAACAGTCAAAATCCTTTGGACAAACTTCAAGTGATTAACCATAATGATTACACAAGAGCGGAGAGTATGCACTGCACTAATTCAATTACGACACACATCCAGCATGTAGGCCAAGCTCTGTTTGGGTGTTTGAAATGTATACATATAATTCCAGTGCAAAAGGAATTCAGTGAGCCCACTTCATCTATTGTGTTAGCAGTTTGATTATCGTGGGAACGCTTTCAAGTTAGGCACGAGACGTGGCACAGTCACACGAATTTCAATAGACATATGAATGGGTTAGAATAAAACGGATTATACACTGTAACATACACAGTTAAAGCTTGCTTAAAGTATTATTTGAAATGTGGGAACTTGCCACGGGCTTTGTCAGTCAATTGTGTCAATTTGAAAAAATTACGCATGATATAATCATCAAAATTAGCCTGCGAACTCTTTCAATACTTTACAATAATGGGCTAGTGTTGTACCCTATAAACAAGTTGAGAATCAAGGCTATGATGAATAATCCATGTAGACATGGTGCAATAAAGTTATAAATATTTCAGACAGATTTAATTCGCAAAGCGAGCTACAATTGTGTTATATATCCATGGGAAATATGGTTATAATTGGCATGTAAACAATCCATAGCTGCCGCTTCTGCTGCCACTACCTCTGCTGAGTCAATATGGTGCCGAGACGCTGGCCAGTGTGAGTCAACCACAAAGACCACAAAAGTGTGTGTCATGAATAGAAACACGCTGGGAGTTGGGATAGTTTTGGTTAAAACACCAGGTTGTAGACCGATGACTGGCTTTGTCTCCATTTCAATTAAAATATCACTGACCTGTGTAATGGTTACCGCTGGCAATGTACACCATATGCTGGGTAGAAGGGTTGACTGAACAGCAAAGCAAGTGCATGTGTGTTTAATACTTGGTTTGTTCTTTTAATTATTCAGCGTCTCAATAGAACCTCCAACCATTTTAATCATCACCAGCAAAATAATTAAATTATATTCATCTGAACCATAGTTTCGCTTTTTTATTTTTATAAATAATAAAAAATTTGACGTTAGATTTTAATTTATTTCAATGATTAAATATCAAATTAATAGTATACTACCATGAAGCATTCTCTTATTTGTCAATAATCTGGAATTGTCTGTATTAATAAAAATTCTTGAAGTTGTCTCTCTTTCTTCTAGGTCGAAACATGTCCCGAGGCTTGATATATTCAAGAAGGAACGCCTGCTATTTTATAACAGATCTAAGTGATAGAGAAAAGTGTCATTACAAAAAAACTACAAAAAGTCAGGCCACAAAGTTTGCGTCTGGATTAAATTACACCTTTATAGGAATGCACACAGAGTTGATACAGGGAATAGCTGCATGTCCCCATTGTTACTGTTCTGTGAAACTGGTTTGTTACAACAAAGTGACAACAGAAACATTAATCATATGTTTGTATGTATCATCGTATTAGTAATCCAATTTACTTAGCTGGATAGCAGATGTGCTCAGAGATAAACAGCATCGGTTTTGTTGCAAACTGTTTACATTTAGATATGTAGTAATTTACACCAAGTTCCCAGCAATGTCGTAGGTAGATAATTATGAAGTTTGTGGATCTCTGCACCTGATTAGTGATTACCAGAATTCTGATAGAATGTTCCAGTATTTGTTATTATAAGCGCCAGGGTCGTGTATTGTTGTAGATAAACAATGTAGTGAAGGTGTATACATCTACTTATATACAGATTTTTGTACTGAGATATTGTCATAAAAAGCTGGAAATAAGCGTTGGTAGTAACTGGTGAAGGGTAGTAACAGCTTAAATATAAAAGACGCGACTCTAACAGTTGGTCACAAAGTTTCGTTTGTCACCAAAAATACATAAAAGAAATATTTATGTTTGAATGAAAATGCGTAAATTAAAGCATGGATTTCCATGACAAAGCATTTGAAGTACATAATTACGATGTTTATGATAAATTGGCGGTGTATTGCTCAGTTTAAAAGAAGCAAAGTGCTTGAGATCTTGAAGAAAAAGTGGGCCTCTCCACATTTATTCCCACATGTTTTTAAGTAGCTATATAGCCTCAAGCTCTCATCTATTTCACACTATGTATAGCTTCAGTTCCATAAGCATTCACAAATGAACACTTGAACACTTTGCAGTGTGTCGGTATATTGTTAGAAGGTTTGACGCTAAAAGAGAAAAAGTTTCAATAGCTGTGGGAAGTCCTCATCGGCTGTTTGGCAAACAATGAAGCTGTAGATGGGAACTAAGATGGATTTGGGCCTGAAGTGTCATTGTCAAGCATTATCGTAGATTCCATTTCTTAAAGAAAAGGCTCTATATAGTTTATGAAAATCTCTTTAAACTATCAGAATTTCATTTTGAAACATTTGTGGGCGGCGCTAACATGATTAGGAAAGTAGAGGCGTTGTAAGGCACCTTCTATGGATATGAATTTTTTCCAGCCAGCTATCAAACATTGGTGTACAAAATAGGCTACCGTGTTGGTTGTGGTGAATGGATCAACTTGAAACTTGTGGCGGTTACACAAAAGACATGGTAGAATCTGATGGTTGTGTTAGCGTTTCGATGAGAGTCCGTACTGAACCTTTAATAATGGCTTCTAGAATTTAAAATTTTGCTGTTCAAATACTATTTTTGTCGAACGAATGATACAAGCTTGACGAAGCGTTATAGATCAAATCTCACAGTCACACTAATTACTGCTTAATTTTTTCTATAATATCTGTTCTCTTTGATTGCCACAGTTTAACTGTATCCAATTAGCTCTCTGTGTCAATGATCCACAGTTTTATGGGCTAGTTGGTCCGTTTATGTGTGAACTAGACAATTGAGTTAACTTTATTACAATCTGTTTTGTATTGTGTTTCATATTCTAAACTTTGGCATATTTTTTGCATCTGCAAAATCCCAGCCATAGAACTTGGCAAAGAAAGCTATGAATGCAGTTAACCCAGCAATTTGCTTTCAAGACATCAAAACAAAACAGAGGTAATAAGAATTGATTTAAAAAGGATAAGGAAAGGGAGTTTTCAACGTTCTACAAAAGCAAAAAATGTGTTGCTGGAAGTCAGTAATAACATCAACATATGAAAGTTTTAAAGAGTGGATTGTTGAGTGGAAGGTTAGCCTGTGAATAAGTTTGGATATGAAACAAGAATGCCGGTACGAGCCATAACTTTTCATTTCTTGCTTGACTGTGGAGAAATTATGGCTTTTTTACAACACATTCGTTATACAAAGTAAATCAAATGTGTAGAAGACAAAAAACACTTATCAACAATATTTTCCGTTTTTTTATTTGCCAATTTTACACTTGGCTGAACAAAAGTTTCTTTTGTTATGTGATAGTGTTTCGATTTGAATTTTTCTGAGTGCAAAAGTTTTATGTTTTCATTTTGTGTTCTGGTTTGTAAGCTGAGAATTCTGTGGGGATTATTGCAAGCATGCGTGGCCTTGTGGTAAGAGTGTTCACACTTCAACTGAGAATTTGGGTTTCAATTCCCAGCCATGCCTTTTATAACATGCTAAATCTGGTCAAAAGTGCACCGAAATGGTGGTACCCTAGCTTTGTTGCACTGTCCTTATTCACATATAGAAGCCATGCCCTACATGCTCAGCAGAACGAAAACAAAACAACTTCAGCCGGAGAGCTGCTCATTGTACCATAACTAATATGAGCAACTGTTCTGTTGGACAATTATTAGCCATAAAAAGATGCAAAAGATATGACTGAATGAGTCAATTATAGAGTTATCTCTCCTTCTAGAACTGTAATCAATGGTAACGTTTGGTGATGTTATATCCACATAAGAATGGGGTACTAGACTATGTTTTTTAATTCAGATATTTTGTTAAAACTCATTGTAATAAAGAAGTAAGCTTGTTTTACGACCCCATTTTATCGTAGTTAAACGCCATGCTATATGTGTATTATAAACATAAACAAAGTGTCTGTCACCAGCCGCTTATGTTTCATTTGTCACAGTTAATGCTCTAGATGAGGAGATAACTCTATGAAGTCAACAGTTCCCCTCCTTTAGCTAAGAGTTACAACATATTTTGAGATAACTTAGTGAAAGAATATCTTTTCATTTCTTGCTAAAAGTACGAAGTCTTCATGTCATTTAAAACACAATTTCCGGTCCATCAATAATTACATAAGATTGCACCGACTACATTTGTGTCTAGTGGTAGAGATGCAAAAAATGATTGCAATAAAAAAAACCACAAAATCACCTCATATTTTCTGTGAAAAACAAAAATGATCATAAACTACTTCCCACAAGTGTGGCAGGCGACAAACAGCATCCAAAGGCAGCAGTGTGACATACAATACACTTCACACGGGTGTCACTACCGCTGCTAATTTCACACTTCATTCATTGTCGCAGGACAAACAAATTATTCTTGTACCTCGCATGCTCTATCGCGTGTTCAGTTCTCGTTGCTAAGCAAGTACAGCTAATTTTCATAATACTTTTAGATTTCTTACTTGATTAGATTATGTCAAAATGAAGGTTTGGCAAGTCATCTACAGTTGCTGACACTTATTAGCTAACTGTCAGTTGAGAAGGAAGTGAGATATATCACGCACTATATACTTGTCAGCTTTTTAAATCTAGTATTGTTGGGAAAAGACGTCAGTTGTACAGGAAGTTGAACTAGAAGTAGTGTTATTCATTCAGCAATAGGAGTCATTTAATGTTTAAGCGAGCCAATTTTGCTCCAAACTGAATTTTGAACTGGTAAACTTTTAGCTAGGAGTCTGTGATCAAAAGTTCAAGTTTAGCTACTGGGTTGGTACACGATGATATTGAATGTTGTTGTTGTTATCATTTCCAGACATTTCCCCACAAAATCCGGCAATCCAAACAACAATTTGGGTTTGGCTCTTTCAAACTGCTTGCATCCTGTATTTAGTAAGAATAGATCTGAAATCAAATAGAGTTAAGGAAATGCAGAAACATTGTACCAAACTTTCTCTCATTTACTGGCTAGGACTAGAGAGTAGGTCAACACATAGGTTACCGATAAAACAACAAAAAGGGAAGTTAATAGACATACAATCGACATCCCCTCAGCATTGAAAACAAATGGACCATAAATTTTTATTTTTTCCTTTGACCTGGTTTCCACAGAAAATGCCATATTGGCTGGCATCATTACTTCGCTGCCAAAACCATGGTTAATTATATAACAATGTAAGCGATTTACTTGATAGCTTTGAAACGCCTTTCAAGCATCGTAGAGTTGAAAAAAAACTTTCGACCTTGTTGAAATTTAAAATTATATTGGTCCATAAAAAAGCGTGGCTGTACGTTGAATATGAATGATTACACGATGAGTCATAAGCAGAAGCAGTTTTTGCTGACATATCCAGGCCCTGCACAGTTAATGGTGTTATTTGGAGCTGACTAATTAAGTTAGCAGCGAGCAGCTCTTTCCCCAGGGGTGCTGCCTGGCATCCATGAGAAAGAGTTGATATTTCTTACCAGATACGCTGCCTTTTATGCTTGTGTGAAAATTGCATTCGCTGACTAACACGCAGGCTATAAAGGCTTCCCTACCCAAACATTAATGATGATGATTTAAAGTTGTTATAGTTGATTAGTACGAATCTGGTTCCGAAAAACTTTGATTAAAAGCTTGTAAGTTTGATATTATGCTTTAGCTCAGTATAAAAAAAATATGTTTGGGTTCATTTGCAGCGTTAAAATAATTAAAACTTACAATTATGATTATCATAATACTCACCAAGCCTTTATGCATAATGGAATTGAGAATAGAATTTTTTTGTCAGAATAAAGGTAAGCCGTAGCTTTTAACAAAGAAAAATGCTCTATCTATTAAATATTTATCAATTTCAGTTGCTGTCAAATGAGTTATCAATCAAAGAGAAACTTAGTATATAATAATATTTCCTAAAACCCTTCAAGGAGCAACAAAAACAGCTTGGTGCCAATGTAATCTCTTGTCCATCGATGGTTCTGTACCAAACAAAACAATCAGGCGATGTTGTATTTCTTCTTTCAATTGTGCTAAAGATTTTCACCTGCTTCGTATATCATTAAAGTTACATTAGTAATTGTTTATTTTATTTGACTCTGCCAATACTGTCAGCAGATCCTTACCACATGCTGATGTGAATCCGCAACCGCTGACAGGAGCGGATTTAAATTTCTAGTTTTCAATTTCATGCCATCACCGAGTAGCTACTTCATCTAATATTGTACTTTTCACACAAAAAACAAAAACTTTAAAATTTTTTGGATAAAACGGGATTTTAATATGCCGTTATTTGAACTACTAAACATTTGGATGAACCTGTTTTGTCACCACTGAAGCTCACCAACGGTGAGAAAAATTGATGAGGAATGTGGAGATGATGGATGTAACAGCTACACCTATTATCAGCTGCCGATTACAGTAATTAAATGTACATTGCGCTAAAATATCTCAGTGGAATTTGTAATTCTGTTTAATTCTACATTACCAAAACTCTGACTGTTTTTGTCTGCTGTTCATCATTGTTGATAACATCAGTTGGTTTCAGATGTTTGTTTTAACTGGTCTTTGAGTCAGCGCTGCCTTGTTAGTAATAAATACAAACAGTTCAAGTACATTACAGACACATACTGTGAGGTGATACGAGGCAGCGTGCTGCCATACTTGTCACATACGGTCACAAGTACAGCCAGGGATGGATAGAACAACAGCTATATTAACAGCTGTTGATTGGCAATCGCTATTTTATTACTAAATTGATTTAACAGTTGTAAAATATTTAAAAGCTGATAATAATATTGTCAGAAAAAAACTTTAATTATTTAATACTATATTGTATTATATTGTATATATTATATAGCCTGTTTAGATGTTATGCTCACTTGTTCAGTAACAAAATTAATTTAAAGTAACTTAAAAATCTGTTTTTAATTATTATTGTAACTTAATTTATTTGGTATAACTAAATGAACTAGTAAAAACTTAACAAGCTGTAATAAGGCGTGTGCGTATGTGTTAGTTTCTATGTTGTATGAAAGACTGTATTGAAGGGCTGTATGTATCCACCCTTATCAGTACTGATATAACGAGCACATATCAAATACCACAAGACAATTTTCCCACACTTTGCTCTAATCAGAGACAACAATAAAGGTATTATTGTGTAAGAAAGACCAGTTTATAGGCGCATGCTGGCTTGGCTTGCTGCCAATGACCTGATTTGATAAACTTTGAGCTCTGATTTGACGCAAATAGTACAATATCCTTAGTCTTTGATCCTGTGAGGAAACCTTAGACTTTTATTACTGTTTCGCCATCGAAAACTTGAATGTTATTCGTATCTGGTTATAACCAATAATAATTAAATTATTATCAAGATTCTTTTTACTATTACAATTATTTATTATTTATTTGATATTATGCGATTTGATTAATTATTCTGCATACTTACTGTTATTTCATTTATTATTAATATTATTATCTAATTATTTTTATTATCGGTGTCGGTTATTGTTTTTGATTACACTTTATTCAAAATATAACATAACACGCAATAATTTTTTCTAAACTAGATTAGCCAGCTGACTACACACACTGAATCAAGTTAAACTTTTTATTGCTAGCTGTCATTATTTGATGCAATTGGTGACCACTTCTCTTTGTTCAAGCTGTTATTCCCACAGTGACAAAAATTAACTTAACGGTAACTGCTAACAGATTCATCAGATGTAACAAAGTTCTGCTATCAATACACCCACCAGTTTGAAGCAGATTTTAGATAGCGGATAAGTACTGTCCACAGGAGGAAAATACTAGATTATTTGACAAAAACACTGATTCAACTCATAAAAACACTAACATTTCTTCTGGTTGATAGTCTTGCTTATATTTTTTTAGCAGAAAAACCTTAGCAGCTGAATCAGGTAATAATCACAAATTAACTGAAGATTAATCTTAGATTTTAATCTTTGCTATAGGATGAAAAGGGGTTTTGATTTTATTTAGAAGTAACTGCTAATTGATAGTTGCTTTTAAATTGTTTTATTAAAATATTTTTTGGTGTTAGTGTACTCAATTATCAACTGATTTCCTCCCGCTATTTTTATTCTCACACGCTGATAAGCCCTAGCTATCTGTGCAGCTAATACACTGTGATACTTACACAAACAAACTTGTAATTGATAAACAGATACACCGCCTGTTAAAGAACTTCATCATCAACATACTTTTGGAGCGTTTGTTGCTATTTTTACTTTAGTTTCACAGTTTTAGCAGATTTTGTCTGCTTTTAGCAACCACGAATTGATGATTATAATGATAGAGTAATTCATACAACAATATGATGATATAGCTGTCTTTGTGAAATGTTATATTTGGCAAATAAGTGTGGACAGAAAAAGGATGCGGTTTTTCTTAGCCTGATTATTTAATTATTTTATCCAGTGCGAGTGGTGCTTGATGGTACTTTTGTAGTTAACAAGATGTTTCAGTTCAAATTAAATAATTTCGCAACTTTTTCATTTTTGAGAGCTACAGTTCTTTGAATATAACCAAAGATGAACAAAGCAGATTTGGCTAAGCACTATCTACTAGCTGTCTAGCCTGATTGTTTAATATTGCATAATTTTTTTGATTGAAGCTTTTGTCAAAATAGTCTTATTTCTCACGCGCACAAGTCTTCAAATATTGTCAAAATATATATAGAAATGAAACGGTAGTAGAGCACAATACTTTAATAAAGAAAAATACAACTGAATATGCCTTCCGGTCGGAATGAAATCATGTTGTTCTTTGTTTCTACCTAACTGAAAATCTCTAAAATCGTCATACAGCTTTACGCTCAATAGAAAGCTGGGTATTAATACCTATGGACATATGTTTATGCTTGGTTGATGATTAGAAAAAAGCTCAAGCTTGGATCTCAAGTATCGAGGTTTTGTTTTAGTTTGTAAACTTGAGGAGAGTAGACTTACTTTATATTACAACTGAAAACAATGATAATAGCTTAACCATACTTTTTATTTTGAGATAAAAAAAAATAAATAAATACAGGCGTTTGTGGGACAAACCTACTAAAAGAAATGAAGACAAAGCATATTTTGGACTCCATCGAATTCTCCGTTGCATCATTATGCTCTGTTTGTTAGACAGTACATGCACAAATTTTATAAGATGAGAAAAATTTTACTGCTGATTTAGATATTGTGTTATCTAAACAATGGTTTGGTCTCGTGTGTAAAGTCTTCATTTGAGGTTTTGAGTATTTTGGGATGTTGATAAAGCCAACTGTCAGTACTTGTGGCGCAATATCCAACAATTTTTAATCATCAATGCTGACTTAATTAACATAAGAGTGGCTACATACACCTATCGAACTACAGCTACATTTGGCAAGATCTTAGTCTAAAGCTTTTGGTTGTTGATGATAGGCCGAGCATGTGGCAGCCATGGGAAAAAAGTTTTACATGTCCAATTAACAAGCTCGCACTCAGTAAAACAAAACAATACTGTCACTAAAAAATAATACGACCCTATCATGTCAAAACATTTCTCAAAGCTTGCTCTATGTACCGACAGATCTTGAATGCCAATTTGATGGAAATATTCTCGATTTAGCCAAAATAAATGTTTTCAATATGATTTGCATCACGTCCTAAACGTTGTAGGCGATTTTTATTGAACGCATTTAGGCTTGGTGACGCAATTTAAAATGCAAAAACCTTATATGAAGACAAATTTTGTAATATAAAGTAGTTAAGTGAAAGATGACAAGATCTAAGGTTGATTTCCATACATATTATAGGACTCTAATGTATCATGGAACGGTGTTTAATGTTCTACAAAGTTTAGGATTCATGAAGATAGTCGATCGAGGAAATCTCGGACATCGGAAAAATTGTTGGTGTTCGAAGAAAGTCGTGGAAAAAGTTAAATGTTGTTATGTAATGATGATATTTTATGTGATGTTGTATCAATAACGATGTATATTGTGGCATAGCTTGAGTTAAACATCATTTCTCACCTCTCGAAACCAAGTTGTGCCTTTTAAGCTACATGTACATCTACTGATTAGCTTCCGGTTTGCCCTTACCAATCGGAAATGACGACAGGTTGCTTCCCTATTATTTTCTCTACTTGCCATTCTTATGAAATACCGGTTAAAGCCATTGTATTTTATGCCATCGTTAGCCATAAAATGTTTTGAAACAACGAAGATGGGACGCTTAGGAACGACTCTTTTACATAAATAATTGTGCTTGAGAAATATTTTTATTGGAAACACGAAAACCGCAAGCAATGGTATGATTGGTCAAATCAAAAATTGTCTACCGATTTTTTAATGTGGATCAAAACCTGCCGATTACATCAAATAACATGCTACTCATTGTTTAGCGGTTTATCCGGAAACAGACGCTGCAAAATCACGCAGTTGATAAGCCAATTGGTAGCGAATCGGTAGACGTACATGGGCTTTAATTATTTAATTAATTATTATTATTTCCAAATTTTTTTAAAGAAAAGTTGGACCAATTTACTCCCTCTGGCTGCGCCTGTAATTAAAAGCTATTTCTAGTCATGCACACACAGTGTTTAATTTTACTACGATTTTCAGGATCACGAAGTGTAGGCAACTCCAAACACTGTATTTACTCTCAGAACATCCTATGAGGTTTCACGACAAGCTACCTTCAACTCAAAGGTGGTCCTTTCAGTCACAATAGCGTTTAGTGACTGTGAAAGGTATAGGTACTTTTGCTAGTACAATATCTTTTCCATATATTATTTTGAGCTTCATACCTACATTACTAATTGTAATGCTCTATTTTTGTTATGCAAAACGCAAGTGCTAAACTAGAGACTTGTTTTTTGGAAAGAGTAATGATATTGGTAGCTAGGCTGAAAGGAGCTGCTATACGATTGAAATGGAAGGTGCGGCACAATCTACATTGTTTGGTTAAGAAACACGTGAACAATACCAAGGAAGTGTTTACTAATCACACCAAGCAAAACACTGTATTTTGATAAGACTAGACTCAAAGTCAGTTGATAACAAACTTTCTTCATCGATTCAAGCCATGAGAAAGTTTCTCAAGAATGACAAATGCCTAGTTTTAATCATCTATCAAGGCTAGAGCCTGTTTCTTATCAACCTCGCCTGCGTACATTTTCTGTACACGACATTGTTACAATATAAGTGCCTATTTTTTGACTGCCTGATTAAGCCCATGGCTTGAAATTATTGCTTATCAGCATGTTACAAACATAAAACACATGGTTTCTATCAGATCACTGTCAAAGTGCGCTGAAGGCGTATGAGAAATCAACTTTTCCCACACTTGTTGAATGTAAGAGCACGCGACTTAGGCGTTTTGTGTAAACATTGCTTCTGAAATCTTTCTTAAGCATTTACCGTAAAACCTGTATTTTAAGCTTTTCCTACTCACTAGCAAGCAGTTCATTTGTTACTAAAGTGTAGCGCAAAATAAAAAACTTACAGTATATATAATGAAGCATAATCTGAATCATTGAATATGAAGAAGCTGAAATAGAATTAGGCTTTCGACTAGCGGATTTGTCATGCTGAGGCAATAGAATTAGTGCGTAGATGGCTACAAGCTATCAACAGCTCGTGATTTCATCTAATACTATAGTATTATCCATGTTTGCCTACTGGTATGTATTCCAACAAATAGCCTTTAACAAACAACCCTAATACGCACTGGCTATCAAAAGATTTGAAGTGTGTAACTTTTTTTTGCACCCTTACTTGTTGACAGAACACGAAGGAAAACCGTGAAAAAGTTATGGCAGTGTTTTTTCAATTTTTTTTCACTTTTGAACATACCAATTACAGACATTGTTTGGTATCGGAAAACTTGATTTTCTAAGATGAAAATACTTTTAATATGTTCGTAGAACAAATGGCAAAAAATACTTGTTTTCTTCAATTAATAGGCCACGTATGGAATGGAATGTTAGTTTTTGTCAACATTGTAATTTAATAAATATTTATGCGTTACCCAATAAACAAGAGAGAAGATAACTCCCAATTTTAAACATTAAAAATAAAAACAGTATCGGTCTAAGCAAACATAGTAGCCTATTATTGTACCAGGATTTTAAGATATTTCCCATAAATAAATGATGTTTTAGAGGATATACATTTATTAAAATGAAAAAATTGGATTCTGTCTTTTATTTAGTGTTCAGTCTCATTTGTGACCTACAAACAGTGTTAATAACCCGTTAACAATTGATCATCGATTATTTTTCTTCTGTGCACTACTTTTTGCTGACCATAGAATTCCAAGCAAAATGATTATTGATTATTACTAACCTTGTTTAGTTTTAATGTATATTATTAGGCAAACATTGGGCCTGAATATTTTTAGTGAAATGATTTTTTTTACTAGATGCTGTAAAATCTAAAAATTTGGATCATTGATGTATGCCAAGACAACTTCCAACTGTCCATATTTTGGAGTTTTCTATAGTGACAGGCATAATCAACATCAACATCTGGTGATATTTGCATTCTTGCAAGTGCTTTACTTTTTCTCAGCACAACGCGATATGGACAATCGGGATTTGTTGCGGTAGATGCGCTTCAATTTTGTATAGCCTGCTTGTTTATAGTATTCCTCTAGCTACACTGGGTGATGTAGAGTTGTCTTCTCCATCTCTATTTTGGTGCTCATCGAATTTTCACTAGCTCGCTCATTAATGTTTTCATTTGCGATGAGCCTGGGGTACATGATGTCAAGAGTTGTACAAAGCAAGTTGAAAGGAAGCGATGCACAAATTTGGATTTATGTCCTTTTGCAGGTAATTTAGCTCTTAGGCAAGCAAGATTTGGGATAAAATAGCCGAGAGCCTCACCTTACACACAAGCAGCACAATGATAAGCTCGTCATATTTAAAGGACCCAGGCTAAATTTTCTCTATAACGCTTCTTTGCATATGACATTAGATCAAGGAGTTTGATTAATCTAATCAAACTCCTTGATCAGATCAACAACTCCAAAAAATTACTCTAGCATCCACTAAATCGTAGCCTAGCTTTTAAACAGCAGTATGTGTATGTGGGAAATTGTAAAACTCCCTTAATTCTGTGTTCAATTTTTATAGCAGAAGCTTTTTTATTCAAGGCTATTAGAAATAAATTTGCTGATTGGTTTATATTTATCCACTGGTTGGTTTACCAACTAGTCATTTTTTCTTTCGGTTCCAACAAAAATCATTGCACACCCTCTGAAATGTGTACTGTAACTGTGAAATATGCTGATTTGTCAAAGACTCTCTTAACATTCTTGCCCAAGCACGAGTTAATATTTCTTTCTATTTACTGCTTTGTAAAGAGGTTATTTGGAGTTGGCTGCACGGAGCAGACAAGCCCAATAAGATAAAAATATCCTGCAAACTCAGTTTTACGCGACTGTTCTGCAAGAGCATTGTGAAAACGACATCCGATTGCAATATCAAAGGCTACATTGGATCACGTGGCATGCGAAGTGGCCATATTGGGAATCCAAAAGCTAATAAAAAAACACACTCGTACCTTCTTCTCTCCAGTTTTGGTATGTCTTGTTCATAACCTTTCTCTGATGTTTGGCAATCCAGCGGAATGAATGGCTTAAAACATTCAAGAAGTCTTCCTGCGTATGCTGACAAACTTGGATTGCATAATGCACCGTAATAAATGAATGAATAATAATTATTGATAATAATAATGAATAATAATAATATTATTATTTAGATAGTGCAGTGAGAAGTTTTAGATTTTGTTTTATAATTAAAATTGGTGGCAACTTGTCTAGTTGAAGCTGATACGTTCATTGGTTCTAAAAAAAATTGGCTCAAATTTGATCAACATACTAAAAAACGAATTTAAAAAAAAGCATAATGTCTTAAAAATCACATTGTTTACGGTGGCAACGTGACCGCAGGCGGATCACCCAAGCGTATCTACTAGTGCAAACAATATACGGGCCTATATATATATTGTTTGCGTTTATATATATGCGTACATCAAAACCATTATCATGACGATTGTAATTTGCTACCAACCAATGATAACAATAATTGCAATTGTTCCCTTTATTTAATAAATAATAATTAATTTAAATACACAGCAACCAGAAAAATAATAATTACTCTCAACCGATTAGTAATTATTACAATCAATGTGTTATTAATTAATATTATAATTATTATTTTTTCTAATAATATTAAATTAATTGTTAGTAGAAATGTGAAAACAGATTTATTTTCAATCATTATTATTGAGAAACTGCAAAAATGAGTATGTTTTGTCAAACTCACACTGATAGCAAAATTAAACTTTTCAGCGTTGAAATTATAACATTCATTTATTTGGACAAATAATTTTATTATTATTTACTAATTCGGTCTCAGTTGATAGCCAGTTGATAATTTTTATTAACGTAAAACCATATCAATGTTCATTTCCGCCCGCAATATCAGCGTATTATGGTCGGTGAAATCTCACGCTACTGTAGAACTTTTAAAAAAAATATTTCTCTTACCCTTTTTCAGAAAAAAATTAATTTTACCCAATAAGTTTCACCAATTATTCAAAATAATACACCACTAGATAGCTAACATGCATACACATGAATGAAAATTAACAAACTGTCAAAATACCATTCTGAGTGCTGACAGATTTCCGTTGAAGTATACAAAGTTTGAACACATGTAACTACTACTGAAACGGGTCTGCAAGGAAAAAATCAAGAGAATCCTGTGCTGTAAATGATTGGCTATCTGATGAATTTTAAACTTTGGCGTTAGTAACCTTAGTTCCAGAAATATTAAAACAATAAAAACAAATGTTTATAACCTCAGGGTACGACAATTTTTTAGACTGCGGTTTTGGTAGGGTCACGTGGTACCAAATTCAACTCGTTGTAGCGTCTATATTATTAATTATTATAATAATAATAACAACAAGTCAATGTCAGCAACCTCCCCGACATTTTTTTCAATTATTATTGTTAAATAACTTAATAATTATTATTTATTAATAATAACTACGTGCCATTATTATTTATTGTAGTAGTAAATTAGATTTAATTAGCAATAATTATAATCATTTATTATTATAATAATTAATATTATATATATAGCGTCCACAAACTGATCACGAAATATGACGTATCACGTCAAAAGCATCGATATAAATATTTGTAGCACCTATTTTTTTTCAGTTTCCAAATATTCGGGAATTACTAAATTTTTAATAACTTGGGACCACAGGCTGCTAGAAACAAAATTTTAAAAGGGTTTAGTAGGATACAATATGCCGAACAAGATTAACCAATCACTGCACTTCTTACATATCTGTAGTTTTGGGAAAAATTGTCTGGAAATGACGTTGTAAACGTGACTTTTCCCAGTGCGCCGATGGACCATATGATTGTAGTTTATGATATATCACTAGCCTGTCTTATTACCGACCTGTTGATATACTATTTGTTATAGATCCTTTACATCTGGAGGTAGGAAAATAGATTTAATAATTTCCTTGCCAAATAAAAACGTAATTTTTTTTAATATATATTATCATGAAGCAATTAGTAACTAACCGCAAATTAATTACGCTCGCTTGGTCTTGCGTCACGGATTTCACTCTAATGTATCAATAATGAGGCGTAAAACTAACCGCAATGCGAACATGAAACAAAGTAATTTTTTTGCTGAGAGGGTCATTTTTAAAACTCATTTTCTCAGTAACTATCAATGAGAGACAAAAAAGTTTACTACTATTGTGACTGCAAGATATGGTTCTACGCCATGATATGTTTTTTAACGTCCCAAGGCTGATTTGAAAATTTCACTTGTGCTAGCTAATATATAATATTATTATTTATTGTAATAATAATTATTATTCAAACAAAATTTAATTTTGTTTGGATAATAATAATTACTATTATTAATTATAATACAATAATGATGAAAACCACCATCACTACTACACCACTACAACAAGTAAACTAAATAATTTTAAATTATTTAGTTTACTTGTTGTAGTGGTGTAGTAGTAGTGATGGTGGTTTTCACCACCAAGAAGTTTCATAATTATTATGAAACTTCTAATATATATATTCTCATTAGATTATGATAATATAATATTTTTATGAACAAGTGTGTACTATATTATTTTATTATTTTGAAATGAACAATTTTTTTTTCTCTAATATTTATAGCATGCATCAGCTCGTATATTAATTTGTTGTCTATCCATTGGTGCAAGAATTATTTGTGTAGCACCAGTGGACTGGTTGCTTCATAAAAATGATACGGAAAAAGTACCTTTGCTTAAAAAAACATGGTTTGTGGTCCCAATAATAATGTCAAGCATTGCTGACATCGGTATTGTTATAGTGGAGCAAACTCAGCGATGTGTGACGATCAATGGGTTTGCAATGATTCGGTGGGAGCTAGTTAATGATAAGATTGTTTTTTTTTCGGAAATGTCTCACAGGTAAAGTTATTTTTGTCTACTCAATGGGATTGCTCCATGATAAATAAAAGTTTACCACTCGTTGTTCGCTGAGAAGTTAAATGTAAAGAAATTGAATCATCGATCATATAACCAAAAACTTCAAGAACCCATGGTGCAACAGGAAATCGCCAGTTTACAATGCATTATCACACCAATTTTTTCAAGTACCCAGCTATTTAGGCAGTGCAATGATTGGTCAAGCCTGGGCAGGATATTGTTTCCTCATTATAGCTTCTGGCGACGAGTTATTAAAAAATTAGTCACGCAGGAATATTTTAAAAATCAAACGAACCGTACGGAACAAATTTATATATAAATTCTCTGTCTTAATACACGCTAAGCTCGCATGAGTTTTGTACATGCTGTATTATTCTTATGGAAAAAATAATGTTTAAACATAAACTATTCAATGGTTTAATTATTATTATGATGAATCGAATCTGGTTGTAAAAGAAAATATTATAATAAAATAATAATTAATACATAAATAGTATTTTTTGTAATGATAGTTATAACTAATTACAATAATTATTATTTAGCGAGCACAAGTGTAATTTTTTAACTTATTGCTTACAAGACTCGAGCACGCTCGGGTTGTGCACATTAAATCAGTAATTGTCTCTTCATAATTGCCTTGTTAGCGAGGAAAGAGTAAGGTCTTGTGTTCTGGTAGCATTCTATTCAGAATCATGTACTCCATTTTTCTAAATTATCACCAATACATGGCCCAAGGGCAGTTTTGACTTGAGCAATTTTTTTTCTTTTTCTTAGCAACCAGCCATGGCTCACAAATGTTCAGTGGATGCGATTGTTTCATTTCTGAATTTTTTTTCATGAATAGATTTTGAGTAACTCAAGTTTAAAAACACTGAAATCATCATGTTTTAAGCATAGTGACCAGATTTAGTGAAATTTTGAGCAGGGTAAGGGTGGTTATTCGTTGTAGTAATAATTATGTATTATTACCAAAATGTTTTTTTTTCATTGAGATTTTTTTTATTAAAGAGTGTTAGCACAATTTTTTTCAAAACGAAAGAAATACCTGGCCTATTGCCGATATTCACCAAGTTTCATGAATATTGGAAATGTTTAGGCATATTTTTGAATTTTTTGATTTTTAATTTATAACTATTACCAAAATCGTAAACATTTTCAAGGCTAATTTTTTTCAGTCAAAGCGGCCACGGATGTTAAAATGAATATGATTTTCAGAATCCCCACTGTCTGTCGGTCATTTACACCAGTTTTTGTCATTCAAACTAGTATAAGGTTGTCAATTATTTATCAATAGCTACCGTTGTTTTTTTTATTGTTATGAACAGCAACACAAATTTGGGGAAAATAAATGAAGTATTTAAAATGTTTCAAATGGCCAAAAAAAGTGCACATTTGATAGAAAATCACGGAAACATCTTGGCAGTCTTTTGTGGACATTCAAGCATTTGGAGTATTTTTTACTCTAGTTCATAAAAGCGAATTAGTTAGCCATTACTTGTGTTGCGCAATGGCATTCTTGTGGTTTTTGATTGTGGTTTTGTGGGTTTTTTTTAAAGCAAAACCTGGTAAATTAATCATTTTAGATCAAAATTTTACTATATTTCCATTGTGATTTTTTTGTGTCGGATGAATATTTCTCCTGTAAAATGCAAATCCATGCATCGCTTTCGTTTCGTGTCGCAATTAAAGTACAGAAGCGTGGATGGAGGATTTTCTTTTTATTTTTTCTGTGTCCATGATAAAACCCATATAATTGTTTAGCAGAGTCTTATCTTTCTTTTGTTATTTGTTTCATTGCCGTATCTGCATTGAGTGGGCTGCGAGAAAATAATAAAAAGACGCAAAAAAAAAACCTAACACGAAAACCACAAAAAGGGTCTAGTAAATAATGTGCTAATAAACGCTATGCTGGCATGAGTTCTGTACACGCTATATTAGAGAAAAACGGGCAGCCTAAAAAACTGTTCAAACCGTGGGGAAACCCCAGTTAACTACGGGAATTTCCAGAATTTGTCCATTGTTTTACATAAGCCCGCGATAATTATTTTTTGGGATTCTCCAGTAATAAATTTTTTACACAGGTTGCTCGTTCTTCTCTATTATTAAAGTATGCCTTATTATTATTGATTAATAATTATTTAATTAGTATGTTGTTGTCAATTATTATTGTTACTGTACAACCCGAAGAAATGAACCTACGATGAAGTTAAACAACATTTATCCACTGCAGCTCAATTTTAATTGGCTCAAACATGGGGAGATATGTGATGTGATAGCACCCGCAATTACTGAATTATTTTTTTTTCAACATTTATGCACCGCTCAAAGGTCATGAGTGAGCCTTTTCAAAGAATTGCAATTGATTAGAATAATAAAATAAATAAATCAGCAAAACAGTATGCCAGTGAGTAGTTAAGACATTGCTGTTGGGGTTGTACTTGTCAAAAATTCATTACATTTTGGTATCATTGTATTGATAATCATTAGTCCTGGGACTTGATCGCGTTATTTTCACGATTAACCCGATCAATTTCCCCAAAAGATTAACGCGATTAAAAACAATTATCTAATTAATCTCCATCAGTAGCAATAACATTTTTTCCTTTGTAGTGACTTGTTTGTTTCACTTTTTTATAATTGACAATTGCAATTTTGTTTGAATAATGGCAGTTTATCATTATTATTGTTTGTAATGTGGAAATAAAACACTACTACGTGATTACCGTTACGCTAGGCAATAGTTAGTAATGGCCTGCCCTGCAAGCAGCAGACACGCTTTGTGAGTCAGTAGAAGTTACAAAACAACTGAGCCGTGCACTCAAGCATGCATTTGTGACTGCAAGTCTAAGCAAACAGCTCTCATTCACAAGCACAAAACCTAATTAAATGGAGTATTCACAAGGATTAAGACAGAGACACAGTGAGTGAGCCACGCCATGTATGATTGGTAACAGATGATGAGAAGACTGGCTCAATTTTTTTATCACTTCTATTATTATTGCACAGCCAGTGGCTGTACAATAATAATAGAAGTGATGAAAAATGTACAATAACAATAATATGATAAATGAACAAAGTAATTTTATAAGCAACAATAGTAAATGATATAATATTCTATAGGTGATCAATGAAAATGCTAAATTCAGTGATTATGTTAAATAGTAATATACTAGTATCAGCAACTAATAATATGAATTAAAAATAATAATTAATAAGTAGAAATTGAATAAACACAAGTATAAACACATATAGAATTAATGTGCATTGTTTTATCTTTCAAGTGTACCTTGTCTATGACTGAAAATAAATTCCAATCCACCATAATGCAATCCCATGCTTATAATTTTTAATAGGTGCGGAAAAATCAGAACTATATATTGGAAGATTGGAGCTAATTATAGATATCTCGCAGCAGATTAATTTTGCGATTAATTAAGATCAATAAATTTGAAAACAAGATTAATCTTGATTAAATTTTTGAACCATGGCACAGCCCTAATAATCATGTGGTCTATTTTTCTAAATTATCACTAATACATGCCCTAAGACTAGTTTTGATTTTTACGATACACCGATACATCCCCATTCACATGAATCCCAGCAATCTCGCAGCGCAACCATGTCGCACAAATTTTGGATTTTTCCAATATTCGCACGAGCTCGCTCGCCATCCCCCGACCTGAATTCACATAGATCGCAGTGGGAGCGCAACTCCTCGCACGTGACGTACGACGGGCTGCTACATGTATGAGAAGCAGGCCTAAGGTTGTTAATTATTTATCAATAATCGCCATTGTTTTTTATTTTTATTACCCACAACACCATTTTGGGGAAAAAATACTTAAAGTATTTAAAATGTTTCAATTGGCAAAAAAGTGTAAACTTGAAAGAAAACCCACTGAGACATTGTCTTGGCAGTCTTTTGTTGACTTTGAAGCATTATGAGTATTTTTTTTCTCTAGTTCATAAAAACCAAGTAGTAAGCCATTACTGGTGTTGCGCAATGGCACTATTGTGGTTTTTGATTGAAGTTTTGTATTTGTTTTTATTTTGTAAGCAAAACCTAGCAAATAGATAATCATTTTAGCACAAAATTTTGCCATCTTTTCCTTTCTGCAATTTTTTTGTCTTGGAAAAATATTTCTCCTGTAAAATACAAATCGACCTCGTTTCGTGGTTTCTCGCTGTGTCGCAGTAAGAGCCTAAAAGGGTAGATGGAAGAACTTTTTTGATTTTTTTTGTTTCCATGATAATGCCCAGATAATTTTTAGCAGATTCTTATCTTTATTTTGGTATTTGTTTCATTGCTGTAGCTGCGTTGAGTCGTCTGCTGGAAAATAACGAAAATATGCAACAAAAAAACCCACGAAAACCACAGAAAGCGTCTAGTAACCAATGTGTTAAACTGGTTTTTACGGTTCAAACCAGATTTCATGGTTGAAATAGTTTTGAATGCAGTCAATACAATATTTGGTCTGCAGCTATGTCTGCGTTCATTTCTGTTGACTTTCATTCCAACATTTTTTCCAATTAAGACGTTCGTGTACAATTTAATGGGTTTATCATTTGAATGAATGAAATTGTATCGTCGACCTACATAAAATAAAAAACACAAACTGCAACAACTGTATTACATCGCTACTGCAGGACGCAAGTTCATTGGTATTTTTAAGTATTACCCATTGGAGAGGGAGTAAATAAATACCAACTCTCCTGTTTTGTTGAGTGCCAAGTCGTTTTTTGCTATTTATAGCGTTTTATTCCAAATGTGGAGTTGTATCAATTGTACATGTGTCTCCTATTTTTCAATAAACATTCTTCGATTTTTTATTTTATCAATTAGCTGATACTGAGCTGAAAAGTTAGGTTTGGGCATAAATAACCTTTGGAATAACCAACAGAATGAGCCCAGCGCACCAGTAAATGCTATGCAGCAAGCTAGTTACTAGTCGATTTGAAAATATTTGAAATAATTAATGAAAAAGAAAAACCATATAATATAAACCATCAAAACCAAAAAACCCAAATTTGACTGGTTTAAACTGTTTGGTTCAAACCAAGCCAACCCGACAATAAATATTGATATAATAAATAGTTATGATAGTAGGTATATTCGCGACCTGGATCGATCTGTACAATAAATTTAATAAATAATATTTTTCGCAATTTATTTAATGCGAATGGGTCGGTAGCAATATTTTTAATGAATCGCAAAATACCATCCCCAAGAGCAACAAAAATTAATTTTGCGAGCCATACTAATAGGTTGCGAACACTACCGATCCATAACATAAAAATTAATATATACCCAGTGTGGGTGACGTTTGTTTCAAAGCAGTTCATTCTCGGCTTAATTTATTATTATTTTACTGTTATTTATTATTAATTATTATACATGTTGTTTATTTTTATCAATTATTATGATTTCCATGTACAATATTGATATATTGGAAATAGATTGATCACAATAATGAAAAACGGAGCTATTTTGTTAAAACAATAAAGATAAACGTTATAGTTAATCAAAAATGAATTGTTTTGAAGTAGACGTTGTCAACCGGACAAGTGTAAAGCTGTTTATTCTTTGACTCGCTACCACTATCTGCTACTTAACGATGCATCATGCTAATAGTATCAATGAGGAATCAACGACACAATAACCGTCGCTGATGCATTGCTTACACATGTGAAAATAATTATGCTCGCTACAATGCACATTGGATATTTATGCCCTCACGTTTGATCCGGGTCGATTCGATGGATATTATTTCTTATTATTATATAATAAAAATTAAACGCTTGGATCGATGCGTTCGCTGCCAACTGATGTGGATCCCAAATATGATTAATCGCAGATGTTCATCGATCCAGGTGGCGAATATACTTCCTGTAATTATTAATATAATAACATTATGAGTAATATGGATATTTTCAGACATTTTCTTCTACTGTTTTACATTGTAAATCAATTTTAATAATAGTGACAAGCTGAACTATTGTAAAAATTATCATTTCAGCAATTCTTATACTTATACTAGTCATCAATATAATAATAAATGATAATCATATACAATAACCAAGTTTGCAATGTTTGTTTGCCAAAACTATCATCAGTTGGTGTAATCAATTATTGTCATTTAATGGCAATGGTCGTACTACCAACAATAATTACTGATTTACCAATATTGACAATTTTTTGTCTAGCAGAAATAGCACGTTTAGAACGCATTGACTTCATAAGATTCATGTTTTTTAATTGCTAGGCGAAAAATGATCTTGGATCGTTGTTACATTTCGAGACAAATTAAATAAACTTCTATTAATTTAGTATTCATGAAATAATTCACAGGTTACCAAAAATGATTAATGATAGTTAACAAGAGTTCTATACTCAACTATGTGAAATTGAATTATTGTGTTTTGTATTTACTAAGGGTAGTGTTACCTTTTTTTCAAGTTTCAGCAACAAGTATGACAGTTTTAGAATAGATTGGGTTCATTATCTTGTAACATGAATCACCTTGGGAAGTATGCTCAACATGATTGCATTTTAGTCACTTCACTCTTTACGTATAGATTATATTACGATCTCACATTGTCCTTTTAGGTGAAAATCATTGCAATGGCAGACACTCTCAAGTTCGGACCTGAATGGTTGAGGCAGTTATCCTCCGGAGGAAACATGACTTCTCCCCCTCCATCTCCTTCGTTTGGGGGCAAATATAAACTCGCAGAAAATCGGTATGGGCGAGAGGAGATGCTCTCTCTATTCACTCCAAATCCAAAGGTATTTCATTTTTTATCTTCACTGCAGAGATGTTGTATCATCTACTAGCTTCAACTTTCATTATTCATTTTTTATCTTTGTGGAATAGATAAGTTTGTTGTAATGTTTCCACATGAGCGAGTAGAAGTTGGCACAGTTGCTTTAACTTTCATTATTTTTTTCATTTTAGGTTGCTATTTTGAAGAGTTTCTATTTTGAACATCTGTGTCTTTTCTAAAGTTACTTTGCTCAAAGCTTTAATTGTTTATTGATTTAATTACCAAGTAATTTGCAATGGTAAGATTCAATTTCCCGTTGATGCAGGGGTTTATAAAGTTACTTCATTTTCTTTCAGAAGGAGCTTAGTTTTACTTAGTGCTGAAATATGATTCTGTGCGCCAGGGAAGCGTAAGCTAGCGTTTCATTACAGTATCACATGTACTGTTGATTTTGTTTTAAGATTTCTATTGCGCGTTTTTCATTATTTCAAACTGCTAGCTTCATTTCACTGAAAACTAGATATGAGATTTGTTGAAGTAAGAATCTACTGAAATTGTTTATTTGTCTATGAATTTAAATGAGACCTGTGGAAAATATTATAGGCCACATCTTTTGTCATTAATGGCTGAAACGTCATAGTTTTTTTTGAGTTGGCAGTTCAACTTCATGGCAACACTACCCTTCTTTAACATATAGTTGATGGTGTATTCAGCTGGTCCAATATGTAACAGATGTGAATTGATTGCCGTAACACCAATTGTTGGCTGGTTGCAGGCTCCCGATGACCTGAGGTTATTCTCCAGTATTCTGGTGGAGAGATGTCAGGATCCTATGGCTATGATAACTCCTACAGAAGATGAACAGAGCTTGTTGGCGACCAGCGTCAATAGCACAGTAGCCCTCCGGTTGGTGTCATTTTGTCTGCACTTCTGATGTTTGTAGTGATTTGGGAGTTGTCCTCCCATAACAAAGCATTATCTCCGAATTCTAAAAAAATTTGTGAAGTCTGAAATATTAATGGCATTATATCAGACTTTTAGTCATTCTTGCTCGTTTTTTGTGTTTCTAGAAAATTAGCGTATCCGTTTTATAAAGAACAAAAATCGTTATTTTTTCGTTCTTTGCCAAGTTTCTACCAAGTTACATCTGATTGAACTGCTGCATTTATTGTTGGCTGTCGTGGTTTATGATTAAAGTATGTGTTGTAGGGCGGTTATGGGGCGAGGTGGCTCCAGTGACCGTGGGCCACCCGGGATGAGGGGCTTATCACGGGGTGGTATGAGTGGGAGAGGTCGTGGTAGAGGACGCGGTGAGACGTCTTCTTTCTATCAGAGGGGAGCGTTTGATGAGTCAGTAGCGGGCAGAGGAGAGAACAGTAGAGGCAGGGGTGGTAGAGAAGGGTAAGTCTCTCTGGTTTATGTTCCTTGTACACAACGCCAACTCCTCGTCTCTTTCACCTTGTTTACAGTATGAACATTTATTGAGACCAGTCACAGATGGACTTTGTGCTCACAAACTTTTGTGAAGAACAGCAGCTTTCTAATTAAGCATCTGCTTTGAGTATCTTTTAGCCCTGGAGATTGATTATTCATCACTAACTAATGCAAAAAAAATATTCACGGACAAAAAATTTACGAGAATACTTTATGGCTTTTTTGTTTATTCATGAATGTCACTGCTAAATTATCTGCTGAAAAATATTGGCTGCTGACTAAATGATGCTCTTGCAGAGGTGCGACAAAAGTGATTGAGAGGGATTCATCTGGTTTCCTGTCAGCTCGTACGTTTGATGAAAGTACAGACCGAAAGTCAAAAGATCCATATTCTAGATCCACTGCTGCTTCAGGTGATCGTTGGAGTGAACTAAGGTCAGCTCGAGCTGAGTCAGGTTAGTAACAGTTAATCTTAATGGTTGCAATGTTGTTAAACCGGCCACCTTATTGGTTGGGAACTTACTGTATACGGCAGTCCTCAAAGCATTCCGAGTGTATTTTCCGATTTGATCTCATAGATATATTGGTAAGAGTATGTGAAAACTACTGATAATGGACATGCAACTCCCTTTGGCGATGTTCAGGAAGTGGAATACAGTTTTTCTAGCAAAAATTTAAATAAAAAACAAATTTATTAATGTTATTGAGTTATAATAGAATGGCTCCGTTGAGTGTATGTTTATGTATGAATGTTGGGTGGTGAGTAGTTGTTATTGCTTAGGAGGGAGACCAGGAATACCACCAGAGCCTCAACCAGATGACCCCAGCCAATCACCAGCTGTTGTGGAGGAGAGAGATGATGATTGGAGAAGGGCGAGTAAAGACAGACAGCGTTAGTATCCAATACCACACCCCCGCCTCTACCCCCCCCCCCCCTTCCAACCCCTCCCCCCCCCCCTTCCAACCCCTCCCCCCCCTTCCAACCCCCCCCTCCAACCCCCCCCCTTCCAACCCCCCACCCTTCCAACCCCTCCCCCCCTTCCAACCCCTCCCCCCCCTTCCAATCCCTCCCCCACCCTTCCAACCCCTCCCCCACCCTTCCAATCCCCTCCCCCACCCTTCCAATCCCCTCCCCCACCCTTCCAATCCCCTCCCCCACCCTTCCAATCCCCTCCCCCACCCTTCCAATCCCCTCCCCCACCCTTCCAATCCCCTCCCCCACTCTTCCAATCCCCTCCCCCACTCTTCCAATCCCCTCCCCCACTCTTCCAATCCCCTCCCCCACTCTTCCAATCCCCTCCCCCACCCTTCCAATCCCCTCCCCCACCCTTCCAATCCCCTCCCCCACCCTTCCAATCCCCTCCCCCACTCTTCCAATCCCCTCCCCCACTCTTCCAATCCCCTCCCCCACTCTTCCAATCCCCTCCCCCACTCTTCCAATCCCCTCCCCCACCCTTCCAATCCCCTCCCCCACCCTTCCAATCCCCTCCCCCACCCTTCCAATCCCCTCCCCCACCCTTCCAATCCCCTCCCCCACCCTTCCAATCCCCTCCCCCACTCTTCCAATCCCCTCCCCCACTCTTCCCCTAGTTCAATCTTGTTTTCACATGCTTATCAATTCATCAAAAACTGAATTATCGTCATTTTTCTCTGTTTTCGACTTTATGACTTGTTTATTGTATCAGCTCATCCTCCAAGCGTCATGCATGTGCTAGTATATATATATATCTCTCTTTTCGGTCTAAGCTTCCTGTTTCCTGTTCCATCTTACATTTTTGCAGTTGAAAGCCGACCTGATGATTGTGCCTAGAACTCTTTTCCTTTTCCATCTTTTTTCTAGGCACCTGAAACAATTTGTAGTCAGCCAATAGTTTTACCATCTTTCACTATTTTATCTCTTAGCATCTAGCTCCTCGATTTTTTCTTGTCGAGCACTGTTTTACTTGCTTCAGTCTTGACTGGTTTTCTTTCCTCTCTCGGCACCTAGTATTAATTATTTATTATCTATTTATTTGATTGTTTCTATTTAGTCTATGCCCCTGTGCACACCTTGTGCCCCATCAGCCATACAATTTTACTAATATACATATATATATAATCCATTCCCATGAAATTCTGGAGGTGCACTAAGAAAGTGCCAATTATTGACGGCTTGATTCATTTTTATCCGTCCACTTTTACAGCAAGGGGAAATTGGAGAGATGCTAAGCCTAGTTTTGACGACGACACATCACCACGTTATCCACGAGGTGGTGGTTTTAAAAGACAGACAAGCTATGATACAAAGTCTCGGCACCACGAAGGTTGGTTGCTGATTGTTGCAGCACTGTATTCTTGTTTCATTTAAAGCATAGTTTGAGAAGCAACCTATAGCATGAGCTCTTCTTGTCATATTTTTATTTGAAATATAAAGGCCTTCACTATCTTTGGTTTTGGTTTACCAATTTTTATTTCAGAAACATTTGAAATACAGATCAAATTTGATTTTTACAATTAGTTATATTTGTAATACAAAAAGTCGATCGGCCGTTGACGATATATTTTGTGGAATGATTTAAAAAGCGCTTTTGCTCATTCTAACAGATGAAATGCCTGAATGGGCGATGGAAGACATGGGCGCAGGAGATGAAGGGGGAACTTTTGACTCCAGCGGTGCCTTTCTCTCTCTCAAAGAAGTCAGTGAAGAGAAACCAAGTCAAAATGGTGAATTTTCCAAACGAGATCGGAAACAGGTGAGTGTGACTAAAATCTGTAACTAGCTGAATTACTCCTTGCTCAGGTTTTTGTGATCATTAACTAGTTGGGGCTCACCGCTAAATATCGCTTGCTGCTGTTTGACAACGTTTCACTATCACAGTTATCTTTTTTTCAACTTTAAACCCAAAGTGTTAATGTTCTCTATTCTTGGGCAAAATATTGTTGCAACATTGAACAGGTTTAATTAAAGACTGAGATATTGCGACTAATTATGTTTTCTATTTTTTATTTTGATAATTATTTCACGTGCATTTTCGGTAGAACCTCACCGAACATTCTGATCATAAGTAAACTATGCTTTAAACGTGGATGGTCATAATTTAGCAAAAACAAAATCTCGTTTGAGGAGAGAGTATGTTTGCGTTGAGGTTTTGGTATAATGATTCGTATACAATGCCCAAACTGTCTATTTAGATTTGTCTTTGCTTTGTGTTATTGTGATTTCTGGGTTTGACATTAAAAATACTGATGAATTTATATTTCGACTGGACAACATCGTTTAAAAAATACTTGTTCATCAGTAGCTATTTATCAATCAAGTTTATTTTATATTTTGTCATCAGTAATTTGTGAGTCCCTGGTATGAGCATTTCTTATTCAAGTCTAGTACAAACGCATTTGGGTGAGCAGGGTGGTTTAAAAATTGCGAAGAATTTATCTGTTTTTTAGTTTCATAGTCTAATATATACATGGAACACTACAATAAGCAGTATTAATCATGTAGGAAATAGAAAAAGCTAAAAAAGGTCTTCCTCCACTAAAGATGCCAACATCCAGGTTATCTACGACAGCACAAGAATCTCCGTCTGTCACAGATTCTTCGTCCCTCTCCACTACACAACCTCCCTCCACCACCACAGATAGCAGTTATACTGCTGACAACAAATCTTCCACTAATATTCCGTCCAATCAGAGTACACCACGAAGGGAAGATAGTTCGTGTAAGTAGTACGCTTCACTTTGGCTAACAAAATGAAATTACAATTCTCTGGTATGTATCCGTTTGCAGATGTAGAGCCCACTACAGCTGGCAATGTTGTACTGTAATCAATTGGTATTCTCCTGTCCTGTCTTGTTAAATACTGCTATGGGTTGTGATGGGTTGGGTCTCTGTGGCTGTGTCTTTGAGGATGCTGACACCGAGTTGATGTTTACAGCACAATCTCAAGTTAGCAACACCCCACAACCTACGCCAGTTGTCAGCACTGAAACTGAACAGAAGTCACAGGAACCAGAAGCTGACTTTGGTCATCTCACTGAGGCGGCTGAGCAGATGATGGCAACTTGGGCAGCTGAAGATGATGAACACCTTCCTGAAACAGGTGAGTGATCGTTTTAGATCGTTTAGTTGGTGTCGTCTTGTGATTATACTCATCCAACATTGAATTTGATATAACTCTGTGAACCCTTCTATTCTTTGCTGGTAGTTCTTTCATAAACGATTCGCTAGATTCGTTTAAAAATTTTTTATTCACGCAGTGTAGTTAGTTTTGTTGTATCGTTGCCCAGAAGTTATCAATTAAGATGAAAACTGCATCTTGACCTGACATCTGATACAAAGCCTTAGCACATAAGGGTCATAAGCAAAGGTCAAAGGTCACTACCATATATCTGTTTATCCAAATGGAACTTGTGTGTTTTCTCCCCCTCTGCAGACACCATCAACATATCACATCCACATGATTGGTTCTACAAAGATCCACAAGGTATCGTACAAGGGCCATTCAAAGCTCAAGAAATGGCAGAATGGTATGGTGCTGGATACTTCACCATGAATCTCCTGGTGAAGAAAGGTTCAGACAGGGAGTTTCAGGTGTGTTGTCGAGTTTGTTAGTTTGACTTGCAACTTCTTATACTTTCAACTAATTTCTAAAACATGTTTCGCGTTATGTTGTCACCAGCATCTGTTTTGAACGTAAAACAATCAGAGTTTTCAAACTACTACTGCTGCAGAAATCCCAACAGATAAGTTTCTAGAGTTTAGTTTTCTACATTTTCAGTACTGTTTTTAGCGCAGGTAATTTTTAAACTCTACTAACTGTTGCATTGTAACTAGAGTTTACAATGTGGACTGTAACACAGCGTCATTCATTTACAGCTTTCTCTAACCTTTTTGTTCAGTTACATTCAGTAGTTTCGACTGGGTATATGAAGTAGAAAGCTTTAGGCCATCAATTCTGTTCAGTTTTTGATTTTTTTTTAGCTGTTGTTCATTTTTGTGGCTGCTAAATAATTAGCCTGTGTTCCCTAGCCGCTAGGAGAGCTGATCAAGAGGGGCAATGCCCAACCATTTGTGCCAGTTGCAGAGCCTGCTGTGCATGCAGCCCCGGACTCAAGAATACAGCAACAGATATTTTTACTTCATCAGCAACAACTTCTGCTACAGCAACAGCAGCAAATAGCCCTTCTCAGGTACGTCACACTGTCACCTGTCACCTACCCACCTTTCATGTGTCTAGTTGTCACCTGTGACCTACCCAGCTGTCATATGTCTAGCTGTCACATGCAGAGCTTTCAGCTGTCTTACAACTGACTCACTTTTTATATCCCTAGCTGTCACCTGTGTTATACCTGGCTGTCACTTGTCATATACTTACCTGTGATTTTCATGCGCTTTTTATGCAATTTCACCTGTCGTATACCTATGATGTACTTCTCTTATGTCATATACCCGTAATGTAATTACCACCTTCGTATGTGAACTGTTGTAGGCAGCAGCAGCAACTACAGCACATAGCACAAACGTTATCAGCCAGAGAAGAGTATTCCAGTTTAAACCAGCAGCAGCTACAACAAGTGGCCATGTCCATTTACCTCAAAGAGGAGCAAAAACAGCAGGTGATAATTTAAGTGATTTTAATGTGATCTTTCCTTGTAAATTAACTTAATATGTTCTTTCACACACGGGTTAGCTGTAAGCAGTACACAATGTGACTTGCCGCTCTTCTTATATGCGCCCTATACCTCTGTAGGATCTAATGCTGCAGCAAACACACACTAGTCATAATAAGTTACCCGGTCTTCAACAAACTAGTCCCCCACAGCAATCAGGAAATGCTCCTGCACCGGGCACTCCACTCTTACCAGACAATGATACGTTATGGAATATTGCCTCTCGTTCATGGCCTCAGCAACGTGTGGGTATTGATTGGTTTATCTTAGCTAGTGCTCAGTGTTGATTGGTTTATCTTAGCTAGTGCTCAGTGTTGATTGGTTTATCTTAGCTAGTGCTCAGTGTTGATTGGTTTATCTTAGCTAGTGCTCAGTGTTGATTGGTTTATCTTAGCTAAGTGTTGATTGGTTTATCTTAGCTAGTGCTCAGTGTTGATTGGTTTGTATTAGCTAGTGCTCAGTGTTGATTGGTTTATATTAGCTAGTGCTCAGTGTTGATTGGTTTGTATTAGCTAGTGCTCAGTGTTGATTGGTTTGTATTAGCTAGTGCTCAGTGTTGATTGGTTTATATTAGCTAGTGCTCAGAGTTGATTGGTTTGTATTAGCTATTGCTCAGTGTTGATTGGTTAATCTTAGCTAGTGCTCAGTGTTTTCACATTAAGCCACTGGTCTCAATTAAACCAGACATCCACTAAACCATACAACCAAAGCATTGTTTAACGAAGTGCCTTTATGCTGTAGCAAAGAGACATACAAGCAGTAGATGAGATAGCCCAGAAAGAGGCAGCTCGGCAGCAGGAGCAGCAGAGGATAGAAGCTGAGAGGCTTTTGGAGCAGCAGAAACTGGAGATGCTTCAAGAGCAGCAGAGACTAGAAATGGAACAAAAGATTTTGGAAGCCAGAAAGGTAGGTAGTGGAATGGTAGGCTAGTCAAACTACATTTCTGCTTTTAAATGTTCTCTTTAGGGAAGTACCTACCCAATGGGGACCCGGCAGATTTTAGGTGCTCACCAGGGGGTGCTAATTTGATGATACCGGAAGTTTACGTGAAGTTTTATGATAATATCATTAAGATTTTCAAAAATCCACTACTTTTATTTTTATTTTTTGCTTTAGAAGTTTCTTCTCACTGATATATTGAAATGGCAGGAGCTCCAATGTCTGTTTTAGCTCACTACATTTTTTTTGGCACAATAAACAGTTATAATCAACTCGAATAATCACTTTTTATGAACGCTAACAATTCTGACTATAGATCGCTATATAAAATATAGAGTGAGCTCGTAAGAGTTATCTCCCATTTATTATTATTTATTACTTATTATTTATTTATTGTGTGCTGTTGTCATCAGGGATTAACACTATTCATTTTATTTCAGTGTTAAATAATTTTCATTCAAGCACAAATTTGATCCAACTTGTGATTAGGAAATTACAAGTTTCACTCAAAAGCCTTAAGAAGAAAATTAATTCATTTAGTTTAATTAATAATTATTATTATGATGATGATTATTTATAATAATAATAATAATATCAAAAAAATTATTATTCATTTGCCCTAAAAATTAAAAAATATAAAACAAATTTTTTAAAAACAATTGCTATTTATTAGTCACATATCACAGGGTACACCAGATTTTTGGTACACTTGGGATTGTCATAAGAGTTTGTTATTATTATTATTATTGCTAGTCGTTGACTGGAGTTATGAAATCCGCAACAAACGATTTACGAGCAGTTGATGGGGATGGAGCTTGTAATAGTGAGGATGCGCCGCGTAAATCAAGCATAATAGCATATCGCTGTTGTTGAGATAAATTGACAGGGCGCGCTGTAAGTTATTTACATTGGCAAACTTAGTTAGGCCCGAAATACGATACTTTGGCTCAACTGCATACTATCTATGAGCATCATTATTAAACTAATTTTTTCAAGTGAATAAAGCAAAATATTTTTCAAAAGAAAAAATTAGAGGTTATATTGATCCCTCAAGCTTCCTCGATCACAATTTTTTTGTCATATTAGCTGCTTAAATGTCTCAAATTAAAATAACAGTCAAGCAAGTCGTAAATTCTAATGATAAGTTATATTAGCAATTGAACTGCTTCCGGTTGCATCTACAAAGAGAAACTGCGTGCCGGATCCCCATTACACAAATCTGTAGTTTTCTTCCCTTGTAGTACCAAAAAGAAGAACTCTAATAATACACTTAGTTAGCAGAGTTTTACGAGTGACCGCATTTGTTACCTGCAGAGCTTTTTTAATTATGAAGTCTTTAATGTGTTATAAGTAGCCCGGCTTGTGTCACAAGTTCAAGTTTCATGTCAGCTGACCTAAGCAGTCGTTACCTCATACAGGCGATAGTTGTTGCTGCAACTAGATTTTGTCATTACATAAATTTTGGTTCTCGCATAGCGATGGTGCCTTACCAGTGATTGTTGCTGTCCACTTCAGCATTTAGCTCCTCATGGCTATTATTGTGTATTCTACGTTTGATTTGTTTCTGGTAACAGGCCGAAGAACGTCGTTTGCAGGAAGAGAAGGCCAGGGCAGAGATAAGGTTACAGAAAGAGCAGATGGAAAAGCATCGGAGAGAACTGGAGGAGAAGAAGCGAAAGGAGATAGAACGTCAGGGTGAGCTTTTTATTCCACAGTTTTAATAGTTGCCTTGTTTTACAAAGGCTTGAAACTTAAGTTATCTGACTGACTACAGAGCTGGAAAAGAAGAGAATGAAGGAGAAACAGCTGGAGTTTGAGAGGCAGCGGGAAATTGAGCGGCAGCTGCTAGCGGAGAAAGAACGACAGCTGGAAGTTGAGAGAAAGATTGAACAGGAAGCCAGAAGAAAGGCGGAACAGAAACGAAAGAAGGAGGAAGAGGTGTGAAATTAATTTATTGCTTTGTCAGTTTTTCTTTTTAGAAGTTGTCTTTCAATGAAAGACAACTCCTAACAATAGGCAATTTCCTAAGTGACATTGGGAGTTGTTTGCATGTATAGGCGTTGTCTTCCTGGTTAAAGAAATAATTTATCTTTTTGTCTGCAAGTTGTAAACAGGGTAAATGGGTTCGGTGAAAACTAAATGAACATCTATTACTCACTGCTACCAACACTACTTGGTGCATTGGTAGATTGAGATAGATTATATAACGATAACATGAGGAAAAACTGGAATTGATAAACAAGTGGAATGGAATTATAAAAAGATAATCTGTTATTTATTGTTTTATTATCGTATTGTCAGGCTATTTTACTGTATATTATTAATATCAATTAATTTGGTAATGGGTTTTGGAAAACGTTGGTGCATGGCAATATCTTTAATTCAGTTTTTAATTTTTTTTTCCAAATGGTCAACCGCATATTGATGATGACAGTGTGATAAAGCAACATGAAAAACTTGACTTTTTCTTTAAAAATAACACTCCTTGTGAACAGGTGCTTTTTGTTCATAATCGCTGGGTGATGTTGCCATACCTGTGGAGTAGTTTAGGAATGGAGGTATACGGGGCTAATGGCATACCTTCTGCAGGCTACATGTTATTGCTCCTACAAAAATAACAACAACAATAGGGATTTTACAATGCTTGCTGTAAGACCTGAACACTATAATTGGTTAACCGTATCAAAATGGCAATGCAACCAAATATTCTGTTGAACCATTCAAGTACAACAACTATTTCATAACTCGGTATATTAATGATTAATTATTATTCTCATGATTTTAATTTGTTATTCTTATGGTTTTCATTTATAATTGCAGACATTTATGAGATAGATTATGATATTAATACCCTAACCGCATTGTCATGATGGCCTTTCACCATACTTTTTTATTAGTAGTAATAATCTTTTTTCAATGGGGTCCCAGCAGTATTTTGTGCGGCGCTAGTGTCGAAGAAACCGGAAGCCCGCTTTCCACCAACAATACTATTAAAACGAAAGTCACTTCATTTTAACAATTACTAAAGAACAAGTTTTTTTATTCACGGTGGCTGATAAGTTTGGGGTGTACAATAATGACGATGCGCCATCAACATAAATTGTAACATTACAACGGCACTGTGGAAGCAAACCACAGTAATCGTTTAAGGGCGTGCTTTCATTAGTTTACGTTGGCATACTCACTCAAACCCGAAATACGAAACTATGGTTCCACCCGTGGACATGATATTTGATTATTTTTTTTTAATTGGATAAACCAAATTTTATTCAAAAAAAAGCTTCCAAAGGCTTTATTGATTCTTTGAGCTTTCTCAACAACACAATTTTTTCATATTATTTGCTCAAATTTCCTCACATCAGAATAATAGTCAAGCAAGTCGTGATTTCTAATGATCAGTTTAACGATCGACTAAGCTACTTGCGGTTGCATTGCTAAAGTGAAACTACTCTGCTGGGACCCCATTGTTACTATTAATTATTATTTTCATCAATTAAGGTTTGTAGATACTGATGTAGGCAAAGCATGTTTATTATTATTGAACATAAATGTGTAGTTGTACAAGAAACATTTTGAGTGGTTTTTGATGATTTTGGTGCGCATAGATATATGTTTACTAAAGTTCCACCAAACTTGTAGAGATAATAGGCAACTCAGTAAAAGATATACCGAACACACCAAAAAAAGTTTATTTCGCGCTTAAAGCAATCTCATAAATGCTATGGTTACCAGAAATTAGAGTAACGCCATGTGTCGAAAGACATTCTCACTGCCATAAAAATCATCTTGTCCAGTACTCATGTTTCAATGTTCAGGAGTTGTCTTCTTAGTAAAAGGGAAGACAAATCTCAATGTATTGGTTATAAGCTTGCATCTGTGTGAGGGATTACTCAGTAATGCAAGCATGGGTGTTGTTTACACAGGAGAGAGCTATCAAGGAGGCGATGGAGGCAGAGGCTGCAAGGAGGCAGGAACAGCAGCGCCAGGAGCAAGAGAGACAAGAGAGAGAGCTTGCCAGGTTGGCAGCGGAGAAGGAAAGAGAAAGACAGGCAGAAAGAGAAAGATTGGAAGCTCTACAATTACCTTCTACAGCTCAATGGGCGTCCAGTCCCAACCCAAGTGAGTGTCTAAAGCTAGCATTAGCCAAATGCTCTGTTGGGTGTCATATTGATGTCTGCCAGTGTAACTGTCATCCAATGAGATTGTTTGCACCTTGTAGCTGCTGCCTATGACCGTCAGCAATCACTGCAGGAGATACAACAGAAGGAGAAAGAGCAGGCTGCCAAAGATCGGGCAGCGAAGGCTGCAGCTGAAAAACAGCGGCAGCTAGAGCAACAGGAGTTGACCAATCAGCAGACTCAGCTCAAGTGGGCTGCTGGCAAATCTCAGTAAGTGTTTCCTGCAGTGCTACATACCGCCATTGCACACTTACTAGAGTAGCTGCTACCAGGCCAAAACCGTTCCTTTTGTGGTATCAGGAAACCACATTTGTAGGTTGTGGGTTTACATTTCACAAATTATTTGGCAATTAATGTCATTGGAAAGTTTGTTGGTCTGACCCTTGGTCTGACGCTTTAACTAAGCGCACACACTCGTGATAGCACGTGTGTTTGACTGCTCAGGTCTCCCGTTAATGCGGGTAAGAGCCTGAGACAGATTCAAGAGGAAGAAGCTCTCAGGCTAGAGAAGGAAAGAAAGGAGCAACAGAAGGCCTCCCCAACAGTCACGCCTGGTCCCACCAACTGGGGCTCTAGTAAATCTGTACCTGTTACTGGCTGGGCCAGTGAAGGGGCCTGGGGCAACGCTGTCAGGAAAGGTGCAAAACCCACCTGGGAGCAGCCTGCCAGCAGACCTGCCAAAACTTCTAACAGGTACATTGACAGCGTTTCTCGTCGTGCAGCTTATTTTATGCTGAAAGCTGTGAAGCGTTGTTGTAAATAGACTTGACCTTCGGCCGTTTACTCATACCGTTACTCATAGCGCCATATGTCTATGTTTTAGTGAAGTGTTTCCTAGCCTGAATGTGGCAGCAAGTAAACCTCAGCAACCTGCGTCCATTGCTCAAACTAAGAAAAAACAAACAAACACTGCTCAAAACTCCAAGAAACATGCTCAAAATGTACGTATAGCATTACCATTTGCATCAATTTACAGTCTTCATGCAGCTCTATTCATAGAGTTGTCGTTTATTTCTTTTCATGCAGTTAGCGTCGGATATAAACTTACTGCTTGAAAGCTACTGCCAATAATTTTATTGCAAGATTTTAAATGATACGAAAATGAGTCGTCTTTTGGAAACTGGGAGTCGTTGTTCCACATAATATGATCAAGGTGCAAAAGACTTCATGGTTGAACTAAATTTCAACATGAAAACAGGCGTTTTTATTAAATAATAAGTATACGATTCTCGGCCATGCGATTATCTGGAGGAATCGGGAGTTGCTCTCCCGATTATTCAGAAGAGTTCACACTCGCGATTTTTTGTGCCCGATATTGCATGGCCTTGACAGTTGTCAAAATACCGCATTTCATTGATAATTAAAGAACATCAAATTATTATTAATAATAATATAATATAGCTTATATTATCAGAGATTTAAATAAATTTTACCATCAATAATCATCAATAATAAGAAATGAATTACAAATAATAATAATAATAAATAATGGTAAGTAAACTCAGTTAATTATAATAATGAATAATAAATAAATGATAACTTTTTCAATGCAATTATTTATTATAATCATGGCGCTGGTACTTGTTTTCTATTTATATTGATAATAGTTAGCATACCCACCTTCATATTCTACTAGTAAACAAGACTTGCAGTTAATCAGGGAAATATTAAAAAATATTCTAAAATTGGTTAAATAATAACAATTATTAAGCAGCTGCAAGTTTCTTGAAAAGCATTAAATTGAAAAGCTGTGATGTGGATTTTGATTGGCTGGACAGGCCGATAATCGTACAGAGAACCATCACTGCCCGATGAGAAAAAATCGGCCACCGATTGTGAAATCTTGAAGATTTCACTGTTCACACTTGCGAGCCGATTTTTGGCTCTGCCCACTCGGCCGAGAATCGCATAGTGTGAACGTAGCTTTAGTCTTGCTTAGATTTTGTGGGCGCATAATGCTGCTTTACCAAAAATTGAAAAAATTGCTGACTCAAAAAACAGCTTCAAAAGGATTTAAGTTTGTTGCAATCTCATCTTTGCAATCACAAAAGACTATGCGTAGCCCTACTTCTATGTAAACAAGCCAAGTTTTGGATGGATTGTTTTATAGCTTTTTATCACTTGTTGGTTTTTGAGAAAAAATTGCCTTTACTGCCCACAGCGTCCTCATGACGAGAGGACAGCTTCCTGTAGGTATTTGAACGCAATTAAACCTGAAATAGTTTTTATCAAATTAAATTGAATCAAATTAGTTGCCCGAAAACCTTTTAAAAAAGAAACAAAATAAAGCAAACAAGGGGCCTGTCCAGGTAAGGGTACAATCAAAAGGAGTTGCATGTACTTTCAGGACCAAAAATGACTAAAATGGAATACCCATTTATTTAAAAAAAGAACGACTCCAAATTCGTATAATGTATTTCCTGCAGCAAGGACAGCTCTGCTAAAGCAGTTGTTACCGCAGTTTTGACAACGTTTAACCTCAAGCGGTGAAAAAAACAACAATTTAATGAATTTGAGGGCGAAAGGTATCCCGTTACAGCAGATTTGTTTGTTGGCAATATGAGGCTATCATTTAAATTTTAGTTCTTGTGCTTTATCTAACTGATCCTAAGAGAAATATTGCTATTCCCTGTAATAAAACCAAACCAAGATTTTATATGTATTTAATAGCTTTTTCTATGGCCAAATAATTCTTTAAAAAAATGGTGACAGTCCCTATAGCCTCCGCAATCGGTAAATGAAATTGATGTATTAAATATTTAATAGGATAAAGTAAAGAAAATATTCCAAAGTGCTACATCTACTCACGAAGATAAGTTTACTGAATGGTGCACAAAATCTCTGCAGGGATTGAACAGCTCTATCGACGGTAAGCTTTGCTCCTGTCCGCTGTGCTCCTGTTCGCAGATCAACTAGCTAAGGCCAAGCTAAGTTTAAACCCTCAACGCTCTAATTACTGTTTTGTTTGTAGTGCCCACATTTATAGCCTTTCTACGAGATGTGGACAACCCATACGAGGTACAAGATTATGTAAACAACTACCTTGGTGAGAACTCCAAGTCCACGCAGTTTGCGAAAGACTTTGTGGAGCGCAGGTCACTGGCTAACAAACAGAAGCTGGCCGAGCAAAAAATGGACGACGAGGTAGTGTATGTACAAATATATTGTTTAGGCTCTGCACTGGTTGACCTACCCATTAGCTGTTATGTCATCTTTTGGTGCCAATGATTGTGAAGTCATATGATGGTGCCAATGATGGTGATATCATCTTATGGTGCCGATGGCTGTGACGCCATCTTAAGGCTCGGCCACACTAGTGTGTTTGCGAACAAACTGTTTTTCATTGTCATTCAGCATTCAGCCAGCCACACTATCGTGGACAAAAATAACCAATAGCCAATGAATGGCCATTACTAGTTTCGTGTGAGCGTGTTGTTACATTGATAAAAGCGGAAGTATCAATGTTTGACTCGCTATTTAATTTATTGCCCAATCACCACGAGTGCTGTTTCGAGGCACCAAACTTGACGAGTCAAGCCAAGTCAACCATAAAAAAAAACAAGCCCATTCAAGACAAACCGACATGAGCTTCAATGTCTTGTCAACGCAATATTATATGGGTGTGGAATTGTGATGGATCATGTGCTATATTATTCACAAAAATAATAATGAAGACAATATCCAACTACATCGAAGGTAGCGAGCAACTCAAAGCAAGATCTCAAAGCTCAAACTAATGTATACTACCATGCTCACAATGTCAGGATGTAAACAATTTTAATTTTTAAATTTAATTTTTTGCCTGTGATCATTATTATTACTATTATAATAATAAACAACATATGTTTATAAATAGTAAATATTGTTTTTATAAAATATTATTCTACATGATCGTAAATGATGATATTGTAGATCAAGCGTAAACGATATAATATATATTTATAGTATAATAATAGTATATACAGTGTACTCCTGATATATCAAACCCGAGGGGACCATAAAATTTTGTTTGATATATGAGATGTTTGATATATAAAATCATGACCGTCGGACTTTTTCATGTATACATAATAAGTTACTATTACATGTATTTAAGCTAGGATATTAAGCATTTTGGCTTTTGTGATTGCTGTCTTCAGTTAATTAATAATTAATTAAAAGTAATGGTGTTGAAGCTGAAAATTACAACAATTATTCAATGATGATGTAGGTAGTAGTAGCGGCACATGATGTTGTAGATTATTGTGTTAGTTAAGTTACTGTTAGACTAAGTTGGTTTTATCACTTCTAACCACCTATAACAACAAACGTAATAGCTACTACCTGTTACTTATTATTTAATTTATTTATGATATTATTTATTGTTATTGATGTTGTCATTGTTATTATTATTATTAATTAATAATTATTATTATTAACAAATCATCATGTTGTTATAACAATAATAAATAATGCTTCTCTAAAAAATAACAGCATAATTAATAGGATAATAAATTTTTAAGAAGTAGTAATAATAATAATTATTATAATAACTATAAATAATGATAATATAATCATAATAAGCAGTGAGTGAGTGTGAGAGTGTGTGTATTAATTAATTGTTAATTGTTTTAAGTAGTCTAGTTAAAATTATTAGCAGTAGTAAGTAAGTGTACTGCTTCTTGAACTTTTCCTGACTACTTTCTTGATGATTATTGCTCTCAATTCACACAGTGACAATAATAATACTGTAAATAGATAGAAATGTCTCTCCCCACATTTTGAAATAAATCAACAACAACATGTGCATACTGAATGAGGATAGCCTGGGCATGCTCTCTAGCTACAATAAGGACCAATTATCACAACAATAATAATATTGGGTCGACCTACCGGAACTATACCACCGATACAGAGTGTTTAATTGGAATGATAGACCTTGACATTCATATTCCAAGATGGCAGCCCCCATGGAAACCATTCTAACAGTGTGTAATATTGCAATTTATTGTTCGATATGTAAGAAATCATTCGATATAGGAGTAGGTAATTACAATGCATTCAGCTGGGACTGATGCAGTTTGTTTGATATACCCGGATTTTCGATATAACAGGATTCGATATATCAGGAGTACACTGTATATTAAAGGTGAACAATTAGTATTATATATACATGTATGATAATTATATAGGCAGAGGTTGACAACTGTTGTCAAGAGTGCTCTATAGGTGTACCAGAGCTATTGATATATACCAAGTACATGGTTTAAAAGAAAGATGGTTAAAACATTTTATTACTATTAGTTTCATGCAGTGTTGTTGCGCTGCAATCATCAGATAAAATGCATGGGATGTTATAATTGATCTCTCTGCTAACCACCAAAGAAACATCTTCTCGTATAATCCACCATTCAGCAAAAATGTGTCAACCAACATCAACGCATCATTCCTAGAGATCATCAGCGCATCATTCCTAGAGATCATTAGCACACCATTCCTAGAGATCATTAGCACAGAATTCCCAGCCAGCCACAAACTACATCAGCTATTCAACAGGAAGACAGTAAAAGTTAGCTACAGCTGCTGTTCCAGTATTCAGAAGACTACCAGCACCCAAAACAACAAGCTACTGCGTAACCACTCAGAAAGCATTAATGAACAGACAAAGGGATATAATTGCCAAACACCAATAGTTTATCAATCACAGGAATGCCAACCAACATCATTTAGGCATGCTGGCAAATGCCAATCAACTGAACTGAGCAAATACATATGGAAACTGATAGATAACACCATAGAACATAGCATCAAATGAATAAATTGTTAGACAAACTCGCGCATATAACATAAACTCACAAAAATGTGACTTATGCATTTGGGAGAAGTTTTATATAACGTATTACGAACATCAGGAACTTTGAACAATAGAACAATATCCAAGTGTAGACATACCACCAAGTTTCTATTACGCAGTCACGTGACATAATCACCAATAATTAGATCATTTAAACCTTGCTATCTTTTGACTGTTTGCTAATCTTATGTTTTAGAGCAGGTAGATATTGTGTAACATACCATGCATTTTTTTGGTGATTGCAGCGCAACAACACTGCATGAAACTAATAGTAATAAAATGTTTTAACCATCTTTCTTTTAACCCATACAATTTAAATATATATAAGGATTATATATACTATTATTATAATATTGCCCATTCTCAATAAATTTTATCATCATAATGATCATATTGAATAATACCGCTTAAATAAATAGATGAACTAATCATCATAATAATAAAAATCAAAGTTAGTTTTATGGTGAAGTAATAATAGTAATGGTAATAAATAATTAATAATGAGATTATGAGGAAGTAATGATAATAATTATTAGAATATGAGTCTGTTCAGTGAAAATAGGACCTTTCAAATAACAAAAACTACCAAAGTTTGCGGGCTCATAAGTCAGCAAACACACATCATAACAAGGTGATCACAACATTATCTTATTTCTAGATACCTACTCTATATATGAGATGTCTCATTTTTTGATTGAAATAATAAAAACCAAATTATGAGAAAAATAATATATTTTTTTTCATTATTTTTGCGTGTCGACGGATAAAAATAAAAAAAAACACAGTGTTTCAGAGCTAATTACAATTGACTCGCGTATTATTATTGTGAAAACTTGATAAAATCTGAAACTAGAATGGCTTAGCAGCAACTGGTAAGTAAAAAACTGTTGACAAATATTAGCAGTGACAAGTTAAACTGTTGTTGAATAATATGTTAATGCTAAAAAAAACCTCCGTGGAAATACATGCTGGCTTAGAAACGTTTTTTGTGATGTATGAAATGAAATTATCAGCTAAAACTTACAAGAAGTTGGAAGAAAAGTGTCACAATTGTACGAAAATAACAAGAAATGTCGGAAATACCGATCTAGAATGAAACTTGATGATAGTTTAGTAGCTGTCACGTAACCTCCGTTCTAATCGCTGTTAGGACCACCAATCTTGATTTGACTACAATTGCTGCAATTTTTGTAATTTTTTATGGATCTCAAGCTAGAGTAGTTGTTCAACTTATTACCTTTCTCACATATATTTTTTTTTAAAGAATGTGCACCAGTTGGGGTCCGTGCACAGCATAATAGTATCTCCGTTCCAATTGTTACGACCAGTTACGACCGATCATCAATTAAAAAATTCATGTTTTTAAGTTGTTAATACCACTGAATTATACCACAAATACTAAAACTTATTGTTTGCAGTGCATAAGTGCTGTAGATAACTAACTATTATTATAATTATTATAATTAATTTAATTATTATTATTAGATTAATTGTTTTTTCTGATCATTTATTTATTATTATTTTATCACCATGAATAAGGTCAACTTGAAATTGTATTATCAAGTAAACAATTAAGTTAAATTTATCAAACGGATGTTTTATTTAATATCTGCTTGCTATAGATAGAGTCTATAATAATAATAATAATGATAGAGGATAATTATCGTACATACTATCATATCTACTATCTATAGCAGTTATTATTAAAACATCATTTGAATAAATAAATAGTAATAATAATGAATTATTAGGAGTAAATAAGTAATTTTTTCCTCTTTTAATGGTCACAATAATTATGATAAATCCGACATAATATTATTATAACATTTATAATACTGTCTTATTATTATTATTATTATTATTATTATTATTATTATTGTCCACCTGTCACTGTTATTATCCCAGTGTTAACTAGTTTTTACTGACAATAATACTGCCTTCTGAACAAATAATAGTTTTGTCAAGTTCTTTGACTTGCTATAAAAACAATATCAGTAATATAATACATTTTCTTCTTGTATAATTTGCCTATTTATTCTTGGTTTTATCATGAGATTCTGCCAACTTAATTTGTCAGGCTTTCTTTCATGTTTAGATATTTAAAACTCTCCCAATATTTACTTAGATTCAATGATGCCCAAAGTCGTCCGTAATTCAGCATCAGTTTCAAATTCTGAGCGCTGTAAACAATATAGGGAAGCAAAAAAATAAAATGCAGGAAAAGAGAAAGAATGCGAGCGGTCTCGTCAAAGACGACAAAACTATAAGCCAGAATTAACAATAAATATTCTCAATTCTGCTTCAATATCTACAACATTGTATATTTTCCTCAGTTGAGACAATTTTTTTACCAATGATCTAATGCACACAAGTGACCTGTCATAGAGGATTTATAGATCTGACTGCATTTAGATAAACACTGAACAGCAAAGAAACCACATGAAAACCTCTGGTTTTGAAATGCAACATGAAAAGAAATAAACTTTTCCGTTCCAAAAATTTGTTGCCACCGATCAATGTACAATACAGATGAGAGTAGTTATAGATCTGGTGATGCTACAAGCAATATTTTTCTCATGTGAGTGTATTGAGCATCTTAGACCATCATAGCCTAAAGTTTATGTGGTTTTGTACACAGGTGCAGCTTTAGCAGGCAGACATAGTTACTGCTTTCGATGAAAATAAATTTTGGGTATCACAAATTTTCAAGTCAAACAGACAATATGCGGACAGTCAGCCTGTTTTTTAGTCCTGAACTACTTTTCTGGTTACCTCAGTGAGATGTATGTCGATTTTTACGGCTGTTGATTTTGTATTAATTTAAAATATACCTGTTTTATTCTCCGTTCTGTAAAATTGTTACAACCGATCCAAAATGTCCAAAACATTTTTAACTTTTTTATGAATGGCGATCCACATACAACTTTTAAGAATATTGTGCGTCTACATATAAAGATACATTCAAAAAAATTTGAAGTTGAAATGAACAACTTATTTTTTTGAAATTCTCAAAGCTGAAAGGTCCTATTTTGAGTAAAGAGACTCGTATATTCCCTAATAATGCTGTAACTTTTTGTAGCATGAATACAATTATATAACACTACTGCAATTGTTTTGCTAATTGGTATTATAATTCTTGTTCAATTCTAAATAAATGAGAAGTAATACTAATGTTTTATGCTCGTGCTAAACACCAGGGATGGACTGGTTTGAAATACACATCACAGTACAAATGAGCTCACTCGAGGCATGAAAGAAAAATCTTAGCAGTAAGCAAAGGTTTTTAAAGAGTGGGAGTATGGCAGAACTTCAACAACAAAGTCATTCTGTGTAGGATTTTTAGCCTACAATAGCGAATCAGTTATTATTCAGTTGAAAAATTATCAATAAATGTGGGGGCATACAACTCCAAAGTCTGTAGCTGGCTCGTGAAAATGACTAGAGGGACTCGACTTGGCTTGAACCTGGCGCGCACATGTGATACTCGACTTGGCTTGAACCTGGCGCGCACATGTGATACTCGACTTGACTCATTGTTGGCTCGACTTAACATAGCCATTAATCACCGCAGTGCAGAGATTTTTAACGAATGCCGTCATTCATTGTTGACAGTCAACAGCTCCACCGTCGACAAAACATGTTAAACAATGAACGCTCTTTAGCATATGCATGCGCTGGTGTACGCTAGTGTTGCTGAGCCATTATGGTGCCAATGGCTGTGATGTCATCGTATGGTGCCAATGGCTGTGATGTCATCGTATGGTGCCAATGGCTGTGATGTCACCTTATGGTGCCAATGGTTGTGGTGTCATCGTATGGTGCCAATGGCTGTGATGTCACCTTATGGTGCCAATGGCTGTGATGTCACCTTATGGTGCCAATGGCTGTGATGTCATCCGTTGCGTCAAATTGTTAATATTGGCAAGTTGGTTTGTAGATGATTGAGTCAGGTTAATATACAGGGTTTAGTTTGGTGTTTGTTGTATTCACCAATAGTCCATCATTCCCTTCATAGGATTTACATTTGTGCAATAATTGTTCTAACTTGTGTATGATAATGACAATTGAAGGACAGCTTAATCTTAGTTTGTACTTCTTTCGTTGTGAGTTGGTAATCGCCTTGTATCACTTCATTGTTTTGTGTCTTCAGGAGAGTCTGTGGGGTCCAGCACCTGCCGTGAATCCGTCAGCTCAGAGATCTGCAGAGGCGGCCACCGCCGCTATGGAAAAGAAAAGGAAAGCTGCAAAGAAGACAAAAGGGCAAAAAACAGATGCGTCGGCATTGTTAGGTTTTACAGTTGGAGCCAGTAGCCATCGGTTGAATATTGGTGAGATAGAGAAGGCTGAGTGAGCCAGCCCCATTTTCTACACAGGAAACACAGCATACCTCAAGAGACAGGTCGAGATGATTGTTTATGTTGGCGTGTCGACTGGCAAGCACTGATAATTGTTGACTATGCAAATAATATGGTTCTTCCAAATTTTAGTCTGTCTGTGTGTGCGTGTGTTTGTTGGTATGATGGTTTGTCGGTGTCAAGGTCATTAGCTGCTATTTGAACAGATGTCAACAGATTGTATGGTTACTTTGTTATTGGACAGATGTGTCCTGCAATCACTTTCGTTTAGACAAACCAACGATTTAAATTGTGTACATATTGTACATAGCTTCTTATATTACCGATAAGTTATTGCTGTACCTCTTTCAACGAGAACAGCTTTTGCAATGCTATCATTTCTAATTTCCCATGAATTGTTCGTTTTATTTTGTTTGAAAGTTGTCATTGCGTTTGTCCGTCACAAGCCTAGCCCTTTGAGCAGTGTCTTGAGATAAGGGCAAGCTTCCTCTTGCTCTTTTTCATGTGTGGGCAAGCTGATTGTTGAGCAATTCATCAATGCTTTTCACCAGTACTTCGGATTATTTTATCTGCTGGAGCTCACCCTCACCACAGTTTTGTCTAGAAATGATCTTTGCCTGATCTGAATTGTGTTGTATAAAAATGCTAGCCCTGATACATTGTTTCTATAACTAGATACACAGATGATACGTGCGGCTGGGAAGGGCATCTCCCCTCCTCACCCTTTCTTGTTGCAAATATGTGGCTGGTCAGTAGTTTATTGGTGCTCTCTCATATCTAGTATTGTTATTGTTTGTTATGAATTCTTCGTCAATCATGAATGTGGAATTGTGTTCTTAATGACATTTTGTTTGTCAATTTTATAATAAAAAATATTTGTTGCTTATACCATTGTGTTACAGTTTGATTAACTGCGGGACAAAATCTCTCGCCGTGAATTATTCATTGGTGGTGTATTACTGCTAGCCAGCTATTTACCACTAGTCTATTAGGGAAAGCCTAAGCTGCACCAAACCTGCAGTATGTGGTTCGAGCGGCCATGTGGTTCATTTCAACCAATGGGGTCCCGGCAGAGTAGTTTCACTTGCGCGATGCAACCGGGAGTAGCTTAGTTGATTGTTGAACTTATCATTAGAAATCACGACTTGCTTGACTATTATTTTGATGTGAGGAAGTTTGAGCAAATAATATGACAAAAATGATGTTGTTGAGAAAGCTCAACGAATCGATAAAGCCTTTGGAAGTTCTTTTTTGAAAAAAAAATTGGTTTATTCAGTTGAAAAAAATAATCAAATATCATGTTCAATTGTGCTTGCCAATGTTAACTAATGAAAGCGCGCCCTTGAACGGTTACTGTGGTTTGCTTCTACAGTGCCGTTGTAGTGTTACAATTTATGTTGATGGCGCATCGTCAGTATTATACACCCCAAACTTATCAGCCGTCATGAATACCTCTCGGCATCCTTAAAAAAATCAAGTTTTCATGTCAATGAAGACAACAGGCGCTAGTCTGTGACCCCCCTCTGTATACAGTGGATGTATGTCATCTAAGAATGTTTGTGTAGCTAGAAACTGCTTATCATAAATGTGAATCGAAGGCGAAGGTTAACATCCCTGACAAATCAGTGGTTATCTAGTGGTAGTGCCAATGTACCAAGGTTTCATTTCACAAAATCTCAGTGAAAAAGAAGAAGTGTTGCTGGGAACATTGCCTGTTATTGCTGGCTTGCATCATTCATTCAACATCATTGGATTATCAATTTTTTTAACAAAAGAGCTGGACTACAACATAAATTTTAGCAAGCAAGCCTTTTTACTAAATGCATTCATGAGTTAATGCTAGGTACAAAACAAGCTCTCGGATTACATTTTGAATTACAAAATATCCTGTAGAAAATCTGCACTGAGTTATTGGGAAGCTTGTCTCTATGTATACTATCAAAACTTTAGAATTCAGTTTCATTTTAAATGCCAACGCTATTGGCCAGTGTATAAACATCAACAGGGGTTTGTCGTGTCCTAATCACCAAGTTGCTCATAAACAAGCTCTGAGAGTAACTAGTCGGATTGGACCTACTTTAGGAGTTGCCATAAGCAGTACTGATCATTGCCGCAATGAGTCGTTGGTGGGATGCTTTTCGTAGAGTAACGAGTCAACAGAAACTGGAAGGTTTGTTTCAAAGTTATCTCAACGGAGATTTAAAACTCAACAGTTTAGCTGCAGTTATGAAAAAGAATTCCGCTGCAGACATCAAAAATGGACTTGAAACGATTGTTGATAGTAACCAGAGAAATGTGCTACACATTGCATCACAAAAGGGCAATGCAGAGCTCTTAGTTCAGATTCTAGATACCATGGCAGCAGAAAATAGAGAGCTAGTGCTGTCAGGAAAAGATATCGATGGCAACACGGCACTGTCTTTAGCAGCTTTAAATGGACAAGCAGAAGTTGTGGAGAAGATACTGCTGGCTTTTGATTGTAACTTAGAATGCACTAGAAGGAAATCTCTGTTGGCGATAAAAAACAACAGCGGTGACACCGCGTTGTCATGCGCTGCGTTTCATGGCTATGAAGACGTGATAGTGCGAATTGTGACGAAGATCTCTCACGTTGACAGAAAAAAAAATTTGAGCCTTAAAAACAATTCAGGTGACACTGCATTACACATCGCAGCTCGTTGCGGACATATAAGTATCCTGAAAAAAATGCTTGCTGGTCTTTCATATGATGATCTTAGCGGTTTTGTCAGTGATTGTAATCATGCAGGCGAGACTGTTGTCTTTGTGGCGGCCATTGTCAGCCAAACAAAAATCGTTCAATATCTTCGTGAGGATCTATGTAAAGATTCATCGTTTACGTGGAAACGTATACTGATGTTACCTGATAGAAAACAGGAAACTGTCGTCTATAGAGTGGCAAGTGATGGAAACATTGAGATGTTACAAGAACTTTTGAAACCTTTTCAAGCTACTGACATCAAACGAGAACTTTTAATGTTGGATCGTACAGATGTTTGCAACGTTCTTTTCACCATTGTGCTTAAAGGCCATTCAGAAACTGTACGATTTGTTTTGGAAAGTGTGGATCCTTTTCGAAGGTTTGAAATGTTGAAATCACGAGATCGTAATGGTAAAACTGTAGCACACATAGCAGCTGGCAACGGACACCATGAAACAATTAAGGCTATGATGCAAGTACTGACAGATGATCAACGATTTGATTTACTTTCAACTGTAGACTGTGATAATCAACATGTGATAGCCTGGGGGTCAAAGAAAGATCAAGCAGTTTGTGTAGGTTACATGTTGAAAGTCATTAACTCTGACCAAAGGCTTCAATTGTTAAAAAAGAAGAACATTAGCGGACAAACTCTCTTGCATGGTGTTGCAGCCGAAGGCTTTGCCAATACGATGAGGGAAATATTAGAATCGGTCACTGGTGAAAATGACTCAGTGACCTTCAGGCTTCGATACGAACTGTTACTTGCAGCAAGCGGTGATGATAGTTTCCCACTTAAAAATTCCATACTTTGCCAGCACTTGAAAACGACCCAAACTGCATTAGACTTGTTAGATTCTGAAACTAGAAGCATTCTTCTGCAAACGTCACTCATAGATGGGGAAACCATTCTACATTGGGTTGCGGAAAGTGGCAATGGCGAACTATTAAACTACGTTTCAAGCCTTTTCGACGTCTTCTCGAATGAAGAGAAACTTCGTATCATTGAACTTCGCAGCAATGGCGGTAACACAGCTCTAGCCGTTGCAGCATCTCTAGGTAATGTGGAAGCTGTTCTAGGTATCATGAACATGATTGATAGTGATGAAAAATACAATCTTCTAAAAATTTCTAATAACGAAGGCCAAACAGTTGTGGGTTTGATAGCAAAGAACGGTCATCTGAAAGCAACCCAATCTGTGCTTAAGTCACTCCCTCACACAATTCTGAATGGTGCTAAACAATGCGCAGTTGGAGGTACGTCATTTCTTTTTCATTTTGTATAATTTGCTCAAGATTAAGTTGCTTAGCGTAATCTGTTCAGGTTCAACGCACTCAAGAATGGCTTTAACACAAATATAGTTCAGAATAATTCAAATTCTAGCATAATCAAGATTAATCTTAAAATTAGTATGATGTAGATTAATCTTAGGATTAATATGGGCAAAATTAATCTTACAAGTAATATGAGCAAGATGAATGTTATGAGCAAAGTGGTTTTTAATCTTATGATTCACATGTTTTCAATTTTGTAGTCAACGTGTTTAATATTAATCTTGAGAATAATTTGATCAAAATAAATCTCATTAAAGTTAATCTGATGAGTCAATCAAGTAATATTAAACTAAATATATCAAGTTTTTTTGTTGATTTTATGTTTATCTAGGGCTGAAAGAGAGACGCAAAGAGCTAAGCCAATCTCTTAGCTCTACTGATGAGAGGATATCCCAGTACAAAAGTGAGATATTAGGCCTGTCAGATAGTTACAGTATGAAAGACTCGCTCAAACGCCAGAGTCAGAGACAAACTGCGAGAGAACAATACAACATGCAAGTGAAAGAACAAGAAAAGCTACGTGAGACAATGCTTTGTGAACTGGACAGTTGCACAAGCCTACTAGATCAGCTCGAACCTGATTGTGAGTCAAAGGGAACAATCAGTGCAAGTGAGTGAGCCCAATCTTATCAGCCTACACAGAATGATTGTGCAGAAATGATAGCAGTTTTAGTTCTCTGATGAGCAGAGAGTGTAAAAATATACAGAACATTTTTAGCCTGTATAGACTACTACTAACTACTACTAACTACTACTACTACTACTACTACTACTACTACTACTAACTACTACTACTACTACTACTAACTACTACTACTACTAACTACTACTAACTACTACTAACTAACGTATCAAACTCTCAGTGATAACTGAGAAATGGATCTAAAGTATTTAAAAAGCTTCCATCTTCAATAAAATCCAATACTTCAATCGGAAACTTTTACAAAAGTTAAGTACTAAAATAAATTTGCCAGTTGTCATGTGAATAAAGGAATCAAAGACTGTGTATGTCAAACTTAGGCTAAGAAAAGGGCCTTAGGTCAGACCTAAAAATGTATTGCAAAATCTTTTGTTATTGTGTATATTGCATCATGCATGGTAAATACACATCGTGCGTTACTCAGTTGAAACTAAAATCGGGAAGTACTAATATTTCATCATGCTAAATTGGAACCAGTAAATAACTAGGCTCAATCTTATGATTGGCTGCAGCAGTGTTTGCCTTGTTGTAAACACATGCTGGCAATATTTTGTGATAGGGTTGCTCTGTGGGAAATACTTCAATTGTTGAATGAATTCTGACGTTTGTACATTCTTCAACTTGAGTCCATCTCTGCACGTTTTGATTTACATGCTGGCGATATTTTTTCCTCACTTGGTTTTCTTAGACAAAAACACAAAAAAATATTAGTGATAAACACGCTGGGCATTTGAACCCTTGTATGGCAGCTGTAAAAACATTCATACTCTTTTTAATTAATGTGTTTTCCCTGATTTTATTTCCCTATTTCCTGTTACGAGACTGCTTGATTGCATTATCAGAACATGATCGCTGATTCACAATTTACTTAGTAATGTTATTGATATGGCTTGATTAGACTGAGGTTTTCAATATTGGATAGAATGTCATATTGATGAGCAATAGAATTGGAATTTTTGTGAAACACAGACTATCTTATGTAAATGCCCAGTGAGACTTCAAGGACTGTCGATTGAAGCTTACATAACTGTGTGCAGCCAATCTAAACAATTTATCTCCTCCTATTTTCTATTAGTCTGTTATTTGCTCACAAAGATGATGATATGGTTTTGAGATGTACTTTATGTAGCACTATTGGCAACAAGTTTTGTTGAAACACCATAAAAACTGTTACAATACTTTTATAAATCGCTCAAAAGTTTTTGACTGAATAAATTGTACATTGCAGGTGAAGCGGAGGATTCAGGCAGTGAATTGGCTATTGACTGTAACGATACTGGCTCAAACCAACAAACTGCAAAAAAACAGACGCAGAACTTTGAGTTCGATAATCATTCAGGAGAAAAAATTACAAGGACAAGAATACGCTCGAATGAAGATTATATCAACTCACCTTACGATAATAGAGCAGTTCTAGATGTTTCTAAGGATATTCTACCAGTGCCAGCAGAACCAGAAAACACAAAAGAACAAACAACAAACATAAAGCATACGCTAGTTGCTGATGAAGAAACAAAAATAAAATTTATTGGCAAGTAAAGTTTCTTTTAAGAGTTGTGCTCTCATTATAATATTTTTGGAAATTCCAAACTGATGATATTATTACATAAAAATGTTTAATTAAAATAGTTTTTAAATTAGGTTTCGATTTTTCTAAAGTTTAAAATAGATTTAATTTGCTGCTCACATATTGTTACAGAGCTGTCAAAACTTGAAAATAAAGTGAAGAAACTTGAAAATCAGCAAAAGGCATCTACCGAAAGAAAGCATATACTGGAAGAAAAACAAAGGGAGTGTGTAGATGATGATGGCAAAGAAAAATACCAATCACAGATTGCTGAGCAGGGCAAAAAACTTGAAACTATCGTTGAGGAGCTGGAAGGATGTAAAGCTAAGATTTGCCATCTAGAGTCAGAATTAAGAGGTACTTTTATAGATATAAATTATCAGACCTGTACATGTGTTACCTGTAACAGATTACCTGTACATGTGTTACCTGTAACAGATTACCTGTACATGTGTTACCTGTAACAGATTACCTGTACATGTGTTACCTGTAACAGATTACCTGTACATGTGTTACCTGTAACAGATTACCTGTACATGTGTTACCTGTAACAGATTACCTGTACATGTGTTACCTGTAACAGATTACCTGTACATGTGTTACCTGTAACAGATTACCTGTACATGTGTTACCTGTAACAGATTACCTGTACATGTGTTACCTGTAACAGATTACCTGTACATGTGTTACCTGTAACAGATTACCTGTACATGTGTTACCTGTAACAGATTACCTGTACATGTGTTACCTGTAACAGATTACCTGTACATGTGTTACCTGTAACAGATTACCTGTACATGTGTTACCTGTAACAGATTACCTGTACATGTGTTACCTGTAACAGATTACCTGTACATGTGTTACCTGTAACAGATTACCTGTACATGTGTTACCTGTAACAGATTACCTGTACATGTGTTACCTGTAACAGATTACCTGTACATGTGTTACCTGTAACAGATTACCTGTACATGTGTTACCTATAACAGATTACCTGTACATGTGTTACCTGTAACAGATTACCTGTACTTGTGTTACCTGTAACAGATTACCTGTACATGTGTTACCTGTAACAGATTACCTGTACATGTGTTACCTGTAACAGATTACCTTTACATGTGTTACCTGTAACAGATTACCTGTACTTGTGTTACCTATAACAGATTACCTGTACTTGTGTTACCTGTAAAAAATATTACCTGTATCACCTGTAACAAAGATAACCTGTACCTGTAGCTTTTGGTACTGTATTATATATAACCATAGATAATATTTTGTTGTAGATGTGAAATGTAAAGTGGCTGGTTCAGTAACAAGCAATGGTATGTAATAGTTGTTGCAGCAGCAAATAATAATAAATATGTGTGTTTGGTTATTATATCCAAGTTCCTTTGGTTCCTTAGTGTCTCCTAATTAACAGTGTTATGTAATGTACACAGTATTGACCCTTATCTAATTCATTGTTAGATCTTGAAAGAGCAGGATATGACGTCATGAGACTTTCCATTGAAGCTGTTCAACCAGAAGATTTTATCAGTGAAACGGATTTGTCTCCTCTACTCTCTCCTAGTAAATTGTTTACACATTATTATAATTGCCGAAAACATACCATCATGCACACTTTATTGTTTTAAATTCAAACAAAAAAGCAAAATTTTGTTGAAGTAGCAGTAAAAGTTAGAGTTGTGTTTCCAACAGGAGCACGAGATTAGAGAGGGAGCAACTCTTAGAAAAATCTTTCGCTCAGATAAATACATGGTGGCTAGTTTTAGATGGCCTTAATGCATCGTAGACTGATTTCAAACTTTCAGTCATCTCAAATTGATAATAATTAATTTTCAATTATTTTATTTCATATATGGTTATATTTTATATGCAGCGTCCGAAGATAAGGATAGTGATGAACCAGACAACAGATCAAGAGATGATTTCTCCTGTAACTCAAATCAAGTAGAACCAAGTTCTCTGTTTGTGGACCAAGTAGACACTTCAGCCATGGCTGGTGGCAGCGAGATTGATCAGTTACATAATACTGAAAGAGGCAGTGATGAAATGATTCAACTTCTGGAAGGTCAGCGAATGAACCAGTCTGATTGCATTGTTGTTTATATCATATAATAGAGATTGTTAAAACAGAAAACCTTACGTCTTTTATTATTTTATTACATGGCTGAAAGTGGCTGCAGATAGTGATTTTAGGTACAAAAAACTTTTTATAGAAAAAGAAGAGGAAAGGAAGAGACTACAAGCAATGTTGGACAAAATGGCTGCTGAGTTGCAGACGCTGAAAGAGCAGAAGACAGCTAATACAAAAGAAGCTGATCCACACAACAGAGATGGCATCTCACCTGCTACAAGTGCTCCTGGTTTTAACTCACTGCTTGTGCATGAGGCAAAGATCATTGAATTGGAGAGAGAACAAGCTGACACTAAAGTCAAGCTATGCAAATGCACTGAAAGAATTCAAGAAATGGAACTTTTATTGAAAGGTAGTTTGAGTAATTTGTGTATTGTCTCCACTTGTTATAATTATAGCATCAAAGCTTGGTGTGCAATTATATCATAATTTTGGTGAGTTGGGAGTCTCTTATTTAACCTTGACCTCCGTTAACCAAAAACCATCAATTATATTCATTTATATCTTTTTAAACAGGTCTTTATTCATTTTCATGAAAGTGACTTTAATATTTTGTACTTTCAAATTTTAAAAAAAAAACACTTTTGATAAGTTTGGTTTACTCCTGCCGTTTACCTGCCAATAAGATAATTATAATACAATGTTACAGACACAACTATTAATGCAGTTGACAACAGCTCCATGTGGTCATGGATTGTCTACCCACTTGATACTATCGCAGAGCACTTTGACTAGTATCAAGTTATTCTACCAGATGTTGAGCTACAAAACCTACAATCACATCTGTTACCTACAAATACAATTGTCATTGGTCAGTTGTAGCCAATGAAAATTTAGAACAATATGTAACTATCAATAGAAATTAAGAATGTTTTAAAAGTTGATAATTTATTTGCATGTTGTAAAATATCTTGCCAAAGCTTTTGTTTCAAAATGTCAATTGTTAAACTACCGAAACTAACTTGAATTTGTTTACATGCATGAAATTTTTTGTATCCAATCAGCTTGTGCAGCCAATTTTAAATCGCTTGGTACCAGGCTGGTCATCAATAACTGTTTCAGTTTCATTACAAAGATTATTTATGAACAACTACACACTAGTTCTTTTATACTGACAATCATTTGGTTGATTTAGTTAGTAGAGTTAAAGTTAACAGTTAGTTACTTACTTGTGAGACACAAAAATATTTCTGCTTAAATATGTAAATAGGGCCTGGAAGTTTAAGAACTTACCCATTATCTTTTATGGGGTTGTAACAGAAATAAAGATATACTTGTTGTGTGTTTCTAGTTTTGTTTGATTTTGTGATACAATACGCAACAAATATGAAAGTTTTTGAAGGTGTGTTCTTTTTAAATAGTAAAGACAACTCTTAACTAGTTTAGTATCAAATAAAGCTAGATGATTACAAAACAAGCTGATATCATATCTAGCTATAGCTTACACCTAGTAGTAGTAGTCACTAGTAGATGAATTGTACTAGTAACAGTTCTATATGGTGAGTTATTTGACTAATTCTAAGCAGTTTATTTCTAACAGAAATAATCATGCAGTAAATAACAGCATTCTCTAACACAGTTTTCTCTTTGGTAAATGCTTTAGTTGGCCTTTTCATTAGTACATGCGTGTTTTAAAATTAGCTTCAGTTAAAAATTCTTATTTCACTGTACAAAAATTGATGTATGTTTTTGTATTCCAATTTTTGCCAATGGATAAAAATCAGATGACGCAGTAGATTAATCTTACAAAAAAGTGGTGGCAAGTTATTTAAATCACCCAAATACAACTTATTACTTTTGATAGATAACCATCACACCAAACAACATGTGCAGATATTTTATTAAAGATTTTTCTCTAAAATGTTTGTATTTTGTAGCATAAAAGTACATTTTACCTATAAAAACAGTGTTCTGTAGTATTTAAATTAGAGCTGCCCAATTTTTTTTAGTTCAAGGTCACAATAATAGTAGAATAAACCATTGTTTCACCCACCTACTACATTTGTAATTAAATTGTATTTATATACCCAAGTACAATCTGTAAAAATAAAACAAACTTGTGTTCATAAAAAACCCTAATACTATAAATAACATGCAAAAGTTGGGAACAGCTTTATTTAATAATAAATATATTTGGTTTACTTTTATTTATACTTGTGAGTGGAATGGGTCTTTCCTACCATAACTTGATTATCTGGCCAATGAAGTTTTACAATGTTTAAAGTGATGAAACAACCAATTGAACTTGCTGTTAGTAACAAAAACAGGAGCAGACAGTCAAGTGCTGAGTAATTATCGTTGGGAGGACAAGAGGGCGATGAGAGGCTGGGGCAGAGTGGGGAGAGAACAGGACAAAGGAGAGAATAAGGTGGGGAAAGAGAGTCAGGGGGATAACAGAATGGGAGAGACAAGAATAGGATGAGCTGTAGGCTCATGGGGGAGTCGATTGTGTGTGGAGTGGGGGGTAGGGGTGGGGGAGAGGGAGAGGGAGAGGGGCTGGTAAACAGAAAGTGGTACTGGCCACTACACTGTAGTGATAAGAGCATTACAATTACCTTACCACTACTACTGCTACTAGTGTTACTACTACTACTAGTACTGATACTAATGCTACTATTACTGCTAATGCTACTTCTACTGTTACTGTTACTACTACTGCTACTGCAAATACTGCTGCTAGTGGGACTACTATTGCTACTGCAGCCACTACCGCTATTGCCACTGCTACTACCACTACTACTACCGCTACTACTACTACTGCTGCTGCGACTACTTTTGTTACTACTACTGCTACTACTACTGCTACTACTACTGCGACTACTACTGTTACTACTACTGCGTCCTTGGACGCTGCTGCAGCTGCCACTGCTATTGCTACTGGTACTGATACTATTATTGATGGATGTCAGTCAGCTAACAATATTTCTGAAGAGTGTTCTCCATTCTACATTTCTGACACATCAATAACATTGCATGCTTACGCTATGACTGCTATCACCATCCTCTTCTTCCCATAACACTCTTGCAATATAGTTTGTAAGAGAGCTATCAGATCTGCGTGGTCTAGTGGAAGAACATTCTGATTGTAGCTGTAATTTTATGTGATCTGCGTAGAGTGTTTGTGTTGTTTGTCTGTACTATAGTTTTAGACAGATGGAACTGAAGCTATATGGCCAGGTGCAAGCTTGCCTCGTGATACAATAGGTAACGCAGTCGAGTACCTGACTCTTGGCTGAAGTGTAAAAGGTATCTCCCTCCAGTCTGTTTCAGTAGCTGACAGTTTGCTGTGAGATTGATGATGCATCAAGAATTGCCAGATTTCATTGAGAGAACAACTCCTATACAGTGTTTCGGATATTGATTGTTGGTACTTCACTTCAAACAATAAATGAAACTATTGGAGTTGCTAGAATCACCTTTCTATTTATTGCTTTATATGGTCATTGCATATTTGAAACACCTTGTTTTGCACACAATGCTTCATGCTTGAAACTGAAAAATGTTTCCGATTTCATATCGACTGAACAAGTTGATGCTGGTCTGATTTCTCAAACATTAGAAATGTAAGTTATTTTGCTTGTAAAATGGTGCTACATTTGACAAAAACTAACATCTGATGTTAGCTGTCTGTCACACAAAAAGTTTACAGCCTTGATTAAATTGGCGGCAGATTTTAGGTACTGAACTTGATTGTTGTTATACCTGTGTTGAAGGAAGTGGATAAATTTTATATAGGGCCAGCTCATAAAGAGTACATTAGGTAATCTGACATCAAACTGGCTGACAAGACATTTCCTATTTACTAAATCAAGATTACTGCTTCTGTTTTTTTTGTTGCTGCCTAAAAGTTATAGTTTTTCATTTAATATCAATTTATGTCAAACACGTTAAATAATCAAGCTCATAAATAGATCAATGTTGGAGTTGTGCTTTCATAATTTTGTGGCTTGGAAAATCCCAGACAAATCAATTAAGTGAAGTTGTGTCCCCTATGTTGTGAACAAACTACTCCAGTTTTGAACAAGTTTTTGTAGTCAAGCTTACTTTTTCTATTAGAATGGCTTCAGAGTGACTCACAATACACACCTTCCCTACCCTCCAGACCACGCCCATTCTACATACAAAAAAAGTTGATTGGGCTATGCATAGGTTGATTATCTGTATGTCTGTTGTTATAATAACACAGACCAACATCGGCTGTGGCGTTGTAGTATTGTCTCAGATAGTCTTATTCATGAATGAAACATACTTTGAAGTAGCTGAGTGCTCTTGTACTAGTGTTTTGGTAAAATCCACAACTACTAGCAATTTGAATTTGTTTATTTTTAGGAGCAAGCAACTCTAAATCCACCCAATTTTGGCAATTTTTCTATAAAAAATTACATAAAACAATCATCTTTTTTGAGTTTATCATTGACTTTCATCCACTTTGCACAACCTGCTTTTCACCTTTCAGTGTATGCCAGCAGTGTATAGTCTCTGGTTCTATCCAAATGTACTTTGTAGGGCTATCAAATATCAACCGGAGGTCAACCTAGAGGTCAATCTCTCTGTGTTTTGAACAGGTTAAAAGTTGCACTAATTGGACACCCGCTATATATGTCCATATAAGTTTGTATGTCGTATATTGACATGAAATTAATAGTAGCAGGTAGCAGTAGTAGTAACAGCTTCAGTAGCGAGTAGTGGGTAGCAGTAAAGGCAATAGTAGTAGCAGAGGAGCAATAGTAGTGTAGGTAAAAGATGTAGTAGATGTATCAGTAGCAATAGTAAGATATACTAGACTGTCGCAGTAACATAGAAGTCCTATACCATGTCTGACTACTAGCCATTCACTCTAAGGTACTATTGCAGGTATCAGTGAATGTCCCTGAGCTAACACGTCTAATCAAATCTGCATCTACCATTTACTGCTGGATCACAATTGCTTTGCACTCAGAATATATGTGATCTGAGAGTATTTATGGGAGTCAAAGTGAGACTAAAGTGTCTGTAGCTATATTTGAAGAAGCACATGACTATCTCAGTCCACATCAATACTGTCTTACTGATGTCCAACATCCGCCATGTTATGTATGTGTAAATGCGGCTCACTAGTTGTAAGTTTTAGGAGTTGCCCGCTCACTTGCAGACGAATACACTGCTTGTAACAAATACATAGCTCTGTATACTATGAAATATTCTGTTAGTGAACTTTCACTCACCTAAAAGCAGTTGCTGTAGTTAATTAATGGCGTCTTTACTCAGATTTCTAACAACATACGTCTGACCAGAAATGGTCTTTTTGCCTAATTAAATTATTATTAAATATTTTGTTATTATTTGGTTTTGATTCAAAAATTATTGAGCTATTTTCTTTACTGGTTAAAGCATCAAAACAAAAGAAAACATACAGCTACCACAAAATTAAACAAAAAATGGATACTGTAGGGGATAGAAACAAGGCACCTAAACGTACCAACTATTTTCGAATTAATACTGAAGACAGTAGTCAGAATAAAATAAAATGTTATAAACTTTTTAAAGAGAGCCAAGTTGCTCAATGATTTGATATGTTTTTGCTTAAAAATACACATAAAGTTTGTTTGAACCTTGTAAGCAGCAGCCGTATTATTTATTGTTGTGAGTAGCTGTTGTAAAAGTAAGCTTAAAACTGGATATAGTTAGTTCTTTTAGCTTCAAACAGTATACCAGATTTTCTTGTCTGACTAGCATATGATCTCCAAAGCTGAATTATAGAAATCATTTGTCTTTCATTGTTGATATATTTATAGGTGGAGCAAATAGTAGAATCGAGACATTGCTTTATGATTTATATCTATGGAATTTTCATCTATGAATCTCATACAATATTAAAGGAACATTCTATATTCGCCGTCATATATGACAAGACAGTATGCTACAGGAGCTGTAACCAAAGAGAGAGGCTAGAGACTGTTAATAAAGAGACAGAAATCTATGGATGTGACACTACCTGCAGATGTCACATGGATAGAGAAGACAACTCTGGTAGACAACAATAGTATAAACTGATGGATACAGAGATACAAGCGGATACAAACATTTCTGTACCAAGTAAAACTATACCAGCAGTACAAATTTACCAACACTTATGAGGACTTTACATGGAGGTAGTTGGTGATCTAGAACTCATCAGATAACTTATAGTGATACAAAGTATCTGGTATAGACAGTTTCTCTAGGATTGTCTATAAACTACAACACCAATAGACTTATTCACACTCAACAAACTTAATATATAGTCAGCAGATGACTTGCTGTAGATTCTGCTGCCAATGCAGTAACAAATACAAGAGCTAAGCACAATTAGCAAATGTTACAGCAGCTACTAATATTATGACTTTTAGATCTTTATGGTAATTTTTGCATGTTGTGTCTTATTTACATAATATTAACTTCGTTTTGTTATTTGTCTACTTCCCATCTCTGTCATCAATGTTGTTATTATTCAGTTGACATTTGCACACAGTAATGCGCATTCTACTGAGTGAGGGTGTATATAAGTATACTATTACTTTGTCCTTTGTTACTTGCGAGTGGTTTACTATACATTGCTCATACGCACATACATGTATACACATACATTCATCTCAGGTACTTGCCAGTAATGATCACTTTAAATAAAGGAGTTGCTATTCTGTAATCAGACAATAATAAATATTATGTAACATATAGTAAAATATCAGTTAGATAACAACCAGTAAGTCTGAATAAATGTACATTTGATACATTAACTAACTTACAAAACAAAACAAAAAAATACTAAACAATCAATATTTGATAGCAGACAAACAACATTATAGTACACAACATTATACTGTACATTTATGTTTATATATGGCATCACAATGGTCTCCTAGCAACAGAGAACTGATTTGCATATTTTTGTAGGAATTTTCAGATTAACACCTGATTGGTTGTTTAAACTAATACCTGAGTTCCAAAGTCAAGAGAGTTTGGTCAGTCTAATGCCCATCATCACAAAGCTCTGAAGCTTTCTCAAACTTTGTTTTTCAAAAAAGTAGAGAGATAGCAATTCCAAAACGTGTACGATATACAGTTACATTTTTCATACGATCACCAATACTATTAAATAGAGTTTTACAATTTTTTGTTGCCATAAAACTATGAATATATTGTTCTTGTGGGGCTCCATTGACCCAAACATTACATATTTAGAAAACCGGGTATTTAAGAGCACATTCAGTAACTGTATATTCTTCATGCTTTGGGATTGCATTCTCTCTGTTTTTGAGAAACTCAATATTTTAAAAAGCTTCACAGCATTTTGGTGATGGGCATTAGGCTGACCAAACTTTTTTGAGTTTGGAACCCAGGTACTAGTTTAAACAACCAATCAGGTGCTACTTTAAATTTTCCTACAAAAATATGTAAATCAGTTCTCTGTTGCTAGGATACCATTGTGGTGTAATATATAAACATAAACATACTGTATATTGTCTTGTGGTTCAAGGTTACTGTTTGTCAGTTATCAGCAAGAACCTTTGATTGTTTTGTGAAGTTTTGGGTAAATAAATAATGTGATCTTTATGCTAGTGTGACAGGCAGCTCTCTATGTCTAGTGTGACAGGCAGCTCTCTACGTCTAGTGTGACAGGCAGGTCTCTATGTCTAGTGTGACAGGCAGGTCTCTATGTCTAGTGTGACAGGCAGGTTCTACGTCTAGTGTGACAGGCAGGTCTCTACGTCTAGTGTGACAGGCAGGTCTCTACGTCTAGTGTGACAGGCAGGTCTCTACGACTAGTGTGACAGGCAGGTCTCTACGTCTAGTGTGACAGGCAGGTCTCTACGTCTAGTGTGACAGGCAGGTCTCTACGTCTAGTGTGACAGGCAGGTCTCTACGTCTAGTGTGACAGGCAGGTCTCTACGTCTAGTGTGACAGGCAGGTCTCTACGTCTAGTGTGACAGGCAGGTCTCTACGTCTAGTGTGACAGGCAGGTCTCTACGTCTAGTGTGACAGGCAGGTCTCTACGTCTAGTGTGACAGGCAGGTCTCTACGTCTAGTGTGACAGGCAGGTCTCTACGTCTAGTGTGACAGGCAGGTCTCTATGTCTAGTGTGACAGGCAGGTCTCTATGTCTAGTGTGACAGGCAGGTCTCTACGTCTAGTGTGACAGGCAGGTCTCTATGTCTAGTGTGACAGGCAGGTCTCTATGTCTAGTTAGTTAGTAACCAGATGAGAAAATGATTTTTGGTTGTACTACATTTTGGGGTGCTTTTGTTTGATCACACAAACTGCTTTCATCTATGCATAGTGTATTAATCTTATTGCATACACATTTTTATTTAGAGTCCTCATTGCTGATCGGTATCTGAAATGTATTAATTAGGTATAAAAGTGAACATGTTAAACAAGTACATAGTGTAATAACGCAGTAATAGTATACTTATATACATTCTCTCTCAGTAGACTATACATTACTGTGTACAAATCTCACTTGAATATTCAAATAACAACATGAGATGTGAGGTGAGCAAAAGTATCAAAATAATACAAATACTATATAGATAATACACGGATACAAAAAATAACAAACAACCAAAATTCAAAGCGTTAGTCACTTTTGAAGCATTTCCTACATCCTTTGTTATTGCTAAAATTTGTATATCATTCGTAGAGCTGAGTACAGAATATTAAGGAACGAGAGTTGTAAAGTGATGTCACCACTATGTGTACTGTTGATATAAGTCACAGAGAGATGTCTTCACTCTGATACTTCTCACCATCTACAAACAACAATAGAATTAGTAAATAGTAACATTGACCTAACATCACTAGTACAAAAATAAAACCAAATAGGTTTGAGGTGTATCTAAAGACATCATGTTTAGCTCACAACCATCGGAGGGAAAACAGATGAAATTACAGGTAAATATTTAATTGTTTTGAACATCACAACTATGTGACTCATGTTTGTGTACACACATATCTACGACTATACATGTGACCAAACCTGTACATCACTTTAGATGTCAATGAGTGTATATATCTATGACTGTATATGTCTGAGATAAAATATATTTTTGGTTAAACATGTCTGTGTGATTGAAGAAGTTTATGACTGGACATATCTATGATTGGATACATCTATGGTTAGATATTCTTCAACTCAGCCAGAAAATAGCTAGTAGCTTAAACTCAAATATCGCCTTAGACCAATAGAAAATATTTATATGAATACTACTTACCTCATATTACTGTTACTAGTACAATTCACTCTACTACAGAGTACAATACATAACTACTACTTCTACCACTACTAGCAGTGAATTATAGCTGGCTTATTATGTAACCATTTAGCTTTAATTGATGGTAGCTTCATTGAGAGTTACCCCCACACTACAAAAAGAGAATACAACTCCACTATTCATATATTGAAAGGACTTCTCTACCAGCTACAGAGTGGTGCAGCCACTGTTGAAAGTTAGCCTGGGTTTTCTATTGAAATAGTTCAGAGCAAAATCATGGGACATATACTCATTAACTTGAGGTGTTCTTCTACCCTACTTTCTTTTTTTAACAATTTTGTTCCTAAAAAACTCTGCATAAAACTAAACAACCTCTAAGTATTCTCAGTGTACACATATACTGGACACATATACAGGACACATTTACTGTAATTACCATAGAGTTGTTCGCAATTTAAAAAACTTATGAAAAAAAAATTCCCAGTAAAACGACAATGACTGAATAAAATATAGACTGACAAAGCTTCTTTGGCAGCAACCAAGCAGCTAAAAGGTGGAAAGAGTTCAACCAGGGATGAAAGTTGTAGATTTACCAAACCATACACAATGCATTTCGATGGCAAGACACCAAAATGAACATATAAAATACCACGTGACAAAGTCATTGAACATACAAAACAGCAAATAATCCACACATTAAGTGAAAAAGTCATTGTATTAGCGTCATGCGGTTTTTAAGTAAATTATTATTATTTAAACTAATCTAGTGGTTGTAACATCAAGTTTTAGTGCTACTAATGCTCTACCTACCATTTTGTATTGACTACAGCTTTGCTCTTCTACAATCACACCTTATTTAATATATAAACCACCTGCGCACAACAAGACTGATTACTAATCTGAACAGTACAACAGCCAGCCAATAATAACTACATGATAAAAAAGAGAGATTACGCACTATATTAGGAACCTAGCAGAGAAAAAGTAAAAGAAATAAAACAATAGCTTTCTTTATTTCAACTTGCTGTCCACACAAATAGCTGCTGCCACAATCACTCCTAAAACAAACAGAAAATATACGCTCCCAAATATGTACTTCATACATCTGGCTAGTTTAAGGTGTCAGTTTGTTTTTTACCAAAATATAACTATAGCAGAGAAATTGTTAGCAAGAAATCAAGTTATAGTACAGAAATTATTGTGATAATGAAAAAAACTTTTGTGAAAATGTTGCGAGTTGAAGTTTGAGAAATAAAATCAATAGATATGTCATCCATGGAGAAAATCTGGAACAAAAAGCTGCAACTTTTTGGAAGAAATAAAAAACAGAAAAATGATGCTGTAGGTACGCAGACAGGAATGAATGCCACAAATCTCCAATAAACGAAAGCACTTGCTAAAATAAACGACCACAGACCTAAAGGAACATTGACTATGGTATTAAAAACTTTTTGTCGTTTATTCCAAGAAATGTCTTCATTAATTTCTGGTAACAAAAATTACCATTTCGACATTCATTTCAGGAATGACTGCAAAATTTAAACAGACAACTCCTGGAAGTAATCTCCAAAATGTGTTTTACATATCACTGAGAAAAGAAGCTGTCACTTCTGAGTACGTGCGTGAAAATGCTTCTCCTGTTACCACCAACTCATTTAGGTTCGTCGATGTTCATTCTGGAAAGTATTTATGGTATTTATGTATTAGGTGCTGTAAACAATCGTTTTTGTCTAAACTCCTTTCAATCAAACGAAATACTGTAATGGATTCCGGTCTGTTACCACGGACAACCACTAATCTCGAGTATTCTACCTCTCTCCAGAGGGGACACTGTACTGACCGACAGTGACAACTGTATAGGGCAACCGAATTACCCGGTAAGGCAAGAGCCCATGGCTCAGACAAACAGTACCGAGTAGTGTCTGTTATAATGGCTTTATTCTCTAAGCTGTCCTGAGGGTAATTATTCCTCTAGGGTTTAGCAATATAAGAGTATATGCCATGGCAACATTGTAATGAATGCACAGATTAACAGTGGGAGCTCTCCTTTTATAGGAGAGCTGATAAGCACAAAACATATAACAATCAATGCACAGGAAGCAGATTAACCAATACAAACGATTATATAAATAACAAGCCAATCAACAATGCAGTATGATTAATTAAGGGAGGTGCCAAGTGGCTAAGGGCGGAGTCCTTTCTCCTTATTGTCCAATGAGTAGTCCTGCAAGGCTCCCAGGCTGTATGTAGAGTTGGGTCCATGGAGTTGGTAGTTTAAGGGTAAGTACTTCCTGTTCTCGACCTTGACTAAGCTCCTACACACTTTTGAGGATCCTCCTCTATGGCGGCCATCTTGTGCCAGCCCAGTACAGCTGTACCGGGTCGGTAGAGGTCACTACCGACCCTGCAGGGGTCACTACCGGCCCTGCTCACTATGCCACCGGCACAGTAGGACTTTCTACCCAACAGCTGTTAACCGAACGCTGTGGGTAAAAGTCTAGCGCATTGTCTCGCAAGGTTCTAGCGTAAACGACCCGTTCACTACTAGTGTGCATCAAAATCTACCACAATACTCAATCCCTAAATACTCACCCGAAAAAAAACTTTTGTGAAATATTAGTACGTAAATATTCGCAACCACACAAAACAATTAAAGTAAAACAGACACCGTTTAAGTACAAAGGTTTTTGTATACATAAACTTTCTTGCCTTTTTATTTTTTTTACCAAAATATCTTCTGGATGGAAAAAGGGCTGTAAACCTGAAAATAAGAATTCTGATGGAAATGTAAACACAGTTTTAAGGAAATATTAGCAAAAGATTACTGCTAAGACAAAATGAGAAAAAAACAGTAAACGAATTACTGGCCGCTTTTCTTCCAATCTCCCAGCTTAATTTTGTCTGCGAACAAAAGTAAAAAGACTCCGAAGACAAACACAAAAAACTGATCAGACAACAATCAAGTGAACAATTGCGGATATACCTAGCTTTTGATAATTCTTTTTATATTGCTTTTCAAAAGTGATACTTGTGAAAGATAACTCTATTTATACTTGTAACTCTATTGAGTTTTTTGATACAGCGACAAGTCAGCATCATTGTTAGTCGTTGTAACAAAGAGAAAATACTTCTTTCCTAAAAAACACATGCTCAAGTATTGTGGTACATGCATCCAAGTATGGGAAATGATACGAGACAGCAGAATCAACAGCTCTTTTCTGCAATACCTAGTGAAATGATAATTAATCAGTTTGATGGTTAGTCGATAATCTACAAGTAGGTGGAGTAGAGAGTCTACTAGTAAGTAAGGTAGAAGATCTGTAACTAGTAGTTGGAGTAGAGAGTCTACTAGTAAAAAGGAAAATCTAGTAGATGAGGCAGAGTAGTAAAAAGCTTGTAAGCAATAGCATTTAGTAGACCTGAGGTAGAAGATCCATAGCTGGTAGTATCCATAGCTAGTGGTATATTAACAACTTTATAAATCAGTCTCTTACCTCACTATGTATTGCTTCCAATGTCATGTTAGGCTGCTGCTGTAATGCTAAAACTATTTCTGCTCTGAGCTCATCTCTCCTCCTACTGCATACGCAGCTTTGTCTGTTTTTAGAGCTTCTAAAGTTTCCTCAGGCGATACTCCTTCTGGAGTTTTTGTTGCTACAGGGTCTACACAGGCCTGGGGTAGCCGGTATCCCTAAATCTAAAGAAATACGTGTGTGTAATGAAGGGAGGGCATTGGGTCCACCTGAAACTTCTGTAGTTGACAGGGTAAGGGGTGTAGGGGGATTTTAGGGTGGGAGGGAGTGGGGAAGGGGGCCTGGCTCGTCTAAATATAATGCAAATCTCCCACAGTATGCTCTGCAATGTCTATTTGACTATTTTGCAGGAGTGCAAGAAGACGTTGTTCAAGGGTCCACTTGCCTGTGCCTGAAGAAGCGACAGCTAGAATATGATGATGTCAGTGATCCACAACTCCATACAAACAAGCAGAGAAAGGCCATTCCCAATGAAGTTTCTGTATGATGAAGGCCTTCCATACAAATTTTTTTCACCTAAATCATGCCCGCAATAACCATGGAAAAGATTATATTGACATGTCGAGGGAAAATTTGGTGGCCAACTAACCCTGTCTACACTCCTGTACCCCCTTTCTGCCCTACTCCCCTGGGATCCTCTCCGAGATATCTTCACCCCAAACAAAATGGCCCGGCTAACCTCTACTTTCCTCGTTCTTGACCGCCCAACCCAACGGTACCCCTCCTAACCTATCCCTTAACCCTAGTCTATTAACGCCCACACAGTCTACACCCCCGCCTCTTCCCCAAACTATAGTTCCCTGGAGTAAAATAAAAACCTCTATATCTCTTCCCAAACATGGGGAAAAATTGCTACAAACACTACCTGAGTTTTCTTCTCTTGGGGACAGGACTTGTAAAGAGAAAGAAAATAACCAGTACCAGATCTATGTATCCTATATAGCTGTTGAGTGCAGGTGCACTCAACAACCGATGTTTTCTATGAAAGATATAGACTGGTTGCATTCAGCCTGCTTAATGGAGGAGCAATAGGAGGACAGTATTTGTAACTACCACTGAACTCCATGAATAGAATGTTTACTGATTATGTGTCATTTGTTAGTTTGCCTTGCTAGTATACATACGATATCTCTATTTTTGTATCATTAGCATTAAATTTTTGAATATATATACGCTGACATTGTCGCTTGATTGGTTGGTTACAGCTGGTGATTGGTTGTCAAGTCAAGCCAAGGTCAAGCCTTGGTCGCTTCAAGCTTCAGTCTAAAATGAGTCTATTGTAAGCCAAATCAAGTTGAGTTTAGGCCGAGCGTACTTAATATTGTTACATATGTTTGCATAATTAAAACAAGTTGTTCTGAGCTACATCAATACATACTGCACTGACAGCAGCCAGTTAAATTTTGAATTGTAGGAGATTAAATAGTTAATTGTAATATCAAATGAGACTCTAACCAACAGAACTAGGGAGATGAGCAGATTACCGATAGAAGAGGAAAACTTCAACAGCAGTGGAAACAATAGCAAAAGATAACAAAAGGCAAGAGAAACACCCTTGGTAGACCGCGACCTACCTTGGGAGACTGCGACCTACCTTGGTAGACTGCGACCTACCTTGGTAGACTGCGACCTACCTTGGTAGACTGCGACCTACCTTGGTAGACTGCGACCTACCTTGGTAGACTGCGACCTACATTGGTAGACTGCGATCTAGCTTGGTAGACTGCGATCTAGCTTGGGAAATAAAAAATAACATTAACGGAGAGGGTTAAATCGCAACTTCAATTGCTTGCATGTGATTAGACCTATTTCAGCTGCATGCCAATTATTTAAGTTGGATAGCATACGTTGCTACTATTTAGTTAAAATAGAGAACATCTACTGTACATCTTCGTTTATATATCTTCAGTAAAGTAAAATTTTTTAGAATATCCAGGTTGCCTGTACACCAGGATTGAGTTATTGATAGTTTGACTGAGTTTGTGGTGAAAGAACCGAGTCCTTAGAGACTCTGTAAGTGATTGGAATGAGACTTTGTCAAAGAACGAAGACTCCATAGTAAAACAGAGCGGAACTCTCTCAGAAATTGGAGCAAAACTCTGACGTGAGATTACAGTGAGGATTACAGAGATTGGAAGTGTCCGAGAGAGAAACTACAGTTACTACTCCTGCTGTTAGTGCTGACTACTGTTGTCAGACCGCGCCTTCTCAGTCAAGTTTGTTTAGTTGAAAGACTTCATAAAAATCCTTTACAATGTCAATGTGAAAGGAAACATGTCATCTCAATATAAAAAAAACAATACTGACAAAAAAAGGTTTAACTTCTTGGGTCCTTGTTAGTATAAACAGTATATAAAATGAAGACACTTTCAAATAAGAAATTTCAAAAATGCTTCTCCCAACGTTTGGAGATCAGGAAATATAATGTGTTTATTAAATATATAGAAGGAACTTTGCTTAGCTAGTTGCTTGCTCTATGTAGTACCCAGTAAGGTGATGTTTGTATGCTGATCAACCTTAGGAAAGCCCCCCAATCAAAACCATTTAAAGAGGGAGCAATTCCAAAACTACAACCAGTGGTACCCATAAAATCGAGCAGTTATCAAGATCAAAGAGATTCAGTTGTCTACCAGGTTTTGCTGTCAAACAGAGCAAGAAAAAACTGGAAGAAAAACTCTTCGCCATAATTTTATTATAAAACAAATGCATTTGGTAAAAACAACAAAACATTGTTTGAAGAAAAAGTTAAACCAAACCAAACCAGACAACTGCGTATACATGAAAGTTCGTTGTCACTGGAGTAACAATGAAATACTGTTCAACTACTTGATTATTTACGAAAACTTCATAAGATAAAAATATTATTACTTACTTGGTTTGACAACCGATTGCCAATATTAAGAGAGATTTAAGCTACTAATGAGTGCGTTTGGAATGTTATGAAGAAGCAGTACAAAAATATAAAGTTATGAAGCCAAATGATTGCCTCTTTCGCCAACAAAACAGCGCTAACAGCAAAGATTAAAAATACAAACAATTCGGTACATTCTGATTGGCAACAGTAAAATACAAAAGCTTATAAGCAAAAATTCAACTCACCGGCTACTAGAAGAAAAAGTGAAGTTAGAAGTTAACTGAATGCTCTGACTTCCTATTAAATTTGATGACATACTCAGGATACGCAGATGCATCATGGTATACAACAAATATTGAGGGATTTGATCGGCTGTTCACTGTGGAGTGGATACCTGGGGGAAGGTTCTTTCTCTGAGTCTCTCGAGTTCCTCGCTGGTACCTGCCAGTAGCAACCTTAGCAAGTATCATATATTTGTCTACTTGTCCATCGCTGTAAGTTATCGAGTATTGGGTGGTTGTAGAGAAATAAGATCCCTGTCCGTATGTCATTCCTAAAGGAGATAATATTTGAGTGGATGAAGCAGTAACCAATAACTCACAGATATTAACGCCAACTCATTAATATTAAAGAATCGACCAACTAACCAACATCGTTGCTTCAGCATTAAACTTAGGGAGAAAATATGAAGCCATAGGTAAGTTTTTAAGTAAATAACTGGAAGGTTTGGGCAGGAAATGATGTCAGCAAAAACACTAACCATGTGCACCAGCAAAGCTTCTGTTGAACTCATTAGCGCAGATCTGTTTAACACTCTCTGCTGTTGTACCATGCCATAACTCTCTCTCTACTTCTATAGCTTCATCTCCGGAAAGTTCTTTTTGGATTTTACTTTTCTGTGCCTGGTACTGGGTGTACAGATGTTCATTCTGTATTCGCATAATCTGCATGAATGCAAATAAACTTATAAATTGGGAACTGATTAGACAACAGTAAATGAAGCTTTTTGCACATTATCTAAACGAAATGTAATCATATACAAATTGTAAAAAAACAAAATTAAAATAAATAAAAATATTGAACAAATAAAATGATAAATAAATAAAAATTATAAATGAATAAAAACAATAGATGAATAAAAAAAATAAATAAATAATTGGCAATAATACATATTTTATCCTGGGATTTTCTTCATATGCTTAGAATGCTGTCAAAATTAGCATGAAATCTTAAGCCTTATCGTTCACACCTCCTACGTAAGGTAGCTATCAAGTCATACATGATATCAGCAGGCAAGGCATTGCCAGATAAAATGCCAGAACTTTTATTCTATAAAGAACCTCGCACATGCCAACTCTGGATTATTAAGATAAAGGTGGTTTTGATTTTTTTTTAAATCGTTTTCTGAGCATTCAATTAATCAATACCAAAGACACCAAATTATTGTAAGCTCCAGATTATACCGGAAATATCAAAACAGCCTTCAGCAGAGAAATGATGTCACATTTTCATGCTTCTCATGCCCTTTCCTGTTGCCACGAATCATCAAACTTCAAGAAAATTTGATGAAGGAAAAAACTATCAGGGAGAATAAAGAAATGGAAGGTTCTAGTACCTCAGATATTTGAATGCCAGTAATCTGGCAGGTCTCAAAGAATTTACAGCCGACTTTGCTGAACTCTGCACTGTATCGGTCGAGTTTGACCTCATGCTGACCTTTAGCCAGGGCTCCTTGGTCCCAGTGAGGGGGAAATGCTAAACGCAGATAACAACAGCAAATCATTGCACTAATACAAATGGATGAAAGATAGAAAGTTAGATAATGGCAACAGTCTACACCAAAGTTCGAGCCAACTTGGTTCAATGCAAACTATTAATACTAACCAAATTTGATATTTTGACATTATAGGTATTTTCGGATCGAGTACGTTCATATCCAAACGAGCAAAATTTTTGTTTTTCGGTGAGTACAAAACCTGTTATTTTGCAACTCTATGCTAAACGGTGGTTTTACCATTCAGCGAGTCGTCCACCCTATGACGTTATTGATCCACATGTGTACAGTTCAACTATAATAAATACTTTTGCAAACGATGAGCCCTTTTACGTTAACTACAATGACAAGACAAAAGTGATGAGGCCTCAAGTTTCATTTCTAACAATAACAATAATAATAAATAATAACAATAAGTCTTGAAGCATGTTAAAATTATTTTTGAACATATTTACCAAGGATGGTGAATTATAATAAAATTACAATAAATAATTATAACATAATGAAAAGGTGTGATAATCATTATTATTAGTGTTACTGTTATTCAAATGATATAATTGTTAATATTATTAAAGGTTATTATTGTTGTTATAATCAATTATTTTATTATACTTTTGAGAGTATAAAAAACAATTATTAAATGGCAATTAGTAAATAATAAAATACATAGTACTTAGTAATAATTATCAAAATGATTATTTACTTTTGGTTTTCTTTTTTGTAAATAAACAAAAAATTGTCACCTCACCAGGATGCGTCTTTTACTATTCACTGTTACACTAGAAAAAAAGAAGACAACTCCCCATAAAAGAAGCTGTTGATTTTGAACGTCCCTGCATAGCAATTATGCCAGGAACGAACGTCCAAATTGCATTCGAAAGTGCTTTCCCGTATAAAATTTTTTTGCCTTATGTCTTCAATTAACCGTGAGTTCTGACCAATTCACCTTCTGTGTTAAATAAAAACACCATTCAGCTATGCAATTGACTGGTTACTGGAGTCACATATTATGACACTGATTCCATAAACAGTGGAGATTAGCAAAAGCAACAGTAGAAGAAGCAACAGTAGTAGTAGCAACAGTAGTAGAAACAACAGTAGTAGAAGGAACAGTAGTAGTAGAAGTAATAGCAGCAATAGTAGTAGTTACAGTAATAGCAGCAACGACAGTAGGGGTAGCAGTAGTAGTAGTAGTAATAGTAGTAGTAGTAGCGGCATCAGTAGCGGTAACGGTAGTAGCAGAAGTAATAGTAGTAGTGGTAGCAAAAGTAGCAGTAGCAGGCAGTAGCAGGGTAGTAGTAATAGGGTAGCAGTAGTAGCAGTAGCAGGAGTGACAGAAGAAGTAGTATAAACTGCAGACAGCAGAAAATGTAACTTCAAATTATTGATCATATATTGCAACTCTTCTGTAGCTCTCAAAATAGACATTATTCACATTGGTAGTCTAGTAACACAGTGTACTCATTGGTAGTCTAGTAACACAGTGTACTCATTGGTGGTCTAGTAACACAGTGTACTCATTAGTGGTCTAGTAACACACTGTACTCATGGGTGGTCTAGCAATACAGTGTACTCATTGGTAGTCTAGTGACACAGTGGACTCATTGGTGGTCTAGTAACACAGTGTACTCATTAGTGGTCTAGTAACACAGTGGACTCATTGGTGGTCTAGTAACACAGTGGACTCATTGGTGGTCTAGTAACACAGTGGACTCATTGGTGGTCTAGTAACACACTGTACTCATGGGTGGTCTAGTAACACAGTGTACTCATTGGTGGTCTAGTAACACAGTGGACTCATTGGTGGTCTAGTAACACAGTGTACTCATTGGTGATCTAGTAACACAGTGGACTCATTGGTGGTCTAGTAACACAGTGTACTCATTGGTGGTCTAGTAACACAGTGTACTCATTGGTGGTCTAGTAACACAGTGGACTCATTGGTGGTCTAGTAACACAGTGTACTCATTGGTGGTCTAGTAACACACTGTACTCATGGGTGGTCTAGTAACACAGTGGACTCATTGGTAGTCTAGTAACACAGTGTACTCATTGGTGGTCTAGTAACACACTGTACTCATTGGTAGTCTAGTAACACAGTGTACTCATTGGTGGTCTAGTAACACGGTGGACTCATTGGTGGTCTAGTAACACGGTGGACTCATTGGTGGTCTAGTAACACAGTGTACTCATTGGTGGTCTAGTAACACAGTGGACTCATTGGTGGTCTAGTAACACACTGTACTCATTGGTAGTCTAGTAACACAGTGTACTCATTGGTAGTCTAGTAACACGGTGGACTCATTGGTAGTCTAGTAACACAGCGTACTCATTGGTGGTCTAGTAACACACTGTACTCATTGGTAGTCTAGTAACACAGTGGACTCATTGGTGGTCTAGTAACACAGTGAACTCATTGGTAGTCTAGTAACACAGTGTACTCATTGGTGGTCTAGTAACACACTGTACTCATTGGTAGTCTAGTAACACAGCGTACTCATTGGTGGTCTAGTAACACAGTGTACTCATTGGTGGTCTAGTAACACACTGTACTCATTGGTAGTCTAGTAACACAGTGGACTCATTGGTAGTCTAGTAACACAGTGGACTCATTGGTGGTCTAGTAACACAGTGGACTCATTGGTGGTCTAGTAACACAGTGGACTCATGGGTAGTCTAGTAACACAGTGGACTCATTGGTGGTCTAGTAACACAGTGGACTCATTGGTGGTCTAGTAACACAGTAGACTCATTGGTGGTCTAGTAACACAGTAGACTCATTGGTGGTCTAGTAACACAGTGGACTCATGGGTAGTCTAGTAACACGGTGGACTCATTGGTGGTCTAGTAACACAGTGTACTCATTGGTGGTCTAGTAACACAGTAGACTCATTGGTGGTCTAGTAACACAATGTACTCATTGGTGGTCTAGTAACACAGTGGACTCATTGGTAGTCTAGTAACACAGTGGACTCATTGGTGGTCTAGTAACACAGTAGACTCATTGGTGGTCTAGTAACACAGTAGACTCATTGGTGGTCTAGTAACACAGTGGACTCATGGGTAGTCTAGTAACACGGTGGACTCATTGGTGGTCTAGTAACACAGTGTACTCATTGGTGGTCTAGTAACACAGTAGACTCATTGGTGGTCTAGTAACACAATGTACTCATTGGTGGTCTAGTAACACAGTGGACTCATTGGTAGTCTAGTAACACAGTGTACTCATTGGTGGTCTAGTAACACAGTGTACTCATTGGTGGTCTAGTAACACAGTGGACTCATTAGTGGTCCAGTAACACACTGTACTCATGGGTGGTCTAGTAACACAGTGGACTCATTGGTGGTCTAGTAACACAGTGGACTCATTGGTGGTCTAGTAACACAGTGGACTCATTGGTGGTCTAGTAACACACTGTACTCATGGGTGGTCTAGTAACACAGTGGACTCATTGGTGGTCTAGTGGCACAGTGTACTCATTGGTGATCTAGTAACACAGTGGACTCATTGGTGGTCTAGTAACACATTGGACTCATTGGTGGTCGAGTAACACAGTGGACTCATTGGTAGTCTAGTAACACAGTGGACTCATTGGTAGTCTAGTAACACAGTGTACTCATTGGTAGTCTAGTAACACAGTGTACTCATTGGTGGTCTAGTAACACGGTGGACTCATTGGTGGTCTAGTAACACAGTGGACTCATTGGTAGTCTAGTAACACAGTGTACTCATTGGTGGTCTAGTAACACAGTGTACTCATTGGTGGTCTAGTAACACACTGTACTCATTGGTGGTCTAGTAACACAGTGGACTCATTGGTGGTCTAGTAACACAGTGGACTCATTGGTGGTCTAGTAACACAGTGGACTCATTGGTGGTCTAGTAACACACTGTACTCATTGGTAGTCTAGTAACACAGTGTACTCATTGGTGGTCTAGTAACACAGTGTACTCATTGGTGGTCTAGTAACACAGTGGACTCATTGGTGGTCTAGTAACACAGTGGACTCATTGGTGGTCTAGTAACACAGTGTACTCATTGGTGGTCTAGTAACACAGTGTACTCATTGGTGGTCTAGTAACACAGTGGACTCATTGGTGGTCTAGTAACACGGTGGACTCATTGGTGGTCTAGTAACACAGTGTACTCAATGGTGGTCTAGTAACACAGTGTACTCGTTGGTGGTCTAGTAACACAGTGTACTCATTGGTGGTCTAGTAACACAGTGTACTCATTGGTGGTCTAGTAACACAATGTACTCATTGGTAACACAGTGTATTCATTAAATCTATGAATTACCTGCCTCAATAATCATAAACCTAGCTTCGTGCAGTTTCACTTAGGACATCTCATGTTTCATATAAAAATAGAAAAATGCTAACTACCTAGAGTGCACACTTAATTATTGGCCATTGTAATGTAAATGATTATAATACATATCACAACTGGCTCTTTCGCCATGCTTTTAAATAAATGTAGGGCTGCACAATCTTTGCAGAATTATTCCCAAAGGCAACTTCTTCCAGGTTCTGCCCACTGTCGGTAAAGAAATGTATAAAACAAATATATTTTCAACGACTGATAATAAAGTTTTACTTAGATTACCAACACCAACTTTGTCTAGGTCCAACTGTAAGAAACAGATAAAACATACCAGCGTGAGATGCAGAAGACGGTTTGTCACGTAGGATGTTGTTTACAAACTCTTTTACAGTATCCACATGGTCTTTGATACCTTCTAATACAATAGAACCGTTTTCTACTTCAATATCTGCATCTACATTCATGTTGAGAGCCTTGGTATGAATTCGTGATACCTGTGGGAACATTAAAGGGCTTAGGACGGGCTTTTCAAGACGCACTTTGTGTGTAGAGTTGTTTTCTCATCAAGCATTGTAAAACTATTGAGAAAACTCACTCGCGTCAACAAAACACCAATAGGTATCATGTAGAGGTCTATGGAGGTCTGTGACAATGCGTTCGACAGAAGGGACTATCTGCATTATGATATTATATAGTATATTACAGCAAGTAGTTTGTACCATTTTTGTTACTTTTTCAGTTCCAAAATACTTTTCAAAAATCTTAATTATTATTATTTAGTGCTTTTGAAGTTTTCTCTTGAAAAGATAGCCGGTATTTCAGATTTAATTATTATCGTTGTTGTAAAAAAAAACAACGCCAGAAATACAATTTCGGCAATGTTTTTTTTTCACCTAGTATTATCATGAAAGTATACTAATGTTATTGTTTTGTAGTGTAACTCACCAAATGTTAAGTGTGTCCTCCGGCTTTCTGACGTTCTCCCTGTCCTCCTATTCCCGCCAGGTCTGCCGTACCTTCCCTCGTGCTCCTAATGTTCTCCTGCGCATGTCCGCTGGCCTCAGCCTTCACCTTCCGGCAACCTTGACCGTGGGATACGCCACATCCTCTTTTCTTTATCCTTTCTTTTCCTTAGCTTTCACTCTCCTATACTTTTACTCTCCTCTTCACTTACGCCCACCACTATCCTGCCATGTTATGCCTTCTGTTACTATCCTCATATGTATTTATTGTCTCTGTCCTTTCTAACATTTTTTTTTTTTTTTTTTGTTTCTTTTTTTTTTCTTTCTCTTTTTTCTTTCTAGACCCTGTCTATCCGACGTGGGACATCCACCCTCACGTCTCTACTTTTCATCCGAGGTTCTTCAGTCTCCCTTTGCATCCCTGTCTCTAAATCTTATTTCCCTCCTCCTGGTCTTTGTCCTTTCCCGCTCTTTCTGATCTATCCTTCTTTCCGCCTCTTCTCTGCTCTTTCTTATCGTATCCAGGTCCCTCCTATACTGTTCCTCACTTTCCTGCAACTCCTGGGCTAATTGTTTCTCGATCCTCTCTCTGATCTCCTTTTCCCTCTTTCTTCTTGCTACCCTGGCTTGCCTTCTATCCTCCTCCTCCTTTCTAGCCAGTTTTGCGATAGCCTCCGCCTCAGCCTCCTCACTATCCGCAGCTTCTTCCTCACGCCTATCCTCAACTATACGTCTATCCTCCCTTGTCACGTTTATCTCTAAAGTTCCTTTTCTCTCTATCGGCTCCTGCTCGCTAACCACTCTCCTTTTCTCTATCCTGCTCCTCAGATCCGTACCTCTAGCTCCCTGCCTCCTTTCTATAAACTCTCCTATGACCCTTGACATGTCCTCTGCGAACTCTGCAGTAGGGTGTGCCTCGTCCGCCAACCTCTCTTTATTAAAAAAGAGCGTTCCTCTTCCTGACCTACCAAATGTCCTGGCCACAATCGCAGGGGTCCCCTCTCCTTTCTTTGCATTCAGCTCGCAGATGTAGTGGTTCATTCTCTGGATGAATGACCACTGCTCGTACGGCATAGAGCGCACCGGATACATAGGACATAGGATAACTCCTTCGATCCTAGATACCCGCTCCAAGTCCCTCCTATACATATCTAGCCATGGTCCTGTCGTCTGACTCTGGCCGCGTTGGAACAAGTCTGGTATCCCAGAGATGACCAGCTTCGTCTCCGCCTCCAACTCGCCTATCCTCTTCTCCATACTATACAACGTCCCCCCTGGGTAGCTCACCATCTCTATACCATCGATCCTTAGGTGCCTTACTATACTGTTACCAACCACAGCTATCCCTCCTGCCATCTCTTTGCTATCCAGTTCTTTACTACCTACAACAAAAGACAATTAATAGTACAAAAAATCGGGATCCCTCCGCTTCTTCACAATCCTACTCGTCCCGGTATGTGGTTCAGGCGCCCCTCGTTTTTCGTCTACCCCTCCGTCGTCCTGTGGTCCGACACTTACTGCCTCTGACGGCTCGCCTTCTATTGATGTTTCAACCCGCTGCCGTAAATGTGCCCTTGATCGTCTCAACAGTCGACCATTTATCTCCACCCAATAGCTATCCGGTTCCTCCGCCTCATACCGAACAATCCCTGGCTTACTCTGTTCCTTTGAGTCTGTCTTGATCCAGACTAGGGTTCCTTCTCCCAGTTCAGCCAGTGAGCTGACCCTGCGACCTTTATCAAAGTCCCGCTTCTGTCTGTCCTTCAACCTGCGATCTCTCGCTGCAAAGTCGCTTCGGCCTTCGTTCCTCATGTCCATGCTCGGGATGCCATTCCTCAGTCTCCTCCCCATCATGAGTTCATCCGGCCTATATAGGCTCTCAAGTGGGGTCGTCCGGTAGGCTAGAAGGGCCATGTTCTTATCTTCCTCCTTCTTCCACAGGGACTTCACCGTCTCGACACCTCTCTCCGCTAGTCCATTACTCTGGTGGTAGTGGGGACTGCTCGTCTCATGAGCTATTGAGAATTCCTCCATCAGGGCCCTCCATTCCTTCGAGATGTAACAAGGCCCATTGTCTGACCTTATTCGCCTTGGGGCTCCGTATCGTGCTATGACAGGGCGAAATTTCTTGACGAGGTGTTCTCCTGTCTGACTTCCCATCTCCACAACCTCTATCCACCTCGAGAAATAATCTATAAACAGAGCATAGCTTTTTCCTTCAAACTCAAACAGGTCTGTGGCGATCTCTTCCCATGATCTTTCCGGCAATTCACTTGTTTTCAATGGTTGGTGTTGCATCCGTTGGTTCTTGATGCATGCATTGCAGCTCTCTACCATCTCCTTCACTTCTTTGTTCAACGCTGGCCACCAGACCGTGTCTCTACTCCTCCTAGTCGTCTTAACTATGCCTTGATGACCACTGTGCAGTCTGAGAAGCATCTTCCGTCTCATCCCCAATGGGATGTATATCCTGGAGTTCATCAGCACCAAACCATCTACTATACTTAAACTATCCGCATTTGTTCGGACTTTCTTCACCTCTGGGGAAGGTGTTCTGGGCCATTCCCCTTCTATTCCACGCACTATGTCCTGGTAATCCCTATCCTTCTCCGCAGTCTTCCTAACCTCCTCAATACTAACGTCAGTGATAGAGTTGATGTATATCTCGGCATGGCTCTCCACCCGCTGTATCTTTACCATATCTCTGACCGTGGGAGGCCTAGAGAGTAGGTCCGCTATAAACATACCCGTACCGGGAGTGTGGAAGATGGTGTAGTCGTAACGCATCAGTCTCATCTTGAACCTCTGGACCCTCAGCGGTAAATCGGACAAGTCCTTGCTCCCCAACAGCGGAATTAAAGGCTTATGGTCTGTCTCTATTTCAAAGGTCCTACCCACCAAATAGAAATCGAACTTCTCACAGGCCCACGTAATCGCCAGCGCCTCTTTCTCTATTTGCCCATATCTCATTTCTGTTTCTGTCATCTTCCTCGAAGCGTATGCAACGGGCTGCCACATTCCCTCTGCCGATTCTTGGAGCAGGGCTGCCCCCAGTGAGTGTGCACTTGCATCCGCCGTGACCCTCTGTCTCCCATTGTAGTCGAACAACGCCAAGACCGGTGACCGTGTAATCGCATCCTTAACTTTATCAAAGCTAACTTGCTGTCTATCCGTCCAACACCAATCGTTTTTCTTTCTCTCGAGGTCCCTCAGCGGTACCTCCAGCTCCGACAATAGTGGGCTAAACCTACCCAAATAGTTAACCATAGCCAGGAATCTCTTCAAACTCTTCAAACCCGTGGGCGCTGGCATCTCCCTGATCGCTTTCTCTTTATCCGGGTCTACTCTTATTCCCTCTTCATTGAGGAGATGTCCCAGGAACTTGACCTCCTTCACTCCAAACTCACACTTGTCTTTATTCAACGTCATTCCAGATCTCTCTATTGCCGCGAGTACCTCCTCTAGCCGCCTGTCATGTTCTACCTTAGTTCTCCCTACCACCAGTATGTCATCCATCATACACACTACACCCTTCTTATCCCCCAGTATTTTATTCATTTGTCGCTGGAAAAATTCTGGCGCCGCCGATATTCCAAAGGGCATCTTGCAGTACTGGTATCTCCCAAATGGCGTGATAAATGTTGTGTACTCTCTCGACTCCTCATCCAGTCTTATCTGCCAAAACCCCGAATTTGCATCCATTTTGCTGAAGTATTTACTCCCTTCCAACGACGCTATAGTGTCCTCTAATCGTGGCAAGGGAAAGTGCTCTCTCCTGACGCTCTTATTTAGTTGTGTCAAGTCTACACACAGTCTCACTTTGCCATTGGACTTCGGCGCTACCACCATGCCCGAACACCAAGTTGTAGGCCTCTCTATCTTCTTTATTACCCCCAGGGCCTCCATTCTATCCAATTCCAGTCTTGTCGCCTCTCTCAGTCCTATAGGAACCCTCCGCGGCACGTTGAGACACAGAGGCTGAGCGTCATCTTTCAAGTTGATCTTGAAGACGTCCGGCAACACTCCTAGGTTGGCAAAAAGCTTAGGGTATTTAATCTCCACTGGGGACCTCACCGTGCAGATGGTCCTAACTATCTTGAGTTTATGGACCTCCGGCTTACCCAACAGGTTATTTCTCGCCCCTTTCATCACATACGCCGTACTTGCGATCTCCTGACCCCACGCAGTTATCATGTTTATTTTTACTTTGCCAATGACATCAAGTAAACTCCCGTCAGCTCCGGTAAATTTCCTCCCAGTCTTCTCGATCTCCTTCCCTATCCTCTCCGCCGTTTTCGTCGTTATTACTGACACGTCTGCTCCTGTGTCAACCAGGAACTTCACCCTTTTTTTTTCGCAGCGTAGCTCTATTTCAAACTCACTACCCTTTCGGTTTGTTCTCTTTGATAGTCATAATGATTCCTCGGAGTCGCTGGAGTTCCCACTCACCGCGTTAACTATCCTTTTCCTACCGCTATCCGTATTCTGCCTCTTTCGACTACAATCTTTGACAAAATGGGGCCCTCCACATTCGAAGCACCCTCCTGACTTTGGACCCCTTTCCTCCCTGCTGTTTTTTTGGCAGTGCCTCATTAGGTGGTCTCCTCCACAGGTGAAGCACCCTCTTCCTCGGGTTCCTACACCTCTGAAACTTCCTCGTCCTCTAAAACCACTATTACTGCTGTATCCCCTCCTATACTGGCCATCTCCCCTCCTAAAGTCACCAACTCTATCTATCAACTCGGGCTCTTTTGACTCGTGACGCTTACCCTCTGTTTGATCCATCACTCTATCAATTTCTGGTCGCACCCTACTACTACTGTCCTCCCCCCTTGCCATGATCCTCGACGCCGTCCTTGCTGCTTCATACCTAAGGCATACAGACTTCACCTTGTCTGGGTTCAGGTCTTTCTTCCCCAGCAGTTCGACCCGCACTTTCTCGTCATTCATCCCTTTTATTGTTATCTGAACAATCATATCATCCAAAAGAGCCCCCCAGCGACAGGTCTTCGCCGATCTCTCTACGCGCTCTATGAACTTGTCTATCCCTTCAGTTGGCCTCTGCTCTATACTAAGGTATCTATGCCTTGTAGCTACAATGTTCTCCATCTTCTCAAAATGCTTTGTAAATTCCCCCTTTAAATGTTCGTATTGCAGCTGATCCACTTCCATATCCCAGGTTTCAAAAATATCCAATCCTACCTCACCCATACTATCCAATAACAATGCCGCCTTTCTCTGTTCAACATCATGTCTCTCACTTCTGAATCTATCTTCCTTGTCTTTCTTCCCTTTTCCACTTGCACTCGGCTCACTATACTTCAAACCAGCTCCTATCACTGCTATTTCGAATCTCCTCAAAAATTTGTTCCATCCTTCCAGCTCCGCTCCGTGCTCTACCTCGAACTTGGGTGTTTTTACCCCTTTGCCAAATTTACTACTATCCATAATAATAATTCTTTGTTTGTTTTTACTATTAATAATCTCATTCACTAACTGTAGTTCACTTATTATTGTTCTCCTCTTCCGCGTTTACTTCTGACACCATGTAGTGTAACTCACCAAATGTTAAGTGTGTCCTCCGGCTTTCTGACGTTCTCCCTGTCCTCCTATTCCCGCCAGGTCTGCCGTACCTTCCCTCGTGCTCCTAATGTTCTCCTGCGCATGTCCGCTGGCCTCAGCCTTCACCTTCCGGCAACCTTGACCGTGGGATACGCGCTTTGCCTCATGCTGCTAGGCGATTGGGTGCCGCTGGAGGGTCAGAGGTTCGAGTCCCAGTGGGGGGAACTTGGAGCATGCAGGCGTTGCCCATTGCGCCTGGCATGACAGTTTGATTAATTTTTCACATGAAAATTATTATTTTGATAAAAAAATTTCATTATTTCTTTTGATTTTGATGACAAACACTATCACGTGAACGCCAGTGTATACATATTAGCGAGCTTACCAAAGATAAAATAAATTGCTGACTTGAGAAAAACAGCTCCAAAAAAATTGAAATTTGTTGCAATATCATTTTTTTGCAATCAAAAGAGTCTCTGCACAAAACTAATATCTAGGACGCCCTATTTCTATGCGAACAAGCCAAATTTTTGAAAACTCGCTTCATAGCTCTATATAACCTGGTGCGCCTTCGAGAAAAAAAGGCGTCTTGGCAAGTGCTGACTGCGTCTATAGGAATCGTCTTACTGGTGAGAGGGCAACTCCAGATAATTTTTCTGAACACATTTCAACCTCAGAAAGTTTAAATTAAATCAAATCCTCTTCAAATTAGGCGTCATAGGCCCTTTAACAAGATTCTACATCTAAATAATACTTGGTAAAACTAATATCGGCTGTCAATGACGGAGAAGCGTTACCTCATCAGGAGTAAGCTTCATCACTAGAGTCTTATCAGAAGGTAAGTCACCCCAGCAATGTGTAGTTATACTGTGTTTTATCTCTTCCTTCAGCTTTGATAGAGCTTCTCTAACGTCACTATCTTTGAGTCCAGTAAATGTGACTGTCAACTGTTCTGTGAATGCTTTAGTTATTGATGGAGTAGCCACAGCTCTTGGTGCTGGTTTAGGTTGATACTTCTGCAGCTCGTCTTCAAAAACCTACAAGCAAAACCAACATGACTGATTTGTACACTTTAAGATGACTGAGACAACTCTATAAATAATGAGCCAGACGTAGAAATGCAGTAGATTTGTCTTTTCACTGCCCAATTTCCGCAAACTGAACCAAAACCAGCAACGTAAAAGTAAAAACTACAAAATTAGTCAAGCGAAACATTTTCTCAACATCAATTTCACGACATTTTCATGATAAACTGGCATTTTAGAAAATTACAAACCTTTAATTATTAACATCTCAAGAATATCTGACAAGAGAGCATCAAAGAAATGATTAAATTACTAATGATTTACAAAGGTATCGTTTTAGTTCAAACTTCTTTAAAAACATAACCCCAGTGCATTCTTTTTTTAATTATTTCCGTAAATGACCCTTTTTTACAAAACTGGTTTCATCTGCTGTAGGTCTCTTTATAAGTCTAACTCAGCGCAAAAGAAGTAAAAATAAAAACACTCTAAGAAAGAGAAGACAACTTCACATCGTTGCCATGATCAGACAACTACCTACCTCTTGTATATAAATTGAGAGATCTATGCTCGTTCTCTAATACTCAAGGGTGTAACATTATTAGTTAGTGTACTAACCTTGTATACATTAGCCAGTGGATGTATAACTAACCTTGTGTACATTAGCCTGTGGATGTATAACTAACCTTGTATACATTAGCCAGTGGATGTATAACTAACCTTGTGTACATTAGCCTGTGGACTAACCTTGTGTACATTAGCCTGTGGATGTATAACTAACCTTGTGTACATTAGCCTGTGGATATATAACAAACCTTGTGTACATTAGCCTGTGGATATATAACTAACCTTGTGTACATTAGCCTGTGGACTAACCTTGTGTACATTAGCCTGTGGATGTATAACTAACCTTGTGTACATTAGCCTGTGGACTAACCTTGTGTACATTAGCCAGTGGATGTATAACTAACCTTGTGTACATTAGCCAGTGGATGTATAACTAACCTTGTGTACATTAGCCTGTGGACTAACCTTGTGTACATTAGCCAGTGGATATATAACTAACCTTGTGTACATTAGCCTGTGGATATATAACTAACCTTGTGTACATTAGCCTGTGGATATATAACTAACCTTGTGTACATTAGCCTGTGGATATATAACTAACCTTGTGTACATTAGCCTGTGGACTAACCTTGTGTACATTAGCCAGTGGATATATAACTAACCTTATGTACATTAGCCTGTGGATGTATAACTAACCTTGTGTACATTAGCCTGTGGATGTATAACTAACCTTGTGTACATTAGCCTGTGGATGTATAACTAACCTTGTGTACATTAGCCTGTGGACTAACCTTGTGTACATTAGCCAGTGGATATATAACTAACCTTGTGTACATTAGCCTGTGGATATATAACTAACCTTGTGTACATTAGCCAGTGGATGTATAACTAACCTTGTGTACATTAGCCTGTGGATGTATAACCAACCTTGTGTACATTAGCCTGTGGATGTATAACTAACCTTGTGTACATTAGCCTGTGGATGTATAACTAACCTTGTGTACATTAGCCTGTGGATATATAACAAACCTTGTATACATTAGCCTGTGGATATATAACTAACCTTGTGTACATTAGCCTGTGGACTAACCTTGTGTACATTAGTCTGTGGATGTATAACTAACCTTGTGTACATTAGCCTGTGTACTAACCTTGTGTACATTAGCCTGTGGACTAACCTTGTGTACATTATCCTGTGGATGTATAACCAACCTTGTGTACATTAGCCTGTGGATGTATAACTAACCTTGTGTACATTAGCCTGTGGACTAACCTTGTGTACATTAGCCTGTGGATGTATAACCAACCTTGTGTACATTAGCCTGTGGATGTATAACTAACCTTGTGTACATTAGCCTGTGGACTAACCTTGTGTACATTAGCCTGTGGATGTATAACCAACCTTGTGTACATTAGCCTGTGTATGTATAACTAACCTTGTGTACATTAGCCTGTGGACTAACCTTGTGTACATTATCCTGTGGATGTATAACCAACCTTGTGTACATTAGCCTGTGGATGTATAACTAACCTTGTGTACATTAGCCTGTGGACTAACCTTGTGTACATTAGCCTGTGGATGTATAACTAACCTTGTGTACATTAGCCTGTGTACTAACCTTGTGTACATTAGCCTGTGGACTAACCTTGTGTACATTATCCTGTGGATGTATAACCAACCTTGTGTACATTAGCCTGTGGATGTATAACTAACCTTGTGTACATTAGCCTGTGGACTAACCTTGTGTACATTAGCCTGTGGATGTATAACCAACCTTGTGTACATTAGCCTGTGGATGTATAACTAACCTTGTGTACATTAGCCTGTGGATGTATAACTAACCTTGTGTACATTAGCCTGTGGATATATAACAAACCTTGTATACATTAGCCTGTGGATATATAACTAACCTTGTGTACATTAGCCTGTGGACTAACCTTGTGTACATTAGCCTGTGGATGTATAACTAACCTTGTGTACATTAGCCTGTGTACTAACCTTGTGTACATTAGCCTGTGGACTAACCTTGTGTACATTATCCTGTGGATGTATAACCAGATGCACTCTCTGTTCACTGTCATCATTCAAACACGACTTCAGAGTTTTAAAAATACAAGAAGCCACCAAGTCGGGCGGGTAGCGCAAACCCCCTGTTCCGATAGCTGGAATCGCAATGTCCTTTACTCCAAACAAACTCAAGCATCGATATGCCTTCTTTATCTGATTGCAAAGGTTCTAGAAGCAGGAGTACAAAATGATATCAACTCATGTATGAGAGAAGATAAACACAAGACACCAGAACCAACATTTGTATGTAACATAAAATGGGTGGAACAAACACCTGATCTAGTTTTGTTAATGAATAAAGCGACAAAGTTCTACCAAACCCCAAAACTTCCAAACAAAAGACAAAGATTAAAAAAAATTGACTTGACATGTGCAACTGCTGACGGAACTTTTTATAGCTATTTGCAGCACAAGTAGCTAAAAACTGAAGAGAAGAAGAGGAGGGGGAAGGGAGAGCGAGGGGGAGGGAGAGCGAGGGGAAGGGAGAGGGAAGAGGGGAGAGCAAGGGAGAGAGGAGAAGGGGGGGGGGAGCAAGGAAGAGGGGAAGAGGGGGGGGGGGGGGGGGGAAGAAAAGAAAAAATGGAAAGGGTAGAGCCTGGCAGGGATGGTACAAGTTGGGAATAGATGGAGGTAGCACGGGGTAGGGAAAAAGAACAGGGGTAGAGTGGAGCAGGGACAGATCAGGTGAAAGTATCGGAGGTACTGACTGCTAGTCAATAACAAAACGTCTATTCATGTTACTAGCCTGATAAGACAATTTGAATGCGCAATAATATAACAACTGTTTAACTAATACACTTATTGCTATATTGCTTTGGATAAATAGATATTTGTAGGTTAAGAGAAATCTAAAGCAAGACAACTTGTTTTTGGACATTTTGTGTTTTCTTGGCGATTATATAAGCAATAGCTGATCACATTGAAGGTTTGATGGGCAGACTTACCTCATAATTTTAGCTCTGCACAATAAAAAACAGCCAGCTAATAAAAAATACACAAATAACACAATAACAACACTTACATCTAACAGGGCTGAACCTTGAGATCCATCCCACTCATCTAGATGAATATGAAAAACACACACTTTTTTCCCTTCGTAAGAACACTTAACTGACGATCCTTCCTTGAGCGACACACCATACTTATTTCTGATAGCCTTTGCTACCGCACCGTGGCAACTGATTAGGCCATCAGCCTAAAGTTTCAATTGTACATTCTATGAACAAGACAAAATACCGAAGGAGCAATTGGAAAAAACATTTCATATCATGGAAACTTTTTATTATTACCCACATTGCCATCATCTTACTTGAGTTAACAATATATAACAAAGGACTTCAGTTAAATAAAACAAAAAGAAGTCAGATTCATTCACTCTAGACTGGGGTAGCAGGCTTTTCCACAGAATATCGCGAAGAAAAAATGACACGCGTATCATTTAAGGAGGGTGTGTGAGAAATATAACTAGAATTGTCTTCCTTACAATACAAGAAAAGCGACTTAACAAATGCATGAGGGAATCAAATTCTGTTTACACAAATTTATTTAAAACAAATAAAAAATTAGTAACTTTGTAAGCTAGACTGCAAGTAAAATAATATATCAGCATTATTTCTGTGGTTCTGAACATCCCATGTAGATAGAAAGTCATACATTGACAGATTGTGAACTAATACCAAAAATATAACTTACCCCAACAGCAGTTATGTCCCCTTGTATGACCTTGACCCTACGAGCAAAATCTGGTTTGACTTGATCTGTGACGGATGAAGCACCAGTTACGGCTTGCACTCTGCCAGCGACCTCTGAAGTCTCAATGCGATCTCTCTGTTTAACCCTTTTGGTCTCCACATCTGCAACTGTAGGTGTCAGGGAGGTGATATCTTTCATCTTGTTCCGTCCAGTTGGTGACTTCAGCCATTCGACTGCACTTATCTTTGTGAATGACGTATTTACTTCCGAACATTGTTTAAGAATGGCGCGTACTTTGGTTGCAGCCGCGGCTAGTAGCTCATCTGATGAGGACTCTATGACGCATTGGCGGGAAAGAGACAGGTGGCTAAAGTCTATCGTAACTCCTTCAGGAGAACATTGTCTCTGAATATACTTTTTGTTTTTAGTAAATAACTCAGATTCTTTTTTAGATAAGGCTATCGTTATATTTCGACTTGTCACTGGGTCAAAGAACCGTTCGAGAGATAAAATGACAGCACCGCTGTTTCCACTAGATCTTAAAGCAATTACCACCTTTTTTAGCGCATGGTTATAGTCAATCTCCAAACTTTTAGTGGTATACTCTTCTTTCAATCGATCTCTCAATTCTAACCAGCTAGAGTCAGCGATAAGATTGATTTGGGCCGCTGACAGCTCCCTGTTTGTTGGGTATGTCATCTCTAGTATCATGTCTTGTATGAGCTCTATAGACCTGCTAGCTGACTGCACACTGTTACTACATGTGTACAGCTGGCCATCGTGTAGGTCCCAGCCAGCTATGATATGCTTAGATTTAAAAACTCCAACAATTTCTGAGTGAGATATCTTCCTAAAACATTGGCGGAAAACATCAGATGCGTCGCATGTGGAAACAGGAAGTGAACTAACTAGTTGCTGTATCTCCTTGGTGGCTTCTTCTACGTGATGTTTATCTCCTTGCACAGAAATACAAGAGTTTTTCAAGTTAATCTTTGCATGAGCCTTTAGGTTAGTTAATGTTCTTTTAGTGGTTTGGTTTGCTGAAATGTATAGTAAGACGTGTAACTCTACAGAAACTGTTTTAGAAAACTCCGAAGAACCATAGGCTCCGGACTGATTGGGCTGGTTTGCGTTGATACGAGGATTTGTCTTCCTCTTTTTCAACTCCACTTGGATAAGTCTACCATCTATTTCTGAGCCATGTAATCTGTCAATAGCCTACAAAGTATAATCCTTGGGCTATAATCTTGAAAATGTGGTGATTAATGATCTTAGAGATTAACTGCATTAATCGGTACTGAACAACTGCCATACACAGGAGGTTGTGTGAGTTTCTGGTATGTAATCCCCACAATTTTTAAAAATTTTCTTCTCCAACAAATCACAAATAAATTCATTTATAATAGAGATTAGGCCTCTGCTCGCCGAACAAATTGCAATAAAAATAATCAGATCGCCAATAAATTTAATCAATAAGTAATCATTTTGTTTAAAACTCGTGGGTCAGAAAAAAGTAGCTCGCTGAATAAAAAAACTAATCAACGAGCATTTATTTATATAGTTCGTAGGTCGCGAATGAAACTGAACAGAAAATGAATAATAACAAGCGAGTTTATTTTTTCGTTTTCATAGACTGGTTTTGTATCCTTAAAAAATAATTCAAAATCATTGCAACTGTTCAACTGGAAGGGCAGCTTCACAAACTATCCCAGTTTATAGCCGTTCATTTTTTATTATTTCCTGGATTATTTTGAAAATTGGTAGTCATCTTGTTTACGATTTGTTTGGTAAACTATAAAAGTCATCGAACAATTATGATGTCCCAAAGCATTGTTCTGTTCCACACGCGACGTATTGAATTATGAAAACCTGTCATTTTTTGTATTTTGTTCGACGAACACGTCGCGAATACTCTTAATAGCAGTGTATATAATGGCGTTTTTAGATTTGAGAAAAATCTGAAATAACCCGTATTTTAGAAATTTAATATGAGAACAAATGAAATTTTTTTTTCAATTGGGTGAGCGCTTCAGTGTGAAAATATAGCAAAGGGAGCAATATATGAGCTGAAATGTGAAATATTTGTGAAGTTATTCATAATCACCAACAATAATAAAAACTAACAATCTTGAAGCAGATAACTCTCAATTCTTAATTAACTGGTAGAAGACAACTCCTAACATACGCAGATTGCTCAACAAGCAATAAATTAATCACTTTTGCTGTAAAACTTACAGTGAGAAAATAATTTTACTAATTTATTTTTGCGGTCACTTGTACTGGCTAGCTCAAGCTGTTTCATTGGAATAAAAAAGTCAAGATGTTTCAATGAAATGCATTTGAAAACTTTCAATCTTAAAAATACTTGTACAATGGTATGAACCAACACTGAGTATCTATATTGTATATTAAAATGACAAAGTTCCCAAGACTTATATGATTCAATGATGATAATCACATTGGGGAATAACAAGTAAAATAAAAATAAATAAATAAAAAGACAAAACTGTATTGTAAGCCTAATAGATTGTATGTAAAAAAAATCTAATAAGAAATACCTGAATCGATTTTAATGTTGCTACACGAGATTCAAATATGTTGGTTATATTTCTAGAAAAATAGCAAAAGGTTTTGCAACTTCAAAAATCCAATTTAACGACCCAAACCAACTTACATTTTGTGCGTGGTCTTCATGAGGATAGCTAACTATAGCCGTAGCAGGGGATACCTTCTTTACAGTAATGACTGGTCCGACAGTCTCAAATACTGGCCTCATGTCGTTGGCTGTGGTGGAATCAGCCAATCCTTTCACGTACAGGCACTACAAATTATCACCGTTGGAAAAAACCAAATAAACCAAATTTTTTTGGTTTAAACTGATTTTTATGGTTTAAATAATTTGAGTCCAGCCAACGCTATATATTTGGCTGGCTGAAGGGTCAAAACGATGGCAATTGATACGCAGCAATTAGCTTGTTAAAAATGTTTAATGTTTATTTTCCAACAAGACAACTGCGTGGTACAGCAAAGCATTAATATTAAATAATTGACTGATTGTAGAATAGAACTACATCAAATAAAAAACGTATAGACGCTGACTGCTACAGCTACATGGCATTACCATCGCAAGACACAAGGTCATTGGCATTTTTGAGATATTTTCGCATTGAAGAGGTGGTTAACGAACACTTCCTGAACTTTTAACGCCGAGTCGATTTTGCAGTTGACAGAGTACCATCTAAAATTTGAAATTATATCAGTTATTTGTGTGGCTCGCATTTTTAATAAACTTCCTTCATTTTTCTATTTTATTAATTAACTGAAACTGAGTAGAAAAGTTGATTTTATCCTTTTAGACCCTCTCAATAACCAACAGAATGTGACCATAACATGAGTGATTGCTATAAAACAGATAGTATGCAGATTGAGCTTTGAAAACTTGAAATATTTGATTAAAAAAGGAAAAAACGGTAACACCGTAGAAATCAAAAAAACCACAGAAATTTGACTGGTTTAAACCGAGCCAAACCTGTAAATTATACAAGGGAATGAATGTAATCAGTAGTAGATGTAACAAAATGAACTACTTGATTTAAGCTAACAAATATAGATTGGTATGCTTACCTTTCTATCTACATCCATTCCAAGCTCTGACTTGGCTGCAGTCACTCACGCCTAAAAGGTAGCAAGCGGGTAAACACAAGAATTATCCAAACGATTACTGATAGTTTTTATATTGTATTTCAAACCACAAACCACATCGACGTGCACAGCGATGTCTTAACAAAAATTTGTATCGAATAAAAATATTAGGGACATCTTTTAATTGAGTTGACTAGAGTTTAAAAAGCCATTTTAGAAATAAGATTATTTTATGAAATTTAATACAAAATTAATTTCGATTTAGAAATAACATTATTTTATAGGTTTTAAAATATAAATAACCTATTTTGGCTGTTTAGTGTTGATGGAGAGAACAATTGTGATGTGAGATCATGCAAGAATAAAACTTTTGTTGGAAACAAATCACATGCAATGTTACTTAGAAACTGTTCTTGAGAGAAATTATACAATTTACGCCATTTATAACATTAGATCAAATACACCACAGCACAACAACCCTTAGTTATTGTTAAAAAAAGGCCATTTTTTTCAACTTACAAGTGATTTTTCAGACTAAAGTGCCAATGGATTGTTCATTGACACTGTTTACCATAAGAACAATAAACTCGTTAATTGAAGATCAAAAAATGTGACAGTGAAGATTAATCTGATTAAAAACTGTGCGCGGGTGACAGCATTGAATCTGTACATCACTTAGACTGAATATGTGTTAAAAGACAATACGATGTGTTGAAATGTCATCAAGTACACTTTCCTTAACAAATATCCATAAATTAAGATATTAATAAAATGGAAGTATACGACTCCGATGTTAAAGTGAGAGATTCAATGCTACAGATTTTGTGTCAATAGATGGCAAGCTATTGCTAGTGACTGTAACCATACACATAAAAATACTTTGTCACCGATTGTACCTCAATAAAAGCTGTCCCCTCTTTGGAGAAATATGATTGAGAAAATAATTTTTATTCTCCCTTCTTAGATTGACAGGCAAATTCAACATTTAAGATACCGGAAGTCTTTTTGCTTTGCTGTTACGATGCTTCAATACTGTTAATATTAACAAAAGTCTATTTATTTTAATTTTAATTATTTCATTAATGATTCACGACCATTAGATAGATACGGAGTGTGTAATAATGACGATGTGCTGTTCATATGACCATTCAGCTGTCTAACCAGGCTACGACAAGGGCGCCTTCATTTATACATGTCAGCAAACCTAATCAAACGCGAAATAAGAAACTATGGTGCCACTACGTAGTATTACGAGCATAATATTTAATTAATTTTTCTCAAGCGAATAAATCAGAATCTTCTCAAGAAAAGAAGTCAAATGCTTTATTGACCCCTTGAGCTTTCTCAGCAACATCATTTTTTGTCATATCAACTGCTCAAATTGTCTCGCATCAGGATAATAGTCAAGCAAGTCGTGATTTCTAATGAGAAATTCTACGATCGACTAAGCTACTTCCGATTGTATCGCTAAAGTGAAACTACTCTACCGAGACCCCATTGGATGTAAATAAGTTTATATTTTCGTTTCTGGGTCAATATTTTCTGTGCTTAACCAATAAAATGTCAGGCATGCAATCATCTTGTCACTTCACTGATGGACTATTGCCTATTCTATTGACACAGATATATGTATACTATATGGATGGAGTAGAAAGGCATTTTATCCGAACTATGAGTGGTCAGTACGAATTAGGGCTCAATGAATATGTCGAGCCAATTTTTTCTTGTATTAGAATTTTCTATAGGACTATTCTGGCCCGGGATAAGAAAGTTGATGACGGGAGAGTCAACCACGGCTGTGGCACACAATAGATTAGTAATAACAGCAGAATCTGTAACTATAGGCCCACATGTTGATCACATTTATATAAATAGCGATAAATTAAATGAAATATTTTATTATAATCGTAAAAACATCTTCACATTACGACCTTGGGGTGTATTCTATGCACAAGGCCTTGGGGTGTATTCTATGCACAAGGCCTTGGGGTGTATTCTATGCACAAGGCCTTGGGGTGTATTCTATGCACAAGGTCTTGGGGTGTATTCTATGCACAAGACCTTGGGGTGTATTCTATGCACAAGACCTTGGGGTGTATTCTATGCACAAGGCCTTGGGGTGTATTCTATGCACAAGGCCTTGGGGTGTATTCTATGCACAAGACCTTGGGGTGTATTCTATGCACAAGGCCTTGGGGTGTATTCTATGCACAAGACCTTGTGGTGTATTCTATGCACAAGACCTTGTGGTGTATTCTATGCACAAGACCTTGTGGTGTATTCTATGCACAAGACCTTGTGGTGTATTCTATGCACAAGACCTTGGGGTGTATTCTATGCACAAGGCCTTGGGGTGTATTCTATGCACAAGGCCTTGGGGTGTATTCTATGCACAAGGCCTTGGGGTGTATTCTATGCACAAGACCTTGGGGTGTATTCTATGCACAAGGCCTTGGGGTGTATTCTATGCACAAGACCTTGGGGTGTATTCTATGCACAAGACCTTGGGGTGTATTCTATGCACAAGACCTTGGGGTGTATTCTATGCACAAGGCCTTGGGGTGTATTCTATGCACAAGACCTTGGGGTGTATTCTATGCACAAGACCTTGGGGTGTATTCTATGCACAAGACCTTGGGGTGTATTCTATGCACAAGACCTTGGGGTGTATTCTATGCACAAGGCCTTGGGGTGTATTCTATGCACAAAACCTTGGGGTGTATTCTGTGCACAAGGCCTTGGGGTGTATTCTATGCACAAGGCCTTGGGGTGTATTCTATGCACAAGGCCTTGGGGTGTATTCTATGCACAAGACCTTGGGGTGTATTCTATGCACAAGGCCTTGGGGTGTATTCTATGCACAAGGCCTTGGGGTGTATTCTATGCACAAGACCTTGGGGTGTATTCTATGCACAAGGCCTTGGGGTGTATTCTATGCACAAGACCTTGGGGTGTATTCTATGCACAAGACCTTGGGGTGTATTCTATGCACAAGGCCTTGGGGTGTATTCTATGCACAAGACCTTGGGGTGTATTCTATGCACAAGACCTTGGGGTGTATTCTATGCACAAGACCTTGGGGTGTATTCTATGCACAAGACCTTGGGGTGTATTCTATGCACAAGGCCTTGGGGTGTATTCTATGCACAAGACCTTGGGGTGTATTCTATGCACAAGACCTTGGGGTGTATTCTATGCACAAGGCTTGAAAACAATTACAATTACAAAATTTCTCAATCTATATAAGGCCAAATGCAACTACTAACCAAATACAAATGTTAGAATGAACGTAGACAGGAATGAGTTTCGACAAAAATAAATGCAGACATAGCTGGAATAAATGTAAACATATCCTGAAACGAACGTCAACAGACTTGGAAGGAATATCAACTACTCTATAAAAAAAAAATTTCGATGTTTAATCCCGAAAATGTCTATATTCTACTCTGGCGACGTTCACTCCAAAAATACAAAAATTACTGCTTTTTGTCAAAGAAGACAACTCCTAGAATGAACATAGAAATGATACTTTATATATCACTGAGAATGAATGTAGACACTTTCGGAAATGAACGTCAAAATTTGCTTCTTTCTTGCCTAGTTGACATTTATTCCAGGAGGTTTCTGCGTTCATTACAGCCATATCTGCATTCATTCCTGTCAACGTTCATTCATGTCTAACTTCATTCCAATCCCTTATTAACCCACCAAATATTTCTTATGTTGCTAGTGTTCCGCAAGTTTGAATTGAATTATTCCACTCAATATTCACAATTATTGTATTCAATCAATGAGAATTCATCCATCCAGTTTCATTAACATTTTTAATGATGTCATATTGTATCCAATGATGTTGTAAAAGTATAGTGTAGAAAAAAATTAAGCTGAAGCCATGAATTTTAGCGCTTCCTGTCTAAGTGAGTGCAGGCAAAGGGTGTCTATATTTTTCAGATCAGCGGCATTGACTCAATACGCTATCTTTCGAACCAGTATAGAAAAAGCTCGACCAACATCAGTCGAGTATTTGAGGATTACGATACCACGGTTATCAAGAAAAGCCATAAGTAAAAAACAAGGCATAGAAGATGAAATTTTATAAAAAAGTTTTTTATAGAAATAAATCGGAATTGATTGCTTCAAGCACCAACAATGAGTTTAGGTTGTCTTTCTTTGAAAGAAAAAATCCGCTTCAAAATGTTCTTTTAGATATTTTTGGCATTTATTGAGAGAGGATTGGACTGAAAAGCAAATGAGTGTCCACACTTTTAGTATTATATATTACTAGCAGTACCTAATACCTGCCGTATTTGAATACACCCACCAACTTCGGTCTTGTCCGCCTCCACCGGCCGCTCAGCTTCACTTCTCACCTCCAGCGGTGCTCTATTCCAACCTCGCTTTACACCTACTTTTCCCTCAACCTGCTCAACCAAACCTGGAAACAAATTAGAACATTTACTTTTCCACTATTATACAGACAATAGCGATTCCATTTTAATATATTGCACATTGTTGCCAACATCTTTTATTATTAATCTCGAAACCTTTTATGCCTCCATTTTCTATTATTATACTAGAGGCCATGACTTTGGACCACCCTAAGGGCAAAGGTCAACACTGGCATAAATACAGATGCCGAGTCTCTCCCTCTTCAGTGTATTCGGAGAGGTACAGCTGATATATTCTTTTGGGAATAAAACACAGCTTACACTCAATCAAGTTTCTACTTGAACTCTGCGCACACACACAAGCATACTCACAGTACAACTCGACCACTTCGGAGGACAATTTGCTCTGACGACCTGCTAGGCCTAGTAGTGTTGCTGTCCGACTAGTGGCAGACGAGAGGCAGACTTATCTGGCAGACGCTTGCCTATCAGGGCCCACCTACAGGCAGACCATGCCGAAGGGCAGACTCTGATACGGCCTGTTTGAGTCTGGCTAGAGTACACGCCTCTGCATACCCAGAGGTAGTGCAGGTGGCTACTACCAGTGGTAACCCATCACAGTTATGATAAATTCCTGAACAATAATATCTGGCCCACTCAACAACAAAAAACAGCTAAACAGATTTAGGATTATGTAATCACACAATTGTAATTCATTTACTTTAAATACTTATTATTTATTGGCATTATTTAATATATTATCATCATTATTATGCTAATAATATTAAATATTAATAATAATTTTAAATTACTTTTGATGATGATAATCATCATCATCATGATTTTTCTTGATAATAAAAATAATGTGCAGGAAAAACTACGAACTTCACCTACAACAAACAAACAATATCTAACAGTTCCATTTATCACATTTATTAGTCACATGTTGCGATCGATGCATAGCCTCGACGCAACCCACGCTTGTTATTATTATTATATTTCACTACAATTTATTTCCATTTATAAACGAGGCTAAGATTGTTTTGGCACCGCCTCCATTGTATAAATTGGCCAACAGAGCTCCTCACAAGGCAGTGTACCTGGGGAGACTCACTGTGTATTTTCTTATGCAAAATATAACAGCACACACTCACTCAAGCTAATAACTTGATATTCTCAAACAGACAAGCATACCACGACACGATAACGGCTCGAACGACCCTTGGGTCCTGACAGCATTCAGGTTATCTAATAGACAGCGACGACGACAGATCTGTACGACAGATAATAGCCGACGCGTTCCTCCTCCAGCAATTATGCTGATAGGTGGACAACGATAAGCTATCTGACCTACAGACTGTCGGGATCGACAAGCAGCTCTCTTGCCTAGAGGTAGTGTAGGTGGCTACCGGAATAACTAAGCACTAGTTATCACAAAATCCTGCACATTGGTGGCAGCAGTGGGATTTGCGAATCCCCTGGCAAGAAGGACCTCTAGGACAGAAGGGAGCAGACGACAGATCATGGCCAGCAGACGAGCCATGAGTGTAGATAGAGATCCGACCACCAGGATCATGGGGCAGCTAACTAACATACTAGAAAAGCTGACCGACGTCCCCCCAAAGACGTCTCCTTTCAAGGCGCCAGTCTACGACGGTTCTGGTGACGTGCAGTACTTCCTGCAACGCTTCCAGGAAGTCTCAGAAGCAAACGACTGGGCCCCAGCCACGGCCATTATTCATCTAAGGCAGGCACTACAAGGGAAGGCGCAACAATGTGGACGAGGAGAGACGATCTGGGCAATCATGGACTCCCTGAAGGCGAGCTTCGGGCTCACCCGTCGGGAAGCAAGAGCAAGGCTGTCTGGCTACCGTAAGGAACCACGACACTCGCTCAGAGAACACGCCCTCGCCATCGAGGCGCTAGTGGAGACGGCCCACGACGACTCCCCTCGGATACAGAGGAACGAATATGCGCTGGAACACTTCCAGAACACACTGGGGAATGCATATCTCCAGAGGCACCTCTTGGCAATCCAGCCGACCTCCCTAGAGGCAGCAGTAAAGGCAGGCGACGAGTACCTGCAAATACAGCCGGCCTATCCAGGCCCTAAAATCCGGGCAGTAGAGGTAGAGGGAGAACAAGAGTGTCAACAAGTAAAAGCCACAGGGACGACCCCTGGAGTAGAGACCCACCTAGAGACGCTGGCCAAAGCACTCAGCGCACTGACGCAAGAGGTGGCCGCCCTCAAGACTACTCAACCGGACAGCACCCCAGCCAGACCACCAAAAAAGATAATCAAATGCTGGAGGTGTCAACGAATGGGGCACACCCAACGGGAGTGCCGCCAGGAGACCTGGTCCCCCAACCAGGGAAACGCAACCGGCCCGCAGCAGTAGGGAGACCTATTGGCTGCAGATGGGCCGCAAGAACCAACAGACAAGGCGGGTCTGGAGGACAGACCCCTGATGGGTGGCAAGAAGCAAGGCGTCCAGCCCGTAGCTCGCCCGTGCCACCGCCGATACCAGTCCTAACACAAAATAGGTTCGACCCCCTGCCTACCCTGGAGGACAGTCAATCAGACGACGAAGGGTTGTCGCCACTGGCTATAACCACTGAGGAAGAGAGGATGAGGAAACAGTGGCGCAGACGAGCGCAGACTCCTACCAGACGAAGGAGAGAGCCTCGAGAGCCGCCCAGACTGCTGACAGACGTAACCCCTCCTACCTCCTGCGTTAACCAGATGGAGCGACCCCACAAGTCTAGCTACTACCTCCCAGGCAAAATAGAGGGAAAGACGGTGACCTATCTGTTGGATACCGGCTGTAACACCAACTTGCTGGCCAAGAGCGTGTACGAGCGACTACCAGACAGCCGCAAGGCCACCCTACAGGAGTATGACTCCCATGGGCTGATGGCAGACGGTACTAAGCTGCCGTTCTACGGCCTGCTCAGGGTGACAGGACGAGTCCGATCTGTGGCCTACACAGAAACGTTCGTTGTCACACAGATCAGCGAGGATGTCATCCTGGGGATGCCCTTCCTGGCCAACCAGAAGTGCCGTATGGGTTTTGATCAACCAGTGTTGTTCATGCAGGACAAGGAACTGGTGTGCACCGACCGTTATGGGAGGGCACTGATCTCCAAAGTCCAGGTGCTTCGGAAAATAGAGATTCCCCCACAGACGGAGGCCACCATACCGTGTCACCTTGCCGCACGGAGCTACTGTCCACAAGGGGTGATCCAGAGTATACCAGGGAACCTACCGCTGGCTACAAGTATAAACTCGCCGGACGGACAGGGACGGGTGCTGGTCAGGTGCCTCAACCCTACTCCGAACGTGATAAGCCTGCCTGCTGGCGAGGTTATCGGAACGTTCACCGGGATAGCAGACAATGAGGTACAGCAGGCCACGCCGGGGATCTCCACAGGACCAAGCCAGACAGGTCCACCAGTACCGGACCACCTAGTGGAGCTATATGAACAGGCGAGCAAGGGGTGCAAGGACGAGCAACAGATGGAACGACTGAGGGGGCTGCTTAGGAAGTACGAGGCCGTGTTTAGCAGGAGCAACGTGGACATTGGCCGTACAGACCTTGTGGAGCATGCCATTCCAGTTGCCGAAGGCACCCGGCCAGTTCGGTTGCCTCCTCACAGGTTGGGACCTGAAAAGGAGGCTGAAGCTGAGCGACAAGTGAAAGACCTGTTAGAGAAGGGGCTAATTGAGCCCGCAGACGGGGCCTGGAGCTCCCCAGTGGTGCTGGTGCGCAAGAAAGACAGCACGTGGCGATTCTGTATCGACTACCGGCGGCTAAATGATGTCACTAGGCAGGACGCCTATCCTATACCCCGGATAGACGAGTCCCTTGACGCCCTAGCTGGCAGCAAATACTTTAGCACGTTGGACCTGACCAGTGGATACTGGCAGGTGCCGTTGGATGCAGACGCCAAGGAGAAGTAGGCGTTCATCACCAGGAGTGGACTATGGCGTTGGAAGGTGCTGCCCTTCGGGCTGACCTCGGCCCCCGCCACGTTCCAGCGTTTGATGGAACGAGTGCTGCAAGGGCTGCACTGGAAGACGTTGCTGCTCTACCTGGATGACGTGATTGTAATTGCACCCGATTTCGAGACACACCTGCAAAGACTGGGGGAGGTGCTGAGTAGGCTACAGCAGGCCAACCTCAAGGTCAAGCCATCCAAGTGCGAGCTATTACAGCAACGGGTCAAGTACCTGGGGCATATAGTAAGTGCGGAGGGCGTTGCTACAGACCCAGAGAAGGTACAAGCTGTCGCCGAATGGGCACCACCCAGGGACATCAAAGGACTGCAAGCCTTTCTTGGCACAGCAGGGTACTACAGGCAGTATCTGCCAGGGTACGCCACCACTGCCAGACCTCTGACCGTCCTGACCAGCAAGGACACCCCCTGGAAATGGGGGGAAGAGGAGCAAGTGGCCTTTGAACGCCTCAAGCAAGGGCTCGTGCAAGCACCAGTGCTAGGCTACCCCGACCCTGCCAAAACCTATATCCTAGACACGGACGCCAGTGCCGTCGGATTAGGGGCAGTGCTGTCGCAGGTACAGGACAGACAGGAAAGGGTCATTGCTTACTATAGCAAGACCCTAGCACCCGCCGAACGGAACTACTGCGTGACTCGGCGCGAGCAGCTGGCTGTCGTCAAAGCAGTCAAACACTTTCGGCCGTACCTCTACGGTCGGGAGTTCAAGCTCCGCACCGACCACGCATCCTTAAGGTGGCTGTGCCGGCGGAAGGAGCCGTCAAACCAGATTGCGAGGTGGCTGGAGATTCTCGCCGCGTTTGTATACAAACTCGAGCACAGGGCTGGCAAACAGCATGGGAACGCTGACGGGTTGAGCAGACGCGAACCTTGTATGGACTGCCGTCAGTGCAGTGCCATAGAACAGCGTGATGGTGGGCCAACCCACGCTGAACTTGCCAGGGCCCCTGGATCCGAATCCCAGTTAGCGAGGCCTCCTGTCTCGGAAGACGTGCTACCCAGAAGCCGACAAGATGATCCTGTACCGATAGGAAGCCAAGAGAAAAGGGCGGACGTGCCAGAACTGCGTGTGGTCACCAGTATAGAACTGGTCGAACAGCAGCGCACCGGCCAGAACCCAGTGGCCAGAATGTACCAGGAGATCAGCGGGGGCAGGCCAGTGACCAAGAGGGAGTTGGAGGAAGGAAGTAGAGAGCTGCGAGCACTCTACAGTCACAGAGAGGCCATGGCGGTACAGCCGGACGGCACTCTGACTATGCAAATAGCCCCCAAAGGTCGGGCCAGGCTATGTGTAGTCTGCCCGTCGTCCCAACGCCGACAGGTGGTCTGAGAGACGCATGGACTGTCCCATGCCGGGGTGAATCGCACCAGGAACCGAATCCAACTCAACTGGTACTAGCCGGGAATGTCCGCGGAAGTACGAAGGCTGGTCAAGTCCTGCGAAGTCTGTCAAGTGGCCAAGAGAGGAGGAGTACAGCCAGTCCAAGAGAGACAGAGGTTGTTCGCCGGCAGGCCCTTCCAGAAGGTAGCGGTAGATCTGGTCGGACCTCTCCCAGAGACCAGGCGAAGGAATAAGTGGATTTTGGTGTTATCCGACCACTTTACGCGGTGGCACGACGCCATCGCCATTCCAGACGCCACCGCCCCTACAGTAGCCACGGCCCTGGACGAACGGGTGTTCTGCTACTGGGGACTGCCAGAAGAGCTCCACACAGACCAGGGAGCACAGTTTGAGTCACGACTCATGGCTGAGCTGTGTGTCCTGTGGAACGTCGACAAAACGCGCACCACCCCCTATCACCCCCAGGGCAACGGGGTAGTGGAGAGACAGACCCGAACGCTGGGTGACTCTCTACGGACACTCCTGCTCAGGCGCGGACAAGAGGAATGGGACTTGCTGCTACCCCAAATAATGAGGGCGTTCCGCGGCACCCCACACTCCGCAACAGGAGAGACTCCGAACTACCTCATGCTGGGGCGGGAGGTTAGACTACCCGATCAGCTGGATGGTAGACCCACAGACACCGACAAACAATTGGTGACGGAATATGCCCTCCAGATGCAAGAAGATCTGAAGGCAGCCCACGACCTACTCCGAGAACAACAGGCGGAGGTCCGGCAGGATGACACGGAGGAGCCATTGCTCTACATGCCCAACGATCTAGTGGTACTAGAGAACAAGAGGCGGGTAAAGGGTAGCAACCCAAAACTACAGCCCAGTTTCATCGGGCCATACCGAGTGGTGGAAGCCTACCAAAATCATACCTACAAAATAGAGAAAGACGGCCAGACCTCAGTGCAGAACGAGCGAAGCCTGAAAGAGTACCGCCCCTGCCATGAACCCATGGGCAGGGCTCCCGCCAACAGGGAGACCGCTCTACGCCCAAATATGAAGGGTGCGGTCAGAAGGAGGGGTCGGCCCTGTGGACCAAGCATCAGGCAAGCCCCCGACCCGGGTGCACCACCCGCTGGACACACAGAAGCCCGAGAAACTGCCCAGACAGACCTACAAGTCCTGGAGCGCCAGCTCGCCCAACTACCTGCCCTCCTGGAACAAGCCGCTCCACGAACCAACACCCAGCGCCCTCAGGACAGAGGCTGGGAGACGATACCAAGCCCTCAACCCAGACAGAGCCGACATGAGCAATGGGAAAGGGACAGGGAGTGGTCAGCATTACCAACCAACAGGGCCGCTGACACCACCCCCCCTCGAGTTCCCATTACAACAGAAGGAAATGCCAGCGGCCAGGTGACAGAAACCCTGGCCGAGGCTGCTATAGAACATCACCAGACTGAAGAGGAGGAGCTAGCAGTTAGTGAAAGGCTGGTAGAAACGAGCAGGCCTAAGCGAACAACTAGGCTGCCGTCGAAACTAGCCGATTACCAATGCTATCAGATGACCGACAGGGAAACAGTACATCGTAACAACCATTTATTACTGCCAGCAGTAATAAAACAATGCCCAGAACCTTCAGAGCACAGTGACAACCAAAAAAATATTTTATTGGTATTAAAACAGTGCTCCGAAGACAAGGCATTGCCAGATTCATTGGAAAATGCAAAAACGTATTGGAAACAATTAGCGACACAACAAGATAAATTAATAAATAGACAACTTACCCCTCACGATAAAATCTTGGCTCGCGGCGACGAACAAATGACAGGGGAGAACAACACCCAGGATGACTCTATCACTGAAACGAAGAACGATAGTTCTATGCCCCATAGATCGATCGCTGGACAAGGGACCACAACTAAGATATTGAGCGATGACGTTGGGGAGATGACCACGTGGGGAGGTGACGTCGAACCAGGGCCCACCAATCAGATAGCTGCTCACTTAACACAGCGGCAAGTTTGCTCGCAAGAGAACAAACAATTATCACTTGGCAGCAAACCTTCAGGCAGCACAGAACAAACAAACACTACTCTTAAATTAATTAATATTATTAAAACAACACTCGACAGCATGAGGCAGCGAAGACAACAGGACGTGTCACTAGAAGAAGATGCCTCAATGGCCGAGGAGATTGTCGGTGAGGAGTACCTAATGGAGGTGGCTAGTGAGCTGGAGAAGGGACAGGCTCCCTGCAATAACAGAGTAGCAACAAAAGATGAAGTACATGCACAAAGACGGACACAATTAGAGAAAGAAGAGGCCGTACGTGTAAATAAAATAACTATCTCGACAAAAACTCAGCTGAGCGAAAGTACGGCGAGCCGTACTACGTGGCTGTCGGCAGATACCATTACTGCACTAAAGGAGATGGTGACGAAGGTGGACGGCACCGACGATGACTGGCAGTGCACGAAATGCCACTACACTAACGGAAGAAAGAGGGTGGTGTACCACACCCATCAACATTTCGTGTATTATTTCTGCACTTGCGGAAAGAAATCAGCCTCAAGAGATGCACTGAGGAAACACATAACGAAGCAGAACAAGGCCACGGCTCATGGTGGACCCCAGGCACCTCTATATGAAGTAGACGCGAAGTCATATCCCGACTTCGCCCAATTTATGACTTGGCCACAGCCGCCAACATTTGGCCACCCACAGCCAATCTCAGAGAAGAAGGAGAATGTGCCACCCAAACGAACCGCTTCAATTCAAGATCGCCTAGGGGCACCCCGACACACCAGCAGCCCCATAAAGAAGTTGCCACGCGAGGTGTCACCCCTCTACAAGCCGAAGAAGATAGAAACTACGGCCGAGCAGGTGAAGCGGACAGTGCTGCTATGCAAACAGCTAGACGAAAGAACAGAAAGACATAGGAAAGCACATCGACGAGCAGAGGACACTAGAACAGCTAAGCCAAGCAGGGACACCCCCTTGACGGCTGCACGATGCCACATCGTACACACCTCTCCCCCTAGGGAGGATAGACGACGGAGTGAACGCCGAGAGCAAGAGAGAAGGTTAGCACGCAAGCGAACAGAACTAAATGACCTAACTGCAGATGCATATAAACTTTTACAACAAGCACAGGAGGTCAAGGACCAAATAAGATGTCTCGAGAGTCAGATAGACAAGTAACATTACTTACCGCATTTATTTAGAGGTCGTAGTAACTCATATCTACCTACGCATTACTTACCCATACTTTATCTACTACCTATGTCTATGCATATAGTCTTATATTTTTTGTGTGTGCCTACTACATAGTTCTATGCACCTTTGTATCATATCAATTATATTCATACTCCTTTATATCTACGCTCCTGATTTGTTGTGCATGTGACCATCTCGTTCGCATTTTATTTTTTTGTATTGGTCCCCTACGACGACCAATGGAGGGGGCTGTGTGCAGGAAAAACTACGAACTTCACCTACAACAAACAAACAATATCTAACAGTTCCATTTATCACATTTATTAGTCACATGTTGCGATCGATGCATAGCCTCGACGCAACCCACGCTTGTTATTATTATTATATTTCACTACAATTTATTTCCATTTATAAACGAGGCTAAGATTGTTTTGGCACCGCCTCCCTTGTATAAATTGGCCAACAGAGCTCCTCACAAGGCAGTGTACCTGGGGAGACTCACTGTGTATTTTCTTATGCAAAATATAACAGCACACACTCACTCAAGCTAATAACTTGATATTCTCAAACAGACAAGCATACTACGACACGATAACGGCTCGAACGACCCTTGGGTCCTGACAGCATTCAGGTTATCTAATAGACAGCGACGACGACAGATCTGTACGACAGATAATAGCCGACGCGTTCCTCCTCCAGCAATTATGCTGATAGGTGGACAACGATAAGCTATCTGACCTACAGACTGTCGGGATCGACAAGCAGCTCTCTTGCCTAGAGGTAGTGTAGGTGGCTACCGGAATAACTAAGCACTAGTTATCACAAAATCCTGCACAATAATGTGCAGGAATTTATTGTTATGACTAATGTGAGTTAGTCCGGTAGCCACCTACACAGTTCACTACCCCTAGGTCAAGGATTCGTCTGTCGGTGCCGACAGTCTATCAGTCAGCAGCTCATAGGCATCCACCCAGCAGCATACTTGCTAAAGGGAGAGCACCAATGCTATCGTCTGCCTGATAGGCCTGTCGTTATCGTCGTCGTCGTCTTGGGTGTGATAACATTAAGTGCTGTCAGAACCTATAAGGTCGTTCGAGCCGTTATCGTATGTCAATGCTGTTGTCCAGTTTAGAGTTCAAGTAATAAGCTTGAATTGAGTGTAAATACTGTTTATATTTCACAAAGGAAAGTAAGCAGTGAGTTGCCTCAGAACACTGCTCATCAGAAAGCTCTGCAGCACATTTTATACAGAGGAGGCGGTACTTGATAAAATGGCCTCGTTATAAAATAAGTAATCGAGTGAAAAATAATAATAATAATATTTGAGATTGTAAACAGTAGCACATGGTATGAATAAATGTAATAAATGGAACTGTTCTTATTGCAGGTAGCGTTCGAAGTTCTTCCGGTACACAGCCCCCTCCATTGGTCGTCGTAGGGGACCAATATAAAACAAGTACAACGAGAAGGCTCATGCAAAATGCTATAAGACATGCGCACTAAAGTTATAATAAGAAAAATAGGCATAGAATCGTGTAAATAGCACGTAGAATAGACGGATACATAGACATATGTAGTAGTATAAAAAGGTAAATGTGATAAGTAGAGGTGGCAGGTACCATAGTGTTTATTTGTCCATCTGGCTCTCGATACTCTTGATCTGGTCCTTAACGTCTTGCGCTTGGCGTAATAATTTATAAGCGTCTGCCGTCAATTCGTTTAGCTCGGCTCTCTTGCGTGCCAGTCTCCTCTCCCGCTCTCGACGTTCTCTGCGTCGTTCCTCCTCCCTGGGTGGGGAGGTATGCACTATTCGGCATCGTAGTGCCAGTGGAGAAGGCTCTCGGGGACGTCGGGCTGCTGTAGCTCCTCCTGTTTGTCGATGCATCTTCCGATGCCTCTCAGTCTTGTCGTCCAGCTGTTTGCTCAGTAGTACTGTCCGTTTTATTTGTTCGGCTGTGGTTTCAACCTTTCTTGGCTTGTACAATGGCGACACTTCCCGTGGTAGCTTCCTGATGGGGCTGCTGGAGTGTCTGGGAGCTCCCAGCCGATCTAGGATGGGGGGAGCACGTTTGGGTACTGGTGCAATGTTTTCTTTCCGTTCTGATATCGGTTGGGATGTCCAAATGGCGGTGGTTGTGGCCATGTCATGAACTGCACGAAATCGGAGTACGACTTGGCATCCACTTCATATAGTGGAGCTTGTGGCCCTCCGTGTGCCGTCGCCTTATTTTGCTTAGTGATATGCTTTCTCAACGCGTCTCTGGAGGCCGACTTTTTCCCACATGTACAGAAATAATAGGCGTAGTGCTGATGGGTATGGTACACTACCCTCTTCCGTCCGTTGGTGTAGTTACACCCGCTACATCTCCACGTGTCCTCCGTGCCGTCAACTTTCTCCACCATGTCTTTTAATGCAGAGATGGTATCAGCAGATAGCCACGTAGTACGTGTTACGGTACTTTCGCTCGGCTGCTGCTGTGGCATGGTTGTGATAGATACCTTGTTAATGTGCAGGACCTCTCGTCCTAATTGCTCCTCTCTTCGTGCGTGGACACCGTCCTTGGTAGCTACTCGATTTGGGCAGGGAGCCTGTCGTTTTTCCAACTCGCTTGCTACCTCCATCAAGTACTCCTCCCCCACTATTTCCTCGGCTACGGCTGCGTCTTCCTCGAGAGATACGTCCAGCTGCTTTTTTTGTTTCATATTGTTAAGTGCTGCTGTCGCTATTTTAATTAATTCGTGGGTAGAGAGTGTGAGTAGTTTGCTGCTGGAGCTCTTGCTGACAAGTGAAAGTTTTTTGCCTTGTTGTGCATAAACTTGCCGCTGCGTTAGGTCAGCTTCGCTGGGATTGGTGGGTTCTATCTCTACGTCACCTCCCCACGTGGTCACCTCTCCTACGTCATCGCTCGATAGTTTAGTTGTGGATCCTCGTCCTGCGATCGATCTATGGTACATAGAGCCATCGTTTTTTGTTTCATCATTAGAGTTGTATTGGGTGTTGTTCTCCCCTGCCACTTGTTCGTCACTGCGAGCCAAGATTTTATCGTGAGGGGTAAGTTTACTATTTATTAATTCATCTTGTTGTGCAGCTAATTGTTTCCAATAATTTTTTGCACTTTCTAATGAATTCGGCAATGCCTTTTCTTCAGAGCACTGTTTTAACACCAGTAACATGTCTTTTTGGTTGTCACTGTGCTCTGAAGGTTCCAGGCATTGCTTTATTACTGCTGGTAATAATGAGTGGTTGTCTTGCGGTGTTAATTCTTTATCCCCCATCTGATAGCATTGGTAATCAGCCAATTTTGACGGCGGCCTAGTTGCTCTCTTAGGCCTGCTCGTCTCCATTGGCTCTTCACTAATGACTGGCCTTTCTTCTACCGCCTGATGACTTTCTGTGTCCATATTTGTCACTGGTTCTGTTGCCTGGTCGTCAGCATTGCTTTCGAATGTGATGGGGGTTTGAGGGGGAGTGGTATTGGTTGCCCTATTGGTTGGTAACGCTGGCCACTCTCTCTCTCTCTCCCATCGTTCGTGTCGGCTTTGCCTCGGCTGGTGACTGGGCTCTATCTCCCAGCTCCTGTTTCGTTGGTGCTGGGTGTCGGTCTGTCTGGTGGCCTGCTCCATAAGGGTGGGTAGCTGTGCGAGCTGGCGCTCCAGGACTTGCAGGTCTATCTGGGTGCCCTCTCCATTTCCTGGGTCCCTCCTCGTCTCTGCATGTTGTGCATCCGGTTCTGGGGGCTGTCTGGTGGTAGGCCCAGGGGGGCGGCCCCTCTTTCTAATTACACCTCTCATGTTTGGGCGTAGGGCGGCCTCTCTGTTGGCGGGTGCCCGACCTAGGGGCTCATGGCAAGGCCGGTACTCTTTTAGCCGCCGCTCGTTCTGCACCGATGTTTGACCATCTTTCTCTATTTTGTAGGTGTGGTTCCGGTAGGCTTCTACTACTCGATACGGCCCCACAAAGCTGGGTTGTAACTTGGGGTTACTACCCTTTACCCTTCTCTTGTTTTCCAACACTACCAGGTCGTCGGGTTTGTAGAGGAGTGGCTCTTCCGTGTCATCCTGTCTGATCTCCGCCTGTTGCTCTCGGAGTAGGTCGTGGGCCGCCTTCAGGTCCTCCTGCATCTGGAGGGTGTACTCGGTTACTAATTGTCTGTCCGTATCGGCGGGCTTACCGTCCAGCTGGTCGGGTAGCCTGACCTCCCTGCCTAACATGAGGTAGTTTGGTGTTTCCCCCGTGGCGGAGTGTGGAGTGCCACGGAACGCCCTCATTATCTGGGGCAGCAGTAAGTCCCACTCTTCTTGCCCGCGTCTCAACAGGAGGGTGCGCAAGGAGTCACCCAATGTCCGGTTCTGTCTCTCTACCACCCCGTTGCCTTGTGGGTGGTAGGGTGTGGTGCGTGTCTTATCGACGTTTCACAGGACACAGAGCTCAGCCATGAGCCGTGACTCGAACTGTGCTCCCTGGTCCGTGTGGAGTTCTTCTGGTAGTCCCCAGTAACAGAACACCCTTTCATCCAGGGCTGTGGCGACCGTCGGGGCGGTGGCATCTGGGATAGCAAGGGCATCGTGCCACCGTGTGAAGTGGTCTGACAACACCAGGATCCACTTGTTTTTTCGCCTGGTCTCTGGGAGGGGCCCAACCAGGTCCACGGCCACCTTCTGGAAGGGTCGGCCGGTGAACAACCTCTGTCTCCCTTGGACTGGCTGTATTCCCCCTCTCTTGGCCACTTGGCACACCTCACAGGACTTGACCAGTCTCCGTACTTCAGCGGACATTCCTGGCCAGTACCAGTTGAGTTGGATCCGATTCCTGGTGCGATTCACACCAGCATGGGACAGCCCATGTGTATCCCAGACCACCTGTCGGCGTCGGGATGACGGACAGACTGCACACAGTCTGGTTCGACCCTTGGGGGCTATTTGCATTGTAAGGGTACCATCTGGCTGTACTGCCATGGCCTCCCTGCGGCTGTAGAGTGTCCGCAGCTCTCTACTTCCCTCCTCCAACTCTCTCTTGGTCACTGGTCGGCTGCCAGTGATGTCTTGGTACATCCTGGCCACTGGGTTCTGGCCGGTGCTCTGTTGTTCCACCAGCTCCATGCTGGTGACCACACATAGTTCTGCTGTGTCCGCCTTGGTCTCTAGGTTCCCCCCTGGTATAGGGTGGTCTAGCTGCTTCCCGGGTAGCACGTCCTCCGAGATAGGAGGCCTCGCTAACTGGAGTTCTGATCCAGGGGCCCTGGCAAGTTCAGCATGGGTTGGCCCACCATCGCGCTGCTCTATGGCACTGCACTGTCGGCAGTCCATACATGGTTCGCGTCTGCTCAACCCATCAGCATTCCCATGCTGTTTGCCAGCCCTGTGCTCGAGTTTGTATACAAACTCGGCGAGAATCTCCAGCCACCTCGCAATCTGGTTGGACGGCTCCTTCCGCCGGCATAGCCACCTTAGGGATGCATGATCGGTGCGTAGCTTGAACTCCCGACCGTAGAGGTACGGTCGAAAGTGTTTGACTGCTTTTATGACAGCCAGTAGCTCGCGCCGAGTCACACAGTAGTTCCGTTCGGCGGGTGCTAGGGTCTTGCTGTAGTAGGCAATGACCCTTTCCTGTCCGTTCTGTACCTGCGACAGTACTGCCCCTAATCCAACGGCGCTGGCGTCCGTGTCCAGGATATAGGTCTTGGCAGGGTCTGGGTAGCCTAGTACTGGTGCTTGCACGAGTCCCTGTTTCAGGTGCTCAAAGGCCACTTGCTCTTCCTCTCCCCATCTCCAGGGGGTGTCCTTGCTGGTCAAGACAGTCAAAGGTTTAGCAGTGGTGGCGTACCCGGGCAGATACTGCCTGTAGTACCCTGCTGTACCGAGGAAAGCTTGCAGTCCTTTGATGTCTCGGGGAGGTGCCCATTCGGCTACGGCCTTCACCTTCTCTGGGTCAGTGGCAACGCCCTCCGCGCTCACTATGTGCCCCAGGTACTTGACCCGTTGCTGCAGTAGCTCGCACTTGGACGGCTTGACCTTAAGGTTGGCCTGTTGTAGTCTACTCAACACCTCTCCTAGCCTCTGCAGGTGTGTCTCGAAGTCGGGTGCGATCACAATCACATCATCCAGGTAGAGCAGCAGCGTCTTCCAGTGCAGCCCTTGCAGCACTCGTTCCATCAAACGCTGGAACGTGGCGGGGGCTGAGGTCAGCCCGAAAGGCAGCACCTTCCAACGCCACAGTCCACTCCTGGTGATAAATGCCGACTTCTCCTTGGCGTCTGCATCGAGCGGCACCTGCCAGTATCCACTGGTCAGTTCCAACGTGCTAAAATACTTGCTGCCAGCTAGGGCGTCAAGGGACTCGTCTATCCTAGGTATAGGATAGGCATCCTGCCTAGTGACATCGTTCAGCCTCCGGTAGTCGATGCAGAACCGCCACGTGCTGTCTTTCTTGCGTACCAGCACCACCGGGGAACTCCATGCCCCGTCTGCGGGCTCAATCAGCCCCTTCTCTAGCAGGTCTTTTACTTGCCGTTCAGCTTCAGCCTCTTTCTCAGGCCCCAGCCTGTGAGGAGGCAACCGAACCGGTCTGGTGCCCTCGGCAACTGGAATGGCATGCTCTACAAGGTCAGTACGGCCGATGTCTCCGCTATTTTTGCTAAACACGGCCTCGTACTTCCTAAGCAATCCTCTTAACTGTTCCATCTGTTGCTCGTCCTTGCACCCTCTGCTCGCCTGCTCGTATAGTTTCGCCAAGTGGTCAGGTACTGGCGGGCCTGTCGGGTCCGGCCCGGTTGGGACCCCAGGTGTGGTCTGTTGCACCTCCTCGGCCGCTACTCCCGTGAACGTTACGATAACCTCGCCGGCTGGCAGGCTTATCACGTTCGAGGTAGGGTTGAGGCAGCGGACCAGCACCCGCCCTTGTTCATCCGGCGAGTTTACACTCGTAGCCAAGGGTAGGCTCCCTGGTATACTCTGGATCACGCCCTGTGGACAGTAGCTCCGTGCGGCAAGGTGACACGGTATGGTAGCTTCTGTCTGAGGGGGGATCTCTGTTCTTCTAAGTACCTGGACTTTGGAGATCAGTGCCCTCCCATAACGGTCGGTGCACACCAGTTCCCTGTCCTGCATGAACAGTACCGGTTGATCAAAACCCATGCGGCACTTCTGGTTGGCCAGAAATGGCATCCCGAGGATGACATCCTCACTGATCTGTGTGACTACGAACGTCTCCGTGTATGCCACGGATCGGACTCGCCCTGTCACTCTGAGCAGGCCGTAAAATGGCAGCTTGGTGCCGTCTGCCATCAGGCCGTGGGAGTCGTACTCCTGTAGGGTGGCCTTGCGGTCGTCTGGTAGTTTATCGTACACGCTCTTCGCCAGTAGGTTGGTGTTACAGCCGGTATCCACCAGGTAGGTCACCGTCTTTCCTTCCACTTTGCCTGGCAGGTAGTAGCTGGACTTATGCGGTCGTTCCATCTGGTTGACACAGGAGGTAAGGGGGGTGACGTTTGTTGGCCGTCTGGGCGGCCCCCGAGGCTCTCTCCCTTGTCTGGTAGGAGTCTGCGCTCGTCTGCGCCACTGCTTTCTCGTCCCTTCTCCCTCGGTGGGTGTAGCCAGTGGTGACAACCCTTTGTCGTCTGGTAGGTCATCCTCCAGGGTGGACAGGTGGTCGAACCTATTTTGTATTTGAACCGGTACTGGCGGCGTCATGGGTGAGCTGCGGACTGGGCGTCTTGCTTCTTGCCACCCATCTGGGGTCTGCCCTTCCGACCCGGCTGGTCTGTTGGTTCTCGTGGCCCATTTGCAGCCAGTAGGTCTCCCTACCGCTGCGGGCCGGTTGCGTTTCCCTGGTTGGGGGTCCAGGCCTCCTGGCGGCACTCCCTCTGGGTGTGTCCTAACCGCTGACACCTCCAGCATTTGACCACCTATTTTGGTGGTCTCGTTGGGGTGCTGTCTGGTTGGGTAGTTTTGAGGGCGGCCACTTCCTGCGTCAGTGCGCTGAGTGCTTTGGCCAGTGTCTCCAGGTGCGTCTCCATTCCAGGAGCTGTTCCTGCTGCCTTCACCTGTTGGCACTCCTGTTCCTCCTCGGCCTCTACTGCTCGTACTTTGGGGCCGGTATAGGTCGGCTGTACCTGCATGTATTCATTTCCGGCTTTTACGGCCGCCTCTAGGGAGATCGGCTGGATTGCCAAGAGGTGTCTTTGAAGGTATGCGTTCCCCAACGTGTTCTGGAAATGTTCCAGAGCGTACTCGTTTCTCTGTATCCGGGGAGAGTCGTCGTGGGCTGTTTCCACTAGCGCCTCGATGGCGAGGGCATGCTCTCTGAGCGAGTGCCGTGGCTCCTTGCGGTAGCCAGACAATCGTGCTTGTGCTTCCCGGCGGGTGAGTCCAAAGCTCGCCTTCAGGGAGTCCATGATCGCCCAGATCGTCTCTCCTCGCCCACACTGTTGTGCCTTTCCTTGCAACGCTTGTCTCAGATGGATAATAGCCGTGGCTGGGGGCCAGTCATTGGCTTCTGAGACCTCCTGGAATCGTTGCAGGAAGTATTGTACGTCGCCAGAGCCGTCGTATGCTGGGGCCTTGAAGGGCGACGCCTTGGGGGGGGGCGTCTGTCAGTTTTTCCAATATATTGGTCAACTGACCCATGATCCTGGTGGTCGGATCCCTGTCCACACTCATGGCTCGTCTGTTAGCCATGGCTTGTCCTTCCTTCCTTTTCTCCTAGGGGTTCTTGTCAGGGGATTCGCCGATCCCACTGCTGTCACCAATGTGCAGGAATTTATTGTTATGACTAATGTGAGTTAGTCCGGTAGCCACCTACACAGTTCACTACCCCTAGGTCAAGGATTCGTCTGTCGGTGCCGACAGTCTATCAGTCAGCAGCTCATAGGCATCCACCCAGCAGCATACTTGCTAAAGGGAGAGCACCAATGCTATCGTCTGCCTGATAGGCCTGTCGTTATCGTCGTCGTCGTCTTGGGTGTGATAACATTAAGTGCTGTCAGAACCTATAAGGTCGTTCGAGCCGTTATCGTATGTCAATGCTGTTGTCCAGTTTAGAGTTCAAGTAATAAGCTTGAATTGAGTGTAAATACTGTTTATATTTCACAAAGGAAAGTAAGCAGTGAGTTGCCTCAGAACACAACACTGCTCATCAGAAAGCTCTGCAGCACATTTTATACAGAGGAGGCGGTACTTGATAAAATAGCCTCGTTATAAAATAAGTAATCGAGTGAAAAATAATAATAATATTTGAGATTGTAAACAGTAGCACATGGTATGAATAAATGTAATAAATGGAACTGTTCTTATTGCAGGTAGCGTTCGAAGTTCTTCCGGTACAATAACTAATAAATTATTTTTTTTACTAATTATTATAACTACTAGTACTACGAGTGTTGTGAGTATAAAAATATGACATAATAATAAATAATAACTAACTGATTATTAATAATACCTCATAAGAATAATAATAATAAATAAATTATGTAAATAAAAAGGTTTTTTCATGGGGTAATAAATAATAATAATAATTAGTTATTATTTATTATTATTATGTCATCTTTCTATCCTCACTACACTCGTAGTAGTATTTTTTGAAGTTATTTCTTTTGTGTTGCACCCATCAATAGAATAGAACTTGGTGATGTATTGTATACAAGGCTTATTTACCTTTACTTAGGATAACGATCCTCTCAGAGTTTTGACTTTTCTTGTTTTGCTGTTTTGGTACGCTTTGGGAATTCCATGGAGTTGCAGTTTTCTTTTGGTTACAGTTCAAGGCGCACATTTGTATATATACGTCTATGACCATGTCTATGATTGCGTTGAAGAAGCAAAGAGGGTATACCCATAGTCGTCTACCCTAGTGACCCTACAGGGTCACTAGTCTACCCGGGTAGACGACTATCGGTATACCCTCTTTGGGAGAAAAATCAAAATATGTACAACCATTGAAATATAAACCCATATGGGTTTATATTTCAATGTGTACAACGATTAAATATAATATTTGATCTGTAGATAAGGCGCCTTCACAGACCTCTCTGTATAATCGTGACAAAAAACAAGTGAAAACAGTACAGATCTATAGGTCTATGGATCAAAGACGTTCAAGGGCTTTTCTAGGGAGAAAACTCGATTACATTAGCGATCCGGCTTAATACTTTAATTTAACCAAGAGCGCGTCGCATTTTATTGAATTACCCATTTTATTTGGATTTTTTTATAATAATATTAAATATCGAAAGATATATATATATAGGATAGTAGTACTAGTAGTAGTAATAACCAGTAACCTACTGCAGGATGGCTGCAAGAACGCCAGTCCAATCAAATGTGATGGGTAAGCGAGATATTATGCTTGTTGCTATTAGCATAATGATAATAATAGTGGTAGTAATAATTTAATAATAATAATAGATTAGATCGTTGTTGTTGCCACAGGGGCACTGCAGTGAGTAGTAGTTGCAAGCATGTCTCTTTGCCTAAGTCCACTATCAAACACCATACATACACCCTACATACATGTAGGGTGTATGTATGGTGTTTGATAGTGGACTTAGGCGAAGAGACATGCTTGCAACTACTACTCACTGCAGTGCTGCCCCTGTGGTTGTTGCGAACGATAGTAGATAATAATAGATAGATAGTAGTAGTAATAATAATTATTATCATAATAATAATAAATAAATAAGTGAACTAATAATAATAATAAGTAATAAATTATAATAATAATAATAAGTAATAACAATAACAAATTTATTATATTATTATTATAATTATTATTACTATTACTAAAACAGCAGCAGTAGTAGTACTAGCTAGTAGTAGTAACCTTCTAAGATGATGATGGTAATAATTAATAATCTACTAACTATTATAATTATTATTATTACTTACTACTAATCTACTACCATTACTACTACTACTACAAGTTGATAGTAGCTACTAATACTATTGCTACTGCTGCTGTTGCTACTGCTTGGAGTTAATAGTAGCTACCACTACTACTACTTGAAGTTAATAGTAGCTACCACGGGGGCTCCCTGCACATGAGGCTGTCTTCAGAATCTTCGGACTTAACAGAGCAATCTTCAGATCTTCAATCTTAAGCAACGAAAAATTCTTTAGTCTTTTCGTTGAAAAAACTTACGTTGAGGACTGGTATATTTTGGTGTTATATGCAGTTCAAAAGCAAAATTCAAAAAATAACTGAGAAGTAATGGTAAAACTTAAAAGTTGGGCAGTGTTGAAGCGAAGGCTAGTGTTATTGTTATTTTGATATTATTGTTATATTGATCTGCAATGTTGGTTCGCAAGGAAATGTAGAAGAATTTAGTTTAAGATCTTTTCACTGCGGTGTGATCAGATTTTGTGACATTAAATGATCCAATACACATAATTTTCCAATATTATTATTATTATATATCTACATATATAAATTATTGCTTGCTGTCATTCCTCAGCCATATTTTTGTAAAATAAATACATAACACTCAAAATGGTATATACAACAATTAATAAAAAATAGTAACAGTTAATTCATTAATAATAATAATTAGTACTAATAATATAATAATAATAGTTATTATTATTTTTTATCAATCTTGATAAATGGAAGGGTACTGATGAAAAACTTTCGCTTGGTGAACTACAAGGAAATAAAAAATTCATATTTATGTCACAAACAACAATTCTGATTTGTATTGTATAGTTGATTAATACATAATATCAATATTACACCACGGTGATAATAAAATCACCTTAGCATCATCTTTTATAGAGTCACTATTGCCTGCACCCGCTATGGCCTTGACATCCAAAATAACCCAAGTTTTAGCATATGGTTCGAACATTAGCAGTTATTAGCCAATCAGACTTGTTTATTTCATTAGCCAGCCAATGATATCAATCAAACCACCGTACACTCTTTCTGGCTTCTGGGTAATCATGCTAAAGGCCATAGCATTTGTAGTGAAAGTAATTTGTAAACAGACTAATAAATAATAATAATGGGCTAATAATCAACACCTGCTTTCAACTCACGGATCCTTAATTATGGTAATTATGGACACACTACTCAATGCAACTGTAAACTAAATCTCCATCGTCAACAATAAACACTAATCTTCTTGTCTTCAGTCTTAACAATTAGATCCCTATTAGGGTGAATCGTCACGTCACACTTGAGAAACTGCATTCGTCAGTCTTCAGAAAAATACACGGGGAGCCCCACCACTACTACTACTTGAAGTTAATAGTAGCTACCACTACTACTACTGGAAGTTAATAGTAGCTACTACTGCTGCTGCTACTACTAGTACTACTATTTATTAATGCTTACTAATTGTTGCTTGACACTACTTGTCGAGTAATAATAGCCAATTTCTGCCCAGAAGAAGATAATAGCAATATTTATCGCGCAGGAATTTATCGTAACTGTGATGGGTCACCACCAATGGTTGCCACCTGCACTACCTCTGGGTATGCAGAAATGTGTACTCTAGCCAGACTCAACAGACAAGCTCACTGTCAGACAGGCCGTATCAGTGTCTACCTGAAGGTAGGCCCTGATAGGCTAGCGTCTGCCAGATAAGTCTGCCTCTCATCTGTCACTCGTCTGTCACTTAAAGGTTTGGTTTGGGGGTGGTCTGACATTGAAAAGCTAACCCAACCATCAGATTCTCCAATGTCTTTTGTGTGCTGACCACAAATTGTAAGTCAATCCATCCATCACAAGCCATGTGGCAGCTGTTTTTGTACACCAGCATTTGATGGCTGGTTGAAAAACATTACAAATTGTTGCAGTGATATCGTGACGTACATGGGACCTGTGTACTAGTAAAATTTTGGTTACAAGCCAATGAGCATTTAGCCACTGGGCCGTGATTGGTTGAACTTCGGAAATGCCTTGTCAACATAGTGTTGCATAATTGAGAATAATTAACTGTTTATTACTCACAGATGCGATTGAAGGATTGCAAGTAGTAAATAAAGCCCTAATACTTTGATATAGTTCATCAAACTCAATCTACAATAACAGTTTCATTAGATAATATAGTTAGTAATACTAGTACTACTAGCCGTATCACACTGTGCTTCGGATATGTAACCAATCACGGCCCAGTAGCTAAATGCTCATTGGCTTATAACCAAAATTTTACTAGTACTCAGGTTTCATGTACGTCACGATATCACTGCAACGATTAGTAATGTTTTTCAACCAGCCGTCAAATGCTGGTGTACAAAAACAGCTGCCACATGGCTTGTGATGGCTGGATTGACTTAAAATTTTTGGTCAGCACACAAAAGACATTGGAAAATCTGATGGTTGTGTTAGCTATTCGATGTCAGACCACCCCCAAACCAAACCTTTAATGTGTATTACAAAAAAAAGAATCGACTACTACAATAAATGCAAGTTACGAATTCGTCGATGATCAAGAAAAATGCGAATATGTTTGTCATGTTTCTGTTAAACAATAATTAGTGATATAGTTTTTGTAACAGTCATATCACTGATTTATCTCAAAGCCAACCGAAGTCTCACCAATAGTCAGAAATGGAGAATAATTATTCTCATCACCAGAACTTTTGGTCTAGTCAATAATACTTACCAATGCAAACCCAATTAATGGTTCGCAATGTCTAGGCTGAAAATCAACTCTCTGGTGTCAGCAGTGTCTTAGATAATGGTCTGCTGATGGGACATTGTTCGTGATGCGACACACATCTTAATAGAAACAGTACATTTACTTTCTTTAATCTCTCACATATATTTTCACGCACTATGAAGAGTTTGGGAGGTCCTATCTGAGTAAAAGAGGAAATTTTCTATGTAGTAATGAATTAGCATTAATCGCCAAACTGGCTTTGGAGATGCATAAAAAAAATGGTAAGTTGGGTTTCAAATAAGAATCTGTAGTAGAAAATTCTGATTATTTTGAAATGATCGAATTGCTGCAGAAACAACTGTAAAAACCCTTATTGCGAAACATGATCCAATAGCTGCCAACAAAGAGTTTCTAGATGAAAGGCGCGGAGTTATTTTATTACAAAAGGGGACCCAAAATGTACATTACCAAGTTGCTTGAAATTCGTAGCAAATCAAACATAGCCGTGTGAGCCAAGGTTAAAAAAACGCACAAGAGTTCTGGGAAAGAGTACAGGAGTAGGGATCCAAGTGATATCATTGTCAGCATACTAGACACTAACATAAGCAATGGTAGTACTACAACTAGGCCTGATACTGCTTACGGCGCCAGTAACTCTTTATGGGAAATGCAAAAGAGGGTAATGAGCACTATGTCAGAAAATTTCGTATTGGGTAAGTTGTTTGCTGCTGAGAAAAGAAAACATCGAACATATGTTGTCGCAGAAAAATAGATAAAAAATTGTCATTTTAGAACTTCTAGAGATGTCTAAAAAATACTTTGGCATGCAAACCCAATGATGTTTCACTGGCATGATCTTGTGGTATTGTCAGCCTGCTTGCTTGTCCTGCTCTGGACGAGAGACGACTTTTGCTTTGAAGAAAATCTTAAACTCATTGACTAGGTAGGCCTATATTATTTAATTGTAAAAGCGATCATCTTCTGCCATTTTACCATCCTCCCTTACATAATATTCTAGTCACTATTTTGATCTTAAGTTGGTTTACAGACACTATATAAAACACATATTATGTTTGGTCAATAAAGTTTCAACTCACACTTACTATTATGACTCATTATGAAAAAATGTTCACAAGCGTTCCATCAGTGACAAATTGTCGTCTCATGAGTGGCAGAGTTAGTCAAACACCCACTGCATCGATGTATATGCGAGACTAAAATATTTAGGTATTTGAAAGGCATGACATCTGATAGTTGCAGTGGTCATCGCACATTCAGTGGTCATTGAAATTCAAGCCTCAATCCCAGGGTTAGCACATAAGGTCATAGAAGTCCAGAGTTGAATACTCTCTGACATCCCATCAGTAACACCTTCAATTGGCTACTGTGTGTAGACTATCAATGAAATTGAAAAGATGAATATTAGAGAAAATCTGACAAAATTCTGTCCAGGGAGTGATATACTTTTTTTGGTTTTGGGTGCTAATTGGTAGCACCAGGCGGAAAAACGCCTGTCTGAATGTTCCATCAGTATATCGAGCTAGGTCATCAACAGGATCCGCGCATAGTGCTTCAATTTCTATCTCAGCCAGTCACAGATGATCCCTCCAAGAGCCTGCATTCAAGAAGAAGATTGTTTCACAGTTTAGCCGTGCTGATGATGAAGTTGTTTTGGTGAAACTTGACCTTATAGTGGAAAATCATGTATTGTTGGTGTCGCCTTGATCAGCATAATTGTGGGCAATGAGGAACGATGTAGTCACTGATATTAGTTGCAATTACATCAAAGTGCATTGCTCAGAATGGTCCAAGCCGGTAGTTTATTCGTTTAGGCTCCAAGGTTTCCCACTCAAGGTCCTTGATGAGTAGAGTTGGGTTGTGCTAGTGGTGTAGTCAGTGCCCTTGGTGTAATGTACCATTCTTGCGGCTCTATCATGAACAGTTTCACGTGAGGTTTTCTGTGTAGAGGTCAAGATAAAATCCCACACAGTAAATGAATACACCGTTACAGGTCTCAGTAGCTATTTGTATTCTTTGTCTCTCGGCTGGAGGAGAGCTGGTGCTTTAGTTTTCGTATGTACTCGAGTGCATTAGCTGCTTTACTGAGGATGGAAGATGTATTTTGATTTCATCGTAGGGTGCTTTCTTGTTTAACACACCTGTATTTTACAGTGTTTATCTTTTCTATACTTCCATCATGTAGGCTGTAGGTTTTGTCAGCACCTATTTGCCATTTTCTAGAGAACTGCACATGCTCACATTTCTGTGGTTTAAATTTTATGTTTCATTGCTGATCCCAGTCCTCCAGAACAGATAGGTCATCCCACAGTTGCTTTCTGTTCTCCACAGTGTTGTAAATAACACTGTCATTCGCAAAGATTCAAACATGTGACTTGACTGCATCTGGTAGGTCATGGATATATAGCAGCAATAAACTGGGTATGATTATAGATCCTTGAGGTGCTCTAGATGCAACAGGGTAGGGCGTTGAGAGGTGGACATCAAAAACGACAACTTGTGTCCTGTGTCTAAGTATTTTGTCAAATGTCTTACTAAAGCCGAGGATGCAGGCATCCACTTCCTCTCCTTGGTTCATGAGTGCAAAGGTATGGCAGGACAGTTTGACAATTACGGTCTCGCAACTACTGCTGCTATTGCTGCTACTACTATGCTACTACTGCTATTATTATACTACTCCTGTTATACTACTATTACTACTGCTATACCAATACTTATCCTGCTACTACTACTGTATACTACTGTTATTACTGCTAAATGACTACTATTACTGCTGCTACTATCATCAATCGTGTATTTCATCAACTATAATGATGATGAATGACGTTTAATTATTATTTATTATCATCGTGATCGATGTTAAATTTCAAGAACAACCCACCCAAGTCACAGTTAAGGAAATAGTAGTAGGTTAATGCGTACCAAGTTTTTTCGAGCTTGTAACCTGAGATATTTCAATAAAACAGTTTTAGTATCTATGTAGAGTAGTTGTTACATTTTGTGATTAGAACGATACCAAACTCGCCTCAAATGTCACCTCAATGATCAACTGTCAAATCAAGTTTTGGAACATGTACTTTCAGTTAAAAAGTCTGTTGACCAGTGCCCTAAATTCCAGGCAGTTACCTACATTCATGTATGATTAGTAACAAGCTGGCATTGTAATAACAAATAAATAAAAAAAACTATTTTCACATTGTAATATATAGTAATTGAAGTTTGCGGACTGTTCATTCGTATTTCAGTACAGTGCTCTGTCAATAAATGCCACAAATATATAACAGAATGTTCTCAATCACTCAGCCGTAGTAAATTTTTGAAAAAAGGACACTCAATTCACCTTTGCTGCATAAAACTGCTCACTGATCGGTTTTGTTAAATGAATAAAAAAAAACAATTTCAAAATTCTAATTTTCTGTTTACTATTGTTTTGTGTAACCAGATGTAAAGAATCCTTTGAAATACTCAACTGCTATGGGCCAAACTTGTGCATGCATGGATGCTCATCCTAAAGATTTTTATTCTCAATAATTAATTGGTAGTTCATTATTTTAAGTTTTTTGGTGTCCAATTTTTTTTGATTGAAGTTATTATTTATTGTCATATGAAAAATTGTTCTCATCCATGATGGCTCATATGCTTTAACATCTAAAGGAAAATTTTTGATGGCTAGTTAAGTTTTATCGAGTATGGTAACAGCTGGTGATGGCGATAGATGTCCGCTAGTGCCCAATATACTGTATTAGAATCTTCACTGTTAATAAATGGCCGAAGGGTTTCGAAATTACTTCTTATCATTGACAATAATACAGCCCGTGGCCCAAATAACATCACTGGGATCATACTAAATACTTTTGGCTTTATAATATGCAAACTGCTATGAGACATTTTTCTCATTCATCAACTGCATCAACTCTTTCATTAGTCCAGGGAACTGTTAGTGGCAAGCCAATTTCTGCAAAAGATGCTCATCATACCTCAAATATTCACCCAGCAATTTGCGTGTGTACTTGTGAAACATTGATCCCCTTGTGAGCGAACTGATCTCTATTTCTGTCTGCTGAAAAGATTTAGGAAATAGCTAAAAATGGCTCAATTGGAATTGTACAAATAGTTTCCTGTGCACAATGTGTCTTAACTTCTATATGCGTATCTCATTGCCGTTCATTCTATTTTTATACACAATTTTTAGTGCATCTCATTGCTGTAGGCTTCGAAGAGATAATTCTTAGTGGTGGTGACACATTCATGACCCCCAGAAATAGTGTGGGTTCCAGTTGTATGAGCATTCCACATACCCCTCTAGTTAAGACCACAACTATCATCAAAGGTTTGTTGAAAACAATAAGCATGAAGGAAGATCAATGGAGTCCTGGTAGAGTAGTTTCTCTTTAGCTTTAGCGATGCTACCGGAAGTAGTGTGGTTCGTTGTGTAACTTATCATTAGGAATCACGACTTGCTTGACTTTTATCCTGATAGGTGATGCTTTAAGCAGCTGATATGACAAAAATGATGTCGTTGAGAAAACTCAAAATATCAATATAGCCTTTGAAAAATTTTCTTCAAAAGATTTTGGTTTATTCACTTGAGAAAAATTAATTATATATTATGATCATGAATATTAAGTGGTAGAACAAATCATAGGTTCGTATTTCGGGTTTCATTCATTTTAATTTCGTTCACATTTTGGATTTAATTTCATTAGCCAGCTTAAAATAATGAAGTTGCGCCCTTGTTGTGGACTCCTTCCACAATGGCGATGTCCTGGGCTTGATTTATGAGAACGGTGCACTCTCAGTATTATACACCTCATACTTATCTACTGCTCATGAATTGTTAGTTGGAAATTTTATAAATCTAAATAAAAAAAGATAAAATGAGTTGACTTTAGTATGGTATGGTATTGTAGCATCTCAGCAATCTCTTTACTACTAGTGCCACCTAGCAAACTGCCGGGACCCATTGATTGCATGTTATATGACCATATAATCATTCTTTTGTTTAGTACACAAGACAAATAGGTTAGTTGCTAAAAGTATAAATTGTTTATATTTAGAATCCCCTGATAGATCTAAACGGCGGACTCCACGCAAGTCTGGTCTGTCGATATGTAACAAATGTGGGGCATGTGAGTCTTGTGAAAAGAGGCAGCAACATCAACTCTCTAAATTCTCTTCCATGAGATTAGAAAGTTCAACGTCTGTATCAGGTTAGCGGATTATAGAAAGTATACAAATATACAACAATCATAATTGTATATAAAGACAATTTAATGTATGCTAAATAATGATTTCAGTTCGTTTATGGTTGATGAACACTTTACTTATGGTAGAATTTGGCGCCATGCATGTCACATTGGTTATTAGAAAAGACTGATCAGTCAACTTATCTGACTATTCGCTTCTGTTCTTATTTACTCTTCAAGAATTTCATTTTTAATTCTTTAGTATGGTTAAAGTTTGCGTTCACAAATCGCTAATTAATAAATAATTGTAATCGTAACAAAGTTCCAAAATTTGCTGGTGTTTTAAAAGCCATGAAGTAATCGTTGAATTGTATTTGATTTGTATTTGATATAGTGAAAATGTCATGTTTTGCAATCTGTATACATATTTATCTCTGTATTTTATGCTTTGTCTTTGTAGATACTGAGAAAACAAATGACTCTGATGTAACTTCACCTTTCACTCCTCAGTTTATCACAAACTCACAGAAATCAGTAATTGCTTCTACTATTATTCATTTATCTTTTTTTCATAATGTTGAATACTTAAACTTCACCGAGTCCTGACATTTTTGCTAATAGTATTTTGTGTATTTTAACTAATTCATTACTTTCTAGTGATGTTGACTGCATGAAAGGGTGAGAATGTTTTTACAGCGTTCAAAGCAAAGTAAATGGGAAACAGTGAAAGCCATAACTGAGACTATTATCAAAGAAAAAGACATGTTAATAGAAAGGTACAATGAGTTCTATTCATAATGTTGTTGATGAATGGATATACAATACTACTGTGTGTAAATTTCTATGCTTTGTTACTAACCAAGTGTACGATTATGGTGTGAGATATCTTGGTTTGAACCACTCGTTCTTCCAATCTCATCTCAGTAAAATGTTTTCGTTGTATGAATTTTCTATATAATGCACAACTGTGAACGCCATGTCTATGCATCCAAGTAACTCCCATGTCTATGCAGGCAGAAGCTAAAAAGATTACAACTAGAACAGCAGGTCAGAGATCTGGAGGACAAACTACGTAAGTCTATGTTGGCTCAACATGCTGCAGCGGAAGCTTCTAGAGACGGAGATAGCGCACAGTTAGAGAAAGAGGTAGCCTTAGAGCATTGTATTGGGTTGTTGTGAGTTTGTGAATAGCTCCCTCAAGTGGTGAAAGAGTTCATCCAGTTAAATGAGAGTTAATGAACGAGTAATTGTTTTGGTAATTATATTGGAGTCAAATGTATTGTTTTGAGAAAACTGCTTGTCTTTACAGTATACAGAAGGGCCTAGTATAAAGTCTGCCACAAGTATCGACTATAAAGTTTTTGTATAATCGGAGTGATTTGTTTATTTGTCTGTTCAATCGCTGATGTTGTGCCCTTACAATACTAAACATATGAGTTTGAAAACTCTGTAGTATCAAGACTTGTGTAATGCTTCATTGTATGCAGGACTATAGAGATGGAGGGGGTTGGTGTTGTTTTGGCCATTTCTAATTGTAACCCCATCGGTGATAGTAACTGATGCTAACTAAAATGTGGACAAACTTTACTTTTGGGATGAAGCTTGTTTGTTTAATTACTCCATTTAAAGCAAGTAATAAACTAGCTCATAACAATAGATTCTCTGCAAATTCTACGAGACATTACGAAGCATTACGTTGGCTAAAACATGTTTTGTACCTTTGCAAATTTCAACCGCAAATTTTATTACAATGATTTTTTAGTATGGGTACTTCATTTTTTTGCGACTTCATTTCTCACACTGACTTTGTTGAGATTTTTGTAGGTAATAAACATGCTTTGCCTGTTGATAAATAAAAAGTCTGTGATCATTAAGCAGTCATCATCCTAATATGGAAGTTATCACACCTCTGTTATAGGAGCAGGTGTATAGACAGATGGCATCTTCTGCCAAGTTGCTGTCTGACAACAACTCACTAGCTAAACTCATTATGGAGAAAGCTCAGCTTGAGAGACAACTGGGGTGAGTGAGCTACATCAACGGCACACCGGTTGTCTAATCAAAGTGTGGACAACTGCCTTTGTCATGTGACCCTCTGGAGCCAAATGCTTGAGGGACTACACTATAACTTATAAAGAAAAGGCTACTTTTCAACGGCTCATAAACACAGGAAGTTGACGAGCTAAAGTGTAAAACAACCATTCATTTTAAAGCTCAGAAGGTCTCCTAACTCTCTGAGAATTTTAAACCAAAAACTGCTAATTTGAAGCAAAGTAATAAGGGCCAAAATATAGTGCTTGTATTACCACTTGTATTATAAAAAATGTGAATTATAAATTATTTTTCTTGTACCATTCAACTTTCCTATGAACTTTTAAATAACTTATAAATGTAAATGTTAATAATAACCAAAAGTTAATCATAGAATTATAATCTCGAAATAGTTTAAATAATAACATCAATATTTGGGAAAAGTTAGAGTAGTCTATTACGGGTTTTTGTTATTAAATCAGCTGTTTAGGAAGAAAGAAAAATAATAATAATTTTATTATTATTTCGTTTTTGCCACAAAACCAAGTGGCACTTCGGTACTTCGGGTGTCTGCCATATATACGGGAACTAACGCTACTGTGCGCCCTCTATACAATTACAAAAGGTCATGTAAGCTCACTGGCCTGAAAGTACGTAATCTTTAATAAACGTATTGGCAAATATCTCAATATAGATTTATCCCTTTGAAGGGGAGATGACTCTTCGTTTATTGCTAGCTCCAGTGACGGTTAAAAGTTTTAAACAGAGTTTTGCTGGAAAATTCAGCTTGATAAAATAAATATTTGTGCTAGATTGAAACATAAGATTTTCGCACAGGTGTTACTGCAAAAAGAATTTCATTTTATAAAACAAATATTGAATACACGCATTAAAACTATTTCAGCCAATGATGACTTATATGAGCTTTTGTGAAATTTGGCTCCAGTGGAGTTGTCCTTATATAAAATAGTGCAGGAAAAGGCTGACCACACTTTGATTACTTCACTTAGGCTAATACTATCTATACTGTAAGAGTTGTCTTTTCTTTCAACTCTTGTTTCTAGTCAAAAATGTGCCTGATATACTTTACTTCTTCAATGATCTATTTGCTTCTGGAGCTGACGTAGTTTGTTGGGAACAGGAAGTTAATTTTGCGAGTAAAGCATCAAATTAATTTATCAACTGCTGATATGCTTTTAACCTCTTGAGAATAATAACATTTGTTAGAACTGATGGTTGTGTTAAAGGAAGTAATGTTATTCTTAGATGGTAGCAAAATGTATTAGAATTATGGAAGTCTTTGTATAAAATATTAAAAATAGCATAGACACATCAAACATAGACACGATATATATAAATACTTTATGGTCTGTGTAATAGTTATTTCTTATTATATATATATAGAGAGTCCGAGCTCAAGGTTGCAGAGTTGAAGTGCTCTCTGCTGACTCAGAAATCTGACATGCAGCAGCAGGTTGACTACTACAAGAAACTGGTGAGCTGCTCTTACCTAGTTCTTTCTATGAATCCTTGTAAAGTGAAAGATATTACAAGATGAGATCAATTGGAGTTATCTGCTCTTTCTATCTGTGTGTGTACAGTCATCATTAGGCGTAGTTGAAACATACCAGCACTAATAGCTGTACCCATTTATCGATTGTTTCACTACAAATTCTTGTAATTTGATGCCAGTGTTGCCTTAATGGTGTATTGTTTTTCTTCAAAATAATGAATTTCACACTGCTAGGTTTTGCAAATTTTTCTAGCGTCTCTAGCAACTATGAATCGATGATCGTAGGTTCTTGAAGAAAAAGTTCCCATATGTGTATCTCAGCCGTGTAAACTTTTTTCTCTTTCACGACTGTGTCTATAAAAAACATGACCAGTTGCACACATTTGATTTGGCTTTCTGGCAATCCCGGTATATTTCATCCAAGTTACAAGGCGTGGTTGCCATACCAGTGTTAATATTTAATTGTAATTCGCATTTAAGAGTTATTTATTTTACTATTTCATTATATAATAGCGATAATAAATCTTTGCATGGTTTTATTGCTCCCCAGTCACATGTGGTTGCCATACATTCTAGTGATTAGCTAGTTTACCTGTTGGTAACTCATGTGTCTGTCTACTAACTACTAATTAACTGTACGTGATCTACAGATGCATCTGAGCAAGGAACAAGAGCAAGCCCTTGAAGTAAAGAATGACACAATAAAGTCAGAAGGTATGTGAGTGTTTTATACAGTTGGTGGGGAGTGTTTTATACAGTTGTTAGTGTGTGTTTTATACAGTTGTTAGTGTGTGTTTTATACAGTTGTTAGTGTGTGTTTCATACAGTTGTTAGTGAGTGTTTTATACAGTTGTTAGTGTGTGTTTTATACAGTTGTTAGTGAGTGTTTTATACAGTTGTTAGTGAGTGTTGTCAACCAGAGCATTCACCACCTATGTTCGTCAAACAAAGTGCATTAAAATCATCAGATTGGCAATCAATTTAATCAATACATAATGATTTTGTTGAAAACTTGTGGGTCAACAAAAAGTAGTTTGATTAATAAAAAAAAATAATCAACAAACATTTATTTATGTTGTTCGTAGATTGAAATGAAACTGAATATAAAATAAATAATAACGAGCGAGTCTAATTTGTTTATTTTAATAGACCGGTTTGGTGCCCTAAAAACATTACGAAACAATCACAATCACTAAAAATATACTAAATACAATGGCCAACTTTGCAGACTATATTTGTTTAAAACAAATACCATTCTTGTTTCTCTTGATTATTTACAAATTGGGAGTTATCTTCTTTATGATTTGTTCGGTAATCCATACGAATTTATTAGAAATTTATGATGTTCTAAACTGCTCCATTTTATACACGGCAGAGGCGTACTGAGTACCCCCGACCCCCCCCCCCCCCCCCGAACATTCGGGGGTCAAACTCCCAACCCCCTAACGTTAGGGGGTCAAATTTGTCGGGTATTGTTTTGGTTTTCGGGGATTGATTTTTCTACTGATGATTGTTTGGGAGTTATCTTAGCATTACAACATGAAACATAGACCTAGCCCAACTACATGCTTTTACTTCTTTTGTGGATTGACATTGACCCACCCTTGTGATAAAACAATAAATTTATCAGTAAACTAACAAGGCACATCATTGGCTCATAAACATATGATTGACCAATCAAATAAAGGAATATTTGTCCTTTTGAACAAAAGTGGAAAGGCGGCTCTACTGTAAAGAAATATTTGTTTACATTATTAAACAACAGCATGCAAATGAAGCTGCTATGCAACAACTAACAACTGTCTGTATGTGGCTTGGTGGTTAAAATTATTATTACTACTACAGTAACTAGTGTTGTAATTAATAATGATTGGATTTCCTCCCACTCCACTACTACTACTATTATTTATAATCATTAGATTATTATTATTATTAATTATTTTTTCTTATTATTTATTAGTTATTACGAATGATGGTGATGATGATGATTATTATTATTATAATTGTTATAAATAACAGTTAATAATAATTTGAGGCAAGCCGAATTATATTATTATTATAATAATCAAAAATAATAAATAAATATATATTAATTAATGATAACAATAAATAATCAAAATAATGAAATACATATAAATAATAATAAAATAGTAGTAATTATTATCATTATTAATAATTGATAAATTACAAAAGTTGAAAAAATGAATAATGATTAGCTAATAAATAATAATATAGTATAACAATAATAAAACTCGACCCCCTAACACTCATGGTGAACCCCCTAACAGGCAACCCCCCTGACAAATTCCTCCAACCCCCTAACAAAAAAATTTTCGCGCTTCGCGCAGTTCTATTTTGTTAGGGGGGTTGGATTTTTAACTCAAAACTCCCCTGATACACGGTGTATTAAATTACGAACATCTATTATTTTTTGTTCTTTGTTTGATGAACATGACGCAAGTGCTCTTATTGGGTGGTGTGGCAGGGTAGCCACTCCCACTTTTCGCACTGGTTTTTATACAATAAATTGACCAGCAGTCTTTATCGCTGGATGTTTAAGATGTTGGGTTCTTTTGTGTGTGAGTTGAATGCTGACATGAACAAGATTTAAGCTAGCAAATATTTGGAGTGTGAAAATCTATTTATATCTTCTTGAATGGACAATACAATAGACATAGAGTATTGTATGATAGGCATATATTAGTGTACAAAATACATATATAATATTGTATAGGTGACTACGCGGGCAAGGAGTTATCCAGGCTCAAGTTGTATCTGGCAGATTTACCAACCAAAGAGGAATATAATGAACTGGCTAGTAAACTGAAAATGGCAGAGGAGGATCTGATAAACAGTAAAGAACACATCGACAGTCTGGTGGATGAGAGAGGTCATGTGAGAGAGTGAGTTGTCTTACCTTTAGTGTTTATGTATATGATATAGTTGTACTAGTTAGTACAAGAGTTTATAAAGCGCATTGCCGATATGTTGTATTGTAGAGAGTGTGAGAGGTTGAACGATGAACTAGGGGAAAGTAATGATCAAATCGTACAATTGCTCGGACAGGTGTCTCTACTTCAGAAGGAGGTTTGTATCATGTTGGATACGTCGAGTCCACCATTTGATTGTATGTTTGTGATTTTTTTGCGAGACATTTTCATGTAAAATTGATGACTGGCTGGCGTGCTATTGAGACAAAAGAAATGAGTCATTTCAATTATTGAAAGATGACTCAGTTGTTTTTTTGTTAAGGTAATTCAAGTCAAATGAATGTTTAGATGATTTAATAACCTTTACCAGTTTCATAATTCCACTACTTGAACTGCTATGTTTGTGGGAGTTTTCTCCTCACTTGTATTAGCAACTCTAGTGTATCTGAGGCCCCATGTACATCTACTGATTGCATTACTGGTTGCGTAATTTTGCAGCCTCTGTTTCTGATTTGATTTGATTAATCATATCACTGTTCGTGGTTTAAATTTTTCCAATAAAATTGTTTCTCAAGGAAAATTATTTATGTAAAAAAGACTCATTGATAAGTGTCCTATCTTTGTTGTTTCAAAGCATTTTATGGCTAACGATGACATAAAATACAGCAAGTTTAACCAGTATTGCATGAGAATAGCAAGTAAAGAAAAAATAAGGGAAACACTCTGTCGTCATTTCTGAATAGTAGGGGTAAATCAGTAGATGTACCTGTAGCTTGGTATATAGGTATAATCAGAGCATTATGTGCCCATCCCCTTCTATTACAGGATAAGTAGTTTACCCAGAAACTTATGTTTTATTATTAGCCAATGAGTGATCTTGTTTAAGAATGTGTTTTAATATTAGCCAATGAGTGGTCTTGTTTAGAAATGTGTTTTATTATTAGCCAATGAGTGTTCTTGTTTAAGAATGTGTTTTAATATTAGCCAATGAGTGGTCTTGTTTAGAAATGTGTTTTATTACTAGCCAACGAGTGTTCTTGTTTAAAAATGTGTTTTATTTTTCAGCAATAGCAAATTCTTAGTTCTCTTCCATATTTTTACGAAATCCACTATTCATGTGGATTTTATGTTTAAATAGGGCTTCGAAAGTTCACACCGTTCTGGGCAGTATATATGTGATATACCCACAGGATGAAAATATTTGTTGGAAGTTAATTTCACGTTTTCCATAAAAATTAATGCCATTTTTACGTTAATTTTTATTTTTAATCGATTTTTCGGCGGATTCGTAAACAAAATTGCGAAGTTGTCTTCTCCTACCGCGAAGGTTTCCCCAAGAATTTCCTTGTCCAAGAAGACACTTGCGGGCATTTATCTTATTAAATTTTCATCAGATGCTCGTACTTGTATGTACATGTACCATGCAACAATATCTGTTAGCCATTAAACATTCATCATGTCTCTTCTCAAATACTTCTCTGTCAGTAAATCAGGTGATTCCCCCCTACAACTACTGAACCTGTTGACCTGGATGTTCTGATTGACAAATCTGTAAGTTGTCACTGGCAAGTTGTGGAAACTCGCAAAATAATGTCCAATAATGTTTTTTAATTATTATAATTATTGTTACCATATTAAATTTAAAAAAAATCAATAGGTTATTATTACTACTACAACTCTACTGTTTGGTTTCTTAAAATTATTCTAGCAACACTATTCAGTCGAGTCTCCATGTTCTGATTTACAACTGTTATCCACCTTTCATACTGTTACAACATTCAGCTAGTTTTAAACAGTACTGCAATTTGCCTTTACATGGTCAAGGACGTTTTTTGAAATTACAAGAGGGTTCGCAAAAAACAATATGCGTTATATCATCAGAGAGAAGACAACTCGCAAAATTAACTTCCGTTAATAATTTCATCCTGTAGGGTAATGATGCGAGCTAGCCTTTTCAATAAAAAAAATTATTTGTCTTCATCTTGGTTTCAATAAATAATTTTTTTAGCGCTTTTGTTATATAAGCTTATATCAATACGTTAGTTTACAGGTACACTTCACACTTGCTTCATCATACATATATATAATTGTTTGTTATGCCAGCAATACCTTGGTTTAGGAATGCAGTAGATATAATGTATATAGTGTAGACAGATTGCTCTTTTCATGACGGAGGGAAGCAAAAATCTCAAAAAAATGAGTTTTTTTTTGTGAAAATCTTTTGTAAAAGTCGTTAGATTTCTATGTGATTGTACACTACCATTGCAAAATTGCAAAACGCATGTACCTAATTCTACCACTCCCACTCGGCCTCGCTAACATTTAATTGCTTATTACTACAGCTGAGTGTGTGGGAACAGAAGGAGATGTTAAGAGACACGACGTCAGCTGATGATATAGTCAGACTGAAGGAACAACAGATGGAGTTACACAGAGATTATGAGAGGTTTAAGCAGGTGATTTTCTGTAGCACTTGTATATTGCATATTGAGCCGTCTCAAGTGTCACTACTCTAACACCAGTATATATATAACTTGTTATGGCTTGCAATAGAATGCTACTTGACTCCTCGGAGATTGTCAATATCAAGTGCTACTGTTGGCCAGTCAACACCTGAGTATGTGCTCTATATACCATTCATATACCCATATGTCTATGATGTATATTATGTACCCATATGTCTATGTTGTATATTATATACCCATATGTCTATGTTGTATATTATACACCCATATGTCTATGTTGTATATTATATACCCATATGTCTATGTTGTATATTATATACCCATATGTCTATGTTGTATATTATACACCCATATGTCTATGTTGTATATTATATACCCATATGTCTATGCTATATATTATATACCCATATTTCTATGTTGTATATTATGTACCCATATGTCTATGTTGTATATTATATACCCATATGTCTATGTTGTATATTATATACCCATATGTCTATGTTGTATATTATATACCCATATGTCTATGTTGTATATTATGTACCCATATGTCTATGTTGTATATTATATACCCATATGTCTATGTTGTATATTATGTACCCATATGTCTATGTTGTATATTATATACCCATATGTCTATGTTGTATATTATGTACCCATATGTCTATGCTGTATATTATATACCCATATGTCTATGTTGTATATTATGTACCCATATGTCTATGTTGTATATTATATACCCATATGTCTATGTTGTATATTATATACCCATATGTCTATGTTGTATATTATGTACCCATATGTCTATGTTGTATATTATATACCCATATGTCTATGTTGTATATTATGTACCCATATGTCTATGTTGTATATTATATACCCATATGTCTATGTTGTATATTATGTACCCATATGTCTATGCTGTATATTATATACCCATATGTCTATGTTGTATATTATGTACCCATATGTTTATGTTGTATATTATATACCCATATGTCTATGTTATATATCATACACCACATGTCTATGTTATATATCATACACCATATGTCTATGTTATATATCATTCACCACATGTCTATGTTATATATCATACACCACATGTCTGTGTTATATATCATACACCACATGTCTATGTTATATATCATACACCAGATGTCTATGTTATATATCATACACCACATGTCTATGTTGTACATCCATATGTCTATGTTGTACGTCCACATGTCTATGTTGTACATCCACATGTCTATGTTGTACGTCCACATGTCTATGTTGTACATCCACATGTCTATGTTGTACACCACATGTCTATGTTGTACATCCACATGTCTATGTTGTACGTCCACATGTCTATGTTGTACATCCACATGTCTATGTTGTACGTCCACATGTCTATGTTGTACATCCACATGTCTATGTTGTACATCCACATGTCTATGTTGTACACCACATGTCTATGCTGTGCAGCTATCGGAACAGCAGCAGCAGGAGTTGGACACTGTAAGCAGAGACTATGAAGCGCAGATAGAAGATCTCACCAGGCAGCTAGATCACTCTGAGATGTTACTCCAGGCTGCCCAGGAGGAAAGTGCAGAGAAAGACAACGATATCAAATCTCTTTCTGACACCCTACAGCAGGTGTGTTAATGTTTCACTTACATCTAGAATGTTCCTGTACAAGAAAGTGATATTATCTTCTATTCCTGGTACCAAAATTATCTCTGTACTTCGTCTCTGTCCAGTTTATTTTTAACCGCATTCTTTCCATTCACATCTCTGCTCCAGCTGTGCTGTATTAAATGGTTTGGTTAGTTCTTATAGATTTATTTGTTGAAAGCGACGTTATTCTAAGAACTTTGCCCTTTTCTGAGTGATTTGGCATTCACACTGATACTACCCGCAGTATGACTGTCATTGCTTTACTTAGCTATTTGTTGAAACAAAGAACATTTTTATATCTCTAAATAACTTCAGTTATGTCACTTATGTTTTCTGGCAATTCTAATTCTGACCACCCATCTCACACCAGCATATATCAGCCGGGTGCAATCGCTATATGTGAGGTTATACAGTTGTCTCCACTCTCAAGGTCATTTGTCATACTAGTTCAGTGTAACTCGGCAGTAGTTGGGCTTGTTTGCACCTTGTTAGCGGCATCACTGACACGGTCTCTTTTATACACAAGAAAACTAGATTTTGTCCTCAAAGATTCCAGTCATCAACTTTATATAGCAGTACACCATGTCAATTTACATGTCTGTTAGACTCAGGCTGAGAAAGAGGAACTGATAGAACAAATGTCAGCCAATGAGGAGAAAGTGAAGGCAGCAGATAGAATGCTGTCAGCGGAGACGAGTAAGCTAGAGCAGCGATTGGTTGAGGAGATAGTTTACTGCACCAGTAGTTTGCAGTGTCTCATGGATATGTATGAGAATCCCCACAAACTGGACATTGCTGACATGTTGGCCACCAGACGTGAGTGCTTTGTCTCTACAGTGATGTCACACGTCGCCTCGTGTCTTGTTACATCACTCGCTGTCAAGTAAAAATTTGAAGTTAATAATGTGCATGAAAACCAGATATTCACTTCAATTTTTTAAAAAAAAATGAAACAATTTTTTATTTCTGCGTTTTCTGACGCTGATAAAAGTAAACTTCATATTTTTCAGCGCTGCCCATCAACCTGCAGCAATTTTGTGTCCAAACAAACGTATTTATTGCAGAGTTCAAATTGAATTTGTTCTCAAAACATCTAGTCTTTCAACCATCTGCGAAATTTGTCAATTTTAGGAGTTGTGTGCACTTATATTGCGGTCAATCACTCATCCTTGCATCATTGATTCCGGACAATTGTTTTATATAGTTGAGGTCTTTTTGTTGTTTTAATTATTTGGCTATCGACTAAAGAACGCTAGTAATACAATGCCGTGTCCTGAGGCTATTATGTGTCGATGTACTACGCCCACTACATAACAAATAATCTTTGGTCAAAGATTTGCTATTGTCAGGAAACACTTCACTTTTTACCACCTTGTGGGAGGCGTTGTTATTGTACCAGCGGACAAGCACTGTTGAACTTTACTTGGCAGCGATGACTACGGCGTTGTCATGTGATGCGCTGTTGCCCGAAGAAAGAGCGCAGATGTATTTCAGGAAATTGATGCTTGCGCGTAGTTATTATATTCAGCTGCTTGTCATTGTTGACTACAGGAAGTCGATATTTGTTATATCGTGTCACTGAGTTGCGATTTAATTATTATTTAGCCTTATCAGCGTCTACATAGATTCAGCTTGTTTGTGAGCAAATAATATTGATGATGTTTTTAATTAGACAATTATGAAATATTGTAGGTTGTTTGTTTGGTTCAGTTGCAATTGAATGCCACTCGCTGACTTATGTGGTGATTAGGTTTGTTTGTATCTACCTGTCTCTATTGATTTATACTATTTATGATGTCTTTCATCTTTTTGTAATTACCACACGCTGTTTGCGTAAGTAGATCATGGCTACGATGATACTGTAAGATTTGGATGCTTTGCGTTTAGATTATTTACGTATTGGCAGAGGTAAAATTTTATTATTATTATTATATTCCTACAGTTGTAGATGGTCTCTTGTAAACATTTAAAAAAAAGATAATCATAACTTTTCGAAGTTTGTTTTGTTTGTTTGTTTGTTTGAGCTGTGCCTCGTGGGCAACCCTAAAGACGGTTCTCATAAGCTTGGAGCTTGTGTGAGCAGCACCCTATACCCATGCCCGCCGTAACACCGGCTACTCTTCCGAAAAAGCAGAGGGGGATCTTTTACTAGCATGACTCCATAGTTATTATGGAGAGTGCAATCAAACTAGGGACCACGTTATTTTTATGCCCATATCCGACCAGGCAGAGCATATAGGAAGCCGAATATCTTGCTCACAGATAACCGTGCTGGGAATCGAACCCCAGACCCAGGATTGAAGTGCAAGCACTTTAACCACTAGACCACACGTGCCTCCTTAGTGAGACTTTGGAGTTGTCTCCCACTAACCTGGCCATCAAATGACCTTGACTGACATAGACAGTGACCCTTGAGGTAGCGACAGACCACTGCAGTGATCACTCACTGGGCCAACTAGGGACTGTCTACTGCTTTCCACTACTCACAAATCTGACCGAGTTTTGCTTGCAGCGACGAATGCGTCAGAACAAAAGCTGAGCGTGTGCAGTGAGTGATACGTTTCGTTGTGGGGGTAACGCTGTAGGTCTGTTGACTGCACAATTGTGATCGGCAAATATGTACGACATAACGCCGTGTGGTATGTTTTTAGTGGTCTTGTTGATAATGCAAACATTTTCATTTGTGACGATGAAAATATTCTTTGATTATTTACAACATATATTCTTATTTTCAAGCTGTCAATCAATAGAAATGATTTAACATTGTTTTTCTCCAGCATTATGCTGGTCATCATTCATAATCCGCTTTTTTAAAAAAGTTGAACAGTGTTGCATTGAAGTATTTCTCATTTGCTTGATTGTTTTCTGGTTCCTCCTAGATTTTTTCAACAACATACAGTTTTGACTGGAAAATCATCAGTAAAGATTTCACATTTTGATTTAGCTTTTAAACTACTTATGAAACAGTTTCACGAAAATTAAGCGATTTTTTCTGCCTTTTTATCTTCTGAACAATTATGTTTGGTATTTTCTGATGAGTTCTGATGGCTACATGACTCACCATCAATCTAATTCACCATCCCCTCTCTCACCTCAAAATTCTTCAGGCTATAAATTTGGGTTTTAAATATACAAAGCTTTCTAAGCAAAGTGATCAGAATACTTGTTGCTACTTGCAGCCACCCCGGTTACTATATCGTCCCCCGAAGAATACGGTGAAATGTTGAAGCAACAGAACTATTCATTGAAGTCCATCAATGAGAAGGTAGAAAAGTTGAGACAGTTTGTTTTAGACAAATACGCTGATGACATGGCCTCCACTGGTCAAGTGGACTGCGCAACCCAGTGATGTCATAAGCAGTGCTAGCCACTGATGTCATAAGCAGTGCTAGCCAGTGATGTCATAAGCAGTGCTAGCCACTGATGTCATTCATGATGTGCCACTTTTTTTAGTTATACACTCCTAGTTAGTGATGTTTTATTCAGTGTGCTGGTTAGTTACATCTCACAGGATATTATGTAGTTCGCCGTCCAGTAGTTCAACGATGTAATATGCGTGTGCCAGTCTGTGATGTCATAGTTAGTGAGCTAGCCGATGTTGTGCACGGTTTATGTAGGTCATTGTGTGCCAGTTAGGTCATTAGTTAGTTTAAAAAATATTTATTATAATGAATTATTTTTAACTGGTGCTAGTTAGCCTGGTTTTTATTTATTGATCTGTTACTCGCGTCTCTCGTTTGTTGTCAATGACAAACAAATCGAAATGAAATGTTGTTGATTTCATTTATTTATTTCCAAAATACAATTGTACAGCACCTTGTGACAAGTCCACTTTGTTACCTCTATGGTTTGTTCTACTGAATATAGTACCGAGTCGTACCCCCCCCCCCCCCCCTCTGGTGTGACGTTTATTAGTACAAAATGTAAAATGTTTTTAGTATTTGGCGGGGCATATGCAAAGTGCATTGTATAACGTATACCGATCATTAATAACTGTATGCAAGCTTTCTTTACTCGGGCATGAACTGTCCTTCATACCATCAAAATAATATTTTTTGTTAACCGCGCAGTTTTATTGGCATGATTTTTAACTAAGTTTGAAGTTATATATAAAATAATGCAAATTACGCCATCACACCACAAACCACACTAGCTAGCCACAATACCAATTGTTGTCTTTTGTTTAATTGGCCAAGAAAGTTGCTTCAGGTTTTCATTGAAAACCGTTTAGTTATTTTATAACTTGCAAAGAATTATTACTAGTGGTTGCTTCAATGGGGACTGCGGCGGTCTTTCTCAAATGACATTTGGTTCTAGCAACAGCGAGCGTACCACGCTATTAAATATGTATAAAAAATTGATTTCGTTTTGTTAAATAAATAGTAATGTTTGTCAACAAACCAGTTTGATAAGTTAGTTCAACTAAAATTCAGTTATTCATCACAAAATGCCGGCACCAAAATTTTGTTTCAAGAAAAAAAATTATGTATTTATTTACAGCCTTAGAAGTCGTTACTAACTCGTTAATATTTTTACCGGAAGCAGTTATACGTTATAATTATAGTTTTAATAATTATTTTGATTGAGTTGTTTGTTTTGAGAAAACGACTCTACAAGTTTAGTAATTTGGTCCTGAAAACTCTAGCGACTCCTGGCGTATGCACTCTTACGAGCGCAGACCCCAATGATCAAATTGTTGTATTCGTTGAAAACAATAGCAGCGAAATAGACAAAATGAACTTCGAGTATTTTTAGATGGTTCAGTAAAGCTGTTTTGATTTTGTTGACTGTTTTCTCAGACTATATGCCTCCTTGGTGCATAATACTATAGCTGTTCAACGTCTCTTGTAGGCTACAGGCTCAATACACATAACAAGTAACTATACCAATGAGTGCATTGCAGAACTTTGTATTTGTTATAAATAAATATATTATAACACAAAATAAATAGATCATAGACATCTACAATTAGACGTTAATATATTACATTTACAGTTATATCTCGAGCAGCAGTCCCCATGTTTTCTACAATAGCCATTCCATGTACCACAAGTTTTCTCTTGTCGTTCTATTGTGTTCCACAGGAAGTGCTTTAATGACATTGATCTCCTACAAAGCAATCGTTTTATCATATATATTATATATAAAATGTGTACTAATAAGAGAGTATAGTAGAAGAAGATGGTAAAAGAACTACTTGTCAGCTACAAAATACTTTTTTGTACCCCTTTCAGTCGTACCCTGATATATATTTATTATTATACATCGCACCTTGTCGACTTTAGATTAATCTCAGGAGGTGCAACTGACTAGTTTGTTGATTCTTTTTTTATGAAGAGCACAAATTTGCAAAAGTTAATGAAAATATTATTTGAAAAATATTTTGAAAAGCAATGGCTACAAGTTGCCATAGTTTATCTCTCAGATTTCGCTTCAAAATGCAAAATATTAAAAAAATTTTGATCACATTTTTATTACTAAAATAAAAATTTTTTATGTAATTTTTTCAAGTTTAATCATGAAGTTTCTCTTTATACTTCTGTTATTGCTATAGTTCTATATAAAATTAATAATTTTATTGAAACAAACAATTTAAACATTTGAGAAAAGCTTTATTTATTATGCTCAGTAACGTATTTTGTGATATTTTAGAAAAGTTCCTGTAGCTATTGGGCTGAGATGTTTCTTCTTAAACACTTACCGTTTCATTTCTGGTTTTGGCTCTGTGCCATCTACTATAGATAATTGATCTTTGTAATCATTTTCCACATCATTATCCTCTACCCCTAAAACAATGACATCTAAATATATAGAACAATTTGACCAATTCTCTTTGCAAACTACTTTGGCCGAGATTGTAAGGAAAAGTTCTAAAAATGTCAGCAAACGATTATTTACAAAGATCTTGGCATCTATTTGCCATCTTGTTATTCAAATTCTTCATCCTAGAACAATATATTTGTAGACAGCCAGGAAGTGTGTTAGGTTTCAAGAGAATTCACATTACGGCCCATTAGGCAGCGTTCTTGTGGCATCATGTGTCGAAATCTGCACAGAATGGCAACGATCCATTGTCCAGCTGGTTGAATTTGTTGCAGCCCGAGTCAAACAAAAATTTCCATGAATTTATTTTCTTTGTAGTTATTGCGCAGCCAGACAAGGGAGTAATTTTGAAATCAATAATTTTAAACATTGCTTGGTCAAACGGAAATATACTTGTTACGAAATGTGTAACGGAGAGTGTAATGTGACACACTTCTCGTGGTTATGGGAAACTATCTCAATCTTTTTTGCGTACAATAGTCACATTTTTGGTTCATTTTAAAACGAAGCCCTAAAAGACTTCATTGTAAAGAAATGGTTATAAATTTGCAAACTCAAGTTATATTTTTTGATGAAACAAATTCGGATTTATTTTATTGTAGAAAAAAATTATTTTATGAACTTTTTTTGTTTTAGCACCACATTTGAGTATGATAAAAAAATGGAAATTTCTAGTCAAAAAATTTCGGCAACTTTTGCACACGAACGTTAATTTTCAATTTTAAAAATCATCATCACAAACCAAGTTTTGCTTGTAAAGAGCTTTCATTCTTTTACTTTGTTTCCTTCCAAACCACGTACGTTATTGTCAAAGTGCCAAATTCTGTAATCTTATAAAAATATTTTTTGATCGTTTATTTTTCAAAAATAACAAAAAATGCAAATACTTCTTGATTCGGTAATAAAATTATTGTTTTACAACTTACCCCATTCTTGCAGAGTGGCAGCTGTAGTTGTCTGTACCGTGATCAAAACTAACGCCAACAAACATAGTTCCATCCTCATAATTGCTATGTTATATTATACTGGCCCGTGTAATTAGTTTTCTACAATATTATTACATTACATTTGCGATGCATTCATTATTGCCTAAATGTGAAAAAAAGTTGTGTGTGTTTGCAGTTTTAGTTGGACTGAATGAATGATTATTTGATGACCAGATTAAAAAGAAAAAAAGTTGTCCCAGTGGTTAAAGAATAGAAAAAATTAATTAAGAAGTTACAAATTTTTAGTAGATTAGTTTTCATGTACAATTTATTTTAAACAAAATTTATATATTATTTACGAGTAAGAATTTCCACATAAACAATTTTAGTGGAGCTGACGTGTTATAGGTATAAAGACAACCTACCTGCATATACCGTTATACCTGAGCGTAATTGAAGTTGACAGTAGCAGAAAGAAATGATGCGTCTATAAATATGTATGAATTATTGATTAATCTTGTAATGAGCATCAGAACGCTAATGCATTTACCTCTCCAGAGACCCGTGTGCTCTACAGCTGTGACCAATCAGAACAAATATTCATCCCATTTCGTATATCAATACACTGTTTTGTTGTCCTGTGGTTATTACATTCTCACTATGTCATAAAAAATTAATTTATCAGTTGGTAAGACAACTCCTTCAATAAATATATCGCTTGGTATTTTTTGTACGCATTTCTTTTTTTATTTATCAGCTAACTTCTAAAGGAGAAGAAAATATCTCAACAGCTTTTTTCGTTTACTTTTCTTGTTGGCTCATGGCCAATAAATCTCTAAAAAAAAGCTGATCAGCTGTTAAAGCTGAGGGCTGATGACATCAGAGGCTTTTTAGCAAGTTATTAAAAGTCTTAGAAGAGCAGGAGCGCAATTGATATCAGGGTAGAATAATAAATTTGAGAATGATTTTTGTTTTTCCATTCGTTTTTTGCGATATTTGCTATAATGAAATTAACTTCATACTGCAGTATTTTATTACATTATATGCTAATGATTCAGAACTAAAGTTAATGAGCATTGTTTATTTATTTATTTGTAATCACATATTTTTTAGTCTATCCACAAGCGATTTGGAAAATGTTTGATAAAAATAGCAACTACAAAGTCTTTTGGTTTTGGTTACCCGGTGATCACTGTTTTAGCATTAGCTTTGCTACCTAGACCGCACCAGCAGTCTAAAACCTTGGCCTAAGTAAAATCAATTTTGAAGTTCTATGCCTACACATCCTCTTTACAAAGCTAAAAACTGGCCCTTTACTTCCTGTGAAATGCGCGTTGCTTGACGTAATAAAGTTATGGGTCATTTCCTCTTTTGTAATTCCTTCGGGGAGGTGACACTCTATTTAGTTTTGGTGACTTTTCTCCTCATAGTAACTAATCAGAGAAAGTTTGTTTGAGCTGCTTACCTATTATCAATTCTTAATAAATAAAAAAATATAATTGTTAAATTGGCCGATTTATTAGCTAACTACGAACTCCTTGCATAAATTTCCCTTTTGTTGTAATTCAATTTGATTATTTTAAGATGAATAAAAAAATAAGATAATAAAAATTATTGCATAAGAAATTATGCAATGGTTAGATCTTTGTCTTTTTGTTGAAATTTGAAAAGTGTGCAATTCTACGTTGAAAGTATTTTTTCTGGTTTGGTTTCTGGTCAGTATTTAAATACTCATCAGAAACTTTTTGAAAAAACTTTTATGCAAATTGAGGAAAGTTATAAAAAACAGTTTTAGTTATAATAGTAAGATTATATAATTTTCATCAAAAAAAGCAAAATGATTTAATTACAATTTTTATAGTATATAGAAACTTGAAAGTTTTAACAATTCGTTATGATAGCTTCAAAATGCACGTTTGATTTACAGGTAACCCATCATCGGTAATAATAAGCTATTTTTTTCTAAACAATTTTTGTAATTTATGTATTTTGGTGCTGTTATTATTTTCGTGGTATTTCTGTAGAAGAAGGTTCTTCAGAAAATAATGTTTCAGTTGTGAAAAAAATACGCATTTGTTTATTTGTTGCTAGGAAATCGGTTATATCCTGCCGAAAATCAAAATTAAAAAACCTTCAATTGGGGCAAAACTGAATTGAAAGTTTTCAGAATTTTCCAACCTATTACCCTTTGTTGTATATTTTGGGCTTTAGTTTGAGTTTTATACAAAATAATTTTAGATTACAAAATTTGCAATTTGGATAAATATGACGTTTTTTAGTTTTTCAACTTTACTATGCAGAACGTTTTATTTTTTGGTGAGGCTTGTATGATTTTGTGAGCTTACAAAAACTGTGTATTAATATTCAAGTGATAATGAGGAAAGCCAAGCCCTGGACAAAAAAAATAATGGCGGAATTGTCTCGGTTGCCTAACCATGGATGGTTGGTGCTAGTGTATTATTATTTCTACATTTGTGCCTCAGAAGTGTGGTGCGCGAAAAGCTACTGATAAAAGATATTTGTTCACCCGTGTCTGATGTGGGAAACAATAAAACCTGGTGCACTCGGGTGCAGAATTTTTATTGATGAACAGATGTGTACTCAATATTCAAAACACATTGGAGAAAGCAGATGATAGTAGGAGACAAATATACACTTACTAGTAGAACTTGTGACGCAAGAAATAAAAATAATTAAGTCGCTATATGTAGATTAACTAGGCGCTACTAGAAGCGATTTTATTAGATCCGCAAGAACAGCAAAAAAATTTCCTCATCTGCGTTTGGTACGAAGGGTTCATGTAGCCATAAATAAAAACGTTACAGATAGCGTACAGGGTTTGACCTATCCAAGACACCCAAAGCAAAGCACCTTTAAGCTTGAGCGCTTGCGGAAACAGCATATAAACTGCCACATAGATAATAACAGGAATCAGAGTGCTGTAGAAAGAAATGCAAGTTATTATTATGTATCTGGTAGCTTGCTTCAGCGCCTGATCCTCCTGGCTGGGCTGAGCTCTTTTGTGCATGCTTCTCAGTTCCATAGCCACTTTACTCAGTAGTACAGTAGTTACTAGCGAAGTTAACAGAATTGCCGTGAGGTTGATGACAAACAGATATTTACTGGGTCCAGCAAAATAGTCCAATCCGGGACCTATTTGATTAGAGATGCAGATATATTGATGAAAAATCACAATTTTAACTGCAATGATGGTAATGTTAACAATCCATCCCAGCAATGAAGCTTTGCCGATGTTGTTCAGAAATGTAGATGTCGAGTATTTATATGGTCTGCATATGGCGTAGTAACGATCTACGCAGGCTAGCATTAGCATATAGTATCTATACTGAGCTGTTCTCTCGAATATCGCCGCTATAACGGCACTAATGACCAAGTTATAGCTAGAGTGAGCAAGAAGTCTGTGCATCGAGCAGCTCCCACAAATGATGGCAACAATACTGGCGATGAGGTCTGGTAGCGTCAAATTAATCAAAACCCAGTAATAGTTCTTTTCTCTCAAATTCGGCAACTTGTTCAACACCAGCATATGTAAACAGTTAATTATCACCGAAATCACATTTAGTACAACCAGACAGTTGGACATGTAAATATTGCCACAATCACCTTCTTCACTGCTGCAAGTCAAGTTGTGTACTTCCATAGTGAAAGTGTTAGTCCAATGCTTCTAGAGATGCGTGTTTGAGGGGATCTGGAGAATTGTCTAGTGGCAGAACATCATGTCTGGTCTTGTTTATATCTAACACCATTAGTCTAATAAGCGTCTATCTATCACAATATCTTTTAATCATGAAGATCAATCACCTTAATTCATGTTCATTCTGCATAAGACTTTGTTGCAAAATCTTCAATAACTATTTTTACTATTAAAATGGATATATTTTCAAAACAAGTTCTAGTATCAATATATTTGTGACTGAGCAGTAATCTTATATAAGATGGATGATGAATCATCGCGCCCATTCTCTCTCATATTATATCAAAGCGTGAAAATTCAGAACTAACTGTAAACTGCAAGCTGGTATTAAATCATTGTAATGAAAAACCTAAGAATAAAATCGTTGTAATAGATTTATGTTTCGTAAAATGGACACTTCTGCTACTCTCAACACTTTGCACAACACAACATCTCCTGTGTTCAACCATTCTCCAATCTCAGTGTGTCATTCCTACCCTGGGTTACTCCTACTCGAAGTCTCTCTGCCCCGGGATACTCCTATCCTGGGTTACTTCCACCCGGGTACTCCTACCCTGGGGTACTCCTACTCGAAGTCTCTCTGCCCCGAGGTACTCCTATCCTAGGTTACTTCTACCCGGGATACTCCTATCCTGGGTTACTTCCACCCGGGTACTCCTACCCTGGGTACTCCTTTCAAATGTTAATTCTACCCGAGATATTCTTACCCTGTGTTACTCTTACCGGAGGTACTCCTATTCTGTTGCTTTTGCCCGGAGCTACTCCTCCACTGACTATAGCAACTTTCGGCTCGAATGCAAATTCCTCCACTCAATGCGATACAATTAATTGTCAAATATAAGCACCTAATTATTATATATGCTAGTTAGGTATCCCAGTATGCTGAGTGAGATCTAGATTACCAGTATTTGATTGTTGTGAGGACTGATAGAATCAGCTCAAATCAATTTTTATTAAATTTAGTAATTTTCTCAGATCGTGATTAAGTTTTTAATATTATCATGTTTGATGTGAACCTTTTAAATATTGTATAAGAAAATATTGCCTTATGCAACAATACAGCCTCCCTCATCAAATCCACAGTTTTTATAAGTGAGCCAATGTTACTATTTCATTAATATCGCTATACAAAGAGCTCTTCTGTATAATATCGCTATACAACGAGCTCTTCTGTATAATATCGCTATACAAAGAGCTCTTCTATATAATATCGCTATATAATGAGCTCTTCTGTATAATCAAGTTTTGTTTTGTTCCTCATCTATAAACTTCGCACTTCAAGTATCAAATTTTTATACTAACTGATCCAAAAGTTTCGTTGTTCTAGAGTTTACAATAATAATTTCACAAATGTCAAGTAATTATGGTAACAGTAAATAATACAAAGTTTGTCGTGATTTTCTGAAAAAAATACAACTTGTTTTTCAGCCAACATGAAGTTGTTTGTGACATAAACTAAGTTCCTGTTTGCACTAGTACGAAGCGAAGCCCTACGATGTTGTCTCCAATAACCAAGGCTTTGTATGTATTAAATCACAATGGGACCTGCTTTAGCTTTCAAATGAAACAACATCTGTTTTGATGCGAACCCATAGCAACAGCATACGGTGCCATATAAGAATTTTTGTTCACATGCCTACAAAGTGCGCATTTTTGTCACGTTTTCCACTAGCTTGAGATCAAGTGATTCAATGACATCATCATGTCAGCCAGCATTCCGGGCATTTGCACTTCCGAGACAGCTGATGACAAAGTCCCTTTGGGAGATTGAATGATGCATCGTACACTTTCACTTGTGTTGATCTTGTCGCTTGGAGGTGTAAACTTTTAGATTCATCAATTTCCATTACTAAACGTATAAGATATATATTTATAGTTTTCAAAGAAATCCTAGTCATCGTAATGGGTTCTGGCCTTGCTAACTACAAAATACAGCTAAGCTCAAGTATTCTGTCTTTCTCCGGAGGGGCCACTGCCGGTATGGACAGTCTCACTTGTTTACTGACTTTAGTCAACTAGTTTAGTGCCCTTGGCTCAGACATATCAGATATCTGTATTCTGTATGCTCTAGGGTTGCGACCCACTAGTATGTATAAAGGCAAGAGTAAGTGCAATGAACATAGAATGAAAAGGTCCAGCGTTTTATGGACTGAATCACAGGAAACAAATGGGCCTTGCTAACAGCACAACCAATCGAGGGTACAGGAAGTAAATATAGCTAGTAACAATACAGGGTTAAATATAGCAATAAATAATATGGTAATGGAAAAGATTTTATAAACAGAGCTCTTGGTGGTGGCAATGGACGGGGTTGATAGGTTGAGTGTCTAATGACTAGCTGTCCCATCTCCCAGTAAGTCCTGAGGCCATCTGTAGCCTAGAATCTGTCCTTCTTGCAGTCTGGAGGCAGGTAAGTCTTGGATTAGGTCTTCTGTAGCACTTGCACTAGTTTCTTGATTTGATGTTAAGGCAGCCATCTTGTGATGGTCTCACCAGCAAGGGTCCATACAGGCTTTGCAAGGTCAATACCAGCCCAGTACAGGCTTTGTCATTTTTCCAGCCGGGAGTGCAATTTTACAGACAATTGCTGTAGATAGGCAACTACAGCTGTTTGTTGGCAGTGGTTATGATCCAGATATGGGTCTATTCACCCCAGAGTCTGCCTTTCTGTGAGTTTGCATATGTGGGTAATGATTGATGCCTGTCTATAGAAATCTACCACATTATAAACCTGTTTGCATTAATAGTAGTTTTCTTCATTTAACTTTTTTCCTTCAACTTTTTTTCACAATCAATAAAAACACTCTGAGATTACATGATTGGACAGAATGCAGACAAGGTTAATGATAATTTTAAGCAAAACCTTGTACGGTTTTGTTTACTTATTTATTATTTTTTCTGCTATTTTCATAAATATTTTTCCCAGAAAGTTTTCACTTTACAATTGAGTTTTAACAATTTTCTTTCAATATGTTGGAAGTGATATTTTTTAGCAAACGAGTGTATGACATGGCCGACAAATGTGGGTCATGTTGGTAGATCATTGTGAGTCGTTAAACTATTGATTAACTGAAGAGTTCATTTAAATATGTTTAATTAAAATTTGCAATCTTTGACGATGCAACATGTTTTTAATAAGTAATTGAAAACATGTTAATAACGTGTTTCAATGATTACTCAGAAGCATTGACGAAACAGCCTTGGTGTCATGTCATTTCATATGTTTAGGTCTCTAGAATACCTCCACATGAGACTGATCAGGGAAATACTTTGGCCATCAGATCTTTTGCTTTTTGTTTTGCAAAATCCTCTCCTAATCTTACAACGCTCATAAAAACGCACTGCCAAGAACTAGGATGTTACGAAGAAGTCGCTGTTTATTGCGCATCGATCGTCTGTCGTCACAGCAACTCTCTGAAGGTTCACCAACACAAACACGCTGTGTATACCTGCAGTAGGCAGTCATGTGTACAAAGACCCTCTAGGGAGTTGCATTTCCTGTCATTTGTGTATGCTCACCTCATTGGCTTGATCCGCCTTAAACGGGTAGTGTCCTCCAATGTCCTGGATCACATACCAAAATTGCGAAACACTGAGTTTAGGCTGGTTCACATACATATCGCAGATGCTCGCAAGTGATCGCAGATCCTCGTACGAACGATCTGCGATACATGTGCACATAAACTTGGCAAACTCACGATCACAAGAGGTATAATCACTCTCTTGACTGGGAGGTAATAAAATCTCGAAGCCCGTCTTCACTGACCAACGACTATATATATACTCAATGAATTATTGTTGTTCAATTACACCGACCTATTTATTATTTTTAACAATTTTAATAATTTTATTATATTGTTACTCTTATTGTCATAAAATATTATTTCATATTTTTAAATTAAATTTATTACTGTTGTTCAATGGTGCATTATTATTTTTTTACCATCTCTTAATATATAATTTGTTATTCTCAATTTATAATAATATACTAATTATGCTATTACATAAAAATTTGCAGAAAATATATATATTTATACATTTAAATAAACTATCATAATATTTCATTCAGAAAATTAATAATAAATTATAATTAATATTTATAATTAAACAATAATAATTTTATTATATATGATAATTTTTTCATGACAGTCATGTTTACATAAAAAACCTTGACCTAACTGTGGTTTTTGAGAAAGAAAGTACAAAAACTGTACGCCCTATCATACGACTGTCGCAGGAAAGTTTGTTCAGCTGAACTTTTCTGAGCCTCAGTGACAGCATGCTACGTCGTACGAGCCACCGCAAATCCAGGTTCGCATACATCGCAGATCGTCGTACGAGCATCTACGATATGCATGTGAACCAGCCTTTTTGTGATGCACTTGAAATTATTTGATAAATATTGTTCAAGAGGTTAGCTTGCCAACATTATTCTTGTTCAAGCTGGTTAACGAAAGTAGTTTTTTGAGGGATACACTTTTGATTAGCTTGAAAAATTTTAAACTTATTCAAATTTAATCTAAAACACTGTCCAAGAGATAACTTGTAAGAAAACCACTAAGTCAAGAAAATTCTGTTTGTCAACGAAATTGATTTTACTGCTTGATTATTATCTAATATCAAATACACCTTTTGACAATTCACATCACACGCACAGACAGAAATTAATAAATACATAACAAATATTTATCTGTCTCAGGTCATAGCCTCAGGTTAGAAATAATACATTCAGGCACCGTATCAGTGTGTAACCTTTCAGGTTATTACAGGCTATTCTAAGAAACATGGCAAAATGAGTCAACTATTTTCTGTACTCAATAGCTTTGTGTAGGCAGTGATGTAACATTCATCTTCGTAGCAACAATTAACTTATGCCTTTTTAAACTTTCTGATAGCAGTCACTGGCGTGGGCGCCTCCACAGTCATGGTCTACAACAGAGGTGGACGTTGTGCTGTCATTGAGCATCCATTATAAACAGTTTAGTGGTCTTTCAATCCAATGAAGTATTGGTCATCTGACTTATGGACACACTAAACCAAAGTTAATTTGAGAGTTGTTCCTCCTTGTATTTTAACCCGGAAGTTTTTACATATTTATAGCTGGCTATAAATATTTTTTGTCAATATCTATGCTGCCACCCCAATCATTAAGGAATTAATTGAAAAGCTGAACACACTTTAGTGAAATAAATAAATTGTTTTCAAATACATTCATCTTCCAAAAAACAAAAAATTCAGCTTTGAAATATAACTATACATTAACGTGGTAGTACAACTAAACATATTAGTGTTTTTTTTGTTGTTGAAAATAACAACGATAGACAACAAAATCTTTCTAGGGAAGTTTTTTTTAACTAGAGGGGGCAAAAAATTTTTCGTCAAAAAACTATATTTTCGTTCCTGAGTAGCTTATTCAAAAACGGTAAAAGTGTTGTATTTGCTGTTTGATGGCTGCGATCGTCGAATAAATCAAACCTTGTAGGAGTTATTTCCCTACATCAACAAAGAGGAGACAACTACTAATAAGCAATGAATTAACTAACAAAAACGTATTTATAAGCTAGCAAGATGTACTTACCACTACCAAAAAGTCTCCTTCAAGATGTCTGGTGTAGGAGCAGTTGTGGGGTTTGCCCACTTGCTTGTGCATTAGTTTGCCCCCTTCTTCTGTGAATGTTGTCTGTAATCAACGAGCAGAAGTGTGAGCATTGAGAATGCTAAAAGTTTTTTTGTGAATTTGTGAACTACATTTTATTTCTTTCTTTGGGTCGAGCACAAGTGTTTATCAATTAAAAGGCATCAGGATTTTATATTCATAGTTGATACATATTTAACTTTGTAAAAAACTGATGTATGTTGAAGAAAGACAACTCCAAAAATCTAAAATGTGTTGTAATTTCATTTTATTGCAACTGCGAAAGTGCCAGCGCAAATAATAGTTATATACAAACTGAATGTTCACAAGAATATTTTATTTTAATACATCATTTGTTGTGTCTTCTGGGTAAGAGTTGATTGCATTTATAGAAGTTGTCTCACCAACAAGAGGGCAACTCTGCATAAGTTTTTATTGTCCATTGACCTTGAAAACAATAACGTAAAGTTTATTTAATATCTATTGTTTTATCCACTTTATTATCTCACCTTGACCTTTCGTCCATCTAATGTCTCCTCATCGATCTCTTCACCAAGTTTAAAGTTGAGCGTTTTATTTTTGAATGTGGATGTCAATTTGAGAGTGATATTTTCACCATCGATTATCCACTCCTCGTTAGCCTTGGTGTTGTTGCCTACTTTTCTCAATACAAAGTTGACATCTACAACAATGGCAAATGACGTTTTCTTAATTTTTCACCTCTTTCTAAAGCCATTTTTGTAAATGTTTAGTTCAACTGTTGCAACTTTTGGTATATCTGGTTTTTCAATACACTGAGCAGAGCAAGTTTTAGGATTTAATTATATTGTCAATGAATTATTTTGGTTTGATAAATGTATGTAAGTTTGTATTTTTTTAATCAGAGTTATGTCAGACAAACCAAAAGAAAAACACCAAGTTTGAAACAACAACAACAGAACAAGCGCAGTCGATAAGCTAATCGAGTTCTTGAACCCAGGGAGAGCAGCTGACAGTCTAAGATTTGTGAATCCGTATTAATAATGTAAGCTTGATATTCTCTTACTTGACTATTGATCTAGCAGGTGCGTTTTAAATATTATGTATATGCTGTTTCTAAATTTTGTGAAAACCTTTTCATGCAGTATATATTGTGTTGACAACTCCCTCACTGGTATTTACTTCAACTCAATACTGAAATCTAAAAACAATTCCTGATTTTCATGGTAACAATTTCTTATCACTTGCCGGCTAGTAACAAGGTCATATAAAGGTTATTCCAAACACTATCATACCATGGACTACTGACTTGCCACTTGCACAAGGGGGTGTTACCAGATAAAGAGTGTTCAAAGACTATCTGTACTTTGATAGTAAGCATTGCGCAATTGTTGACTGATGGATACACTCCTGACTGATTAGACTTTTTCGCTAGCTTTCATTAGCTTAGAATCCTTCCAAACTGTTTTGTAACTTGAACAAGTGTGATTTTCTGCCGTAGCAGACATGTTTTTAACACTAAAGATAAATGACTTCCCTTTTTTCTATAATTCTAAATAGAGATCACAGCAAAACTGTTTGACGTGGCGGCATGCAGAGCTCTGTGGTGTTGTGTTGTATTCAAAATATTTATCTCTCCGTTCACCGGCCATCACAGAGCCGGTTTATTTGCTTGAGCTAAGGTCGGGCTGATAAGAGTGTACCTTATCTGGCACGGTTTGGTCGCTACTATGGGATAGTCGCAAGTGATTCCTTTGAAACTATAGCAACAGAGAGACATTTGTTGCTTAGATATTTTGCTCTTTGACTTTTAACCTTTGACCGAGTTGTTTTTTTGGTGTTTTTATTGACTAAATGAGATGATAGCTGAGCAAAAATCAAGCGTTGAAAAATGGTGCGTTGACTCACCTAAAGCTTTCATGAATTCGTCAAAGTTCTCCACTGTGGCTTCAGTCCATTTGCCAGCGAAGGTGTCTGCGATAGAAGGCATCGTTTGGCGGTTTTTGTCTTTTGGTGAATAAAACCTGAAGAAAGAGATAGAGGATATAATGTTCAAAAAATGGTTTTGACAGACAAATTTTCAATTTCGTTCTTCAGTTTTTCATTTGCATTCTACCACCGCAATCTAGTAGTTGGTTGCTGTAAATGTAAACACAAAGTAAACTTTGGCTAAGCTCCCAAAAAGATTTTTTTTCGACGAATCAATTATAATCTTGATAAATTTTTCCTAGACAATTTTGAATAACTGTACGTACTGTTACTAAAAGCAATTAATTAAATTTATAAAATCATATAGACACACAAATGAAACAGGGCAACAAATAGCCATAAAAACATGTTTGAAACCAAAAGTATTTTGAAATTTTGAAATTGTCTGATTAGATTTTTCAGTGTCACACTTCATTTACATTATTTAAGGTCGCTGAGTTTAATCAATCGATAGCGAGTAACCAAAGGCAGCCAGGCTTTTTATTTTGCAAAAATTTTTTCTAAACATAATTTATTATTAATTTTTTTTAAATAAAAAATAATATAAGTATAAAGATTTAATTAAAATCATAAACCAGAGCAATGCAATACCTCCCTCCTCACCTTGGCAGTTGGTAGCTTGTGAAATGGTCGCACACTTGAGCTGCAGACACTCGCTGTTTACCCAGAAAAAGGCTATAATATTAGATGGGGTGGGTCTGCGAATAGCCCTTACCCACCCTCTACAGATAAACAATCTATTTTGAACCTAAGATAGGTCACTAAACGTGTGTACAAGAGATAAGCTTATATATAAAGGGTAATGGTAATGATGGAAGTGGCCTTCATTGTACACTCACTACCCACTTTTTGTTTAATCATCCCTACTAAACACACACAGTTCACACACAGCTTCTGTTATAGTTATATTTTATTGCTATGATTACAAGATCTTCTATTTACGAAAGCTCTTCTCTGATGCTATGTACATGAAGTATTATCAGCTGATAAGAATTTGGCAAGTTTCCCAATAATCAATTCGTAATGCAGTAGCAGAAAATTAACTCAATCTACAAGAAAATGATTTTAAGAAAATATAATAGTATTATTTTTGACTTATGCATTAATAATAATAAAGCTATTAGCAGTTTTTTCGATATCGCTAATTCATTGCCAACCAATATGGTAAATGCTTATTCATTTAGCTCATCTTTGAGACAACCGTGTGAAATATTTTTGAGAAAAGTAATTTTCTACTATTTGAACAAAGACGTTTAGTGTTCAGCTGGCTATATGCCAAACCATTCAAAATTTGGCAAAAACACCCCGACAGCAGTAGCTATTGAAAAAAACTTCTCTTAAGTCAGCAATGACTGCTGGTACCTCGGCATCCCTGTCTGCCACCTAACGCTATACAACAATGCTTTTAGTAGAGTTGTTTTACTTAATATGATACGTATGTCTTGACCAACTTTGTTAGAGCAAAAAAGCAACAAATTTATCATCTTGACAAATCTCTGGATACCCACAGGTTTTCAGATTGTTGAAAGTCTGCAATCTTATCTGGTAATATACTCATGACAAAATATGATACTGAAAGTTAACCACAGCGAAAAAACAACCAGATTGATTTAAAGTCTAATATGGGTAATATTACTTTCACTTGTTGGCATACTTGCTCACCTTGACTTGATATAGATGAATGACACAAGTTACTAGTAGAATCGTTGTTAGACTCGCTGACTACTGAAACGTTTCCTTCAAAAACATCAACTTGTACAGAGGATGTTTGCTTACACAATGCTCATGTAGTTAATAGATCAGCAGTAGTACTTTGTACCGGGCAATAACAGTTTACAGGGGGGTGACCACTAATGAAATTAGTGGCTGATATTCTATACACAACTGCTTGTGACACGCAGTACAAGTACAACTATATTTTGATACATCCAACAGCGTAAACGATGGACTTTGTATATCAAGTAGCTCATCACAAACTTCGTATGGCTATCTTCTGCAATCACTTATCAGCAAGTGGTTGGTTACTATAGAGACAGCGCTGCCTGCGGCTGGTGGTCAGAGGGGGCTGGTGTACAGCAACGGGTGATTCGAGGAATTATGTAATTTGATGTTGAAGTCTAAAGTTGAGAGCGGTAATTTAAAGTTACTTTAGCTGCTGCTGCCGCCAGATCACTCATTCAACTATCCGCAGCTTTTACAATACACACGCACTACTTGACACGTGACTGGGTAGCGTAGCACAGCATTCACTCAAAGTTACTAGCTGTTTCACTTCATTGCCAAAAGCTAAATGTCTCTATCACTATTTCTTATGTATAATATAACTTATGTCAAGGCAGCAAGGATACAACACAAATCATTTTGTGCAGCTGACTCATGAAAATTTGCCCACCTGTCCAAGCCTGCTGCCAGTGGCGAGGTGAGGGCAAATTATCAAGATTGAACTCAAACTGTCAAAATTGTCATTAATACTGGACGCACCATTTTTTTTCACATCAATTCTGTACAAGTGATCAATTAAACGTAAATAACGATGAGAGAAATTGATGGTTTTGCTATTTACTTGTTCAATGTAACATTTATGAAACTCCTGATTGGTACTGGTTGAAGTATCACACAGGTGTGCCTACCAGAATATTTATCTCTGATAGAGACTCTGTGATAGAGCAAAGTTTACAGTATTGGGGCCTACCCTACCCGTCCCGTCTTCTCCAGCAAGAAACCTGAACTGGCTAACAGGTTTCTTTTTAGCCTAACGTGTGACTAGACATCTGTTCATTTCTCATGAACTAGTGAAATGATTGACTATATGACGGACTGAAGATGTCACCTCAAGCAATATGGCAGACTTGGACTAATTGGCTAATAAGTCAAACAGTTGATTGAGCACACAACTCTTATCTGACTGATTGTAGTAATTAGCTGGACTAACTCTCTCAGGTTCACGTAGCCTTATTTATTTCTTGACGAAACGTTTAACACGAAAGCTCGCTTTTTGACACAGTTGATTGTTAGCACGCCTATATTTTTTTGTTCCTGTCATATTTATTATTTCCTCAGTAGATGCTATTGGGTGAGATGATTATGTGTTTTCTATGATGGCGCTATTTATAAATTAATAGATTTATTTATTATTATTTTATTTATTCTCGTTTATAACAAATAAAAGTGAATTGAAGTGTTGAGTTGTGAAGGTTGTATATTTGCTGCACTTTTATGGTTTGGCATCGTTCCAGGTGTTTTATGGTCTGTCAAATGGGTTTGGTCCAGGCTTGCACTTGCATATCTTACATCCCTCTGAATCCACTTCGTATCCATTGAAACAGAGACATCTGCACGGAGCACCTTTTGTTATACAAATCTTTTCAAATCTCTTTCCAAAGTTTCCTTGGCAGGTGTGTCCACAGCCATTGCTCTTGCAAGACATGCCATTTGGGCAATCTTTGTCACCTGAGCACATCTGTAAGACATCGTAGTATATTATCTTGTTAAATTGTACTATATTTGTTATCTCATACTCTGTTATATTATATTAATTAAATTATATTATATCATGTTATGTTTATATTATATAATATTATGTTATGTTATATTATATATTATATATATTATATATTATATATATTATAATATATTATATTGATCATTTTATACCGCATTTTACTGCATTATATTATTTAACACTGTATTACATTTTATTATGAGTAAACATATAATATTACATAACATTAATTATGATATTTGTTTTCACTAACCTACTTTTACTGATATTCAGAGCACGACAGAAAGTTACTTTGTAATTGGCTATATTAAGTGCACCATGAATCAAGAGAGCATAATTACTAATGCAGAATGTCTTACCTCAGCACAGATGCCAAATTGCCTTGACTAAAATATAAAACAAAACGATCAATTGCGACATGTTCTCACCCGTTACTTTACTAATAATTAAAACAATATCAGAAAAATTACCATAATTTCCACATATGAATTTTTTTTCTGAAAACCATGTAACTGGTAGTTGCCTTCTCTTTGTCAAACAAAGATAAGCTAGATAATATTACAATGCAGTATGTATGCACTCTATGCACTACTGTAAAAAAATATTAGGTTAAACCACTTACCAACACACGTTTTCCAAAAGTTCCGCACGAGGCAGAAATGCCAATCAATGCACAAAAAACCACAGCAAATAGAATAGCACGGTTCATTTTGTAGGTTCTGTTGATCGGCTGGATATAGCTGCTCAAATGAAAAGTGAATAGGCTTTTATACAGCTTTCATGTTTAACAGATGGACTTTCTCACCAGCAAAACACGTAGATAAAATAAGATTTAAACATGTCCGAACATCCCCTCGTCAATATGTAAATTGACCTATGGATTCCGACCTACTCGATGCTCGGTTTGACATCACTTCCTGTTGTATCATGATGATGTTCGAGTGGGTAAATGGAAATGTGAAAAAATATAGTACATGTGTCATACGCATTTTAGATAATGTGATAGATAGTAGAGACTGGTGCAGGCAATAAATAAGTATGACTCGAAATGTTTGTTGCTCTGTTGCTAGGTGACTATAAGTTGTTGGTAGCACAACAAAATATTTCCTGCATTGCAGTGTTTAACCATATAACAATCATGGAACTCAATGCAGTACAACACAGACTGTGGACTAGCTCACATCGTGATCACTATGTTCTCACGAAGCAACTTACCGGGAATTTTTCAATCAGTTGCATTGCTGAAACCCCCCCTGTGGCCCAAACCTTTTGAATTGAAAATAGCAAACCAAAAATCTTTCATTATTGCGCATGTTTGTGCCATAAATTGGATTGTCGGAGCGCAAGATTGATTATTTTTTAAAGAGAGCACAACACGTACGGATTTGCTGATTTGGCTTCAATCACCTGTACGAATATAGCAAATGCCAATCAAACATCAATCATCGTTCTACTGCTGTTGTTTTTTAGACTATGAAAGATGATACTTTCTAGTCACTATTTCATTGGATTGTTCTAGAAAAGTTTTAAACTGATGCGAATGCAAACAACGACTACCAGATAGGCCTAAGATATTCTCTCTTTAGATAATACAAGAGATTTGTTCAAGATTGTCTAAGATTGTCTAAGATTGTCTACGATTGTCTAAGATTGTCTAAGCCTACTGAAAACATTCATTTCACACCAAATTATATCACAAATTATGATCGATCAACTTTCCTACTGTTTCTGCAGTTAAGCTTTTGCAAAATATTGTTGCCTGTAGCTAAAATTAATTTCTACTCAAGCCAACAGATGGTAGAGCAGTTACATATGCGCTAGGGTGAAGTAGCGATTGCCGACAACCTAGTTTTTATTCCACATAAAAGATGTGAGGTAATCACCTGTCAGAGGTAATCACCTGTTTGCTGTGTAAATAGGGTGATTCCATAAATAGCTGCAGCCACGAAAAACCGATAACTGGTACTCATGGGTTCTTTCTTGTCTTGTCTTTGACTGCAGTTATAGACTTATTCTACCAAACTACAGCATTGCGTGAAGCTGTTGCCAGCAATATTCTATTTCTTTTAATGCCACCACAGCATGTTTGGGTATTGATGTATCTAAAAGTAATAATCGTTTTAATCCATTCATGAGAGAAGAATTTCATGTAAAGCCATAACTTCAATTCCCTGTGGAATGTCGAGGTGTGGGAACTGGGTGGAGAAAATCTCATCTGCGAGAGGTTGCGCATATTTTCCATAAATCAGTTATTAAAATTGGAGTATGTATTTCATCACAGAAATTTTGACCTTCGTAACTAAGACGTTTTATAAAGTGAAGTAGAGTGTCAATCCTCCGGTGAGTCTTAGCTGCCACTCTATTAATTTCTGCTGCCTCAAGCAACTCCACATGACTTACCAAGGCAGAGAGAGTTTAAGGGCAAAAGTAAATGAAAACAAGATGAAAACAAGAGATAATAGAAGCAGGTCATCAAGTTGAACCAGAAATGAAAGCTGCACAGTGCTGTGAGCTGAAGAGCAAAAACAAGTGAACAGACCGGCGAAATAATAAGGCTCGCTGAAAACGGAAAACTAAATATACATTCCTGTCTGAATATTAATAACTTGCTAATTTAGTTTCCTCTGCAAGCAGACCAACAACTATACAACAGGTGCACAAACAAACTGTGGCTGAATGTAATTATTTATACCCCTGAGTATTTTGATAATATCCAACAAGTTTTTTCAAATGCTCGAATTAAAATCTCCTGTCACGATCGTTAACTGGTAGATGATAGAGAGTAGCGATGAGAGTTCTGGCTGAGGGAAAGGGAAGTATTAGTGGTAGCAAGGTCAGAGGTCAAGGTCAGACGCAGCTGAGTGTCTGCTGGAGATGAAAAAATTACAGAGAGAAAAAAATTGCAACACAAAAGAAAACAAATGTGGGGGGAGTTTATTGCAATACAATGCTCGAGGGTAGAGCAATTATGTTTATAGTCACAGCAGAAGGCTACGACCATATCACACAAAGCTAGATAATTCCAAACAATAAGCTAGCGTCATATCTAGCTAATATGTATTTCTACTAGTAGTGGCGGTGGTGGCAGCGGTAGTATCGGTAGTAGCAGTAGTAGCAGCAGCAGCAGTAGCAGTAGTAGTAGCAGTAGTATTGGTAGTAGCAGTAGTAGCAGCAGTAACAGTAGCAGTAGTAATATATTGTCTTTAGTAGACTGAGTTGTACTAGTAAAAGTAATCTATGTTGGGTTTTTCATAAAAAAATGGTATCTATTGGTTGAAATTTAACTGGCTGCTAGACACACTGGGACACAGTGCATAATTATTTTAAATACTGTTAGATAAATATACTCTAGAACTTTTGTATGAGTTTTAATGGCAAAGTTTGCATATTGCGAGGGTTTTGCACATAAGGCTCTCATTTTTTATGATTTTTCAGTTCGTCTTAGTTCCACCTCAACCATATTCTCTCACCCTCCTCTCTACCCTCCATCATTCACCTGTCCCCAATCTCCTTCATAACCCTTTATTTACCCCAAGGAGTTAAATACAACTTTGGAAACAGCCATAATCTAAGTGAAGTCATCACTTATGCCACAACAAATGGCTGTGCTGATACTGAGATTCGCTGTGATATTTTGGAGTTTCCTGCTACTCTCCATCACATTTTGTTAAACCCCCAACCATCTCAGAACATCTGCTCACATCGGTATCTACCTCAACCATAGCCCTACTCCTTTCGGCTGCCATTTTAAACACAATTTCAACTGCTTTATCTCAGCTGCTTCACTCTATAGCAGTAGTAATAAATGAGCAGATCTCCCTACCAAGTGTTTTTTTGTGGATTTGATCTGGGGGTTGAGGCAATGGGTTACGACGTTGGATGAATTCGCCGAGTTTATATTGTATTTCATTTGAGGGGCATTCGAGTGGCATTTGAGTGGCATTTAAGTGGCATTTGAGTTTTTGATTATTTTTTTACTTATTTTGAACTTATATGGCATATAGATTTTGAATGTATGGCATTTAAGTTTTGATAATTCTAGACATAATTCGAACCCATATGGTATCTTGAGAGAGAGGAGAGAGGAAAAGAGGAGAGAGAGGAGAGAGGAGATACATCTACATTGAATAAATACATTGATTAAAAATGAAACAATATGTGAATATATACATTTATTGTATAATAAGTAGGGATACATAAAGAGAACATATTAAATATTGTGAGCTTGAAATAGTTCCAATATCATTTCAAATGAAAAAATGGATGATGAGAGATTTTCATCCGTTTGTATGTATCTACATATATCTGATTGAAAATGATATAATAATTCAGTAGTCAATTGTATTGAAATCAATTTTTGAGTGAGCTCTTTATTCCACACTTTTCTTTGAATTTTCTTTTAGTTATCATTAATACTGACAGTTTTTGACATTTTTACAACTGTTTGAAAATTGTTTTTAGTTATATGCTTAAATACTTCTACTGGATTGTCAACGTATTTATGTGTAGTGTATGGCCGGTATTGTACCGGTGAAAGTTCTCCATGTAAAGAAGCTACAGTTAGCAAATGCTGTGTCATACATAATAATATAGCTTGTAATGTCAAGCGATATCCAGTCTTTTCCTGTACTTCAACATTTTCTTTATTATAGCTATGATATATCTTTGGAAGGTAGTCTTTGATTGTGTATCTTTTTGAACTCATAATGAACTAAAATAAAATGTTAAGTATTAGTATAGGATGATTAAACAGTGTTGTAAAATAATTACATTTTAACTTCTATTAAATAATTTTTCTATTAATTCTTACCTTATCACCAAGAAATCAGCTGTAGTAGTTGATGAAATCAGCTGTAGTAGTTGATGAAATCAGCTGTAGTAGTTGATGAAATCAGCTGTAGTAGTTGATGTTTTATTGCTGGAGAGAATGATTTCTATGCAGAGAGAGCTGTTCTTATATAGTATAAGCCACTCCTACTCATTTAGCTTATAACCATTAAAAACACTCACGCGAAAACTCTATCAGAATAGTGTTATTAGCGTGAAATATTCCTGTTTTATTCGCGTGAAAATAAATTTTTTTATTCCCGCGAAAGCAACGGTTTCCATTCGAGTGAAAATAAATTATATATTCCCGCAAAAGCATTGGTTTGTATTCGCGTGAAAATAAAAATGTTTATTCCCGCGAAAGCAACGGTTTCCATTTGTGTGAAAATAAATTATTTATTCCCGCGAAAATATTGGTTTGTATTCGCGTGAAAATAAAGTGTTTATTCCCGCGAAAGCAACGGTTTCCATTCGCGTGAAAATAAATTATATATTCCCGCGAAAGCATTGGTTTGTATTCGCGTGAAAATAAAATGTTTATTCCCGCGAAAGCAACGGTTTCCATTTGTGTGAAAATAAATTATTTATTCCCGCGAAAATATTGGTTTGTATTCGCGTGAAAATAAAATGTTTATTCCCGCGAAAGCAACGGTTTCCATTTGCGTGAAAATAAATTATTTATTCCCGCGAAAACATTGGTTTGTATTCGCGTGAAAATAAAATGTTTATTCCCGCGAAAGCAACGGTTTCCATTCGCGTGAAAATAAATTATTTATTCCCGCAAAAACATTGGTTTGTATTTGCGTGAAAATAAAATGTTTATTCCCGCGAAAGCAACGGTTTCCATTCGCGTGAAAATAAATTATTTATTCCCGCGAAAACATTGGTTTCCATTCGCGTGAAAATAAATTATTTATTCCCGCGAAAACATTGGTTTGTATCCCCGTGAAAATAAAATGTTTATTCCCGCGAAAGCAACGGTTTCCATTCGCGTGAAAATAAGTTATTTATTCCCGCGAAAAACATTGGTTTGTATTCGCGTGAAAATAAAATGTTTATTCCCGCGAAAGCAACGGTTTCTATTCGCGTGAAACAAAATTATTTATTCCCACGAAAGCATCGGTTTGTATTCGTGTGAAAATAAAATTGTTATTCCCGCGAAAGCAATAGTTTCCATTCGCGTGAAAATAAATTATTTATTCTCGCGAAAGCATTGGGTTGTATTCGCGTGAAAAAATGTTGATTCATAGGATTTAATCAGTGCAACTTTGCCTATTTAAGAGCCACTGTTTTCACACAGAAAGCATCCAGTTCTACAACGGCTAGCGGAGAAGCAACATCTACTAAACCTTCCATTGCAACAACTAGGAGCTCATCTTCTTTATAAAGGTAAGAGTAAAAATATTTATTTTCTGTTAGCTAACACTACTAGCTGAAGGTTTATGATCTTTATGATCTTTTAATATTAATTACGAAAAATTAAACAAAATTTTTTGTTTTTTTAGAATGAATACTCAAGACGAAGGAAGTCAACCGATGAATGAAGAAGCAGGATCCCAGCAAACCCTTTCCCCATCACCTTCTCCTATCTTTGATATGGCAGAAAGTCAATTAATGGTTGATGAACCAGAATCCCAACAAGATTTTACTTCATTCACATCTCCTACTAACAAGCTGTCTTCAAAAAGAACATCGATGAGGAAACCATCTTTCATTGATTTGACAAAAGATGATATTGAAACTGGCTTGAAGCGCAAAAAACCAGCTTTGACGGATGTTGGAGACGAAACGCTTTTTCGTCACGTCAGAATACCCTTTCAAGATGCTGGAAGTAATGAGCTAACCACTCTCACCTACAAGAGCGCCGGGTTAATAAACTCTCTCTCTCCAGATAGTCTAGAAAAACTTGAAGAGTCCATGGAAATCTGCGAACTACCAGTACCAACAGTTATGGAGGTGTTGTCTGTTGAATTTCGTGATGAATCAAAGTGTGTCATCGTTTACAACTACCGAAAGGATAAAAAGAAAACTCGGGTGAAGAGTGATGTTTCAACCGAAATAGGACTGCTTGTTAATAAAGCTAAGCAAACACGTCCAATTGTTTTAATTTATATGGGAGAAGGAAAGACAGGAGATGCGATTTTTCGTACCGCTGAATCTCAAGGGTGTAATCGAAAGATCAACGATCCATTCAACTCATTGTACGGCAAGAGTTTGAGACAAATACAGGCTTATTTCACTGTCGCTCACCTACACGATTTTCCGCCAGGAAGTGTTATAGCTTATGAGAATCCTGGAATGCTAAGAAAATGTGATACTCGTTGGAACAAGACTGCCGATATTATAGTGGCTAATTACAGATGCATGGTGAATGGAGAGCTATTGATTGGAGATCTTAGCATCCCTGCTCAAATAGCTTCATCTGTGGTGGCTGAAAAAAGTGGTGTAATCGTATTCAAAGGACTAAGACAAAATACGAACAACATGATTTCCTATGATATCATTCTACTCTCGGCTCTTCAAGCCTTCATTCAAACCTCAGAACTGTTTGATACTTCGCTGCAACACACCTGTCTCTCCTACTTTGATGAAAATGAAAAAGAGAATTGTCCAGAACAGTACATCGAAGTCTTAATCGATAACACAAAGGATGTGACTCGTCTTCTATGATGGTAAGTTTCAAATCTATTTTAAAAAAAGCTCCGAAAATCTTTTTGTAAAATTAATTCATATAACTATGTATGATAGAGTCATTAGTTACTATGTCTTTTAGATATAGCTAAAGAGCGCTCCTGAGGAAGAAAATGAGAAGAACTTATTTATTTCTTGCTTGAAACATTACAAAATAATAGTTTTTATAGGTTCTGTAGTGTTTAGCGCAAATAACGAGATAAGTTGTATTTTATTCATTTTATTTATTATAACAAATAAAAATCAAGTATAATAATCTATTTTAACAATTTACTTAGTAAATTAGTTCCTTGTATATGCACTCCATCTATCCCTTCTACTGTATTATCTTGTATGAACTCGAAGTTAGGATATGTCTGTATGATGAATCTCCGTATTGAGTGATCTCTCATCTCACTATCTCCTATATCTCGTAAACTTCTAACAATTTCATCCATACTCCACCCTCTACTTCTCAGTAAACAAAAGTATACACAATAATCGCCACATACAGTTGACAAAAAACTTTGTAGTTGTGTTTCATTACTTTGTATTGTTTCATATCCTCCATGAATACTTAGTATTTCATTTACATCTGGATAAAAGGAAACAGAACATCCAAACGAGTCAAAAAAATCTACCTCTGAATGATTAGCGTACACAGCCAACCAATGCTCCCCAGGTTGATGAGAATAATGGGTGTTGAATACGAAACATCCTGTTGGAAAATTGCAAATTTGCTTCCAAAACTGTTCTCTAGCTCCAACATGAATCCCTACGCTTTGACATAAAACGTCTGAAGATAAGATCGAACGAATTTGCATGGTATTCATCTCTAACTTTCTGTTTAAAGCACTGCGTCTCCCCCGATAGTTAATTGAAGAATGCTATCCATCTCCAACACACCGTCTTTTACAAAGTATGCTACCAGGGATAATCCATCAGCCGTGTTAGTGCTAAAATGAATTTCCACACTTGTTGTGACATTTTTCATAGAGTGAAATCCTTCTTTAAGAAAATCACCGGTCAAATCAAATCCATAAAGTGTAGTACCATCAAGGTATTGTTCTTTCGTAATACCAAGACTATCACCTTCAAGCAAAGTTCCGGTAGCGTGTAGAAACTGATGATATTCTCTTCCAAAAATCCCTCTAGCATAATTTGGTTCAAATCTCCTTCCAATTGGACAATCACCAACTCTCAATACAATACTATCAACACTAGCATGCTGCATTCTATATGGATTCAAGGCGAAACGTCCGTTCATTGCGTTGTGATCAACTAAACCTAAATAAATTTGTTTAGGTTTTTGTTTGTTTTCTTCCAAAGTGATGTCAATCTGGGCAACACCAGCACGAATTCCATATAGTTTTATCCGTTTTCGATCAACTGGATAAATGTAGTTGTGACCTTCCAACGCCAAACTGAGTTGGGAGTTTTGTATTGTAGGATTCACCTTAACTTTACGAAGATGAAGTTCAAATTTATCAATTCTAATCTTTGCTCCTCCTGCGGGCGCCTCATCCGCAGCAATCAAAGCTAGTTTGCCAGAGGCACGCTCAAACTCCAGCTGCATAGTAGGACCTGGTATTATTAGTTTTTTCTGCTGAAATAATGCGAGATGAGGTTTTCCAGTTAATTCTATTGTCTTTCCACCTATGATTAGAGCTCTCCTCTTTTTCTTATCAGCGGTTTTGTGATCAGCAGCGTCTTTGCTAGTTGAATCATCATACAACCATCCTTCCATCTTACCTTGATATTTCTTTCTTTCTGCAATGTTTTCGAGTAGTTGTGAAAAGTAGGAGCGTAAACCGTAGTTGTTAGCGTATTCAACGGTGGTTCCTTCTATCGACATTTTCAACTCGCTGAATAATGTATGCATTGAATCCCCCATCCACACAGCTGCATCATCATCATTACCTTGAATATCGGTTCCATCATCTTGAACAACCGTGGCTTCAACTTGCAGAAACGAGTTGTAGAGATCTGTGTAATGTTCAGTGCTCCCTGACAAGGTTGACTCAATACTACCATAAGGATCTAACCTATCAGGTCTGATGACAACATATTCCGATCTTTCTACCGATATGTTTGTTGGTTCCGTAGCAAATACATCCAACGTTGGATTTATGTTGTAGGAAGAACCTTCCAACTTATTACCTGTTGTTCCATTTAGGCTAGCCATCTTTTGCGAGTGATGAATGCTTGAAGCGTTACCGCTTAATGAATATAGATATCAAGCTCAGCTGTCTTTATACCGGATTCTACTGCTATTAAAATATGCCACGTTTACCAACACCTCTCCTCTTCTTTCCACCTCTTGTTTTTCTCCTTTTCATACTATCTAGACGGACTGCATTGAGCACATCTCCCCCCAGATCATTCAACTCTGCCATTCCCCTCTTCTTTGCTGACGCTGCAAAACTTTGTCCATCGATGACATCACGCGCTACATTTCCGCCTACAGACAGTGCTCTTTTCCCCAAACTAATTGCTCCTCTTTTCAGCATTGGTGCTGCAGATTTAAGTATACTTGAAAAAATACTACCAAGTCCATTTCCTCTCATATTAGGCATCACTCGTCGTCCACTATACACTCCAATTCCATTTCCAGCTTGCATCTTGTAGTACTCATAAAAAAAATCTTTTGAATCCTCAGGGGTGTATCGTACCAAACTCATTATAATTGTTTCTCTCTAAAGTGAACTGTCAACACAACCTTTCCACCATCAAATGGTATTCGTTGACCGTCGTCACTCGTTATAAGTACTTGAATCATATCACTATTTAGTGATGAAGCGTCAACATAGTGAGGATTTTTAAATTCTTGATACACAACGCTATTCTTCTTTCCTTGAACTGGAACTACTCTCAATAAAGGTACATTCGTATCTCCTACCATTCTATTATCAACAATGTTGGAATAAACATACAGAGATGTTAAACCGGAATTTATATCAGGGGGTGAGATATTATTGTATCTACCATGAGGGTATATAGTTTTTGGTTCAAATCCAAAAATATACGCTATATCTTTGGAAAAGCTTATGGCAGTATCAGGATCACTGTTAGTTAGTAAAGCGGTGTTGGTGATCTTGTTGTAGGAGATGGCGAATTTCTTGTCTAAATCCATTTCAATCATTCTCTTTCGTATAATCTCCTCCAACTCCTCCATACTATCATATCTTCCATTACCGATTAGGATGAAGGACTTTTCGCTTTTACCAGAGACATTAGTCTTTTCTAGATATATTTTCCCTTCGGTAACATTTTTCCAATTATTAGAATAAGTCATATCTAGCAGACCTACCTCCCATTTACCACCATTGATAACCAAATATTTATACAGTCTCACTGTAAATTCGGAATTGTTATTATCAGGAAACTCTTCACCACTAGAGTTTGAGGGTAAAGTTATCAGCATCGACATTTTCCCAATGTATGATGATTATATCAAGCGTTCTTTCCTTATAAACTATTCATCTACCCACTCATTGAACTTTTCTCCATAACCTAACCACTTAACCAGAATCTGTCTTTTACCTCTTCTCATTCTTCTTCCCAGTATCTTTTCAATTCTGAAAATCGTGGGTTTTTTTACTTTTTGCAACTCTTTTTCGTAAAAGGTACCATCAATCATCTCCTCAGCTAAATCTTTCACCCTATATACAACAGGTTTTTCATCAATAAGTACATCAGTGATTATAAAAATCTCAATCGTCCAATTCGGGGTGTATCCTCTTTCAAACGCTCCTCTTGCCTTACTTATTCTCACATAATCCCCAATCTTTAGTTTTGCTTCTTGAGTTAAAGTATGTTCACCTCCTTCATACACACGATTCCATACAAGTTCCTGATTTTGAAAATTCACATCATTTGGTCTCATACCTATAGCACCATGAATTGTGTTGTTGTATGCATTAACCATTTCTGGTAAAACATCAATGTATCTATCATCATCTTTATATGTCAAATATCTATATATCTTCTCTTTTAAAGTTCTGTTAAAACGCTCCACCATTGATGCCTTTATCGTTTCATTTTCGGTTGTAAAGCGCTTGATTTTTTTTTCCGCCAGCAGAGTCTTGACATTGACGTTGTCAAACTCTTTACCTTTATCAGATTGTAAAGCTTTATAGTTTTCCCCTTCTAGTATTCTTCTCAATCCTCTTGCTACTACCTGCCCTGATTTGTTGATGAGCGGCACAGCCCAACCTTTTCTAGATAAAGAATCAACAGCAGTCAGTAAAAATGCTGTATTATTATTTTCGTCTCTTCGAGATCGAACATCCATCAAATCTACCTGTAGCTGTTCCCCTATTCCAGCTACAATTGTAGGGCGCCGCTTAAACTTGGTTACAACTTTTTTATGTAACGTGTAGGCATCCTCACCACTCAACCATTCACGGATTCTTTTTTCTCCCTCTCGTTTTCTACGAGCTTTCAGTAAAGCTCTAGCTCCTCGTAGAGATATACGTAATGCAGGATTGTAATACAACTCTTTTAGCGTGTCGATGTCCATGAATTAGTACCGGGAACGACCAACTTTTTCTTCTGACTCTTACGTGTTTGATGCGGGGATTTTCTGACAGTTGTGATTCCTTCATCAGTTAGCAGGCTTTTAAATCTACTGTAATTGGTATTTCCCGATTGTATTTTACCTCCTTCGGTTAGAACGTCTCGTAGTAAAGTTTTGGAAGTCCTAGTGTGCAGGATTTTGTGGTGACGTGGACAGTCACCTTGGTAGCGCACCTGCACCCTCTAGGTAGCAGAGTCGTTTGCCTTCTCAGACAAGCTTGCTGCCAGCTCGGCCTCCTCAGCGTCCGTCCTTCAGCATTGCTGCCAAAGGTAGGCCGTGATAGGCGAGAGTCTGTCAGGCAAGTCTGCCTTGAGCCTACCACTCGTCGTACAACACTGGTGCTGCCAGACCTAGTAGGTCGTCAGAGCTGGTTGCCTCGTAGAGTAGTAGTGTAGAAATTGTGTAGTAAATCAAGACTAAAGCTTGAGAGAGTGTTTAGCTGTATATATTCTCAAAGGAATTGTCTAGCTATGCCTCGCGGTGAACACTGATTATTGTGAGGCATAGCAGCTCTATTTATATAAAGAGTTATGTAACATACAGTACAGTCAAGCCATAGAACAACAGTCAATGCCTTTAATACAAAAGGTAGAGTAAATAATAATTAATATAAATGTAAGAGTTCGTGCGATATAACTTGACTCGCTATAATGTCTTTCCAGGCGCCGTGTTACATATTTCCTGTACACTATCCCCCCATTGGTCGTCACAGGGGACCAATAAGAAGTACAGGGGAGGTGACTGCCAAAACAACTACAGCAATGTTATGCTTGAATAAAAATATAAAATATAATAATTGGTAAGGTACATAGAACACTACGAGATAGAACTATGCAGACAGAATAAGGTAAAGTTAATACAGCCTAGGTAAGTGGCTCATGTTGCAGCGTTAATGTCGCTTAAGTTGACGCTCAATTGAGCGTATTTGCTGCTTCACCTCTTGTGCTCTCTGTAGTAGCTTGTAAGCATCGGTAGTTAGCTGGTTCAGCTCTTCTTTCTTTCTGTCCAGCCTCCGCTCTTCCTCTACCCTGTGTTGCTGGTAGGCACCACTGTGTGTTGGTCTGTCTCTCTTACTATCAGTATACATTATGGTAGACTGCAGGGTTGGTGGGAGAGGCTCTTTCTGTTGCTTCTTTGGTATGTGGTAGGTTACTTGTCTTTTATGGTCTACCGACCGGTCCCTTGTCTCCTTGCGCTCCTCGCGCTCCCACTTCCGTGGGTTAAAGCCTGCCTGGCAGGTGTCCTTGTGCTTGTTGATGTTGACAGCGCAGCGTTTGGGCGGTCTGTCTGGGCTACTGGCTAGCGTGGGCTCGCCGAGCCGTTCCTGTATTGTACTCGCCCGTTTTACTGGCGCTGTGGCCGTAGGTTTTGTTGTCAATATTGCTTGTGGCCGGCCAAATGGTGGCGGCTGCGGCCAAGTCATAAACTTGGCGAATTCCGCGTAGGAATTCGCATCAACCTCGTATAAGGGTGCCGCTGGTCCTCCGTGTGAGACAGCTTTGTTTTGCTTTGTCACGTGTTTCCTGGCCGCATCCCTAGAGCTGGATTTTTTGCCACACGTGCAAAAATAAAATGCGTAATGTTGATGGGCATGGTAGACGACTCTCTTACGAGAGTTCTCATACCCGCATTCAGTGCATTTCCAGGTATCCTCGTCGTCGGCTCCCTTCTTTACCACTATCTGATTTAATGCATCTAGCGTTGCCGCCGATAGCCAAGTGGTCTTGGGCAGAGTACTTTCTTTCCTCTGAGGCTTCTCTACTGTCTTTGTTTCCTCGTCTGCAATAGACAGTTTATTTATTCTAACTATCGCCTGTACCTGTCGTTGCTGCATCACTACTTCTTTGCTAGCCACTCTGTTTGCACAAAGTGGCTGGCGCTTCTCCAATTCACTTGCCACCTCCATTAAAAATTCCTCACCCATAAGTTCTTCCTCTGCTAAGGGGTCCTCCGTGATAGAGAGATCCGCTTTGTTCTCTTTTCTTTCTCTCATCTTGGCAACCGCTGTCCTTGCTATAGTAATTAACTGTTCGGTAGGAAGAAGTGAAATTGCTTGTTGTCTTAGTGACTGCGTAGGTGCGAATGGCAGTGCCTCACTTTGAATGAGAGAAGGCTGCCTCACTTTCGAGTCATCACATGTGTGATTGGAGGATTTTGATTCTCCCTTTCCTACGTCATCTGCACACGTGACCACCTCTGCCGCTGGCGAGTGGTTTTCTTGGAGCGAACATTTACGCATCCAAGGCGCTCCATTTATCATAGAGTGCTCGTTGTTGTTTCTGTTTTCCAACACTCTAGGTATAGAGTTATGTTGGGTGTTAGCTCCTCCTGTCATTTGTTCGTCGGAATGAAGAGAAAGATCGTTAGCTGTGGTAAGTTTATCATTCTCTACCGCATTTGTTTGCATTGCCAGTTTTCTCCAATATTTTTTCGCATTTTCTAGCGAACTGGGCAGCCCCTCGTCCTCTGAGCACTTTTTTAACTCTAGTAATAATTTTCTTGGAGTATTATGGTGCTCAGAAACGGACGAGTATGGTTCTACCACTGCTGAAAACTGCAAATGATCGTCTCTTGGGCATGGTACCCCTTCTGCCATCTGATAACACTGGTAATCGGCCAGTTTCGACGGCGGCCTAGTATTTCTCTTAGGCCTGCCCGTCTCTGCTGGCCTCTCACTAGTAGTTGCTTCATCATTCGTTATCTCTTGGCTATCAGTATCATCCCTCACGATCGTCTCTGCTGCTGGGCTATTGTTGTCACTGTCGATGGTAATGGGGGAACGAGGGGAGGATGGATTGGGCACGCCATTGTCTGGTAATGCTGGCCATTCTCTGTCCCTCTCCCACTGTTCCTGTCGGCTCAGTCTTGGGTTCTCGGTGGGTGGTGTCTCCCAACCTCTGCCCGCCGGCTGCTGGGGGGCGGCCGGCCTAGTTGCTTGCTCCAGTAGAGCTGGCAACTGGTTCAGCTGGCGCTCCAAAGCGTGTAGGTCTGGCTGGGCGATGACATCACCTCCAGGTGCTCTCTGTGGTTCTGCTGGCTGTGTAGCAGGATCTGGTGGCTGCCTTATGTCAGGTATCCGGGGGCGGCCCCTTTGCCTGACTGCTCCCTTCATATTCGGGCGCAGGGCGGCCTCTCTGTTGGTGGGTGCTTTACCCGCGGGCTCGTGGCAGGGGCGATACTCCTTCAATCGCCGCTCATTCTGCACTGATGTCTGCCCATCCTTCTCTATCTTGTATGTATGGTTCGGGTAAGCCTCCACCACTCGGTATGGCCCAACAAAGCTGGGCTGTAGCTTGGGGTTGCTACCTTTCACCCGCCGTCTATTCTCCAATACCACTAGGTCATCGGGCATATAGAGTAACGGCTCTTCCGTGTCGTCCTGCCTGACCTCTGCCTGTTGCTCTCTGAGCAGGTCGTGAGCCGCTTTCAGGTCCTCTTGCATCTGAAGAGCGTACTCAGTCACCAACTGCTTGTCCGTGTCTGCGGGCCTACCATCCAGCTGGTCGGGAAGTCTGACCTCCCGGCCCAACATGAGGTAGTTGGGCGTCTCTCCCGTTGCGGAGTGTGGGGTGCCGCGGAAAACCCTCATTATCTGAGGCAACAGCAAATCCCACTCCTCTTGCCCGCGCCTGAGCAGGAGTGTTCGCAGGGAGTCACCCAACGTCCGGTTCTGCCTTTCCACTACCCCGTTGCCCTGTGGGTGGTAGGGTGTGGTACGTGTCTTATCGACATTCCACAGGACGCAGAGTTCAGCCATGAGTCGTGACTCGAACTGTGCTCCCTGGTCCGTGTGGAGTTCCTCTGGCAGTCCCCAGTAGCAGAACACCCTTTCATCAAGAGCCGTGGCGACCGTAGGGGCGGTGGCGTCCGGAATGGCAATGGCATCGTGCCATCGCGTGAAGTGGTCGGATAGCACCAAGACCCACTTATTCTTCCGCCTGGTCTCTGGGAGAGGTCCAACCAGGTCCACGGCTACCTTTTGAAAAGGCCTGCCGGCGAACAACCTCTGTCTCTCCTGGACTGGCTGTACTCCCCCTCTCTGGCTACTTGGCAGACCTCGCAGGACTTGACCAGTCTGCGTACCTCAGCGGACATCCCTGGCCAGTAACAGTTGAGTTGGATTCGGTTTCTGGTGCGATTTACACCAGCATGGGACAGCCCATGCGTATCCCATATCACCTGTCGGCGCCGGGACGACGGGCAGACCGCGCATAGCCTGGTCCGACCCTTGGGGGCTATCTGCATAGTCAGAGTACCATCTGGCTGTACCGCCATGGCCTCCTTACGACTGTAGAGTGCCCGCAGCTCCCTACTCCCCTCTTCCAACTCTCTCCTGGTCACTGGTCTGCCGCCGCTGATTTCCTGGTACATTCTGGCCACTGGGTTTTGACCCGTACGCTGTTGTTCGACCAGTTCCATACTGGTGACCACACACAGCTCTGGGGTGTCTGCCTTTGCCTCTAGGCTTTTCATCGGTACAGGATTTTCTTGCCGGTTTCTTGGTCGCACGTCCTCTGAGACAGGAGGCCTCGCTAACTGGAGTTCGGATCCAGGGGCCCTGGCAAGCTCAGCGTGGGTTGGCCCACCATCACGCTGCTCTATGGCACTGCACTGACGGCAGTCCATACATGGTTCGCGTCTGCTCAAACCATCAGCATTCCCATGCTGTGTGCCAGCCCTGTGCTCGAGTTTGTATACAAACTCGGCGAGAATCTCCAGCCACCTCGCAATCTGGTTGGACGGCTCCTTCCGCCGGCACAGCCACCTTAAGGATGCATGGTCGGTGCGGAGCTTGAACTCTCGACCGTAGAGGTACGGTCGAAAGTGTTTGACTGCCTTGACGACAGCCAGTAGCTCGCGCCGAGTCACGCAGTAGTTCCATTCGGCGGGTGCTAGGGTCTTGCTATAGTAAGCAATGACCCTTTCCTGTCCGTTCTGTACCTGCGACAGCACTTCCCCTAATCCAACGGCGCTGGCGTCCGTGTCCAGGATATAGGTCTTGGCAGGGTCTGGGTAGCCTAGTACTGGTGCTTGAACGAGTCCCTGCTTCAGGCGCTCAAAGGCCACTTGCTCTTCCTCTCCCCATCTCCAGGGGGTGTCCTTGCTGGTCAAGACAGTCAAGGGCTTAGCAGTGGTGGCGTACCCAGGCAGATACTGCCTGTAGTACCCTGCTGTACCGAGGAAGGCTTGCAGTCCTTTGATGTCTCGGGGAGGTGCCCATTCGGCTACGGCCTTCACCTTCTCCGGGTCAGTGGCAACGCCCTCCGCACTCACTATATGCCCCAGGTACTTGACCCGTTGCTGCAGTAGCTCGCACTTGGACGGCTTGACCTTAAGGTTGGCCTGTTGTAGTCTACTCAACACCTCTCCCAGCCTCTGCAGGTGTGTCTCGAAGTCGGGTGCGATCACAATCACATCATCCAGGTAGAGCAGCAGCGTCTTCCAGTGCAGCCCTTGCAGCACTCGTTCCATCAAACGCTGGAACGTGGCGGGGGCTGAGGTCAGCCCGAAGGGCAGCACCTTCCAACGCCATAATCCACTCCTGGTGATAAATGCCGACTTCTCCTTGGCATCTGCATCGAGCGGCACCTGCCAGTATCCACTGGTCAGGTCCAATGTGCTAAAATACTTGCTGCCAGCTAGGGCGTCAAGGGACTCGTCTATCCTAGGTATAGGATAGGCGTCCTGCCTAGTGACATCGTTTAGCCTCCGGTAGTCGATGCAGAACCGCCACGTGCTGTCTTTCTTGCGTACAAGCACCACCGGGGAACTCCATGCCCCGTCTGCGGGCTCAATCAGCCCCTTCTCTAGCAGGTCTCTTACTTGCCGTTCAGCTTCAGCCTCTTTCTCAGGCCCCAGCCTGTGAGGAGGCAACCGAACCGGTCTGGTGCCTTCGGCAACTGGAATGGCATGCTCTACAAGGTCAGTACGGCCGATGTCTCCGCTATTTTTGCTAAACACGGCCTCGTACTTCCTAAGCAATCCCCTTAACTGTTCCATCTGTTGCTCGTCCTCGCACCCTCTGCTCGCCTGCTCGTACAGTTCCACCAAGTGGTCAGGCACTGGTGAACCTGTCGGGTCCAACCCGGTTGGGACCCCGGGTGTGGTCTGCTGTACCTCATCGGCCGCTACCCCCGTGAACGTTCCGATAACCTCGCCAGCTGGCAGGCTTATCACGTTCGGGGTAGGGTTGAGGCATCGGACCAACACCCGTCCTTGTTCATCCGGCGAGTTTACGCTCGTAGCCAAAGGTAGGCTCCCTGGTAAACTCTGGATCACGCCCTGTGGACAGTAGCTCCGTGCGGTAAGGTGACACGGTATGGTAGCCTCTGTCTGTGGGGGGATCTCTGTTTTCCGAAGCACCTGGACTTTGGAGATCAGTGCCCTCCCATAACGGTCGGTGCACACCAGCTCTCGGTCTTGCATGACCAGCACTGGTTGATCAAAGCCCATACGGCACTTCTGGTTAGCCAAGAACGGCATCCCAAGGATGACATCCTCGCTAATCTGCGTGACGACGAATGTCTCGGTATACGCCACAGACCGTACTCGTCCTGACACACTGAGCAGACCGTAGAATGGGAGCTTAGTCCCATCTGCCATTAAACCATGGGAGTCGTACTCTTGCAGTGTGGCTTTCCGGCTGTCTGGTAGCTTGTCGTACACGCTTTTTGATAGCAGGTTGGTATTACAACCTGTGTCTATCAGATAGGTCACGGTCTTCCCTTCCACCTTGCCCGGCAGATAGTAGCTGGACTTATGTGGTCGTTCTATCTGGTTTACACAAGATGTGAGAGGGGTAGCCTCTGCTGGCAGTCCAGGCGACACTTGGGGCTCTCTCCTGTGCAAGGCAGGAGTCTGCACCTGTTTGCGCCACTGCTTGGCCTCTGCGGGCAGTCCAGGCGATGCTGAGGGCTCTCTCCTGTGCTGAGCAGGAGTCTGCACCTGTCTTCGCCACTGCGCTGCTGGCCTCTTTCTCTCTGTGTATGTTTCAGTGGAAACTGACGGCGGTTCCTCATCGTCAGACGAGTCTCCGTCTAGGGCGGACAGGTCGGCAAACCTGTTCTGGGTCAGAACCGATACCGGCTGTGGTAGGGGTGGAGCGTAGGCTGGGCGCCTGACCTCCTGCCACCCATCCTGGGTCTGTCTTTCAGACCTGTCTGGTCTCTTGGTTCTTTGGGCCCATCTGCAGCCAGTAGGTCTCCCTACTGCTGCGGGCCGGTTGCGTTTCCCTGGTAGGTGTCTTGACGGCACTCCCTCTGGGTGTGCCCCAGCTTCTGGCACTTCCAGCACTTGACGACCCTCTTGGGTGGTCGAGTGGGTGTGCTGTCTGGCTGGGTTGTCTTAAGGATGGCCACCTGCTGTGTGAGTGCGCTGAGGGCCTTGGCCAGCGTCTCCAGGTGGGCCTCTACTCCAGGGGTCGCTCCTTGAACCTTGACTTGCTGGCACTCCTCTTCCTCCTCCATCTCTACCGTCCGAACCTTAGGTCCGGTGTAGGTTGGCTGTATCTGCAGATACTCATTACCTGCTTTCACAGCTGCTTCCAAGGGGCCGGCTGTATCGCCAGGAGGTGCCTTTGTAGGCAGGCGTTGCCTAATGTGTTTTGAAAATGCTCCAACGCATATTCATTTCTCTGCATGCGGGCGGAGTCATCGTGGGCGGCCTCTACCAGAGTCTCTATGGCCAGAGCGTGCTCTCTCAGTGAGTGCCTCGGCTCCTTTCGGTAGCCGGATAGTCTGGCCCTAGCCTCTCGGCGGGTAAGCCCGAAGCTTGCCTTTAGCGAGTCCATAATTGCCCACATCGTCTCTCCCCTTCCGCACTGTTGCGCTTTCCCTTGCAAGGACTGCCTCAGGTGTATGATGGCCGCAGCTGGTGCCCAGTTATTTGCTTCCGACACTTCCTGAAAGCGCTGGAGGAAATACTGGACATCCCCGGTACCATCGTACGTAGGCGCCTTAAATGGAGTCACTTGTGGGGGTGCATCTGTCAACTTGTCCAGTATATTCGTCAGCTGACCCATGATCCTAGTGGTAGGATCGCGATCAACACTCATGGCTCGTCTGCTAGCCATGGTCTGCTACCTGGCTCTGCCTTGTCCTAGAGGTTCTCTGTCAGGGGATTCGCAGATCCCACTGCTGCCACCAATGTGCAGGATTTTGTGGTGACGTGGACAGTCACCTTGGTAGCGCACCTGCACCCTCTAGGTAGCAGAGTCGTTTGCCTTCTCAGACAAGCTTGCTGCCAGCTCGGCCTCCTCAGCGTCCGTCCTTCAGCATTGCTGCCAAAGGTAGGCCGTGATAGGCGAGAGTCTGTCAGGCAAGTCTGCCTTGAGCCTACCACTCGTTGTACAACACTGGTGCTGCCAGACCTAGTAGGTCATCAGAGCTGGTTGCCTCGTAGAGTAGTAGTGTAGAAATTGTGTAGTAAATCAAGACTAAAGCTTGAGAGAGTGTTTAGCTGTATATATTCTCAAAGGAATTGTCTAGCTATGCCTCGCGGTGAACACTGATTATTGTGAGGCATAGCAGCTCTATTTATATAAAGCGTTATGTAACATACAGTACAGTCAAGCCATAGAACAACAGTCAATGCCTTTAATACAAAAGGTAGAGTAAATAATAATTAATATAAATGTAAGAGTTCGTGCGATATAACTTGACTCGCTATAATGTCTTTCCAGGCGCCGTGTTACATATTTCCTGTACACTAGGATTCAACCAATGTTCTCCAATTTTCAGTCTGTTCTTCTCCGAGTCGAATCTACCAATTTTACTCAGATTATTTAACATTATGACAGCAATCGTTTGATCACTCTTTTTTGTTGTTAAATCAGCTGCTTTTTTTTCAAACTCTTTTAAATTTTCGCTTTCACTATCGTGCTCATCTTCTCCATCAGTAAGAAATGTACTTCCGAGTAAGGTTGAGTCTTCAGTATCAAACAACCTCCCTTTTATTGATTCCATCCCAATGTCATCATCATCATCAACCACTTTCACTGATTCTAACTCAATGTCTTTATCAACATTTGGTGAAAAGGCATTAGGTTTATTATCAATAACTGTGCTATTGGCCAAAGTAGAAGTAGACTCTATCTTTTTTTTCTTGATGGGATTCCAACTATCCTTTTGTGTCTGGTTTTGGTTATTTTTAATCTTTTTGACATCAGACAAATACCTACGTAGGTTTTCAACATTTTCATCTAACTTTTCGTGTGAGGATCAGTCAGAATCATAAGCCGTTTCCAGTAGATCATTTCGCTTTCGCTTCATATTTCTCACTGTTATAGCTTCCATAGGATTATAATAAAATGGAGGTCTGGTTTTCTCTTCCTTTACCACTGTTTTATTATCCTTTCTTTCCGTTAATCTATAGTATTCATCTTCAGTGAGTATAAAATTACGTCTGGAGAATGTTAAAGGCTGACGATTCATCTTTTTATTGATGATAAAACAGATACAATAGGATTTATAATAGCATCCAAAAGATTCCCTCTACCAGTCTGAATCAAAATTTTACGCTTATCATCAACTGTCCCTCTACCACTAAGTTTATGTAGCTCCTTCTTGTAACGCTGCAACTCAATAAACTGCTCAAAATCAAGAGGAACATTACCTAATATAATATTTTTAACACTTTCTATCAATGATTGAAACAAATCTGAGTTGGCCTTTTCGACAATAGCGATTTTTCCTTTCTTACTCAGATCATCCAGAGCTAAAATCGCCGTTCTATTTCGCATCATTCGTGTTGAGAGTTTCATCTTTATCTTCTCCCTCCACCTAGCACACTTTTAAATAACCCAGGAATTATATTGCTGATGATAGGTCCTAGTAGAGCGCCTAAAAATCCTCCTTTTTGCAATACAGCTTTCTTATCATCTAACGTTGATCTTCTTACTAAAGCGCTAATATCCTTCGCGTTCCGCTGCAACTCATTATACTGAGATGATGTCAATGGTATCGATCCATTTATAATAGCTTTAGCGCATTCCATTAGAGTCATAATAAACTCCTTCTTGGCTTTGGCTATAACAGACTTTTGAATAGCGAAGGTTGCATTGTTGAGCGATAACAACACAGCTGCATTTCTTGTTAATTTTTTCTCCAAAGCTTTAGACATTATAATGCTTTCGTGTTGCGTCGTTGAATAACAAAATATGATTGAGGTGAAACGAATAGTAATTGTATTTATATCCTTTTACTTGGGTACATATAATATCATAGGGAGAACTGATGTAAAATTTCCCAATAGTCTATGTTGATCATTCGTTTGTTGAGTCGTATCTGTTCGTAAATAAGAGTATGGTTTCTTTGTTGCATCTTCAAAAGCCTCTTGTACATATTTTACTTTTGATGGAAAACATTGTCGAGCCAAATAGGAAATAGAAGAAGCATCTCTAGGGTTTTTAAATAGAAAAAAATAATGACTATTCAAGGAAATTGTACGATTTCCTTTTAAAAACAGATTCTGAACAATAAAAAACACACTTATATTCAAATGATGACTATGTTTTGTATACAAAGCATTAGCATCAGCTTTACCAGAAACTTCATCCATGAGATCATCAATTATCAGCCATCGATTTTTACCATCTCTGGGTAAACTCACTGTTATATCTATCATGCCTTCATGAAAAATCACTCCTGGTACATCATCAAAGGCTTTTTGGTAGGCTCCATAACAGTAGTGAATTTCTGTTGGTGGAGGGTGCGCTATAGTCTGACTAGCTTCAATCATTCGAAAAATCGCTTGCGTCTTTCCCGATCCAGTTGGTCCTGCGATCATTGCTGTAAAAGGAGATCGCATCCTCGGGTCATAATCTTCAGGTTTCCCATTCATCATAAAAAGATGTTCATCAATCAACAGTAGTTTCATTTATGATTCCAACAGGAGAGTTTCTCGCTTTTTGTATTTTTTCCATAGCTTCTTCATATATACTAAACTCAGTAACACCTCCAAAAGTGAAAAGTCCTACGACAAATACCAAAATCATCATAATTATCAACGCTTTACCCTTCATACTCGGTAAAACATCTATCATATCACGTGCAGTACCATCAATAGTATCAACTTCATTCATCGGTCTCATCTCAACATCATCCTCTGTCGACATCTTAACTTTCAATAACCATACAATCTTATAATGTTTCCATTTATATACAATGTTAAAACTATCAAAAAAAAATCAAATGCCATACATTCAAAAACTAGCTGCCATATGAGTTCAAATTAAGTAAAAAAATAATCAAAACTCAAATGCCACTTAAATGCCACTCAAATGCCACTCAAATGCCCCTCAAATGAAATACAATATAAACTCGGCGAATTCATCAAACGTCGTAACCTATTGTCTCAACTCCAAGGTTTGGTCCACAAAAAAACACTTGGTAGGGAGATCTGCTCATATATTACTACTTATAGCTGATTGAAACTTCAATTTAGTACCAATTTTTTTTCAATTTTGTGGAGTTGTGTTCCTTCTAAAGTTTGTGCACAACTCTTAGCAGAATCTGCCTCAGTTAAAGCTATATATTATTATAGATTAGCTACAAATAGGCCCAGCTGTAAGTTATGCTGAATAGTAGTAGTAGTTACTAGTATTCTGTAGTGGACTGAGTTGTACTAGTAACAGTATGTATAAATGTTTTATATCGATAGGAAGTGATGTTTGTTTCTTTGTTAATTTTAGCTGATGGCTAGTTACTGGCTATATAGAAACTTCAGCCATAAAAGCTTTGGTCACTTATGGGTTTAGTCATTAAAACTTCCAGTCATGAATAAAAAAATTTATGGATATGTTCAATCATAGATGTAATCAGTCATAGAGTTGAGACATAGACATAGAGACACAGATATATACTAAGAGTAGATATGTCTACTGCTGCCGTCTCCAATGAAACATTTCATTCTGCCTTTATTTGTTTTTCATCAGACACTTTTTGAGGTAAAATTGAAGTCTGGGTTTTTTTGTACTTGTACTTGTACTGTATGTTAATTCTATTGTTGTGTTTATAGGTTGTGAGAAGTATTAAAATGAGGACATCTCTGTATGACCTACACCTACATTACATATGGTGGTGACATCACTCTACAACTCTCATTCTGTTCTCAGCACCCACAGATGATATACAAACAGCAGCAATAACAAAGTATCTAGGAGCTGTAACCAAAGACAGACGCTAGACACAGTTAATAAAGAGACAGAAATCTATGGATATGACATTACCTGTAGATGTCACATGGATAGAGTAGACAACTCTGGTAGACAACAATAGTATAAACTGATGGATACAGAGATACAAGCGGATACAAACATTTCTGTACCAAGTAAAACTATACCAACAGTACAAATGTACCAACACTTATGAGGACTTTACACGAAGGTAGTTGGTGATCTAGAACTCATCAGATAACTTATAGTGATACAAAGTATCTGGTATAGACAGTTTCTCTAGGATTATCTATAAACTACAACATCAGTAGACTTATTTACACTCAACAAACTTAGCATATAGTCAGCAGATGGCTTGCTGTAGATTTTGCTGCCGATGCAGTAAGAAATACAAGATGTAAGAACAAAAAACAAAGTTTAGAAAAGATGGTTAGCGCTATAAGCTTTAGGTCTTGACTAGTTTTATGCTAGTACAGCGGCCCCCTCTAGTCTCGTCCAGCTTTCCTCCCCCCCCCCCCCCCCCCACTTCCCCCCCCCCCCCCACCCAAAATCGCCCTCCCTGTTCTACATTCCACCTGCTACCTTGCCTTGTTCCACCCCAGCCTCACTCTACCCTCTTCTTCTCCCCCTTTCCCTCCCCCCCCCCCCCCCCCCACTCAATCTGAAAGATAACACAGGCTTGCGGTATGCTGGCTCATTGCCATCAACAATGAAAAAACTAACTTGCGAAAATAGTCTCATAAAAGAATGTCGGTCTGCGCATACTGAAGAAAGCGATGTGAATCATGAAGCAACATGAATTCGCTTGCTTATGTGACACTCAAACCATCCGAAAAACAAAAGGTAGCTGTCTGCGAGTATTCCACTTACTGGAAAAAAGTTTTTGTTTTTAAAAACGAATGGCAAGTTTAAACTCCTTCCACCTTACATCGAATTGGTCAAAGAGAATGTATGTAGAGCCATTTTCATTTCTCTCAGTGTTACTGTTTAAACATCCATTCAAGTGAAATTGGAGAGAGGGAGACGCTCAAATGGCAGATGTACAGACAGACATTTTTCGCATTATTTATATCATAGTCTTTTTAATATTGTTGTATTTAGATCTTGCTAGGATAATCTTGTAACTTCTGTCTACTTCACATCTTTCACTAACGTCATTAGCGTAATTATCAATTAAGATTTGTACTCAGTAATATATAGTTCACAGAGTGAGATCGTATATAAATATGCTATTACATCATTTACCTAGTTCTGTCTTGTTTATGTCAATTCTATTTTGCTGTTTGTGTACACACACTTCAAATAATGAACGGTAATAAATGAAAACTTGAAAAATAAAGCTGAAAAAAATGATATTGTATTTACGAAGTACGCACTGACAGTTACATAATGTTCTCATTTGTTTATTATCCAATTTTATAATTAAATTCAAAATTTGAGATAATAGACAGTATTAACGATTTTATAGATGATTCTTTCAAATATTAAGCAAGTTTTGTGAGGAAAGAAATGCTTTAAAAAAGTGAAGCAAATTCCAATAGATATCAAATTACCTCACATGAATACATGCCTGCTTCTCACATGTGCAAAAAGTAATAAATTGTATCACAAATAAATCAAGAATTGCAGAGGAAAAATTATAATATAGAACACAAGACACTATGCAGTACATGTATGTTTATATATTACATCACAATGGTATCCTAGCAACAGATAACTGATTTACATAATTTTGTAGGAAAATTTAAAGTAGCACCTGATTGGTTGTTTAAACTAGTACCTGGGTTCCCAACTCAGGAAAGTTTGGTTAGCCCAATGCCCATCACTACAATACTCTGAAGCTTTTTAAAACATCGAATTTCTCAAAAACAGAGAGAATGCGATCCCAAAGCATGAAGAAAATACAGTTACTGATAGCGCTGGTTTTTTAAATATGAAATGTTTGGGTCAATGGAACCCCCACAAGAACAATATAATCATAGTTTTATGGCAATTAAAAATTGTAAAACTTCATTTAATAGCATTGGTGATTGTATGAAAGATGTAACTGTATATTGTACATGTTTTGGAATTGCTACCTCTCTGCTTTTATGAAAAACAAAGTTTGAAAAAGCTTCAGAGCTTTGTGGTTATGGGCATTAGATTGACCAAACTTTCTTGACTTTGGAACTCAGGTATTAGTTTAAACAACCAATCAGGTGTTAATCTGAAAACTCCTACAAAAATATGCAAATCAGTTCTCTGTTGCTAGGATACCATGGTGATGTCATATATAAACACAAATGTACAGTATAATGTTGTGGTCTATAATGTTGTTTGTCAGCTATCAAATATTTATTGTTTAGTATTTTTTTGTGCCCACAAATATTGTGATACAGTTTTGTAAGTTAATTAATGTATCAAATGTACATTAGTTCAGACTGGCTGGTTGTTATCTAACTAATATTTTACGATATGTTACATAATATTTATTATTGTCTGATTGTGGACTAGCAACTCCTTTATTTAAAGTGATCATTACTGGCAAGTACCTGAGATGAATGTACGTGTATATGTGTGTATGAGTAATGTATAGTAAACCCCTCGCAAGTAACAAAGGACAAAGTAATAGTATACTTATATACACCCTCACTCAGTAGAATGCACATTACTGCGTGCAAATGTCAACTGAATAATAACAACATCGATGACAGAGATAGCAAGTAGACAAATAACAAAACGATGCTAATATTATATAAATAAGACACAACATGCAAAAACTACCACAAAGATCTAAAAGTCATAATATTAGTAGCTGCTGTAACATTTGCTACTTGTGCTTAGCTCTCGTATTGCTAACTGCATTGGCAGCAGAGTCTACAGCAAGTCATTCGCTGACTATATGCTAAGTTTGTGGTGTTGTAGTTTATAGACAATCCTAGAGAAACTGTCTATACCAGATACTTTGTATCACTATAAGTTATCTGATGAGTTCTAGATCATCAACTACCTCCATGTAAAGTCCTCATAAGTGTTGGTACATTTGTACAATGGTCGGAGTTGGGTTGGGGGTTGAAAGAAATGAGATTTAACAAGAAGGAAAACATACTACTATTGGAATGACCTTGACAACCCTGGAATAAGTTCCTTCTATGATACAAACAATAATCTGAAAATTTACTCCAGAAAAAGTCCACATTAGGTGCTGATAACATATAATATATTGTTTTGAGGTTCGGTGGAGGTGTTCTCTAGTAGAGGGAAACTGGTGTATGGTGTGTATGGTGGCATTGTTAAAGCAGTTGCCATGCATCTACACTTCCTAGAGAGAACCTCAAAGTATGATTCGTTTTCTTCTAAGATTAATCTTCAAAGTAAAATGACATAGTATTGATTATATAACAAACAAGATGATGTAATACTTGTACAAGTTAAGCTGGTATATTGCTAGAAGTTATGACCGCTCAACAGATATCTGTGCACTCACTCGTAATAACCAAAAATTAACAAAAAAAATTAACCATACAAATGCAGCTGCTGCCAAAAATTGAGCAAACTTTTTTTTATAAAAAAGACAACTCACACTTAGAAAGCAAATATTTTTGGCCGAAACTTGTGTGACATCTGAGACTTTCAGAAGTACGTACCAATGCATCATGTATTGATCAATATTGTTGCTGATTAATTTTTTACATAATCAGATGAAAAGTTACTGCCATTTGTGGAAGCAAAATTAAAACAAATTTAAATATTCAATAATGCTTTCACTTAGCCAAAAGGAGAGTCTCTGATACGATGTGTGGCTAGCAAAATAAATGTTAGCCTAATGTATAAGTTACAGTAGCTCTTTATGAGTGAGTGAGACTTCATTCACTAAAGATACTATCTATAGAACTAAGCATTTGTAACATGCGGTACATTCTCCTGCAAATGAGCAGGCAACTCCTAAAACATTCAACTACTAACAAGTATATACACATATGTAACATGGTGGACATCAGTAGGACAGTATTGATGTAGACTGAGATGAATGTGTGACTCTTCAACTATAGCTACAAACACTTTAGTCTCACCCAGAAGTCTCTAACTACTCACAAGTCTAACCTTGGGTTGCGAACCGAGTGAGATGCAGCAGTAAATGGTAGACAAAAACCTGATTGTGATCGCTTGCTCAATGTCTTCCTCCAACACCTACAATAATACTTTAGAGTGTTCAGTCAACCAAGGTGTATTACTTGTAATGTTACTTCTACAGCTTGCATTGTCTGCTAGCTAGTGCTATCACTACTGTTACCACTGCAATTACCACCACTCCTACCGCCACCCCAAAACAGGAGCAGCAGTAGCCGCAGCAGCAGTAGTAGTAGCAGTAGCAACAACAGCAGCAGTAGTAGCAGTAGCAACAGCAGCAGTAGTAGCAGTAGCAACAGCAGCAGTAGTAGCAGTAGTAGCAGCAGCAGCAGCAGCAGTAGCAGCAGCAGCAGTATCAGCAGCAGTAGCAGTAGTAGTAGTAGCAGCAGTAGTAGCAGCAGCAGCAGTAGCAGCAGTAGTAGCAGCAGCAGCAGCAGCAGCAGCAGCAGTAGTAGTAGTAGTAGCAGCAGCAGATAATCCAACAAAATTATTATTCAGTTTTTTGTCCGGGACTTTATTTCATGTTGATGGCACGTACAGCCTCCAAAGATCTAATACACATTACTCCAGTCAGTTACGCTGGATAACGGGTTGATCTATGTCGAGAGACAAACAGTTACTATTTTCGGCAGTCCACCATTGGAATGAGAGGCCGAACTGATTGGGTCCTCTTAGCCTATTGCCAGCTGACTGCAGTCAAGATGGTTGTTACACTACTGTACCATTTACCAACAAAAGGGGGGGGGGTGGGTACCCAACCTGAACTTTATTGATAACCATCACAATATTTACAAAAACTGGTTATTGAGATTGAATAATAGAACAAAGAAAACGGATGAAAACGGGCCACACCCAATGTCACTCGTCACGCTTGAGCAATTATAACAATAAAATAAAATAGAATAAAATATAATAGAGATTAGGTAAGTTTATGAGAGTATACAGTTACTAAGAGTGTTGGAGTCCACCACCTTATCACAAAAAAAAATTTGTACAACATACTACAGCGGCATGGGATTCTGTGTGCAATAACCAAACCATGGAATACAGTCTACAGAGCCATACTAACACTGCAAACTACAGCGGCATGGTGCTCTGTGTGCAATGACCAAACCATGGAATACAGTCTACAGAGCTAAGCCATGCTCACACTGTACACTACAGCAAGATTCTAACTCGCTTGTTGTGAAATTTGTACTAGCCGTAAATCTGTCTGTTATTTTCCATTCCAAAATCTACAAAATAAAACAAAATGGTTTCTTCATGTTTTTAGTATCAACTCAATGAATCATAGACGTATAACCACAGTACAACATATATTATACATGTTGTACTGTAGTATATACTTACTTGTATAACTCATAGCCAAGCACGGCAGTTCCTACTACTATATATCCTATTTTAATGTATTTGCTCCAGTTTGTTGGTATCGGCTCATCGGATTGCTCCATACTGTCGCACATCGTTGGCACTGCAGACCAAACAAAGCACTCATAGCAAATGGGCTTTCTTATTCATTTGATTTATTCTTATATAATATAGCGCCCACAAACTGATCACGAAATATGACGTCACACGTCAAAAGCATCGATATAAATATTTGTACCACCTATTTTTTTTCAGTTTCCAAATATTCGGGAATTACTAAATTTTTAATAACTTGGGACCACACACTGCTAGAAACAAAATTTTAAAAGGGTTTAATATGATACACTTTGCCGAACGAGATTAACCAATCACTGCACTTCTTACATATCTGTAGTTTTGGGAAAAATTGTCTGGAAATGACGTTGTAAACGTGACTTTTCCCAGTGCGCCGATGGACCATATGATTTTAGTTTATGTTATATCACTGGCCTGTCTTATTACCGACCTGTTGATATACTATTTGTTGTAGATCCTTTACATCTGGAGGTAGGAAAATAGATTTAATAATTTCCTTGCCAAAAAAAAACGTAATTTTTTTTTAATATATCTTATCATGAAGCAATTAGTAACTAACAGCAAATTAATTACGCTCGCTTGGTCTTGCGTCACGGATTTCACTCTAATGTATCAATAATGAGGCGTAAAACTAACCGCAATGCGAACATGAAACAAAGTAATTTTTTGCTGAGAGGGTCATTTTTATAACTCATTTTCTCAGTAACTATCAATGAGAGACAAAGAAGTTTACTACTATTGTGACTGCAAGATATGATTCTACGCCATGATATGTTTTTTAACGTCCCAAGGCTGATTTGAAAATTGCACTTGTGCTAGCTATATAATAAATAATATATTATTTAAGAATCTCACTCTAAGTTTTTATAATTTTGCTAGTATCAACTTCATTAAATGTAATAACCTGCCATACACTGTACCAGTGCCATCATTAATTATAACTGACTGTGGCTGTATCAATAAAACTTATTATACTCTGTATGGGGGGCCACCATACTTATTAGTATATGTATTTTATACTTACTGATTATAGAGTGATAATTTCGTGTGAGTTCCTGTGTAAAACAAACAATGTTCTAATTAAACATATTATTATTACTGTAAACCTACTGTATTATACACCAATGACTGCTATGTAAGGCTATATACTTACAAACTGTTGAATCCGCTAAATCTAACTTTTGCTGTCAAGCTCTCTCGCAACTGAAGTGAGCTTTGTGATGTCATCAGTTTATGAGAAACTATTTTCTACGTTGTTATGTGTTATGTTGTTAGTAGTTGTATGATAGTCAGTACACAGTAGTACTAGTTACTACACAGCAGTACTAGTTACTACACAGTAGTACTAGTCACTACACAGTAGTACTATTCACTACACTGTATTATTAGTCACTACACTGTATTATTAGTCACTACACAGTAGTACTAGTCACTACACAATAGTACTAGTCACTACACAGTAGTACTAGTCACTACACAGTAGTACTAGTTACTACACAGTAGTACTAGTCACATTAGTACTAGTCACTACACAATAGTACTAGTCACTACACAGTAGTACTAGTCACTACTCAGTAGTACTAGTCACTACTCAGTAGTACTAGTCACTACACAGTAGTACTAGTCACTACACAATAGTACTAGTCACTACACAGTAGTACTAGTTACTAAGCATTAGTACTAGTTACTACACAGTAGTACTAGTTACTACACAGCAGTACTAGTTACTACACAGTAGTACTAGTCACTACACAGTAGTACTATTCACTACACTGTATTATTAGTCACTACACTGTATTATTAGTCACTACACAGTAGTACTAGTTACTACACAGTAGTACTAGTCACAGTAGTACTAGTCACTACACAATAGTACTAGTCACTACACAGTAGTACTAGTCACTACTCAGTAGTACTAGTCACTACTCAGTAGTACTAGTCACTACACAATAGTACTAGTCACTACACAGTAGTACTAGTTACTAAGCATTAGTACTAGTTACTACACAATAGTACTAGTCATTACACAGTAGTACTAGTCATTACACAGTAGTACTAGTCACAGTAGTACTAGTCACTACACAGTAGTACCAGTCACTTCCCAATAGTTCTAGTCACTACACAATAGTACTGGTCACTATACAGTAGCACTAGTCACTACACAGTAGTACTAGTCACTACACAATAGTACTAGTCACTACACAATAGTACTAGTCACTACACAATAGTACTAGTCACTACACAGTAGTACTAGTCACTACACAGTAGTACTAGTCACTACACAGTAGTACTAGTCACTACACAATAGTACTAGTCACTACACAGTAGTACTAGTCACTACACAGTAGTACTAGTTACTACACAGTAGTACTAGTCACTACACAGTAGTACTAGTCACTACACAGTAGTACTATTCACTACACTGTATTATTAGTCACTACACTGTATTATTAGTCACTACACAGTAGTACTAGTCACTACACAATAGTACTAGTCACTACACAGTAGTACTAGTCACTACACAGTAGTACTAGTTACTACACAGTAGTACTAGTCACATTAGTACTAGTCACTACACAATAGTACTAGTCACTACACAGTAGTACTAGTCACTACTCAGTAGTACTAGTCACTACTCAGTAGTACTAGTCACTACACAGTAGTACTAGTCACTACACAATAGTACTAGTCACTACACAGTAGTACTAGTTACTAAGCATTAGTACTAGTTACTACACAGTAGTACTAGTTACTACACAGCAGTACTAGTTACTACACAGTAGTACTAGTCACTACACAGTAGTACTATTCACTACACTGTATTATTAGTCACTACACTGTATTATTAGTCACTACACAGTAGTACTAGTTACTACACAGTAGTACTAGTCACAGTAGTACTAGTCACTACACAATAGTACTAGTCACTACACAGTAGTACTAGTCACTACTCAGTAGTACTAGTCACTACTCAGTAGTACTAGTCACTACACAATAGTACTAGTCACTACACAGTAGTACTAGTTACTAAGCATTAGTACTAGTTACTACACAATAGTACTAGTCATTACACAGTAGTACTAGTCATTACACAGTAGTACTAGTCACAGTAGTACTAGTCACTACACAGTAGTACCAGTCACTTCCCAATAGTTCTAGTCACTACACAATAGTACTGGTCACTATACAGTAGCACTAGTCACTACACAGTAGTACTAGTCACTACACAATAGTACTAGTCACTACACAATAGTAATAGTCACTACACAATAGTACTAGTCACTACACAGTAGTACTAGTCACTACACAGTAGTACTAGTCACTACACAGTAGTACTAGTCACTACACAATAGTACTAGTCACTACACAGTAGTACTAGTCACTACACAGTAGTACTAGTTACTACACAGTAGTACTAGTCACTACACAGTAGTACTAGTCACTACACAGTAGTACTAGTCACTACACAGTAGTACTAGTCACTACACAGTAGTACTAGTCACTACACAATAGTACTAGTCACTACACAGTAGTACTAGTCACTACACAATAGTACTAGTTACTACACATTAGTACTGGTCACTACACAGTAGTTTTAGTTTGCAGCTTTGGTCAGTATAAATAATTTGTAAACACTAGCTTGTTTTTATTACGTAATAATAAATAAGTAATAAGTTGTTCTATAAGAAATTGAGAAACAAAAAATAAAATACAAAGATCCAAGTATGAGATGGTATTTGTAACCAGAGCACTGATTTCAAACAAACAAGAGATAAAAACAACAAACAACCTCAACAGAGAAGGTACAGACTTCCCACATTCAAGTTCGGCTTTTTTCATATAATAAATAGGTTTGTTTGTGCAACTGTTTCATTGCTAGGCAGGCTTGTAGGTGTACCTTTTGGTGATTTGCTGCTAGGTAGACATAGTCCACAAAGATGTTAGAGTTGAAGGATTAGGTGAAAAGATGGTGTGGTGGAATTACATGCTTAGTGTTAGGGTATTGGATTGCCCAATTAAAACATGGTAAGTACCTTACCTACAGAAATCCCATTAACAAAGATTGGTTCTTGACTGTGGACCTGAATGTCAAGCGATATCGCTTAATGCTTTCCCTGTGCTTTGAGTATCCACCCGTCTAATCTCTATATTACCAAGTATCTTTGTTCTATTTTGTAATATTCTTTAATCAATTTAATTACAAACAATTTATTGTTTCAGTCTATCATTATTGGTAAGATCTTATATTTAGTTCGTACTTCTATTTGATATAATAATAAAAAGGTGGAATGAATTTTCATTTCTCTACCAAAAATGCACATGAGTTTAAATAGAATTTAATAAAGTAATCTATTCAACCCAAGAGGCAGCTGAACAAAGAAAAAGATGTAAGTTGGAAAGTTTTGTTTCAATTTAAGCAAACCATTTTTTTATTTTGAAATAAAACGTTGAATGGTTACATATATTTATTGAATTAAATTGATAAATTGATAAAAATAAATAACAGCGAAGAGCATTGAGAAATATTTTGAACAAATAACTGGTGAAAAATACAGATCAACTCATACTAAATCACAGCCATAACACAATCTGGGATGACAATCGTGATTCAACTACAGTCTTTAAAACGCTATTAATTGTTTGGGTTTATCTACTCCTTCAATTGGAGTGTAGAGTGTGGGCAAATGAACTCACTCATGTAATACTAAGTAATGTGATTTTATGACTAAAGTCAAACAATAAAATGCAAAATATAAACATAAAAAACTAGTCTGTAGATATGAGAAGTTCCAATACATGCAACAGAATAATGATACCCAGAATGCAATAAAATAGTAGCTAATAAATATGACAACAATATGCCAACAGAGCACTACATACACATAGACATTTCTTTCCATCAGTAATAAAAATGGAACTGATAGATTTGTTTGGTGTCTAGTGTCAATCGCTCAACTGATAATCACTCCATACAGAAGCTAATACAAATATTTACAATAATGTTTTGTGTGATTGACATTTTGGAAAAGATTGATTTACTATTGATGAGTTTGTGTGACTGGTCAGCTGATGAATGTATCAAGCGTCAGCAAGTGACAACAGGTGTCAGCAAGTGACAGCAAGTGACAACAAGTGACAACAAGTGTCAGCAAGTGACAGGTGGTTGATTACTCATAAACAGTCACGGTTAAGTTACCATCTTCCTCTGAAGTGATATTCACATCAGATCTCATCTGGTAAGTCTCCTCTGGATGCTCTCCACTCATCTGGATCTCCTCCATTAGCTCCTGGAAGAGTTGCTGTAACACAAGTCAATGATATGCTAGTAAAATAAGTTAGCTATAAATATAAGCGCACAAAAAAATTTATTCATTTTCTGACATGAAACTGTTTTCCATCAAATATTTAATCTTAGGACACTTCTCATCACTGATTCTCAAACTTTCAAATACAATACTGAGCTTTGCTCGATTATATTTCATCTCTTTTTCTATCAGTGTATTCAAATTTTTTTTGAAAATTAAAAGTTCTTTAGTTTCATAAATTTTTTCCAGTAATTGGAATAATTAGAATTACACTCATTGCACATGCAAACACAATCCATCACAGCTGATGCTCTTGTACTATCAGTATTCATTAGCAAAGGAGAGAAAACTGTAGAACATTCCATCATGCAATGAGAGGTCAGATAAATACAATAGAATGGGGGACAAATCAAAATAATTTTACCTCTTCCTCAAAGCCAGTAATAAAATCAGAGTGATGGGTGTGATCGACTACAGGGAGAAAGGGCACAGAGGTTACACTTATTTCATTAGTAAAAACTTTGCCAACCAGCAATACGAGACCAGGTATAGCAGATATATCATAGTACTAGATGAATTACGCAATATAGCAGAGAAATTTCACAAAGAGGTAGCAAGGTAGAGTATAATGGTGGATACCTTCTGAAGTAGTACAGGTTGGTCCAAGCCATCCATGCTTACAATCACATTCTCCTGTGATGTTGTCACAGTCGGCTCCATTCTCACAGTGACAGGTAAACTTACAGTCTAGGCCATACTTGCCTTCGTCACAGGCTGCACAAAATTAGCATAGATAGGGTACAGTACAACACGGACATGGTTTGGTTACAATACTGAGTTCATTTGACATAGATGTCTAATAGAACATTGCATTAATTGCATCTAAAGTTTCATGTTTATGATTTCACAAACCAAAACTACGAAGAAATTAATAGTAAGCGAACCTTGATCACACTGCTCTCCTGTAGTTCCAGGTGGACAATGACATTTACCGGTGAGACTGTCACATTTAACACCCTCTGGGCAGAAGCAAGGCATGTTACACATATGCCCATACTGCCCCTCTATACATTCTACAAGTATATTACAGGTTGTTAGTACGTAGCCTGAGGTGCCCTTGGCTGTAAAACATCAGCCCCACAGATTTCCTTGAGGCTGGTACAGATGTGCAGGTGAATGAATCACATTCTACAAGGACTGTAGTAGAATGAAAGCAATAACTATTACCCTGGCAAAGGGTAATGCACAGTATACTGACCCTGGGTGCTATCTCGGGCCAGCATCAATATGGCCATCATAGCCTTCCAACTAAAGATAGCCCAAGGACTTTCTGCAGCATGACTCATGACATTACCATAAACAGTCATGAATATTGAATTCCAGGCTGCCCAGAGACCAGAAGGACAGGCTTGAAGCCACTGAGTTGATACACAGCTTTTGATTTAGCCATTTGCCACCAGGTTCTCTATCATTTAACTGTATGCGTGAGTAGTAATATATGAGCAGATCTCCCTACCAAGTGTTTTTTTGTGGATCTAACCTTGGGGTTGAGGCAATGGGTTATGGCGTTGAATGAATTCGCCGAGTTTATATTGTATTTTACTTGAGAGGCATTTGAGTGGCATTTGAGTGGCATTTAAGTGGCATTTGAGTTTTGATTATTTTTTTACTTGATTTGAACTTATATGACATATAGATTTTGAATGTATGGTATTCAAGTTTTGATAATTTTTTTACATAACTATATACATACTTGAGAGAAAGAAAGAGATAGAGGAGAGAGAGGGAGGAGAGAGGGAGAGAGAGAGGAGAGAGAGATTTTTTAGTTTTCTATACATTCATGTATATATGGTTAATTATGTACGTATTTATGGGTATATTTATATCTACATAGAGAGAGGAGATATATCTACATTGAATAAATATATTGATCAAAAATGAAACATTATATGATTATATACCTGATTACATAATAAGTAGGGAAAATCTTCCTATATAATATAGCTAGAGTCAGTAAATACTAAGTTATACAAAGCAATACAACTTGTAATGACAATCAATGCATTCATACATACATACATATGGTATCTTGAGAGAGAAAGAGAGAGAGGAGAGAGAAATCTTTTAGTTTTCTAGCAATTAATGTATATATGGTCAATTATGTGCATATTTATGGGTATATTTATATCTACATAGAGAGAGAGAAGAGAGGAGTTATATCTAAATTGAATTAATACATTGATTAAAAATGAATCATTATATGATTATATACATTTATTACATAATAAGTAAGGAAAATCTCCCCATATAATATAGCTAGAGTCAGTAAATACTAAGTAATACAAAGCACTACAACTTGTAATAAATACAAAGTAGTAACAGTTAATGCATAGTTTGTTCTTTTACAATGATGTCTTTGATGTAGTGATGTTATATCTTAGGAAGGAAGACTTCTGTTCTATGTGCTTTTAATTTCGTAATGAACTAAAATAAAAAAGTTATGCATTAGTATAGAATGATTAAGCGAAAATGTAAAATAATTACATGAATTTGAATTATAGTTCTAGTTACATTGGATAGTTTACATTATTAGAAAAGGGAAATAACTCACCAAGTTACATTGTTCAACTTGTTCTTTCTTGAGCATTATTTTCACCAAGTGTTTTTGATTCTCTTTCATCTATCTAAAACAATTACCATGAAAATGTATATATTCAGCATTTTGTTGTAAAAAATACACTAATTACATCAAAAAAGTCCTTTTTTCACCTAGAAAATGTATATGTTCAGCATTTTTGTTGTAAAAAAATACACTATTTACACCAAAAAAGTCCTTTTTTTCCCCTGAAAAATGTATATATTCAGCATTTTGTTGTAAAAAATACACTAATTTCACCAAAAAAGTCCTTTTTTCACTTGTAAAATGTATATATTCAGCATTTTGTTTAATTTATGGTAAAAATTAGTAAAACTCACCTATAGTGATATGATAGCCTTGAGTTATAGATTAGCTTCTTGAGCTCTTGTTCTGGACAGTTTTCTTTTTCAGCATCATCGAAGTAGAATCCATGTAGTTTGAGTCTTCATTGGTTTGGTATCATCTAAGAAGGAGAGAAAGTAATGTTGTCTAACATTGAGTCTTCATTGGTTTGCTATCATCTTATCTTCAAAATCCATGTTATTTGAGTCTTCATTGGTTTGCCATCATCTAAGTAGGTGGTTGGTTTGGTATCATCTAAGTAGGTGGTAGATCTTGAAAGGAATTCTTGCTGTGTTGGAGAAGTATGCTGTCTTCAAAATTCATGTAGTTTGAGTCTTCATTGGTTTGATATGATCTAAGTAGGTGGTAGATCTTGAAAGGAATTCTTGCTGTGTTGAAGAAGTGTGCTGTCTTCAAAATTGATGTAGTTTGAGTCTTCATTGGTTTGGTATCATCTAAGTAGGTGGTAGATCTTGAAAGGAATTCTTGCTGTGTTGGAGAAGTATGCTGTCTTTGTCTTCAAAACTCATGTAGTTTGAGTCTTCATTGGTTTGGTATCATCTAAGTAGGTGGTAGATCTTGAAAGGAATTCTTGCTGTGTTGGAAAAGTATGCTGTCTTCAAAATTCATGTAGTTTGAGTCTTCATTGGTTTTCAAAACTCATGTAGTTTGAGTCTTCTTTGGTTTGGTATCATCTAAGTAGGTGGTAGATCTTGAAAGGAATTCTTGCTGTGTTGGAGAAGTATGCTGTCTTCAAAATTCATGTAGTTTGAGTCTTCATTGGTTTGATATCATCTAAGTAGATGGTAGATCTTGAAAGGAATTCTTGCTGTGTTGGAGAAGTGTGCTGTCTTCAAAAATTGATGTAGTTTGAGTCTTCATTGGTTTGGCATCATCTAAGTAGGTGGTAGATCTTGAAAGGAATTCTTGCTGTGTTGGAGAAGTATGCTGTCTTCAAAACTCATGTAGTTTGAGTCTTCATTGGTTTGGTATCATCTAAGTAGGTGGTAGATCTTGAAAGGAATTCTTGCTGTGTTGGAGAAGTATGCTGTCTTCAAAATTCATGTAGTTTGAGTCTTCATTGGTTTTCAAAACTCATGTAGTTTGAGTCTTCATTGGTTTGGTATCATCTAAGTAGGTGGTAGATCTTGAAAGGAATTCTTGCTGTGTTGGAGAAGTGTGCTGTCTTCAAAAATTGATGTAGTTTGAGTCTTCATTGGTTTGGCATCATCTAAGTAGGTGGTAGATCTTGACTAAGTAGGTGGTAGATCTTGAAAGGAATTCTTGCTGTGTTGGAGAAGTATGCTGTCTTCAAAATTCATGTAGTTTGAGTCTTCATTGGTTTTCAAAACTCATGTAGTTTGAGTCTTCATTGGTTTGGTATCATCTAAGTAGGTGGTAGATCTTGAAAGGAATTCTTGCTGTGTTGGAGAAGTGTGCTGTCTTCAAAAATTGATGTAGTTTGAGTCTTCATTGGTTTGGCATCATCTAAGTAGGTGGTAGATCTTGAAAGGAATTCTTGCTGTGTTGGAGAAGTATGCTGTCTTCAAAACTCATGTAGTTTGAGTCTTCATTGGTTTGGTATCATCTAAGTAGGTGGTAGATCTTGAAAGGAATTCTTGCTGTGTTGGAGAAGTATGCTGTCTTCAAAATTCATGTAGTTTGAGTCTCCATTGGTTTTCAAAACTCATGTAGTTTGAGTCTTCATTGGTTTGGTATCATCTAAGTAGGTGGTAGATCTTGAAAGGAATTCTTGCTGTGTTGGAGAAGTGTGCTGTCTTCAAAAATTGATGTAGTTTGAGTCTTCATTGGTTTGGCATCATCTAAGTAGGTGGTAGATCTTGAAAGGAATTCTTGCTGTGTTGGAGAAGTATGCTGTCTTCAAAACTCATGTAGTTTGAGTCTTCATTGGTTTGGTATCATCTAAGTAGGTGGTAGATCTTGAAAGGAATTCTTGCTGTGTTGGAGAAGTATGCTGTCTTCAAAATTCATGTAGTTTGAGTTTTCATTGGTTTTCAAAACTCATGTAGTTTGAGTCTTCATTGGTTTGGTATCATCTAAGTAGGTGGTAGATCTTGAAAGGAATTCTTGCTGTGTTGGAGAAGTATGCTGTCTTCAAAATTCATGTAGTTTGAGTCTTCATTGGTTTGATATCATCTAAGTAGGCGGTAGATCTTGAAAGGAATTCTTGCTGTGTTGGAGAAGTATGCTGTCTTTAAAATTCATGTAGTTTGAGTCTTCATTGGTTTTCAAAACTCATGTAGTTTGAGTCTTCATTGGTTTGGTATCATCTAAGTAGGTGGTAGATCTTGAAAGGAATTCTTGCTGTGTTGGAGAAGTATGCTGTCTTCAAAATTCATGTAGTTTGAGTCTTCAATGGTTTTCAAAACTCATGTAGTTTGAGTCTTCATTGGTTTGGTATCATCTAAGTAGGTGGTAGATCTTGAAAGAAATTCTTGCTGTGTTGGAGAAGTGTGCTGTTGGTAGATCTTGACCAGATGTTTTATAGTCTTTGCTACTGATGCATTTCGTCTCAAACAAGAATCCAAAGTACACATTGTGTCTACAAAATACAATTTAAAAATAAATAATTAGAGCTTTCTACTAGTGTTAAATAATTAGTGATAATTTTTTACCTTATCACCACTTAGAGCCAGATGATTTAATTAACTAAAGACAAATAATTATTTTAGCATTTCTTACCTTGATGCTGGATGGTCTCCTAGTAGCTGTAGTAGATGATACTTCTCCGCTTGTCGTTGAAGAACTGGATGCTTTCTGTGTGAAAACAGTGGCTCTTAAATAGCTAAAGTTGCACTGATTAAACCCTATGAATCAGCAATTTTCCCAATGCTTTCGCGGGAATAAATAAATTATTTTCACGCGAATGGAAACCGTTGCTTTCGCGGGAATAAACATTTTATTTTCACGCGAATACAAACCGTTTCTTTCGCGGGAATAAATAATTTATTTTCACGCGAATGGAAACTGTTGCTTTCGCGGGAATAGATAGTTTATTTTCACGCGAATACAAACCGTTTCTTTCGCGGGAATAAATAATTTATTTTCACGCGAATAGAAACTGTTGCTTTCGCGGGAATAGATAGTTTATTTTCACGCGAATACAAACCGTTTCTTTCGCGGGAATAAATAATTTATTTTCACGCGAATGGAAACTGTTGCTTTCGCGGGAATAGATAGTTTATTTTCACGCGAATACAAACTGTTTCTTTCGCGGGAATAAATAATTTATTTTCACGCGAATAGAAACTGTTGCTTTCGCGGGAATAGATAGTTTATTTTCACGCGAATACAAACCGTTTCTTTCGCGGGAATAAATAATTTATTTTCACGCGAATGGAAACTGTTGCTTTCGCGGGAATAGATAGTTTATTTTCACGCGAATACAAACCGTTTCTTTCGCGGGAATAAATAATTTATTTTCACGCGAATACAAACCGTTTCTTTCGCGGGAATAAATAATTTATTTTCACGCGAATAGAAACCATTTCTTTCGCGGGAATAAATAATTTATTTTCACGCGAATAGAAACTGTTGCTTTCGCGGGAATAGATAGTTTATTTTCACGCGAATACAAACCGTTTCTTTCGCGGGAATAAATAATTTATTTTCACGCGAATAGAAACTGTTGCTTTCGCGGGAATAGATAGTTTATTTTCACGCGAATACAAACCGTTTCTTTCGCGGGAATAAATAATTTATTTTCACGCGAATGGAAACCGTTGCTTTCGCGGGAATAAACAGTTTTTATTCCCGCGAAAGCATTGGAAAAAATGCTGATTCATAGGGTTTAATCAGTGCAACTTTAGCTATTTAAGAGCCACTGTTTTCACATAGAAAGCATCCAGTTCTTCAACAGCAAGCGGAGAAGCATCATCTACTACAGCTACTAGGAGAGCATCAAGGTAAGAAACACTGAAATAATTATTTGTCTTTAGTTAATTGAATCATCTGGCTCTAAGCGGTGATAAGGTAAAAAACAATCAATAATAATTTAACACTAGTAGAAAGCTCTAATTATTTATTTTTAAAATAAATAATAAAAACTTGTGAAAATGAACTGGTAACATTACGTCGACTGAAATAATGCCTAAAACGTCTCGCATAAATTTTGGTCTGACCAAAAATGGACTGAAAACCTTTACCTTTAGAGCGAGTAAAAAATTATCGTAACTTGCTATAGCGAATATTCTAAGAAATGTTTGTTTTTTCCGTTGCTAACTTAACGTAAATATTTGTAACGGATGTCACATGATCTCAATCGGTTTTTGCCAACTGAATCACTTAGTTACTCGTAAACATCTGATACTTGCTTGATCTTTTGGTTGATAACAGCAATGTCCCAATTTGGTTTATCGTAAATATTTCAAAAACGGATATCGCGTGATTTCTGTTAGTTTTTTCTACTGAATCGCTTAGTTACTCGTAAACATTTGAAAATCGCTTGATTTTTTCGTTGATAAAACCTGTCGCAAGTATCTATTAACAAATATTACCGTGATTTCGATCAGTTTTCCTTACTAGATTACTTAGTTACTCATCAACATTTCATAATCGCTTTCATTAATAGTCGTTGCAAAGCAATGTTGTATTTGAAAAATATTACTACGATTCCAATCAATTTCCATACTGAATTACTTATACCATATGAGTTCGAATTATGTAAAAAAAACTAGCAATACTTAAATACCATACATTCATAATGTTTTCTATTGTAGTTATTTCCCAAATACTGTAAATTTTAACCATCTAGAGGTCTATTTTGACAATTTTCCAAGATATTTTATAGTATTCAATATACTTATTATGTAAATAACTAAAAGAAATATTTATGCTCAAGCCCCCTCTCTCTCCTCTCTCCTCCCTCCTCTACCAAATACTCCTCTCTCCTCTCTTGCAGTTATTTCCCAAATACTGTAAATTTTAACCATCTAGAGAGCTAATTTGGTGATTTTCCAACATATTTTATAGCATTTAATATACTTATTATGTAATAAATGTATATTATGCAATGTAAATGTAAATATATCCATAAATATGTACATAATTATCCATATATACATGAATGTATAGAAAACTAAAAAGTCTCTCTCCTCTCTCTCTCCTCTCTCTTCTCTCCTCTCTCATCTCTCCTCTCCCCTCTCCCCTCTCTCCTCTCTCTCTCTCAAGTAACCATATGAATTCGAATTATGTAAAAAAATTATCAAACTGTAAATTTTAACTATCTAGAGGTCTAATTTGACAATTTTCCAAGATATTTTATAGTATTCAATATACTTATTATGTAAATAACTAAAATTAAATGTAGATATATCTCCTCTCTCCTCTCTCCTCTCTCTATGTAGATATAAATATAGCCATAAATATGTACATAATTAACCATATATACATGAATGTATAGAAAACTAAAAAAATCTCTCTCCTCTCTCTCTCCTCTCTCTCTTTCTCTCAAGATACCATATGTATGTATGTATGCATTGATTGTCATTACAAGTTGTAGTGCTTTGTATTACTTAGTATTTACTGACTCTAGCTATATTATATAGGAAGATTTTCCCTACTTATTATGTAATCAATGTATATAATCATATAATGTTCCATTTTTGATCAATATATTTATTCAATGTAGATAAAACTCCTCTCTCCTCATACCTCTCTCTCTTCTCTCTCCTCTCTCTCAAGATGCCATATGAGTTCGAATTATGTAAAAAAATTATCAAAACTTAAATGACATACATTCAAAATCTAGCTGCCATATGAGTTCAAATTAAGTAAAAAAATAATCAAAACTCAAATGCCACTTAAATGCCATTCAAATGCCACTCAAATGCCCCTCAAGTAAAATACAATATAAACTCGGCGAATTCATCCAACGTCGTAACCCATTGTCTCAACTCCAAGATTTAATCCACAAAAAAACACTTGGTAGGGAGATCTGCTCATATATTACTACTTGCGTGTATTCCCATTGGTAGTTATACTTAACTTGTATTGTGATTTTTTGACATGCTTTATTGTTGTTTATTAACGGGCTGCATGTAAACTAGGGCTATGGTTTCCTGTGGTTTAGCCAACAAAAAGCTGAGCATTTGCTGCTCATTTTTTTTATTGGTGCGCACTCTGTAAATTGCTCTGGTTGACTACCTCACTTTGAGCGTATCTCTAATAGATTTGCTGTAGAACTAGTGTGCTGTGCTGGCAACCTAGGAGCTTGCAGACAGCACCTGTATTTTAGAGGACAAATATTCGGGTGTTAAAGCCCAATTTAGAAAATGCACTCATATTTGAGTGCATACTTGGTCAAAAATATATTACCAAACTGTCAAAAACCCTCTTCCATTTTTATCAAATAATTACTTAAACCCAAAGTTCCAACAATCCAATTTTCACAATCAACAGAGCAAACAACAAACCACCCAGTGGTAAGAATGTGTATGACACTATTTGGCAGCAAGACTTTCGACTTTTTAAAAAAGAAAACGTTATTTGCGTAAACAATACTTATATATCAAAACAAAAGACCAGTGGGCGTGCAATGGTTAGTTTATAGCAATATTGGACCTAAAATCTAAGACTAGATTGTGCAAGCAGGAATAAAAGTGGAACAATTCTTCACTATTTAATGTTTCTCAAGTTAATTTCTCCATTCAACATTTTGTAGGCTAATTTTTTCAAAGATATTAATAACTTACTGTAAGATTTTGCTGTGATAAAGTGTGAAGTAATGTAATAAAGCTTTTAGTGGTATTGCAGGTACAAATATAACTTACCAGATTCACACCTATCTCCCATGTATCCAGGGCTACAGACACACTGTCCAGTCGTACTGTCACAATCTGCTCCATTTAGACAATCACACTGACGAATGCACTTGTTGCCAAAGAAACCTTTAGGGCACTCTGAATGAGATATTACAAGTGTCGCACAACAACATGATAAATGGTAAAATTTTAGAAATGAAATTGGTTTGTACGCTTGTTCTTCTCAATACAATATTAAACAAATGTTTTAAGCAGCTGAGAAACACCATTGTTTACTTACCCATCTCACAGTTTTGACCAATCCAACCTGCTGTGCACTGGCAGCAACCGTCGAATCTGTCACAACTACCTCCATTCTTACATAGACAAACATGTGAACAATTGTGTCCATATGTACCGGGTGGGCAAGGCTGGTCACAACCCTCTCCAGTCCATCCAGGTCCACAACTACACATCCCAGTTACTGCATTGCAGATTGCTCCATTCATACACTGACAGGTGTTGTTACAGTTTTGTCCGAATGTGCCATCCAAACACTCTACAGAGAGGGGAGTACTCATATATTTCTGTAGCAAAAGTTTCTACGGTTCTTTTGAATAGATTAACTAAAATACTATATATAGAGATTTAGTTCAACACTTAAGCCCTGACAACTTCCTGAGAATAATCAACCAAATGTACAAAATAGCTACTAAGCACTGACTCAAAACGTGATACAAATGTCAAAGCTGGGTTAGTTATCTCACCTCTGTCACAGCGTTGTCCATTCCAGCCAGGTTCACACTTACACTGCCCTGTCTCATGGTCACAGATCCCGTGTTTGCAATCACATACAAATGCACAGCGAGCACCTACAGAGTCAAGGTCACACATTATAAAAATACTAAGGCCATCTAATTTAAAGTGACCTTTTCCAAAATGGAAACATTTCGAATGACGAAAAACACATTTGCTGACTTAAAATAACTTGAGTTGCTTTGAACTAAAAAATATTTAACAAAGGCTGAGAGTTTATTATTAAAATTTAAGAAAGGTTACAACCAAGGCTGGGGGTGTTGATAAATGCCCATCTTTGCTAATGGTGGTGCAACGGTGAAGCTAACCAACAGACTATCAATCACCCAGCAAGAGTTTAAGGCTCGGTAAGAATACATACCGTAATATCCAGTAGGGCATGTTCTCTCACAGTTCTCTCCTATATATCCATCCCTACATTCACATTTGCCTGACACAGAGTCACAGAATGCATCATTCTCACATGTGCAATTGAAGCTACATGAGGGTCCGTACCTGCCCTTGCGACACACTACAACAAGTGACAACTGAATGCAGGTACATCTAAATAAACACTCACTAAGAATGCTGTAAAACAAAAGATTTCAGTTGTCATCACTGACCTTTAGCACAACCTTGACCTCGCTTGCCAGGCCTACAGATACATTCGCCTGTTACATGGTCGCAAGTTTGTTTGTCTGCCTCACACCCATCACACCGACCTCTACACTGTGGACCAAATGTATCCTCTGGACACGGCTCTGAACATGAGTCCCCTACAAATATTTTTTTTACAGTTTTAAAAAAACAAAACTTACTAAACAGTTGATAAACAGTCGGCGCAATCAGCCACCTGCACTCACCTGTCCAGCCTGCCGTACAAGAGCACGCTCCAGTCACATGATGACAAGGTTGTCCCTGGGCACATGTACACACCTCCCTACACTTGTCACCAAAGTATCCACTCCTACATGCTGTAATCGTTTATGTGAAATTACAACCAAAAAATCAAAGTGTTCAAAACATATTAATGATAATTAACTGAAAACCAAATTTTAGCTAAATAAGCTCTAAACCAAGTTGTAATTAGACTGAGCTGACACTTCAAGCTTTAGAATAAATTAGAATACTAACGTTTATCGCATCTCTTGCCCCTCCAGCCGGGTCTGCATATACATTCACCAGAGATGTGGTCACAGCTAGCACCATTTTGACAGGTACACTCATTCTCACAACCTTTTCCATAGTAACCTGGCAGGCATATCTCACTACATGCTCTCCCCTGCCATCCTTGTTCACATGAGCATGAGCCAGTAAACCTGTTATAACATGCGAAAGAAAAAAGTGGCATACCAGTTTGAAATTACATATTGTCGGTTCTCAGTATTATACATACAAGATAATTTTATGGAGAAAACACTGAAATAATGAAGATAAAGTTCATGCAGTTCAATTCAAAACATGTGTTGACAACAACTAAACAAAATACTGTCAATATTACATGTAGAAATGCTGTTAGAGTTGAAATCTCAGTAGCATTGATCTGATTAGAAAGAGTGTTGAAACCCTTAGAGCACCTATCGGTTCAAATTTGACCACAAAGTTCTATTTCTCAGTTTCAAATATAGCTGCGAGCACCTGCACTAACCTGTCACAAAACCCATTCTGACACTGACAGTGGTACTGACAGTTTGGTCCCCAAGTACCAGATGGACAGGGTACTTCACAAGTAGCACCAAACCACCCAGCAGGGCAGTCACAAACTCCAACTATCTGGTCACAAACTCCTTCGTGCAAACACTGACACTTCTGTGCACAGTTGGGTCCATAGTATCTGCAAAGATAAGCATTAGCATATGTCAGCATTTCATATTTTCTCATGAGACTAATATGCCCATTAACTATTTCTATTGTAATACAACCTTGCCAGTTCCATAGCTCACGTGATAAGCAGTAACACAATGTTATTTGTTGGCAGTACTGACAATTACAATCTAAAAGTTTAAAATAATCATTGGTGTGCATAAAGTAAGAAACGAGGCAGAAAGCACAACAACCTCACTCACCCGTCGGAGCATGGCTCATCACATCGAGCTCCCTTCCACCCTGACAAGCAGTAACAGTTGCCCCACTGGGGGTCGCAGGTGGCTTCATTAGCACACTGACATGTGGAATTACAGTTTGGTCCATAAGTCTGTGCTGGGCATGGCACGAGACAACCGGGGCCTGACCAGCCAGCTGTGCAGGAACACTCACCAGAAACTGGGTTACATCTTGCACCGTTGCCTATAGTAAAATTTATAATTAATTAAATAATAAATAAACATTCTTTTATCACAAACTTAAATAATTCCGTAGTTTTAACCTCACTTTCACTTTGAAATAGCAAAAATAAATTATTTTACCCACATCAAATCATGGTGAATCAAGGAACAATGCAAATAATAATAATCGATAATTATATCACTCCCATGTACAATAAATAAATCATCACATTTGGTGTCCCGAGGCTACAACTACTGTGTGTCACTCTAACTCTAATGAATCAATGCAAACAACAAAAGAGAAGACAACACACATCCATTTTACTAACTGTAGCTACTAGAGCCAGCTACTTCATTGGTTGAAGGAAACAAGTCTAAAATAGCAAAGAGACTTGCATTAATAAAAAACATCAGCTTCAAGTAATTGGTAAAAATCTCAGTTTGCTTTAGCTTCTCACAAATCATAACATATGTAGACAGTAGTTTCTACCCTTGCCCCTGCATTAAGGCTTAGACTGAGACAGTTATGAACAATTGTGCAGTTTACTTGGAGCTAAATCTAGTGAATGTAATGTATAACATACCACAGAGACAACGCTCTCGGCAGTCCAGGCCGTAGAATCCACTTGGACACGGTTTATCACAGATAATGCCTCTCCATCCCTCGGAGCAAGTGCAAGTCCCGCTGACGTGATCACAGGCAGCACCATTCTCACACTCACATTTATTTTCACATCCTGGCCCGTAAAATCCTTTGGAGCATTCTACAATAATAGTAAATTTATAAAAGCAATTACGTGCATTTTATAATTAGGAGAGTAAAAAGTTATTATATTTACAGTACTAAATAATTTTGTTCTTTAATCAACACAATCAAAAATTATAACGCTATTGTAATTTTGACTATAATAAATGTTTTTTCTATTTTTGATTACACACAAGACCAAATTTTTTCCGCATACTTTGTTTGCAGAATTCTCCCTTCCATCCAGAGGCACAAACGCATTCACCAGTAGCTGCATCACACTCAGCTGAGTTCTTACACAAGCAGTGGTTGATACAATCCACGCCCCACAAACCTGGTGCACATTTCTGGTCACACTTAGCTCCTGTATATCTACAGATGAGTACAATGTAGTAATAGAGCTGATTCATTGTTTAGATCAGTCATACAGACTATTTCTTCAATAGTTGAAGTGAACAACAGTGTTTGGATTTTATGTGAGTAGTAATATATGAGCAGATCTCCCTACCAAGTGTTTTTTTGTGGGGTTATTATCTGGGGTGAATGCAATGGGTTACGACGTTGGATGAATTCGCCGAGTTTATATTGTATTTTACTTGAGGGGCATTTGAGTGGCATTTGAGTGGCATTTAAGTGGCATTTGAGTTTTGGATTATTTTCTACTTAACTTGAACTCATATGGCATATAGATTTTGAATGTATGGCATTTAAGTTTTGATAATTTTTTTACATAACTCAAACACATATGATATTTTGAGAGAGGGAGAGAGAGGAGAGCGAGATTTTTTAGTTTTCTATACATTCATGTATATATGGTTAATTATGTATGTATTTATTAGTATATTTATATCTACATAGAGAGAGGAGATATATCTACATTAAATAAATATATTGATCAAAAATGAAACATTATATGATTATATACCTGATTACATAATAAGTAGGGAAAATCTTCCTATATAATATAGCTAGAGTCAGTAAATACTAAGTTATACAAAGCAATACAACTTGTAATGACAATCAATGCATTCATAAAATATGTTGGAAAATCACCAAATTAGACCTCTAGATGGTTAAAATCTACAGTATTTGGGAAATAACTGCAAGAGAGGAGAGAGGAGTATTTGGTAGAGGAGAGAGTATCTTGAGAGAAAGGAGAGATGAAAAGAGGAAGGAGGAGAGAGGGAGAGGGGAGAGGGGAGAGGAGAGAGGAGAGAACAGAGAGGAGAGAGAGAGGAGAGAGAGGAGAGAGACTTTTTAGTTTTCTATACATACATGTATATATGGATAATTATGTACATATTTATGACTATATTTACATTTACATTGTATAATATACATTAATTACATAATAAGTATATAAAATGCTATAAAATATGTTGGAAAATCACCAAATTAGTCCTCTAGATGGTTAAAATCTACAGTATTTGGGAAATAACTGCAAGAGAGGAGAGAGGAGTATTTGGTAGAGGAGAGAGTATCTTGAGAGAGAGAGGAGAGATGAAAAGAGGAGAGAGGAGAGAGGAGATATATCTACATTGAATAAATACAGTGACTAAAAATGAAATAATATGTGAATATATACATTTATTGTGTAATAAGTAGGGAAAATGTCATATAATATAGCTAGAGTTGGTGTATATTAAATAATACAAAACACTACAACTTGTAATGACAATCAATGCATAAACTTTTACTAAAAAAAATATCTTGAAAACCTTCAGACATGTTCTCAAATGGAGAAAATGGATGAAGTTAGATATTCATCTATTTGTATACATCTACAAAAAAGAGGTATTTGGTGAAATATTCTTTCATATCATTCAATTTTCATTAATTTTTTTGCGAAAAGAAATCATTCTCTAAATGGTTAAATTTCATATAATTGTACAAATTTACAAAAAACCAGACTATTTGGTAAAATATTCTTTCACTTCATTAAATTTTCTCTCTAAATGATTAAATTTCATATATTTGTACAAATTTACAAAAAAACCGGGTATTTGGTGTATCTTAAAAAATCCTCAATCTAGGTTTGGTAACACGTCTGACATCATACCAAAGAACACTTTTATCTTTCGGTTTTCCCTTTCTACCCAAATATACAACGTTAAACGGAGGGGGGTAATTATCACAGCTGAAGTTTTTAGCTATTTCAACTGGACAAAAAAGTACTTTAGGCTCGAGTTCATTTATATCTGAAAGATCATGGTAGCAAACTTGAGAATATCTACACTTCTCCTTACTTGATGGATGTATCACATCAGTCACTCGTATAATGCTTGGGATAGGAAGATCTTCAAATGTTTTGCAAACCGGAACTTTTGGTGAGTCAATCACTTGAGAACCTTCAGACTTTTCTAATTCCCTAGCTCTCCTTTTGTTGAGATATTCAACTGTTAAATGAGCTATCGGTTTTGGAGCAGTTTTCTTTCTCTTAGGAGTTGTTTTGCTGTTTTTAATTCGATTCTCTGTTGGATATAGATCTGTACAAAGGAGCTCTTCAGAAAGATCATCCATAACACTCTAAAAATAAAAGGGTAATATTTGCATGAGTGGCTAAGAGTGTATTTATTAGTTAGAGTATCTTATATATGTATATATGAATTTATGACAAAAGCTAGAGTATCTTATATATATATATATATGTGTTTGTATTTATGACAAAAGTAGTTAAGACCATAGAGTTATGATAGATTGAGAATGTGCTTAGTAAACTATTGGGATGTGGAGACAGACAACAAAGGATGTGTTAAAATATATATATATGTATTTACTTAATATCATACTACTTTTAACATCTCAATTGGTAAGAAAGAAAATATAATAGGTTGAACAAAATATTGTGAAATACTAAAATTACTTTACTAGTGCTCGGACAAACACACAATTTTGTTAAATTCAAAGTCTGCGATCTTACAAAGAAATAGCTAAAACATTATTAGCATAAAATTATCTAATAAAGATAAATTACCTAGGAGTGATTTCTAGTTGAGGTTCCATTTTTTTAATAATAAACAATTAAAACCACTTGGACAAACAGACAGTTTTGTCAATGACACAGCTTGCGTTCTTGCAAGCGAATAGCTTAGACACTGTGTGTATAAAATTATCAAGTAAAGTTAAAATTATGTCTAGAGGTGAAAGTGGAGGTCAACTCTGTATCGCAACTAGTTGAGCTTTTCTACGAGTGTTAGATATTTATTTATTATTTATTTTAAAAATAAATAATTAGAGCTTTCTACTAGTGTTAAAGAATTATTGATTCTTTTTTACCTTATCATCACTTAGAGCCAGATGATTTAATTAACAGAAGACAAATAATTATTTTAGCATTTCTTACCTTGATGCTCTCCTAGTAGCTGTAGTAGATGATGCTTCTCCGCTTGCTGTTGAAGAACTGGATGCTTTCTATGTGAAAACAGTGGTTCTTAAATAGCTAAAGTTGCGCTGATCAAACCCTATGAATCAGCATTTTTTCCAATGCTTTCGCGGGAATAAAAACTGTTTGCTTCCCGCGAAAGCAACGGTTTCCATTCGCGTGAAAATAAATTATTTATTCCCGCGAAAGCAACGGTTTCTATTCGCGTGAAAATAAACTATTTATTCCCGCGAAAGCAACGGTTTCTATTCGCGTGAAAATAAACTATTTATTCCCGCGAAAGCAACAGTTTCCATTCGCGTGAAAATAAATTATTTATTCCCGCGAAAGCATTGGTTTGTATTCGCGTGAAAATAAAATGTTTATTCCCGCGAAAGCAACAGTTTCCATTCGCGTGAAAATAAATTATTTACTCCCGCGAAAGCAACAGTTTCCATTCGCGTGAAAATAAACTATTTACTCCCGCGAAAGCAACAGTTTCTATTCGCGTGAAAATAAATTATTTATTCCCGCGAAAGCAACGGTTTCCATTCGCGTGAAAATAATTTATTTTTTCAGCAACAATTTCTATTCGCGTGAAAAAAACTATTTATTCCCGCGAAAGCAACAGTTTCCATTCGCGTGAAAATAAATTATTTTTCCCGCGAAAGCAACAGTTTCTATTCGCGTGAAAAAAACTATTTATTCCCGCGAAAGCAACAGTTTCCATTCGCGTGAAAATAAATTATTTATTCCCGCGAAAGCAACAGTTTCCATTCGCGTGAAAATAAATTATTTATTCCCGCGAAAGCATTGGTTTGTATTCGCGTGAAAATAAAATGTTTGTTCCCGCGAAAATATTGCTTTGTATTCGCGTGAAAATAAATTATTCATTCCCGCGAAAGCAACAGTTTCCATTCGCGTGAAAATAAATTATTTATTCCCGCGAAAACATTGGTTTGTATTCGCGTGAAAATAAATTATTCATTCCCGCGGAAGCAACGGTTTCCATTCGCGTGAAAATAAATTATTTATTCCCGCGAAAGCATTGGTTTGTATTCGCGTGAAAATAAAATGTTTATTCCCGCGAAAGCAACAGTTTCCATTCGCGTGAAAATAAAATGTTTATTCCCGCGAAAACATTGGTTTGTATTCGCGTGAAAATAAATTATTCATTCCCGCGAAAGCAACGGTTTGTATACGCACGAAAATAAAATGTTTATTCCCGCGAAAGCATTGGTTTGTATTCGCGTGAAAATAAAATGTTTATTCCCGCGAAAGCAGCGGGTTCCATTCGCGTGAAAATAAATTATTTATTCCCGCGAAAGCATTGGTGTTCTTCCGTAAAAACAACGTTTCATTACTTTAACCTTATGATAAATGGTGTGATTTCAGCTATATAAGAAGCACTGTTTTTACACAGAAAGCAGTCACTTCGACATTAGCAACTGAAGGAGCAAGATCTACTACAACATCATCTACTACAACTGCTAGAGGGAATTTCTGTTTGGAGGTAAGTCAACTTGATGTACTATTTGGAGTATAAATTTAATTTTTTATCGATTTAGATACTAACAGCAGTATGATATTTAGTAAATATATCTTCAAATTGGTTTTTGAAAAAGAAAATCAAAAAATCATAACAAGGATTCTTACTTTATTTTTTAGAATGTCGACACAAGTCAATACAAAACAACTGAAGAATAAAGAACCAAAACCTTCACAAGACAAGAAGGTGATTGATGACAATGTTCTTCTTCAGCGTACTATGATCCCCTTTCAAAGCGCCAGTCTGAATACTCTGGCTACTCTCATCATCAAAAGCGCCTCTCTGTTAAGTACTCTATCTCCAGCTTCCAGAAGAAACATTGAAAACATCGTCAAAGTTGAAGATTTACCAATTCCTACAGTTATGCAGGTGTTAACCGTCGAGCTCCATGATGAAACGAACTGCACCATCATCTACAACTATAAAAAGGATGGAAAGATAGTTAGAGTGAAGAGCACTATTCCATCAGCAGCAGGATTACTTGTTAATGAAGCTTCGCAAATAAGACCACTGGTTTTGATCTACATGGGTGTTGAAAAGACTGGAAAAGCAATTTTTCGTGCCGCTACAGAAACAGGAACTACTTTGAGGTGTAAGAATGCGTTTGATGTACTACCAGAAAAAAGTATGAGGCAAATCAATGCTTATTTCGAGGTAGCTCATCTTCAGGATTTCCCAACAGATAGTGTCATATGTTTCCAAAACCCTGAAGTGATAACAAAATCTGACAGACGATGGAATGGGAATGAAGAGAGTCTTCTAGTTCAATACAGAAGTGTTGTAGATGAAGAATTACTGATCGGAGATATGCGCATTCCTCATCAAATAGCTTCTGCTGTGACATCGGAAAGATGTGGAGTTATTCTGTTCAAAGGCCTGAGTCGAAACGCAGACAATTCAATTTTTTACAACATCAGTGTACTCGCTGCTCATCAAGCCTTCGTCCAAGCCTCGGAACTGACTGATAATCTAAAATCTGAGGATTTTCTCAACCTCTTCGATGATGCTGAAAAAGAAGACTGTGGAGAACAAACTCTTGAGAAGTTGATCTATAACTCACGGGATTCATATCACTATAGGTAAGTTTTATTAATTTTTACCATAATTTAAAAAAGATGTTTTGTGAAAAGTTTGTGTATTCTTACAATGAAAAATCACTTAATTTCTCTTTTTCATGTAAATAACAACAGTAAAACGATTTATCACGTAAATGATCAATTTGTGAACGTTTTTGTATATTTCGGATTAAAAAAAGATTTTTTTGTGTCATTAGTGCAGTTTATTTTTACATAAAAGTTGAAAAAATAACAAAAGGTTATAATTATTTCACGAAAGTGTTTAATTTTTCACGAAAATGTTTAATTTTTCACAAAAATGTTTAATTTTTCCCAAAAATGTTTAATTTTTCACAAAAATGTTTAATTTTTCACAAAAATGTTTAATTTTTCACAAAAATGTTTAATTTTTCACAAAAATGTCTAATTTTTCACAAAAATGTTTAATTTTTCACAAAAATGTTTAATTTTTTACAAAAATGTTTAATTTTTCTCAAAAATGTTTAATTTTTCACAAAAATGTTTAATTTTTCACAAAAATGTTTAATTTTTCACAAAAATGTTTAATTTTTCACAAAAATGTTTAGTTTTTCACAAAAATGTTTAATTTTTCACATAAATGACCAACTCATAAACGGTTTTTGTAAAACATTTTTAAAATTATATATATTTTGGTTTAAAAAAAGGATTTTTTGTGTCATCAGTGAATTTTTTTTACATAAAAGTTGAAAAAACAACAAAAGGTTATAATTATTTCACATTAATTTTTAATCATGCTATACTAACACATCACTTTTTATTTTAGTCCATTATATCGTAAAAAGAAAACAGAATAAAGAACTTTCCCTGAAAAAATAATGAGCTGAATGATGTAACTCAGTGAGTTATTTTCCTGTTATATATAATGTAAACTATCTAATGTAGCTAAGAGTAAAATTCAAATTCGGTAAAATTTATTTATATAATGAATAACTTTTGTATTTTAGTCAATTATTGGATCACAGAGAATACGGAATACAAGAGTTCCTCCCTGAGTCTAATAATATGCCAGAAGAATATCAAAAAAGATATTGTTCAAGAAAAGCGCTTTGTAACCATTGATATCGTAAGCTATAGTAGTTTGTATTACAGAAAATTTACTATAAAACAGTTTTATGAATGTAAAAACTAGATATGGTATTTTCTATTACAATTATTTACTTGTAAATTTTATTCATCTAGAGAGGTAATTTGGTGATTTTTTGACAGTTTTTTAAAAAAGTTAAAAAGTACAAAAAAATTAAAAAATATCGAAAACTATATATTTCAATGATTATTTTTTAAAAAGTTCAAAAAAATGTAATAAAGCTCTGTTTTGAAACATAAAAAATTTAAAAGGATTGTGTAGGATAAAATTCTCACTCAAAAAATTATTGAAAATTGAATGAAATAAAAGAATATTTTCCCAAATACCAAAGTTTTGTATAAAAGGATGCTGTAGGATAAAATCCTTGCTCAAAAAAATAATGAAAATTGATTGGAATAAAAGAATATTTTACCAAATACCGCATTTTTCTTGTAAATAATAGTAGACATTTCTGAAATATTGATGGTGAAATTTACTGTAAAATGGTTTCAAGTGTGACAAAAACTAAATATGATGTTTTCATTGAAATGTTTATTTTCAAAAGATTCATATAATAACATTGAATCAATTAGTCATGATTGGAATAAAAGAATATTTTACCAAATACCGCATTTTTCTTGTAAATAATAGTAGATATTTCTGAAATATTGATGGTGAAATTTACTGTAAAATGGTTTCAAGTGTGTCAAAAACTAAATATGATGTTTTCATTGAAATGTTTATTTTCAAAAGATTCATATAATAACATTGAATCAATTAGTCAAATTTAACACTCAAATTTGTTATTATCAAGTATGCTTAATGTTTTTATTGCAAATAATTCTCAAATATTGTAAATTTTGACTATCTAGAGGTGTAATTTGTTGATTTTGATGTGTTTTTTCTTTGAAAAAAGACTATGTAATACCACATACTTCAGTTCTAATTCGTTTGAACAATTTCATGGGAGACAAAGAATAAAAAATTACATTGATTTAGTTTTCCGAATTGAAGTTGCTATCGAAAATGGTTTTGTTCTTGAATGGGTAAATCCGTAACCCCCTCATCATCATGACAGAAGTTTTGCATTTTGAAAAAACAATTTTTTTTCTTTAAAAAAAAAATGATTACGTAATACTACATACTTCAGTTCTTGAAGTCGCCATCGAAAATGGTTTTTGTTCTTGAATGGTAAATCCATAACCTCCTCATCATCATGACAAAAGCTTTCTGATGATTGCATTTTGAAAAACAATTTACATTGATTTTAGTTTTCAGAATTGAAATTGCCATCGAAAATGGTTTGTTCTTGAATGGGTAAATCCATAGCCTTCTCATCATGTCTAAGTTTTCTACCCCAATACTCCAACTTCTCAGAGATAGAGATTGTTTTTATTTAAAAAAATATCAAAAGAAAATGTGGGATAAAACCCTCACTCAAGAAAACTAATTTTGTATGATAGGTTGATTACCTAACAATAAAAAAATACTGAATAATGCATATTTAAGCAAGTATTGAAAAAAATTAATGAAAATTGAATAGAATAAAAGAATATTTTACCAAATACCCTGTTTTTTTGTAAAGATATACAAAGAGATAAATTTTTCCTATTTAGAGGATAAGTTCTTTTTTTACGGAAAAATAATGAAATGAAAGAATCTTTTACCAAATGCCCTGTTTTTTTTGTAACCATTTAGAGAAAAAATTTAATGAAATGAAAAAATCTTTTACCAAATAGTCTGGTTTTTTTTGTAAATTTGTACAATTAGATGAAATTTAACCATTTAGAGAATGATTTCTTTTTTGCAAAAGAATTAATGAAAATTGAATGAAATGAAAGAATATTTCACCAAATACCTCTTTTTTGTCAAAGAAAGGTGTAGAATAAAGAGCTCACTCAAAAAATTGATTTCAATACAATGGACTACTGAATTTATATATCATTTTCAATCAGATATATGTAGATACATACAAGTGGATGAAAATCTCTCATCATCCGCTTTTTCATTTGACATGATATTGGAACTATTTCAAGCTCACAATAGAAATGAAAAAATCTTTTACCAAATAGTCTGGTTTTTTTTGTAAATTTGTACAATTAGATGAAATTTAACCATTTAGAGAATGATTTCTTTTTGCAAAAAAATTAATGAAAATTGAATGAAATGAAAGAATATTTCACCAAATACCTCTTTTTTGTCAAAGAAAGGTGTAGAATAAAGAGCTCACTCAAAAAATTGATTTCAATACAATGGACTACTGAATTATTATATCATTTTCAATCAGATATATGTAGATACATACAAGCGGATGAAAATCTCTCATCATCCGCTTTTTTCATTTAACATGATATTGGAACTATTTCAAGCTCACAATATTTAATATGTTCTCTTTATGTAACCCTACTTATTATACAATAAATGTATATATTCACATATTGTTTCATTTTTAATCATTGGATTTGTTCAGTGTAGAATTATCAAAACTTAAATGCCATACATTCAAAATCTATATGCCATATAAGTTCAAAATAAGTAAAAAAATAATCAAAAACTCAAATGCCACTTAAATGCCACTCAAATGCCACTCGAATGCCCCTCAAATAAAATACAATAAAATACGATATAAACTCGGCGAATTCATCCAACGTCGTAACCCATTGCATTCACCCCAGATAATAACCCCACAAAAAAACACTTGGTAGGGAGATCTGCTCATATATTACTACTTATGTGAACTTCTGTTTTCAGGAAGTAGCTATGAAATTTTGATTAACACTTGAAATTTTTTATTTCAACACTTTACATACATTCTGCAAACAAAACTGTAAGATATTGATTTCAGAACACAAATAAATTATATAAATGAAACCAGTTTCATAACAATGAGTAAAACGAAAGCATATTAGTCGCTAACATATATCTACTCACCCTGACGCACACTGGCAGGTGCCATCTTGTTTATCGCATGTGGCCCCATTCTCACACTGACATTGGTTTAGGCATTGCTTTCCAAACCTGCATAATTAGAAAACAGGCTAAACTATGGTCACTGGCGAGATGATCTTTTCAAGAACAAAAATATTTGAAAAGGATGTTGGTTACTAATTAAAATGACTAATAGCCATTGACAACCTTAGATACACTAGTAGCAACAATGCTTTTTACTAATAGCACATGTAGTATGTGCAAAATAAATGTCGTAGATAAATCAATATTTTAAAGAAATTCTCTGCGATAGTTTATTTTTTATATCACTCAAGTATCCACTATTCTTTGCAAATTCTTTTAATCAATTAATCAATATCAATAACTGGTTTAACTGGTCATGTTAGAGCTGTAAGTCAAACTAAAAGAAAGGGAGCACAAGAACATCATTTAGTGAATCAAAAACTGATGTCGGTGAGAAGGGAAAACCTAAACAGCAGACCTCCTTGGTGGGCAAGGTTTGGAGCAGTTGACATCAAACCAACCAGGTGTACAGAGACACTCTCCGGTTGCATCATCACATAGAGCTCCATTCTGGCACAAACAGACCTCCAGACAGTTTGCACCAAACCTGTCATCCGCACAGGCTAAAATATATAGTAATTTAAGGAGTTGTCTTCTTGTGATAGAGAGGACAATTCTTTCACTATTACATTTTCTGACTAGCTAAACAGTAGCATAGTAATGTACCGGTTTTATAATAACATATTACCATAACAAGATTTAACACTAGATGTAATGGTCACGCAGGCCCAATCTAGCCTAGTATAAAGCAAACTGTAAAATGACAAAAGAATAGAGTATGATTTCTGCGTGAAGTAGACTTACATTCAGAGCATTGGTCACCTGTTCTACCTGCCATACACATGCACTTTCCTGTCTCAGGGTCACATGGACTGCCATTACATACACATTTCTTTTCACAGCCAATTCCATATGTGCCACTGGGACAAGCTACAAGACAGCGCATGTGAAATGTGATAGGTGAGTTTCTGTTTTTAGCGAAAAAAAATTTCTTGCTTATCTGCGTTGATGTGAGAAAAATTCATCAATAATTTTGGCATGATTCAACAGCCCGAGCCACATTTCCCATGATGTAATATGCAATTTAATTTAATATGTAGGGATTAAATATAATTTTTTATATGCATCATTAATAACTTAAAGATAAATAATTGCATTACCAGGGTTTCTCAACAGATCAAAAGTATAATATACAACAAGACTCTATGGAAAGTAAACAAAATGATTAAAAATAAAAAAACATACAAATACAACAATTTAACTCAAAATATTAATTTTTGTGATGGTTTATCAAAAAACAATCAGATATTATCCAACATCATACATTCCATTACACAAAACAAATATTGGATAATTTAAAACATCAAAAGCAATGACCACTTACTCCTAAACACTGAAATAAACAGTAAAATATAAGTTACATGCACAAAAATATGCTTTTCATAGTTGCAGTTAAATACATATAATTAGTTAACGCATATAATTATGGTCTCTGGATGCAGACATGCCATTATGCACAGACTTGGCCAGGTAACATGAACAATTCAACATTTAAGTGCTACGTGTTATCCCCTACTTACCAACAAACAGAATGAATCTCAGTAAATGCATTTTTCCTATACATCTTGATACTTTAATTACTTTGCTTTGCTTGCATTTTATACCCTTGCCAAATTTTTACTTGATGAGTGCATGGAATATGCACAAAACTATATAATAATAAAGTGTTTTACGACATCATACCAACAGCTTTCTGTTTATAATTAGTTTACCAGTATTCTAAACTTTATCCTATCATTGCTAGTGATACTGAGCACGTAGTTTGTCAGCTTGTGAATATGATTCTTTAAATCATTGAGATGAAACAGCCCCCCCCCCCCCCCCCATCAGTCTTAAAAACCTTCTCCGCACACAAACTGGTATGTAAATAAAACAAATAAAATGCTACCTGCAGCACATGCCAATGTTTACTTACGCTGGTCACATTTCTCAGCAGTCCAACCTGCCGGGCAGTCTCTATGGCATTTACCAGTCACAGTGTCACATGTCATTCCTGTCTCACAAGAGCACCTGTTCTCACATGAAGGGCCCCATGCACCTTTTTCGCAAGGTTCATTACATTGAGTACCTTGTAAACCCGCCTTGCATAAACAAGCTCCAGTTGTCACATTGCATCCAACGGCATAGTTCTCTACGCAGTTGCACCTTTAAAACATGCATCATGAAAATCACTCCAAGTGTACAGTATTCTACCAAACTTACTTATTAAAGTAGCACAAAGTTACTTGGAGAGCTTGAATATTACCAATTTATGAAACCGAATAAACTTTAGTGAGGGTTATATAATACCATGAAGAATTGTTGTTGATGTCTTCATTAACTTATTTTAACAGCTTTCACACGGGCTTGTATCAACTCTTTCAAATAGAAAAGATAGTCAAGGCTGGATCACACTGGAATCATTTAGCATGGACTTCGCTTTTATTTTCCGCTGGTCAAAAATGTATTAATGCTCAAAATATCAAACATGTTTGATATTTCTCCGGCAGAGAACACACTGATTTGTTAATAGAACTTTTGCAACAGCAAGCAAGCTTTTTTATTTTCGCATTTTCAAGGAGTAGAGATTAAGAATCATATAATGATAATAATAATAAATAATTTTGTGACACCGAAATTAACGAATTTAGACAAAGACCTTGTATATAATTTATCCACTACAGATTATAAGGGAGTAGAACTATCTACTTTCTGTGAGTAGATAACTCTGACTACAATCGCTAGCTGCGCTTAGTGTGCTTTTACAATATAAGTACTAACAGTTGTAACATATGATATATATTGTATGATTACTCACTCCTCTCGACAGTTTGGTCCCCAGGTGTTTGCTGGGCACTGCTGCTCACAAGAAGCACCAAAGTAACCAGCGGGACATTGACAGAACCCAAAGGTTCTATCACAAAAGCCTGTGGGGCAAGCTGTTGGGCAATCCTTGTCACATTGTGGCCCATAGTAACCTGGCCGGCAGCCATCCTCACATTGGCTACCTTTAACCCCGGGCGGACAAATACAATCTCCAGTTATGTGATGACAGCTTCCCCCATTCTGGCATGAGCAAATCTCATTACACCCTTCACCATAGAACCCCTTGAATAAACAAGTTTACAATGAAACTATTTGACACCTCTGGTGAAACCATTGGGAGTTGTCTACTACATAAATTGAGGAAGCAACTCCTATCTGTATCCACAAAACTTAGTTTATCTGGGCTGGGAAAAAAGACATATCCTTGCTGTCTTATTTAATTAAGTCATGTGATACATATGTGAAACAAAATACACTTTTTGGCATTAGCATGAAAAATTTCAATACATCTGAGCCAACCATGAGAGGAAGACCTGTTTTAAAATGAAGTATACATAGTGAAAAATTTTATAGATTGGCAAACCATACTCTCCAAATACTATAAAACATATCTATTTGTGACAAGATTAAGCTGAATATATGAACAATACCTGTTCACAAGGCAGTTCACATATAGTTCCTCTCCAACCATCTGTACACTCACAACTTCTAGAGTATTGACCACATCTAGATCCATGCAGGCAATTGTCACAAGTGTATTGGCAATCGTCTCCAAATGTACCAGAGAAACAAGCTAAAAACACAATACAACTTTTAAACTCTGCAGAACTTGTTTATTTCATGTTTGTGATTAATAATTCATATCTGGGTATTTAAATCGGCCCGGTTACTTTTTTTATATAAATCAGACTTTTTGTGTAAGATGTGGTAAAATGAGAATACAAGTTCATATAAAAACTCTCCATGAAGCGTGCGGGTCAGAATGTGCATCCAGCACTTTGTTTATAAACATAATTTTGTAAACATGATATGCAACACCACTGCAAGTATTTATAACTGATAATAAACGAGAGTGTTGCGTGATAAGATATCAACATCAAAATGATAGACTCTGTTCCAAGCAAAGCAAATGCACAACAAGTCATTTTTCTCAGGTTTACAACACAGACATAGATGGGTTGCTTTAAAACTGATTTACAATTGAGCAATGTTAGTGAAAGTGTTTAATGAATAAGATGAGCCAATCATGACATCTAGAGCCGGAATTTTGGAAAGGCCAAGGTCAATAGTTGTCAATAGGTTTGTCAATAGAGCTATGCATGACACGTGATTAAGACAGTTCAAATGTAATCAGATATTGAGCACTACTATTAGCTACAGCAACAGATTAATTTATGAATAAGCAATGTTAGAAAGACGTCATTGACTTTCTATGTCTATGGTCGACTTATCTAGGTATAGCGTGGATGTTTGTGAATAACTTAATCAGAAAGCGAGTACATATTCAGTGCACAACAGCCAAAAGCTTCTACAACTAATGCAAATAATTATTTATTATTAATAGAATAGCAACATTGAGTTTCTAAATGATTAATCTACAACAATCATAATTTAATCTTACAGCGATTCCATTTTATTACCTTTGCCACCCTTAGATTCTTCAATTAAAAACAAACAAAGATGTATACAAGCAAATAGTTTTAGTAAAGTAAATCGAATAATAATTATAATATCTAAAATCAAGCCAAAAGACTGTAATGTTTGTTTTCGCAGTCGAAGGCAAATAGGATAATTCTTATTTTTATATATCTGGTTACAAATATACAGCATTTTGGTAAAACACAACATAGCTTTCACTCACAGACGTTGGCATACAAGTTGTTTTCTTGGCATGCAGCTTTTATGGGTCATTAAATAAACATAAGACAACTCCCAACAAACAATGAAAGCTAGCGCTCTGTGCCACTCGAACTATCATTCCAGAAAGCGTAAGAGCAAAAAACCATCTGTGAAGTTTCACAGCGCATAATAAATAAGAAATTTATGAAAAGATAAAAGTTTTATGTATATTATATATATCATAGTCCCAGTGAACCAGTCATAACCTCAGTCTACTAGGAGTTGAAAGCTGTTGAAATTTGAGAAAAAAAAGAAATACCAGCATGAAATCACCAAAAGCACCAACGAACGGAGAAAAATAACACTGCAGACCTGTAAACTGTCCAAGTTCAAGAAAAAATATGGGTTTGGAATTCACAACTGCGCCCAATGATACTGAGATAAGAACGAAAGTACAAGGCAAGATTTTTTACAAGAGTGTAGCTAACATAACAATAATTCATATATCATTAATATGTAAAAATGATTACAAGACAAAACTACAATTTTGTGACCTCAATTGCAGCCGGATAGTGGCACAGTTGTGAGACAATTTCTCGGTTGTAGTTTACAGGTTTGAAGTGTATTGAAGACAGATTTGAGCAGTTGCATTGCAAGAAGTGCATATCATATTACAATATTGCAGTACAGTGCTGGCATATGTATTATTACCTTCTGTGTTCGGTAGGGGGGTTGTGACAGACACCCTGGTGGTTGGGGTAGTCGAGTCTGAGACAAAATATGCAACAGTCAATAGTCAAATGCTAGTGATTAGTAAAAAATCAAGTCTTTAGTATTTTGTGCGGATCAATATTAGTAGAGAATTTATTTGTTAATATGAAAACAAACAATGCAGAAATATTTTATTTTAGTTTATATGGTTGAAATACCTTTAAAAAATCAGGATACACAAAATGAGTGAGGAGTAAATAATTTACTGACATCTACTCACCAAGTATCTCTCCACCCTCTTGAAATGCAGACACACTTGTTTCTGGCACAACAGGTACCACAGATGGTGCTATTCTAATATTTATAGTTCCATCGGCAACAGTACCACTATAGTCTGGAGTAGTTGTTGGCACATACACTTCTTTAAAAACATACACAACAAATCAAACGATAGATAATATTCATTGTCTACAGCACATTACCGTAGTTGCCATTAAACAACGGGCAGAAAACTCACCACTACAGGACCTCAGATCACTTGCTAATCGGTAATTAGACTGGCACACACATTCATAGCTGCCAATTGAGTTAACGCAAATCTGCTCGCAGCCTCCCTTGTTGTCAAAACATTCATCGATATCTTCACAATTACATCCATCGCGGTTGAGGATGAATCCAGCCTTACAGCTACAAGAGTATGCCCCTGCAGTGTTTGAGCACAACTGCTCGCAACACGCTTCTCCTGTTTGGCACTCCTCAATGTCTGGAAGTAAAAGCAACAATATTATTTAGTAGTTTCGCCAGAAGTAGGATGTGTCAAATCTGCGGAAATGTTAAAGTAATGATTAAATCACTTTTCATCATTTGTTATCAAAATTTAATTAGTAAATCAACTGACTAGGGTGCTTAGACTAATAAAGTATGTTTGAAGAGTTATTAAATTTGAAAGATAGGCTATCACATATATCAAAATAGTTCAGAGTAATGAGATGAGACTCCTGTAATTTAAACTTCAACCAGAGTAGACAACTTCTACTGACCCCAAAAATAAATTTGTCTCTCACTCACCTTCACATGATCTTCCATCAGCCTGTAGCATATATCCAGTCCTACATGAGCAAATAGCACCTGCTGTTGAGTGCCGACAGATGTGGGCACAGCCACCATTGTTTGGTTGGCAGTTATCTACCACCTCCATGTCAATATCTGAAAGAAGTGTATGATTTTGTCTTTCTTTTACCTTGACTGAATGAAGCTTTATTTTTGATTATTTAGAAATATATATATCAGTTTTTAATGTACTACTTCTTCACATAAAATTGCTCATTTGGTCGCGATTGTTTTTTTATGAAGTCAATGCTGCATGAAGAGCAGGCCTAGTAGATGTTACCAACATTTCAGTGCCAGAATTTGAGGCTCATTACACCCTTTATATTCCCCCGATGTCTCAATCGTCTGAAGCCAACCTTGGCAGATCTGATTGGTAAGCCATGAACTCAAATGTTACAATTAATAAACTAAGCCAATAAAGTGTGAGCACAACAAAATGTTAAAGTGCAGAATGAGTTTACCAGAGAAACTTAGTTGGTGCAGCATTCTGTGGCTAGAAGTTACAAAAAGCTGAAATGAAAGAAGCGAGCGCATATAAATAAAGGCAGTAAAGGCAGTGTTCACAATACACAGATATTATGTGCTTGAGGATAGCCAGTGAACACTATACCGGGTTCCTCCTCTTCCTCTACCCCGTCCAATGAGGAACGGGGGTCGGGGCATTGCATGGCTCTATCATTGGAGTGTTTTAAATAAATCATTGTTTTCATGTCGTCGTCCCAACTCCAAATGTCGGTGGTGAAGAAGGCTGTGTGGACAGAGTGATATTTGTACATGCAATAAATTAACTCACTAGATGATGAGCACTTCTGCTCTTCACCGAAACCATTTCATCCCCTAGTTTTATCACTTTATCAGAATGAAAAAAGTTGAGCATTGGAATTTTTTCGCTGAAACAAAGTGATCTGCAATTTTAGATAAAGTACAAAAATTTTGCAAAAAAGTAATAATTTAATTTCCACGCAAACTTTCAGAATTATTTTAGACTTTAAAATAATGTAAAAGAGCTAGCTTTTTCATTTTTATCACTTAGAAGCTGCAAATTCTTCTTGGTGCAGCTTATAGAAGTCAGGAAAGAAATTATAAAATACAATGCTATAAATACTTACAATAGCACTGCTTGCCATCTGCTCCTAGTTGATATCCTGGGTTGCATACACATACGTATGAGCCCCTAGTGTTGACACAGGAGTGGGAACAACCGCCATTGTTTGTGCTGCATTCATCTATGTCTGCAATACAAGAGGGTAATGTGTTAAATAATTGCATGTAACACACCAGGTCAGAGAACCACAGAAGGGGATAAAATTACAGTTCATCTCAGAAATCTATTCACCGCTCCTAGCGATTCTATTTGCATCCATTTCTGTACAGGTGATTGCATAAATCTTTTTCTTTCTGTTATCATTATCATAAGTGAAGTATGATGTGTATGCTGCTCATAACTTTCGGATAACACTGTTCTATATTTTGTCCAACTTATGCTGCAGGTGAGACATCTTTTTCAAGTAATAATGATTCCTTGGTGGTACAGCGATAGCGAGTATGATGTAAATTACACTTGCTATGTACTTACCCTATTTTACTGTGGGTTTTATGTTATTCTATTACTAACGTAATTATCTCTATGCATTTCACGCTGTCACCTGATATGAAAGGGTCATAGGTCAAATTACTTGGAATCAGTATGACTCAAAACGCAACATGGTGTAAGACTGGTAGACTGGAGTAAAATATAAATAGTAGTTTGAAATTTGCATTTCTACCAAAACTTAAGACACAAAAGGGTTAATTTTAAGTAAAAAAAAAACTTCATAGAGCATGCTCATTAGTTTTGTAAATGATAAACAATGTGAAATATGTAATTATCAGATAACAGAAGTAAACAATCCATATCATGGGTTAAGGTCTAGTCCAGTAAACCAGTGATACTAGTAAAGATTTTAAGTAGTTAGTTACACTAATCATTAAATGAAAGCTGTATTACATGCATGAATAGTACAGTCACCAAGGGGTTCATCAGAAGTTGTCTGCCCACAAAGGAAGGACAAGTCCTGCCGACTTACCATGACACATTTTGTTGTCAGTCGCTAGTGTATATCCAACAAAGCACTGACACTCCGACCTTCCGTTGTCATTGACACATAGCTGGGAGCAGCCGGCATTATCCACCTTGCAAGGATCCAATTCTACAATGCCATAGTTCACACCGTGTATGTATAACTTAGATATAAATGTAGCTGATATAATGCACCAATACGAGTACATATTTACATAGACGTGCCTAGTTGGGGTATCAACTTACTGCATTTGTCTAACATCGATATTATAACATTGACGCTATAACTTGTTTGTCTATTGCATGTTTTAATACCACAGCTGATACCAATAGACAAATACTATTTATTGGTTAACCTACAGGGGTTACACAGAAGAATAAATAATTTAACTATACCAATAAATGTCGTGGAACTAGACTATACAAGCACAGCTTTTAAAAGGTGGTGATACTTTAAATATTGATGGCAATTGACCAAAACAAACCAGTCAAATGAGAGAAGTACATTGCTGACCAAATGTGTAAAGATTTATTGTTGATGTTGGCCAATGAATGGATATGTGTTGTTGCGTTGACCAATGAATGAAGAGGTACCGTTAGTGTTGAACAATGAGCAAAGATGTTTTGTTAAAGGTGACCAATCACTGACAAGTGTCAAGTCATGTTGTACATACCAGCACAAGCTTTACCACCAGGAAGTAGTTTATAGCCAGTTCTGCATCTGCAGTAGTAGTTACCATTGTATGATGTCACACATGTATGCTCACAACCACCGTTGTCGATCTCACACCCGCTCATTCCTACAGACAGGAAGTGAAAACTCACTATCGCTAGATATTAAAGGTTGCATTTGTCCACAATGCATACTGCATTTAATTGCAAACTTTTCTAAAGCACCAGTTTTATATTGCTGGGTCTTAGCTATATCGACTCGCATTCACAATTCATAACTAACTTCGGAGTTGTCTGTTCATTGTGTACATAACTATACAATACCTAAATTATAATCATTTTTACAACACTCCTAAAGGTTTAACCAGCTGAAGATAGCAACTAGTGATATGGTAGAGCATGGCCGTCTTAGAGCATGTTAAATTGTGCATGATATTTGATACATTGATACGATTTTGACCAAATAATCACATGAGTATATTTACTTCATCGAATTAAGTTTATATAATCATTCCCACATTTTCTGCAAAACAAAGCAATAATCACGGCTTTGCTATATCGCTGGGGAGTATAAATCTTATTATAGTGAACCTTTTATGAAAATCCAAGGAGAAATGTCCTCTTGATCAAACAGAAGACAAACATTTGACACAAACTGTGAACAAACTACAACACCACGCACTTAGTTATCAATTGGTAACGTGACATGTGACACTAATTAACATTAAGGCAGTTCTACTAGCTAACTATTGGTGCACATACACACACTGATTCAGAGAAGACAACACTTAAAGCTTAGATCATATAAATTAGCTACGATTGAGAGGAGCATGAGACTCTGTTTATCTCCTGTAATCTGAAGCTCTGATGAGCTGACAATTCCTTGAGGAATATATTACACTGAAGTACACGAAAGATGATACAAACAAGAATGTAAACTAGAGTACTCACTGTAACAAGTACGCCCGTCTGAGCGTAGCACTTGGCCCTGAGGACATAGACATCTGAATCCACCATAAGTGTTTTCGCAGTCATGTTGACAGTATGATGTACCCATACTACATTCATCTATGTCTGAATTAGAAGCCATAGAATGAACGATCATGGTAAAAGCAGCTCACACTGCTGCCGGGTTTCAGACCTCAAATATTGCTGTAGCTAATTAAAATGTTGATAATTGAACTATTTTAAACAATAAATGTACAGAAACTAATCTATAATTTATAGTCTATAGTTTATAACCTTGAGTTGTATCACAAATCACCTCTTAGTTCTCAAATACAGATAAAGCTTAGCATGGGAAAAAAACTAGAGGATTAGTACAAAAGAAAACACAACTCCCAGTTACCTGTGCAACGTCTTTTGTCAGCAGAAAGAGTGAACCCGGTTGGACATTTACATACAAACGAGCCAATCACATTGCAGCATTGATGGGTGCAACCACCATTACGTTCAGCACATTCATTTACATCTGGACAAATGAAGTATAATGGGCTACATGCTAGTACAGATGTCAAGGGTTGTGAAAACAATAAGGAATAGACAAAGAATAGAAGAATAATATGTATTTGCAAACATATATATGTGACCTTGACATTGAGGTTAGGGTAGGCATAATCATTTGATGAAAATGCATGTAATTTATGAAGGTTTTTGGTTACTAGGACAATGTTTTTGGTGAATCAGGCAGGAGAGTTTTTTGCTACTGCTGAAAAACTCAACATGCCTGACTGGGGTTTGAGCCTGAGACTCAACATCAACATTGTGTAGCCTAGTGGTCAGATACATTAACCGTTTCACCAATAAGGTAGACAAATGTTTTGCCTGATTGATCAAGAAAATAGTCCGTGTAGCAAAAACCTTCATATAACAAAGAACAGCCAACAAAAATATCACAAGCTGTTTTACGAACCAAATTGACAGTTAGGTCCCTCAAATCCTGGTTGACAAGAACAAGTTTGTGCATACTCTCCAACACACTGTCCTCCGTTGTGGCACTGAGAAGGGTCACATTTCCCTGCAATCAGTCGATGCACAGTTGAAAGCATAAAAAATATGACAACTGCAGTTACTGTTGTCAGTTATTACGCACATTCCTAACTTTACAGCATCCGCTTAATGGTATTGTGATAATGGGCAATAAAGCTAGATGAGGGATGCTGATCAAGCGGAGGCGCTCTATTGTCTATTAGCAATAAATCTATGAGTAATTTCACAAAACATTTTGATGTAATATGATCAGCTGGGTAGACTTAGAAATTTTTCTCATCAGTTCAATAAAGTACTATTTAATATGAACAATAACGTGGTTTCGATACAAAAATATCTGCAAGTTTCATTTAAAAATAATTTTAGCAATCTTTGTCAAAACTTAACCGTTGATGCTTCCTAATAACTAGATTTTTCATTGATTTAATTGCCCTTTTTGATAAAAAATCATATTGTAGAGAATAATTGGCTGAAAAATATTGTTATAAAATATGATAGTTGTATAAACTATTATGGTTCGCTGCAAGAAAATGATCTTTACAAATTTTTTCAGCGCTATATTCTTCTAACGAAACATTTTTAGGGTGTTTAACTGTGAATAAAAAATCAAAAAGTACAAATATATGTGTTGAGATGAAAAATCAGTGACACATCTACAAACAACATATAGAATACTAGACAAAAGGATAAGTGGCAGGTCGGAACAAGTGTTTGGCCTGAATATGAGTTAACAAAATATTCTATGTCAATTCTCACACAGAAACTTTCATTGTGGCATCAGATGATGACACCTATCTATCACTTGCTACTATGTGTCACTGTTACTAACCTTCACTGCTCATAAACAACCACGACATCTACTCAACGCATCTTCACACATTATTTGTGTATACAACTCCTCCAATTACAGAGTGTCAATCGCATACAACGCAAAAAAGTAGACAACTAACGCTTAATAACTCTTGATATCAAAACGCTCTTTTATATTATACTAGTTCATAAAGTTTTTGTAACTTAATTTTTACAAAAAAATGATTGGTATTAACACTTTTGACACATGCATCAATTAAAATACATGCAAAACAATACAATACGACACCCCTAAGTGTTGTTTGATTATTGAACCCTTTTATATGTTTTACAAAAAAATTACTAAACTACCTTAGCAAGGAATAAGTTCAAAATCGAGACTGAGTTGATTTGCTATCACCTAATATTTGTCAGAGATAATTGTTTCTGTATTAACTTTGATCGTAACCAGCTTTAGAATCAATCAAGGAAGGCGATAGATACAAAACAGGCCTCGCTAAAGGGTAGGTCATAATTTTATTTGCAGCTTGTTAAGTATCGCCAAAAGTTAAATGCTACTCCTTGTTGAATGTCATGTGCAACTTGTTATTACATTAAAGCTTCTGACAGCATTTTTGGCAAACCTTCAAAATCGTTTATCTAATAAATTTCAACAACCAAAGTTTTGTTTTTACAAACGAAACTCAAACATTTTTTTGCTGCTCACACATAACAGGTGCCCTATGAAAGATTATAACGATACCGTGAAAATGATGTTTGTTTTTTATGTATAAAACAAATCGAAACAACTGCCAAACTCTAAATCTTACCACAAAAAAACATCGAAATTGCAGCGAAAAAATTGCAGCCCTTGGTAGTTTTTTTGATGTCAAAATAAAGTGCTGAAGCAATTTAAGTTTCCAAACTCCAGCCGTGTCAAAATCTTGAATGCCTGTAGATATGTATATATTATAAATTAGCAACAAAGCCCATGTCTGTACGCCGCACACATTGCCTGACTCTTAATCAAAAGACATATAGTTGTAACATTCAAGATAATAATTATGCGATAAAAATCTAAGCTACGAACAACTGACACACTTAAATAGCATGTGTGTGTTCATGAATGACTGCGGAGATATATAAACAACTGATACTGCTTCCTCTCTGATTTCAATGCAATAAATGCAACAATGCGTGAATAACCCTATACTAACCTTTGTACCATGCAGACAGCTTAATTCGAAATTTTGATGCAAAGAAAAGGACAACAAAAAAATCTTGCATAATTCTTCAACTTTCAGCAAGTGACCATAGACTCATAGACTCAACAATTGCTCTGAAATGCCGGAGGTGTTGAAGTTTGGCACATCAATTGATTGTTGAATGTGAACTCACTACACTAGTAAACATGATTAATACGCTGAAAGTGTCTATGCTCACTTACATTACATCATTGACATGTACCTTTAGCCATGCAAAGCTGTCAATCACTTGCCATCGAATGTCTATTACCTACCCACAATTTACCACTTTATTTGATTCCACGACTAAGACTTACTGTAGAGGCACCCTGGAGATCCTCCAATTTGATTCCATCCATCACAACATTTGTATTTGGTAATATATTGTTGCTGCAGTGAGGGTTTATATGTCATGTAATAGTATGTTCTACAAGAAAAGAGAGAGGACAACTCTAAGTTACATAACACAATCCCACAATCTAAGAGAAAATTTGGATAAAAAAACATGTGAATTGTGAGCCTTAACAATTATATAACATTTGAAAGTGATGTGGGACTAGTCTGAGTAGAATTGTATTTATTTAAAAGCATACACGCTCACCAAATCTCATTTTCTATCGATCGTACATTATAAGACAGCAATAATCGCATTAACTTCTGCAGTCAACGATTAGAAAACATGGCTGATCAATACGCTAAAGTGCTCTTTACATCAAGCTGATACACCACGCTGAATTTACTTTTCTCAATACCATTAATTTTCTTAAAGTGTTAAGTTCCTATTCTTTGAATTTTCAAGTGTGGTACAACAAGCAAAGCGAACATTTTATTATTCCATCAGCATGTTTTGACCTTAGAATTAAAATACATTATTAATGCCTGACTGAGTACCAAACAAGCTTTCAAAGAGCTCGAACATTCGTAATAATTGACTGAGTTATCAACCCTTTCCATAAACGTCAACCTTCTTGCACCTGATAAAGCCATGTCGTGAGTCATTTTTGATAAAATACCAAAAATTGTTAAATTTTTAATGAATAGCAACTTGAAACAATCACTTTATTTAAAAAAATACTTGGTTTAAAAAATATCACATATTTTTTTTAAAAACCTTTTAGTTTTAGACCAAATAGTGTTAACATTGCAAATTTTCTGTAGTCAAAGTCCCAGCTGCTCAACCAGGGCAATTTGATAGCCTTAGACAAGCTAGATAAAAGGTGACAAGTCAAATACTTTTTACTACTGCCTAAAGCTACGTATTTAGCAGTAATTTTCTCTCAAATGACTGCTGACGTTACAAAATAATCAGTGCTCATTCTTTCTAACTCCTAAATAATACTAGTAATTCTCTAAGTAGATAACAAGCAAGCATGTGGTCCAATACAAATACTTGAAACAGCCTGTCTGCAAACAAATAGCCCCTAAGTTAAGGCAGTGTTTGTTTAATATACCGAGTGGAGTTGGGAAAATGTTTGCAACACGATGAGTTGAGAGGTTTCGACGCGACAAAAGTCAATGAAGGCCAAAGGAATTGTGGTATTTCAAATATGACTTTCGTACACTGGAAACATTAGTCATCGCTGGACAAGACAAAAGAACTTGACCTACTTTACAACAGTGCTGCAATTAAGTTCTTTAAAGAGTGCTAATCTACTACAATAAAATGAAGCGAGCAAACTCATTTAAACAAAGAAAATGGTTTATTTTTTTACATTCTATAGTTGCACATTTTTTATGAAAAGTTTATCAAAATAATTATGAACAAAAAATTATTTATTCATACAAATTCCTCAATGTCAGAGCTATTAAAACGTGTGTCCAACATGGTCATTTGTTGCTAACATCTATTAAATCCAAGGTCAAAGCAGCGTGACATTACATTTAGAATTGTGTTGTAGTTATCATACGCTTAATCTTTTGCCATCAAATACACCAAAAATTTCAATTTTTACACAAAATAAATGTTTTTTTTAGTTAGTGTGTTGCACCAAACAAATGTAAATGTAACGTTTTGCCTCCATCCCTGAGGTGGTATTGAGAAGCAACAAACAGAAGGCGTGTGAATGGTGGGTTATGAATGCAGGCCAGGTGTGAATATGAGCCTAAATAGTTCTTTCTATTGTTCTATGGTTGTCTCAGGGTCTATTACCAGTACCCCTTCTCACCACAAACAAATATTGAAGTTTAAACATGACAAAACAAAAAGTTAGAAGTTAAAAGCTATGGCAAACAATATGACACACTCAAAAATAATCACTAGGATATGTTTGCCGACTAAACTATGAAAGCACAAAAAAACATAGTAATATTACTACGCATTTATCTAATGTTACCAAGAAAGGGTGTAAAAAGGCATTTATAACAAAAGTGGGTTTTTTTTATCAATTAGCAACGACTTGACCTTTCAACCTTGCAAGACGTGTTCAAAAGCAAATGTTTAGATAACTCCCATTAAATAGAAAAAAATTTAAACATTTGATCAATCTGATAAAAGTTAAACTACTTTTTACATAAGTTACCAAAATGTCTCAAACACTTACTTTCGCTGGTAACCGATGCACCAATCTGACTGGGATGATCCACATTTTTTCCAGACTTTCTCCATTCTTGTAAATCTTTGTGCACATTTTTTCTGGGTTGTCACCATTGTTGCCTCTCGATATGAACAAACATTAGGCCTGCAAGTACACAGACACAGAGATGCATGACTAAAAACATCTACGAGCAAGCAATCCGTAGAGGGAGTGGCTGAATCAGCCACGCCTGTGAAGTTGCTTTCTGGCCCATGTTTTTTTCTAGCTGGAATGCTGCCAACATAACTACTAGGCTATACTGATGAGTGAAAGTTTTTTGTGCAAACCAATGCATAAGCCTAGCTTATCTATTGCCAATTAATGACAAAGAAAGCAAGGAAACACAACTCCCACATATTAGAGGAGACTCCAGTAATAATCAATAAAATTGATATTTGATGATAAAGGGAGACAAGACAATACGAAGTGAGTAATAATTGTCCATAAATCTATTTGAGAGTTGATAAATTCTTACTTATCAACTGTACTAGCTATGTTGTAAAAGATCGACCATCGCTGGCTAGAATTGAGTAATGAATACATGCTGCTAATAACTGATAAAAAGCTACAATAAAGCGCGCGGTAGAAACTTCAGCATAAGCTCTAATTATCTCAAATCTCTCGTTACACTTGACAGCTACTCAGCACAAGTGCCCTCTCGCTATACCCAATACACTGTTACAAAGCCATTTTTGAAAAAGGATCCTTGTGTTATGACATTATACAGCAAGTGATACAAACACCTATTGAAGTATTGTGTAGACTGACACAGCTGCTCGCCCCTCTCACCAGATAATAGATGCATCACTTCAACACTTTTACAATAAAACCTTTTCTATAGACTTTATTGTTACAAATTATTATTTAGCTTTGATGAATAACAAAACTATTTGTAATTGCGCTTGCATCTTGTCTCATAACTTTTATATCTGTTAATTCATTCATTAATCCTATGCTTCTTGTCTGCCATAAACTTTCCATTATACAAAGTACACCTGCGCCACTTGATCTTCTGTCAAGCACCAAGTGACTTCGCACAGCTTGTTAGAGCAAAATAATACAAACACCTGCAGAAAAGTCAAAGTTAGATTCAAATAAGCGTGTTTAAAAAAGGAACAGCTAACCCATTACTACCAGTTTTACCCAGAGGAAAGTTCACAACTAGTTTGTGTTCTTACTATTGTAAAATTACCTACTTATTATTAATGCCTTTCAGAAAAATTATTTTAGTTATTAATAAATTATCAAATGTTTTTTTTTCTAAATGCACATGCAATTTTTGAATCAAAGAATCTAACAAGTTTGCCCTTATTTCTTAAAAAAAATTAGCCGCAAAGCTTTTTGCCTTATAATAATAATAATTTTGCTTGTCTCCATTTGTTGCTCGGCACCGGTGCACACTCTGAGAAGTCTAACCACATCAGATCAAAGCGGTGCCACAGTTGTATTTGATTTCTGCAACTCAAAGTATTTGATAGAAAAAGCATAACAACCATTCATAGGCAACATACGTTAGTCTACCAGTCAGCGATAAACAAGTAGAGTTACTAGTAGTCACATCCGTGTACAAAATGAGATAACGTTACACTCTAATCAACACACAGCATTTCCTTTCGTGGATAAAACAATGAAAGTTTTGTTTTTTACTGCACTCCTCTAATGCTAATCTGATAGCTTCTACTGTTGCTCAAATCGAAGTGCTCATTGCATTTCTCAACCAATCACTTTGTTAGTCATAAAATATTTGAACCCAATAACCTTGACCGGTAAGTTTAAGCCATTGATCACATCCAGATGAATTTATGATCGCTGTTTTTTGTGCAGTAGCTAGTACTACGGGTTCGACAAGAATCACTCGTAAATTATTTCTTTAGCCAAATATTTAATTTTGCGTCACCACTGAGATAGCGTATCAGCAATCAAACATGGCTAGTTTAGTAAAGTGAGAGATTGATAGTTAACTTGTAGTAAATCACAGAGTTAATCAATTTCACTAAAGTATTCCAATAGGTTTTAAAAGTAATAACACAATGTAATCGGTGCCTAGTCATTGATAAAACTGAAAGAAAGACTAAAACAAATAGGCATAAATTAATTGTGACAAGTAATGGTTATTAAAGTATTTGACCAAAAATTATTTTGATAGTACTGTATGCAAGGAATAGCTTACACAGCACAACCAGCTAACTTAACCTCCCCCTGCGTTACATTCATCAGGTGCAACATGATCTAAAGGTATCACTTACTGGACAACTGCATTTGATTAGCTCAGTGTCTTGCAACGATTTTACACAGTGAATCAAGCACAGCATTTATTCGTCACTCAGAATAGTTTGCTCTGTAGCAGAACTTGTTGAGCCTCTGCACAATTAATTATTACTACTCAGTTGTCTCATGTTTACTTGGTACACAAGTGTAAAGTCACAAAATTAAAAACATTCCTGTACTCACAATTCCGGTTTTTCTATTACATTACAGCATAAAGGTTATGATATTATCAGGAGGTCCGCTAGGTGTAGTAATCCAATATTGATAATGAAATATCAATGTGGATTTATAGAAATGAACAAATTTACATATTATACTAATGCTGCTCCACCATAATTAATTCAGTGAAGGTGCTCATTCATATCAACTCATTTCCTACATATCCAGTGCAGAATTTGTGCTTCTATTGAACAACAACTGTATACATAATAGAAGCTGGCCCAACAAAGCAAAACAATCAGACAATCTTCAATGCTCAAATATTACTCAGCTATTGTAATTATTTAAGCCATGATCATTTTGTCGAATAATGGATATTGTTAATTGCATTAGGCTTGGGGCTTTGCTACGCCGCAGGAGTGATCCTGAAAAAAACTGCGTAATATGATCATAGCAATTGAGCTGATTACCATAAACATACTTTCTGTAACAAGGAGCTATGGTAGGTTTTTTAATTATTGCAGTGATAATAAATAAAACAATTATAGTGGAATACAATAACTTAATAAAAAATAACACTTATAATGGTGGTATGAGATAGTGTTTTGACACTTTTTTTCTATATGATTACATGAAGAATGGCCATAAAAGTAACCATAGATGAGAATCCTGTGTACAGATGGCACAGCACACAGGTACCATTTACCAGCAAACCTCCTCTGCTAAGGATACCCTAAAGTTTTCTGACAGCCGGGCTAAGTGAGCTGCAAAATAGCTTTTGATTCAAACCCCAGTCAGCCAGGTATTTGTTGTTTCTTCTTATTTAGGAAAACATTCATAACAGTCTGGCCATATAAAATTGCCTAGCAACAAATATTGATAAAAATCATCAAGCCATAGTTGAAACATAATAATGGTAATTGATAATTATTTATTTAATCTAATATTAATGACACAATACTAATTGTAATTAAAAAGTATCTTAAATACTTGAAAAAAGAATCCTTCCTAACTCGACTGGAGTAGGCAGGTAGTCAACCACCCTTGCGGTGGACTGTGTTTATTTAGATGAAACGATACAATTTATCTTTTCCTGTTTTCTAACTTGTGGTTTGCGACCAATACACACTTAATGCAGATGAATGGCCAAGAGAAGACCCTATCATATGTTCAATCCACTGGCATCTTGTTACAAACCTCAGCCATGCTAATCATTTCATTCAATATATATATCCCCTGACCACAACAACATTAGAGAGGGCCACTCCAAATCTATATCTCCAAATGTGACCCATTCTGCTGCGAGATCTTTCTTTGATAGATTAATGCAATACGTTTACTTGATTATTTTTGGCTCTCTCTGTTTTTGTTACCAATATTGCTGTTAATTAGTTAACAATGTTGTGAAAGGAAGTTGTAATTTTAAACTCCAGAAATGTGATCATAATCGCGCGTTGTATTTTTGTTAGTTTCCCGATCTGTTAGAAAATAGATAGAGGATAATCTCCTTGTTCAAACAATAGTTCTTTAGCAGCATCAGCGAGTTCGTATTGTTTAGTAAAAAATGAATCATAGTTTAGTAATGTTACATGAATGCGAAATAACAGCCTAGTCATAAATATGCCAAATGTTCGGGTACGGTCGGTCGGCCATTTTGCATATAGGTAAATGCAACAACAGGATTTGCATAAAACTGATAAATATAGCCAGACAGACTATTGCGTAGGTAGCGATTCCCTGTTGACTCGTTTCACCAGCAAGTTGTTTAAATGGCTTGGTGATTACTCTGCTAACTAGCAAAAGTCCAAATTATTTCGTCTAAAATTGTACAAAGTATCTGCTATAACCCTACTGCTAGGAGGTTTATCCACTTTTTAGCAAGTTGTATCTGCACTTTCCGGTATTTCATGGTTCATTGGTGTAAATTAGTTTAATCTTTGCATTGAAAACATGCTAGTGATTTTACATAAAAATACCTAGCTAAATTTGTTGTTGTTATAACGAAAGTGAGTGGATATAAAATCAGCTGGCTGCATTATGTGACATGGCTGTTAAATAATACTAGTTTCACCTATTATTTGGTCAATGAAGCAGCAAGCTGCATATATAAAAGTTACACACCTACAAATGTGGCCCAATATTGGATATCGCACACATACCGTAGGCAGCGGCAGCTTATAACTGTCTGACAGCTAAGAGCCACTAATGGCCCATCGTGCATATAATGGGCAACAACCATAATCCAATAGCTATAGTAGATAATGCATAGGTTCAACTTTACATGTAGTCTATAACATTGCGTAATCAAGTACGTTTTTTCATTGACCCCTGAAGTAAACATAAGTGACCCCTAAAATGGATGAAATTATAGAAATAATTGAACAAATGCAGACTATGTGCAGTGAATGTAGCTACTACATGTCTCTGTCATAAATGAGCACAGCTGCTGCCTCGTCATGAAACTTGTGCATTTTTCATTTTAGTTTGTACGTAAGTAAGCAACAACTAACCAATATGTTTATAGAAACTATATGCAGTATGCAATAATTCTGCAAAACACACAAAACAAGAAACGACTGGAGGTTATGTTCTCATTTGCAGACTAAATCGTAAAATATTGACACAAATACTCGATTAAATGAAAGCCATACAAGTAAAACGTATGAAAATATCACTTACATTCCAACGTCTAAAGTATCATCAGATCTCTGTGATGTTGGTTGTTGGCTTTGCACTGAATCAATGGATAGCGTGATACAGAAGAGAAGGACAAACAATGTAAATTTGGTCCTTGAGGGGATGTATCCTATATTATGTCCGGCCATTGTTGAGTTTAAAATTGGACAACGTATATACCTTAATCCTTCTCCTGTCTTCAGAATATGAATCAAAATATTGTACCTCTATTATCTATTGTAGTTGATAAATTGGGCTTGAATGATGTGCTATGTGATGGATAGTAAGTAGGCTCCACACCTTGTGCTAAATGTGGCAGATGGATCTTGGCATTTTCTACATGTTAGATTGCCTAGGTGCTACAACTGTGACAAAGAAAATTGCAATAGTTAAGATGTAAAATAAATGCCAAACAAACATTTAGTCATCAACTAGTAGCATTCACAGGGCAATCAAAAACTACAACAAAATTATATTATAACATTTTTAGTAGACATCATTCTTGTCTGTTCAACCGGTAAACTATGTCTTTCAGAAGAATATTTTTCTGAAGGAATGTCTTACCTTATTTACACTGGAATGTAGCAGGATTCACTCTAAGCAAACTTAGTCTTTCTTTGCTGGTGCTGATACAGTGATTATTGAGCTGAGCAAATTTTTATAAATCTCCTAGCTCGTCTGCGTATTACTTTCTCAAGTTTCGTTTGCGCAGAAACTAACGCAATCACATGTGCTCTAGTATGCAATAAATTATTCATTGGTCAAATGACTGCTGAAGTGTCCAATAAGCATCGGATGATACGCTCTCTTTGTTAGCTTTCAATATGCAAGAGGCAACAACTCCTTTGTCAACTTGATTAGCGTTAACCAATCATAATGCATCTTGCAAAATCAGACATGGCCACCAGCTAGAAGAATTTTGTGTAATTAAAATAAATTTGTTTTTAAAAGTATATTATTCCTTTGCTGGAGATGATGGATTTGCATCATATTTAGCGGATAAATGTAAGTTGTGTGGATTATTGCTTTTATATATTTGTGATTGCATAAAACTCAGTAATAAGTAAGTAAGTAGTATTACTAACTAATTATTATTATTATCATCATCATCATCATCCATGATGATGATCATCATCATGATCATCATTATTATTATCATCGATCATCAAATCATAAAAAATGATAAATTATTGATTGATAATAATGACACACCCAATAATCATAATAGTTGTAATAGTAATAAGTAAGTATGACAATAGAATAATTATAATAATAATAATAATAATAAATAATAATAATAATTATTATTATTTATTATTATTGTTGTGACAACCTAATAATAATAATATTATAATTAATAATAATGAGTTAATGACATTTAATGATTAATTAATTGTCATTATTGTTATTAAATTATTAGGTTTAATAATTAAAATGATAAAAATTCAATAATAATAATAATTAATAATAATTATTATAATAATAATAAATAATAATAATAATAATAGCCTAAGAAAGAAGAAGTACTTGAAGTAGTAGTAGGTAGTGTAGTGTAAGTGTTGTTGTATGTATTTATTAATTATTATTATTATATTTAATAATAATAAATATAAAATTCATTATCATAATAATATATATATATAACCAAAGCAAAAAAACTTTTGAAAAATTTTTTAAGCTTCTGAAAATAGCACCAGAGTGTACCATGGTGTCTTGCCACCAGAATGCTACCAAAATTTTTAGTGTAGCATTATTTTAAACCATATAAAAATTAATTGCAAAAAGACCTTACAGCACTAATTTTTTTTATAACTCCACGCAAACACTTAAGTAATCACGGCAGGCGGATCAGTCGAGCGTGAAGCTATATAAAAAAACCTACGAGCCTAGTTTAGCTGTTGTGTAGCAATAATAATACTTTAAAATATCTGTCACAATAATATTATTCATCATTTCACTTCTTTATTATGTTACAGAGACCACAAGAGAAAGAAGAGAACCATCACAGATGAAGACATTTTTTATAGTGCTAAATATACATTGTTTGTACTGGAACTGTTGTTATTATCCTATATAATAATAAAATTATTATTATTATTAGTGTTGTAGTTTTGATGATTGAGAAAAGTGTGTCAACATGATATTTGTTAATCATATTTGCCACAATTAATTTATGTTATAGGATTTTTATACACCGACCAAGAACCAAACTGTTCGTTATTTTTATCAATTGTTGTCATTATGCGTTGAAAATATACTAAATATTATAAATAGTAAGTAATAATTATTTGATGTTTTATTATAGCCTCATGCATTAAACATTCACCAAATGCAGAACACTGGGCGCACAAATCGCCCGTATTGTTTTATGGTCACGTGGTGTACGTTTTTCGGCCTATATTTTGTCAACAGAAAAATTACAGCAAAAATTCTTTTTCAAAAAACTCCAAAATATTATTTCAAATAATGAAACACAAATAAAAAATACACCAACGGATTTATGGTGAAATTGCAAAGAACTTTGTTGGCTCAAAACATTGTGAAAAGTTTCTGAGTGCTGGGAAATTTGCGATTTTGAGAGATCATTTCAAATAATACCTACCGGAACCATGCTGCTTTTCAAAGGACAGTTGAAGGTGAGTTTTAAGCGCTCTGGTGTTCTGTATCTAATGAACTTTGAACTTTTGTTCTGTGAGCCTTAGTTCCTGACTTATTAAAAAAATGGGTCAACCTACTCAGAGCCAAAACCGCAAATAAACCGTTGGCACTCTATCAACCGGAGAGATTGGTTAATTCTCACGCAACGCATGCGGCCCACTTGCACTAGCTAATATATATAAATAAATGTATGTATATTATATATCATTTTTATTTTATTGTAGTCATTAATTAAATTTAATAACAAAAAAATGATGATGATCATCATCCAAGCAACAGCAACAACAACAACAGCTGAACTTGAATTTCAATCATGTTCAATGAACAAGATCTTGTCGTCAGACCTGCCAACCCTCAGGGGGGGGGGGGAATTGGAGTGAGAGTGGGAAAGGGGGCAATGAAAGCGCGCGAAAACGATCTATGGGGGCAATGAAAGCGCGCGAAAACGATCTATAGGGGCAATCAATGAGGGTTATTGGGGCAACTGATTGGAAAAAAAATGAATGGCTTACACTTAACAGCTATAAAGGTAATCCTGCAACTTCAATAACATTTCAAGTGCATAATGAATGAATTGACAATACAATATGTGGAATAACAGAAAGAGAGAGGTTGTTGATTTAGGAACATTTTATTTTACAAATGTTAACTATTTTAATATTGTTATACAGCACTAACAGAAGCAAATACAGCTACAAGGCCCCTTCAAGCATGACTGAGGTGGCTCGTCTGGCTGCGCTCATCAGCTTCTCTGATGGGACAAAGTCAAGAGGGAGTGCTCGGGTCTTTACAATCATTATGTAATTTAGAGTTTTGTCTTTGTCTAGACATGAGCGCTCAGCAGTCAGGTTATTATTGACCATGCTGAAAACACGTTCAGCGCTGGCATTTGAGTGTGGTATAACCAGCATGAGCATGGCCAGTGAGTGAACCTTTTTGTAGCATGCCTTACCGGCTCTCTGCAGGTTCCCTACTTTATTCCAGAATTTGACTACGTCTACCTCTGACTCATTCTCTGTATCCGTAGTGGTGCACATCTCTACTAGTTCTAGCACATCGCTATCACGTTTAACCATCGTAAGTTGATCTCTCAAGTCATCCATCTCTTCATCTGTCCAGCTGAAAACTTTTCTGTAACTGTATAACATCAAAGACAGATAGATTGAAATAAATTGTCATAAACTTGATACAACATCATTCATAGGGATAATTAGCAACAAAACCTTATAATGTTACTAGTAAATAGAGCAATCTCCATAGACTGCTTTGCACGAATGTATTAAATAAAAAGTTGCCCAATTTCAGTGTGTACTTAACATCTCTTTGTGGGTCGCTCTGTTTGTTTTACAGGCCATGTAATATTTGGGTCGATTGCTACTGGTAACGATTTATATTACAAACCGGTAAGCCACTTTGATTATGTCCTTGACATCGATGTTTGCGACTTTTGTTGGGTCCAGCCACCTGGCAATAGAGAGGAGATCATCAACGAGTGGTAGATTCTCGATCAAATACTCGGCGACTCTCACCATATACCGTCTGAAGCAGTCTAACAGCTTTCTTTGATTCCGGGTAGAGATGTCACCAGCACTGACGAGCTGAGAGAGCCTGAACTCGGCTCCTGTGCCATATATAAGGTCATCGTCTAAATAAGAAATTCATTCCACACTTTAATTTTACTAGGGTAGCAGTCAATACAATAACATAATTATACAATCAGTACAGCTTCAAGTTATTACTCAAGCAGGAGTTTTCTTCTTTATATTCAAGAGAAGATAAGTCTTATGGGTATTTCATTACAACACTTTTTGACAAGATAACTATTGACTATACTTATGTCATTGAGATCCCCCTGTACACAAGCCTGAATCATGATAAAACCCTCACCATCATGGTAGTTTAGGTTCTCCAAATCATCAAGATGCGGAGCTGGATCGTCTGAGACCCAGGAGAGAATTTTCTTTATGAGATCGTGAGTTAGATCATACATATACGGGAGTTGCGGGCTGTCCTTCTGCAGCTGACGATTTGGGCGGGTCAGGAGAGGCAAGAAAGATTTCAGAAATAGCAGCACCACTTCTGTGCGCGGATCTTCAAATTGTTTGCGTAACCTGGTCACTCTTGCATCTTTCACACCTGCAATAATAGCAGACTATTTTTGACACTGGTACGTGAGTGAGGTGGAACCTATAAAGAACGATAACTATTGGGATTGAGCAATACAGACTACTAATATGCATGCAATTATGCATCGCTTCCACATCTATACTATTTATAAATGGCCACATAATACATTGGACGTTTGAGGAAGGGAGAAAGAGCACTACATATGCTGAACACTTCAAGTATCATAAAGCAACTCACTCGTTGAAAGGAAGTAGCTTTTCAGTGCCTCATACATATCCATGACCCGGTTTACAACCCGTTCGAGAGATAACCACCTAGTGACAACATGTTTCAGCACTTTCTTGAAATCAGTGCTGACAAACTCACAGAAACTCTGGAGTTCTAGCTTTCTGGGTTGTGAGTTCACAAAGTGGTTGTAAATATCTATTATGAACTCCTCTACATCCAGTGACTCCTGCAATCAAAACTTAAAACTGAAAGGAGAGAACTCTGGTACTCTCCTTTCAGTTATATTGCACAACAGGAACATCACACAACATGCTCATTACTGGTACTAATGTCTGGATATAGGGCTGTAATGATGAAATATCCAATGCTTTTGTTTACCCTCATACTTACGCTTAGAATTACACCACCTTTCTTGGCGGCATTGTGAAGCACATGACAAACACACCGTGCTATATGTACTGATGGATTATCTGCAGTGATCCTTGTACTCAAACTATTTTGTGCTCCAACATTACTGTTGGTATTGTCTACTCCCAGAGCTACACAGTTTGATAAGGGGATGTCGAACCGATTCAAAACGGAAACAAGACCTTCGTACATAGCTGAAAACAATAATTAATAGTCAGGCATTTTCTTTTACCAGAGAGGCTACAACTTATATTGAGCTGTTGATGACACGATCTTTGAAGGATCAACAAGTACAATCTCTTGACATCTCTCCGTACCAAATACACAAGACTTGAACTATCAAGGCTTAAGCTTTTGATTTCAGCCTTTTAAAGATAAACTTTAGGCGGCACTAGTGCTAACATCTTTAGACTGGGGTGTGCAGTGAGACAAGAGAATTTTAAGACAAATATATTTTAATTCTCTGGTAAGCAATAAAAACAATTATAATAATTCTTAAAAAGTAACAGAAAAAAATTAAATTAAGCAGTTAATATCGAATTAGTTGAAAAGCAAACTGTTTCCAACTAACCTTGGGCAGTCGAGCTGATACCTGTACACATATCCAGAAACCTTGTTGTTGGACCCTCCTCTGTAGCAACGGTGATGACCATTGGGTACATTTTCTTCAAACCATTGTCATTACTGCCATCAGTACTTATACTATAGGGAGCATTCTTCATCATAGTCACCAACTCATTTCTAGAAGTATACCAAAAGCTGTGGTCATAAGATGATATGAAACAGCTAATGCACTCACTTAGATTGATCACAGACTCTCAGCGCTATTTACTAGTTGGAATGCAGAAACTTCCAACTACTGAATCAGAATTTCTCCAAGCAAAACAATTACCAACCAATGGAAGAGGGTTTAACTTCTACCAACTTACCTGCAATCTGTCGCCAGGGCACCAATGAGGGCAGTAGTTTTGGTTTTGGAGCACTTATACTTCTTGTCGAATGATATCCTAATGTATTCAGCAAGAGAGGTACTAAAGTTAATTGAACAGTTGTTCAGTACTAGCATGTTTGTTGCTCTCAGCTCTGCCACCAGAGTCTACAATGCAATATTACATTCTCAGTCCATAACTCACTGCACCCACATGTGTTAACATTTACATAAACTTTGGAAACTAATTATGGTGGCTTCAGTGGCAGTTCAAATTCAAATCTGTGGAACTCAGATACTGCCATCATAGGCCAATCAATATGAACCACACAAAGGTGGTAGTTGATGTTAACCTTGTTATCTGCGGTGGTAAATGTAGTCTGTTTTTGGTTCTTCTTCCGGTTGGCCACAGCTCTCATGTGACCCTCTCTTTTGAGATGCCTCTCCACATCTGTCTTGCCCATATGGCGACATGATAGATCCCAGCAGCATACCAGGCATCTGAAGTGGTGTTTATCTCTGGCAGGACCTTCAATAATATGACATCCAAGCCAGGTCTATCAAGCTGTGAGTGAGAAGTTTTGAGTCAAATATCCAATGGTACAAATATTATTACCACATTGCACCTTCAGCCATGAGGGTCCCCCTAAGCTCAGGCAACGCTAATATCAATAATCAATCAATAAAGGTAGCATAAAAAACCACAAGGTCGTCCTTAAACTTCTACCTCTGTCATGACAACATCAAGTCATCGCTATTGATGATTGCTTCACCAATGTCATCATAGATTTGTGTCCATTCTGGCTGGTACTTTGTGTTGTACTCAGAAGCTCCTAATCGCCCTTTTTGTGATTTCTTTTTCTTCTTTGGTGGGGGAGACTATCATCATCCCGTTCATCCTCTGACAATATCTCTATGACTGCAACACACCCAGATTATTTATTGTTGGAGAACAAATTGCACAGCAAGTTGGGCCAAGTCAATAATCTCTAGACAAAAGTTAGCATATCCGGGAAATTCAATACATGTATTTACATAATTTGTCCATGAACAGAGTAGGCCTAGAGGAACAGTAATATGAATTATGAATATTCTAGTATTCCGTTCAGGTCAGCTAATTTGTATTTTTGTCCCCATATGTAAAAAGGTATGGCAATAATGGTGAGCAGCTGTAGCATCCATATCATGCTCATGCCATGCAACATGCTCTAGAACAAAAACATCATAACAATAACAAATACCTGTCGATCTGCCGGAGCTAAAATTATTAGTAAACATAGTCTCATCATAATGAACACAGTGCAGGCTATCATAAAACATAAGGAATGGCACGTCGTACGTTCTATGCCTTTAAATTAGTGCTGGGACGATACCTTGATAGCCCATCGATACCAATTCCTACCATCAGGCTTCGATACTTTCGATTCCCGGTTCTCGGTACCAGATATGATCGGTTCCGATTCTACGGTTTGATATTTTCGATACTTTCGGTTCTCTTCAGGTTTCAAAGTGTACCGTACGCGTACATTGATTGCGTGGATTAATTTTTAAAGCAATAAAGTAGCCGTGGTCTTTCAAAGCCACGCACAAGAGCCATGCACCACAACTGTCAATGAATAGCTTTTTTTAACATTATTCACAGTTCAACGACAGACACACAACATCACAAAACTAGCCATTTGTTTCTTAATATAATTATGCACTTTTATTTAGCCGACCTCTTAAACAAAAGCATAAAGTGAGCATAAAATACAACAAAAAACAAAACCGGCATACCAAACACTCTCCTCCATTTTACAATCAACAGGCCTTGTTATTGCTCATAAACACAAACATATTAACTTTATCGGGCTTCAAACAAACCCGCCTGTCGGTAACAATGTTGCCTGCTTTTGAGAAAGCGCGCTCACTGGCGCAGCTAGTAGCTTGAATACACAAGTATTTTTGGCCAGGCTTGCCAGGATAGGAAAACTCCCTTGGTTTTTGCGCCACCACTGCAACGGATCTTCATTTTTGTCACGTAGTATGGGAAGAGAAACGTAAAGATCCATCTCCTTTTCGATTTGAGATGAGTGTTGGATTGGTGGATTTTCGCTTTCATCATCGCTATCGGCAAACAGTGAGTTCCAGTCCATCCCGCTGCTTTGAGGCTGATTAAGCTGAGGCTTTAACTTTCCTATCTTGTCCGCTGATGTATCAGTTGTGAAACCTATAATAGTTTGTGATTTGTAAAACATGAATGATTTTAGTGTAGAATTTACAAAGGAATATTATAATCATGCCATAATTCTTTCATCTCAAACCATGAGTTACAACTTACCGCCCTCTATCATAAGATCTGTCTGGGCTTTGAGTCCTGCCAACTTTCTATGCCTTGGATCCAAAAAAGCACATTTTTCTAGAAGTTCTTCTACATATGTCCCACTTCTATAGTGTTTTTCTAAGTATCCCATCACATTGCCTCGAATGTTGTTTGATAGTTGGGAGGAGGTTTCATTACGCGCAAGAAGCCTTTTTTTGAAAGCATTGAGAGTGGGCAGCACAAGACTGATGTTTACATAACTATCACCTACAACACAACATCAAAAATCTGTCGTACAGCAATGATAAACCTACCATTCAAGTTACATGTAAGTGTCAAATACCGATTGGCCAGTAATTTACAATTTGTTCCAAAAATTTCACTTTAGACATATCAATGAGATTAGGGCCATTTCAAACGAAATATCTGTAACGAAAAAGTTAATCAACACAGAAAATGGTATACAACCCAGTTGTGGTTTTGACTTTGCTAAGAGATTTGTAGGATAGATTGACAGTTCTCTAGATCATCAATTTGGTTATGGACAATCAAAAAGTATGATTTTAAAATTAAAATGAAGTATATATTATAGTTTACAAGTGACAAACCTGAAAGCTTGTCAGTAAATGTTGACACCGGCTCCAATGCTTCTTTGATTGAGGAGCAGGTTTCGAGGATGTCATGGTGGGGAATTAAATGAGACGCCTTACGATCCGCTGATAAAACTGTGCGAATGGCCTTTTCTTGTTCTAATGTTCTCTCAATCAACTTAAATTTAGAGCCCCACCTGTTAATAAGATTAGGAAGATATCATCAGCATGCTCTATCGGTCTCATTTTATTTAATGCTTGTCTTGACTTTTATCATGAAATATGTTAAAATTAAATCTGGTACATTTATTTAATTACCTGGTCTCACAATCTTTGAGAAGGCTGTGTTGTGGCAGATTATGTAGTTCCTGTGCTTTCTTTAGTTGTTCCTTTTTTGCAAAACAATGACTGAAATGGGTAGTAATGCGCCTGCAAGTGGCAATAGCATCTTTGATAGGGGTAGGAGTTTCGTCTGTCGTTTTCTCTTTAAGACTGTTAGTGACTGCCAGGTTGAGGCCGTGTCCGAAACATTGCATACGAGTCCACCCTGTAACAGTTAGAGCAGGTTTGTGATACAACCACCATGCTGCATGAACGTATTTATCTAACAAAACAGCTAATACAGTCTGATCAAATAAAATTATATTTTATCATAGACTACGCAATCGAATTAAGGAATGCGACATATCATCATGCATCCTTGATGTTCGTATAACCTTACTTTTGAGTATTGAACAGAAATTCCAGTGTTATTATTAGAATGGTACAATCAGAAGAACCTTGAAGAATTGAAATTAGACAGAAATGAATGGCAAATAATCATGAACATTAGAGACGCTTGATTCGTCCAAATCCAGACACTCGATGTTCCACAGATGAATGACTAAACAAGTCACACTACCTACCTGCTATATTGCATGCATTTCAACACCACTTGTAGTTTTGTATTTTGGTATATACAGTACAATACAATAGCCAGTCCTCTCATACCGTGAATCAAATGCCTCCAACATTTTTTTGAAACCAGATCCTTCGATAGTTGATATAGGTTGGGCGTCTTCGCACAAAAAATCAGTGACAGCTTCTGTGAGTTTTTTGTACTGCTGTCCCTTCTGTTCATACTTTGCCAGAAAACAGTCACCGATTGTCATTGATCGTTTCCTTTTAAGAGTGCTCCTATCTGAAATAATAAAACTGGTGAAAGCTTCTGAGACAGAGAGAATTGAGCGGTATCAAATCACTACAAAAGTAAGGCCTATTTATGTATGTATGCGTACATTGAAGTTTAACTTACCTCTGGAAGTTTCAGAATTTTGTGTGCTCGTAGCAAGAGGCTCACTTTCAAAAAGTGAAGTATCTTCAAGCGTAAGATCAATAGAAGGTTCAGATTGAGATACCTGAAAGTTATCGGTGGATATAATGTAAATAAAATTAAAAAAAAACTACACTCGCTGGAAATCAGTTGATTGGTGCCTTTTTTGTGCCCGTGCAAAATATACACTGATATGTTTAAGTACAAATTGTCACCAGCCCATTGTTACATTACATTGCATCAAATCATTCCATCACTAACACTGACCCCAGCCCAAAAGATAGCAATAATCATATAGATTAGAGGTATATTCGCGACCTGGATCGATGACCATCTGCTCTTAGTCATATTTGGGATCCACATCAGTGGGTGGCAAACGCATTGATCCAGACATTTAAATTTTATTGTATACTAATAAGAAAAAATATCCATTGATCCGGATCACACGTTAGGGCATAAAATTCTAATGTGCATTGTAGCGAGATGATTATTTTCACATGTGTAAGCAATTCATCAGCGACGGTTATCGTGTCGTTGATTCCCCATTGGTACTATTAGCATGATGCATCGGTAAGTAGCAGATAGTGGTAGCGAGTCAAAGAATAAACAGCTTTACACTTGTCCGGTTGACAACATTTATTTCAAAGTAATTCATTCTTGATTAGGTATAACATTTATTTTTATTGTTTTAACAAAATAGCTATGTTTAATTATTGTGGTCAATGTATTTCCAATATATCAATATTGTACATGAAAATCATAATAATTAATAATAATAAACAACATTATAATAATAAATAATATATATCAAAATAATAATAAATGATGCCGAGAATGAACTGCTTTGAAACAAACGTCACCAACGTGATGATTATAATAAATAATATATATACTAATTTTTATGTTATGGATCGGTAGTGTTCATGACCTATGAGTATGCCTCACAAATTAATATTTTTTTGCTCATGAGGATGGTATTTTGCAATCCATTAAAAATATTGTTACTGACCCATCCGCATTAAAAAAATAAATTGCGAAAAATAATATTATTATTTATTATTATTGAATTGTACGGACGCGAATATACCTCTTCTTGACCGGCAGGGTAAAACCAAATAACTATTATTAAAACTTACATGCTGTGTTTCAGTGTTACTACTGAATGCCTGCAGTTTTGATGAGGCTCTGATTATCGCCTCTTTTCTGTCCTCAGTCAGAACATGTTTGGTGGCCTGTTTTTCAGCATCAGCTACTGCTTTCCTGTGGTTGGTGTTTAGATGCTTCCTCATATTAGAGGTGTTTCCACCTTTCTGTGGATATTCTTTGCAACAAATAGAGCATCTCACCGTTCCATCATCATTTTTGTCAAAGAACTTCCACACACAGGAAATTGGAGGACCCATGACATTGATTAGATTTACTTCATAGTTCAAAGAAACCTCTGCTCATTAATGGCGGACAAAATGGCGCTCGAATCAGGCAATTTATTTAAGATTACTATTACACACAAATTAATTTATTGTAATAATAATACAACAAAATTGATTTATTTATAAGTTAATTTATTTATTAGCTAAAAAAATGCAACAAAATCAAAATTGATAATTATTTATTACAAAAACATAACATGTGTTACGATTCTTGAGATTATAAACAAAAAAGATGGAGGATAGTGCAAAAAATTGCTGAGATTGAATGAATGAAGAGCTTTCAATGTTTGCCCTGCTCACGTTGATAAATAAATGTCTCCAGTTCAACCAGCATGCAGTAGCAATTATATTTTGAGAACCAGGGATTTTATGCACAGTCATTTGCACAGATAATTCCTTTCTCTCTTTTTCAACAGCCATGTTGTAGGCCTGTTGATGTGGTACCAAAAAAGCGGTTCTTCTTACGCAGTACCGGTGGCACAGAACCGTGAACGATTCTAAAGTAGGATTGATTGCCACTAAGAATCGAGGTATCGTCATGTAGAGAACCTCAATTCTTTCAATACTTTGGGAATTGTCCCAGCACTACTTTAAATGGCATAAGACTATTCAGTAAATTGTAGTTTCTGGTGTGTGTAAGTGGTCAAGTAATGGATTGTAATCGTTTTCATCCACAATTATGGCGCCTTATGGAGGATATCTTCTGGGCAAAGTCAAGTCATCTTAAATTTCCGTTGTTTTGACTCCTCAAGACAAGTGCAATGTAAATACATTCATCCTTTACAGGCTGGCACTTGGCTAGCATTTAGACTCACTCTCAGCAACAGGATGACCATAAAACCTTATCAACCACTGACAACTGGGACAGAATACAAGCATTACAGATACATATTATTTTATTTGCTGTTAAACCACAGCACTCACCTTCTTCTATCATCACCGTCAGTAGAAATTAGACTGGCACTGGCAGTCTCGTTCATACTGTCAACAAGGTCAAGACTGCTGCTAGTAGTAGTGGTAGAAGGCTCTGGCCCTGCAGCAGCAGAAGCATCATCAGCAGTATCAGTGTGAGTGTCATTCTCCTCACAGTCACCCACAACCGTGCTGTTGTTGGTAGTGGAAGTTATAGAAGAAGAAAGCTCAGCAGAGTCAGCAGCAGCAACACAGTCAGCAGCAATACAGTCAGCAGCAGCAGTCTCATTCTCCTGCTCCTCAGCAGTCATATTGTTGCTGGAACCTGTAGCTGTTGAAGGCTCAGCAGCAGTTGTAGTGACTTTGAAATATTTGTTCAGCTGATTGTTGTTGTCCTTATTAAATTTAATGTATCTCTTGACCATTATTAATTATTTATTATTATTAGTAACTAATACTATCTATCTATTGCTGCTTTGATCTAGGCTCGAGTTTTTTCAACAGCATGGGGTCTGAGAAATTGATTGAGGTGAAAACTTTAACTAGAATATCATTGGATAGTAAAAGATTCATTGGCCAATTACAATGTCAGAAACATAGTTATCTAACAACAATGCTACATTGGATAGTAAAAGATTCATTGGCCAATTACAGTGTCAGAAACATAGTCATTTAACAACAAATGTTATAAGTTGAGTCGAGAAGGAAATAGAAATAGTAAACAATAATGGAGCAATAAAATAGAGCTCCAGTAAGCTGTTTGGGTATGTTTTAAGCATCAGAGAAGGGGGAAAATCGTGAGACGACCGTGAGAGGAGTGAGAAAGGGGGCAATTTCGTGAGACTCACGACCAAAGCTTGAGACTTGGCAGGTCTGCTTGTCGTATTAAACATGATAAATAAATAATAATATAATAGGTTTAGATTTTTTTCACAATTAGCGAGCCATTGAGTCACATAAGCAGTGGCGTAGTGGTGAAAAGTTTTCAACCATGACTGAATTTTAAGCGTGCAAATGGAGAAGCCGCTGCTACAGGGTTGGTGCAGGAACTACTCTAGAGATACAGCTGAAGTGGGCTTTAAACAAATGTGGAAAAAATCTTACTGCACTTTTTTACCTGAAAAAATGACCTATATTAGCAGGAAAAAAGCATATATATTATGATTTGCTTTGCTGTGATACTCTACAGGCACTATGCTAAAAAGATTTTCACCGTGTGATCCAGTCTCATATTGTATTACCTGTGATCAGAAATCTATTGCGCAGCAGACAATCATTTCATTTCATGTTTAGTAGCAGCTTCCGCTACTGTGTATCAATTTTTCACAAGTCAAAACTATACTGATTCCTGGAAAGCCTGGACAGAGTCATGGCCAGTCATGGCACTCACAGGATGATTTTTGTTTAACCATGACTCCATGGTAGCACTACACCGCCGCATATAAGAAGATGATTAGTTAGTCAGCCCTAATAATTTATAACATTATTGCTATCTATCAAATTATTATTATATAGTATTACATTTATTTGCTTTCAAATAATAACAACATTTAAAATCTGTTTACATCAATCAATAATTATAACTATATTACTATTATACCTGTTTACCATTATTATTATTGATAAAGATGTTATTAATTACTATTATAACCAGCTAGTTCAGAAAACTTAGCTGGCTCCAGTAAATACAATTTTTCGTTTTTGTTTGGAAATGACTACTACTAAATATACTTTTATATCTTCACTAGCTACCTTACCCATTGTAAACAATGATGAATGGATTTAGTTACCCATATTGTTGCCGTTCTCCCCAATCCCTTTTTCCTTGGTCACCTCCTCCCATTGCCGCCTTCTGCGAACCTCTCCTATAGTAGTTGCCTCCGCCAGAAACAAATTCTTGTCGCCACCCCCTCCTCCCATGGTCGCCTCGTCCTGAAACTGCCTCACCCCGTGGTCGCCTCCTCCCGTCTTTGATTTCTCCCAAAGTCGCCTTATTCTGTTGTAGACTCCTCTTGTGGCCACTTCCTCACATTTAATAACAATTTTGTCATGAATGTATACTCCGACAGTAGCCATCAAGCGTAATCAGTAGGATAATACAACAGCATTGTGGCAATAATAACGTAAAATTACAGTATTATTGAATAATATGACGATTATCATGATCTATCATTTTTTATTATTTTAAAATTATCAATGATGATACATTTGGTAATAAGTTTTGTTGTGATTATTTTTAACAGTGTTATCACTGTTGTCATAAACCAAACTACTACAGCAAAAACAATAAAAAAAAGAAAACAAGCAATATTACCAGTAGCTGGTAATAAGTAGAAATAATAAATAATAATTTAACAGTAAAAACAACATTGCTTTGGTTATATAAATAATATGCATAATTAAAATAAATAATAACAATCATGAAAAGCAATAATTATTTTGAATTGAAATTGAGAAATCATCCTTATTGTAATAATACTGAGGTGTTTTTCTGAAGTAAAAAATGGCAACCACCGTTAATTAAAATTATTACAATAGTGATAAATATGTATTAATAATATCATCACATATATTATAATAATTATTTGCTCAAAAACTGCTGTTGGAATTTTTTGTAACTATAAATAAATATGTAATGCGTTTTCTTGGTAATATTACCTGTCTTATTTGCAAGTGACATTAGTAAAATTCATAACTGAATAACGTTATTGTACTTATAAGTATGAGCAAACCAACAAGTTACTTTCCCGGAAAATTTTTCTGGTTTGCTCCTAAAGTGCAACCTATGGAAATATTAAACTAACCAATGATTGTTGCAATTTACGGTCCCAGTGCCCTACCCAGAATTTGGGTACATTTAGGGGGGAGGGGGATTTAGAACTAGGTACATTTTTCTTTAGTGCGACAGGGTCATAAGAAAACAAATCTAGGTATTATACTCTGTATAAAAATGGACTTCCTGATTCTTATTTGGTTTTTATTGTTAATGATCATGCGTTATGATTGACCAACAGCATGAATGACTCTTTTTTGCCATTTGATTAAAAACATTTTGAAATTTGTTTAAAACATTTTGAAGGTAAGGCCATAGTTAGAATCAGCACTAGACGTCCTCTATTGCAACGAGCAAATTGGTTTTTAGTTTCTTCTGCCTCAAGCACTTCCTTATACAGGTTTTCAGAAGTTCTCATCTACTAAAACTTTGCTCACAGTCGACGTTAAACATTGGTAGCATGTAACAAAGAGGTTGGATTCTTAAAAATCAAAAAAGTTTTTACGATATAATGTATTTTTTAATTTCTTAGTTACAACGCCAGTTTGTTACTGCTCATCACGCGACTCACTGTGGCTGCTAGCTAGCTTAGAATAACTAAATATGGGTAGCAGAAGGTAATAGTAAGAGGGAGTCGTGTTATTAGTTGTTAGTTTTTACTTATGTTTACTACTACTCTAACTAATATTAGCTGATATATAAAAAATAATTATCAATAATATATAATTATTATTGAAATACGAGTTTATCTTCTGAAAATCTATTGTTATGACCACTATTATTACCTACTTAGAAACTGGTCTACACTCTCACTAATTATTTTTTTAAATTCCTGAAGAGTTTGACTAGAGGTGTTGTGTCACTGATTTATACGCAATTCACCAGTCGGAGTTGTCTTTTTTTTAGTGTCAAAGTGCTAAATAGTTTCATCCAAAATACTAAAAGTAGTCATAAATTAGTTCCCATTTAGTTTTTGTTATCTGATAATGACTATTTATTTGCAATGCATATTGTCATTTTTTTTTCAGTCAATCAACATATAATCCAGACTTAGAAATTGTTGTTGTTGATTACAACTTCGACGCTGAAAACGAAAATCTGGCATTTTTTTCTGCACACACCTTCCAAATAATTATAATTTGAATCTTTTGGTATTATTTGATTTGAAAGTAACTTTTTCAACTGTAATATTGCTTTAGTGTTTGAGATTTTGGCCATGTAATTTATCATGTGAGTTCCAGTGTGTAAATAACAGCAAACCTATCAATAATAAATTTAGACGCTGACTCAACCAAAACGCCTTCGAAAAATTCTTGCAACACCGCTTTATGGCCTTATATAAGTTGTTGTGTATTGAGCAAAAATTGTGTACAAGTCAGCATCTATTGCGCTTATACTATAGACAGAACTAACAAGAGCGCAACTCCGGAAAAAGGTTTTTGTCCAAAACCATTAGAAGTAAATAAATTTGGTTTAATTAGCACTGTTAAGTTTTATTATTGCATCATATTACCGTAATTACTGTTGAATTATGTTTACAAAAGTATTAGACTTGTTATTATCATTTTAATAAATAATTTGTAAAAAATGACAACTGTGATTCACTGTTAGCTGTGGTAGAAATGAACTTTAACCTTTTTGGGTATACTGTATTGTAAATAACCAATGACATTTTGGCTGCAAGCCAAACGTAAGAATGAAGGGTTGTGTCGGAGAAAATGAGGAACGGGCAAAACGGTTACATACTCGAGGCCATTCTGAACAAAACTAACATCGTAAAACTGTGAAGGTTTTCGTTTTTACTAAGTACAATGGAGTACAATGCTATTCAGTATGTCTGTCAAAAGTGTGATGATGGCAGTGGTTCTCAAGTTTCCATATTGCACTTAGTTAATTCACAAGCGGTTAACTAATACTATAGTAATGCAACTTGGTGCTGCGGTAAAAGTCGGTGATAGCCATACTAATATGTATATATAATTTCTTGTAAAAAAAGCGTTAAAATAGTTATAAAACTCTACGTAATTCATAGTAATCAATAACATGAAAACTAATTATTCTCAAATAATTAAACACCAACATCACGATAAACATATTTCTAATAGTCATTTATTCATTATACCACATCAAATAGTTTGTTATTATTCGTTTGGTTTTTTTTTCAAAATAAATAAACAATTTGATAATGACAAAGAATAATAGTGAGAATAATGTTACCAGTAATTTCGACTCTACATTACATTAATTGAGATTCAAGTTTGAAGTAATTGCCAACAAAGCTAAATCTTCCTAAAACCAAACATGAGACACTGTTACAAAAACGCCAGTGTGCATGTAATGACAGCTTTCCCAAAAATAGAAAAAATTTAAAAAAAAGTAACTACAAAATTTAAAGGATTTGTTAATTATGTTATTTTTTGCTAGCCTTAGTCTTAGGCCAACATTTGAGGCACGTGTATTTTGCTAGAAATATGCTTTGCGTTTTTTTTATTGGGAGTTGCATGCCCCATTGTTATCTTGGGAACTTTTGCTTTGAAATTTTTATGAGACCTCAGTTTATTTTCGCCTCATTATTATTAATATTTATTATTATCAGTTATTAATTATTTTGAAGCTAGCACCAACAAAGACAGGTTTAAAAAAATTACAAAAAATTATTATTATTTGTATAATATTATTTAATATATTACTGTTATTTTTTTAGTATAATATTATATAATATATTATTGTTATTATTATTATTCTCACCATAATAATTATATTGTCAGAAGTTATTGTTGGTAATGGATATGAAGAATCACAAAGCAAAAAAAATTCTTTGTATTGTATGGAGAATACAAAACATAACATACTAATAATGGAATAAGGATAATCTGATCAACAATAACTCATGAGAATAATTGATAATTATGGTGAAAATAATGTTATAAAAATAACAATAATAATTTTTTAAAATTTTTTTAAACCTGTCTTTGTTGGCGCTAGCTTCAAAATAATTAATAACTGATAATAATAAATATTAATAATGAGCCAAAAATAAACTGAGGTCTAATAAAAAGTTTAAAGTAAAACAGCTGATCAAGTTATGGGCCAAAGAGGGTAGCTAATGTATACGACAATCTTTGCATTGGCGACTATTTGGTCGCCCAAGCAATCCCTTTAACTTGGGCCCACAAACCAGCACAAAAAACCCAGCCCACTAAACCAATCATCCAATGAAATCCGTTCAAAGGTTGCCAAGATAACAATGGGGCATGCAACTCCCGATAAAAAACCGCACAGCATATTCCAAGCAAAATGTACATAATGCCTCAAATGTTGGCCTAAGACTTCGGCTATTTTTTTGCATCCGCTTATTCTATGTCAGAGAGGTGCTGTTTCTATGCAAACAAGCCAGAGTTTTGAAAACTTGCTTTAGGTCTCTACATAACTTTTTCATCTTCATGAAAAATTTGCATGTAGGTGATCACTGATTGCATGTATAAAAATTAGCTCACTGGAAATAGGGCAACTCTGTATATGTTTATTTTTTAACCCAATGCAACCTAAAAACAATTTAAATTTGAATCAAATCCAATCGAAATTGGTTGCCCTTCACAATAGCAAGTCAGCTAGCGAAGCACGCGTTACCCAAAGGAATAACCGTATGAATAGCATTTGATTTTGAAGTTGGGAGGTTTTTTTTGCATAAAGATGATACCCCAGTTCTTTATTACCCCACAGCGTTTTGTTGTCCAAATTTCCGCTATATCCATTTTGTATATTTGCAGTGAGTACAGTGCTGTGCCTCCTTATCAGACCAGGACTAGGTTTTACGTCAGCATGTCTGGTCAGTGTAGGCAAGATCAATTGTCGATGAGAATTATAACAACGGAGCATTCTCTCCAGCCACCAATACCTCACCTGGATGTAACCACTTCTTCATTCAGGAAGACGAATACAAGGCGTGTGCCGGTGATTCACCTATTTGGGACAACCACTGATGGTATGGATTAACTTAGCTTGTTGACTTACTAGATTGTGTGTAGCAGTAGCAGTATGCACAAGGGCTGTGATAACAACTATCTCCATTGATCTCTAAGAGACTTCTTGTTTACTCATAACACATAGTGGTTATCTTCCTTTCACTTGTTTTCTCTCGACAGTGAACCACTAGCATTTTAGCACTCTTTAATATTGTAGCAAGTTTTTTGTGGTTACCAAACTGGAGCTTCAAACGACCACACACTTTCAACTGTTTCATAATTAAAAATGTTGGGTAGTTTTTTTGTGAAAATTATTTATATTTTTGTCAGTGGTTAATCTCTTCATCTGTTTATTTTGGTTTGGAGTCAACAAACCGTTCAGATTAGTCCCACCCTCCCACTAATCTGAAATCTGTAGGATTTTCTTTGGCGGTTTTGTTTCAATAAGGCTTATAATGATATCACGCTACGCTATCTTGGGTGCGGTTATTGTCGTGGACGTCTTAGATAGCTGGGCCAACGGAAACAGATATCTTGCCTCGTACAAAATTCAATCTAGTTTACTTACTGTCATTCGTTTATTTATTTTGTCAAAAACAATATTAACAATCATTATATTGTTGTAACTGCGGCTGATTTTAAGCACATGTGTGAATAGTCAACCCTGTGTGTATGATCATAGTTTTAGTTGCCTATTTCTCCAACGGGAGGTTTAAAAAGTTTTTAATAATCTTTGTCATTGATTCAAAGTTTCTCACACCGCCAAGGAATGGTTTTCCAGTCCTATAGCCAATTCATGTATGTATAGACATGTTAAGGAGACTTGTTGTTGCAGGGGAACGTATGAGCATGCATGTACATGGAGTCTTCCCGTATGTCTATGTACCACTGGAGTTTGAACCAGATGAAGAGTACCTGCAGAAGCTTGCCAAGGCTATCGATAAGGCTATGAATGTATCGCTGGGCCGTCCTACCTCCTACACTCAGCATGTGTTTAACATCAGCATCGTTCACGGAATGTGAGTGCCTCTTGCATGTAACTTAATACTCAATGAGTTTGAGCTCAATTCACTGTTAAATCTATCATTATTTCATTTGGGAGGGTGAATTTTTTGATGATGAGTCTGTGAACTTCCTACATGTGTGAGATGGGCTTTTAGCTCTGTCCTCCGGTTCATTTGTGCAAATTTAAGGCTTTGAAAATGCAATAATGCTTTGCACTGCTAAAGTTCTGTCAGCTGGCTTGCTGAAGAATAATGGAAAGTTTACCGTGGGGAGTTCAAAGCTGGTGCATATTCTTTTGTAGACCGTATTATGGATTTCATCACAAGACATCTGTGTTCCTCAAAATATACATGTACAATGCTATGCTCATGTCCAGGTATGTGCATCTGTTTTCGTGCGCAATTTGATTTTGTACTTCATATACCTTCTATTTTTGCAGCTTGTTTCTTTTGTTCTCCTTTTTCCATTCAGTGACAGTGTCATTCTTCTTCTGAGAAAAAGAGTATGGGTGAATTTCCAGCTCATCTTTCGCTATCTACAATCAAAGCTATGTGTTGTTGTAGATTGTCTGACCTTCTACTGAGTGGTGCCATAATGAGCAGGAGTTATCAGCCCCATGAGGCTCACATTCCCTATATGCTTCAGGTTAGACTCTATTTCTATTAACCTTCTTTTCCTGTGTCAAAGTTTCTTCTTGTTCTAGTTTCGTTACGATTAGCCTGTGAACTATAGTTTTGTGTTCACAGTTGTCTTCTCTTTGTTTACTTACTGAGAATTCACTGTCTGCTTTCATATTCCATATTGTCACCCGTCGAGATTAAATGATCAATAATGTTAGTAGGAAAACTTTATTTGTTAGTCGTATTAAAATTCACTGCAATGCAACATTGCAACAATTATCTTCCCTCCAAAAATCAGCCTGGATGTATTTTGTGTCGATGTAGACGTAGCTCGATGTTGTATTCAGAATTTTTTATTGAAAAAAATCAAATTAGATTTATTTCGATGTAAAGCTGGGTTCTTGTATATAATGTAAGTACACATAGGCCTCTGTAGGGTGTCTGGGGAAGTTGTACGATGAATGTTATGTTTGGTTGTATGTATGTATGTATGTATGTATGTATGTATGTATGTATGTATGTATGTATGTATGTATGTATGTATGTATGTATGTATGTAAGACGTATGTTATGACAATGAAGGCGTGGATTGTGGCATGTATCATTACTCTTGTACTAGAGGTTAGAAACAACGATGTAGCTACTTGGTATTATCATATACACCAGTTTAATCATTCAGCGATCAATTGTGGTAATACAAGTGCATAAATGATAATCGTTATAAGTATATAATAAACAGCTGGCTCACGAAAGTTGACTAGTTCAATTAAACCTTGGCATTGGGGTGCTTTTCAAAAAAAAAGGAACAAAAGCATTGACAATATTGATGGAAATTGGGGAAAAATTGACTATTTGAAGTTCTATGAGCCTCATGCTTAGGGTAACATGTGAGATGTGAAAAGTTTGGATTCACTTTTATACAAGGCTTTCGAACGCAGTTTTTGAATAATTACGATTTGTATGACAACCAAGTTTAGATCTGGGTACATTGAGTTCTTATTGCTACCTTTGAGTTTTATTTGAGCTGAATCATCATGAAATAGGTGTTTTTGAATATAATATGGAGTTGTGTCCACACAAGATGCTTTAATAGTACAGTCTGTAGCCATCAGGTAGTCGGTGGAGGAAGAGGGGCTACTACTTGGTACAAGCTTTATTCGCCGTCTAGTTGCACACCAGGTTTATTGCTATTTTGTATCTGCAAGTTGTGTAATTTACATTGTCGTTTACTTCCTGGTCACATTTTGCTCTATCCATCCATCACATCACATTTTTGTATGTCAAGTTCTCACCTGGATGTCAGTTTATTGGCAAAAAATAATAATTAATCAATATTTGTATTGTTTGATTCAAATGCAAATTATAATATTCCACTGGGTGTTTGTAAGGCTGGAGTCAGTAATGTGTACAGCTAGTACTTTATGTAACAGTCTTTGATAATGGTTGGCAGTTTTTTGCCCTGCCTAAGTTTTTCACTGAATAAAACCCCAAAAACATGGAAAGTTATGAGTTTTGATGAAAAAAATTTATCGATAACAATAAAAGTGGAAGAAATCATTTAAGTTGAAATGTTGCTAAGCATTTTTTTCCTAGCTTTGCTTGGAATGAATGTTTTAGTTAATTTTCTCATTTTCGTTTTGCATTTTTTCAATTTGTACGAGTTATCTTTGGCGCAATATAAAAATGAGTAATCATTTTCATAATCTCTCAAAATGAGTATCAGCTAATTCTTGGTCAGCTCAATTAGTTAGCTATTGCCTATATGGCGCTTTCATGTATGAACAAAAGACAACTCCAAAAACTCAGTTGCGTAAATAATCACAGATCTTGTTTTTGATGACTCTCAGCTGTAAGTTCTTCAATTTTGGCTTTTTATTGAGACTGAGTCACTTGCTATCCTGTGAAAGGTGCTATTGGTTGCATATCTCCGTTTGCTTACACTAACACTATAGGAAAATATCCCACTGTAGGAAAATATCCCGCTGTAGGAAAATATTTCCATGTCAATGTGATTATTCATTTCTCCACTATCTTGTTTTTTCCCCATATAGAAGGTTTTTACCTGCGAATCTTCCCACGCCAGTCATCTTCTTACCTATTAGTTACACATTAATTACATGCAGGTTGCATAATTGGCATGTGCTCATTACATACAGGTTATATACTGGCATGTACTCATTACATACAGGTTATATACTGGCATGTACTCAATACATACAGGTTATATACTGGCATGTACTCAATACATACAGATTATATACTGGCATGTACTCATTACATACAGGTTATATACTGGCATTTACTCATTACATACAGATTATATACTGGCATACTCATTACATACAGGTTATATACTGGCATGTACTCATTACATACAGATTATATACTGGCATGTACTCATTACATACAGGTTACATACTGGCATGTACTAATTACATACAGGTTACATACTGGCATGTACTAATTACATACAGGTTACATACTGGCATGTACTAATTACATACAGGTTGTATACTGGCATGTACTCATTACATACAGGTTATATACTGGCATTTACTCAATACATACAGGTTACATACTGGCATGTACTAATTACATACAGGTTATATACTGGCATGTACTCATTACATACGGGTTATATACTGGCATTTACTCAATACATACAGGTTACATACTGGCATGTACTAATTACATACAGGTTATATACTGGCATGTACTCATTACATACGGGTTATATACTGGCATTTACTCAATACATACAGGTTACATACTGGCATGTACTAATTACATACAGGTTATATACTGGCATGTACTCATTACATACGGGTTATATACTGGCATTTACTCAATACATACAGGTTACATACTGGCATGTACTCAATACATGTTCTCTACACAATGTTACTGTGTTACAGTTCTTCATAGACTACAACTTGTATGGTATGAACTACATCAATGTATCAGCTTGCATCAAACGGCAGCCAGCAGATGATGAACAGGGAGACACAACTGCTGCAGGTAAGACTTAGCAACTCAGGTGATTAAGTTAAAAACATCCAGGCATTCGTATGATAATAGATTAGAACAGTTGAACATGGAAGCATGCCATTACGAAATATTTTATGCGACTTTGCATTGTGTCTTTACTATTGTACTTCATCACCCAAAATGAATGCTTTTTATGAGAAGTTTCATATTTGAATATTGCTGGCACTCTGCCAAACATTATACCATCAGCCATAGCCTGCGGTTGTTTTGTTGTATGTGAGAGGGTCTCACTTTGTGTATTTTTAAATTAATATTTGGCTGTAAGCGGTTTTCCTTGTCAAATAAAGGCCATGTTTAGCATATTTGCTAACTGGTGGTATGTACTAACAATTGGCTATATAGATACTTAGCACTGCTAATGTGGTGATGAAAGCTTAAAAAAATTAATTTGCATAAAAATGTGTTTGTTAGAGTAGGTTTCAGCCACTATTGCATCACTCATTCAGTACAGGACACATTGGTTCCTGAAAGAGCAGCTGATGAGGTAGTTGCACGAGTCTTTAAACGAAAAATGGCTGCCAAGCTTTTACATTTAATTTTGTTTAATCATTGGCACGGAGGTAATTGAGCCCTGGGAGAGCCTCATTAGTAATGTTCATGTGCACCTGTAGGTACCTCAGAAGATGCTACTACATCGGCAGCACCTGCTGACACTAGTCAGCACTCTGCATCTGCCTCACAGCCTGTATACAAAGTCAGCACTTGTAAGCTTGAAGTGGATGTCCTGGCAGCGGATATTCTAAACAAACAGCTCATTGATGGTGCGTAGCTCTATGGCGTGGATAACTCTATGAATATATATTTTATCAAATTTGCTTACTTAGAGTCTTTTAATTTTGTTTATTTGAAATTTAGTTGAACATTATTGTAAAATTGTAGTTAATATTTTAGCATGTTTTGTACTCAAACATTATTTTATGTCATTTGTTTTCCGTTTTCCCCTTTATTAAAAATAAATGCAGGTTTTGTCAAAAATAGATGTTTTAGTAGAATTTAACCTCACAGTTGTTGCAGTTTTTTTGTTACATATCCAGTATAAAGATAACTCGCTAGTTTAATGTGCAGCTGATTCTTATGAGAGAACAACTCCCTGTTTAGCAAGATGTCAAATGGACTACAGTTTTAGCTGGAATATCGTTTTCATATAATTCTTTTACAATGAAACTTATTTTCTTAGTTTTACAATAATAACATTAGCCTATTTTCATTCAATTATTTTTATGAGTTCCTGTACCACAAAATACCCGCAACAATACCTGACCAATCCTTAGTTCACAATTACTATTGTTTTTGACAGATCATGTGGGCACAAATCCAGGCTTGCTGGCTCTGTGGGAAGATGAAAGGAAAAGACTGAGGACCAATAACTTGGAAGACGAGGTGGTCCTTGAGGCACCCTCTTCTCCAGGTAAAGTTTTCCTTAGTTATAAGTATCACTTAATAATTCATTTTGCACATCAGTCGTCACCAAATCCAACAATTTCGGAAACAGTTTGGGCTTTGTGGACGTTATCTTCTGCTTGTCATAATCAAATTTAAGAATGGCATCAATTCGGCTGTAAATGTTACAAATTTTATCTATTATTTGCAATGTTGAAGTGATGACACTCAATTATTTGATTGGTCAGTCAGACGGTTTAAATGCTGTCATTCACTATTCGGCATAAGTTTAAGACTATTCTTTAAACAGATGGAACGGATATCCTGTTGAGTTACTCCTGGTACCTTGTGAGCCTTTGGTACTGCTAACTTTGATGCCAATGGGAATTCGGCCAATTTTAGGCGCTCGCGAGGGAGCGTTAATTCAATGCAACTGGAATTCTGGTTACCATTATACTGCAACACTATTAATATTAACGAAAGTCAGCCAATTTTATCTTTTTTCTTTACTTGAGAGTTATCTTCTCGCTAATATATTGGTATTGCCATGAGCTTCACTGTCTCTTATACCTCTCCGAGTGTTTTGGGCACATTATACAATGAGCATTAACCCAAATAATAATTTTTTTTGAACACTAACAATACCTACTATAGATCCCTATATAAGATATTGAGGGATCTGGTAGGAGTTATCTCCCTGCCGGATAATCGAACCTCTTTACATCTAGCAATCATTTATTATTATTTATTACTTATTTATTGTGTGTTGTCATCAGGGATTAACACTACTTATTTCATTTTAATGTTGAATCATTTTTTATTCTAGCACAAGTTTGATACAAGTTGTCATTACAAAATTACAAATTTTCCTCAAACATAACATAATTTATTTATTTTATTATTTAGTTATTATTATTTATAACGATGAAATCAAAAAAAATCATAATCAGTTTTCCTAAAAGTTACACAACAAAGCAAAAGTAAACACTTGCCATTTGTTAGTCACATGCCACAGGGCACCACATGTTTGGTACAATTGGTGATGGTCATAACGGTTGATTATTATTATTATTGCTAGTTGTTACTAGAGTTATGGAATCCACAACTAACGATTCACGAGCAGTAGCTGGAGTTTATAATACTGACGATGCGTTGCTTACATAAACCGTGCCAGTACATCGTCACTGTGGAGGTACACGATAACAAGGGCGTACAGTAATTATTTATGTTGGCAAACTTAGTTAAATTTGAAATACGAAACTATGGCTCTACAACGTAGTATCTATGAGCATCATTATTCAATTAATTTTTTTCAAGTGAATAAACCAAAATATTTTTTGCAAAAAATTTTCAAAGGCTAAATTGATCCCTTCAACTTTCTCAACTACATCGTTTTTGTCATATCAACTGCTCAAAATGTCTCAAATCACGATAAAAGTCAAGCAAGTCGTGAGTTTTAATGATAAGTTAGCGACTGAACTGTTTCCGGTTGGATTGACAAAGAGAAACTACGGACCGGTTCCGCATTGCTTGAACGATTCTTAACTTAAGTCTTTAGTCTATGTCAGCATACATATGTGTTAGTGTGATCACGTGAGTGAAGTGTTTGCCCTTCAACCATAGATCTGTGAATTGATAATCAGTTCAGTTACCCTTGAGTAAGTTATTTGGCTACTCGTTACACACTCCATTGGGTCGAATATGGGCAAAAACCAAAGTGGCCCCTACTTGATTGCACTCTCTACACCGCACATAGAGTCATGCTCATAAAGATATCCATCCCCCACCCCCCCACCACCCCCCATCCCCCCCACCCCCCATCCCCGTCTGTTTCTGTGGAAGAGCGGCTAGTTAATGGTGAGCATGGGTATGGAGGCTCCTCCTACAATCTTATGCGTCTTGCCTTAGGTTTGCTTTCAGGCGCAGCCCGACAAAGAGTAAAACAAAATCATTCATAAAAAGGTGAAAGACGCATCTGCTCTAGATACATATCTTTGCTGCGGTAGTTGCGCATGTAACTTCTGCAGTCAGCTAATCACATCCCAAGTCTCTGGGAATATGCAAATCAAGTCATTTGCAAATGTTATTCTCTATATAATGCGTGCTTGCATTTAGTTTGTATGATATGGCTCCCGGTACGCTAGCTCTGTGTATTTGTTTGGTCTAGGAGTGCAATTACTGTTATCTATATATATGTGTTATGTGTAGGAAGGTGTAACTCTGGGGATGTGGGAGTACATTCTGGTTGGTATGAAAGATTTCTGAACATGGTAGATGCTCTGGACATGTGAGTATAGATCTATCTATCATTTAACTGGTCTTTGTTAAAGATGTCGATTTAACAGATTGCTAGTTATTAGCACGCTTTGTGGGCTTGGTATTTGGTTACGTACTTGATGCATTTGGAGATGGTCGGAGAAAACAGAAAGTAATATACTGTAGAATTTGGCCAATGGCGGTATTTGATTACTAACCAATGGAAATATATGATTCCACACGCAAGCCAAATATGTATAGAGAACTTCCTGCTCATGTATTGAAGCAGCAACATTGCCAATTTCTTTTTTTTTGTCATTTTTTTATTTTCTGTTTATAAAAGCCAACTCAATATTTTTGCTTTGCTTAGAAATGAGCTACATTACGACGAGTAATGCGCTAATTCTGAAACGGAGTGTGTCAGAGCATTTTGATTATAGACCACAGATTTAGTTTTTTGATGTCTCATGTTGTAATTAGCTTTTGTTCCTTCGTTGAAGTGCCAGCGGAGAGGATGGGCAGAGCTTTGCCCTACCATCATCTGGGGAAGTCTCATCTCTAAACCTCAGTGGTTTCACTGATGTCAATGATGAGGTGGATGAACACTCTATCAGTCAGATGTTGAACTTCAATGCTAACCTCACTCAGGCAGCTGAACATAGTGAGTAGTCATCTTCCCTTGTATGTTTGAATGTTTGAGTTGGTTGTGTACTGATGCTTAAGACTGCATCGTACATATTCAGTTCTAGCTAACGGTCATTCTCTATTTTATGAATAAAATAAAGAAACAGACGATATAGTGATGGCTATTTCTGCTTAATTATTTCCCTGCTGTGAATCAAGTTGTGAATACAATATCATACCACAAAAGACTGATTATCTCTTAAGTCAATCACTATGGCTTTTTCAATATTCTTTCATTTGCATAACGTTTGCTCATTACCCTTCTCAATATGAGTGAACAATCTCAGAACAGTGGTGGAAATGCTATTTTTTTTTACTTCATCAAGTTGGTTTGAAGTAACATGCAATTGTGTGTCATCTCACCTTTTATCACCTGCTGTGTATGTCAGACAGTGGTGTTTTGACATCTACGTCAAGTTACAGCACTACAGTGATGTCTATGTCTAATGTAGTGATATCTATGTCTATTGTAGTGAGCTGTCGGCAGCTGGCAGCCCTGCTGGCCAACCAGTCAGATTCTGAGGAGGAGGAGGAGTACATTAGCTACTCGCCCAGAGTTTCTCCCGTTAAAGGTAAACACTGGCACATCGTTACTTCTACTTTCTGTTTGCAAGTATTTGCAGTTTCACTGGAGGCCATGCGTCAAATGTTTGATGGCTGCAATTGCCAATATTATGTTGAATATATCAATTGTGGCTAACAATTTGATTACAGAGATAACTACAAGATGCATTTTTCCCATTAAAGTCATAATATTTATTGTAAAACGTGAGTTTTCAACTACGAGACGGTGTTTGAAATTTTAGGCTTTGATAATGAACAATAAATATTATATTCTCAATAGGAAGAGTCGTCTTCAATTCTCCTACTAAATTTTATGTAATGACAAGTATTAACAAACAGGTTCAAAGTCAAAAAATAGCGAACTTTAAATTTCTCTCATGTGTAACTGTAAGATGTTAGAACTCATCATAAGATTTGGATTTATTTGAGATTTAATGATAGAAGTATTCAGTGTCCAGCTCATAAAAATTGATGAAAGGAGACTCAATAGTGTTGCAAAATTTTGGAAAACATTAATAGCACAGGTTCAATTGTTTATTTTTGGCAAAAGATGGTTTTCAAAATCGTGCATATGGATCTGATTCTCTGCATATATGACCTCAATCTTTCGTCTAAAGTTTGAGTACTCAATTGGCCTCGGTTTCTCACTGGCAATTGCCTTCATGGTTGACACTTCTGATTTGATTTCCCTAATTGCTTTCAAAATGTTGACGGGTGGCTAATGGTTGTGTGAAATTGTCCCAATCGCTTTTTGCTTTTCACAATATTTGTTGTCAGCAATTCTTGGTGCTACAACTATATAACTTTTGATAGAAAACTTGTCAGTTTTTAGATTGTGCTAACTTGAGCCAATCAATCACTCTTAAGTAAGGCTGGGCGGTATATCGGTAAAACCGTTATTTTCCCGGTATGGCATAATACCGTTTGTGCGATATTGGTTTTCCTGAAAATTCACCGCACCGCTCACTATAAACCGGTAACGGTTTGCCCTATAATTAACCGCACCGCCGTAATAATGATGTAAGCTTTTGGCATAGAACTATTTAAATTGTTCTATGGTTATAGATCTATTGGTGCATAGACTTAAAACTGTGACAACCAACACCAATATAACGCTGCTAAGGGCAGCCATATTGAATCACGCTCAGTGGCTTACCCTTGGCATAGCATGCAGTGCTTGATTTGATGCTATGGATGAAATAAATAAGAAGATAACACATGTATTTGACCCATGCAATATGCTAAAAACTGGAGCAGAGTAAAGATTCATTTGCTGCAAACTCAAACTGACTTTTTTCAATTATGGTAAGCTAGACATTAATAATAAATAATCATCAATTAATTATTAATGAAACAACCTCCTCCGGGCGGATGATGTTGATGATGGGTGTTGATGATGAAGTTATCAATTAATTATTATTTATTTATAGCCAGTGAGTGGTAGTAGAAGTAGATTATTATTTATTAACTTGATGATTGATGGCAATAATTAGTATCGCACATTTATTTATTATTATTATTACTGTTATGAATAATAATTAATAATAATGATAATCAATTTTGTTGATTATTATTATTACTTAATTGTTGTTGTTCTTATGATTTAAGTTTTTTCATTCATTACTACTAACTATTATTATTATTATTTTTTCTTATATAATAATTGAAGGCCGCGTCTATTATTATTATATTATTTATTGTTATTTATAATAATTGTTATTATTATTATTATTTATTATTATTATTTTTTGTTATATAATAATTGAAGGCCGCGTCTATTATTATTATATTATTTATTGTTATTTATAATAATTGTTATTATTATTATTATTTATTATTATTATTTTTTCAATTATTATTATGGATGAATACGTAATTAATTATTAATAAATGAATGATGACAACTTACTACTGTAACTATGATAGTATTAGTAAGCGCATCATTCATTTATTATTATTTGTTGCTGTTATAAATAATAACAAATGATGATTATTACTATATTATTATTATTTAAAATGAGTTGATTAGTAGTAATAATTATCATTTTTGTTTATTTGTAACAACAACTTCTTACAATACAAATAATAATGCATTATGATTCTGAGAATCTTCCATCATCTTACTATTAATTATTATCATCATTATTTATGATGATTAACTACTAATGGTGGCGGTTATTGTTATTATCAACGTTATTCAATTCATTACTATTAGTGTCCACAATAATACTAATTGATTATATCTTTAGAACTATTATATAAAGATATATATAGAAGAAATAATTAATAACTCTGTGTGGTAAATTGATAAAGTTATAGACAAAATTGCAATATATATTACAAAATTATATTATAAATTTTGGATTATTATATAATGGGTTGAATAACATTCCAAAAAAGTTGCATTTTCTCATCACTTAATTTTAAATGTAAACCTTTAGTTTTAATAATAATTTTATAATAACAGTTTTCTAATAATTAGGTGTGGTTTTATGAAGAAGATGACAGGAGTAAAGCGTTGTTTATCTAAGTTAATTATTTATGAACATTTGACAGTTGAAATAACCAATTTGTTTATTTGATTCTAAAAATAATAATGGGGACCAACGATGGAATAGACACTCTGTAGTGAATAATATTTTGTTTATATAATCCATGTAAAGTAAAATATTGTGTAGCATGTACATTGTCGATAATTTCACTATTGAAAAGATAAATAACTTTCTTTCTTGACATGATGCTCATGTGTTAATGGGTATTTAAAACAAAAATATGTTAAAAGAAATATAATCAAAACTTTTAAATGCATAAATGAAATGCATGAGACAAATGTCATATTATTGTTGTGTTAGTTATATTTCTCTGCGATTTATAGTTTTTACCATATTATGGTGTTGTCAGGATCACTTTGAGGATGACGTGTTTGAGATGAAAAACCGGACCTTCGACGCAAGTCTTTGTGGAGACAGTTGCTCATACTGACTATTGCCATACCAAATCTCCTCTAGCCTCTGATAAACATTACTCTCGTAATACAAGTGATCAGTCATCTAGACCTTATGGTGATGCAGGTAATGCAGCAAAAAGCATGACATACATTTAATTTTTGGCCGCAACATCTATATGTGTAGTTGGTTATATATCATGTTTGCATCCACAGAAGCTGAATTATAAGACCTCATGGTTAAAGAAGTTTTGGAGCATTCAACTTCTCTAACCAAACTTGAGAATTATCCGCAAGCTGCAACTATGGAAACATTTTCTGGAACAGGCGAAGGATTTTGACATGACAGATGCTATCGCCTGTCTTGCGAGCTTGATGAAAACACCATGCTAGTGTTTCAGGTTACGCAGTGTGTGTTCAACATCTGCCATGCTGCCGTTGATGCTTCAAGAGTTAAAGCTTGTAGTTGGGAACCTCCGTCGCACTAGTCAGATTGTGATTGACCGATGTCATGAAGGTTCAGCTTTTCTCAAGTCTCATGTTCCCTGACTGTCACTTTATGAAAACTAAACTTGAAGCCAAATATGTGTGACTGCAGCTGCTGTGTCAAAAGTTTTGTCCAGCCTGTCTGTAGATTAAAACGTGACACTAAGATGCAAAAGCATGGCCATATATTATCTGGTAGAAAAATTTTAATTTTCTTGTAGATTTTTTTTAGCAACTTTATATTTAAGAACTATTGCAGTTGCATAATTTTCTGCCAATTTGATGGTGTTACTGAAGAAATTTCTATCATATATTTATTCACAGTGTTTTTACAAACTGGTGTGTAATGGTGGCATAGCTATAAAACTGAGGAATCCAACTCTTTATACTACCAGATTGTTTTTGTATATTGTTAATCTATTGTATTTTTTTTAATTATAAAATATTTTTGTAAAATAAAATCAGGCTCAGTTCAGTGGTTTGAATGAGTGGCTTAGCGCCCAATAGAGGAATCCCACTTTCTGCCACTAACTGTTGTGCGTAAGTAGTTGTTAGTTACTGTTGCGTTGATAACATCAAAGATCCCCTTACATGATTGACCAGTATTATTATTGTTTTATTAACCTGTAGCTCAGCTACAAAGACGACATCCATTGAGTCATAATTTTATAGCAATATTGGAATTGAAAATGGTGCCTTCAAGTGAGATGGCACAACTCTCTCATTAAATGGCTCTGGGTCTAGTCACAAAACAACGGTGCGGTCGGTATTTTGCAATTTTTTGTACTATTACCGAGAGTAACCGAAACAGGACGGTATCCGGTTCGGTTTGGAGTTGTCTGCTATCGGTGTCGGTATGAGAAGATAACTCCATACCGCCCAGCCTTACTCTTAAGGTTATTCTGCAGGTGCTAAATCCGCTCAAAAGGATGTCACGCTCACTTACTCACCTGTCCTCTCTCCTCAACCCCCATCTGATGGGGAGGTAACTCTCACTGACACCACCCTTCCCAGCCAGCAACCGAGTGTCTCTCCAGCACCATCTGGAGTTTCTGAGGAAAGGTCAGTGAATGCCGTTGTTTCTGCCTGTGCGTCTAAGTATTTTGTTATATCTGATTTTGTGAAGAAAGTTTAGTGTGAAATATTAGGATGTAGGGATGATGATATTAGGTTCAGACTGTGAACTGCTCTCACTTTGTAGCGCGCTAAAGTTATGAGAAGAGTTTGGAGATTGCAGTAAGATTTACTTTGCAGCATGTCAATGTTAAGATTGTTTGTGTTTCTCCTCTAATTTTATGCAGAACTAGCTGTTACAATTCGTCTACCGTAGCACTGTAATATGTATTAGTTATTGTCCATGAACTAATAGTGTAACTGATTAGGCATCACATTACCAATAAAGGCAGCGATTCATCGTCTTGTTCCTACTTCTGTGATGGCAACAAGTAGGTGAGAAAAGATGATTTATTTCCCAAATTTAATTCCTTCTGATTCACCAGGGTATTGAGTAACTAGACCTTTGTCTGAAGCTGTGATTGGTTGTGTTTATCTAGGTCAATGAGTGTACTCTCTGGCAGCAGTTTCACCAGCCAGGCTAGCAGGAGGTCAAGGTCATCGTTGTACAAATGGTCTAAGAAATGGTCTCAGGATGCTGACACTGTGCCAACAACTAGAAGCCCCATTCCTATTCTATCACAATCTAAATCTCAGATAATAGACCAATCGCCATCAGGGTCTCAAATCAGTAGCCAATCACAAAACATATCAGAGAAAACTGTTCTATCAGGGAGTGATACTGTGCGCTCGGTTCCATCGCATGCAGGGTCTGTGTATGACACTTCTTTGTTCTCTGAGGAGGGAGAGGATGAGGAGTGGTGGGCGGACATTGGTTCTGGCCAGGTGAGTTCTGTTCAAGTCTCGTGTAGTCAATCTTTACCACTTGTACTTGCTGGGTTTTGTTTACTCTCGTTCTTTTCTTGAGAACAGCTTTGTTGACAATTTTGTATCTCTCAGTGCTCAAATTTCAAGTGTCAACCATGCATTTAATATATCTTTCGATTTGGCAAAGTTTTAAGCCTGAAAACGCCAGTTTCAACCTATTTATTAAATTTTTAGTAGTTTAAAGGTGCCGTGTCACCCGTTGATTTGCAGTACGCGGAGTTGTCTTTCCTTTAGTGTCAAAGAATGCTAAATAGTCTCAACCAAAATACTAAAAATAATCATAAATTAGTTCCTACTTACTTTTTTTATTGAATTTAAAAATAATGATTTATTTACAATCTACATTGTCTAATTTTTTCAGTTAAATGAAGTGTAATTCAGACTTGAAAATTATTGTTGTTGTTGATTACAACAACGACCCCAAAAACGTAAATATGGCTTTTTTTCACAAATAGATTCTAAATAATGATAATTTTAATCTTTTGATATTATTTAATCTTAAATTATTTTTTTCAATAACTATTTCCTTAGTTTTTGAAATATAGACGCAAATGCCAGGGTGTACATAATAGCAAACCCATCAACAACGAATTAATTTGCTGACTCAACTAAAACACCTCCAAAAGATCTGAAAATAGTTGAAAACCTAATTTTTTATGCTATTGAAAGTCTGTACACAGTGTTTATTACTGGGATACCCTCCTTCTATGCTAACCAACCGAATTTTTGCCACTCCGCTTTATGGCTTTGTATAAGTTATAAAGTTGTGTAAGTCGAAAAAAATTGCGTAGAAGTCAGCATCTATTGTGCTTATAATATAGATGGAGTTATTGAGAGCACTACTCCTAAAAGAATTTTTTGCCACAAGTCATTAGAACTAGATAAACTAGCTTTAATTTAGCCCTAAATCAATAACATGGCACCTTCAATTAGCAACCAATTACTTACGTGTATACAAGTTTCTTTGCTACTCTCCTATTGTCAAGTGGTACCTCAGCTAGTGCTCTTTTACTAAAAACCCAGTGGATCTTACCTTTGTCCTCGGTGGCTCTAGTTTTTTTGTGTGGAATATTTGTAATGTAAAAGTTTTAAAGCTCTATACCATACTGGCTGCATGTAAATTGTCTACTACAGCCAACAACCAGTGCCTTTGACGATTTGTATGAAATTGCAATTAACCAGAGCGGAGAATCTGAGGATGAAGAGTTAGAAACCACTCTTATGACTCAACCAGTCTGGGAAGGTGCAGATGACAACATTGACAGGTGAAGACTTATTATTAATTATTGGTATTTATTGAGTAAATGAACCAACTATTGCTGTGTATCAGCCTCTTTGGTCACTGTTTAAGAAGAATGCCCACATGTATAATCAACTGTGGGATGCCATTTACAGCAGTAAGAAAAAATAATCTTATAAGTCTGATCAAAAAGAGCCCACGGATGATTTCGTTTCTAGTTTTTTTTTTAACTTGTTGCTTTCACTTTGTTGCATCCTAATGCTAAACTTAGTTCATGCTTTGAAGGAATTGAAATCCTGAACTATGGCAATTGGGTTTTATCTTCCGAACAATTATACTGTTGTGCATAACCCATAGATTGTTGCGGTTGATGTCGTGTACTATATTTATGTATGGGATTTGGCCTCACTGATTAATGGCGCTAACTAGCATAAATTTTTCAATATGCCTGGTGTGGGTTTTTGTAGTGAATATATTCCTCAGTTGGATGGTGCTCATGATGATGATGAAGATCAATGTGCTTTGGCCTCTAATGTAAGCATGTATAAACTTCGAATAAATTAGCTTTTTAGATAAGATCAAATGTACATCAGAGGAGTTTTTTTTTAATTAATGAGAGTGAATTAACAGGTCAATGTCTAACTCGAAGATGAATGAAGAATTTTTTTTGTATAATTAAATGACAATTTAAAATTTCATATTTAAATATTGTTGTCAAATGTTTGTCGGTTTTGAACTTGTTTTTTTTTCTGAAGAATCAATTTGCAATTAAGGGATTGAACTTTTGCTGTAGCAATCTAGGTTCTTTTGATTCATCATTCTGAACAATATTATTATTGTCTTTATTTTAGCAATTTGAAAGCTCAAGCTCAACATTCCAAGTTAGTAATCAAAAGAATCCTTTGAAACTAACTCTCAAAAAAAGCATATCAAACTGCGATACAGTTGAGCAAGAGAGCATAACTGTTAACAATCCTCTTAAAATGAAGTTCAGAAGGACTTCTGCAACAACATACTCAAACAATCCTGTTATAAATGACGAGGAACCGCCAGTAACAACTCCTGTGAATATGCATCTCCAAGAACAAGAAACTTCCAAAGAAAAACCAAAAATTACTCTCAATTTCAAGTCGTTGACTGAAAAAATGAAAGATTTGATGCCAAAGAAAAAGAAACACAAAGACAAGGACAAATCACACAAAAAAGAGAGGCATAAAAGTAAAAAGAGTAAGACTGACAAAAGCTGTCGCTCTCCTCTACTTGCTCCCACACCTACAGTTTCAAAGGATTCCGCCCATGTTGGCATAAATTTCAGTTCAAAAACAAGTGTGGATGCTGACCCAATCCCATTACCTAAACAATCAAGCGCTATGCGAGAATCAGAGTCAGTTTTGTCTTCTATTCCCAAGCTAACATTTGCGAAGAAAGGGAACCATTTCACCATAAAACAGGGTAAGACTGTCTCACCCCTAAAGCTCAAGATTTCTCAATCAGTGACAGAAAACAATTCTGTGCCCAAATCTTCATCGCTCAAGTCTCCATCACAATTGACTAAAGTTGTCAAATCTCCACCACCATCTGCCAAATGTTCCAAATCGCCTTTGAATAGTCCAGTATCCAAGGTTGACTTATTGTCTGATTTAACAATGTCAAGTAGTGATGAAGAACCCAAAACAAAAAATGTCATGCAAGCAAATCAGGGGTCAACTTCAGTAGGTGCAACTAATGAATCCCATACTGTCAAGCAATCTTCTGTAGAGCCCAAAAGGCTTTTATCATCTAGACCAAAGCCAGCTATCAAACTAGATAGACATGGCAAATTTACAGTATCAAAAGAGCGTTCTGTGAACAGCACTAATCCATCACTTACACGCAACCCAAATGGAAAATCAAAGACGCTTTCTCGTCCAAAAGATGTGAGGCTTAAAAATAAAGACCAAGGAACCATTTCATTTAAAGCTGATAAAGTCCTTTCTGAATCGAAAATGCCTGCAGCAAAGTCCAGCAAAACGTTGAAGAAACCCAAAGTGGGTGCTCAGAAACCTATTTGCAAAATGCTCAATCCTAAGCCTGCACCGCAGAATTTAACTAATTCAAAATCATCAGCAGGTTTGAGTGAGGAATCTCTAAAGAAGAGTTCATCCCTTGAAGATGTCGCACGACATTCTGTAGTCTCATTAAATCAACCTATATTAGCATCTGGTGCAGGAAATTCATATGATTTGGACATGCACATGTCTGGTCAATTGTTAGGAAACAATACTAGTGTTTTTCCACAACCTATACCAGTCATTGAAGCTAGCACAAGTAACACTGCGTTTCCAAAGTCGACCAAAACAACAGAGTCTTTACCACAAAGTGGTCCTAGTGATTCAATAAAAAGCAATCCAAGTTCACAAATACTGGTTGCTAAGTCACCAACAACTGCTATATCCAGCAAAAAGACTGATGATTCTAACCAGTCAGTAGAAGCCAAATCAACCCGGTCAATTCTACCATCGCCTGATCAGCATTTTCTGCAAAGTATGAACTTGCAACGAGTTTCTGAAAAACCACCGTCGAAAGTGGAAGATCAGCCTATTGAGCGAAATTTTGAAACTGATCCTTTGTCTTTACATGCTGATGCATTTCCTCTCCAGCCTTTAACTGCTAGCCTCTCGCCAGCTCCTGCCAAAATCATAACCCTGAATTCAACCGCTCCAGAAAATCTGGTTCCTGAACCTCGTTCAGAATCTGAAGAGCATAGTCAATCTGGTTTGTATAAGAATTTTCTTAAAACAAAACTTGGTCAACAACAAGTATCAATCAGCCCCAGCCAACGTTCATTTGAATCCTTGGACAACTCTTCAGCTAACATCTTTGATTCTCGTGATATATATACTCCAATTGAAAATTCCCCGGCATCTGTGATATCTAGTCAAACAAGCCACATTTCTGGTTTATCACAGCCACTGAGTTTATCAGATAAGTCTCAACCAAGTCCCTCTCAAGTATCACATTTGGAAGCTCAATCATTTTGCAATGCTGATACTGAATTGGTACCTCAACCTATTCGGTCTACTCATCCTACTCAAGCAACACTAGCAAGTAATGAAGCTCCCAGAGTGCAACATGGTTTGTTCCGGAAGAAAAAGACTAATAAGTCTAAGCACTCTCATACTCAAAAGCGACCTCATGGATGCAGAAATGTTCCATCAGCTAATGCTAAGCTAAACCATCCACATTCAATTCCTATTAGTTCTCAGAATACAAAACTGTCACTATCTTTGCCGCCATGCTCAGCAGATAACAATGAAAGTAGAGATCCGATAAGGCTGACTTTGAAAAAGTTGAAGTCCCCTGTAACTGATAATACTCATTGCCATGATTTTGTGTCTCTCGCATCTTCAGTTCAAGCCCCATCTAAAATTCCATTGGGCCAAGACACCTCTCTGAAAAAACTTGTGTGTGAAGGCTATTCTGCCTCTAATCTCAGAAATGTTCATGAAAAAAAGGATTCTTTCGATGAAAATTCTTCATGCACAGTTGAGTCTAATCTTCGCGTAAAATCTGCTATTTCCGAGTCAGAAAAACCAAAGAACAGTGATGACAAGCTTATTCCATCCACTGATACAAAACAAGATGACTCGATATCCCAACCGACTGATGACACGTTTTTTGTTGAAACTTTGCCAAATGCTGCAGTGAATGATGAAGTAGTAGTAAATGGAGATAATTTAAATTTCCAAGATGATGTCTCAGAGTCAGATTCGGCTTCCTTGCCCAAACCAAGATCTTTTGTTGACAGACTCAGTCAATTGAGCCAGGTATTAGGAGTTGCTCCTTCAGATAGGTTGTTGGAAGAGCTGCCTATTGATCTACCACCTGTTGTTCGACGTGATAAGCTTGGTCGGCGACTGAAACGAGGAAAGGGGAGGAACGCATGGCAACCGAAGTCCCCTAAGCCTGTAGCAATCTCCAAGGCTGTCAAAAGAAGGCCTCGAATAAAAAGTACCGGCACTACTCAACATAGATCTGAGCGCCCTAAAAGAGCTCCAAGCCGGTTTAGAGATGAAGCAGTTGCTGAAGCAAATATTTCTGTTAAACATGATGTGAAGGGCAATGTGGACAAGTGTGATATTGCAGCCTCAGTTGACACAGAGTCTATAGATAAGCCAAAGTTTTCAATAACTGTCAAGCAGTCCAGAGTTCTAACTCGAGCCAAAAACGGTTTTGGTCAATCATCACAAATACCTGCTCAAGCCTCAAATGGCAAAAATAATTCGGTTTTGCATGGACCAGCATCAAACATAGTTGAGCACAACGAGTCGGTTCAAAAGAACCAAGTTCATGATAAACGTTCCACGCGTCATCAGTCAAACCAGAGTAAACTAAAGCAGTTGCAGTCTCGGTCATCTCAAGAATACACAGATGCTAGTGGTAGCTCTAATAATTCAACCAACTCTTTGCGACCGAAGCGCATGTTGAATCGTCTGGTCACTGCAACTAAACACTCTCAAGACCCAGGAAGACCTGAACCCAACGAGAACATTAAATCATCCTCATTGCAAAAAGATATTTGCAAAACTCGATCTACCGTGCCTAACCAAGAACATTTTACTGCAGTAAATGAACATCGTTTAGACAAACATAAGTGTACAACACGTGCATCAAACCCATTGCAGAGAGAATCTCGTCGTCTCGTTCAAAAGTCAAAATATGCTCAAAAGTCTTCCAGATTATCAGCTATTGTTCAAAAGTCCAAACAATTAGTGCTAAGATCCTCACATTTACCTAGTGAAAATGATGGAAGGGTTACTCTTACACTTAGGCGTTCAGTTTTATTGCAAAGAGACAATAATGATCAATCTGATGGAAAATCTGATACACTTTCAGTTACTTCAAAATCTTCCCGAAAACGAACAAGTTTGAAGCCTAACAGGGTTTTGGAATTTCATGCCAACTTTGAAGCTCTCTATTCTTTTGAGTCTGATGGATATGCACCTAAAATTTCACTGAAAGGTTCTAAAACCATTAAACCTTCAGCCAACCATCCTCTCACTAAGCCACCTGTTAGTAAAAGCCATTCTGCTGCACATTTTCCAGGCACTGAAACAACAAAAACTATTCAGCCAACAGTTGTTGGCAAATCTGGGAAATCTCGAGCATTACCACTCTCTCAAAATGCACTGTCCATCCAGAATAGAGGCAAACCATCGAAGCTGACTAAATCAAAAGTACCTATTACAGCTAGTTCAGCAATGTTAGCAACGTCTCAAAACTCAAATGCTGTAATATCATCATCACCATCAAATACACCTGTTGTGAGTGGGAATGTTACGATTTCCAAGTCATCGCCTGTATGTGCAGTCCCAACCAATCTGTCACAAAAGTCAATTAGGCCTGCTATTCAAATGGAAGTGAAACCAGTTAGGACGCAGGAAATAGTTTCAAAACTTGCGGAACCGCGCAAACTAGCTCCCAGACAACCTTTCACGCAATCTCAACGAGTTCTGGCTCCCAAGCCATCTGCATCTGCACCTGTTCCTCAAAGCAATATGGTTATAATTATTCCATCTGCCCCGATACCATCTATTGGAGCTCCACCATCACAGAAAGACAATCATGAGTTTTTTGTCCCCTCTGAGTCAATACAAATGGATCATTTGTCTGTTCCTCAACATTCTGTCGTTACACATGGCTTCCAGGCTCCTTCAGATTTACCTAACGGTAAATCAAACTCCAACTCTCGAGTTCAAGTGAAATCTCTGCCTCAACCAATCAGCAAACTGAATAAAGGATGCGCTGCTAAGGTTTCTCCTCTAAAAACTGCTGACCAGGTGACTGAAAGCAGTAATGAACCACATCAGTTGACCCGAACATCAAGATTAAGGAGTACTCGTGCAACGCGTAATATCAAAGGAATAGTGGAAGAGAAAGATCTGATGCTGAAGCGCTTTCTTGCTATGCCGGAGTTGACTTTACCAAATAAACGTTCCCGGTTAGCACCAGCTTCGATCTCAAACATATCAGTAAATGAATCCTATTGTGAAAATGCTAAAAACGATTGGCAAGTTTCATATGACAATGCCTTGCAATCTGCTGCCATTTTATCAGATGACGACACTGCCAATTCACATTCTGTAAAAGTGGTACCTTGCGAAATTGGAGACTCCTCCTATCACACTGATGAAAGTCGAGCTGAAAATGATTGTGTGTATTCACCTCAAAAAGTAGTGCCTGACCAGTGTACTTGTTTAGATTGCTCTGTCACCAGAAATATCAATAATAATGGGTCTACACTGCTGGCACAAGGTTTGCAAAGTTCAAGCTCGATCACCAAAGTTTTGCACCCCAGCTCCATGAATTTATGGAAAAATGTTTATGACAGCTGGAGAGATGAAGAGCACTGTTCTTCCAACTGCTCTGTTGATGGTGAAAAAATCATTGACCAAATGAGTCAAAAAATTGAAAAACCACTTAGTGGGCTACCTCAAGATGCTTTACTTTGCATGAAGTCTCAGTCAAGATACCAAATGCGATTGAAAGATAACTGCGTATCTCAACTGAGTACTGAAAATGTAAGTCCAACTTCCAGCAAATGCGCTGCAGTAGAGGTCTCAAACACTTCTAAACCAGTCCAAAAAAATCTCCAACTTATCCTGAAAAGCATTGCTCCTGTTCTAGCTAAACTCAACTCTCCTACAAAGTTGTCTATCACAATGTTAGAGTTTGAGTCTGCTATGCAACAACTAGCCGTTGAGCAAAAACGATGTAAGTTAGCACAGCATTATGGTAATATAATCTCTGAGCACATACCTGTCATCACTAGTGATACAGCTGTTTCTCCAGTCCCATTTTCAGCTGTACAGCCTAGTGTTGTCAATACAAATTTTAGGAAAGCTCAGTGTACTCTGTCTAGCACTCTTGGCATTTTCTATTCAAATCTTTCAAATGTGGACATCATACCTGAAGTAGTGAAAGTAACAGGAAAAACACGCCTCAGCCAAGATGCTGCAGTGGTTGATCAGGCCAACCTCTCTTATGTCAGTGTACAAAAACAATCCATAGAAGTGAAAATGGCTGACGAAGTTGAACCGGAGAATAAAGTGTTGGTTGAATCAGATCGTGTTTTTTATGATAATGTTGGTGAGTTAGGCATCTCTTCAAGAATGGAACCCGTAATATCAAAGGCTCCTACACAATTGTTGTCATCGAATATGCATATGTGCTCTGTTGTTGATCCACGACATCTTGTTACAAACCCTGTTTTGTCGAGCCCAGTTGTGTCCCTTGTGGCTACTGCTCAGTCATCGGTGGTACTAGAAGAAGCTGTAGATTTCAATGTTGCGAGCAAGAAATGTACAAATAGCTGTACAGGTTCAACGACACCTTTGGAAGCTCTCACTGTGACAGAAGTTTCTACTTGCATGGAACTTGCTAGCAAATTTGACGGTGTAGAAATTAAGTCAGCTGATATTTTTGAATGCATCATCAACACTGCCTCTGTTGACACTATTTTGCAAGTTCCGTCGATGTCACCAGTAGCAGAAAAATGCGATCGCCTCGTGTCTACTGAACATTTCTCAATCGATCTGTCAACACAAGTTTCAGGCAAAATCATTGATGTTTTTACTGCACAGCCTATCAAGGATGTGACACTTTCAATGTTGGGAGATGATATGAATAGAGGATATCATGAAAGTTGCAGCATCACTGCATTGGAAATAATTAAACCAGAAACTTCTGTTTCATCAATGCGTTTGGATACAAGTCATAAGATTACTAGTCTCGATGTTAGTTTTTCCAATACAGAGGCTAACGTCACTAAGCTTACTAAGTTTGATGCAACTGATAGAATAAAATCATGTCATTCAGCAGATTATAAAGCTGATGATCCTTTTGCCATAACACATTCTGTGAAGAAATCTAGTTCAATTATTGATGGAGATTCTCTACCGCTTAATCTCTCGGTGAAGCCTCACAGCAGTGGTCGTTGGACAATGAATCCTGTTCAAGAAGAGCTGATGCCAATTGATCTTAGTCTAAAGAGGAAAAGAAGCTCTCCCCTTCCTCACCCCATTAATCTCAGTGTGAAGAGAAAAGCAAGGTTGACTGAACCAGCTCTTGGATTGTCCGGCACTGTCAGACCTGTGGCTATAAGACTTGAGCAGCACTTTGGTGTGGTGGAAGGTCCATCATCAGCCTATGTACAGGAGAATGGTGAATGTGTTATACCTTCTGAGCGAACATCTGACGGTAATAAAACACTTTTGTCTAGAACAACCAGCTCTCCTGCAGCTCCTTTGAGTGACTATTTCTCCAACAGCCAGGTAATATCACTGTTTCCTATTTTTCTTATATAGACTCACTATTAAATTAAACCATTATTAAACTGAGCAGACCCCGAGAGAATTGGTTTGTATGTCACTGAAAAGCAACGACTTTTCTGCTCAAGTTGTACTGCAAGTATTAACATCGATTTTAAAAAGATCGCGTTTCCCTCAACACTAGGGCAGTGAAAAAAATCACACCTTTTTCTTATCGTAATGATAAACTAACGAAGCATTACCTGTTCATTAACGGTCTAGCAATGAATTTCAGTTGATATAATTGATATGTTTTTTAAGCCCCTTTTAATTGAAATCTTGATTGTCTCGAATTTCTTTATTCGATATTTTTTATATCAGATAATGGGTAATCACAAAGTCAAATAATATATCTCGCAATGTTGCTGGTCTACTTTTTATAGTGATTTCGAACATTTTCCGTTGACATAGTTAGTATAAAACCATTTGTTGCTGCATTGCTAATTGTAATGGTTTACTGTCGTTTCATTGTTGTCTCATATTTTTGGTACAGACAGACGGAGCAGGCGATTCCCCCGAATCACCTGACCAAAAGATGAGCTGCTCAGGTTAGTCAGTAAGTATCTGGTGCCGTGGAGTGTCTCTTCTCTACTTGACCCAATACTCTGGCTCTCAGTGGCCTTACACCAACTTTGGCTATGTTACTAGTTTATTTAGAAAGTCAGGAAAATCAAGTGATGCTATAGCGGTTGGTGTCCACTCATAGTTTTGTACTAAACGCCCCAAGTTTTTGTACATGTCAAATCATTTGCCTGCATACTATTTTTCATATAATTTAGTTATAGAAATGTTTTATTACAACTCGCTTGTAGGTGTTTAGATTTTGCAATTATTGTTTATTTGTGATTTATAGATTATTGACCAAGGGCTGCGTGTTTAAATATCACCGTGCCAGAAGTGTTATTGTCCAAAGTATATGTGTATACAGTAATAAGTGTTATTGCATTTCCATGGTAACATGAGTGGTTTATCCAATAGCCAATAGCAGTATTTCACTGACAGTTTCATCGATATGTTGTATATAAAGATGTCAACCAGCTTTCCCCCTCCTCTCATCCACCAACTACCTCAAAAGTCATTCCTCATTCATCTGCTGATACTGACAGTGACGAAACCATCTGGTCCAACATCTCCCACCAATTCGATATTGACTTAGAGACAGGAAATGATGTCACAGACAAAGACATCATCTACGGAAGTGAGTTGTTTAAAATTAAAGTTGCAAGGGGTACTTGTTTTATCTAACATTTTGCTCGAAATACTTTTCAACTTTGTAAAGGATTAGACAAAAGATTGCAATGTACATTACTTTTTATTATTTCTCCTTGCTTGCCGTCTCTTTAAGACTGGTGTTGATTTTAATTGTTGCAAGGCAAGATTTATCTTGGTCAATTTTGGATACTTGTGTAAAGCGCAGCTAACACTGCGTGATAGATAAATGCGTTGTAAATTTTCATTTTAAGGTAATAATAAATCACAGCAAATTAATAATTATTAATATCTGATAATTGTATGAGTTATTGAAGTTGGCTTATCCTTTGATTGATGTTGCACATTTATCGGAAGAATTTTGTTAAAGACTTGGGTCTATATTTTTGCCAACTTGTTTTATCAAGCTGCGCTCACACTATACGATTATCATCCGAGTGTGCGGAGCCTAAAGTCGGCCCGCAAGTGTGAACAGCTCACTTATTAATGGTTTCACAATCATTGGCAGGTTTTTTTTATCGGACAGTGATGGGGCTCTGTATGATTATCGGCCTGTCCAGCCAATCAGCATCCACATCACAACTTTTCAATTTTACACTTTTCAAAAAACTAGCAGCTACTAGATAATCTTTTTTAACCCAATTTTAGAATATTTGATTTACCTAGAGTTTTGTTTCTAATTTTCCTTGATCAATTGATAGCCAATTCATAAATAAAATATTAAAGTAAGCATCTTAGTTATGATCAATATAATAACAACGACTAAAATCTCGGTGACTATAATAAATAATTATATTAAAAAGAGATATTATTTATTATCAATAGCAAAATAATCTATTAATCATTGTTTATTATTATTTGGAATTTATTTATTATTATTGATGAATGAGAAACTGCTATAATTCTCCAAAAGTTCTATAAGATAATAAGAGTATTCGCGACCTGTTCGTCAAACAAAATACAAAAAGTAATAGGTGTTCATAATTCAATATGTCGCGGATGCAATTGAACATCAGTTTAGAACAACATAAATTTCCAATGAAAAGTTATAGTTTACCAAACAAATCATAAAGAAGATAACTCCCAATTTTTTAAATAATCAAGAAAATAATAAAACTTGAACTGCTATAAACTGCGATAATTTGTCAAGCTGCCCTTCAATTTAGGAAATTTTGAGCACTTGCAGTTATTTTGAATTATTTTTCAAGGATATAAAACGGGTCTATGAAAATGAAAAAAATCAACTCGCTCGTTATTATCTATTTAGTGTTCAGTTTCATTCGCGACCTACGAACAATATAAATAAATACTCGTTGATTATTTTTTTATTCAATGAGCTACTTTTTGTTGACCCTCGAGTTCCGAACAAAATGATTATTTATTGATCAAATTTATTGCCGGTCTGATTATTTTTATTGCAACAGAGGTCGCGAATACTCTTAATATGCGACATGTATATTATTAATAATAATATGATAATTTGTATATTATCAATGACGCTGTCGAGGCCATGCGATATCGGCACAAAAAGCGCTTGTGAACTCTTGAAAATAATCAGGAAAGCAACTCCCTGATATCTCATTGCCAGCAATCATATAATCTGAATGTAACGTAGCTTTCGTCATCACTCTCTCAGTCCTTTTTTGCACCATGCTTCATGCCCTTCATGCCCATGCATGTATTCCTTTTTGAATGTATCATAACATCACCTTCTCTCTCACTATATAATATAGTGGACCTCTCTGCCAATGAAGTGTTGTCTTCTCTCGCAGCTCCCCCTGAAGACTCATGCTACACAAGACCGCAAGACTTAGTTCCTGACCAGATTGTAGACTTAGAGCCTACAGTTCCTCAACCCATTCAGCCATCTACGAGCACTAACGCTGTAGTGGAAAAATTCCCTAAGACTGATGAGGGGGCGCCATTGTATACCTCAGTTAAACGCTTTAAGCCTCATTCTCTGGTGGTAAGTTGATTTTTCTTCGGGTTTTACGAGTTATCTGCTCTTTTTGTAATCGCTGGTGGTGAGAACATAACTCTGAATTGTTTGATTTTTTATTGGTTTAAATTGATGGAGCAATTAAATTCTCATCAACTACTTGCTGCTGTAGTATTACCTGGGTTTAATACTATTTCTTCCTGCACCTCAGCTATGGTATTTTTTCACTCCCTGTTCTTGTAACCCCTGGATCTACGCAAGTCTACTTCGCCTGAAATCAAAAATTGAATTGTAGTTTTAGCCACACGCCTACGATATCCAAATATGTCTTCTAGATGGATGCCAACACAAAGAGTCTCCGATACATACGCCCCCCTCCTACTCTAGCAGAAGTCCAGTCTACAGCTGTAGATCTAGGGCTGTCCTTGGTAGACAATGTCTATCCATACTTCAGCAATAGCAAAGACTGTGAGAAAGCCCTCGCTGACCCCATGTCTAGAAACTGCAATAAGCGCTTTGCTGACAGATGTGTAAGTCATCGCCGAGGCAGGCATCAATGTCAAATCCATTTTCTTTTCTTAACACTGATTGGCTCATTAATTATTATTATATGCGTTTATAGTTTTTCGAAGATTGTGATCACTTTTTATTGCACTATAAACTGGAAACGGGTCATCTCTAGATTTCGGTGCTATAAAATTTACGAGTTACCTTTATTTGATTTTGCTATGCAAAGCTGCCCATAAACTGCAATTTTTACCTGATGCTTGTGTTTTTTCTTAATAAATATGATATAAACTATATCCGACAGAGTGATGTTTTTTAAGAAGACAATATTATATAAAAAATCTGGAGTTGCCTCCTCTCTCTAGGAGGGCCATGCAATCTAATTGTTTTCTTACCGTAGTTTATATATTCTTATTGGCACAATCTTTATTCCATTTGTTTGCAGCTTTTACTTCAGTCTCTGTCCGTCATGTGTAGTTTACCTATATTTGTGTTTGTTAAAGGTAAAACATTTACCAAAGGTAGCTCTACATCACGGCAGTGAGAACATTGAGCTGGACCTGGTTCCTAAAGTTGAAAGATTTGAGCCGATTAAACTTCCTCCTTCCAGAAAGTCCGTAGAGAAATGGCTAACAGATCGTACAAAATCAACGACAGTGAGTACACCATACCAAGTGATAACATCTACTGTATATCGATGCATCCTGCAGTAGTTGTGTTTTGCTACAGCACTGACAAATTCTAAATCTACATTAGCTATTTTTAAAGGAAAGTATGTGATATCAGTGATTGTTTAATGAAGTTGATTTGTCTGTTAGATGAGTCTTCATTGCTTGTATGACATCGGTATAGGTTGAGGATGCTGCTCCACCAGTCGCACTAGATGAATCCACTATCTCACAGTCATCTGGCTCCTCCATATGTGCCTCACAGTCCACGCATACCAGTCTGGCTGCCTCGGTTGATATAGATATTGTAGTAGCAGAGAGTCCCCCTCATGATGTCACTGGGCATTCTGTCACTGGGCATTATGTCACTGGGCATTCTGTCACTGGGCATTCTGTCACTGGGCATTCTGTCACAGACAGGGAGTCTAGACCTACTAGCAAAGGTAACTGCCGGGTGCTGATGTTGAAAGAATTGGCCGAATCTGCTTGCAGAGCATTAGTCTGGGATTATGATTTATTTGCTTGGGAGATAATGCTTGCCTATTGATTTGGTAATTTTTGTTATAGCTTCAGTTCACTCACGAGTGTCAGAGCGCGGTGAAAGGGCTAGCAGAACCTCCCACCACCATCTGTTTAGCACTCAGATCATACAGTCACTCAATGAGGCAGAGTCTGGTTCAAGGACGCACTCATCCATGTCATCTAGAAGGTGAGAGATTCTTGAATGTGTGCTGTTTGTTTGATTGGCTCATTGGATGTGCACTGTTTGTTTGATTGGTCTATTGGATATGTGCTGGTTGTTTGATTGGTCTATTGGATATGTGCTGTTTGTTTGATTGGTTTATTGGATATGTGCTGGTTGTTTGATTGGTCTATTGGATATGTGCTGTTTGTCTGATTGGCTTATTGGACAATTGCGGTTTGTTTGATTGGTTTATTGGATATGTGCTGGTTGTTTGATTGGTTTATTGGATATGTGCTGGTTGTTTGATTGGTTTATTGGATATGTGCTGTTTGTTTGATTGGTTTATTGGAATGTGCTGGTTGTTTGATTGGTCTATTGGATATGTGCTGGTTGTTTGATTGGTTTATTGGATATGTGCTGTTTGTTTGATTGGTCTATTGGATATGTGCTGGTTGTTTGATTGGTCTATTGGATATGTGCTGTTAGTTTTATTGGCTTATTGGATATGTGCTGTTTGTTTGATTGGTCTATTGGATATGTGCTGGTTGTTTGATTGGTTTAATGGATATGTGCTGGTTGTTTGATTGGTCTATTGGATATGTGCTGGTTGTTTGATTGGTTTAATGGATATGTGCTGGTTGTTTGATTGGTTTAATGGATATGTGCTGTTTGTTTGATTGGTTTATTGGATATGTGCTGTTTGTTTGATTGGTCTATTGGAATGTGCTGGTTGTTTGATTGGTCTATTGGATATGTGCTGGTTGTTTGATTGGTTTATTGGATATGTGCTGTTTGTTTGATTGGTCTATTGGATATGTGCTGGTTGTTTGATTGGTCTATTGGATATGTACTGTTTGTTTGATTGGTCTATTGGATATGTACTGTTTGTCTGATTGGCTTATTGGACAATTGCGGTTTGTTTGATTGGTTTATTGGATATGTGCTGGTTGTTTGATTGGTTTATTGGATATGTGCTGGTTGTTTGATTGGTCTATTGGATATGTGCTGTTTGTTTGATTGGTTTATTGGAATGTGCTGGTTGTTTGATTGGTCTATTGGATATGTGCTGGTTGTTTGATTGGTTTAATGGATATGTGCTGGTTGTTTGATTGGTCTATTGGATATGTGCTGTTTGTCTGATTGGCTTATTGGACAATTGCGGTTTGTTTGATTGGTTTATTGGATATGTGCTGGTTGTTTGATTGGTCTATTGGATATGTGCTGGTTGTTTGATTGGTTTAATGGATATGTGCTGGTTGTTTGATTGGTTTAATGGATATGTGCTGTTTGTTTGATTGGTTTATTGGATATGTGCTGTTTGTTTGATTGGTCTATTGGATATGTGCTGGTTGTTTGATTGGTTTAATGGATATGTGCTGGTTGTTTGATTGGTTTAATGGATATGTGCTGTTTGTCTGATTGGCTTATTGGACAATTGCGGTTTGTTTGATTGGTTTATTGGATATGTGTTGTTTGTTTGATTGGTTTATTGGATATGTACTGGTTGTTTGATTGGTTTATTGGAATGTGCTGTTTGTTTGATTGGTCTATTGGATGTGCACTGTTTGTTTGATTGGTCTATTGGATATGTGCTGGTTGTTTGATTGGTTTATTGGATATGTGCTGGTTGTTTGATTGGTTTATTGGAATGTGCTGTTTGTTTGATTGGTCTATTGGATGTGCACTGTTTGTTTGATTGGTCTATTGGATATGTGCTGGTTGTTTGATTGGTTTATTGGATATGTGCTGGTTGTTTGATTGGTCTATTGGATATGTGCTGGTTGTTTGATTGGTTTATTGGAATGTGCTGTTTGTTTGATTGGTCTATTGGATATGTGCTGGTTGTTTGATTGGTTTATTGGAATGTGCTGGTTGTTTGATTGGTTTATTGGATATCATAAAAAGTATGCAATGCGTGGGCTCATGCTCCTCCATAGCAACTAGTTCCACTAAATATTAAATGTTGCCTCATATCAACAATACTTCACTTATTTCTACAATTATTTATTATCATTTAAATATTTGTTTTGAGAATATTGTTGTTCAATAGTCTCCTTGTCATTTACTGTGTCCAATGCACAGCCATCAGTTAAGTTTCTCATTGCAGATCTTCGGCCTTTGGTGACAAGCCTACAGATGAGAGATCACTATTAGCTACTCAGTCCCTCAGGTAATTTGTACAGTTATTGTACGTAGTGACATTTGTTATTGGTCTATTGCCTCACTTTGGATTAATTCTTAAGGTATAGTCATAGTGTGCTGCCATACTGGTTGCCGTCATAAAGAGCATTCACCATATTTTATCTTGGTGATTTGTTACTCGATGTATGAGAATATATTGAACTCTAATGATGTTCGACACTGGCAATCCGTTTTATATGCAACCTGTTGATTTTGGAAAGTCTATTGTTTTTGTGCTTCATTTTACGAAAATGGCGTGAAGACTCATATTGGTGTTGGTGAATCGTTTATTTCGTTGCTGATGTAACATTCACTATCGTTCTACAAATGCATTTATCAGCTACTAACTGTATGTATTTAGTGGTGCTAGTTAATGATTCTGTTCAATTCTCTCTCACAAATCCATCCCGTTACTGTTCAATTTTGTATTATTTGTGAGCTATTAATTAAGTTTATAGGCTAAGTTCTCTGTTCTCCTGCAGGTTAAGCCAGTCAGAGGTGCACTCCTATTCCCCCATCCTGCGCTCACCCCACTCGGAGCAGTCAGCTAACATAACCACCGCATGGTCAGGAGATAAGAGTAGTATAGAGGGCATGTCTGGGCGTGATGTAGCAGCAGAGACTCGTAAGGTACTCAAACAGATGGCCAGCCATAACACAGCCTACAATGATATGATAACTATGTCTGTGGAGATACACGTCAGCACTAGAGGTCAGCATCATCCCTCAGTTTCCTGTTGTCCCAATCATTCCCAGTGCATGCTATTCATTTACTGTCAGTGTGAGTAATCATGTTGTAGGGTCACTCTGTCCAGATCCCATGTACGACAGGGTGGAGGCGATGTTTATACACGTACATCATGACACATCTACCCGTGACACCTTTCACTATGTGCTCTTGTTATCTGATGGCAGCTGCCAACAGGTGCCTGTATTTTTACTGCCAGGCGTCACTGTGTCTGTGGTACAATCTGCCAGTGAAAGCAAGCTACTGGAGGAGCTGGTCAAACTAGTTAGAAAGTAAGTGCTTAAAACTTCATTTGATGTGAGAGATCAGTGTTTTTTTTACTGCAACCATTACCCTGCTGCTACGCTTAGTTGCTAGTTATATAGCTACATCATATACTAGTACAGGGCAGGACAATAATCCAAAACATTTGATTATTTTCAGCTTGTGTTCAGATATTCAGATGGCATCAGCAAAAACATCTTTTTTCAGACTATCAAGTATATATTGTATTTATGTTAGTTTTAACAAATTAGCAATGAAATTGTTGTCTTAATTTTTCTACTCTTTACCAAAATTTCAAGGATCTGTGATGTTGTCTTCTCTTACAAATCGAGAGAGCATAACTCTGCTTATGAAGTAGGTTTGATAATGTACCATCACTAGGTTTTGAGTTTTGATTCTCACATAGTATTTTGAGGTGAAGGTGTATTTTGTTTGTAAGAACTGTTTTTTAATATTATCTATTGTCTTATTCTCAGTTTCCCACACTGAGCTCCGATTTTTATTGCCTTGACCTCTACTTATAATATCCAGTACATAAGCAACTTTCACTCAATACTTTCTGCTGAAGGTATCATCGGTACACTCAGTTGTGCTTTTTGTGTATTTAGACATGACCCAGACTTGCTCATTGGTTGGGAGGTCCACAACCTCTCCTGGGGCTATCTCCTACGCAGAGCTCAGACTATCCAAGTCAATCTAGCCAATGATCTATCTAGAATTCCCAAGCCTCCAACCAATCTGAATCAGTCACTGCAAGAACCAACTATTCATAACACGGAGTTTGCTAGAGTTGGCGGTCGAGTGCTCGTTAACATGTGGAAAGTGATGAGACACCAGGTGTGCTACATACACAGTATACTGTAGTACTATTTGTTAACTACTAGCTGTATTACTTGTTGTATGCACTACAGAACCATGTAGTTAGACAACACCACCACTCACCCCTTCTGTTGTCTCCTTTTCCTCTAGTATCAATTTAAATACATGGAGGAATTCGTTATAATAATATTAAGGGTTCACTGTCACGGATTCCAAACTCGGTGCACTTATCAGAGTCGTCTTTTCCCTAGTGTCAAAAAGTGCTAAATAGTCTCAACCAGGATCAACCAAATTAATAAAAAAAAAAATAGTCATATTGTATTTGGCAATGATTATTTATTCAAATTTTATATTGCCTGATTTTTTTTCAGGCAAATAATGTGTGATTCAGATTTGAAAGTTATTGTTTTTGATTGTGACATGATGTCAAACCACAAATCTGGCATTTTTTTTTCACGAATCAATTCTAAATTATGAAAATTTGAATATTTTTTGTTTTTTATTTAAAAATAATATTTTCAACCGTATTATTGCTATAGCTTTGGAAATACTGATGATAAAATTGAATGCTGACTCGACTAAAACATGTAAAAAAAATCTGAAAACTATCGCAAACCTTATTTTTTATGCCCTGTAAAGTTTCTACACAATGACTATTACTGTGGTGCTCTCCTTCTATGCAACCGAGCTAATTTTTTGCAACTACGGTTTATGGCTTTATATGCGAAGTTAAGTATCCAAAAAAAAAATTGCACAACTCGGCATCTTTTGCGTTTTCACTAAAGATAGAAATAATGCGAGCTGTGCTCCGCATAATGTTTTTTTGACAATAAATTACCTGAAATGAATAAATTAAATCAAAAATCCGTGACACCTTCAAGGTATTTCGTCATTTGAAAATCATAAAACTGAAAAAGAAACTACTCTTGCTGCTAATAATAATAGTTGGTAGTATTATGTATTGTCTGTTATAGAACCTCTGACTGGATAGTCTCAATAAATAAATGGCTTTTTCTCAAATAGCATTGCTAAAAGCATGAACATGGAAATAGGAATGATATATAAAAAAATATATAGAAAATAGTTAAATTCAAAAGATAAAAACAATAAAAATAAAAAGTTATTGCAATAGTAATAACCTTGAACTTTTAGATTTTAGCGATAAAAAGCAATGATGCATACAATGTGCTAAGCTCTGTGTGTATTTTCAAGTTTAACATTCAAATTTCCAAGTCATTGTAGAATAAATTCACTTATTAAATTTTCGCCATAAAATAAATAGTGTTTTTTCTGGCATTACTGATCCAGCAAGACAACAATTTGTAGAAAAATACACATTGTTTTAATACAACATGTGTTGGTTACTCTATGTCCATCTCCATGTTTGCAGATGGGTCTGGGGTTGATACCCGCCCTAACCAACTATCACTTTGAGAATGTGGTCTATCATATCCTCAACCTTAGAGTGCCAAAGTTCACATACCAGGATCTAACCCAGTGGTACCACTTGCCCAAGAAAAGGTAAGCTGTTGTTTCTGTAGCTTCTGCTCCGTGCATACTCTACCCTGCTTACCTTCTCATTTTCAACACAGGCAGTTGGTGCTGGACTACTATCTGCGACAGGTGCGTCTCCTCCACGATATGGAGCAGCAGATTGATTTCATTGGTCAGACAAGTGAGTTTGCTCGAGTCTATGGCATAGAATTCTGTGATGTCATCATCAAAGGCTCGCAGTACAAGGTTGAGTCTATGATGCTTAGAATTGGCAAACCTCTCAACTTTGTAGCCGTGTCTCCTAACGTACAACAGCGAGTGAGGATGAATCCACCCGGTAAATATAAATAAGCTACATTACTCATGATCTAAGGTTATAGTTTTATTCATCTCTGGGTTCTATATCAATTAAAGGTCGGACAACTCCAGATCAGCAGTTTCATTGGCTTTATTTGTCTTTGTTTTATGATAATTTACGAAATTAGCTTACCCGAATACTTTATTCAGTTAACGAAAGTGTCATTACAATAACTTGAATAACTTTTGAGCATTTTTCTTAAAACTACACACAAACTGTTAATTTCATGGTTCACACACCAATTATTTAGACCGTATTACCAACTGGTTGTCAGTGATGTATGGGGGCCGGACCTCTGTTTAAAGGGCCTATGACCCCTAATTCGAAGAGGATTTGATTTAATTTAAACTTTTTGAGGTTGAAATGTGTTCAGAAAAATTATCAGTAGTTGCCCTCTCACCAGTAAGACGATTCCTATAGACGCAGTCAGCACTCGCCAAGACGCACTTTTCCCCGAAGGCGCAACAAGTTATATAAAGCTATAAAGCGAGTTTTCAAAGTTGTGGCTTGTTCACATAGAAGTAGGGCCTCCTAAATATTGGTATTGTGCAGAGACTTTTGATTGCATAAAATGATATTGCAACAAATTTTAGGTTTTTGGAGCTGTTTTTCTCAAGTCAGCACTTTGTTTTATCTTTGGTAAGCTCGCTATTATGTACACACTGGCGTTCACGTGATAGTGTTTGTGATCAAAATCAAAAGAATTAATGAAAATCTTGTATCAAAATAATAATTTTCAAGTGAAAAATTCATCGAATAATAGCATTAGTATAATTACGTACTAATACTAGGTGAAAAAAAACATTGCCGAAATTGTATTTCCGGCGTTTTTTTTTACAACAATGATAATAATTAAATCTGAAATACCGGCTCTCTTTCCAAGAAAAAACTTCAAAGCACTAAATAATAATAATGAAGATTTTTAAAAAGTAGTTTGAAACTGAAAAAGTAACAAAAATGGTATAAACTACTTGCTGGAATATACTATATAATATCATAATGCAGATAGTCCCTTCTGTCCAACGCGTTGTCATAGACCTCCATAGACCTCTACATACCTAATGCACTTTTGTTGCCGCAAGTGAGTTTTCTCAAAAGTTTTGCAATGCTTGATGAGAAAACAACTCTACACACAAAGTGCTTCATGCAAAGCCCGTCCTAAACCCTTCAACTTAGAATCTGTGTACTTTTTGCAGAGAAACTGTAGTCCACATTTATTGGACAATTTTTTTCATTTGTACTCTGGCAAGTGAATAGGATTTCAGATTGTTTATTGTGACATTAAACCTAAGCTATAGTGTTTTGTGTACTGTAGAGTGCATCCCGCTGACTCTAGAGCCCGAGTCACAGTTCTACGCTGACCCTGTGATTGTGTTAGACTTCCAAAGCCTCTACCCGTCTATTATGATAGCATACAATTACTGCTTCTCTACCTGCCTAGGAAACATTACTGAGTTAGAGAAGGCGGGGTAAGTCACTGTTTTCTATAGCCTTAGGTAGTCCATTACTGAGTTGGAGAGGGTGGGGTAAGTCACTGTGTTGTATGTAGCCTTAGGTAGTACATTGGTGAGTTAGAGAAGGTGGGGTAAGTCACTGTGTTATATAGCCTTAGGTAGTCCATTACTGAGTTAGAGAAGGTGGGGTAAGTCACTGTGTTATATAGCCTTAGGTAGTCCATTACTGAGTTGGAGATGGTGGGGTAAGTCACTGTGTTCTATATAGCCTTAGGTAGTCCATTACTGAGTTAGAGAGGGTGGGGTAAGTCACTGTGTTCTATATAGCCTTAGATAGTCCATTACTGAGTTAGAGAGGGTGGGGTAAGTCACAGAGTTTTATATAGCCTTAGGTAGTACATTGGTGAGTTAGAGAGGGTGGGGTAAGTCACAGAGTTTTATATCCCCTTAGTTTGTTGGCCAAATATTGTGTCACGTAGACATCACTTCATTGAGTGAATACACATTATAAGTAGTTAAACTTGTGGAGTTACTGGTGTGCCCTGCAGCGCTGTTATCTCTGGAGATACGCTTGTCCCACTCTTTCTAAGCTGTAGACAAAGCCTCGCCTCACCCTTCATATCTCAAACCTGCCCACACAAATTATTGGATATGATAGCAGTACACATTAGCTTTTAATGCAAGTTGGTCGGAAAATAACATAAAAGTAAAAAATTAGTGAGAATTGGAAACTTTGTGTTAAAGTGAATTGACAATACTTGAAGCCTTCCATATATACGTTTTATTTGCTACAGACTACTTCTGTACTGCAAGGCCCCAGTCTATCAGACAGCCTGAGATCATTGGTTTATGTTGTTGTAGAGGGGAAGAGTTCAAGTTTGGTTGTACTTCACTGAGGATCCCTGGCCAAGTGTTGTCTAAGCTCAAGAAACACATCAACGTCTCCCCTAACGGTGTGGCGTTTGTTAAACAGCACGTGCGAAAAGGTGTCATCTCCAGGTGTGTGTTATTATTTTTACATAATACACCTTTGTACTCTCACGATGTTACATAATGCAATTTCTCACTTTATCACTTGACATACTCTAACCAAAATCACGCACATGCCCATAAGCTCCGGGGCAGACAACTCTTGTACAGAGTGCAATACTTACAGAATGGTAGAGGAGATACTGGATACAAGACTGATGGTAAAGCGCTGCATGTCTAGATATAAGACAGATAAAGGACTGCATAAGCTACTTCATGCCAGACAACTAGGACTTAAGCTCATAGCTAATGTCACCTTTGGTTATGCTGCTGCCAACTTCTCTGGAAGGATGCCTTGTGTTGAGGTGAGTCCATGTCTCCCGCCATATTGTATTCTAGATTAACTAATGTCAGGAGCGCACAACTCCTGAGCACGCTAAATAATCTATAGCTGAACTGATTGTATTTCAACTAACTCAGGAGTTATAATGCACCATGGACGTGGATAGAATCTTGAGTTTAGCGTTCAACTTTGGTATAATGGTAACCTGCCCTAGCGAGACACAAACCCTTACCATTTATAGTTTTTATATTGAACAAAATTTATAAGAAAATTATTTTTGTTGTTTCGATTTATAGTAATATCAACCTCTTAGACAATAGGGATATCAGGCACACATATTATTTCACTCATCGAGCCTGCGTAAGGAAATAACATGCCTGGAATTTTTAAACATCAATATAATATTTGTTAGTATTGGTTATTATTTACACTCCACTAGTCCATTGATAATAATTTAATTGGTATCATTTTGATGTGTGATTGTTAAATTATTTACAGATGATTTCTGTTGTAAACATGCATATTTTTGTATTACTTCTATTTTTTTTGACATAACTAATACTAAGAATAAAGGTTTTTAGTTAAATTGTAAGCGTTGTTATCAACCGAGGGCGATGACCTCAGAATTATTTTTCACAATAAACCAGTTGGTTATCCATTCGCTCGGTCTCATTAAAAACTGCTCTAGCGTCTCAGAGCTAGTTTGGGGGAGTTTAATTAGCATAAGCCACGCCCCATCTAACTCCTAGCGGTTGATGTATATACTCACTCAATGGAACAGATACTTCCCTGGTTAACTGGAAATCCACTTTATAGCTCCTCTATTTATACCTCTATAGAATGTGCTTCAACTTACCAACTTGTTCACTAGAGTTATTCATCAGTCACACATGTTACAATGAGTGTATGTTCTCTTTGTACACTTACATGTTACAATGAGTGTGTGTTCTCTTTGTACACTTACATGTTACAATGAGTGTATGTTCTCTCTGTACACTTACATGTTACAATGAGTGTGTGTTCTCTCTGTACACTTACATGTTACAATGAGTGTGTGTTCTCTCTGTACACTTACATGTTACAATGAGTGTATGTTCTCTCTGTACACTTACATGTTACAATGAGTGTATGTTCTCTTTGTACACTTATATGTTACAATGAGTGTGTGTTCTCTCTGTACACTTACATGTTACAATGAGTGTATGTTCTCTCTGTACACTTACATGTTACAATGAGTGTATGTTCTCTTTGTACACTTACATGTTACAATGAGTGTATGTTCTCTCTGTACACTTACATGTTACAATGAGTGTATGTTCTCTTTGTACACTTATATGTTACAATGAGTGTGTGTTCTCTCTGTACACTTATATGTTACAATGAGTGTGTGTTCTCTCTGTACACTTACATGTTACAATAAGTGTGTGTTCTCTCTGTACACTTACATGTTACAATGAGTGTATGTTCTCTCTGTACACTTACATGTTACAATAAGTGTATGTTCTCTCTGTACACTTACATGTTACAATAAGTGTGTGTTCTCTTTGTACACTTATATGTTGCAATGAGTGTATGTTCTCTCTGTACACTTACATGTTACAATGAGTGTGTGTTCTCTCTGTACACTTACATGTTACAATGAGTGTGTGTTCTCTCTGTACACTTACATGTTACAATGAGTGTGTGTTCTCTCTGTACTGTGATGTACTTGTAGGTAGGAGACAGTATTGTAAGGAAGGCCAGAGAGACACTGGAGAGAGCTATCAAGATGGTGAATGAAAGTGAGAAATGGAGGTGCCGGGTTGTCTATGGAGACACTGATAGGTCGGTAGAATGTGCTTATGGCTCCCTGGTACCATCCCTCATTTCGGCACCCCCCCCCCCCCCCCCACCCCTCTCCTCTCTCTCCCCGCCCTGCGCTCTGCGCTATAGTCACACCCCATGATGATTAAACCACAACAGAAATTAAAATACTTTCATTTGTTGATTCCACCTTGTTTTACCAGCACAAATCATCAAAGCATTTTGGTTAGGATGATGAAAACTTAGCCAATGAGAATGCTAACTACCCAACTCAAGGTACACAGTCTATACTTATTAATTATGTTGTAGCTTGTTTGTCGAGGTGCCCGGGCGCTCGCTAGCTGAGGCTTTCAAGATTGGTGAGGAGATACGGGACGCTGTCACTGCTGACAACCCAAAGCCAATCAAGCTGAAGCTAGAGAAAGTGTACATGGGATGTGTGCTGCAGACGAAGAAAAGATACGCTGGTTACATGTACGAGACTGCCGACCAGAAGGAGCCAGTGTACGATGCTAAAGGCATAGAGACTGTGAGAAGAGATTCCATACCTGCCGTCTCTAAGGTAACTACAGCGCATTCGGCGATATAAGTTAATGCTTATGTGATGCATTTCAGTTTTGTCATCGCTTTTAATTATTTAAAATACAAGCATTTAGATATAATTTTTAATAAAAATAATTATATGTTGAATAGATTATGAATTCGACAACTTTGTGTGACCAAAGTATTTTTATTATTGCTTATATGCATGCGTTTGGGAGACATGTAATGTGGCGCCTTGCTAAAAGTGCCCCTAATTTTGTTTTTGGTTATTTTGTAAAAAGTCTTTGGATTGACAGTGGATGTCTATTGTTCTGGCTGGATGTCTTGACCATTTCAAACATGTCATCCACTTTTTTGTAAATGTTAAATTCTGGCAGTTATCCCTTATCAGTTATCGCTTCCTTGGCAGATCCTGGAGAAGTCATTGACAAACCTGTTTGCGAGCCGAGACTTGAGTCTAGTAAAGAGTTATGTACAAAAACAGCTGACTAAGATCCTGGAGGGAACGGCCAAGCTTCAGGACTTTCTCTTTGCTAAAGAATACAGAGGGGTGAAAGGGTACAAGCCTACAGCTAAAGTACCTGCTCTGCTCATTGCTAAGTGAGTGACAGTCTATAGTTGCTAGTAGTTAGTAGCCAGGAACTAGGAGGTAGTAGCTAGTAAGTAGTAGCTAGAAAGTTAGTAGCTAGTAGTTAGTAGGTAGTAGCTAGTTGGTAGTAGCCAGTAGTTAGTAGCTAGTAGTTAGTAGCTAGTAGGTAGTAGCTACTAGCTAGTAGGTAGTAGCTAGTAACTAGTAGGTAGTAGCTAGTAGGTAGTACTTAGTAGGTAGTAGCTAGTAGTTATATGAATCTGCATGTGTTACCATCATTAACAATAGCTTTTTACCAGTGTTCCTATGAATGATGTTGGTCCATTATAATGAACTGTGAACAAACCATCAAATCCTTTAATCTTGCCAACATCACCAGATACATGGATTCATTTATGTGCCTGGATTGCTCAGCATTACATTTTATATTTCACATTTTCCCTCTATATGTATATTAAGGCTGTGATTTAATCGAGATTTATTTTTACGATTAACAATTTCCGCAAAAGATCAACTCGATTAAAGACCATAGTTTAATTAATCATCATTAGTAGTGACTTCTTAGCTTTATTACTATTGTTTGTAATGTTTCAAGTTTACCATTTCTGTGACTGAGAATGAATTCCAATCCACCTGATGCAATCCCATGCTTATAATTTTCAATCAATGCAGAGAAATCTGAATTATATATTGGAGAATTGGAGCTCAGTTTAGTTATCACCGGAGATTGATTTTGCGATTAAACGAAAGCAATGAGTAGGAAAACAAGATTAATCTTCACTAAATTTCTTTACCACGTTACAGCTTTAGTGTATTATGTACATGTATTGTCTGGCAGGTTTACTTTGTTATATTGTCAATAATAGCACATGCATCTTGTTACTGATCATAGTAGTTGTCTACCGCCAAGGTATAACTCACTTCCTGTCTACTGCAGGAGAAGAGTTTCTGTGGACAGGTGGAACGAGCCACTGACTGGAGAGAGAGTTCCATATGTAATAGTTTGTGGGGCCCCTGGTACCCCCCTCTATAATCTAGTGAGAGAACCTCGAGATGTGCTGGCTAACCCTCAGCTCAAGCTAAACACCATTTACTACGTGACTAGAGTTGTGCTCCCTCCACTTCATAGGTCAGCGACGCGCAGTGATATTGTGTGTGTGTGGAGTTGTGTTCTCTATTGTGTGGTTACCCCGTCCTCATAAGGTTATCTTATAGAGTTACTCAGCCTACCAAAGAAATGATTTGTTTATTGTAAGCAATGGTGGGTTATTTTTCATAAGTTTATGAAGTCAACCATATAGAGCGGCTTACATAGAGTTATGTGGTATTCCATAGAAGTAAGTCGCCTTCATAGAGGTATCCAGCCATCTGTCAATCACTCCAGTCGTACACAATGTTTTGGGTTATTTGACATGGAAGTAACATGCTTGTTGTAGAGCTTTCTCACTGCTTGGAGTCAACGTACAGAGCTGGTATGAAGAGCTGCCTAAAGTGCACAAGTTAGGTGTGGAGAGCTCCACCGGCAGCGTCAAGGTGAGCCACGCTGTCGCTGACCTTGGGTTATCAATTAGTGTATAATATATCTATACACAGTTTGTGTATTTTATGCTCGTTAAATGGACTTGATACATGATATCAAACACTTATATATTACAATGTTTATACATTACAGAGTACACTGCCTCAGTTTTTCTCCTCTACCAAATGTTTGCTCTGTGAGGGTGGTTGCCAGGCAACAGTGTGTCATAGATGTTTAACCACAGACGCACAGGAGACTGTTGTGGCCCTCAATAGAGTAGTGAGCAGACAACTCCACCTGGAGCACGCTGCACTGCAGGTAGGCAGTTGTCTACTCTTGATCTTAGAGCAAGCCAGCCTGTGTAGCTGCTGCAATATGACTAACAATGTTACATGATCTCAGTTTATCATTGTGTTATAGCTGTACTGTTATAGATCTGCCGTTGTTGCTCTCGTATGAACTCAGACAGCAGAGTACCATGTGTTTCCCTAGACTGCCCGCTTTTGTACAAGAAAACTCAGCTACACTCTCAGCGAACTCTCTCCGCCTCCATCTGCCAAAAGTACCTCGGCAAAATCAACAACTTTTAGCTTTTTTCCTTACCATCCACTTCCTGTCCCGCTCACGCAGTTCAAAACTGCAATTTTGATCTTATTAGTCGTTAAATCACATGAGCAACTCAGCGCTGACTGCCATACCATGATGTCTAATATATTAACCCTAACCAACTCATCCATTATTACTGTGTTGTAACAGGAGAGGTGCTGGTCTCTCTGACATATCCACAAACTGTGATCGTAAATAGACATTAGACAAAATGCTTTGTCTTCAACATTTCCTGTCCACTTTTAACCTTTTTCTCTTGATGGTTTCCTTGCTCGGTAAGCAGGCAGATTATTCCCTTTCCCTTCATCCAATCCACGCTACAGGCTTTTGACCAACATTGTTTCTACTCAGTCATCAATATCTTTATATTTTTATACGTCGTTTGCCCATATTTATTATAACATTATATATATATCTAATTGTATATATGTAACTGTGCATTGTAATATTTGTAGTATTTGTAAATAGTGTGATTTGTAACGCTGGCCTATACATTTAGTAATAATCCATTTCTATCTATTATATCATTAATAAATATTGTTTTGTCTTATTTTTGCTCTCTCCTTTTTACATTATGTAAGGCAGTTCTTGGAGTGGCAGGTATAATTGGGGTCAGATCCGATGAGTGTACAGATGTCAGATATGACCATTTTTTTGGTAAAAGGTACAAAAGCTAACATCTTCATAATGAAGGCATTTCTTCTAAATAGTATTCTTTCACGCATAAACAGCCAGCCGTTTCTAGAAATAACTGCTGCATTTTTGATACTTATAATAGCCTGAAAACTACTTGTTTGTTCACTTTTGGCTTCAGCCCATTTATTTATACTTCAAGGTTGACATGTTTTGGTTAGCTCTAGTGTCGAGCTGAGCAGGTAGACTGCCTACAGCGTGAGTTCAAATAACAATACTGTATGTACATGCAGTAGCGCTAAAAAAAGTGACAAGTATAACATACAAACAAGTGAAACCAGATTAATAAAATTTACCTTCACTTAATTTGTATAATTTTTTTGTGGAAAAACTTTGTGAAGACAGGAGATAAGTTATATTAACATCTGAAGCTTGGTGTTTATTTACCATGCAGCGGCTGTTAGAGTTCATTTACCTGCATTAAACTGTCGTTTCTGCATTTCAGTGGTATTCCATGTTTGGTTGTTACTAGTCCAATGCCACTAACAATATATAACATTAGTAACATTTACAGCAACAAATAGCAAATTGATTCATTAACAATAAACAATTAATACGAAATCTCCATTTCTTTGTTAACTAGCTACTTTTGAGATGTACTTGACTGTCTAATGTAATGTACAGTTTGCGAACTGCTGGTAGGAAACAGTGTAAAGGCCGGGTCACACAAGGGCGAATCTTTGCCGCAAGTGTAAACGAAACTATTTTTCCAGTTGAAGCAAATTTTTTGCCACAAACTATCAAATAATTTGGTTTTGTATTCAAACAATGTTGTATCAACATTGTATTAGATTGCATAAATCTGCAATTTACTCTCTATAGTCGGATTGCATCACTATTCCTGTGGATAAAATGTTTTTTCCTCTTGTTTTTACTCAAAGTTTCAGAATGTGCTTTTTTGATTATTGCAACAGCAATGTAGAGCTCCTAAAGCCGCCTTGGCTGTTTGTTTTCTCATCATGGTTGCCTAACTGGTCACACTTACCACAATCAATGCAATAACTTATCTCTACTGAGGCTGTCGCAACAGCTGACGGCCATAACCTCATATCCTCTAAAGAGGGCTGTCCTGCCCCCATTATCAATTTTGGTTTTACCAGAAACATTCAATGAATCATCAAAACAAAAACACGGATCTATCTAAATAACCTGCGGCTACAGAGTGTGTACGCTAGTATCAATCAGGTTACTAGCCTACTTTCTCTTCATTTGCAAACTTTCAGGCTTGTTGTATACTTACAATAGACAGTCTCACCTCCAAAAATCTTTTAACTTGAACTAACTTACAATCATTTATAATATACTTGTAAGTGTGTACTGAAGTAAATAGTCAAAGCTTTAATCTACGAGTCTTGATACTCCTGGAAAGTTTATGGTGGTCCATTCAAAGGTGAAATAAGTAGACTCTATTGAGTTCTGTTTACAATAATTGATTGCTAAGGTTTCTAATCATTTGTATTGTCAGTGAATATATGAGATTGAAAAGAAAACGATGGCAAAAAACACTTTCCCTCAGTTTATGCTCCAGCTTTTGATCATGGCAAAATATTATTTCCTTAGAAGCTCAAGAAATAGTTAAAGAGAACAAAAAAGCTTACCGTGTCAGATATCTATTAGTGTTGCCGTGGCAACTTGCTTTGTTATTTACTCTCTTGTATGTTTCGCTGCAAATGCTACATAATACATATTTGATTAAGTATGATATACGATTCAGTTAACATCGATCGCTACAGTAAAAAGTTAGGAATTTGTCCAGGTAGTGTGAGCCATAACTGTTTCTGGTTTAGAAAATGACTGTCATGTTATCTACGCAGTAAAGAACATGTAGTGGAGATCAAAACCTATATAATATTTAATAAATCTTTGTTTGAAATTACTAATCCACATTACTAATCCACATTACTAATCCACATTACTAACCCATATTACACATCCATATTACGAAGGATTTTGAATGACAACTATTGATTTTCCAGAACTTTCTAATAGCCTTTTAGGCTTGTGCTTTGTATGTTTATATTGCTTTTAACACAAATTGGAAGGTGGATTGGTTGTTTATAACAACTTTGGTTTGCTGTTGGATGTATTATAAATTTCAACAATTTTTCAATGTTCCAAAAAAGCAGTTAAAAGATTAAAAAAATTCACAACTCCACCGTTCTGGGCATTTATAACAATTTTCTCTGCATAACAGAGATTATTTTATAAACATATAATACTTTATTGGCATTGATACAATTTGTGATTTCAGTTGAACTTCCAGAGGTTTTTGAAGAATTATGATTGGCTGATTGCTGCAATGTGACAGTTGAGTGAAGACAGATGATTGTCATGTGACCGTATCCAACCACAAGCCACAGCCCTTTGATTAGTGAAGTATAAATCTCTAGAAGTAGTCTAGTTGTCAGTTAGTTAGTGACATCAGCTAGTTACTAGCTCTAGAAGCTTATGAATTAGCATCAGGTAAGATTCAGAAAATATGATGGTGTTGGTTTTTAAGTTGTATTACTTTGAAATTTTATTACAACTTTAAAAAAGTTGCTTTTGATTTGTAGTTAAACACACAGCAAGTCAGGTACATGAACAACAAATAACACTCAAAATGGTGACAATGTCTACTATTTGGTCGAAAGTAAAAGCAGATTTATTCACCTACGAAACGCCAAAGATGGTGCTGATAGAGTCGAAGTTCATCGGAGTTATGCATAGGCTGATGCAGCTGGTCCTTTTCATCGTAGTAATTGGTTGGATTTTTGTCATTAACAAAGGATATCAAGTAGTAGACAACGGAGCAATAGGTGTATTCACTACTAAAATAAAGGGAGTTTCTTTTAGTAACACAACGGATGAACGTGTCGGCAAACGAATCTGGGATTCCGCAGATCTACATATACCGCCTCAAGACAGCAATGCATTTTTTGTCGCAACAAATATTATTATTACGAACAACCAAGTGCAATCAATCTGTCCTGACTTAAGGGAATATTCCACGCAGTGCTCTGAGGACAGCGATTGTTTAGCCGCAGGCGAACCATTTCATCAAGCGCATGGAGTCAGTATCGGCGTATGTAATAAAACAGTTGGATACTGTATGGTGAATGCGTGGTGTGATGTTGAAGATGATACCTTGCCTGAAAATGGCACCAAAGCCGTATTAGAGCGAATCAAAGATTTTACAGTGTTTATAAAAAATAACGTGTATTTTCCGCTATTTGATCAAGGGAGAAGCAACCTGATTGAGTCTGTAACACTAAGCAAATTGCGCTCTGGGTGCAATTATCACCCACTAAACGATCCATATTGTCCAATATTTAGAATCGGTACTATCGCTGGTTTAGCCGCCAGAAACTCCATGATCCCAGATCGTGAAGCAGATGATGAAACGTTTCAAGAAATGGCTATCAGAGGCGCAGTCGTATCAATTAGTGCCAAATGGGATTGTGACTTCGACTATGCTCCACACCACTGTAAACCAGAGTATTCATTCACACGTCTGGATAATCTGCAGGCAAAAGCCGTTTCACCTGGTTACAACTTTCGGTATCCTTATTATTATACTGAAGATGGAATATCGAAACGGCAACTTGTAAAAGTTTTTGGAATATTATTTTCTTTGAACACAGAAGCCACAGCAAGAAAGTTTGACGTAACGACATTCATGTTGAACATTGGGTCTGGTCTGGCGCTGCTTTCCATCGCTGCTATTGTATCAGATATATTACTGCTCAAAATACATCGCAATAGACAGTATTTCAAAAAATACAAAATGGACCCGAAAGTTACAATCGCTCAGAGAAGAAGTGAGATTGTAGCAAAGGAAGAGTCACCACATGAACCGACTAGCAGCGAAAACTCGGTTGAAATGATACCACCGCGCAAGTCTGAGTCCCATAACCTCAACGGTTATTATGCGTAAATCCACGCTATGGGTTGTACATCAATTTTTTACGAGGAATAAAATTTGTTATTTATAATTTATGCCTATTTCATAAGTATTAAACTTTATGATTGTGAACTAGCCTTGAAACCACCCGGTTCGTTCTTTTTAACCTTAACTTTATTGAATAAGTGTGTGACCTGAATGACAGTCAATGCATCTGTTTGTCTTCTCTTTGAAAATATGCTCCAGTTTTCTGTTCTGTTTATCAAAATGACCATTACTTTGTAAATAAACCGAGCTATTTGATTTGTACTGTCTCAAGTTCTTCACCTTTTATATAGTAGTACTGTAAATATTATAGCTCTGTTTGCCACCGTCGGTTTTTTTGTTGGATTTTGGTCACATTTTCCCACAGTTTTTATGCTTTTGATCTTGCACTTGTTTTAGTTTGTCACCAAGTAATGTTTTTTTTATTCAACACATGCATTTGTTGTGCCACTCTATTTATCATACATGTTTAACATATGACTCAGCAATATAGAAAGGGAAGGGGGGTGCAATGCCCCCCCTCCCCTCTTTCACACCCCAGTGTTATCAGCAACATCTGGAACTTATTATATGCCTTTTAACATGTTGGACTCACACATTGATGTCATCTCATGAAGAATCCAGAATGCATATAAGTACTCGACTAGTCTAAAAAATTCACGAGCGAGCGAAGCGCATTACGTATTTACTTACTGAAGTTTTTAGGTCTCACTAGTGGAACTAGCAGTGAAAACTAGCATGTCCAAATAAACATGCACATTTTAGTGGGTGCCTATTTTGTGAATCTTTTGTCATACTGGTCAGCTTGTCAAGTAAGCAAATTGATGATTGTATTAGACGAATTGTTTAATTATTATTATCCAGTTGGAATCTGGGGCAAATATACAACTAACTCCTCCCCCTTCACATTGCTGATCTTAAGCAGAATTGACCGTTTGTTCGCTTTTTTGTTTTTTCGCAAGTAGCTGAATAAAGAATTGAATTATGCATTAATAATCACATATTTTCATTGGCAATTCATAAGTAGAGTTGGTACATAGTCCTGTGGTGCCACTACGCTGAAGGCAAACGAAGAACAAGGAAGTTATACTCAAGCCAGTTTTATAATTGATTTATTACTATGATATGATAGTATTGGTGGTAATCAAAATACTACTTACCTGGTGATTTCGACTGCATTGATGTTTAGTTCAAGACCTGTATTTACTGGTTTGGTTACTTTATATGCCCACTGATCACAGCATTCATAAATTCACATTGAATTTTCTAACATTCACATCTCGGTAAAACTGGTTATCACCACTGGATGGAAGGATCCATAAAAGATTTCCGACGACTCAATGATGATATACTTAGGTGGGTGGGAGAGATGATGGTAGGGGATGGGGGGGGGGCAGTGGCTGAGATGATGGTGGAGTAAAAATACTCAATGTGGATTGTTTGCATATCGATAATAGGTTTCAATCTAAAAAGTTCTGGCTGATGTCACTCTCAGATGATGATAAGAAAAGTCAAAGATTTATTTTGTTTATATCACCTGACAGCATATCAAGAAAAGCAGTAAACATGATTTAAGTGAGCAGGAAGATTATGTATGCCAAGAAAAGCAAACAGAGAAATCAAAACAACGGGCACAAAGCACGGGCAACTGGGGGATTTCCGGTTTGAAAAATGAGCAGACCATTTCAGTTGACTGACAACTGGCGTTTATTATCAAAGTAATGATATATATATATGTATATATATGTATATATATGTATATATATATATATATATATATATATATATATATATATATATATATATATATATATATATATATATATATATATATATATATATATATATATATATATATATATATATATATATATATATATATATATATATATATATATATATATATATATATATATATATATATATATATATATATATATATATATATATATATATATATATATATATATATATATATATATATATATATATATATATATATATACATATATATACATATATATACATATATATATATCATTACTTTGATAATAAACGCCAGTTGTCAGTCAACTGAAATTGTCTGCTCATTTTTCAAACCGGAAATCCCCCAGTTGCCCGTGGCACAAAGCATGAATACAACTGTAAATTCGTGATTTGAGTAAAAGTAGGAGTTGCTTTTCACTGTTTCCTAATCTATGCAATAGATGATCGCTCTATGGATATGTTGAAATAGCTCTTTGCTATGTGCGCTCGTGCTATTTATTAGCCAATCGTTGGGGGGATTTCAAGTGTAAACAGAGCCATATCCGGTGCATAATCGCTAGACGTAATAATAATAATTAGTTAGTTTTGGCAACAACTGTGCTTCAAACTATTTTAAATAATTTAATTGGTTTTGAATGTTTGTGTAGAGCAATAACAACTTTATTGTTCTCCAAGTTATAATTCACACTTCACTTTAAAAAAATTAGCCTATTTGTTTTATAACTTTTAGTGGGTGATAAATAATGATAAAACTACTGTTGGCCTGTTGAACAACAACATCGATCATTCATAATAATAATAATAATAATAATAATTTATTTAATAAATAATAATAATAATAATAATAATAATAATAATAATAATAATAATAATAATAATAATAATAATGATGTAATAATGAATGAAGAAAAAATGATTGATAATAATAATAATTATCATAATAATCATCATGATCGATGGTCATTAGCAGCATCATCATCTCATCGATGAATCCATTCATTGTTGTGACTTCTCATCAATTTTTGATGACAACTTTGAAAGACTTTGAGAACAATAATAATAGTGATGTATAGTAGATAGATGAATTATTATTACATATAGTTTTTTTGTGTTAGACAGTAGTAGGCTCACATTAAAAATGATAGAAAATAATTATTAATATTATTATTTATTATAATTAGTCAATGATCAGAAATTAAAATTTTGTTATTCATTGCTACAACAACAAAAAACAATAATAATAATGATAAATTAATGATTACTACTAATTAATAATTATTAATTACCAGTCTAATTAGGCTTTTGTTAATAAATAACATATTTAATAAATGATGCTTCATAATTTTTTTGTGTTAATGATGATAATATTTCAATTAATTAATGATTATCATGCAGCATAGTAGGCTTGAATTTCAGGTTTACCTGCATATGTTTTGGAAATGCTCAAATTCGTTCCAAGGCAATCTGACTGTATGTGTATTTGTTCCTGTAGATCTTTGTTATTTTTCGTTTCTTTCCAATCCTCTTTTTTTAAGTATTATTTGGAAAACTCTTCCGTTATCAATGATAGCTTGCCTTCTTTGCCCAGTATTTAAAAAAAATTGACTCTTTTCCAATTGAACCGTTAAATACATGTACATATAGAAATCCTTAAGCGATCACCTTAGCGATTGCGGGAATTTTCATATTCTGCTTTAGAGAACTCACCAAGTAATCGATTGCCTTTTGTTTGAGGCTATTGTCAGGTTATCCAGACCAGAAAATCGCTAGCGGATTCCTTGATCAACCAATCACAGCGCACGACTGCTTAATCCTCATTTCCAAATGTCTCATAATCTGCAGCGCTCCGATCTATCAACAATCATTAATAAATTGCGAGCTTTGTATACTTTGTAACAGCGAGTTTGACTGGAATCGCTGCAGAATGGATAAGAGAAATAACTTCAGCAAGTTTTTTAGGGGCTTTGGCTAGGGAAAATCACTTAGCATACCCTTTATGTGTATGCAGTTTGAGTGTCATGCTATGGTTTGTAGAATGATACGATATAATGTAGTTTCTTGTCACTGTAGTCGTTACAAAGTTGATAACCGAAAAGCTGTCTCAGTCGTCATTGTTATTAAAATGCTTCTTCATGATTATTTTTTATTGGCTTTTCATGTATTATGTAATCTTCACAGTCAGCGACTTGTACCAGAAGTTATCCAATTGTTAGCTTATTCTGAAATGTGTACTTTGTCTATCTTATTTAACTAAGAAAAATTATGTTGCAGGTTGTGCCACAATAAAAGATGCGTACGCTAAACCAGCGAATATCGACCAAACTGTTGGAATTCAGGGTAATTTATTATTCCTTCTAATGATCTGCAACAAAATTTCTTGAATTAATTTTGTTTATGTGTTCATATAAACAGAATAGACTACCTACTGCTGTAGCGGATACACGACTTTTTATCAGTATTTCGTGTTACTTTTACAGTTGTTGACCTCAATTCGCAAAGCTGGTGGTTCCATGGGTCAAATAGATCTGCTTTCGGAAAGTAACAAGAAACGATGCAAAGCTCAGGTATGTTTTATATGTCACTTTAATCTCATTTAAAAAACTCCCAGCCTGTTTCCTCTTCCAAAACTAAAATATATTGCTACACCGGGTTTATCTTAAAAACAACATTTGAGTTTGTATATTCTGTGTTGTGTGGTGTCAAAAGCTGATAAATAGAGTTTTTTCTATTTTAGCTACAAGCTCTAGAGAGTACAGTGAAGGCAAAGAACGCTAAAGCCAGTGGAGTTACAAAACAGGCTGCCGTACTCATACCTATGTGCTTTGTTGACTGTCAGCCTTCTATCGTATTCACCCTTAGATCCAACAGTTTACGTAATCATGCGGGGCAGGTCAGGTACGTGTTCCATCCATCACAATGAAAGCTGAGAAACGCAAAATATAATTGATGCTCTCTTTGTTGGCTCAACCCCCTAATGTGAAATTATGTTTTTGTTTCAAGTCTTGTGCTAACTAGAGTGTGACTGTTATATATAATATATATTTATATTGATCTGGAGTTATCCTCTTTTTTCAATCGTAATGAAATTTATTAAGTGGATAACTCCAAACTCTAAAACAGTATATTCCCATAACGTCGTTTGGACTCATGAGCTTCAAGCTATTCCTCAGAGCGTATCCGCTGTTATAAGTAGTTTGGGTTCTTTAGTTTCCCTGGTGGAATGGTGAGTGAGGGTGACAACGATTCTATAGATACAGCTCTTAGAGAGAGCGAGGAAGAACTAGGTCTAAATCTGTCCGATGTAGATGTGTGGGGAACTATGTTACCCTTACCATCTCGAGTAAGTGCCACAGTCTTTTCATAGCTTTTGTGTAAATAACTATGACTTTAGTTTACTGTGCTATTTGTCATATTGGCAGTGTTTTTGGAATCGTTTACTCTTTAGTTTTTAAGGTTTAACAATATCATAAAGCTTTGCTTGCTCTCTTGTAGACTGGAGATGTGCAAATAACTCCAATTTTAGCTAATCTAGGAAAAGTTGATGTTGATAATTTTCAGCTAAATTATGACGAGGTAAGACTTGTGAAGTTTCATGCAATTAGTGTAACGCAATATTTGTAGTAGCCGGCACTTGCTGGTAGCATTTATCTGACAGCCCTGAAATTAGCATAGTGCAGATAACTCCTAAAAAAATTATCGTTTTTCACCGCAAAAGTTTTATTTTAAGCAGAAACTCTGAGTATGGAGCAATATTATCTTACCACATTGAGTGACACACATAGAGTGACACACATAGAGTGACACACATTGAGTGACACACATTTAGTGACACACATTGAGTGACACACATTGAGTGACACACATTGAGTGACACACATTGAGTGACACACATTGAGTGACACACATAGAGTGACACACATAGAGTGACACACATAGAGTGACACACATAAGGCATTTTCGGATCGAGAACGTTCATTCCAAAATGGGCGAAATTTTCGTTTTTCGGCGAGTACAAAACCTGTTTTTTGGAACGCTATGCTGAACGGTGGTTTTACCGTTCAGGGGGTCGTCCACCCTATGACGTTCTTGATCCGAATGCGTAGAGTTCTCCTATAATAAATATTTTTGCAAATAATGAGCCCTTTTACGTTAGTTACAATAACAAGACAAGAGTGATGAGGCCTCAAGTTTCATTTCTAACAATAATAATAAAATAAATAATAACAAGTCTTGAAGCATGTTGATGTTGAAATTATTTTTGGACACATTTTACTGAGGATGGTGAATTAAAATAAAATTGTAATAAATAATTATAATATAAGAAAAATGTATGATAATCATTATTTATATTACTGTTATTCAAATGATATCATCATTAATATTATTATAAGTTCTTATAGTTTTTTTAATTATTTTATTATACTTTAGTTAGTTAGTAAAAAAAAACACTTGTTCAAATAGCCAAACATCACCAACCAACTGATAATAAACATTGTTAAAAATGAAAAATAGTAATTAGTAAAACACATAAGTAACTGGTAATAATTATCAAAATTATTATTTACTTTTTTATAATATATAACCAAAAAGCTGTCACCTCAGCAGGATGCGTTTTTTACTATTCACTGCGACACTAGAAAAAAAGAAGAAGATAACTCCGATGAAGTGAACTTTTGATTTTGAACGTTCATGCATAGAATTTATGCCAGGAACGAACGTCAAAATTGCATTCGGAAGCGCTTTCCCGTGCCAATTTTTTCAAGGCATGGACGTTCTTGATCCGAAAATGCCTATAGAGTGACACACGTTAGAGCTAGTGAAGTAATACTTGAGCAAAAAATTAAGTTTCAAACTCGTAATGAATAAAGTTATAAGTAAAAAGTTGTGCTAGTTTTTAAATTTATGAACAAAATTATAAAGCATGAAAGCTTTTTAATTTTTTTTTAAAACTGCTTCATCTGATTTAAAATAATTTAAAAAAAACCAAGTACTGCGTGTGCATTGTCGTTTTATTATTAATTTTATTGCGTTTAAATTAAATTGTTTAAACGAAGTTGTCTCCACCACAGTAACTTCAGGGCTGTCAGGTAGATGCTGTCGTATTTATTGACTGTAGTAAATATTGATACCTGGAGTTATGCTCTCCCCAGCGCATCAATCAATATGTTACTAACTGCCCTCGCCGCTAACTGACCGCATGTTTGTATGTTACTTGCTTGCAGCAGCTGATCTGAAAAATTTTCTGGCAGTGTGTAGTAGTTATGTATTTTCTCTGTTTTTCTCCTTCTTATTCAGACCTGATGACTTGCTTTGGAATTGAAATTGAATTTTTTCATTTGTTTAATTTAAAATCGTATTATCTTACCAGCATCTCAAATGGTTCTGAAAAATATATTTAAATTTTTTTAAAAAATTTTTCCATGTTGCCAATTTACCAGTCTGTTATTATTTTAAGCCATGACCTCTCATCTAGGCTTAACCTTCTTTTGCAGGTTGACTGCGTTTTCACGAGAGATATTGTCTCCCTTTGTTCCGCTAAAAACTTTGCTCAGACTACATTTGCTTCCCCACCTACGGGTGGCTACACACTACCCGTATTCCTTGGTGGTGAACATAAGATCTGGGGGCTAACAGCTGTCATCCTTCATCAGACACTCAACCTATTAGCTCCAGGTCTGTACTCAAATAGGGTCAAGCATCCTCGGACCATAGGCAAAGCCACCCGACCTCGTAATACCTAGCTCCAAGAATTTTTGGTTAAGTTTTAAAAGATTATTTTTAATTAATTAAAGGTATTTGTTTGACAATTTTTAAACTGCTTGGAAAAGTTCCATGCATTAAATATTTTTATATGCGTTATAGATAATATGCAGACAGGTTTGGAATCCTTTTTTTATTAGGTCCGACTAAAGGCGCTTTCATTTAATTTTAGTTTTGATTAAATTTTGCTTTGTGAAGTTACCAACGACAAACAACAAGATTTTTTTTTCACTGATTTTATTTTAAAATTTTTTCCGTCAAAAAGATGTTGCGCCTACTTTTTATTATATATTTTGAATGTTAATCAATAAACATTTAGATTCTGCCATCTATAACTTCCGTGTTTTTGTTTGTCTATTCTAGAATCTTCCAATGCAAGTCTCACTAAATTTTCGAAGTCATCCCCTCGTACCCCCAAAGACCATGATAAACCAAAAAGGAAATAGATATAACATTTCGTTAAATTGACATTCTCTCATGCAGGGAAGTAAAGCTTATTATATTAAATATTAATTCATCTATTATTTATTTTATTCAAAATAGCAAATTTAGATAAAAATTATTTAATGTATTTTTGAGATAAATATTTATTATTTATGTTGTTGCCATTTATTTTTTCTGGATTTATTTTTTCGAATTTCATTTACATTTCAGGCTTCATTTATATAAAATTTTAATGTAAACGCTTTTCATTATTGCAATAAAAGAACGTTGAATGATGCGTTTGAGTATTATTATGTTTTACTAAAATTCCATTACTGCATAGTTGACCCAAGTTCCTAATAAATAGCGCATGTATTTCACAATGCGTTATCTTTGTTTCCTTGCGTTCTCAAAATTGTGTAACCTTCATTGGTTGTGTAGAACTTTCGATGCAAGTTCTTTTTGTTCTATCATATTTAGAAGCATCAATAATGAAGCAAAGTCAAATCTCAAAGACGCTGTGCTGCTACAACATCAATCTGATATTTTCCTCTATTTTTTTAACAATCTAACAATGTTGATGACAGAATAATAATCAAGAAACAAACGCTGCTTTGTGCGTGCCTGGTAAATGCACCGAACTTTCATATCTGGAGGTAAAATATTAGAGACGTCTTACAATAAAGTCAGATGGTGAAGTGATTTACACGGCAGCAATTATCTACTCAGAAATAGAAGAAAGTTTTTATTTGAAGAAAATTGCCAGTACTTTGATGTGTCAAGACTAAAGCACTGAGTATCGCTGCAGGCACGAGATACATGCGCTTGCACGCTCCCTTCTGCCACTTGTCTGACGTCTCGTACTCGTACAATCGCTCTAGCAGATGTCTGTTGACTTTATTTAATCTTGTATAAACAATTGGTCAGCGATTTCTTTGAAGACTCGCTCACATCTGCTGCAAAAAGTGAGGCAGCGAGTGTCACTTGATGGATTGAATAAGCTGTCAATAGTTTTACAAAGAGAAGTTTCGGTTTGGTATTGCAAAGCATTCTAAACCTTACAAGCTTGTTTTTTTTGGTGAACTTGTCATTTTTGACAATGAAATTTTATAGTACAATTTTACTGGAAATAGCAATTGATTAAGTTATGCCCAGACAGTACTAGGTACTGAAATTGTACAATTTTTTATCTTTATATGTAATTTAAAAAAAGATTATATAAAAATTATTCAATATCAGGAATACTAAAATACATTTTGAACACAACATTTGAACTTTGGGCTTGATATTTATATTAGCTAATTAAATTACATAAATACGTATTTGAATAGTGTTACAATATTTTATAACGCGATTCTGATGTCAAATTACTTACTACAGAGTTAACCAGTGATAAAATTGTGGGGGTGGGTGTGGGCTGGTGCGTGCCCCCATTCCTCAATGAAAAAGGGAAACTGTAGGAATTATGTCTAGCATTAAAAGTTAAAAACTCTGAAAAATACTCGTCCAAATTCAGAAAGAAGCATTTTTTAAGCAAGTTTCGTCGTTCACTGGTAACAGAGGCCCTACCACAGACTTTAAACAGCCAGCAGTACCCCTGCCCCCAATTTCCTCTACTCCCCCCCCCCCTCACGTTGACCTCCGCAATAAACTTTTACCACTGTGCACAACTGCTTAATAATAAACTAATTTTCACTTCACAAATAAAGCTTGACGATTAAAACTTTCAGAACAATGCGACCATATTTATTTATCCACAACCAGAGATAATTGTCTGACAAGACAACAAGTTGTATAACGTACACACTATATTACTGTACGCATGTGGTCCGATACCAAGTGCCTAAATATTTCATCAACTACCATTAAATGCTCATAAAACACTTGCGACTCACCAGTGAGTACAATTGCATTGTTAACATCCCGACCTCAGTTGACTAATTGCTGTAAAACAAAAGCGATCAGCTTTGATTGGACGTTGAGGGGCGAATAATTACCTTCACCTAACATGAAGTGGCTATTCATGAGCTGTACAAGTATTGGTGCTTGTAACAACGCATTGCTATGGGCTCGATGTACCCTCTTGTCTTTTGTTGGCATCGGGTATAAATTGTGTGAGCGATTGAAGAGCCAGCAGAACACTTGAAGTCTTGCAACGAATAACTACAAACTGTTTATTTGATCAATGGATTCCCCAAATTCTCTCAATCGCTCCGATAGAAGACAGGTAAGAATACTTAATATTATTATTTATAAGCACTTATCTTTTGTTACAATTTATTTCAATTTATTACGTAAAAGAATTTGAAAGTTTTATATGGATCAAGTAACATTGTTACCAACGTAGTAGATTTATTTATTAGCATTTGCTTTTTTATTTATTTCTAGAGGCTGGATACGTACGGTGTACCATATGTAAGAAACGTACGAAAAAGGTCTGACAGCATTTCCAATTCACTAGCCAACGAAAACCTGAGCAATGACGACATGCAGGAGCTAAGGCTGAAGGTAAAAAGAAATAACAATTATTTTAAATGCTGACTATTTTATTTAAATGATTAACATGTAAATCTAATAATTACAACAAACTATGTATGGCATTTGACACTTGAAATCTTTAAATAGAATGAATAGATATTTTTTATTATTACTCTATTTATTTTTGTAGGTAAATGCTAGAGAACGACAGCGAATGCATGATCTAAACCATGCCCTGGACAGCCTGAGAGAAGTAATGCCTTACAGCAGAAACCCCTCCGTTAGAAAACTGTCTAAGATATCAACAATGGTTTTGGCTCGAAACTACATCCTATCCTTGCAGAAAAATCTAGATGACATGCAAAAATTGGTAAGACTTTAAAAATTATTATTATCAGCTCTTCTATATTTTAGTAGAAACATGATCTTCAAAACAATCTTCTGTAAGTTTTTGTGAATAACATGACCCTTTATTTTTATTGTTTTAGATTTCTGATGTAAACAACAGTCAGCGCTTAGAGGCAGCGAGAGCTGCTAAACTCTCCATTCCAACATCTGTGCACTCTACAAACCTCTCTACCGCTGCCAATCCGTTAATAAACGCTGTCTGTACCGGGGAATTATTTTGTATATGCACCAGATGTATGATATTGAAGGCCCCTTTTTTACCCAGATTTTCTTTTACATCCACCCCTGACGTGTCTCTACAGACTGCCATCGCTGACACAATGTCCCAGGGCATAAGAACTCAGTCTAATATGCCTTCAACCTCACCAGTTCTGTCTGTTAGTCCTAAATCTAGCCTCAGTGTACAGATTCCATTGCCTACCGCTGTTTCGTTTCATCCACTTGAGAGATAAAATGTTTTCATTCCATTTTTGCAATATACATCGTTTGTAGGTTTTTTAATTAAAGTATTGTGACTCTTTTTTTAATTTATTAATATTATTTTGATTATGCATACCTACTTTTTCTGATAATAATTCATTTGTAACTTATATAATATACACAAATATATACTATTTTATTCTATAAATACTCATTTCCAGATTATTAAGTCAGCAATAGTTAAAAGCTAAAAGTGCCCATTTAAATAACATCATCCAATTTTCAGTGACTTACTTAACAATCAAAAATTGGAGCAGACACCTCATTAAAATCAACTTCTTCATTAAGTCAAAGTTGGGAAATAATAATTAGATTTTTCATATAAACTGCACTAATTTTACTTATAAGTTGTTATTGATTCCTGGAATATTGCTTTCTGTTAGCAAAAGATGTCCAAACAGATCTAAAATGTCAAAAAAGTTCACAAATAAACAAATTGTTTCCTGGTTTAATTGACAAGTTGATGTGTGTGAGTCTGGGTATTCAGTTTATAATACTGATGTAAACGAACTGTTCATTGCTCGTAGCTGGATAAAAAAAATTCTGTTCCTGATAATCTCAATTTTTTGTGACCAGCTATATATGCTGCCAGACTGGTTTAGTAAAATACTGTAAAAATTTACGTTACGCAAAACTTTAAAAAAACCGCTAACAATGATTTACTGCACTATTCTTATCAAAGTTTGTATAAATCCCATTTAAAATTTAAATCAAAAAAGCCAACTGGTCACTCTAACTCTTTCTTCTTGAATCTTCACCTCTAACCTCTTGCTGCCTTAGTCTACCTCACCAGCAGGTCAGCAAAAGGTATACCTGTCTATGAAACAGCTACAGATATTAAATGTGAATTTTTACGTTGTCGTCTCAGCTGGGTGTTGCTGTTTCTCTCTCTCTTGTTGGCTAAAACCTAATGTCTTGGTTACAAATACCATTGCATAACTGGTACGTGCATTTTCTTTTTGTTTGTTGAATGTCAATGATATTTAAATATTTAATTATTGATGAAATAAAACTAAAGAAAAGACCCATTTTTATTTATGCGACGTTTTATATGCCAATAAAACCTTTGAGTTAGCGACTACAATAATATAACAGGGTAGACAGCACACATTAATTCAACATCAGTGCAGAAATGTCACCCAAGGCAACTGACTATCTACTGTCGCCCTTTTTTGTTTATTTATTTATCTTGTTGTTCTGCTCGAGAGACGAGTGAGCAGGTTGATTGTAGAACTACTGTTGGTGGAGTGGCTGTATTTAGTACAAGCCCTCTTCACTCACTTGAACATGTGTTTTTCATGCCTCATTATCCACACATGGGCAGTGTTGATTATAGCAATTACACTTAATCTTTTTACTCAATGTCTAGTTAATTATATCGTAAAGGCAAGCTTGGTGACAAAGTGAATTAATTGCTACAATTAACACAGTGTACGGGTTGTAAACTTATTGCGTTTCTTGTGTGAATATTTCTTGTTTCAGGCCGAGCAAAAGGAAAGCAACTTTTGTAAAAAAAGAGGAGAGAAAGTTAAAAAATGTTTTGGAATTTGAGGATCTATGAAAATATGTTTGCTTCTGTGCCCAGCAACTTTGTAAACATCTGGTTCAACTTGTATCAGAAAATGGCAGTAAACCATAGTTAATGAAAGTTGTGAAGTTTATAAATAGATGAAATAATCATTTTATTTTTTGTCAGGCTCGTGTAATAATGGGGATAGTGACGATAAGATTACATAAGACAGGGAGTCCCTAGAGTTTCCATGTAATTGGTTATAATAGCTAAAAATATAAATGAATTGAGATCTGTTATCAATTTTGTGAAAAGGCGCCCCAAACAAAAAACTTTTAAACTAGATGCGAGGGATATAGCCTTCGAGCCTGTCGTGCATTTATTTTAAAGATTAAAAAGAGGGCGTTTCATATAAACTACCGTCTTTGGCATTTACGTTACAATCATACAACTATCGAGAACTTTCAAAGTCTAGGTCACGGTATCTAGGGATATACGTTTCCGTTTTTTAAAAATATAGAAATAATTTTCAATTTCTTATTAGTTCAAATTGCTAATTTAAACCTTTTGCCAAGTCATATTTTAAGTTCCTCATGTAAAATAATACGTTTTCTTTCCTCTGAATGCATTTAAAACAAATAAGGATATAAGAACCAACTAAATAACAAATCTGAAACACACACTTGTATATAATACCACCTGGCGATAAATTGTCTCCAACAACTGAGAAAGACTGTCACTATCCCCATTAAACTGTCAAGGAACAAGAGAACTGTTTTTCTACCAATGAAGTCCAACTTTTAAAACTTCGAACAAACAACCAACTCATGGTCTGTTCTACAAATCATATTGTGATATTGGATGGCTTTAATTAAGTGGTTATTGTACAAGATTACTTTTACCAACCTTTTACAATTGTATTAATTATTTCACACATTAAAAGCTTAAAACTTGTAAGCGGTTGACAAGCTGGTGAAAGACGATAATAAGCTAGAGGTGTGGTGTGATATTTCCCCCAAGGGATGCCTCAAGACCCTGCGATTATAACTGGTGTAAACGATGTGTTTTATTCAATAAAAACGGATGAAGAAAGAACAGTTGTTAATTGTTACAATTATGGTTTATTTAGCTGTATTACATTTCACCTCAAACAGATCTAGATGTTGTTGTTTTCTGTTATTGTATATTGTCTATAGAACAATGCATTTCAATTCATCGCAGACAGCTTATAGCCTGAAGACAAGACTTCTCTCTCACTCCGTGCTTCGTGTAAATTTGTTAAATTGTGTTATAATAGATCGGAGTGGGCTTTTTGATTTGGTGGTTTTTGAATAGCCTGCAGGTGATTGATACAATGTTTGTTACTCTTTTATACAAATGTACAAGTTTGTTTCAAAGGAAGTGGTTGATAATACTTTCATGAAATATTACAATTCCCAGTACCAAGTAACAAGTAATAACTTATAATATATAATGTTTGTATTCATTACCACCTTTACATGTCCACTAGTATAGCCTTTAGCTTGGCCTTGAGCCAACTCAATGTACCTGGTGACACATTGAGAGCAGTGATTGCTGAAACTTCTGACATCACAAAATGTGACTGAGAAATCAAGCAAAGCTGTCAAAAAGTAAATTATTTTATTTGGTAGTAAAATTGGTCAAAACACAAAAACATGCCTTCAAAAACAAACTTATTTTACACACAAAAGATTGATGGTAGCTGATTCGGCTTTCCTTGGCTTTTTGCCAAGTATCTATTTATATAAGACATAAATTTAATACCAACAACCACCTTGAAGGATTTGTACCTGGCAGCTAGTAAAATATATTGATGAGATTGTACTTTGTTTATCGACATGTACATTCTCAACATGTAAATCTGCAAGTTTACAAAATAATTTCTTATACTGCAAAGAGCATGACCAGCTTCAAAATTGAAAGTCTTTGCTCTTACTGGATATCTGTCTTGTCTGTGCTACCGTTGATCAGGTGAAATGGGTGCTTGTACATTTTCCATTTTGTCTTCGTTGAAACGCTTGAGTGAATATTTTGTTTTGAAAAAGACTAAAAATTTAGGAAAATGTCTGTTATGACATTTGCTAGTGTAGAGGTTAGAATGGATATCTAGTCGAGACATGGGGTGACTATTACCGTCGTTAGCGAATTACAAGTCTCAAAGCAAAGTACGATAACTTCTTGATAGACAGATATTGTCCATTTAAAAACACAACTAACTCCCTTGTATAAATTACTGTGTAGTTACAAGTACTATACTGTGTAGTGACTAGTACTACTGTGTAGTGACTAGTACTACTGTTTAGTGACTAGTACTATTGTGTAGTGACTAGTACTACTGTGTAGTGACTAGTACTACTGTGTAGTGACTAGTACTACTGTGTAGTGACTAGTACTACTGTGTAGTGACTAGTACTACTGTTTAGTGACTAGTACTACTGTGTAGTGACTAGTACAACTGTGTAGTGACAAGTACTACTGTGTAGTGACTAGTACTATTGTGTAGTGACTAGTACTACTGTGTAGTGACTAGTACTACTGTGTAGTGACTAGTACAACTGTGTAGTGACTAGTACTATTGTGTAGTGACTAGTACTATTGTGTAATGACTAGTACAACTGTGTAGTGACTAGTACTACTGTGTAGTGACTAGTACTATTGTGTAATGACTAGTACAACTGTGTAGTGACTAGTACTATTGTGTAGTGACTAGTACTATTGTGTAGTGACTAGTACTACTGTGTAGTGACTAGTACTACTGTGTAGTGACTAGTACTACTGTGTAGTGACTAGTGCTACTGTGTAGTGACTAGTACTACTGTGTAGTGACTAGTACAACTGTGTAGTGACTAGTACTATTGTGTAGTGACAAGTACTACTGTGTAGTGACTAGTACTACTGTGTAGTGACTAGTACTAATGTGTAGTGACTAGTACTACTGTGTAGTGACTAGTACTACTGTTTAGTGACTAGTACTACTGTGTAGTGACTAGTACTACTGTGTAGTGACTAGTACTACTGTTTAGTGACTAGTACTATTGTGTAGTGACTAGTACTACTGTGTAGTGACTAGTACTACTGTGTAGTGACTAGTACTACTGTGTAGTGACTAGTACAACTGTGTAGTGACTATTACTATTGTGTAGTGACTAGTAGTACTGTGTAGTGACTAGTACTACTGTGTAGTGACTAGTACAACTGTGTAGTGACTAGTACTATTGTGTAGTGACTAGTACTATTGTGTAATGAGTAGTACAACTGTGTAGTGACTAGTACTATTGTGTAGTGACTAGTACTACTGTGTAGTGACTAGTACTACTGTGTAGTGACTAGTACTACTGTGTAGTGACTAGTACTACTGTGTAGTGACTAGTACTATTGTGTAATGACTAGTACAACTGTGTAGTGACTAGTACTATTGTGTAGTGACTAGTACTACTGTGTAGTGACTAGTACTACTGTGTAGTGACTAGTACTATTGTGTAATGACTAGTACAACTGTGTAGTGACTAGTACTATTGTGTAGTGACTAGTACTATTGTGTAGTGACTAGTACTACTGTGTAGTGACTAGTACTACTGTGTAGTGACTAGTACTACTGTGTAGTGACTAGTACTACTGTGTAGTGACTAGTACTACTGTGTAGTGACTAGTACTACTGTATAGTGACTACTGCTACTGTGTAGTGGCTACTGTGTAACAGCAGCAGTAGCACTACTACTGCTGCTGCTACTGCTGCTGCTACTACTGTTGCTGTTTGATGTAAGTATTGTTTTTATTACTAATTAATGTATGCGTTGCTCCATAGCAACACATAATGGTGTATCATACTGATATGTTAACTGCCAGAATACAACTGATTATTTAATGTTTAATATTCAGCATCTCTTTTGTATTTTAGTTTTGTACTTGGTTTGAGTGCCTGTTACTTCTACTTATGGTACAACATTCATCAATTTATAGTTAGAGATCAATGGTAAGAAGTGTAGTACTTGTTGTCAACGGAGCGTCAAGTTTGTGTTGTATGAATTTGTTGTTAGAGAAGTGATAGATCTATGGTTCATAGACATGTGTTAGATTAGTCTAGGGGCCTAGTCGGCTTGTGGGATTTTGTGCCGCTCCATTATCAAACGTTCCAATAATCTAGGAACTAACTTTAACTTCCTGTGAGTTGCCCTCTTCTTTTTCACATTAGATAACATTGGAGAGTGCCAACTAACAATTTGCCTGTACATGTACATGTTCCTAAATGATTGTCTTATAAGGCGTAGAATAAGAAGCAAAAACTAAAATAACAACTGATGAGATAGATACCATGTTTGGCAGATGTCCATGAGATTTGTGTCCAGCCTAATAAAATTTGAAAATTTGTTGACTTCTGATTTTCTAATCTCAATTATTTTGTTTTATTCAAGCTGATATTTACAACAGCAGAACCTGTTTTTTGCAGGAATTCCCGCAATTCTTGATAATCAAAATTATTAAAATAAAACAAAATTATTTAAAAATCTTTAGTTTCAGACCTAACTTGGAGCAACAGGCAACTATGAACCATTGTTATAATAGCAGAGACTGCATAACCGTTGCACTCATGGGGGTGGATATAGTATTGTATTGAACAATTTGTTTGTTATAGGATGATAATGATGATTGAAAAAATGCATGTTGTTGTTGTTGTTGTTCCACAGACAATTATTGTTCACTGAAGTTGTTAAACAACATACATTTCATATTCAATACAATCGCGATGTTTGATAGCGGAGCGCCACAAAATCCCACAAGCCACCTAGACCCTTAGACTAGTGTTAGATCTAAGGCTACACTAACAATTTAAAGACTTCAGTCCGCCAGTGTTGCAAGCACATGTACATTCGTTGTTCTGAGGCATATTGAGGATGGTACCTTATTATTTTGACATCAACTCGTAGTCTCTATAATCATTAATTACGAGGGTTTAAGGTATTGAGGAGTTATACGAGACAAGGAGTTGTCACACTTTGCGTGACCCAAAGCCTGAGGCTCCACATAGTGGATGGTGTGACAATTTTCAGTTTTGCCATCATCTGTTTTATTCTGTAGCTGATCGAGAATTCAATTTAGTACTAATCTTAGGAGTTGTGTTCTCTCCAAAGTGTGGAAACAACTCTTAACTAGATCAGCATCAACTAAAGCTATATGATATACATACTGTGGTAGATTTTGGTGAATGTTCACAGTAAACTGGGAGTCTGCTCCACCATTTCTCCACTCAGTGCGCTGGCAATGCACCTACAGCCATTGGTGAGATGCTGTGCCGGTAGCAAAGCCATACTGTGCCGGTAGCACAGTATACAGGGCCTGCAGTGACCTCTACAGGGTCGGTAGTGACCTCTACAGGGCCGGTATGATGACTCAGGGCCGGCATAAGATGGCTGCCATAGCTGAGGATTTCCGAAACCAGCTAGGACTTTCCAGCAAGCCAGGAACCGAAGCTACCTACCTTAACATCTGCTGTAACTAGGACCACAAGCTAACCAGAGCCTTGGGACCCTGTAGAACAGTCTGATTGGACAATAGGAGACAGGACTCCGCCTTTAGCCACTTGGCGCCTTATCTATTTAACCCTTATTGATTGTAAGATTGGTTAGTTATTCATATAATTCACTGCATTGGCCAGACAACTTCCTGTGCTCTTATGGTTATATGTTTTATGCTAATTAAGTTCCTGTAAGCTCTCCTATAGAAGGAGAGACTTTTACTCTAATCTTTGCATTCATTCTTATGTCTTGCCACAAACACCCTAGAGGAATATTTACCCTCAGGACTATCATAGAGAATATAGCCACTTATACAAGCACTACGCCGTATTGTTTGTCTGAGCCATGGGCTCTTGCCTTACCGGGTAATTCGGTTGCCTGATACAGTTGTCACTGTCGCACAGTCCAGTGTCTCCTCTGGAGAGAGGTATAATACTCGACACTAGTGGATGTCCGTGGTGACCAGACCGGAATCCATTACAGTACATAGCTACCATTATACCCAGGCGTAATTTATACAAAATAGTAGTAGCGGTAGTAGTAGCGGTAGTAGTAGCGGTTGCGGAAGCAGTAGCGGTAGTGGTAGTGGTGGTGGTGGTGGTGGCATCGACGGTTGTGGCCGCGGTGGCAGTGGTTGTGGCAATGGCCATGGCAGTTGATATAAAAGTTTTAAATTGACAGAATATTATGATATATTTTAGTTTTAGCTGACAGCTAGCAACTGTCTACATTGAAATCTTATTCGTGGTTACTTGGAGTCAGAGTTGTATTCTCTCATACAAATCTTTAATCAGAGATTTAGTCATCAATTGATTACTTTAAGCGTAGATGTAATCAGTCATAGAGTTCCTCAGCCACAGAGATGCATGCAGACATAGATATGGGTTACCCAAGTTCTGCTGTTGGTGTCAATAAAACGATTTGCTCTGTTGTCATTTCTATTCCCTCTGACGTGTTTGAGCAAAAAGCTAAAGTTTGAAGTTTGTGTACAAACTTATATTGTGTGTATTTGTAGTGCCAGGTCAACTGATAACTGTTTGTTATTTCTATTGTTGTATTTATAAATGGTGAGAAGTATTAGAGTGGGGACATCTCTCTATGATTTACATCAACAGTACATATTGTGGTGACATCACTCTACAACTCTCATTCTTTGCACACAGCACCCATATATGATATCCAAAGGTCTAAAACTCAGCATTAGTAACTTTTGTTGCATTTGCTATTTGTGCTTAACTCTTGTTTTTTTTTTACTGCAATGGCAGCAGAGTCTACAGAATGTCATCTGCTGACTATACACTAAGTTTGTTGAGTGTGAATAAGTCTACTGGTGTTGTAGTTTATAGATAATCCTAGAGAAACTGTCTATACCAGATACTTTGTATCACTATAAGTTATCTGATGAGTTCTAGATCACCAACTACCTCCATGTAAAGTCCTCATAAGTGTTGGTACATTTGTACTGTTGGTATAGTTTTACTTGGTACAGAAATGTTTGTATCCGCTTGTATCTCTGTATCCATCAGTTTATACTATTGTTGTCTACCAGAGTTGTCTTCTCTATCCATGTGACATCTACAGGTAATGTCATATCCATAGATTTCTGTTTCATTATTAACTGTGTCTCGCATCTGTCTTTGGTTACAGCTCTTGCAAAATTCCTCCCTGTAAAGTACAGCAAATAAGAATGTTAGATGTAAATTATACCATGCTAATTCTAGGTGTAAATCACAAAGCAGCGTGTTAGTTACTTTATTTCACTCCACTATGAGGGAACTGAAGTGGTCATGAATGGAAACGAAGGTGTATAGAAATGGACATAAACAGAAATGGTCATGAACGGAAACGAGTGTGTATAGAAATGGTCATAAACAAAAATGGTCATGGACGGAAACGGATATTGACAGAAATGGATTCAGCAGACCTAGAATGAATATTGACGTTTCCTACTATAGACATCAATAGACCTGTTGGCTAGGTTTTAAAGTAGAATAGTTCAACTTTCATTCCAGCAAGCAGTGGCAATCGTTCCTGGTAACATATAAAAGTAGTAATATATGAGCAGATCTCCCTACCAAGTGTTTTTTTGTGGGGTCATTATCTGGGGTTATGTAATGGGTTACGGCGTTGGATGAATTCGCCGAGTTTATATTGTATTTTATTTGAGGGGTACTTGAGTGGCATTTGAGTGACATTTAAGTGGCATTCGAGTTTTGATTATTATTTTACTTACTTTGAACTTATATGGTATATACATTTTGAATGTATGGCATTTAAGTTTTGATAATTTCTTTTCATAACTCGAGCTCATATAGCATCTTGAGAGAGAGGAGAGAGGAGATGTATCTACCTTGAATAAATTCATTGTTTAAAAGCGAATCAATGTATGACTATATACATTTATTACATAATAAGTAGGGGCAAAATCTCCTCATATAATATAGCTAGATACATAATTCGAACTCATATATACATTGAATGCTATAAAATATATCGGATGATAAAGTTAAATATTCATCTATTCTTTATCGATATTTATAAGGATGATGAAAGATTTTTTGTATTTTATATACATATATACATAGTTATAGTAACTGTGGTAAAAGAAGTCTATTATGAAGGTTTTTATTTAAGCCAAAGTAGGCTCGGTAGATACTCCATCAGAACACACTCGTCTTTTAGCATAAAAATATGTGAGACCTCGTTTTATTTGGTTGTATGTCAACATTTTTTGATCCTTTACTACAAATCCTCGATTTTTACCCATAAACGACTTTTTTGTGTTCAATACATTTAGATAACTGTCTTTGTTCAATTGATTAATTCGTTTGTTCAAACCTTTTGAGCTAAACTTGTTTCCTTTTTCTCCCCAGCAGTAATAGGATTTAGAGTTAAGTGCAACAATTCCATCTCCGGTAAATTCCTCTTTAAACAGCCCAGGTGTTCTTTTTCCGTGTTTTAGTACTTTTTCACAACAGTCTTGTGTGCTCCATTCTAAACCCATTGTTTTGGTTCTTAAAAACTCATCCCTATGTTTGTCACAGTATGGGCGTGGAAACCAATCACCATATTCATTGTAAAACTCTTTTTTCATACTTGGTTTTACCAGTGTTTCTAATGTTCCGCTCAACGCCATGTATGCGCTATCTGTATCCATTTCAACATATTGGAAATCACTTCTGTCAATATATCTATAAATAAAAAGTTTGTTTCGATTTCCATTATTTGGAAGTTTTACTTACTTACACATAATAATGGTAGGGAATTAGGTTTCACTTACTTATCCATAAAGTCGTAGTAAAACTGTAGCATTCTCAGTTTAGCATACTGTAGCACGGAGAAACCCAAGTGTACTGGAACATTCATAGTTAGCTGAAATGATGGTGATACTGATTAGCAAAGTAAACTTGTGGAATATAAATTTTGGATTGCAAAATAATTGTTTTAAAACTTACTAGCTGTTTACAGGTTACGATTTCATAAAAATCATCTGCTATCTCTTCCATGGCGATAAATTTGTTTCCTCTGATACGAAATGAAGCTTTTCTGGCCCCTTCGATGAACTTGATGGTGGTATGTTTTTCTTTATCAGTGATTGTTTTTCCATAAGCAGCATTTCCTACCAACTTGCTAGTAGTAGCGAGTAATTCTTGACTAGGGTCTGCATCTCCCATTCTCCTAGCGTCTGAAACCGATGTTCCAAAAGCTTCAAAAGCTTTTCTAGGAATATATTCTATTAGCTGATAAACTTTGGTGACTTTCAATCCTTGTTTCAAGTACCATTTCAACAAAGGACTCATTAGCAATATCTTATCTCCGTACATACTTCCAACTAATGAGCGTTGAGGAGTCTTTAAAAACCCTTCGGCTTCAGCAAAGACTTTCATTTCATCGCTCAAGTGTTCTCTGGTTAACATCGTATTTTTAAAAATCGGGGGCATTTCGGAGAACTTTTCTTCCTCTTCCTCAGGAACTTCGATGTCACATTCAACAAATCCGAAGAATTCTTCTGATTGAACTCTCTCCAACACTTCTTCTTGATTCAGCTTTTTTTCAAGTATTTTAGGGTAGAAAGAATTGTAAAACGTGTTGACAAATTTTTGTAAACTTGTATGAGTTTTTACACGCTTCATCCAGTCACACTCCCAAATCGAGATTATAGTGTAACCTAATGCTCGAAGATATTCTTCATTTTCCATAGTAGTTTTAAACAGATTTGCTTTTGATTTTCTTCCACTAGCTTGAAGCTCTTGCTCTTTAGCGTTGTTACAAGAGCAGTCGTGTCCATGCCAAAAACATCCGTGGAATTGAAAGACATGACGATTTTCAACACAGAAACCATCAACTGGTAATCCTCGCTGTCCGAGAGTAACTTCTCCTCCATTGAGCTGATGTCTGATATTGATTTTTTTTGAGAACATTTGGAACTGTAACCAGCTATGAGCTATCTTGCTAAATTTTACTGGTTCAGCGACAAAGGAGTTTTCGATTTTTCTTCTTCGAGGATAGCCAGTAGGCATTGATTGCATCATACACCATAAATAGAGCGCATTTGCATCAACTCCATAGATTCTATCACAAATCTTTGCTTCTTTTCCCAACCAATGTTCTCTAATTTTAGTTATACCTTTTTCGTGATATCTATGCATCACTAGACTTGGCCCACCAACTATATTTTTCTTTATTAGAGGATAAAGTTCTGCATTGCAGTTGTCAAGCAGACAAATTGGGAGAGTCTGACGAAATGAGTTACCAAGTTCATCAAAATTCAAGTATGTAGAGAGGTATGGAGGGGGTGGTTGAGGTGCTTTGTTAAACATCCATCGAATCGCTAATCCTGGTAAAGATATACCATCTTTTAACATATCAATCCCATGCTCTCTGTAGATCGATCTTTGTCTTTCCAACGCTTGAACAAATGGTTTTACATCCAAGTTGTTGTACCATTTTAAAAAATCCCTCATTGTCTTCATGTCGTTATTTTTCCATGCTTCTTGACAAATTATGTACTCTTCTTCACTGATATTCTTTTGTTTTAAAGAACTGTAAAAAGCTTCTCTTGGAGGTAGATGTTCTTGATTAAGTTGTTCCAAGTCTTTCATCCATTCATAAGGAAAAAATCCTTTTCCGGCTTCACATTTGTATGCTTTGAGATACATTTCATAGCTATATCCAGGAGCGATGAAGTTTGTACAATCTAAAAACAAAAAAGATCCTATTCCGATAACAGGCATCTTGGTTCCTTTTTTTATAACAAAATCAAAATCTGTGTCGGAGACATCTTTCAATTTTTGAAGCAGTTTTCCTTTCATCACATTGACAACATAAGTCTGTGAATTGAAACCTAGAATAGGGAGTTTTTTCATATAGCTGTACAAATCATCCAGAACTTTTTCAGCTCCTGTTCTACGTCTGAAACGATTTTTTTCAAAATCACTACGAAACTTTTCTTCAGCTTCTTCCAGTCGTTGTAATTCACCTTCTATCTGTTTTATGATTCGCGAAAATTGTTTTTCCAATCGGCTATATGATTCTTCACTAATATCATCCAAGTATTCAATGAACTTTCCAACGCATTCATCATCATCCCCATTATTGACAATGCAACGCGGGTTGTTGAAGCCTGGTACATTTGAACAAATTGAAATACTTAAAAGTTTATGCTCATTCGTGTAAATGGTTGTGTCTGTATCTCGATCTTTTTCGCAATTAGGTAACAAACACTCTATGTCAAATGTTGCAAAAAATGGATAGTATCTCAAGGAATCATCTGACCCGATATCTATCCCGAATTGAACCTTCAGTTTGTCGAATATTGTAGCAGTAGGACTGTATTGCCCTCCAGAAAACTGCATAGTTGTTGCCTCTGAGATTGAACATCTGTGTCTTTTCAGATTCCCCAATATATCATAACAAGTAGAACAGGTTGGACATCTGTAGGCTTTGACATATCCTTCCAAGTTTGTAATAAGACTGAAGTGATTGATATAAAGATCCAAATATAGATTCTCCTTATAACTGGAGTTTGAATTCCAAATAACTGTTGAAGTCATATCATCATTTAAAGAAAACACTGTTATCTTCAGTTGAAATGCTCGCTCCAAAAGCAATAAATCAGCTTCTGTCACTCCTTTCGCATCACACCTTTTACCACTATCACCATAGATGAAACTATGATATTGTTGTTGGTACTCCTTCACCTCCTTAATTATCGGATCTTTTGCAATTCCACCGTTTTTTTGTAGTTCTTTGTGTAATGCTAGACATCTAAAAAAACAAAGATTGTCGGTAATTCGTTTTCCTTTTGTGTTTTTTAACATGGTTCGTATGTGTCTGTTGTTAAGGAGGTGAGAGGGTAAATGCTCTGGTGGTGATCCAACTTTTCCCATTCCGAGTAGTTTGTAGAAATAAAACGAAATGTTTGTGATTAACATCAATCTCCAAGTCGTATTTGGTCTCCGTCTCAAGCTATTTGTACGATGATCAGTCTCCATAACATCAACAAAGAAGTCATCAAGATCTCCTTCAGTTTCAATCAGTTTAGCTTTTGGATATACAGTAGCATTGTTTGATGATGAGTGAAAGTATCGGAGTTCACCATCATTTTTATTTTCTAGTATACAACCTACGCTACAGTTGACTTTTGCTCTCGAGCTCAATTGTCTCCAAACTTTTTTTAGCAATTCTAACACTCTTGAATCATGATAGTCATTTTGGTAGGTATCAGCTTGGTCTCTTGGAATCCCATCCCAAAGTCTTACATTTAAAAGTTCTATGACTTTTCCAGCTCTATGTTTCGTTTTCATAGCTCCCCAATATCTAGCTATCAAATCATCCCATTCTTCATCTTGAAAAATTGGAGCTGTGCTATCATCAACAATACCTAGGGTTGATGCTCGGGTAGGTCTTTCAAAATTTAAATCTTCCATTTCTTCTTCTTCTTGTTCTTCCTCTTGTGCTTCTTCCTCTTCTTCTTCTTCTTCTTCTTCTTCTTCTTCTTCTTCTTCTTCTTCTTCTTCTTCTTCTTCTTCTTCTTCTTCTTCTTCTTCTTCTTCTTCTTCTTCTTCTTCTTCTTCTTCTTCTTCTTCTTCTTCTTCTTCTTCATTTTCTATCATTGGATCATTCTCATTTTCTTCAACTATCTCCTCCACAACCGGCTCTATATCTTGAGCTATTATGCTAGTCTTTGGTGGTGAAGGCTCAGCACCAAATCCTATTTGATTGATTGTTTCATCGGGTAAACGAAAACAAATGAGATTTTCTTCTAACCATTTCCAATTAGGGGAAATTTCAGGGTTTTTTTCTTCTACATTCTCCTCCCGATAATTTAAACTTTGTCTACAATAGAAATGTTAACACATAATAGCTGTTCTATAAAACATTCACATACATTTTATATAAAATGTAACAGAAGAAAAAAATGACTTAAACACCATTATCAATTAATTTTTAAAAATGGAATTAGGAAAAAAGACTCAAACATTATTATTAGTTAAGTTTTTAAAAACTTACTGTGTACTATGACATGAATTCCCAACTCCCTCTTTTACATTAATTCTCTGATATTCTGAGTCCTGTCTACAATAAAGAGATAACGCATTATTTTTGCTGATTCATGAGATGAGTATAAAAAAAACAGCAAAAAAATTACTCTACTAATGTTATTAATTTATGATTTTAAAAACTTACTGCTTATCAAAGGCTATTGTATTTTCAGTAGTTGCTGAAACTTGAAAAGCCGAAGGTTTGTCTTGAAAAGCATTTTCAAGTTCCATCTCCATTTCATTTTCATATTCAGCATCGCATTCATCATTCATGTATTCATTATCAGCGTTTGAAAAACTGATATCATTTTGATTTTTCATGAGCCATTCCCATTCCTTATGTATGTCTACATCAGTATCATCCTCTTCTGTTTCCATAGCACTATAATAACAATAAAATCATTACTTTTTAATAGAAGTGACAATAGCACATAAAAAGGTAAGTTAAATGTCTCAGCTAATAAATTTTACCTTGTGAATAAAACTCCTAGTAGTCAGTTGGTATATTATATAGTAGATGTTGAGGCTTCAGTTACTGTTGTTAGAACGAGTGATTTATTATGTGAAAGCATTACTTTTTAAGTAGACAAAAACTTAAGTGAGATAATTAAGACAGATAATTAAGTCTTAGCTTCAATGAAAATTTTCAAATTCACACAGAAAAACTTTTAATAGTCAGTGGATGTAGTAGTAGATGTTGCTCCTCCGATCACTGTTGTAGAACTGGATGCTTTCTGTGTGAAAACAGTGGCTCTTAAATAGGTAAAGCTGCACTGGTTGAACTCTATGAATACCAACCTTCTTTATAATATAACTATGAATCAAAATTTTGTCCACGCGAAAACCAATGCTTTCGTGGGAATAAACAATTTATTTTCACGCGAATGGAAACCGTTGCTTTCGCGGGAATAAATAAATTATTTTCACGCGAATAGAAACTGTTGCTTTCGCGGGAATACAAATTTTATTTTCACAGGGATACAAACCAATGCTTTCGCGGGAATAAATACTTTATTTTCACGCGATTGGAAACTGTTGTTTTCGCGGGAATAAATAATTTATTTTCACGCGAACAGAAACTGTTGCTTTCGCAGGAATACAAATTTTATTTTCACGCGGATACAAACCAATGCTTTCGCGGGAATAAAGACTTCATTTTCACGCGAATGGAAACAGTTGTTTTCGCGGGAATAAATAAATTATTTTCACGCGAATAGAAACTGTTGCTTTCGCGGGAATACAAATTTTATTTTCACAGGGATACAAACCAATGCTTTCGCGGGAATAAATACTTTATTTTCACACGATTGGAAACTGTTGCTTTCGCGGGAATAAATAATTTATTTTCACGCGAATAGAAACTGTTGCTTTCGCGGGAATACAAATTTTATTTTCACGCGGATACAAACCAATGCTTTCGCGGGAATAAAGACTTTATTTTCACGCGAATGGAAACAGTTGTTTTCGCGGGAATAAATAATTTATTTTCACGCGAATAGAAACTGTTGCTTTCGCGGGAATACAAATTTTATTTTCACGCGGATACAAACCAATGTTTTCGCGGGAATAAAGACTTTATTTTCACGCGAATGGAAACAGTTGTTTTCGCGGGAATAAATAATTTATTTTCACGCGAATAGAAACTGTTGCTTTCGCGGGAATACAAATTTTATTTTCACGCGGATACAAACCAATGTTTTCGCGGGAATAAATACTTTATTTTCACGCGAATGGAAACCGTTGTTTTCGCGGGAATAAATACTTTATTTTCATGCGAATGGAAACAGTTGTTTTCGCGGGAATAAATACTTTATTTTCACGCGAATGGAAACCGTTGTTTTTGCGGGAATAAATATTTGCACGCAAAAGCATTGGTTTGTATCCGCGTGAAAATAAAATTTGTATTCCCGCGAAAGCAACAGTTTCTATTCGCGTGAAAATGAATTATTTATTCCCGCGAAAACAACTGTTTCCATTCGCGTGAAAATAAAGTATTTATTCCCGCGAAAGCATTGGTTTGTATCCGCGTGAAAATAAAATTTGTATTCCCGCGAAAGCAACAGTTTCTATTCGCGTGAAAATGAATTATTTATTCTCGCGAAAACAACTGTTTCCATTCGCGTGAAAATAAAGTCTTTATTCCCGCGAAAGCATTGGTTTGTATCCGCGTGAAAATAAAATTTGTATTCCCGCGAAAGCAACAGTTTCTATTCGCGTGAAAATAATTTTGTTATTCCCGCGAAAACAACTGTTTCCATTCGCGTGAAAATAAAGTCTTTATTCCCGCGAAAGCATTGGTTTGTATCCGCGTGAAAATAAAATTTGTATTCCCGCGAAAGCAACAGTGTCTATTCGCGTGAAAATAAATTATTTATTCCCGCGAAAACATTGGTTTTCGCGTGGACAAAATTTTGATTCATAGTTATATTATAAAGAAGGTTGGTATTCATAGAGTTCAACCAGTGCAACTTTAGCTATTTCAGAGCCACTGTTTTCACACAGAAAGCATCCAGTTCTACAACAGTGATCAGAGGAGCAACATCTACTACACTTTCCATTGCAACTACTAGAAACTTTCTCTTTATAAAAGGTAAAATTTAAAAACTTATTATTCCCTACCTAACAAAGATCAAAATTAGTTTAGCTATAATGTAAAGTATGAAATAAATAATCTTTTAGTTCCACATGAAAAGCTGAATTATATGTTATTTCTTTCTTTTTTAGAACACTATGGAGGATTTTTCTGCTTCTTACACGGATTTAAAGCCAATCGAAAACAAACAAAAAACGTTCAAAACACCCAAAAGAAAAAACTCTAACTCTGTCACAAAAGAAGCAGCGATAAAGAGACGAGCTCTTCCAAAACTGGTTTTACCCACAACATCAAACAATATGGAACAAAAAGAATTGCTCACTGATGCTGACAGAGCTCTCAAGATGGCCAAATCTCTCCAAAAATGGAAGACATGTGATTTGAAAAAGATTGGAGGGTTTCTTACACTAGCATCACTTCCTGTTCCATCAGTTTTGCAAATCGTTTCTATTGAACAGAGTACTGGTGCATACGGAAACTACTACATTCTCACTTATCTTGATAATTCAACTGGAGCGAATTTTCAGAAAGTTGTTTGTCCAAGTAGAGTAGTTGAAAGCTTCAATGTTGATAACTACCCATTACCTTTCAACATTTTGTACTTGGGTGAGATGGAAAACTCAAAAAAACCAGAGACTACTTACTACAATGTCAAACGTATCAGTACAAAACGATTAACCACAATGGAAGCTACTGCTGAAGCTGAAAAACTGAGAAAAATGAGTGAAGAAGAAGTCAAACTCGCTTACGACATCGAGTATCTCAGTAATTTCAAAGATTGTTCCATTTTTGCTTACATCGAAGTTGTAGAAAGATTCATTCCTTTCCGATTCAATGGAGAAGAATCCATTGTAAATTGCATTCGCTATGTCACTGAAAAGAATGGAAAAAGAGAGACGAGAACGCTTTTACTACCAATCAGATATAACGAGGAAGCTAAAAGATGTGCACCTGGTGTGATGATTTACAAAGGAAAAAAACAGAGTAAGAATGGAAATCCTATTCCATACCACAATGTTGTCTTCATTTCTTCAACCAACGCTAGTGATTGGGAGCAATATTGCACACAAACAAGTTCCAATGAGGTGCTAACAAAAACGAATAATGAGGATGAAGTTCTTAAGGAATTCCTAGAAAACGAATTACAAGATTTTGATGAACCACTTGGTGTTGATGGTATGTAAACTCAATATCAAATGCTGACAACAGGTAGTCTCAAGCGGATAATGAATGAATAAAAAAAAGCCTGTGTATTCATTGACATTACAAGTTGTACTGTTTTGTATTACTTACTATTTACCGACTCTAACTATATTATATGGAAAGATTTTCCCTACTTATTATACAATAAGTCTATATAATCATATAATAATTCATAGAAAAGTCTAAAGGTTCTCAGGTGATTAACTCACCAAAAGTTCCGGTTTTGCAAAACATTTGAAGATCTTCCTATCCTAAGCATTATACGAGTGACTGTACTTTTTTATCCAGTTGAAATATCTAAAAACTTCAGTAACTTAGTATTTACTGACTCTAGCTATATTATATGAGATTTTCCCTACTTATTACACAATAAATGTATATATTCACATATTCTTTCATTTTTAATCACTGTATTTATTCAATGTAGATATATTTCCTCTCTCTCCTCTCTCTCAAGATATCGTATGACTCGGAATTACAAAAAATTATCAAACCTTAAATACCTTACATTCAAAATCTAGACACCCTATGAGTTATAATTATATATACAATTATGTAAAAAATTATCATAACTTAGATGCCTTACATTCAAAATCTATATACCATATAAGTTCAAATTAAGTAAAAAATAATCGAAACTCGAATGCCACTTAAATCCCACTCAAATGCCACTCAAGTACCCCTCAAATAAAATACAATATAAACTCGGCGAATTCATTCAACGCCGTAACCCATTGCATCACCCCAGATTATGACCCCACAAAAAAACACTTGGTAGGGAGATCTGCTCATATATTACTACTTATAAAGCATCACTTCAACTTTCAAATATCATCCTCTATTACATAGTCGATATTTGTATAATTTTTGTAGATCTAGAATCCTGAAAGTTTCGATGTCTTTTTCCAAACTTAAATGTTTTCTTTTCTTGCTTGCATTTATTACTGTCAGCAGTCACTAATCCACCTATAGATATAAAAGTGAAGTAGCCTTGACAAATTAAACACCACGATGATGTAATATTTAGACAAGATAAATTGGTACACAGTTAGAAGCTATAAATAACAACTCACTGTGGGTAGTTTTATGCTCACTTATCATCACTGGAATTCAAAAAAATATTTAACACAGCAGAGGCTGTTATAGCGGATTATTTTACACAACTCGAAACCTTTTCTGGTTTAAATGATTTATAAACGTATATGTAACATTACAGTATTATTATGAAAGAAACCAAACAAGATTGGCATTTAAAAGTTTTCCAACGTTTATCAACAGCAGATCGTAAATCTTGCTAATGCCAAATAAGACAATACAAATAGCAAGCTAAACATGATCCAGAAATTCAAAAAAAACCCTAATAAAAGCTTTATAAACTAAGACTAAATCCTGCTGGCATTTGCCAAGAAGTGAAAAGTCTCACATAAATTTTTGTGAAACCAGTAAAGTCAAATTTCTAGCACTAACATGAACTTATGCTGAATTTAGTTTTTATGACACCTAATTGAAGCAAAACTGAATTTTTTTAGTTTCTTTCTCCTGATTCTCTGATTTTTAGAGGGGAAACGACTTAAAAGAATTGACAGCCATGTGGTAGATTTCACCAGTATAGCATGTCAAATAAATATCATTTTTGCGTGCTCAAAACATGTCAAGGCTTACGCTACAAAATAGAGCTTTTATAGTGCGGGGAATGACAACTCCTGCGCAGGCGAACTGCTCATCTGTTGTTAAGCTGAAAATATTTTGCTCTGAAAGCACGAACTAAAAATTTGTGTCTCCCAAGTTTTTGAAAGATATCAGGTGCAATGTGCGACTCATGTAACGTGCTATGGTCAATAACTTACTATGGTTTTGACTGATGTAACGTGCTATGGTCAATAACTTACTATGGTTTTGACTCATGTAAGGAGTTTGAATGGTCCGGTAGAGTGTAGAGTATGGGTAGAGGGGTTTTGTCTTACCCGCCAGAAAAGCTACAAAGAAGTCACCTAACAAATGGAGTTGCTTTACCCAGAGACCTTTAATAGCATTGGGGACACAACTACACCTCAGCTAATTATAAAGTCAAATGAAAGGTGCTGGTTTAAACAGTCTATCAAAATAATTTGTGCAAATCGATAGTGTTTTTAACTAATTTTCTCCTGCACTTAAAAAAAACATGTGCGACCTCAATATCAAATGGTTAAATGTTGTCAGTGTGATGGATTTTTGTGAACTTGTTTCTCACGATATTACATCTCAACAAAGAGGAGACAAATCAAAAAACTCGACACTATGATACCATTTAAGTGACCGGAAACACATCTGTGTACAAAACTTGGTGTTTCCTTATATATATTTTATCTTGTTTCTTTGCAGCGAGTGACTGGTTAAGTATAACCAAATAGCAATCTGGAGACAAGTGACAAGTGGCATTGCTCAATTGCCTATAAATAGAGATAACTACTTATAGTTTGGAGTTGCTCTTTTCTGCCCCTGAAGGAGGCGATGTGAAGCTATTGGTCTATGAAGAACAAAAACGAAAATGATCAGGTTAGGAAAGAGTCAAAAGTAGAGGCTTTGGTCTGTCGAGGTTGCACCACTTGCTGAAAAGTGTCAAAAAGGTGTTATGGAGACCTTGGTAGGTGCTCGCTACACAGCGCGCTCTAGGATATAGCAGCTGCCACTAAGCACTGCTGTCGTTGACTGGTAGCATTGACATGCTGGGACTTTGTTTGTCAAGATTTTTTTTTTAGGTGCAGCTAGTTTTGGTTCTTACAAAAGTACTACAGAAAGTGGGAAAGTTTCACTAGCATACAGTTTAGACAAAATTTCTTGTGACTGCTCTTTGAGTACTTTTAGCTTGCAAAATACCAGATTTCTCTCTCGATTTTGGCTTTTTGTTGACAGTATTTAAATAATAATTAATTTGAAATATGCTGATGACAAATAGTTTGTGCTGACAAAATAAATAAACAAAAAATCATTACCAACCCTGCTAACTGAAAGCTGGTAAAACACACAAATTTGAAGCCAAATCCAGGCTGAAGCTTTCTAGCTATCAGCTGTAAATCTGAAACTAGAGCAATGCTGATAAGCTCATTAATCATGCTTCGTGTCTGCAACTCAATCAACTGCCATATTTTGATCTCAGCAACACATTGCGCTAGATGTGGTGTGCGTGGCAACAAAAAGCGTAATTTGATTGCAACATCATTTCTAACTAACTAACCATGAATGTACTGAATGTTGACGCAAGAAAAGCTCACAGGAATGTCCTAAATTTTCACACCACTGATGCATTCTGCAGCTTTATTTTCAGAGGGGCAGAAAAGTTTCCACTAGTAATTCTAATTGTGGTATTAACCTCCTAGATACTATCACTTACACCTGATATCCAAGGAATATTGGAACGGGAGTGTAGACAAAAATGAAAGTCAACAGGAATAAACGCAGCTGAAATAAACTCAGACATGACTGGAATAGATGCAGATATAGCTGGAATAGATGCATATATAGGTGTAATGAAGGAAGACACCTCATGGAATGAATGTCAATGATGCTACAGAAAAGAAAATTTTGATATTCATTCCTGAACGTGTCGACATTTATTCCTGGCCACATGTAAATACCATTTCAACATTTCAAAAATACAAAAGTTTTTCGTTTCTATCAAAGTGGTCAACCCATTTAATGGATGCTGAAATGAAGTTTTATGAGATATATATTACCAGGAATTAGAGTGAATGCTTTCATGAACGCCGAAAGTTTTTTTTTATGACTAGTCGACATTGATTCCAGGTCTGTTAACCTAGTGCATTCCAGGAGATGTCTGCGTTCATTCCAGGATGTTTGCATTCATTCCAGATCTGTCTGCATTCATTCCAAGATGTCTGCATTCATTCCAGGATGTCTGCATTCATTCCAGGTCTGTCTGCATTCATTGCCATTTACACCAGTTTCAATACCACGTTCTGTATGTCTGTCCATGCTACCGGGTTGATTGAACTTTAGGCTCTATCAGACTAGATCCCAGACCAAACTTGTTTTGTTTGTAAAACAACTACCAAAATATTGAAAAAAATGTTTTTATTTAATTTCTTGTTATGGTATTTGAATATTGTTGAAGAAGACCTGACGAGTGGTTTTTGTGCGATTAAAACTTTGCCAGTTACTACAAGACAAACAAACAAAGCAAGTAACCAATTCTTCTGCAAGGTGTCAGAAGCAACTAACAGATTAATAACAACTTATTTTTTTTATAAAAATGCAATACTAGTTTTTCTTACTTTGTTTTGTTAGAAAGCACTAGTAAAGATTTGTGATTCAAACATAACTAAAAACAAATCACTAGGAAAAGCCAAAAGCCAAAAGTATAAGCAAACGTGTCGAACTTAGTCAAGCGAGACAGAAATAGCGTCAAATGTCAAAACAAATAGCTAAAGATATTACAATACTGGCAAACGCATCAATATAATGATTTATTGTAGTTAGAAATATACTAACATAGGATTAGACCCTGCTGTATGAATAATCACAAAAGCTACGTCATCCATTACTATATAAATGATGTGCTCTGCTACAGAAACCAGTACAGTCTTGATACCACCAGCAGAACTAACCTACACTCACACCATACACCACAATGGCAGACACCTACAAACTGACTTCTTTCAATGCTGAAGGAGCCGGTAGAGGAAGAACAGAACCTGCTAAGATGATGCTGGAGATGGCTGGACAGAAGTATGAGGAAGTGAAAGTTGATAGAGAGAAGGAATGGCCTGACCTGAAAGCTAGTAGGTGTTACATATTGGTGGTGAAAATCTTGGCCTTTATCATGTTTATTATTCTCGTTTGTTATTCATAACCAATGTATAGTTCATGTTTCTGTTTGTCTCTCCAGGCATCCCAGGAGGAAGATTGCCATGCCTAGATACATCTGAAGGCAAAGTTGTGCAATCGCTAGCGATCTACGCATACGTAGCCGCTAAAACTGGTTAGTTTTTGCTCTGCTAACAATCGATCTTTCTTGTGACTACTTGTTATTTCCTGTAATAATATATAATATAATAAAACAAAATGCCGTTTTCCAGGATTTGCACCAGAGACGTTGTACCAGAAAGTCCAGTCCAACTCCATTCTACTCACAGCCAATGATATACTCCTTTATATGCAGGAGAACTTGCTCAAATTTGTTCTTAAAAAAGTGAGTAGGTGAATCAATCAATTGAATCTGATTTCAACTATTGTAACCAGATAGTTTTCCATGTATACTAATCTTACAGGATGAGCCAACTCCTGATGACCTACCAGAAAAAAAGAATAGAGCAAAAGCTATGTTTGAACAGCTCGTCAACCTTGTTGAGAGCATCAAGAAACCAGATACAAAGTTTATACATGGAGATAAGGTGAGAGTTGGTAATGATAGACAGTTCTACGGCAGCCGTAATCTATTATGCTGACTCTTTCACTGAATCTGCCTGTTTTAGGTCACCATCACAGATGTTGTAATATTCTGTGCTGCCGAGTTTATCCATGAGACATTCCCCAAGTTAACAGGAGGTGACTTATTGAAGGAGTTCATGGAGAATATGAGGGCAGACCCTCAGGTGGAGCAATACTTGAAAAACAGGCAATAATTGTAACAATCAAGGCGTTTGAAAATCATTACTGTCTCATTATTTGTTTTATAACATTACCTAGATATTCAATATTTTGTCCAAGACTAAATTATAGCTAAAAATGCGGAATGTCGCCAGTAGTTGGTGTGAGTGGTAATCTTTTACTTACTGTGACTGCATGTATGTCAGAAATAAAAAAATTACAAAAAATTCTCTTCTTTCAATAAAAGCAATACAATCATTGCTACACAAAAGCAGCTCAGCATATGTTGGCTATGAACCAACTGAGCAGGTTTTAAAGTGAAATGAAAGTTGCAGATAATGCAGAAAATTTTACTAATACAACATTTACAACAAGTATGCAGCTATAGATGTAACATACAAATCTCCATTATAGGCAGGTTCTTAACTGAAATAGCAACTGAAATGGCAACAGCCTTGTGGGTGACGAAGTTAGTTTGCTTGTCAACTGTTTTGATCAGATTAGAAAGGTAAATACATAAAACTGGTGTAAGTGTTATCTTTTGATAACTGAGCAATTTCTTTGCAGAAATGAAAAAATTCACTAAGTCTTCCATCTCAAGAGAGCATGTCATACAAAGAAGCAGCTCATTACCACGTGTTAATAATATTTCGGTTGATAATTGAAGAGGTTTTGATGCGAAATGAGCATTACATAGAATGCAGGAAAATTATATAGAGGACATTCATAGCGGTATGCAGCTATAACTTATTTCTATTTGTTATATGCAGGTATTTGGCTCAAAATAGCAACAAGCCGCTGAGTGACAAATGGATCGCTTGTCAACAATTTTGACAAGATGAGAATTGACGAATAGAAATGATTAATTCATATATGCTTGTGCATTCATTAGGCATCTGCCAGTGAAGTATGTGAAGCAGATTAAAATAGACTCACTTGAAAGAATGACCTAGTAAGTAAGCAGTGTTGTTACACTTTTACAACATTCCTTTGAATGTTGGCATTGAAAACTATTGTTATGCTGTTTACTCTTGCAATTGAACATCAGATATTGCGTGGTGCACACTACAAAGAGAAGACAACTACAAATTTTCGATTCATTCATATGTTTTAAATTTTGGCTTCACCATATATTTGTAGATTTGTACTCTTTATAAATATAAACCTGAAAACATCGTTTGTCTTTCCGTCCCTCGGTTCGTTCGTCTGTCTGTCTGTATCTGTCTCTGCACCTCTCTACATATTTGTCTGTTATGTCTTTCCAAGCTTATGGACAACTAAACTGCTGCACCGAGAGAAAAAAAATTGCTGTAGAAACATTCCAGTGGATCAATCTAAATATGGCCAAAGTCTAAACTTACCATTTATTCTCAAACCAGAGATATTTGTAAGTTTAATGCTAAGCTTTTTTCGATAATGTATGTGGAGACAAATCAAAAACCATTACACTTTGCTAATATGCGGAGGTTGGAGTGAAAATTAAGTAATCCCACTCTGGTCTACGACTCATATTATTTTCTTCTAGTTGGCTTAGATTGTAACATTATTTTCCTTATCGCTAAGGAAAATTGCTAGCGCAATTGCTATATGTACATTACCTTATCCCTTGTGTTGTTCTACTGATTACCTATCGATTTTGATTACCGATTGTGGATTTTCCTATTTTGATTTTTCATCAGATGTGCAAAAACAATCTCTTTCAGTTTATTTGAGGCTGTCAGTAGGCTTTGATCGTGATAAAAAAACCGGTAGGTAATTTGTGATTTGCTGTATGACTATGTATTAAAGCCTGTTCCTGAGCACCCCTTCTTTGTTGTTGAAAAGCATTCTATGGCTAACTATGGCATCAAATACTGTGGTTTTGACTGAATTTGCTTGAGAATGGCAAACAGAAAGAAAATTAGGGAAACACCCTGTCATCATATCCTATTGGTAGAAGCAAATTGGTATATAATTCGTAGATGTACATGAGGCATTAGAACTACTAATCATTAGTACGTGCAGCTGGTATTTAATACATGCGTCCTATCTAGTCGACTGACTCTATAAACATTAATTAACTATATAATATATAATATAATTATATTTTGTTAAACAAGAATCCCAACCAAATTCATTTTACTCATAAAACAACATTTAATATATAACGAATGTTTTTATTCAATCGCTAGCCTCACGGCTAGAGGTTGAATGGTGTTGTAGAACAGCCCGTTGATCATTTTTTGTGCTTTAAAAATTTTGTCAGATACTACACGTTCTTTTACTAGTTGTCTGAACTCTAAATAAAAATTCATAACAGTTTTATATTTATAAAAAACACGATACCAGTTTTTCTTAATTTAGTTGGTTAGCAAGCAAAATACAAAATTTGTAATTCTAGACATAACTAAAACAAAGTAACTATCACAAGTCAAAAGCTAAAAGTGTTAGCAGACCTGTCATACCAAACCAAGCGAGATGGAAATAGTGTGAAATGTTTGACATGAATGACAAAAAATGTTACAATGTTGGCACGTTCATCAATTTATTTACAACTCTTTATTGCAGTTACAAATATACAAGCATAAAATGAAACCCTGCTGTATGAATAATCACAAAAGCTACGTCATCCATTACTATATAAATGTTCTGCTCTGCTACAGAACCAGTACAGTCTTGATACCACCAGCAGAACTAACCTACACTCACACCATACACCACAATGGCAGACATCTACAAACTGACTTCTTTCAATGTTGAAGGAGCTGGTAGAGGAAGAACAGAACCAGCTAAGATGATGCTGGAGATGGCTGGACAGAAGTATGAGGAAGTGAAAGTTGATAGAGAGAAGGAATGGCCTGACCTGAAAGCTAGTAGGTGTTACATATTGGTGGTGAAAATCTGAATTTAACTTACGTATCGTTAATTATTATTATTTATTTATTATTTAACGTTATTCAATAATTATTGTTAATTATTATTAAGCACTTTGATATTTCAATTTTTTGTTCCTATTCAGGCATCCCAGGAGGAAGATTGCCATGCCTTGAGACATCCGAAGGCAAAATTGTGCAGCCGCTAGCGATGTACGCATACGTATCTGCCAAAAATGGTTAGTTTGTTTAGTAAATTATTATTGAGCTCTGTTAAATATTAGTATTTTTTGTGATCACTTTTTTTGGCCTCTCACAATAATTGAACAAAAAACCAACATCTTCCAGGATTTGCGCCAGAGACGTTGTACCAAAGAGTTCAATCCAGCTCCATTCTACTCACAGTCAATGATATACTCCTTTATCTCCAGGAGAATGTGCTCAAGTCCGTTCTTAAAAAAGTGAGTAGGTGAATCAATTAACCTTCTGGTTTCAACTATTGTTATCAGATAGTTTTTTCATGTATAATAATCTTACAGGATGAGCCAACTCCTGAGGACCTACCAGAGAGAATGAAGCGAGCAAAAGCTATGCACGAACAGCTCATCAATCTTGTTGAGAGAATCAAAAAACCAGATACAAAGTTCATACATGGAAATAAGGTGAGAGTGGGTAATGATAAACAGTTCTACGGCAGCCATAATCTATTGTGCTGACTCTTTCACTGATTCTGCCTGTTTTAGATTACTGTCACGGATGTCGTAATATTTTGCGCCGCTGAATTTATTCGTGAGACATTCCCCGGTTTATCAGGAGGTGACTTATTGAAGGAGTTTATGGAGAACATGAGGGCAGACGCTCAGGTGGAGCAGTACTTGAAAAACAGGCAGTAGCTGTAACAATCAAACTTTCAGAAATAATTATATCATCATTTAATTTATGTATTACCTAAATGTTTAATATTTTGTTCAAACCTCAATAATAGCTAAGAATGCAGTGTGCTGCCATATGTAACTGGTGCGCTGCCATATGTAACCGGTGTGCTGCCATATGTAACTGGTGTGCTGTCTTATGTAACTGGTGTGCTGCCATATGTAACTGGTGTGCTGTCTTATGTAACTGGTGTGAGTGGTCATCTTTTAACTACTGATTAATTATTTTATTGACTGTCTGCTGGAAATAAAGAAACCTTCTCTTTCGATGGGAGCAAATAGTTTCCCAGTCACAAAAGGATACGTTGCAGTATCAGAATTTAATAAACAGATGAGTCGAAGTACTGCATCGACATTTGTAATATGTTGGCTATTAGCTGAGCAGGTTTTGGTATGAAATAGAAGTGGCAAAAAATATACAAAGAACTTTGCTAAAACAACATCCCCAACCGGTGGAGTATGCGTTCATGGATTCTCTAGTTATGACTTAAGGCTACTTATTACAGGCAGGTTCTTGACTGATTGTTAATGTCAAAATAGCAACAAGGGGCGACAAAGGGTGACGAGGGTGACAAAGTTGGATTGCGTGTCAACAGCTTTGATGAGATTGGAGCTGGTAAATAGATTATACTTGTGATCATTCATAAATGCGTTGCATCGGCATCGGCAGTGAAATATGTGAAATAGATTAACATAGACTTGAAAGAACGGGCTAGCAAGTAAACAGTGTTCTTTTGTTCGCAATAAAAACTATTTTTATACCCTTTATTATTGCATTTGGACATCAGATATGAGAGGAGAAAAGAGGACAACTACCAATTTTTTGCCTCTTCTAATTTTTTTGATCTATGGCCATACCATACATGCATTTGTACCATGTATATATATAATGTAGAAATATGAAGCTGCATACACACTAGAATCATGAACCAACAACGGCCAGGGATATTGGCATTTGAGCGCCGCTCAAAATCACCAACAATTCTTTGCGGATATCAACGAGACTGGACCATAAAATCAATACCAAAGTATACTGTCGGGTCCAACAGTATCATATCGTCTGCACCCCCCCCCCCCCAGTTTATCAATGACCATATAATAATTGGGGGGTTATAGCTTGTGACAGCAAGTTTAATCATAACTGCTGAAAGTGAATAGTAATAAAAATTGCGCAACTTTTTGTATAAGAGTTCCTCTATTGTGAAGGAAAATCGCTAGCGCAATCGCTATATGTACATGTATCTTATACCTTACGCAGATCTACCTATTACCTACTGATTTTGCCTACTGATTGTGGATTTTCCTATTTCCCTTTACGGTGAAATGCATAAAAGCAATCAGTAGCATTTGATTTGAGGCTATCAGTAGGTTTTGATCGTTATCAAAAAATTGGTGGGCAATTTGTGATTTGACCAATCATATCACTCCTCGCAGTTTCAACGTTTCCAATAAAATTGTTTCTCAACGGCAAGTATTCATGTAAAAAGAGTCGTTCATAGGCTTCCCTTCTTTGTTGTTGCAAAGCATTTTATGGCTAACGATGGCATCAAATACATTGGTTTTACTGGACTCGCTTGGTAACGGCAAGTAGAAAGAAAACTAGGAGAAACACCCTGTCGTCATATCTGATTGGTAGAGGCAAGTCGGTAGGTAATCGGTAGATGTACATGAGGTACTAGAGGCACTAGACACTAGCCCTAGCACCTGGTATTCAATACAGGGCATCTATTTAGTTGACTGTCGCTATAAACATTAATTAGCTAGCTTCCCAATCAAACCTTTTTTTCTCATAAGCCAACGTTTAATACATAAAAAATGTTTTTATTCAATCGCTAGCCTAATGGTTAGAGATTGAATAGAAACACATAGATTAGAATAGTATTGTAGAACAACCTGTTGATCAATTCTTATGCAATAAAAGTTCTATCAGATACAACAAGTTCTTTTACTACTTGCCTTGAATCTGAATAAAAATACATAACCATTCTATTTTTCATTTAAAAACACGACACCAGTTTTTCTTAATTTAGTTGGTTAGCAAGCAAAATACAAAATTTGTAATTTTCAACATAACTAAAACAAAGTCACTATCACAAGTCAAAAGCTAAAAGTGTTAGCAGACCAAACCAAACCAAACCAAACCAAACGAAATGGAAATAGTGTGAAATGTTTGACATGAATGACTAAAGATGTTACAATGTTTGCACGTTCATCAATTTATTTACAACTCTTTATTGTAGTAACAGAAATGCAAGCCTAGGCTTAGACCCTGCTGTATGAATAATCACAAAAGCTACGTCATACCTTACTATATAAATGTTGTGCTCTGCTACAGAAACCAGTACAGTCTTGATACCACCAGCTGAACTAACCTACACTCACACCATACACCACAATGGCAGACATCTACAAACTGACTTCTTTCAATGTTGAAGGAGCTGGTAGAGGAAGAACAGAACCTGCTAAGATGATGCTGGAGATGGCTGGACAGAAGTATGAGGAAGTGAAAGTTGATAGAGAGAAGGAATGGCCTGACCTGAAAGCTAGTAGGTGTTACATATTGGTGGTAAAAACTGGAATCGGACATGTATTACCTATGAATAATTTTTTTATTATTAATTTATTATTATTTACCTACCATTACTGACCAATTTTCTATTTCAATTTTTTGCTTCAATCCAAGCATCCCAGGAGAAAGATTGCCCTGCTTGGACACATCTGAAGGAAAAATTGTGCAGTCACTAGCAATCTACGCTTACATAGCTGGAAAACATAGTTAGTTTCTTTAGTTGACTATTATTTAGTTATGCTAACAGTGTGTGTCTTTATTGATAGATCTTCGTAATAATTCCCAGGATTTGCACCAGAGACATAGTACCAGAAAGTCCAGTCCAACTCCATTCTACTCCCAGTCAATGATATACTACTTTATATGCAGGAAAATGTGAGTAGGTGTATCAATCAAACTTTTGATTTTAACTCTTGTAACCAGAGAGCTTTCTATGTATAATAATCTTACAGGATGAGATAACTCCCGATGACCTACCAGAGAAAATGAAGAGACCGAAAGCTATGCAGGCACAGCTCATCAATCTTGTTGAGAGCATCAAAAAACCAGATACAATGTTCATACATGGAGATAAGGTGAGAGTGGGTAATGATAGACAGTTCTACTGCAGCCATAATCTATTGTGCTGACTCTTTCACTGAATCTGCCTGTTTTAGGTCACCATCACAGATGTAGTAATATTCTGTGCTGCCGAGTTTATCCATGAGACATTCCCCAAGTTATCAGGAGGTGACTTATTGAAGGAGTTTATGGAGAACATGAGGGCAGACCCTCAGGTGGGGCAGTACTTGAACAATGGCAGCAGCTGTGACAAAAAAGTTATCACATATTTGTTTCAAGCTTCAAAAATGCAGTGTTTTGCCATATGTAACTGGTGTGCTGCCATATGTAACTGGTGTGGTGCCATATTTAATTAGTGTGGTGCCATATTTAACTGGTGTGCTGCCATATGTAACTGGTGTGCTGCCATATGTAACCGGTGTGCTGCCATATGTAACCCTTGTGCTGCCATATGTAACCGGTGTGCTGCCATATGTAACGGTGTGCTGACGCAAGTAACGGTGTGCTGACGCATGTAACTGGTGTGCTGCCGTATGTAACTGGTGTGCTGCCATATGTAACTGGCACGCTGCCATATATAACTGGCACGCTGCCATATATAACTGGCGCGCTGCCACATGTACCGGCGCGCTGCCACATGTAACTGGCACGCTGCCATATGTAACTGGCGCGCTGCCACATGTAACTGGCGCGCTGCCACATGTACCGGCGCGCTGCCACATGTAACTGGCATGCTGCCATATGTAACTGGTGCGCTGCCACATGTAACTGGTGCGCTGCCACATGTAACTGGCGCGCTGCCACATGTAACTGGCGCGCTGCCATATGTAACTGGCGCGCTGCCATATGTAACTGGCGCGCTGCCATATGTAACTGGCGCGCTGCCATATGTAACTGGTGTGCTGCCATATGTAACTGGTGTGGTGCCATATTTAACTAGTGTGGTGCCATATTTAACTGGTGTGCTGCCATATGTAACTGGTGTGCTGCCACATGTAACTGGTGCGCTGCCACATGTAACTGGTGTAAGTGGTCATCTTTTAACTACTGATTAATTATTTAATGGAGTGTATGCAGGAAATAAAGAAATTTACAAAAAACAACCTTCTCTTCGATGGGAGCAAATAGTTTCCTTGTCAAAAGCAAGCAGCGCAAAATCATGAGTTGTGAATGGGTGGGTTGGAGGACTCAAGAGTCATTTTAATACATCGGCTATTAGCTGAGCAGGTCTTAGTGTGAAATGGAAGTGTAAATAATATAAATAAATTTGCTAAAACGACATTTACAACCCGTATGTATTCCTAGGTTCTCTAGGTATGACTGATATCTACTCGCCATAGGCAGGTTCTCGGCTGACTGTTAATTTCAAAATGGTGGCAACCTTGAAGGTGACAACGGTTGCATTACTTGTTAACAGTTTTGATCAGTTCTAAACCGGTAAATTTATTATACACTCGTGATCATTAGTAGTAATATATGAGCAGATCTCCCTACCAAGTGTTTTTTTGTGGATTAGACCTTGGAGTTTAGGCAATGGGTTACGACGTTGGATGAATTCGCCGAGTTTATATTGTATTTCATTTGAGGGGTACTTGAGTGGCATTTGAGTGGCATTTAAGTGGCATTTGAGTTTTGATTATTTTTTTACTTAATTTGAACTTATAGCATATAGATTTCGAAGGCATGACATTCAAGTTTTGATAATTTTTTTACATAACGCGAACTCATATGATATTTTGAGAGAGAGGAGAGAAGAATGAGGAGATATAACTACATTGAATCAATATATGATTATATACATTTATTACATAATAAGTAGCAAAATATTCTTGTATAATATAGCTAGAGTTAGCAAATACTAAGTAATACAAAGCACTACAACTTGTAATGACAATCAATGGATGATAGTCTTTTTCTTTACAATGTCGTCATTGTTGTACTGATGTTATAACTTAGGAAAGAAGACTTCTGTTCTATGTACTTTTGATTCCATAATGAACTAAAATAAAAAGTTATGTATTAGTATAGAATGATTAAACAAAAATGTAAAATAATTACATTATAGTTCTTTTTACATTGGTTAGTTAACATTATATAGTAAAGGGAAGTAACTCACCAAGTTATATTGTTCGGTTTGTTTTTTCTTGAGCATAATTTTCATCAAGTGTTTTTGATTCTCTCTCTTCTATCTAAAGCAAAACAAAAAATAATTGCTTTATAAATAAATATTATCTAATTGGAAGTATTACTTATATCAGTTAGTTTACATTAAATAAAAAATACTCACTATGTTGTCTTGTCTGACATGCTCTTTTTGAATATAGTTTTCACCAGGGGGTGTTGGTTCTCTCAAAGATGTAGAAGATGTGTTTCCCACTCCCATTGAAAGCACTAAGACCTTGTTCTCAACAACCTCATCTGTAGTAAAGTACTTCATCTGGTTGGAATCATCAAGTTTGTTGGATAGGTTTTGAGCCGTTTCTATCGCTTGTAATGCTGTGAATGTGATTATATCATGTCGATGATAACCAAATCTACTAACTTCACGATTTCTTACAAGTATGACTCCTGCTCCAATTTGTTTGACGTTGCTAGCGTGTTTTTCAGGTATATATAGAACTCCCATCATCAAACCATCATATTGCAAACATCTGTAGTTTACCAGTAGCGCATTCATCACCACATCTCCATTAGGTAATGTTAACTGAGTTGATATTTGAGGAGATTCAAAACTGATTACACTTCCAACAGCAAATTGCGAGAGCGTTGCGATACGAACCATACTGATCAACTGAGTAGGTGTTTTTTTTTTTATTAATCTACTTAGCTGTTTAGCTTCCTCAAGGGAAATATTGGATGGGAAGTTGATAGGGTGAAAGATTGGATGCTTGTCTGAATCGAATCCCATAAAAACCACCAGTTTTGGAACATCTGGTTGTGTTGGAGCTAATTTGTTGTAATCCTCATTTCTCACCATAGACCTCACTTGTCGTCTGTTGCCAAATGTTTCGACATTGTAGCGGATAATGCATAAGTTTTTATATACATCCTCAGTTGGTCGTTCGATGGAGACTATCTCGAGAAGTGATGGCGTTTGATTTAAGTGAAGTGGTTGAAACCTTCCAATCATTCCTCTGTCATTGGTATCGCAAGAATTGAGCAAACTAGCAGCATTTTTTGACAAGCAGGAAAGATGAGAAAGAGATGGTGCTTTCAAAGTCCAAGTATAGTCAATCGTTTTATTTCTATCCGAATCCCATGGCTTTGGTCAAATTGTGTTCAGTTTCATTCTTATTATATGTGAATCAGGAGGGATATTTTCTTTATCATCAGAGTATGGTTCGAATGTTGAGAGAAATGAGGTATTACGGTCTTCATTCATATTCAGAGCGTTCAGTCAGAAGTTGGAACTGAAAAGAGAGTAAAAATTATGTAACAGATGACTGGAATTTGAAAAATATTTTGAAAAGAATAAACTAACTAGATATTTATAAAATAAACATATAATCAAAACCATAATAATTTTTCTGATGCATTATGGTGAAACTATTTGATCTTTTATTAATAAGAACAAAATATTAAAACATAAAATTAACTTTCTGAAGTATTATAGCAAATCTAGTTGAAGTTTTTTATCAATATATGTTAAAGAATTATTTAGTGATTCTCACCTTATTGAATGAAAGTCTTTCTATAGTTTCAAGTAAATGTAGTAGTTGCTGTGTAGATGTTGCTTCTTTGCTAGCTATTGTAGAACTGGATGCTTTCTGTGTGAAAACAGTGGTTCTTAAATAGCTAAAGCTGTACTAATTAACCCTATGAAAAAACATCTCGTGAAACCTTCTTTATAATATATCTATGACTCAGCAGTTTTGCACGCGATATTCCCGCGAAAGCATTGGTTTTTATTCACGTGAAAATAAAATTTTCACTCCCGCGAAAGCAACGGTTTCCATTCGCGTGAAAATAAAGTATTTATTCCCGCGAAAGCATTGGTTTGTATTCGCGGGAAAATAAAATCTTTATTCCCGCAAAAGCAACGGTTTCCATTCGCGTGAAAATAAGTTATTTATTCCCGCGAAAACATTGGTTTGTATTTGCGGGAAAATAACATTTTTATTCCCGCGAAAACATTGGTTTGTATTCGCGTGAAAATAAAATATTTATTCCCGCGAAAGCAACAGTTTCCATTCGCGTGAAAATAAGTTATTTATTCCCGCGAAAGCATTGGTTTGTATTCGCGGGAAAATGAAATGTTCATTCCCGCGAAAGCAACAAGTTCCATTCGCGGGAAAATAAATTATTTATTCCCGCGAAAGCATTGGTTTGTATTCGCGGGAAAATGAAATTCTTATTCCCGCGAAAGCAACAGGTTCCATTCGCGGGAAAATAAATTATTTATTCCCGCGAAAACATTGGTTTGTATTCGCGGGAAAATAAAATATTTATTCCCGCGAAAGCAACAGTTTCCATTCGCGTGAAAATAAATTATTTATTCCCGCGAAAGCATTGGTTTGTATTCGCGGGAAAATAAAATGTTCATTCCCGCGAAAGCAACAGGTTCCATTCGCGGGAAAATAAATTATTTATTCCCGCGAAAGCATTGGTTTGTATTCGCGGGAAAATAAAATTTTTATTCCCGCGAAAACAACAGGTTCCATTCGCGGGAAAATAAATTATTTATTCCCGCGAAAGCATTGGTTTGTATTCGCGGGAAAATAAAATATTTATTCCCGCGAAAGCAACGGTTTCCATTCACGTGAAAATAATGCTGATTCATAGCGGTGCAACTTAAGCTATATAAGAAGCACTGTTTTCATACAGAAAGCATTCACTTCATTGTTAGTAACTGAAGGAACAAGATCTACTACATCATCATCTACTACAGCACTCCTTCTTTATCATTTGAATTACATAGGAAACAGCTGAAGTTCAAACAACTATGTGTATAATTCATCTAATTCAAAGAAAACAAGTCTTCATTTGTGATGTAAGTATCTATATTTTGTTTTAATTGTAATCAATTTAAACGTGAAGACATTTTCTGAAAAAAACAAGATTATTCACTATTTAAGATATCAAAAAATGTTGTAAGTTTTAATTATGTTTTATTATTATTATTATTTCAAGACTTCAAAATGAAAAAAGTACTCCTTCATCCGAATTTTATAGAAAGCAGCTCAAGTTCAACCAACTAGGAATATCATTCATTTAATTCAAAAAAAAGACAAGTCTTCATTTCTGATGTAAGTATTTACATTCTATTACAATAGTAATCAATTCAAGTATATTGAAAAAAAATTGAAACCTTAGTCTTTTTTTATTTTTTGCTATAAAGCATTATCATTTTTTTTTTAGAATAACAACGAACTAGATCAAAGGGAAAGAACTTTCCAACAAAACTTCAACTTGAGTAATAACTGAAGCTACTACTTATATTATATATAAATAATGTGTCGAGTAACGAACAACAGATATGTAGCAAACACTATTTATAATGAAAAAAGAGAAATGCAAAAAACTCGGAATTGCTTTGAAAATACTAAAGACTGCGCTGAATGGATAGATGATAGTTTACTCGTTACTTCGTCGTTGTTTTTACAACGAAATTTTCCTGATACCACTGCAATAACTTATGTCGTCGCAACTTATCCGGATAATCACTGTAGTCTTTTGTCATTAAAATTACAAAAAACTATTGCACAACTTTCCCCAACGGACTTTTTCAAGTTCATTTACAATGAACTCTCTTTTTATGAAAGAGAGACTTTAATGCTTGATGAAAGTTATCGAAGAAAATCATTTCTTACAAATTGGAGACGAGTAGGTAAGCATTGTGGTGAAAACATGGCTGGAGCTGGTTTCTATAACCTTGAAAAAGACAACGCTGTTCGATGTGCTTTTTGCCAAGGGGTATTACTAAACTGGAAGGATGAAGATGAACATCCGATGAAAGAACATGCTAAAAGTTTTCCGTTTTGTCGATTTGTTAGAGGATTTAACACTCACAATCGTGTGTATAGACCTAGGAAACTACTTGCAGATGAAATGAAAAACATCTCAATTGTCAAAAGTTATACGATGGAAGAACAAAAAACTAGAAGAGGAGATTTAACTGCAGAAGTATTACCTCTAGGTATATCAATTGATCGTGCTGGTACACCGCGTTTTGCTACTGAAACATCTAGAGAAGACAGTTTCAAACAATGGAAGGGTAAAGTCTCCATGAAACTCCTTTCCAATGCAGGTTTCTACTATACTAATTTCGGAGATAGTGTAAAATGCTTCTTTTGCTCAGGTGAGCTTAAAGAATGGGAAGAGAGTGATCTACCGTGGGAGGAACACTGTCGATGGTTCCCAGACTGTTGTTTTTTACTCAGCAGTAAAGGTGAAGAGTATGTTGAGGATGTTTACATGCGAACGGAAAAAGGCAAAAGGTGTAAGCTACGGGTTGAAAAATATCGAGAAAAAGTAAAACAAATAACGCACAACAATGACACCGAAGAAATGAAACTTATTTGCAAAAAACTAGGATACAGTCAAAACGATATCGAACAAGTTTTAGTGTTAAATGGAAAACCTTTTGAGCGAATAGGTTTTATGATTGAAGCCTTACATACTTTTGAAAATGATTTTACATCTGTTGAGAATTCGTCAACACTGTTAAAAAATGATGCTAAATCAATTGATTCGTTAAAAAAAGATAAAGAACAGCCTAAGCAAAGCAAACTCGCTCAATGTGTGTCTGAGTCACATGAAAAAAAAGTAATTGCAAATCATATCTCTCTTCCATGCGGTCATCTCATTTACTGTAGTGAGTGTAAGGAAAAAGCACTTACTGAATGCTCATCAGAAGTAAAACCTTGCCCAATCGATGGTTGTCAGGTTGAAATTAAAGCATTTATGAAGATTTACATGAGCTAGCATAACAATTGACCTCAAAAAAAAGAAAAAGTAATGAATGATTAAATAGGTATTTCAATTTGAAAACGAATCATTCGCGTTTTGTAATTTAACGGGCTAACAACAAATATGTTACGTGTTGAAGACTTTGCTCACCAAGAAGCTGAGGTTTCTGATGAAATGTTGAGGATTTATTTTACGGAAGAATGTGTATACTGTGTACTAGGAGGAAGCTTTTACAAGCAAACAACCAATCTATCACTACTAAACTGTTACTGTTCACACGTTGATGATAAATGTATCACTTGTAAAAGATATGCTGAAATGGTTGAAGGTGCTACACCCACCAAAAAAGAATTGGGTGATGCTATCGACTGGATTGACAGAAAACAAGTTTTGAAAAACGCTAAAATGGGTTTTTTGGTGCATGATGAATGGATTAATGCTTTTTTGGATATTTCCTCTGATGATTTGAAGTCTCCCTTTATGTTAACAAATTTGAGAGCGCGATTAAATCCCTACCTATTACCTACTAGTCAGAGCAAGCTGGCTTATCAACGTCTAAAGGATAAATTACTTGCGATAGCAGAAGGATATCCATATGCTTATACTCCTGATGAAAAAGAAGACTCAGTCAACCCGATAATACCTATTGATTCGACAAGTATATCTGAGGACTCATAAAAGAACTGCTACAAAAAATGTTGCTTCATTTATCTCTGAACTACAGAAGAAACATGAGTGGAAAAACTGAAGGATTCAAGTCAATTGCTACATTGGCTGATTTTGTTCCTAAGTTCATAAGGACTCATTTTGAACACATTCCTTTAGAGCGTTCGAATCCTCTTTTTGTTCAACTCATCACCGAAGAAGTATTTTATTTTGTGTTAGGATTCAATCTAGTTCGTAAATCAATACAAAGCATGCTTTTGAGCTGTAATTGTATTTCAAGAGCAAATCCTCTCGAATGCTTAAACTGTTCTAGGAGCTTTGATCCAAAAGTATGCTGTCCGCAAGACAAGTTGATAAATTTTGAAGATCTCAAAAGAGCAATCGAACTGATTGATATAAAGCAATGTTTGAAAGATGCTGATCTGGGTGATTTGATAGATATTTCGATTTTAAGAGGTTTGACTTCATTTTGCTGGACAGGAACACATGTTCTTTTGTCTCAATCTCGATTGGAACCATACTTACATTTTGGTAACCACTTTGATGAGATTGTTTTACATCTTTAAAATCAGCTGAGAGAGCTGAACAAGCCACTAGCCACTTACGTATAAATAGAAAGAACATCAAGAAAGAAAGTATTCAACTTTCAACACTGAAAGCAAAAACATTTTAAAAAATGAGCTGCGTATTCATCTTGCTACTGGCACTAACATTTCCCAATGTTAGTGGAGTATTCTATACCAATGAAATTGATGAATGTATAGCCGGAGCTATGGATAAAAATGATGTCTTGGTTTTTTCACCTTTCGAAAGGACTATACGATATAAAGATGAAAATGGAACAAACTGTGTGCGACTCTACCCTCCTGACTTATTATATTGTGGTTTTTTCATCCCTCAAAGTGCTTCTTGGATCTGCAAGGACACAACTTCTACAGATTCTGTGTCTTGTAATACTACAACAAAATACGTTTTGAATCAAGAGGAATGTGAAATGGGTATTACAAATAATACGGAAGGACTTACTCAAAATACAAAAATATATCGAAATGGAAATTTATGTGCATTTCAATACAATCGCGAACGTGTGATCTGTCCAATGAGAAGACAATTTATGACATACAAATTTGCATGCGTGCAATGTGTTCATTCCGATCATTCGATCAACAAGGAACCAAAACCAGTTAACATCACTAACATCAAAGATTCATCACTTTCGACTTTTGACAGTTTCAAAACTAGCGGAGTGTTTTATAGCAACAAAATTGATAAATGTCTAGCTGGAGCTATGGAAAAAAACGATGTCTTGGTTTTTTCACCTTTTGAAAGAACTATACGATATAAAGATGAAAATGGGGAAAACTGTGTGAGACTCTATCCTTCTGACTATATATATTGCGGTTTTTTCATCCCTCGAAACGCTTCTTGGATCTGTAAGCGTAAAGATTCTACAGATATCAAGGAATCAATTCCAGCTAACATCACTACCATCAATGATATCGAAGGTGTAAATGAGGAATCAAATCCAGCTAACATCACTAACATCAGTAAAATCAAAGGTGTGAATTCAACATTTTCGAGTTTCGACAGTTTCAATGTCAGCGAAGTATTTTATGCCGACGAAATCGATGAATGTATAGATGGAGTTATGGAAAAAAATGATGTCTTATTTTTTTCACCTTTTGAAAAGAGTATTCGATATAAAGATGAAAATGGAACAAACTGTGTGAGACTCTATCCTTCCAACTATTTACATTGCAGTTTTATTATCGCTCAAAACGCTTCTTGGATCTGCAAAAGCAGAACTTCTACAGATACCCTGACCTGCAATACGCCAACAAAATACACTCTGAATCAGGAGGAATGTGCAATAGGGGTTAAAAATAATACGGAAGGTCTTACTCAAAATACAAAACTATTTTGGAATGATGAATTATGTGTATTTGAATCCAACACCTCACGTTTGATTTGCCCACCAACAGAAGAGTTTGAGACAACCAACTTTGCATGTGTGGAATGCAATCATTTGACCAACGAGAAACTGAAAATAGCTACTATCATCACTAACATCAATGGTATTGAAGGTGTAAATTTGTCATTTTCGAGTTTTGAAAGTTTGAAATCTATTCAAAACAAGATTATCATCAGCATCACATGTCAAGGAGATAACAAAGACAAATGCGATCCCAAAGTTATATATATAGAACTTTAGTTGGAGCATATTAACCAAAGTCCACCGAAATGCAAGACAGTTAACTCTAGACAATGAAAGCATAAACTAGGTTAAAAGTCTCTCTCTCTCTCTGAATAAAAATGAAATATCGAATCTATCTTCTATTATTCCCAATCCTAAGCGGTTATTGTCTTGCAACAGAGATTCAACCATTCACTTTATCTCAAACAGCTTCCGGATGTTTTTCGGGAATTCTTAATATGGAAGCGGTTAATTCAGCAACTCATATTTTAGGAAAAAACTTAAAATATCGTATGCTTAAACTCACATGTTTCATGCAGTTTTCTCTCCAACGTAGAACCTGTGACACTTATGATATGTGGCCTCAAGAATACTTTGTTTGCAAAACCGATGAAGCTTTAAATTACATTCGTTTATATGACAAGGGATTACTACCTACGATTCGAAGAACAACTTCAACAATCACCACAACTCCGCAGACAACAACGACGACAACAAAAATTACAAACGAGTCACTAGTTCCAGCTTTATCACCATCAATTCCATCTCTTCCACAAGCTCTGGGTTTAGTCGATTTAATTTTGGAACACCCAAGCCCTACAAACTCTACTATATACAATTATGAAGAAATCGAAACAACTACTGATTGTGTGTGTGATAGATACATCATATGCGAAAACAATTCAGCAGCAATTACAAATTCAACACCATCGATTTATAGAGTTTTTATTTATAATGACTTGGAGGATTTTTCAAAACTTTCTCTATCTATATTGGAAGATAGTAAACTTAAACTTGAAGAAAATCTTGTCATCGTGATTGAACCTGAATGTGATGATATTTCTTGTAAAGTCATCAAATACTTTACAAATTAAAAAGTTTTTATAGACTTTAACACTATATATTCATCCTATTACACTTTATTATGATATATATATTTTATTACATTCTCCAGTAAGCAAATAATGTAATACTTATTATGTAATAATAAAACTATAACAATAACTATAGCGTTGTAGATGGTTATATCATATACAAAAACAATTCAGTGGCAATTACAACTCCATCAAAAATGTTGTCATATGAGTGCCATACATTCAAAATCTATATGCCGTATAAGTTCAAATCAAGTAAAAAAATAATCAAAACTCAAATGCCACTTAAATGCCACTCAAATGCCACTCAAATACCTCTCAAATGAAATACAATATAAACTCGGCGAATTCATCCAACGACGTAACCCCCAAGATCAAATCCACAAAAAAACACTTGGTAGGGAGATCTGCTCATATATTACTACTATCATTCATTTACTATTTCTCATCAGTGTCTGCTAATGAAATGTGTGAATTAGATTTATGTGAACTTGAAAGAATGACCTGGAAAATAAACAGTTGTTTTGTAACATTCTTTTGCTTACAATAAATATTTTTATGCCAAACTTAGGTTATTGGGTCGTCTACCCTGCTAAAAGAGGACTACTACTAAGTTTTTAACATCCTCCAGTTTCTCTGATGTGAGGTTATATCATACATACATCAGTCCCATAATGAATTATGTTTTATAATGCAGAATATTTTAATCTATCGGGTCCAATAGTATCATGCCATCTGCTTCACCCAATTTATCAACTACCATACAACAGTTGCAACAGTGAGTTTGACTGAAGTCGGTGAAAAATGGATGGTAGCAAAAATTGCTCAAAAGTTTCTTCTTGTGGAGCATTACTTGAAAAACAGGCAGTAGCTGTAACAATGTTACTTCTGGAAATTATTATTACTGTTTACTTTCATCTGTTTATGATACTTCAAAATTCACTTACAGCTAAGGATGTGGTGTTACTCTTTTGATCATTGATCAATTATTTTTGACTGTATGTTGGAAATAAAGAATATTTTACAGAAAAAATCTTAGCACTGTACTATCACTGCATGCTTTGATGTTTCATAAAATTTGCAGTTTAGATGCAGTATCACTAAATCTAATAAAGCTTCCCATAGATTATTGGAAAGTTGGAAATAGACAGTCCCTGTCATAAAAGTACGCAGTTCAGTACCGTGCTTTGTGAATAGACGCGTTGAAGCACTCAGTTGGCATATAGTGCTTTAGCTAATAAACTGAACAGGTTTTTGGTGTAAAATGGAAGTTTCAAGTTGGTTACATCACCTGGTCGACTGTAAGCTGAGGTAGCAACTGCCTGGTGAATGAAAAAGTTGGATCATTCATTTATGCTTTAGCGTTGACTGTTGCTAATGAATACGTGGAACAGAGTGAAATATAAAAGTTATAAAAATGGCTCTAGTAAGTAACATTGTTGTTTGCACGTTAATGAATTTTCTTTCTTAATTAGTTGTTGCGTGCAATTAATATTAGTTATCTGCCATTTGTTACTGCTGTTGAACATAAAATGCTGAATTGCCTGAATTACCAAAAGATGACAACTACCAGCTTTTATTTTTTTTTATAAATCTTTTTTGATTTGCGGTCATATATACATTCATACCCTATACATATATAATAATTTTCCTATATTGCATTTTGCACACAGTATATACATACAGAATCGGTGAATATTATTAGCAAAGTAAACTTGTTCATTCACTTACCTGATTTATTGTATGAACAAATAGAGTTACTACTTGTTCTATGCGATGTGGGTGTGAAAAAACGTTTAGCGTCATGCTAAGCACTGCAATTGTCCTCTACTGTCAAGTTTTTAAAGCTTGAAATTGTCTCCAAGCAGGTCCATGGTTGAGTAAAAACACCTTGTTGACATCAAGGTAATCTAATCGAGCGACTAGTCAAAGTTGTCGCTTACCAAACCAGTTCTCTTGTCAGTCGATAAAACTTTGTCGCAATCCATATGGTCTAAATTGCAGTTTCGACAATCAGTCTATTGTTTTTACTTGACCTGTTGTCGTTAATGCTTTGAACAACTTGTAATGCGCACTCATATTTTTCTAATGGTGACTGAGAGCCCTGTTACATAAAATGGTAGTTGTCTGACCACGTTTTACTCTTTGATTAGCACCTAGAAGTAAAACAGATTGGATTCACGTGTGTTTTCAGCATCAAATGATTAAAACAAAATAATTTATATCCCCGAAAGAAAACAACTCCATATTGGTAGTAGTAATAAGGGAGCAGATCTCTGTCATGGAGTCTAAGGAAAAGGTTCTCCTGGTTCCAGGTACTTGAAGTATCCACCAGTTACCACGAGAACCTATGAGGTACCTTTTTGCGTGCACCAATTGTTTAGAATGAATGGAACTTTATAGTGTGGAATGTTGATTTATACATTGTATCGTGTGTTGTTTGGAGGTTCTGGAGGTTCTCCTGGTCCATTGGGTGCCTTTTTGTGTGCACCAGGTGTTTAGAATGTATGGTATTTACTGGTGTGGTATGTTGATTATTAATCGGGTTCTCCCTGTTGGTGCCTTTATGTGTACACCAGGTGTTTTGAATGTTTTAGATTGGGGGGTTTGAGTATTGTATAAAAGTTAAGCAATGTATGATTGTATTGCTATTGAAAGCTAAGGTGTCGACAGAGGAAGATGTGGAGATGAGACAGATGAATGAAAATGATACTGTTGATGGTACTATGAGTGAAATTGAACATTAGCTTACATTCTTTTGAAATATTATGCATTCTTGTGGTAAACCAATGGTAAACCAATAATCGATTGATTTTTTATGGCAAAAAAGTACAGATACTTTGGCAGCAATCAGAAGGTTCATATTGTCAATTATGAAACATTTATTTACAAAATATTAACAAAATAGTTTGATTCATAATTGCTCTACAAGACCATGAGACAACCGCATGAGATGGAGAGGGCCACCTATATCAGCAAACTATATTTCATGAAGGTAATAACCTGGCGAAAGACCTTTAAAGAACGATATTTCATGTAAGTAAAACCACCTTATAGACTACCTTACCGCTCCATGAAATAGTTTTATAAAGGAATATACAAAAGCGATGTTCAGACAAGGATCAGCTTGTAGATTATGGTAGAAGAAGTTATGATTGTCAAGAATACGAGAAGAAAGATTAGCACTTGGCGTGCTGCCCGAGCGGATCACCCCACCGAGATGAACTAAACAAACAGCGAAATGAAGTTTACTTGATGATGCATGTGAAGAAAAACAAAGATCCATCTTAATGTGGGGTACGGAGAGGTCAAAGTACATTTTAGTAGAATACTGTCCATGGCAAAGAAAAGCCAACTGCATATAGTTGAACGTTGTCTTGCATCTACAACATCAAATACCAACTATATATAATAGTCAGCATGCAACTAACTATTGTTGCTGCCGTGTAAACCAAATTGTTATCCGGCTTGACTAGCAGTCGGTCAGAAATATCATATTTTGATGACATCACACTTTCATACACTTAGCATTCCTCAAAAGTTGTTTATCCGCCATTACTAACTGCATTGACTAAATGTGTACAAACCTAATAAAAAAATATATAAATATATCCAACAGAGGATGTATTTAACAACTTGAGTTTAATTGTATAGAATAATTAATATCATACTTGAACTATACAAAATAATTTCAAGGTCAAAAGCATCCAAACGCTTTTAAAGTAATCTAGAAACTTGGCAAATTATTTTCTTTGCATTGCAAACAACAGGGAGAGTTATCCCAATAAACTGAATCTCAAAACAGGCTCAGCGGCTTCAACTAATTAATATCGGCATAAGTAGTTTGGTAGTTTTATCCAACTAAACTGCTTTTACTGTTTATCAATCATAAAATACTTTGGAGATTTTTTGGGCAGTTTGGGAAACTAAAAATTGCGGTGACTTTTAAAAACTACATCAACAATTTTGAAACTATTTGAGCAATTTGAATAAACCCGAAACATAGTTTTTTTGGACCAAAAACAGCAGTAATCATTTCCTCACACAGTTTATGCAAAACAATTATCAACCCCATAATGATTAATAAATATGAATGAAATGATTAATTCTACCAAACTAACAAATTAATAGGATTTTTGAAAATAAAGTATTTTGTTTGTTTGAAATACTCATAAACAAATACAATTAATTCCACTCAATAGATTAAATTTTCATTATCAAAGTCAAATGAAAGATGACCTTTAACCGAAAGCAAAGCAGAGAGAAACCATTTTTGGTACAAAAAATTGTCGATTTTGAGTTTATTTTCAAAACGAATGAATTATTGGAGAAACTGTATTGACAATTTGCGAAAGTTCAGATGCATTTAAAAGCATGTAGATAGCTTGGAAAGCATGTGTACGCTCTGAAATACAAAACAGTAACTATTCTGAGCCGCCGTAATTACTATTAACTTACCATTTCTTTGATCCCGGCTGAGGTGGTTCCATGCATGTGGTTTTATTTTTGGTATAAAAGTAATTTTTCATTTCGGTCTTCGGTCCAAACTCAATTTCTCATGCAACATCAATCCTCATTTATTTGTCTGCCTTGGAGCTGTCGTAGGGCAGAGAGAATAACTATTTCAACATTTCCTAGGAAGAAGAATATGATAAAGGGAGGCTCTGCTAATTTTTTGAATTTGAGAACATAAACTTCATGCCTACTGTATTGTCTGCCATTAGTTGCGTTTTGTGTGGGTTTTGTTTGATGAAGTCAAACACACCGCAAGTTATGGATTGAAATAGAGTCTCAGTGTTAATAATACTCTCAAAAATTCATAAAATACAAAATAATTTGTTGCCGCCTTTGTTTCCTCAATTTCTGGTCTCTGTCTACTCACCATTTATGTTCTGTCTGTTCCAAACACCAACTAGCTTTCCTTTTCCATCGGGTCAACTGTACTTTTATTGAACATTAGTTTACATTCTTTGGAGATATTACACATTCTTGTGGGCGTCACAATGGAAAGTTGATTTTATTGGTCGCCGATTGTCTATCATAGTCAATCACATAATTGTTTTATTTTTGGTATAAAAGGCGGATGCTGCTGTGTTTTTAGCAGCACAGCATCAGGGAAGCTAAAAAGGAACGACAAAACGATGGCTAGATATCTGAAGAAAACTATTTTTCATGTGAGTAAAACCAACCTATCAACATTATAACCACATTATTATGAGATGTTTTTGTGTAGGAATAGCTTTGTTAAACAGTATGTGCCGCCTTCCTTAGGATGATGATAACACCACAGCATATGGTAGAAGGAGGCGCTGGGTGCGGATCAACGACGTTACGATTGTCCAAGAGTATGAGAAAGATTCGCACTTGGCGTGCTGCCCGAGTGAATCACCCCACAGGGATGTACAAAAAGAAGATCAAAAGACACACACGAAAGAGTTCATTCCGTGGGGTGATCCGAGGACCTACTATCCTACACCTCTGTAAGTACACCAGCTCATCTCTACTGTCACTTTATACGCTCTAATTATCATTGCGTAAGTGTACATAAATGGTTCTATTCACTAAATGTACATTTTAGGTGCACAGAAGACTTTGTGCACACACTCGGGCAGTATCGGTTGTCGAAGGCGAAGCATTTACCACCAACAGAAATTAGCAGAGCCACCAAAATAGCCACACATTCTGGCCGGACGCTGTCAGAGGAGAAGAAAACCAACTAAAGCCCAGGACTCTTCACCGCAACAACATTACCAGCAACCAAATCAGAGACCGCTACTAATTCGGTTACCACAGCACCACCTTACATCAAGGCAGTGGTTGCTGGCGGTTACTGCCTTCATGTCGCTGAAGACTATGAGGTCCAAGGGAGGTATAGAAATCACATGGCCTCTCTTGGACTAGAGATAATCAAATCCAACCAAGCAAAACGACCGCTTTACCATAGTCTTCAGCACTTCCTGTGGTAACCGAAGGTGTAGTAGTCTCAGCCACTGAACAGATACGGCCAGAACTTAATGCCTTCGACACCAACCTCCTTCTACCAAACAAACAATGACTGGCGACACTACTATTAATCCAAAACAACGTCCTTCATTGAATTCCTCAGTTAATTAAAAAGAAAACATTCCACTTAAAGAACCTATGTCAACAGAGTCAATGAGGAAAATCAAGCTGATGTCGAGGAGGTTTCATGTTAGCAAATAGTATGACCATAGGTTTTCTCTAGAAAATCCTTCTGTTTTTACCATTAATTGTTACCTCGTTTTGTCATTTATGCATTCAAAAAAATTATCTATGCGTTACCACTCACTCCACACTGTATAGTTGTGAGTAACAAGCATACAAAACTTGGTGAGATTTTCTCTCAGGTTAGTTGGATTCACACGTTCACTAATTACACAACCGAAAAAACTTTCATTGGAAAATTTGCTTCACACACGTTGTGAGATTCTCACTCAATGTAACTGCTTATTATTTTTCTTGATGAACTTGACAAGAACAAATTAATTTATCTAGTTCAATTCCAAGTCCCTCTCATTGACACGAAGTCCATTTCGCCAACTCAGGCAACTCCCTCAGAGTCCACTCCACCATGAATGGATGCCACCTCCACCAGCTGCAGCGACTAATTGGTTTAAGGCACCCAAGTTTGAAGGCAACTTCATAGCTCATAGCAACTTCAAACTTCATAGCTCGGTTTGACGAAGTTGCTGAAGCAAATGACTGGGGACAAAGCACCGCACTGTTACACCTAAGAGAGGCACTGAAAGGCGACGCCCTGCAGTGTGGAAAGTCAGCTCATGTGCAGGGAGTGTTTACTGCCCTGCGAGCCAGGTTTGGTCTCCCTGCCAGGGAAGCACAGGCAAAACTTTCAAGCCTACTTATATTGTAGAGCTGCATAGAGGCATACTTATGGTTATTGTTTCAACAGTTGGTATTCTATGTTAGTACCAGTTATGCATAGCTAGTTACAGACCACTGGAGTTTACCTGTTGCTATGGTGAGTAGATGAATGTGTCTACCCCATGGGGACAAAATACAAGTTACAATACCATGATTTTTCTTAAACTCGACAAAAAAATAAAAAAATAATCCAAATTCAATAAATGGCCATTTTTTGTAGATTAAATTTTGAGTAAAAATTGGATTTATTCCATTGATTAGCTGACCTGATCAGTTTCAATTCATAACAAGTTTATTTCTTTCAATGCTATTCATACAAAAACAAGAAGAAAAACAATCTGTAGAGTTTTAAGCTACTATCAGGGCTGTTTTGACATCTTTAACGTCACTGGATGCCTCATAGTCACCAACCAGTTTATATGCATCTGCTATCTCTAAAACTAGAATGTTCTCTGGTGCGCCTACCACCAGCTGATGACTAACTTTGGTTGTTACTGGTAGAGCAATACAAGCTTTCTAACAACTTTCCTAATTTACTTTTTCAAGACTTTATTTAGACAATAAAAGGTTCTAACTGTAGCTCAGGCATTATTTATTAAGTTTTGCTTCCCATTATAATGTTCCGAAAGAATATGATTAAAAAAATTTAAAGTTTACAAAACTTAAAAATTGCAGAGGTTTTGATAGATTATCATTAGTTGAACTTTTGTGAGGTGAAGTTGATACTATAGAAACAAAAACTCTTCAATTTAGTTTAATGAAAAAATTTTAACACAAACATTTATTTATTTTCTTTCAATTTACTTCATGGATAACTTTTAACAAAATTTATTCATTGCGTTGCAGTGAAGCATTTTAAAGCAAGCCAAGTACCGACATTTATAATTGTGAGAAGATATAAAACATTCATCGTAACACCGACTACAGCATGCATCGGCTTTGGAAATAAAATTGTAGAAGCATTATCAGTACTCAAGTTTACTTTTTGTATCGTGCACTTTATCAGTATTAGATTTCGCAGCTGCTGATCATGCTATAAATTAAAATTCAATGGAAAAACATCATTTTATAGATAAACTCCTGCTGTTGAGCCTGTGATTGGTCAACTGTTCATAGAATTAAGTAATGTAGCTTAATGCATGAAAAGCATTTTGTTCTACTTGACACAATAAGCATTAAACTGCTTTAGCTGTAAGCTATTTAGTAACTGGAGTCATACCTTGTATCTATTATAAGCTATCTGTTCATTTGTGGAGTGCAGGTGAAAGAGACAACAATGGCTGCAGAGACTTATAAACTTATATACTTTGACCTCAGAGGAAGAGGAGAAGCTGCTAGAATGATGTTTTTGATGGCTGGTCAGGAATTTGAAGATGTAAGAATACCTTTCTCTGATTGGCCATCTGCTAAACCACTAAGTGTGACATTCCAATTCAAGTTTGTCAAATGTTTAACAAAGCCCAAAAAACCTTTGTTTGATAGTGAGCTGTCAACTTATACTTGTGTTGTAGAGACTCCTCAAGGGTTCCTTCCTGTTCTAGAAACATGTGAAGGAGTTATCTCCCAAACTATTGCTGTCAACATGTTTGTTGTTGAAAAAATGGGTTTATGAAGAAACACAATCATGTATATCGATGAAAGTGATGATTGAAATCCGCTGAAGTTTGCAGTATTTAACAAATTTACAAAATTTGTGCTGCCATTTTAGGGTTCTTGTCAGAATCTGCCTACGAGAGAAGTCAAACTCTTTTTTTACTGATTACCCTCAATGACCTTATGACCTTTGCTAATGACCATTACAATTTACTACATGTTGGACATTTTTAAGGTAAGTGTGTAGACAACTCCTATGTAACACAGTAATGCCATTACTACTGTAGGGTTTATACAAACTATTGGTTAATATCACAGCTCAAGCTGTCACCACCAGATATTGAAGAGGAAAAGTTGCTGGTACAAGAGAAGGTGAAGGAAAATTTGGCATTTATCAAAACAATTACAAAACCTGACACCAAGTTTCTCTTTGGAGATGAGGTAAATGTAAATCTAATATTGTAGCGGATTTTTATGTCCACTACCTTCCGCTAGGGGGTTGTGCTGGCAGACGCGCCGTCTGTGCAGCCACAACAAGGCAGTCAGCCTCTTCAGGCCTGACAAGTGGTGGTCGACCTCAACCCAGAGGTGACCCTGTACCGAATCGGTACAACGCAGTGTTGCAAAGCGAGTGGCTAACTTTAACAATGGTAGCAAGGAGCCCTCGGCTCAGACATACACAGCATAGTTTTGTGTGTATAGACCATTTATTCATTACAGAATAACAGATAAGACTGGCAATACAAAGCAAGAGAACACACTCTTGCCATATCAGTAAGTGCAATGATTATGAGAAAACTTCTCCCTTTTATAGGCAGAGTTGTGGAAAATAACTGCCATGCACAGGAAGCATGGCAGGAAGTTATATGATACAAAGGTACAATATAATATATATAACAATGACATTGTCCAATAAGATAGCTAGGTAAGTAAAACATCACTGATGCCCATAAGTAAGAGGCGGAGTTCACAAGCAGCTTGACCAGTGATTGGTTAATATTGTTCCTGGGCGTTACACAGCCTTGGGTCCACTGTCTCCTTTATCCAAGGGTAGTTATCTTTGGGAGGTGGCATCTGAAGGCTCTTAGGCTAGGTTACGTCATCCTGGCCATGGCGGCCATCTTGTTGCCGACTCGGGATAGCAACCCAGGGTCGGTATAGTAAATACTGAGTGCCGAAGTAATAATAAATACTTATGAGAGCAATGTAATTGCCATAACAGATGCTGGCCTTCGTCTGTCATAATAAGGGGAGGCATGCCTGTGGTAACCACCAACAGGGGGGCCTCTGCGCAGTAGTGGTCACTGTATGTAGTCAGTAAAATCCACCACAATATTGTAGCTGGTGAAATTCACCTTGTAGTATACAATATGTTTTATAGTCCCAGTTGCACACACTTTTTATGGTGAACATGAGCTGGTAAACACTGATAATGCTTTGAGAAGTTTTCATGGTCAAAAGGTTTGATGAAAAATAGTAATGTGATAACCTTTTGTCATTTGCTGAAAACCATATATCTAGATAGCTTATAACGCTCATGTAACAACAGGCTGCAAAATACTTCTGGAGGCCTAGAAGTTACAAGGGTGAAGTTTTAAGTTGATCGGATGAAACAAAATTTATTCAGTGTTTTTCATCAGCAGGTGTGTTACTTGTAAGATTTGTTCATGCCATGGCTCATAGCTGGTGAGTGACAGTTGTGCTACTTGTGAGATGTGTTCATACCAAGGGTCATAGCTGATGAGTGACAGGTGTGTTACCTGTGAGATGTGTTCATACCATGGGTCGTACCTGATGAGTGACAGGTGTGTTACCTGTGAGATGTGTTCATGCCATGAATCATAGCTGATGAGTGACAGGTGTGTTACTTGTGAGATGTGTTCATACCATGGGTCGTACCTGATGAGTGACAGGTGTGTTACCTGTGAGATGTGTTCATGCCATGGGTAATAGCTGATGAGTCACAGGTGTGTTACTTGTGAGATGTGTTCATGCCATGAGTCATAGCTGATGAGTGACAGGTGTGTTACTTGTGAGATGTGTTCATGCCATGGGTCATAGCTGATGAGTGACAGGTGTTTATAACCTAATATTGTACTTACTTGTAGATCACTGTGGCTGACCTTCTGTACTTCATTAAGATGGAAGATATGCCCCACCTGTTTCGTGATGCCGACATCGGCAATGATGAGCGCATGACCAATATAAAAAATGATCCAAAGCTTGCAGAATATATGGAGAAGAGGAAGTGACAATGTGGCAGCCTTACACGTTACTTACACTGATTAAAGCAGTTAACAGAACATTCTTCTGACTCATTCTTCAGTTACGCTCAAAACATTGAATAAATCATTAAATTACCAGGGCAACAGTAACAATTGAAGTTAACCATACCCACAATGAGTGCAACAAACTGTATCAATTTTTTAATTTTCAGTAATTTTTGGTGACTTTCAAAGTGCACACAAGGTAAACTGATGCTTTAGTAACTCACCAATAATTAATAGAAATGGTTTAGAAATCCAAGTTTCATTAAGATTTTAGTGGTCATAGAATTTAGCCAATTTAAACCATTTCCTGGGCTTTGGTGCCGTTTGCTAAAATGTGCAAACGGTTCAACGACTAAACAAAAATTCATCAAAAAACATAAGTAACAAACAATGTTAGATGAACAACTAATATGCCATAGTATAGGATAGTGACTAGTATGCCACTATGAACTATAAATTCCATGACTTGTAAGTATTTGGTTTAAAACACTGTATTGCACAAATAACTGCTGAAACATTAGCACAACCTTGCAGCACTGCTGTAAATATTGTTAGTTGTTTTTCTTTAGTGAAATGACAACTTCTAAACCTTTTTGAGTACTATGCAAAAACATTTTTGCTTAATATTGCTGCTAAAATGCAATTTTAATGTGTAAATAGTTTGATTGTATAAATTTATACAACTCGCAGTGGAATATACTTTGTTCTGAGTTTTAACAATTTTGCAATTTAGCAATTAATATAAATAAGTCTGGTGCAAGGTGACCAATTCAATTTTATACATGAATACAAAAGCTCTGTATTGTACGTTGTGTTATAAAATCTTTTTTTGTGAGTTACCAATATCAACCATTGACTGGTTTATATAGTACTGTATACTTGTGCAGTGAGATACATATCAATAGTACATTACTTCACACTAATACAAAACTACATACAGACTTCTAGTCTACTAATGATGTCATAAAATGTATTAATTTTTTAATACTTCCTGCATTATCATATATTATAAGTATATGTATAGTTTTCTTTCATATATATTTATATTCATGCATTTCCAGCTACATTTCTATGAACGCATTCAATACTTGAAAGTATCAGAAAGTTCCTACGACTCCGCAATACAAAATGTTAGATGTCCCCAATTCAACTTTACATGCATCTTGTTTTATACTTATTGTATGTAATATTTGTAATCCTTGAATGTTTTTTAACATATTGTGCCAGTTTGTTAAACCATTTTTTGCATAGCTATAGCAAATACAAAAAAATTGGCTGCCACTATCTGATATAATTCCATCAAAAAATTTGTTGTATGCTTGTTTTAAAATGTGAGCTTTAAAAGGTATACTATACTCAACCAATCAGCAACAAGCATTTTATCTCACTCTCTTGAAAGCAAGGCTCAAGATAAACCTAAACTGAAGTTTTAACAAAAGCCTGGGTTCTCAGTTCAGGAATGTTTGGTTTGCTCAATGCCCATCATCACCGAGCTCTGAAGCTATTGAAAACTTTCAAAATGATAAAAACAGAGAGAAAACAACTCTCAAACATGTAGTATATCCAGTACATTACTTTACATCGTGAACTAGTATAATCCTAAAATGCTTACAAATAATCGCCATTTTCAAATGAAAGCTACTGTATATCTTACATGATGGAAAGTTGTTCGCTCTCTGTTTCATTCATTTTCAAAGTTTTGAATAGCTTCAGAGTTTGGTGATGATGGGCATTGAGCAAACCAAACACTCTTGAATTGAGAACCCAGGTTTTCTTAAAACTGCACTTTAAGTGATTTGTTGAGCCTTGCTTTCATGAGAGTGAGATAAACTGCTTGTAGCTGATTGGTTGAATATTGTATACATGTTAAAGTCTGATTGTAGATGGGTGATACATATTATTTATGGTACCAGCGCTATTTTTTAATTTCCGTTTGTTTCTTCAATTATATTATGTACATAATACAACAAACAACACAAATAAACAATTAGCTAAATATATCATATCTATCTAAAAATCATTTGAAAAAATACAGACAGATGAAATTAGTACACAAAAGTAGTTGTACCTGCAGTACTTAACCAAACTATATCACCGGTGAGAGATAGTTGTACCTACAGTGCTTAGCCAAACTATACCACCGGTGAGAGATAGTTGTACCTGCAGTGCTTAGCCAAACTATACCACCGGTGAGAGATAGTTGTACCTGCGATGCTTAGCCAAACTATACCACCGGTGAGAGATAGTTGTACCTGCAGTGCTTAACAAAACTATACCACCAGTGAGAGATAGTTGTACCTGCAGTGCTTAGCCAAACTATACCACCGGTGAGAGATAGTTGTACCTGCGATGCTTAACAAAACTATACCACCGGTGAGAGATAGTTGTACCTGCAGTACTTAACAAAACTATACCACCGGTGAGAGATAGTTGTACCTGCAGTGCTTAACAAAACTATACCACCGGTGAGAGATAGTTGTACCTGCAGTGCTTAACAAAACTATACCACCGGTGAGAGATAGTTGTACCTGCAGTGCTTAACAAAACTATACCACCGGTGAGAGATAGTTGTACCTGCAGTACTTAACAAAACTATACCACTGGTGAGAGGTAGTTGTACCTGCAGTGCTTAACAAAACTATACCACCGGTGAGAGATAGTTGTACCTACAGTACTTGACAAAACTATACCACCGGTGAGAGATAGTTGTACCTGCAATGCTTAACAAAATTATACCACCGGTGAGAGATAGTTGTACCTGCAGTACTTAACAAAACTATACCACCGGTGAGAGATAGTTGTACCTACAGTACTTAACAAAACTATACCACCGGTGAGAGATAGTTGTACCTGCAATGCTTAACAAAATTATACCACTGGCGACAGGTTTGAGAGTAGAAAACAAAAAAGTATCTATTTGAATAAAACAAAACAAATCCGTTAAAAAAATATAGTATGAAATTAAACACTTGTGTCATACAAAGTACTGATAGTTATGTAATATACAGGGGCTATGTATTGTTCCCTCTACAGTTTAGTGTCTACTGATTGAGTCAGCAGCAGAATCTACAGCATTTCATCTGCTGACTATATGTTTGATTTTGTTGAATCTGCAAGCCATCTAATGGTGGTTAACAAATATAGTTCAAGAAATAGTCCAAGAGATAGTCCAAGAGACAGTCTTAGAGAAACTGTCTGTAGTTGATCTCCTGAGCACCAACTACCTCCTTGTGGGGCCCTCACAAGGTTGTCACTTGTATGAATACTGCACAGATAACTTCTTGCTAATTCTTACGATCTGTAAATATGACAAATGCTTCAGCTTGTGAGCGAAACGAAATAATCTGATACACTGTACAATATATTACAACAGCTGCAACTCAATACTTCCTGCTGGAATCTTTACTTCACCAAGCTAATGGATAGGTTTAATTGTATCCAACCAAACAACATAAATCAGAAGATGTCATAGAATAGCTTGATTCTGTTGGATGAGATAAACTCACTAAACATTAAAAGCAAAGTTGATAAATTTATTCTCAAAATCATAAAATGCAGCTTATAGACTGGGAGAGATAAAATAGTTGTTATTTGTGAGCCTATTAGCAGAAAGTCACACTCGTGTTGTGAATGGTTAAAGTTTTGTTGTTTTTAATTTTTTCAACTACACTGGAGTACAGTTTCATAGTTTCATTTCATCTTTGTAACAGAGTTGTGTGGCGATTGGGAGGGCATATTAAAAATAAAAACAATCATTAGCATTTTGATACTTTGAGTTATTTTAAAAAGAACAATTTAGTTTGTGACTTTTGTAACTTAATTGTTTAAAACACTAAAAGAATTTTTCATTGATGTAATGTAAAACTTTTGCAGTGTGCAACGGCTTATTGTTCATGTTTATTTATTTTTTGAGTTTTGAAAAACTTATTAAAAATGGCATTATCATGTGCCATGCTAATTATAAATGGTTGTTAGGCAAAAATTTATTTATCCATCCACATGACTTCTACGTAGAGATATTCATAACATAAAACTTACTTTTTTTATTACAACTTGATACTGATGTCGCATCGTGGGAGACTTGTATTATATTTAGTCAAGCGAGAGGCCTCCTTCCCTCTCCCTCCACCCTAAAACCCCCTACACCCCTTACTATGTCAACTACAGAAGTCTAGTGGATTTCGTGTAGTAATTATGTTGTATTGCTGAATGGAATGATATAATAAAGTGATTTATTCATACAAAACTCTGTGTGATTGTCTGGGTCGGGGACCCCAAAACAGTTGATACAGTCTGTGTGGAGTAGATACCGTTGCGTCGGTAGTGGAAGGAGGAAAACCACTACAGTATTAGTCATGCAGACTGCAGCAACAAAGTCATCATCTAAGCCCCTGTATGAAGAGAATGTTCGCAGAATCGAGTGTATTTGCAATGCATTATAACAAAAACAACATGCTTATTGGATTTGTTGCCATTTTGTTTGAGTTTTGATGCAAAGTGATTATTCTAACAAGTAGATGTGAGGCTTGGCTCAATGCCATAACGGCTCCATGCAGCGAAGGATACAGTGGTTCTGCTGATCCGAATCTGTCAAAAACGTAAAAATATTATGTATATCCAAAAATTGAAATGTATCAGTGTAATGAAAAATAAAACAGATGATACTTCAATTTAAACATGAAAGCCATTTTTTATTATTCTTTCATGTACCGCAGCAGATAGCAATAATGCAGAGCAATCTATGAGATATGAGAACTTTATTTCACTTGTGAAGGCGATAAAAGCTTAGCACCCACTTGATAATCTACAACATTCAGTACAAACTCTCTTCTAGTAGGCTTGTTGTAAGCTGTATAAATGGTAGGAGAGATAACACAACTCCTCAATACCACCATGTATAAACTTCTATATTATTTTAATATCATAGTCATCAAACCATGTTTGTATAAGCTTTTTCATTGATTTTTCTGAGATTTTAGAAACGGACTTCATGTTAGCCATGGACTCATCTTTTTCTTCTCTTCTCCTTTGGGTGTACCACAAATGTAAATAAAACCACATCTGATACAGTTACCTACAACAACACAACTTTGGTGGTCTATACAGAACGCCAACCAATTTAATCGCGGATGTTCAACTCCTAGTAATATGATAGCCCGTAGCTACTTGCCTCACCTCCAACATCTGTAGTACTTTGTTTTAAAGAGTTGTTTTCTCACTCTTTCTTCTGCTCCCAGATTATACAGTAAATGATTATAGAAACCTGAGAATTGAAAGAAAACAAATTAGAAGTTATTTCCTCACAAAAAATGAATATACAAAAACGTTGTTTGAAGTTAAACAGAAGGTAATAAGCAGTCAATCGCCTTTAATACGTCTTTAATTGACTTTTGCTGCTTAAGGTTAAAAACAGCAATTTGGTTGTTAACTGCAGAGCAATACCAGTTGACAAATGCAACATTGGAGTTATCCCTTCAATGAAAAAACAACTACCAGGAAATATTACAATGATAATGCTACTAGAACTGAGAGCTCAAGTGGGTTTGGAAAAGGAATTTTGTATGAAATTAATAAGACTGCTTATCTTGAGGAGTCAAGGCATTGCTATAGAACATGGTCTTCCTCTACCAACCTTACCTGGCTGAAGATCAACAAACAATTCATCAATAGATATCAGAAGATAAAGGTGATAGCCCGCTCTAGTGGCTTCTTAGGAACTAAGCCTACAATATATAGCCTGTGAGCCAAAGGCATGTTTCGTTGCGTTGTTCTATTTCATAATCAAATAAAAGTACCTGCTCAAGCTACGCTGCCACAGTACCACAGTTTAATTTGACAAAAATTAATTTTCAGTCATTCTGAGCGAGCTTTAATCTCTCCTATAACTCTCAATCTTTAGTTGAATGAAAAGTAATACTTTGCCGTGGGTGAAAGCGATGAACATGTTAGTAGCAGATGTCTGCACCAACTTTCTGTGAGCTGTCTCAAGCATTGGTAACTTCTCCATCTTTAACAGTAGCATACCATCAATCAGTTAAGCGTTGTAAAACCACGGCTTGATATGCATTAGTTTAGGTGACAACTTTGAAACAATTTTATTCCAGCTGCAACATTGTCAGTTGTGTCAGTCAGTGTGTGTAGCAAGTAACTGTAAACCATTCATATTTGAAGTAAAATGAAATTATTTGAATTATTTAATTTACATACAGATATATGCCTTTCGTGTAATTTATCAAATGAAACAATAGAAAGTGTAACACAATTTAAAGAATACAGTGTACTAACCTTCCAGGTTTTCCTCAGTTTTATTCTCAAATAGATGATCAGCTACCAACAGCATTAACTTGGCAGCATTAGCTGGACTTGCTGACCCAAAGTCAACCACATTGCCATATTCACATCTAGAATACTCTTTAAAACAACTATCACAAGCTGGAGATTAGCTGCAATTGAGGACAACATATGAACAAAAGACTTTATAAGCTTGACTAGCCTGTTAGCTAGAGTGTGCTTACTACAGCTTTGTACTAGCTTAATATATATTATGCTATGGTAGTTGGTGCATTAATTAATTGACTTCAATGACATTGACTTGACATGACCTGACAGAAAAAAAAGTTGCTGGGAGAACGCAACATGTTTTGCAGTAACACTAGTCAAAAGAAGTCCACAAGACCCTATTAATTGTAAGGGGATGGCACAACTAATTAAACGTCCATCATACAGTGGACATTCTAGTTTTAAATAATTAGTGAGAAAGCAAGCAAGAGTAGATGATTCACCACTTTCAAATGTTTTCTGTCATGAAATGATTGTCTGTTGTTAGATTTGCTATAGATTGAATATGATGTCTGACTTTAGTGAGCTGTTACATTTTAATTATTTACCTTTTGTTAATTATTAAAGAATGGCTCCGATCATTTCTATATCTATCTGATATGTCATTGATATTTTCTTATGAAGTGCTTCAAATACCAATTTCGTCAAAATTCAATTGATTTCTATATTTTCTTAACACAATTGATAATAAGCATGTGATGAGTGTTTTCTTCCCTTCAAAATAATCTGGAAAAACATATGATGTACGCAAGTGTTTTAACGAACGCTAAACTTTTGTCTCTACTACTGCTAACCATACAATCAACGATTGTATATAATCGTTGATAGAATTATCTCCCATAGTTTTATGCTGCTAACTACTAACCACATGTGCCGCTATTACTACTTACTAGTTATATCAATCAATGACATAGGTCACTGTACTTTTATTTGTTATGCTTCAGTGATTTCATCATCCAAAAGTTGTCCAATCAAAATATAAAACAAGAGTTTGACATTCGCTAAAACACTTGCGTACGTCACAGGTTTTCTCAGAATATTTCGAAGATGTTGGAACGGGGAGACAACACTCATAACATGTTTATTATTAATCGTGTTAATAAAATATATAAATCTATTGAATTTTGACAAAGTTGGTATTTGGAGCACTTTATAAGGACATATCAATGACATATGAGATAAATATAGAAATGACTGGAGCCATTCTTCAAGTACCTGAAACCAGAAGAACCTTCTTCTTGACTCCATGACAGAGTTCTGCTCCCTTATTACTACTAATATATATAGATTTTTTGCAAAAAAAAACAATCTTTGTGCGAAAAGTCTGTATATATTATAAAGGGTCTCTCGCTCGAATAGAATCAGTATACAGTGATTTTTGCGCGAGTATTCTCATTGGTTGTAAGGTTAATAGGTGTAACTTTGAGTATTTAAGAACTGCTTTTTCTACACAGAAATCATTCTCTCCAGCAAGTGCTTCTGAAGAAACAACATCCACTACACTATTCATTACACAGCTATCAACAGGATTTTTGGTGATAAGGTAAGAATTAATAAAAAATATTATTTAGCACTAGTTGAAAAATAAAAAATCGCTAATTATTTTACTTCAATACTTATCACCCTTTACTAATACGTATTTTTTTTTATTTTAGATCAGTTAACATGGACGTGAATGTGGACAAGGACATGTACATGAATATGTACATGAATATGGACATGGATATGGACATGTACATAAATGGACATGAATATGGACATGGATATGGACATGTACATAAATGGACATGGACATGTATATAAATGGACATGAATATGGACATGGACATGAATATGGACATGGATATGGACATGTACATAAATGGATATGAATATGGTCACGGATATGTACATGGATATGTATATGAATATGTACATGGATATGTACATGGTCATGTATGGAAACAGCTTAAATTTTCTTGTAATAACCAATAACTATACAATGTTAATCCAACAATCAAACTCACAATACAAAACTCAGTATAAACCTACACGTTTATAAGCTAGTCAACCTCATGATCTAAATCGACATAAAAATCACAATATAAACCCCCTGCAAAATAAATACAACACAAAAAATTAAAACAACTGGTACACAGAAAAAGGTACCTCAGACAACAACAAAAATTCTAAACACCTGGTGCACACAAAAAGGCACCCAATAAACAGGACCAGGAGAACCTCCAACACAAATACCATAACATACCCAATGTCTTAATCTGCATTCCACACTATAAAATTCCATACATTCTAAACACCTGGTGCACACAAAAAGGTACCTCACCCAACACAAATAATTACAAACACCTGGTGCACACAAAAATGCACCTCAACCAACCAATGCACCAGGAGAACCTCCAGAACCTCCAACAAAGCCACATAACATACAAACCATCGTCCAAATCTACATTCCACACCATATAATTTCATACATTCTAAACAACTGGTGCACACAAAAAGGTACCTCACAGGTTCGCATGGTAACAGGGGAGTACTTCAAGTACACCTGGAACCAGGAGAACCTTCTCCTCCTTAAACTCCATGGCAGAGATTTGCTCCCTTATTACTACTTCCAACCTGTAACATTTCCTAGACGGTTCTTTATACTGTCTGAAAATGAATACAGTAGGTTAATGGAAAAAGCAGGGAATGAAAAAGTGACAGAGGAAAATAAAAACACCTCCAGCATCCTAATCCATAATCCATAATCCTATGGAAGATATAACGGTGAGAGATATGATGCAAAAGCGAAATGCTTTACTGGAGACAGTGCATGATTCTGACTTATCCGAGAACGAAAAGTTAAATATCAGAAAAATTAAAAATAACCACCAGCGAACAGATAACTGGAGTCCTATAAAGAAACCAAAGACAGAACCTAAATCTCCTTTGGCTAATAGCACGATTATTGATGACAAGACTGACACCCTTTTACCAAATGATTCCGTCTCCTCTACATCCGTGTTAGATGAAAGTGAGATAGGTTCAATAAAAAAGAAATTGTTTGATACCAACGACTCATCCGTGTTTGAAAATATGCTTGTTGATTGATGATCAAGATGATGATAATGAGAGTGAGAAGAAGCGTTTAAAAGAGTTTGAGAAAAAAGTATCTAGTTTAACAAGAAAGAAAGGTGATGAGCGATTGGTGTCAGATTGTTGGAACGATTGAATAAAATTGGCAAGTACGACTTAGATATGAACGCGCTGAAAATTGGAGATAAGTGGTTGAATGCTAGGACTTCCAAAACTTTGCTATGTGTTGTTCTAACCAAAGAAGGTAGGATACAATCAGGAAAAACAAACTACAGCAAATTTAAAAGCTTGCCATCGGATCAAGGAATCACAACTGTCAGAGAAAATCTTTGTTCATTCCAGGTACTGGAAAATGGACGTCGATACCTTAAAAGAACTGTATTACAATCCTGCATTACATACATCTCTATGGGGAGCTAGAGCTTTACTGAAAGCTTGTAGAAAATGAGAGGGAGAAAAAATAATTCGTGAATGGTTGAGTGGAGAGGATGCCTACACGCTACACGGAAAAGTAACGACCAAGTTTAAGCGTCGTCCTACAATTGTAGCTGGAATAGGAGAGCAGATTCAAGTATATTTGATGGATGTGCGTTCTCGAAAAGAAGAAAACGACAACACAGCATTTTTACTGACACCTGTTGATTCTCTATCCAGAAAAGGCTGGGCTGTTCCACTCATCTCCAAAGCTGGGCACATTGTAGCCCGAGGATTGAGAAGGATACTGGATGGGGAAAACTACAAGACTTTACAATCTGATAAAGGTAAAGAGTTTGACAATGTTAATGTCAAGAGTTTGCTGGCAGAGAAAAAAATTAAACACTTTACAACTGAAAATGAGACAACAAAGGCATCAATGGTGGACTTTGATTTATCAGGACTTTGAAAGAAAAGATTTACAGATATCTGACGTACAAAGATGATGACAGATACATTGATGTTTTACCTGATATGGTTAGCGCATACAACAACACTGTTCACAGCGCTATAGGTATGAGACCGAATGATGTAGAAAGGAGGAGAGCACAGTTTTACTAAAGAACCAAAGTTAAAAGTTGGAGATTATGTGAGAATTAACAAGGCAAGAGGAACGTTTGAGAGAGGTTACACCCCGAATTGGACCATCGAGATCTTTATAATCACTGATGCGCCCACCAATGAAAAACCTGTCGTATATAGGGTAAAAGATTTGACTGAGGAGATCATCAACGGTACCTTTTACGAAAACGAGTTGCAAAAGGTAAAAAAACCTACAACTTTCAGAATCGAAAATATATTGGGAAGAAGAACGAGAAGAGGTAAAAGACAAATTTTGGTGAAGTGGTTGAGTTATGGAGAAAATTTCAACGAGTGGGTGGATGAATGGCTTATAAGGAATGAACGCTTGATATAACTGTCATACGTTGGTAAAATGTCGATGCTGATAACTTTACCCTCAGACTCCAGCGCTGAAAAGTTTCCCGATAACACCAATTCTGATTTTACAGTGAGACTGTATAAATATTTGGATATAATCGGTGGTAAATGGGAGATAGCTCTGCTAGATATATTGAACTCTAATAATTGGAAGAATGTTACCGAAGGGAAAATATAACTGGAAAAGACTAACGTCTCCGGTAGAAGCGAAAAGTCATTCATCTTAATTGGTAATGGAAGACACTATAGTGTGGAAAAGTTGGAGGAGGTTATACGAATGAGAATGCGTGAAATGAGTTTAGATAAAAAGTTTGCCATCTCCTACAAAAGATTAACCACAACCAATTTACTAACTAACAGCGATCCTGATACAATGGTGAGCTTTTCCAAAGACTTGGCATATATCTTTGGATTCGAACTGAGTGGGAAAACTACATATCCCCGTGGTAGATACAATAATGTTACATCTCCTGATATAAAGTTTGGTCTAACCTCTTTGTACGTCTATTCCAACATTGTTGATAATAGAATGGTGGGTGGTACGAATGTACCTTTGCTAAGAGTGGTACCGGTGCAAGGAAAGAAGAACACCGTTGTGTACCAAGAGATTAAAAACCTGCACTACGTCAACGCTTGATCACTGAGTAGCAATCTCGTTCAAGTGCTTTTAACGAGCGACGACGGTGAGCGAATACCATTTGATGGTGGAAAAGTCGTGTTGACGGCTCACTTTAGAGAAAGAGGAACACAATGAGTTTGGTACGATACAACCCCGAAGACTCGAAAGATTTTTTCGAAGAGTACTACAAAATGCAAGCTGGAAATGGAATTGGCGTGTATAGTGGACGGCGAGTGATGCCTAGTATGAGAGGTAATGGACTCGGTAGTATTTTTTCAAGTATACTCAAATCGGCAACACCACTGCTGAAGAGAGGAGCAATAAGCCTGGGTAAGAGAGCACTTTTTATATAGGTTGTAATGTAGCGCGCGATGTCATCGACAAACATAGCTTGGCATCATCGCAAAGAAGAGAGGATTGGAGGAGTTGAATGATCTTGGGGAAGATGTACTCAGTGCAGTGCGCCCGTTCGTGTCAAGAGGAGCAACAAAAATGGGACCGGGAAAGAGGAGAGGACCAGGTAAACGCGGGCATTCAATATTTTAACAATCATGGAATCGGCTATAAAGACACTGGAGGATGAAATTTGTGTTCATTAAGTGATAACCCTTCAAGCAAACATCAATCGCAAAAAGATGGCTAGTCTAAATGGAACAACGGGTAACAAGTTGGCAGGTTCTTCCTACAATGTAAACCCTGCCCTGGATGTGTTTGCTACAGAACCTACAAACATATCGGTAGAGAGATTGTAATATGTTATCATCAGACCCAACAGGTTGGATCCTTTCAGAAGTGTTGAGTTGACCTTGGCAGGTAGTACTGAACATTACAAAGATCTTTACAACTCGTTTCTGCAAATCGAAGCCACAGTTGTCCAAGATGACGGAAGTGATATAGCAGGTACCGACGACAACGCACCTGTGTGGATGGGGGATTCAACCCACGAAATACTCAGCGAGTTGAAAATGTCTATAGAAGGTAATATTGTCAAGTATGCTAATAATTATGGTTTGTGTTCCTACTTTTCACAACTAGTTGAAACTACAGCGATGAAAAAGAAATATCAAGGTCGGATGGAGGGATAGGTGTACGATGATTCAACGGGAAAAGACGCTGATAAACACCACACCGCGGAAAAAAAGAAAGAGGAGAGCCCTAATCAGAGGTGGAGTTAACCGGGAAACCTCATCTCGCGCTGTTTCACCAGAGAAAGCTAATAGTTCCCGGTCATACTATGCAACTGGAGTTTGAACGGGTTTCCAGCAAACTATCTTTGTTTGCCGCCAGCGACTCACCAGCAGGAGGAACGAAGATTAGAATTGACAAATTTGAACTACATCTTTGCAAAGTCAAGGTAAATCCTACGATACAAAACTCTCAACTCAGTTTGGCGTTGGAAGGACACAACTACATTTATCCAGTGGAGTGGAAACGGCTAAAGCTGTATGGAATGCAATAGAATTGAACAGGTTGGTATAACATTGGAAGAGAACAAACAGAAATCCGAACAAAACTATTTAGGATTGGTTGATCGCAAAGCTCTGAGTGGTCATTTCACCAAGAACCCATATAGGATGCAAGATGCCAATGTCAAGAGTATTGTATTAAGAGTTGGTGATTGTCCAATTGGAAGGAGATATGAACCAGATTATACCAAAGAGGTTTTCATACGAGAATATCATCAATTCCTACACGCTACCGGATCTTTGCTTGATGATGAAAGTGTTGGCGTTACAAAAGAGCAATATCTAGATGGTACCACGATTTACGGATTCGATTTGACAGGTGATTTTCTCAAAGAAGGATTTCACTCTATGAAAACTGTCACAACGAGTGTCGAAATTCAGTTTCGCACGAACACAACCGATGGTTTATTCCTGGTAGCCTACTTTGTAAAGGATGGTGTTTTAGAGATGGACAGCATTTTTCAATTAACTGTTGCGGGAGACGTAGTTTTCTAAACAGTGAGCTAAAGATGAATACTGTACAGATTCAATCGATGTTATCCTCGGATGATTTATGTCTCAGTGAGGGTGTTCAGTTGGAGCTAGAGACCAGTTTTGGATGCAAATTTGCAATTTTCCAACAGGCTGTTTCGTATTCAACACTCATTATTCTCATCAACCCGGAGGGCATTGGTTAGCTGTGTATGCTAATGATTGCGGTGTGGATTTTTTACTCATTCGGACGCCCTGTTTCCTTTTAATCTGATGTAAGCGAGTTGCTAAGGAGACAGAGAGGAAATGATTCAATACGAAGTAGTGAGATGCAGCTCCAAAACTTTTTGTCAACTGTATGCTGAGATTACTGCGTATACTTTTGTTTACTGAGAAGCAGAGGATGGAGTATGGATGAAATTGTGAGAAGCTTACAAGATATAGGAGACAATGAGATGAAAGATCACTCAATACAAAGATTTATCCTACAGACTTATCCTAGCTACGAGTTTACGCAAGACAATACACTAGAAGGAATAGATGGAGTACATATACAAGGAACCGATTTGCGAAGTAAATTGTTAGAGTAAATTATTATAATGAAATTTTATTTGTTATAACAAATATAATGCGTATAAAATACAAACTGACTTAGTATTTATATTGAATACTACAAAGCCTATGAAACTATTTTTTAATGTTCAAAGTTAATGTCGAGTTCATCTCTTGCAAGCCGCAAATAACAATCTTTCTCTCTCTCTTTCTCAGGAGACATTCTTTAGTTAGATCTAAAAGACATAGTAACTAATAAGTCTACCATACATATATGAACCAGCTTGGAAATTGATTTTGCATCTATGGTAAATAGAATGAAGCTTACCATCATTGATAATGAGATGAATTCCTTGAGTCAGCGATTAGGGTGTAAATCAGCTGTTTTGGGCATTCTTCTTTTTCGACCTCATCAAAGTAGGCGAGAAAGAGATGATGATCCATAGTATCAGACAGTTCGGAGGCTTGAATGAAAGTTTGAAGACCTGAGAGCAGAATGACGTCGTAGAATATTTTGTTGTCCATAGCTTGCTTCAGTCCTTTGAATAGAACAATGCCACATTTTTCCAATACCACCGCTGAAGCTATTTGAGCAGGAATGTAGATATTTCCAACCAGTAGCTCTCTATCTACCATACATTTGTATTGAGCCACTAGATTCTAGGCAGACTTGTTCCAACGGCTGTCGCATTTTCTTAGCATTCCAGGGTTTTTAAAACCTATAACGCTGTCTGGTAGAAAATCGTACAGGTGAGCTACGTTGAAATAAGCCTGAATTTGTCTCATACTCTTGCCTGATAATGAGCTGAATGCATTCTTCACCCTTAGACTACTTCCGTATCCATCAGGAGAACGAAAAATTGCATTCCCAGTCTTTCCCTCTCCCATGTAGATCAAAACCGATGGGTGTGTTTGCTTAGCTTTATTAACGAGCAATCCTACCTTGCTTGAAATGTCACTCTTCACTCGAGTTGTCTTTTTATCCTTTCGGTAGTTGTAGGTGATAATACACTTCACTTGATCACAAAATTCAATGAATAAGACCTCCATTACTGTTGGTATTGGTAGATCTCGGATTTCCACAGATGTTTCAAGCTTTTATAGACGTTCTGGAGACAGAGCATTTAACAGAGCAGCGCTCTTGTAGGTGAGGACGGCCAGGTTGTTGTTTCTGGCATCTTGAAAGGGGATCTTTGTGTGTCGAAGAAGCATATCATCTCCAACAACGATCACAACTTTTCTCTTGCAGTTTGAGTTGTCATCATCAGCTTCATCAATAGAATCTTCATCTTCTTTTGTCAAATCAAACAAATGACGTTTTATTGCTTGAGAACGTGGTTCTCTGTTTGAAGACGGAACATAGGAAGGAGATGATGGTGGAGAAAAAACTTGCTGGGATTTCGGGTCATTGATTTTCAGTGTCTCGACTATTCTTTTTTTATGGAAAATTGAAGATAGGAGATGATGGTGAAGAAAAAACTTGCCGAGTTTCTGGTTCTTCATCCATCGATTGTTTTTTTCCGTCTTGACTATTCATTCTGAAAAAGATAAAATAAAAATGTGAGTTATTGATTATTATTATTTCTTTATAATTAATTTAAAGAAAGACAGTTCATAGCAGGGTAAGTTGGTTGTCTCAGCTAGTAAAGATAATTATTTATTATTTCTTACCTTAATACAGAAAAACATCCTAGTATTTGCAGTAGATGCTGTAGTAGATGTTGATCCTTCAGTCGCTGTTGTTAAAGTTGATGCTTTTTTGTGTAAAAGCGATGCTTGTTAAATAGCTAAAGTTGCACCGATTGACATGGGCTGAGTCCAAGGAAAAGCCTCGCGTGGAAAGCCTTTAATATCATATAAAAAATTGGTAAAATTTGATCATTCTCGCGAAAAACTTATATAACACAAAGGGTTTTCGCGCAGAAATAAAAAAACTTTTTCGTGCGAAAATTTTGCATATATAGCATAAAGAGATTTTCGCGTGAAGAACAACCTTTTTTGCACAAATAAAACAATATTTTCTATCTTAAAAAAAACACATTGTTTTGCGCAAAGAAACATCTCTTTTCGCATGATTAAGAACTTAATTTTCTAGCTAAAAAAGACACATTTTTCGTGTGAAAAAAAAACATCATTTTTTCGTGCGAATGAAACATTATTTTGGAACCAAAAACAACACATTTTTTCACGCGAATGAAAATCATTTTATTTGCGCGAGAAAACCATTTTCTGTCTGAAAAAAACACATTTTTTGCGCAAACAAAAACATCATTTTTTTGCGCAAATTAAACATTATTTTGGAACCAAAAAAAAACACATTTTTTGTGCAAATGAAAAGTCATTTTATTCGCGCGAAAAAACATCATTTTTTTTCTCAAAAAACACATTTCCGCCGAATAAAACATAATTTTTTCGTGCAAATAAAACATTTTTTTCTGTCTGGAAAAGACAATTTCTTTCCGTGAAAATAACATAATTTTCCGCGAAAAAAGCACTTTTTTTGCCCGGAAAGAACACATTTTACCCTGCTTTTTTAGCGCGAAAACCCGTTATAACATATACAGTTTTTTGCTTGAAAAAAGGGTTTTCTGACTGAAAAAACAACATTTTCCGTGCAAAAAAAGCGTTCTTTTCTGCAAAAACACAAATTTTTCACACAAACAGCACGTCTTTTTTGCGCAAAAAAACCTGTTTGTTTGCAAAATAAAACACATTTTTGCGCAAAAACTCTTTATAACATATACAGTTTCCGCGAAAAAAACCAGTTTCATTCGCTTGAATAAAACATTATTTTCTTACTGCAAAAGACAACATTTTCTAACTGAAAAAACCCACATTTTTTGCGTGGAAAAAATACACTTTTTGCGCAGAAAATACAGATTTTTCGGCGCGGCAAAAACTTTTTTGCTCAAACAAAACATCATTTTCAAAAACACATTTTTGTCGCGGAAAAAGAAAATTCTTCGCGCGAACTATCTATGTATGTTATAGAGGGTTTTCGCGTTATTAAAATCATTATAAAGCGATTTTCGCGCGAGTATTCTTATTGTTTGTAGAGTTAATAGATAGGTGTAACTTTCAGTATTTAAGAACTGCTCTCTTTACATAGAAATCATTCTCTCCAGGTATAGTTTCTGAAGAACCATCTACTACACTATTCATTACACAACTATCAGCAGGCTTCTCGGTGATAAGTTAAGAATTAATAAAAAATACTATATAACAAGCACTGAATGAAAAATAAAATTTTTTTAATTATTTTACTTCATTATTTATTGTCCTATACTAACACGTATCTTTTTATTTTAGATCAATATGCTATCAAAAACACTCCACGTAAAAGATTTCTTTCCAGAAATGTATCACAAATATGTGAGAGAAAAAATGTGATTGTACAGGAGAAAGCGGTATACCAATTAACATTCTAACCAATCATATTTCGCAAGACGCAACACATGGAAGCATGGGATTGCTATATGAAGAACTTTGGCCGATTCAATACAAAACTTCTATGACTCGACAAGACGACCCTATGGAGATATTCTATATCATGACAGAAAATAACTTTCAAACTGTTTTAAAAATGGTCAAAGACGTAAATATTAATGATTATTTAAAAGAAATAAAAGAAACGCTTGGGATAAAGCACTTTTTCAAAAATTGTATAAATTGAATTGGACCGAGAAAATTTTACATCAAATCCGTCCTCATATTTACAAATAGATGAACAGCTAGGATCTTCTGTATTTTGTTTGGAAATAATGTTAGAAGTTTTCCATTCGCATATATAATATTTCTTATATAATAAAGTTATACAATCATACAACGCTTCATTTTTATACATTACTGAAACCCCCCAATCTAAAACATTCAAAACACCTGGTACACACAAAAAAGCACCAACAAGGAGAACCAGATTAATAATCAACATACCGCACCAATAAATACCATACATTCTAAACACCTGGTGCACACAAAAAGGCACCCAATGGACCAGGAGAATCTCCAGAACCTCCAACCAACACACCATGCAATGTATAAATCCACATTCCACACTATAAGCTCCATACATTCTAAACAACTGGTGCACACAACAAAGTACCTCACAGGTTCTCATGGTAACTGGTGCATACTTTACCAGGAACCAGGAGAACCTTCTCCTTAGACTCAATGGCAGAGATCTGCTCCCTTATTACTACTAATGGTATTTGAATGGATTTTTGTAGAAAAGGCTACTCTGCTAAAAACAGTTGAGTAGCAAAAAAGTTTTCTGTTTAGGAGATACAAAATGAACAGGATCCTCCAGATTCTTCCACGTTTCCTAGTATTTATAATGATAGCAACAAGTTCAAAGTTGGTAATGTAAAATAAGTACCTTAAAGTTCGACTTGATGAATTATCAAATTGGTTTAAGACTTATGATTTATTATTATAAAATCAGATCATGATTAGCTATATGCACTAAAAGCTGGGAGTAGTAATAATTATAAGCGTTTTTTAGATAATTTGCCAGGAAATAGAAGATCGAAAAAATTTACTTGGTATGACAAATCACCAACAAACCAGTAAAAAGGTTATTACAAGCAAAATGTATTACTTGCTAGAAAGGAACAGATGCTGATCGTACTAATTAGGTTGATAATCAATAATTATAACGTCGTATTGTCAATACAACAAAAGAATCAATAGTATTGATATATGATAAAGTTAATTATCTTTTATATGTTGACATGGATAACCCATAATCTTCTTCCAATTAGTCATCAGCTGATGGAAACCACTCAACGTTTCCAAAAGCAAGCGATGTTATGAGGCAAAAATCCTGAGTTGTTATGAGAATCCCATATATGGACAATTTCTATCAAGTAAGCAAATAGAGAACAAAAATAAATCAACATTTTTTGTTGAGAGTTTGTGTACAGGTGATGTTTTACCATTGAGGTAGTTTATGAAGTAGGTAATGCCATAGGTGAGAAGAGATGACTAAACGGCATTTGGTTATCAGCCAATGATAGTGAGCATCAACATTTTGATCATTAATTTCCTAACAACACATAACATAATGGGTTCGACTACAAGAAAGTTGTACAAGTTGCAAACGAAACTTTTTGTTTCTTGACTAAATCACTGCAGGTGGCTAATACTAGTTTAACATTGATATTAAGTATAAAAACTTCTATTATTTAGCTGAGGTATTGGGGTAAATGGGCGAGTGAGAGTGAAAGGAAGACGTCCATGGATATTGTGACAAATTTGGGAAAAGAATATAGGTGGATCTCAGCACGGGGTAATGTAGAGGGTCATTTCTACCTGATTACAAGTTTTGTAATATTATTGCTGCCACACAAGACCTCATGCAAAGAACACATTGCATTTATTCATTGATTGCTGTATAGGGTTGTTAATGGTATTGTCATGTAAAGGTGCAGTCGATAATCACATTCAATAATCGCATGTTTATTGAAAATAAACTGAGAGTAGATAAACCAGTCAGTTTCAGATAGACTGAAATGGCTGGGTGTGATTCAGGACCGCATTCTTCTATCTCTAATTCAAGGGAAGAGGCATCAGATGGCTGCAGAACTATGATTGCAAAATGTGGCAGAGCTTCGAACCAAGCAACAGAAGCCAGTAGCGTAAGTAGTGATGTTGCATCACCACAGCATACATACGATGGCGGTTTAATTATTAGCTCAGCTAACACCAGTGGTAGATCTACCACTTTGTCAACACAGCAAACATATGAGGCAAGTTTTACCAGCAGCCTGAGAAGCTCAGAGAGTTACACAGAAAGAAGATCTGATAACGACAATGTTGTCATTCAATCGTGTCATTCTGAACGTATCAACCCTATGGGCCCTTACCGAGTCTCACAAAGAGGTATCGGTGAGATAGAGAGTTCTGGTACTTCACCATCACCTTTAGTTACAATTGAATCAGCTGACGTTAGAGCAAGTAACTCAAGCACACAAAATAAAGTGGAATATTTTATTAATGGATTTTCTGGAGATAGCCCAGTTTTCAGGAACAGTCCCCTTTCTACACGCTGTCCCTTGGAGCCAAACCAAAATTATCATCGAGTCACCAGAGGGCAAAGATCAAATCATTCTGTTAGAGGTAATGAGACTGTCACATCTACCGCTGCCGGTGAATCAGCATTGCAGAACATACCTGAAAGTTCCGCTTCACAGTGTCACCCAACTAATAGGAGTTCCAGGAGCACCAGTGAAAGCTCAATCGCCAGTGATAGTGGCAGCAGTTACGATTCACAGTATCACCCAACTGACTTGAGTTCCAGGAGCACCAGTGAAAGCTCAATCGCCAGTGATAGTGGCAGCAGTTATGATCCACAGTATCACCCAACCGACTTGAGTTCCAGGAGCACCAGTGAAAGCTCAATCGCCAGTGATAGTGGCAGCAGTTACGATTCACAGTATCACCCAACTGACTTGAGTTCCAGGAGCACCAGTGAAAGCTCAATTGCCAGTGATATTGGCAGCAGTTACGATTCACAGTGTCACCCAACTAATAGGAGTTCCAGGAGCACCAGTGAAAGCTCAATCGCCAGTGATAGTGACAGCAGTTCTGTTTCACAGTATCACCCAATTGACTTGAGTTCCAGGAGCACCATTGAAAGCTCAATCGCCAGTGATAGTGGCAGCAGTTACGATCCACAGTATCACCCAACTGACTTGAGTTCCAGGAGCACCAGTGAAAGCTCAATCGCCAGTGATAGTGGCAGCAGTTATGATCCACAGTATCACCCAACCGACTTGAGTTCCAGGAGCACCAGTGAAAGCTCAATCGCCAGTGATAGTGGCCGCAGTTACGATTCACAGTATCACCCAACTGACTTGAGTTCCAGGAGCACCAGTGAAAGCTCAATTGCCAGTGATATTGGCAGCAGTTACGATCCACAGTATCACCCAACTGATTTGAGTTCCAGGAGCACCAGTGAAAGCTCAATTGCCAGTGATATTGGCAGCAATTACGATCCACAGTATCACCCAACTGATTTGAGTTCCAGGAGCACCAGTGAAAGCTCAATCGCCAGTGATAGTGGCAGCAGTTACGATTCACAGTATCACCCAACTGACTTGAGTTCCAGGAGCACCAGTGAAAGCTCAATTGCCAGTGATAGTGGCAGAAGTTCTGCTTTGCAGCGCCAGGCATTTATCTGGCCTCTTGCAAACAGTGATCCAAGTTTGCACATAATATTTAATCGCTATCTGGGAAGTTCACAGAATAGCATTGGTGGTAACTTCAGTGATGGACAACCACATACTAATACGGTACCAAGTTCAAACAGCTCCATCTATTCTGACGCCGCTAATGCCTCACAGAATGAGCAGCCCATAGGAATCAGGGTGGCATCAATTGGGTTTTGTACAATACTTGTGATTGCACTGGGACTGTCTTCCCGTCTAGTTGTTATTCTTGCTGCTCTCATTGTTTTATCGATAATATTTATCGACTCAGCTGGTGGTCCAGACAACAAAGAAGCCTTGAGCAATGAAGCCTTGAGCAATGAAGCCCTGAGCAATGAAGGAACAAGAAACAATAACAACATGAATGATGAGCAACCAAGAAACTACAGTAAAATTTAGTGGCTTTCCATGTCACGGCGTGTAGCACTACTCAATGGTGTCATGGTTCAGTGCTTCTCAATGGCAATAAACCACCACACTTTTCCATAAGCTAGCAATGCCTTAGGCGTAAAGGTCATGAACCCTAATTAGCGACTCAATGGCGACTTTGAGCTAACAAGTCAATGAGTGAAACTGTATCCAGGAAAATGGATTCTTCTAAAAAGGAGTTTTTGGCGCACGCAATGATTGGTTGAAATCAGGATGTACGTTGATTGGTTAACAGCTTGCCTATAATAGTTATAATAGTTTATAATTTATATAATACAAGCCTTTTGGGCTTGGTCTGCGACGCAAGTCTCATTGCAGTATCTGCTCGATTTGTGAAGTCATGTTTGAGAGTTCCATCAGGAGTCGTGCTCCCTTGTATTGAGGAGACAACTCCAGGTCCAGGAAGCAGTCCCAATGTATTGTAGCCCAAGTTCCAACACCCGCCGGTTGGGGCAGGGCGGGTCGAGTACCCACCCCACCCAGGGTGGGGGGCCAAGGACATGAGGCTATGGCCCCGCTCCGGCAGCGACACCTGGGGACCCGCTGCCAGAGTCCCGGGACCACCTGGGGCCGAGATGCAGAACGTCAGCATTGTATCATATATATCGGCCGTCCGACCTTTTGACACCGTTTCCTACCGGAAGTACGACACGCCCGTTTCCAACCGGAAGTGGGCGACGCCCGTGACGGAAGGACGGATGGACGGAAGTACGGACGGAAGTACGGACGGAAGTACGGACACCCCTTCGTCTTTTGCAATATGATAACAATTATAATAATCAACTATTGTTGTAAATAACTTTTAATTTTTTAACACTTTTTTAATTTGCATTTAGGATGAGCCCGCAACCAATCACATTCCAAGACCTTTTAAACTAATCACCACGTGCAAAAAGCTTTTTATATAGAAAAATCCAAGAACAATTGTTGTTTCAACAACAAAAAAACTATAAGTTTTAAATGCTTCTCTTATGTTTGTTTCATCTAATATTACATACTCTGTAATGGAAATGCACAGGTTGCCATTCATCCGCAGCCGGCACTGCATATATTTTATTCAACTATTTAACCAACTATTATGACTCATCCGCTTGAGCACTCAGTGCAGTGCACTGTAGTTGGCTTCGAGCCAACAGACGAGACATTCCCGCTCTTTAGTTATCTCTAGCATTGACATGTGGTACATGCAGTGTTGTTTACTTTTTTACTAGCCAATCAAATATTTATATACTCATGTGATTTTGATGCTGATATTTAAGGACTTGCATGCAGCCCAGCCAGGCAGTATTGTTTAGGTAGCAGTAGCGCTGAGATATTGTAAGCGACTGTATAGTACTCGCGCGTGCTTTGCGTTGGCAAGACAAGCTGAGGAGAGATTCATATTACTACAGAGGAGATGCCACAAGCCAGGAAGACGCTTGGACTCTCGTAGGAATCCATACCAGCTTAGGACCACACCAGAAGACACTCACTTACCCGTACAGGAAACAGTATCTAAGAGACATTATTACTTGTTACTACTTTTGCAATCATCTTTATAGCAATTTTGTGCGTTCTAAGGAAGTGAGGAATAAAGTTTATGTTCACACTTTTAACTACTTGAGATCAGTTTGGCCGGTTGCCAACTATCGTTGTGACTGCAGTTAAGCAGCATTCTATCTCGTCTCGTACAGAGAGATTATAAACCTTGCACTCTGTAGCCACGCTACCACAAGAGCACAGAGTAGGCACAAATCAATAAGTTCTTGCAGTACCTGTGGCAGTCTTCTTGCACCTAACGCAGAAAACCGTTACAATATGCCTATATGATAGCCAGAAACAAGCTGCACAAAAGCTGATTGGCATGGACAACAAAAGCTAAAGCCTACCAAAGACCACAATTTATATTATCATCTTGGAATGTCATATATTACATACAGCAATTATCAAATATTTTTTGTCTGTGTTGTGTATAGGTGGAGAGTGATTGCATCTAATTATTTAAATTTATAGAGTAATTTAATTCACTTGCCATTCTTCAATACCACTTATGATTGCAAATTCAAAAGTCAACATAAAAGTTTATTTAAAAGCTTTGTATAACTAGCATATTCCTTATACTTAAATTGCCGCAACCAAATACTATTGAGTTCTTTGAAATTACCAAGTAGGCCATAAAATTTTATTTTATTGCTTTTGACTATTGTGGTCACCGTTTTATTATCAATGTTATGTAATATTATATAATTCATCAATAAAACATACTCTATAATATGGAGTAGCATTTCAAAACGCATCATGAAAAATCAAAATTTAATGATTTCTGCCAAAATCCAAAATAAACAGAATCCATTAAAAGCTAATCAATGCTAAACATTTGATAAGCATAATGGTGAAATCAAAAGCAATTGAATTACACTCAAAGTGGAAAATCAATGATGAACTAAAGTACCAACTAAATCATTCACTGTATTAATCATCATGGATTTTCCCAAAAACTTCTATGATGCATCACTTGGTTGGAGTGTCAGTGTTTTTCAGCCAACTTTGGTTGCTGTGACATAAAGATGGCTAGAGAGGCAGCACGAAATATTCTTGCAAAGTCCTATACAACGCAGCACCTCCATTCCCCTGCACTGGCATCCTCTCCTTTCCACTCTTTCCAAGTTCATTTTATTATTTGCCAATAACAGAGGTTGTTTCTTACTGATAGCAAGTTTATATTATATTAATGAGCTGCCTAGTAGTATGGTGGCCAGACCTCACAAAGTATATTATTTCTTCTTCTACTAAAAAAACAACTTCCCAGTCAACCAATCAATTATCATGGTCAATATACCACCACCAAGTGAGTCAGCCTTTCTCTCCTCCTCTTTCTTGGTCACTAACCTGCCAAGGTGCAGCTCCACCAAACAACCAGCAATGTAGATAACAATCTTACTTTATTACCCGCATATCGTTAGGCTCATAGGTCAAATGCAAGAATGCAAACTACAACCCAACAGCTATGCAAGAAAATTGATGAAAATGATTGGCTTGAAAACTCGCTCAATGGAAACCAGCAAATTTATACAAAACAAGCAATGTAGAGCGGTTTGCTTGATTGTTTTGATTCACAAGATCAAATATTTTGACAAAAATACATCTGCTTACAGCAATCCAATCAGGACGTAGCTGTTTGTTCTCTTATGGTTTGAAAGTGCTGGAGTGATTGCCTTGGCCCTCTTTATATATTTCACAAGTTCATCTGTGGTTAGCTTGGAAAACCATTCCCCTTTGCTCAATTTTTTGGCTAGAATTAGACTAATAATTGCATTCAATTTCTAACGAGTTCAGCGAGCTATGTTAATGCCTTGAGGGCCAGTGTTGTGTTTTAACAAGGAAAGGAGAAGGCAACTCCCACTTTAGTGCGTCGTTATTTTGCTTTTCTCATACTGTAGTCTGTAAAAACGAAATACTCTTGCCCGTTTTAGTAAAAAGTGGTGGACTTATTTTACAAGAATTTAGAGAGACGACAGGTAAAGCCAAGGGTGTAAAAGAGTGGGCAACTCCAAGAATACTGCGCTGTTCAACGGTGCGAGCTTGATGATGCTGGCTGTAGACTGGAGCATTTCTGGCAGTAATCACAGTTTTTCAGTAGGGATCGGGAAGTGTGTTAGTCAGTTTTAATTAATCATGCAAATCCGCAATTGTAGTAAGAGGACAACTCCCATTTTAAACAAATACTTCAAGTTGTTTTTTACCTGACATATAAGGCTTCACAATCTTTAATCATTTCTCAATTTTACGCAAATGTTATCAGTTTGCTTTTGGTAGCAACGGTTGAGAGACTAACTATACTTTGTATAAGTTTTATCAGTTTGCTTTTGGTAGCAACGGTTGAGAGACTAACTATACTTTGTATAAGTTTTATCAGTTTACTTTTGGTAGCAACGGTTGAGAGACTAACTATACTTTGTATAAGTTTTATCAGTTTACTTTTGGTAGCAACGGTTGAGAGATTAACTATAATTTCGATACATATTTATGTATAGAATAGTTGGTGCTCTTTTGCTGTGGAGCTGTTTCAAGCAGCATTAGCATTTAAAAAAAATGCAATAAAGTGAAAGAATAGTTGTGAAAAATATATTTTTTTAATGATAAGTTGAAAGAAATAAAAAGTGCTTTTGGCCGATCCAACTTTTCTGCAAACTAAAGCACCAGAGCTAAACATATTTTTTGTTTGTCTACTTGTATTGGGCTTGTATCTGTACATTGGCAAAATGCCAAACTAAGCTATTACTGCTCTTCTAGTGCCATAAAGCACAGGGTAGATCAGAAGTCTTATCTTACTGTAACTATAGTATTTGTACGAAGCAAAGGAGGTTGTACAAACAACCAAACTTATAAAGGTTTGATTATTAATGATATCAAAGAATTTGATTATGATAGAAATTAGAAAATGGAAATGGAAGTTGAAAAATATTCAAAGCATCAAACTTAGCTGAAACTAGTTGGAACTTAAATAGAGACGAATTATATTAGCTGGGATATAACTCTGGCGGCAATGTACTTCGTCTTTGGTATAATTTACCAGAAAGTCATGTGATTTTGTAAAAGAGAGAAAGCGGTAGGAGCACCAAAGGGGTTGTGAACAAAACCAAGAAATGACGGGTTCAAAGTATCTTTAGTCCTTACCTTTGAGCAAATAAAGAAATTGAATTTTCAGCATCAACATAATCTATCGTAGCGATAATCAAAGAACGAAAAACATCAAAGAGGTACCTTCCAGCCTTATGGTTTTTTAATGCTTTTACTACATGAAGAAGTGTTACAACATCTCCGATATGAGTAAAGCTGGACATATGTATTTTAATGGATTGGGAGATTGAAAAGCAGTAACAGATTAGACGTATTAAAGTGGATTTCTTTGGTACGTATAGCAAACACAGAGGTCCCTCTGACTACTGTAGAGTATCACTAAAGCCTTACAACCACTCTGACACTAGTAGAAACTCCCTAGTAGGCAGAAAGTAACCCTGTCTGCCTTGCAGTCAACTCTGTTGACCTTGCAGTCAACCTATACTGGCCCTGCAGCCAACCTATACTGGCCCTGCAGTCAACCTATACTGGCCCTGCAGTCAACCTATACTGGCCCTGCAGTCAACCTATACTGGCCCTGTAGTCAACCTATACTGGCCCTGCAGTCAACCTGTACTGGCCCTGCAGTCAACCTATACCGGCCCTGCAGACAACCTATACTGGCCCTGCAGTCAACCTATACTGGCCCTGCAGACAACCTATACTGGCCCTGCAGTCAACCTATACTGGCCCTGCAGTCAACCTATACTCCCCCTTTCACTTCTGGGTACCAGTTCTTTTTAATATACTTAATCATATCTCATTGGGAAATGTTTTTGTGTATATTTGTATTGGTTAGCTATCATGCCTCCTATGCATGATGGAAATGTTTTGAGCACTTCCTGTTACTTACTGTAACTCTGCCTATAAAAGGAGTTTTTTCTTACTTTATTGCATTACCTGACATTGCATTACCTGACAGCCTTGTATTTGATTGCCGCCTTTGTATTCTGCTATGAATAAAGGTTATTATAAATCACTCGAAAGCATCGAGTATCTATGTTTGAGCTGAAGGCTCACCACAGTTGGTAAAAAGGTTTACTCTCGTCCCAAGCAGTTGTTTGTGCCATCCCGGCACAGGGTCACCTCTGGGGAGAGGTTGGCTGTTCTTTGTCAGGCCTAGGAAGGCTGACCGTTTAGTTGTGCCGGCAGACGAGCAACCTGTGGGATGACGTAAAAATCCGCTACAGTAGAACACTCGATCTGGGTTAAAAGTATTACTTGAATGCATCTCCTGGTGTTGTCAGCTGGTCGTATATATCTTCACTTTCACTGCCTATTATGTACTGGAATGTATCTATCCGTAAAGCATCGGGTTGGTCAACTAGTTCGCTCACTTCTTAAAAATGCTGAAACCGACATAGCTTCTCCGGCCATTTGCAAAATCTCGTGGCTTTGGGGTGTCCACTTTTATTCACATCGGAGGAGGTGCTGCCTCATCTCCCAATATGGTTTGTTCGTTGATTCGAGACGCACCAATACTAAATGATTATGGGTAATAATATTACAGTAGAATACTTATCTCTCGCTGTGTGGGCACTTTGATAGCCAGCTAGCTAGCAACTGCGGGTGCACCCTGACTCTAGAGCGTTGGGTTCTCCTTCAGCAGCCTCTAACCTGACACCATGTTGTGTTTGGTACTGAGATAATTTATATTTAATTTTGAGTATTCATTTTGAACACCTAATCGTTACAAGTATGGCCGCTGAAGAGGCCAAAAAACTGGATGTTGCCTTCTAAACCGAAAGCTCGTCAGTTAGAACTAAAATATGCAACATTATGTATTTATTCAACCAGTCATAGTTGAATACTTAAGAGTGTGGCACCATATGTCCTTCTAGGCATCGCTGTTTGATGGTGTAGCTCAAAGCACCACTGCTGATTGTTACTAGACCATAAACACTGTTGTTGATGATCATTGGCAACTTTTTAAACAATTCCAGAAAGTTCCATGATTCAATAGCAATCACCAAACCAAATCCAACAGAGCCGTTTGAATATGTTCTGATGAGAAAATAACAGTGTTTTGCTAGTGAACCCTACCAGAAAAAAAGGGTAGCATAATTCAAGCTTTTCTTACTGTTTAAAAATATAAAAAGAAAGAATACGAAGAACTTGCATGTGCATAATTCTGGCAGTTTTAGCAAATAGACACAAGTAATTTGACAAATTTACGCTAGTAAAGTGAAACCGTGAAACATTTTTGAGTGAGACTAGATAATAACACCTTCCAAAAAATGGGTTGAATCCATAATACACTGTGAAAAACGCCTGAAACATTTAGCAGAATCTCTCAAATAGTAATCGTAAAAAATTCTGCAAAGTGATAGATGCAACAATGGATTTTTCAATAAAATATTATTTTTGTTGTCATTAACCATAAGATAACATCGCATTACATGCCATTCATTTCTTGCAGTTGGATAATCAATTGCCTATTTTAAATTAATGTTTGTACAAACAAACCCTGAGATTTCAGTTAATCATGTGGTGTACCTACATTTTATTGAATCAGCGAAACAGTTGCCCTTGAGCGGCAGCTATGTCTAACCGAGGCAGGCATCCACCATTTATACGACAGCAGCAACGTATGGCTAGACGGGGCAGGCACCTACCATTCCCACAGCAGCAACGTATGTCTAGACGGGGGATGCACCCACGACCATCTGTGCAGCAACGAAGTGTATGGAGTTCCAGGAGCACCATTGAAAGCTCAAACGTCAGCAATAATGGCAGCAGTTCTGCTTCACAGTATCACCCAACAGATTGGAGTTCCAGGAGCAGCTTTGGAAGCTTAATCGCCAGTGATAGTGGCAGCAGCTCTGCTTCACAGTATCACCCAACAGATTGGAGTTCCAGGAGCACCATTGAAAGCTCAAACGTCAGCAATAATGGCAGCAGTTCTGCTTCACAGTATCACCCAACAGATTGGAGTTCCAGGAGCAGCTTTGGAAGCTTAATCGCCAGTGATAGTGGCAGCAGCTCTGCTTCACAGTATCACCCAACAGATTGGAGTTCCAGGAGCACCATTGAAAGCTCAAACGTCAGCAATAATGGCAGCAGTTCTGCTTCACAGCATCACCCAACAGATTGGAGTTCTAGGAGCAGCTTTGAAAGCTTAATCGCCAGTGATAGTGGCGGAAGTTCTGCTTCACAGTATCACCCAACAGATTGGAGTTCCAGGAGCACCATTGAAAGCCTAAACGCCAGTGATAGTGGCAGCAGTTCTGCTTTGCAGCAGCAACAACTTATTCGGCCTCTTGCAAACAGTGATCCAAGTTTGCACATGTCTAATCGCTTTCTGAGAAGTTCACAGAATAGCATTGGTGGTAACTCCAGTGATAGACGAACAAATACCATTTGGGTGCCAAGTTCTGATGCTGATAGTATCTCACAGAATGAGCAGCGCATAGTAAACAGGGTGGCATCAATTGGGTTTTGTACAATACTTACAGTTGCACTTGGATTGGTTTCACCTGTACTTGTTATTCTTGCTGCCCTCATTATTTTATCAGTAACATTTATCAGCTCAGCTGGTGGTCCAGAAAACAATGGAGCCCTGAGCAATGAACTAACAAGGAACGATAATAACACCGATGATGAGCGACGAAGAAACTACAGTAACATTGCCACTACACTCGCGTTACCAATTAGTTATAACGGTACTTTCACTCCACAGCCAAGTTTCTTTAACGGTTCTTTCAATGATTCACTGGCTGGTTCAACAAACACTGCATTGATTGCCTACGGAGGTTAGCATTTTTTATAAAAAAAGTTTTTGTTGAAAAATTGTATTTCACATGATGATGAATAATTGATTTCAAATGAAGTTTCTTAATTTTTAAGAATATTGAGTCAAATTTTAAAATTTCTCCTAGCACACAAGGAGTTGACTCAAACAACACTTCCTAGATTGGTATCATGAAACTTAATCTACATTATAAATCAGACCAAATTTTTTGCTGATCGACAACATTTAAACTGAATGATTCAGTGATACCTCAAAACCTAAGAGAAGACAGGTTCAACCATAACAACAGCAATCCTATAGATTCTTGTTAGTTGTTCACCTTGTGAGCTTGTGTATGCTTGACAATAATAGTTGCTGTTATTTTCTAGGAAATTAAGAACTCACCAATCAGCCGAAGCACTCTTCTATTGCAAAGAATCCTCCACAAAACAATTCTTACCAACTACAAGACTATTTTCACACAGATCTCAACAAGCATCAGATCAGAAGTCGATGACCGACATCAAATGAGATTTGTATCAGTAATATGCCTACCTATATGATAGCCAGAAACAAGCTACGCAAAAGCTCATTGGTATGGACAACAAAAGCTAGGACCTACCAGATACTACAATTTATATTATCATCTTGAAATGTCATACATTTCATATATTATATACAGCAATTATCAAATATTTTTTGGCTGTGTTGTGTATAGGTGGAGAGTGATTGCATCTAATTATTTAAATTTATAGAGTAATTTAATTCACTTGCCACTCTTCAATACCACTAATGATTGCAAATTTAAAAATCAGCATAAAAAAGTTTATTTAAAAGCTTTGTATAATTAGCATATTCCTTATATTGGAATTGCTGCAACCAAATACTATTGAGTTCTCTGAAATTACCAAGTAAGCAATAGAAGATTGTTTTATTGCTTTCGACTATTGTGGTCACAGTTTCATTATCAATATGATGTAATATTATGTAATTCAACAAGAAAACATACTCTATAATATGGAATGAAGAATAAAGATTTAGTGATTCCAGCCAAAATCCAAAATAAACGGAATCCATTAAAAGCTAATCAATGCTAAATTATTCACTGTATTACTCATCACGGATTTTCCCAAAAACTTTTATGATGAATCACTTGGTTGGAGGGTCAGTGTTTTTCAGCCAACTTTGGTTGCTGTGACGTAGAGATGGCTAGAGAGGCAGCACAAAATATTATTGCAAAGTTCTATTTTCGTCTCCATTTCCCTGCACTGGCCTCCTCTCCTTTCCACTCTTTCCAAGTCCATTTTATTATTGGCCAATAGCATTGGTTGTTTCTGATTAATAGCAAGTTTATATTGTCCATATAAGGCTAATGAGCTGCCTAGTAGTATGGTGGTCAGACTTCACCGAGTCTATTATTTCTTCTTCTACTAAAAAACAACTTCCCAGTCAACCAATCAATTCTCATGTTCAATATACCACTACCAGGTGAGTCAACCTTTCTCTCCTCCTCATTCTAGGTCACTAATCTGCCAAAGGGCAGCTCCGCCACCCAACCAGCAATGTAGATAACAATCTTACTTTATTACCCTGCATACCGTAAGGCTCATAGGCCAACTGCAAGAATGCAAACTACACTCCAACAGCTACGTAAAAAAAATAATGAAAATGATCAGCTTGAAAAATCATGCAATAGAAATCAGCAAATTGATAAAAAAAATACAAGCAACGTAGAGCTGTTTGCTTCAATTCACAAGAATAATTCCTTTGACAACAATCCAATCAGGACATGACTGATTTTTCTCTTATGGTTTGAAAGTGCTGGAGTGGTTGCCTTGGCCCTCTTTATATATTTCGCAAGTTCATCTGTGGTTAGCTTGGAAAAAACTTCCTCTTTGCTCAATTTTTCGCCTAGAATTTGACTAATAATTGCATTAAATTTCTAACGGGTTCAGGGAGCTATGTTAATGCCTCGAGGGCCAGTGGTGTTATGACAAGGAAAGGAGAAGGCAACTCCCACTTTAGTGCGTCGTTTTCTTGCTTTTCTCATACTGTAGTCTGTAAAAACGAAATACTCTTGCCCGTTTTAGTAAAAGGCTTCCTTTACAAGAAATTAGAAAGACGACAGGTAAAGAAAGGGTGTATAAGAGTGGGCAACTCCAAGAGTGCTGCTCTGTTCAACGGTGCGAGCTTGATGATGCTGGCTGTAGACTGTGGCATTTCTTGCAGTAATCACAGTTATTCAGTAGAGAGAAAATAAAAGAGAGAAACCAGGGGAAATGTATCAGTCAATTTTAATGAATCATGAAAATGCGCAATTGTAGTAAGAGGACAACTCCCAGTTTGAACAAATACTCGAAGTTTCAAATAGAAAACAGAGGCAAAAGGTGTTGAGTAAATCTATTTCTTCTACTGGACACATAAGGCTCCACAATCTTTCATCATTTCTTAATTTTACGTAAATGTTATCAGTTTGCTTGTGGTAGCAACGGTTGAGAGACTAACTATAACTTTATATAAATTTTATCAGTTTGCTTGTGGTAGCAACGGTTGAGAGACTAACTATAACGTTAATACATATTTATGTATAAAATAGTTGGTGCTCTTTTGCTGCGTAGAGTTTCAAGCAGCATTAGCAATAAGAAAAAATAACATAATAAAGTAAAAGAAAAGTGGTAGAAAATAATTTTTTTTTTAATGACAACTTTAAAAAAATAAAGACCACTCTTGGCCACTCCAAATTTTTAGCAAACTAAAGCAACAGAGCTGAACATATTTTTTGTTTGTCTACTTGTATTGGGCTTGTATCTATACATTGGCAAAATGCCAAACTAAGCTATTACTGATCATCTAACGCCATAAAGCACATGGTAGATTAAAAGCCTAATCTTACTGCCCTCATACTGTAACTATAGTATTTGTACGAAGCAAAGGAGGTTGTACAAACAACCAAACTCATAAAGTTTTGAATATTAATGATATCAAGAGTTTGATTATAATAGAAATTTGAAAATATAAATGAAAGTTGAAAAATATGCAATGCAACAATCTGAGCTGATACTAGTCAGAAATTTAATAGAGACGAATTGTGTTGTCTGGGAAATAGCTCTAGCGCCAATGTACTTGGCCTTTGGTATATTTAACCAGAAAGTCGTGTGATTTTGTAAAAGAGAGCTACGCACACCCAGAGTAAAAGGAATTGTGAACAGAAAACAAAAAATGACGGGTTCAAAGTATTTTTAGTCTTTACCTTTGAGCAAATAAAAAATATTGAACTTTCAACCTCAACATTATCTATCGTAGCGATAATCAGAGAACAAAAAAACATTAAAGACGTACCTTCCTCTCTTTTGGTTTTTTAATGTTTTTCCTACATGAAGAAGTGTTACAACATCTCTGATACAGTAAAGCTGGACATATGTATTTTAATGGATTGGGAGATTGAAAAGCAGTAACGGATTAGACATATTAAAGTGGATTTTGTTGGTACATAGCAAACACAGAGGTCCCTCTGACTACTGTAGAGTATCAGCCAAGCCTTACAACAACTCTGACACTAGTAGAAACACTTTAGTAGAAAGAAAGTAACTCTGTCTACCCTGCAGTCAACTCTGTTCACCTTGTAGTCAACCTATACCAGCCCTACAGTCAACCTATATTGGCCTTGCAGTTAACTCTACCGGCCCCGCAATCAACCTATACTGGCCCTGCAGTCAACCTATACTGACCCTGCAGTCAACCTATACTGGCCCTGCAGTCAACCTATACTGGCCCTGCAGTCAACCTATACTGGCCCTGCAGTTAACCTATACTGGCCCTGCAGTCAACCTATACTGGCCCTGCAGTCAACCTATACTGGCCCTGCAGTCAACCTATACTGGCCCTGCAGTCAACCTATACTGGCCCTGCAGTCAACCTATACTGGCCTTGCAGTTAACTCTACCGGCCCCGCAATCAACCTATACTGGCCCTGCAGTCAACCTATACTGACCCTGCAGTCAACCTATACTGGCCCTGCAGTCAACCTATACTGGCCCTGCAGTCAACCTATACTGGCCCTGCAGTTAACCTATACTGGCCCTGCAGTCAACCTATACTGGCCCTGCAGTCAACCTATACTGGCCCTGCAGTCAACCTATACTGGCCCTGCAGTCAACCTATACTGGCCCTGCAGTCAACCTATACTGGCCCTGCAGTCAACCTATACTGACCCTGCAGTCAACCTATACTGGCCCTGTAGTCAACCTATACCGGCCCTGCAGTCAACCTATACTGGCCCTGTAGTCAACCTATACCAGCCCTACAGTCAACCTATACTGGCCTTGCAGTTAACTCTACCGGCCCCGCAATCAACCTATACTGGCCCTGCAGTCAACCTATACTGACCCTGCAGTCAACCTATACTGGCCCTGCAGTCAACCTATACTGGCCCTGCAGTCAACTTATACTGGCCCTGTAGTCAACCTATACTGGCCCTGCAGTCAACCTATACTGGCCCTGCAGTCAACCTATACTGACCTTGCAGTCAACTTATACTGGCCCTGTAATCAACCTGTACTGGCCCTGCAGTCAACCTATACTGGCCCTGTAGTCAACCTATACCAACCCTACAGTCGACCCTACTGGCCCTGCAGCCAACCTATACTGGCCCTGCAGTCAACTCTACCGGCCCCGCAGTTAACCTATACCAGCTCAACAACAAGATGGCTACCCTAGCCTCAGGACCCAATGTAGCTTTAGAAAGATAGCTACATACAGATTTTCAGAAACTTGAATCACAAGCTAACAAAGCCCTAAAACCTGGTACAGGAAGCAGACGATGCAATACCCTACATGACTGGCATATTTTCTCATAAACTCCGCCTCCTACATCTGAGCGCTTAATCTTTTTAATTTTTATTTACTGTATTTGATTGCTTGCTATATTTACTTTCAATGTTCATTTGTACATTTATGTCCTAATTGCGCGTTATTCGTTATATAAGTTGATAAGACATTAGTTCCTGGGCCTCTGCCTATAGCAGGCCGAGCTTTTACTGTCGTATCTTTGTACTATATCAGGATTCTATTTGGGCGTTTGTCTAGTTAGCGGGATATAGTAATACTCATTGTTTTACACGAGTGTTGTAAAATAATAAACGTATAATACTCTGAAGCATTGAGTGAGTGATGAGTATGAGCCTTGGGCTCACAATAGTTGTGGATTTGAGCGAGACTCTCCCAGAGTATTGTTGGCTGAACAACCTCTGGAGGAAAGGTTGAGGTTGGTAAGAAGGGTCAAATTTCACTACTGAATTACTGTGCCAACAACAAGGTCCCCCCCCAAAAACCCACTACAATATTTTTATATTGTAATTCAATACAAGACTCTTACTAAACTTCATAAACTGATTCCGCTTGTTTGCTCTGATTTCAAAACAGTTTTAATACCAAACTACAAGTTTCTACTATACGATGACGGTTTTAGCAGACATTTCCCTGGCATTTCCAGTTGAACCTAACATATTTAATCTTTCCACCTTTGCACAAACAGTGAAGTATACAATGCCTAGTCAACCTGATTCACTCACACATCAGCAATGTCTAGTAGTAGGAGGCAATTTGCAACTACTCAGCAACCGAACAATCAGAGCTCCATTGGCAGTGAAATATTTTCTACTGTTAGCAACACAAACTACGATATCATCCATAGCGCTAGTTTTGCATCGGTACAACAACCAGATGATCGAAGTACTGTTGATAGCATTAAAAGCTTTCACACACACGGTTTGTATAGTATATACAGAATTACCCTGATTGTAGCATAAAGTGTATTCTAAAGACAATCAGTCATCAGAGAAGTATCCTAGTGCCTCTTGCTATCTGATATAAGTTTCTAACTCAGGCCTACCTTATTAACTAAACAAATGGTGTACGCAATGTTCAGCTGCATTTACTGTGTTTGCTATGTAAAGTTATTACATGATAATAGTATCAGAGGTCGATGCATGCAATCTATTCTTTGATTACCTCAGCCAATCTGTTTGACTGTTACATACTTGATTGTTATTCAAATAAATAGCAGTTAAATAACATTATTTTAGAAATGTACACAATGTGTAATTGCTTATTTTTCCCATTCATTGAGTCCAATTTTCACACAATATGAATGGGCAATTTTAATGCCTTTTGATTGGCTGAGCTGTGGATATTTCCATGTAATAAGTTAAAAAGATAGGAGAGGCTTAGGTTTCACTCATTTCATGAGATATTAACACCGTCTAATCTACTGTTTCTCTTAGCCAAGCATTACCAGGTTTCATAAAAATATAGTACTGGAGATTGATCCAACAAAATTGAAGTGGCTAAAATGTCTACATGGAGAAGGCTACAAGATTCAGCCATCGGTAGTGTGCGCTCAGCTATCAGCCGTATAGAGAACAGGCTTACTCATACAACCAGGTCTTCATGGCAACCAAATGATCTGGTTCCCAGAGGTATCGTAAAATCAGTAGTTCATCGTATAGAGAGTAGTTTTTCTAGTAGTCCTAGGATTACCAGATTTTCTGCACGACTTGATGATCAGAGTTCTTCTGATAGTCAAAGAAGTCCGACTACAAGCCATACGCTGACCAACCGCAGTGGTAATAATAAAAATGCTCCAGTCAATCAAGTGGATGATCGAAGTCTCAATGATAGTCAAAGAAGTCCGACTACAAGCCATACGCTGACCAACCGCAGTGGTAATAATAGAAATGCTGTAGTCTATCAAGCGGATGATCGAAGTCCCAACGATAGTCAAAGAAGTTCGACTACAAGCTATACGGTGAGCAACCGCAGTGGTAATAACAGATATGCTGTAGTCTATGAAGCGGATGATCGAAGTCCCAACGATAGTCAAAGAAGTTCGACTACAAGCTATACGGTGAGCAACCGCAGTGGTAATAATAGATATGCTGTAGCCTATCAAGCAGATGATCGAAGTCCCAACGATAGTCAAAGAAGTTCGACTACAAGCTATACGGTGAGCAACCGCAGTGGTAATAATAGATATGCTGTAGTCTATGAAGCGGATGATCGAAGTCCCAACGATAGTCAAAGAAGTTCGACTACAAGCTATACGGTGAGCAACCGCAGTGGTAATAATAGAAATGCTGTAGTCTATCAAGCGGATGATCGAAGTCCCAACGATAGTCAAAGAAGTTCGACTACAAGCTATACGGTGAGCAACCGCAGTGGTAATAATAGATATGCTGTAGTCTATCAAGCAGATGATCGAAGTCCCAACGATAGTCAAAGAAGTTCGACTACAAGCTATACGGTGAGCAACCGCAGTGGTAATAATAGATATGCTGTAGTCTATGAAGCGGATGATCGAAGTCCCAACGATAGTCAAAGAAGTTCGACTACAAGCTATACGGTGAGCAACCGCAGTGGTAATAATAGATATGCTGTAGTCTATCAAGCGGATGATCGAAGTCCCAACGATAGTCAAAGAAGTTCGACTACAAGCTATACGGTGAGCAACCGCAGTGGTAATAATAGATATGCTGTAGTCTATGAAGCGGATGATCGAAGTCCCAACGATAGTCAAAGAAGTTCGACTACAAGCTATACGGTGCGCAACCGCTATCGTAATCCTAGAATTACATTTCTGCAGCACCCAAATGATCGAAGTAGCGTTGAAAGTGCAAGCAGCTTACTTCTCAGAAATTTAGAGAGCTAATGTAAATAGAAGCCCCCCTTCCTTTGGTCAAACATTAGTAGAAACTTTCGCAACTTTTACCTGGGCTGTCTACTCACGAGGTCGCAACTCCTAAGAAGCAGACAAATATCCAACACCCAAACCGGTATGCCCAGGACAGATGCACTAAACGAGCTGAATAAAGAGTATCCCTCACCAGCCAACATGTCGGAGAAATACAAGGGCTGTTCCACTGCACCTCTTTATGAGGTAGCCAAGGAGACTCTAGTCTTTCAACTATACCTTGTCTCTATATTTAGAAGGGAAAAAACTCATTATTTTGTTCAGTTTTTAGTTAGACGTGCCAATGAATACATCTTTTCTATACCCTGGTACTGCATACATATTAAACTTATGTATGTATATAGGTTACCATTGTCGATTGGTTTGGCCAATTGCCATGGTCACATCTGGTAGTTGGATGATAAGTTTAGTCTAGATCAAGGCGAGGTCAAGCCTTTGTAGTTCTACTAACTGATACATATATTTAAAACTCTCCAATCAGAATCATTTACTAGGGCAGTAGTCTAAACCTTTCCATTAGTTGAATTTAATATTTCTGGGGCCCCAGCTTCTTCCAGTCAATTGCATCATCTCTTACATAACTCTACATTCTTTGGTACTTGGTTAGAAGTTGTATTCCACTTCTGCTAATTACAGAATATCTTCGGAACTGGAGGGAGAGTTTAATTTCTAGTTACATTTGGGATCAATCTAGCCTGAGTGCAACCTGATTGAAAAGTTTAATTAAACTAGCCCAACTTAAGAAAGCAGATTGGAGTCTATGTTTTTTCTTTAGTTACTAGCCCACTACTCTATCTCAGTACATGTAAGTTGACCTTGCAAAGGTGTTATTTCTATTACTACACTTCAGTAATGGAGGTGTCAACTACAGGTAGCAGAGACTTTTCAAATGCATAGCGCTTCATCGGAGGGGGGGGGTTAACCTGGCGTATACTAGAGAACTAGAAAAACTAAACTTCAATTACTTTCTTTTGTATAATAACGTGAAAAGATAAAATGTATAAACAATAAGCATAATATAAACATTCGTAATGCTTATAATGATAGTGATAGTCATAATTATTGCGTTAGTAAAGTTAATCTTGATAATCGTAATAATAACAGCACAGTGTGGCACAGCACAAAGTGTATGTAATAGTATGAATCAATATCACGGTTTGGGCGGGCTAATTGGTCATGGAATTTTCTGGAATTGTTTAAAAATTCCAGATAGTCATCAGTAGCACCTTTATTGTCTAGTAACAATCAGATATTAAGGCTTTAATTACATGGTCAATCAGCAAGGAGTAAGGGATTACATACTTGTTAGTAGGAAGTGGTGACTAGTTGAATAGATCCTAGGATTGCGCACAACACAACCAGCTAGCAATTACAAATAATAATAGGAGACGGAGTATTCCATGTACTTCCTGAATGGCATACAAAGCACACTAATAACCTCTGTATTGTTAAAATTTCATTTATTAACACTTAATGGGAAATTGTTTAATGACTAAACATGGTACACAAGCCACATGTATTAGTTGGTTGCAGCAATGACAAAGCATAGACATTAAAAGTATATAGTATTATCATATAGCATGAAACTAAAAACAGTTGACGTTGAAACTACTCACACGGTGGTTTGTCTTGTTTGGTAACCAAAACAGTAGCAACTATTGTTTAAAATACCTTTTGAATTCAACAGTTGAAGTCATGAATGCTGGGCACAGTCACCAGTTGATTAGTGAAGTAGCAACAAGGTTTCCTATCACAAGCCATTCAGCGACAATGCATCAACCAAGTGACTGGAGCTCTTCAAGCACTATGAGTAATTCTTTGTTCAGCAATGGAAGCAGCATGTCTACATCTCTACAGTATCCAAATGACTGGAGCTCTTCAAGCACTATGAGTAATTCTTTGTTCAGCAATGGAAGCAGCATGTCTACATCTCTACAGTATTCAAATGACTGGAGCTCTTCAAGCACTATGAGTAATTCTTTGTTCAGCAATGGAAGCCCCATGTCTACATCTCTCCATGATCCAAATACAATGGGAGACTCAAACGCAAGCAGTATTGACCTTGAACTAAATCAGCAGGACCTAAATGGTATTCAGTTTTCGAACAATGATGATAGAAACAGTTCTGTACCCTTATTCAGTCGATTGAAATCGCATTTTAGGAGCTGTATCTTTCTGGGAAGTTCACAGAAGACAAGCAATACACCGACACTTATTGACAGTATGAAGACTTTCATACATTCTGATGCTGAGGGTGCCTCTCAATCTGATTTCCAAAATGAGCAGTTATTGAGAGGAAGAAAGCTGGCAATATTTGGCTTTTGCGCCATACTTGTGATTTCTCTTGCATTGTTTGTTGCACCTAAAAATTAGTCAATCTTTAGTATTTGTGTGAACACATCATTTTGATATCTTGATGATGTGACTTGGTAAGTCAACCCCTCTTAGTATACTGATGAAACTGTAACGGCCTTCTGTCAATTGTGCTTTTGGTTTGAAAGTTGGTGCTATTGACCATTGTACTGTTCTTTGACCATCCTTATTACTAATACTGTGGTAGATTTATACAGACAGAACTCCGTGGAATATTACCCACATATGTTTACTCATGAAGAGTTAGTTTCTGAGGCTAAGAGACCCCTCTATGCATCATAACCACTGCCGACAAACAACTGGTAGTTCTCTTTTTGCAGCAATCAGCTGTGCTCTGGACAGAATGACAGTGGTATTGACTGGGTCGGTATTGGACCAGTATTGACTTTCACAGAGCGGGCATGGACCCTTGCAGAGCTGGTGCGGTCAACACAAAATGGTTGCTTTTGTATCAAGATATTAGCCTAAGTGCTCCAGAAGGCCGTACCCAGAGCTTACCTATCCTCGAATTGCACAAACTATAGAATTTTGGCTGCAGATGGCCTCAGGACTTACTGGAAGATGGGACAGCTACTCATTACACGCTCAACCTATTAACCCCGCCCATTGCCACCAGTAAGGGCTCAGTTTATAAAATCCTTTGCATTACAATGTTATTTGTTGCTACATTTAACCCTGTATTGTTACTAGCAATATTTACTTGTATCCTTGATCGGTTGTGCTGTTAGCAAGGCCAATTGTTTCCTATAATCCAGCCTATACAATGCTGAAGTTTTTCATCTATATTGCACTTGTTCTTGTATTTCCTGCATGCTCTTGCCATTACACATGTTACACGGTATTATGAAGTATACATGTTACTGTGCCTCAATAAATGGACTGCTATGTTTGAAGCAAGGGCTCTAATCTAGATGTTAAAGTCGTCAAACAAGTGGCACTGGTCGGCAATGTCCCCTCTTGAGAGAAGCAGAATGCTTGAGTTCAGTGTTGTTCTGTGGTTAATGGCACCAGAATTCACTACCATACATAAATCATTTTTTGTTCTACAACTCAAAGTTTGCTTCACTAGCTCTTCACATGTTTTGTTCAAAGTCAAACTTTACTATGTACACAATATCTGAAGTATTTTCACCTGTGCTTACTTTTATTGACTTTCTGGTCCTCCTTGCAATAACACTTATACATTTACCTGAAGATTTAAGTGACAATAAAGACACTAGTGATGAACGACGAGGAAACTACAATGACTTTGTCACTGCTTTTCCATTGCTAAGTGGATGTAATGGTACTTATACGGCTTAACCAGATTTCTACAACGACTCATTTGCTGCAACATCATAACTATGCTTTTACTATACTTTTACTCCAGAGTCACGGTTCTACAAGTGCTCTTCCTTTGGTTCACCAGCTGGTAAAAATATTTCATTGATCACCTACGGAGGCAAGGATTTTAGCATGTACTAATTTCTGGTGAAAAATTCGACCACTCACGATGAATGATCTATTTCAAATGAAGTTTTTCGGTTTTTGTAGGAGCATGAAGTCAATCTTTTTTACTTTCTACAAGCACTCAAGAACTTGACTCAGACAATACTTGGTTCAACATATCCACAATTTGTATAATAACCATGTAACAGTGTTCATATCACCGCATGATGCACCCATTACCTAGTCTGCTACGGAAACCGCAGTGACCTGTATGCACTGGCTGCTTATTTTGGTGCCGAAGAGGATAGTCATTGGGTTGGTGGCCACAGCTGCTGCTTTTGGTGGCCACAGCTGCCGCTTTTGGAGGGCATGCTGCATAATGCATGTTTTTTGTCTGCTACGTGTGTTGGCCTAGTGCCATGGCGATGCTTGCTTTGGGTGCTTCACAATGTCATCAAGTTCTTTTTATGTTGTTGATTCTTGTGCAGTAATTTACTCTAAGTATTTAACCCTTTAGCAGTCAGCAAACATCCAGTCGAGCTGCAGAACGCCTCATTGACAAGGCCGATTTAGTCATGTGAACCTTATATGCAGCTATACAGGTTTTTCATTATGCCACTTTTATATGATTATATTTTCATATTTTCACTCAGCAGATCATAATAATCTAAGCTAAAGAGGTTTGTAACTTACGTTAACTCATTATGAATTGCTATGTAATATTAGAGAGCTGTTTACATTTTTACCAGAATGGCTAGGAATATTGTAATGCTTTTTGCTGCTACTTGGCCACAACTGCTATTTTGCTTGTCTATCTGTAAATCTGGGACCCGCTATGTAGGGCACCAACAAGACGAGTCTTGAAGTTTGAGCTTTATTACTAGGAATAAAACTGCGCTCTCTGGCTCAGTCTCTCATTTTTATACAAAAATACAACATATATAATATAGTCCATGTCCAATCACATTTTACTATAACAATAAGGTATATAGGGAATCACTTGAGCATAACGCTTATTTACTGTCCTATTTGTCCTTGACGGGAAGATGGGTGGGCTCCTGTATGACCTTTGCCCCTCTAGTGCCTCTGCTTATATTTACAAGAATTGTCCTCTCTTGATACCGTTAGGAGGAGACAACTTGTAGTTTTTGGTGTCATTTTCCGCTGGTAATTATGGTCAGTTACAACTATCTCACCTGGGACCAGGTGAGCTTGACTCGCCAGCAAATTCTCCCACAATATTTGTATTATTTACAGTTTTTACCAGCATCACATAATAAACTTCATCGCTGCGTTTGAAAACATTCCTTGATGTATGGGCCAGCTACAAACCATTTGAGCAGTAATTCCACGGGCACAACAAACCCATAGTTTTTTGTACTTGTTCACCTAGTGAGCTTGTGTATGCTTGACGATAATAGTTTGCTGTATTCTCTAGGAGGTTAAGAACTCGCCAATCAGCCGAAGCAGTCTTGTACAGCAAAGAGGCCTCGATAAACAGTTCTTACCTACCAAAAGACTATTTTAGATTGCAACAAGCATCAGATGTCAAAGATAGATATTAAAGATTTATACTGGTATATGCCTACCTATTTGATAGCCAGAAACAAGCTACCCAAAAGCTCATTGGTACGATAGCAAAAGCTAGAGCCAAAGATTATGATTTATATTATCGTCTTGTAATATTTTATTTCGATTATTTCATGTATTGCATACTACAAATATTATATAATTGTCAAATACATTGTGGGTAGGTGGAGCCTGTGCCCGTCTAACCATTTAAATCAACTGTTTAATTTGATTTATTAGTCGCATTTTGAATGCTAGGCAAAGGGCTCAACAACATTAATCAGTAGCAAATACAAGTTTCAACAAAATCTTTATTTGCTAGCTGTGCTTTTATATATTTTAATTTTAAATTTAGCTGCAACTAAACAATTACCAAGTAAACAATATATATTATTTTATTGCTTTGGCAATTGTGGTGACAGTTACATTATTAATGTGAAATCATATTATGTAAGTTATGAATAAAACATTCTCAGAAATGTATTTCAACTATATAACGAGAAATAAAAACTCATTTATTTATACCAAAATTCAAAATAGAATGAACTCAATAAAAAAGCAGTTGGGTTACAATCAGCTTGAAAAGTTCACGACAGACTAAAGTACAAACAACTAATCATCAGCAATTATCCATTTTTGATTTCTGGAAATTTCCATAAGCAGTTGTTGAGTGTTTTTTTTTCAACCATAGTTGGCGCCTGTGAGGTGAAGATGGCTAGAGAAAGAGCAGGAAAGCTCACTGAAAAATGCTTTTCAACACACAATCTCTATTTTACCAACTGCTTCTCTTCCCTTTCCACTCTTTTCAAGTTCATTTTATTATTTGCTTATAACAGAGGTTGTTCTTATTGATAGCAAGTTTACATGGTCTGTTTAAGGCTAATGAGCTGCCTAGTATCACTGTAGTGAGACCACAGCAAGTTTGACAACTTCTTTTTACTAAAATCACTTGCTTCCAATCCACCAATCACTTCTCTTCCATAAAAAACCACCAAGTAGGTCAGCCTCTCCACACCCACTATGTTTATAAAAAACCATGCAAATGAGCGGTTCAACAAAATATCCAATGGAAATCATCAAAGGTATACAAAGCAAGCAATGTGAAGCAGTTAGCTTCAAAGCACTAGATCAATTAAATTTGGTTGGCGTGTCTTTTGATATTTCACAATTTACTTTTGGCTAGATTAAATAGAACTTGAAGTTTTGCTCAATGTTTTTGCTAGATCCTTTTAAATAAACTGCATTAAGTTTTTAATGGAGTCACCTGTCAATGGTGAGGCCTACAGGTCCACTGGTGGGTTATAACAAGGAAATGAGAGGGCAACTCCTAGTTTAGTCTGTTTAGATCGTTCTTTTTCTCATTGGGCTATAAAGAGAGATATTTGTAGTAGAAGAGGTGAGCTTTCTCTTAAATAGTGCAGACGATGCAGAGAGATGACAGGTAAAGAGAAGAGTGTACAAGAGTGGACAACTCCAAGATTACTGCTTTGTACAAAGGAGTAAGCTTGAACACCAGTTATAGGCTACGACACTCTTGGCAGTAGTCACGGCTCCTGAGTGGAGATGGGGAGAGAAAGGGGTGAGGATGAGGAGATGCAAAATAGGGTAATCAATTTTCATGAGCCATGTCAATCCATAAAAGTAGTAAAAGGACAACGTCCATTTCAAACAAATACCTCAAGTTTCAGTGAAAAAATGAACACATAATACTTCACAATACTCAATAATAACTCAGTGTTATGTAAGGTCACCAGCCTCTTTGTGTAGTAGCTTCAGTTAAGCTACTAGCTATAATCTAAATATTTGTTTATGTAACTGTGCTATGTAAACGTTTATGTAACTTTGGTTATGTAACGGTGGTTATATAACTGTGCTATGTAAATGTTTCTCACAGAATTTATCAGGATAAATACTTTGGGGGTAATATCGTTTCATACCCAGAGAGAAATTCCATCTCCCAACCACATGACATCTAATGTGTAATAAGTAGGACACCTGGGTTTGATTGTGAGTAGTGCACTTTAGGAGCATTTCAGGAGGCACTAAAAACGGTGCGTGTTTCGGCAAATGGAGAAAAAACAGGTTGTATTCTGCTGGAATAGAACTATACATATTGGGATAATAAGCCAAAAGGTCATGTGATTTTGTAAATAAGAGTTGCACACCTACGGGGAGAAAAATTGATCAGGTAAAACCCGCATGAGTGAGAGTGCCCCAAGGGGTGCGGAAAAGCCAAGAAAATGAGATCTTCAAAGTATTTTTAGTCTTTAACTTTGCTTGAAGACGGAAAACTGTATTGTTAGCATCAACAGCTTCTGTCATGGCAATAATCAGGCATGATGAAACATTTTCCAGTTTTATCAAATTTTTGGTCTGGATTGTGGTAGATTTTTATGAACAAACACTGTAGAAACCTATTTTTATATGTACTTACATGGGTAGATGCTCTCCCTGTGGCTCAGAGTCACCCTCCTGCGCCGAACAAAGCGACCAACAGGCAAATGGCTGACCGTGGTAAAAGTATTGAAGAGACCAACACTATAGTACAGTATTGAGCACCTCACAGGGCCGGTATGGACCACGGCAGGGCAGGAGCTGACCCTTACAGGGCCGGTATAAGTGATCCAAGGCTGGCACAAGATGGCTGCCTTAGCCCAGAATCCTAAAGAGAGCTGTGGAGTCTCAGAAAGCCTAGTCCAGGAGTTATCTACCTTTACTTCTAGATCCAAAGCAGGTTGTAGAAAGCCCCAGAGTTTAGCAGGAGATAGGATGGCATACCACTAGACAATTAACTTCAACTCTGCCCTTTTGTTCGTGGGCACTCATTATGTTTGATTACTTGCAATCACACGCTATTTGTCATTATTTCTAACTATGTATTATTAGTCAATCATTTTCTTCCTGTACATACTATTGGTCACATTGTTATATATGACGTCAGTTTCCTGTTATTCAGCCTATTTAAGGTTGATCTCCTCATTGCTCATTGCATTTACATTTACACTTGCTCTTGTTTTTGACTCGCCATTATACTCTAGTGGATAACCTCTCCAGGGCTATACAGAGTGCTAATAAATAGTATTGTACAACACAACCAGACTAGTTTGTCTGAGCCACGGTCTCCCCACTAGTTGTTAGAGTCTATTAACCAGGTAGCACCGGCCATACTAGTAGTGTACCCTCTGGAGAGAGGTAGAGTACTTCAGCTTACTGGTAGTTTTCACTTATTGCTGACAGTCTGAAACATTCAACTTCAAACTGCATGTTTTTTTACTATACAATGACGGTTTTAGCAGACATTTCCCTAGTTAGCGTTATTGTTGGCATTTCCAGTTAAGCCTGACATATTTAACCTTTCCACCTTTGCACAAACAGTGAAGTATACAATGCCTGGTCAACCTGATTCACTGACACATCAGCAATGTCTACTAGTAGGATGCAATTTGCAACTACTGAGCAACCGAACAATCAGAGTCCCATTGGCAGTGAAATACTTTCTACTGTTAGCAGCACAAACTACAATATCAACCATAGCGCTAGCTTTGCATCGGTACAACAACCAGATGATCGAAGTACTGTTGACAGTGAGAGAAGGTCAACTACCAGTGGTATGGATTACAGTTTAAGCCTTGCATCTGTACAACAACCAGATGACCAGAGTATTATCAGCAGTACAAGAGGCCTAACTACTACCGGTGCAGAAGACAACGTTGATAGTAGCAGCATTGTGTCGGTACAACATCCTGATGATCGAAGTACTGTCAATAGTATTAGAAGCTCAACTATTGGTGATATGGAGAACAGCAATGGTGACAACAATTTTGCACCACCACAGAGTCCCAATGACCAGAGTTCAGTCGTTGCCACAGATCAGTAAGCAAAAGATCTCGCAAAGACAGCAAACAACCATGCTCTTGGTACTTCTCTAACATTAAAATATATTTCAGCTCCAAGGGACATCTCATCAGAATGTTAAAATAAAAATGGATTTTACATGTTTGGATTTCTGGTTCTTAGTACTGTACAGCACTTCTAAAATATCAATTGAGGAACGGGAAACCACATCAACAACATGACGCCATAAACAGTGACTTCATCTTATCAAAGGAGTATTGAACTGAGCTTTACCATCAGGTTATTATCTTACTACCTGCAGATTGATGAAAACATAAAAATTAAAATGGCAAAACGCAATTAAATTTTATTATATAGCTTTTATTCATGGCATGTTTTGTTTCTCTTTGAACATTTACCAGCTCCTTTCACACACACAGTTTGTATAGTATTTCTTTCTTAACCAAGTTAATGTAACACAATCTTTCTCCGGAAGCAATGTTGTGGTTGTTGTTGACAAAACCTGGATTTCCCAATAATGAAATTGACAAAGGAATAAAATTCTTTTAAGTATGCAGTTTTCAGTATACTAAATAAATACAAGGTTAGTTTGGCCTCAGAATAGTGAGCATTCCAAGGATAATTGATTACTTTTGGTTAGTATACGCAGCTCCCCTTTTCATTGTCTTCCTTGCTTTTATGTTTACTTCCCCTCCCATTCACTCCCATCCGCTCATGGTATATAACATTTCACATTCAAAAGCTTTCTTTTAATACATTCACAGAAGGCAGAATTACCCTGATTGTAGCATAAAATGTATTCTATAGACAATCATTCATCAGAGAAATATCCTAGTACCTTATGGGGCTTGATAAAAATGTTTAACTCAAACAGTAACAGCTAGTCTACATGATGTTTAGACGCAGTGTATTATACCTTGCTTTTTTATGACAGCGAAGGCAAAGAGATGAAAGTCAACTTAAAGGTTAAAGGTTATTTAGGTAATTATTACTTCTAAAGATTCACTTTGAATTTTATTAAAATGTTTAATTATTTTGAGATTTTATCTCAAAATAGGAAAATTTATCATTCGTTAAGTCTGTTATATTGTTGATGTTTGTGGTTTATATATTTACAGGAAATGACATCAGTCACATGCACTTTTAAACGCATTTAAAATTAAACATAAGCTGTGATACTTTGTGTAGAAAATCCTATCACAAACTACTCCCTTTGCCATGCAGCTTTCTTTTTAAATTCTTCAAGTAGTTTGACAAGAACTGTTTATTGAGAGAGGTCAGCTTTACAGAGTTTATTTGTTGTTTTTCTACTCACCAAGCCTTCCTGCTTTGTTAGCATTTACTGCTTGCAATTTAAACTAGAAGAACCCTTATGCCGTTGCCACACGAGCCTGTCTTCCATACACAGAGCCAGGGTTTGGTGATGGATAATTTGCCACACTGGCCGGACTGGCAACTGAAAGAACAGACGTAGTGTTCGATTGAGCAAATAAAAGCAGGATTAGTATTAATGGGTTTCACGTGGGTTCCTGTTTCTAATGCTTTTTATTCTATTTAGTTTTATTAAAACCTATTCTTGTTTGCTAAGCTTATCATTATTGGTCACGTCATTGATAAATAATTATTAGCTATATAATTCATTACCATTTATAGTTTTTATGCCTTCTAATTATTTATTTATAATTTTTTTCATCATAAACGATAATTATTTTGAAAATTATATGCCTGAGTTAATTTCAGAGGAACACCAACAATTAAAATTCATACTACCACATTAAAAATATATATAATCTGTGTAAACACACGGAGAGTCAATATAATCATGGCAATTTTGTGAAATGATTAATCACAACGGACAAGATGAAAATTAAATCATGTCCTTTCAGCTTCATCCTGCCCTGGATGTGCCATCCTGCATGAAGGAAAGATGGATACGGGTGATATTCTGGCTTGAGTGGGGGGCCCATTAGCAGTAAGCTTGCATAGTGGTAGGAGTTTTGCTGTATTATCATTTATGATAATGAATATATGACTAATCCATGCAAACACTGCAGTAACTCTGATATGTAAGTTATCCTCCCAGATTATATAAAGGAACTTTGTTAACCTCTAGCAAGTTATAAAAGCTTTGTATGCAATACGCATTCAATAATGCTGCCAACAATAGCATAAGCTTTTTTGTGTGCCATAGTTTCATAATGCTTGTTTGCTAAGAATATAGACTATTTAATATCTGCTGTGAAGCATAAGTACTCAATTTAAACTTCACTGGTAAAAAATAAAAGATCCTTCATTGATGGCGAATGAATGTGAACATTTCGGCTTTGAATTTCATTTCGTACAGTTAAGTTTTTACAAGTGCATCAAGTAAAAAGAATATAGGGTTCACTAACAGGCTTATTAAATATAACAGCGGTATGCCTAGTTGGAACAAATATTCAGACTCATCACAACATCCAGATGATGGGAGCTCCATCGGAACTGGTAGTGCAACCAACAGTCGTACAGGAAACAATTCTAGGAGTAACACTGATACTATATCACTACAACATCCAGATGATGGGAGCTCCATCGGAACTGGAAGTGCAGCCAACAGTCGTACAGGAAACAATTCTAGGAGTAACACTGATACTATATCACTACAACATCCAGATGATGGGAGCTCCATCGGAACTGGAAGTGCAGCCAACAGTCGTACAGGAAACAATTCTAGGAGTAACACTGATACTGTATCACCACAACATCCAGATGATGGGTGCTCCATCGGAACTGGTAGTGCAACCAACAGTCGTACAGGAAACAATTCAAGGAATAACAGTGATACTGTATCACCACAACATCCAGATGATGGGAGCTCCATCGGAACTGGTAGTGCAACCAACAGTCGTACAGGAAACAATTCTAGGAGTAACCCTGATACTGCGTCGCCACAACATCCAAATTATTGGAGCTTCACAGGAACTGGTAGTGCAGCCAACAGTCGTACAGGAAACAATTTTAGGGGCAACACTGATACTGTATCACCACAAAATCTAGATGCTTGGAGTTTAACAAGTACTCTTCGAATTTCAGGGAGCGACTTCAGTGGTAGAGTCAGTGTTGCATCGCAACATGCTGAGAACTTGATATCTTCAAGTACCCCAAATAACTCTGTCATCCGCAGTACAACACAGAGAAGCTCTAACAACAGTAATCTTATAATTTCACAACAGTATTCTGAGGGCGGCAACTCAACTAAATTTCCTTGCAGCTCACAAGAAGTTACTAGTGAAATGGGAAGTGCCAGTACTATTACATCACATCCAGCAGCTAGTAGTAATCTTGTGACTTTGCCTAGAAATGGTGAGCGTTGTGAAAGTTCCTCAGGACACTCGGTTAAAACTGTGTCATCCCATGGTGAAGATGGAAGACAGACAACCACTATTTATGGGCTACCAAGCCTTGGTACAACAGCCTCTTCTTTTTCTGCAACAACTCGAACACCAGTCGATCACAGTGACACAGTTATAATGGATTTGGAAGTTCCAGGGAGAAACATTTGGAATGTTCATGATGAAGTAGAGTCTCCCAGTCAAACTAACAATGAACAATCGTTGGCTTATCCTGATTTGGATAGAGAAACTGTCCCATCCACAACTCAACAAGCATCTGCACAACAAAGTTTACCCACTGCGCTCAGGAACATGTGTAAGAAACTAGACCCAACTACCGTGATTAGTATTAGTGGTGCAGGCGTTTTGTTATTTTTGATGATGTGTTCTATGTTTTGGATTTAATAGGTAATAGCTAAAGAGTATTTGAATATCAAAAAAGTATTTTAAAAAACACAGTCATTGGCTTGTGTTTTGTATCTTTTGTTGATAAAAATGAAAAAACTTGATGCGTAGCAACTATTATCTATAGCATAGTTATCTCCAACCGGTACTCTGGCTAGCCTTAAACCATTGCAGGTTTTGTAAATTAAGCTTGCAAATCGCTAGATGAAACCTTTAAGTGACTTTACTTTAGGACAAAAGGTATTATTGTAGAGTTCCCAATTAGATTTACATTCAGTGTGCATTTACACCGGGATGAAATAGCAAACGATTGTTGTACAAGCATGACATTTAACTGTCATCTATTATTGCACATGTGCAGATGACTGATTGGTAGGCAAGCAACTTCTTACATGTGTGACTTCCCATTGTTTTTTATTTCACAACCTGAAAGAAAATGATCATTGTATTAAATATTATATTTTTTTAGTCTCTCTATGTACTTGATACAACATCAGAACAAAGCTCAAATATACTGTTTGTAAGTTATTAAAATTCATGATACAGGCTTTAAATTTTGTTTCAAACAGTGAATTAAATGATACCTCTAAGTTTTCTAATTTATTACAGCACAGCTATTGTTCTAGCCTCCAGGGTGTAAAATGCGAATGACAGACTTGTCTGCTCTTCAGAAGATTGTTTCCTTGCAAAATTGGAGTTGTTTATGTATAATAAACCATTTGTTAAGTTCTTCTCATTTCTAAACAGGTAAAGGTTATTGAGGTTTGATAGAAAAGTTCTGACCTGCTTGAATTTGTGTAAAGTACAAAAATAAAAGCTGTTGATACATATATCGGATTGGCATTGACTTTTAAATTTTTTTATTCATACTTCACTACACAGATTACTGGCGAATGGTTGATGCATATCAATGCATCATATTACACTGCTAAAAAGTAATTTTCTAAAATCATATTGAGACACACGGAAGATAGAAACAGACAAGTTATGAGAATGCAACAGTACTGTTTGACAGTGTAGTATCTCACAGCATCCATTACAGTTCCATGAATGCTCCGTTTGTCATACACGTACCGGTCTCTAGCACCTAGCTATGCCTCTCAACCCTTCTCCTCAGGTGACCCGAGGGTCAGGGTGGCAGCAACAGGTAATAAGAGAAGTAGGCCTTTGCAACTGATGGGAGCCCTAGGCTTAATATCACAAGTCAGTTTTTCAGCGTAATCAGTATGTATTATGCTCAGCCTTTCATAGTCTGCATCGCATCAAACTATTGGCCTCAGCAATGTATAGTAGTACAATGAAATGCAATGTTGCGATAGAGCAACCAGTTGCAAGTGGTTTCTATATAAACAAATTAGTAGTACACAATCCATTAGATCATATTAATAGAGTGATTAATGGCAGCAAGTGGAGTCTCTCTAGCTGTTTGTCTATTTACCTGACTCCTAGGTGTGGCCTGGCTAGCTTCTACGGTTCTTGGTTTTTTGAAGCCTTCATATCTAAGATTTTCGACATCCAATAGTACTTGAGCTTCAGATGGGTGATTATGAAGCATCTTAGGCTATTTGTAGATTCATAACACGGGTAGCCATCTTGATGCCTGCCTGAGGTGGCACCCAGTACCGAGATACCCGGTTACACCCGGTAAAGGCCTATCCACACACACAATTTTGTGAGGGAAATGGGAAAACGTCTGTTCATTTTACCATCAAAAGAACCAATTTTCTTCTGTTTGCCATGATCATCTAGAACCAAGCATGTTTGATTTTCGCCGGCCAGTCTCACGATTACTGATGATTTCCTGGCGCTGATTGGTCAATGCAGATCGCTCGTATCTGCTTTTTTCTATTTGGATTTCTCAGCCGTGACAGTCCGCATGCGTTATTCTAAACTGTTGATGAGCACGCCATGTGCATAATCGTTGACTGTGTAGTGTACCAATGGGCTACGGGAGGAAAACTTCTCTGAAAGTCCCAAATTTGTGGTCATAAAACGCTGTGTGCGGAGAGGCCTGAACTGGGAAATGATAATTATTTATCATCACATTGTGATAGAATTATTTTGGTGAATTGTTTACTGCACTTCTTGTGTCAACACTCAGAAAGTCTGCTATAAGTATTTACTAGCACATCTTACTCAGAACTAAGACAATCCTGTTAAGCCCGGATTATATAAAGAATGCATATGATTAAAATATAAAGCTTTGACTGGCTACTAGCAAGCAGACGCATTAGTAGCCTAAAAGTCTATTGCCAAGGCACCAGCTTGCAAAAGTTTGCTTTTATTCAAGTTGATAGCAGCATTAGATATCTCTGCACTCTAATTCATACTCCAGTTTTCCTGAGGGTATATGTCTCCGGAGTTGTCTTCTCCAGCGAGAGTAGATAAATCTAGTAAAATTAATCTAATTTAAAACTGATATCAGTAGGAGGCTGGGGGTTGTTTGCATCATGATAGAGGGTTGAAACTTACGAGAAAAAGGTTGAAGGTTTTGGGATCGAGGTTAAAACAGTAGAGAGAAGACATAAGGGTATTGGGGGGATTGTCAAAGGGATATATTGGTGTTGTTTCTGCAGATAACTCATCACTGGTTACGCAAAGGGACGGAGAATAAAAAGTATTCACAATCAGCAAAGCATTGAGAAAGTAAGGGTAAGGGTAACTTGGAGAGAAAATGAAAACATGTCTGTTCATTGATTTCCATCACAAATTCACCAAAAGTATTTTGAGATTGTTACCAACAACAGGGCAGTTTAATGGCCCAATGTTTACAAAACACTTCCTTCAAGGTTGCTATGTGGAACTTCCAATGGGTAGTTTTTGACAAGTTGTGTGATCATGGCAATTAATAAAATGCAGCAAACAAATATTAACAGACTAATTTGAAGTTATCTTCCCATACCGAGCCCCTACCTGTCACACCCCTCTTACTCATCCTATTAAAAGCTTTCACTCCTTCCTGCACTCCTAATCATACACCCACAACTATGCAACTACAGAAAATGAAGTTAAGACGTTAAGAGAACCCGTGACAGGAAAAAGAAGTCCTCTGACAGGTTAATAAGAAGCAGACACCTAAGAGAATGATGAGCCATTACTGAGGAGACATTTGTGGACATTTGAGCATTTGTGGACTAGCAACTTTTTCAACCAGTCAAAACACAATGTGTTGGCACAATTTTCCTGATATAATATGTCTGCCAAATAGTATTTTTGGACGCATGATTTTTTTAAATGGATGAGTAATTCAAAAGTGGTGAAGAAGTTTCCGTTTTGAATGCAATACTATAGTGGATTTGCATAGCACACACATTTGTGCAGATACTTAAGAAACATTTTGGCATCACTAATATAGCCATTGGATGGCCGGAATGACTATAATAACGAATACGGAACTGACCGACCCTGCATCGCTATTATACTGACCCAGTACCGACCCTGTATGAGCCATACTGGGCAGGCAGGAAGTGACTCATCCCAGTCTGAAACCTGAAAGTAGCCTGAGAGGAGCAGAAGACCATATCCGGGGATGTCCACCCTTATATCGGGAGAAAGCCTAAGACCAGAGCCTAGAAAGACTGATGTACCAACAGCAGGAAGTAGGAATGCCCAGGATTGGCCAGCTAACCTATGATTCCACCTACCACTTCGGGGCGCCACACATATTTAACTCTATATACTGTATCATAATTTGTCCGTATTTATATCTGCTTGCTCACTAGTCTTACTTCTGTGTTATTGGCCATTACAATGAATTACTTCCTGTGCTTTGCCTGTAAAAAGCAGAACTTTTGCTTTGATAATCAGTTTGTATTGGGAGTTGTACATACTCGTATTCTTATGTAAGAATAAAGGCATATTCACTCTCAAGCACTGAGTTGAGCGTCTAAGCCGAAGGCTCTATACTAGTTATGGAGTAGAGAACACTCTTTCACTTCTAATTCGGTGTAATACTGACCTGTTGTTACCTTTAGGTGAAAGGTGACTAGTGGCAACACATCGTCTGGATGCTACCGACTTCCCTGTGCCAGGGAACTAGGAGTTCGGCTGGTCACAGCACTCGGCTGGTGGATTTAAGCCCATAAAATCAACTACAATACACCAAGACTGACGATTTTTATAAATATTGCATTTGCTACGTGAAATGATTTTATATAAAAAGTTTTGCCACAACTGTGAGAAGCTCAGCTGTTAGTCATTAGAGAACAATTTCAGAAGTTATACTAACACTGTATCACCACAACTCCAGATGATTGGAGCTCTGCTAGCAATGTGGGCCTGCAGCAAGCAACTTGAGTGGTAGCGCAAATGTTACATCAACAATGGTGGGACTTGGAGTTACTCAAATTTAGCAATTAATGCGGCTCTTCCCAGACAAACAAGGAGACGTGGCAGTAACACCAGAAACATTCTATTCAGCAGCTTCCCAATAACAGCAACTCCACAAACTCCAGCAACTCTAACGACTCTCCCAGTAGTCCACATAAAGGAAATATTGAACTAGAAAGCTGAGTTATTACATCACATCTACCAGCTGGTAGCAACCATGTTACTCTAAATTCAACTAAAATCTCTGAAAAACATGAAAAATTTGAAAGTGCAGCACCAGCAAATAATGGATATGAGAGGTTGTCACCAACAGACCTTGATATGCAGAGAAACGTTTCATTAACCACTACTTCTTTTACCGCTACAAACAACTTGCCAGCAGATCAAATCAACAACGCTCCAAATAAATTCAACTCCTCGACAAATAACGTTCAAGATAAAAACTTCATTCTAAAATGGCTCCCATTATGTATTGACGATGTTTCAGAGCAGTATGAAAACAAACAACAACTTAACAATGCGCCAACATTGATACATCCTCATTGGTACACTGAGACTGACTCAGCTCAAAATATATTTAATACATTTAGACGGCAAAACTAACTTTATACAATTAGATTAATGTGTAAAGACCTATTACCATGTTTTGGCATTACTTTTCTTTGATTAGTCATTACTATTGCTGTATCAGTCATCGTCAAAAAAATATCTCGTAGTAAACTATTGTAAGTTCTTTTATTATTAGTGAAATGTTTTTAAAAGAAACTTCACAACAAGCGAAATTTTATCTTTGTTGAAATGAGTGAAACTGTTTCAAATTTTCACAAAAAACTGATCACAAAGCTTGCAATTTATTTTTAAGTCGTAAAAAAGATGTTATTCCAGTTTATTTTTGTTTTCTTTATGAGTTTTTAACAGAAAACTGAATGATTTTATAATACTGGTTGTGCTTCTCAAGTTATTAGTGTTTTACTATTAGGATACTCTGATATGAATCATAGATTTTTTGTTTTGTTTTTGGTATAGGACTTTTTTCAAAGCTGAAGGTAAATGAAAAATCAAAGCACATGTCTAAACCTTAAATATATTTTCTAAAAGCTGTTGTTGATTTTTTCAGATTAATAGTTGAACGAATAAAAAAATCATTGTTTATTTGCTATTATCAACTACGAATATGTCATATAATCTGTTATATCAATCAATACTTTAAATTACCTTAGATCATATGGTATTCACTGGATAAGGCTGAGAAAGAACTTTACACAGAAACTGACTTTGCTCTAGAACACAGAGTAATTATTGTATTGAGTTTTTATCAAGTTAAGGCTATTAGTCAAAATGTAAGAGCTTGTTTTTTGTTGTTTTAAAACTCGCGTACGATTTGCTATCACAATAATTTTAAATCAGGCAGATTTTTTAGAACTCTTTTTGTTATAAATATTTTACAACGAACTATTGAGACTGCCCGAGTTTTTTTTTTAATAAATCTTTTAATTTTTGAAATCTCTTCACCCTCCCTCTGCACCCCTCTCCACCCACCATTTCTCCTTACCTTCCTATTCACCTTCAATACCCCTTTTTTTGCCCACCTTTCTGTCCTCAAGGAGTTACATAGGACTTCAGAAGCACCTTTAGAGGTATTGGTGTTTATACTGCGATTAGCTGCAATTTACTAAAGTTGTTTGCTCCTGAAAATTTACCCCGCTCAGTACACAGCTACCCCAATCCATCGCAAATTTGCTCCACATCTTTCCTCAATTATAACTCAGCCCCTTTTCCTTCAAGCATCACACAGCAGTGTAGAAATGAAGGAAACTGCCTAAAATTTGGAGTTGCTTTCTCCTACTCATTTAGAAAATAGTTTAGACTTGGAAAACAAGCAGATCTGACTAAAAAAGATGAAATTTAAATTTGAATGTCCAGTTTTGAGTATAATTTGAGCGCCCTTTCTCTGCCAATGCACACGCTAGCGGGAAATCTGAAATAATTTAGTTTCTTAATGCGCAAAAATGCAATTTTAAACCATTTCATTATGAAAGAATATTGTTAGCTGCTACAGCAATTCTCCCATAAACCTATTTCCAAACTCTGATATGAAATGTCGAGGCATTCGTTTGTTTTGTCAGTATGACTTATAAAACTCCAAGTATAAAACTCTTTCAGCGTAAGCTTCTTTACTTCATAAGCTTCAAGCCCAAAAAAACTTTTTAACTAGTTGACTAAAGACTGTGTTTAGTTATATCATCACTCTTTTTTCTTCAACCGTTTCTGTACAATGAACATTTACGAATACAGGGTAATATTTTTGTATCAATAAAGCCAAATTTTGTTAACTAGCTCATTAGAACTTTTCAAGAAAAAATCCGATAAATGTATTATGCAGGTGGAAAAATAAAAAAAATGGACAGTAAAATGTGGTGGCTTATAACGTCAGACACTTTTGTTTTCAAAAGCTTATGAATGGTTTTGAAATGTTTTCGACAATTTGCAAAATGTCCTTTTACATCAAAAATAATTGAGTATTTGCACTCATGTACCCATTTATTTTCAATGCTAAATACACATAGGCTTTTTAGTCTAATGAATTGCATCTCAATATGGGCTGAGGTGTACTTTGAATAAGTAAATTTCAGCCTTGGTAGTTGCGGAACTTTGTGCAATAAAACTGTATTTCCTGCTTCACAGCCACGTACATTTTCAAACTGTATAGTTCTTTGCTAATAAATAAAGCTATTCAGGTGAATTGCAAAAATACAAACCTTACAAACTCTTTTGAAATAGTATGGTAAACAATTTACTGTATGAGCCGTTTCAAAGAGTCTGAATTGTTTTAAAATCATATGAACTATTTTGAAAGGTATGCAAAGCACTTGACTTTTAAATCGAAATAGTCGCCCTCATTTGTTTGTGAGTTTTACGCACACTGTCTAACATAGAAATAATGATCAATAAACATTAAAAAAATCATTCAACCATATAAACGTTTGTTGCATGTAGTCTCCAAAACTAAATTTTAACCATATAAATAATTTTCATTGATATTTGTAATAATTATAATTAGATATAAAAAAAACAATATTTTCATTCATTTCAATCAAAGTTATTTGCAACATGTTTAACAAAAAAAATTATTGGTCGTGAGTAGACTAAAAGTATATCATGATTAAAGCGAACCAGCAGATCAGTTTGGATTTTCAAAGCCAATGAAAGATTTAATAAAGCGCTCAGAAATGTTGCAAAATATCTGACACTTTCGAAAACATTCAGACGATGTGGAAAGCAATTAGACGATTTAAAATGCAGAACAGGAAGTGTTTTGAGCCATCATCATAAAAGGTGTGTTAGTTATCAATAATTAAGTTTTGCAGCAAATTACCAATCATGTTTAATAATATCTATAAGCATTACTGAGGAATGACAAACCATCATAATTATGCAACTCACATATATTAATCTCTAAAGACTTGGCGGCTCTAGCTGACTCAAGACCATGATGTGGTTTCTAAAGGGTATGCTACTCTGCGCATTGAGTTCCTTATGTTATGCAAGTTAAAATTTTGGATGATGAGTACTGTGGCCTCAAAGTGCTTGTGTGGCAACCAGGAATCTGTCATATCAATGGGGTCCCGGCAGATTTTTCTGCGGAGCTATTATTAAAGAATCGGAAGCCCGCTTTTCACCAACAGCACTGTTAAAACGAAAGTCACTACATTTTTAACAATTACTGAAGAAACATTTTTTCATTCACGGCGGCTGATAAGTTTGGGGTATATTATACTGACGATGCGCCATCGCCACAAACTTTGAAACTACAACAACACTGTAAAAGCAAACCACGGTAATCGTTCAAGGGCACGCTTTCATTAGTTTGCGTTGGCAAGCTCAAAGAGCCGTGAAATACAAAGCTATGCCTCTACACACGAGCATAATATTCAATTAATTTTTATCATGTAAACAAAACAAAATGATGTCAAAAAAAAAAACTCCAACGGCTATATTGATTCCTTGAGCTTCCTCAATGACAAAAATTTTGTCATATCGGTTGCTTAAACTGTCTAAAATCTAAATAATAGACAAGCAAGTCATTATTTCTAATGATAAGTTATACGATCGACTATGCTACACTGGGTTGCATCGCTAAAGCGAAACTGCTCTGCCGGGACCCCATTGAGACTGAGTGTACGAAAACTGAGATGCCCAAGATACACATAAAAACTTTCTTGTTCTAAAGGCTCAAAAACACTGAAGGCACCTACAGCATGAATTTTTCCTTGCGAATTCTGCTCCGGCATGCCGCTTGGCAAAAAATTTATAGCAGCTCAAGATATTTCGTTGCGGCAAACACGTTGATTGGTTTGTACATTGGACAGTGAGCAATCTATCCTCCTTTTTAAAACAAAATTATACATTTATTACAACGATCATTTATATATTATTGTTGTTTATTACTATTATTTATTAGTCAGAATAATAACACTATAATAATACATAATTTATTACTTTCATTGTGATCATCATGATAAAATATATATTTTATTTTTTTGTAGCAAACACGGTACCACAATGATTTTAATATAATCTAAGTATTCTACAATAGTTGTAATTATAATAATAAATATTAAATTGTTTATTATAATGTGTGACACTGAAATGTTAATAAAACATGAAGTTGGACAAACCAAGATAACTTTTTTAGTTTTGTTATTGTCCATTCGATACATAGCATAACGCAAAATAACATTAACGAGTGGAGCTCTAGCCTGGCCTGCCTGCCTAGCCTGCCCTGCCTGCCTAGCCTGCCCTAGCCTAACCCTAGCCTGCCTAGCCATGCAGGGTACTGCATGGGGTCAACTACATGACTGAGGTTAGGTTGTATTTGATAGCTAAGTATGGTTTAATAATCAAATATTCACATTAAATTCTTCACTCTGTTGTTGATAAAAATGATTGGTGCCACAGTATGACAAAGTAATGACCCACATGATATTTCACAACAAAGCGGTAGTAAGTGAGCATGTCTAGATGGAGAGGGCAATCAGCATTGCCAGAGCAACCAGCTTACTGGAATCTCAGAGGCAACGTACACGCCAATGTCAGACGTATAGAGGACAATATCGCTAGTAATACAAAAAGTAAACCGCTACCACAGCCAGATAATCTGAATGTACGCGCTGCTGTGAGACGTATAGAAAACAATACCGCTAGTAATACAAAAATTAAATCGCTACCACAGCCAGATAATCTGAATGTACGCTCCGCTGTGAGGCGTATAGAGAACAACTCCTTTAGTAATACGGATAGTAAACCGCTACTACGACAAGATAATCCAAAGTCTAGAGGTAATGTACTTTCAGCTGTCAGGCATATAGAGGGCAACATTAGCGGAAATCCTAGAATTGCAATCATACAGCCCACGGATGACAGTGCTAGAGGCGTATCTATCGATGATTCAGGGAGCTGCCTTGGAGAAAATCGTAGAGCTGTATTTCTAGAGCACTCGGATGAGGAGAGTACCATTGGCAGTGCTACTAGCTTATCTATCAGCGATTTAGAGATCCATTTCAGCAGAAGTCCGAGAATTGCAATCTTACAGCCCACAGAGAATGGAAGTATCGTTGACAGTGCTAGTAGCTTACCTATCAGTGATTTTGGGAGCTACCTCAGCGGAAGTCCGAGAATTGCAATCTTACAGCCCACAGAAATGGGAAATATCGTTGACAGTGCTAGTAGCTTACCTCTCAGCGATTTAACGGGCTGCCTCAGTAGTAACAGTGAGATTGTATCATCACAGCACCGTGATGGTTAAAATGCTGCTAATGCAACTGCAGTGTAAGGCCACAAACAGGAGAAAGATGGATGCAACACACTACTGTAGAGTGACGAAAATACCTGTTTGCATTTATTATTTCACCCAAACTGCTTTTGCACCTGAAGGCCTAAAACCACACCGGATATAGGCTGTGAAGCGAGATGTTAAAAAAAAACAAAAAAAACATACAATTTATGCGCTACAAACAAAGGTCTGTGTGCATCTTGTACCACAATTGACTCCAAACACATTCTACTCATCAATCGATTTTGACAGAAAACGCTCATTGTAGGTTACGACAGAAGTTTGCAGTGGTGAAGGTTAACTAACAAGCGTGTTCTGCTTCTGTACCATGTTGTCTTCTATACTTGGTTTATAACTTTCACTAAACTATTTTATCTAAACGTAATTTTCACAATTAATCTCATTAGCAAGTAATGACGCATCTTGTACGCAGACAGTTGGAATTTTGGTAGCAATTATTGATAATTTACAATAAAATGCTTATTCTCTTGTAGTTTTTTAAGCCCTTAGTTTATAGGCTCAAGTTTTTTTATTGAGACACCATAGCACCATTGTGTCACATGTGATAGATTCCTAGGCTACTAGATAACTAGATTACTGGAGTACTAAAGCAATCTGATTTCCAAGTCACGCTCTTTATGGTGCGTACTAATTCCCATGGAAGACTTGCAGTATTTATAGTTGACTGAAGGGAGCGTTTTGTTAAGTTGGTCATGAAATGTTTTTGGCAATCACCTGTTGTAAAGTATCAAAAGTTCAAAAACAGAATGGCTTTTTTAAACAATTATTGTTGTCTGCCTGTTTTTATGCAGCCTACTTGCTAGGTCTTGTTTGTTTTTATAACATGACTGCAAGCTTTCTACTGCAAAGAAGTTGTTTTTGTGGGAGTTGTGTGCTCTCTAAGGGACGTAGATGCATGGCCATTTAGTCATTGGGTTCATTGCTCCTTCTCTTTCACCCCTTCTGTGTTCAGTAGCATTTACATAAGTATTCTTTGGTTAATCTACTGAAAACTAACTGTTTTGAGGTCAATTAAGCTGCCGGTTGAAATGTGAAATACCTGATAGTGAATATCTATATGACCTGATTGAAAAAAGTGTGAAGAGATCAAAGAGGGAAAAGTATAAGGTGAACCAAGTTAAAAAATAAACGCCCCATGATCAAGTTCCCCCAGAGAGAGCGCACAACTCCCACAACAACAGTAACCTCGGAAGTTGAAGTTTAACATAATAGTCATTACAGCCGATGGTTATCTTCATTTTGTCCGTTTGTCTAAGTCTCATGTCAGCTAAAACAGTCATCAATCACAAACAGCAAATTTATGTAAATACCAGAAATAAAGTGGAGTGTTTTTTCACTTACTGTCCATTGTTGTATATTGTAATGGCAAAAAAATTTAAAAAAAAAATTTTCAGAGCAGTAATCACCCCCGACTTTAAAAATAGCGTTGAGTAAAAGAAAAAAGACAACTCCTATTTGAGATTAATATTTAACCTAGTCGTACTTTATGTGAAGACAGCTGTTAAGTGGCTCTACAAATCTATAATGCATAATTCATGCTTCACCAAAGTGATGCAGAGAAAGTGGTGACTAAAGAAATGTACTACCTTCGGGTCTAATCACCTCTCTGCTAAATCTTCAGTTCTCTACTATCTTACCCAGCCCCATGGACCAGAACCAAGTCGGCTCTCTTCTCTACAGACCGCAACCAGGTTAGAACTTTTCATCCTCATCTCAAGAAAGCATTTTTGGTGAGAACTCAGCTCTAGCTTTTCTCAAAAGCAAACAAGCTATTTTTAGGCAATCAGCCAAACAAACACAACCCATTGCTTTATTATCTGATTTACGCTCTAAAGTTTACAGAGCATTCGACATTTGCAGTCAAAATCAAACTACAGACAGCTACTATTACCACAGGCAGCTGTATATGTAAAAAGATACACGCAGTGAGTTGGTTCAGATGCACCAATCAAAAGTGTACGATTAAGCTTCAAAAGTTATGTACAGTGAGGCTACGTTTGTTTGTTTTTCAAGGCCTTAAAATATTTTTTTCATTAAAGCATCAACTCAGTATCGTCCAATCAAAAAAGGTCTAACTTCCTGCGTCAACGGTTCCATAATGTTTCGGAGTGGTTATCTCCCATTCCTTAATTTCTGACTTCAGTATAATGCAAGTAAATAGAGACTGGAGCAATGACCAGACTTTTGAATTGAATTTCAGTTTTAAAATTGTGTCCACACAGCAGTGGTAACTGTCCACACACACAACTGATGGTAACTGTCCACACAGCAGTGGTAACTGTCCACACACACAACTGATGGTAACTGACCACACAGCAGTGGTAACTGTCCACACACACAACTGATGGTAACTGTCCACACAGCAGTGGTAACTGTCCACACACACAACTGATGGTAACTGTCCACACAGCAGTGGTAACTGTCCACACACACAACTGATGGTAACTGACCACACAGCAGTGGTAACTGTCCACACACACAACTGATGGTAACTGTCCACACAGCAGTGGTAACTGTCCACACACACAACTGATGGTAACTGTCCACACAGCAGTGGTAACTGTCCACACACACAACTGATGGTAACTGACCACACAGCAGTGGTAACTGACCACATGGCAGTGGTAACTGACAGTGACCACGCCTTCAGTGGTTAGTGTCTACACTACCAGTGGTAAATGTCCACGCAACCAGTGGTAATTGTCCACCTCAACCAATAGTCTGTCCACACGGCTGGTGGCAATTAAATCCATAGCAAGAGGGGACAATTTGGGTGGTCTCATGAATGTTTAAAGTGTTAAAGTGGCTGTAGAAGGGAAATTAGTCAGGCTAAAGTCTAGAGAAGAAAGTGCAGGCTCTCCTGAAACAAGTCATGTGGGGGTTTGGCATGAGTGGTGGGTGTGGTGGGTGTGGGGGGCACAAGTGCCCAACTTTTACAGCGATTGCTTGTATAAGCTGCAGTATTTTTCAGTTAAATGTAGTTTATTGGGGAGAGGGCTAGACTGAGAAAGAATAAATAGAGTTGGGACTTTCAAGAAGCTTGTGAGGGGGGTTAGGAGGGGTAGAACTGAGGTAAAGTGAGACAAAACCATCACAATAAGATATCAGAGGCCATTATTGATGTAACCAAGCTAGCAATTGGCAACCAACAGGTGTCTATTGGCAATGGATTAATCATAAGAAGTAGTAGCAGGACCAGTGCACTGTGATAAAGCCTGGCCAGCTCTCAAGCAGTAAGAAGGGATACAGTCATTCAATTTCGACTCTTGCTAAAAATAGTTGGAATAGTCTTAACTCACAGTTAACGTAGTTCTTAGCTCAGAAATATCCCATCTACTTGGAAAAATTGTTTTAATTTTCGTTTTTTGCACTGTATAGCTAGTTTTACTTTGCAGAGAAAATTAAAAATCAAGTATATTTTCAAAGAGTACAACTGCCAGATTATTCTCTTGAAAGCAATAATCAATCGAAAGAAACAACACAAATGTAAACTTGGCCTTTTTACTCAACGCAAGATTTAAAGCCTTACGAATACAAATGCAATGCCCTCAACATATACCAATATAATGATTGCACTTCTATTTTCATTAACCGCTGCGTGACCCTTGGCTTCACTTGCTAAGCCTCCAACCAATATTTCTGACGTATAACAATAACTTTTTATGTAAAGGCTTTTGGTTTCATTTATTTGCTGTAGAACTTTTGGCTAACAATGTTTTGCATTGTCCTCCTGTTTGGGCAAATTAGTTTCCTCAACAAAAGAAGTATTATGGATTTATTGATCATCCTCGCATCCTAATCAATACATGAGTTGAAAGTGATTCTGCTTATATTCACATGTTGGCCAACTACAACAGCATCAGCTTGGCACACTAAACCACTAGCTATGTCTCTTTGGAGTAGACATTCGGGAACACCACGACATCCAGCCAGCCGTGATTCTATCGAAACTGGTGGAAGCGCAACCAACAATTCTGCAGCAAATGATTTCAGAAGCAGCACTAACATTGTGTCATCACAACGTCCAGATGATTTTCATTCTACAACTACTTTGAGAAACTCAGTTAATAGTCATACAGGAAGCAATTCCAGAAGTAACACTGATACGGTATCACCGCAACATCCAGATGGTTGGCGTTCTGCTGCTACATTGAGAATCTCAGCTAACAGTCATACTCGAAACAATTTTAGAAGGAACACTGATACGGTATCACCTCAACATCCAGATGATTGGAGTTCTGCTACTACATTGAGAAACTCAGCAAACAGTTATACAGGAAACAATACCAGAAGTAACACCGATATGGTATCACCTCAACATCCAGATGATTGGAGTTCTGCTGCTACATTGAGAAACTCAGCAAACAGTTATACAGGAAACAATTCCAGAAGTAACACCGATATGGTATCACCTCAACATCCAGATGATTGGAGTTCTGCTGCTACTTTGAGATACTCAGCTAACAGTTATACAGGAAACAATTCCAGAAGTAACACCGATACGGTATCACCTCAACATCCAGATGATTGGAGTTCTGCCGCTACATTGAGAAACTCAGCTAACAGTCACACTCGAAACCATTCTAGAAGTAACACCGATATGGTATCACCTCAACATCCAGATGATCGGAGTTCTGCTGCTACATTGAGAAACTCCGCTAACAATTATACAAGAAACAATTCTAGAAGTAACACTGATACGGTATCACCTCAGCATCCAGATGATTGGAGTTCTGCTGCTACATTGAGAAACTCCGCTAACAATTATACAGGAAACAATTCTAGAAGTAACACTGATACGGTATCACCACAACATCCAGATGATTGGAGTTCCATCGGAACTGGTGGAAGTTCAGCCGACAATTGTACAGGAAACAACTGCAGGAGTAACACTAACGCTGTATCACCACATCACCCATATGATGGAAGTTATGCTAGCAGTCTGAGAGCCTCAGCAAGGAACTTTGGTGGTAGCACAAGCGTTACATCGACAATTAATGGAACTTGGGACTACACATCGGCAGCTATTATATCAGCTACACCCAGCCAAACAGGTAGATCTGGGAATAATGCTGCCAACAGTTCACTGCAGCCCCCCAATAGCATCAATTCTTTCGACACTCTTGGTAGTTCCCGTGAAGGTAATAATGAACTAGAAAGTTCCGGTAGTATTACATCACATCTGCCAGCTGATAGCAATCATAATACTCTGGATCCGGCTACAGCTTTTGAAAATAGTAAAAAACTTGATGAAGTAGTGCCAGCAAATAAGCGAGACCAGAGATTGTCACTAACAGCTTCTGGGGCGCAAAAATTTGTTTTATCAGCAACTTCTTCATCTAACGCTAATTTGCGGGAAGATCACATCAACAATTCTCCAAATAAATGTAACTTCCCAACAAAAAATATACAGGATCTCAGTCTCAGAGGGCATCCTTTCTGTATTGACCATGTTTTGGAGCAACACAAAGAAAAGCAACAACAGCCAATCAATGCGCCAACACTGTCCCATCCTGATTGGGGCAGCAACCCTGATATATCTGATACATCCAGCCAACAGTCTCAACCTTCTAAACTTCGAACATCTGACAAAGTGTTTATAATAATTTTTAGCCTTTTTACATTCATTTTTTTGGGTTCATTCAATGCATTTTTAGCCTCTAAATAAATGTCTCATAGCAAACTAATGGGACCTTTCACGGATTGGTTAGTGAAACTATTTTAGACTAAGTCCCACAACAAGGAAACTGGTATCGTTCCTGTAATAATTTTCTCGAAATTCCTCGCAGACCTTGAAATAAATTTATAAGTCAAAAAAGAAGATTTTAATCAAGTTTATTTTTGTTTTATCCGAAATTTTTTGCTATGAAATTGAGTGAACTGGGTGTAGTTTTTTAATCAATGTCTTTTGTATACCATAAAGGGGTGGCTACACACACCTATGCGTTGTCGGTATGCGGTGAAAACGTGTTTTTTTTCTTTGCAAGCAACGTTTTTTTTTCGAAAAAGACGATCAACTACGTAGACCAACATGTTGGTCTACGAAAACGTTTTTTGCCTGACGCTTCGGTGGTTGGACAATTATCATTAAATAACCACTTCGATTGGATAAAATATAGGGATGAAATTTGACGACTCCAGTGAACCTTTCATAATTCAACCTTGACCTGGTCATTACTGATTGGCCAACAGATCATTTGTTACTTCTATCAAGGAGGATATTTTTTATTTATTTATGAACAACTTATTATTATTTATAAACGATAATTATTTATTTATCCAGTATTATAAACAAACATAACTAATCAATTATTATAAATTAGTTTTATAATAGTTATTATAATGATTATTTGCATTAATTATGTCCTCTTTGCCTCACTAGACACTTCGTAGCATTGTGGTGATCAATCATCTGTGTGTGTAGCCACCAGAGCGATGCTACGAAAAGTATTTCTTGTCATATTCCTACGAAACGTAGGCGTGTGTAGCCACGGCTTTAGAGTGATCATTTAGCATACACCAAACAGTTTCAATCCATTTGTGTGTACATATAGTAGCTTGTTTTTTGTATGTGACTATTTCTATGTATAATATTTGCACCTTTATTTAAATACTAAATAAATTCACAGAAAGCGACAGCAACTTTTTCAGATTTCTTGTTTATCAGATGGAAAAACTTATTAATACCCAGTGCGATCAATGTTGGCTACATATCCATCAAAATAATATTTTACATTGCCCTAGATCATTGCTTCATTCATCGAAGAAGGTTAAGAAAGAACTCTAAGAAGAAAAATGGTTTTGAGCATTACTGTATCCAGTTCCCACCACGTTAACATTAGATATTATGAACGAACATGTCTTGTGCTGTACCAATATACATGCACAATCAATGGCTGCCACAACCATTTCAGTTATAATGGATTTTTATGAAAGCTATTTTGCTTTAAAGATAAAACAACCACCAAATATGGAACCGCATATGTTCCACATTGTAACACTCATCACAAATACTAGTATTTCTTACCAAATGATAATATTAAGGATATATTTAATATGTGACATGTTAGAGTTTGTTTGGATATTTGTGAAACCTTAAAATTTTTCAACTCTAACTAAAAAAAACCTTATGGATCATCTGCTGCTATTAAATGCAGTAATATGAGAGGTTCGACTTGCTTGGGCTACATACATGTACTGGTGATTGTTGAGACAGTTCATTAAAGCAGAAATGTCTAGAAATAGCTGCTGGACAAAACTTCCATTCAACTTTCGCCTATTGGATTTTAATTGCTACAAATTCCAAAGAGACAACATTTTATCATCAGTTACATGACAAAATGAACAATAAAATATTGGCAATTAAAATTATGGTACAGAAGTGTAATGACCATGACTTGTAGTACTTGTTGTACGATGGATCTGTATATTAGTCACTGCATGTGATCTGTTTGATTTTCTACTCTCTCCTAGTTCCATCCCTTCTAACATCCTTAACCCGCCCTCTGCACCCCTCATCCACCTTCAACCTTGATTTATAGCACGCCTCTTTTCCTTGAGGAAGTACATAGAACGTCAGAAGCACCTTAAGGGCCTGGTAACACACACACCAGCTTTTCTCACTTGACTGCTACGGTGAGCATGCCCCACCGCTGGTATAGCTCTGGTGAGACAGGTGTGTAACATTTGCTGTCAGTAAAAACACTGAACTACACCAGTGTGGGCGTGGCTTAAAGGATTAATGAATGCTATTGGCTAAAGCTACTGCATAGTCTGCATCAACACATCAACATGCGGAAATGTAACTAGTAGCGCTAGTTGCACCCATGGAATTATCTCCCCTTCCAGAGTGCTAACCAGTTGATAGCGGCTGGTGACATTTGGGACGAGTTAAAATGGCATACCACACTATTATTCTCCCAAAAATTTGTCATTTTTACGATATATTATCTCTATTGTGAAATTAGCCCTTTTAAGCAGGGATGTGCTGATCGTAAAAGCAAATGTGGTAGAGGATTTGATTCGTTCGACGAATGCCAATTTTTGGCGTACTGTGTACTATATAAATTATATATAGTACGATCTGTCACCATCCGCTTATATCATATTTCACCCAAAGTTAGCGTTTTAGGAGGGGAGATAATTCTATGGTTGCACCCGCCTCGCAATGTCTCGAGTGAATGCACACTTCACCTATCAGTCAGGGGAAAAAAATCTGGTGTGTGTGGCTAGGCCTTTTGCCCTTGCCCATAGAATTATCTAGGGGGAGATAATTCTATGAGCTTGCCACTCAAGCCTGTCAGTAGTAATATATGAGCAGATCTCCCTACCAAGTGTTTTTTTGTGGATTAGATCTTGGAGTTTAGGCAATGGGTTACGACGTTGGATGAATTCGCCGAGTTTATATTGTATTTTACTTGAGGGGTACTTGAGTGGCATTTGAATGGCATTTAAGTGGCATTCGAGTTTTGATTATTTTTTTACTTAATTTGAACTTATATGGTATCTAAATTTTGAATGTATGGCATTTAGGTTATGATAATTATTACATAACTGTATACATAATTATAACTCATAGGGTATCTAGATTTTGAATGTAAGGCATTTAAGGTTTGATAATTTTCTGTAATTCCGACTCATATGATATCTTGAGAGAGAGGAGATATATCTACATTGAATAAATACAGTGATTAAAAATGAAAGAATATGTGAATATATACATTTATTGTGTAATAAGTAGGGAAAATCTCATATAATATAGCTAGAGTCAGTAAATACTAAGTAATAACAATTAATACATAGTCTTTTTTTACAATGATGTCTTTGATGTAGTGATGTTATATCTTAAGAAGGGAGACTTCTGTTTTATGTGCTTTTGAATTCGTAATGAACTAAAATAAAAAGTTATGTATTAGTATAGAATGATTAAACAAAAATTTAAAATAATTACATGAAATTGAATTATAGCTTTAGTTACATTGGATAGTTTACATTATATAGAAAAGGAAATAGCTCACCAAGTCACATTGTCCAACTTGTTTTTTGAATTACAGACTATCCATCGCTAAAACACTCATCATTTTTTTTCAGCAACATATCCTGTCTCAAAATCATCAAAGTCTCCACGTAGAAAATCTTCAAGTTCATCATCATCATCAATTTCTAATATTGTTTTGTTGTGCTTTGCTTGATCACAATATTGTTTCCAATACATTTGACCGAGACGGTATGGAGAGCAAAATGAAAGATCGTATTCTGTCTTAAATTTTCCGTGGGTTGTTTTTCCTCTGTAGATCATCACACCTGGAGTATATTTGTTAGCTTCTGAAGCATATTTGTCTGGTATGGCGAGCGTCTTCAACAGCGTTTCTCCACATTGTTCAATGCTATAACGGATACAAATTACATTCGACTGCCCTCCTTTAAATCGATGAGGAACGAATCTATCAACAACATCTTGGTAAGGAAAAATAGCGCCGGGTTGAAAACTATTGAGGGTGTTGATGTTCAAGAAGCGTTTGAGCTGACATTTAGTCAATGTACTAAAATATAGTGATTCCTCTTCAGCTTTCTTTTTGCTTAGAGTATGTCTGGTAACACGTCTGACATCATACCAAAGAACGTTTTTATTTTTTGGTTTTCCCTTTCTACCCAAATATACAACGTTAAACGGGGGGGGGGGGTAATTATCACAGTTGAAGTTTTTAGCTATTTCAACTGGACAGAGGAGTATTTTGGGTTCGAGTTCATTTATATCTGAAGGATCATGGTAGTGTACTTGAGAATATCTACACTTCTCCTTACTTGATGGATGTATCACACCAGTCACTCGCATAATGCTTGGGATAGGAAGATCTTCAAATGTTTTGCAAATCGGAACTTTTGGTGAGTCAATCACTTGAGAACCTTTAGACTTTTCTAATTCCCTAGCTCTCCTTTCGTTGAGACATTCAACTGTTAAATGAGTTATAGCTGCACTCTCCATTGTTTGCTTATCAACGGAAGTAGTTTGTTTTCTCACTGTTTGTTTTCGTTTCCTTACTATTCGCTTTTTTGGAGCAGTTTTCCTTCTCTTAGGAGTTGTTTTGCCGTTTTTCATTTTATTTTCTGTTGGATATGGATCTGTGCTAAGGAGCTCTTCAGAAAGAGCATCCATAACATTCTAAAAATAAAAGGGTAATATTTGCATGAGTGGCTAAGAGTGTATTTATTACTTAGAGTGTCTTATATATATATGTATTTATGGCAAAAGCAGTTAAGATCATAGAGTTATGGTAGATTGAGAATGCGCTTATTAAACTATTGGGATGTGGAGACAGACAACAAAGGATGCATTCAAATATATATATATATATATGTATTTACTTAATATCATACCGCTTTTAACATCTCAATTGGTAAGAAATAAAATATAATAGTTTGAACAAAATATTGTAAAATAATAAAAAACAACTAAAAATTTTTCATAAATATGTATGAAACGCTTCTAACATTAGTTCTAAAATACCTACAGAAGAGGATAGAGCTTTATCTATTTGGACATAATTATAAATATGCTTTCTGAATTTATAAAAAGTTTTTTTGTTCCATGTCATGTTGTATAATTTTTTGAAAACTATTTGATTCCAAGCACTTCTTTCAATTTCTTTTAAAAAATTATTAATATTAACGACTTCCACCATTGACAAAACGATTTCGAAACCGTTTTTTATAATGTCATCAAAACGTTCTGTAGATATATCACGTTTCTTACAACACATCCCCATACTCATCATGTGTTGAGTTATACAGAATATTATAACTTGAAATGTCAAACGTTCTACAGCTTTTTCTTCAACAACATCATTATTTATCACATAGTTATGATACATTTCTGGAAGGAAGTCCTTTAAGTAGATTGGATTTGTTGTTGCATTGTTCTAAAATACAAGCGATAATTAGATAACTAAAATAATTAAAGGTGTTCAACAGGTGTTAAATAGTATTTTTTATTAATTCTTACCTTTTCATCAGGCTGAGATTCCGACTTTAGATACAATGGTTGACTTTCTACGACTTGAGTATTCATTCTGAAAAAACAGAAAAAATTGGTTCAATTCTTTATAACCAATTTAAAGATAGATATGTCATAAAGCCTTCAGATAGTTGTGTTAGCTAGCGGAAATATTTGAATTTAAGTTTTACCTTTATGAAGAGAGAACTCTTAGTAGTTGCAATGGAAGATGTAGTAGATAGATGTTGCTCCTTTGCTCACTGTTATTGAACTGGATGCTTTCTGTCTGAAACCGTTGTCTCTTATATAGGTGAATGTGTGAAAATAAATCTTTCATTCCCGCGAAAGCATTGGTTTGTATTCGCGTGAAAATAAATTGTTTATTCCCGCGAAAGCAACGGGTTCCATTCGCGTGAAAATAAATTATTTATTCCCGCGAAAGCATTGGTTTTTGTTCGCCTGAAAAAAAATGTTTATTCCCGCGAAAGCAACAGTTTCCATTCGCGTGAAAATTAAATGTTTACTCCCGCAAAAGCATTGGTTTGTATTCGTGTGAAAATAAAGTGTTCATTCCCGCGAAAGCAACAGTTTCCATTCGCGTGAAAATTAAATGTTTATTCCCGCGAAAGCATTGGTTTGTATTCGTGTGAAAATAAAGTATTCATTCCCGCGAAAGCAACAGTTTCCATTCGCGTGAAAATAAAATGTTTATTCCCGCGAAAGCATTGGTTTGTATTCGCGTGAAAATAAAGTATTCATTCCCGCGAAAGGAACAGTTTCCATTCGCGTGAAATTTAAAAAATGTTTATTCCCGCGAAAGCATTGGTTTGTATTCGCGTGAAAATAAAGTATTCATTCCCGCGAAAGCAACAGTTTCCATTCGCGTGAAAATAAAATGTTTATTCTTGCGAAAGCATTGGTTTGTATTCGCGTGAAAATAAAGTATTCATTCCCGCGAAAGCAACAGTTTCCATTCGCGTGAAAATTAAATGTTTATTCCCGCGAAAGCATTGGTTTGTATTCGCGTGAAAATAAAGTATTCATTCCCGCGAAAGCAACAGTTTCCATTCGCGTGAAAATAAAATGTTTATTCCCGCGAAAGCATTGGTTTGTATTCGCGTGAAAATAAAGTATTCATTCCCGCGAAAGCAACAGTTTCCATTCGCGTGAAAATCAAATGTTTATTCCCGCGAAAGCATTGGTTTGTATTCGCGTGAAAATAAAGTATTCATTCCCGCGAAAGCAACAGTTTCCATTCGCGTGAAAATTAAATGTTTATTCCCGCGAAAGCATTGGTTTGTATTCGCGTGAAAATAAAGTATTCATTCCCGCGAAAGCAACGGTTTGTATACACATGAAAATAAAATGTTTATTCCCGCGAAAGCAGTGGGTTCTATTCGCGTGAAAATAAATTATTTATTCCCGCGAAAGCATTGGTGTTCTTCCGTAAAAACAATGTTTCATTAATTTAACCTTATGATAAATGGCATGATTTCAGCTATATAAGAAGCACTGTTTTTACACAGAAAGCAGTCACTTCGACATTAGCAACTGAAGGAGCAAGATCTACTACAACATCATCTACTACAACTGCTAGAAGGACTTTTCTGTTTGGAGGTAAGTCAACTTGATTGAGTATAAATTTAATTTTTATCGATTTAGATACTAACAGCGGTATGATATTGAGTAAATATATATATATATATGTACATATATCTTCAAATTGGTTTGAAAAAGAAATCATAACATGGATTTTTACTTTATCTTTTAGAATGTCGACACAAGTCAATACAAAACAACTGAAGAATAAAGAACCAAAACCTTCACAAGATAAGGTGATTGATGACAATGTACTTCTTCAACGCACTATGATCCCCTTTCAAAGCGCCAGTCTGAATACTCTGGCAACTCTCATCATCAAAAGCGCCTCTCTGTTAAGTACTCTATCTCCAGCTTCCAGAAGAAACATTGAAAACATAGTCAAAGTTGAAGATTTACCAATACCTACAGTTATGCAGGTGTTAACCGTTGAGCTCCATGATGAAACGAACTGCACCATCATATACAACTATAAAAAGGATGGAAAGGTAGTTAGAGTGAAGAGCACTATTCCATTAGCAGCGGGATTACTTGTCAATGAAGCTTCGCAAATAAGACCACTGGTTTTGATCTACATGGGTGTTGAAAAGACTGGAAAAGCAATTTTTCGTGCTGCTACAGAAACAGGAACTACTTTGAGGTGTAAGAATGTGTTTGATGTATTACCAGAAAAAAGTATGCGACAAATCAATGCTTATTTCGAGGTAGCTAATCTTCAGGATTTCCCAACAGATAGTGTCATATGTTTCCAAAACCCTGAAGTTATAACAAAGTCTGACAGGCGATGGAATGGAAATGAAGAGACTCTTCTAGTTCAATACAGAAGTGTTGTAGATGAAGAATTACTGATCGGAGATATGCGCATTCCTCATCAAATAGCTTCTGCTGTGACATCGGAGAGATTTGGAGTGATTTTGTTCAAGGGTCTGAGTCGAAACGCAGACAATTCAATTTTCTACAACATCAGTGTACTCGCAGCTCATCAAGCCTTCGTCCAAGCCTCGGAACTGGCTGATAATCCAAAATCTGAGGATTTTCTCAACCACTTCGATGATGCTGAAAAAGAAGACTGTGGAGAACAAACTCTCGAGAAGCTAATCTATAACTCAAGGGATTCATATCACTATAGGTAAGTTTTATTAATTTTTACCATAATTTTGAAAAGTTGATTTGTGAAAATTTTGTGTATTCTTACAATGAAAAACCCCTTAAAATGATAAATTTGTGAACATTTTTGTAAAACATTTTTAAGTTATATATATATATATATATTTCGAATTAAAAAAGGATTTTATTGTGTCATCAGTGTATTTTTTTACATAAAAGTTGGAAAAATAACAAAAAGGTGATAATTATTTTACAAAAATGTTCAATTTTTCACATAAATGATCAACTCATAACCTTTTTTTTGTAAAACATTTTTAAATTATATATATTTCGGATTAAAAAAAGGACTTTTTTGTGTAATCAGTGTATTTTTTTACATAAAAGTTTAAAAAATAACAAAAGGTTAAAATTATTTTGCAAAAATGTTTAGTTTTTCACATAAATGATCAATTCATAAACATTTTTTGTAAAACATTTTTAAATTATATCTATTTCGGATTAAAAAAAGGATTTTTTTTGTGCAATCAGTGTATTTTTTTTACATAAAAGTTTAAAAAATAACAAAAGGTTATAATTATTTTACAAAAATGTTTAGTTTTTCACATAAATGATCAATTCATAAACATTTTTTTGTAAAACATGTTTAAATTATATCTATTTCGGATTAAAAAAAGGACTTTTTTGTGCAATCAGTGTATTTTTTTACATAAAAGTTTAAAAAATAACAAAAGGTTATAATTATTTTACAAAAATGTTTAGTTTTTCACATAAATGATCAATTCATAAACATTTTTTGTAAAACATTTTTAAATTATATCTATTTCGGATTAAAAAAGGACTTTTTTGTGCAATCAGTGTATTTTTTTACATAAAAGTTTAAAAAATAACAAAAGGTTATAATTATTTTACAAAAATGTTTAGTTTTTCACATAAAAGTAGTGTTATATGAGCAGTTCAAGCCACCTGGGTCCCCCGGGGATTTAATTGGGTGTGTGAGTTGTGGGTGTGAGTTGTGGATGTGAGTTGTGGTTTTAATCATGAGATGTATTCATAGGTGTGAGCCAGTGTTTTTTTGTGAATTTGACTCCTTAAGTGGCATTTGAGTTTTGATTATTTTTTTACTTAATTTGAACTTATATGTCATATAGAGTTTATATTGTATTTCATTTGAGGGGCATTTGAGTGGCATTTGAGTGGTATTTAAGTGGCATTTGAGTTTTGATTATTTTTTTACTTGATTTGAACTTATATGACATATAGATTTTGAATGTATGGCATTCAAGTTTTGATAATTTTTTTACATAATTATATACATACTTGAGAGATAGAGGAGAGAGAGGGAGGAGAGAGGGAGAGAAAGAGGAGAGAGAGATTTTTTAGTTTTCTATACATTCATGTATATATGGTTAATTATGGACGTATTTATGGATATATTTATATCTACATAGAGAGAGGAGATATATCTACATTGAATAAATATATTGATCAAAAATGAAAATTATATGATTATATACCTGATTACATAATAAGTAGGGAAAATCTTCCTATATAATATAGCTAGAGTCAGTAAATACTAAGTTATACAAAGCAATACAACTTGTAATGACATTCAATGCATTCATACATACATACATATGGTATCTTGAGAGAGAGAAAGAGAGAGAGGAGAGAGATCTTTTAGTTTTCTAGCAATTAATGTATATATGGTCAATTATGTACATATTTATGGGTATATTTATATCTACATAGAGAGAGAAGAGAGGAGATATATCTAAATTGAATAAATACATTGATTAAAAATGAATCATTATATGATTATATACATTTATTACATAATAAGTAAGGAAAATCTCCCCACATAATATAGCTAGAGTCAGTAAATACTACGTAATACAAAGCACTACAACTTGTAATAAATACAAAGTAATAACAGTTAATGCATAGTTTGTTCCTTTACAATGTTGTCTTTGATGTAGTGATGTTATATCTTAGGAAGGAAGACTTCTGTTCTATGTGCTTTTAATTTCGTAATGAACTAAAATAAAAAAATCATGTATTAGTATAGAATGATTAAGCAAAAATGTAAAATAATTACATGAATTTGAATTATAGTTCTAGTTACATTGGATAGTTTACATTATTAGAAAAGGGAAATAACTCACCAAGTTACATTGTTCAACTTGTTCTTTCTTGAGCATTATTTTCACCAAGTGCTTTTGATTCTCTTTCATCTATCTAAAACAAAACAAAAAATACTTGCTTTATAAATATGTTGTAAAAAAATACACTAATTACACCAAAAAAGCGCTTTTTTTTTACCTGAAAAAATGTATATGTTCAACATTTTGTTGTAAAAACTACGTTAATTACACCCAAAAAGTCATTTTCTTTACCATGAAAATGTATATATTCAGCATTTTGTTGTAAAAAATACACTAATTACATCAAAAAAGTCCTTTTTTCACCTAGAAAATGTATATATTCAGCATTTTGTTTAATTTATAATAAAAATTAGTAAAACTCACCTATAGTGATATGATTGCCTTGAGTTATAGATTAGCTTTTTGAACTCTTGTTCTGGACAGTTTTTTTTCAGCATCATCGAAATATAATATAAGTAATTTTTAGAGTCTTCATTGGTTTGGTATCATCTAAGTAGGTGATAGATCTTGAAAGAAATTCTTGCTGTGTTGGAGAAGTGTGCTGTCTTCAGAATCCATGTAGTTTGAGTCTTCATTGATTTGGTATCATCTAAGTAAGTCGTAGATCTTGAAAGGAATTCTTGCTGTGTTGGAGAAGTAGAGTGTCTTCAAAATTCATGTAGTTTGAGTCTTCATTGGTTTGGTATCATTTAAGTAGGTGGTAGATCTTGAAATGAATTTTTGCTGTGTTGGAGAAGTATGCTGTCTTCAAAATTCATGTAGTTTGAGTCTTCATTGGTTTGGTATCATCTAAGTAGGTGGTAGAGCTTGAAAGGAATTCTTTCTGTGTTGGAGAAGTATGCTATCTTCAAAATCCATGTAGTTTGAGTCTTCATTGATTTGGTATCATCTAAGTAAGTCGTAGATCTTGAAAGGAATTCTTGCTGTGTTGGAGAAGTCGACTGTCTTCAAAATTCATGTAGTTTGAGTCTTCATTGGTTTGGTATCATCTAAGTAGGTGGTAGATCTTGAAATGAATTCTTGCTGTGTTGGAGAAGTGCACTGTCTTCAAAATCGATGTATTGGTTTGGTATCATCTAAGTAGGTGGTAGATCTTGAAATGAATTCTTGCTGTGTTGGAGAAGTGCGCTGTCTTCAAAATCGATGTAGTTTGAGTCTTCATTGATTTGGTATCATTTAAGTAGGTGGTAGATCTTGAAATGAATTTTTGCTGTGTTAGAGAAGTATACTGTCTTCAAAATTCATGTAGTTTGAGTCTTCATTGGTTTGGTATCATCTAAGTAGGTGGTAGATCTTGAAAGGAGTTCTTGCTGTGTTGGAGAAGTCGACTGTCTTCAAAATTCATGTAGTTTGAGTCTTCATTGGTTTGGTATCATCTAAGTAGGTGGTAGATCTTGAAATGAATTCTTGCTGTGTTGGAGAAGTGCGCTGTCTTCAAAATTGATGTGGTTTGAGTCTTCATTGGTTTGGTATCATCTAAGTAGGTGGTAGATCTTGAAAGAAATTCTTGCTGTGTTGGAGAAGTGTGCTGTCTTCATCTTCATTAGCTTGGTATCATCTAAGTAGGTGGTAGATCTTGAAATGAATTCTTGCTGTGTTGGGGAAGTATGCTGTCTTCAAAATCTATGTAGTTTGAGTCTTCATTGGTTTGGTATCATCTAAGTAGGTGGTAGATCTTGAAATGAATTCTTGCTGTGTTGGAGAAGTGCGCTGTCTTCAAAATCGATGTAGTTTGAGTCTTCATTGATTTGGTATCATTTAAGTAGGTGGTAGATCTTGAAATGAATTTTTGCTGTGTTAGAGAAGTATGCTGTCTTCAAAATTCATGTAGTTTGAGTCTTCATTGGTTTGGTATCATCTAAGTAGGTGGTAGATCTTGAAAGGAGTTCTTGCTGTGTTGGAGAAGTCGACTGTCTTCAAAATTCATGTAGTTTGAGTCTTCATTGGTTTGGTATCATCTAAGTAGGTGGTAGATCTTGAAAAGAATTCTTGCTGTGTTGGAGAAGTGCGCTGTCTTCAAAATTGATGTAGTTTGAGTCTTCATTGGTTTGGTATCATCTAAGTAGGTGGTAGATCTTGAAAGAAATTCTTGCTGTGTTGGAGAAGTGTGCTGTCTTCATCTTCATTAGCTTGGTATCATCTAAGTAGGTGGTAGATCTTGAAATGAAATCTTGCTGTGTTGGGGAAGTATGCTGTCTTCAAAATCTATGTAGTTTGAGTCTTCATTGGTTTGGTATCATCTAAGTAGGTGGATCTTGAAAGGAATTCTTGCTGTGTCACATAAGTAGGAGAGAAAGTCATGTTGTTTTACATCTATCGTTGGTGTTGGTAGATCTTGACCACATGTTTATAGTCTTTGCTACTGCTGCATTTCGTCTCAAACAAGAGTCCAAAGTAGACATCATAACTACAAAATACAAAAAATTGATTGTTACAATTGATTCATTTATTTTCATTGGCTTTATCTACATAGAGTAGCGAAGAAAAAGTTTGTGTGAGTATAAAACTATCTAGTAGAGTTAAATTTATATCTAGGTTCAACTAGCATTGAATAATTATTATTATTTTGTTAATAATAAATAAGTAGAGTCGGCTACTTTACTAGAGCTTGGACAAACACTTATTTTAAAAATGAATAATTAGAGCTTTCTACTAGTGTTAAATAATTATTGATAATAATTTACCTTATCACCACTTAGAGCCAGATGATTTAATTAACTAAAGACAAATAATTATTTTAGCATTTCTTACCTTGATGCTGGATGTTCTCCTAGTAGCTGTAGTAGATGATGGTTCTCCGCTTGCTGTTGAAGAACTGGATGCTTTCTGTGTGAAAACAGTGGCTCTTAAATAGCTAAATTTGCACTGATTAAACCCTATGAATCAGCATTTTTTCCAATGCTTTCGCGGGAATAAATAGTTTATTTTCACGCGAATAGAAACCGTTGCTTTCGCGGGAATAAATAGTTTATTTTCACGCGAATAGAAACAGTTGCTTTCGCGGGAATAAATAGTTTATTTTCACGCGAATAGAAATCGTTGCTTTCGCGGGAATAAATAATTTATTTTCCCGCGAATGGAAACAGTTGCTTTCGCGGGAATAAATAATTTATTTTCACGCGAATAGAAACAGTTGCTTTCGCGGGAATAAATAGTTTATTTTCACGCGAATAGAAACCGTTGCTTTCGCGGGAATAAATAGTTTATTTTCACACGAATAGAAACCGTTGCTTTCGCGGGAATAAATAATTTATTTTCACGCGAATAGAAAGCGTTGCTTTCGCGGGAATAAATCATTTATTTTCACACGAATAGAAACAGTTGCTTTCGCGGGAATAAATAGTTTATTTTCACGCGAATAGAAACTGTTGCTTTCGCGGGAATAAATAGTTTATTTTCACGCGAATAGAAACCGTTGCTTTCGCGGGAATAAATAATTTATTTTCACGCGAATAGAAACCGTTGCTTTCGCGGGAATAAATAATTTATTTTCACACGAATAGAAACAGTTGCTTTCGCGGGAATAAATAGTTTATTTTCACGCGAATAGAAACAGTTGCTTTCGCGGGAATAAACAGTTTATTTTCACGCGAATAGAAACCGTTGCTTTCGCGGGAATAAATAGTTTATTTTCACGCGAATAGAAACCGTTGCTTTCGCGGGAATAAATAATTTATTTTCACGCGAATAGAAACCGTTGCTTTCGCGGGAATAAATAATTTATTTTCACACGAATAGAAACAGTTGCTTTCGCGGGAATAAATAGTTTATTTTCACGCGAATAGAAACTGTTGCTTTCGCGGGAATAAATAGTCTATTTTCATGCGAATAGAAACCGTTGCTTTCGCGGGAATAAATAGTTTATTTTCACGCGAATAGAAACCGTTGCTTTCGCGGGAATAAATAATTTATTTTCACGCGAATAGAAACAGTTGCTTTCGCGGGAATAAATAGTTTATTTTCACACGAATAGAAACTGTTGCTTTCGCGGGAATAAATAGTTTATTTTCACGCGAATAGAAACCGTTGCTTTCGTGGGAATAAATAATTTATTTTCACGCGAATAGAAACCGTTGCTTTCGCGGGAATAAATAATTTATTTTCACACGAATAGAAACAGTTGCTTTCGCGGGAATAAATAGTTTATTTTCACGCGAATAGAAACTGTTGCTTTCGCGGGAATAAATAGTTTATTTTCACGCGAATGGAAACCGTTGCTTTCGCGGGAATAAACAGTTTTTATTCCCGCGAAAGCATTGGAAAAAATGCTGATTCATAGGGTTTAATCAGTGCAACTTTAGCTATTTAAGAGCCACTGTTTTCACTTAGAAAGCATCCAGTTCTTCAACAGCAAGCGGAGAACCATCATCTACTACAGCTACTAGGAGAGCATCAAGGTAAGAAACGCTAAAATAATTATTTGTCTTTAGTTAATTAAATCATCTGGCTCTAAGTGGTGATAAGGTAAAAAAGAATCAATAATCATTTAACACTAGTAGAAAGCTCTAATTATTTATTTTTAAAATAAATATTAAAAACTTGTGAAAATGAACTGGTAACATTACGTCGACTGAAATGATGCCTAAAACGTCTCGCATAAATTTTGATCTGACCAAAAACGGACTGAAAACCTTTACCTTTAGAGCAAGTACAAAATTATCATAACTTGCTATAGCGAATATTCTAAGAAATATTTGTTTTTTCCGTTGCTAACTTAACGTAAATATTTGTAACGGATGTCACATGATCTCAATCGGTTTTTGCCAACTGAATCACTTAGTTACTCGTAAACATTTGATACTCGCTTGATTTTTTGGTTGATAACAGCAATATCCCAATTTGGTTTATCGTAAATATTTCAAAAACGGATATCGCGTGATTTCTGTTAGTATTTGCTACCGAATCGCTTAGTTACTCGTAAACATTTGAAAATCGCTTGATTTTTTCGTTGATAAAACATGTCGCAAGTATCTATTAACAAATATTACCGTGATTTCAATCAGTTTTCCTTACTAGATTACTTAGTTACTCATCAACATTTCATAATCGCTTTCATTAATAGTCGTTGCAAAGCAATGTTGTATTTAAAAAATATTACTACGATTCCAATCAATTTGGTTTTAATTATTTATATTTAAAATAATCGAACCTCAACTAGAATTCACTCCTAGGTAATTTATCTTTACTAGATAATTTTATGCTAATACTCCTAGGTACTTTATCTTTAGTGTCAACTGTAAAGTCTTGAAAGCACTTCACCATAGATTCAAGGAAATTTCCCATCTCCAGTGCTAGCAGTTGAGCTCATCACTATTGTTTTGTGATCATAATTTTTATTAAAACTTACCCTTCACTGAAGATTCAGTAGCTCTGGTAAATGTTGGTCTTTAAAATGCTGGTCTTTGAGAAGATGGTTTCAGTCTGAAAAAGTTGCTGCTTTTATAGTTCTCTGTTATCCGTGGAATGCTAATTATTTTTGTTGCGGTTAGTTGTTTTTCAGACATTAACTTTTTTAGGGATTCCAATTTTGGTTGGGAAATCCATAACAGCGCAATAGAGACAATAAGACACTATTGACCATTCTAGGGATTCCGAAAATCAGATTGGGAAGTTCATAACAACGCAATAAGACGCGAGTGGTAAAACTAGGAATTCCCAAATTTGTTGGAATTCCGTAACAACGCAATAAGGCACTATCGACCAAAGTCCAACTTTTTCTGACAATCAAACAGTATGTAACGATCGCCAATCTAGGGATTCCAAAAGAAGGTATTGAAATTCCGTAACAACGCAATAAGACACGATCGACCAAAGTCCAAATTTTTCTGACAATCAAACAGTATGTAATGATCGCCAATCTAGGGATTCCAAAAAAATGTTTTGGAATTCCGTAACATCGCAATAAGACACGATCGACCAAAGTCCAATTTTTTTCTGACAATCTAACAGTAAGTAACGATCTCAAAATCCTGGCAATAAAATTTGTATAAAGTCACCATGGATGAAATACATTTCATCCATGAAAGTCATGCATGAATTTCATAACAATAACTTGTTGATTTATTTTCAAATTTGACAAAAAAAATCTGTATAAATTATTTATTTCTAAAATTAATAAAATATTCCTGAAAAGTTTGAAAAAAATTTATATTGTTTCACATAACCGCAGAACAGGCGAGATTTATTGTGATAATACTCTTGGGGACAAAAGGTAGACAAATTTTGTAAGTTAGATACATTGAAATATATTTCAATGGTTAGATACATAGACCTATAGGTCTATGGTTAGATAGGAAAATAACATGGGCATCGCCGCAAAATAGGCAGTTCTGCACCTACCTCCCTTATTGCGTTGTTACGGATTTCCAATACATTTTTTTGGAATCCCTAGATTGGCGATCGTTACATACTGTTTGATTGTCAGAAAAATTTGGACTTTGGTCGATCGGGTCCTATTGCGTTGTTACGGAATTTCAATACCTTCTTTTGGAATCCCTAGATTGGCGATCGTTACATACTGTTTGATTGTCAGAAAAAGTTGGACTTTGGTCGATAGTGTCTTATTGCGTTGTTACGGAATTCCAACAAATTTGGGAATTCCTAGTTTTACCACTCGCGTCTTATTGCGTTGTTATGAACTTCCCAATCTGATTTTCGGAATCCCTAGAATGGTCAATAGTGTCTTATTGTCTCCATTGCGCTGTTATGGATTTCCCAACCAAAATTGGAATCCCTAAAAAAGTTAATGTCTAAAAAACAACTAACCGCAACAAAAATAAATATCATTCCACGGATAACAGAGAACTATAAAAGCAGCAACTTTTTCAGACTGAAACCATCCTCTCAAAGACCAGCATTTTAAAGACCAACAACTACCAGAGCTACTGAATCTTCAGTGAAAGGTAAGTTTTAATAAAAATTGAAAAATAAATAATTAGAGTCTTTTACTAGTGTTAAATAATTATTTATTTTTCAAATAAATAATTTGTGTTTCAAGTACATTTATATATAACTATATATATATATATATATCTAGTCTTTTGTTACTTCTAAAAAAATAATGTTGTTATTTTAGCAGGAATTATGGAGATGGAGGAGGGAAGTGATGTAAATATACAGGAGGATTGGGAATGGCTCATGAAAAATCATAATGTTATCAGACTTCTGGATGCTGATGATGAATACATAGATGATGAGTGTCAATCGGTACCTACCTAGTACAACCTAGTACAACCTAGCTATATAAGAAGCACCACTTTTACACAGAAAGCATCCACTTCAACAACAGTGACTGAAGGATCACCATCTACTACAACTACTAGAAGATTTTCTATATTAAGGTGAGAAATAATAAACAACTATTTAACACTAATAATGTAAACTATCCAATGTAACTAGAACTATAATTCAAATTCATGTAATTATTTTACATTTTTGCTTAATCATTCTATACTAATACATAACTTTTTTATTTTAGTTCATTACGAAATTAAAAGCACATAGAACAGAAGTCTTCCTTCCTAAGATATAACATCACTACATCAAAGACAACATTGTAAAGGAACAAACTATGCATTAACTGTTATTACTTTGTATTTATTACAAGTTGTAGTGCTTTGTATTACGTAGTATTTACTGACTCTAGCTATATTATGTGGGGAGATTTTCCTTACTTATTATGTAATAAATGTATATAATCATATAATGATTCATTTTTAATCAATGTATTTATTCAATTTAGATATATCTCCTCTCTTCTCTCTCTATGTAGATATAAATATACCCATAAATATGTACATAATTGACCATATATACATTAATTGCTAGAAAACTAAAAGATCTCTCTCCTCTCTCTCTTTCTCTCTCTCAAGATACCATATGTATGTATGTATGAATGCATTGAATGTCATTACAAGTTGTATTGCTTTGTATAACTTAGTATTTACTGACTCTAGCTATATTATATAGGAAGATTTTCCCTACTTATTATGTAATCAGGTATATAATCATATAATTTTCATTTTTGATCAATATATTTATTCAATGTAGATATATCTCCTCTCTCTATGTAGATATAAATATATCCATAAATACGTCCATAATTAACCATATATACATGAATGTATAGAAAACTAAAAAATCTCTCTCTCCTCTTTCTCTCCCTCTCTCCTCCCTCTCTCTCCTCTATCTCTCAAGTATGTATATAATTATGTAAAAAAAATTATCAAAACTTGAATGCCATACATTCAAAATCTATATGTCATATAAGTTCAAATCAAGTAAAAAAATAATCAAAACTCAAATGCCACTTAAATACCACTCAAATGCCACTCAAATGCCCCTCAAATGAAATACAATATAAACTCTATATGACATATAAGTTCAAATTAAGTAAAAAAATAATCAAAACTCAAATGCCACTTAAGGAGTCAAATTCACAAAAAAACACTGGCTCACACCTATGAATACATCTCATGATTAAAACCACAACTCACATCCACAACTCACACCCACAACTCACACACCCAATTAAATCCCCGGGGGACCCAGGTGGCTTGAACTGCTCATATAACACTACTCATAAATGATCAATTCATATACATTTTTTGTAAAACATTTTTAAATTATATATATTTTGGATTAAAAAAAAGGGTTTTTTGTGTAATCAGTATCAGTGTATTTTTTTAGCTAGAAGTTGAAAAAAAAATCACAAAAGGTTATAATTACTTTACAAAAATGCTTAATTTTTCACGTAAATAACACGTTTTATCACATAAATGGCTTATTCATGAGTGTTTGTTGTAAAACATTTTTAAAATTATATATATATATTTATATTTATACATTCCGAATCCAAATGAAAAAAAAGGACTTTTTCGTGTGTAATCAGTGTATTTCTTTTACATAGAAGTTAAAAAAATAACGAAAGTTTATATTTATTTTACATTAATTTTAATCATACTATACTAATACATCATTTTTTATTTTAGTCCATTTTATCGTAAAAAGAAAACAGAGTAAAGAACTTTCCCTAAGAAATATTGAGCTGAATGATGTAACTCAGTGAGTTATTTTCCTGTTATATATAATGTAAACTACCTAATGTAGCTAAGAGTAAAATTTAAATTCGGTAAAATTTATTTATATAATGAATAACTTTTGTATTTTAGTCAATTATTGGATCACAGAGAATACGGAATACAAGAGTTCCTCCCTGGGTCTAATAATATACCAGAAGAATATCGAGAAAGATATTGTTCAAGAAAAGCGCTTTGTAACCATTGATTTCGTAAGCTATAGTAGTTTGTATTACAGAAAATTTACTATAAAACAGTTTTATGAATGTAAAAACTAGATATGGTATTTTCTATTACAATTATTTACTTGTAAATTTTATTCATCTAGAGAGGTAATTTGGTGATTTTTTGACAGTTTTTAAAAAAGTTAAAAAGTACAAAAAAAAATCAAAAAATATCGAAAACTATATATTTCAATGATTATTTTTTAAAAAATTCAAAAAAATGTAATAAAGCTCTGTTTTGAAACATAAAAAATTTAAAAGGATTGTGTAGGATAAAATTCTCACTCAAAAAATTATTGAAAATTGAATGAAATAAAAAAATATTTTCCCAAATACCAAAGTTTTGTAAATATAAAGTGAAAAACTCTATATATATACATTGTTTTTAAAATATCGAAAACTATATATTTCAATGATTATTTTTTAAAAAAATAAAAAAATTTAAAAGGAAGGTGTAGGATAAAATCCTCACTCAAAAAATTATTGAAAATTGAATGGAATAAAAGAATATAAAAGTGAAAATCTCTATATATATTTATTTTTTTTAAAAAAATATCGAAAACTATATATTATAATGATTATTTTTTTAAAAAGTTGAAAAAACAAAAAACTTTGTAATAAAACCCTGTTTTAAAACATAAAAAATTAAAAAGGAATGTAATAAAAGAATATTTTACCAAAATACCTCATTTTTCTTGTAAATATCTAGTAAAAATTTCTGAAATATTGTTGGTGAAATTTACTGGAAAATGGTTTCAAGTGTGTCAAAGACTAAATATGATGTTTTCATTGAAATTTTTATTTTCAAAAGATCCAAATAATAACATTGAATCAATTAGTTAAATTTAACAGTCAAATTCTTTTTTATCAAGTAGGCTTAATGTTTCTATTGTGATTAATTCTCAAATATTGTAAACTTGAACTATCTAGAGGAGTAATTTGTCGATTTTGATGTGTTTTTTAAAAAAATTATCATGTAATACCACATACTTCAGTTCTAATCCGTTTTGAACAATTTCATGGGAGACAAAGAATAAAAAAGTTACATTGATTTAGTTTTTAGAATTAAAGTTGCTATCGAAAATGGTTTGTTCTTGTTTAAAAAAATTATTACGTAATACCACATACTTCAGTTCTAATTCGTTTTTAGAATTGAAGTCGCCATCGAAAATGGTTTGTTCTTGAATGGGTAAATCCATAGCCTCCTCCTCATCATGACAAAAGCTTTCTGATGATTGCATTTTGAAAAACAAATTACATTGTTTTAGTTTTCCGAATTGAAATTGCCATCGAAAATGGTTTGTTCTTAAACGGGAAAATCCATAGCCTTCTCATCATCATGTCTAAGTTTTCTACCCCAATATCTCCAACCTCTCAGAGATAGAAATTGTTCTGTTTAAAAAAATAATGGAAATTGTATATATAAATGATTGTTTTTGAAAAAAATTCAAAAGGAAAATGCAGGATAAAACCCTCACTCAAGAAACTAATTTTGTATGATAGGTTGCTCACCTAATAATAAGAAAATAATGAATAATTTATATTTAAGCAATTATTGAAAAAATTAATGAAAATTGAATCGAATAAAGGAAATATTTTACCAAATAGCCTGTTTTTTTTGTAAAGATATACAAACAGATAAAATTTAACCATTTAAAGGATGATTTCTTTTTTTGCAAAAAAAATAATGAAGATTTAATGAAATGAAAGAAAATTTTACCAAATACCTTGTTTTTTTGTAAATTTGTACAATTAGAATAAGAAAATAGTGAATAATGTATATTTAAGCAATTATTGAAAAAATTAATGAAAATTGAATAGAATAAAGGAAATATTTTACCAAATACCCTGTTTTTTTTGTAAAGATATACAAACAGATAAAATTTAACCATTTAAAGGGTGATTTCTTTTTTGCAAAAATTAATGAACATTTAATGAAATGAAAGAATATTTTTACCAAATACCCTGTTTTTTTTGTAAATTTGTACAATTAGATGAAATTTAACCATTTAGAGGATGATTTGTTTTTGTAAAAAATTAATGAAAATTGAATAAATCGAAAAAATATTTCACCAAATACCTCTTTTTTGTAGATGTAAACAAATAGATGAATATCTAACTTTATCCATTTTTTTTCCATTTGGGATCATGTTTTGAAGGTTTTCAAGATAGTTTTTAGTAAAAGCTTATGCATTGATTGTCATTACAAGTTGTAGTGTTTGGTATTATTTAATATTTACTGACTCTAGCTATATTATATGAAATTTTCCCTACTTATTGCACAATAAATGTATATATTCACATATTGTTTCATTTTTAATTACTGTATTTATTCAATGTAGATATAATGAGTCGAATTACAAAAAATTATCAAAACTTAAATGCCATACATTCAAAATCTAGATGCTCTATGAGTTAAAGTTATGTATATAATTATGTACAAGATTATCAAAACTTGAATGCCATACATTCAAAATTTATAAGTTCAAATTAAGTAAAAAATAATCAAAACTCAAATGCCACTTAAATGCCACTCAAATGCCACTCAAGTAAAATACATTATAAACTCGGCGAATTCATCCAACGTCGTAACCCATTGCCTCAACCCCCAGATCAAATCCACAAAAAAACACTTGGTAGGGAGATCTGCTCATATATTACTACTCCTGTCTTCCAGAGCCAGAGTCTGGAGATAAATAGCATGCCACACGAGACAGACTGGCAACTGAAAGAACAGACGTATTGTTCGATTGAGCAAATAAGAGCAGGATTAATATTTTGTGCGTTCCACATGGATTCCTGTTTCTGATACTTTTTATAATATTTAGTTTTATTAAAACCTTCTTCATTGCTAAGTTTATCATTATTAGTCCAGTAATCAATAAATTATCATTTTTCGGTATAAGATTCATTACCATTTTTAACTTTTATGCCTTCTAACTATTTATTAAAAACCTTTTCTACGACAAGCAATAATCATTTTAACAATTATATGCCCGAGGTAGTTTCAGATGAACTCCAACGGACATATACTTATCATAATATGTACTACTATCTTACAAGTATATATGATCTATGTAAGCTAGCAGGCAGGGCCATCTAGCCTCTAGCTGTGTTTACACTGAGATTAGCTGCAAGTTTTTAGAGTTTTCCTTCCCTGAAACTCCTCCCCCCCCCCCTCCATTCATGACACAGCCATCCTCAACCCATCTCAGATGTGTACCCACACCTTCTCTCAACCATGACCCAAACCGCTTTCCCTCTAACATCATACAAAAGACTATAAATAAATGAAAGCAACTGCCTAACATTTTGAGTTGCCCTTTACTGCTCTTGTGGAAATTGGTTTCAATTAGAAAAACCAGCAGTGGAAGGACAAAATTTGAATTGAAATGCTTACTTTTGAATGCAATTTGAGTTCAGTTTTCAAATACAGGCTCAGAATTTCCAATTTCCGTTAAATCTGAATTGGTGTATCTCACTCAGTTCTGTAGATATTCACCCAAACATGTGGCAGAACTTATGACAAGAAAAATGAGCCTGCTGATTGGACAACTTGCAAGCTGACTCACTGTACCAGAGAAACTGGCAAATTAACCCACTTTTACTGGCAACGCCTAAATTATTTTGGCACGTTTTGTATTGTGATTGGTTTATTTTCAAATCCTTATTAGCAAATGCAAGTTAGCTGATGATCAGAATTTTGTACTGAACCCATTGTGTTATTTTGAACCTTGCAGTATAAATGTTTTACACATAATACTTTATCAAACTAAAAGGCACATCTATGGTCTGGCCACACACGTGGCACCAGCTGACAGTCGTGGTATTTGTACCCTAATAATTCACAATACCATTATTGTAAATATAATCATAATGATAAGTAAATAATAATTACTATTTTCAATAACAACAACTTTTTATTATTACTCATTTGTTATTTACTACTGAGTAGTATAAGTATTTAATATAGTAAATATCAGAAAAAAGTTTTTTATGACTAATAATAATTATTTTAATTTGCTTATTCTTATATTTCTCACACCAATAACAAGTCGCAATAGCAACAATCAATAGTGATATTTGTCATGTTTTTTCTTACAATTTATCATAATAAACAAAAGGTTGTATTTACACCAACTATAACATGAAAATAAAAAATTTTAAATTAACCTTGACCCATTACACACATGGAACAGCAAGTCACGTTAGAGCCAAGTTGTCAGAATACTTGAAAACTTCGGCGTGTTCAACTGCATGGTACGGCAGCGGTTAGATTGGGCGACGACCGGCGTGACTTTACTGATTTCATAACTTCATCGTATGTATGCACCGGGTTCGAACAAAGGTCGTGTGTGCAGCCAGTCCGTTAAACTAATTGAAACAACCTTGAGCAATTTTTGTTTAAGTTTTATGTTGGGCCAATATTATAGTGTAGGGTAGGTTGCATTCGATTGCAAAGGTTGGGTTTGTAATCAAATATTTACATCAGGTAGGTGGGTGCCATCTTCGCTGTAGTGTTTATCAAAAATAGTTGGTGCAGTGCCACAGCAAGGCAAAGCATGAGCCACACACCATTTCACTATAAAGCAGCAGTAAGTGAGCATGTCTAGATGGGAAGGGCAATCAGCATTGCCACAGCAATCAGCTAACAGGAATTTCGGAGGCAATGTACGCTCTGCTGTCAGACATATAGAGGACAACTCCACTAGTGATATACCGAGTGAATCACTACAACGACAAGATAATCCAAATTCCAGAGGAAATGTGCTTTCAGCTGTCAGGCAAATAGAGGAAAATTTTAGCGAAAATACTAGAATTGCAGTCACACAGTCCACAGACGATCGAAGTACCGTTGACAGTGCTAGCAGCTTATCTATCAGTGATTTAGGGAGCTCCCTTAGAGAAAATCATAGAGCTGTATTCCTACATCACCCAAATGATAGGAGTACCATTGACAGTGCTAGCAGCTTATTTATCGACGATTTAGGGAGCTACCTTAAAGAAAATCGTAGAGCTGTATTCCTACAGCACCCGGATGATAGAAGTATTGTTGGCAGTGCTAGCAGCTTATCTATCGGTGATTTAGGGAGCTACCTTAGAGAAAATCGTAGAACTGTATTCCTACAGAACCCGGATGATAGGACAGCACTAACAGATTATCTATCAGTGGTTCAGAGAGCTACTCTAGTGATAACAGCGAAATTGTGTCACCACAGCACCATGATGGTTGGGATGCTGCTGATACAGTAACCATGTTAGCCACAAACATACTGTAGGGGTGAGCAACTAAAGCAGTACGCTATTTTACAGCAATAGAAAGTACCCGAAAGCGTTAATAATTTTATTCAAAGCCACTTAGTCTCATCTCCAAGCAGGAATCACGCCAAAAATAGGATACAATACACTGTAATAATAGACAAGAAGAAATACATGAATAATCTATACACTGCAAATGCAGATCAATATGTATGTCGTACTACAATCCACCTCAACCAGATCCTACTCCTCAAACAACTTTGACAGGAAATGTTCGCTTGGAGTTGAAACGGCAGTTTGCCGTGGCTAACATAAACAGATAAGCAAGATTAGCTTCGGTAATTTGTTGTTTTGTACAATTAATTTATAATTTTTATTGAATTATTTTTTTTATCAAAATTTAACTTTTACCAGTGATGTCTTTGGCAAGTAACAACACATCTTGTATATCGACACTTGGAATTTTGGTTGAAGTTATTAATAACTAACAAAAATTTTTTTCTCTTGTCGTTTATTTTTTTAAAGCACTTAGTTTATGGGCTCAGGTTTCTCCATGGAAAAACCATGACGACTGTTATGTCGCATGATGCATTACTAGATCACTAGATTACTATTACTAGACAAATAAAATAACCAGATTTTCAAGTCATGCTCTTTATGGTGTGTAATATTTCACATGGCATACTTGCAGTGAATTATTGTTGAAAGGAAGTAGCGTTTTGCTGAGTTGGTCATGAAATATTTTTGGCAGTATTGCTAGTTGAAATGTGTAAATAGTTCGAATTTAGAATGGCTTTATTTAACAATTTTGTTATCTAACTATTTACCTGCTTACAACAAACTGTAATTTACCTAGTTACTACAGCTTTGCTAGATTTAACTTTCTTGATAACATGATGGCGAGTTTTCTACTGAAAAGTTACTGTGGGAGTTGTGTGTTCTATAGGGAAACTTGATGTATGGGCCATTTGGTCATGGGGTTTAGCCCTCCTCCCTCTTTCCTTTACTCATTCTGCATTCACATATGTAATTCTTGGTTAACCTGCTGAAAACTATTGTCTTGAGACAAATAGGTGTGGTTTGGCTCTAAAATACGTGATAATGAATGTTTATATGAGCTAGCTGCACAATACTAAACAAAGTGTGGGGAGATGAAAGAAAAAAAGGCAAAATGAAACCAATCAATAAATGGCCCATGCGTGAACTTCATAGCAGAAATCACACAGCTCCAACAACAGCAGTAACCTCAGAGGTTAAAGTTTGTACAGCAGTCACTATTGCTGATAAATATATATTTATAGTCATTTGTATAAATCTCATCTCAGCTAAAACAACTATCAATCACAAATGGTAACCTAACCAAAGTTGGAGTGAAGTATTTCTTCACTTAATGTCCTTGGAAAAAGGTTTAAAAATATTTATAAAAGCCATAATCAGCATAACTTTAAAAGTAGCATTGGAATGAACTAAATGCTAATCTTTTAAGAATAGGAAAGATAACTCTCGTTTAATGTAACTGCCTTCCATGAGAAGACAACTGCAAGGCTGCTTTATAAATAGTCCTAGCCAGGGCTGAGTTTATGATGTGGGTGGGGTTAGAGAGCCACTCTGGCTAAAACAATCCAGAACTCATCTTTCACCAAAATGGTGTAAAGAAAGAAAGTGACAACTAAGGCAACCATTTTGCAGGCAAAAGAAAACTAACCTACGAAAGTTTTATAATACAAAATGATAACTTTATATTTTGTATTGTATTTCTCCACTATTTTGTAACTTCAATGACAAAGTAAACATTTTTATGTTCATTCTTTGCATTACATCATTCAGCCAAGTTTGCCTTATTTTGTTTTTAAATTGCAATGCAAGTCACTAATCTCTTTACACCGTTATGTCATTCACCTATCAATTTTTATCCAATTCTCAAGTTTTTCTGTGGGTTGCTGTGGTTACACAAGGAACTACAACTTGATTGGTTATTGGACATTGATATAATCTGTCAGCTTGTTATGCAATCACTTGATTGGTTATTCGACATTAATATAATCTGTCAGCTTGTTATGTAATCACTTGATTGGTTATTGGACATTAATATAATCTGTCAGCTTGTTATGTAATCACTTGATTGGTTATTGGACATTAATATAATCTGTCAGCTTGTTATGTAATCACTTGATTGGTTATTGGACATTGATATAATCTGTCAGCTTGTTATGTAATCATCTCATGCAGCACTTGTGATACAGCGCAATAAAGTACAAGAATAAAAGGTAACACATTTTTTCATAGAATAGCTAGAAACCTCCAACACAAAAATGGCTGCTTGTAGCATGACGTAATAGTTTTATTGGGTACTTGTTATAAGTTATCTATCACAATGATAGTCAAGTATGTGTGGTTGACTATAGAGGCAGTCATTTGAGGCTTCCTTCCCCCACACAAGGCTAAAAGGGGTCTAGTACGTGGTCCGGTTTATCTGGCTGTGTCTTGTGGTCAGCTACTAAATACTTGTTAATCATTTGTATAGCCTGGAGTGACGAGTAAGTATCGCTTGGACAGCATTAATAGTAAAAATAATATTTGCAAGAACATTCTAGACTCATCAGGAGGCTAATGTTATAACTTGAATTTCTTCTATTAAAATTTTATAGTATTTTATAGTTACACTAAATGTTGAAAAGTTGAAAGATTTAATATATGATGTATATATTTTGATTTTCTAAACAAAATTTTTGACACACCTGTCATCATTGGTGCTAAGCTCTGTACTACTGTAGTTTTCTTATGTTTCACTTGGTTTATATTAAGATACATAGAGAATTGGTTTAAATATATGCAGTACTAGTAGTAGATACTTACAAAAGTTTTCTTAATCGACTTGTCAGACCTAGAATCAACCTAGAATCAAGCTAGAATCAACTGACTTCACTACACTATACTTTATCTAGCCTCAGAGATGAGTAATGAAAGAACTCCAGCAGAGAAAGAGGTCCACAGACAAAAGAAGACGTTTGCTAGGGCTATATGTAATGCCTTAATCAACAAAGATAAAGATGCTTTAACCCAGCAGCTATACAAGATAATATGGGTAAGACTTTTGTAACTTTTCCATTTTTACTGTTTCATACTTGCGGCATAGAAACATTCAAATTATTATTGTCACAGCTAGCTTTTTTATAGTTATCAAATCAGTTCTCTAACGAAGTGAGTGCATACTTAATAACGCCTACTTGTGGACTATTGATAGAACTTTGGGAGTTGTCACACTAATGTAAACCGGTGCTTTGTTTTTATTATTTTCTTAACTAGATGCATGTAACAAGCGTTGAGTCTAGCAACAAATGGTAGTTTTGTTATCCCTTTCAATTAATTTTTTATTTTGTTTTGACTGTGTAAAAGCTGCAGTAGATTTTTGTGAATTCAATTTGTAAAAAAAAAATTTTGGTGCGCAAAACCAGCAAACGTGGGTGTCTCGTTACTCAAATGATTGACAGCTTAACTATTATATAATATTATTTGATGAAACTCAAACCGTTTTAGGAAAAGTTTGACATCAAAGAGATATGTTCTCTGGAGACTGGTGATGGTAAATCACCAATAAGATATGCTATCACTCATGCAGAGGGTGACACAAGTAAGTTACTAGCTGATTTGTACTCATTACTGGACCTTTGTCAATGCCGCTTGTATCGTACAGTTTTTATTGTACCATAAAACACTTTATCTTGTTTTACAAGTGGGTAACTTTGTGTTCTAAATTTCCTTGCGGTAAAGAATGAAAATATTTTTGTTTCAGTTTAATAATAGATATTTCTGATAGCAAATAAACCCAAAAATAACTTGGAAGCAAACTACAGGAACTTTGTCTGTACATTTTGCCATTAGGTAAACTTAAATTTACAAAAAGTCTATGTCACGTTCACTATTTCAGAAATAATATTAATATTAAAATGACAGCTGGGGTGATGTAAAGTTATTGTGATGATGCAATCTCTTTTTTTAAATAAACGTTCAGCTCTCCAGTTATACGCAAACAAAGTTCTACGAAAAATAGTTGAAGTTTCTGCTAAGAGATAGATAACAACTCTCTTGTACGATACTTAACAACACATGACGAGTTCGTGAAAAGGAAATGGCTTCATCACGGCAACGATGAATGAATAATCTAGAACAACAATGACCCAAAGCTGACTTACAGTAAAATAGCTGAACTCTGCAGAGCTTCCAATCAGTTGGTTGTTGTTTAGAAAGTGTGAACAAAGATTGTTATATTTTCGTCATAACAAAACTCTTCAAAAGTTTGTTTTGTTTTTTTAACTGTTAGTTTGTCGAGTAGTATGTTGTAACTTATATGTATGTGGTGACTTACAGGTATGTGGTGACCTACATGTATGTTGTGACTTACATGTATGTTGTGACTTACAGGTATGTTACAAGAGTTAAAGTCTAGAGGAAAAATAGATTTTGATGTGCGATTGGCACCAGAGAATATGACAGTGTTACATTTAGCTGTAAGAGTACAGGACAAGGCAGTGCTCAAGTACTTACTCAAGCATGGAAATGTTAAAATAAATGGTACAGATTCTGAGGTGAGTCAGCATTTAGTCTCTACTGTTGCTGCCTCCCTTAAAACCGCAGTTTTTCACCTTAAATTAGAAATAAGTTAGTTAATTTGAAATAAAGCTGACGAGCCATTCAAAATTATTTTTTGGATTTATTATTTTTATTTTTTTTAACAAGTTTTATGAAATATCCATAGAAAATTCGTTGTGTTCAAATTCTTGAAGTTTTTACATTTTCAAAGCTGAATATATTTAATATGATTTTGGTCTTGTCATTGATCTTATACAGGGTGAGACGGCGTTACATTGCGCTATCAGGGCGACCTCAGTAGAAATTTGTTCGGTGCTACTAAATGCCGGAATTAACGTCAACAAAAAGGATAGACGCCAGCAAACTGCACTCCATGTAGCCTTGGAACCTTTGATTGCTTTTTCAGTGAGTGTTGCTTAATTATGGATCGATCTAAACTGTTGAACATTATTTGTCACATAAAATACGAAACCCTAATTATTTAATGAACAACTTGCAACGTCATGAGCTACTCATCTTCCAGAAACAAAAAATTGAACTGCTGTGCAAGAAAGGAGCTTCACCCAATGCAAAAGACGCAAATGGAAACACAGCTCTGCATTTACTGCTCAAAAGACGTCCAGTTGACTTCTTGGAGAAATTTTCAATTCTTATGAAACAAAAACCTGAAAAAGGCATCATAAACAACGACAACCAGACAGGTTTGAGATATGTAAACATGTTATTATATAACATGTTTTATATAACATATATTATGTAACATGTATCATTTAACATGTATTATATAACATGTATTATATAACATATATTATATCAAACATATTAAATAACATGTATATATATATTGTATAACATATATTATATAACCGATATTATATAACATGTATTATATAACGTATATTATATAACATGTATTATATAACATATATTATATAACATGTATTATATAACCTATATTATATAACATGTATTATATAACATATGTTATATAATATATATATATTACATACATATATAACACATATTATATAACTGTATACACCACTGTATACTTCACTGTACAGAACTACATGTACGTCGGCGTGAGCACAATTATCAAATAGCACTTCTCTGTTTTATCTTATACTCAAAAATGTCTAGTGGCTTGTTTTTAGCTTTAGACTTGTACTTGGACCACACGGATAATGACCCTGACGAACTGTACTATGTTAATAGCAAGTTTTTCGGCAAATCAAACTCTTCCCAGCATTCCTCACCACAAATTCTCATTGAGCATGCTCCAGATGATGATATAGAAAGCATTGCAAGTTCAAAGTCAGCTAGTAAGTGTGACCAAGTCATGTGATTTTGTGTCAAGTAATGAACGAAGCAGTACATTCTGGTTTTTGTCAAATGTTGCAAAAAACTTTTTTGGGAATGTAAGTGTACAAACTCATGGACAACTAACAGGTGGCCGCTACTTTTCTATTTAGGTTTATCCCGGCGTAGAAGTTCTTCAAATGCAGCTAAAGCAGGGAAAAGTTTCATTCGGAGGCTTAGTTCCTCGTTGAGCATATCAAGCTTTCGTCGAAAAAGCAGCGTTACCTCAAACATGACAGGCATGGATGAGTTTATTCCAGATGACTTTGAGCAAGGTCAGTTTTTGTGTCCAGCTGTTTTGAAAGTTTTTAAAGGTTAGCAATTGTTTTGCTTTAACCGTGTAATAAAGTCATAATCAGTGTCATAGTTTTCACTGCAAGCAAAATTACATATCTGTTTTCTGTTGGAGTAGATTCAGCATAGAGATCTGTGATGTGCTTATCCATCAATATTAAATTTTTTACACTCAGATTTGTAAATAAAAAGACGTGAAATCCCAGCCATATTGTTTGTATGAATAAAGAATGAATTAATTTGATTTCAAAAACATTATTTAAATTTTCATTTTTTTTTATTTTAATAATTATTATAAAATTCAAATTATGTATAAAATTTAGATGATGAATTTCCTGATGCGCTGGAGCGACAGAGAAGGGTGGCTGCATTTGTACAGTGTCTTACAATACAGAAGGATGAGGAAGAGAGGGATGTCAGCGATTGGGAGTCTGATTTATCAAACTCTGACCACGACGGTAGTCCAAATAGCAAAAGTGAGTCTCTCCTATACTATATTGTGCCAGAAACTTCTTCAGTAACCTATCTAAAGTTTTGTTCTTACATAATGTTAATTTTAAAGAGCAGAGATTTTTTTGATTTTTTTGTAAAGATAAACAGTTTTCTCATTGTTCTTGACAACATTTTTCACTAGTACTGCACATCCGAATAGCCTGTTTCATCTCACCATTAATTGTAGTACTTGGAAAATGCGCAAAATTTTATGTAAAACCACCGAAAATTGATGTTTCGACTTGGATATTTAATCTTAAATTAATCTTATATTTTTTCAGACGATGGCTATATGACGAGTGATGATGACATGAGAGATGATGAAAGCCATTATTCAAGATATGCTGACAGTAGAAGAGGTTCGTTCATCGAAGAAGAAGAAGAAGAACAAAGCATTACCCCGGAAGTGAATGGCAACTCTTTCAAATACCTCTGCCAAAATGGGTTGGACAGAAGTTCAAATGAACGACAGACAATAATTCCCAAACACGACTTCTGCAACAGAACAATCGCAGACACGAGTGCTAGAATAAAATCTCACTTACACCAAAGTTCTCTGACTACGTTGAAGCGGGCGAGCTCTCTATCCACATTAATTAGTATACATGCTGCCGATTATCATCCTCATCGAAGGACGTCATCATTACAGGATATTCGAGAATTTCCAATTGAACCAATTACTGAAAACTCAAAGAGCCAAGCAGAAAACTCAGATGTTGTCATTTCCACTCAAGATATTGAAGCTAGTCAAGAATGGAACCCGTCGCTTCAAAATTCTCGTTGTTATTCTTTTTCGTCTGCCTACGAAAGTGATGGAGAGGAAAGTTGCTGCGGAAGTTCTACAGGCATGCGTCGAGGTGCTGTGTCAATGCATGATATCTCAACGATATCTGACACGGTAGATGAGGCAATGAGATCTTCAGCAGGAGAACAAAAAGGTTATAGAAGGAACCATAAAGACAAAGTAAATGACGACTTGGCTACTACATCAGACAGACTCAGTACTGCCACTATCACAGGTAAAAGTTCTGTTTGCAATCAAAACTTGTGGTCTTTACTTGGACAAGTTAATTTCAGATGTTGCTTAAATGTAAAAATAAAGTTTGTTTTGTATTTTTTTTCACTAAGTGTCTAAATCAAATTATTTTGAACTCAGCCAAGTGTAATTTACACAAATCTTGCTAACATATTTATGCTTTTTATTTATTGTTGAATGTAAATAAAAAAAATTTTCTCAACTCAAATGAGCTGAGTCTGCAATCTCAAACAACTCAAACCATTCTTGTATAAACTACGGATATATACTTTAATCATTAGGTCTACAGTAACTTTACTTGTCTTCAGATTAATCTGTGAAAAAACATCGCTAGTTGCAAACAAAAAATTTGTCAGAAAACTATACCGGTTTTTCTTTGGTTGCTATGGATACCAGTAAACTTGTGTTCTTTCGGTATCTTATTAACATTTGTATGCTTTCAGCAAAAAGAAGTCGAGCAGGCACTCTGACTGAGCTGTGTGATTTGATGCAAGACTCTGATGGTAAGTTTGCGCTATATTCGACTATTCATAAATGGTCTCTGTTCATTGACTTGAGTTTGAAATTACCTCTCCAATTTGCATTGGCACTTTTCTTTGGATTCATTTTTCACTGAGATGATACAAACTATGCACTAATGTGTAGCTGGTTTGCAATTGGGAATAATGTTCTCTTTTTCTAAACGATTTGTAATAAGAGCCAATTTGATGATACAGCATAGAGCAGACAACTACAGTCAACTACATATAGTGGGAATTTCCCATTAAACTACATCTCTGTTGTAGAAGAGATTGAAGAAGTGGAGGATCCATTATTTCAACGATTAAACTCAATGAGTGAAGAAGACTGCATTAGTTACCTAACAAGTTATTCTTCTGGAAACTTGAATGAGTTGAGGGATGGAAACAGGAAGGAAAGTCTGCTCCACATTGCTACCAGACGAAGTATGACCTATTTCTTTATTTCACAACGTTTAGCATACAAACAAAAATTTCAATGTAACCATCACCGTATGAGGATTAATACAAAACAAATATGGTTGCAGGTTTTGTAAAGCTGATGTACTTTCTAATGGCAAAAGACATAGACATGAATTCTGTAGATAACAGAGGGTGGACAAGCTTACACGTTGCAGCTCAGACTGGAAACTTGACTATTATTAAAATGTTAGTCTAAGCTATCTAAGTCACATGATTGCTGATGAGTAAACTAATTGTATCAGGAATTTTATTTCAAAATTTATGAATGTCAGTTAACGTTACGTAATGTTCCGTTGTTGACAGGCTATTGAGCTCGGGCGCCAACAAAGAAGTGACGACTGTGGGTGGTAATACAACAGTTAGTATTGCTACTTTCTACGGACACTCAGTAGTTGTATCATTCCTGTTACAAGAAGGAAAAGTCTCAGCCAGCTATCTTGAACTCTCCCTGCACCAAATCCTCAAGTAAGCCCATACGCTTACAGTGACCCGGTTAAAAGCTTGTTTTAGTGATTACACAACATACCATCAGATGACAGATAAAAGTATGCATTGAACCTGTTGTATAAGTCTTATTTTGTTTGTACTTGAATACATGAAAACTAAAACTATCTTTTCATAAAAATCTTGGAGAAAATTCATTAGTCAATGTGTCACAATATCACCCACTGTAAGCCAGTTGGAAATTTCAAACTGCAAGCATCAAACAGCCAACTTTCAGAAATTGCTTAATTTTTTACATTCGTTACTTTTATAATAATATATCTATAAAACTACATGAGAGTATCTCATGTAACGTCTTTTTGCAAACAATTAATTACACTTGTAAAAAATGAGTCTTGTTTTTAACAAAACGGTAACAATTTCTGATTGCCAAGTTTACCAGTTTTGGATCAATCAAATTTCACAATGAGTTTTATAGATTATATTAAACATTTTCTATATTAGCGTAGATGACTATCCTACTGGAACCTATAGCAGCTCAACTTTGAGTCCTTTGCTAGAGAGTGTAAATAAAACTAGATAATTTGTTGCTCAGTCTGAGCCAATTAACTTTGCCAACAATTTAACTATGGCAGATGTTACACTTTCGCTACCGTTCAGGGAGCTGATTTGAAACTTGCACGCGCAGGCTCAAGCGCCGAGTGCAATACCGGAAACTTTTTAGACGTATTTATTATTATATAGTTAGGGACTGGACTAGTCACCAACTATTTTTATAAAACTGACCAATGGTCGGGACAACAATAGAAACCAATGACGCGGAACAGACTGCTTTTGTTTCTGTTTGAAATAGGAAAATGTCCAGGTTAGATTCTATTTCTATAACCGTTGAAGCTGCTCATTTGGAAATTTCACGTGCACAACGTGCTGGGTGCATTGCTGGACATTCTTTGAATACATTTATTACTCCATTGTGAGGGGCTAGTCAGCGATTATTATTATAAAACTGGCCAGAGGGTCTGTAAAGCAATAATAATAAATGATGCAGAGTAAAGTGTTGTTTTTTCTGCTTCAAATAATTAAATGGCAGCCGATATAGAGAACGAGGATGTTGGCTTCCAATGCTTTAATAATTGTTTTGTTCTTTCATTTTCTAGTACTATATTTCTAAAGTTGTGTAAAAGTGTATGGACAAGTTGATGTTGAGATGTAACCACCGTTGCTCAAAATCAACCATGGAATAAAAAAGAAATTGAAGTCTTACTGAAGTAGAACTCAAAATAGGAGAAACATAGCTCAAATTTCCTGTTTTTTTTTACTTGTATTTCAGCAGTTACACTTATCTCAGATTTCAAATCTTTAGGCAACTAACTCATTTATGGAGGTGGATTTCTTGAAAAAATTTAAATCAAGAATCGGTGTATGAAACAGCCATGTATGAATGAAAAAATGTTGACCGGTTGTTTGATTATTATTTATAATTTATTATTACCAGTCAAAGCAATTGTACATAACTTCCAAGTGCACTTTTAATCCTGTCTATTTTGAAAATTTTCAACATCCAATTATTACTTTGTGTGGTCTAAGTGTCTAATTAACTTTAAGTTATTTTTTAATCTCAAAACTATATATGGGTTATGGGGAACAATAGAAATGAGAGAAATTGACCAAAAAGTTAGAAATAATAATAAGTTAATAGTGTTTTATTCTTAAGGAATGACAAAATTATGCACTAATTTGCAATGTTACGAATGAATTTGTTTGCATAAGAATAGAGGAGTAGATAGCACTCTAAGAATTGGATTGCTAAATAAAGCATTTTAGTAGTAATATATGAGCAGATCTCCCTACCAAGTGTTTTTTTGTGGATTTGATCTTGGGGGTTATGCAATGGGTTACGACGTTGGATGAATTCGCCGAGTTTATATTGTATTTCATTTGAGGGGTACTTGAGTGGCATTTGAGTGGCATTTAAGTGGCATTTGAGTTTTGATTATTTTTTTACTTGATTTGAACTCATATGGCAGCTAGATTTTGAATGTATGGCATTTAAGTTTTGATACTTTTTTCACATAATTTGAACTCATATGGCATCTTGAGAGAGAGGAGAGAGAAGACAGAGAGGAGAGAGGAGAGTGGATATATTTATATCTACATAGAGAGAGGAGATATATCTACATTGAATAAATATATTCATCAAAAATGAAAATGATATGATTATATACCTGATTACATAATAAGTAGGGAAAATCTTCCTATATAATATAGCTAGAGTCAGTAAATACTAAGTTATACAAAGCAATACAACTTGTAATGACAATCAATGCATTCATACATACATACATATGGTATCTTGAGAGAGAGAAAGAGAGAGAGGAGAGAGATCTTTTAGTTTTCTAGCAATTAATGTATATATGGTCAATTATGTACATATTTATGGGTATATTTATATCTACATAGAGAGAGAAGAGAGGAGATATATCTAAATTGAATAAATACATTGATTAAAAATGAATCATTATATGATTATATACATTTATTACATAATAAGTAAGGAAAATCTCCCCACATAATATAGCTAGAGTCAGTAAATACTACGTAATACAAAGCACTACAACTTGTAATAAATACAAAGTAATAACAGTTAATGCATAGTTTGTTCCTTTATAATGATGTCTTTGATGTAGTGATGTTACATCTTAGGAAGGAAGACTTCTGTTCTATGTGCTTTTAATTTCGTAATGAACTAAAATAAAAAAATTATGTATTAGTATAGAATGATTAAGCAAAAATGTAAAATAATTACATGAATTTGAATTATAGTTCTAGTTACATTGGATAGTTTACATTATTAGAAAAGGGAAATAACTCACCAAGTTACATTGTTCAACTTGTTCTTTCTTGAGCATTATTTTCACCAAGTGCTTTTGATTCTCTTTCATCTATCTAAAACAAAACAAAAAATACTTGCTTTATAAATATGTTGTAAAAAAATACACTAATTACACCAAAAAAGTGCTTTTTTTACCTGAAAAAATGCATATGTTCAACATTTTGTTGTAAAAACTACGCTAATTACACCCAAAAAGTCCTTTTCTTTACCATGAAAATGTATATATTCAGCATTTTGTTTAATTTATGGTAAAAATTAGTAAAACTCACCTATAGTGATATGATTGCCTTGAGTTATAGATTAGCTTTTTGAACTCTTGTTCTGGACAGTTTTTTTCAGCATCATCGAAATATAATATAAGTAATTTTTAGAGTCTTCATTGGTTTGGTATCATCTAAGTAGGTGATAGATCTTGAAAGAAATTCTTGCTGTGTTGGAGAAGTGTGCTGTCTTCAGAATCCATGTAGTTTGAGTCTTCATTGATTTGGTATCATCTAAGTAAGTCGTAGATCTTAAAAGGAATTCTTGCTGTGTTGGAGAAGTAGATTGTCTTCAAAATTCATGTAGTTTGAGTCTTCATTGGTTTGGTATCATCTAAGTAGGTGGTAGATCTTGAAAGAAATTCTTGCTGTGTTGGAGAAGTGTGCTGTCTTCATCTTCATTGGTTTGGTATCATCTAAGTAGGTGGTAGATCTTGAAATGAATTTTTGCTGTGTTGGGGAAGTATGCTGTCTTCAAAATCTATGTAGTTTGAGTCTTCATTGGTTTGGTATCATCTAAGTAGGTGGTAGATCTTGAAAGGAATTCTTGCTGTGTTGTAGACTGTCTTCAAAATTCATGTAGTTTGAGTCTTCATTGGTTTGGTATCATTTAAGTAGGTGGTAGATCTTGAAATGAATTTTTGCTGTGTTGGAGAAGTGTGCTGTCTTCAAAATTCATGTAGTTTGAGTCTTCATTGGTTTGGTATCATCTAAGTAGGTGGTAGAGCTTGAAAGGAATTCTTTCTGTGTTGGAGAAGTATGCTGTCTTCAGAATCCATGTAGTTTGAGTCTTCATTGATTTGGTGTCATCTAAGTAAGTCGTAGATCTTGAAAGGAATTCTTGCTGTGTTGGAGAAGTCGACTGTCTTCAAAATTCATGTAGTTTGAGTCTTCATTGGTTTGGTATCATCTAAGTAGGTGGTAGATCTTGAAATGAATTCTTGCTGTGTTGGAGAACTAAGTAGGTGATAGATCTTGAAAGAAATTCTTGCTGTGTTGGAGAAGTGTGCTGTCTTCAGAATCCATGTAGTTTGAGTCTTCATTGATTTGGTATCATCTAAGTAAGTCGTAGATCTTGAAAGGAATTCTTGCTGTGTTGGAGAAGTAGACTGTCTTCAAAATTCATGTAGTTTGAGTCTTCATTGGTTTGGTATCATTTAAGTAGGTGGTAGATCTTGAAATGAATTTTTGCTGTGTTGGAGAAGTATGCTGTCTTCAAAATTCATGTAGTTTGAGTCTTCATTGGTTTGGTATCATCTAAGTAGGTGGTAGATCTTGAAATGAATTCTTGCTGTGTTGGAGAAGTGCGCTGTCTTCAAAATCGATGTAGTTTGAGTCTTCATTGATTTGGTATCATCTAATTAAGTCGTAGATCTTGAAAGGAATTCTTGCTGTGTTGGAGAAGTATGCTGTCTTCAAAATTCATGTAGTTCGAGTCTTCATTGGTTTGGTATCAATTAAGTAGGTGGTAGATCTTGAAATGAATTTTTGCTGTGTTGGAGAAGTATGCTGTCTTCAAAATTCATGTAGTTTGAGTCTTCATTGGTTTGGTATCATCTAAGTAGGTGGTAGATCTTGAAAGGAATTCTTTCTGTGTTGGAGAAGTATGCTGTCTTCAAAATTCATGTAGTTTGAGTCTTCATTGGTTTGGTATCATCTAAGTAGGTGGTAGATCTTGAAATGAATTCTTGCTGTGTTGGAGAAGTGCGCTGTCTTCAAAATCGATGTAGTTTGAGTCTTCATTGATTTGGTATCATCTAATTAAGTCGTAGATCTTGAAAGGAATTCTTGCTGTGTTGGAGAAGTATGCTGTCTTCAAAATTCATGTAGTTTGAGTCTTCATTGGTTTGGTATCATTTAAGTAGGTGGTAGATCTTGAAATGAATTTTTGCTGTGTTGGAGAAGTATGCTGTCTTCAAAATTCATGTAGTTTGAGTCTTCATTGGTTTGGTATCATCTAAGTAGGTGGTAGATCTTGTGTAGTAGATGATGCTTCTCCGCTTGCTATTGAAGAACTGGATGCTTTCTGTGTGAAAACAGTGGCTCTTAAATAGCTAAAGTCGCACTGATTAAACCTTATGAATCAGCATTTTTTCCAATGCTTTCGCGGGAATAAAAACTGTTTGTTCCCGCGAAAGCAAGGGTTTCCATTCGCGTGAAAATAAATTATTTATTCCCGCGAAAGCAACGGTTTCTATTCGCGTGAAAATAAACTATTTATTCCCGCGAAAGCAACAGTTTCTATTCGCGTGAAAATAAACTAGTTATTCCCGCGAAAGCAACAGTTTCCATTCGCGTGAAAATAAATTATTTATTCCCGCGAAAGCAACAGTTTCTATTCGCGTGAAAATAAACTATTTACTCCCGCGAAAGCAACAGTTTCTATTCGCGTGAAAATAAATTATTTATTCCCGCGAAAGCAACGGTTTCCATTCGCGTGAAAATAATTCATTTTTTCCCGCGAAAGCAACAGTTTCTATTCGCGTGAAAATAAACTATTTATTCCCGCGAAAGCAACAGTTTCCATTCGCGTGAAAATAAACTATTTATTCCCACGAAAGCAACAGTTTCCATTCGCGTGAAAATAAATTATTTATTCCCGCGAAAGCAACAGTTTCTATTCGCGTGAAAATAAACTATTTACTCCCGCGAAAGCAACAGTTTCTATTCGCGTGAAAATAAATTATTTATTCCCGCGAAAGCAACAGTTTCTATTCGCGTGAAAATAAACTATTTATTCCCGCGAAAGCAACAGTTTCTATTCGCGTGAAAATAAATTATTTATTCCCGCGAAAGCAACAGTTTCTATTCGCGTGAAAATAAACTATTTACTCCCGCGAAAGCAACAGTTTCCATTCGCGTGAAAATAAATTATTTATTCCCGCGAAAGCAACAGTTTCTATTCGCGTGAAAATAAACTATTTACTCCCGCGAAAGCAACAGTTTCTATTCGCGTGAAAATAGATTATTTATTTCCGCGAAAGCAACGGTTTCCATTCGCGTGAAAATAATTTATTTTTTCCCGCGAAAGCAACAGTTTCTATTCGCGTGAAAATAAACTATTTACTCCCGCGAAAGCAACAGTTTCTATTCGCGTGAAAATAAATTATTTATTCCCGCGAAAGCAACGGTTTCCATTCGCGTGAAAATAATTTATTTTTTCCCGCGAAAGCAACAGTTTCTATTCGCGTGAAAATAAACTATTTATTCCCGCGAAAGCAACGGTTTCCATTCGCGTGAAAATAAATTATTTATTCCCGCGAAAGCATTGGTTTGTATTCGCGTGAAAATAAAATTTTTATTCCCGCGAAAGCAACGGTTTCCATTCGCGTGAAAATAAAGTATTTATTCCCGCGAATGGAAACCGTTGCTTTCGCGGGAATAAACAGTTTTTATTCCCGCGAAAGCATTGGAAAAAATGCTGATTCATAGGGTTTAATCAGTGCAACTTTAGCTATTTAAGAGCCACTGTTTTCACACAGAAAGCATCCAGTTCTTCAACAGCAAGCGGAGAAGCATCATCTACTACAGCTACTAGGAGACCATCCAGCATCAAGGTAAGAAATGCTAAAATAATTATTTGTCTTTAGTTAATTAAATCATCTGGCTCTAAGTGGTGATAAGGTAAAAAATAATCAATAATTATTTAACACTAGTAGAAAGCTCTAATTATTTATTTTTAAAATAAATAGTAAATAATTATTTAACACTATAATAATTTCAGTATATTCACATCATTAAAAAACTAAGTTCTTTTACCATTTTGCAGGTATGATGACATCACACTCCAAAGCACTTCTTAAGCTCCATATTGAACCAACTACAACTACCAACAACATCGACACTATCTCCACTACAACCACCAATTCCACCACCAACGGCATTCACATTGATGATAGAAGACCCAATCCTAACACCTTTAATGATACATCTTCCTGCTCAAACATCAACACTCCTGCTGCTATAGCAATGAAACACCATGTAAGCAACCAGCATCGAGGTAAGAAGTGCTAAAATAATTATTTGTCTATAGTCAATTAAATCATCTAGTTCTTTGGAACTAGCTTTTTATTATTATTTTATTATTTAGATCACTACAACCACTAAGAGGACTCTAAGTAGAGTTAAGGTAAAAAATAATAAATAATTATTTAACACTAGTAAAAGGCTCTAATTATTTATTTTTACAATGATAACTGTTTTATGTTGATAATGAAGTAAAATAATACAATATTGAAAGTTTTAATCATTTTTTGGTTGTAAAGTTCAAAATCGACCTGTAGTTCAAGGCATCATTTAATAAGCTAACCTATTTTTTCTCTCGGACATACGACAATTCTGTCTAGCAATGTTAAAATACTGCGATCTTGAGAGGAAACAGGGTAGGTTCTATGAGCATAAAATTATCTAGGAGAGATACTTCTATGGTCAAGAGAACGACTCCATATCGTAATAGGAGGATAACTCCATAGTGCAACTAGTTGAGTTCTTCAACTAGTGTTAAATAATTATTTATTATTTCTTACCTTAATACAGAAAGTCTCCTAGTAGTTGTAGTAGATGTTGATCCTTCAGTCACTGTTGTTGAAGTGGATGCTTTCTGTGTAAAAACGGTGCTCCTTATATAGCTAGGTTGTACGAGGTACTAGGTACCGATTGACACGAGTTGATTTCAATGAAAAGCCTTTATAATATATAAGCAGGAAAATTCACGCGAAAACTAAAAAAATAAAAAACATTCTTCGCGGGAGTTTTCCGTCTTATATGTTATAAAGGCTGTACGCAAAAAACTCACGCGAAAACCGAAACTCAATAAAAACTTCTTCGCGGGAGTTTTCCTTCTTATGTGTTATAACAGCTTGATGCAAAAACTCACGCGAAAACAAAAAGAATAAAAAAAACTTCTTCGCGGGAGTTTTCCTTCTATGTACTATAAAGGCCTTACGCGGAAAACTTACGGTAAAAAAAATTGCGTGAACTTTCTGCATAAAGCCTTCATAACATAAAAGAAGGAAAACTCCCGCGAAAGAATTGTTTTCTATTTTCCGTTTTCGCGTGAGTTTTCCGTGTAAAGCCTTTATAGTATATAGAAGGAAAACTCCCGCGAAGAGAATTTTTGGACTGTTTCACTTTTCGCGTGAGTTTTCCGTGTAAAACCTTTATGACTTATAAGAAGGAAAACTCCCGCGAAGAATTTTGTTTTTAGTTTCGGTTTTCGCGTGAGTTTTTGCGTAAAGCCTTTATAACATATAAGACGGAAAACTCCCGCGAAGAATGTTTTTTATTTTTTTTAGTTTTCGCGTGAGTTTTCTGCGTAAAGACCTGCTTATATATCATAAAGGCTTTTCATTGGAATCAACTCGTGTCAATCGGTACCTAGTACCTAGTACAACCTAGTACAACCTAGCTATATAAGAAGCACCGCTTTTCCACAGAAAGCATCCACTTCAACAACAGTGACTGAAGAATCAACATCTACTACAACTACTAGGAGATTTTCTGTATTAAGGTGAGAAATAATAAATAATTATTCAACACTGGTTGAAAAACTCAACTAGTTGCACTCTGGAGTTATCCTCCTATTACGATATGGCCTGACCATAGAAGTATCTCTCCTAAATAATTTCATGCTCATAGAACCTATCCTGTTTCCGCTCAAGATCGCAGTCTTTTGGCATTGATTGACAGAATTGTCGTAGGTCCGAGAGAAAAAATAGGTTAGCCTTAAATGACATCTTGAACGACAGGTTGATTTTGAACTTTACAGCCAAAAAACGATTACAACTTTCATTATTGTATTGTTTTACTTCATTATCAGCATAAAACAGTTATTACTCATTGTATTTAATATGAAAAATAATTTTTACTGATGATGATTATTATTATTATTCTTATTATTGTTAATATTATTGTGATTTCATTTGGTTTTCATTGTTACTTTATTGAATTTTGTTCGTCTTGTGATCTAAATAATAAAATAATAATAAATATTTATTTACCACTAGTTGAAAAACTCACCTACTTGCACTATGGAGAAAATAGCCTCCTACAACCAAATCCGTTTGTGTTACAAACCCTGTCTTTGGATATTGATAAATCGAACCTCAACTAGAATTCACTCCTAGGTAATTTATCTTTACTAGATAATTTTATGCTAATAGTATCTAAGTTATTTCTTTGTAAGATCACAGACTTTGACATTAACAAAATTGTGTGTTTGTCCGAGCACTAGTAAAGTACCTGACTCTAATTATTTATTATTAACAAAATAATAAGTAATTAATATTTAATGCTAGTTGAACCTAGATATAAATTTATCTCTACTAGATAGTTTCATACTCACACAAACTGTTTCTTCGCTACTTTATGTATATGTAGATAAAGCCAATGAAAATAAATGAATCAATTGTAACAATCAATTTTTTTGTATTTTGTAGACACAATGCCTACTTTGGACTCTTGTTTGAGACAAAACGCAGTAGCAGCAAAGACTATAAAACATCTGGATAAGATCCAATTGAAGTAACTGCAGATAACTAAAGGAAAAACATGTGCCACAGCATACAGAGTGAACAAGGTGTGTGTAGATTATTACTCAGTCTCATTACACTACTATTACTAAGAATTATTGTAGGTGTTGGATAAAAGATTGAGCAGTAATTTTAATAAATTCTAACCATTGTAAATAATACTTCAACTCAAATAAAATTAAGGAAAATTGAATGGAATAAAAGAATATTTCACCAAATACCCCAGTTTTCTTGTGGATATATACAAATAGATGAATATCTAGCTTCATCTATTTTTTTCATTTGAGTGCGATTATTTCCCCTCCTCTCTCCTCTTTTCCTCTCTTCTTTCTCTCAAGATACCATATGAGTTCGAATTATGTAAAAAAAACTATCAATACTTAAATGCCATACATTCATAATGTTTTTTATTGTAGTTATTTCCCAAATACTGTAAATTTTAACCATTTAAAGGTCTAATTTGACGATTTTCCAAGATATTTTATAGTATTCAATATACTTATTATGTAAATAACTAAAAGAAATATTTACGCTCAAGCCTCCTCTCTCTCCTCTCTCCTCTCTCCTCAACCAAATACTCCTCTCTCCTCTCTTGCAGTTATTTCCCAAATACTGTAAATTTTAACCATCTAGAGGACTAACTTGGTGATTTTCCAACATATTTTATAGCATTCAATATAGTTATTATGTCATAAATGTATATTATTCAATCTAGATATAAATATATCCATAAATATGTACATAATTATCCATATATACATGGTTGTATAAAAAACTAAAAAATCTCTCTCTCTCCTCTCTTCTCTCTCCTCTGTACATAGCTATAAAATGTTAATATGGACATGAATTTGGACATGCACATGTACATAAATATGAACATAGGTATGTACGTAAATGGACATGAATATGGACATGTACATAAATGGACATGAATATGGACATGAATATGGACATGAATATAGACATGAATATGGACATGAATATGGACATGAATATGGACATGAATATGGACATGTACCTATTCATGTCCATTTATGCACATGTACATGAATATGGACATGTGCGTATTTACTGACTCTAGCTATATTATATAGGAAGATTTTCCCTACTTATTATGTAATAAATGTATATAATCATACAATGATTCATTTTTGATCAATATATTTATTCAATGTAGATATATCTCTCTCCTCTCTCTATGTAGATATAAATATACCCATAAATATGTACATAATTAACCATATATACATGAATGTATAGAAACAAAAAATCTCTCTCCTCTCTCTCTCCTCTCTCTCTTTCTTTCTCTCAAGATACCATATGTATGTATGTATGTATGTATGTATGCATTGATTGTCATTACGAGTTGTGGTGCTTTGTATTACTTAGTATTTACTGACTCTAGCTATATTATATAGGAAGATTTTACCTACTTATTATGTAATCAGGTATATAATCATATAATGTTTCATTTTTGATCAATATAGTTATTCAATGTAGATATATCTCCTCTCTCTCTATGTAGATATAAATATATCCATAAATATGTACATAATTAACCATATATATATATATGAATGTACAGAAAACTAAAGAATCTCTCTCTCCCTCTCTCCTCTCTCTCCCTCTCTCCTCTATCTCTTTCTTTCTCTCAAGATACCATATGTATGTATGTATGTATGTATTGATTGTTTGTTACAAGTTGTAGTGCTTTGTATTACTTAGTATTTACTGACTCTAGCTATATTATATAGGAAGATTTTCCCTACTTATTATGTAATCAATGTATATAATCTTATAATGTTTCATTTTTGATCAATATATTTATTCAATGTAGATAAAACTCCTCTCTCCTCTCTCCTCTCTCTCTTCTTTCTCCTCTCTCTCAAGATGCCATATGAGTTCGAATTATGTAAAAAAATTATCAAAACTTAAATGCCATACATTCAAAATCTAGCTGCCATATGAGTTCAAATTAAGTAAAAAAATAATCAAAACTCAAATGCCACTTAAATGCCACTCAAATGCCACTCAAATGTCTCTCAAATGAAATACAATATAAACTCGGCGAATCCATCCAACGCCGTAACTCATTGCATAACCCCCAAGGTCTAATCCACAAAAAAACACTTGGTAGGGAGATCTGCTCATATATTACTACTCATTTTTAATTCATCATAGAAAGATCAGTTCTAGTGAGTGGGAATTTCACTTGCACAACGTGCTGGGTGCATTGCTGGACATTCTTTGAATACACTATTAACCCATTGTGAGGGGCTAGTTATTAATTATTACATAAAACTGACCAATGGTCTGGACAACAACAGAAACCAATGATGCAGAACAGACTGCTTTTGTTTCTGTTTGAAATAGTAAATGTCCAGCTAAGATTTTATTTCTATAACCGTTAAAGCTGCTCATTTAGAAATTTCACGTGCACAACGTGCTGGGTGCATTGCTGGACACAATTTGAATACATTTATTGCCCCATTGTGACGGGCTAGTCAGCGATTATTATTATAAAACTGACCAGAGGGTCTGGAAAGCCATAGAAATAAATGACACAGAGTAAAATGTTGTTTTTTCTGCTTGAAATAATCAAATGGCAGCCAATATATAGAACTAGGATGTTAGTTTCCAATGCTTCAATAATTGCTTTGTTCTTTCATTTTCTAATATTATATTTCTAAAGTTATGTAAAGGTTTCATCTGCAGTAACTGAGTTTCGCACTAGCGGGGAAAATCTCATGATAATAACCGTTGCTCAACATTAACCAGAAAAAGAAAACGAAATTGAAATGCTATTTGAAGTGTGACTCAAAGTAGAAGAATAGATTGGCTTGTTTTATTTATTGGTGTTTTAGCAAGTACACTCGGCAGAAGTCGGTTTAATCGACTAGCTCACTTATAGAGTTGACAAGCTGAAATTTTTTAAATACTGACTCGATGAATGGAACAGTCATGTGTGAAAGAAAAAACCTTTTACTGATCATTTAATTTTTATTAAATAAGTTATTATTACCAATCAAAGAATTTGTACAGAACTTCCCGGTGCATTTTTAAGCTTGCCTATTTTGAAGTTTTCCACAAACTTCTTTGTGTGATCTGTGTGTCTAATTATTTTGTAAGATTTTGTTATCTCAAAACTACACATAGGTATTGGGAAACAACAAAAATGAAAGCCATTGACTGAAGGGTTAATAATAATAATTCAATTATGTTTCACCTCTCGAGTCAGACAAAATCATGCACTCATTTGGCATTGTTAATTAGGTCAAATTTTTGCGTAACACCTAGAGGTCTCAATAGAGGCCAAGGAAAGAGATTGCCTAAAAAGCATAGTTAATTCATCATAGAAATATCAGTTCTAGTGAGTGGGAATTTCACGTGCACAACGTGCTGGGTGCCTTGCTGGACATTCTTTGAATACATTTATTACTCCATTGTGAGGGTCTAGTTATTAAGTATTACATAAAACTGACCAATGGTCCGGACAACAATAGAAATAAATGACGCGGAACAAACTGCTTTTGTTTCTGTTTGAAATAGGAAAATGTCCAGCTAAGATTTTATTTCTATAACCGTTGAAGCTGCTCGTTTGGAAATTTCACGTGCACAACGTGCTGGTTGCATTGCTGGACATTCTCTGAATACATTTATTACTCCATTGTGAAGGGCTGGTCAGCGATTATTATTATAAAACTGACCAGAGGGCCTGGAAAGCAATAGAAATAAATGACACAGAGTAAAGTGTTGTTTTTTCTGCTTGAAATAATCAAATGGCAGCCAATATATATAGAACTAGGATGTTAGCCAATGCCAATGCTTTAATAATCGTTTTGTTGTTTTATTTTCTAATATTATATTTCTAAAGTTACATGAAAGTGTCACTTTCAAAAACTGTGATTTTCACCTGCATGGACATGTCAATGTTGAGATGTGTGTTAGTATAACCACAGTCGCTCAAAATCAACCATAGAATAAAACAGAAAATGAAGTATTACTGAAGAGTGACTGAAACTACGAAAAAATAACTTGGATCATCTTCCTTATCACAGACTTAAATGTTTTTAGTTGAATAACTCGTTTATTGAGTTTGATTAAATAAAGATTCAGTGACTAAACCAGCTATTTATTAATAAAAAAAACTTTGGCTGATTATTTAATTATTATTATTATTTATAATCAATTATTACCGGTCCAATTGTACATAACTTGAAAGTGTATTTTTAATCCTGTCTATTTTGGAAACTTTCAACATCCCTATATTTCTTTGTGTGGTTTAGGTGTCTATTTAATAATTAATTTGCTAGTTATTATCTACTCTCAAAACTACGTATGGCTTATGGGAAACAATAGAAACAAGAGCCGTTGACCAAAAGGTTAAAAATAATAATTTGATTGTGTTTTACCTTTTGATACAGACAGAATCATGCACTCATTTTGCATTGTTAACCGTTGTGTATGTTTGCATGATAAAAGAGGTACAGATAGAGGTGTAGGAAAGTGATTGTTAACAAAGCATTTTTGCTTCATCAGAGAAATGTCAGTTTTGTTGAGGGGTGGCTTATAATAATTACAATCCACCCATTCAACTTTAAACAATTGCCTATAGGCTACACCGGTTCGTTGATGAACAAAAAATGAGCTCATAGTCGTTCAACGCAGTTGGTTATGAAAAATAATTCTGAAGTCATAATTTGAACTTACCTGAGGTGGATACCCATGTTTTTAATTCATCTATCATCACCATCTTCTATTATTAGTACATTTTGCATGACGAAAAATGTAACATTTGTTTATTCTACACCGAAGCTATCCGAATCAAACTATTATCATGTCTATAAGCTACTATGATCGGATAAAAAGTGAAGCTGGTAGATTTTTGGCTCATTAAAATTATACTGGTTCATGGTCAATGACTCATTCGGTTAATTCTTAATAAGAATTTCATCATGTTATTAGGGTTATGCGATGAAATCAAGTAAATTAATAATCTTTTCGACGTCCAGCTGACCAAAAAGTAATGTTACGAAATAAATATAGCAGCAAACAGTTTGTTCAAATAATTTTTTATCAACTTCTTACAATGAAAGGGTCACTAATGATAAGGCTTTGTGCCAAACTTGAACCAGGTACAACTGAACGCCGGATTCAAGCCTCTAACTCTCTACACCTTTACGAATGTTTTGTAATAGTAACACGGAACAAAAAACTAGCGTGTTGTCACAATTGCTACCAAACCCTACATTTTGGTTTGCTGATTGATTATTTTTCAATTATTATTTTATGTTACAGGACTCGGCGATCAAAAGAGCTCACTCATATATTAGTCAGACATATTGAAAGTCGTAGACAAAGTAATGATGTTGAAGTACATTTGGTTATCCCATTGGCTGCCAAGCGTCAGCACTGGAATGTGATCAACTTCATACTATCACAGGTAACGCTGGTGGTGATTTTATTTAGTATTACATAAAAGAATTAAAATATTACTTATTTATTATATCGTCTTCACTTTCTATATTTTTTTCATCTTGCAATGCAACAATACTTGTAAAATTATTAAGCCTAAGAGCCTAACCAACTTGTTTTTTGACTTTATTATTAATTATATTTCTCTCAGTAGTTGCCACACCGATTAGTTTGTTATTACTTGCAGCAAAGACGAAAGAGGTCCTGTTATCTAGAATTAAACAAAAGAGACGCAGACGGTTATTGCGCTGCCCACTACTGCTCCATGCATGGAAGTTTGTCTATGTTACGTAAACTAAAGAATTCTGGAGCTAGTATGATACGGCGTAGAAAGACTTCATCCGAGGACGGAGCACAGACTGAAACTGTACTCAGTATAGCTAGAGAGAAAGGGTTCAGGGATATAGTAAATTATGTGAAGGGTCGGAAAACGTCGACCAACGTACTAGAACTACCATGAATTAGTTCCACAGGAAACTATTGTCGCTATAGATTGCTTTCTTTATAAGCCTCTGAGCTTATAAAAATGTTTCGGTTCAGATGGACTTGTATACCGTTGTTTACGCAATGCTAGGGCGTTGATTATTTTTAGATCTTTGTATTTATTCAACAAACATAATTTAAAAAGCAAGAAACTTTTTATTATTGAGTCGTCAATTCTTGAATAGCCCGAGGGCGATACACAACAATCAATCATTGCTCTTTAGTTTGTCACACTGCACATATTTGTTTGTCACTATTATTTATTTACACAGTAAATAGGTTATACAAAGTCAAACACCTGGCTAATTCAACAGATTATATCGCTAAATGCATAAAAGCAATACTGTCTACCATGGCACAATCTTATATGTTGTTTTCTATTTGTCATGTGATGAGGATATGCATTTTTTATGGATCATACGGTGGTCCTACGATATGCTATCATCTGTGGCCTATCTCAAGTCACTACGTTTGACAAAATAAATACACACATCATCATGACATTTTTACTTCCTTTCAATTTTTTGTTTATCTCAAAGGGAGAGGAGTGGCTTCAAACTAAATACTCAACCATCAGAAAAGTTTTTGACTGAGAAAATTGGCTTGATGCCAAGATAATTGGCATGATTTAAGTATATTTTTATAACAGTTATAATTGTATCTCTGTTTATTGAAGCATGACAGTTTTAACCTCAATTTTTATAGTAAGGTGAAAAACCATACGCTTAGTTTACACCAAATTATTACTTTATTAAGAGCTGAAGCGGAAACTTTTCTAGATTCTCAGCGCCATGCTACGCTCTATCACATTTCTCTGAAACGCTTTCAAACATAACAAGGGGGAAAATTTCATTCTTGTTAAATTAGCGGGTTGCTAATTTACATAAATAAATTTCAATAATACGCTGGTTAATTACGAGTCAAAAAGTCAGAGTCATTTGTTAAATAATTAAACAATATCAATAGAGCTCAAAGTGGCAAGAATGCTGATACACTGTGATAATAAGGCGCAAATTGACTTCTAATGGTCCATTTGCTCAAACAAACATGTTCTTTGCATTGTGAGGCATTAAAATGCGCATGCACATATTGTTTGATTCAGTCAGTGTGACAAGCTACTTGAAAAACTATTTAACCATTTCTGTGCAGACATATTTGGTGAAAGCAAAGTTGAAAGATCCTGTGCGTTAAGAAATCTCTAGATAAAAAATTTGTAAAGATATCAGGTTTGTGCTAAACTTTACTTTCTATAAGAAAAAAATTGGAAGAAATTCATGTTTCCATAAAATTATTTCAGTCTTGTAGTTGTATCAACATCTCCAGACAAGCTATTACTTATTAAGGAAAATTTCTCTATTTTACCAAAAACATGTTAATTATTATCATATCTTGTTTATTTTCTAGGTTTCTGGAAACAAAGTGAAATGCGAAATATTATAAAGGTACTCACTTTCTTTGGTTCGAGTGGTCTCAAAGGTGAAGATGAAAAGGCGCCAGAAAAGCTAAGATTTCACAAGTTGGAAGATATAGTTTGCCTCAAAGATCGTCTATTAACACACTGCTTAGTACCCAGACGTTTGTGTGAGTAATTCTGCTAAATATCAAAGTTTATGAAACTTATCTGATGGCACGTTTAAGTTTTCATGTATTCAATTTATTCAAAGTTGAAGCCAAATAAATCATACTTACTTTGTGCTAGCATTAAGATTAAAACTTTAGGGAACACGAGTTAGTAGAAAATGTTATTTACCTTTGAGAGAAACTTTTACTTTTGACTAAAGGATCTAGTTATAACCCATTAGAACATACCACAAATAATGATGCAACACTAAAAGCAAACAGCTTAACATTGTAAACTGGACTTCCTGCAAAATACTTCTAGATTACCCATGTGCAGCCTGTTTTGTTGTATTATTATTATTACCAATTACAATGCCTTACGTAAGTTTGACAGGAATTTGGCTTTCAGATGTGTTTGCCACATTCTAAACATACATCTCGACTCTTTGTAGCAAAAAGATACAAAGGAGATGATGCCATTGTTTTATATGAACATCATCTGCTCATAGAGGCTGTACGTCATTCCTATGGGCCGATGCAGCCATCTTCAAAGAACGAATTTCATCAGGTAATAAGGTGGTTTTCTTCTTTTTAAGATTTGAGCAACCTTAATTGCTATCCGGATGTTGGCTTTGTCCATGTCCTTTGCTTCCAGTAATAACAAATCATAGTTTGTAGAAAAAAAATTTGAAAATGTTCAAGTTACCAATATATTTTTTCAGCAAAAGCGATTGTGATTTTTCTAAAGTCAGTTTACTGAAAGATTGACTTTTGATAACAGCATAAAATAAAACGCTTCCTTGATAAACTTTTTCAGCATTCTTTATTTGCGTCAAGCATCAAGTTCATTGCTAAAAACTAGTTAATAAAAGTGATGTTTGGTAATTAGAAGATTAATCAAAGTCCCAAACAGAAGTAACTTCACCTTGCATGATGATTAATATTTTTAAGCATTTCTTTGTAGACAGAGGTGTTTGATGCGACATTTTATGAGTTTTCGACCAAGTTTGGTTTGTTCAGTAAAAGAGATGCTGATACGTGGACATACACAGCTACATTCACTCGGATAAATATATTCTCAGTCGATAGCAACAATAACAAGTCATGCAAACTCGGTAAATGGAAAATCACCTCCAAAGAAAAGTCATCAATACAGGACTATCTCTCTCAAGGTGAGGAATAGAGTAAACAAATAAACTAAAATTATATATTTGAGGAACATTACAAAACTATATTTAATTTCAATATTTTTACTGTAGCATGTTATATTATAGGTTATTACAAAGTTACTGGACAATCAAACTCATAAAGATAAAAAATTTGTATATTTAATGATGCCATCTTATTTATAATAAAAAACTTTCGTATTGCTGATGCAATTCTAACAAAAGCAATAAAACTTTACAAGTAAAAAAACGTAACACCTAACTATCACGAGAACATTTCGTAAAATGATTTTTTGTTGTTGCAGGTATATACGTCGTAGAGGATAGATCTGATTACTTACCCCCTCAACAGGCACTCGAAAGAGCTAAAAAATTCACTAGCAAAACTTACAAAAGGACTTATCGTATGCAACGCAATAATTGTGAACATTTCGCCACAGCTTGCTTTGGTATGGTAAACGGCAGAGGCTGGTCATTCCAGACACAAAAAGCAGCAACGCCTGGAGTTTATACAAAAATTAACATTGCTCCATCAACATCAACAAAATCAATATCCACTGCTAACTATGTAGACATTACAGAAGTTATCTGCTCTTGATAGTCAGACTTCGGTTATGTAAACATTTATAATGAGTCTAGTTTACCGATTTAACTTTATATTTCATAGACAATCGGTCTAAGCTAAACATAAAAGTCACTTATTACATTATATATACTTAATGCTGCATCCAATGCATTGAAATCGAGTAATTTTTGCTGCCAGTGTCAACTTAGGCTGACACATTAACACATTGATACTCACTTGTCACATGGCCACTTGTCACATGGCCACTTGTCACATGGCCACTTGTCACATGGCCACTTGTCACATGGCCACTTGTCACATGGCCACTAGGAGCTTGCATGTGTATTTTTAGACAATTGAACGACGGTTGGCGTCATTTTTGCAATATAATTATATGCATCAATAATTTGCTTTGTTATTTAGTGAAGAATTAAAACACTTGCTAACTTTGTTGGCATGTGTCTCTATAGAAAGATTAGATTGTTGCACAAATGCCAAGTTTCATTTTTCCGCAGGGAAAGTACGTGAAATGACATGCATAAACAGTAAACCACAGAAATGTTTAGCTACTAAACACAAAATGTTTATATGGTTGCTGAGAATTATGCAATATTCTGTATGAGCTTTTGTATTTGAATGCGTTCTCAGCACGTGGTTATAAAAACATCGTATTGATAGAAAACAACAGCAATGAAATGAGAAAAGCTGCTTAGTATGTGTAGAGCATAAAAGAGAACGCACTAATTGAATTTGTAACAGTTCAAACGAAAGTAAATTTTTCCTCCTCTCGCACCGTAAGCTCAGCATTATGATTACTGGTACTGGCTGGCTTTGGCTTCATCCATCCGCCTCTCATAAATGCGTATATTGTATGACTAATGCGAAGAACGTTAGAGATGTTTTTTTCCGATAAACCACAACGATATTTTGAGTATAACTTCCTTCCTCATTTCAAGCAATTGCCAACAGCACAACAATTTCTGTTACACTAACAGCAAGCTTTGAGTTTATTATAACAGCGAAGTAACAATAGATTTCACAAATCAGACATGGTATATTAAATATATTAATTCTATATTATAATAAATATTTATATAATTTTAAGCAACGAGATGAGGAAAGCACAAATGTAGCAATATATGGCTTAGTTTTACAAAGCAATGAATAGTAAGCAAGGCAGTGTTATGTAACGTTCCATAGAAATACGTGCAACGAGTCAATATGTCAGCGTAACTAGACAACCAGCAGATACTTCTGTGGCTCATACAGTAATATAACAACCACGCAATGCACCCTAGCAGTATACCCTGTCAGCTTATACCAGGCAGCGTCCACAGAATGGTTGACAAGTCAGCATAAAGCGCATGTGTAACGTTGTCATTTGGTACCCGATGATAAAATGATTGTGTCAAAAAGGTCTGCACTGCATGTCACTTGCATCATCATTTTCAGTGTCTGTAGATCGACGTATTGTTTGACCCATGTTCATTAACATGACCTCTAATGGGTCAGCATTCATTCGTCTTTGATTTCTATTGGCAGCGTCGTGTGAGTTGTCTATACATCTATCATGTTTGGTACCCTCCTAAAACAACAACTAGCAGGTACAATGAAGTACTAACATATACATTCTTGGGCTAGACAAAGCCTCAAGGAAGTCATCTAGAATTTAACCAATAGAGTCAATTGGAATATTTCGTCATTAGAGACCTCAGCTATACAGCAAAGTCATCATTAAAATTGTAACAGAAACTTTCGCACGCACCAAAATCAAAATAATAAACTATTTTTAATTGTTACGACCATTTCAAATTTCAAATTATTATTATTGTTTTGTGCTCAGGAGTCATAATAGTATTAAACATAGAAATAAATATTATCATAAAATACATAACTGTATTTATTATTAAGTTAAATTATTCATAATATACTATTTGTTATGTTATATTATTATTATCAGTATCATTTAACTAACTGAGTAACATGAATGTATTTTTAATAGTAATAACACTTACTGTGGAAACCAACATTTAAAGAAGTAGGTAATACAAGTAAGTATTTATAAATATATAAACAAAACAATTATATAAGTAAGTTTAAGGCAATTCGCAAATTTGCATTCTCAAGTATTTATGATTCAACTCAGACAGGAAGTAGTCTTAAACAAATGGTCACCGCCAGCAGATCAGAGACAACAACGAGTGAAAGCAGTATGGTTGAAAAGTTTTTTTCACATTTTAATCCACATCTAGCAATAAAACATCAGCCAAGAAAAAATCTGTTGCTGAGATTAATTGAAGTTTATGTATCAAACAGCAACATAACTAGTACCATGTGTCATCGACGCCTACACAAACAGTAACAATTCTATAAGCTATTGTTGACCTAAATAGCATGACTATATCTGATCAAATAAAACCTTTGACATTGTAGCATTTGCTCCTAGTTATTGACAAAGGTTGGTTTGTTCTCGTCATACATGGATGCTAGTGCTGCGCACTTTTTGCACGTGCTTGTACACAACCCGCACATAATGTGCTTGTACACAACCCGCACATAATGTGCTTGTACACAACCCGCACATAATGTACATGTACACAACCAGCACATAATGTGCATGTACACAACCAGCACATAATGTACATGTATACAACCCGCACATAATGTGCTTGTACACAACCAGCACATAATGTACATGTATACAACCCGCACATAATGTGCTTGTACACAACCCGCACATAATGTGCTTGTACACAACCAGCACATAATGTACATGTATACAACCCGCACATAATGTGCTTGTACACAACCCGCACATAATGTGCTTGTACACAACCAGCACATAATGTACATGTATACAACCCGCACATAATGTGCTTGTACACAACCAGCACATAATGTGCTTGTACACAACCAGCACATAATGTACATGTACACAACCAGCACATAATGTGCTTGTACACAACCAGCACATAATGTGCATGTACACAACCAGCACATAATGTGCTTGTACACAACCAGCACATAATGTGCTTGTACACAACCAGCACATAATGTGCATGTATATAACGCACAATGCCTATTCTAAGGCCTATTCTGTTGGTAATAACTCGGAGATTCTATGACAAGAGGGAACAGCAATGGTGTTTTCAAGCTCTTTCAAAGTACTTTGAAAATAAAACCTATTGAATAGAGTGAGAATGGCATTATCTATTAAGCTGCATCCACAGTATGCAATAGTGCTCAGAAGTGGGAGTTGTTATCCTGATTATTTTTAGGAGTTTACAGTAACCACTGTTGGAGCCGATTTCGTTGATAATACACACAGAATGATATTATTATTAATAATACATGCTCTTATCTTATATTACTTGGGCTTTTGGCTGATTATAGTGATTGCTCACTCATCAGTAATAATAAATAATTTTCACATAATGACAAACAATGATGAATAAATTTTGCTATTGATTGATAATCATCATTCATTTTAATATGATTTATTATAATTATTGAGTTTTTTAATTATCATTATTACGATAATAATAATAATAATTCATTTTTATAATTTTCCTATAAATTGGTTTGCAATTGAACAGGGAAATATTAAAAGCAAAAGTCTAAATAATATACGAAATATTCTAAATTTGGGTTGAAAAAATCATGAAGTAGACGCAAGTTTCTTAAAAAGTGTATAATTGAAAAGCTGTGATGTCAGAGCTGATTGGCTCGATAGGCAGATAATCGTACACAGATCCATCAACGTCCGATAAAAAAAATCTGCCACTGATTGTGAAATCATTAACATGTGAGCTGTTCACATTTGCGAGCCGAGTTTAGGCTCCGCCCACTTGGCCAATAATCATGCAGTATGAAAGCATCTTTAGAGTAGTTTATAAAACTTACCCAGCAGAAACATTTGCCTGTCGATGACGACATTTGGCTGATTTAACAAAAAATATTTCATGACATCAATCGTAATAACTTCTGAGAGGTATTTCTAAAGTCAGTTGTAAAAAACTATATTATGGGTTTCATGAAGCAGATTACAAATGTGAAGTAGTTTTAACTGAACTTATGGCTCATATAAGTATACAGATGCAACTTTCCAGTGAGACAAAAGGTACTAGATTACAGCTAGAGGTGTGGAGAACAATGTTGGCGAAGATGAGAAATAGAGGGCTAGAACAAGTCAAAATGAGCTCACAAAAACTTTAACCGCTGAAACTGTCACGCCTCAGAAAAAATTTATCGAAATTTACAAGAAAAACCTCGAAATGCTTTAAAAATGACATTTTAGAGTTATACAACAAACGCAGACGCTATAACAATTATTCCGTAATTTGCCAATAATTGGTGGGGAAAATTTAAAGTTATTTTTTTCAACAATTTTCAATCAAATGTTATCAAAAATAGTGCCTCAGTTTTTTTATGTCTCTTTTACTAAAAGTAACTGCCATTTCATAACCAATTTTTACAATAGACCAAAAATCCCATAGTTGGATGAGGGTACCTAAAAAGCCCGAAATAGAGTGTCACTTACCGGCAATGGAGACCACAGCCTAACTACAGGATCAATACCGCTGGTGGCTAGCAGGCACGTCTCAGGGTGTGGTTGCACACAGTTTACAATACAGTCATCTCCCCTCAGGGTGCGCATAATATTAGTTGTCTTCCTGTCCCAGATGAAGAATGAGCCGTCGTCTGAGCCAGCAGCAATGTACTGTCCATTACTACAACATACGACAGCAGTCAGTAGTTACACCAATATTTCCCACCAGCCATCTTACCAGCCTGTCACTCAACCTGACAATAGCCATAAATAACCAGGAGTCTTTACCAAAACAACCAGCGAAATCTAACGTTCCCATTTCGTAATCTTCACATATTTTCTGCTATTCAGTGATGTCACACCCGCTGCGCAACTGCACATTCTATTACACTGCTTGAATTTTAATTCTTCATAAAAGCCAAACGGAGATTGTAAATGTTTGACAGCCTATCCATTATTGCACAACCTCTAGCAATGGAACTGTCAAACATCATTTAAAAAGTGTAAAAACTGAGGGTGGAATACATTATGAACCAATAATGCATACCAGTTTAGTCATATATACAGTTTCTACATATCAAACAGAAGTTGTCTACTCTTACTATTTGAAACCAAGCAAACACAACTCCCAAGAGAACAGAAAATAATTATTTCGTTGGAAAGATTGGGATATGTTAAAGCACGAGAACTTAAATTGGATTCAAAAAGCACGTTTAACTTTTTGTGAGTTTTTATCATTCAAGGTAACTCAATCGGTTAGTAAATTTGCTTTTTTAGAGGAAACTTATATTAAATAATTAAATAAAATTATTATTAATAGACATCAAGAATACTCACTCGCCGATAAAGTTGGCCTCCTTAATGTCTGTGGTTGTGTTACAGTGTCCACAGAATCTCTGGTTGTAGTCATTAGCTTGTCTCTGCCAGACTTTCTCTTGTCTAGAGCTGGCTACGCTACTGCATGCATCCCCCTCATCTACCTCTTCATCCACCCCTTCATCCATTCTCCTACCTACAGAAAAGACATCAATGCGCAACCTAAATGGTGTGCTAGCATAGCATTATGGGTACAATTCAAAACGAGACAATCAGTGAGATAAAAGATGTGCTAATTAGTAACAGCGTTAAAACAAACGGCGTCCATTATTATTTATAGGCTCCTAAAGAAACGCCAGATTTTTATGTTTGAAAAATTTACAAAAGTGATAAAGAAAGCATTCTAATATTTAAGCAGTACTAGCTACTAGCTACTAACTACTAACTAATAACTACTAACGTGAGGGACAAGCTTTGCTTATCTCATCCATGTCGTGCAGATTAGATTGAAGTCTTTTAAAAGAGCGGCTGTTGGTACGATCTGGAAAGAGTCGCTGGAAGTAGTTGAAGCATATGGTGGCCTCCTCCTCCCTCCCTAATGCGATGAGACTGGTGCACAGTCTATAGTAGGCTTTGTGCTGACGTCTATTGAGTTGTATTGAGCGAATGCAGTCACTCACCGCTGCGTACGTGTCTCCACTCCTGCAATACCAGTAGACCTCATGTGACAGCATGTGACACCATGTGACACTGTGTGACACCGTGTGACACCATGTGACACCAGGTGCACAGCTAACAGTTTGTATATCGTGATAACAAAGCAGCACACTTTCTGTAGGTGAAACCACAGCTATGTTGTACATCACAGAAGCAAAAACTTCGTAGAATTCTTATGAATGATGGAAATGGAACTCTACACAATTTATGTGTCAAATACCTGGCTGAAAACTTCAAATACAGGTCTGAGTTCCAAAAAATAAAAATGGACCAAAGCAATAATATCCATGACCCGAGCGTAAAAAACAAAAAAGTATAAAATCAACTTACCAGTTTCTCTTCAACAGCGCAGCGGCTCTGTTGCTATACAATACTGAAGACTCGCTGTGAAGATGGATAGCTTTATTGTATAGCTCTATGGACAAAGCATAGTTTTGTGTCTCATAATTCTGGTTAGCTTCTCGCTTTAATAATTCAATGTTTGTGGGTAGGGGGGAGGCACAGTCCTCCCCTTCTAGCTCATTGATATTACAGAGTATGAAGGGCGTATAGTTTAGATCCTGGTGGTGATATCCATTAGTCTGAGAATTGTAACCTGTAATCAAACAGAAAATATAATTATTTCAATAAACCTTTTGATAAAAAAAATGAAAATTTCATCATTACGGCCTGTGTAACTAGCTTGCAGAGTAAACTTCTATTTGTAACGTCAAATGACTGATACAAGTGATCCATGTATACCTGGTTTATCACGGTAGCCATTGCTGCTGTTGTGTAACTCCAGTTTATAGGATTTGGTGGCATCATTCACACTGTACAGATATATCTGCTCTCCACCGAGGTTGACCAAAAGGTCTCTACCGTCTGGAGAGAATGTAGTGTATGTAGCAGCCAGCATCTTGTACCTCCTACTGTAATCTGCCACTTTGTCTGGCACGTGACCTGTAGTCAATATAATGCACATTACAAGAATTGTCTGCTCATGAAAGGAGAGCATAACTCCAATGCATATCATCAAAAGTAGTAAATGTACTACAACAATAAACTTTCAAGCAAAGAATTTCCATGGAAACTTTGTAAGAAAAACGATAAAAATCAAACACATCACAGATGCAATTCACTCGTTGTATCAAAAGTTATGTTTTTTTAGAAAAATATTTATACAACAAACTTTAAAATGAATTAAAAATCATTGCCAATAGCGGGGTCATAAACTACAATTAGAACAATTCTGAGTAAGGCAAATCAAATACAATTTTTAGAGCTGTGCAGCTAGCATATAATTAGGTCACTGTGTTAACCTCTCAGACCAAAGGCAAAACTTACTCATCAGGTACTTACCAGGTAAAAACCTCACCAGGTACTCACCAGGTACAAAATATCTGACACAGTTAGAAGGCAGTTCATACTGCACATCACTAGATCCATCTACAAGACTCCGAGGAGCTTCTGAGCATTTAATCATTCTTCTATCATACAACCTGACATAGGGGTCTCCACAACCGACGGCTAGTAACTCAGTCCTAGTAGGACATATAGAGAGGCACTTGGCCTCTGCCTGTATACCCATGTAGTGAGTCAAGTTGACCAGCACAGAACGAGCTTTGTTGTTGGCGTACTCTTCTGGAGTCCGCAAGTCAAACTGCCTGCAAATTTTAATTAAACCTGAGAGTAAATGTAACAACAACTCGTTAACATTGTAACAGTAATTATATCCATCTCAATACCAGAACTACAGCGATATCTACGTACATAACTGTGCCATCTTCACTGGCGCTAAATAGAAGGTGTGGCTCGTCTTCTGCTACAGCCAACCTTTTCACTCGAGATTTGTGATTGGTAAATACATGTAGAGTGTTTTCTGCCTCTAGATCAACGAGAGTTATCTTTGAGTCAGCTGCACCAGTAGCTACTATTCTATTCCTGCTCTGTGGCATAAACTACAACAATACCAACACTGCCTCACTATCACATGGGTGAATGTGTGTATATCATATAACTAGCTAGCACGCGGCGTAGCTAGCACGCGACGTAGCTAGCAGGCGGCGTAGCTAGCAGGCGGCGTAGCTAGCACGCGGCGTAGCTAGCACGCGGCGTAGCTAGCACGCGACGTAGCTAGCAGGCGACGTAGCTAGCACGCGACGTAGCTAGCAGGCGGCGTAGCTAGCACGTGGCGTAACTAGTATAAGGCGTAACTAGTTTACGGTATAACTAGCTTACGGTATCACAATATTTCTAGTAAAATGAATACTGAATAGTTTATGGTGTTACCAACCTTTACAGAGAAGACATTTCCGCTGTGTAATGTACGAAAACTAGTTAATTTTGCGTGTTGCAGCGGTGCCCACAGTATCACATGACAGTCATCTGACCCACTAGCTAGCACACTACAACAACAACACGTAACAGTGTGGTCACGTATGACTAGGCAACAAAACATTTTATGTATAATGCCAAAAAACAGAGCTTTTAGTTTAAAATAATTAAAATAAAATTAGCTATGGTTTTTAATTAATCGGATTCCTTGACAGGACAAACTAAGTGAATTTTAGCAGATGTTGCATGCAAAATTCTTAAGCACAAACTGACACGAAATCAAAATTTAAAAAATATTATTAATTGTTGTTGCTAGGCAAGTTTGACGACTGGCAGTGAAAATTTGGAACAATAAAAATCGACCGTATAAAAAGAATGGCCAAAAATTATGAAAAGATTCGGCAGCTAGTAGACTCACCTTCCATCTCTGCTCCACTCCAGACAGTTCACACAGCCAGTGTGACCCTACAGTACAAATATACACTTCAAGTACAAATAACCTCCTATTTGTTAACCAAATTCATGCTCAAACTTTCGATTAAAGCCTGTTACCGTGAGTTCAGTTTCCAAGCCGAGTCTAGAAATGACATCTGACGTAGCGTGTCGAATCCTCTGAAATTGTCCGCTGAACGAAGGACCCTAGAAATGTATATAAATAAATAACCATCATCACCCTACAATCTCGGTGATATATATAAATTATTTTACATAATATCAACACAATATCAATGTGAAAATTTACAAGCTTACGAGAGCATAGTGCAAAAAGAGCTTTCACAAAGTTTTTGTTGATATTATGTTTATTAAACAATGGCACCATAAACTTCATTTATTTTATTGTCTTTAATAACTATACACTAAAATAGCCATTACCACTAGTACTATTGCAATGATTTTTTACAAAGATGGTAAAAGGAATAAAAAATGATATAATAATTTGAAGAGAGCCAAGCGTAATATTGAGATGATTCATGCAATGTCTAACTTCAATGATCTTTATCAATAATAATAATAGTTGTTATTAGTATTATTATTATAACTAACTATAATATTTATCATGCTGAGTTTTATTAGTTTTTGTTATACAGCCTTTGATGCAATTAACCTGAACGACAAATATTAATAACTGTTGTTGTTATTACTATTGTACAGGAATTTAGGGTGGAGTGGTAGCTGTCACCTGTACAGCGGCCCACAGTAGTGTGTTACAAGCAGTGCAGTGTACGCCTCCAACTCGCCCAAGGTCAGCGATCTAAACCGGTAGAGTAGAATTTGCAGCGTCGTACGCCCGCAAGCAATACACAGTGAGGAGTTGTCACAACTCCCTCACTTTCCACTGATTTTCTATTCAGTGGAATAGATGCGTCGGGTCGAGCTAGCAGTTCAAATAATCGTTCCAGTATCACTTGCCCGTAGGTCGAGTGCAGTGTGAGTCGAATCGACTGAACACTTTCTACTGACTATTATTTTAGTTACTAGCCGACTTGTCCAAGAGCTGCTTTATTTGTCCAAGTTATTGCGCAAGTGTTTGAACCTGTCAGTTCATCTATCAGCGCAATCTGTATGTGAGAGCTTACTTGTATGTTTTCTGCTTTGCCACTGGTGCTTTGCATAAGTGCTTTATGCAATAAGAATCAACAAGCAAGTGAGAGTGTCAGGCTAACTCTGATTTTATTACTATGATACACGCATATTTATACAGAAAAAGTTATGTAATAATGAGTGGCAGCAAACAAGACAAAGCAGGCCATGCCTGTACGGTTGATTGGCTGATAAAAGGCCAATAGAACTTAGCATAGAACAGAAAGGGGCAGTCTCCATCGCATGGATGGTTGCCCAAGCACATGTACACAATGTATGAAAAATAGGTTGGCAAGCACACAATATAATTATATAAATAGATGCTAGAGTTCGGCTAGAAATGAGTATATAAATAATGTTAGAGTTCGGCTGGAGATCAGTATGTAAATAAATGTAAATAGGTCGACCACATTCCTCCACACTATTACTATTATTATAATTATTCATTATTGTTGCCACCATCATTATTATTATCACTTATACTACAGGCATGATCATGTCTGTAGTAGTAATAAAAATGCACTCAAAACGACAACAGCTAGTAAAAAGAAATAACAATCATCATGTCATTAGTTGTATGATGATAGTAACGTTGCTATCACTCTGATTTATGGTCACGTCAGGATCATGATACAGTAATAATAAATAATAAGTAAGCAATCAAGAATACTCAACGTTTAATGATGATGATAATAATGATAATAATACCAATGATGATTGTGGTGATGGTGATGAAGTTCATCACCATCACCATAATGATAATAATTATAATAATCATCATCATTATAAACAAATCAACGCAACAACTTATTATTTATTCATCAAGAAGATTATGTCCATCATGAACGATAATCTTTTCGATGAATAATATGATGTTGCGTTGACTAATTTTACATAATAATATTATATTTGTTATTATTATTATTTATTTATAGCAAATGATTGTTGGTCATCATTCCTCAACTTCATGATTGATCATCATGATGATGGTTAAACAACAACTTCAATCAATCAATCAATTAATTAATTAATAATAAAAAATAATAATAATAATAATAATAACATTATCATCATTATAATTATTATCATTGTGATTATTATAATAATGATTATAATAATTAATAATAATAAAATAATTATTATTATTCATTGATTGTTGTTGTTGTTGCCATTGATTGTAACTCACTGTTGTTGTGATGATAATTTTGTTGTTTCAGCACAGTTAAATAAATAAATATCCCACCGCCCTGATGATGACATACCTCTATTTCTCTTCTACTTTGCAAAGTTAGATATGATGTATTCATCATCAAGCTAATAATTCTACGAGCTCGGCGCAACAGTGCATTTTCTTCCAGTTATTAATCAAGTACTGTTGTTTTCCACAGTTAGTAAAACCAAAACGGAAATGATTAAAAAATGAGACAGCTTGGCTCACTTATCGTCATAGACTTGGCTACTTTAGCCCGACACAAAAGTAGAAGACAACCCGTAACCTGTAATTTGAGCAGCTAGGCGCTTGCTGAGATTCTAGGTGAATAAAAACCAACCATTAATTACCTTCTCTTGGTCACAAAAGGCTACAAATATTACCACATGGCTATATTTTATGTTATCTTCATCAACAGCTTCGTCAGGTGGCCAAAGAGGTAGCTTATGTATGAAGCTAATAAATACCAATATAAGCATTGAAAACCATTTGTTTATCATAGCTGCTTACTTCTGTAGCCGAGCTAAAATTTTCTGGAAAATATAGAACTAGTAAGAGTATATACATGCATTAGGTGAACCAAGACCCTAATTACAACTTTAAAAATAAATATTGTTTTTTATGTTGCATTCTTTAGTTCATTAGTCTTTTACCAACACCTCCACACTAAGCTGCAGACGTGCTACTCATTCTATATAAATGCCCCTTTTGGTATCCATATAGCTATCAAATCAAGTCTAATTGGTGCTGACCATTAGTTACTAGTTATTTTGTTAGTTTTCTGAGCAGAACCACAAATATTGTGAGCTTATAATTTGAGGAAATCTTGGGTGAGAATTTTTCTTTGGGTTTTAAACCATCAGCAACATGACAAACGGCCTTGGTGAGTTGTGTGATTATGTATACTTGGTTTGTATAGCAAACAAACATAATGCACCGGGAAAATGATTGACCTTTTGCATACCATAGCATAGGCAAGGCAATTTTAAGTATTGTCTTACAACCATATCTGAGTCACATAGTCGTATTACATTCAACAATTTGCATATAGACAGCTTCCAGTGTTACAAATACAAGTCCTGTCATTAAAGATGTAATAGTTGTCTCCCCCAAAATGTGACAACTCCAAGTTGTACAAAAATAATTTTAATATTTTGTTGCATTCATTTAATTTACTGCTTTTGGTAAATGATATACACCCATCAATTTTGTATATATATGAATAATAGGTCTAAGAAGGTTCATTAAACACTTTTACAACAAGGTAGTGGATTATAACTCAGCAAGGTAGCTGATTTCCGGTTTACTTTGTATGCAAAACAAGCTTGCCGAAGGGTAAAGCAGCAATTATAGATTAGAATAAATGCAAAATACAGTTAATTGCATTTATTTTTCACTCACTTTATCATGCTTGTGCACAACACATTATTGACTATGAAGTGAGTATCGCTGTAGATTATTTGATGGAAACAAACACTTCTTGGTAGAAAACAAAATTGGCCATAACTTTCATAACACTTGAAATTTAAAAATAAAAATACTTGTTTTGAGTTTTAATGTTGTCAATAAAGCAGCTTTTTGTTACTGAGTCTTTTAACATGTCGTCTTGTAGTCACATAAATATACAATATTTGCTACATGAATAGGTACGGTATTACTGCACCCCATTTTAACAAAATGCATCGTAAATTGTTAGCATTAAATTAAAATATTTAGTATTTTTCAATATTCAACGCAAAGTTTGCAATGGAGTTTTATAAAACAGCTAAATTACAAATTGATCTTTGGTAGCTGTTTGTTGTCTGCTTAAGTTGGCTCTTCGGCTTATTCAGCTTTTGCGGCTTTCAGAACTTTAATCTCCTAGTTTAGAAAATGCCAATATTGGGCAGAGATTATATCAAAATTGATAGCAATATTTTTAACCCAAAAGCTTAGAAGTAGGTATAGCCCAAAAGTTTGATGTGTTTTTTGCCGATCTACTTTTGGCTTCATTCTGCAGTAAAATTAATGACAAGGTCATCAGAGCTCAATCAAGCGCAAAAGCTAACTAGATGGTTTAAACAATATATTACAGTGGAAAGCCAGTTTTGAAGGTTTGCTAGTATTTAGAAACCAATGCGTGTGCCATAACTTTACATCAAACGTTGGAATTACAAGAGTTATTGTAAACTTTCAATTGAATCAAAAAAGAACATAGTTGTCGCTGAGAAATACTCTTCGTTTATTTTATTTCAATATAATTTTGTCAGAGTATTTTAGGGTGCTCTCTGCCAACTAAAAACCAAATGTGTAGAAGGTATAACTACCTCCTCTCCAAGCACAACAGGTTTTACGAATTACCTCTTGTTTCAATTTTACACAATTGTTTCATCTTTGCTCTGGGCCGTATTTTTTAACATAGCCTGTACTTTGTGACATTTCATCTCTTATAATGTTAGCTGATGCATGACAAAAGTTATTATTTATTATTTTATTATTATCATGTTTTGCTCTTATCTTATTCTAGCGTGCTTTCATTTTGACAAAAATACACTTGAAGTTTAGCATTGCTAGCAATTCTAATATATTTATTTCAACAGAAACCTTCCAGTTCAATCACCAGACAATGTCAGATAAAAAATTATTATTTAGCATGTCATGGTACAAGCTATTGGTTGTCTTCACATCAGGTTTTCAGCGACATTGGCGAGGGAAGCCCAGACCTCTTCACCAGTTGGCTGAATCTCTGATTCTGGGACTACAAATCCATTCCAAGCATTGCCGTCAGGTCTAAGCTCGTAAGTGTATGCGTATTTGACCCCAGCAACACCTTTGACCCAGTCATAGGCTCCACCTGAGGCAGCGTCTAAAACAGAGTTCACGTCAGCAACCATAGCTCACCTCACTAATCTATCAACTAACGCCAAGCCAACTACCAATAACCTAGTACATTTAGACTAACACCTCGCCACTTTTTGCATTAGAATACTTCTGTGTTTTGATTATGATGGCCACCATTTTCTTTAACAAACAATGAAAGTCAAATAGATAGGTTTCTTCAAGTTTGAAAGTGGTTAGTATATATTACAGTAGATGGTTACTTTTGCATGGGAAAGGCTAAAAATACGTCCACTTCATAGTTCATTTTCACTATTGCACTATTGCACTTTTACACTATTGCACTATTGCACTATTGCACTATTGCACTATTGCACTATTGCACTTTTACACTTTTACACTTTTACACTATTGCACTATTGCACTATTGTACTATTGCACTATTTCACTATTTCACTATTGCACTATTGCACTATTGTACTACTGTACTACTGTACTATTGTACTAGTTACACTGCAATTATTCAGCTTTCTGATGAATAAGCCTGTAGGATTAGCTTAAGCCGGTAGGATTAGGTTAAGCCTGAAGGATTAGGTTACAAACGGTGAAGTGGGCATTAAAAAATGAATGTGAGGCTAACACACTTTCGACAGAATATTAAAAACTTGAAGAAAGACTTTCTTCATCGACAGTTCGTTTTTATACATATTTTATACATATTTTATCTGTATATGAAAGTGTTTGCTATTTAAAATAAATGGTTTTAAATTTAATAAAAAATAATTAAGATTCTATGTGGAAAACCGGCTAGTAAAATCAAATCTACAAGTAACTCCGTGTTGGAAGTTGCTTTTATGTCTCACAGTAGAATTATTAAATTTCTGTTTCCTAACAGAATTGACAGCTGTTAGTAATAAAACATTTTATTCAAGACTATGTGTAGCTTAGTAAACTTGGAAATTACGAACTTTTTGGGCTCATTTGTTGAGAAGAATGTTAATTCATTATCTGTCACCCACATAAACCAGCATGATTGTATACATTATAGTGAAGTTTCAATATTTGGCTTACTTACACAGAATGTCTGGTGGTGTACCCACAATGTAGTTCTTTCCATGTACACTACGTAGAGCAGCGTTGCCTGCATTGGCCACTACCAACTGCAAAAAAACGATGTCTCTAGACATATATAAAAAAAATCTCAGATAAAATTTACCAAATTCTACGGCTAAGAGACTATATGCACAATATTTGTCAAAAATTAAATAAATTTGTATTATTCATCACATGAACAAAACGTAACGAAAAAATAGCATACTTACCAGATCATTGTAGTCAGCAGGCTTGTTACTGCCGTAGGCCCACGGCATCAGCCACATCTGCGAGTAGGAGTGAACGCCCATGTACATCCTTATGCGTGGGGCAACAGCCAAGATGGCATCTCTCATATTCTGGGTGCACTTCTCAGAGAATGCATGACTTCCACCATATGTAATACTGCAAGGGCTGGTACTGGTTCCTGAGACTGTGTGATAAATACTGTCTTGTGTATAGCATAGTACATGCAGTATATGAAGGGACGCTTAATCTGCATGAGTTTTCGCTAATTTTATATAAAAAAAACATGCTATCATAGTTTACAAAATTTTGTAGTTTTGAATCTTCAGAGAGTTGAAAAACTCCACCCTCAAAATTGGCCCTGTGAAAATTTCAAAGTTTTCAAAACTTCGAACTTTTCAAGGACTTCCATCCTCCAAAGATTTGAAAGAACCAAAAGTCCTTAAAGACTTTGATGCATGGAAATCTAGTGTGTGTCACACGGAATGGTGAAAACTTTGCTATGAATGTTCTTCGCTAGAATAAAAAATACAACTATTTGTATTGATGTAAGTTTTAGAAGTTAAATAAAAATTCTGGTACAATTTTGTTCAGCGAAACTGGTCGAGTCATATTTCATAACTATTGCTAAAAAGTTGTTTAATTAAAACCAAAAGTCTTCTGATATTTTGCTTGAAATAAAACTAAACTTTTTTTGATATTTTGCTTAAATTAAAACCAAGTTTTTTCTAATATTTTGCTTGAATTAAAACCAAATTTCTTTTGATATTTTGCTTGAATTAAAACCAAATTCCTTCTGGTATTTTGCTTCAATTAAAACCAAATTTTTTCTGATATTTTGCTCGAATTGAAACCAAATTTTTTCTGATATTTTGCTTGAGTTAAAACCAAATTTTTCTAATATTTTGCTTGAATTAAAACCAAATTTCTTTTCATATTTTGCTTGAATTAAAACTAAATTCCTTCGGATATTTTGCTTAAATTAAAGCCAAATTTGTTCTAAAATTTTGCTTAAACTAAAACCAAACTTCTTCTGATATTTTGCTTGAATTGAAACCAATTTTGTTCTGATATCTTGCTTAAATTAAAACCAAATTTCTTCCGATATTTTGCTTGCAAAATAGAATATTGCTTTACTTTGATTAAAGTCAACTGGTGTCTATGCAAGTATGTTCATTTCTTTCAAAGATAGTAAAAAGTTTTTACCTCCCCAATAAAAGTCCCAGTTCCTATTAGGATCAGTTCCTCTGCAGCTCCAACCAGAATTTATACTTCTGGTCTTTCTCCATAGCCTGTCCTACAAAAGCGTTACAAGATTGCACCAGTGTTTGTTATAATACCTCCTCTCTTTTTTACCCCAACACATGACCCTCTCCCCACTCAAAAAACACTCTTGTCCTCTTGCACTTCCCTTCAACCTTTTCAATCTTCTCTTTCTAAACAGTTCTATCAATGGAATGAGCAAGAATTTCAGGGTCTGATAAACAAAAGATGTTATACAAAAATCATGGACACACAGAAATAAGACACGGAGTCTTCACACCAGTCCTGTAAGGTACGAAATCAATACGCAGTAAAAAGTCACCCCACTAATACGAGGGTGAGTTATTGTTGTACTGTTTGAGCCAAGTCACACAACTTTAAATCTAGGCGCACTCCTTGTTTTAAAAATGTTTACTTTAGTTTTTATTGTAACCAGCTTACAAAGTATTGTTACATGATTGGCTCACATGTTACCATTCCACCATCAAACCTTCACCAACCACCCAAAGGCAAGCAGCAATACCTTTAACAAGGCGTTTGCCACCTTCTGAACAAAATATTTATCGGGCGTATAAAAATCAGAAGTTATAAATAATTCATGGTTCCATTTATCTACCCAAGATTTACCAGAACTAATGTAAAATATTAAAAGACAAAATACAAGGCATACTCACTGATGTATGAGTGTATTCATAACCATCTGGATTAGATACAGGAAGGAAGTACCAATCATAGTAGTCCATCAAGTTTTTAACTTGTGAGTCAGTGTTGTACGTTGTCAGCATCTGTATCAAAAAATGTGGGAGTTTAATTGGCGATGAGATAAACAGACTTCTCACTGCCAACTTGTGGTTTCTTTGCTAGTCAAGCATCAATTGTCATCAACCATTCAAACTCCACGTCGGTACGGTTGCTAGAATGCAGCTTCATGGATTTATGAAAAATCAATTGTTTATACCTCCAGACTTCATGGGTTATAATATAAAGTTGTCCTCTCCACTTCAATAGCAATATTGTGAGTTGCTGACTCTAAAGTTTTGCCACACGTAAAAGTTTCTGCATACAATTTATAGCAGTTAAAGTTTAAACTACTATCCTACCTTATTGATTATCCACACCGTGGTGCCAACTGTGAGCCATTCTCTGGCATGAATTGCTGAGTCCACCCATATTATTGGTTTGGGGTCTCCTTTTGAGTCGGGCAATCCAATCTAAACAAACGACAATAAACTTTTTAATCTGGCGTCATTAAAATTTGTGATAAACTGCAAGAACTGGTTTGATTTCTAAAATTTTTTTGATCAATTTATAAACTCAAAGAATAGACTGTGTTTTATTGGTATTCCTTCAATACTGTGATACAAATAGTAGCGCAACTACCAGTTTGTATATAGGATCACTCCAACTCAACAAAAAAACGTTAGGAGTGCCAGAGTTTTTGGCACGGCCAAATAGTATACAATACCAGCAGCTTGTGGCCTGAACACGCTGCTACAAATTATGTTATTCACAGTTAAAACACAAAACAAATAACTAAAAAAAAATCGCAATTCAACAAAGTTGAAAACTGCTTGATAGTTCACTAACTATATCATCGCAATAAATATACTCTGTCATCCATTTTATTGCTGAAAGTACGCAAGAAGACGGTTGGCTTCATCAAATTAATGGCAATATAAATGCAAACGGATCAATATAGCATGATAGCCAAAGCACCAACATGCTGGAAGAAATGCATCAGTACAATGACAATCTGGCGCACCAAGCAGTTACCCATTAGTGGTATGTATGGAGCGTGTCTCTGGAGATCTGCTCTCAATGTACTATTGTACTAGCACATAATGTGTCAATAATTTCTTTACTTCGAAAAATTTGTGAAATATATAATTTAATTATAAATGGCTCAGACAGCAAATTTGTGTTCAAATCTCACAGAGAAATGCACAGCGGGCCTTGACGCATAAAATATGAGTTACGCTTGACTTCTCGTGTATTAATAAAATATTTCTGAAGACGTCACACTATGAGAAACTTATGTAAATTAATTCCATGCTGGGCACTTTAGTGTGGTTTAGCCCTAAAGCCTTTTTAACTGATTTGTTTGTTGTAAAACAGTTTACTCTACTTATATCCATACAAAACCAGTTTTTTATTCTTAGAATTATTGACGTATGGTCTATAGAAGCTAATTTAAGATTAAACTGGCTTAAGTAAACTTTATAGAAGTTAATCTAAGATTAATCTAGTTGCAGTAAGCTGTATAGAATTTAAACTAAGATTAAACTGACTTAGGTCTACTGTAAATAAGTTAATCTAAGATTAATCTAGTTGCAGTATTTTGTATAGAAGTTAATCTAAGATTGAACTGTTTTTTATATAAGTTAATCTAAGATTAAACTGTTTTTTATAGAAGTTAATCTAAGATTAAACCAGCTTGTATAGAAGTCAATTTAAGACTAAACTGGATGAAGTATACTGTGGTAAAATGTATTTAAGTTAGCACTGGCTGTACCTTTATCATTGTCTGAGTTCTGCCCTCATATGTCTGTCCAATGCTTTCAACCTTCGCCAACTCTGGAAATCTGTTTACTAGGTCATTCAGCCAAGCCTCAATCTACAATCACATCAATTCTTTTTCACACTATATATTGCTGGAATATCGATAGAACAATTTTTGTGTTCTTATTGCAACTGCAGTTAAAATACATTTATACAAAAAATAAATTTTCATGATAACCAAATGTGAATAAGCCAATAAAGTTTTAAAAGCTCAGTAATGAATAAGAAAAGTTACTAGACAAAAAGCATCAACCAAAAATTAACGAACATCTCAAGTTTCCATTAGAAAATATTTTTTTTTGCATTTTTCAAGACTATCAGTACCACTGCAAAAAAGAATGCAATCTATTGTATTTTACATTAAGTAGAGCTGCGCACTTAAAGCAAATTTGTTATTACTTGGGAAAATCCATCAATTACGGCATCTATACAAATCAACAAACAAATTTCGTAACTGATGGGTTTGAACAGTAATAGAAAATTTGCTCCAAGTGCGCATCTCTACTTGTTGTGAATTTTATCCATTTATCAGCTTCCAACGTTTTGGCAAAATTTTGCGTCCCCCAATAAAATCACCTATATTGAGACTAAATACCAAACTAAATGCTGGTGTTTACCAGGTTTCCTTCAAACAATGATAAAATTATTGATGGGAGGGGCTGCTGTGGCTGCACCCTTGACCTAACTACTCATCCAATTAAAACCTTTTGTTCATCTTTTTCTTCTCAAAATGACAGTTTATTTTTACGAGTAATATTTCAAATAACTACTAATATGAAAACAAAAGCTGGATGATGAGCATATTACACCAAGTCACAACCAAATTAGAAGATGGTAAATAGAAGGGGGTCTCTTCCAATTTGCAAAACCTACCCTGGATCAGATTTTTATACTTTAACAAACTTATTATAAAACATCACATCAAACAGAATAAAATGTGATTACTTAAGAAAAAAAAATCTATTATTCAACAAGCGTTTTAAAACAGTACGCGTTTTCACCTCAGAGTGTCGGGGAAATATTCCAACAATATCGTTGAATGTAGATCCTCGGCTGACTGGGCGGCGCTCTCTGGGAGTGGCAGAGTTCCTGTCGATCAATCTATAAGAAAGAGAAAATATAATGGGAGCTTTTGTTGTCAAAAGTGTGAAAAACAACAAAGTTTACTTTTTTTATAGATACAAAATAAATGTTTACTTCTGCAGGTCTCTGTGTATGGTTTCTGGTATGATACCAGAGACAGTACAAACTCGAGTAACATATTCAACAAGATGAGGTGGTACATTTATGTCACATGGGCGTCCAATATGTGCTTCAGTCCAGAAGTCAATCTGAGAGAAAAAAGCAAAAGAGATTAACTTTTGATGAGACGCACAACTAGAGTTTGGTTGTTTGTATGTTTATCATTTTCCTGGTATAGATACTTTGTGGTGCTAAATTCATAATTCTTTTTTTTAGTTGTTACAATATTCTTAAATAATGATAAATTTCTAATAAATCATACCTCAAAAAACTCAGACTCCAGCTTGTTCAGTGTGTCCACATGATGGCTTGTTAACGGCACCAGCCTCAGCAGGCGATATCTAGGAATATAGTGGAGAGGTTTGGCGAATAGCACGAGTAAATCTTCTCATTTGTTTGCCAATGTTTAAACAGAAAAGCCACAAAAATTCAGTTTTTAATAGAAATATGTTGACAATTGTTTAGATACAGTTAAAAACATACAAAAGACACTGTTCTTTCCTTTTGATTTTCTAAACCACGTTACAACATAATAAAGCCAATATATTCTGATCAGCGCAAACGTAGCAAAAATTACTTTGTCATCTTTTCTTAGTATCGTGGAGTAACGATAAATATTTTGAAGAAAGCCACCAAGTTTGTCTAAAATACAAACGTGTTTCCCGGAGTAAATTGTTCCACCATTAATACAACACCACGCAATAAACATATGGATAATGACGTCCTCACTGCCCAAGTGAAACATATTTTGTTATGTAAGTTCTTCAAAACATAATCACTTCATCATTATATTTCTAAATATCAATCATTTGTATTACAACTTATTATTTCTACAGCATAACTATTCATTAATTGTATCTCCATTCCTATTGGAGTTAATCACCAAACATTTATATTAAATCTACCAGATTTGGTAAAGTAAGTTTTAAACGAATACAAAAGCGTTTAAAAAATTATTTATTTCCAACATTTCAATAGCATCCTTCAACCATTGATAATTTTGCTGAAACTACGAACAAAAAATCATTTAAACTGTGAAATCCTATATCACGGGAAACTGTGCAGTTCAATATCACATAATTACGCTTACCCAGTATAAGATTTCTTCTCAGCTAAAGCGCAGCTGACTGCTGCCAACAGCAGAAATGCTGTGAACTTCATCTTGTAGTTCTGTGAGAAATAAACTCAGTTAGCTGCTTCTTCAGCTTATATAATCACAGAACTCCTGGATGTTTCAAGTGTTTATTCACCTGCTACTCTCTCAAGTACCTAAACCTCTTGCATTCTCAAGTGCTGGCAAGATAGATCAAGACACTGTCAGTGCAAGTTTATCTATGTGCGTTTGTGTCATTGTGAACAACGTATCGTGCTAATAATGGGCAAGAATAAAAAATTAATATTTTTTAACCGAATCAAGAAATATTTACTCCTACACTTCCCACTAGCTCTTGCTACAGTGCTACTGGGTTTCATCATCACCCATGTAGCCACCATTACCACATTTTTTTTGTTGTTTTTTACATATTGTTGATGAAAAGTAAACCAAATAAAACAAAAAGCATAATAAAAAGTAATCTTTAATATTTTGACAATTACACAAAAATATTCAAAAATACTTTGAATTGCATAATGTATATCCACAGCATAATACAAATTTAGAATAGAAAACTTTGTTCAAGCTGGATTATCATTCATTTAGTGCTTTCTGTTCAGGTAAACTTCTCTTATGATGTTTTTGAGTATGATTTAGTATTTACGCGATGACTCGGAATATGTTAAAAGAGGAATACAAGTGCACGTCACACCAATTTATTATTACACTATAGATCAAAGTGAATAAAAGATATGAAGCTGGATAGAATTTATTTTTTAGCTATAAAATCTATTTTGTGTCCTGCATTTAATGTTTTTGTTGATATTTTGTTTAACCAAAAGGACACAACTCCCAAATGGTGGGTGCAGCAATGGTGAGTGAGATCGAGGCAGATGGTCTAATCATAAATCACTCTCAATCGTACTTGTCACTAGATTATGAGACGACTTACCAGTACAAAACTGATATACACCATCAGTGGACACTCCCACTGCCTGAATTTGTACATTGACTGGTGCTGGCATCGGCTGATACAGGAGTGCCAGTCATGTGACTATCTCTAAGTTGAACATTTGACATTTTAAGTGGAAAGCACTAGATGGTGTAAGTAGCTGATAACGGAAACTGGAGATCACAGTTTACAAAAGTCCAAAAATGAGCTTCTGTTATGGTAGCCATAGATATAAGTTGTACCAACAAGATATGGTGACGTTTGAAAAAATATCATTGTAACTCATTTGGTGACTCTTCCCCCCCCCCCCCCCTCCCTTGCTCCTGGGGTTGACATAGTTTGTAAAAAACAAACAATGCTAAAATGAATTTTCTTACAAAAGCTATTATAGAATATTTTACATTAGATTTGCTTCTGTAAATAAAATAATGCAATGTAGGATATTATTGTATACAAAATGTTTATACTGCTCTCAGTAAAATGTGATGCTGTAATAGATTTAGCTACCTCCTACTGACACAACTCTACCACCAACAACCAAACACAACTTGTGTTTATTTTCCTTCTCACTCATTGGGTCTACCTCCTCACAACTCCACGGGGTCCACCTCCTCACAACTCCATGGGGTCCACCTCCTCACAACTCTACGGGGTCCACCTCCTCACAACTCCATGGGGTCCACCTCCTCACAACTCCACGGGGTCCACCTCCTCACAACTCTACGGGGTCCACCTCCTCACAACTCCACGGGGTCCACCTCCTCACAACTCTACGGGGTCCACCTCCTTACAACTCCACGGGGTCCACCTCCTCACAACTCCAGGGGGTCCACCTCGTCACAACTCCACGGGGTCCACTCCGTTAACTCATATGGGGGTCTACTCTGAATGCAGACATTGCCAACTAGTGCTGAGTCTTAGACTCAGACACACGACATCACAGTATAGAGATAAATACTTTATTATACACACCCTGTTTAGCAATATAATCATGTACTAACCGGGCCGATCACAAAACTTCTAACTCACAAAGGCAATACAATACTTTTATAAGGGAACACAACAAACTTTCATCCCTTTATTAGAGATCAGCCAATCATGTATCATAAAACACGAGATACACCAATACAAAAACATAACGAGGTAAACAAGAACAGCCAATAGCATAAAGTGCACATGGTCCAACTCCTCTAGATCACTTAGTAGCCAATCAGGGTGGAGGAGAAGCTTCTCCATATCAGGTAGGTTGGTTTTCTTAGCTCCAAGTTTACCTCTATGGTTATTCCATCTCTTTCACATATAGGTTGGTACTTCATCTTCTGGTCCTAAGGCTTTCATAACCAAGGTGTTCTGACTAATTAGGTCGAGATACAAGCCCGTTATAAATACTATATAATGTATATGATAGGTCCTTGGGGCTGGAGCTGGTATAGGAGTGACTGGTATAAGTTATATAAAAGATAACAGAGTGATACCAAATTAGGGATGGTGCAGAAGGGGTGTTAGAGGGTGGAAGGGGTGTTAGAGGGTGGAAGGGGTGTTAGAGGGTGGAAGGGATGTTAGAGGGTGGAAGGGGTGTTAGAGGGTGGAAGGGGTGTTAGAGGGTGGAAGGGATGTTAGAGGGTGGAAGGGGTGTTAGAGGGTGGAAGGGGTGTTAGAGGGTGGAAGGGATGTTAGAGGGTGGAAGGGGTGTTAGAGGGTGGAAGGGGTGTTAGAGGATGGAAGGGGTGTTAGAGGGTGGAAGGGGTGTTAAAGGGTGGAAGGGGTGTTAGAGGGTGGAAGGGGTGTTAGAGGGTGGAAGGGGTGTTAGAGGGTGGAAGGGGTGTTAGAGGGTGTAAGGGGTGTTAGAGGGTGGAAGGGTGAAGAGGTTTATAAATACCTCACTACTAAATTTTCCCACAACACCATTTCATGAACCCAATCATACTTGAGTCCATCCTAGTATAACAGTGGTTTAACTAAACCAAACCTCTCAAAAAGACACAAAAACTAGTTAAAACTAATTCTGAATAACTGGATTTTTCATATAAAACTTTTTGCGATAATTTTTGGAGTTGTCTACTACTTACTTCCTAAAGCTTATTCATGTGAAACAAGATTATTAGTTCGCAAATAAGTATATCTATTTCAAGTCTAGAAAGGCATACATTGCAGTGCAGTACACTGATAAGTTGTTCCACCGTTGGCAGCAATCACTACTGTTGCTTATACAAAATGGCAGATACATTTTTGTGTTGTCAATTTACAATGTACTGTGCCTAGCACTCCATTATATTGTCTAACACCCACGGGTTACTGATTGATTGCACAATTATTTGTGCACTTTTTATACAATTAGTGTAATTTAATATAAGATCAAAAACAGAACATTCCACTATTTAGCGAGGGTCATGATTATTTGACTCAATCGGATTTTGTCACCATAATTCGACATTCAAGTTCTAAAACTTCAGTACAGATCTACTGTATGCCAGGGTCTCTGATAGGAGCTCTGTCTTGTAACAATCAAAGTTATCTGAATCAGTGGTAGAGTGTGTCAGTAGAGGTATGTGGACTGTTGGTCCTGATTACCACTTATATTTGGTAAAATAAAGCTGATTGGTGATGTTTATAATGTATTAAAATTCAATGGGCAGTTAGATAACACCTTGTTTTACCCCTTTAATGCAGTGAGGTGGGAGGGGGGGCGTAGGGTTCACCGTCCCCCTGATTCATTGAAGTGGGGGATGCACCCCCCCCCCCCCACAGTCCCACCAAACCTCTACCACTGATCTGAATGTACGCTCCCTCTCCCAGCAGATATTGCTTCATCATGCTTTTAGTTTCATTAACAATCAAACCTAAAGAGAGGGTAACTCTAAAGTTATCAATGGCAGATACATCCATGGAATTATCTCCCCTTCCAGAACACTAATAATAGATCAAATAGAACATGAGGGGCTAGTGACAGAGAGTAAGCGATTTATATATAGGTTATAGAGTACACGGTGCGCAATAAAATGGCCTCTTTTAACAAGCTCACTCCTCTTTTACGTTAAATTTTACCATTTAGGTTTACCATAGAGGTAAAACATATTCTGATAGATATACAATTTTTAAGTAACCAATTCAACCATTGATTAGCATTTTAAAGAGGTGATAGTTCTAGGAAAGCGCGAGTTTGAAATACCACAAGAACAAAACTATCAAACTTTAGTCAAAACTCATGGAGATTATTTTACCATACCCCATTTTTCATAACTTGATATGAACTTGACATAATTTAGCTTCTTGCATCACCATTTCTGAGCCAAGAAATGACAGCAGTTTGTGGTTGATTAGACGCTGACACTGCACACCAGGTGTGTCTCCAGTAGCTACAGGGGTACACATGAATGACACAAACGATAGGTAACATACACTCCATGACATTTCATAAGCATACAGTCAGCAGTTTTCACTAAAGCTTCTTACAATATGGCTGGCTATTGTTTGCAGTTTCTAAAGGCAGCGTAAATATATGTAATTTACTCCTATTTATTATGAGGCAGCATACACAAAAGGCTTATACTAATAACATCTCAAACATATAGAGTTTCAATGAGCATTTTCTTTCATTGCAAATTTTGTTTCAAGTGTTTGCATTTGCATTGTTCTAAGTCAGCAGGCAGCTACCTAAGTTAGCTCTCAGATCAGCAGACGTGGCGTCAGTCAACAACAACCTAATATAGTCGAAGCCTTTACAGATATCAATATTGAACCTTGTCCATAACTGAGGAAACGATAATTCAACACTATAAACAGCATTATTATCTTGTTGTATTTGGTAAGTAGGACACTCTTTGTTTCAATACAAAAAGTTATTGGTTTGTTGTATGTAAATTAACTCACTGACAATGGCGTCTATAGGGGTCAATGTAAAAGTTACTCATGGAAAATCCTGATAACATAAGTCAACGACTGCCTGTGCCATTATTTGGAAAACCCAAAAAGTTTTGTTTTTGAACTTTGATGAATGAATTTTAAAATAATGAGGCGAATTCAACCATAAAACGATTTCAATCCAATGAGCTCTTGTAGCATGTAATGCCGGCTTTTCAAAGCACAGTTTTTCAGCACAAATAGTTACAATACGAATTTTGGGCCATTGCCTTGCGTGAAACAACCGTTGTCAACATGTCGGTAATTTTTCCATTCCATGTATACAACAAGCGTTTTCAAGTTTTAAAACCAAAGCTTAAGGTTTTACATTGCTACTTCAAATCTAAAACTTTCCAAACTCTACTACATGCAATCAGACTTGTACTGGATAACACAAAACACTTTCCTAATGTACTTTTTTATTTGATATTGTAACTGGGAGGTAATGAAGTTGGGAAAATATGTTTTACTTATTTGCTAGTGGAAACAATACATACTTTATCGAAGTTAGAACAAGTAGCATTTTGTTGGTTTTTATGTACTCATTAGTCCTCTGGTTTTCACACAAACCTTATTTGTTATCAGGTACAAATGAGCAACGTCTATGAAATTTACTTTGCACTTGTTATATTCTCATTTATTATTATCGTAGTTCCTTGCATTCAATAGAATTTACAATTACCGTGTAGCACGACTCCCTCTATTCTAGTATCCAAACTTAAACAATTGACTCCAAGTGTAAAGTGAGACAAAGAATCTGTGAGCTAGAATTATAACCAAACATTCAACAGTACAGTTCACTGAATTTTTAAAGCTAGCTATCAATGATACATAGGTAGCCATAATAGTTCTGATTTATATAACAGGGATTAAAATTCGCTAAAGTGAAGCTGTTTGATGAAGAAATATTAACAGCTTTAGAACTTAGGTTTAACTGTAAGAAAACAAGGGATTTGTGTTAATGTTTTGGCTGGAATGAAACCGGATGTGATATATTTGCACGTAAAACTATTAGCTAAAAATCTCACTCGCCAGGAGTTTTGAATGCTATCCGAAGTGTTTGCCTCCTGCCAAAGTGAGTGTTTGCTTTACTGCGCACGGAGATGATTAATTACACCATTAAAGAAGATGAAAGGGAATAATATTTAAGAAAGAGAAACATTTGGAAGTTGACATTCAATGCTTTAATGTTTGAAAAAGTTAGCTCAATAACAATATTTTATTACTCTAAACCCATTTTGTTAAACTGCGCATAAAAATTGACCAATGTATGCGACTATGAGTTGTTATAACTAAAATTTTAGGACAGTTTTATAGCTGCAGATGAAAATATAATGAAGTATTGAAATTAAAAAGAATGTTGATTTACACAAGAAAAGTTTTAGTTTCTTGTTTTTGAGCCAGCCTGTACTTGGAGCTAGGCAAATCAGTGCTATAGGTTACAAACAACAAATGTTTTTTCAGCAGGTCATTTGTGATTCATAGACTTGTGAGTTCTGTAGCTATATCTCTGTTTATAAATAATTGTTCATTTATGTATTTATATATATTGTTTGGCATTCATTTTCTACCTGTTTATTTTCGCCTAAGACAAAATAAAGAATGTCAATGATATTGAATTAAACACAATAGTATGATAATCAATCGTAGTTCAAATTTTCATTCCATGCTCTGCTATAATAACAATTTGATTCAAATATTGATTGGTTTCAAAACAAAATGTTCTCTGTAAAACTTATTGAAGTTTTTGGTTTCATTGTTTTAGGATACCGATTTATTCAATATCTATTGTGCAAATTTTCTTTTGGAGTTGTCAGTTCTCTGAATGTAATTTTTTCCCATTGGAAGTTGTTTGCTACTAAACTTTATAGTCTAGTGCCGAAAGCATTTTTGTTCAGTTAACTAAAATGAAAATATCTGCAGGTAGGATACAACTAATAGGTCATACCAAAGTGTAATTGGTGGTGTAGGTGAAACGTTTTAATAAAGTCAAACATCTTCATCTTCATAATCTTCATAGTCTTCATAAAAGGGTGTAGAAATCGGGCTTTACTTCCTCATACAGCAGGTAGCGTTACAAGAAACTTACTTGAAAAAAATGCATTTCACGTTAGTCAAAACTAGATGAACCTCCTAATGGCCATAACTGCATGAGTTGAGAAAAGAGTGTATGGACTAGTACTAAAACCTTGGCAATTTATGGATGTACTCATTTCCTACGGCCCAGCAGGCATTTCAGGCCAAGCAGGCAATAATTGCTGACTGCTGGCACGTAGTAACAAGTGCAAATGGATTTACAGATAGTTTACATGCCGATGTATAAATATAATGCAGGTACCTGCATGTTCATGTCATGAAGCTTTGAATCCAGTTCTGGCAAATGCTTTTAGTACACAAAACCTAAAAACTATGTAAACTACAAAAGTATAGTTTGAAACGGTGTTCAAGCACGCTTGAATTACTTTAAGAACAGCTGGCTAAGAGGTAAAGATATGAGGCTATACCCCAAGCATGTAGGAAACATAGGAGTTATTAGCAAAGTCTTAATTAGCGCCATAAAAAATTAAAGGCTCTGCATTAGGCAAAAATAATTGCTCTAAAATCATTTGCAGTGTTACATATTATGTTTATTGTCTAATGGCTGCATTTAATTACAAGTCTATTACCGTGTAATCCACAGAAAACGATGATTTAAGCATGACGGAAGAAAATAAACCTACAGAAACAATATTGCAAGCATAGAGATTACAACGGAGAAGCCCTTGCAGAGATATAGTCGGAATGCGTACGCTGTGAGCATATTCTACCCGGACATAACATAAAAGGTTTGTACTCGCAATTTTGTTGATTACTCGCGATAGATTAGAAAGAAACTCTTGACCTGAACAAAAGTACTGACTCAGTGAGAATGTATCACTAGAATTCTCGACTAAATTATTTTTTGAAATTATTGTCTCAATGTCACGTCTAGCATGCAGTACCGAATCTGTGGCACTGTACCGATAACATAAAGGGTGATGTTACAAAGTCAAGATAACCTGATAGATAGAAGTTTCCAGAATTATTATCAGAATTTATTTTATTATTACACAATTAAGTGTTTACTAGCACATAAGAGTTTTAGTTCTTTTTGATGTTATTTTTTAATAATTATTTATCTAATATTTTATAACACTTTATAATTATCTAAAACTTTTATCCTTCATTCACGCGCAAAATTTGGCCCCAAAAGCAGTTATTTTGTACAAAAATATTTATTATATAAAAATAGTTTCAACATGAAACGAAAGTGTATTAATCACAAACAAATACCGGCTCAAATATTTGATAAGCCAGCAGTTAATGCTTTCAATATTGCTCACAGCAGGCTGGGCCTGCCATGTGTTGGTTTCATTCAGATGTGAAGTGTTAATTGCTACTGTACACAGTGTATCACTGTAAGTTGTATGAGTTATGCTACTATGTAGTGCAGACTATGATGGTTACGTAAGTATCAGCTCTTTCACTTGTTTCATCGTCTAAATATTGTTGTCACCTTTATTTCTTCACACTCCGGCAAAAGTTTGTTAGCTTCTGTATCATTTACACCAGCAAATTTAAAAATAATCATTTGATGAAATTTAACTAGAAGAGCTCACAAGCTTGTTGTCAGTGGTTGAGCTATCGGTTATTTTCCATCGCATGTAGAAGTCGTTTGGTAGGATATTTCTTTAAGAACTGATCTAAAAAAGGAATGTGAATAGGTTAGTGGTAATTGAATACAAAAGAGCCATCTCTTGTTTGAACTTTACTTGGTATGTGTATAATGCTATAACTACCCAATTTCCTTTTGTGTGGGAACGCATTTATTGTTGCTATGTTTATTATTTACTATTAACAATATTGTTTATTATTTTTTTTATTATATTTTTATGTTGTTTTTGTTGTTCATTACTTTTGCAAAGAAATGTTTTCACATTTTGGTTTACTAATAATTAGTGAATCAGTTCTTTATTAAAGGATAATCTTATTACTTTGTTTACCCCATCTTAAGTTTGTTGTGATAAATCATTGGTGAGGTCATTTATGTGTTGTAATATCTAGCATTGTTGTGGTTGTATATGTATTGTAATATCTAGCATTGTTGTGGTTGCATATGTATTGTAATATCATATCATTGTTGTGGTTGTATATGTATTGTAATACCATCTCATTGCTGAGCAGTTTTATGTGAGTTATCCCTGTAGATGCCAAATGGCGGTAATGTATTTTTAAGCAAAAACCAACAGACATTCATAACATGAAATGTTGGAGCCAAGTTTGATATACAAATAATAAATAACAATTATTTAAGAAGTACTGTTATCAGTTTTAAGCAAGAGTAAAAATAATATAAGAAGAAGATTTTGTTTGTAGGTTTTTTTGTAAGAAATGTCAGCCTTCCAGCAGTCAAACAACGAATCCCGCAAACGAGTTTAACACAATAATCTTAGTTTAAACTATTATATCGCATTCACAAACCTGATTTAAAGATTATTTATATATAACATAAACTGGTATAAAATAACATAAGCATTGGTGTTTTTCAGACGCATCATATTACATGAACCCTGATATTCTCAAAACCAGACTATTTCAAGTTTTGTGTGAAAAATACGTTTTTACCCATCTCTACAGAAAAAAAGTTTTTTATATATTATGAACTGGATAGAGCAAAACGTTGGCATAGGAAGTTTCTAAAGTTGGTGGAACGATGGTATATTTATCCCTGTTCATGTCGTTAGATTTATTGCAGGTCTGACATGTCATACTTCCTGTCTGCCGTCAACTCAATCAGGTTTGACCTGGGAGGAGACGATGATCAAGCTGACAAGATGTCATGCCGATACTCAATAATACTGTTGGTAGTATTTTGTGTAGTTGTCTCCACCAAACAGTATGTGGGAGACCCTATCGATTGCTGGGTAGGTCTCTTTGTTGCAGTAGTTTCTGAAGTATATAGCAGTTTATATAACTTTCCATAAGTACTTTTTAGCCACATTAAGATGGTTTTTTTTCTGATATCCATGAAAACATCTGTGCCATATGTTGGTTCTTCATGTTTTTAGCTTCCTACACCGCCTTTTGCAATTGCACTTGAAAATAATATTTTGTTTTCTATTTATTAATGTACGTTAAACACTCACGGGAGCAAGCAAGTCTAAAATAATTTCCAGTCTTACATTTTCAATCAAAGAGAATAAGCTATTCCAGTTGTTGTATACATCCAGTACAAGCTGTCACTTATGGTTTGTCTACTTCACCTCCGGGTTAATTTAAGTAGCAGAATATTAACTCAATTACTTCGTATTTTGGTATTGTCACAAAATAGATCTTAATACTCCAAAAACTGTAAAACTTTTAAATCAATTAGGTTGTTGCTTGAAACTTTAGAAAATGGAAGTTGTGTTCTCGTTCAAAACAGTTGTAAACAGCTTGGAGTTCACATAAAGTTATAGCAAGACAACGCAGGTTTGAGTGATGAAAACATAGCGCAAGTCATGAAGCTAGTAAAGCCACTATGTTTGACTATTTCTAACGTCTTCTATTAATCGTTCACAGCTGTTACTACACTCTTCACTGATTTTTAATTTGAATTCTAAGTGATGCAAAAGCATCTGCTGTAGGTGCCAGGCACTTTCACAAACTCTATGAGAGACTACACAGACAATATGTGTTGGATAAAGAACACCTACTATATCCCACTAGATGAGATCATTCCCAACAAAGATGAAGACATAAAAACAGAAATCAATTACTACCAGTGGGTGCCAATAGTTCTCATAGTTCAGGCTCTACTCTTCTATTTACCATATATGGTATGTAATCTTTGTTACTTACAGCATTTATTATCTCTTTTTCACTAAAAGCACTGCGGTTTCTCCATTACCTCACATATGACACAATATACCATTTCTCTGCTTCATTACTTTTTCATTTTCTGGACAAATATTACTTGGCATTCTGTATTGTGAATTGATCGAGACATTGCTTGATCAAGTTCAACGAAGGAAAGTTGTAAAAAAAATAACAATAATTTATTGACTGGATCAGTGGAATAAATAATTTCATTTGTATTTTACAGAGTTTCACAGGTGGTAAATTTAAGGTTTATGCAAGTCGGCCTCATCATTTTTTTATTTTGCCGGAAAATATTGAATAGACTGTTTAATGTCGCATCATACATTTATTAAACATACGGATAGTTTTTAGCTTTTAAAAAAATGATTCGCACTGAAAGATATCATAACCAATCATTTATACCATTTTTATGTTTTTATATAATCTGTTTCGCAGCAAAATTTCTTTGAAGTTGCATTCTCTCAGGAAGAAATTATATACAATCAAGCAAAGAAGGAGGTAAACTTTACCACAATTGTAAAAGCCAAATTAAAGATTCAGTTACAAACAACATTTACAAATAAACTTTATCGTTTCGATTGAAAATTCTATGGAGGTTGTTCTGTACTAAAATAAGTTCTTGATTAAAACCTGCAACAAACGTTTATCAAAAAAAGACTTTTAAAATATTCTTTTATAGTAGTCTGTGTTTTATTTTTGTGATAATAATGAGCTTTGTTTAAAATGCAACATAATCATTTGACTATGCTTTGTATAGGTACAAGTAGATAGTGGTCTATGATATTACAACATAATACATTGTAATAACAGAGTATCAAAGAAGCTGTCAAAGTTCTACATTAAGTCACATACTGTGTATCCATGACACCACTCCCTAACGCATATATTATTTATTGCCAAATGCTATTCAATCCAACATCATTGCTCGCCTCATATTGCAGGCGAGTGCTTTCACTGCGTGAATTATTTTTATGTATAAACTGCGGCAAAGCACACAATCCTCGGAACTGACTTATATAGATTACCAGCCTGTATTGTGTAACATGCAGGATAAATTAGTACAGGCAGGCAGGTTGTTAGATAAAAGATATCAATGTTGGAGAGATTATAAGAGAGGTTAGAGAGGGTTTAAGAGAATTCGCATAGGTTTATTCCACAGGTGACATGTTACAGGAACACTGGAATTGTCAAAATGGCTATAATTCTCATAACAGCTCCTATTTTCTGCAGAATGTTATGGTTTATTTAAAGATATTTAAATAATGAAAAAAAATATTTGCATTGTTTTTTTCAACTTTTTAATGATCAGGTTAATTAAGTATTTCAAAATGTACGTGCAACATTGACTATAACGTTAGTTTTGTATATATCAGAAGTATTTAGTAGATTGTATTATATAAAGTTGGTCATGAATCTTGGTGTTTTTTCTTCTCTTTTGGCAAAATTTGTTAAGAAGAATGCTTGAATTTTTGCACATATAGAAACTGCACTATTGTACAAAAGAGCACATTTTCACAGATATCCAAATTGTTTTAATTTTAGTTTATTCTAATTTTTATTTTAAATCTCTGCGTATTGTTTTCATTGGAATTATCCACTTATCAAAACTAAATTTAAATACATACATGCTGCATATTCTTGTTTCCTGTATAACTTTATATAAAACTAATGATTTAATCTTTCAAAACGAAAATTGAATCAAGTAATGCTGCTTTGGTTTTTGAAAGCAGAGCAGCACGCTATGACAAAATAACTTGAATGAATTGATCTTAATCAATTTGAAAAGAAAATTTTTTGAAGAAACCAAGTAATTGCCAAATTTGAGACTTTGTTTACAAAAATGAATATGAAGTTTCCAGCTCAACAGCCATTTTGTAATGTCATTGCATTGCACTCGAAATATATCAGAATCTCTAAAATAGGTATGACGATTCCCATAAAAACCACAAACGCCAATGCTGTGCTTTGTTTGTACATTTCGGCGATCATCATCTGTATTAGTCATGATATATAAGGAAAGTGATAAATTTTGGTTTATATTTTATCTCTGTTACCGTTTCTAATAGGCATGGAAGGGCCTAAACCATCGCACAGGATGTGACCTCAAACACATAGTAAAGATATTGACTGACAGCACAATAATCAACCAAGATGTGAGAGAAAAAGCTGTGAGATTTGTGACACAACACCTTGACAAGTTCTTATGTACCAGAGAGAAACCAAAGCAAGGCCTATTGAACCAATTCGCTCACAGCATATGCATAGGTGAGAACACAGATCTCTCATACCTCCGAAATTAATCAATAACAAACATCATTTTGGCGCACTAATCTTTTGGTACCAATCTCATATCTTCAAATTCCTATTGAACAGTGAGTCAATTATCTAGAGAAACAAGTGAGTTGGAAGATTTTAAGCTCAAAGAATGTAAACTGATCCCTTTCTTACAGACACTCTTCAACTGTCAGTTTTAGAGTTTACATTGACCATTATTTAATTATCTCAATACACTGGGTAAAAACCATCAACGAGGTAGTGAAATTGTCATTAATAATAATTGATTAGTGATTGATTATCAATTTTCACTAAAATGAATAAAAAAATATAAAAAAAACATAAGTTAGCGAAAATGTTAATTATTATTAAAGATTTCGTCTAGCTTGTTTTCAGTGAGCCACAGAAATCAGATTCTAAAACAATTCTAATACAAGTCTACATTAGGCAGATAGGACAAAATTTTACGACACGCTGATTGGCTGTGATGCCAACTGTTTAGGTGAGTTAGATTTTTTATTTTAGGTAAAAAGTACGGCAACTACATGATATGCGTCTACTTCTTTGTAAAGCTCTTATACTTGGCAAATGCGATTGGTCAGCTTTTTCTACTCAACTTATTTGTGGGAGACAACTACACAATGTATGGGTTTCAAGTAGCCAAGAATCTTATGATTGGAGAGAATGTCGGGGAGTCTAGTCGCTTCCCAAGGTCAACACTTTGCAGTTTCAAGGTTAGACAATTTGGAGGAAACACCCACAGACATACAGTGCAGTGTGTTCTACCAATTAACCTGTTTAATGAAAAAATATACCTATTTCTTTGGTTCTGGTTGGTTTTTGTAACTATTTTTACCATTATTTCAATCATTTTGTGGCTTTGGGATATTGTTGGTCACACTCGTGTTCAGTTTCTTAAAAAGTATATCAAAATGATGCCCGATTACCGATATGAGAAACGATCTGACAGACGACTCATCCGGGCTTTTGCTGAACAATACCTGAAACAAGACGGAGTCTTTATTCTAAGATTAATCGGAAAGAATGTGAACGAAGTAATACTTTGCGAGATCGTGTTAGCGCTTTACAAAATATTTAAAGACAAAAGAGCAAATATGATGTCCTCTATGGAAAAACTCAACAAAGATGATGAGGAAAATGGATTGGAAGAGAACAAGTTTGTTTAATATTAAATTATTTCATATTTTCTATTGTTATACTGCATATAAAATTCTGAACAAATATGATTTGTTACAAAAACCAAAGCCAAATTAAAGACTAAATTTGCAACAACCAAAAATGTGGCAATTGCTGAAAAATTTCCAGAAATTTCAAAAATTCAATTTCTACTTTTTCAAAAGTTTAGTTCGTTGAAGTTTTGCATTATATCAGGTTTTACCCAAAACCTGTCCAGCTAAACAATTACAAGTAAACATTGACTATTTATAAGCAGCCAGAGATCTCATTGCCACGACATTAATGCAGTAAATAAATATAATAATCGTTTATTAGCGTTTTCATAGTTGATACTACTTTGCCGTGTTGCTGTTTGTCTTTGGTATGAAACTTGCTATTAACATGAATCTCATTTGGAAAAATTATACTTTTCCATAAATTGTAAATCGGTTTTCCCAAACCTACGTTCGATCAAAACCTTTTTTGACTGAATCAGTTCCCACATAGGCAGTACTGGTCGGTCAATTTATCGAATTGAGAAACAAAACATAGGCTTATTTATTATGGACTCATTACTTCACCGTTAGTTGTAGTGAATATTGTTTGCTTTATTTATTATTAGTTGTATCTGCTAGCAAACAATTAGTATTTATGTTTATTAAGCAAATGCCTGTAGCCTCAATAATTAGGAAAATAGGAGTTATCTTCGCCAACAAAAGTTGTAGTCAGTAATTATATGCAAAACAATGACATATAAAGTTTCATTTGGCACCAGAGAAGACAACTCCTAAAATAGTTAACTCATGTTGAGGTGTGATGTACTTTGTGCTTTTGTTGCTCAAACATGCTGCGTCTGCTGCACAATATTTTTGTTACTATCAGCTTTATCAAATCAGAATCTCAATCCGTGTTGTTTGTGCACTTGAGTCACTAATGCAAATTACAATATATTATTTTTTATTTTCATTGTGCCTAGTATTTTAACAAAGGAATTCATGACTTTTACATATAAATTGGCCATGACAACATGATTTTGGAGAATTGCGTTAGCCATGTAGACATATATTGTGATGCGTGATTTATTATAATTTTGTATCAAACTGCTGAATAATAAAGTTATTTATCCAAAGACACAATTGTAAAGCATTTATAATGTAGCATATAGGTGGATTTGAAACTTACAGTCAACTGAGTTTTTTAATAATTTTTTGATTCCACAAATTTTGAATCATCAAGCATCGAATCTTTAAGGTAGTCAGATTATTTGAGAATTGAATCAGCAATACTTTTTCCTTGGTCCTACGTAAAAAGTCACAAATGCCAAAATCAAACTTTATACAATGCTCTAGGCTGCTTAAGGAGAAAACTACTATAAACTTTCTTTTAGGTAAATATGTAGCTTGACTCAAGAAAACCATGTAAAGCAAAATATTAAGATTTGAAAAAGCCAAAATACATTTATGATTCTGCTAATAATACACTTAATTTGCATTTTTTCCATATGTTCTGAACAAAAGTCATGACAAGTGGAACTATTTGAGCTAAAGATCTGACTGACTTAACCAAGACTTTGAGTAAGGTTCACTACGCTGCGCTAGATCTACCTAAGCAGCTATGACTTGTCAGAATAAGACAGGAAGCTACTAAAGCTTAGTGTTATATGCAAGATAACAAGTGGGACCATTGAAAGTGAACAGTTGGTTTCGGGAGTTGTCCCTTTTCTAAGTTCAACTTTCGGAAAAACTTCTCTCTCAAACTCCAGTTCTTACAACACAGTTATCCTCTTCTGTATTTCACAGCTGATTTGCTGACTAACATATCATGCAGTCTACTAGCATAAGGTAATACTTCATCAGGCAAAGTTTACGCTCTCAGACATACTGGCAATGGGCATCCTCGACAGCTTTTTCTATTGTGACTTTCAGTGTAGGACTTTATTAAAACAACTCAGTATAAATTTCTATCATGATACTCCGTGTAAATATCTTGAGAACAAAATAAATAGCTTCCAGTCAAGTGTAAAAACTTTCGTGACAGTATAATGTTTGTGGTGTGAAATCACATCATCTACATTACATACACTTTGTAACAACTTTTCGAACTGCAGCTGGAACTTGAGAGATTCAGAGAAGCTTGCAATAATGCTACAACAAATTACTAAATCAATAATTTGCATTAGGACAGCCAAGAATCTAATGCCATAACAATTTATGTACTTGCTTGAGCTTGATTGGACAATGCCAGCCAATTAGCGGTCAAGAAGAGTATTTGTAGTTAAGTGCCATCTGCTCGCAGATATATAGCCAAATAGCCTTAGTGCTGCATGGTGAGTATTAGATATTAGGGCCTCGTATGAAAGAAATATGAGTAAGTGTACACCTCAGGCCAAATTTTACTAACTACAAATCTAGTGTTACGATAAGCGTGCTTTACTAGAAATGAAAAATACCAATATTTGAAGAGGCTGCCCTTTCTCATCGCCAGCGTGTGGCTTGTGATACTCAATCACTAGGTTTATAATGTGGCAAAGATCTCAGTGATGTCCACCCTAAGCTCTCAGAGCAGCTCAAATGGACTCAGGTAAGAACTCATTAAATAACAATTTATGTCTTGGCAACTTTTAGGTTGTTATGCTTACTAAATTTTACAAATATTCAAAACTGATTGGTTAGTATCATTTTAATTTCAAATTTAGTTAAAAGAATAGTAAAATGTATTAGGCTTATAACGCTGCCTGGGCAATAACTGAAGCCTGTGGTAGCATGTAAAAAATAAATGTAAAATGGCTGCTGCACTCAGCTAATGATGTCATCATGTATCACACATTTTTAAACCTTCATTTCTTGATATTGCTTTGGTAAAACACTTCACACGGTGTAAGTGACAGTAATTCCATCGAAGATAAGTTGCACTCTTTGTAAACAAAATGTCACATTAATGATAGTGGCAGCTGTCAATGTTTTAGACAGCACATCAACAAATAAAGACTATTGGAGGCCTTCTAGTTAAGAAAAGATAACTCCAAGGTTTGCAAGCCAATATTTTCCTTAATAATAAATGTGGATGGTTGCATTCAAATGTATGTAAAACTTAGCTAAATCCATTATTTTGGTAGGCGCTTGCAGCCGTTTTTTGCTGACTTTATACTCATTGTTTAAATTTTGCTGCAGCTGTATTGAGAGGCAGTGACTAAAGAGTTTCTGCAGCTCTAAACGATGACTCTAAATGGCCAGTGACTAATGAACTATCCTACACAACAGGCTATCCTATACAATTAACATAATGATAAGACTTTGAACATAAAGAAACGACTTGACTTTTGCCAGTCCCGACAGCGCATTTTTCCATAAATTATTCAAACAAAACAAATGCTTCAAGGGTTTACATTGATGATTTTGCAACCATCTGCTACTTTTTACACTTCGCCATTCACTATGTTTCAAAACACTTGCTTATCTATTCACAAGCACTACAACAATAAGCGCTAGATTGCCGCTGCATACACACAGTTATTGGGATATTCATGCCCTTGGGGCGGCTTCAGCAATAAACAATAATTTTTTAGGCATATCAAATGCTTTTAGTGTACAGCCAGGCATTAACTGCCCCTGCAAACAACCAATAAATAGATAGCTAATGCTATGTTTATGTCTCTAGTGACCCGCAGACCTGTTGGTTAGAGCTTCAAGCGTAGCATCATTTTTCTATTATGAATACTCGGAGTGTGCTGGGACAGCTAGACAATATCCCATCTAGTTACTGCTATTTTGTTTTCATCTGGCAATTGTGTTATCAACCAATGCAGCCGCTATCATTCATCAGACAAAAAAAGAAAAAGCATCATAAATCTTATGGTCAAATATGAAAAAATTCTAGCTAGAAAACACAAGAAAGAATACTCAATCGGGGTTGGTTTCGATCGTTTTCAATATTTGGACAAATAATAATGCGCACTCTAAAGTGTTTTGTGCGACGTAAAATATGCTCCATTTGGTAAAAGATGTTTTCTTTCCACAGTATGTATGCTTCAAAAAGGAGCAACTAGCTTTTATTGGTTATAGATGGATTTTTATTATGTATTGTTTATTCAAATAAACTTACCCAAATGCTTTATACATGTGGTCCACAAAGATTTACAAGAGCAAACCATGAGGGCACAACTTCAGCTTACTTGTCTCTAATTTAAATAGCAATGCTGGCTTGCTGTTTTTACGTTTTCACCATGGCACTCCTAGCTATAGCACTCCTAGCCATAGCACTCCTAGCCATAGCACTCCTAGCTATAGCACTCCTAGCTATAGCACTCCTAGCTATAGCACTCCTAGCTATGGCAAACCTAAAGAACGTTTTATTTGACTTGAATATTCTGTAACAGTGCCTCTTATCAGTAGTAAACTGCACAAACACAAATTAGTTGATTCTAGGTCAAGTTCAATCTATTTCTGTCTATTTCAGCTAAAACTAGAACTTTTGGCCAATCATTACTCAAGTCTTTCAGTTTGGCAAATTGTTTTTCAACGACGGCCTTGTTTAGTCCAAACGCACAAAAACTTTAAATAAATAATAAAATAATCTGAAGTATAAATATAAAGCTTAAAAGTTTAATAGTTCAATAATGTGTATAGATGAAAGCCGTTATAACTATATTAACCTTTAGTTACAAGATTAATCTAATAGTTACAAAAATAATCTAATATCTGCAAGATTGAATAATACTTGCAAGATTAATCTGCTAGTTGAAAGATTAATCTAATAGTTACAAGATTAATCTAATAGTTACAATATTCATTGAATTTTTACACAATTAATCACTGGCTAGCATTTGGAGAATGTTTATGTCTAGGATATGATATCATAGCTCTAATACAAGGCATCGGGTTCACAAAATATATGGCAGTATTATCTGATCTTGGCACTGTATGTTGAGTAGAATGGTTGCAATATGGTGCTGACTCAGCGATGAGTCCATGAGTGAACCAGTGATATATATCTCAAGCCATGTAATAATGTTGGGAGCACAGACACATACAACACACTGCGAACACAGCAACCATCAGATTTACTTTCAGTATGAAGGACGCATCTTTGTACACCTTTTTTAATAACAAAATGCAGAAAGTGACAATGTTTGGCTTATGCTGTGGCAGGAGAAGCCAGGTGATATCAAAGTAAGTGCAATACCAACAAGCATATCTTTAGTCTCAGCATGCAAAGACTACACCATCAACTTATTACTAAAATTTTGTATAACTTTTTGGCGTTTTTGAATGTGAAACGCTAATTTTTGGAAGTTGCATAGTTTTGCAGATATATTTGGGTGAATAATCAAAGTTTTTGTTTTTCGCTACACAAAATTACTTAATCAGTATCAAAATTATAAGCTAAGAGTAGTATTAATTCTATAAACCTAGTTTCTACTTCTTTTGGATCCAACGTCTGGCCACCCTTCTAGAAGGTTTTATCTTGCAACCATAGGTGCAAGTAAGATCAAGCTTTTGCCTTGCAGTAATGGTCGGCTGGCATCATTTGGTGGTAAAATAAAGTCTTTCTCAGGCAAACTTCCATGTCGACTTTTAAGTACTTTGTGCCGCCGTTGGTGTGAGTCTCAAAGCAGCACCTCATTCGGATTGGTATAGATTGTATGGAACCTAAACAACCATCTGCCAGAGTGCACAACTCTCAATTCAACTAGTGCCTGTGCAGTGTGTGAGCAGGCCTTCAATCAGATGTCTGCCAGTGATTCACAGATCACATCTCACTATACGTACAAGTACAATAACTAGAGGCGTGCAGGCTGCAATTAGTGAACTTGGATTGATTTATTTTCACATAATTTACAACACAGAATCTGCTGTTTGACTGCAATTAGTTCTGCAGATGATGCTGCTGATAAATCTATTATAAACTGTTGCAGTAGCAACGCAAACAAAATTTTGTGCAGAATAACAACCACAATCAACAGACAGCAGGATATCTGGAGGAAGCTGAAGTTAGTTTAACGCTGCCTTATTAATTTAGGTGCGTAGAATGGAGTTGAATAACATTGCAATGAACAAATCTCGTATTTTTAATTTTCTTAGTATTAGGTTTTTGTTTTATGGTACCATATAGGCAACATTTGCACGTTGACTGCGATTAGCATGGTCTGTGTTTTTTTTTGTCAAATTAGGGTTGATTGATGATGCCCTTTTCAATTTAGCTGTTTGTGGTGAGGATGTTTACCGTAAACATGGCTAAGTGCAACCTAAGGTTAAAAGGTGAGCAATAACACTGGTAAATAGCCATAGTTACTTATAAAAACAAAAAGTTATAAATAATAGAAACTAGTTGGGGTATAAAAGTGTAAAAAAATAATTCTTCAAATAAACAAGAAACATTGTTAATAACAAAAGTTACATTGTAAAATAAACTATATCAGAAGTACAATATTTATTAAGAGATAAGTAAGTAAACAACTAAGTAAATGCCATCCGTATATATTAGACTGTTTGAATGACAGCAATCTTGTCATGGCATTTTGGTGTGTGGAAAATAAATAATAAATGTAGGTTTTACATTATAAAGCTCGACTAGAGTGCACAAGAGTGAATAAAAGACTGATTAGTGTTAATCTAATCATTTTTTATTTGAGCACTTCTCTGACCTCAGGCCCTGGCAAACTCAGTTTTGTCAGAGGGCAGATAATGATAATAACAGAAACAAGGAACCCAACTCACACGCAATGTAAAATATATGAGTGGTTAGTTAGTTTTGTGAACCTAGTGCAGAGTGAACTGTGTTCTATCTCTACAAAGTGATTGACGGTGCCACTGAAAAGTTGCTTGTAAAACTACAGTAAGTACACTCTCTATTGACAATCGTGACTGTACACTTTTTATAATTATGGCTATAAGCGTTATTCGAATGAATAATAAGAAAACATTACATTATTTAATGTATTTTATAAAATGTACAGAATAGAGTGGCAGTATTAGTTTTATTGCAATTGTTCGTAAGCTCTATTGTATTGCAGCAAATACTGTTTTATCATTGTAACGATATTATTATGAACAATTGTAACAATCTCATAGTTTGTTTACGTAACTATCGGGGGGGGGGGGGGGGGACATCTTAGATGATATTTGCTACAAACAAAAATGATGCGCATAAAGCAAAACGTTGTGGGTTTTTTCCTAGAGTTGTTCTACTTATCATTATTATGGAAGAAAATAAGAATTTGACTGGCCTCATGCGTATATACAAAGATATAGAGAGGAGAAGGAAAAAAATGGATGCAGTTGGAAGAGGAAGTGAAAAAAAGTGAACCAGTTTGCATATTCAGTAACAAAACTTTGTTTGCAGCTGTAAAGAAAAGAAAAGTATGAGGGAGGCAGTAAGCATTCGATCTCATGAAGATCTAGTACCATACATGACATCACACAGTCACATGACCTGTGTACACGCAGCAGCCCAACTCGGATGTCTTGGATGCCTCAAGTGGATGGTAAGGAATAATGTATAAGCTGTAATTGTGTTTTCGTTTGGCTCCGAAGCAATGGAAAATCACAATAAATATCTTATCAATTTATTCATTCATCTATTAAGCTACGGAATGGGGTAATTTTTTAACATAGTATATAAAGTATGTGTACTGTACATTATAACAAATTTGCACAAGTACTAATGCAATGCTGAATGGTGGTCAAATTTCTATGGACCTTACTACCGCATTGATCAATTAAATTTTTATAAAAAATAATTCTTTAGGGAGGTGTCATACGTGTTCTACAGAGGATTTCATAAGTCTAAGATGACAGCTCTATTGATTACAGATTAACAGAGGGTAAAAAAAAGTTAAAATACTACCATTTGAAGCATAAATAAATAGAAGCAAAAAATAATCGATAACAACTAACAGGCAGCTGTAAGCCTGCCGATATTGACTACAACCGTTATTGTGATGAACTCCAAATAGCAGGAAGCATGTTTTGCCACAGGCCAATTATGATCTGATAAATATCTGTTAATGCAACGATGCCATTGAGGATTGAGCACAGTCAGCAGGTTGGTCCAAAGCAATAGCAAAACCAACTTGACATCCTGTCTGATGAGTTAACCGTTTAGCTTTCGATGAATCAATTATTACGTAACAACTTACTGCTAAAGTGAACTAAATAAGTTCTGAGAAATGAGAGAAGCTGCCGGTGAGCGATGTAATCAGCTTGCACTCAATCAGCTATGTAAGTTTCAGTTAAGCCTTCGGACCTTCAAACTGTAATGTTGTTAGTAACCGCTTGCTATGTAGGGATTAGTATAAACATGTGTAACGTGACCATTCCCAGTTTATATTAGGTAACATAAAAATCTACCCATTCTAAACCTCACAAAACTTAAATTTATCCACACTATTGACAGGCTGCCAAACCCACCAATAAAAACAATAGTCAGTGCTGAGTGAGCGTATTGGCTATTTTGCAGTTGTCTTATCATTGAGGAGATAAGTAACAATGTTTCTATGCAACAAAGCATACTAGCATAATGAAAAATGAAATGAAAAGAAACTTGACAAAACAACTGAAATGGATTGTGAGTCGTGACAACAAAATTGAACTTATTTTGTAGGTCGAGCATATTGGCATGCATCCAAATCGAGGGGATTCTAAATATGGAGCAACACCTTTACACTATGCTGCTAATGGAGGTCATTTGAAGGTCATCAAGTTTTTACTACCTCGAATAGAAAGAGTGTACATGGACTGTGACGGAGCCACACCTTTACATGACGCAGCCATTCAGGGTCATTTTACTGTAAGTCGTTAGTTAGATTCACAAAAAGTAGCAGTAAAACATGCATGCTGTACAACTAGAGATAAAACCGAGAATTTATCTTAGCAATCAATTAACTGCTATTGCTATTGACATAACTGTCATAAGATAACTCCAAGTTTCTACTGAACATGTTGTATAATACTGTCTATAGCGAACAAGCTTGACATTTGTGTGATGATATGAGATTCTTCTAATGGAGCATCTACAGTATAAAAGGATCTGATCGTGTAGCCAAGCCTTAGTCCCTAGCCTTAGCCTTAGTCATAAGCAGTTCCGAAATAATTTAAAATCAACAAACCATTCCCAATTCCAACATGTACTGAAATATGCTATGTCACTTTTTATTTTATTATTTAATGTCAGATTTATAGGAAAATTTAAACAAGTAATTTTCTTGTAAGACAAGAACCTTCAATGTAATTACTGACACATTTAGTCAATAGTTTATAATGATGTGGTGGAATTGCATTGTGAGCATCTCCTGCTTGTTTGGTTGGGATGTGTGGATAACTGTTTGTGAGTGTATGTGAAATTAAACAGTGGCTAGAAAGCAGTATCACTCAGCTGCAATAAAACTACCAAAGGTTTTAATACTACAAAAGTTATAAATTTCATGCAATTTAAGTAAATGATTTTAGAATTAACTTCATTAATTTAACTTCTCAATAACCATCGGTGAGTTATTTAGTTTAGTTACTCAATATTCTACCATGGACTGTAATCCAAGAAAAAAAAATGTGCGACTAAACCATAGTAGGTGTGTTTCAAATTTCAATTTTTTGTCAACTAGCTCACAAATAAAAGCTACGGGTGTGTTTGTTAGGTGCATGCATATGAGTGTCACATCATACTTATAGTGCGTGCAAGAGCTATTAAAAAGTCCACTGGTACACCCAGAACAAGTAGACAACTACGGCTTGACAGCTGCAGAGTGGGCGGAGCAAGCACAGGAAAAGAAGTGTGCTAAACTGATTGGAGACTGCGTCTTGAAGAAGACATCAACCATTTCAGTAAGTAAAGTTAGTGCATGGTTGGTAGTTATAAATTTAAATAAAACTATATAAATAAATAAAATTGATATAAATTTTTTCCTTCCTTATATTTAAATGTTATTGTTAAAATAGGGAATAAAACAAATAAATACAATTTTTGATTGTGAGAATTAATTACAGGCATATTTAGTTGGTGTAACACCTGTTTTTTTTAAATAAAAATTATCAGAAATCAACTGTAAAATTATGTTTTGAAGAAAAAATCTGAACGGCGTATGGATATAGCTCGGGATGTTATTAAAATGCATATGATATTTTTAGAAGGGAAAGAAGGCAACTCCAAAGAAGGAGAAACCTTCACACGGATTACTATCGTTTGGCCGTAAGCACTATACCAGCTCCATCAGTCAATAATTCATGTATATACTGTTTATCAAAAATCTACGAATCGTATGCTTGAGACAAGCACCAACAGGTTCGTGTCATAATTGAACTACTTACTTGCAGATGTAGATACCTCCGACAGCACAGACAGTCCATCCAGCTCTCCAACATACGAGACATATGCTCAGCTAGAGCCAACAGCTGAATGCTCATGTGGCAATCCACCAGATGTCCCACCTAAACTACCTGAGACACCAAGACCTTCTAAACACGGTTAGTAGCAATAGTATGCTGCAGCATTTACGGAAAACTGAGGGAGTTTGATGTCCAACCCAACCCTAAACCAACAGACTCTTGTGAGAATGTCGATAGCTCTACTGTTGTTTTGTTGTTTGTTTGCTACCATCATTTCAACTTATAAAAAATCACAAAATAAAAATTTTTTGTAAACGGCTTGTCTGTAGTAATGGTGACTGTTTGCCGTAATTGTTTGCATTAATGTTATTACAAAGCCAGAAGATTAACCATTAACCACAATTTTGACAAGCTGCGCAAAAAATTACTTTCATAATAAATTTGAATAATATTTATTGTATAGAGAGTACCCTACGCCGCAGCAGAAGCAATGCTTCAAAGATTAAACAAGCGAAACCAAAACATCCAGATGGTGGAGATAACAAATCATGCAGAGACCAACCAGAAAAGAGTTTTCCTCCACCACCTGACAGCATGTTGCAATCTTTAATAGCTGCCAACTCACCGCAATGTCTCTCCATCCCTCCTCCTCCTCAGGAGTTGTCCAGTCAAGTGAGTCGTCTGCACTGTTAGATCTTCTGCTTGCACTGTTCTAGGAAAGCTACTTTGTGGGCAATGTGCCAAAGTTTCATATTCTTTATACCAGATCTTTTAGCAATATTGTGTTCCCTTGGTTCAATGAATTGGCCTTTTTGTAGTTGCTTTCAAAAAGGTCACAACGTGTAATTTTTTTCCATAATACTACACGATCTGCATAGTTTTTATGAAAGTTAGTTTCATAATCATTGTGGTTTTTGTGAATTTTAGCCAATTGTTGAGAACAGTTGCTACTACATACATAACTTTGATATGGTGTCCAATACAGGCAAACCCGTGTCTGCTGTATCACCATACAACCATTTACCTGCTCAACCAACCCCTATACAGCTAGGTATTCCTGTCATTTCCTCTTCCACCACTAATCTTCTGTAATGTATGATCATCAAAGCTTTTAGCTATATTTACAAGTTTATATTTAGGCAACCAAAATGGTATGGGTAGAACATCCGATATCACAACACCACCTGCACCACAGCACAGTTTCTCTACATTCAGTGTTGGCGGTAGTAGATCTGGTACACAAGAGTTCAGGTATGAGCCGGTGCAGGCACCAACCACTCACTCCATTGAAGAGCCAGGATATGAGAATGCTTTACCTGTAGCCTGGGCTCAGCAGCAGGCAGAGAATAATTGCAGGTAGGAGACAACTCCTAATATGATTATAAAGTAAACATATATATAAAGTAGCTCAACCTGCTATGACCTATAAAAATAACTGTGACCTATATTGATTACAATGACCTATATGTGAAGTTTAGCGACCTCTGTGTAAGATGCTTTCTTTGAGGTATAAGTAGAACAATGACCTATTTTAAAGTGTGGTGACATGTATCTACATGTACAGCGCATTGACCTATATTAAGGTATATTGACCCATTTTAGAGTTCATGCGGCTCAAACAGAACAAATGGGAAATGGCCAAAAGAGGGACTCACAGCACACCTACTATAACAATCCATTAACTAATGGCGCACACTCAGGCCATAGCAGTGCACCAAATCACACTGCGGACACGCAACATACTCCCACGGCTGAGAATTGCGCCACAACACAATCTAACAATGTGCCGGATTGGAGAAGACAACTTCTGCAACAAAAAGCTAAAAAACAAGAACAGATGCAGGTAAGCAGCGAACAGCCTGTTCTACTTTCATTAAATCATTTCACAAAAATTTGGATGAATAAATTAAATAGAAACATTTTAGAAAAGCAGAATGAGCCGACGCGCAGTGAATGTTTGCGCTCAAAGGAGATGGGTAATAATTTCCAATGGAGATTTACTCAAGGCATGTTACGCATGAATGAAATATTTTGGTTCATCACAGCGTTACAACTTTCCACTGATGTTTTACTATCACAGACGCAATCTCTTTACTCCTTGCACAAAAATATTTTCGACTGTTACTCTGCCTTCTGTTGAATGAAGTTTTCCAAAACCGTCAAGATTTATGTAATTTTGCCTTTGCTGCTAGACAAAGCTTAATGCAATACCATTCCATATGAATTTTACACTAAACTTCTAGAGAGCATCGAAGCAAGCATTCACTGTTTTATTCCTTTTGCACAGCAAATTATCAGCTTGACAAGGTCTGCTTAATATCACGGTTTTATTTAACTCCCAAACATATTCCCAAATTGATTTTGACTTGTACAAGAACAGTTTTGACTAGAACTTGGCCATACATCACCTAACAACAAACTTGTGGGCAGAAAAACCAAACCTCACCTTCATACCCGGTTAAAAGTACAAAAAAGTTGAAACTATATCAAACGTCAACATTAACAAACAAACCAATACTACGTCATCAGGTTGATTGTATTAACTATGCAATGATGTCAGAACTTGGTGCCAGTTAGAATAGAGTGCCACCCAGTGCATATGACATCACAAACTTGTGCATGCTGGTGCTGAAGACTCCATTGTGCTGTATCGTTGCAGGTAGCAGAGATTTCCCACACACCAGACTGGAGGAGAGTTGTGCAGGAGAGAAAACAGGCATCAAAAGGGAACAAAGCAAGGTATGAAAATAGAAATACCTGCTGTGTGTTAGACGCTGTCGCGTATAACTTATCTACTCTCTCTATAAACATCAGAATCTATTTATTTGTTATATTATTTTATTGCTTGTTGAGAAGGCTGAACAATCAAAATTGAATTCAAAAATTTTATAACAATTATCTCAAGTAGTAGTGATGATATTAAAAAAATAAACAGGAAGCGGTGAAGTTTGTGGGTCTTGTAGAAACATTGAGAACTCGGGCTACCTACCCCACACATAACGCAATGACATGTTGCTCTCTCACTTGCAGGAATGACACGACCACGGACAACCCAGAGGGATTGGTTCCGTGGCAGACAGAGTTGAAGAAAGCGGGAAGGGTATTAGGAATAGACTTACCAGAGTAAACCAGCGATTATATTAAAAGGTGTATTATTTACAGCTGGGTCTGTGTTGGTAGATTTGATAGCAGTACTGCTTCTACTGAAGCCAAAGGCACAACAGGAGTTGTTTGTTCGTTATCATAAAATCCGATTGATCAGGCAACTCCCAAGCAAACATCAATATACAAATTTCTGCATGAGACTACACAGCAGCATTAGCTAAGCAATATTCCAATATCATATATGTACATATAATCATGTTTATTGACATATTACTGATACTGGCACTAAATTTTGTATCAATTTTAATAGAGTTATGTATAGAAATGGCTGCACCACTTTACATAGAGTTACATAACACTCTAAATAAAGCTATTTTATGCTTCGCATAGAGCTATAAATGCTCTACATAGAATTACTGAGGTAATATAAAAAGTCTACGGTATAATATTGCGAGGCGTAGTCATCAATTGGTGCAATAAAGATACCTGAAGTTCAAAAATATTTGTTGAAATATACACACATTATTTGGTCCTATTTTACCTCCAGCGACAACAGAGCTAGTCGACTCCTTTTGGGGGAGAAGGAGAGACATCTACATTGTCATGTAATATAACATAGTCTCTCGAGCTAAAACCAAACTTGATAGTGTCTTTCTCCAACAGCTCCACATACCTGCACAAGTAATCAAAGGCATGTATTACCTAAGTGCAGAAATGAAAGTGTGGCCAACTGCCCTTGTCACGTGACCCTCTGGAGTCAAATGCTTGAGTGACTACACTATAACTTATAGAAAAATGGCTCAATTTCAACAGCTCACAACGCTGCAAATTGACAAGTTAAAGCTTAAAACAACCATTCATCTGAAAGCTCAGGATGTCTCCTAACTCTCTGGGAATTTTAAACAAAAACATCTAAATCTAAGCTAAGTAATAAGGGCCGAAATATAGTGCTTATATTCCCACTTGTATTATAAAAGATAAGAATTATAAACTACTTTTCTTGTACCATTCAACTTTCATATCAAATTTTAAATAACTAATAACTTTGGACATAGATAATAACCAAAATTTATTCATAGGATCGTAATCTTAAAGTAGTTTAAATAATAATAACATAAATATTCCAAAAAAGCTAATTTTTTTGGTACCGATAAAATCAATCATTTTTTTTCAAAATGAGCAACTTTTTGACGTTATTCATACTTCACTTTAGAGTAGTCTATTATGGTTTTTGTTATGTAGTCAGATGTTTATGAAAAATAACAATAAATACTGCTATGTAAAATAAATAACAAACATTCCCCTTGTTTTATTATTGTTATTATTTCGTTTCTGCCACAAAACCGCGTGGCACTTCGATATGTCGGGTGTGTGCCATATGGATGGTAACTAACGCGACTGCGCCCTGCATACAATTACAAAAAGTCACGTGAATTCACTGGTGTGAAAGCGAAGATTTATGCATTATAGGACAGGTAATATTTAGTAAACATATCGGCAATATTATCAATGTCTGGTACTGCTCATAACAGAGTTATTCCTCCGAAGGGGAGATGACTCCTTGTTTATTCCTGGCTCCAGTGACGGTTAAAAGTATTAAACAAAATTTTACTGCCCAAGTCCACTTAATAAAATAAAAATTTGTGCTAGATTGAAGTAAAATATGTTCTCATGGGTATTACTGCAAAAAAAATTTCATTTTATGCTACAAATATTGAATAAATGCATAAAAACTATTTCAGCCAATGATGACTTATGTGAGCTTTTGTGAAACTTGGCTTCAGTGGAGTTGTCCTTATATAAAATAGTGCTGGAAACGGCTGACTACACTTTCATTGCTGCACTTAGGTATTACCATCACATGGTGTGAAACGTTTGAAACATGGAGTTGCCTACTTCTGAACAACTTTTGCAAAATGAGAATTCTGTTACGGTTTCACAATTAAATTCCTCACTGCACAATCTGGTGGAACTACCTATTGGATTATCTATTGGATTATATATTGGATTACCACTTTCCCTGTTGTGTGGTGGTTGAGATTTGTGAATAACAACAGTTGGAATGGAATTCCATTCTTCGATTTATTAAATTTTAAGACTAATAAATGTTTATTTTCTAAATATACATCTAATTAGCCTGTGGTTCATACCAACAATGCCAACTAATTCTAATAGTATGAAAAGCTGAGTGCATAAAATGAGCCAACCAAATGTTAGTAAGTAAGTACGTACTGCGCCTACCTTTGAGATTCAATCTGTTTGTTATTGACAAATGTACCGTTTGCAGATCCTAAGTCTATGATGTAGGGGCGGGTACGCCTACCCTTCATACCATCCTCTTTCTACAACACGAAGACTAACAACAGAGACATACATTATACTGCTTCCTAACACATGGAACCGAAGCTACAGAGACAACATTGTTCCCACAACCCAAATGCATAAAACGGAGTTGTCTTCTACTACAGATCGTTTATATGTTTGAAGTTAGTTAGTAGTTGCCTTAAAAGAGAAAGCAACTACTAATAGAATATTTTAAAAAAATGGTAATAAACGATTTAGCTTCAACTCAACTAATCACAGATGAATTATACATATAACATTACATGAGTCAATTATATATCCCAACCATGAAAAGCAAGTAGTACTAAACATGCACCAATGATAAAGAGTGACATAAAAAACGGAAGAAAATGTTTCTAGTTGATGTAACTGGAGAGAAGGCAACATACCGTGTACTCGACAGATCTGAACTGTAAGACAGCGTGCTGCTTAGAACAAGATGGGTGGTCTATAGGAATATCGGCTACCTTTCTGTCCCTACCCAGTAGATAACCGCTTTGTCTGTGAATATGTAGTACTGGCATGGCCGTCTCACCTGTCAAGTACAGCAGGTAGTTAGCGGTGCTTGCAGGTGAGATTAATCAAGGGAAAAATGTCAATCCAAGTCTGATTTGTAGGGTTGGATATTAATATGGTAAAAAAGAGAAGGATAGCAATGGAAATGTTGACAGCACATAATTAAAAAAAATAAATAATAAATAAAAGTATACATAAATAGAAAAACATTTCAATCAAATTAACTTGTATTGTATTTAAAAGTCAAAGTGGACATCCTTCATAGAGTAAGAACTATCAGACACCTATTATCATTTCCTGACATGTAAACGCTCTGACCTTCGCTTATAGAAGCTGAATGCCAATTTTTATCGGTCAGACTGTATTTATAGCAAACTAGCCCAAACCAAGTTTAGATTGCTGGCTACAGCAGCAATAACCCAATGACAGTGTCCCACTACCTGCCTCAGTTTCATAAGCCCCACTCAGTAAATGTAATTCTTATGCATCGAGGATTTAGACGAGTTAAAATTTTTCAAATTGTAAAATACAAAGCTTCACGTATGACTAAGAATTGGTTACCTTTAAATGGGTACAAACGCCACTTGAGCTTCGGTTTCCTAGCCTCGGGAGGTTCGTTGTACTTTACCACCACCCCACGATATGTGTTGGTGTCATCAGCTAACTTTCCTGAGAGCCCATAGTCTGGTTTAGATTTGTCTTCCTCTGCCACTTCTTCTTTCACTTCTATTTAAAAGTAGTGAGCTATACAAATGACTCTTGTGCCTTGATGGCTTGCATTCTAAAGCATTCCTAACACTACCAGATAGTAAACGCCAGCTGTGTCTCAAACAAAGACTTACAATCGATTACACAGCAAAACAAGATGGTTAATTCTCAGGTACGGGAAACTTTTTACATTATGCACCAACAATACCCAGTTCTGACAGACAGCCCAATAAATGTGTGTGTATTGTAGCACACTCACCATGTTCCGGTTTACCATATTTGAATTTGGAATCGTCTACTTCTTCATGACGTCTCTTACGTTTGTCATTCATCCTTCTGTCGTCATTTTGTCTTCTCTCATGCCTATAGCTGAATGTACAGTAGAACCCCAATAACCACACAAACAGTCATAGCTAAGTGTACATTATAATACCAATAACCACACGCCACGTGCAGCGCCAGTAAAAATTTACCTCTGATTAGAATTTATTAAAAATTACAAAACTAAACCGAGTCAACATTTTAAATTGTGAGCTAAAAACTACGATTATGTTGTTCCTAAAAGGAAAATATACTTGATAATAAGACAATACATTACACGACATTATCTATTTTTACTAACCTATCACGGTTATCACGAGGTCTATGGTCATGTCTACCACCATCTTTGCTCCTATGATGCCTGTCTGGAGATGGTCTTTCTTTTTTTATTTGTTTATCAGGTGAATGTCTTTCCCTATGAGTTCTTTCAACTGGAGAGAACCTTTCTTTTTTTACCTCTCTTTCCGGAGTTATCTTCTCAGTTTTTATGTGTCTAGAATGACTATGAGCACCTCGATGGTGCCTACTATCTCTGTCCTATAAGATAAAAGTATCAGGGCAAATAATATGATTGATCATTGTCGCATAAAACTATTTTTTTTCTTTGAATATTCAGAAGTTTTACTAAAACCATGATACTTCATGGATCCTTTTAAGAGAGTAGTTCATAAATTAAAACAGGTGATACATTGCTCTTAAAATATCTGATTAACAGTTGGATACTTCCACATCAAATAAGACGAAAATCACAAAATTTCACAATAAAAATTGTCCTTAAGAGTTCTCACACACTTGAGAAAAAAAATTGATATAGCATACTTTTGATCGAGATCGACTTCTGTGTCGCCTGTCTTTATGTCTGGAACCACTTTTATGTTCTGTAGACATAGCAATGCTGTTTGACAATATCAGATAAAAACCTACAATGTTAAAATTGTAAAGAAATTTCTACCAAATGCAATCTCATGAATAGCGTCAGTATTATTACTGTCTAAAGAAATACGAAAATGGCACCAGCATTTATGAGCTTTGAATAACAAGAAAATTATCACATAGCTCTGATTGCATAGATAATCGCTAATTGTCAGCTGTTTACATTAAACTAATTACCACAATGTTTTATCAAAGCTAACTGCATAAGGTTTACTAGCAGCTGTATTAATGATGCATTGTTGTAGTTTGTAATAGAACACAAACTCACAAATAAATAATATAATAATAATAATAAGATAAGTATTATTATCAATTATTATTAATTACTACTACTATTATTATAATAATAATTGTAATAATAATTATTATTATTATTGTATAAATAAACTATACTATAAACATACATACATCATCATCATTATTATTATTATTATTTATCAATATTATTATTATGAGAAGAATTATTAAATTATTATTTCTTTGCTATTATTTATTAGTAGTTAGTAGTAGTGTATGTATAGCAAGGTTTAAAATCAAAGAATTATTAATATTAATAATAATAATACGTAATGAAAATAATAATTATGAATAACAATTATTATAATAAATAAATTATTTTTATAATAATAATAATAATTTATTATTATTATAAATAATAATAATAAAATATTATAACAATAACAAAATATTATTACAGTAAATAAATAATTTACTACTACTACTACTACTTATGATAATAAATAAAATGACAATAATAAAAAAGAATAATATAATTATTATTAATTAATTATAATTATATTAATTTTATTTACTACTAATAAGTAATTTAATTAAAATAATAATAATAATAATAATTATTATAATTATTATTATTAATTTCTGATTATCATTAACATTAACAAACCAAAAAAAGTGATGAAGAGAGCTATGTTTATTATGATCCTAACATAATTGAACGCTTTTTTACATACATAAAACGTGGAGACTGGTAATAATAGCCACACAATGTTATAAAGAATAAGGAGCTGCTGTTATGTTAATAATAATAATAACTTTTCAGTTTAGGACTGGCATAATGTCAAGGCCGAATAAGCAATTTCCGTTATAACCTGTGATCAACGATTATATATAATCATTGCTGTGATGGGAAAACTGTTAGGTGAGTATGTAGGAGAGGACAACTTTTAATTAACTGTATCTCGGATCAATGTGAGCTGCGGTGTAGATTGGTGGATTATCTAATCCATCCGCTCAGACATCAACTGAAAAGTTGTCTACTCCTGTATGTTTTTATCATAGGCGGAGCCAAAAATACGGTGATTAACCAATCATTTGAATGATAAAATTAGTGAAATCTCAGTAGATGGGATAAATACATGATGTAGTAGAGTATATATATGGAGTCTGAATGGATGGAATAAATACATGATGTAGTAGAGTATATATATGGAGTCTGAATGGATGGAATAAATACATGATGTAATATAGTATATATATGGAGACTGAATGGATGGAATAAATACATGATGTAATAGAGTATATATATGGAGTTTGAATGGATGGAATAAATACATGATGTAATATAGTATATATATAGATACTGAATGGATGGAATAAATACATGATGTAATAGAGTATATATATGGAGACTGAATGGATGGAATAAATACATGATGTAGTAGAGTATATATATGGAGTTTGAATGGATGGAATAAATACATGATGTAATAGAGTATATATATGGAGACTGAATGGTTGGAATAAATACATGATGTAGTAGAGTATATATATGGAGTCTGAATGGATGGAATAAATACATGATGTAATAGAGTATATATATGGAGTCTGAATGGATGGAATAAATACATGATGTAATAGAGTATATATATGGAGACTGAATGGTTGGAATAAATACATGATGTAGTAGAGTATATATATGGAGACTGAATGGTTGGAATAAATACATGATGTAGTAGAGTATATATATGGAGTCTGAATGGATGAAATAAATGCATGATGTAATAGAGTATATCTATGGAGTCTGAATGGATGGAATAAATACATGATGTAATAGAGTATATATATGGAGACTGAATGGATGGAATAAATACATGATGTAGTAGAGTATATATAAGAAGTCTGAATGGATGGAATAAATACATGATGTAATGGAGTATATATATGGAGTCTGAATGGATGGAATAAATGCATGATGTAATAGAGTATATCTATGGAGTCTGAATGGATGGAATAAATGCATGATGTAATAGAGTATATCTATGGAGTCTGAATGGATGGAATAAATACATGATGTATTAGAGTATATCTATGGAGTCTGAATGGATGAAATAAATACATGATGTAATAGAGTATATATATGGAGTCTGAATGGATGGAATAAATACATGATGTAATAGAGTATATATATGGAGTCTGAATGGATGGAATAAATACATGATGTAGTAGAGTATATCTATGGAGTCTGAATGGATGGAATAAATACATGATGTAGTAGAGTATATATATGGAGTCTGAATGGATGGAATAAATACATGATGTAATAGAGTATATATATGGAGTCTGAATGGATGGAATAAATACATGATGTAATAGAGTATATATATGGAGTCTGAATGGATGGAATAAATACATGATGTAGTAGAGTATATATATGGAGTCTGAATGGATGGAATAAATACATGATGTAGTAGAGTATATATATGGAGACTGAATGGTTGGAATAAATACATGATGTAGTAGAGTATATATATGGATACTGAATGGATGGAATAAATACATGATGTAGTAGAGTATATATAAGAAGTCTGAATGGATGAAATAAATACATGATGTAATAGAGTATATATATGGAGACTGAATGGATGGAATAAATACATGATGTAGTAGAGTATATATATGGAGTCTGAATGGTTGGAATAAATACATGATGTAATGGAGTATATATATGGAGTCTGAATGGATGAAATAAATACATGATGTAATAGAGTATATATATGGAGACTGAATGGATGGAATAAATACATGATGTAATAGAGTATATATATGGAGTCTGAATGGATGAAATAAATACATGATGTAATAGAGTATATATATGGAGTCTGAATGGATGGAATAAATACATGATGTAATAGAGTATATATATGGAGACTGAATGGATGGAATAAATACATGATGTAATAGAGTATATATATGGAGTCTGAATGGATGAAATAAATACATGATGTAATAGAGTATATATATGGAGTCTGAATGGATGGAATAAATACATGATGTAATAGAGTATATATATGGAGACTGAATGGATGGAATAAATACATGATGTAATAGAGTATATATATGGATACTGAATGGATGGAATAAATACATGATGTAATAGAGTATATATATGGAGACTGAATGGATGGAATAAATACATGATGTAGTAGAGTCTATATATGGAGTCTGAATGGATGGAATAAATACATGATGTAATAGAGTATATATAAGAAGTCTGAATGGATGGAATAAATACATGATGTAATAGAGTATATATATGGAGTTTGAATGGATGGAATAAATACATGATGTAATAGAGTATATATAAGAAGTCTGAATGGATGGAATAAATACATGATGTAATAGAGTATATATATGGAGTTTGAATGGATGGAATAAATACATGATGTAATAGAGTATATATATGGAGTCTGAATGGATGGAATAAATACATGATGTAGTAGAGTATATATATGGAGTCTGAATGGATGGAATAAATGCATGATGTAATAGAGTATATCTATGGAGTCTGAATGGATGGAATAAATACATGATGTAATCGAGTATATATATGGAGTCTGAATGGATGGAATAAATACATGATGTAATAGAGTCTATATATGGAGACTGAATGGTTGGAATAAATACATGATGTAGTAGAGTATATATATGGAGACTGAATGGTTGGAATAAATACATGATGTAGTAGAGTATATATATGGAGTCTGAATGGATGGAATAAATACATGATGTAATAGAGTATATATATGGAGTTTGAATGGATGGAATAAATACATGATGTAGTAGAGTCTATATATGGAGTCTGAATGGATGGAATAAATACATGATGTAGTAGAGTCTATATATGGAGTCTGAATGGATGGAATAAATACATGATGTAGTAGAGTATATATATGGATACTGAATGGATGGAATAAATACATGATGTAATAGAGTATATATATGGAGTCTGAATGGATGGAATAAATACATGATGTAATAGAGTATATATATGGAGTTTGAATGGATGGAATAAATACATGATGTAATAGAGTATATATATGGAGTTTGAATGGATGGAATAAATACATGATGTAATAGAGTATATATATGGAGTCTCAGTCAATACAGCATCAATGTATTATAACTAAATTGAGGAAACACCCTCAGTTGGTATCTATATTTGTCAGTCAAGATTTCATTAGTACAAAATAAACTGGTAATGCGGAAAATGATAGAAAAATAACATTTCGTAATTAATTTTGATAAAACTAACAAACATCTTTCTATTTTCCGATACCATTTGTTTATACAAGTCTGACAAGGTAGAGTTTAGCGCCCAATGCTTGCAAGCCAATCCATGTAAGCTTGATGGGTGTGAGAGTTAAACTTCACCACATCTTTCGTAACTTTCATGTATTCCTGGGTGCCTGTCATGGCAAGGTAATATCGCACTGGAGGGGTGAGTAGTTCACATGATTCTAGATCTTCATATTGAAAAGAGTCCAAGGAATCCAATAACTCGGAAGGTACAAAAAAATATGAACCCCAAAAATTACTAGTACATGTCAACTTCAGTGCAGAGCTATGTGCGGCCACGAACAATTGAATCTTTGGACAATCTTCGTAGGCAGTGAAATTATCATCACAGAAGTTGTCCCCTTCCACAGCCTGGTGTTGCTCCTCATCAATCTTGTCCTCAGGATAAGAGTGGACATCATCGAGTGATTCTTGTAGCTAGTATGAGAGCAGAATACAAAGAGTTACAATAAATCACCGGATTTTGTAAAAGACCAGCTCACAACATTATAGATATAATCCAATTTACATGTGTATCTTACTCTGTTCAAAAGTTTTATCACATAGTATTTGTAGAAGTTGATTTTGTCATGAATACTTTGGCCTGTTGCCAAAATGCAATAGATGTAAGATGTAAGAGTCAATTACATTGAATAAAACTGTTATATGTTTTTTTTTTTCGTTTTTTAGCAAAGTATTCAATTATATTGGCAGTCACACTTGGTAAACCAGAAATTTATAAGCCACCATCAGATTATTGTTATTCATATGAGAAGAGTGATACAAGATTTTAAAACACTAAAATTACCTCCAGAGGTATTCTTCTAGAGCAGGTTTTTTGTTGTTGAATAGGGTAAGTGGGAAAGCCTTCAAACCTCCTATTACACAGGCACCGGTATAGGTGTTCACGCATCTTTGATTGTTCAAATGAAGCTTTTGAAGGGTCACCACCAAGAAGGACATCCACCAGAAATACAAGAGCCAAAACTCCGCAGTCTGTAACTCCTTTTAGTTTCTGCACACTCTCCACGTTCATGGTCAACAAATCTTAACGAGTCTTTGAAAGGCCTATTGCAATTCAACAAATACTATTGTCACATTTAATCAAGTTAAATCAATCAATGAGCAATGACTGCACAGATAAATTAGTTGATCTATTCAGTACTAGTGGTGTCAGTTAATTGAGTTAATCAACGATTAAAAAACAATCATTTTAAGATTAAGATTATCTTATGCAATATTAATCTCATTCTCAAAATAATCTGATTTTATGTTTATTTCATAAATATGAAAAGTTTATTTTTGGCTCTTTAGTTTTTAGGAAGAATATTGTCATAATGTTGGAAGGTGTCAAAAATAAAATTTTTGCAATGCTATGTGAAAAATAATTGTAAGAAAAACACTTTACAATATTATGCTCGAATGTAATGATAGCAGAAGAACATTTAAATTTGGATTGTAGATAGATATTTCAAAGAGATAAATATTTTAAAGAGATAGATATTTTAGAGAGATAGATATTTTTGGATACTCATAAATCGTTTAACCCAACAACGAATAGCCTGTTATTGGGAAATTAAAATGAGTAGCTGTAAAGATTAATCTGATTCGAAGCTGTCAGCAGGTGACAGCACTATTCACTGTTTACATTACTATATACAAGTATGGAATAATATATACATTTAAAGTTTACCAAGTTTACCAAGTAACAGGATAAGACAAGATAAGACAAATGCTATTTTTGCGAAGCTGGTCCAAACCATTATAAAAAGTTGCACTTACGTCATGAGAAGTGATATGGTCTGGTAATGGCGGTTTTCGATTCACGCCATGACGACAACTCTCACATGTGTCCCAATCACAGAGTATGGCGTGAAGTCACTTGAAAAATGTATCACTCTCTTGCCATTATATAACTCACAATCTGCTGCAATTAAAATAATGGGAGTTTGAAACATGAATGAAATGATAAAACAAAAACCAGTATGACAAAACCAACAACATCTAAGGTTTGAGTATTGAATACAAATAAATAAATGAATCCCAAAGCACAAGATACGCACAACACAGCTTGTTTGGTCCATAAATAAATTTTTTTTTTCAGAAACATCTGAGATATTTACTTATTTGAAGCCTGAAACATGTAAAGCAAAATAAAGGACTATCTTTTACTGAAGATGCTCAGAAATTATTGGACATGATTAAATGGTGAAATCACAATGAACTAGAGTAAAATAAAAACACTCGTAATAAATGTTCACATACCAGTTAACTTTTTAGAGCATTGTCCTTTCACTTTTGCCACAGCAAATTGAACATTATGACTAACTTCATGCTTACGAATCGTGTTGATTACATCTGACCATTCAGCGATGAAAATCATTTCTGATGGTATCTTATTTCCTAAGAGAATCGACAGCCATCATAAGTCAGAGTTTTTTTTCAAGAACTTAAACCAACATCACATGCCATTACACACTGCGATGGTCTTGTAGGTACCTTACTACAGCTACTAATAAATGATATTCAAAGAAATTATTCGGATGCATCAAATATTATGAAACAATAAGAAACCTACCATCATCAGAGTCATGACTGCAAGAGATATTTGGTGTTGGACTAATTGGAGCCGCCAGAACTGTTTTGAAAAGTACTGCAGTATTGCAACTGAACACACCTAAATAAAATTAACAAATTTGTGACTGAGAAAATAATTTTAAAAGCAATGATGCAAAATGAATTTTATACAATAACTGCATAAATTGTTAGCAACAATATTTCTAGCGAAGGTTTGTGCAGCTGTAATGGGCGACAGGAATACATTGAAAATAGTGACATAGAGAACAAGGGCAGCAGAAAGAGGGGAACCTACTTCAATCTATGCCTCATCCCAGCTATTTTACAAAAGCTTCCTGTCAAGGAGCATCTGTGAAGTGAGGACAGGGGCACAACATGCTCATAACTAAAAAATGGCTATATGCCTGATCCCTGCCAAATTATCGATTTTCAACTTTGCGCCAACTAAATGAGCTGACTGGCTACATGTTACTTGTATAGTCCAACAATTACACAATATTTGCGTGATTACCGCAAGCATAAAATTAAAAAGAAATATAATTATTTATACAATAATAACAACAACGCATTATTCAACGAGACATTCCTAAACATCAGTGAGCATACAAACAATAATTCTTTAATAAAAAATGTATAAGATTATGTTGAATTTTCATCAATTAGATTTCTGTAACCAAGCAAATATTAACCAGCGTTATTATAGGCTTGCTACTGATGTTTCTCTATACATACTAATACTGACAATGGACCGGTTTAATTAAACGATGATATAGTAAAAATTGAATAATAATAATAATAAAATTTTAATAAACAATTATAATAAATAATAATACATATAATAATTTATTTAGTATTATAATAATAATTATATAATAATAATATACTATTATTATTATAATACATTATATGTCAGGAGCTGGGAGTTAGTTACAACAGCAATACGGGCAATCTTCTAGTCTTCAGCAGCAGCAGTAGTACTTAACTTCTTTACTTAAGTTTAGTTTTTATCAATTATTACTATTGTGCAGGATTTCACTGTGGGGGTGTGAGTTGGTAGCTCGGCCTACCTGTGTTATATATCGTAATAGTTTAACATTTCTAATATATGGTTTCATATTCGTGGTAATGTTGCGGACATTTAAATATACACGGCGGCTTCCGTCTCGTGTTCTGAAAGAGATAAGTATTTGATTTTAAGCCCAAATCTATAATCCATTTATACTTTGCCCATCGGCGCATCCCCCGCGCCACAAACGTATAAAACATGGTGGCAGCGGTCTTGATGAGCTGTTAATTATTGCTTAGGACCTGCGTTCGTTGTTTTAGTGCTGTAATAAACTGTTAAATAATAGACTGAAAATAAAAATGTCTTCAGATGATGAAACGCCAGCGCCAGTAGTAGTACAAACTAGGTCTATTCCTAGGGTGGACCCACCCAGTGAGTTAGTTCTAGACAGTAACAGAGAAGTAAACTTTGGTAGATTTAAAAGCAGATGGCAGTCCTTCTATGTCCTTTCAAGGCTAGCCGCAGAAGCTGAGGAATACCAGAGCGCACTATTGTTGTATACTATGGGAGCTGATGCAGCCAGTGTGGTAGAATCATCGGAGCAGTATATTACTGATAAGTCTTGTGGCACTATTTTAAACATTCTAGAACAGTTTTGTGTGGGGGAGAGGAACACTATACATGAGAGGTATAAATTTAATTCACGTTCACAATTACCTGGAGGGAGATTTGATGCATTTTATGCTGAGCTTAGAACTCTCGCTGGAAGATGTGCTTTTGACTACCGACCTAGAGAGACAACTGGACCATCACCAGCAGATGAAATGCTTAGAGACAGAATTGTATTAGGTATCCGGGATGACACTATGAGGACAAAGTTGATTTCAAGTGGGAATGGTCTCACTTTAGAAGTGGCAGTACGCTTGTGTAGAAGTAATGAAGTCACTTCCACAGCTATGAAAGCCATGTCTTCAGAGCGGACAATTTCAGCTGTGAGCAGCAGGAGTCAACCGCGTAAGACTACTAAGGGCAAACCTCCACCACCAGCAGTGGCCAGGACGGCTGCTGTGAAGCAAAGTGCAACACAGCAGACACCAGGTAACTGCGGGAGGTGTGGTAAGGGTCCCCATCCTAAACAACAATGCCCAGCTAAAGATGCAGAATGCAGAAACTGCAAGCGTAACGGGCACTATGCTAGACTTTGCCGAAGCAAGCAAGTTCAGGAAGTATCGACAGAAAATGTTTTTCTATTTACAGGCGAGCTTCTTATCGGGGCTGTAGAGGGATGGAAGGCGACGGTAAAAATTAATGATCACGAAGCTACGTTAAAATTAGACACAGGAGCAGATGGCACTGTAGTGGGAGAACAAGAGCCGTGGCTCAAAGGTTTAAGACTATCGCCGTGCAACACTATCCTACATGGACCGGGTGGAAAGCAATTGGACATTCTAGGCACATTCGAGGCTAACATGAAGTATGGGGACCGAATGCATTCCGAGACGGCATATGTTATTAAAAACCAGAGCTTATCACTACTTAGCAGGACGGCTTGCTCAACCTTAGGCTTGGTTACATGTCATGTAGGAGAGACAAAGGATCTAAAATCTCAATTTCCTGATCTATTTACAGGGCTAGGGCTACTGAAGAATTACACTTACCGAATTACTCTAAAGCCAGAGATGACACCTACATGTATCTACTCACCCAGATCAATCCCGTTACAACTTCGGGATAAAACCAAGAACAAAATTGAAGAAATGGTGAAACAAGGAGTAATCTCACCTGTGACAGAGGCTACCGACTGGTGTAGCGGTTTAGTAACGGTGGCAAAGCCATCAGGAGATGTTCGCCTATGCGTTGACCTAACAGGACTAAATAACGCAGTCAAGAGGGAAGTCCACCCTATGTCTACTGTTGAAGAAAGTCTCAGTCAACTCAGTAAGAGCAAAATATTTTCCAAACTCGATGCCAACAGCGGGTTTTGGCAAATAAAGCTGTGTGAAGATTCCAGAAAACTGACAACCTTCTTATCACCTTTTGGCCGCTTCTGTTTTAACAGATTACCATTTGGGATATCAAGTGCTCCTGAGATTTTCTCCAGAGCTATGACAAGAGTGCTGACCGGTATACCAGGAGTAATTTGCCACATAGACGATATCTTAGTTCATGGACAAGATAGAGAAGGCCATGATAGAACACTACAACAGGTTTTCAGGAAGCTTCAGGAGTCAGGACTAACTCTGAACAGTGCTAAATGTGAAATCGCAAAGTCTTCACTAACCTTTTTGGGACATGTGATAGACGATTCAGGAGTTAGACCAGACCCAAGGAAAATACAGGCAATAAAGGACTTTCCAACTCCCACTGGGAAGACAGATTTGAGACGGCTGAATGGTATGCTTAACCAGCTAGCTAGGTTTGTGCCACACTTGGCAACCATCAATGCTCCAATGAGAGAACAGCTGAAAGAAAGCAGGGAATGGCACTGGGGTCCTCCTCAGGAACAGGCGTTCCTAAAGATCAAGGAAGTACTTACTTCGGCCGAAACTATGGCTCACTATGACTTGAGCTTGACAACGATCATTACTACCGATGCTAGCAATGTCGGGTTAGGAGCTATACTCTATCAATTACAGTCAGATGGAACTAGACGACCTGTGACATACATATCTCGATCCTTGACAGAGACAGAAAAGAATTACGCTGCTATAGAGAAAGAGGCATTAGGTGTCACATGGGCATGTGAAAGGCTAGATCAGTACGTACGTGGTCTTCAGTTCACCATAGAGACTGATCACAAACCCCTCTTACCTTTGATGACCACAAAAGATCTATCCCAGGTCCCAGCTCGTATCCTTAGAATGAGACTGAGGATCATGAGATATGCACCAGACTTTTGTCATGTACAAGGGAGTCACAACCAACTGGCGGATGCCTTGTCCAGAGCACCCTCCAGTAAGCCAGCTTCAGAAGATATTATGTTTGTTGGAGAATTAGAAGCAGGCACTAAAGACTTATTTCCGGCTAACCAATGGGTTGCCAGGATCAGTGAGGAACAGAACAGTGATGCTGTACTTAAAGAAGTCATGGAGTGTTGCAAGAGTGGGTGGCCAGCATATAAGACAGACGCTAATGTGGCTATCCAACCATACTGGGAAGTTCGAGCTCATCTTACTAGAGTAGATGACCTTCTTCTTTATGACAATCGTCTAGTTATACCAGTCACCATGAGGGTAGAAGTACTAGAGCAGATTCACCAGGCTCATCAGGGCATCATCAAATGCAAGGCTAGAGCCAGGAGATCTGTCTGGTGGCCCAGAATGGCAACGCAGATCCAAGAGATGGTAGAGAACTGTAGAGTATGCCGACTTATGTCACCTACACCAGTAGAACTGTTGTGTCCTTCTACACTACCCGAGAGACCATGGGAGAGAGTGGGAGCAGATTTATTTGAATTTAGGAAGATTCATTATTTGCTGCTTGTCGACTACTTCTCTCGTTGGATTGAAGTGAGGAAGCTACCATCTCTAAATGCAAAGGCTACAGTGGAGGCGATGAAGTCAATATTTGGCACACATGGCATTTGTGACATGTTAATCTCAGACAATGGACCACAGTTCGCCTCGTTTGAGTTCAGAGACTTCATCAAAAACTATGGATTCACTCATATAACTAGCTCGCCACACTATCCTCGTGCTAATGGGGAGGCTAAGTGTGCTGTGGGCACAATAAAGCGAATGTGGAGCAAATCCCAGGATTTTGACCTCAGTCTGTTGACTTACAGGGCAACCCCACTAGAGAATGGCTATACGCCGTCCGAGTTACTCATGGGACGTATGCTCAGAACTACTTTACCTGTATGGCCTGAAGCTCTGAAACGTACAGACGTGGATGGAGAGAGAGTCAAGGACCAGGAATTTGCTCAGAGAGTTCGCACAAAAGCTAATCATGATCAACGCCGACGTGTCCAGGAGCTTCCTAAGCTTGCACAACAGGAACCAGTGCATGTCCGGGACTTAAGTAGAGAAGGCACTGTCTTGGAACAGGTAGCACCAAGGTCATATTCGGTGTTGACAAACAAAGGGATGGTACGGAGAAACCGATCAGCTTTGATCAGTTTGAAGGACCGCTCGGGTGAAGCACCAGGCGCCGAGGGCGTTACAGCCAGCCAGGAGCTTCACTCTCCTGTCACTGCTAGAGGCGCAGAGAACTCTCCTATTAGTTCAGCCAGTCCTAGTAGTGTACGGGTATCGGGGGCAGGAAATGCAGACGCTGGTTCCACTGCTTCTCCTGTCACTGGTAAGGTAAATGTCAGGCCAGAGCGCCAAAGAAGACTACCTAGGAGATTGGAGGATTATGATCTATCCTAGCCTGAATACTCATTGGATTTATTGGACAATCGACTATGGACAATGCTCACGATATACTCACTGACTATGTTCTAGTCACCAGAGACTTTATATGCTGTTACTTTAGATATTTAGTAACTACTTTATGGTTGTTGTTTAGCCAGTTTTGTTTAAGATGTGAGCCTACCCATCTGGAAAGGGGGATGTTATATATCGTAATAGTTTAACATTTCGAATATATGGTTTCATATTCGTGGTAATGTTGCGGACATTTAAATATATACGGCGGCTTCCGTCTCGTGTTCTGAAAGAGATAAGTATTTGATTTTAAGCCCAAATCTATAATCCATTTATACTTTGCCCATCGGCGCATCCCCCGCACCACAAACGTATAAAACATCTGCACAACCTCCCGAACTGTGATGGCAATCTGTGTCTATCGCATGTGCAATACAACCCGCCCACAGGTCGACTAGTATCCTTGGGAGTGGTGCATTACCATCCTAGTTTACTGTCTAGCTGTCGGTTGCGTTAGCTATTTCAGTATGCAAGCCAGAGGCCGAACTTTGAAGGGCGAACTAGTCAAAGCTAGGTTCGGCCAGCAGAGGTTCAGGCTGATCTGCTTATGTATTACTACTCGAGTAATAGAGCTTTTGTTGTAGGAGCATGTACTAGCGCAGTGTGAAGCATTATTGTTAGAGAACAAAGAACTTCTGAGAGTGTGCAAGCTGACTCTGACTTTATTGACCAAAACATTAACATTTATACAAGTGGTTATGTAACATAAAATGACAAGACAAAGGAAGCCACACCTAGCACAAGTGGTTGGCTAGCGTGTACCAATAAAACATAGTAGGTGGCATTAGAGTAATTGCATGATTGATTCGCACATGGTAAATATATATGATTGCATGTTAAGGTAAAATATATGAATGTACAATAGAACAATCTGCCCTAGAGCACAGGCATAGAACAGGTAAGTGTCGCTAGAATAAGTAGATACTAACTAATAGTAAGTGATTGTACTTTAGTGCTGACGCCGTCCGTCACACTATTACTATTTATTTCATCAATTAATTAATTCATAAAATAAATAATAACTAATAATAATAATAATAATAAAAACTTAACCCAAGTTTTTGTTGTTTGTTAAAGTTAAAGTTAATAATAAGTAATAAAATAAATAAGAGGTAAAGAAGTTTAGTACTACTACTACTACTACTACTACTACTACTACTACTACTACTACTACTACTACTACTACTACTACTACTACTACTACTGTAGACTACTACCTACTACTAAGTCCACCTGCTACACTCAGGTCGTATTGTTGTTGTTGTAACTGACACCCACCCAGCTCCTGTCAATGTCATCATCATTATTATTTATTATTATTATTACATCATCATGATGATGATAATCTAATCATCACATCAATTCGATTAACATCATCAGATAAAAATACCTATAACAACAGTTGTAACAACAACAATTATTATTATTATTATAAAAAATATACATACATATTTTTTTAATATTATCATTATGATAATAATAATAATATATATATAGTAGATGATAATAATTATAATAATAATAATAATAATAATAATAATAATAACTACTACTACCACCTACTACTACTTACCACTCCACTACCAACCAACTAATACTAATGATCATTATTATTAAATTATAATTATCTTTTTCTCCTTTGACGAAGAGAAAAGACATTATTACATAATTAATTATTATGTTTGGTTTGAATTAATTTTTATTACCTGATAGCAGTTAGTTATGGTAGGTAGTTGTTGTTTGATGCACCGTTTTCCGATGGATAATCATCATCATCATTTATAAAAGAAGGCGCGGTGTTTTGGGCCAACCCACTAACTGGTCTTTGAATTTGGAGTGGACAACTCCTTATTAAATTTGATTGATTGGAGTCCGAGCAGATGGAAAAGATACTTCCCCTATCCCCGTGTAGATTACCTAACCACATCTCACTCAATGAGCGAATACATCATTATCATTTGCAGGCGGGCAGACGCTGGAGGAGTTTGATTAATCAAACTCCTTGAGTTAATTTGGTGCATTTTAACAAACAATTTTCCAGAAACATCCTTGGTCTGGGTTATCATGATTGCTTTTTCGATCATCAACCATACGCTTGAATGTGCCTCTTATTTTGAACTTAGTTTTATTGTGGTTAATTGAAATCAGCGCAAACCGAATTATCAGGTTTGCACAACAAAAAATAAGTTTTCTTTACTAAATGTATCAACCAATTGGAAAAGTAGTTCTGCAAGAATAGTTTTGCAACTTTTCAAAAATTGCTCAGTGTAACTTCAAAGCTATCAAGTCATAAATTCCATAAATATACATTACGGAATGTGGATTCGGATTTAAGGAGAGTTTAAAATATGTTTCACTATGTTGAGTATAATTCAAAGATAACAGCTGCGTCATAGAAACGAGATAATTAATATAAATAATGTTCTCATAATCAACGTTTGTCGCTCGTCAATAATAATACGGAAGGGAAGCTTCACTCTTTGTTGCATAACATTCAATTCCACAAGATGATTGCGTTGAATCTACAATAGTAACCAAGGTGACAAAAATTAACAATGTGTGCAGCCAATCTTTCAAAGGTTTTAGTTTGTGTGTCTATTCTGTGATATTTTGCTTTTGTTCAACTCCAGATTATCAGATGTGAGGAGTTATTAACAACTTTTGTTATCAACAACAAGGAGAAGACAACTTTTAATGTGACCAGGATACACGGGCTTTCACACAATTTTTAAGTCGCCAATCTTTTTGCTTTCATCTAACGGGAATAGTGACTGTCTTTCTCAATGGTTTCAATTACCAGAAACAATTTACCGACAGACTGAATTATATACAGGGATAAATTTCAGATTTGCTATTTAATTTGTTTATATAGATTATTGGTTCTGAATGTACTAAGCAGAAACTAACAAATAACCAACCTGCCCAGGAACTTAAACTGGCATTTTTTTACTGACACAAAAGTGGAACTACTTTTCGTGTTTTTAAAAGGGTGAAACGCATACCTCCTCAGATACCGTCGCCACAGACTTTTAAAAATATCTACAACTGTATGAGTGTGACATCAACACCAAAAACGATAGTTTACATAGACATGGTTGCTCGCTATCACTCAGTTACCTATACTTGTGGATATTTGACTTTCCAAACAATTATGTTTGTTAGAGAGCCCATGAAATAGAAAATTTGATGTTTATGCGGGTAAGAAACAAAAGTCAAAACTTACAAATTTTCTTGGAAAAGACCTTCAAGCCTTTGGTAGGAGCAATGCAAACAGCTATTTATTCAATCTCTCCTACATAATCATTGAGACGCTTACTGCTACGGACATCTATGCAATTAGGGTAACTTTAAATCTACAATCTTGCAAATTGTATAGTTACATCGTCAAGCAAGATTGTTTAATGGGGCAGAGAATCTGTTTCATGTTTTGTTTTATTGATTGTTTTTGTAAGATATGGCGGCTGTCCAAGATCGAAAAGCGAGATGCATCGAAAATACTTAAAGTATGCAATAGTGCTGAATAATGATTTCCGTTTGGTAATAGATGTTTCTCACCGGTTATTGCAAGATGATGCCATAAATAAAGTTAGCCTACGAGACGGTTACCAACCGATTGCACAAAACTGTAGACTCATATCAGTTTTACTCACTTCAAATAAAATAATTATAGAAAATCATTAACAATCACTTAGTAGAACTTTCCACACAATGAACCATGGAAGCTATTTCAGTAAATCTTCGGATTGTAGAGCTTTTGAAGAAGATTTGAAAACCGTTTGAGAGGGTTGATCATTTTTATTCTACTTTACAAAATTAAATTTTTTTAATTTATTAAATGCTAGTATAGAATTCATCTCTATCCATCACGGAGAGTTAAACAACTCATAATAGTAAATGGTCCAACATCTAGTTTATGTGACATAACATGTGTTATTCTTCAAGCTTCATTTACGTAAATGGTTTACCTAATACTGCTGAGTGGCCTTAAACCTATGCTGATGCAAAAACTTGAATCAACAAAATGGAAAGAAAGGAATAACAAGTTAAAATAATTAAAAAATAATGCAACTTTTATCAGCATACTTTAAATCTATATGAAACCAATTCTATTGTACTGAAAACTATCTGAAACACATATAAATAAAAATTAAAAAAGGCGATGATTATTTTTGAAAAAAAATAATCGTTAAAAAATTTACAAATGTATAAATTGAAAAAAAAATCTGTATTGGAATTTGCACACAAAGATTTATATGTCAGAATTAGTACTTAAAAAACTGAATGTTGTTCAAATGTTCTTCAATTTTTGCCAACAAAGTGTTAATGATTAATCATATATGTTTTGTCAACTCAAAAACTAGTCACTGCTTTGAACCCATGGCAACCATGAGAAAAGTATATGTTAACCAAGTTCTTCAACTGCAGAAGAGAATGGTGTTAGAAAAGACTACAAAAAATCTAATATCATTTAAACGATATTTCTTTCTCAGACGTTCAGTTTTACCTTTAACACACAAATATAAACTAATAACACTTGCTCCAAAAAACCTTCTACTCTACCCCATTTTAGTTGCTTCACCGTTATCATTTTCATGTTTCTTTAACAACTTTTTTTTCGTTGTCGAGTAATATTATAAGATTAAAAACTATTTTTGTCAATTTGATATACTTTTCAATTTCCATAAAACTAGATCAAAGAAATTGTTCAACTATAATAAGAGTATTGTAGTGGATTTTGGGGGGGGCCGACCAAACGTCCACCAACAACACCTCACTCCAGAGGTCAACTTCTAACAGAGGAGTATACCGACTCCACAACTGTTCTCAGAGCCCACTGCTCAAACGCACAACTCAATGTCTTGTTGAGTATACCATAGTTTATTATACAGCATAACCAGCAATGTATAATAACGGTAAATGTATTATGCTACTTGGCTCAATCACAAGCAGAATCCCAATACAATACAAAGAATAATGTGAAGTGTTCTGCCTTTTATAGGCAGAACAGGAGAAAATATAGGCCCAAATAAGGGGGCAACAAATCAGCAGAGGCAGGAAGTAATTACACTAATCAGAACATGAGATATAAAGAAGTTGATACAACGTTGGTTAATATAGGGTTAAATATGCAAGGCGCCCAGAAGTAGGGGGCGGGGCTTGTCAGTCAATCTTGCTGATTCATGATGGTGCAATGAGTAGCTCTAGTTCCTGGTCCTTATGGCTTGTGGTCCTTGGCTTTGGTCTTGTCTGAGGACAGCTACGCTGCAACGTCGGGCTCCTGCATCTTTGGTATCAATTTAGGTTCTCAGGCTATAGTAGTTCTTCCCTCACCGACCCGGTATAGGGCCGGTAGTGGCACTGCAGGGCCGGTAGCGCATGCTGCAGGGCTGGCAGTGTGTGCTGCAGGGCCGGCGGTAAATGCCGCAGGGCCGGTAGGGTTTCTACCGGCTTACTTGCTTGTGGTCTGGCTGTGCCAGGCTCTGTTTAGGCGTGCCTGACACCCAGCAGTTGTCAGGGGGACTTTGCGCAATGGTAGTGGTCACAAAAATCCACCACAATCCCCTCTCTATTAAAGACAGTAACTCGTTGGTATTTAATTATATAATTTAGCAAAGAGAATAATAGTGCAACACCTGTGCTCGGTCAAGTGTAGGGGAGAGCATCCTACTGCCTCCTAGCATCTCTAGGGGCGGCATCCCATGTCCTGGTGAAGCAGGAGGGAGTGGGAAAAGATTGACGAGTAGCTTGGTTTGGTGGAGGCAGAGCAGGGAATTCTTCATCGTAGGTAGGACTGGCTTCAGCTATCTGGTGACAATAGACTTCACCGTATCGGGTGGGTGGCCCTACATTTCGTCGGGGGCGTCCCTCTGTGTTGTCCTGATCGGCCCTCCTTGGGGGATGGGTTGCTGTCAGGTCATTTCCCGGCAAGGGTGGTGCGGTTTCGGCCATGACTGGCTCAGGGAGCTGCACCGGATCCTCAAGAATAGGGGTTCTGACTGTACCGGCTCGTTCTTGACGAATTGGGGGTATTGGCTGCTCTAACTCGGGGGATCTGGCCCGTGGCTGTCTTCTCCTCCCTGCACCCCTCATGTTAGGTCATCGTGTGGGTTTTAGCGCGGCGGGGGCTTGCCCCCGGGGGTCTGTGCAGGGATGATATGGTTTTAATCGGCAACCGTTCTGTACAGATCTTTGGCCGTGCCTTGCAATTAAGTAAGTGTGATTGCTGTAGGCTTCCTCTACTTCTATTTGGCCTGGAGCTTCGGATTTTCTCCCTTACGCCGTCTCATGTTCTGCAGCCATACTCGTTCAATAAGGTGCTAACAGGGTAGGTTCTTGTCCTTCTTCAGTCCTAATCTGTGTCTTTCCTTCTCGTAGTGTTTGGTGCACCTCTTCGAGGCGTTCTTTGAGTGCCTGGGCATAGGTATGTACCGGCAGATTGTCCGAGAGTGGAGGGTGATAGGCAGTCTGGTCCGGCAAACGGATCTCGACCCAACATCAGAAAATTGGGTGTCTCGTCCGTCACTGTATGGGGTGTAGCCCGAAAGGCTCGCATCAACTGTGGCAGCAACAGGTCCCATTCATTGGGCTGGCGCTTCAGTAATAAGGATCTTAAAGAATCTCCTAAAATCCTATTACTTCTCTCAACCACCCCATTGGCCTGAGGGTGGTAGGGAGTGGTCCGAGTCTTCTCATTGTTCCTCAACGAACATAGCTCTCTCATCAAACTGCTTTCAAATTGTGCTCCCTGATCGGTATGGACCTGCTCGAGGATGCCAAAGTAAGCAAAAACCCTTTCATCTAGGGCGGTTGCCACCGCTGCGGCCGTGGCGTCTGGTAGTGCTAGTGCATCTTGCCACCTTGTAAAATGGTCCGTCAGGATGAGGATCCAACGATTTCCCCTCCTTGTCTCTGGTAGTGGCCCCACAAGGTCAACTGCTAACTTCTGCCATGGTCGTCCAGCGTCGGGCAGGGTTGGGCTGTGCGCCCCCACTTTTGGCACGTTGACACACCTCGCAGCTCCGAACCAGTCTGCGGGTGTCAGCATAAATTCCTGGCCAGTACCAGGTCAACAACAGCCTTCGTTGGGTGCATTTTATGCCCTGGTGTGCCAGAGCATGTGTCTGCCACATAGTTGTGCCTCGGAGGCCGGGTGGGCAGAGGGTACACCACCGAGACCTCTTGTTCATAACCATCCTGATTTCTAGGGCACCGTGTGGTTTAATTCTCATAGAGGATTGACGACGGGCAAGTACTTGTAGTTCACGACTTCCTAGGTCTAGTTATTCCTGAGTTAGAGCATGATTATTTCTAACGACTTCATAGACCATGGCCACCGGGTGCTGTCCAGTTTGTTGCATGTGGACTAGTCCTGCATCAGGCGGTGCCGGGTCTCTTCCGTGTATTGTCCTCACGGTATCACCGATAAGGGTTTTTGCAGTGCTAAACGGCGCCAAGGGTTCTGGGACCTCAGGGGTGAGCTCTCCTGCTACCTCCTCTTTTGTCGGGCCACCATCCCTTTTCTGAATGTGTTGGCACTGTCGACAATCGGCTGGGCAGCGTCTACTAAGCCCATCAGCGTTGCAGTGGTGAATGCCTTTTCGATGCTCAATCGAGTATTGGAATTCCGAGAGGATTTTCAGCCACCGGGCTACCTGGCTAGTTGGTTCCTTCTTGCGACAGAGCCATAATAGGGAGGCATGATCAGTTCGTAACTTGAACTTCTGCCCATACAAATACGGTCTGAAGTGGCACACCGCTTTCACTACCGCCAGGAGTTCCTTCCTGGTAACACAGTAGTTACGTTCAGCAGGGTTGAGCATCTTACGGTAGTAAGATATGACTTTTTTCCGGCCTTCTTGAACCTGGGACAGGACTGCTCCTAATCCGTCATTGCCGGCATCAGTTTCCAGCACATAGGAACCTTTGTGTTCGGGGTAACCCAAGATAGGAGGCGTAACCAAGCTGGTTTTCAATTGCTGGAAAGCTTGTTCTTGCTCTGGTTCCCACATCCAGGGGGTGCTCTCCCCGGTCAGTTTGGTGAGGGGTTTGGCTACCGTGGAGAAATTGGGAAAATACTGTCGGTAGTACCCGACGATGCCTGGAGGTCCCTTAAATCTCCTGGCCAGCTCCATTCTTCTACTGCCTTCACCTTTTCAGGATCGGTTGCCACCCCATCCTTGCTGACCACATGGCCCAAGTAGCGAACCTCCTCCTGTAGCAGTTTGCATTTATTGGGCTTGAGTTTTAACCCGGCTTTTTGTAACCGATCAAACACTTCTGCCAATCTTTCCAGGTGAGTGGAAAAGTTTGGTGCAATCACGATTATATCGTCCAGATATAAGAGAAGGGTCTTCCAGTGTAGCCCATGGAGAACTTTCTCCATGAGCTGCTGAAAGGTAGCTGGGGCGGAAGTGAGACCAAACGGCAGCACCTTCCACTTAAACAGTCCAGCCCTGGTGGTAAATGCGGACTTCTCCAACGCATCTTCATCCAGCGGCACCTGCCAGTACCCACTGACAAGGTCCAAGGTGCTGAAGTATTTGTTCCCTGAAATTACATCGAAACTCTCATCGATACGTGGCAAGGGGTGAGCATCAAGCTGAGTGACAGCATTGAGTCGCCGGTAATCGATACGAAACCGCCACGACCCATCCTTCTTTTTCACAATTACTACCGGAGAGCTCCAGGCTCCTGATGCGGATTCGATCAGGCCTTTCTCTAGTAGGTGAGCTATCTGTTTCTCCGCCTCTTCTTCTTTCTGGGGCCCCAGTCGATGGGGGTGTTGGCGCACAGGTTTGGCGCCAGGTAGGAGGGGAATGCTATGCTCTGCAGGGTTGGTACGGCCTATGTCATGATCTCCCGTACTGAAGGTAGACCCGTACTGCTCCAGCAATTGAGCTAGTCTCTCTTTCTCCTGGGAATCCTTGCAGTTGACCACTGCCTGATGGTAGAGATCTTGTAGGTGTAGTGATACCAGATACTCTGGGTTTTTCTGAGGTTCGCCTTTGGGAGAGGAACAGGGTATGGCGTCAGGAGCAGAGTACTGGTCTGCGTCTATGGCCGTGTACCGACCTATGGTCTGGCCAGCTTTCAGCTCCAGGGGTTGGTCGGTGGGGTTTAGACACCGAATTGCCAGCCGGCACTGTCCGTCTGGTCGGTTGATGCTTGTAGCTAGAAGGGGGGCATCAGGGTGGCCCTCTACCAATCCTAGGGGGCTGTGATTTTTGGCATTGAGTCTACACGTCAATGCAACCTTTGAACAAGCGGGTAAGGTAATAGCTCGTATCACTTGCACCCGGTTAACTAATAACCTCCCGTTCCGGTCTGTACATTGTAGCTGGCGGTCGCCAACCATAACAGCCGCTTCATCGAATTTGATCCTACATTTATGCGCAGTTAGGAATGGCTCGCCTAGGATGGCATCCTCACGGATGTGTCCAAGGACGAAGACAGTTTCACACTTGAAATCTCTGAGGTGCAGGGGAACCGTGATGGTCCCGTAGAAGGGCACATGTGAGCCGTCAACCATGGTATCACAGGGGTGGCTGCTTTTTAACGTATTTTTAACAGCCGGGGGAAGGCATTGGTAGATGTGGTAAAACAACAGGTTGGTGGAACAGCTGCCATCTATAAACACCGACAAGGGTCTACCATCAATCTTCCGTGGGAGGATGTAATTGAGTGGTGGCGTACCATTTTCAGGGGTAACTGGTTGGTCTCTAGACCGGATTCTTGCCAAATCACATGGGAGCGTTGCTTCCTGATGGTGCCTTCCTGGTCTCTGCTGCTCGTCCTTGACTGGATTAAATTTCTGTGCATGCGGTAGCTGCCGGGCACGCTTTCTTGCCAGCCAGCTGTCGTTGCTGGAGGAAACGCCATTTGAAGGGCCATCCTGTAATACTGACGGAGTGTCTTGGATGGCTGGTTGGTTGGCCTGCCGTGTCCGGGGGCATGTTCCCAGCATATGGCCGACTTTTCCGCAGCCTAAGCATGGCGGCATGGGCAGTGGTGGAGGAGGCTGAGGGGTAGGGTATCTCCTTGTTTCAAAGACTTGATTTTTTTCGTAAGGTTCATCAATGCCTCCGTGACCGTGACCTCCACCAAGGCATTCGGTGTGTCTGGCGTATCATCCACGTACTCCTCTTTATTCGTAGATTCATCTTCTACGATGCGCGCGTGAGTAGACCTTTCCTCCGGGCATGTCCTAATCTGCAGGTAATCATTCCCTGCTCTCACTGCGTCTGAAATCTCCACTGGCTGTATTGCCAGGAGGTGTCTCTGCAAGTAGGGGTTGCCTAATGTAGAGCTGAAGATATCTATTATCATTTGTTGCAACAATCTGTGGGGGAGGTCCGCATAAGCGACCTGCACCAGTCGTTCTACTTCAGTGGCATGCTCCTGCAGCGTAGTCTTGTACGTCCTGCAGAGGCCAGTAAGTTTGTACCTTGCTTCACGGGGGGTTAAGCCAAACCTTGCCCGTAGAGCGGCAAATTTCCCTTGCAACTGTGGTGCTTACCACATTCAAGTGCACTCCCTCTTAGGGACTCTCGCAGATGCAGCAATGTTGTCTGCTCTGGCCATTCGCTGGCCTCAGCCACTCCCATGAAGCGCTCTATAAAATAGTCCACGTCTCCATCTCCATCGAATTTCGGTGCTTTAAACAAAGATCGGCGATTGGCAGCGGCTGGCTGCATGAGGGCTTGTAACGCTTCTGTAAAACGTTCCATCACATTTGCTTCGGGGTTTGCAGGTGGTACCCTACCAGCGCTGCGTGCCCGTTGGTTTGCCATTGTTTATACTAGAGGAGTAACTCGACTCAAGCGTGCAATGGATGGTATGCTGGTCCGTTTTTAGCGTCACCAGGTCTCTACAGCTTCTAGGGCTGTCTATATCAAGTGGTCTCAGTAAACAAGGTACTGGAAAGTAGCACAAGGCCTGTACAATCTTGCACAGGGTCGGTAGTAATGTGTACAGGGCCGGCGTTAGAAACGCAGGGCCGGTCACAAAGTTAGCAGGGCCGGTATCCGAAGACACAGGGCCGTTATCAGTGTTAGCAGGGCCGGTATCAGAAGACACAGGCCCGGTATCAGTGTTAGCAGGGCCGGTATCAAAGATACTGGGCTGTCTGGTTGCTGCAACGGAGTAAACTCAACGTTTATGCAGAGCTAAGTGACGCACACTTTCTGGGAATCACTTCTTCAGGCGGAGCAAGCTCAACGTCTGTTCAAGAGTGTCCAATTGGGGGTCTGTACAGTGAATACACAGCCGGATTTTCGGGCTGCAATATGCAGTTCCAAGGTAGCGTAGTCCAACAGCATGAGAACAATCCCACCGCTGCCACCAGTGTAGTGGATTTTGGGAGGCCGACCAAACGTCCACCAACAACACCTCACTCCAGAGGTCAACTTCTAACAGAGGAGTATACCGACTCCACAACTGTTCTCAGAGCCCACTGCTCAAACGCACAACTCAATGTCTTGTTGAGTATACCATAGTTTATTATACAGCATAACCAGCAATGTATAATAACGGTAAATGTATTATGCTACTTGGCTCAATCACAAGCAGAATCCCAATACAATACAAAGAATAATGTGAAGTGTTCTGCCTTTTATAGGCAGAACAGGAGAAAATATAGGCCCAAATAAGGGGGCAACAAATCGGCAGTGGCAGGAAGTAATTACACTAATCAGAACATGAGATATAAATAAGTTGATACAACATTGGTTAATATAGGGTTAAACATGCAACGCGCCGAGAAGTAGGGGGCGGGGCTTATCAGTCAATCTTGCTGATTCATGATGGTGCAATGAGTAGTTCTAGTTTCTGGTCCTTATGGCTTGTGGCCCTTGGCTTTGGTCTTGTCTGAGGACAGCTACGCTGCAAAGTCGGGCTCCTGCATCTTTGGTATCAATTTAGGTTCTCAGGCTATAGTAGTTCTTCCCTCACCGACCCGGTATAGGGCCGGTAGTGGCACTGCAGGCCCGGTAGTGCATGCTGCAGGGCCGGCAGTGTGTGCTGCAGGGCCGGCGGTAAATGCCGCAGGGCCGGTAGGGTTTCTACCGGCTTACTTGCTTGTGTTCTGGCTGTGCCAGGCTCTGTTTAGGCGTGCCTGACACCCAGCAGTTGTCAGGGGGACCTTGCGCAATGGTAGTGGTCACAAAAATCCACCACAGTATTCGCGACCTCTGTTCGCTGAACACATTGCAATAAAAATAATCAGACCAGCAAAAAATTTAATCAATAAATAATCATTTTGTTCGAAACTCGTGGGTAAAAAAAAGTAGCTCGCTGAATAAAAAAAAATCATTAACAAGTATATATTTATTCTGTTCGTAGGTCGCAATTGAAACTGAATGTTAAATAAATAATTCTTCAATAATATTGTGTACTTGAACGCTCACCTTTTTTCTCCATACAGTAAATACAATCTATATGTACTTAAAAGTTATAAGGTAACAGTGATAATTTTAAATGTTTCGAATAAAGTTTATTTCAGGTTTGGATAGGTTTTACCAGACTTCACCACTAAATTGTGTGGAATGTGAGTAGTAAGGTAGGAGCAGATCTCGGTGAAATGTGTGCAATGTGAAATCTTTCTTAAACTGGAGTTTCAGTAGATATATTCAAAGATGTTTCCAGGAGGTTAAAACTGTGAACACTACACTAATTAGCAATGAAGCTCAAGCCCAAGTAATTTTCAGCTCTTCTTTCTATGTGTCAAAATATGTTTTATTAATTAAAAGCATACAAAGCCACATAATACAATGGTACAATTAGCTGAAGAACAATAAATGATAATCTGTGTATATGTAGGAATAGTGATTGTATCAGCGCTTAATCAAAAAGTAAAATTCTATTCATCTTACCAACTAGTTCTAACGTTACCAAAACAATATAAATAAAAATACGTTATATTCAGCAGACGAAAGTTATATCACATCAACCCAGTTGTCACATCTGCACATCAACCCTGTTGTCACATCTGCACATCAACACTGTTGTCACATCTGCATTTAAACATGTTATTTGAAGTCTCTCTATATTTCTTAAACAACAGTCCATAAATTATCACATTTACTAGACCATAGGAATTGGTGCATAGACCTGTGATATGGTTAACTTCATCGGAAACAACCATAAATGTACTCAGTGTGAGAGCAATAAATGCAGGCAGCAAACAAAAAACAAAGGTGACGATTACTAAGGTTATATAAATGGCCGCTCGTTTAACTTCCTGTTCATTAGCTGTAATGCTTCGAGCCTTCATTCTTATCAGCTCTCGGACAACTTTGTACGCTGTGAAGGTCGTTAGCAGTATCGCCGGAGCTAAAGTCACAGCAAAAATGAGGAGCGCATACATCGAAGTAAATATAGTCACACCCAAGATTACGTCGATGCATACATTCAAAGGTAATACTCCGGCGATGATCGACAGCAAAATAAATATGATGCCGTTAGTCGACAACATAACTTTACCGAGATGTTTCACCACAAAGTTTGTTTTGTACTCAAACGGTTTACAGATGCTGATGTATCTCTCAAAGCTTGCAAAGGCCAGCACATAGTACTGCATATCCATCGTACATACGGCCCAGAGCAGGTACACAGCTACCACAGGCAGGGGCTCACCAATAACAGCTTCTCGAAACCAGCAGGACTTGCTTAACAGCCACAGCAGCGCACTGTTAATGTCAACGACACTCATGTAGGTCAGGATGATGTAATAGGTAAACTTATCTTTGTGTAAGTTTAACTTCCTAATGGCTATCAGGTGTAAGCAGTTGGCAGCAATCACGGCAATAGACAGCAGAAAGACAACAACTTCCCATGAGACTGGGATGCACATGCTCGCAGATGGTTCGCAAAGTTCTATTATTTTGGGGTAAGTTGAATTGTTAGCCATGACTGCCGGTGAAAAACTTGGCTATCAACTACTCACATCCACCAAGAAATTGCCAAGTGATTACCAACATGTTATATTTACCTGATGTGTTGTGATGGATATTCTGGCTGAGAAGCTGTGGTGTTGTGTGGTCTATTGAGATCTTCTCCTCTTTTGCAGTAATTCTGAACATTCTAGAAACCATTTAATAACACATCAATGGTACTTAGTAAACTGCCGACTCATAATCTTCAGCGTGTGGTTGGTTTCTCATAAAATTCTGGGTTGCACTTATGTTGACATAGGATCATCGCTCTATTTTTGCTATAAATCACTCATAAAATAAATTCCAAGTCATTTCCTTCTGACACTAGAATGGCCAATAGTTTTCATCTAGTATGGCATTAATCCTTTACTTTTATCAACTGTGGCATTAATAGTTTATTTCCTGATCTTGTACTGTCTGATTTTGTACTCTTCATATGCTGTGGAACTTGTGTGACTATTTTTACTTTTCCTAGAACTTGGCATGGCATGAAATTTGTATGGCGCAGCTCATCTACAGCTAAAACACGAAAAGGTAACTCCAACACTCAGCCTTCTAACAATCCCTTATATTATTTTGTAAATGTGTAGTTAGTAAGTAACTAACTTTTGCAGCAAGATTACACTTGGAAGAATCAACGGTTCAACTACTAGAGAAATTAATTTTTCATCTAGATTTCAATGGAACAGAAAATTTAAACTGCTTTTCAAAGCTTTGAATTAAAAAAATTTAATGTTTTTGTAAAAAAAACTTTTCTCAATCAAAAGTTTATTATTTTCGTGCAATTACTATTTATATTGTACATAATCTGTCTTAAAAAGCATATAAACAGCTATTGAGCCAATAATAAAAAGGTTTAAAACCAGAAAAAAAACTAAGCAAAAAGGTTAAAAACATCTTTTGTTTCAATTCACTTTCAATAAGCTGCCACGGTAAACGGGAAAATTAAGTCTATGAATGTTGGAGTTGTGCTTTTTCGTTTCACTGAAATTATGGTGGCGCAGCTCGTCTACAGCAACTAGACGAGCTCCACCACCGCCCAAAAAAATCTAGGTGAGTTTTGTGTGACCCTATTCGTCTGCCGTACTTAACCTTACACTAATCCAACAGCTATGTTATGCATGTATATAACACTAACCACATCGCAATGAGCAAACAATTACCTCATTTGCAGGCCGGCAGGCACTGGAGGAGGTGGATTAATCAAACTCCTTGGGTTAGTTGCATTTTAACAAATAATTTTCAATAAACATCTCTCGTCTGGGTTTTCATGATTGTTTTTTCTATCAACCCTGCAAATTGAATATGCCTCTTATTTGAATTTAGTGTTACTGCGGTTGATAATTGTAAACTAAATCAGTGAGAACTGAGTTATTAGGTTTGCACAACAAAAAACAAGTTTTGCTTGCTAAATGTATCAACTAATTAAAAAAGTAGCTCTATGAGGGTTGTTTTGTAAATTTTTGAAAACTGCTCAGTCAGTGTAACTTCAAAGCAATCAAGTCCTAAATTCTTTAAGTCCATTACAGAATGTGGCTTCGGATTTGAGGAGAGTTTAAAATACGTTTCACTGCGTTGAGTATAATTCAAAGATAACAGCTGTGTGATAGAAATGAGGTAATTAAAATAAATAATGTTTTCAGCATTCATGTCAACGTTTGTCGCTCGCTAATGATAATACGAAAGGGAAGCTTCACTCTTTGTTGCATAGAATTCAATTCCACAAGATGATTGCGTTGAATCTACAATAGTAACCAAGGTGACAAAATTAACAATGTTTGCATCCTTCTTTCAAAACTTTTCAGCTTGTGTGCCTATTCAACAATGTTTTGCTTTTGTTCAATTCCAGATTATCAGATGTGAGGAGTTATCAACGACTTCTGTAATCGACAGCAAGGGAACGACAACTTTTAACGTGACTAGGATGCATGGGCTTTCACATGATTTTCAAGTTGCCGATCTCTTTGCTTCCATTCAATGGGAATAGTGACTGTCTTTCTCGATCGGTTCAACTACCAGAAACAATTTATCAACAGATTTAATTGTATACAAGGATACGTGTCATATTTGTTATTTAATTTGTTCGTATACCCTTGAATATTGGTTTTGAATGTACTTAGGAGAAACAAGACATGTTACTTTCAAAGCAGAAACTAAAAAATAACCAACCTGCCCAGAAACTTAAACAGGCATTTTTTTTACCGATACAAATGTGGAAATACTTTTCGTGTTTTTAAAAGTGTGAAACACATATCTCCTCAGATACCGTGGCCACAGAGTTTTAAAATTATCTGTAACTGTATGACTGTGACATCAACACCAAAGACAGTAGTTTATATAAACTGCCCTCTCTGTGATCCTAGAAATAAACAACACCAATGGGCCTAAGAGATGATATTCCTTGCTCTCAGTGAGATAATTTTTCTTTGGGGAATCCTACTTGAAAACTGACAAAAGTCTTCAGCGTATTTATATTTTCTGCCAATAGAATCAGTTACCTGAAAATCCTGCGACTCCTGAAGTATGTACCCTTAACGGCACCATCCCCATCATCAGCTTTGGATGTCTATAAATGTCTGAGCAGTTGTCTTACTCATGGCTGTCAACGTCTGCATTTACCTAAAACTGTCAGGCAAAAAACTATTATCAAATATTTAACAAGGATATATGAAAACTGCCATTTCTGTGCACAATTCCATCTAAATCTTGTACTGCTAGGGAAATTTTCGTTTCTTTTACAAAAAATAATTAGAATTTAAATGTACTCCACAGAATGATATGAGCAACTGGTAAAATAATCATGTGACTTGGGCTCATTGCTAACTAAACAATTAGTTGTACCATCCAATCTACTGATAAAAAAAGTGATTTAATATTTGTGTGTGAAATAATATATTAAAACATATATAGTCAGATGTACGCGCTAGGTTGCACATTACAAGCGCAATCTATAAAACTACTGATACATCAGGTTATTATATGATATTTTCTATAAAACTAACTCACATGGTTGGCTGCTCGTTATTACTCAGTTAGTGTACATACACATGTGGATATTCAACTTTCCAAACAATTATGTTTGTTAGAGAATCTGTGAAATAGAAATTGATGTTTATGCAGGTAGGGAAAAAAATCAAAAGTTGAAAATTTTTTTTTGGAAAAGACCTCCAAGCCTTTGGTAAGAGCAATGCAAACAGCTATTTATTCAATCTCTGCTGTATAATCAATGAGACGCTTACTGCTACGGACATCTATGCAATCAGGGTAACTTCAAATCTACAATCTTGCAAATTGTATAGTTACAACGCAAGAATTTCAATGGGGCAAAAAATCTGTTTCATGTTTTGTTTCATTGATTGTTTTTGTAAAATATGGCGGCTGTCCAAGATCGAAAAGCGAGATGCATCGAAATAAATTCAAATATGAAATAGTGCTGAATAATGATTTTCGTTTGGTAACAGTTTAGCCATAAATAAAGTTAGCCTAAGAGACGGTTAACTACCGGCTGCACAAAACTGTAGACTAATATCAGTTTTACTCACTTCAAATAAAATATTTACAGAAAATCATTACAAATCACTTAGTAGAACCTTCTACACAATGAACCATAGAAACTATTTCAGTAAACCTTCCAATTGAAGAGCTTTTGAAGATTTGAAAACCGTTTGAGACAGTTGATTATTTTATTCTACTTTACAAAATTAAATTTTTCTAATTTATTAAATGCTAGTATAGAATTCATCTCTAACCATCTCTGAGATTTAAACAACTCATAATAGTAAATGGTCCAACATCTAGTTTATGTGACATAACATGTGTTATTCTTCAAGCTTCATTTACGTAAATGGTTTTACCTAATACTGCTGAGTGGCCTTAAACCTATGCTGATGCAAAAACTTGAATCAACAAAATGGAAAGAAAGGAATAACAAGTTAAAATAATTAAAAAAAATAATGCAACTTTTATCAACATACTTTAAATCTATATCAAACCAATTCTATGTACTGAAAACTATTTAAAACACATCTATTTTAAAATTAAAATAAGCGACAGTTATTTTTGAAAAAAATAGTCCATAAAACTTACAAATGTATAAATTGAAAAAAATATATGCACTGGAATTTTTACACCAAGATCTATATGTCAAAATTAATACCTAAAAAACTGAATGTTGCTCAAATGTTTTTCAAGTTTCACCAAAAAAAATGTTAATGAATAATCATATATGTTTTGTCAATTCAAAAACTAGTCACTGCTTTGAACCCATGGCAACCATGAGAAAAGTTTATGTTGAAAAGTTCTTCAACTGCAGAAGAGAATGTTGTTAGAAAAAGTACAAAATATCTAATATCATTTAAACGATATTTCTTTCTCAGACGCTCACTCTTACCTTTAACAAAAAAACTTCTACTCTACCCCATTTTAGTTGCTTCACAGTTATTATTTCTATGTTTCTTTAACAAAATTGCTCACAAGTGAAGTTGTTATTTCATCAGATATCTTCTCTCTAGACGTACAAAGCACTGCAAAAATATAAGTACTTGTGTTTTTTTTTTCATGGTGGAAAAATATTATAAGATTAAAAGCTAATTTTCTCGATTTGATCTACTTTTCAATTTCGATAAGACTAGATCAAAAAAATTGTTTAATAATATTGTGTACTTGAGTGCTCACTTTTGTTCTCCATACAGGAAATACAGTCTATATGTACTTAAAAGTTAAAAGGCTATTTTACCCTGATAAGTTTACATGTTTCGAATAAATTTTATTTCAGGTTTGGATAGGTTTTAGCAGATTCAACGTTAAATTGTGTGGAATGTGAAATCTTTCTTAAACTGGAGTTTCAGTAGATATATTCAAAAATGTTTTTAGGAGGTTAAAACTGTGAACACTACACTTGTTAGCAATGAAGCTAAAGCCCATGTAATTTTCAGCTCTTCTCTCTATGTGCCAAAATCTGTTTTATTATTAAACTAAAAGCATACAGAGCCACATAACACAACGGTACAATTAGCTGAAGAACAATAAATGATAATACGTGTATATGTAGTAACAGTGATTGTATCAGCGCTTAATCAAAAAGCAAAATTCTATTCATCTAACCAACCAGTTCTAACATTACCAAAACAATATAAATAAAAATACGTTATATTCAGCAGACGAAAGTTATATCACATCAACCCTGTTGTCACATCTGCATTTAAACATGTTCTTTACAGTCTCTCTATATTTCTTGAACAACAGTCCATAAATTATCACATTTACTAGACCATAGGAATTGGTGCATAGACCTGTGATATGGTTAAACTCATCGGAAACAGTCATAACATATGTCAGTGTGAGAGCAATAAAGGCAGGCAGCAAACAAAAAACAAAGGTGACGATTACTAAGATTATATAAATGGCCGCTCGTTTAACTTCCTGTTCATTAGCTGTAATGCTTCGAGCCTTCATTCTTATCAGCTCTCGGACAACTTTGTACGCTGTGAAGGTTGTTAGCAGTATCGGCGGCGCTAAAGTCACAGCAAAAATGAGGAGTGCATCCATCGAAGTAAATATAGTCACACCCAAGATTACGTCGACGCATACATTCAAAGGTAATACTCCGGCGATGATTGACAACAAAATAAATATGATGCCGTTAGTCGACAACATAGCTTTACCGAGATGTTTCACCACAAAATTTGTTTGGTACTCAAACGGTTTACAGATGCTGATGTATCTCTCAAAGCTTGCAAAGGCCAACACATAGTACTGCATATCCATCGTACATACGGCCCAGAGCAGGTACACAGCTACCACAGGCAGGGGCTCACCAATAACAGCTTCCCGAATCCAGCAGGACTTGCTGAAGAGCCACAGCAGCGCATTGTTAATGTCAACGAAACTCATGTAGGTCAAGATGATGTAATAGGTAAACTTATCTTTGTGTAAGTTTAACTTCCTCATGGCTATCAGGTGTAAGCAGTTGGCAGCAATCGTGGTAATAGACAGCAGAAAGGAGGTAACTTCCCACGGGACTGGGATGCATAAGCTCGCAGATGGTTCGCAAAGTGCTAATATGTTGGCATAAGTTGAATTGTTAGCCATGACTGCCGGTGAAAAACTTGGCTATCAACTACTCACATCCACAGAGAAATGCCAAGTGATACACCAAAAAACAGACTGCTGGGTTTCTAATCAATAAATAATTTATTATTTCTACGCGCAGTTCCATCTAATTCTTGTTACCTACTCAACCAATATTGTAATGGATTCCGGTCCGTTTACCACGGACATCAACTAGTCTCGAGTATTATACCTCTCTCCAGAGGGGACACTGTGCTGAATGACAGTGACAACTGTGCAGGGTAACCGAATTACCCGGTGTAGCAAGAGGCTATGGCTCAGACAAACAATGCAGCGTAGTGCTTGTATAAGTAGCTATATTCTCAATGACAAAGTCCTGAGGGTAATTATTCTTCCAGGGTGGTTGTGGCAAGACATGAGAATGAATGCAATGGATATATAAAATGTCTCTCCTTTTATAGGAGAGATCACAGGTATAAAACATATAACAGCTAGAGCACAGGAAGTAAACTGGCCAATACAATCAGTTATATAAATAGAGAACCAATCAAACAATGCAATAAGGTTAAATAAGGGAGGTGCCAAATGGCTAAGGGCGGAGTCCTGTCTGCTGCTGGCCAATCAGGCTCTCCTATAGGGTCTCAAGGCTCTAGTTAGCTTGTGGTCCTGGTTACCACAAATGTTAAGGTAGGTAGCTTCGGTTCCTAGCTTGGTGGTAAGTCCTAGCTAGTTTCGAAGTTCCTCAGCTATGGCAGCCATCTTATACCGGCCCTGTGTCAGCATACCGGCCCTGCAGAGGTCACTACCAACCCTTTAGAGGTCACTACCGGCCCGGTACCGGCCCTGTGTACTGTGCTACCGGCACAGTATAGCTTTGCTACCGGCACAGCATCATCCCGATGGCTGTAGGTGCATTGCCAGCGCATAGAGTGGAGAAGTGGAGTAGAAAACTCTGTTTACTATTATCTTTCACCAAAATCTACCACAAACCTCTCTCCATTAAAGTCATAGCCTGGCTTTAATAATAACATATCGAGAATAATATGTGTGGGGGTAGCACCTCTACCCAGATTATTATATTTGATTATGTATATAGTCGGGTACTATGCCGTGAAATGACGTAGCACCTCTCTCCAGAGAAGGTCGCCCTTACAGGTGAGATCCCGTGACTCAACTCCCCCTGGATCATAGGGGAAGCTGGTACTCAGCTCCATTTCCTTCTCTACTGGAGGGCTCACCGTCTTCACTAGACGTACCGTGTCTGCTGGTTTCACATCCACTCGGGATCGTGTCTCCACAAAGCTTGCGCAGGCAACTGTGCAACCATTTGCTTGCACTGATAGTGGACTTGTTGGGATACAGTGTCGTGTATCATTGACAACAGTGGCCCTGGAAGGTCTAGTGCCGGCAAGATCTTCCGTATTTCCTCCTCAGGAGAGCGTCGTCCCTTATTAGGGGAATGCGAACACTTGTTCGCCTGCTTCCTTGATACCACAGGGGTGTCAGCTACAGCCCGACCCGGGGTGTAGTGTACTGTGCTGCGTGGCACTAAGGTTGGTGGTGAAGAGGTCGTAGGAATTTCACCCTTAGTCGCCACAACAGCCTTCTCCTGCCAGTACTGTCTTAAGGGATGACAATCATCTGTATCAATTGCAGTCCCTTGTGATTGCGTCTCCTCAGTGCTTGCACTGGCCGGCGTGGTTTCTTCATCGACTTCGCCTAGGAAAAGTTCGGGGTCTTTACATAACCCAGTGGTTGGCATGGGGTAGTCCTGTTTCAGTAGAGTTGGGCAGTGGGTAGTTATGGAGGTATGCATCCTGCAGCAAGTTCTCCTCCACTGTCTCTACTACCAGGTAGTGGGGGTCTCTATTCAGCTTAGCCTTAGGCACCGCCAGTAGCTTTGTTTCTTTGTAGTTAGCTGACGGACAATTATCAAGGCCTGCACCCTGCAGCAGGTTTGCCTTGTGGTCCTCCAGCTCTACACACTGGTCAGCCGCCATGGCTAACTGGGGGATTGTCCTATCACTGTCACGACTAGGTATGAGTGGCAGAGTTGTTCACAACTTCGACTCACTCTGTCCACCTGTGCCGGATGTGCAGGAAGTGTTGGGGTACTTGGGAGTTTTGGCCACTTTTCTAACATTCTTCGGCGGTCAGCTACAGTTATTCTGTTAACTGGAGGTTGTCGGGAAGCTCTTGGGGATCGTTTTCCCTTCTTTGTAGGGGTTGGATGGGCGAAGAGCGGCTGCCTCTCTCCAGCAGCGGGGATCCCGTATCCCCATTGCAGGGGTGTAGCCAGCGGGGGGAAGACACTGTTTCGCTCCTAGCGTGTGCAGTTTTGGTTCGTTCTTGCTCCAACTTTTTTCTATAGGCTTGTGGCGGGCAGCTCTCTACTGCCTGGTGCATTTCCCATGCAGCCTTCTCTACTGTGGGTGTGTATAGGAACTTCTTCTCCAGAGAAGGGGCGCACTTCTTCTTCAGGGGCGTAAGGGGGGTTCTCTGGCAGCTCTGCTTGTGCTAGATGGACACTGTCGTTAAGTGGCCGCCCGTGTTTGTCTGTGCACGGTAGTACATGTCCATCAATGATGACCTTGGAGTCTAGAAACCGCAGGGCACACTTGTGTGTGTGGTGAGAAGCGGCATGCCAATAATAACATCTTCATCAATGTCACTAATGACGAAGTTAGCGCTCGTTCTCAGCCCACGAAGCTGCAAGTTCACTCGCAGGGTACCGTAAAAGGGGATCCTAGATCTGTCAGCCATGAGTTCATGTGTCTCACTACGTTGCAAAGTGTTCTTTACTGGCTGTGGTATTTGCTGATATAGGTGCTTCAACAACAAGTTGGTGGTGCAACCTGTGTCAATCAACAGAGCTGCTGGCTTACAGGCTAATCTTCCAGCCAGGAAGTAGTTTGCTTGGTACGGTCGTTCCAACGGTGGTGCTGCCGTTTGCACTCTCCTGGGGGGTTGTCCACTCATCTCCAGAGTTACAGGACTAGAACGGGGTCTGTGAGCTGTCCGGCTGCTGTCAGCTGGCGTCTGTGCTCTCTTGGGGGGTTGTCCACTCATCTTCAGAGTTACAGGACTAGAAAGGGGTCTGCGAGCTGTTCGGCTGCTATAAGCGGGCATCTGTGCTCTCTTGGGGGGTTTTCCACTCATCTCCAGAGTTACAGGACTAAAAGGGGAATCAGGAGTTGTCCAGCTGCAGTCAGTGGGCGTCTGTGCTCTCTTGGGGGGTTGTCCACACATCTCCAGAGTTACAGGACTAAGAGGGGAATCAGGAGTTGTTCGGCTTGTCCAGTTCCAGTTGGTTTCTGTCTGTAGCGTCTTGGGGGTTGTTCACTCATCTCCAGAGTTCCAGGACTGAAAGGGGTTTTGGGAGTTGTCCGGCTTGCCCAGCTACAGTTGGCGCCGGCCGTTTCCCGTCTGTCTGGGGGTGTTAGGAAATCGAACTGTGCATTGATTTTGAGGTCAGGTGCCTATCATGTGACCTAGCTGTCCACAGCCCAAGCAGCGTGGTGTAGGTGCTGTCTTCAACAGCGGAGGAGGAGCTGCTTGTCCGGTTGCTGTCAGCGACCGTATCTCTTCAGTCAAAAACTTTAGGCTGTCCACGACTGCTGTATTGGATACGGGATAGTAGATATAGGAATGTGGTGTGTCTGCTGCAATGGAGTAGTGGTGGAGACAAGTTGGGACGGGCTCTTGGCAAGCGTCCTCAGCCATTCCTCTTCCTCTTCGTTGGCATCCTCCTCTAACATTCGTACATGAGCCCGGCATTCTTCAAACGGTGTTTTTATTTGCGGATACTCGTTACCGGCCCTGACTATTTCAGCTACGTCAATGGGCTGTATGGCCAACAAGTGCCTCTACAGGTAGTCTTTTCCAACTGTGGTGCTGAAGATATCCAGCATCTTCATCTGCATGGGTTGGTGAGGTAGATCAGCATACACAACGCGCACTAGGCGCTCTACTTCACTTGCATGCTCCTGGAGCGACGTCTTGTGTGATCGGCGCAGGCTGGTCAGCCGGGACATAGCTACCCTTGGTGTTAGCCCAAAATGTGCTCGAAGTGCAGCGAATATACCCTGCAGCTTTGGAGGCTTTCCACAGTCTAATGCTCTACCCCAAAGTGCATCTCTCAAGTATAACATGGCCGTGTTCTCTGGCCACTCGTTTCTCTCTGCTACTTCCGTGAATCTGTTGATGAAGTATTCGACGTCTCCTTCACCATCGAACTTCGGAGCTTTGAAAGTAGCTGGTGCATTGCCTTGGTTGGGCCTAATCATGGCCGTAAATGCTTTGGTCAATCTGTCAATTGCTGTAGCTTCAGGGTTGCCAGCGGGTGCTCGACCGGCACTGCTTGCTCTCTGGGTGGCCATCCTTTGCAGATAGAGGAGTGAACTCAACTCTAATCTAGGTGATGGTTAGCACAACTGGATCCTGGGCCGGGATCAGTGTTTCCAGTGGCTCTAGCAGATCTAGAGGTTGGTATAGTGGTTACTGTGACAGTACCTGGCACTCCGTAGCTTGTAACAACCGTTACGAAACTTTCTTTACTGCTGCAGAGCGGAGCAAGCTCTAAGAGCCTGCAGACAGTAGTGTAGAGACACTGTAAGTGGATACAGTGCCAGGGTCAGTGTTACCAGTGGAGTAGCACTCCAAGCTGAAGTAATTTCAGTAGCTGTGCTTGTATAGCGGATACACGACTCACTCTCTCTCTCTCTCTCTTGTACAGTAGCGATATCTCTATGTCCAGGGCGAGGCGAACTCAACGAGCCTGTAGGGAATACGGTAAGCGCCTGTACTGGACTGCTGCAAACGGAGCAAGCTCTACGGTTGATGCAGACAGCCTTTAGTAGGTGATACTGTGCTGGTATAGCTGCTGCAGGGCAGAGGGCCTCAACGATCCTGCAGAGAAATCCGGTAGTATCTTGTGTCAGTTGCTTCAGATCTACTCTCGGTAGATCAATCTTTTTCTTCTTCTTCTTCTTCTTCTTCTTCTTCTTCTTCTTCAGATCTACACCCCGCAGATCAATCTTCTTCTTCTTCTTCTTGGTAGCTGGCCTGCAGTGCATTTGCAGGGCCAGAGGGGAGCGTGAAAGAGTACAGCGTGGGAAGGTACCATTTATCCCACCGTAGGCACATTGCCAGCGCATAGAGTGGAGAATTGGTGCAGCAAACTCCCTGTTTACTATTATCTTTCACCAAAATCTACCACAATATCATATTTTTTAAAAGATGATTAACAGAAGTGTGCGCTTGAACGTATGAGACTTATCAGCTTTGGGTGAAGATGACATGCTATTATTAATCTGTGAAAATTACAAGGTAGCGGTTTATTGAATTGTGAGATTTGGAAAGAAAGCGTGGCAGGTAGCACAGAATTGCTGCAGGTTGATAAACTACATAACCTACATCGTAGATAAGGTTCTAAACATGTTTTTTTACCAAAAGTCTGCTAAGCCTGTTTCAGAAGGTTTATGTTTCAGGCGTTTTATAGCATCAAATAATATGCTATGCTTTTTTAATTCTGAAGAAATTATTTTATAATATCCCCAATGTTTTATGACATCTTTCTGCTTTAAATTTTAAAAGTGAACCATTTGAATGTAATAGGAATTCATTATAATTGGCCAATGTTTTGAGTCCAGTTTCAACATTTTCTTGCCGCGTAGCAAAGGCATATTTGTGACAGGGCAGTTTTCTAATGTACATTAAAATCATAACTCTACAATCAGTTTTTAAAATGAAAAACGCACAAGTTTACTCAAACAGTCAATTGCCATAATCAGTAAATACAAAAATGTAGAGACCACATTCCATGATACTGATTGATTGCTGACTAACTGATAACGGATAAAAAATTCCACCAGCGTATTTTGTGAGATTACACAAAATATTAGTTTTCACAGATTCTAGTCAAATAGCCCCCAACTATTGTATCTCAAAGTGTGCATCACCAGCCACAGAATAGATAAACAACAGTCTCTCTAAAATCCAATAAAGTAATGAACTATAAGGCTTGATGAGAAATGATATTGATGGAAGCGTTGGAGCTAAAATTCTGAATTATCATGGGTAGAACAGAAAATTGTCAAAGTATTCTTGTATTCAAGTCAAAAACCTAACAATCGCATGAAGTAAAGTGCGACTAATTGTCTTTGAAGTCACCCGTTATTTGGGTTGAGTCAATAGGTAATCTATTGGAAAATGTTCATGTGAAATAAAAATGACATTTAAAGCAACATTTTTTATTTGAGTGAAATCGTAAAACTTTGTTGTGGCTGAGAAAGTTATCAGCAGTAATAGTTGCCTTGGGAAAATGGGACCAAATGAGATGATTAAAAAAGAAAAATTGATGGGCATGTTTATCTGTTTATCATGTTTATCTTATCCCTTATGCTGAGCATCAGGTCTTTAAAATTTTATTTGTTTGCTGGTCAAAGCACTCTTTTTTAATGGCAGAAAACTGATCTTGTTTTGAAAAGATTGTGTTTCGAATAAAACTTCTTTTTTCAAAGCTCCATTTCATTACATCAATTTTAATTTTTTCTATGAAAAAGCTGACTTATATATGCATAATCCAGTTTAAAATGGGACTTTCAGCATAAAACAGGAGCAAACAGTTCCAACAACTATTTACTAAGCAAGCCAAGTAAGTTTTCGTTGGAGTTGTTTGCTCCATTTTACACTAGATACGCCCAGTTGCCGGTACCAGTTTGTATACGCCTCAAATTATAGACTTTATTATATAATGTTTTATAAAGCAAAAAAACAATGAGATAAAAAGTTTGCATAATCACATAAGTGATTTGTAGTGTTGTGTACTGAATTGACAGCAGAAAATCATTAATTAGTATATATATGTTTCTATATACTTCTTTGGCATCAACTTCAATTTTTAAAAACAATCCTTATGATGTGCCGAATTTTGAGCAAAATGAGAACAAAAAACGAGTTACACGCAAATACAGGTTTTTCAAACAATTATTAATGGCTATTTAAAGGATATCTAAATCAGTTTGATTGCTAAATTGACAGGGTTGGTTTTTCTCTCAGAGGCGAAGGCAATTGGTTGAATGCGGTAGATATATATGTTTCTATTGCAGCTTGTGTGGTGGCATAAAGCTTCTCCCAGTTAATAAAAAAAACTAATGACTTTGACACATATTCTGTGTAATCTCACAAAATAGGCCGGTGGAATTTTTTATCCGGTTTCAGTTATTCAGCAATCAATCAGTATCAAGAAATGTGGTGTCTACATTTTTGTATTTACTGATTATGGCTGTTTGAGTAAACTTGTACGTGTTTCATTTTAAAAATCGATTGTAGAGTTATGCTTTTAATGTACATTAAAAAATGCCCTGTCACATATGCGCTTTTGCTACGCGGCAAGAAAATGTTGAAACTGGACTCAAAACATTGGCCGATCATAATGAGTTCCTATTACATTCAAATGGCTCACTTTTTAACTGTCAATGCAGAAAGATGTCATAAAACATTACATGTACATTTAGGACGTTTGAAAATACTTTTTCAGAGTTAAAAAAGCATTTTACACGTTTTATAAAACTCCTGATACATAAACCTTTTAAAACAGGCTTAGCAGACTTTTGGTAAAAAAACGTGTTTGGAAAATTATCTACGATGTAGGTTATGTAGTTTATCAACCTGCAGCAACTCTGTGTTACCTACCACGCTTTCTTTCCACGTCTCGCAATTCAATAAACAACTACCTTGTAATTTTTACAGATCAATAATAGCATGTCATCTTCACCCAAAGCTAATAAGTTTCATGCCTTCAAGCACACACTTCCATTTAATCATCTTTTAGAAAATATGATATTGGTTGAGTAGGTGACAAGAATTCGATGGAACTGCGCGTAGAAATATTAAATTATTTATTGATTAGAAACCCAGCAATCTGTTTTTTGGTGTATCACTTGGCATTTCTTGGTGGATGTGAGTAGTTGATAGCCAAGTTTTTCACAGGCAGTCATGGCTAACAATTCAACTTACCCCAAAATAATAGCACTTTGCGAACCATCTGCGAGCTTGTGCATATCATGGGAAGTTGCCTCCTCTCTAGTGTCATTTACCATTATTGCTGCCAACTAATTGCACCTGATAACCTTGAGAAACTTGAACTTACACAAAGATAAGTTTACCTGCAATAGTCTCAAAATAGCTGCAGGAAGTTTCTGGTTTTACGAATTTTAGTATAAGTTTCAAACTTGTCTCCATCCCAAGTCAGTCTGTCATTTATCATTCAACCTAAAAGGTGATTTATTTTTTAGGCTTTTGCCATCAAACGTGATAGAAAAGTTTTGCAAATCATTATGAAAACTAAACAAAAATTTGATTTATTAGTATTGATAGTCATTTTGTTTTTACTGCACCACTTTGATATTCTTGTCAAATCACTATTGAAACTATAGTTTATTAACAATACAGAAATGTTACTGCGCGACAATAAAAAGCAAAGTTTAAAATATGTTTCATTACGTTGAGTATAAATATGTATATGTTATAAATAATGTTTTCATATTCAACGTTTGTCGCTCGCTAATGATAATACGGAAGGGAAGCGTCAATCTTTGTTGCATAACATTCAATTCCACAAGATGATTGCGTTGAATCTACAATAGTAACCAAGGTGACAAAAATTAACAAGATCTGCATCCAATCTTTCAAAGGTTTTAGCTTGTGGCCTTACTCAGCAATATTCTGCTTTTGTTCAACCCCAGATTATCAGATGTGAGGAGTTATCAACACTTCTGTAATCAACAACAAGGAGAAGACAACTTTTAACTTGACTAGGATGCATGGGCTTTCACACGATTTTCAAGACGCCGATCTTTTTGCTTTCATATAATGGGAATAGTGACTGTCTTTCTCAATCGGTTCACGGACCGGAAACAATTTACCGACAGATTGAATTATATACAAAAGGGTATGTTTCAGATTTGTAATTTAATTTGTTCCTATAGATTATTGGTTTTGAATTTACTTATAAAAAAGAAGACATATTACTGTCAAAGGAGAAACTAAAGAACAACCAACCTGCTAAGAAATTGAAACTGGCATTTTTTATCGATACAAAAGCGGCAATAATTTTTGTATTTTTAAAAGTGTGAAATGCATATTTCCTCAGGTACCGTGGCCACAGACTTTTAAAATTGTCTATAACTGTATGAATGTGACATCAACGACAAAGACAGTAGTTTATATAAACTGCCTTCTTTGTCATCTTAAAAATAAACGTCACCAGAGATGATATTCTTTGCACTCGATGTCATAGTTTTTTTCTGGGTCATCCTACTTGAAAACTGACAAAGTCCTCAGCCTATTTATATTTTACCCAATAGAATCAATTACCTGGAAATCCTGAGCCTCCTGGCGTATGTACCCTTTAACCGCATGTACATATAGCAATTACTAAGCGATTTTATTAGCGATTGCGTGATTTTGCAACTTCTGTTTCCTACAAAATTGCTAAGCACTCGCTAGCAATTTATTTGAGGTTATCGCCAGGTTTTGATTGAGATCAAAAAATCGCTAGCGGATTCCTTGATCAGCCACTCACAACATAAAAAAACTTAACCGTTGTTTCCGATAGTGTCTTGTCATATTCAGCGCTCCGATCTATCAACAATCCTATAATGAATTGAGGGCTATGTTTTGTAACAGCGAGCTTGACTGAAATCGCTGAAGAATGGATAGTAATAAAACATTGCGCAATTTGGGAGAGTGACGTCCCCAATAGCTAAGCAAAATCGCTAGCGCGATGCTATATGTACATGAAGTATTAATGGCACTATTCCCATTATCAGCTTTAGCTGTCTATAAATGTCTGAGCAGCTCTCTTACTCATGGCTGTCAACGTCTGCATTTACCTAAAACTGTCAGACCAAAAACTATTATCAAATATTTAACAAGGGTATATGAAAGCTGCCATTACTATGCACAAAATCCATCTAAATCTTGTACTGCCAGGGAAATTTTCGTTTCTTTTACAAAAAATAATTAGAATTTAAATATGCCCCACAGAATGATATGAGCAGCTGGTAAAATAATCATGTGACTTGGACTCATTACTAACTAAATAATTAGTTGTACCATCCAATCTACCGATAAAAAAAGTTATGTAATAGACGTGGTGTATCAGAAGTTGTTTGTTTCTTGGAAAAGACCTCCAAGCCTTTGGTAAGAGCAATGCAAACAGCTATTTATTCAATCTCTCCTATATGGTCATTGAGATGCTTACTACGACGGACATCTATGCAATCAGGGTAACTTCAAAGCTACAATCTTGTAAATTTTATAGTTACATCGTCAAGCAATAATTTTTTATTGTGGCAGAAAATCTGTTTCATGTTTTGTTTCATTGATTGTTTTTGTAAGATATAACAGCTGTCCAAGATTGAATAGCGACATGCATCGAAAATAATTAAAGTGTGAAACAGTGCTGAATAATGAGTTTCGTTTGGTAATAGTTTAATCAAAAGAGAAGCGTCGTTGTTTCTCACCGGTTATTGCGAGATGATGCCATAAATAAAGTCAGCCTAAGAGACGGTTAACAACCGACGGCACAAAACGGTAGAATCATATCAGATTTATTCATTTCAAATAAGATGATTATAGAAAATCATTAACAATCATTTAGTTGATTTTTCTATGCAATGAAACGTAGAAACTGTTTCAGTAATATTTTCCAATTGAAGAGCTTTTAAAGAAGATTGGAAAAGCTTTTGAGAGGGTTGATTATTTTATTCTACTTGAAAGAATGAAATTTTCTAACTTACTAAATGCTAGCGTAGAATTCATCTCTAACCATCTCTGAGATTTAAACAACTCATAATAGTAAATGGTCCAACATCTAGTTTCTGTGACATAACATGTGTTATTCTTCAAGCTTCATTTACGTAAATGGTTTACCTAATACTGCTGAGTGGCCTTAAACCTATGCTGATGCAAAAACTTGAATCAACAAAATGGAAAGAAAGGAATAACAATTTAAAATAATTATAAAAAATAATGCAACTTTTATCGACATACTTTAAATCTAAATCAAACCAATTCTATTATACTGAAAACTATTTAAAACACATTAAAATTAAAAGAAGCGATAATTATTTTTGAAAAAAAATAATTGTTAATAAAATTACAAATGCATAAATTGAAAAAAAAATTCTGTATTAGAATTTGCACACAAAGATTTATTTGTCAAAATTAGTACCTAAAAAACTGAATGTTGTTCAAATGTTTTTCAATTTTCACCAACAAAAGTGTTAATGAATAATCATATATGTTTTATCAAATCAAAAACTAGTCACTGCTTTGAACCCATGGTAACCATGAGAAAAGTATATGTTAACCAAGTTCTTCAACTGCAGAAGAGAATGGTGTTAGAAAAGACTACAAAAATTCTAATATCATTTAAACGATAGTTCTTTCTCAGATGTTTAGTTTTACCTTTAACACACAAATATAAACTAATAACACTTGCTCCTAAAAAACTTCTACTCTACCTCATTTTAGTTGCTACACAGCTATCATTTTCTTGTTTCTTTAACAAAATTGCTCACAAGCCAAGTTGTTATTTCATCAGATATCTTCTCTCTAGACGTACAAAGCACTGCAAAAATATAAGTATCTGTGTTTTTTTTTCATAGTGGAATAATATTATAAGATTAAAAACTAATTTTCTCGATTTGATATACTTTTAAATTTCGATAAAGTTAGATCAAAAAAATTGTTCAATAATATTGTGTATTTGAGCGTTCACTTTTGTTCTCCATACAGGAAATACAATCTATTTAAAAGTTAAAAGGCTATTTTACACTGATAAGTTTAAATGTTTTGAATAAAAGTTTATTTCAGGTTTGGATAGGTTTTAGCAGATTCAACGTTAAATTGTGTGGAATGTGAGTAGTAAGGTAGGAGCAGATCTCGGTGAAATGTGTAAAATGTGAAATCTTTCTTAAACTGGAGTTTCAGTAGATATATTCAAAGATGTTTCCAGGAGGTTAAAACTGTGAGCACTACACTTGTTAGCAATGAAACTAAAGCCCATGTAATTTTCAGCTCTTCTCTCTTTGTGCCAAAATATGTTTTATTATTAAACTAAAAGCATACAGAGCCACATAACACAACGGTACAATTAGCTGAAGAACAATAAATGATACTTATGTGTATATGTAGGAACAGTGATTGTATCAGCGCTTAATCAAAAAGCAAAATTCTATTCATCTAACCAACCAGTTCTTACATTACCAAAACAATATAAATAAAAATACGTTATATTCAACACACGGAAGTTATATCATATCAACCCAGTTGTCACATCTGCACATCAACCGTGTTGTCACATCTGCATTTAAACATGTTCTTTACAGTCTCTCTATATTTCTTGAACAACAGTCCATAGATTATCACATTTACTAGACCATAGGAATTGGTGCATAGACCTGTGATATGGTTAAACTCATCGGAAACAGCCATAACCGTTTTCAGTGTGAGAGCAATAAATGCAGGCAGCAAACAAAAAACAAAGGTGACGATTACTAAGATTATATAAATGGCCGCTCGTTTAACTTCCTGTTCATTAGCTGTAATGCTTCGAGCATTCATTCTTATCAGCTCTCGGACAACTTTGTACGCTGTGAAGGTTGTTAGCAGTATCGGCGGCGCTAAAGTCACAGCGAAAATGATGATTGCTTCCATCGAAGTTCCTAGTGTCACACCCAAGATTAGGTCGATGCATACATTCAAAGGTAATACTGCGACGGTGATCAAGAACAAAATAAATATGATACCGTTAGTCGACAACATAACTTTACCGAGATGTTTCACCACAAAGTTTGTTTCGTACTCAAACGGTTTACAGATGCTGATGTATCTCTCAAAGCTTGCAAAGGCCAACACATAGTACTGCATATCCATTGTACATGCGGCCCAGAGCAGGTACACAGCTACCACAGGCAGGGGCTCACCAATAACAGCTTCTCGGATCCAGCAGGACTTGTTGAAGAGCCACAGCAGCGCACTGTTAATGTCAACAACACTCATGTAGGTCAGGATGATGTAATAGGTAAACTTATCTTTGTGTAAGTTTAACTTCCTCATGGCTATCAGGTGTATGCAATTGGCAGCAATCACAGCAATAGACAGCAGAAAGGCAACAACTTCCCATGAGACTGGGATGCACAAGCTCGCAGATGGTTCGCATAGTTCTATTATTTTTGTGTAAGTTGAATTGTTAGCCATGACTGCCGGTGAAAAACTTGGCTATCAACTACTCACATCCACCAACAAATGCCAAGTGATACACCAAAAACAGACTGCTGGGTTTCTAATCAATAAATAATTTATTATTTCTACGCGCAATTCCATCTAATTCTTGTTACCTACTCGGCCAATATCATATTTTCTAAAAGATGATTAAATTGAAGTGTGTTCTTGAAGGCATGAGACTTGATAGCTTTGGGTGAAGATGACATGCTATTATTGATCTGTGAAAATTACAAAGTAGCTGTTTATTGAATTGTGAGATTTGGAAAGAAAGCCTGGCAGGTAGCACAGAATTGCTGCAGGTTGATACACTACATAAACTACATCGAAGATAATTTTCTAAACACATTTTTCTACCAAAAGTCTGCGAAGTTTATTTTATAAGGTTTATGTATCAGGCATTTTATAAAATGTGTAAAATGCTTTTTTAACTCTGAAAAAGTTATTTTCTAATGTCCTATATGTACACTTAATGTTTTATGACATCTTTCTGCATTGACATTTAAAAATGAGCCAAGTAAGTTTTTGTTGGAGTTGTTTGCTCTATTTTACACTAGATATGCCCAGCTACCACTACCAGTTTATATAAACCTCCAATTATAGATTTCAACTTTAAACCAACTTTATCATTATGTAAAATTTTATAAAAAAAAAAACCATGAGATAAAAACGTTAGCATATTCATATAACTGAGTTGTAAAATTTTGTACTGTATTGTGCATGTAGTGAAAAATTGTTTCTTACAGTGTTACTTCTGTTTTTTAACCACACAGAGCATGTGATTTCATGATAGCAAGAACAGGTTTAATTAAAAATGAAACAGTTTAAAACTTCAAAAAGTGCCGTGTACATTGATACCCATAAATGATAATCCACAAAACATTCTTGCTCAATCCAGGTCATAAAAGAGGACAACTCCCTGGTTACACCTGGGAATGATGAGAGTATCACCGGCAATGCTGATGTTGTAAATCCACGAAGGATATCTCTTCACGGTATCAATTAGTCTCCTCACAACCTTTCCTGAATTGACAGCAAAAAGTCATCAATTCGTGTATATATATATATATATATATATATATATATATATATATATATATATATATATATATATATATATATATATATATATATATATATATATATATATATATATATATATATATATATATATATATATATATATATATATATATATATATATTTATATATATTTATATATATTTATATATATTTATATATATATATGTAATATGTATATTGTTATGCATACTTTATTATCAGCAATTTTGTTTTTTAAAAACAATTTTGTAATGTGTCGGATTTTGAGCAAAATGAAAACAAAAACTTAGTTACACACAAGTACAGGTTTTTCAAACAATTATTAATGGCTATTCAAAAGAGTTCTAAATGAGTTTGACTTCTAAATTGACAGGGTTGGTTTTTCTCTCAGAGATGAATGTAGTTGGTTGAATGTGGAAGATATATATGTGTCTACTGCAGCTTGTTGTGGCGGAATGAAGCCTTTCCCCGTTACAAAAATGAACATGACAAATATGACTAGTGATGAAATACAAAGCTAGGATATAAGTTATTAAAAATTTTGAAATCAGTCTTTGCAGTAAAGTATTGAGCCATCTTTGGTAATGGTAAAAGTTGAGTTGAAGTGGCAATGTCATTTGTTCTGATAAAATATAGATGGATGGCTGGAATGGTTGCATTTAATTGGAAAGCTCTTTTTCTAATAAAAAAAATAATAATTTTGACACATATTTCGGAGATTGGTCAAGTTAAATAACAGTTCCACACACAAACTAAAGGACAGAATGCAAAATATTTTTTGCAGAGTTATTAGTGCGATTTATTTGCGCAATAGTTTTGTCATAGCTGCAGGAAGTTTCTGGTTAAACACGACTAAGTAAATTGCACTCTTTTGATACTAAAGAGCTCAACAAATTCAAAGAGTTTCACGATGAGTGTGTCCAACTTGGCCATGACAGCCGTCCTTTTACAGAGTGTGACCCGCGATAGGCATAATTTGAAACAGTGGTAAGCTAGCTAATATAACTTGATTATTCCAACTTTTTCAGTGGATTGTGCGGATTATTATTAACTGCAGTTTATTATTGACAGGGCCAGTGTGCAAGCATAGCCATGGTTCTACAAGCTATGAAATACTCTTTGCTTGAAGGATCTGATTGCATAATAGGCGTGTTATGTTATATTATTAACAATCAACACTCAATCTTAGAAAGAATATTAACTATTAACGATACAAATAAACTGAGAGGATACGAGAATGTCGACAAAAGCCTTTGGACTCAGTTTAAACGTTGCTGTGCCTATCTTGACATGCCGCAACCGGGAGTTTATTAAAAAAATAGTATACAGGACTTATAAGAGAAAACCTTGTAAGAGCTGCAGTCCATAGCCATGCTGGTAGTAAATCAAATTGTTCTCCCAGTAGCTCCGAAGAGACAGCCACGTGTAGCATAAAGCTACATGTAAAGCCTCATGTAGCAGAAAGCTATTAAAGCATTTACTAAAAACTGAATAAGCTCAGCTGAGATACTTGGTAGCAAAACCAGCCGACACTCATCAAAAGACCATGCTTATCAAAAAAGAACTGCTACAGAATCATCATTGTAAATAATCTGTCATGCAAACCATATAAACAGTTATTGGGTCGATGATAAAAAGGTTCAAAACCAAAAAGAAAAGACATAAAAAAAATGAAAACATCTTTTGTTTTAATTCATTTCCAATAAGCTGCCACAGTGAAAAGGAAAGTTGAGGCTACAGATGTTGTGTTGGAGTTGTGCATTCTCGTTTTACTAAAATTATGGTGGCGCAGCTCGTCTGGTTGCTGTTGACGAGCTGCGCCACCGCCCAAGAAAATCTAGGTGAGTTTTGTGTGACGCTGTTCGTCTGCCGTACTTAACCTTACACTAATCCAACAGCTACGTTATGCATGTATATAACACTAACCACATCGCAATGAGCAAACAATTACCTCATTTGCAGGCCGCCAGGCACTGGAAGAGGTGGATTAATCAAACTCCTTGGGTTAGTTGCATTTTAACAAATAATTTTCAATAAACATCTCTTGTCTGGGTTTTCATGATTGTTTTTTCTATCAACCCTACAAATTGAATATGCCTCTTATTTGAATTTAGTGGTACTGCGGTTGGTAATTGTAAACTAAATCAGTGAGAACCGAATTATTAGGTATGCACAACAAAAAACAATTTTTCTTTAATAAACATATCAACTAATTGAAAAAGTAGCTCTGTGAGTTTTCTTTTATAAATTTTTGAAACTTGCTCAGTGTAACTTCAAAGCTATCAAGTCATAGATTCCATAAGTACGTTACGGAATGTGGCTTCGGATTTGAGGAGAGTTTGAAATACCTTTCACTGCGTTGAGTATAATTCAAGATGGAAATGAGGTAATTAAAATAAATAATGTTTTCAGCATTCATGTCAACGTTTGTCGCTCGTTAATGATAATTTGAAAGGGAAGCTTCATTCTTTGTTGCATAACATTCAATTCCACCAGATGATTGTGTTGAATCTACAATAGTAACCAAGGTGACAAAAATTAACAATGTCTGCATCCAATCTTTCAAAATCTTTCAGCTTGTGTACATATTTAACAATATTTTGCTTTTTTCAACTCCAGATTATCAGATGTGAGGAGTTATCAACACTTCTGTAATCAACAACAAGGAGAAGACAACTTTTAACGTGACTAGGATGCATGGGCTTTCACACGATTTTCAAGACGTCGATCTTTTTGCTTTCATATAATGGGAATAGTGACTGTCTTTCTCAATCGGTTCACGGACCGGAAACAATTTACCGACAGATTGAATTATATACAAGGGTATGTTTCAGATTTGTGATTTAATTTGTTCGTATAGATTATTGGTTTTGAATTTACTTATAAAAAAGAAGACATATTACTGTCAAAAGAGAAACTAAAGAACAACCAACCTGCTACGAAATTGAAACTGGCATTTTTTATCGATACAAGAGCGGCAATAATTCTTGTATTTTTAAAAGTGTGAAATATATATTTCCTCAGGTACCGTGGCCACAGACTTTTAAAATTGTCTATAACTGTATGAGTGTGACATCAACGACAAAGACAGTAGTTTATATAAACTGTCTTCTTTGTCATCTTAAAAATAAACGTCACCAGAGATGATATTCTTTGCACTCGATGTCATAGTTTTTTTCTGGGTCATCCTACTTGAAAACTGACAAAGTCCTCAGCCTATTTATATTTTACCCAATAGAATCAATTACCTGGAAATCCTGAGCCTCCTGGCGTATGTACCCTTTAACCGCATGTACATATAGCAATTACTAAGCGATTTCCTTAGCAATTGCGTGATTTAGCAACTTCTGTTTCCTACAAAATTGCTAAGCACTCGCTAGCAATTTATTTGAGGTTATCGCCAGGTTTTGATTGAGATCAAAAAATCGCTAGCGGATTCCTTGATCAGCCACTCACAACATAAAAAACTTAACCGTTGTTTCCGATAGTGTCTTGTCATATTCAGCGCTCCGATCTATCAACAATCTTATAATGAATTGAGGGCTATGTTTTGTAACAGCGAGCTCGACTGAAATCGCTGAAGAATGGATAGTATTAAAACATTGCCCAATTTGGGAGAGTGACTTCCCCAATAGCTAAGCAAAATCGCTAGCGCGATGCTATATGTACATGAAGTATTAATGGCACTATTCCCATTATCAGCTTTGGCTGTCTATAAATGTCTGAGCAGCTCTCTTACTCATGGCTGTCAACGTTTGCATTTACCTAAAACTGTCAGACCAAACACTATTATCAAATATTTAACAAGGGTATATGAAAGCTGCCATTTCTATGCACAAAATCCATCTAAATCTTGTACTGCTAGGGAAATTTTCGTTTCTTTTACAAAAAATAATTAGAATTTAAATATACCCCACAGAATGATATGAGCAAGTGGTAAAATAATCATGTGACTTGGACTCATTACTAACTAAATAATTAGTTGTACCATCCAATCTACTGATAAAAAAAGTTATTTAGTAGACGTCGTGTATCAGAAGTTGTTTGTTTCTTGGAAAAGACCTCCAAGCCTTTGGTAAGAGCAATGCAAACAGCTATTTATTCAATCTCTCCTATATGGTCATTGAGATGCTTACTACGACGGACATCTATGCAATCAGGGTAACTTCAAAGCTACAATCTTGTAAATTTTATAGTTACATCGTCAAGCAATAATTTTTTATTGTGGCAGAAAATCTGTTTCATGTTTTGTTTCATCGATTGTTTTTGTAAGATATAACAGCTGTCCAAGATTGAATAGCGACATGCATCGAAAATAATTAAAGTGTGAAACAGTGCTGAATAATGAGTTTCGTTTGGTAATAGTTTAATCAAAAGAGAAGCGTCGTTGTTTCTCACTGGTTATTGCGAGATGATGCCATAAATAAAGTCAGCCTAAGAGACGGTTAACAACCGACGGCACAAAACGGTAGAATCATATCAGATTTATTCATTTCAAATAAGATGATTATAGAAAATCATTAACAATCATTTAGTTGATTTTTCTATGCAATGAAACGTAGAAACTGTTTCAGTAATATTTTCCAATTGAAGAGCATTTAAAGAAGATTGGAAAAGCTTTTGAGAGGGTTGATCGTTTTATTCTACTTGACAGAATGAAATTTTCTAACTTACTAAATGCTAGCGTAGAATTCATCTCTAACCATCTCTGAGATTTAAACAACTCATAATAGTAAATGGTCCAACATCTAGTTTATGTGACATAACATGTGTTATTCTTCAAGCTTCATTTACATAAATGGTTTACCTAATACTGCTGAGTGGCCTTAAACCTATGCTGATGCAAAAACTTGAATCAACAAAATGGAAAGAAAGGAATAACAATTTAAAATAATTATAAAAAATAATGCAACTTTTATCGACATACTTTAAATCTATATCAAACCAATTCTATTATACTGAAAACTATTTAAAACACATTAAAATTAAAAGAAGCGATAATTATTTTTGAAAAAAAATAATTGTTAATAAAATTACAAATGTATAAATTGAAAAAAAAATTCTGTATTAGAATTTGCACACAAAGATTTATTTGTCAAAATTAGTACCTAAAAAACTGAATGTTGTTCAAATGTTTTTCAATTTTCACCAACAAAAGTGTTAATGAATAATCATATATGTTTTGTCAACTCAAAAACTAGTCACTGCTTTGAACCCATGGTAACCATGAGAAAAGTATATGTTAACCAAGTTCTTCAACTGCAGAAGAGACTGGTGTTAGAAAAGACTACAAAAATTCTAATATCATTTAAACGATATTTCTTTCTCAGACGTTCACTTTTACCTTTAACAAAAAAACTTCTACTCTACCCCATTTTAGTTGCTACACAGCTATCATTTTCTTGTTTCTTTAACAAAATTGCTCACAAGCCATGTTGTTATTTCATCAGATATTTTCTCTCTAGACGTACAAAGCACTGCAAAAATATAAGTACCTGTGTTTTTTTTCATAGTGAATAATATTATAAGATTAAAAACTAATTTTCTCGATTTGATATACTTTTCAATTTCGATAAAGTTAGATCAAAAAAGTTGTTCAATAATATTGTGTATTTGAGTGCTCACTTTTGTTCTCCATACAGGAAATACAATCTATTTAAAAGTTAAAAGGCTATTTTACACTGATAAGTTTAAATGTTTCGAATAAAAGTTTATTTCAGGTTTGGATAGGTTTTAGCAGATTCAACGTTAAATTGTGTGGAATGTGAGTAGTAAGGTAGGAGCAGATCTCGGTGAAATGTGTGCAATGTGAAATCTTTCTTAAACTGGAGTTTCAGTAGATATATTCAAAGATGTTTCCAGGATGTTAAAACTGTGAACACTACACTTGTTAGCAATGAAGCTAAAGCCCATGTAATTTTCAGCTCTTCTCTCTATGTGCCAAAATCTGTTTTATTATTAAACTAAAAGCATACAGAGCCACATAACACAACGGTACAATTAGCTGAAAAACAATAAATGATAATACATGTATATGTAGGAGCAGTGATTGTATCAGCGCTTAATCAAAAAGCAAAATTCTATTCATCTAACCAACTAGTTCTATCGTTACCAAAACAATATAAATAAAAACACGTTATATTCAACACACGAAAGTTATATCACATCAACCCTGTTGTCACATCTGCATTTAAACATGTTCTTTATAGTCTCTCTATATTTCTTGAACAACAGTCCATAGATTATCACATTTACTAGACCATAGGAATTGGTGCATAGACCTGTGATATGGTTAAACTCATCGGAAACAGTCATAACATATGTCAGTGCGAGAGCAATAAAGGCAGGCAGCAAAGAGAAAACGAAGGTGACGATTACTAAGATTATATAAATGGCCGCTCGTTTAACTTCCTGTTCATTAGCTGTAATGCTTCGAGCATTCATTCTTATCAGCTCTCGGACAACTTTGTATGCTGCGAAGGTCGTTAGCAGTATCGCCGGAGCTAAAGTCACAGCAAAAATGAGGAGTGCATCCATCGAAGTAAATATAGTCACACCCAAGATTACGTCGACGCATACATTCAAAGGTAATACTCCGGCGATGATCGACAGCAAAATAATATGATGCTGTTAGTCGACAACATAACTTTACCGAGATGTTTCACCACAAAGTTTGTTTCGTACTCAAACGGTTTACAGATGCTGATGTATCTCTCAAAGCTTGCAAAGGCCAGCACATAGTACTGCATATCCATCGTACATACGGCCCAGAGCAGGTACACAGCTACCACAGGCATGGGCTCACCAATAACAGCTTCTCGAATCCAGCAGGACTTGCTGAAGAGCCACAGCAGCGCACTGTTAATGTCAACGACACTCATGTAGGTCAGGATGATGTAATAGGTAAACTTATCTTTGTGTAAGTTTAACTTCCTCATGGCTATCAGGTGTATGCAGTTGGCAGCAATCACGGCAATAGACAGCAGAAAGGCAACAACTTCCCATGAGACTGGGATGCACAAGCTCGCAGATGGTTCGCAAAGTTCTATTATTTTTGTGTAAGTTGAATTGTTAGCCATGACTGTCGGTGAAAAACTTGGCTATCAACTACTCACATCCACCAAGAAATGCCAAGTGATACACCAAAAAAAGATTGCTGGGTTTCTAATCAATAAACAATTTATTATTTCTACGCGCAATTCCATCTAATTCTTGTTACCTACTCAGCCAATATCATATTTTCTAAAAGATGATTAAATTGAAGTGTGTTCTTGAAGGCATGAGACTTGATAGCTTTGGGTGAAGATGACATGCTATTATTGATCTGTGAAAATTACAAGGTAGCTGTTTATTGAATTGTGAGATTTGGAAAGAAAGCCTGGCAGGTAGCACAGAGTTGCTGCAGGTTGATACACTACATAAACTACATCGAAGATAATTTTCTAAACACGTTTTTTTACCAAAAGTCTGCTAAGCCTATTTCAAAAGGTTTATGTTTCAGGCGTTTTAAAAAATCAAATAAAACGCTACGCTTTTTTAACTCTGAAGAAATTATTTTCTAATGTCCTATTTGTACATGTAATGTTTTATGACATCTTTTTGCTTTAAATTCTAAAAATGAGCCAAGTAAATATTTTTGGCGTCGTTTGCTCTATTTTACTCTAGATATGCCCAGCTGCCAGTACCAGTTTGTTTACGCCTCAAAATGTAAATATCAACTTTAAGCCAAGGTTTTTACATAACGTTTTATAAAAAATCAATGAGATAATAAATTTTTTTTTGAAATAGTCTAAACTATTTTGAAATGGTTGGAAAAATAAAATTGCAAAGCACGTGGCTTTCGAACCAAAAGCGATCGTCATCATTTTATTTATAGCCTCTATACAACTTTATCAACATAAACGTAGATCAAAGACACAGAGCAAACTAAATAACTGCATATAAAACTGTTGTTGAATATAATATCTAAAATTATTTTTTTAACTTTTATTATTAGGTTGTATTTATTGTTTAAAATAATTTAAAACAAATAATATTTGATAAATAAAAACATTTATTCAAAGAAAAATTATCTGTTCAGTATGTACGAAAAACATTATCAATCATAAATGGATTTTAGATCTATGATCAATAGAGCGAACAAGCAAATCGTTTCGGACTTTCAACGCCCACGAACAATTTCACAAAGCGTTCAGAAGTTTTGCAAAAATTCAGACTATTTCAAAATCGTTAAAACGGTTTGGAAAGCATTCAGGCGTTTTAATACGCAAAACACAAATGTTCTGAGCCACCATAAAGATGGGATACAAACTAAATAATTTAAAGAAACAAGGTTAATAATATTATTTAAATAATTATATCTTTTAATCAAGATCTGAGAAAAAATTGTTTGATTACCAACGGATGTTTTTTGAAATTTTTGCAATCACCAAGGAATTTCATTTCAAGAAAAGAATACTTCAAGGTCTCTTTGTCTGTCATTGCATACCATTTACACCAAACATAACAATGTTATAATACGATACGATACATACAATTATTGCTGCTGTAAAGAAAAGCCCAGGACAACCTTTAGCAACCCTTCCAACAGTAGGTGCTATACAGAGCCTGTGGGAAATGGCCAACACTATTGTAAAAACTAACCAGAGTTTTTCAGGAAGTCAATAAAATATGTGAATTACTACCCCTACCCATCAACAAAGATCGAGTACTGAGTTAAAATGGCAGACTAGACCCAGGGTGTGTAACCCTCCCCCAGAGGACCCATTGTTAATGTCAACGACACTAATGTAGGTCAGGATGATGAATTAGGTAAACATTTCTCTGTGTAAGTTTAACTTTCTCAATGTTATCAGATGTAATGAGTTGGCAGCAATCGTGGCAAATGACAGCAGAGAGGAGGCAACTTCCCATGAGACTGGGATGCATAAGCTCGCAGATGGTTCGCAAAGTTCTATTATTTTGGGGTAAGTTGAATTGTTAGCCATGACTGCCGGTAATAAACTTGGCTATCAACTACTCACATCCACAGAGAAATGCCAAGTGGTACACCAAAAAACAGATTGCTGGGCTTCTAATCAATAAATAATTTAATATTTCTACGCGCAATTCCATCTAATTCTTGTTACCTACTCAACCAATATCATGATTTCTAAAAGATGATTAAATTGAAATGTGTTCTTGAAGGCATGAGATTTGGCTGAAGATGACATGCAATTATTAATCTGTGAAAATTACAAGGTAGCTGTTTATTGAATTGTGAGACATGGAAAGAAAGCCTGGCAGGTAGCACAGAATTGCTGCAGGTTGATAAACTATATAACCTACATCGTAGATAATTTTCTAAACACGTTTTTTTACCAAAAATCTGCGAAGCCTGTTTCAGAAGGTTTATGTTTTAGACATTTTATAAAATCAAATAAAATGCTACGCTTTTTTAAATCTGAAGAAATTATTTTCTTATGTCCTATTTGTACATATAATGTTTTATGACATCTTTCTGCTTTGAGTTTTAAAAATGAGGTGAGTAAATTTTCGTTGGAGTCGTTTGCTCTATTTTACACCAGATATGCCCAGTCGCCAGTACCAGTTTGTATACGCCTTAAATTGTAAACTTCAACTTTAAGCCAACTTTACTATATAACATTTTATAAAACACAATGAGATAATAAATTTTTCTTTAAAATTGTCTAAACTACTTTGAAATGGTTGGAAAAATAAAATTGCAAAGCCTGTGGCTTTCGAACCAAAAGGGATCGCCATCATTTTATTTATAACCTCTATACAACTTTATCAACATAGACGTAGATCAAAGACACAGAGCAAACTAATTAACTGCGTATAAAACTTTTGTTGAATATAATCTCTAAAATTATTCTTTTTAACTTTTATTATTAGGTTGTATTTATTGTTTAAAATAACTAACACAAATAATATTTAATAAATAAAAACATTTATTTAAAGAATACTTAGCTGTTCAGTATTTAGGAAAAACATTATCAATCATAAATGGATTGTAGATCTATGATCAATAGAGCGAACAAGCAAATTGGCTCAGATTTTCAAAGCCCATGAACGATTTCACAAACCATTCAGAAGTTTTGCAAAAACTCAAACTATTTCAAAATCGTTAAAATGGTTTGGAAAGCGTTCAGACGTTTTAATACGCAAAACAAAAAACTTTCTGAGCCACCATAAAGATGGGATACAAACTAAATAATTTAAAGAAACAAGGTTAATGATAACATATAAATAATTATATTTTTAAATCAAGATCTGAAAAAAAAATGTTTGATTACCAACAAATCGTTTTTGAAATTTGTGCAAACACCAAGGACTTTGATTTCAAGAAATATAACCTCATGGTTTGTTTCCTGTCATTGCATACCATTTACACCAAACATAACAATGTTATAATACGATACATACAATTATTGCTGCTGTAAAGTATTTAATTACGGGTACAATTCACAACATTATCAACGCCTTGCATTCCTACGTAGTTCATAGTTCCTAGCTATAGTACATGTACACCTCGCAAACTCATAGCTAACAACTTCGCTGGGCTACTTTATCAACTAATGTATAGTAAATACGGATTTGCATACTAGAAGTTTTATTCATTTCTCTTTCCTCTTTCAGGTCCACTGAAACTGAGCTATAGTCAAGGATAAAGCCCAGGACAACCATTAGCAACCCTTCCAACAGTAGGTGCTATACAGACCCAGTGGGAAATGGCCAACACTACTGTAAAAACTAACCAGCGCTTTTCAGAAGTCAATAAAATATGTGAACTACTACCCCTACCCATCAACAAAGATCGAGTACTGAGTTAAAATGGCAAACTAGACCCAGGGTGTGTAACCCTCACCCAGAGGACCAACTGTTATTGTCCACGACACTCATGTAGGTCAGGATGATGTAATAGGTAAACTTATCTTTGTGTAAGTTTAACTTTCTCAAGGTTATCAAATGTAAGGAGTTGGCAGCAATTGTGGCAATAGACAGCAGAGAAAAGACAACTTCCCATGTGACTGGGATGCACAAGCTCGCAGATGGTTTGCAAAGTTTTAATGTTTTTGAGTAAGTTGAATTGTTAGCCATGACTGCCGGTAATAAACTTGGCTATCAACTACTCACATCCACCAACAAATGCCAAGTGATACACCAAAAAGCAGAATGCTGGCTTCTAATCAATAAATAATTTATTATTTCTATGCTCAATTCCATCTAATTCTTGTCACCTACTCGGCCAATATCATATTTTCTAAAAGATGATTAAATTGAAGTGTTCACTTGAAGGCAGGAGACTTATGAGCCTTGGCTGAAGATGACATGCAATTATTAGTCTGTGAAAAGTACAAGGTAGCTGTTTATTGAATTGTGAGATTTGGAAAGAAAGCGTGGTAGGTAGCACAGAATTGCTGCAGATTGATAAACTACATAAACTACATCGTAGATAATTTTCAAAACGTGTTTTTCTACCAAAAGTCGTGTGAAGCTTGTTTCAAAAGGTTTATGTATCAGGCGTTTTATAAAATGAGTAAAATGCGTTTTTAACTCTGAAAAAAGTATTTTCCAACGTCCTATATGTACACTTAATGTTTTATGACATCTTTCTGCATTGACATTTGAAAATGAGCCAAGTAAGTTTTTGTTGGAGTTGTTTGCTCTATTTTACACTAGATATGCCCAGCTACCACTACCAGTTTATATAAACCTCCAATTATAGATTTCAACTTTAAATTAACTTTATTATTACGTAACATTTTATAAAAAAACAGTGAGATGAAAAGTTTGCATAATCACATAAGTGATATGTAGTGTTGTGTACTGTATTGTGCGTGTGGTGAAGAGTTCTCTCTCACACTGCTACTTCTGTTTTTCAACCACACAGAGCATACACAGTATGTGATCTCATGATAGCAAGAACACAAATTTTGTGAGCAGCTTGCTTGAACAGTTTAAAACTTCAAAAAGTGCTGTGTACATTGATACCCGTAAATGATAATCCACAAAACATTCAAGTCATAAAAGAGGACAACTCCCTGGTTACACCGGGGAATGATGAGAGTATCGCCTGCAATGTTGATGTTGTAAATCCATGAAGGACATCTCTTCACGGTATCAATTAGTCTTCGCACAACCTTTCCTGAATTGACGAAAAAAATCATTAATTAGTATCTATATATTTTTATATACTTTATTGGCATCAATTTTGTTTTTTAAAAGCACTTTTGTAATGTGTCGAATTTTGAGCAAAATGAAAACAAAAACTTTATGGTTAGCAAAGGTATAACTGAAAAATGCTTTGACAACATGGTTTCTGCCGAAAGCCTAAACTTAAATGTATAGTTTGCGGCAGTAGCAGCAAATCTACTTAGTTTTACACACATACTGCTGGTAGTTCTCAAATCCCCAGAACCTACTTAGATATGAGAGAGAGAGACATATAATGAGTAATTTGTTTGAAAAACATATATTCCATAAGCCTATCAATAAAATTAAACTGTAAAAAACATCTTTACATTCCTAGCAATGTACAATAGAAAAAACATATGCCCGAATACAACAATTGTGGAAACACAGATTGTAACCATGAAACTTTGCAATGGTAGAACTTGCATTGCACTGCAAAAATATATAAATCTACAGTTGCAATATCAAAACCAACGCAGCTAAATTAATTTAATCCAGTGTTCAACTTCATACATTCTACAGTTGAAACTTCGCAACGACGGAACAAGCATTGCAATACAAACAAATATAAATCTAATACTATATTACATGCAGAGTTCCCCAGGGCTCCGTCCTTGGACCAACTCTTTTTTTAATCTACATAAATGACCTAGCCATCACAACTATAAGAATGGACCCTGTTTTGTACGCTGATCATACAAACTTGTTAATGAGTCAAAGGTGTTCAATTGATGAAGTGGCAATTGTAAATTTTGAATTAACGAAAGTAAAAAATGGTGAAAACTGAACAAGCTTACAACAAATATGGTAAACACTAATTCATTATAATGAAGAACAGGCAGAACAAGCTTCAGCTCCGCAAACTCGTAAGCTTTTGTGGAAAGGAAGTTATGGTGGGGGTTGATTCAATTAAATTTTTGGAAATCCACCTTGATAAAAGTTTTACATGGAAAACTCAAACTAACCGTGTAAACAATTGAATTAGCTATTCCTCAACATTATTTTGCAAATGCACAAAGTTGTTACAAGACCTTCTCTGAAACTTATCTATAGGGCATTTATTGATTCTAAAATCAGTTTTTGCTAAGAGGCCTGGAGCAATGCCCCAGCACATTATATCAATATCAACAAAGTCTTTACAGCCCAAAAACGATTTTTGAGAAACGTATTCGAAAAAACCACCATTGACCCCTTCTCTAACGTTGTTTGCTAATCTCAAAGTGCTACCAGTAGACGACAATAACTGTTGCAAAAATCTGCTGATGGCCCATAATGAATTCTACGAATCAAAAGAAATTATCAGAAATTATAAAACAAGATTATTATTAATAAATTTACCTCTGCCCAAATCTTGTTCCTAACAAACTAACAAATAATAAACATTCACCTTCACCACCAACTGGTCCCAGTCCTATAACACTGACCTTCACTATCACCACAAACCCTTCAATACTCCTTTCACAAGATGATGATACACAATAGTATACGACAACAATCCTCCTTTTCTTTTGCCTACGACGCACTAGGTATATATAGCGGCTCCAACACAACACAACCACCACCAAGTGTGAGCTATCCACAACGCTTTAGCAACCATTAACTACTGCAGACGAACAGCGCCACACCAAACTCCGCTATGCTTTTCTACATTTTGGTGCAGCTCGTCTAGTTACTGTAGACGGACAGCGCCATCAAATGAAATTTGTATGGCGCAGCTCGTCATCAGCCAAAACACGAAAAGACAACTCCAAGACACTCAGCCCTCTAACAATCCCTTATATATTTTTGTAACTAACTTTTGCAGCAAGACTACAATTGGAAGCATCAACGGTTCAACTTCTAGAGAAATTAATTTTTCATCTATATTTTTGTATTTTTATAGACCAAAAGATGTAAGTTGCTTAACAAATCTTTGAATTAAAAAATTCAATTTTTTGTAAAAATCTTTTTCTTAATCACAAGTTTTTATTGTTTTTGTATAACTGCTATTTATATTGTAAATATTCTGTCATGAAAACCATATAAACAGCTATTGAGCCAATAATAAAAAGGCTTAAAACCAGAAAAAAAAACTTATTTGAATTTAGTGTTACTGTGGTTGATAATTATCAATTAAATCAGTGAAAACCAAATTATTAGGTTTGCACAACAAAAAACTAGTTTTGGTTGCTAAATGTATCAACTAATTGAAAAAGTAGCTCTGTGAGGGTTGCTTTGTAAATTTTTGAAGACTGCTCAGTGTAACTTCAAAGCATTCAAGTCATAAATTCTATAAATCCATTACAAAATGTGGCTTTGGATTTGAGGAGAGTTTAAAATACGTTTCACCACGTTGAGCATAATTCAAAGATAACAGCTGCGTGATAGAAATGAAATAATTAATATAAATAATGTTCTTAATATTCATGTCAATGTTTGTCGCTCGTTAATGATAATATGAAAGGAGAGCTTCATTCTTTGTTGCATAACATTCAATTCCACAAGATGATTGTGCTGAATCTACAATAGTAACCAAGGTGACAAAAATTAACAATGTCTGCATCCAATCTTTCAAAGTTTTTAGCTTGTGGCCCTACTCAGCGATATTTTGCTTTTGTTCAACCCCAGATAGCCAGGGTGGCTCAAACCCCTTTGCGACAATAGCCGCGCCCACATTGAGAGCCAGCCCTGGCTAAACCCCAGATTATCAGATGTGAGGAGTTATCAACACTTCTGTAATCAACAACAAGGAGAAGACAACTTTTACAAGGATACATGGGCTTTCACACGATTTTCAAGTCACCAATCTTTTTGCGTTCATCTAATGAGGATAGTGGCTGTCTTTCTCAATCGTTTCAATTACCAGAAACAATTTACCGACAGATTTAATAAAGTAAAAAGATACACTTCAGATTTGTTATTTAATTTGTTCGTATAGCCTTGATTATTGGTTTTGAATGTACTTAAAAGAAAGAAGACATGTTAGTTTCAAAGCAGAAACTAACAAATAACCAACCTGCCCATAAACTTAAACTAGCACTTTTACCGATACAAAAGTGGCAATACTTTTTATATTTTTAAAAGAGTGAAACGTATATTTCCTCAGATATCAAAACTCAGACTTTTAAAATTATTTATAACTGTATGACCGTGACATCAACACCAAAGACAGTAGTTTATATAAACATAGTTGGTTGCTCGTTATAACTCAGTTACATAGACATGTGGATATTCGACTTTTCAAACAATTATGTCTGTTAGAGAGTCTGTGAAATAGAAATTGATGCTCATGCAGGTAGGGGACAAAAATCAGAATTTTCAAATTTTCTTGGAAAAGACCTCCAAGCCTTTGGTAAGAGCAATGCAAACAGCTATTTATTCAATCTCTTCTGTATATTCATTGAGATGCTTACTGCTACGGACATCTAGCAATCAGGGTAACTTTAAATCTACAATCTTGCAAATTGTATAGTTACATCGTCAAGCAGGACCTCTTTAATGGGGCGGCAAATCTGTTTCATGTTTTGTTTCATTGATTGTTTTTTGTTAGATATAGCAGCTGTCCAAGATCGAAAAGCAAGATGCAGCGAAAATAATTAAAGTGTGAAACAGTGCTGAATAATGATTTCCGCTTGTTAATGGTTTAATCAAAAGAGAAGCGTCGTTGTTTCTCACCGGTTATTGCGAGATGATGCCATAAATAAAGTCAGCCTAAGAGGCGGTTAACTACCGACTGCACAAAACTGTAGACTCATATCAGTTTTACTCACTTCAAAATATAATTATAGAAAATCCTTAACAGTCATTTAGTAGATTTTGCTACGCAATGAACCATAGAAACTATTTCAGTAATATTTTTCGATTGAAGAGCTTTTGAAGAAGATTGGAAAAGCTTTGGAGAGGGTTGATTATTTTATTCTACTTGACAGAATAAAGTCTTCTAATTTATTAAATACTAGTGTAGAATTCATCTCTAACCATCTCTGAGATTTAAACAACCCATAATAGTAACATAAACAGTGACATAATAGTGACATAACATGTCACATAATCATCTAGTTTATGTGACACAAAGTGAGAACTTCGCAAAATGTATTAGCCACCCCGCCCATCCCCCAATTCATATGTACTTAAAAGTTAAAAGGCTTATTTACACTGATAAGTTTATTTCAGGTTTGGATCGGTGTTACCAGACTTCAACACTAAATTATGTGCAATGTGAGTAGTAAGGTAGGAGCAGATCTCAGTGAAATGTGTGGAATGTGAAATCTTTCTTAAACTGGAGTTTCAGTAGATTTATTCAAGGATGTTTTCAGGAGGTTAAAACTGTGAGCACTACACTTGTTAGCAATGAAGCTAAAGCCCATGTAATTTTCAGCTCTTATATCTATGTGCCAAAATATGTTTTATTATTAAATTAAAAGCATACCAAGCCACATAATACAATGGTACAATTAGCTGAAGTATAATAACTGATAATACGCGTATATGTAGGAATAGTGATATGATCAACAATTAACCAAAATGTAAAATTTTATTCATCTCACCAACTAGTTCTATCCTTACCAAAGAAATATAGACAAAAGATGTTATATTCAGTACACGAAAAGTTATATCACATCAACCCTGTTGTCACATCTGCATTTAAACATACTTTTCAAAGTCTCTCTATATTTCTCGACCAACAGCCCGTAAATTATCACATTTACTAGACCATAGGAACTGGTGCATAGACCTGTGATATAGTTAACTTCCTCGGAAACAGTCATAAAATATGTCAGTGTGAAAAAAATAAAGGCAGGCAGCAAACAAAAAACAAAGGTGACGATTACTAAGATTATATAAATGGCCGCTTGTTTCACTTCCTGTTCATTAGCTGTAATGCTTCGAGCCTTCATTCTTATCAACTCTCGGACAACTTTGTACGCTGTGAAGGTTGTTAGTAGTACTGGTGGCACTAATGTCACAGCAAAAATGATGATTGCTTCCATCGAAAGTCCTAGTGTCACACCCAAGATTAAGTCGACGCATACATTCAAAGGTAATACTGCGACGGTGATCAAGAACAAAGTAAATATAATACCGCTAGCCAACAACATAGCTTTGCCGAGGTTTTTCATCACAAAGTTTGTTTCATACGCAAATGGGTTACAGATACTGATGTATCTCTCAAAGCTTGCAAAGGCCAGCACATAGTACTGCATCTCAAAGGAACATCCGGTCCAGAGCAGGTATACAGCTACCACAGGCAGGGGCTCACCAATAACAGCTTCTCGAAACCAGCAGGACTTGCTTAAGAGCCACAGCAGCGCATTGTTAATGTCAACGATACTCATATAAGTCAAGATGATGTAATAGTTAAACTTATCTTTGTGTAAGTTTAACTTCCTCAAGGTTATCAGATGTAAGGAGTTGGCAGCAATCGTGGTAATCGACAGCAGAGAGAAAGCAACTTCCCATGAGACTGGGATGCATAAGCTTGCGGAAGAGTTGCAAATCTCTAATCTATTGGTTTCCGTTGAGATATTATCCATTGAGATATTATCCATGTCCATTTTATGCAGATAGTTGATTCACAGACAGGCTATCAACTGCTCACCAAGTGCCGGAGTATCAAAATTGGTAAAAGCTTTTCCAACTTAAGTTGACTGATACGCGTTTACTTTCTACTTTCTACTTTAAATCACTCTGCTTATGACAAGCTTGATTAAAATCAATGAAAATATAAATTAGCAAACTTTTCCATCATAGAACGCAATAGCCAAAATAGCCAATGATAAAACGAAATATAATATGTAAATTTTTTCAAGACAAAATTACGAGCAAAGCTTCTAGGACAAGAAGAAACACTATGTTGAAAAGCTGGTAATACTTTTTTCGATTTTCAGTGTCGCATTTTATGGCAAAGGTTTGGAATGTTTCATCCATTCAATTGATAGAACAATAAATGGTGCAGCAGCATCTTTTTTTAAATTAGGAAATGAATAAAAAATATAATTTCGACCTGCGAAGTTAAAAGTCTATTTAATAAATGAGTAAATGAAAAAAAATTCCTAAATTAGCAGAATCAATGAAAGTTTGTTCATTAAAACAACTTTTCACTAAGCATAATTTAATATTCATACAAAAATTGAAACAAAATGGACTAGATGGATGGTTTATGATACACATAACAATTAGAGATGGGGTAGAAACTAAATAATTTAAAGAAACAAGGTTAATGATAACAGGTAAATAAATATTTTGTGCAATCATCATCTGAAAAAAATTGTTTCATTACCAACCATTTTTTCTTGAAATTTTTACAATCACCAATGAATTTCCTTTCAAGAAAAAAATACTACAAGGTTTTTTCTGCCATTGCATACTGTTTACACCAAGCATGACAATGCTATAATTAGATACATACAATTATTGCTGCTGTCAAGTATTTAATTACGGGTATAATTTACAGTATCATAAATATCTTGCATTCCTGGTTCATAGTTCTTAGTTATAGTACATTCACACCTCACAAACACATAGCTAAACAACCTTGCTGGGCTACTTTGTCAGCTAATGTATGGTAAATAAAGATATGCCATACCAGAAATATTATTCATTTCTCTTTCCTCTTCCAGGCCCACTGAAACCGAGATATAGTCAAGGATAATGCCCAGGGCAACCATTAGCAACCGTTTCAACAGTAGGTGCTATACAGACCATGTGGGAAATGGTCGACACTACTGTAAAAACTAACCAGAGCTGTTCAGGATGGCAATATCCGGAGTCAATAAAATATGTGACTTACTACCCCTACCCATCACCAAGGATCGAGTACTGAGTTAAAATAGCAGACTAGACCCAGGGTGTGTAACCCTCCCCCAGAGGACCCATTTTAAAAGGAACCGCCCAAAAACTTCAGGAACTTTCCCAAAAGCTACCCCGGGTTTTTAGTGCATACAATATTTGGAGTTATAATAGACAGGCAGCGGGATGTTTTTTTGATAACAAGAAAACAAGAAGATGAGTGAAGCTCCTTCATTGTTCTGGGAAGTAACAAAGGTACGGGTGAGAGAATGGAGACTAAAGGTTAAAGACTCTGTGGCTAAGCTGACCTTGTGAGTTTCTGTGTTAGACTAGCATGTTATAATTATTTCGTAAATGTTGTTGTCGCGCAAAAATCCCTTTATGATATATCTGAAGATTTTTGCGCAAAAGTCCCTGTATATATGATAAAGGGATTTTCACTCTAAAAACAACACTTTTCGCGTGTCATAAACACATCAGTCTTTGTCAGGAAAAAACAAGGTTCTCGCGCAAAAATGGAATAGATGAAGACTTTCGAGCGGAAAAAATCATTTCCTTTGTGCGAAGATCCATGTATATATTATAAAGGAATTTTCGCTCGAAAAACAACATTCTTCTCGCGAAATCTCTTTTACATCATGTAAGGATTTTCGCTCGAAAGCAACTTGTTTATCTTGTAACATCAGGTCAATTGTTGCAACTTTGATTCTTTAAGAAGCATTGTTTTTACACAGAAATCACCCACTCCAGCAACAACATTCGAAGATGCATCATCTACTACAGCATCTACTACTAATACAGAAGGATTCTCAGAAAATACTAGGACTCTCAGCAGTAAGGTAAAATTTAATAAATTATTATGATTCCGCCATGATTCGAAACTGACGTTTCGAAAATGAACTGTTCGAAACTCTTAAACCTGAACCCCCCAACCCCAAATCCCAAACCCCCGTCCCCAAAGAGTTTCGAAGTGTCCATTTTCGAAACGTCAGTTTCGAATGGTCCGTACCCCAATTATTATCTACCATCAGTCGGTAAAAATCAACTGGTTACATTTTAAAATGTCAGATGGCTAACATCTAAGTTTTAATTATTTACTTTTAGTTGTACTTGAAAAAAATTAAAAGTTAAAAATGATGTGTTCATAAAACCTAGTTGACACACTCTCAAGTCTATAAGATCTTTGGCGATGACAAAATTTGTCTTTTTTTGTCAGAGAAAAACATAATTGTTTCTAATTCGTTTATTAGTTTTTTTAAAAATTAAACATGTATTGTTTTATTTGTTTATATTAATACAAACATTGTTCTTTCTTTTTTAGTTCACTATGAATGAACTTTCTGAGTCTCTTATTTGCATAAATCCAACAGAAAGCAAAGTCAAAACAACCAAGTCAATCCCTAAGAGAAAATATCCTGTTGCAATAGAGTCACCAGCAAAAAAGCAAGCTCTCCCATTATGCCTACAAAACAAGTCCGTAAAGCGCAAGATAGTAGGGAAACGCTTTCCAATACGGATAAAGCTCTAAAGATGGCTAAGTCTCTTGAAGGATGGAAAGCGAGCGAATTGCAAAAGATCGGAAATTTTTAAACGCTAACAAAACTCGCTGTCCCAACTGTTATGGAGATGGTTTCGGTCGATTGCAGTACTGGTGTATCTGGTGATCACTTTGTTCTCACCTACTATGGCGATCCGGATGTGAGAGAACTTCAGAGAGTAGTTTGTCCGAGTAAAATAGTTCAGGACTTCAATCTTTCCAAATATACATTACCTTGTACCGTTGTCTACTTGGGCGAGGTGAAAAATTCCAAAAATAGAAATACCGCTTGCTATGATCTCAAAGATCTCAAGAAAAACCTTAACCGTGAGAGAAGTCGCTGCTGAAGCCAAACAATTGAGAATGATGACCAACGATGAGCTCAAACTCAGCTTCGACATCGAATATCTCAGTACTTTCAAACAGTGTGCGGTCTTTCCTCACATCGGCGTTGTTGAAAAACTCTTCCCTCATCGATTTAACGGAGAAGGATCTGCGGTAAAAATGCATTCGTTATGTCTTGGGAAAAAATGAAAAGGGAGAGATAAGAACACTTCTCTTACCAAACAGATACACAGAAGAAGCTGAAAAAAATTTGTTCCGGGTGTGGTGAGTTACAAAGGAAAAAGAAGGAGCGCAAATGCGAATACATACCACAATGTTGTCTTTCTCTCTTCTTCACGCAGCACTGATTGGGAACAAAATCGCTGTCAAGCAAAATACAATGAAAAGATATCAAAATCAGATGCTGAAGATGATATTGAAGATTTAATGCACTAGGAACTTGTCAAGTTTGGATAGGAACTCAGCGCTGATGATAACTAGTAGACTATTTCTACCATTCATTATGAAATTATCTTCACTATTACAAATACCATATTAAGCTCTTATATACTTTATTCCCTTCCTAGTACAAACATCTTATCAAAACTCAAACTTTATAATAATTATTATATACATTTTGCCCATTGTATTTTACCTATTACACTAATAAACTATAACAAAACGCAATGCAAACCTTTAATATTTTGTGTTATATAATAAAACTACATAATAATACAACGCTTTCCTATTATACAATACTCTGTTATAAAACTATACCAATAAATATCCATTGTTAATCCAACAATCAATCACAATACAAACCCCCACTATAAACAAAACATACACACCATCGTTATAAACTAATCAATCCCATGCATCTAAATCATCCTACAAAATTAAATTATAACACCTGGTGCACACAAAAAAGTACCTCACAGGTTCTCATGGTAACTGGTGCCAACTAAAGTACACTTGGAACCAGGAAAACCTTCTTCTTAGACTCCATGACAGAGATCTGCTCTTACCTTACTACTATTCTGAGCGTTGGTGTAGATTACCTAACCACATCGCAATGAGCAAATACTTCATTTGCAGGCGGGCAAGCACTGGAAGAGTTTCATTAATCAAACTCATTGGGTTAGGTCGGTTCACTTTAACAAACAATTTTCTAGAAATATCCCTGGTTATCATGATTGCTTTTTCTATCATCAATCTTACTCTTGAATATGACTGTTCTTTTGAGTTTAGTTTCATTGTGGTTAATAATTATAATTCAAATCAGTGCGAACCGAATTGTGAGGTTTGCACAGCGAAAAACAAGTTTTTTTTACTAAGTATATCAACCAATTGAAAAAGTAGCTCGGTGAAGATTGCTTTGTAATTTTTTAAAAGGTGCTCAGTGTAACTTCAAAGCTATCAAGTCCTAAATTCCATAAATACATTACGGAATGTGGCTTCGGATTTGAGGAGAGTTTAAATATATTTTACCACGTTGAGTATAATTCAAAGATAACAGCAGAGTGATAGAAACGAGATAATTAAAATGAATTAATGTCCTCAATATTCGTGTCAATGTTTGTCACTCGTTAATGATAATTTGAAAGGGAAGCTTCACTCTTTGTTGCATAACATTCAATTCCACAAGATGATTGTGTTGAATCTACAATAGTAACCGAGGTGACAAAATTAACAAGATCTGCATCCAATCTTTCAAAGTTTTTAGCTTGTGGCCCTACTCAGCGATATTTTGCTTTTGTTCAACTCCGAATTATCAGATGTGAGGAGTTATCAACACTTCTGTAATCAACAACAAGGAGAAGACAACTTTTAACGTGACTAGGATGCATGGGCTTTCACACGATTTTCCAGTCACCAATCTTTTTGCTTTCATCTAATGGGGATAGTGACTGTCTTTCTCAATCGTTTCAATTACCAGAAACAATTTACCGACAGATTGAACAATATAAAAAGATACATTTCAGATTTGTTATTTAATTTGTTCGTATAGCCTTGATTATTGGTTTTGAATGTACTTATAAGAAAGAAGACATGTTAATTTCAAAGCAAACCCTAACAAATAACCAACCTGCCCAGGATCTTAAACTGGCATTTTTCACCAATACAAAAGTGGCAATACTTTTTATATTTTTAAAAGAGTGAAACGCATATTTCCCCAGATATCAAAACTCAGACTTTTAAAATTATTTATAACTGTATGACTGTGACATCAACACCAAAGACAGTAGTTTATATAAACATAGTTGGTTGCTCATTATAACTCAGTTACATAGACATGTGGATATTCGACTTTTCAAACAATTATGTCTGTTAGAGAGTCTGTGAAATAGAAATTGATGCTCATGCAGGTAGGGGACAAAAATCAAAATTTTCAAATTTTCTTGGAAAATACCTCCAAGCCTTTGGTAAGAGCAATGCAAACAGCTATTTATTCAATCTCTCCTACATAATCATTAAGATGCTTACTGCTACGGACATCTATGCAATCAGGGTAACTTCAAATCTACAATCTTGCAAATTGTATAGTTACATCGTCAAGCAAGAATTTTCAATGGGGCGGCAAATCTGTTTCATGTTTTGTTTCATTGATTGTTTTTTGTTAGATATAACAGCTGTCCAAGATCGAAAAGCAAGATGTAGCGAAAATAATTAAAATGTGAAACAGTGCTGAATAATGATTTCCGCTTGTTAATAGTTTAATCAAAAGAGAAGCGTCGTTGTTTCTCACCGGTTATTGCGAGATGATGCCATAAATAAAGTTAGCCTACGAGACGGTTAACTACCTACCGACTGCACAAAACTGTAGACTAATATCAGTTTTACTCACTTCAAATAAGATAATTATAGAAAATCATTAACAATCATTTAGTAGATTTTGCTACGCAATGAACCATAGAAACTATTTCAGGAACATTTTTCGATTCAAGAGCTTTTGAAGAAGATTGGAAAAGCGTTTGAGAGGGTTGATTATTTTATTCTACTTGACAGAATGAAATTTTCTAACTTACTAAATGCTAGCGTAGAATTCATCTCTAACCATCTCTGAGATTTAAACAACCCATAATAGTAACATAAACAGTAATGTAATAGTGACATATTATGTCACATAATAATGACATATTATGTCACATAATCATCTAGTTTATGTGACATAATGTGAGAACTTCGCAAAATATATTAGCCACCCCGCATATCTCCCCATCCATACGTACTTAAAAGTTAAATAGCTATTTTACACTGATAAGTTACTTGTTTCCAATGAAATTTATTTCAGGTTTGGATAGGTTTTAGCAGATTCAACGTTAAATTGTGTGGAATGTGAGTAGTAAGATAGGAGCAGATCTCGGTGAAATGTGTGCAATGCGAAATCATTCTTAAACTGGAGTTTCAGTAGATCTATTCAAAGATGTTTCCAGGATGTTAATACTGTGAACACTACACTTGTTAGCAATAGTAGTAAGATAGGAGCAGATTTCTGTCATGGAGTTTAAGGAAAAGGTTCCCCTGGTTAGCAATAAAACTAAGCCCAGGTAATGTTCAGCTCTTCTCTCTATGTGTCAAAATATGTTTTATTATTAAATTAAAAGCATACAAAGCCATATAATACAATGATACAGTTAGTTGAAGTACAATAACTGATAATAGGCGTATATATAGGAATAGTGATATGATCAACATTTAACCAAAATGTAAAATTTTATTCATCTCACCAACTAGTTCTATCCTTACCAAAGAAATATAGACAAAAGATGTTATATTCCGCACTCGGAAGTTATATCACATCAACCCTGTTGTCACATCTGTATTTAAACATACTTTTCAAAGTCTCTCTATATTTCTCGACCAACAGTCCGTAAATTATCACATTTACTAGACCATACGAATTGGTGCATAGACCTGTGATATAGTTAACTTCCTCGGAAACAGTCATAACATATGTCAGTGTGAAAAAAATAAATGAAGGCAGCAAACAAAAAACGAAGGTGACGATTACTAAGATTATATAAATGGCCGCTCGTTTAACTTCCTGTTCATTAGCTGTAATGCTTCGAGCCTTCATTCTTATCAGCTCTCGGACAACTTTGTACGCTGTGAAGGTTGTTAGCAGTATTGGCGGCGCTAAAGTCACAGCAAAAATGATGATTGCTTCCATCGAAAGTCCTAGTGTCACACCCAAGATTAAGTCGACGCATACATTCAAAGGTAATACTGCGACGGTGATCAAGAACAAAATAAATATAATACCGCTAGCCAACAACATAGCTTTGCCGAGGTTTTTCACCACAAAGTTTGTTTCATACGCAAATGGGTTACAGATACTGATGTATCTCTCAAAGCTTGCAAAGGCCAGCACATAGTACTGCATCTCAAAGGAACATCCGGCCCAGAGCAGGTATACAGCTACCACAGGCAGGGGCTCACCAATAACAGCTTTTCGAAACCAGCAGGACTTGCTTAAGAGCCACAGCAGCGCATTGTTAATGTCAACGATACTCATATAAGTCAAGATGATGTAATAGTTAAACTTATCTTTGTGTAAGTTTAACTTCCTCAAGGTTATCAGATGTAAGGAGTTGGCAGCAATCGTGGTAATCGACAGCAGAGAGAAGACAACTTCCCATGAAACTGGGACGCATAAGCTTGCGGAAGAGTTGCAAATCTCTAATCTATTGGCTTCTGTTGAGATATTATCCATTGAGATATTATCCATGTCCGTTTTATGCAGATAGTTGATTCACAGACAGGCTATCAACTGCTCACCAAGTGACGGAGTATCAAAATTGGTAAAAGCTTTTCCAACTTAAGTTGATTGATACGCGTTTACTTTCTACTTTCTACTTTAAATCACTCCGCTTATGACAAGCTTGATTAAAATCAATGAAAATATAAATTAGCAAACCTTTCCATCATAGAACGCAATAGCCAAAATAGCCAATTATAAAACGAAATATAATATGTAAATTTTTTCAAGACAAAATTAAGAGCAAAGCTTCTAGGACAAGAAGAAACACTATGTTGAAACGCTGGTAATACTTTTTCCGATTTTCAGTGTCGCATTTTATGGCAAAGGCTTGGAATGTTTCATCCGTTCAATTGATAAAACAATAATGGTGCAGCAGCATCTTTTTTTAAATTAGGAAATGAATAAAAAATATAATTTCGACCTGCGAAGTTAAAAGTCTATTTAATAAATGAGTAAATGAAAAAAAATTTCTAAATTAGCAGAATCAATGAAAGTTTGTTCATTAAAACAACTTTTCACTAAGCATAATTTAATATTCATACAAAAATTGAAACAAAATGGACTAGATGGATGGTTTATGATACACATAACAATTAGTGATAAGGTAAAAACTAAATAATTTAAAGAAACAAGGTTAATGATAACAGGTAAATAAATATTTTGTGCAATCATCATCTGAAAAAAAATTGTTTCATTACCAACCATTTTTTCTTGAAATTTTTACAATCACCAATGAATTTCATTTCAAGAAAAAAATACTTCAAGGTTTTTTCTGCCATTGCATACTGTTTACACCAAGCATGACAATGCTATAATTAGATACATACAATTATTGCTGCTGTCAAGTATTTAATTACGGGTATAATTTACAATATCATAAATATCTTGCATTCCTAGTTCATAGTTCTTAGTTATAGTACATGCACACCTCACAAACACAGCTAAACAACCTTGCTGGGCTACTTTGTCAACTAATGTATGGTAAATAAAGATATGCCATACCAGAAATATTATTCATTTCTCTTTCCTCTTCCAGGCCCACTGAAACTGAGATATAGTCAAGGATAATGCCCAGGGCAACCATTAGCAACCGTTTCAACAGTAGGTGCTATACAGACCGTGTGGGAAATGGTCGACACTGCTGTAAAAACTAACCAGAGCTGTTCAGGATGGCAATATCCGGAGTCAATAAAATATGTGACTTACTACCCCTATCCATCACCAAGGATCGAGTACTGAGTTAAAATGGCAGACTAGACCCAGGGTGTGTAACCCTCCCCCAGAGGACCCATTTTAAAAGGGACCGCCCTAAAACTTCAGAAACTTTCCCAAAAGCTAGCCTGGGTTTTTAGTGCATATAATATTTGGAGTTATAATAGACAGGCAGCGGGATGTTCTTTTGATAACAAGAAAAAAGAAGATGAGTGAAGCTCCTTCATTGTTCTGGGAAGTAACAAAGGTACGGGTGAGAGAATGGAGACTAAAGGTTAAAGACTCTGTGGCTAAGCTGACCTTGTGAGTTTCTGTGTTAGACTAGCATGTTATAATTGTTTTGTAAATGTAAATGTTGTTGTCGCGCAAAAATCCCTTTATGATATATCTGAAGATTTTTGTGCAAAAGTCCCTGTATATATGATAAAGGGATTTTCACGCTAAAAACAACACTTTTCGCGCGTCATAAACACATTAATCTTTGTCAGGAAAAAACAAGGTTCTTGCACCAAAAATGATATATATGAAGACTTTCGAGCGGAAAAAATCATTTCCTTTTTGCGAAAATCTATGTGTATATTATAAAGGAATTTTCGCTCGAAAAACAACATTCTTCTCGCAAAATATCTTTTACATCATGTAAGGATTTCCGCTCGAATGCAACTTGTTTATCTTGTAACATCAGGTCAATTGTTGCAACTTTGATTCTTTAAGAAGCATTGTTCTTACACAGAAATCTTCCACTCCAGCAACAACATCCAAAGATGCATCATCTACTACAGCATCTACTACTAATACAGAAGGATTCTCAGAAAATACTAGGACTCTCAGCAGTAAGTTAAAATTTAATAAATTATTATCTACCATCAGTCGGTAAAAATCAACTGGTTACATTGTAAAATGTCAGATAGCTAACATTTAAGTTTTAATTATTTCTTTTTAGTTGCACTTGAAAAAAATTAAAATCTAAAAAAGATGTATTCATCAAACCTAGTTGACACACTCTCAAGTCTACAAGGTCCTTGACAATGACAAAATTTGTCTTTTTTTGTCAGAGAAAAACAATTGTTTCTAATTCGTTTATTAGTTTTTTAAAAAGTAAACATATACTGTTTTATTTGTTTATATTAATACAAACATTGTTCTTTCTTTTTTAGTTTACTATGGATGAACTTTCTGAATCTCTTATTTGCATAAATCCAACAGAAAGCAAAGTCAAAACAACCAAGTCAATCCCTAAGAGAAAATATCCTGTTGCGAAAGAGTCACCAGCAAAAAAACGCGCTCTCCCATTATGCCTACAAAACAAGTCCGTAAAGAGCAAGATAGTAGGGAAACGCTTTCCAATACGGATAATATCTAAAGATGGCTAAGTCTCTTGAAGGATGGAAAGCGAGCAAATTTTAAAAGATCGGAAATTTTTAAACGCTAACAAAACTCGCTGTCCCAACTGTTATGGAGGTGGTTTCTGTCGAGTGCAATACTGGTGTATATGGTTGTCACTTTTTTCTCACTTACTATGGCGATCCGGATGTGAGAGAACTTCAGAGAGTAGTTTGTCCAAGTAAAATAGTTCAGGACTTCAATCTTTTCAAATATACATTACCTTATAACGTTGTCTACTTGGGCGAGGTAAAAAATTCCAAAAATAGAAATACCACTTGCTATGATCTCAAACGCGTCAGCAGAAAAACCTGGACCGTGAGAGAAGTCGCTGCTGAAGCCAAACAATTGAGAATGATGACCAACGATGAGCTCAAACTCAGCTTCGACATTGAATATCTCAGTACTTTCAAACAGTGTGCGGTTTTTCCTTACATCGGCGTTGTTGAAAGACTCTTCCCTCATCGATTTAACGGAGAAGAATCTGCCGTAAATTGCATCCGTTATGTCTTGGGAAAAAATGAAAAGAGAGAGATAAGAACACTTCTCTTACCAAACAGATACACAGGAAAAGCTAAAAAATTTGTTTCGGGTGTGGTGATTTACAAAGGAAAAATAAGGAGCGCAAATGCAAATACCTACCACAATGTTGTCTTTCTCTCTTCTTCACGCAGCACTGATTGGGAACAAAATCGCTGTCAAGCAAAATACAATGAAGAGATATCAGTAGTAATATATGAGCAGATCTCCCTACCAAGTGTTTTTTTGTGGAATTGATCTTGGGGGTTATGCAATGAGTTACGACGTTGGATGGATTCGCCGAGTTTATATTGTATTTTATTTGAGGGGTACTTGAGTGGCATTTGAGTGGCATTTAAGTGGCATTTGAGTTTTGATTATTTTTTACTTGATTTGAACTTATATGGCATATAGATTTTGAATGTATGGCATTCAAGTTTTGATAATTTTTTACATAACTCGAACTTAATTTGAGCTTATATGACATCTAGATTTTGAATGTATGGCATTTAAGTTTCGATAATTTTTTCGATAGCTATATATATATATATTTATGTCTTATGTAGTACAAAGTACTATAACCTTCATTTATTCACTTGAGACTACATATCATCATCATTTTGAGATCAAGTCTATATATATATATATATACGATGAATGATTTCTTGTATTATATATATATATATATATATATATATATATATATATATATATATATATATATATATATATATATATATATATATATATATATATATATATATATATATATAGTTATAGTAACTATTCTAAAAAGAAGACTATTATGAAGGTTTTTATTTAAGCCAAAGTAGGTTCGGTAGATACTCCATCAGAACACACTCGTCTTTTAGCATAAAAATATGTGAGCCCTCGCTTTATTTGCTTGTATGTCAACATTTTTTGATCCTTTACTACAAATCCTCGATTTTTACCCATAAACGACTTTTTTGTGTTCAATACATTTAGATAACTGTCTTTGTTCAATTGATTAATTCGTTTGTTCAAACCTTTTGAGCTAAACTTGTTTCCTTTTTCTCCCCAGCAATAATAGGATTTAGAGTTAAGAGCAACAATTCCATCTCCGGTAAATTCCTCTTTAAACAATCCAGGTGTTCTTTTTCCATGTTTTAGTACTTTTTCACAACATTCTTGCATGCTCCATTCTAAACCCATCGTTTTGATTCTTAAAAATTCATCCCTATGTTTGTCACAGTATGGTCGTGGAAACCAATCACCATATTCATTGTAAAACTCTTTTTTCATACTTGGTTTTACCAGTGTTTCTAATGTTCCGCTCAACGCCATGTATGCGCTATCTGTATCCATTTCAACATATTGGAAATCACTTCTGTCAATATATCTATAAATAAAAAGATTGTTTCGATTATTTGGAAGTTTTACTTACTTATACATGATAATAGTAGGGAATTAGGTTTTACTTACTTATCCATAAAGTCGTAGTAAAACTGTAGCATTCTCAGTTTAGCATACTGTAGCACGGAGAAGCCCAAGTGTACTGGAACATTCATAGTTAGCTGAAATGATGGTGATATTGATTAGCAAAGTAAACTTGTGGAATATAAATTTTGAATTGCAAAATAATTGTTTTAAAACTTACTAGTTGTTAACAGGTTACGATTTCATAAAAATCATCCGCTATCTCTTCCATGGAGATAAATTTGTTTCCTCTGATACGAAATGAAGCTTTTCTGGCGCCTTCGATGAACTTGATGGTGGTATGTTTTTCTTTATCAGTTTTTCCATAAGCAGCATTTCCTACCAACTTGCTAGTAGTAGCGAGTAATTCTTGACTAGGGCCTGCATCTTCCATTCTCCTAGCGTCTGAAACCAATGTTCCAAAAGCTTCAAAAGCTTTTCTAGGAATATATTCTATTAGCTGATAAACTTTGGCTACTTTCAATCCTTGTTTCAAGTACCATTTCAACAAAGGACTCATTAGCAATATATTATCTCCGTACATACTTCCAACTAATGAGCGTTGAGGAGTCTTTAAAAAACCTTCGGCTTCAGCAAAGACTTTCATTTCATCGCTCAAGTGTTCTCTGGTTAACATCGTATTTTTAAAAATCGGAGGCATTTCGGAGAACTTTTCTTCCTCTTCCTCAGGAACTTCGATGTCGCATTCAACAAATCCGAAGAATTCCTCTGATTGAACTCTCTCCAACACTTCTTCTTGATTCAGCTTTTTTTCAAGTATTTTAGGGTAGAAAGAATTGTAAAACGTGTTGACAAATTTTTGTAAATTTGTATGAGTTTTTACACGCTTCATCCAGTCACACTCCCACACTCCCAAATCGAGATTACAGTGTAACCTAATGCTCGAAGATATTCTTCATTTTCCATCGTAGTTTTAAACAGATTTGCTTTTGATTTTCTTCCACTAGTTTGAAGCTCTTGCTCTTTAGCGTTGTTATAAGAGCAGTCGTGTCCATGCCAATACATCCGTGGAATTGAAAGACATGACAATTTTCAACACAGAATCCATCAACTGGTAATCCTCGCTGTCCGAGAGTAACTTCTCCTCCATTGAGCTGATGTCTGATATTGATTTTTTTTGAGAACATTTGGAACTGTAACCAGCTATGAGCTATCTTGCTAAATTTTACTGGTTCAGCGACAAAGGAGTTTTCGATTTTTCTTCTTCGAGGATAGCCAGTAGGCATTGATTGCATCATACACCATAAATAGAGCGCATTTGCATCAACTCCATAGATTCTATCACAAACCTTTGCTTCTTTTCCCAACCAATGTTCTCTAATTTTAGTTATACCTTTTTCGTGATATCTATGCATCACTAGACTTGGCCCACCAACTATGTTTTTCTTTATTAGAGGATAAAGTTCTGCATTGCAGTTGTCAATCAGACAAATTGGGAGGGTCTGACGAAACGAGTTACCAAGTTCATCAAAATCCAAGTACGTAGAGAGGTATGGAGGGGGTGGTTGAGGAGCTTTGTTAAACATCCATCGAACCGCTAATCCTGGTAAAGATATACCATCTTTTAACATAACAATCCGATGCTCTCTGCAGATCGATCTTTGTCTTTCCAACGCTTGAACAAATGGTTTTACATCCAAGTTGTTGTACCATTTTAAAAAATCCCTCATTGTCTTCATGTCGTTATCTTTCCATGCTTCTTGACAAATTATGTACTCTTCTTCACTGATGTTCTTTTGTTTTAAAGAACTGTAAAAAGCTTCTCTTGGAGGTAGATGTTCTTGATTAAGTTGTTCCAAGTCTTTCATCCATTCATAAGGAAAAAATCCTTTTCCGGCTTCACATTTGTATGCTTTGAGATACATTTCATAGCTATATCCAGGAGCGATGAAGTTTGTACAATCTAAAAACAAAAAAGATCCTATTCCGATAACAGGCATCTTGGTTCCTTTTTTTATAACAAAATCAAAATCTGTGTCAGAGACATCTTTCAATTTTTGAAGCAGTTTTCCTTTCATCACATTGACATCATAAGTCTGTGAATTGAAACCTAGAATAGGGAGTTTTTTCATATAGCTGTACAAATCATCCAGAACTTTTTCAGCTCCTGTTCTCCGTCTGAAACGATTTTTTTCAAAATCACTACGAAACTTTTCTTCAGCTTCTTTTAGTCGTTGTAATTCACCTTCTATCTGTTTTATGATTTGCGAAAATTGTTTTTCCAATCGGCTATATGATTCTTCACTAATATCTTCCAAGTATTCAATGAACTTTCCAACGCATTCATCATCATCCCTTTATTGACAATACAACATGGGTTGTTGAAGCCTGGTACGTTTGAACAAATTGAAATACTTAAAAGTTTATGCTCATTTGTGTAAATGGTTGTGTCTGTATCTCGATCTTTTTCGCAATTAGGTAACAAACACTCTATGTCGAATGTTGCAAAAAATGGATAGTATCTCAAGGAATCATCTGACCCGATATCTATCCCGAATTGAACCTTCAGTTTGTCGAATATTGTAGCGGTAGGACTGTATTGTCCTCCAGAAAACTGCATAGTTGTTGCCTCTGAGATTGAACATCTGTGTCTTTTCAGATTCCCCAATCTGTCATAACAAGTAGAACAGGTTGGACATCTGTAGGCTCTGACATATCCTTCCAAGTTTGTAATAAGACTGAAGTGATTGATATAAAGATCCAAATATAGATTCTCCTTATAACTGGAGTTTGAATTCCAAATAACTGTTGAAGTCATATCATCATTTAAAGAAAACACTGTTATCTTCAGTTGAAATGCTCGCTCCAAAAGCAATAAATCAGCTTCTGTTACTCCTTTCCCATCACAACTTTTACCACTATCACCATAGATGAAACTATGATATTGTTGTTGGTACTCCTTCACCTCCTTAATTATCGGGTCTTTTGCAATTCCACCGTTTTTTTGTAGTTCTTTGTGTAATGCTAGACATCTAAAAAAACAAAGATTGTCGGTAATTTATATTCCTTTTGTTTTTTTTAACATGGTTCGTATGTGTCTGTTGTTAATGAGGTGAGAGGGTAAATGCTCTGGTGGTGATCCAACTTTTCCCATTCCGAGTAGTTTGTAGAAATAAAACGAAATGTTTGTGATTAACATCAATCTCCAAGTTGTATTTGGTCTCCGTCTCAAGCTATTTGTACGATGATCAGTCTCCATAACATCAACAAAAAAGTCATCAAGATCTCCTTCAGTTTCAATCAGTTTAGCTTTTGGATATACGGTAGCATTGTTTGATGATGAGTGAAAGTATCGGAGTTCACCATCATTTTTATTTTCTAGTATACAACCTACGCTACAGTTGACTTTTGCTCTCGAGCTCAATTGTCTCCAAACTTTTTTTAGCAATTCTAACACTCTTGAATCATGATAGCCATTTTGGTAGGTATCAGCTTGGTCTCTTGGAATCCCATCCCAAAGTCTTACATTTAAAAGTTCTATGACTTTTCCAGCTCTATGTTTCGTTTTCATAGCTCCCCAATATCTAGCTATCAAATCATCCCATTCTTCATCTTGAAAAGTTGGAGCTGTGCTATCATCAACAATACCTAGGGTTGATACTCGGGTAGGTCTTTCAAAATTTAAATCTTCCATTTCTTCTTCTTCTTGTTCTTCCTCTTGTGCTTCTTCCTGTACAGGAAGAACTGTGAACACTCTGTAAATAGAAACGAAGGACAGTAACGAGTCTAATTATTACATTTGTTCTATGCTATCGTGTACATACAACAATCGCTGTTATAGTCTCGATGCCAATTTATTATTTTATCACATGCTATCCTTTTATTACGAGGCTATATTTTCTTAAGCACCGCCTCCTGTGCATATAAACACTTTTCAGTCTCCTCACAAGGTAGTATCCCTGGGGAGACTCAACTGGTTTTGTTCTATTCAAGAATACAAGCAGTATTTACTCTTTCAAGCTTATACTTGATACACTATAACAGACGACTATACTACTGCTCACAAGATAACCGCTCCTACGACCCACAGGTCCAAGTAGCATTCAGAGTTATTTAACGACAGTAGTCAGACGATAACAGCTGTTCGGCAGGTAGTGACCTCCAGTGCTCTTCCCTCTCAGCTGACATGCTGATGGGTGGACGCTAGTAAGCATACCTGACCGACAGACTGTCGAGACAGACGAGTAACTCTCTTGCCTAGAGGTAGTGCAGGTAGCTACCGATATAACTACTGAACAGTTATAGAAAAATCCTGCACATTGGTGGCAGCGGTGGGATCGGCGAATCCCCTAACAAGAACCTCTAGGACAAGACAGAGCCGGACGGCAGACCATGGCTAACAGACGACGAGCCATGAGCGTTGACCGCGATCCTACGACCAGGATCATGGGCCAACTAACGGGTATCTTGGACAAACTGACAGATACACCCCCACCAGCGACCTCCTTCAAGGCTCCTACGTACGATGGCACTGGAGATGTCCAATATTTCATCCAACGCTTCCAGGAAGTGTCGGAGGCGAACAACTGGGCACCAGCGACGGCTATCATACACCTGAGGCAGTCCCTACAAGGGAAGGCGCAACAGTGTGGAAGGGGAGAGACGATGTGGGCAATCGTGGACTCCCTAAAGGCAAGCTTCGGGCTCACCCGCCGAGAGGCTAGGGCCAGACTATCCGGCTACCGAAAGGAGCCACGGCACTCGCTAAGAGAGCACGCACTGGCCATCGAGACCCTGGTAGAAACCGCCCATGACGACTCCGCCCGCATACAACGGAACGAATATGCTTTGGAGCATTTCCAAAACACACTAGGCAATGCCTACCTACAAAGGCACCTCTTGGCTATACAGCCGACCTCTCTGGAGGCAGCTGTAAGGGCAGGCAATGAATACCTGCAGATCCAGCCGACCTACACTGGACCCAAGGTTCGGGCAGTAGAAATGGAGGAGGAAGAATGCCAGCAAGTGAAGACACAAGGGACGACTCCTGGAATAGAGGCTCACCTAGAAACCCTAACCAAGGCCCTCAGCAACCTCACACAGCAAGTGGCCGACCTCCAAGCGACCCGGTCAGACAGCGCACCTGCTCGACCACCCAAGAGGATAGTCAAATGCTGGAAGTGCCAAAAGCTGGGACACACCCAGAGGGAGTGCCGTCAAGACACCTACCAGGGAAACGCAACAGGCCCGCAGCAGTAGGGAAACCTACTGGCTGCAGATGGGCCCCTAGAAGGAAGAAGCCAGACAGGTCGGAAAGGCAGACCCAGGATGGGTGGCAGGAAGTGAGGCGTCCAACCTACACACCACCCATACCGCAGCCAATACCGGTCCAGACCCGAAACAGGTTTGCCAACCTGTCTGCCCTAGAAGGAGACTCCTCAGATGACGAGGAACCACCACCAGTTCCCACTGGAACACACCACAAAAGAAGGAGGCCGGCTGAGCAGTGGCAAAGACAAGTGCAGACTCCCACCCAGCACGGGAGAGAGCCCCAAGTAATGCCTGGACTGCTAACGGAGGCCACCCCCCTCACATCGTGCGTGAACCAGATGGAACGACCACATAAGTCCAGCTATTACCTGCCGGGCAAGGTGGAAGGGAAGACCGTAACCTACCTGATAGATACAGGTTGCAACACCAACCTGCTATCAAAGAGCGTGTACGACAAACTGTCAGACAGCCGGAAAGCCACACTGCAAGAGTACGACTCCCATGGTTTAATGGCAGATGGGACCAAACTCCCATTCTACGGTCTACTCAGTGTGTCAGGACGAGTACGGTCTGTAGCATATACAGAGACGTTCGTCGTCACGCAGATTAGCGAAGATGTCATCCTCGGGATGCCGTTCTTGGCTAATCAGAAGTGCCGTATGGGCTTCGATCGACCAGTATTGGTCATGCAGGACCGGGAGCTGGTGTGCACCGACCGTTATGGGAGGGCACTGATCTCCAAGGTCCAAGTACTTCGGAAGATAGAGATCCCCCCTCAGACAGAGGCTACCATCCCGTGCCATCTTGCCGCACGGAGCTACTGTCCACAGGGCGTGATCCAGAGTTTACCGGGGAGCCTACCCTTGGCTACAAGTGTAAACTCGCCGGACGAGCAAGGACGGGTATTGGTCAGGTGCCTCAACCCTACCTCGAATGTGATAAGCCTGCCAGCCGGCGAGGTTATCGGAACGTTCACGGGGGTAGCGGCCGATGAGGTGCAGCAGACCACACCCGGAGTCCCCACCAGGTCGGACCCGACAGGTTCGCCAGTACCTGACCACTTGGTGGAACTGTACGAGCAGGCGAGCAGAGGGTGCAAGGACGAGCGACAGATGGAACGATTGAGGGGATTGCTTAGGAAGTACGAGGCCGTGTTTAGCAGAAATAGCGGAGACATTGGCCGTACTGACCTTGTAGAGCATGCCATTCCAGTTGCCGAAGGCACCAGACCGGTTCGGTTGCCTCCTCACAGGCTGGGACCTGAGAAAGAGGCTGAGGCTGAACGGCAAGTGAAAGACCTGTTAGAGAAGGGGCTGATCGAGCCCGCAGACGGGGCATGGAGTTCCCCGGTGGTGCTGGTGCGCAAGAAGGACAGCACGTGGCGGTTCTGCATCGACTACCGGAGGCTAAATGATGTCACTAGGCAGGACGCCTATCCTATACCTAGGATAGACGAGTCCCTTGACGCCCTAGCTGGCAGCAAGTATTTTAGCACGTTGGATCTGACCAGTGGATACTGGCAGGTGCCGCTCGATGCAGACGCCAAGGAGAAGTCGGCATTTATCACCAGGAGTGGGTTGTGGCGCTGGAAGGTGCTGCCCTTCGGGCTGACCTCAGCCCCCGCCACGTTCCAGCGTTTGATGGAACGAGTGCTGCAAGGGCTGCACTGGAAGACGCTGCTGCTCTACCTGAATGATGTGATTGTGATCGCCCCCGACTTCGAGACGCATCTGCAGAGGCTGGGAGAAGTGCTGAGTAGGCTACAACAGGCCAACCTTAAAGTCAAGCCGTCCAAGTGCGAGCTACTACAGCAACGGGTCAAGTACCTGGGGCATATAGTGAGTGCGGAGGGCGTTGCCACTGACCCGGAAAAGGTGCAGGCCGTAGCCGAATGGACACCTCCCCGAGACCTCAAAGGACTACAAGCCTTCCTCGGTACAGCAGGGTACTACAGGCAGTATCTGCCTGGGTACGCCACCACTGCTAAGCCCTTGACTGTCTTGACTAGCAAAGACACACCCTGGAGATGGGGAGAGGAAGAGCAAGTGGCCTTTGAGCGCCTGAAACAGGGACTCGTGCAAGCACCAGTGCTAGGCTATCCAGACCCTGCCAAGACCTATATCCTGGACACGGACGCCAGCGCCGTCGGATTAGGGGCAGTGCTGTCACAAGTACAGAACGGACAGGAGAGGGTCATCGCATACTATAGCAAGACCCTAGCACCCGCCGAACGGAACTACTGCGTGACACGGCGCGAGCTACTGGCTGTCGTCAAGGCAGTCAAACACTTTCGGCCGTACCTCTACGGTCGAGAGTTCAAGCTCCGCACCGACCACGCGTCCTTAAGGTGGCTGTGCCGGCGGAAGGAGCCGTCCAACCAGATTGCGAGGTGGCTGGAGATTCTCGCCGAGTTTGTATATAAACTCGAGCACAGGGCTGGCAAACAGCATGGGAATGCTGATGGGTTGAGCAGGCGCGAACCTTGTATGGACTGCCGTCAGTGCAGTGCCATAGAGCAGCGCGATGGTGGACCAACCCATGCTGAACTTGCCAAGACCCCTGGACCAGAACTCCAGTTAGCGAGGCCTCCTATCTCAGAGGACGTACTACCCCAAAGCCGACAGAACGATCCGGTACCACTACGAAGCCAAGAGGCAAAGGCGGACATGCCAGAGCTGTGTGTGGTCACCAGTACAGAACTGGTTGAACAACAGCGCACCGGCCAGAACCCAGTGGCCAGAATGTACCAGGAGATCAGCGGCGGCAAGCCAGTGACCAAGAGAGAGCTGGAAGAGGGGAGTAGAGAGCTGCGAGCGCTCTACAGCCGCAGAGAGGCCATGGCGGTACAGCCGGACGGTACTCTGACTATGCAAATAGCCCCCAAAGGCCGGACTAGACTATGCGCAGTCTGCCCGTCATCCCGACGCCGACAGGTAATATGGGATACGCATGGGCTGTCCCATGCTGGTGTGAACCGCACCAGGAGCCGGGTCCAACTCAACTGGTACTGGCCGGGAATGTCCGCCGAGGTACGAAGACTGGTCAAGTCCTGCGAGGTCTGCCAAGTGGCCAAGAGAGGGGGGGTACAGCCAGTCCAGGAGAGACAGAGGCTGTTTGCCGGCAGGCCCTTCCAGAAGGTAGCAGTGGACCTTGTCGGACCTCTTCCAGAGACCAGGCGGAGGAATAAGTGGATTTTGGTGTTGTCCGACCACTTCACACGGTGGCACGATGCCATTGCTATTCCAGATGCCACCGCCCCTACAGTCGCCACAGCCCTTGATGAAAGGGTATTCTGCTACTGGGGACTACCGGAGGAGCTCCACACGGACCAAGGTGCACAGTTCGAGTCACGACTCATGGCTGAACTCTGCGTCCTGTGGAATGTCGATAAGACACGCACCACGCCCTACCACCCACAGGGTAACGGGGTAGTCGAGAGGCAGAATAGGACCTTGGGGGACTCTTTGCGAACACTCCTGCTCAGACGCGGACAAGAGGAATGGGATCTGCTGCTACCCCAAATAATGAGGGCATTCCGCGGCACCCCACACTCCGCAACGGGAGAGACTCCAAACTACCTCATGCTAGGCCGAGAAGTCAGACTGCCTGACCAGTTGGACGGTAGGCCCACAGACTCAGACAAACAGTTAGTGACCGAGTACGCCCTCCAAATGCAGGCGGACCTGAAGGCAGCTCACGATCTGCTCAGAGAACAACAGGTGGAGATCAGACAAGAGGACACCGAGGAGCCACCACTCTACGTACCCGATGACTTGGTCGTACTAGAAAACAAAAGGAGGGTGAAGGGTAGTAACCCTAAACTTCAGCCCAGCTTTGTTGGACCATATCGAGTAGTGGAGGCCTATCCCAACCACACCTATCGGATAGAAAAGGATGGGCAGACGTCCATACAAAATGAGCGGCGCCTGAAAGAGTACCGACCGTGTCACGAGCCCGCAGGAAGGGCACCCGCAAATAGGGAGGCCGCCCTACGCCCCAACATGAAGGGTGCAGCCAGGCGAAGAGGCCGACCCCCCCTAGCCGGTATCAGACAGCCACCAGACCCTGGTGCACAATCGGCAGAGATTAGGAGGATGCCAGGAGAAAGAGACACCACCCAAACAAACCTACAGGCGCTGGAACGCCAGCTCAATCAACTGCCAGCTCTAATGGAACAAACAGTTGGACGAGCTGAGCCCCAACGACCCACAGACAGAGGTTGGGAGGTGGTACCCAACAACAACACACGACTGAGTCGACACGAACAATGGGAAAAGGATAGGGAGTGGCCAGCGCTACCAGACAATGGGGCGCCCAGCCCAGCTCCCTCTCCAACCCCCACCACCAGAGAAGAAGGTGCCGACAGCCAAGCAACAACACCAATAGTAGAAGGTGCCACACAAGGTCACCCAGCGATGGATGAAGAGCTAGTCATCAGTGAAAAGCCAACAGAGATGAGCAGACCCCGGAGAAACACTAGGCCACCATCAAAGTTGGCTGACTACCAATGTTATCAGATGGCCAACGACGAGCCAATGCCACCAAACAACCCATTACTGTCACCGACAGTGATGGAGCAACACCTGACACCTTCAGAACACAATAATACTCCAGAAAAAATATTAAAGGAGTTAAAACGATGTTCCGAAGGTGAGGCATTGCCCAACACACTCGAAGATGCAAAAAACTACTGGAAAAAGCTAGCCACACGACAAGAAATAAAATTAAATAACGAACTCACCTCTCACAACGATGCCAAGCTCTACGCCAACGAACAAATGTCAGGGGGAAATAACACCCGGCATGGCTCTATTACTAGAGCACTAGCAGATGACTCTATGTACGTTAGGTCACTTGCGACGCGAGGTTCCACGGCTAAGAACTTGAGCGATGACGTAGGAAAAATAACCACGTGGGCCGATGACGTAGAAGGGGAGGGCACAAAACCAGCCAATCAACAAGACACTGGACCCACCCAGCGGCAAACTTGTACTAAGCAAAACGAGGAGATATCACTTGGCAGCAAGATTTCAAACAGCACACACGAACTACAACTACTCTCCACAGGAAAATTAAATAAAATAATATCAGCAGCAGCAGAAAATATGAAGCAACGAAAACAACAAAAGCCAGACGTATCATTGGAGGAGGATGCTGCCATTGCCGAACAAATAGTCGGAGAAGAGTGCCCGATGAAAGTGGACAGCAAGGTAGAAACAAGACAACCCCCTTGCACCAACCGTGTTGCTACAAAAGAAGAGATGCATGCTAGGAGACAGACACAAATAGGGCAAGAAGTAGTGCAGGTAAACAAAATCTCTGTTGCCAATGAACTGAGGATAACCACACAGCCGAGCGAAAGTACGGCAACCCGTACTACGTGGCTGTCAAGCAAAACACTCACAGCTCTGAAGGACATGGTCACCAAAGTGGGAGACACAGACGACGAATGGCGGTGTGACATGTGTAACTACACCAACGGTCGTAAACGGGTGGTGTATCACACGCACCAACACTTTGTGTTTTATTTTTGCACCTGTGGCAAAAAATCTGCATCAAGAGATGCATTGCGCAAACACATTACCAAGCAAAATAAATCAACCGCTCACGGAGGACCACTAGCTCCCCTATACGAGGTGGATGCCGATTCCTATCTGGAATTTGCCAAATTTATGACTTGGCCACAACCACCCCCGTTTGGACGGCCACTACCAATATCTGAGCAGAAGGCTAACCCAGCACCAGCCCACAAACGGACAACCTCGATACAGGACAGGTTAGGAGCACCAGCGCGGGCAAGTAGCCCTATAAAAAAGCTGCCGCGTGAGGTGTCGCCGTACTACAAACCAAAAAAGGTGGAGACTACGGCAGAACAGATACGCCGTACTGTAATGCTTAGCCAACAATTGGATAAACAGACTGATAAGCGTCGGGAGGCTCACAGACAAGCCAAATCAACTACCTCCGCCAACCGACGGCACAGGGACGTGACGCCAGTCAGGCTACACTCCACAGTAGAGCGTACCGCTCATAGACAGAGAGATGACCCATACCACGTAGAGCAGAGAGAAAGAGGGAGGCGATTGGAAAGAAAGAGAGCGGAGCTAAACAAGCTAACTGAGGACGCCTACCGACTGCTACGCCAGGCTCAAGATGTGAAAGAGCAGATTAGGAGCCTGGAGAACCATGCTAAGTAAAGCAAAACAATTATGGCAATTAGTTACCATGAACAAATACTTACCATATTTTATTCCTATATTACTCTGTGTGCCACTTATCATATACTGCTGCAATCACTACATGTTCTACATACGTTGTCAACAAATGTATAGTATATTTTTCTTTTATTATTATTATTATTATTATCATACGCCTTGTATCTAACTATGTACATCCTTCTTGCTTCCCTGTACGGTCACATTGGTCCCCTACGTCGACCAATGGGGGGGGCTGTGTACAGGAAGAACTGTGAACACTCTGTAAATAGAAACGAAGGACAGTAACGAGTCTAATTATTACATTTGTTCTATGCTATCGTGTACATACAACAATCGCTGTTATAGTCTCGATGCCAATTTATTATTTTATCACATGCTATCCTTTTATTACGAGGCTATATTTTCTTAAGCACCGCCTCCTGTGCATATAAACACTTTTCAGTCTCCTCACAAGGTAGTATCCCTGGGGAGACTCAACTGGTTTTGTTCTATTCAAGAATACAAGCAGTATTTACTCTTTCAAGCTTATACTTGATACACTATAACAGACGACTATACTACTGCTCACAAGATAACCGCTCCTACGACCCACAGGTCCAAGTAGCATTCAGAGTTATTTAACGACAGTAGTCAGACGATAACAGCTGTTCGGCAGGTAGTGACCTCCAGTGCTCTTCCCTCTCAGCTGACATGCTGATGGGTGGACGCTAGTAAGCATACCTGACCGACAGACTGTCAAGACAGACGAGTAACTCTCTTGCCTAGAGGTAGTGCAGGTAGCTACCGATATAACTACTGAACAGTTATAGAAAAATCCTGCACATTCCTCTTCTTCTTCTTCTTCTTCTTCTTCTTCATTTTCTATCATTGGATCATTCTCATTTTCTTCAACTATCTCCTCCACAACCGGCTCTATATCTTGAGCTATTATGCTAGTTTTTGGTGGTGAAGGCTCAGCACCAAATCCTATTTGATTGATTGTTTCATCGGGTAAACGAAAACAAATGAGATTTTCTTCTAACCATTTCCAATTAGGGGAAATTTCAGGGTTTTTTTCTTCTACATTCTCCTCCCGATAATTTAAACTTTGTCTACAATAGAAATGTTAACACATAATAATTGTTCTATAAAACATTCACATACGTTTTGTATGAAATGTAACAGAAGAAAAAATGACTTAAACACCATTATCAATTAATTCTTAAAATGGAATTAGGAAAAAAACGCTCAAACATTATTATTAGTTAGGTTTTTAAAAACTTACTGTGTACTATGAGATGAATTCTCAACTCCCTCTTTTACATTAATTCTCTGATATTCTGAGTCCTGTCTACAATAAAGAGATAACGCATTATTTTTGCTGATTCATGAGATGACTATAAAAAAACAGCAAAAAAAATTACTCTACTAACATTATTAATTTATGATTTTAAAAACTTACTGCTTATCAAAGGCTATTGTATTTTCAGTAGTTGCTGAAACTTGAAAAGTCAAATGTTTGTCTTGAAAAGCATTTTCAAGTTCCACCTCCATTTCATTTTCATATTCAGCATTGCATTCATCATTCGTGTATTCATTATCAGCGTTTGAAAAACTGATATCATTTTGATTTTTCATGAGCCATTCCCATTCCTTATGTATGTCTACATCAGTATCATCCTCTTCTGTTTCCATAACACTATAATAACAATAAAATCATTACTTTTTAATAGAAGTGACAATAGCACATAAAAAGGTAAGTTAAATGTCTCAGCTAATAAATTTTACCTTGTGAATAAAACTCCTAGTAGTCAATTGGTATATTATATAGTAGATGTTGAGGCTTCAGTTACTGTTGTTAGAACGAGTGATTTATTGTGTGAAAGCATTACTTTTTAAGTAGACAAAAAATTAGGTGAGATAATTAAGTCAGAAAATTTTCAAATTCACACAGAAAAACTTTTAATAGTCAGTGGATGTAGTAGTAGATGTTGCTCCTCCGATCACTGTTGTAGAACTGGATGCTTTCTGTGTGAAAACAGTGGCTCTTAAATAGGTAAAGTTGCACTGATTAAATCCTATGAATCAGCATTTTGTCCACGCGAAAACCAATGCTTTCGCGGGAATAAATAATTTATTTTCACGCGAATGGAAACCGTTGCTTTCGCGGGAATAAATATTTTATTTTCGCGGGAGTGGAAACTGTTGCTTTCGCGGGAATAAATAATTTATTTTCACGCGAATGGAAACTGTTGTTGTCCCGCGAAAGCATTGGTTTGTATCCGCGTGAAAATAAAATTTGTATTCCCGCGAAAGCAACAGTTTCTATTCGCATGAAAATAAATTATTTATTCCCGCGAAAACAACGGTTTCCCTTTGAGTGAAAATAAAATTTGTATTCCCGCGAAAGCAACAGTTTCTATTCGCGTGAAAATAAATTATTTATTCCCGCGAAAGCAACGGTTTCCATTCGCGTGAAAATAAAGTATTTATTCCCGCGAAAGCATTGGTTTGTATCCGCGTGAAAATAAAATTTGGATTCCCGCGAAAGCAACAGTTTCTATTCGCGTGAAAATAAATTATTTATTCCCGCGAAAACAACGGTTTCCCTTTGAGTGAAAATAAAATTTGTATTCCCGCGAAAGCAACAGTTTCTATTCGCGTGAAAATAAATTATTTATTCCCGCGAAAACAACGGTTTCCATTCGCGTGAAAACAAAGTATTTATTCCCGCGAAAGCATTGGTTTGTTTTCGCGTGAAATTAAATGTTTTATTCCCGCGAAAGCAACGGTTTCCATTTGCATGAAAATAAAATTTTCATTCCCGCGAAAGCAACGGTTTCCATTCGCTTGAAAATAAATTGTTTATTCCCGCGAAAGCATTGGTTTTCGCGTGGACAAAATTCTGATTCATAGTTATATAGTAAAGAAGGTTGGTATTCATAGAGTTCAACCAGTGCAACTTTAGCTATTTAAGAGCCACTGTTTTCACACAGAAAGCATCCAGTTCTACAACAGTGAGCGGAGAAGCAACATCTACTACACTTTCCATTGCAACTACTAGAAGCTTTCTCTTTATAAAAGGTAAAATTTAAAAAATTTATTATTCCCTACCTAGCAAAGATCAAAATTAGTTCAGCTATAATGTAAAGTATGAAATAAATAATCTTTTAGTTCCGCATGAAAAGCTGAATTATATATTATTTCTTTCTTTTTTAGAATACTATGGAGGATTTTTCTGCTTCTTACATGGATTTAAAACCAATCGAAAATAAACAAAAAACACTCAAAACACCCTCCAAAAGAAAAAACTCTAACTCTGTCACAAAAGAAGCAACAATAAAGAGACGAGCTCTTCCAAAACTGGTTTTACCCACAACATCAAAAAATATGGAACAAAAAGAATTGCTCACTGATGCTGACAGAGCTCTCAAGATGGCAAAATCTCTCCAAAAATGGAAGGCATGTGATTTGAAAAAGATTGGAGGGTTTCTTACACTAGCATCACTTCCTGTTCCATCAGTTTTGCAAATCGCTTCTATTGAACAGAGTACTGGTGCATACGGAAATTACTACATTCTCACTTATCTTGATAATTCAACTGGAGCGAATTTTCAGAAAGTTGTTTGCCAAAGTAGAGTAGTTGAAAGCTTCAATGTTGATAACTACCCATTACCTTTCAACATTTTGTACTTGGGTGAGATGGAAAACTCAAAAAAACCAGAGACTACTTACTACAATGTCAAACGTATCAGCACAAAACGCTTAACCACAATGGAAGCTACTGTTGAAGCTGAAAAACTGAGAAAAATGAGTGAAGAAGAACTCAAACTCGCTTACGACATCGAGTATCTCAGCAATTTCAAAGATTGTTCCATTTTTGCTTACATCGAAGTTGTAGAAAGATTCATTCCTTTCCGATTCAATGGAGAAGAATCCATTGTAAATTGCATTCGCTATGTCGCTGAAAAGAATGGAAAAAGAGAGACGAGAACGCTTTTACTACCAATCAGATACAACGAGGAAGCTAAAAGATGTGCACCTGGTGTGATGATTTACAAAGGAAAAAACAGAGTAAGAATGGAAATCCTATTCCATACCACAATGTTGTCTTCATTTCTTTAACCAACGCTAGTGATTGGGAACGATATTGCACACAAACAAATTCCAATGAGGTGCTAACAAAAACGAATAATGAGGATGAAGTTCTTAAGGAATTCCTAGAAAACGAATTACAAGATTTTGATGAACAGCTTGGTGTTGATGGTATGTAAACTCAATATCAAATGCTGACAACAGGTAGTCTCAAGCGGATAATGAATGTATAAAAAAAGCCTGTGTATTGATTGACATTACAAGTTGTACTGTTTTGTATTACTTACTATTTACCGACTCTAACTATATTATATGGAAAGATTTTCCCTACTTATTATACAATAAGTTTATATAATCATATATTGATTCATAGAAAAGTCTAAAGGTTCTCAAGTGATTAACTCACCAAAAGTTCCGGTTTGCAAAACATTTGAAGATCTTCCTATCCCAAGCATTATACGAGTGACTGTACTTTTTTATCCAGTTGAAATAGCTAAAAACTTCAGCTACTTAGTATTTACTGACTCTAGCTATATTATATGGAGAGATTTTCCCTACTTATTACACAATAAATGTATATATTCACATATTGTTTCATTTTTAATCACTGTATTTATTCAATGTAGATATATCTCCTCTCTCTCCTCTCTCTCAAGATATCATATGAGTCGGAATTACAAAAAATTATCAAACCTTAAATGCCTTACATTCAAAATCTAGATACCCTATGAGTTATAATTATGTATACAATTATGTAAAAAATTATCATAACTTAAATGCCATACATTCAAAATCTATATACCATATAAGTTCAAATTAAGTAAAAAAATTAATCAAAACTCAAATGCCACTTAAATGCCACTCAAATGCCCCTCAAATAAAATACAATATAAACTCGGCGAATTCATTCAACGCCGTAACCCATTGCATCACCCCAGATTATGACCCCACAAAAAAACACTTGGTAGGGAGATCTGCTCATATATTACTACTGATATCAAAATCAGATGCTGAAGATGATATTGAAGATTTAATGCACTAAGAACTTGTCAAGTTTGGATAGGAACTCAGCGTTGACGGTAACTATTTAACTATTTCTACCATTCATTATGAAATTATCTTCATTATTACAAATACCATATTAAGCTTTTATATACTTTATTCCCTTCCTAATACAAACATCTTATCAAAACTCAAACTTTATAATAATTGTTATATACATTTTGCCCACTGTATTTTACCTATTATACTAATAAACTATAACAAAACGCAATACAAACCTTTAATATTTTGTGTTATATAATAAAACTACATAATAATACAACCCTTTCTTATTATACAATACTCTGTTATAAAACTATACCAATAAATATACATTGTTAATCCAACAATCAATCACAATACAAACCCCCACTATAAACAAAACATACACACCATATTTATAAACTAATCCATCCCATGCATCTAAATCATCCTACAAAATTAAATTATAACACCTGGTGCACACAAAAAAGTACCTCACAGGTTCTCATGGTAACTGGTGCCAACTAAAGTATACTTGGAACCAGCCGAACCATATCCTTAGAGTCCATGAAAGAGATCTGCTCTTACCTTACTACTATTCTGAGTGATGGTGTAGATTAGCTAACTGCGTAGCAATGAGAAAATACCTCATTTGCAGGCGGGCAAGCACTGGAAGAGTTTCATTAATCAAACTCATTGGGTTAAGTCGATTCACTTTAACAAATAATTTTCTAGAAATATCCCTGGTTATCATGATTGCTTTTTCTATCATCAATCACACTCTTGAATATGACTCTTCTTTTGTGTTTAGTTTCATTGTGGTTAATAATTATAATTCAAATCAGTGCGAACCGAATTGTGAGGTTTGCACAGCGAAAAACAAGTTTTCTTTACTAAGTATATCGACCAATTGAAAAGGAGCTTTGTGATGTTTGCTTTGTAACTTGTCAAAAAGTGCTCAGTGTAACTTCAAAGATATCAAGTCTGAAACTCCATAAATACGTTACGGAATGTGGGTTCGAATTTGAGGAGAGTTTAAAATATATTTTACCACGTTGAGTATAATTCAAAGATAACAGCAGAGTGATAGAAACGAGATAATTAAAATTAATTAATGTCCTCAATATTCATGTCAATGTTTGTCGCTCGTTAATGATAATACGGAAGGGAAGCTTCACTCTTTGTTGCATAACATTCAATTCCACAAGATGATTGTGTTGAATCTACAATAGTAACCAAGGTGACAAAATTAACAAGATCTGCATCCAGTCTTTCAAAGGTTTTAGTTTGTGGCCCTACTCAGCAATATTTTTCTTTTGTTCAACCCCAGATTATCAGATGTGAGGAGTTATTAACAACTTCTGTTATCAACAACAAGGAGAAGACAACTTTCAATGTGACTAGGATGCATGGGCTTTCACACGATTTTCAAGTCGCCAATCTTTTTGCTTTCATCTAATGGGGATAGTGACTGTCTTTCTCAATCGTTTCAATTACCAGAAACAATTTACCGACAGATTGAATAATATAAAAAAATACATTTCAGATTTGTTATTTAATTTGTTCGTATAGCCTTGATTATTGGTTTTGAATGTACTTAAAAGAAAGAAGACATGTTAATTTCAAAGCAAACCCTAACAAATAACCAACCTGCCCAGGAACTTAAACTGGCATTTTTTACCAATACAATAGTGGAAATACTTTTTGTATTTTTAAAAGGGTGAATCGCATATTTCCTCAGATACCGTGGCCACAGACTTTTAAAATTATCTGTAACTGTATGACTGTGACATCAACGACAAAGACAGCAGTTTATATAAACGTAGTTGGTTGCTCGTTATGACTCAGTTACATAGACATGTGGATATTCGACTTTTCAAACAATTATGTCTGTTAGAGAATCTGTGAAATATAAATTGATGTTCATGCAAGTAGGGGACAAAAATCAAAATTTACAAACTTTCTCGAAAAAGATCTTCCAAGCCTTTGGTAAGAGCAATGCTAACAGCTATTTATTCAATCTCTCCTACATAATCATTGAGACGCTTACTGCTACAGACATCTATGCAATCAGGGTAACTTCAAATCTACGATCTTGTAAATTTTATAGTACTGTCAAGCAAGACTTTTTAATGAGGCAGAAAATCTGTTTCATGTTTTGTTTCATCGATTGTTTTTTGTTAGATATAACAGCTGTCCAAGATCGAAAAGCAAGATGCAGCGAAAATAATTAAAGTGTGAAACAGTGCTGAATAATGATTTCCGTTTGGTAATAGTTTAATCAAAAGAGAAGCGTCGTTGTTTCTCACCGGTTATTGCGAGATGATGCCATAAATAAAGTCAGCCTAAGAGACGGTTAACTACCGACTGCACAAAACTGTAGACTCATGTCAGTTTTATTCATTTCAAAAGATATTTATAGAAAATCATTAACAATCATTTAGTAGGTTTTGCTACACAATGAACCATAGAAACTGTTTCAGTAATATTTTTCGATTGAAGAGCTTTTAAAGAAGATTGGAAAAGCGTTTGAGATAGTTGATTATTTTATTCTTCTTGACAGAATGAAGCCTTCTAACTTACTAAATACTAGTGTAGAATTCATCTCTAACCATCTCTGAGTCTTAAACAACCCATAATAGTAACATAAACAGTGATGATGTAATAATGACATATTATGTCACATAATAGTGACATAACATGTCACATAATCATCTAGTTTATGTGACATAATGTGAGAGATTTGCATGATGTATTAGCCACCCCGCCCATCCCCCCAATCCATATGTACTTAAAAGTTAAAAGGCTATTTTACACTGATAAGTTTACATTTTTCAAATAAGTTTTATTTCAGGTTTGGATCGGTGTTACCAAATTCCACCGTTAAATTGTCTGGAATGTGAAATCTTTCTCAAACTCAAGTTTTGGTAGATTTATGTTTCCAGGATGTTAAAACTGTGAAAAATCCACTTGTTAGCAATAGTAGTAAGGTAGGAGCAGATCTCTGTCATGGAGTCTAAGGAAAAGGTTCCCCTGGTTAGCAATAAAACTAAGCCCAGGTAATGTTCAGCTCTTCTCCTTATGTGTCAGAATATGTTCTATTATTAAATTAAAAGCATACAAAGCCATATAATACAATGATACAGTTAGCTGAAGTACAATAACTAATAATACGCGTATATGTAGGAATAGTGATATTATCAACATTTAACCAAAATATAAAATTTTATTCATCTCACCACTAGTTCTATCGTTACCAAAGAAATATAGACAAAAGATGTTATATTCAGCACACGAAAGTTATATCACATCAACCCTGTTGTCACATCTGCATTTAAACATAATTTTTAAAGTATTTCTATATTTCTCGACCAACAGCCCGTAAATTATCACATTTACTAGACCATAGGAACTGGTGCATAGACCTGTGATATAGTTAACTTTATCGGAAACAGTCATAAAATATGTCAGTGTGAAAAAAATAAATGAAGGCAGCAAACAAAAAACAAAGGTGACGATTACTAAGATTATATAAATGGCCGCTTGTTTAACTTCCTGTTCATTAGCTGTAATGCTTCGAGCCTTCATTCTTATCAACTCTCGGACAACTTTGTACGCTGTGAAGGTTGTTAGCAGTATTGGTGGCACTAATGTCACAGCTAAAATGATGACTGTTCCCACCGAAGTTGATATAGTCACACCCAAGATTAGGTCGATGCATATATTGTTAGACAAAACTTCGACAGTGATCAGAAAAAAAATAAATATGATACCGTTAGCAGACAAAATCGCTTTACCGAGATTTTTTACCACAAAGTTTGTTTCATACTCAAACGGTTTACAGATGCTGATGTATCTCTCAAAGCTTGCAAAGGCCAGCACATAGTACTGCATATCCATTGTACATCCGGCCCAGAGCAGGTACATAGCTACCACAGGCAGGGGCTTACCAATAACAGCTTCTCGAAACCAGCAGGACTTTTTTAAGAGCCACAGCAGCGCATTGTTAATGTCAACGATACTCATATAAGTCAAGATGATGTAATAGTTAAACTTATCTTTGTGTAAGTTTAACATCCTCAAGGTTATCAGATGTAAGGAGTTGGCAGCAATCGTGGTAATCGACAGCAGAGAGAAAGCAACTTCCCATGAGACTGGGATGCATAAGTTTGTGGAAGAGTTGCAAATCTCTAATCTATTGGCTTCTGTTGAGATATTATCCATTGAGATATTATCCATGTCCGTTTTATGCAGATAGTTGATTCACAGACAGGCTACCAACTGCTCACCAAGTGACGGAGTATTAAAATTGGTAAAAGCTTTTCCAACTTTAGTTGATTGATACTCGTTTACTTTCTACTTGTACTTTAAATCACTCAGCTTATGACAAGTTTGATTAAAATCAATGAAAATTTAAATTAGCAAACTTTTCCATAATAGAACGCAATAGCCAAAATAGCCAATAATAAAACGAAATATAATATGTAAATTTTTTCAAGACAAAATCAAGAGCGAAGCTCCTAGGACAAGAAGGAGCACTATGTTGAAAAGCTGGTAATACTTTTTCCGATTTTCAGTGTTGCATTTTATGGCAAAGGTTTGGAATGTTTCATCCGTTCAATTGATAAAACAATAAATGGTGCAGCAGCATCTTTTTTTAAATTATGAAATGAATAAAAAATATAATTTCAACCTGCGAAGTTAAAAGTCTATTTAATAAATGAGTAAATAAAAAAAAAAATTTAAAAATTAGCAGAATCAATGAAAGTTTGTTCATTAAAACAACTTTTCACTAAGCATCATTTAGTATTCATAAAAAATTGAAACAAAATGGATCAGATGGATGGTTTATGATACACATAGCAATTAGAGATGGGGTAAAAACTAAATAATTTAAAGAAGCAAGGTTAATGATAACAGGTGAATAAATATTTTGTGCAATCATCATCTGAAAAAAAAAGTGTTTCATTACCAACCATTTTTTCTTGAAATTTTTGCAATCACCAAGGAGTTTCAATTCAAGAAAAAAATACTTCAAGGTTTTTTTTGTCATTGCATGCCATTTACACCAAGCATGACAATGCTATAATTAGATACATACAATTATTGCTGCTATCAAGTATTTAATTACGGGTATAATTTACAATATTATAAATATCTTGCATTCCTAGTTCATAATTCTTAGTTATAGTACATGCACACCTCACAAACACAGCTAAACAACCTTGCTGGGCTACTTTATCAACTAATGTATGGTAAATAAAGATATGCCATACCAGAAATATTATTTATTTCTCTTTCCTCTTCCAGGCCCATTGAAACTGAGATATAGTCAAAGATAAAGCCCAGGACAACCATTAGCAACCGTTTCAACAGTAGGTGCTATACAGACCATGTGGGAAATGGTCGACACTACTGTAAAAATTAACCAGCGCTTTTCAGGAAGTCAGTAAAATATGTGAATTACTACCCCTACCCATCACCAAAGATCCAGTACTGAGTTAAAATGGCAGACTAGACCCACGGTGTGTAACCCTCCCCAAAGGACCCATTTTAAAAGAAACTGCTCAGAAACTTTCCCAAAAGCTACCCTGGGTTTTTAGTGCATATAATATTTGGAGTTATAATAGACAGGCAGCGGGATGTTCTTTTGATAACAAGAACAAAAGAGGAAGATGAGTGAGGCTCCTTCATAGTTCTATGAAGTAACAAAGATATGGGTGAGAGAATGGAGACTAAAGGTTAAAGACTCTGTGGCTAAGCTGACCTTGTGAGCTTCTGTGTTAGACTAGCATGTTATAATTATTTTGTAAATGTGTTTATGTTTGTCTATATGTATATTGCATTTTGATTGATTGGTTGATTGGTTTATTGATCAATTGGATGATTGATTGATAGATTTATTATTGAATGATTGATTGATCGATTGTCTGTATTATATAATTATTATATAGTTTTCACAGATTTTAGTCAAATAGCCGTCAGCTATTGTATCGCAAAGTGAGCAGCGCAAATAACAGAATAGATAAACAACAGTGTCTAAAATCCAATAAAGTAATGAACTATAAGGCTTGATGAGAAATGATACTGATGGAAGCGTTGGAGCTGAAAATCGAGTTTTCATTGCGGAACAGGAAATTGTCAAAGTATTTTTTTATTCAAATCAAAATCTCACAATAGCATGAAGTAAATGCCAATAATTATTTTTGAGCCATTGACTCAATAGGCAATCTATTGGAAGCTGTTCACATAAAATAATGGTAACATATAAAGGTAACTTTGTTGTGGCTGAGAAAGGTATCAGCAGTAATAGTTGCCATAGGAAAATGCAAAAAAATGAGATGATCAAAAAGACAAATTGATGGGCATGTTTACCATTCACTATAGAAATGCCTCTTGTCTCGTATTTAATGGCAGAAAACTGGTCTCGTTTTTAGTAGATGGGTTTTTAATAAATAAAAACTTATTTTTTTAAAAATTCATTTAGTTCCATCATTTTTAATTTATTCTATAAGAATAAAACAGAACTATATATGTATAATCCAGTTGAAATGGGACTTCCGGCATCAAACAGGAGCAGACAATTCCAACAACTATTTACTAGCTAGCCAAGTATGTTATCGTTGGAGTTGTTTGCTCCATTTTACACTAGATATGCCCCAGTTGCCAGTACCATTTTTTATACGCCTCAAATTATAGATTTCAAACTTAAACCAACTTTATTATATAATGTTTTATAAAAAAATAATGAGATAAAAAAGTTTGCATAATCATATATGTGATATGTAGGGTTGTGTACTGTATTATGCGTGTAGTGAAGAATTCTCTCATACAGAGTGGGATACAGTTACTTATGTTTTTTAACCACACAGAGCATACATAACATGTGATCTCATGATAGCAAGAATACAAATTTTGTGAGTAGCATGCTTGAACAGGTTTGGTTAAACATTCTTGCTCAATCCAGGTCATAAAAGAGGACAACTCCCTGGTTACACCTGGGAATGAAGAGAGTATCGCCTGCAATGTTGATGTTGTAAATCCACGAAGGACATCTCTTCACGGTATCAATTAGTCTCCTCACAACCCTTCCTGAATTGACGATAAAAAATCATTAATTAGTATCTTTATATTTCTATATACTTCTTTGGAATCAACTAAAATTTAAAAAAAAATTTTGTAATGTGTCGAATTCGGAGCAAAATAAAAACAAAAAAATTAGTTACATACAAGTACAGGTTTTTCAAACAATATTCTATGGCTATTCAAAGAATATCTGAATAAGTTGGACTTCAAAATTGACAAGGTTGGTTTTTCTCTCAGAGATGAAGGCAGTTGGTTGAATGCGGTAGATATATTTGTTTCTATTGCCGCTTGTTGTGGTGGCATAAATTTTCTTGCAGTTACAAAAATTAAAATGACCATTATGACTAGAGGTGGAATATAAAGCTAAGAAATAATATGTTAACAAAAATTTTGAAATCAATCATCGCAGTAAAGTATTGAGCCATCTTTGGTAATGGTAAAAGTTGAGTTCAAGTAACAATGTCATTTATTCTGAGAAAATATAGAGGGATGGCTGGAATGTTTGCATTTAATTGGAAAGCTCTTTTTGTAATAAAAATAGTGACTTCGACACATATTTTGGAGATCAGTCATGTTAAATAACAATACCACAAACTAAATGACAGAATGCAAAATATTTTCCCTGATTTATTAGTGCAATTTATTAACGCAATAGTCTCGTGATAGCCGCAGGAGGTTTCTGGTTTTACAAATTTAGTTATAGTTTCAAAAATATCTTCATCCCAAGTCAGTCTGTCATTTATCATAAAACCTAAAAGTCGATTTACATATTAAGTTCTTTGCCATCAAAAGTAATAAGAAAATTTTGCAAATTATTATGACAACTAAACAAAAGAACTTTTGATTTATTAGTATTAATAATCATTTTATTTTTACTGCGCCACTTTGATATTCTTGCCAAATCACTATTGAAACTATTGTTTATTAGCAATACAGAAATGTTACTGGGCGACAATAAAAAGATAACTTCATCAACATATGTTACAAAGTTTGATGTTGAAGATAAATGAAGTAAATCATTAATATCTAAAACCAAAAGGGTTAGTTTATGACATTCCAACATCCTCATATAGAAAGTACAAACTTCCTTCAAGCAGGTCCAGTAAACATAATTGCAACCAACTAGATGAGCAATGGTGTATCTATTTGATATTAAACTTGTCACATTTGGCATAATAATAATGCAATGATAATAGTAATAGAAGTTAATAGTAATAATAATAATGATAATTAATAATAATAATATTTAGTAACAATAATTAATAATAATTATAATAAAATTATTATTAACAATAATTAAATAATAATTAATATTAAATGATGGCCAGTATTTTTACGAAAAAGTTTTTTCTTGTAAAAGCAGTTCTCTTATGCAAAAGTATTTTTTGATTTCAATAATGTTATTTAATGAAATGCATAATACATTGGTGTTTTCAATGTTACTTTTAAATCTAGTAACGCTCTTGTGCATAGTTACAGCTTTACATTACTACAATAGTGTTTGACGATAATGTCTGTTGGTTTTAACAAGTTTAGCGCCGAATGTGACATGGCTAAATACTTCTAAAAAAGCTGCTAGTTGGCACACATACAACAAAACAGTTAGAATACATACCACTACTAGCGTCTAGCACCGTTATGGAGGTCTGTCTGGTGTATGCAGGACTCACTAACACATATTTGTTGTTATAACAGGCCACACCACCAGGCTCTTGCGAGCAGCCATAGGTCCATATTCTCTGTCTTGTCTCAATGTTCATTCGAAATACTTTAAGCGATTGACGAGCTGTGACAATAACGGAGCTATCATCAAGTGCGCAGATAGCTGCATCGGATGAGCCAAAGTAACTACTGATAGAGTAAACGAGCCCTCCTGTTTTGTTGTAGACGGAGATAGATTGACTCGTTACATCAGGAATTACTATGTAACCTCCAACATATGCCAAACCTGTAGCTCCTCGATCTTTACTCGGGTCTGTAAATCGCTTATTTCTATTATCCGTATATCCAAGCTCCCAACTACCAACTATTTCACCTGATCTTGTGCAGATTTGAACCTCCCACGTGCAACCTTTGGATATTAGAGAGTACACATTACCGCTCTCGTCGGCTGCAAGACTCCATACTGGCCCGTCTAGAGGCAGGAACGATGGTAATAACTTGTTTTGATTTAATATTCTATCTATACCCTTGCAATTACTCTGTCCGACGTACACGATGTTGCTGTTGTTGCAGACACTAAAGCAGCTGTCGCTGACAGCCACCTCATTAAGGAATGTCATAGTTGTTGGGTAGTCTATTTCCTGTGCTGCAATCTCTATGTTAGGTGCGTGAGTCAGACTCGTTCCTGGAGGTATCTTTGTACGTTTGTAGTTATCTGCATTGTTATAAGACATGGTTAATTTATAAAAAAAATTATAAAGTATTGTGTAAACATTGAAACTGATTTTTCTTATATAATTTATTTCTTTTCAAACCACGGTTAACCAGGTGAATAATTCAATAAGCAGAGATTTAGGGACCATTTATTTACGATAACAATTTCGTAATGTTCAATTTATTTAAAGCATAGGCGCCTCTGAAGTTGTTTATACTTTCAATAAAAAAAGGCAAATCTATTCATTGAATTTTAAAATAGAAATTTTCAGCACTACTTTTGCAACTATTTCGTAATTTTAATAAAGTTAGAATTACATTCACACGACTTTATTTGGCATTTTAACGAGTAACTGATTTCAATATTGAATCCTTCAACACAATTTCAGTAACATCACGTTCAATCCAATTTATAGACCTAATGCTTCACCAACTAAAAGTAAAACAGACATCTATTAAAGAGCTTCTCTCACGCTGTGCAAGTTTTTAATTATTTATTGTTATAAATCATAATTATTATTAAGGGATTATTATTATTTTTATTAATTTATCAAACAAAAATATAAAGTGCAACCTAAAACTTTACACTTGTGTTTTTACATGACTAACTACTCAATTGACACACATTGAGTCCAAACAAACTGTTTTGCATCTAATAGAAGATTTAAAAGACTATCACGCACATGTAATGTATACCTTTTAGTGAGAGCTGTAATACCATAGGAATGCATAAGGTTGGAACAGCTTTTAATGCAAGTGAATATGTACTATCTTCCAAATCTGTCCACTTTTTCATGTCAGGCTACAGCAACAAACAGAAATTATAATTATGTGGTTATGCAAACAAAGTTGGGTGATTTTAAAACACTGTGTCAGTTTGGCCACTGTTTGCCTATTTCCAGAATAATTTAGATACACATTTTTCATCACTTGTTAATTCAAAAATTTGCATTGCTTTGTTGGAATGTAGAATTAAGACTGCATGGGTTTGCGCTCACAATACTGCAATAGCTTTGAAATTTTTGATTCAGATTGGAATAGCAAAAAAACATACCAGGGCCTGGTAAGTTTTCTTACTTAATACGCTTTGACCTGAAAATTATTGTTTTAAAGATGCAAGGCTATTAAGATTGATATATGTCCTTTGAAATGCCTGTAACAAAACCCCGGCAGTAGACATTCTATTTACTTGATCAGGCATCATTACCGACAGAAAGCTGTCAAATTTGAAATTGGACAAAAGTACTGAAATTCATATAACTGCTGCAGTGTTTTACCAAAGCAGCTAGTTGTACAGTGCAGCTTTAAATAATAATTCCACCACAAAGACAGAACAACTCCTTATAGATTTGGAGTTGTCTTTGTTTGGTTAGATAACTGCTAATTTTGGCATCAGTAATGTGATGGATTTGAACGTAATTTGAGTTTCTGGAGCTACCCTTGTCACCATACACTCTTACAACCCTTCTACACATCTCCCAATCCTCTCCAATTGAGCTATAACTATATACCTTTGAGCCAATCTCAACCCAGAGCTAGTGACTTCACCCCAGCAGCAATGAGAACTATTAGTTAAAAATATTGGAGTCGTCTTCTCTGGAGAGGCCCCCTCTCACATTTGCCGCACCCTTTCTTTTAACCATCCTAATAGAATTTCCACCTCTTCTTGCACTCATAACCTCACCATCAAAACTATGCAAATGGACAAAATGAAGTTAGAAAAAATAAAGTGTGGGATAAGAAGAATCGTCCCTCCTGTTCCTGTTTATAAAAAGTTACAATCCGTAGTTCACAGTCTCACACAGAGTGAAAATTTTGGTAGTTCAAATTTGAAAGTTCAGTTCAAAAATCCAAAACTGATGTAAATGGATTAGACAATACTGTCAGTCTTTAATTTGCATATTTTTTCATTATCTCTATTACTGTTATGGACATTACAGTCAGATTAATTTTGTCAGTTGAGATAGATTTTGCGGAGGGAACATTTAACTGATGTAAACCCAGGTGTACAGATGGGTAATAGACTGTATTATATTGTTGAATTCTGTATTATAAGTCTGACAGGTTGTCCTTGAAGGTCACTCTTGCATCAGAGAATTTTTGATATTTTCTACTCCGAGTTTTTGATTCTCCACTCGGAGTTTGACAAGCTTTGGAAATCAGTCCATTAGTGATCAGAGATTTGAGGGCAATTGAGGGAACTGGTACAGCAGAACTAAATCGCCCTCTAAAATTTAATTTTTCTTACTTTTACGAATTGTTTTCTAGCTCACCAGTTCTGCCTCTAAGTAGAGGTGAGCAGAAATTTTTTACAATCCTTTTGTTTGCACATGTTAGATGTTTTCGTTCAGTAGCTTTAACCATCATCTGGTCTCTCAAAAGTTTGGCCCAAGAGTACATGTTTCTTTGAGAATACTCAAAATTCTATTCCACGTTTATTAGTTTTTATACTGATTTGTACAAAATCCTGAAAAATGCTTAAAGTTTTATGCACTGTATTACCATTAGAAACTGTGGAATGTCTGCACCAGATATCACGGCACAACTAGAAGACTATTGGTGGCCTTACAAACCTGATGTAGGTCTGAAGCGCGTGCTTCGAATTGTTTAGCGAAGTCAGTTAAATGTCCCCATTGCACTTCAATAGAGTCATCCTTAAAACTTGTCAGCTTGTCTCTCACTTCCTGTCTACTTTCCATCAGGTGATGCTTTAGCAAATCAAACTGGGCTATCAAGTCCTTGACCTACATCAATATAACTAGACTTAAATTTGGTGATTAGTGAAAAATTTGTTTACTAGTTAGAAATATTCAAATGGCTCATTCTTGGTGCATGAAATTATCCAGAAATAAGTACCGAGTAAGAAGGAAAAAACAATTTCTTAACAAGTTGGCAGTGATTTATTACTGGCGTAAATAGTTTTCTAAGCTAATTGAATGGTTACAGTTTTACTTTTTATGCAAACAGACAAACAGACATACCTGTTTCTCTTTTTCAGCGTTTAATGAATTCAACATTTCCTCCGTATCTTCATCAAACTGAGTGACAGCTCGAGATGTCAGTTTATAACAGAGCTGTAGTGCTTCAGTCTTCTTTTGAATTTTTTTAAAAGTTTTTTCAACCATACGCTTCTTTGTTGCTATAGTTGATTCCACAGTATCAACACAGTGTGAACCACCTGCATTTTTAAGGTCATTTCATTTAAGCAAATAGCCAGGTATCATTTCATAGACTTAGAATTATTGGGATGACACAATTGTGTTGCATCACCTATGGCTGCATTAACTTATGCAGAACATCGACAATTGTATGAGAAAAAAGAATACATATTCTAATAAAAATATGATATTTTAGATTTTTAAATAAATTGGAAAAAATTATTTTAATACAAAACTATTTATTGTAGAAATAATACTTTTTATTTACAAGCAAAACAGTAAAAATAATAATCAAAAGTTAGGTTCAAACTAGTTTAAGGGATGCATGTTTCATTGTTATTTTTCTCTTTTACTTTCAAACAATTGATAAACAGCCTAAAATAGTTTTCAGGTAAAACCTGTATTTAAAAAATTTCAATCTGTTTATTTATCCAAAGAAGGATAAATTTTGTGACAAATAAATCTTTAAAATAAATTTTAGTTGCGGTCCATAAAAATTAATTACAAAAATGCTATATTTTTTATGTTGTAGGAATTATCTCAACATCAATAAATCTGATACTAAAAGTTTAATTTACAAAAAAAACTAACCATCGCTGCATTCCTCAGGATTCTCCAAGCAAGCATTACAAAACGGAGTTCCACAAACTACACAGCATAGACGTAGAACTTGGTCTTTGTGTCGTGTACAGATTCTAGTCAGTTGACCTTGACCTTTTATTGTATACTCACTGATAGGTACAACCCTATGTTCTTTATGAACCTAAAAAAGAAATAAAGATATGAACGATTGGACTGGCTAAAGTGAGGAAATTAAAAAGATTTATACTTGCGCGAGCTGTTTAACCTTTTGTTTTTATTTATAAATACTAGCATATTGACACTGTTACCAGTAAAAACTTGGCTTTGTACGCTGTAATTGTTATGTAAATCTAATTGAAAGGAGCCAAAAATGCAAAACTACATTACTCGTGGCATTTTAATGCAAGCCATTGCCGTTAATTCTTTTCACTATACAAAAACAAAAAAATTCAGGAATTCTGTCACGCACCCAAATGAATAATTTACTGGTATATTTAACACAAGATAATGACCTAGAGTGTTCTACTTATCTATAATCGTTAACTTTGACGTCAGAACGCATAGTTTATAGTGCAATCGCTGAAGTGTAAAATAATTTCAAAATTTTGGCTTCGAAAAACATGTTTTGCTTTACCTAAGTAATAAATAATAACTATACGCAGCCAAGTTGTTACCTGATCATGTTCGTTACAAAGCTTTTTCCTGCATTCCAAGCAATATCTAATGGCTTGTTTGGGTGGTGAGCAATGGTCGCAAAACTGTTTAACGGCTCCAGTAGCTATATCCAATTCTGCTAGAGTCTCAGGTATTTTAGGACAAGCCACCCTATAAAAATATATTACAACTGTCCTGACTGTACATCATGAAAAAATAAATAAAATACATAAAAGTTACGATGACACAGAAATGCCAAGGAAGTCTTTTTAGACTGAGTGCTGACATTTTTATTTACAGTTATGAATGATCATTAAATTATTAGTGGTTTCCTTGCCAGTTTAATTTTTCTGACCTGCACGTATAATAAAAACAAATCAATAGACAGTTGATGTAGAAATGGCTGCTAAAACGACTTTTTACTATCGTCCCAGTATGTAAAAGGCTGTTTAAACATGTGAGTAGTATAAATTAATTATTATTATAAACTACAGTTGTCTACAGATCTTGTACAGGATTAGGATCGCCTGTGCGTTCAACAGTAATTGGCTACTGTGAATTATACCATTACAGCATTGCTTACTATAAAATCTCATGTACACTAGTTTGGCAGTTGAGCTTAGCAATTGGGGGTTTCCCTTTTCATTTTCCTTGTTAAACTTGCTGAGGTAATCGCTAGCATTTCATTTGACGTTATCGCCAGACTTGGATAGAGATCAATAGGTTGCCAACCACATTCTTGATCAATCAATTACAACACAAATGTTTAACCATGGTTTGTTTTATAATATCATGTCACCTGGCGTACCTCAATCTACCAGGGATTATAAATGAGCATTTGCAAGCTATAGATTGTTACAGAAGAGGTATTGCTAAGGAGTTGCACCATTTTTGTGCGGCCTTTTCCTTATCGATAAGGAAAATCGCAGATCACTAGTTTAAATGTAGCTAAGGGAAACCCTATGAAAACAACTAATCCTCGATATATCTGATTGGATGCTTTTTATTCAGGCGATATTTTTCCAGTAAATACTTACTTAGCATCTCATCACACCTTAAGTTTAAACTAAATATTTCACAAAAAAAGACTAGAAATTGATTAAATATTTAATTATTTTATAAAAAAAATCGATGTAGGAAAATTAAGCAAAGCTAAATTGTTATTCATTTCATCATTTTTCTTTTGCGAACTCATTGCAATCCAGAGAATTGTGACAGTGTTGAAAAACCAGTTGAAGCTTGAGTTCCATTTCATCATCAAATTAGTTGCAATGTCTAGTTGGGAAATATATGTTGAATTCAGATGATATGACACGAATGTGAGATTTTGAAGCAATCGGCCACATATTTTTAGCATCACAGACTTCCTGTGATTTTACAAACGTATTTTGGTCAACTTTCACGTCAACATCTCAGGTGGATGTTAAAATGGGACTAGATGGAAAAAACTACTAAAAAAAACTTGGTTTTATACTCTGGTTTAGTTGACATAGCAATTATACTGAACACCCGGTTCGCTTTTTTTGTACATGAATAGTTTTTGGTCAAAATTTAAACTTGTGCGAGAGTTGATTGAAAAATTTGTTTGCAAAGAAGTTTAAAAAAATTTTGAACTCTTTGATAAGTTTAAAATTGTTCATACTTTGTTAATTTAGATAAAATCTAGAAAATCCTGACTCGATGTTACATATGAGGCCTGATTGGTCAAATGTTTAATATATCAGGCCTGTGGACTAGACAGCCTTTGGTTGTTCCCTCTCCCCCCCCCCCCCCCCCCCCCCCACCCCATCCATTCTCTGATTGACCACAAATAGCATTGGTTGACTAGCTACAAAAACTCATATCAACTGTTTTGTTTACAGTCTTGTAAGTAAACAAAGACCTGTATGAGGAAAGTCGTGAAGTCACAAAGTAACTATCTACATAAATCAATTAGAGATGCCATCAATTGTATGAAAAGGTTAATGACTCTAGTCTCACAAGATGAATCAGTTTGCGCAAGATCACAGCTAGCCTTAGTAGCTATATATATCAGTCTTCAACATTATTCTAAAGCTTATTGTTATTGTAGGCTAATTGCCGAGGCTGGCGATCAGTGATGTTAGTAGATACAGTGGCACATCTACTACTACTAGTTATCAATGTACAAATACGTAAAAACGTCATAATAATCAACAAAAATGTCTGTAACCCACTTGCAATGCGGACAGCTAATAACTTTCTGCGAATAGGCTCCATTCAGGCAGGTCAGACAATGCAAATGTCCGCAAGGTAACAGCTTGGCAGTCAGCAAATCTCTGAGTGGTTGAAGACAGTAACCACATTCTTTGTTTCTCGTAGTCTCATTGACGTCAGCCATTTTCCTGAGGTCATGAAAGAAAAAGCTCATTTCTACGATAACTTTAAGCTACGTGTGCATCTACCGGATAGTTACTGATTTGTCTTTACCGATTGGAAATGACGGCAGAGTGTTTTCCCTATTTTTTCTCTACTTGCCATTCTCATGCAATACCGATTAAACACACGGTATTTATATCATAGTTAGCCATAAAGTGCTTTGAAACAACAAGGATGGTAGGCTTATCAACGAATCTTTTTTAAATAAACAATTGTGCCAGAGAAAATTTTTTATTGAAAAAATTAAAGCTACGAGCAGTGATATGATCGGTCAAATCACGAATTGTCTACTAATCTTTTGATGTGGATCAAAACCTGGGGATAGCCTAAAAAAACATTCTACCAATTGCTTAGCGATTTATCCAAAAACAGAGGCTGCAAAATCACTCAATCGGTAGGGCTGATCAGGATATGTACCCGGGGCCCAAGTTAACCGTCTGTCTAAACTAATTACAAATACTTTGTGGTGATATCGAGTTAGTATAATTTTTTTTCGTATAGTAATGATATAATTTTAAAACTAGTGTTTTTGTAGTTGAAATAATAATCCCATCTACTTCCTTTGTTTCCGTGTGGAATTTGAAAGCGCAATCTAACTTAATAAAGTTTTATTCAGTTAACCCCAAGCCTTAGCTTTTCACTTTAAACTAGTGAAATTATTTCATAAAGAATCTCATGGCTTTGTTGAAGACGACCACTAGGTCTTTTTTATAATAATGCAATCATCATGCTAAGCAGGTTAAATGGAGAAAGTATTGGTACAATTGGAAATTTTCCATCAATCCTGACAGCTACGATCGGTTGTATCGGCTGCGTGATCAGTCAAATGTCTGACTAATTGAATTACTAGGCCAGCAGTTTCTGTACAATCGACTTGCTACTGATGAAACGTAAAGGTAAAATTGTTCAACTCAAAGATAACATCCGATTATAATAATATATTGATAATATCAATAATGCTTAACAGATCTTTGCCTCATTCAACCAGCAAAACATTAAATGAGCGATAAACATAAACAAATAAAAGCTAAAGTAAAAAATAATCAGGCGGCGAAAGAGACTATATTCTATCATATTTGTAATTTAATAAAAAACATAGTTGCAATTGAGCAAACATTGAATGAAATACTTACGTTTTATTACATGAAAAAATGCTGTAAAAGGATAAAATTGAATGTAATGACACAATGTTCTCATTAGTAAGAATGAAAAAATAAATGATTGTATGACATGTGTGGTAGTTACCTGGTCTCTCTGTGTAGGTTAATGTGCTGGCTGCTTTCCCCTTCAAAACTTTATAATGTAAATGAGGTTGTATACAATATTAGCATATATATGGTTAGATGGTTTCCTAAATGAAAAATACGCCTACAATGAAAAACCTTGTAATAGCAATATTTTTTTATATTATTCAGTTTATTGAATGAAAATGAATATACAGTATTGCAACACTAGTTAGACGAACCGAAATAAAGTTTTATTGAACTATAAAAAATTTTAATTGTAGTATTTTATGGTTAAATATACAATTGGGAGACATTTACTTCTAGTAGGTAATTCCTGCCCACAGGCATTGATATTTGCAATAGAATGTGATAAACACGTTGTGACGTCTGCGGCTAATAAATGTAGCTTCTGACGGAATATATGGGTCATTTAACAGGTCATTGTGTACAAATGATATTGATTTGAATCACCCATTGTATGTTTCCCTGTTTTCAATGTCGTATTTGGATAAATGGTGCTGCAACTTTGGTTATCAGTCAATATCATGTCTAAACAATGCTATTCTTAGCTGCATTTTTCTATTAAACGCGATAGCGTGCTGTAGGCATGCGTTTATCTTTATTTTTACCCCCATATCCTTCTATGTGTTTACTAGCTGTTGACGTTGTGCACTGACCTCTCATTTATTGACATCATTGTTGAGATGTGACACTGATCTCTTTGGTGAAACTTAAGCCTGGTTCCCAATTGAATCTTGTCAATCTTAGGGAATCTTAGAAATCTTACAATTGGGAGTTTTTCATATTTTATTTCATATTTTTCATTTTCATGTATTTGTTTAAAACTGCTGTATTTAATATAGCCTTAATTGTTAATGACACGTCGAGGTCATCGTTAGCCGTGAAATACTTTGTGACAACAAATAGTGGCTGCTACAGACTTGAGGCCAAAAAAGGATTTTATTGGAAGCGGTGATGTTATGTAGAGTGATATGATTGGTTGAATGGCGCATTGTGTGCTGATTTTTTTTATCGCAATCAAAACCTTTCGATAGCAGCAAATAAAAATGTTACCAATGATTTTATCAATTTTTATCTGAAACCATCCTCAATCAGCAGGATTGATTGGTAGAAAATCGGTTGATGTATACTCGACATCAGAACGGGTGAAGGCACTACAAACTGAAACTGTTGCAATTATCTGTGTTTTTACTTTACATTTGGGGGTTGTAACAGCAGCAATAAGAATTATATTTGCAAAGAATGATTCAAAATGGTAATAACACTTTCAGCTAACTGAACTAGTGAGAATAAATTATAGTCACCATTTTTTGAACGGATTTGCAATTTTTGATACTCGACTTTTTAATGAAAAAAACCTACCGACCACGACTTAGTTTTTGTAATAGTAAACGTAATACCCGAGCATTATGGGCGCCAACAAATATGGTGGAAATGAAAACAGATTGAGAGCGAAAACTTCTGGAGCACAAGCTGAGTTTACACTTTACAGTTGATTGGTAGTCATAAACACAGCTGCAAACGACTTTTTACTCTGTTAAAAGCAATTTTCGGATTTGCTAATTTTGGAGTTGCCCAATCACCATCCCTAGTGTAGTTTTTGTGCGTTCCTGCTCATGCATTCACGTTAGTTTGTTCTGATTTACTAATTAATGTTTTTCCACAAAGTTGTAATATTTTATGCATTCTGAGGCATTTTTATTGACCTTCGCCATAAAATTTTGAGAAGAAGCCTATAATATTATCACAGTTTGTAATAAACTGAAATGGCTGGCACAATGTTGCTGTTTAGGCTAAAAATATTAATAGTTAAAACTGATACTTATAATTAACTAACAGCTGTAAGAAAAACAAGTTTATTGGATGAGGGGTGTTTCGTTTTTTCCAATAATAGCTGTAATAATTAATAATGTAACAATAGTAATATTACGATTTAACAACAATCATTATTTGCGTTATATCCAAGCTTGAATAAACCAAAATAGTGGCTATAAGGTATCTACATCTTGATGCTCGTCAGTGACAGTGGTGCGTAACAGATTGCGACACTCTTGCGTCTCAACAAAAATTGCAGAAATTTGAGTAGCAACACGCATCGGCAAACTTCAAAAGAAAATCGATCAGTGAAAACATGCCTTAAAAGTGTTTTACATATTGAATACAAAATAGCCTTATGACGTGATAAGAACTGTTATATTTTTGTGAGTCACACATTATCTTTTTTGAAACCTGATTATGTGCAATAAGTGGTTACCTGTTATTTCTGTACAAGTAAAACAATATTTTGATTGTCGCAATCAAAGATTAATGTACTCTGAGGCTATACTTACATCAGCAATCACATAAACACTAGATAATGCTATTTGCCTAGTACACTCCTTACTTACTAACGGTCTCATTTGACTCGATTATGATTAAATGAAAATTCTTTCAAAATGAAAATCTCACGTATATTATCTCAATCCTGCAATCAAGTATTTATAATTCTTATGTAACAAAACATTTATAAAAGCATTAACTTGGCTCACCTCCTCACTCTATAAATACACAAAAATCTCAGGCAGTTGATCTCTCTGAACCCAAGCAACATCAAGCAAAAATAAGCACCAAACGTTTCATTATCCTATCAAGAAACTTCCTAGTTTCTTTCCCTCCCAGTTCTTTGATCTGGTTGTTGAGTAGGTGAATGGGAGCTGGTCACGCGTGGTCGCACATGACAAGTAAATAATTAACTGATAAATAAATCTTCATAAATCAACGATTCTTGCCAACACTGCGTATTAAAATAATTCAAATTATGGTTTCCAAAACCAAATGATTAAGTTAGTTTCGATTTACTTTTTCTTATTTTCATTTTATTTTTTATATTGGTCACGTTTTTCTCTGTAGCAGGCGTCAGGACAGACACAACAACCAAAGATCGTCTGAATGTGGTCACAACTGAGTAGTTTCACTTTAGCGATGCAACCGGAAGTAGCATGGTCTTGCAATTAGAAATCACGACATGCTCAACTATTGTTCTGATTTGTGACATATAAGCGGCTGATGTGACAAAAAAGATGCTGTTGAGAAAGGTCAAGGGATCGACATAGCCTTCGCTAGTTGTTTTTTAAAGATTTTGATCCATTCAGCAAAAAAAATTCATTAAACATTATGCTCGTAGGTAGAGCCATAGTTTCGTGTTTCGGGTTTGATTAAGCTTGCCAACGCAAACTAATGAGGGTGCGCCCTTGTGTATTACTGTGGATTGCTTCGACAGTGGCTATGTACTGTTATGATTTAGGTTAACGGCGCATCGTAATTATTATGCACCCATACCAATCTACTGCTTTAAATGGGAAAAAACCTTATTATGCTGTTAAAATGGGTTGACTTCCATTGTAAAGGTATGGGTCGAGGAAAGCAGACTTCTCGTATCTCCATTGACTAGCGCCACTTATAAAACTGCCTGGACCCCATTGATGCAAAGGAATGACTTCGCATTGACTGATTTCAACAAAGCTTTTTTGTTCATTAATTACTAAACAAGCTTGCATGCTGGCCTAAACAGTATGCAGAAATTTTTGGTATTTTAGAGGTTTACAGTAGCTATTTTAATGTCTTTCAAGAGTGCGGTTGGTTTTCTCTTTTTAGCCTGTGGTTTACATGTTGTCTGGCTACTCTCCAATGAGATATAAATAAAAAGTATATTAGGATTAAAAAGGCTTAGATCCTGTTTTATAGACCGAGGTCTTATTTATGTAATGACGTCAATCCCATCAGTATTAGCATATCCTGTTTCTATATAGATCAGCAATCCCTGAGTATATATTCGTTTACCATACATGCCTGTCTCCACAAACTAATTAGTCCAAAGTCAAAATGTCCCTTAGGAGTGACTCAAACTCTAAGCTGTGTTCTCTATCTCTGACAGCTGACTCCCATATTAAGCACTTGAGAGATGAGAAAATATTTCCAATTTAAGCATCAATACATAGAAATCGCCATTAGAACTACCATTGCCTTGTTTTTTACTTTCATATAGGAAGTCTCCATGCCCTGCCTTACTGGTAATTAAACCAAAATAGTCTGACACCATTGCAAGACAGTAATTTATTTCTCAAGGCTGATGTCGTACCCTGACATGACTTGCACCTAAACTTTTGTACATGTCTAGATAGGCTATACGCAGCTTATTTACTGCTCGTTCTATTGGTATCCTGAGTGTCTGGTTTACTCAACCAGCATACACCTCATCACAGGAACCACAGCCATATACATATATGTGGTAGTTGTTGCTTGCTAGTAAGCATAAAAGCATTATGATTAAAACTATTATTATCTAATGATCTGTTATCATTTAGTTGTGGCTAATAAACTTTAATTTGTACAAGTTTCTCCTAAGAATTCAAAGAAGGTTTTTTTATGAAATAGTTACAACTTTTAATTGCAAAAAATAATTAATGTTAGATACACATACCCACATACCTTAGCAACACATTCTTGACAAATTATCAAAACAACTGTGCTAAAATCTTACAAGTGTTAATTTTTGGCTTTTTATCAAAGAGATTAAAAAAAACGTCAAAAAGCGGAAGTAATATTTGGCAAAACCCCCAAAAAATACTCCAAACTGTAACAATATTAAAGAAGAAATGAAAGTAAAATCAACTTTAATGAAAGGCGTGAATAAAAATTATTATTTTTAAAATGAAGATCAAGACAGAATCTCAAATGAATCATCATGCACTGCATTACTTTTGTTTATACGCTTGCAAATATCCATATCCTCGTTTACATTTTAATAGTAGAACAAACTAAATAATAATATAAACTACTTTCAGTTAATACATCCAGTAAAAGTGTCTTGACATGCAGGATCAGGGTGAGTATTAAAAAGATAACGGAGATTAAAAATCATTTATAGATACAAAACTGCGTCAAAAAGACTTAATATGTTTCGACGTTTTTCGTTTTCAACGGGTTGCCAATCAACAAACATGAAGTGCTCCAACAAGGAGCTCAATTCTACCTTTTTGATGCCATATTTTGTCGTCAAGCCAAATTCTACTATCTCGCAGACATCAAGGAAAAGCAAGCGACCATATAGTAAGCAATATATAAATTTTGACTTTATAACGGTCAATTGTGCAGAATAAAAATATTTTTCCCATAACTCATTCACCAGTACAATATTTTGTATTTTATTTATTATTTAAAAAAAACTCATAATGCAAGCAATAACCATAAGCAAAAAAACTTCATCAACTGAAACAGGAAACAGTAATTTAAATGTAAGTTATGTGTCAGTGAATATTATACCATACAAATATTTTTGCAATACATTTATGAAGATTAATTATAATTTTCAAATATCATAAATGTAAAAAATTTAAAAAGAACGTTAGCTCACATCCTGATAAAATCACTAAGGTTTGTGATATCATGTCTCACTATTGAGTTATATCTGTAGCCATGGGAGTTGTCCCATTGATGAACAGACAACTCCAAATATATCAACGATTACGTCATGATTGGCACACAGGCAAATTGAACAAAGTGTTCAAACAACTCTTTCAGGTACAAAAATGGGAATGATAGTTTTACCATTAAAGTTCACAAGATGAAACAAAATCACATAGCTGTCCACGCGCTCATCACATTGCAGGCATTTCCTTGATGCTAGTAGCCTGTCCCAGATGTGGTGCATTGTGGGGCTGGTATATTCTGCTGTATTTAGGAGCCTGTGCATGCAGGTAAGGTTCAGATGTATACCTATTGCCTCTGGGAGTAGTGCTGTAATATAGTTAATTCCACTATACCAAACAATAAGCTTCTGTTTGAACATAATAGGAGTTGTCTTCTCTCACTGGTGACCTGTTGCCTTTGTTTTGATAGTTAGAAACATAAGCAGTTAACGTTGATTGAGTAACGTGAAAATGTGTAGCAAAATATCTAATAACTTGACAGTTAAACTAAGACCTACGTAAGAGATACAAACATCAAACAAACATGAAATAAACCAGGGTACATCAAGGGATATCGCTGATTGCAGTCTTGGCGGAATGTTTTGAGTGTAATAGCTTAAAATAGATCTTGCTATCGGTGCAACTTCAAAGGATTTATGAATATTTGACAATAAATCATAAACGGATAATTGAGAAAAACGAAAAATTTTACTGCCTGAGCGGCCAAGTATTTGACCTTTGCTGTCACTTAAAGCTAGCTTTAATGTAGGTTAAAATATTTTATTGGCCAGAGACGTGTCTAAAATATTGTTTGTACGGTAATAATTAAAGCACAAAAGTTTAATAAAAACTGTTTAAATGCGTGTGCTGGTTTCTTCAATCTTTGACTACAACTTATTAAAATTTGCCCATGGTTGACTAGGCAACAGCCAAGACTAGAATGCTTGCCTTACCCATATGGACTGGATGGTGGATAAGGACCAAACATGTCATCTCCATGGAAACTGGCTGGATAGTAAGGCCTTTCATGATTGGTTGAAACAAAGCCATTAGCTCTGTGAGGGGAGTCGCTGGCTGCATATGTGTGACTATATTGTTCAGAAGATGGGCGGTGAGGTAAGCCGGACCCAGAAGGATATCTGTAGCTTGGGTTCACAGGAATTGTGAAAGAATCATAATAGTTAGCTTGTCCCGAAAGCTAAAAGTGAACAAACATGTCGTAGACCGCAGAATATCAGAATTATGGAGTTGTCTTCTCATATCAGAGGAGGAAACTTCAATAAATTGTGAAACAAATGTAAATAATGAAAAATGTATAAAAAAAAACAACTTCAAAACAATTGAAGGTTTTCAACTAATTATAAGTTTAAAACAAAGCTTGCAAACAAATGTTGAAAAAACTGTTATTATGTAATACTACAGCAAAGATTTCAAAACAGTTTTAGTACCAGAGAAGACAAACAAGCAGGTATACAATCTGCTCTTACCTCCTGGTAGACGTTGGCCTGTTCTTGTGGCAGATATACTGAAGTGTCTGCCACATCATTGCTATCATTTGATTGGCTGTCAATTTCTTCAAACTCTTCATCATCATTCTCTTGGCTTTGACAACAGGAGCAGCAAAAGCAGCAGCTACAGCATGATGCAGATAAATATTCTGATACTTGTTACTATGAAACTTGAATACAATTTACCAAAACATTCAACCAGACACATAAAATTTGGTTGGTGGAATGTGAAACATTGGGCATCATTTTTTGTTTATTTAGGGTTGCCAAAAGTGGCAAATCTTACAGTAATATGTAACATTATAATGACAGTTATCTTCGAATAAAACACACAACTTGCTAGAATATTTCAAAGTCTTGAAAATGTTATTTTGAGTTTCTCAAGTCAAACAAACACTTTTTCAACCTTTCTAATTTCAATAGTTGTTGGAAATACACGAAGTTGCGCCGTGAATAAAAAAAATTAGAAAACTGGAACATCGATATAGAAAATATTCTTACTTGGATTTTGACGCTTTCTTTGCTGAAATGTCTGATGCCGACTCGAGAGTCTGGTCAGCTTTGTCAGACTTTTCCAGACAAACACAACAGTGGAGGCAGCTGAAGCAGCAGCAAAGATACTAAAACAACGAGTCAGCATCGTCGATATCACGATTGTCTGATTGTATCGCATGCTTACAGATGAGGCGTAAGGTAAACTTGACAAGCTAACAAAAATTTTCATGTGGTACAGTTTGTTCGTTGTATGGTGTGATCTCTTAGCCCATTGTTTAGAAACATAAAACTGGCTATGTAGCTTTGCTTACTAATCCTAAAAGTAATGTAGTCTAATTTCACACTGACAGGGTGTAGCTATGTATACATCAGCAATTGTATTTGCAACATTCAGACGAATGTAGGCTGCAACAGGCACCTACCAAAGTGAGTTTAGGTGAAATGTATCACATTAACAGAAATTTGAGTTGTCACCAAGTTTGAAAGTATCGATTCAACATATTGAGCTCCGAAATCACAAACAAAATAACGTCATCAGCTTATATTTGATGTTGAAGTGATGCTGTTAGATCTACCGTATGACCCTGATACATCACTGGGGTCAAAAACTGTTTAGTTTAGTCTGATTCTAACAAAGAGCGAAACTAGAAAAGACTGAATATGATTGAGCAAAAACGATATGATGCAAAGATATATTAAGAGTATTCGCGACCTATGTTCGCCGAACAGATTACGATAAAAGTAATCAGACTGGCAATAAATTTAATCAATAAATAATCATTTTGTGCGGAACTCGTGGGTCAACAAAAAGTAGCTCACTGAATCAAAAAATAATCAACAAATATTTATTTATATTGTTCGTAGGTCACGAATGAAACTGAACACTAAATAAATAATAACGAGCGAGTTGATTTTTTTGTTTTCATAGACCGGCTGTTCATCCTTGAAAAATAACTCAAAATAATTGCAAGCGTTGAAAATTTACTAAATTGAAGGGCAGCTTTACAAACTATCCCAGTTTATAGCAGTTCAAATTTTATTATTTTCTTGATTATTTCAAAAATTGGCAGTTATCTTCTTTATGTTTTGTTCGGTAAACTATAACATTTCATTGAATAATTATGTTGCTCTAAATTAATGTTCCTTTTCATATGCGACGTATTGAATTACGAACACCTATTACTTTTTGAATTTTGTTCTACGAAGAGGTCGGGAATACTCTTATTGACTTCTCCGAAGCGTTTTTTATAGCAATACATGTCGTTTAACCTGCATTTTTTGCACAAGCACATAACTGAGAGGCTCGACCATTCCTCCACCCTGGCTACTAGCTGTAACTAACTACTACAAACAAAGCACTGCCTGTAGCATAGTCAAGCTTACTTAATAAACAAGCTAAATTCAATTACCAGGCAGATTGTAGCATGTTTTGGTATGTACGACTGGGCATGTTACCAGTTTGTACCACAGTAGATAAAATGGTAGCAATTAACTGAACTTTGGCTGTTATCAATTTAGGGGTACAGTCATTAGCTAATAGTTTCAGTGCAGTGTATATTCATTGATAGAGCTAACATAATTGTTAACAATCAAATATCAACAGAAAAGTATGCTTCACATTTATGAGAAAGTAGAATAACACCATATGCAATCTACGGGGCATTTTAGCAGCAAAATAGCGAAAAATTAGTCATCAAGTGTTTTTGTATTGAAACTGCTGTACATGCGAGTAGAGAAAAACTAGGACTAGAAGCATCAATCGGATCCTGGCAGAGTAGTTTCACTTTAGTGATGCAACCGGAAGTAGCTCGGTCAATTGTTGAATTTTTCATTAGAAACCAAGACATTCGAGGAAATTGGAGCAGTTGATCTGACAAAAATGATGTTTTTGAGAAAACTCAAGGAAACAATAAAGCCTTTGAATTTTTCTTCTTGAAAAAATTTTGGTTTATTTACTTGAAAAGAATTAATTAAATATTATGCTTGTAACACTAAGTAGTGGCACCATAGTCTCATGTTTCGAGTTTAATTGGGTTTGACGAGGCAAATAAATGAAGGTTTGTCCTTGTCGTAGTCTGGGTGCACAGTTGGGACGTACTGATATGCTTTACATTAACGGCGCATCCTCATTATCATTCATTGCGTACCTATCTACTGGTCATAAATCGTTGATCTGGAATTTCTTAAATCTAAATAAAAAGATAGACTTTCTTTACCATCATAACATTGCAGCAAAAAGACTTGCAGTATCTTCACTACTTGCACCCCCTATAAAACTGCTGGGAGCCAAGTGAGATGTTGTATTACACTATACTTCACAAGCGCCTCAGGCTATTATGTAACCTGTATACACGGCGTAGATTAGGTGTGATTCATTTATCAATTCAAATTTAGTTTAAAAAACTTTCACAAAATAATTTGATTGAATTTGTGAAAATAATTTAATAAAAAGGATAGTTTCAGCAAATCAGGAAAAATTTATGAGCTAACTATATACCACAGGACTCATCTTATCCTTTCAGGAAATTAAGTCGCAGTATCCATATACATGTAATGATATTGTATTCCTATTGCTCCGTGTAACAAGACACAATCAATGTCTATGTTAATTATTTTTTAACTTAAAAAATAAGACAAAAAATAAACTGTCTTTGGTTCAAAGACTTCCCTGTGCGTGGTTTTATCATTTAAGTAACTGGATAATTGATTGCAAAAGGACCGTCACCTCTTTCTTAGTACTAAACTTAATACTAGAGATCATTGCGACATGTACTAAGTGTAGATATCATTGCAATGTATACTAATAATAACAATTACCAGAAAAAAATGAGTGCAATTTCTTTGAAAATTAGATAATCCATCCTGCAATGATACTACTACTGCTAGATGCACATTTTTATCTCATCTCAACATGAATAGTGTATGTACATTGTTGGAGTTGTCTTTCCAAAATTATTTTGTGACGTATGGTAATGGCGGCTGCTTGTTTATTGGTCAATTTTATTGTGTTTTTGGCAACATTGCATTTTGTCACTAAAATTATTATTAAATTGAGTCATTGTTTCATGTATTACGCAACTTCCTTTAATTCTTTATTAGATTGAAGGACATTTGAGCATTCTGTTTAGAAAAATTGAAAACCTTTCACGCTCAAAGTAGTTTGGTCTTACAAAAAAATGAAAATATCAATTTAATACACCATCGCCTGAGAAAACTTTTTTTCAATCAACTGTTTTCGGTCAAAGTTTGCTTTTCGGTGAAAAATTTATTATTATTTTATTCTTACTCTCAACAATATGCGTTCTATTCCGTGCTGCAAAGAATACAAATGTCAGAACACATTGTGAAATTTCGGATGAACTTTTAAATGTTATGAAATAATTTTATAAACAAGTTAGCTGCAACTCACCTTGCCCAGGTGCTGACGGAACACTCTGTTACAAATGACTGCAGTAAAAGGAGTTAAGGTAGCGTTAAAGTAGATACACACAAGTCCAGCCAAGTCTATCAAATACCAAACTGTATCCACTGTCTCGTAGGAGAAGTACCAGCGTAGTGTGCATGCCCAGTACGGAGCCCAGAATATTGTAAACTGCAGCATTAGAAACAGAGCTACCTTAGCCATGGTTCTACGTTTACGCACAGCTTTCTTGAGGGTGGGTACGCTGGTGCGACTATCTATAGTGCGTATTGTGTTTGTCTACAATTATGAAAACACAATAGCTTAGGAATATGGACAGATTATGAGAGACAAAAAATGCGATATAGGTAATAGCCAACTAAAACTGTACGACATTATTAATGACAACAAACAAGATCAGCTACTTTTTGCTAACAACTCATCAAGGCAACACCTACCTCGTCTGATTCATGAAGCTTATTGCATTAATTTAATCTTTGTTTTTATCAAAATCAGTACAAATTATTCTCATTTACTGTACAGTAGATTAAAATAATACCGGGATTATTGACCAGTAAAACCCGCTAAGTAATGTCAAGCATAGGCACCAGTAGGCACCAGTAGGCACCAGTAGGCACCACCTGCAGCAATAATGCACTCTGCACTATTCAGCAATCGAAGCTACATGTACATTTACCGATTAGCTACTGATTTGCACTTACCGATTGGAGATGACTGCTTGCCATTCTTACGCAACGTCGGCTACACTCGCTGTATTTGATGTCATTGTTAGTCATAAAATGCTTTGAAGCAACAAAAACGGGACGCGAATCAATGTTTCTCTTTTACATAAATAATTGTCCTTGAGAAACCTTTTTATTGGAAACATTAAAACTCTGAGCAGTGACATGATTGGTCAAATCACGAAATCTTTACCGATCTTTTGATATGGATTGAACCCTTCAGACTACTGATTGCTTAGCAATTTATCCGGAAACAGAGAATGCAAAATCACGCAATCAGTGAGCCAAATCGGTAGATAGTCGGCAGATGTACATGGGGTCCTAAAAGCGTCAGTTTAATAAAAATTTGAAAAGTAATTATTGATAGTAAATAATGATAACTATACTTTTTAGTAGTGAAATGAAATTTTGATTCATTTTTAATTTTGTCGACTGTGAAAATCTTAATTGTTTAAAGAAACGGTCTTTAATATAATAAAAAACACACACAAAACAAAAATTGTGTTAGAGGAATTAAAACATCAATTAACATCTAGTATAATATGAAAAATTCCTGCGCACTTACTACCAGTCATAAAAATTTTTAATTTAAAGTTTGACTGAATTTTGAAGCTGTCAGGTCAGCAATAAAAATGATGATTTATGTGACCTGCAAAATAAACTCCAAGAAAGGTCAACAGCTGGTAAGTTAACTGTTGGCGCCAAATTTTAATAATTATTTAGCCTTAGGTTTCCCAATAAAAGTACAATTGACTTGACGTAAAAAACTTGAAAATAAAATATTTTGTACGTATTATTATATATGTATATTTTCTTTTATTTATTTTTACAAATAAATAGTAAATAAAAAGATAATTAAACCTTTATAGTTTATAAAATACATTCATGAAAAAGTAAAACGCATTTCCAAAGTTTTACACAAATTAAGGATTTTTCACGCTAGTTGATTTGATCCAATCTAACACATTCAGACACAAAAATTCACAGATGCAGTGGTTACATAACAGTGGCTACTGCCTGGCGACTGTTGTCAAACATTCACAAATAGTTGCAGGCTTTTGTTGCATGAAGTGTGGCAGATCAGCAATGTTTATTTAATAGCGAACAAATCATCAAACATGAATTTCTGAAAGTTTACGGGTGGATTTAAAACACTCCCAGTGTTTTAGATAAGCTTTTAAGGAATATTAGGCTATGTCAGGACTATGGAAGTACCAGCCATTATGTAAATGTATCTAAAATGTAGACTTGGTGGCTATCCGCTGTCTGTAAACTTGGTCAGCTTGGGGCCAACCCTTTGCTGCCTATAGCTATAGTTTTAAAACAAGTATGTTTTAACGATGTTTAATCTAAAATAAAGCCAGTTGTAACTGTAATGTACCTTTTGTACCTGTAGTATACCTTTTGTAAACCAATAGGTATATCCTGGGGTATGCAAATCATTGTTCTTTCCATTGAATGGTTTTTTAATGGCTGGAAGGAAGCCACAAAGTTACAAGTTTGTTATTACGGAAGTGCAGCAGTAGATGGTGATTGATAATATGTAATAATTTTGTTTAGCTACAGTTAGTTCTGGCAAGACTAACAGTTTTTAGGAGTTGGCAAATGTTTTTAAAAATAATAATAAATAAACAAAAATTGATTTTTATTCCATTTCAATCAATCAGAGATGGGATAACTTCTCATACCTTAGTGTGAGAGCTGTCTTTAGTCAGCGTACCAGATCTACTGCTTCTGGTACCGTTCTTCAGAGGAGTGTTGTCTTCCTCCACTTGTCTATTCTCTCTCTGCTTCTTACCGCATACAACACAGCTCAGCGACAGGTAAAATATGACGCAGAGAATTATGGGTACTATAAAGATGAAGCTTATTGACACGATAGTGTGAACTTTTGGGTATAGTGGTACCCAAATTTGTCTATCGAATACTTCACACGTCTACAAAAAAAATATTTATTTATTATTTCAAAAATGACCATAACATAAAAACATTTTTATTTTTTAATAATAATAATAATTAGCGTACGATAGACTTTTCGCTGGTGACATCTTTGTAGTAGCTTTCTTCATAGGCAAAACTAGCAATTGGTAAGCCACATCCAGCTCCGAGTATCCATATAAAGATATTACCACAGCAGGCTCGGTTCTTGGCTGTATTTCTATGTTTAGGTGGGGCAGCAAAGGCAGCGTACCTTTCTACACTCAACGCTGAAAATAAAAACAAAAAAGAATCTCAAGTAGTCAATATAACTACTTTGTGACACATTATCTTAATCAGTGAATAAATGCACAAACTTGAGCAAATTGTCAGTCTTTTCTAAAATCAATGGCTATTCAGAACCAGTTATAAGGTAATGTGTCAAAACAAGATGTAGAGAAGTAGCCATAGTTTTGTAAAGAAATCGCTTTTACAAAAAATTAACAAAAATATTGTTTACTGTTGCTCAAGAGAGTTATGGTGATAAAAAATGAGTAAGCTTAATAAATATTTTGAATACAATCGTTAGAAAGAGTAAATTGTTTACTCAAGATAATCTCTCAGTAGCAGAGTTATTTGAAACTGTAGATCCCTTAGTTGAATCATATCATTGTTGTGAAACAGTACTTGTCTGTTTGTGCTGCTTGGTTACTGTAATAGAAAACTGGGTACAAAAGAAAACAAATCCTTATAATTTACATACCTACTAAACTAAACATGGATACAGCAACGCTAGCTTGAGGTATGAAATGCACTATCTTGCATGCTATCGGACCAAATGGCCATTTTCCTTCCAGCACATAGGAAGTAGCAATCATTGGTGCGCAGACAATCAGCATTAACATGTTGACGATGACTATGTTTAGCAGAAATCCATTTGGTACATTCCGGAACTTCTTAGACTTGCATATGGTATAAAATAGTGCTCCGTTAGACATGATACCTAAAATGAAAGCAAATGCTATCATGGCATAAACTAAATTGAGCGTAACGCCTAAAAAACTGGCAGATGAGTAAAATTACAAAATTTTAATTTTAGCTAGTCACTTTATAGAAACGGAAACATGATACCTGCGGCAACTGTGTCATTCAGGTATATAGGAACAGCGGTCTAAATATACAGTACTTTACCTCAGGCAGCATATGTCACTGAAACTTATACTGCGACAGGTCTAACCATTTCAGCCAACAACTATCAATTTTGTCTTGTTTGGCTTCTCTTGTGTGGGAATGCTTATTTTATTTAATCAAAATTTTCGGTAGGAAGCTAGTGCATTCTGGGAAAACATTTGCGAATAGTAATTTCAACTTTTTATATGACATTAATTACCTGCAAGTGCATCACGATTCATCAATAAAACATGAATCACCACGTCGGCTCCATTGCGTAACAATTTAAAATTTACAGCATCAGGTTTGCACCTGGTAGTAATAATGTACTATTATACATCTATTTGGTTATATATTGTAACATTAGAGCGTAGTCTTTGGTTTCACCAGTGCTCCGGGTAAGAGAGGGTTTGTGTTGGCTGCTGTATTGCCTTACACAGCTACGTCACATCTCATTACAATAATGGTATCAAAAATTTATCTTGGCAGAAAAAATGTTTTTTTGCCTATAAAATCTTCATTCTGCCAAAACCATTAGTAGCAAAGGTTGAATCACAATGCTTAGAGCGTTATCTAGTAGATAACTGCCAATTGGTATATGATATTAGCTCCTGGTAATTATACAGCAATACAAACAAGATAAATAATAAATATAGCCCTTGAACTGCTTGCAATCAGCAAACGCGCAAACCATAATATTTTTTTTAGTCTTTTTAATAAAACTTGCGTTCTACGTCGAATAATTAATAATCAGATTGACATTCTAATTATTTATTATTTTCATTGCTTCATTATTAATTATTTATTTACTAGCTCAGCTTTTGTTCTATTTGGTTACTTTTGATTATTCTTTTTATTGTTAATGAACTAAACTGTAGAGGAAATTGAAGAGTAGATTCTTCAACGAAAGGTGGGCAGATGCAGATAATGCAGTTTGGAACATCAATGGAATAACGGAGGCATATGTGGCGCAGAGAGCCAGCGAAGTTAAACTAATTATGCAACTGTCTAAACAAGCGTCTGCCAGCACGCTAAAATATCCAAAGAATGCTGGGATAGCTGCTGACCAATTCAGTTTTTGACAGCAACACAGGCGACAACACCTATAAACATTTAGCATAGATCTATTTAACACCTGGATCAATCTATGATGTCAATGAGTTCAAACAAAGTCTATCAAAATTGAAAGTACTCAACCAGACGAAAACTAAGAACTTGCATAATCTTTATTCTTAATTCAACGTTTCCCACAATCACTTGGAGTTGCTGCTCGTAAATTTGCCATATTGAAAATTTTATCATCATAAACCCTGGATTCAAGACAAACAAGTTAGTAACTAAGTTAGTTTGTTTGGTATTTGGGTGGAGTAGCTAAGTCCAGACGCCGCATTGCATTGGACTAAAGCCTAGATCAAAGCGTTCAATGCCTTTTGAATCAAATTAAATTATATACACATATAATAATTTACTGAAGTTAACCTAATGTAGCTGCCGAAGAGGGTCAGCGGGTAAAATATTACTATTTATTATTATTTCATACTGACACTAGTAGTGTGTAGTTATATGTACTAAATTCCCATGAAAGAAAGTTTAAATATACCTGGTGTAAATCACTAACAATTGAATTATTATTCTAACACAGTATTTCACGTGGTTACTGATATTTTTAAAAAAGGCCCATTTTTTCCATAATAGCATTAATCTAGCCGTTTTCAGTGATTTTAAACAATATTTAATGGGCTTTTTTTAAATGGTAGAGTAAATTGACCCTTCATTAAACCAAATGTTAGCTTGAGTGCCTCTCTAAAAATAGGGAGGGAGTCCCAACCTCCACCCACAACAGTTGGGCGTGCCTAGAGCAGAGCTGTATTGGCTAACAAACTGTAAATCTGAAGCACTTTCTTTTACTACTGACAAGGATTCAATATTCTATGTTTCATAATAATTATTTATTGTAGCCGTATTTGTTCAGCAATTATTCAACACCCTGAAACTCACATTGTTTACAGCAAAAACGTTTTTGCTTGCTTTTTGGCATAAAAAAGTCGACTCGGATTTTTGACCTAACATGCTACAATACAAGATAACACAAAATTAGGATCGTCTAATGTTGCCTAATATCATTCAAAGCATCCAAAGAAATGTTTCAAATAAAAAATAAACTGATCGTAACTTCAAAAGTTTGGAAAAGACGTAACCTTATCAGAATACTGTTGCTTGTTTCACTTCTTGTGAGATTTTTTTATCAGTGCTAACCTGAAGGCTAGTAGTTGCAATGAAATTTTGACCCAAAATATTTGGTTTTGTTTTGATGTTGGTTTAGCTACTGACGAGTCCTCAAAGGAACCGCATTGCATTGACAAAGGTTAGCACACCTATTAATAGATCAGCATGCAACTAGGAAAGACATCAAAGACAATGCCACTGGTTTGTTGATCAAAAACTTCAAAATTTGTTTATAATAAATCCAAGTAACAAGTTCATAGACTATTGGCTGATATGTAACGGCTTCCATGTTTTTTCTTATGATAAGTCGGGCATTTAAAAACTTCTACAGCTGCCATCTTTGATATCGCTGGGTTAAAGTAACACGTAAAAATGCTGCGATAGTCAAGAATGCTGGCACCGCTAGTAAAAAAATACACTTTGACACATTACACTGTTTGCTGGATAGTGTTTCACAAAATTGGGCCTGTTGAATGGAAAGGTGGATAAAAAATTGAGCTAAATGAAACGCAAAAATAATCAACGGCTAATTATAAAAACAATTCGCTGAAATACCATCACAATTATTATTACTAGACATAAACGTACGTACCAATAAGAAAGCAGATACCCAATATCACTGGTATCGCTGTTGTCTCCAAATCGACAACAATCGTAGCTTTTGTTTCATTGTCGAATGCTCGAAGATAACCGTCTCTGTTTCTCATAGCATCTTGCTGCCCAACAAGATGAATTTCGGCCATCTTTGCTCGCTGAAACTTCCCAGACTGAGAGAAGATGGTTAGCAAGTAATCTAGTTGTTGCGGTTAGTGTGTTGTCTCAAATAATTAGAGTGTAGCCTTGCATGGTGACTATAACAACAGCAGACAAGGCAGCGGTGAGGTGTGACCTGTAAAAGCTTACAATAGTGACCTTTTGACCTCTTGCAATGATTGCTTCAATACAATTGGCTGAAGAACCAAAGTCAAATCAAACGTGAAGACTGCAAACCGGGAGTATGAGTGCGGGTGCGCAAGTTTATGAATAGAATAATATCAAAATAGTATAAAAAGTTTAAATGAAATATATATTGTATTATATGTACAAATATCAGAAAAGAAAAACATATGGCAGTAATAAGGCATCACACATATCTGAGTATTTGGACTAGAAGATGTCTTTTCTTTGAAATAATTCACATTTCATTAAAGAAAAACAAATATAACATTTATAAACGCGCATGAAAAATCATACAAAATTCTTGAGAATTTTCTCATTAGACTGAGGATTCAAACATGGCGGCCAGATCAGCGATGGTGAACGGCATCTCCTCCACTAGACCATCCGTTGTCAGGGAAGAAGGCAGGCTAGACATTATAGAATGAATCTGCTGCTCTATTGTGTGTCTCACTATGAATTTGTGCACAAATGTTGGCCTGCAACAAACCACAGACATGGAGAGTACAGCCACAGAGTTGTTCTGCGCAGGTACTTCTGCTAGAGCAGCAGTATAGAGCCAAACAGAAGCATAATTGTGTAAGGCTGAGAATACATCACATAACATAGATCTATGGATGTATAACATAGATCTATGGATGTATAACATAGATCTATGGATGCATAACATAGATCTATGGATGTATCACTTGTAAATCTATGGATGTATAACATAGATCTATGGATGCATAACATAGATCTATGGATGTATCACTTGTAAATCTATGGATGTATAACATAGATCTATGGATGTATAACATAGATCTATGGATGTATAACATAGATCTATGGATGTATAACATAGATCTATGGATGTATAACATACATCTATGGATGTATAACATACATCTATGGATGTATAACATAGATCTATGGATGTATAACATAGATCTATGGATGTATAACATAGATCTAGGGATGTATAACATAAATCTATGGATGTATAACAATAGATCTATGGATGTATAACATAGATCTATGGATGTATAACATAAATCTATGGATGTATAACATAAATCTATGGATGTATAACAATAGATCTATGGATGTATAACATAGATCTATGGATGTATAACATAAATCTATGGATGTATAACATAGATCTATGGATGCATAACATAGATCTATGGATGTATAACATAAATCTAGGGATGTATAACATAGATCTATGGATGTATAACATAGATATAGGAATGAATACATAACTTAGATCTATAAAACTACTAAGATAGAGTGGAGTGGCTGGCGCTAGTAGAAGCCACATGTTTATCACTCATTATCTAAGTCTGAGTGTATCTGACATCAAAATAAACATTCAGTTTGTATTTAGTACATTCCTGTACATCCACTCAGTGAGTTACTGAAGTTTTGTAACCTGTGCGTATTACCTGGTGTGTGCTAGCTGGTGTGTACTACCTGGTGCGTACAACCTGGTGTGTGCTAGCTGGTGTGTACTACCTGGTGCGTACTACCTGGTGTGTACTACCTGGTGGTACTACATGGTGTGTACTACCTGTGCATACTACCTGATGTGTGCTACCTGGTGTGTACTACCTGGTGCGTACTACCTGGTGTACTACCTGGTGTGTACTACCTGTGCGTGCTACCTGGTGTACTACCTGGTGTGTACTACCTGTGCGTGCTACCTGGTGTACTACCTGGTGTGTACTACCTGGCGGTATGTAATATCTCACATGTACTATCTGGTATGTAATTTGTCATATGTACTATCTTGTATTTAATATGTGACATGTAATATCTGGTACGTAATATCTGGTATGTAATATGCGATATGTTATATCCGATATGTAATATCTGGTACAAAGAATCTTGTATGTAATATCTCATATTTAATATCTGGTGTGTACTATCTGGTATGTACTATTTGACGTGTATTATCTAATATGCGCTATGCGTGCTCTACTGTGCCGATACAAGATAGGAGAGAGCAACTCCAAGTTAGAGTTATCAAGCAGCGATGAGACAACTCCACATATCACACAGGTCAATAGGACACAACTAATGTCACAGCAAACAACACCCAGGCAACCTACTTGGTCTGTCCAATACGATGTACTCTTCCTATAGCCTGAGCTTCCCTGCCTGCATGCAGTAGTGGCTCGAGCAGTAGCACATGCGTAGCCTCAGTCAGATTCAAACCATTAGCGCCTGAGGATATGAGAAGTAAGAGGGCTTCTATACCAGCACTGCATCTGAAGCTGTAAACGCAAAGTAACCTTTTGTGTGTCATCTTGTAACTGGCATGATATAGCAGGTGCACTGAGCCATCATAGAATTATGGCAATTGGCTACGCGGAGGAAATTTGATAACAAATATGCAAAATTATTTAAACAATAACAAAAAAATGGATTGCTAAACACAAAAATTAGTCAATCAGCCTTAAATTAAACCTAATTCTTCAATTCACTCACTTGTTCAATTTCTTTTCATAATTTTTGCCAGATTTGCCAGAAAGATCCTGATAAGTAATATTATTTTCATGCAAAGCCCTGGCTATCACTTCTAACAAAGAGGTCCATGATGAGAAAACCAAAGCTTTTGAGTTTGGTTCGTCTCTCTCTATGACTTTGAGACATCTCACTACCTCCATCACTTTTGAGGAATAGTTACCCTGTTTAATGATAAATATATTTTAGAATCGAAAATAATGGTATAACTTTAGTTAAACAAAATAGAGGCACTTTTCATGGAGAAATGGGTGATGCAGCTCCGATGAGAAAGCAAAACAAATGAAGCGCATACATTTAGCAAGCGTCCTAATTAGAGATGCTCCGATTCAGATTCACTGAATGGGAATCGGCAGATTTTTTAACGATTAACTGAAACGGCAAAAAAATGGAATCGGAATTGCTCGCATTGGTGTTTACAGATTTTTTCGCCAACAAGTAATATCATGTAGATTAGCTTCAACTACCCATGTTGTTACTGCATTGGCCTCACACAATAACAATGCTAATTAGTACCAGTATGGTTAGGTTGCTCTCGCAACCCTATTATGATGATGAAAAGCATAATCTGTCATGTAATCAGCGTGTAATCCTTGAAAAATATAAAATGATTGATCTATGATTTAGCTGTATTTAAGTGAATAAATATGCGGAGGTTATTGTTACAACTTTAGCCTCAATCTTCTTTGCAAAGTGAATTGGTCTGAATCGGAAGCGGATAGGTTCAATGGCAAAATTGGTAAACTCGAATCAGTAAATCTTTTGTGAATCGGAGCACCTCTAGGCTTAATCTTCTAAAAACTAATGCATTCAATTTTAATAATTTAAAGTGAAACCATCACATCAGGCTGTATTACCGGTCCCTCAATGTAGTGTAGGGCTGGGGCAGCACTTAAAGTGAAACCATCAGATCAATGTATAATACATCATTGAATAGGTGCTTCAACACAGATTCTAAAAGTGTGTATTGTTGAAGTATTCTATTAGCTCACAGACTTAGAGAGAGCTACTTAAAAATGCTGTATCAAGGTGTCAGTTGTCTGCGCCCATTTAAAATGCAACTAGCTTCAAGGTCCATGGTTTTATTGTAAAGCTACAGTATTTGGCAAATTTGACAAACTTGTTTGGAGCCCAAATGCCAATTTCGTCTGCGGTGAGCATGTTCACCAAAATCGTGTGATCGCCAATAAAACCAAAGAATTACCTTCTCTTTTCAAATAGTTATTTCCTTCCCACATAATTCTCTGAATAAAGCCACTAGCAGACGTTGACATATATACAGCTATTAATAATAATTAAAGTAATTTATTATTTATTTAAATAATTAATATGCAATAATTATTTAGAGAAATTAGTTCTACAAGCAAACAATCGAGTCAAATAATTTTTATTAACATAAACACGCTTATGAAATATTATACTAATATTTTTATTTATTATTCATGTTGCTGCCAATGATTATACATAATCGTTGTTTCTGTGGAAAAAACCCTCTTCTCTTTTACCTGTGGTAACAAAGCCTATCAGTATCTTCGAATTGGGGCCAAAGCTAATTTTGGCCAGTGCTTTCATGTAGCACCATTTGGGACACAATTGGTAAAAAGAAGACAATTCCAATTTCGCTTTTGCCTAAAAATACGATTGTGTGGCCTCACCTTCAAGTAGGGAAATTATATGATTGTTAGTGAGGTAGCAATACCACGCAAGCGCTTGTAGTGAAAATTATTAAATTTTGATCAATTCAGCCGATGACTAGTTGTACACAAATCAATTACAAACATTTTATGATTTGACTGCCGATAGACTCGCCACTGACTTCCATATTTCAAGTTATTGAAGAGATTGAAGAGCCCATAATGGCAAACTACTGACATTAACTCAGCGTGACGGCTTATTTGACTCACACAAAAACACACGTCAATGTAGTGTTTGTAGAAAGAAAAAATAATAATTTCAAGCATATTCCGTTTGCTTACGCAAAACTTCCAAGTTGTCTTTTTACAAAGGATCTCGACAAAACTCAAATGCTATTTCACTATTTCAGGTTTTTATGACTGGCCTGGGATCATAGAATTGCCAATATTCAAACAACCATTGTTGAAACTGAGCTCTTCATTGTTTTGCGTAAACAAAATTACAAACGTTGAGCTACACTGAATAAATGACTTGAAAAATAAATTATTTAACCATTCAGTCAATATCAACAATGGAGTATTGCAGCGTTCTGTCCAGTCGTTTCATTTAACAATTTTATTAATTTAATTATTTTTCAATTATTCTATTTATTTTATTTAATCTTTTTACTACAAATACTACAAACAGTGCAGTAGTACTAACTACAGCGACTAAATACTACAAACAGTGCAGTAGTACTAACTACAGCGACTAAATACTACAAACAGTGCAGTAGTACTAACTACAGCGACTAAATACTACAAACAGTGCAGTAGTACTAACTACAGCGACTAAATACTACAAACAGTGCAGTAGTACTAACTACAGCGACTAAATACTACAAACAGTGCAGTAGTACTAACTACAGCGACTAAATACTACAAACAGTGCAGTAGTACTAACTACAGCGACTAAATAGCGTATTACAGCACAAGAAACACCCACTAGAGCAGAAAAAACAAAACTGATTGTAAATTACAAACAAAGCTTTCTACGTACTTTAACTTTTATACCCTCATTAGCTAGGTTGACAGCCCGCCCAGAGCTGACGTATGACAAGTGCTGACGTCTAGTATCCTGCCGGCAGACAGCACAACGAATTGATCGTCTGGTGAAGAGAGCCAAATCTAGAGTGGATCGGCCACGGAAGAGAACTTGAATACAGTCCATACAAAAAGAGTGACAGCAGGAGAGGACAACCCAGCTGTGACCTAACGACTGCTGGCAGATGGGGCACAACTCCTTGTTACCTTCTGAGTCACTCATTGGCTGCAAGTACAAGTAACTGTAGGCTAACGAATTTTACAGGTGAGCGGGAGGAGACAATCTAATAACCAATTTACACAATCGCAAATTCGCCGACACAAAAAATTCATCGAAACTCATTGCAGACAGGAAGTATAACTAACTACCTCTACTTACCAAAGAGCCGATATGCTTTAAATAATTGTGTTGTCTTGTAGCGGCAGCAAAGTCAGCTTTGCCCGCTGCTAGATCATTTATCTACAAAACAACAATAATTATCAGTATACGCTACACCATCACATTCACACGTTACTGTACATCATTATAAGGTGATTACTACACACACAGCATTCAATTGTAAGAGCCCTGAACTGCTGTATGTAATTTTTAATGTATTTGTCGCACCAGAAATTTCCCAATTATTTCATCATAAATCACCTGCACAATTCTATTGTGACGGAATAGAAGAGCAGTCAACCTTAACCCTGAATAAACATACCAGGTAGACTACAATGTAAATTGATCCAACTAATCACTCTCCATCTTCTCTACCAGTTTATGTTTGTTTCCTAGTTTTGGCGAAGAATAACAACAGAAAACGATAAAGCAAAAATCACATTACTGAGAGCAAATTTTTTTAAAAACGCTTGGGTCTTCCAAGATTAGGTGGCCGGGGATTTCCGAAGACTTAATGACCGGGGATTCCCAAAGACTATGCAATTGATTTAAGGTGTATTTTATTTAGAAACTATACATATTGCTTTTGTTATTAGTAATTCAATGTTCAAATTATTATCAACCACTAAATGTTATATTTATCATTATAGTAATAATTGAGTTATTGTTATTTAATAGTAACTATTATCATAATACTTATAATTGTCATCAATAGTAAACACTATCTAACACGACTTGATGATTGAGCGAATACAGGCGTTGTTATCAAGCCCTAATTCTTTTACTAGCAAATAGTTTTCTGTTGTAAAAGTCAAGTTATAAAATGGTTGTACTTCGAGTTCACTGAGAAAATAAGACTTGGCAAAAAGTACCTGTTTTTCATAGAGATCGGCCACTTCATACTGTTCCACCACCTCAGCGGATTTAACATTCTCTGGTTCCCACGAGTGTCTCAACCGAAATCTTGTTTTACCCATAGACATTTCATCGATGGCAGCTATCTGGTCCTTCTGCAGCCTCCAGAGTATTCTCAATAGCTGCAACAACAGGGAACTTTCTAAATAAACTTATTGCATTACCGATAAAATAGGTGCAAGCTAAAAAATACAAAATTTTCAATTGTATTTTCTGTGATTTTATTACATCAAAAGTTCAAGCAGTTAAGGCATAGTTGAACGAAAATTCTCCTTTTTCCGTTACGCAGCGGTGGTCATTAGCAAACAGCTCAAAGAGTGATTGCAGCAATCAAATCAAACTTGGGAGTTATCTGACCTTGAACTGAAGCTTCATCTGACCAAACAGAGTCATGTGATCAGCTGCCATTGTTACATAATCCTTGAGGTGTACGTTGCTGGCCAGCGAATGTCTCATGTACGATATAATAGCCTTAAATGCCAACTCCATTACAGAGTCTTTCCGGTTTCCTGTGCGTACCTCCTCGCTGCCCACCATAGATCTACATACATAGAATGACACCAAAAAGTGAACCATAAATCTACATACATAGAGTGATTCCAAAAAGTGAACCATAGATCTACATACACAGAGTTACACCAAAAGATGAACCGTAAATCTACATACATAGAATTACACCAAAAAATGAACCATAGATCTACACACATAGAGTTACGACAAAAAGTGAGCCATGGATCTACATACATAGAGTTACACCAAAAAATGAATCATAGATCTCTACACACATAGATTTACATACAAAAAATGAAACATACATTCATGTACAAAGTTTGATGTTTCCAAGTTGCACAAAGGAAAATTTTCTAGACAAGGTGATTAGTTTGAAGCACCATTCATTTTTAAATTTAATATGTTACTAATTGCTTTAGGTATTAAAACCCAAAATAATCACACTGAATTGATACAACAATAACATGTAGATGTTATAAACAACATCAACAATGTTGATTATTAAAATGCTAAAATACTTTGTAATAGATATGCATTCACACAATCATGTACAAATAAAAAAATAATTACGTAATTAGTAGAAACTTGATCTAACCCGCAAAAAATATTCTGGAAGTAAACCTAACTTTTGAATTTTCAAATACTTTAGATGGTTCAACAGCGTAATATGAATATGACTTTGGATCGACGCAATCCTAGCAGATACTTTTCTACTTACAACAAACGTTTGGTTCCACTAAAATCAGTTATAAAACATGTTAGTAACGGATTATATATCTACATCCCCTGTAGAACTAATACAACACAGCCAGGGTAGGGTAGGGTGGGGTGGGGTGGGGCGGGGTGGGGTAGGGTGGGGTGGGGTGGGGCGGGGTAGGGTCTGGTATAACAACTCACATGTGGTTGTAGTCATAGAGAATAAACTCATTCTTCTTGAGCAGATCTTCAGCCTCACAATACATACATTTTGTAGGAGTTGTCTCATTGCCAGGCCTCAGGCAACAGTTGGCTACCGCTTCCACCACGTCTGCATCTACCGTCAATGCAGACAATTCCAATATGGCTTCTTTAGCAGCTGTATGGCTCTCTACTAACTTTATCCAATCAGTGTACAGCTTGTACATGATACCGTCCAATGACTGAATGCTATCAAATAATACAGTTTACAACTCAGATTCTTCTGCAAAACTCTGTTCGAGCAAATTTGATGGAAAAGTCAAAAAGTGGTGTTTGCGCTGATACATATGAAAGAAGTCAAATGAACTAGCAGGAGCAGGTGAATAAAACAGAATAGTTGATTTCTCAAGTGCAAACATATTTGCATTGGAGTCATTAGCTGTAGAAAAAAACTCTGCAAAAAATCAGTAGTTACTGCCGAATTTTCTATAAACAACTAGAACAATTGGTAAGAGCTTCCAGGTCTGTATACAAACCACCTTTTTCCGTAGCTGAAAATTTACTGTGGGTATCGTGAGACCGGTATTTTAACTTTTGTTTTGATTTGAGCGATGAGAGGTTTCGGCTTTATCAAATTGGTCCAAAAATAAATATAGAGTTTACCATAATAAAAGCAAATCAAGGTTATACATACATATTACAAAGCTACTTTTTAGGACCAAACGGCTCTCAAGAAAGAGGGTCGCGGTCTCTATCAGGAAAGAAAACGCTTACCTGGTGAAATGAGTGGTATTGTGGGATTGATACACTCTGTTGTGTATGTGATATAACAGGTCAGCCTCCGTATCACTTCCTCTTAGCAAAGAGTCTAAAGAATTTTTAAACAACTCGACCCACCAAACGATAGCCGCTCCATCATGCAACGTCTCCTACAAGTGAGTGGAATTGAGGAGTTCTAAGAGCACAATACAACACAGACTACCTACTAACTACTAGGTATACTCTACTAACTAATAGGTGTATTCTACTAACTACTAGGTATATTCTACTAACTACTAGGTGTATTCTACTAACTACTAGGTATATTCTACTAACTACTAGGTATACTCTACTAACTAATAGGTGTATTCTACTAACTACTAGGTATAGTCTACTAACTACTAGGTATATTCTACTAACTAATAGGTGTATTCTACTAACTACTAGGTATATTCTACTAACTACTAGGTATAGTCTACTAACTACTAGGTATATTCTACTAACTACTAGGTATAGTCTACTAACTACTAGGTATATTCTACTAACTACTAGGTATATTCTACTAACTACTAGGTATATTCTACTAACTACTAGGTATATTCTACTAACTACTGGGTATATTCTACTAACTACTAGGTATACTCTACTAACTAATAGGTATATTCTACTAACAACTAGGTATATTCTACTAACTACTAGGTATATTCTACTAACTACTAGGTGTACTCTACTAACTACTAGGTATATTCTACTAACTACTAGGTATATTCTACTAACTACCAGGTATATTCTACTAACTACTAGGTATATTCTACTAACTACTAGGTATAGTCTACTAACTACTAGGTATATTCTACTAACTACCAGGTATATTCTACTAACTACTAGGTGTATTCTACTAACTAATAGGTGTATTCTACTAACTACTAGGTATATTCTACTAACTACTAGGTATATTCTACTAACTACTAGGTATATTCTACTAACTACTAGGTGTATTCTACTAACTACTAGGTATATTCTACTAACTACTAGGTATATTCTACTAACTAATAGGTATATTCTACTAACTACTAGGTATATTCTACTAACTACTAGGTATATTCTACTAACTACTAGGTATATTCTACTAACTACTAGGTGTATTCTACTAACTACTAGGTATATTCTACTAACTACTAGGTATACTCTACTAACTAATAGGTGTATTCTACTAACTACTAGGTATATTCTACTAACTACTAGGTATAGTCTACTAACTACTAGGTATATTCTACTAACTAATAGGTGTATTCTACTAACTACTAGGTATATTCTACTAACTACTAGGTATAGTCTACTAACTACTAGGTATATTCTACTAACTACTAGGTATAGTCTACTAACTACTAGGTATATTCTACTAACTACTAGGTATATTCTACTAACTACTAGGTATATTCTACTAACTACTAGGTATATTCTACTAACTACTGGGTATATTCTACTAACTACTAGGTATACTCTACTAACTAATAGGTATATTCTACTAACAACTAGGTATATTCTACTAACTACTAGGTATATTCTACTAACTACTAGGTGTACTCTACTAACTACTAGGTATATTCTACTAACTACTAGGTATATTCTACTAACTACCAGGTATATTCTACTAACTACTAGGTGTATTCTACTAACTAATAGGTGTATTCTACTAACTACTAGGTATATTCTACTAACTACTAGGTATATTCTACTAACTGCTAGGTATATTCTACTAACTACTAGGTGTATTCTACTAACTACTAGGTATATTCTACTAACTACTAGGTATATTCTACTAACTACTAGGTATATTCTACTAACTACTAGGTATATTCTACTAACTACTAGGTATATTCTACTAACTACTAGGTATATTCTACTAACTACTAGGTATATTCTACTAACCATATCCATGAGTGGGTGAGCATACACCTTCACATTGATCTCTTCATGTCGGTTTTGTGCAGATACGACGGCAGTTGTTGTCTTCCCCATGTATTTATTAGCAAGCTGCTCAGCATCGCGTTCCAACTCATCCAAATCAATCTGCTTACTTGAGTGGGTGGTCATCTTTGTAAGAACTTCTCTGCACGACAACAATTTATTTCTGGGTTTTGTTACGCTAACTTGGGTACCAATCACAAAGCAATATTGACAGGTGAAAGTACACGGCTAGAATTTTGACATTAATACTAAAGGACAACATGTTTCCGTCATCAGTTTACAATTCTTCTTAAGTCAGTGAATTTCAAACAAAGAACCAAGGCTAGGGTTCAACTTTCTAGCAGTAAGCATTCCATATTCCATTTTGTAAAAAATCTGCACAACAAATAAAATGTATGTCTTTTAAACAATCAGCAAGTGGGTGGAAAAGATATCGCAACTTATTCAGTTTGTGACCATTGAGCCCTTGCTTAGTGGACATTGTAGTCAGTGTCCACTGTAGTTAGTGGACACTGTAGTCAGCGAACACTGTAGTTAGTGGACACTGTAGTCAGCGGACACTGTAGTTAGTGGACACTAGTCAGTGGACCCTAAAGTAAATGGACACTGAAGTTAGTGGACACGGTATTCAGTGGACATTGTACGAAGTAGACACTGAAGTTAGTGGGCACCATAGTCAGTGGACACTGTAGTTAGTGGACACTGTAGTTAGTGGACACTGTACTTGTGGACTTCGCATGCTACATCAAATTGATGGTTGACTCACCTGAGGTTGTGGTTGGCGTGTATTCGCTGCAGTGTGTCTGTCTCAATCACAGAATATTCTGGAACACTAGGGTGCAAAACCTCCCAATATTTTTCGATGGCCTTATCATACTACAAAATGATCGAAGTTTGATAGCCAATAAGAGTAATCGGTAAAAATGGCAGATAAGGCATTCCGCCAGGAAATGGAGGTGTTTGCGGCACGTATAGCTTTGGAAAAAGCAGCTCATGATTCAGGTGTGCGACGGTTTGTGTTGCGGCGATTTGTGTGTGCGACAATTAGTGAATGTGAGAACTAATTTAAAATAAGCATATTTCTTGTCAATTCTGACCTAGATGGTATCAGTTAACTCACCTCTTTCCAGATCACATGACACGCTGCCTGTCCATTCAACGCTGCCACAATACACCTGTAGGCATCCTCAGTCTGCACTCTTACTTTCTGGGTCAAATGAGTGAGAAGTTCGTCCATGGTAAGGGTCAACTTGGGGGCAGTTGCAAGACGCCCCTTCTCACGAGAAACTTCAGGGTAGCAACAAGCCTGGCGCATACTTTGCAGTGATTGTAGAACCTATGCAATGAGTAACTAAAGCTATACGGTACGTTATATACAGCTAAACAGGCCCTTAGCTCACACACTCTGTACAAATTTTCTCTCATGTGTGTAAATAATCTTTTTGCAACCAAATATTTTGCAACCCAATATTTTAAAAAACAAAAAAATAACCTATTTCTTGATGTCATATAGCTAAAAAGACCATGCTACACTTTATTCCTAGAGTAAAAATCAGCGGAGCATAGACAAAAGATACGTTCAACAGTTCTATAAAAGTTCAATGTTTATTGAAAAATTATAAAACAGAAGACAACTACCGAGTCCGCTCAAGGAGCAGAAAACTCCAAGAGCTGATTATGTCATCAAAACTAAGCTTGTCATTGGAAAGGGGTTGGAAAGCCAAAAACACCTTATGCTAAAAATGTGATTTCTAATATAATATTCTAGTATACAACATTAATGTAACATTCAATCAAGCTCGGGTTCTCTGTTGATCAAAAATGCTACCAAAGCCAATCTCCACAAAGAGCACTAAATAAAGCGAATTAACAAGTGGAGCAGACATTCTGTGTGTAAAATACCTCTGAGAGAGCGTGTCGGGAGAGAGAGTCTAGCCTCGCCTCCTTGTTCCTATACTTATCTAGAATCTTGAGACACCTGGTCTTGCAGGCGGAGTACTGCTGCCGGTAAAACACTTCCTCCACAGACGAGAACATCACTTCATGCATCACCTCTGTCTGTGGTGGTAGCCCTAACTACAGCAACAACAACATCACAACAGTCTGTGGTGGTAGCCCTAACTACAGTAACAACAACATCACAACAGTCTGTGGTGGTGGTCCTAACTACAGTAACAACAACACATCTGTCTGCGATAAACCAGAGAAAAAAATCAATGTTTGTGGCAGTTTTCCATCAGGCTATATAGGTGGCATTAGTACTTTTGAAACCAAAAATCTAGTTGCTACGATGCTAAAATACCGTCTTATCCTTTTTTTTTACTTTAGAGTTATCTTCTCACTAATATATTGGTATTGCCATGAGCTTCAGTGTCTCTTATAATTCCCCGAGTGTTTTGGGCATGTTAGTCGCTGTGCATTAATCCAAGTTATCACTGTTTTACCACCACTAATAATACTACTATAGAACCCCATAGGGATCTGGTAGGAAGCATCTCCCATTCGGATAATTGAACGTTTTACAGCGAGCAGTAATTTATTATTTATTAACTATTTAATTATTGCGCATTTTCATCAAGTATTAACACCATTTATTTCATTTTAACACGGAGTAATTTCCATTCATTCGCAAAATTGATACAAGTTGTGATTATTAAAAAATTACAAACTTTACTCGACAAACATTAGATAATTATTAATTATTTATAAAAGTAAAACGAAATAAATAAATTAATAATATTAATCAATTACCCTAAAAGTTGGAAAATAAAGGAACAATAAACAGTTCCCATTTAAAAGTCACATTCCACAGGACACCACAGAATTGGTTGGTATTGTTATTATTTAGATTTAGGAAATAATGATTCATGGACAGTAAATAAGTATGGGGTGTCTAATACTGACGATGCGCCGTTCTCATAAATCATCTCAGCCAAGCACCACTGAGGAAGCAAGCCACAGCAAAGCCACAACAATGGCGCACTCTCATTAACTAATGTTGGCAAACTCGATCATACCCAAAATACAAAACTATGTTTCTAGCACAGAGTATAAGTATAATATTATTCAACTTCTCTCAAGTAAATAAACCAATATCTGATCTCCAACCTGGTCTCTAACATCAGCCTTGCAAGTCCTCCACATCACATGACGTAGTATTGTATACAAATTATTGGACAATCCAAAGCAGTACGGTCTGTACACCAACGCGTCCCAAACCTGCGATAATTAGTAAATGAGAAACTTGGTATAAAGACAGTGAATATAAGCTAAGTGGAAGAACTACAAATACATCAGTTTGTGAGATGACTTAGAAGCCACGACACTTGGGAGGTAAACAGAAATACAGAGGAATGACAACTTACAATTCTGGACGAGAAAGGTGCCACACCAAGGAACAAAAAAAGACCAAAGAGGTCGTCAACCCCCGAGTTGATAGGTGTACCCGTGACACACCATCTATTTACTGCATGTAGCTTGAGGGCCATCTCTGCTGTTCTAGTGAATACGGACTCTACCATCTGTGCCTCGTCCAGACAAACCTAGTGAAGAGAAATAGCTAAAAACTAGCATAACAGCTTTGGTGCAGAGAGCAACCAAGAGGAAAGGGTAGAGAGAAACTAGATAAAACCAAAACGCTGGTCTATAAAATCCACCATGTTTTGAATATACAAACTATAATTTTGTCACCGCTCGTCAAAAGAAATTGCTGGTACATTAGAATGGTAGATAAAACAAACGCAAAAAAGGACTAGAGCTAAAAGACTTCTATTTCTTGCATTCTCACCAAACGATTCAATTGTTTAGAACAAAATATCTAAAAACTCCAAGGAAGCATAACTCCGACCCACACAAACCAGGAGAACCAACAACTCCTTAAATTCCACGAGTGCTCACCCTCCACCACTCTACTGCAGTCAGAGGACTAGGTAAAGCCATAAATCTCTTAGGCTTTCTAAGTTGTCTCCCCACGTGGCTGTTGCTGTGAGGTACATTTGTAGCCCTAAGTTCTGCCTTGAGCACGTCGTAGGTAGTTATGACTATATCCTGTCTAGAGAGAGTCATGGGCTGTATGTAGGTCTTAGACGTCACTCCTTCGTACTCCTAGCACAGAGCAACACAACTTTCTAGACCGTGGTCATGTCAAATATTGTGTTTTAAAGTTATAAATCAATACTGTTTTTAAGTTTATTACAAAAATTGCCAATCTTGTAACGATTTTAAACACAACAAAGGGAACAGATCAGTTAAAAAACTCACACAAGTATGCGAAGGCTTAACTGAAGCACAATAGATGAGTTGGTAAGATAAAGAAATAAACGTGACTTTGAATGCTCTACCAAAACAGACAGCTTGTGAATTGTGTATTAAATAACATACTAGTATCTTGAGATGTGAAGCTCCGATATGTTTGATGATCTCTTCACGCCACTGATGTCTAATGCTGGCTGGAGCTATGATCAGAGTAGCACCACTTTTGATTGGCTCCTGAAAAATATTTAAAGTTCTTCAAGTCATGAAAGTAGCAAAAGGTAATCAATAAACTTGACATTATAAAAGTAACATTAGACATTGTCGGATCGCCTATGTCTATGCCAAAACAGGGCAAAATTCTCTTTTTTCAGCGAGTTCAAAACTTGTTTTTGTTAACGCTATGCTGAATGGAGGTTCTATGGTACAGGAGTTAGTTCACCGAATCCATACAGTTCCAAGTTCTGATCACATATTTTGTCAAAACTGAACTATTTCAAATTAAATACAATGACAAGACAAGAGTAATGATAAATAATAATAAAATAATAAATTTTGAACCACGTTGAAATTATTTTGGGACACATTTACCATTGATGGTGAATTATAATAATATGAAAAGGCATGATAATAATTATTTTTAGTAATACTGTGAGTCAAATGATATTGTTATCAATATTATAAATCTTTATTGTTATAGTTATTTATTTTATTCTTTTGTTAATAAAAAAAATAATAAGATTATTATTTATGTTTATTACGGCCAAATAATAATAAACATTGTTACAAAATGATAAATAGTAAATTGTAATACAGTAGTTTGTAATAATAACTATTAAAATGATTTTTTACTGTTGATTTTTTTATAAGTAACAAAAAAGTTGTGACTGGGATGCGTCTTTATCGTTCACTGTTACACTATAAAACAACAAAGTAGATAACTCCGTATGAAATAATGATTGCTTTTAAACGTTCGTACATAGAAATATGCCAGGAACAATTGTCCAAATTGCACTCGGAAGAGCCTTACAGCACCAACTATTTCAAGGCATAGACGTTCGTGATCCAAAAATACTTATTATGGCAGGTAGTTTATTATGAGATACTTAAATGTAGAACTTATTGGGCCCTGTCAACTCACTGAGATGGTATGGCAGTGGGGACACTTGTATGCTCCTCTGTAAGGGTCGGTGACATCGTACCCCACACATTGAGCATGTTGTCGCAAGTAACACAAGCTACATTCTACTATCACCTAAAAAAACAAAATATTTCCATCAAAATCTAAAGAAACAACTTCTATCACAATGTCTAGCAGCAATGTTCAATAAACCAACCTTGTCACGGCTGAGAATTCCACAAGTGCATTCAAATTTTGGGCATAACTTTGGTTTTTCTGCCAACACTGGAGCTTTTTTACTGTTGAGATCTTCACTGTTGATGTTAGACGGAGATGGTCGAGTTGGCAAGCCTGTAATGCAGACAGATGAAGTGTTCGGCTGTTCAATTACTTCATCAGAGCAATTTGCTCCTGTGCACTGGTTTTCAGCTTCAACAGTCAAATCATCGGGAGACGTTTTGCTGCCACAAGATACACTGCTGCCGGTGGAATTTAGTGTAAGCAAGGAATGAGCACCATTTTCTGCAGCTAGAGTTTGGCTACAATAAGCGCCATTCACATTTGGTAATGAAGTACTGGTGATGTGAGACTTCTCAGGTGCCATGCAAGTTGTTTTGCTTTCAGCTGCGACACATGTAACAAGTGGTTCGACATCGTCCATAGCCGCTGGCCTGCTGCTTGTCACAAAAGGTGTGACACCTTCTATAACTATAGCATTACTTGGATAAGAAGAATTCTCAAATATCAGATCCGAATTGTCACCAACCGCGTCATTTGTTAGTACAAGTGTTTCATTTGATATAATGGATTGACCTGTCAAAGCTGGAGTGGCACCTGTCATAGCTGGCTTGTCAACTGTCATAGCTGGCTTATCACCTGCCATGGCTGGCTGGTCAACTGTCATAGCTGGCTTGTCACCTGTCATAGCTGGCTTGTCACCTGTCATAGCTGGCTTGTCAACTGTCATAGCTGGTTTACCACCTGTCGTAGCTGGATTGACACCTGTTACAGTTGGCTCGTCAACTGCCTTGGCCGGCTTTTTAACTTTCATAGCTGGCTTGCCAGCGGCCATAACTAACCTGTCACCTTTCACAGTCTGGCGGTAACTTACCAGACCACCTGTCTTAGATACTTTATATACGGTCACTACATGCTTATGATTCATGATTCTGGGAGGTTGCACCACACCCACAACATGAGCACTAGCAGGTAAAGGAGAGGAAGATGGTAAATCTTCCCTGGGATGACACACCATGCATGTCAGCACCTGCAAGTACAAGCTTTCATTTGAAAAGCATGTAATTATTTTTACTCAAAGCAATATTGCATTAACGAGCAAGACGGCTACATATAGCGTGCAGAAACATCAAAGAAAAGGTAACAACATTTCCAACAAATGATGTATCTATCACTACATGTCGATATACAATACAGACAGTACACCAACCTCCACAGTTTTTCCTAAGCCCATCTCATCTGCTAGTATCCCACCAGGTCGAATAGTTAAATGAGGTTGGTGAGCGGTGATGGCACCGCTGTCAGTGTTCATGAATAAGCTACTTCCTGGCAGCGGCATAAAAAGCTTGCAGATGTCATTAGCATATCCAGATGCGCATAGACCTAAATATTGGTTATTGAATATTAGCAGGCTGACAATAACATACACATTCTCTGATTGGGAACTGACTATCTTACTACTTTAGAGAAAAAAACACGCAAGACTTGATAGCTAAATTTGCTCCTTTTACAAATTCGGTCTTTTTACACAATCAGCTTTTTAAAAACACTGGTATTTTTATAACTTTGTTCCTTAAAAATTTGGTGTTTTTAAAAAACAGTTCTTTTGGCAAACAAGAAAACCGGATTACAAATTGAGAGATTTAATTAATTAATGAATAAAATTAATAAACAATTACATAAACCATAGATTCAAAAAAGTGAACTGAATGGTTTGGTGAGGGCATGAAAGATTTCATGCCAAACATTCCCACACTCGGCAATTTGTGTAAAATACTATAAGCCATCATAAATACTAGTTGTAAAAAATAATTACTAATTCACTGTACTTTTGAAAAAATTACTGCGTAATTAATGCATTGTAGTATCAAAATTCATGATTATGATAATAAAAAAGCAGTGAAATAACCATAATGACAAGAATATAGTTAATAAGTTTCATCACAATAGTTGATAAAGAAAACACATTTGTTGAAACTTTCACCAAACAGTCAGCTGACTCTGGGCTAGTCTACTTATACTTTTGCATAGTTCGAGAAACTATAAAACCAAAATTTAAAAATAAAAATAATTGAATCACAACACCCAACACACCTTTCTCGTTAGCTATCATCCATCTGACAGCCTCTCTTTGATACGGTCTGAGTTTCCCAAGCAAGAGCCGCTTGCTCAAGCTTGTTGGATCACAGGCTGTCACACTAGTAGGCTCTAAGTCTACATCCAGCTGAGGCGCAATCTCATTCGTCAGGTAAGTCTTCTGTTTGACAGCTTTGAATAGCTCGTTGACATTGTGGTGAAAGGATGGAAGGGCAGGCAACTCCGGTTCAGAGACTAATTACAATAATTCATGAAACAATCACATTTTATTTATCATTCTATTTATTTAATTAAGAACATTTCATAATGTCTTCTATTGGTATCATTTATAAAATAATACCAGATTAAATAAAGAAATATTACGCGTTTATTTTTTAATTTAATTATTTAGTATTTTATATCAATTTTTATTTATTTAATCCAACTAAGCAATAATGAACAGAACAAATAATATATTCTCAATAACAGACACTATGAGGTCGGATTAAACTGTTACAGCTACAGATTTGAGTACTCACTCTTATCCTCGGTTACATCTGGTGTATCTGAATGTCCAGCCAGAGCCAGCCCAGCTTGAATGCATTGCAGCCATTTATTCTTTATACAGCTGTAACTGGTGTACTTCTCCATATCGTATATGTACTTGTTATCCATTAGTATCTGTGATATATATAGTACAGGCATATAGTACAGGTATATAGTACAGGTATATAGTACAGGTATATAGTACAGGTATATAGTACAGGCATATAATATAGTACAGGTATATAGTACAGGTATATAGTACAGGTATATAGTACAGGTATGTAGTGCAGGTATATAGTACAGGTATATAGTACAGGTATACAATACAAGTATATAGTACAGCTATATAGCACAGGTATGTAGTGCAGGTATATATTACAGGTATATAGTACAGGCATATAGTACAGGTATATAGTACAGGTATATAGTACAGGTATATAGTACAGGTATATAGTACAGGTATATAGTACAGGTATATAGTACAGGTATATAGTACAGGTATGTAGTGCAGGTATATAGTACAGGTATATAGTACAGGTATACAATACAAGTATATAGTACAGCTATATAGCACAGGTATATAGTACAGGTATATATTACAGGTATATAGTACAGGCATATAGTACAGGTATATAGTACAGGTATATAGTACAGGTATATAGTACAGGTATATAGTACAGGTATATAGTACAGGTATGTAGTGCAGGTATATAGTACAGGTATATAATACAGGCATATAGTACAGGTATATAGTACAGGTATATAGTACAGGTATATAATATAGTACAGGCATATAATATAGTACAGGTATATAGTACAGGTATATAGTACAGGTATATAGTACAGGTATATATTACAGGTATATAGTACAGGTATATATTACAGGTATATAGTACAGGTATATAGTACAGGTATATAGTACAGGCATATAGTACAGGTATATAGTACAGGTATATAGTACAGGTATATATTACAGGTATATAGTATAGGTATATAGTACAGGTATATAGTACAGGCATATAGTACAGGTATATAGTACAGGTATATATTACAGGTATATAGTATAGGTATATAGTACAGGTATATAGTACAGGCATATAATATAGTACAGGCATATAATATAGTACAGGTATATAGTACAGGTATATAGTACAGGTATATAGTACAGGTATATATTACAGGTATACATTCCAAGCATAACGCCAGAATAATATGTCAAATATATTTTGATGCTGCATTCCTTCTATAGATATCGTACCTGTACAGTAACCTCTTTACCAAACTGGTCTACCGTAAACTGAAGTCGTATGCAAGACCTTGACATTGTATCAGATATGCCCACAGCCAATGAGGACAGGTAATGGCCGGCGGAACGAGAAGACAACTCCACTATATAATGCAGTTCAGCTACAACGAGTGATCTGCAAGAGAGTAAGAAAAATTGGATAGCGAGAAATCAGTTTATAAACATAGTTAGCACTAAATGACCTTGTCCGTCAAACAGTAAACGCAATAATGATTGATTTCTATTTAAAGATAGTTGTAAAATGAGTACTTTTAAAACACTAAAATATATAAATCAATCAAGTTAGTTCAACTTGAGAGGCGCAATGGGGTATTTATTGTTGAGACCAATAAGCAGCTAGTGATTAGCTAGTCTTGTTTCTCAATATACTACATGCACTTTGATTGCAACATGCCAATAAGCTAAATAATGTGATGATTTCAATTTTAGAAAACAACCAGAAGGTAATGTGAAAACATGCTTTTGGACAACAAAAAATGTCATTTTCCTACAACGAACCAACATATAACATATAGACACAAATGAAATAACATTTATACACGAAAGTTTTGGGAGAATTAAAATCAAACTAAACCATAGAATTACCCATTCAACTGCTCTTGGTAGAGGAAATGTTGTCCATCTGTACGATTAGCTACATACAGCCATAACTCTGTAACCTCCGATAATCTTATTTTTTCACCTCCACACAAAGTGAGCGTGAATTCCCCAATCGGGACATAGTGGGAGATTCCAGCAGCCGAAGTTGAAGTCTGCTGTAAATAAATAAAAACAAAAACAGCAATTTATATCTCTAGAACAACGAATGTAACAATCTAAACAAAAGAATAATTAAATGCTAACACGCTACAAACAACATGGCACATTTTATTGTGGCTGCGAAAGCAGGATAATTTTTTTCATCGAAAATAAGTAAAGTATAATTGATTTTTCTAAACAATTCAGGTAAATAACAGCAAAAAACAATGTAATATAAACCATACATAAAACCACATGAAATACAGAATATATCAAAAGCAGTAGGATCTGACCAGAGATAGAGAAAGGCTTTGAAAACTAATGTCACCAAGATATTCTAAGATATTGGAACTAATCGTGTTTATGCCTTTGCAAGACCATTGCTCAGAATTGAGTGAAGCAAAAAGTGAGAAAACAGTTTATTGTAGAACAATTTTTTATTATTAATATATTATTAAAATCGTTACAATATTAACCATTATTATCAGCTATATAACATTGGAGGGACCAGTCTCACCTTATCATCTTTCTTCCACAAAGGAACATAGAAAGCAGCTTGATTAAGTAGCAGTTTCAGCTCGTCATTTTGTGTGGGACTCTTTGATTGTTTAGAGATTACTGGAACATTGCACGCACCCTCAGTCTCTGTACTTGCTAAAAATATATGTCTATGCATCATCTCGATTTTTACAAATAATGCATCGTATAATCATTTTGTCCAAATTATTAAAAAAAATTTGCTTATTTTTATCAATAGAGGATTGACTGTAACCTGCAGTTCTAATAGAAAGGGTAAAATAACTATCATAATTTTGTTTTTATGTATACAAATGCGTTTTTTCTGTGTGAGAAATAAAAAATCGGACTTCGGTGTTTCAAAGACAGTAGAGGCTGTACAAACCTGTGAGATCAAGAACACCAATGGGAAATTTCTTCACGGGACGAGATTTCCTCTTGGGCATATTTGTTCGGAAGAAATAACTTGACAAGAATTCAGAACATATTTACTTTTCATTCCATGTGACCTAAAATTTTAACAGCTTACTTATTTGGAAAAATGCAATCTTGGGGTTACAGCACCTCCTTAAAATGACTTGCCAAGATTGTTATCAGTAAAAATCTTTCACAAAAACAGAATACTTTGGGTGTGAGGCATGGTTAGGAAAATGCGAATCATGTAGTCGGAAATTTTCGAACTACTCATGGATTCATAAAAAGTTTCCGATCATAAAAAATAAGTAATCATATATTCAAAGAATGATAGTAATCTGTAATGTAAGCCAAGTTACATTATTGTAAAAATATCTATTAGACAAGCAAATCTAGCCGCTCAATATTTATTGTTAGTGTTTCCATTTACAACCATTAGATTTTTTGAGAATACAAATTTTAAATAGTGCTTCATATAATGCATGCCTAATTGCTATCATTCAAAGGAGGTATAATGTCACAGGTTGTTTATATATTCCACTGGAAAATCATGTAGGGTGGGGAGTTTGCTCTTTAGGTTATATAGGAAAGGTTGGAGTTTCCCTTTTTGGTTGGGAGTTCATTCTACACAATAGGCATCATGCACTGCTCCATAAACAAATTTTCTTAGAGCAGAAAGGGTTATGCGTTCATGGCAGTTGTTTCTAAGCTCTGTGGTAAGGTCATACCTTGGGTGTGGGGACAGGTGTTGAGGCAATTGGGGAACGACGCAATTTGAGCGTGGGGAGAGGTCGGTAATTAATTTGTTCTCTTTGTCAAGCTTGAGCAGGTAGGAAGATTGGTCATTATGCCATGCAACTCCATCACTATGTGTCAACAAGATTAGCATAACAAATTGGCTCTAAGGCGACAGACAAAAGAGTACTACTACTACCAGAGCTCTCTTGCTCCAAAAATTCATAAGACGTTATGAGGAAAAACATTACAGGATAATACTAGTCCACGTTAAGATGATGTTTCAAATAGCAAAACCTGTCATGATTGGGTGACGTAGAACTGATTGATAGAACACTATTAAGATAGAACAGTAAAAATATGTATTTAGTAAAGTGAGATAAATCTATGCTCGTAAGATAGTTTGTTCATGGCCATCCTTCACAATACCATAATAATAATAATGCTAAAAGCTACAGTAACGTTGTATATATAGAAGCTAGTAGTAGTATTACCATCATCATTCATTACTACAGCCACTACTATATCCACTACTACTACTACTTACTTATTACTTTACTAGCTACTAGTGCCTCCGCTGTGACTACTATCTATAACTACTACTTACTTACTATGCTACCTACTACTACTATTCTCCTGACTACCAACAACAACTACTAGCTAGTATTATTTATTGCTCATTTACTACCGCCGCCGGCACCACTACATCTTACATCTTCTTTGGTAGAACATACTAGACCCGGTTTTGGCAAGCGGTACACCTCATATATTAATTGTTTTTTTTTTATTAGATTAGACTATTTTAGCAGTTTGTCGCTATATTAGCGTTCGGAAATGTCATTGTAGTATGATGGATTTGAACTCACGTACTGTTCTTGGTAAAAAAAACTTACGATATATAGAGGTCTTAGCATATATAGTGGGCGAATCGCCTCTTCCAGCAGCTCTTGTAATTGTTGTACCTAGCCTCTCATTCATTAGCTCATCATAGGTGTCAGTAAGTGGACCATGATTTTTTTCGGAGGAGAGCAGACGCATAAGAAGAGACTGTCGATTGTTCTTGCGCCTGTTACTTAGTGCTTGGATATGTAATTGATCTCGGGCTGTAGTTATACTCTCTCTTCCTTTGATTTTACAGGTGAAGCAAATGGCGTTATTTTGGATCATTTCTAGATCGTGTTGCAACAATTTACTAGATGGGTCCCATACTGTACAGGCATATTCAACATGCGGTCTGCAGAGGCTAGTGTATGCTATGAGCTTGGCTTTTTTCTGGTGCATCATACAGGACACGCTTAATCATGCCTAGTTGCTGTCTGGCTCGACATGTTTTGGCTGCTATGTGGCTATTAAATTTCAGATTCGACTGCAAAACAACACCCAAATACCTGGCTTCCTCAACTACTTCTAACTGTACGCCAGCTAATGTATAGTTAGCTTGAGGTGACTTTTTTCCATGATTAAAAGTCATTACAGAACATTTTGCAACATTGAATAACGTTTTCCATGTGTGTGCCCACATCTCGAAAGCATTGATATTATTCTGGAATTTCTGTCTGCAGAAGAGTTTACCCCCTGATATATTAAAGTGTCATCAGCAAATAAGCTAATGTTGCAATCAACTTTTTGCGGAAGGTCATTAATATACACCAAAAAACAGGGTTGGCCCAAACACAGATCCCTGGGGGACTCCTGATGTCACAGCCAATTCATTGGATCTGTATCCATTAACCATCACTCTTTGTTTTCTATCATACAGAAAGTTATGTATTCACATAATGATATTGTCACACAGATCGGGTATTTCTGATAATTTACTCATTGGCAGTTTGTGTGGAACTTTATCAAACGCTTTTGCGAAGTCCAGGATTACAGCATGAGTAGTATCTCCTCGATCTGCATTGCGAGTAATGTCATGGTAAGTACTGCACAGTTGTGCCTCACAGGAAAGACCTTGCCTAAAACCATGCTGCCTGCTATGTAGCACTTTGTCAAGTTTTTCATTTAGATAATGCAGTACAATATGCTCCTTAAGTTTACAAGGAATACTTGTCAATGATATGGGTCTATAGTTGCTTGTTTGATCTAGTGCTCCGCGTTTGTGTAGTGGTGCTACGTGTGCCAGTTTCCATTTTGTTGGTACAGTGGAAGACTTATATGATGCATTGTATATGTATGTGAGACATTTAGCTGTCATTTCAGGGTCAATTGTGAGATCTTCTTTTCTTAGTCCATCAGGACCTGGCGACTTACCTCTTTTCAAGTTGTAAATGAGTTTCAACAACCATCATTTGTAATGGTAATAGCATCTTGATTGCCGTGTGGGAGGGGGCTGGTTGGTGTAAGTTGGTCCTCAGGACGAAATTGTTCATGGAAGAAATTGTTGAGCAGATTTGCACAGGTTTCTGGATCATCAGTATGAGTATTGTCGCTATTAACAAGTTTCATGGGTGATTTAGTAGTGTTTTGTATCCACTTTGGGTGCCGATAAAATGGCTTGCTGTTTCCTGCTTCTAAAGGTTTACAGACTCTATTCATCATGTAGCTTCACTTGATTTCATGCAGTTTCTGCTTGCTGTTTCGTCTTTCCTCTTCGTAACGTTTTAGATAGAAGGGGTTTGAGGTTTTCTTGAACATAATATTGTTGTATGTTTTTCTGTGGTTTGCCACTACTACTACAATTATTACTACTACCACTACTACTTGAAATATGTAATAATAATAATAATACTTATACTACTACTTATCATTATTTTTTTTATTAGTAGGTAGTAGTATAAATATTATTAATAATTATTGAAAAAATATCATTATAAAATTATTAATAATAATAATAATAATAATGATTAATTAATAATTAGCCTTAACTAACTACAACACTTATTATTATAATAGCATTAAACAATAATAACATTCAGAAGAAGAAGACGACTGATGATGAATGAATGAATCATCATCTTCTTCTCATCATCTGTGATGACTGATGCTTATTAATATATAATTATTATTAATAATATTTATTTATGAAATTGAATGATTATTTTCTGCCTGGGAGAATTTGATTAATAATAAATGTCCGTGTTTGCTAAAATTCTGACAATCATTGATATTATCTTTGTGAGCTAACACAAAAAGAGTGTTAAGTTATGAAGTTACGAAGAGGTGACTGAGACTGATACATTTATTGTTAATTATTATTAGTTGATTGGTACGCAACAAATAAAGCAGTAGAGTAAAGCGAGATGAAAAAATGAAAAGTAGCCTACATTTTAAAACTTGATGTGTTGCAAGGTACGAACTTATTCGCTAATCCTCATATATTTACATCCTCGTTTCATCAATTTTGGTTTTCTGGCTCTTAGGTTACCGCAACATAACTGACTCAAGCTTTTGCATTATTACTTTATGCGTCAAAACGAGTGGGCGGAGCAAAAGGTTGTCCTATGATCTGATTAGTGGGCTCATGAAGAAGTGTTATTTAATTGGATGAATTATGGCGGGAACATGCGTTACACCATGTACTACGTTGTATTATTATTCTTATTTATTATTATAATTATTATTATTGTTATTATTATTACATTTATTATTATCTGTAGAAACTTTATAATTAAATAACATATTCTATTGCCATAGTTATCACACCAGTAATTGCTGTAGCTCCATACTCACTTTGTCCTCCCAATTACTGCAATGAAGAAAGAAATGTAAGTAGTAGGTAGTAGTAGTAGTAATAATAAATAACAACAATCATCATCATGGGATCATCATGATGATGATGATCGACGATGATGATGATTGTTGTTGTTTGTTATTTATTTATTATTGTTATAAGTAATAATTATTATAATAATAATTATTATTATTTATTGTTGTTTTTGTTATTATTATGATGATTTATTATTATTATTATTATTTACATTTTTTTTCTTCATTGCAGTAGTAGTGTGTACAGGAATTTACTGTCTGTCTGGGTGGTAGCCACCTGTACACCTCCCGAATGCTTTGCCAACCTGAGCTAATGCAGTGCACTGTGAGGGACGCCAGTACTCTCTCACGTTTATTATTTATCCTAAGACAATCTCTCGCAATTATCGGCTGAGACTTTCTCTCATCATGTAATTCTATTTAGTCTATTGTGTAAGATTTAAGCCTTTAACTCACAAGTAACTATCTGTCTACGCAACGTCTACCGTTATATCTCAATACGTACTCATTGTCTAGGTCAGCGTTCTATTGTTTACCTGTGCCCATGTTGCTAGAGTCTATTTTGTGCGTTCTATCTCGTACCCAAATAATTATTATTGTTAGGGACGCCATACGAACAATCGTACTACTTGCCAATTATTTAGTTCTATGTTTACGCTCTAGTACTATTCATTCTATGCACTTATTATTATTTTTACCTTAAGCACACAAACATATATGTACACCATGTGCAATCATCCAAGCGAACACTTATGTACCTCCTATTAACCTTTTATTGGCACACACTGGCCAATTATCTGTGCGAGGTGTGGCCTCCTTTATGTACCACTTTTTATTACATAATTATATGTATGAATATGGATGTAATCAGTAATAAAATCAGAGCAACTGTGAGCCTCAAATGTTTGTTTACTACTACTCAGACTCTAGTCCAGTAGCACAAACAGGAGTACAGAATACAGACTACAGCTTGCACTACCGACTATCAGTGTAGTAAGGAACTTGGTAGAAAGCAATCGATCGACTCGATCCTTGCTGCGTATTCCCGCTAGTCGGTGTACGGTGCCAAGCATTTCTACTCACCCGATATTTCGGCACAGACAAGTCGACCCTTGTTGCACCGACTGACTACAAAAAGGGCCGAACAGCCACTTTCAGTTGCATTTGTGATTGTGGGGAGTTGTGCAGGTGTGCGCAATACTGCAACAACCAAAATCCTGTACATTATTTACTGTATATTATTATATTTTTCCACGGTTTTAATTATTACATTTTGGAGCTGATGTAAGGGCAAGCCGTGGCTTGCACCAATGTTTTTCCCAGGCGTGGTTGTTAACTTGAACCCGCCTACTCTGTATTTAAATTCATGTTTGCACAATAAAGTTCAGAGTTAGCCTGACTCTCAGATGATTCTCTCTCTCAGAAGCAAGCACAGCTAGGAGCACCAAAACTACAAGCGCTGACCTGGTCGACTGTTAGCAAGCACGAAGCTAAGGTGGAAAGTGAGAACGGTTCGCCCTATCACTGTGTATACCCTCACCTGAGGTGAGGATTACAACACAACGCCTAGTGCCCTAATAGTTCGACTCATCATAACGGTACGAACTCTGAGAGTTCGGGACCAATTAGCACACCAATAATTCCAGTGTAATTATTGTCGATCTCGACTGAGTCAGATTCGACCCTAAATAATTCCTGCACAATTATTGTCGAAGATAACAGTTCGTAACAAACTATAAACTAGACAATAATCTCAGCACCATTATTGTCCGCAGCCACAGTTCGCAACAAACTTTAAACTAAACAATAATTACAGCGCAATTATTGTCGAACATAGACATGTTCGGACGCAGCCAATAATTACCAGATAATTATTGCACCCACTCCACACCAGATTCGGTTGCACACGAAACTGCACAAGCTAATGTACGCACCCTGAAACAATAATAGCACATTATTGAGCGCTGACTTAGGGTCGAGACAGAACATATCGGGAGAGTGTACAGGTGGCTACCACCCAGACACAAATTCCTGTACAGCACAATAATTCTGTAATTATTGTTAACAGGCTACTACTGACTTTGGTCATGCAAGAGAACGACCGAATCTGGTGTGGGACAAGTGCTGGCAGTTGCAATAATTATTGGCTGCGTCTGAGCCCCTCTAGGCTCGACAATAATCAGTGCCGTGATTATTGTCTAGTTTAAAGTTTGTTTTGAACTTTGCTGCACACAATAATTCCGCAGGAATTACTGTTTAGTTTATAGTTTGTTGATAACTTTTGGCCACCGACAATAATGGTGCTATAATTACTACTTGTCTGTTTCGACTCATTCGAGACCGACAATAATTATGCTGTAATTATTGTTGTGTTATTTTTGTCTCGAACTCCACAGTTCCGGTTGCAATGTGTGTCGAACTAGTAGGGCACCAGGTGCTTTGCGTCGTACACCTCGGGTCGAGGGAATACGCAGTAAGAGAGTGAACTATCTTACTTTCCGCCAAGCCTCGTGCTTGCTAATAGTTGACTAGCGCTTGTAGTTATGCTGCTTCTAGCTGTACTCAGTGCTGCTTCTTGAGAGTAAGAATCTTCTGAGAGTCAGGCTAACTCTAACATTTATTGCACAAACATAGGTATATAAATAAAGTAGGCGGGTATGTTTTAACATAGTCACACCCTTGTGTGAAATCTGGCAAGCCACACCTTGCTAAGCACCAATTAGCACTGAGTAAAAGATAATAATAATTTGTGGAAACGGTATGTGCATAGAACTATACAGCATAGAATCTCGTAGTTAGGCACCAATACAATAGAACGATACATGGACATAGACATTTGAGTAAATAATTAAATAGACGCAGACAGTGTAAAATACAAGGAGTAGATAAAAATAAATGAGTCTAGACAGTACGTAGTACAGCAAGGAGTGCTGGCGTCCTTCACAGTAGTAATACTAATTGGGAGCACAAAAAAGTGAGTATGGAACTGCAGCAATTACTAGTGTAATCACTGCATCTCTCATTAAATTAATTAATAGTAGTAGTAGTATCCATCTATAATTATAATATATATATTATTATTATATGATAATAATAATAAATAATAATAATAAATAATAATGATCATTATTATTATTATTATTATAATAATCGAATTATTATTTCTATAACTATCTTTTTATGATGATGATCATCATCATAAAAAATGATTATCATTCATAATAATAATAATAATAATAATAATGATTATTATCATAGCTAGTTAGTTAGATACTATTATTAATGAGAGATGTAGTTTCTGATATTAGTTGCAACCTCATCAACGTGCATCGCTCGGAATAGTCCAAGTAGTCTGTGTCTCACACATCTAGACTCCAGGGTGGTGTTCCACTTATTAGATAGCAGGTTTGATGATAGAGAACAGTAAACGCACGTTCAGTGGCTCATCACTAGATTAATTCACAAACTGCCGCGTTGAGCTTATTTGTGCATCACGTCATTAGCCCTCACTCTTTAGTATTTGTCAACAGTATCAGTAAACCTTGTTACACTGAGATCACAATAGAGACTAGTCTGACTCTGAACTCTCTGTAGCATGCAGATGTCGACATCCAACATGCCCCTTTTTTGCAAAGGGCTCCACTATTAACTAAACACCATTTAAACAGACTTCCAGTAAAACTAAAGACCCTAACATTATCATCCTACAATGAATCAACTTACACCCGAGAAATCACAAGTACAAAGCAAAGTACCACATATATATATACTACAACTTACATATCTGCAGTACCGCATACCCAGTTATAATTGAACATTTCTACCGTATAGCCTGCTTGTACTCGCGCTGTCCACCATGGGCCAAAATCCAATCATTTTCATGGAGGTCAGCTATTACAGAAGATTCCCCAGCTCCTTTCGCTGGATCAATCATAATAGCATCTCCCCTTGAACCATCTTCCGTAGGGTGAACCCGTGCATTTCCTTGCAAAGTATTTTCCCATAAAAAGTTCTTGGAATCAACATTCCAGGTATCTTCGTGATTCACCCTATTCTCCACTTTACCCTTGGTGTTGCTACCAGCCACAATTGGTACTGCTCTGAGGATTTGAGGAGATCTGGGATTCCTCCCTGCAGACGCTATAGCCTTCCACACTAGGTGCGGGCACTGCTTTTGCAGTTCCACTAGCAAAGGCTTTCTTTCCCATGTGCATTGCTGGGGCATTGCTACCACCATTTAATTTGAGCTTTCTTATTTGCTCCACAGTTTCCTTTATAACAGCAGTACCTTGGCATTCCCAATTTCCCATACACAATCCAGATATTCACCTTCAACTTATTATTGTTTGTTAACAAATTGAGCTTCTTCCTAGCATTCAAGCCTAACATGTTTCTAGTGAACCGTTTTACAACATACACTAATGTCGCTATAGATCTTGAGAATTCATTAATGCAAACATTTGACATACCCCTCACATTCAGCCTAGAACCATCAACCCCTAAGAGATACTGAACAGCTTTACTTAAAGAATGGCTCCGGGCATTTCTGTATTTATTTGATTTGTCATTGATATGTCCTTATGAAGTGCGCCAAATACCAACTTTGTCCAAATTCAATTGAATTTTATATTTTCTTAACACAATTAATAATAAACATGTGATGAGTGTTGTCTCCCCTTCGAAATATTCTGGGAAAACCTATGACGTACGCAAGTGTTTTAGCGATCGCTAAATTTTTGTTTCTACTACTACTACTAACCACACAACGATCGTTGAACCACATGTGCCGCTATTACTACTTACTAGTTGAATCAATCAATGACGTAGGTCGCTTGTACTGTTACTTGTTATGCTTCGATGCTTCAGTGATCCAAAAATTGTCAAACAAAAGTTTAGCATTCGCTAAAACACTTGCGTACGTCATAGGTTTTCCCAAAATATTTCGAAGAAGTTGAAATGGGGAGACAACACTCATAACATGCTTATTAATTGTGTTAAGAAAACATAAAATTCAATTGAATTTTGACAAAGTTGGTATTTGGAGCACTTCATAAGGACATCAATGACATATCAAACAAATACAGAAATGACCGGAGCCATTCTTTAATCGCAAATTCAAAAATATGCAAGTATCCTCAGTTACCACTGACACTTTAGTACCAGTGTCTAGTACCAACCCTACTTCAACACCATTCACTTTGACAAAGCGTTTGATACTACCTTTTCTGCTACCAGCACCACCAACATCACTGCTTCCAAATCTCTCTTTACACAGTGAACCTTCACTACCACTACTGAAACCACTATATTTTCTGCCTTCTATTAGTTTTCTAGTCAAGTGAGGTGTGTCTACATTGATCACATAACAAACATCTAACATCAGGATAGTAACAAACTTGATGCCCAATCTCTCTGCAGTCATCTCTCTTCGGAGGGTATGTAAACCCCCAAACCTTTACTCGTTATAGGTTAACCCTGCGGTGAACGAGAATGCCTACTATCTGGACTATGGCGTCCCTTGAACCCTACCTCGTATCCGTTACTGGGATATCTATTTGGTCACTGGTCATAGCGACCCCCTTCCCTAGACTGTCCATAGTCTTTATCATATCTACTGCTTGAGCTTCTATACTCATATCCACATTTATCCTCATCTCTACTGCTATTGCTATACCTCCTCCTAACCTGAGGGTCGTAAGCATACCTTCTGTGTATCCTATAAAAAAAACTTACCAGTTTTGAAATTCATTGGCCTATATTTTTACCATTCTCCCTTGAACTCACTGCAACTACTGTTGGTTCTATACTTAGAAACTCTATCTACCTGAGCATTTTTCCCATTGCCTTACATAGAGCGTTCAGTTTTACATGCTGTTAAATTTTTTTCAGAAGCGTTGGTCATTTGCCTGGCAGCCAACTTAGTATTTAATTCCTTTCTCCTGCATGAGCAGTTTGCACACTGAAAAATTCCTTAGACTATTAACAGTCCAGTGAGAGCAACAGAAAAGCGTTGTCTCAATTTATCATTATTTTATCCAAAATTCATTTCCCTGCTTAATTTTTCAACCCTGAATAAATATTTCCTCTCATCTTCCCCACAAGCCTGTGCCGCATTAAAAACCTCATAGTTTTAACGTATAAACTTTTGCTATGCCTATAGTGCCCTTTCAACGGTGCTACTGCCCTACCAAACCAGGGTGTTAAATCCGGTGGTCGAAACAGTTTTTACCAGAACGGCGGTTAAAACCAGTCAAAACTGGAAAGTTTGCATATATTTTCAAATGCTAACTACCGCAAAGTGTCAAATCAAAAAACTACTGTACAATTCTTGCCAGATCAATGCCAAAAGGTTTTGTTATTTTTATACTGCAATTCCTGAAAAAAGAAAAAGTTATCCTAATCGTTCAAAATTGTAAAAGCTGGTCAAAACTGAACAATTTATGAGTATTTTGATTTAGTCAGACTGTTGTAAGCAGTTGGGTTTTAGATCGAATAATGCTTGCCAAATCAGTCAATAAATTTCACTATTTCTACAATATAATTGCCAGCCATTTCGAGAACAAACTGAAATATAATCAGAACAGAGTAGTTTTATGTTTGAAATAGGTGAATGCAAGCTGCGGTGGTGTTAGTTTAAAATGACATTAATACAAAGTTTGCAATTGATAGTTGAATGTAAAATGATATACGGTGACATAAATAAATATATCCTGGTCTGCGTGTCTTTGTGAGCAAAACAAGCTCAGTTGATATATAACATAGCAAATTACACATTATAACTCTACATGCATGTTTACTGTTACTTTTACATTGCCTATGTCGCGAGAGGCCATAGTAATGCACTTTCGTTTTGTATGAATGACTAATTAAACAGATTTTAATAAGTTAAGAGTTTTTACCAGTTCTGACTAGCAGTAACCGGTCAAAACAGTTTTGACTGGGATAGTTTAAACCACTGGTTTCCATCGCAACAATCCTGTATCAAACCCATCATCTGCCAGGTTATTAAAGTTAAAACCCAATGACTGCAATATACCTATGCCATCACTTCCTATCACAGATCACTTCCTATCACACTTGACAAGACTGGAAGTTTTGTTCGACCCGTAAACACGCTCACAGATACCTCATCCCCATTGATGTCGGCTTTCTCAGTGTCCAAAGCCAAAGCTCCTTCCTCAGCAGACGCCATAAACTGAGTCAATCAATTGTTGAGTTGACCCCATAGAAACTTTATCGCCCGCTAACTTCAGCTTCAGAAATGATGACAAATCAATCTTCTATTCATCCCTCTTATAATAATTATTGTGCAACGAAATCACCACCCCTATAATCTCAGTAACCTTCAACCCTATACACAACATGGTAACCTTAGCACTGGACTCTTTAATACTTAGCAGTACGCTTTACCACAAAAATATACCAACTTTCTACCACTGTACAAATAAACACAAATATTAATTGCTATCAGCACCCACGTGGTACACAACAACGATCATAATCCGCATTAGCTCAACTCACTTACACCATTAATAACAATAACACAAATACCATGTATGAACACTGTACCTGCAATACCAACTAACACTACACCAAATAACAAACACTGCACTTATTACCAGACAAACACTGGACACCTAGAGCTCACACAGCTCTGTAACACTCAACACCACAACACATATCGCTACTACACACCATGGATGACCCACACGGCCCTAACACCACTTCACCCTCTGCTTTTCAGATCCCACGCGGCACTAAAAGCCTCTCACACATTTCCCTTGTACGAATAAACCTCAGAGAGAGTACCACAATAATGATATCAAGTTCTATCCCCATTGCACCATGTTTGATAACAGGTTTAACAGTAGAGAACAGTAAACTCAAGTCCACTCCCAACTAGAGTAATTCACAAACTGCCATGTTGGGCTCCTCCGTGCATCAGTGATTAGCCCTTACTCTTTAGTCATTGTCATCAATACCAGTAAACCCGATTACACCAAGATAACAATATAGACTACTGTGACCCTGAACTCTCTGCATCATACTGATATCGACATCCAACACCGCTCAAGGTCTTTGATGAGTTGGGTAGTGCTGGTGGCGTGGTCAATGGTTTGAAGTTATTTACCATTTTTGCTGCTCTTCTCTAAACAGCTTCATGTCGGTTTTTTTTTGTTGATGTCAAGCTTGATTCCCATACAGTAGATGAGCACTCATCACAGGTCTCAGTAGCTGTATGTATGCTTTTTCTCACAGATGGAGAAGAGTTGATGGTATGGTTCGTCGTGTGTACCCGAAATACAAACTGCTCTGCTGAGGATAAAAGATGTATTTTGATTTCGCCATAGGCTGCTCCCTGGTTTGGCTTTGGCTACAAGGTATTATATGGTGTTTGTCTTTCCATATTTACGTCATGTATGCTGGAGGTGTTGTCAGCACCTCTTAGCAGTTTTGGGGCGAACTTCACATGACCACTTTTCTTTAGGTCAAGTTCCATTGTTGCTTCCAGTCTTCTGTGGCAGATTGGTCGTCTTGCAGTTGCTTTCTGTTTTCCACAGTGTATAGACGCAGCGTCATCTGCAAAGAGTTAAATATGTGACCCAACTGTGTCTGGTAGGTAGTTGATTTATATTTGGAACAAAATGGGTCCGGTTGCAGATTCTTGAGACACGCCGGAGGTGACAAGACAGGGCATTGAGGGCCATCAACAACCACAACTGGTGTACTATTTTCAAGTAGATATTTGATCCAGTTCACAGTCTGGCTGTTTGCACCAGTGGATCTGAGCTTCTGATTCAGTTTAGGATAGTTGACTTTGTCGAATGCCTTGCTGAAATTGTAGAAGCAGGCATCCAATGCCTCTCCTTGGTCCATGAGTGCAGAAATATGGCAGGACAGCTCAACACATTGAGTCTCGAAGCTTCTGCCACTTTTGATATCATGCTGTAGGGAGTAAGTTTACCAGAGAATTCTAAGAAGACAGTAAATGATTATCGTTAAATAATTGGTTCTAAGATCGATTATTATTATTGTTGTTGTTGATAAATAAGATTTATTATTACTATTAATCATATTATTATTTGCTCACTTTTTCAAGGTTTCCACCGCTATTATTATTATTATAATAATTGTTCTTATTAATTATCGCTATGCCCTGCTCAACCCTTAGGAGAAATGGATTTTCTGACTGATATCTGCTTTGATAGTGATTCGTTTTTTCGTGTGTTTAAATAACTTGGTTTCATTTGTGCATCAATGAAACTAGAATAATGCTCTTATTAATAATCTCAACCAACCCTTTGAGAAAAAACAAATCCCCATTCTTCTTCTGGATAGCTTTTTGATACTGTTGAAGATGTTATACCACTGCTGTTTACTCATTCATTATATGATACTAAGTGTTTCGCCCGGTGTGTTCTTTTATATTACAACCTTCAGCCTCAAACTCCTGTAGGACTATCCCAAGATCAACACCCTACTCATTATCCTGACAATCAAACTGTGTCTAAATTTCATCAGCATTTTTTGCAACATGCAGATTCGTAGCCATTTTTTGTCGAGATATAGTTGTATTATCCAAAAATACCTATTCCTGAGTATTACAAAGTTTGCACCTACAATTTAGTTTCCAAATAAACTCTCATGTTTTCACTTTCAGCTCTCTGTCACTTTACATTCAAACAGCTCTGTAGGCTGTCTCTGTCCTTTCTTCGTCAACAACCATAATATAAACGGCGACCAATGCAATTTTTAACCAATAACCAATATAATCTGTTAACATCAATTTAAATGGCCGACAGCAAACGAGCCAGCTGCAAAAAGTGATAACAAACTGGAAGAGTCGGTCTAAGTCAACGATGATAGATATTAAATGTTAGGTGAATTCATGCTGCCACCATGCTTTATTGTTGATAGCTAACATGTAGTACTATTAGTATAAATTGTAGCTGTTCAGTTTTACAATATATTGAGATATTTATCTCGTCATTTATTGATCAAGGTAATATTAAGAAATTTATTCCAGCATTTCTTGTCATTGTTTTCCAAACCATACTGTAGTGGATTTCGGGGGCCGACCGTAATGCCACCATCAAAACCTCTCTCCAACAGAGGATGTTTACCAATCAACTTCAACAGAGGAGTATCTCCAACTCCACAACTGTAACGGAGCCTGCGGCTCAGACTCATTACTCAATGCTTCAGAGTAATAACCATTTTCTTATTTTACACCAATCCAGTGCAAAACAGTAGTGACAAAGTATCTTACTGCTTGGTATAATCACAAGCAGTATCCTGATACAAGTTTGTTTGTTTGTTTGTTTGAGCTGTGCCTTGAGGGCAACCCAAAAGATTGGTCTCATAAGCTTGTAGCTTGTGTGAGCAGCACGCTATACCATGCCCGCCGTTACACCGGCTACTCTTCCGAAAAGCAGAGGGGGATCTTTTACTAGCATGACTCCATAGTTATTATGAAATGCAATAAAACTAGGGACCACATTGTTTTTTGCCCGTATCCGACCAGGCAGAGCATATAGGAAACCGAATATCTTGCTCACAAATAATCGTGCTGGAAATCGAACTCCAGATCCTAAATTGAAGTGCAAGCACTTTAACCATTACACCACAGGTGCAAGGAGTGTATGCAAAACTCTGCCTTTTATAGGCAGAGTCACAAAAAATGATTGGCCTAACTATAGAAATGAAAAATAATAAATAAGTAGGGCATAAATATGCGAGTCAACAAACAGATTGTAAGTAGCAAGGCACCCGAAAGTAGGGGGGCGGTGCTTTAGGAGCGATACTGCTGAGTCACAGCCAACGAAGTGATGGTGCAATATAGGCAAAGTTCATAGGCTGTTATAGTTTGAGATCTAAGACTTCCGGTGATTCTGATGATGGTTATGTCGCGGATTCAGGCTTCTGCAGCTTTCCTCCCCGACCCGGTATAGATTGGCTGCAGGGTTGGTTGTAGTAGCTGCAGGGCCGGTAGTGATAGCTGCAGGGCCGGTAGTGATAGCTGCAGTGCCGGTAGTGATAGCTGCAGGGCCGGTAGGGTTGATGCCTGCGTTTTCTAAGGTTTCTGGCAGCGCCAGACTCATGGAAAGTCCCCCTGACACTGCAGTTGTCAGGGGGACCTCATGAAAATCCACTACAATAGATAGATCCCTCTAAGTTAAACTGGTATTCGATCTATTTAATAACATTGCATGGCTGGCAAAACACAATACAATTTTTTGTAATTGTAGCACTTCATGCAATCATTTCATCTTTTTGTTATTATATAAATGATGCTGCTTGTTCAAGCATTTCCTTATGAATCAACCTCATATACGGTTACCAGACAGTCACTGCGAGATCAAAACAAGAGTATTGCACATTACGTTATAGCAATTGAATATGTAGCAATACTAAATGCATTGTTTCTATCTTGTAGAGCTTTTGAAGGGCTGATGAGATGAGTTCTTTTCTCTAGTTGCTTACAACAAAAAAATCATGGTACTGTGTTATTATAGTTGTGATTCTCTTTCGATAACCATATTTTCTATCACGACATCTGCTTCGATGCTATCAATGTTCTTTATATGCTTTTGTCTTTCATTTCTGTTAGTGATAACCATCAGTGATGTTCGTCCTCATGTTGAGCATTACATATGACACTTTTATTTTGACTTTTTAGTCTAAAAATCATTTGACATCTCCCGACTTCAAGCGTATAACTGGCAAGTTGCGAGTAGTAAAGCGCCGGAAGAGACCGAATGCCGTTAGTGACTCAGCATTACCCGCCAAGTCTGAGAAACCTATCACTAAAGGTATAGGTGAGAAATTTGGTTTCCTAGTATCTGCGGTTTCATCTTGAAACATAAGCAATTGTAACCGTACTTGTGATTCGCCATCATGTTTTGGACTTTGAGCGAGTTGATAGGCCTCCAATACCCTGGTTACTCTGCCCAGATTTATTTGGCAAACAGTTCTCTAACATAATCAATTCGGTAAAAGAGGATATTGTATATACTTGTTTGCCTCTTTATGTCATATTTAAGGTCAAAGAGTGGTTGCGTAATTTTGTTTTGTATATTTAATATATGACAATCAGACAGGTAAGTAATGCTGTCGCGCTGATAGATGTTTGTATATTTAAGATCATCGTATCTACACCTTAGGAAATTTTTTGGTATCATACAATCCAAATAACATCTTCCATGACATATTTACCTTCGTTTCAATAGATGTTGTCAATTTGTATAGAATAGGTGCCACATACCAGCGGTCAATGTATTGGGGGTTTACATCGAAATGAAAATGGAGAGAAACACTGAAATGTTCACCAGAACTTATAATCACCAGCTCTACTAACTAATTGTAACACCCCATTGAATAATCCAGATTGCTATGCCGTTCTATTGAGCCCTCATGTACCTTGTGAACTGATCGACTTTCCTGCTATACACGGGCACATTGTAACAACTACTTTTTATACTGGTTGTCATCCATGCTTGCTTTTGCTGTCAAATAGTAATGGCTCCTCAAACAAGTTCCGATAAGTAACAAAATAAAATTTCTGCTTCTGCACATAACTTGTTTATTTATAATAACTGTATTAGTTGACAACCCATAACAACAATTCTATGAAAAAGATCATAACACAATAATGTTGTTAATTGAAAGAAACACATAGAAGCTGTCAGTATAATAATTATTTTGCTCATTATCTTGATTTATTTATCGCTTTGTTTAAACGAAACCGGTGTAACTAATGATTACATCGTTCCACAGAACGCATTATCGCAGCTGGTGTAATAATAATCCCTTGGTATGTATCAATACACCAGGTCGTGCTCTGTATCACACGAGCATCTGATTACACCCAGTTGAGCTTGATACATTTTGCAGTTTGGGAAGTCATTGGATCCATACACTGTAACTCTTGTCTTTACACCAACTTTTGTTGGCATCTGTCCAGTATGGGGTGAGGGATCCACAGCTTTTGTACCGTGGGCATTTGTTCAGTATCCGGTTACCTGCCAAAATTATTTTTATTATTTTCCTGCATATACATTCATTTACTAATCATAATGACAAAACCAAAAATTTTTCACCTTCATTCAAACTAATAATTAAAAACCAATCAATCAACATTTAAAGTCTTATCGTAATTATCCCAATTATTTCTCAAGTATTTTTTATTATTTTATTTTTATTATTTATTTATTATATTTTTTCATTTCATTTGCTATTAAATCATTTATAATTTTTATTATTTTGCATATCGTATATTATTTATGTCAAATTATTTATCATAATTTTGATTTTTTTACATATTGCGTTGCTTAGAAACATTAAGCTACTACACACTAGAACGGTTTTTGTTCAAAAGAGCATTCATGCTGGAGTTGTGCCCTTTTTGGCCGATGATTGCATACACACTGGAAATTGTAGGCAAAAATCATCGACCAAAAAATTCCTTTACATCCAATATCTGTGAGCTCACTACAAGTAAATATAATAATTTCTCACCTGTGAATCTAAACCACCTGGTTGCGATGGTAAAGTCTCAGGCGTACAAAAATGGGTATCCCGGGCCAGGCTGGATATTGGCTCCATTATGCTCCATTCTCCAACTTTCTGTGAAGTTTTTAGCTTCTAAACATTCCTGTATCACCACATTTCCTGGGGTAGTGGTTTCCACAATGTTTGCAGTCGAGTCAGCATCAATCTCAGTCCTGTCAGCACTAATAGTAGTGGTGTCAGCATCAATTGTAGTCATTTCAACGTTAATTGCAGCAGTCGTCTCAACAAAAGTCATAGTCGTTGTCTCGGCAGCTGTAATCAATTTTGTTTCTTGACTAGTCATGGAGTTATCTTCTCTGCATTTAACAATTTGTTTCATCAGCAGCTGGTAATGTTTTTTCTGCACTTCAACGCTCGTCGCTACCATATCCTTATTCGCTCCTCGTTTACTTTTGCTGTGGAAAAGCTCTAGACACTCCTGTAAATACTGGTCATAGATGAGACGTATTTGTTGTCTGTAGATAACATATTCTCTCTGCAGTCTACCCCTACTCCATGATGTTTCACCGTAGGTTTCACAAACAACTAAAATAAGTAGCACAACGACCTTCATGTTGAACTGAATGTGGTATCAGCTCCCAAAATTGTCTAACAGTTTATATACTCAAAGCTAGGCTAAAGGTCAAAAGGTTCACGGTCCCATAATGCATCAAGTTTTTACCAGCGGTAAATACCCTTCAGGAAAATAAATGTTATTCAATGATTGTATAATTCGAACAATGAAGCTGATTCATTCATTGCGTAATCTATCGTAGTGTCAAGGTCACGGAATCCATTTAAAAGTTTACCAGCCAATGCCACATCATCGCCTGCTGTTAACGATGACAGCGTTGAGTCTGATGTTTTTGTTCCTCGAACTCCTGACAAAGCGGAGAGCAGACTTGCTGATGAGACAGGTAGCTTTGTCATACCTAGCACTCCTGAGGAATCGTCCTCTTTCGATAGTAGGTGAGAAATACATTCTTCTCGTTATGCCGAACATGAATAACTTGTACAATCTCTGTTAGTTGCACGTTACACCTACTTAATAATGAAAAGATTTTAGAAAAAAATTGTTAGAGTTATTACTATGGTCTTAAATAATTGGATATTCAGCTGCATTGTGAATATTATTTACGTCAAAATTGTGGCTGTGAAATAACAAAGCTCCAAACATTCATCTAATATTAATTTCTCAAGTTGCCAAACGTTCTGTTTTCAGAAAAGTTTTTTAATTTCACGAAGCATCGTATGGTCTAGTTCATTGGTAGGTTTCACTCTATCAAGTTCATGTACGGGCTAAACTGATGAATAATTGTTTCATTTTTCTGTTGAAGGTTCAAGAGGAGACGACTTACAAGTGAAGATTACAGGCTAGTCGCAAATCCTACAAGTAAACCTGCTGCTGCATATGCTGCCGATACCACTAAGTTAAGTGTAAGTTCTGCTGGCATGTCTACACACGTCTACAAAATATTTGTGAAAAATAGTTTTCTGATATCTAGTTTAGTGCGATGTGAAGTGAAGCAAGATTGGGTTGAGGAAATGACATCGTAATGCCGATGCTTTGTCCATATAATATTTGATTGGGAGTAAAATATGTCACGGCAGAACAGACTCTTAACAAGACTTGATCAGCCTTCCTTCTATTCATTGGTCAGAAAGTCTAAGTTTACAGTCTCGAAGATGGTTTAAAATTTCTTCTGAAGGCTCATTTCCATACATGTTATGAAAGCTCATACGACGTTTTCCGACCATCAGTGCTGTTTGGAGTTGCCCACTCTTTGTCATCACGAAAGTTCATGAAAAAGTTGAACACTCTGTATAGTGACTGTGAAGAGCTTTTAATTATTAGCGCAGTCAAAGAGTGTACGTAATTTTAATGTTTCTTTTAAAAAAAAGTCGGAAATAATAATGGATTTTTTATCTTTTTTTTCTTAAAAGGTGTAATTTGATTGCGAGGTGTAACAAATAACGATTAATTCATTATCGTTATTCGTTACTACTATTGTTTTAGTAAGTCACAAAGAAACAAATGTGATAGAAATCACAGAGAAGTTCAGCATCATTTAACTTTTTTCACGACTTCCTGCGAGCACCAACAATCTTTCCGATATCCAAGATTTGCTCAATTGGCCATTTCTAAGAATTCTGAACTTCGTAGAACATTAAACAATGTTCCACAATACTCACAATGACACGTCTGGAGATCGATTTTAACCTGATTTTTGGCACACAAAAGGTTGTGTGCCGTCAGTTTGTGGCTAAGTCGCTGGTATTTATACAATTCATTTTGAAATCAAGAGAAGACAAATCACATATTTTGCTTTTGTCATCAGGAAGGCAGTGAGAAGCTCTTCACAGACTATTCGCTATACACTAAACTACGTTTGACTTCTACCTATGACCTAACGTCCTTGACCCTAGCATCAGACGAGGTCAAGAGTCGAGCTACTATTGACTTTGTGTCAGAAGAACCCATAGAAGTACGTCTGCATGATTATTTGATAGTTTTGAGGTTCAAATTCAGCAATTTTAGCGAGTCCATGCCGCTCATGTATTTTGTGTGCATCAATTGATTTGATCTGTAATCCATATCCTATTCTATTACTTCTGAGTATCATTTTCGCTATCAACAATGAGTACAATAGCGTCATATGTGTACATGTATGCTTTATAATATAATTGTTCTTCGTAAGCTCTGCCTGTTGTTAACTGTCATTTCCTGTACGTGCCGAGTGATAGTTGTCCCCCTTGGTGTTATAGAAAAGCAGTGTGCAGCAGATGTTCCACAGACACGCCCACTATTATATGTACCCGGACATTCCCTGGCTCCGCCTCTTTCCAAGGGTATCTGACAGCAAAACTGCATCTCTGTAAGGATCTATTTTCGTGTTAACGTCTTTTTGTTTCTCATTTTTTCATTTTTGGCTCTTGTATGAATAGAGAACTGCGTCTACACAGTAACTAAATTTATGTTACTGGTTGTATCATTTTTTTTCTTGGCATCTTTTTAGTTATTTTCGTAGTTGTCTTCTCTTATGGTTTGAGCAGGTAACTCCTCATATTTTGCATAGAATCGTAATTTTTGGGAAGACAACGTCTTAAAGCTGATATATTATTTGTACTTGCAGGTCATTACCGCAGACAGCTTACTCAACATTAGATGTACAGTGGAAGTCTGCATTCACGGCTGCCTACAGCAGTCTTGTTTCTAACAACCTACCATGTGGTTACTTTTATATACTGTGTGAGGGCTTTACTGTACTCTTTTACAGGTGATTTTGTGCTTCTTACCTTAACTTTGTGTATTATAGATTGTGTTAATTTTCATGAACAAATTGAACATTTCTAAATTTTTATTGCTTCGAGTGAAAGTGCAATATTACGTAATATTTCTACCTTAATTCACAGGTGTGCGAAATGTAGAAGTATCAGTTCTGTGGTTTCGCCTACGACTAGAGGTTTCAGACAGAATCTACAAGCTAGAGGTTGGTATGTCTATGGTTACATCTATGTTACATACACATTGTTGTAGCACAGAAATTAGCTGGTTTCGTAGGGAAGATAACTCCGATATACTCGTGGTGTGTCTTCTCTTGGTTTGAAATGTTTTTTTCATTTTTATGTTTCACATTGCAGGGATTGAGTTCAAACTGCCTCTACAGCCGCCAGCATCTGAAGAGAAACCAAGTAAACAAAGGTGTGTAAGCTCTGAATGCAATGTACAGGTTTCATTCAGTAGTATTTGATTTAATGTAAACTAGCTGCAGCCAACATTTAGTAGTTGTCTTATCTCTACACTGTGTGAAGATAAGTCTAAACAATTACTATCCGAATGTGCAAACTTGTTGTTTTGTTTCTTCCTAAAGCCAAGTTGAAAAATTGAGGGTAAAAATTTGTAGTCGCTCAATCAATATTTGAATACTTGCCCGATCTCTAGTTCTGCATTTTCTGGGAATAGTTACTGATATTTTATAGAAGGAAGTTGTCTTCTCATGTGTCAAAAAGTGCTATATAGTTAATACCAAATTTCTAAAAAGAAATAACATAAACGAACCCAAATTAGTTTTATCCTATATCTGAAATTTATCATTTACTTTCATTTTACATGGCAATTAACATCAATTGACTTGTAATTAAATTTTTATAATTGTTGTTGTAGAACACAAAAGGGTGTCGGAAAGGCAAATCTAGCAATTCTATTTTTCTTTATCAAAAGGTTTAATTAATGCTAATTCTAATTTTTTGATCGTTTCAAATTTAACATTTCATTAATCAATGGTAAGTTTGCTTTATTATTTAGATATTGGTCAGGTAGCACACAATGCTACATTAACTACAATCTATTCAAATGTCAAATCAGCTAAAACATTAAAAATATTTTAAATTATTGGTCAGACTACGGGATTGTTTTTATTTAGCACCAAGAGGGGCTATTAAAGATGGCAGCGACAATAAAGTTTTTATTTCAATTATTAAAAGAGGGGCTTTTCCCCTTTAGTTAGAATATTACGGCTTTAACAACAGAAAAGCCAGAGTTGCATAAAATAAATTAATGGTAATATTTAAACTAAGAGTACTCGTGACCTACAGTATGTTAGCCGAAAACTTTGCAGTAAAAATAATTAGGTCAACAATAAATTTAAACAATAAATAATCATTTTGTTTAAGACTCAAGGGTCAATAAATGTAGCTCACTAAATTGATAAAAAACTTGGCAAGTGTTTATTAATTTCATTCGCAGGTTTTGAATGAAACTGGACACTGAATGGCTTATGATAAGTAGGCTTAGTAGGTTATAAATTTGGAGTTATCTTCTCTGTAATTTGTTTGGCGATCTATAGTATCAAATTATAATGATGGTAGAAACTTGAAGTTCCGTTTCATAGGCAACCTCTTAACCTTTTAATATTCCAACAGTTCTTTTTTTTTTAAATTGTTCTACAAATGTCGTCAATATTTTTAATAGTTTGAAATGCAACCTTTTCCCCAAAGGAAAAAACTTATTTTTTTCTAAAAGAAAGAGCTCTGTTAGATTTTACTCAACAATCAATGTGTCTTTACTGACAATTAACGGAGTTGTGCACTCTTTCATGTGTCATTAGAGTTTTGTGTTTTTACAAGAATCATAGACATTCCTTTTTCACCTGTTATGGCTTGTCCGGAGTAGTTGTTTATTTATAATAGGTCTTAGGCTACAAATAGCTAGCCTTAGTTTCATTTCTTTTGAAAAATCTATCACGGAAAGAAACTGTCTCCTTCTTTTCAGATTGTAAAAGGGCTGGTTTTTTCCCTCCCTCCGCAGCTGTAGTAGAGTGGGGTCTTAAATGATAACTTAAATGGGCAGCTGTCACATTATTGCTCAGGATGCATGATTGTAACCATTTATCTTTGATGTGGTCTCACACTTATGTGCAGTTGGTGTCTTGTACTTTCCCCAAAGCCTACAATCTTTTACTGAAAAGCCATAAACTTTGAATTGTCTTCTCTTGCGTCCCCATGTGCTTGCCTCCAGGCTGTGCTGTCAGTCACCATCAAACCTAGCCAGCCTAACTCTAGATTAGTTATGGCGTATTAGTCATCCTCCTCTTGTAGGAGTAAAACCTTCAACCAATGATCAGTGCCAAGGAGGTTCTCTTTGGCATTAGACAAAAATATTAATATTTAGCTTGCTGCAAAATTTTGGTTCATGAAGTAATCAGTTGAAGACTAGCCAATTAAGACCTAATATTTATCCTCCCATTCAGTGAGATGAAACGATTCTGAGTGACATAAATCCATCCATTCACTACTAAATAACTAAGCAATGGCTCCAAAATCAAAGATTTATTTAGTTCTGAAAATAATCAAAAATTCAACAATCTCTCTAAAAATAATTAAATGACTGAATGTTAAATAAAACATGATAACGACAACCGATAAATATTAAAGGAAGGGTGTAACTCAGCAGCGCTCAATTCACATTGCATTGAAAGCGTCTTCTTGCCATCAGGACAAAGAAACAGAAAGTCAATTTGAATTTAGTCAAAAGTCCATGGTTCAACACCTTTAATTTTTGTTCTGTTGAAGCTCAAAAGGCTCACCAAAAGATGCTGCTGTTGACTTGAACACCTCCGCTGACTTGGATCAACAACCAATGACTGATGAGGACCCCAACAATAGTCTAGTTGAGGGTGGGGAGGGTGACGACCCTTTAGAGTGGTTAGAGAATATTGGTTTAGAGAAATCTCATTTCCCTTCTCTAAGAGCTAGCAAAGTACAGATGTGAGTTGTGTGCTCTCAATTACTGATCACTGGCTTAAGTAGCAATTCAATTTCACCCATTTTTTATTTAGGAAGTTGTTAATTGATGTTGCGTTGTTCTCAAATTAAATTGCGAGCTAATGGAGTGATCATTGTCGTTATACTTCTGTACATTATCGTAGTAAATTGATCAGTTGAAATGCAATTAGCAGTTGCTTGCTCTTGATATTTGTATGGCGTAGAGAGAGGGCAACTCTAATAAGCTATAATTGAGCATTTGGTTAGTGCATTTTTTGTTATTCTGTGACCAGGGAAGAAGAGTCATTTAAAAGCATAGACTACCGTCCTGCATCTACGGCCCTAATAGTTGGAGACGAGTCTGTGGCCAGACTCACAGATTTTATAAAGGAATACAGTAGAACTGTGGCTAGCACTGGCCAGTTGGCTTCAATCCCACCCACTATTGTCTCACGTAGTCCCTTCTTGGGGGCATCTATTCAAAAACTGGAGGTAAGTACTCCGTTATTGGATGTTAAAAACTGCTGTTTTCTATCTTATTTTTGAAAGCAGTCAGTTGTCAGTCAGTTGCATATTTCTACAAAAGTTCTTCGTCACAAAAATGATACCAGTAGTATAGTAAGAGCAAATCTACATGAATGAATACCCCTAAAAGATGCTGAAAATGCATGTGACCGCAAAACTCTTACAATTCATTATATTTTTTTACTTCATTGCGTTCAAGACTCTCATATTTTTTTGCATAAATGCTGTGTTTGTTCTCATTTGATTACTTTCATGTGAAAAGCTGTGTTGATAGTTTTCAGTGGTCGTAGAAGTGCTGCTGTAACACTTGCAGCATTTGTGTTTAAATGGTTTAGCAGAATTTTAATGAACTACACATTTTGGCCAGTGTTTATTTAATAAATTGCCATTTACAATTTTTATTTCTGCAATAGCCTTAGTATTCTGTTGTAGATACGTTCGGGACAGTTGGTGGGTGAGACAGGGGCAGACCAACTAAGTTATATTGACTTTGGGAGGCCCATTCTCCCTGGAATGGTGCATGATATAATAGACAAAGTTGTTAAACCTGGAGTACCCAGTGAGATCTCAGTTAATGCTAACCTAGTCCAAGTAGATGACTCGCAGGTTTACAACATCAGCAAATGCTCTGGCATTTCTTGTGCTACTGAAGACAATGTTCAGTCCAGGAACTCTTTTGCTTATAAGAATTCTAAATTTTATTATTAATTATTATTTTTATATTTGTGAAATTTTGGAGCCTTTTAACTGTTTCTATTGTTAACCTTGCAGTATGGTATATTTCTCTATTGGTATCACCAACCATGAGACATTTGAAGTGTCGTACAAATTTGATTACATATGATCTCTCTGTAGAACCTAAAGTGAAAGAAAAGATTGTCCAAATGTGTTTTGGCAGTGTACACCAATATCGTAAAATGGTAGAAAAGCTTTCCAAGTTGCTTGTTCAAGCGAAGATTTGAACTAGTTTGTTTATTTGTGCACTGCATTACAGAAATTGGAATTTGACTAACATCAAGTTTACTGTCTCGCTAAGTATTTGATTTCTCACTGCGCACTTTGTTTTTTGCTCAAGTATGCACGGAAATGGAGTATTATTGTAATATTAGTGGGTAGTGTAGAGCTTTATTACCTTATTTATGTCAAGCTAGCAAACATATGCCCCTTTCAGACAGTTATTACCAAATTTAACATTGTAAACTTTGAGAGTTGTTGTCTCCTCAAAATGTGAGAACAACTCCAAATTAAATTGGTTTCTAGCAAAGCTCAATGATTGTACTATAGCTAGCATTATATATATTGATGATTTAAACCCAGTAGTAGGAGTGGTTATACATTGTATTCTTTAGTAAATGAGTTGTACTTGTAACAGTTATGTACATTGATAAAATAAAATTTAGTTTTGCAGTTCTAAAGACAAAATACAATAGAAAAGACCAATTACTGATATGTGTGTAACGTGTTCTGTTGGATAAGATCTATCCAATTTTTTAGTTAATTTTGCAAAGACTAAAAGTATTCATCTAATCTTAAACTAAATGTGTAAATGGTGTAAAAAGTGATTATTACAGATAAACAGTTGCCATGACAACTGTTTTAATATGAGCCGATCAGTTAACTGTACAAGAAATAATGTATTTATTGTATGCCTTGCAGCCTCTGTGGTTTAGTTTTAATGCCAAATATTTGCAACAATGCAAAACTTCACTAAACAATCAATATTTGATAGCTGACAAACCATTCACTATAGAACACAATACAGTATACAATGCATCTATGTTTACATATGGCATCACAGTGGTCTCCTAGCAACAGAGAACTGATAGGCATATTTTTGTAGGAAAATTTAAAGTTTGTTTGTTTGTTTGTTTTATTTTCATCATGAATTATTGCTAAACAGTGAAAAAAAAATTGAGCATTGATGAGGGTCCGTGTGCGCAGTAGCATAGCTAATCGAGGCGCTGGACCCAGTTGACAGCTAGAAAACAATGTACAGATGCAAGAAGCCACTACATGGAATCAAGCAGGTGTTGCCTTAAGGCCGCTTTAAATGTTGATGTTGAAGCCATCACCCGCAGCCCCACAGGCAGCGAGTTCCATACATCAGCAGATTGGTAGGTGACCTGCCTTTGGCCACAGGCAGAAGAGGAGACTGGGTACGGCAAAGAATATTGAGAGTGTCGGGTATTATGAGAGTTGGCTGGCGATGATATTAAGCTATAGTGTTTATAAGCAAGCAAACCTAGCCGGTGTTTGTATAACAGAGAGATGGGCAAAACTTTTGTCTTTTTGAACAAAGGAGAAGTGTGGGTGTTAGGCTTTTTGTGACAAATTATACGGATCAGACGCTTTTGCACTATCAATATTGTGTTTATGTAGCAAGCTGGAGCATTACCCCATGCCTCAAGACAATACAAAATCTTGCTATTTATCAGGGTGTTATACAGTAGCAGTAGTGTGCTGCTAGGAAAATATGTGGATGCTTGATAGATTAGTCCTAGGCTTTTGTGGAGTTGATTCTTTAAGTTTAGTATATGGGAAGACCAATTTAGGGTTTTATCTATGGTAACTCCAAGAAATTTTATGGAACTGGCTTAAGCTATTTCAGTATTGCCCATTTTTACTGTGTTGTACATGGTAAATTTATTTTGTGGATTTTTAATAACAACGTAGTTTGTTTTGTCAGTGTTCAGGGTTAACTTATTGATGTCACACCAGCTTTTGATGTTATCCAGCTCTGCATTTATGGCTTCGGACTCTTGGTTAAGATCTTTACTAGTTATAAATAAGTTTGTATCATCAGCAAAGAGAATCGGTTGAAATTTTTGACAGCATAATATTAGGTCATTAATATACAATAGAAACAGGGTTGGACCAAGAATGGACCCCTGGGGGACACCACAGGTTATTGGCAAGGGTTGAGAAATAGTGTCATTAATTACTACGCATTGAGAACAATCAGTTAAATAATTATGAATAAGGGAGACAGCAGAACTAGAGAAATTTAATGCAGTTAATTTTTTTACTAAAATGTTGTGATTAATTGTGTCAAATGCTTTTGAAAAGTCAATGAAAACACCTAGAATAGCATAGCCTTGGTTGAGTGCAGCAAATGTGTTGTTAGTAAATTTAACCAAGGCCTCTAGAGTCCCCTTTTTTCTTTGGAAACCAAATTGCGATTCGGAGATTATATTTTCGTGGGTCAAATGGTTGTGAATTTGGGAGTTGATTAATTTTTCAAGTACTTTGGAGAATATGGGCAAGATGGAAATAGGGCGATAGTTATTGCATGAATCTTTGTTCCCTTTGTTTTTGTATATAGGTAAGACTCTGGCACTTTTCATTTTCTGTGGTACAGCACTGTCTTTCAAGCATTTGTTAATTATGAAAGTGAAGGGTAAAATAAATAGCCTGAGTTTATATGCATTTGTTCAAAGTGTGGTGTAGCCTTAAAAACATGATTATATTCTTTCTGCCTGACGTTTTATGATCAAAAATTTAGAGACTGAAGTCCAGGTACATGTACCTATTTGACCACTTTCTGTTACTGTTTCCTGTAAACTTGTTAATATTTTGTTTGTTGATATGTGAGAAATATTCAAATAAACTTAGCACAAAATTAATTGCTATTCCACAGAGAAAAAGATTCACACTGGTTCATAGCAGAGAATGTTGTATTGTATATCATACATGTTTCAGAGTTGCCTTTTCTCTAGTTGTTTTAAACTCAAAATTTTTAAAAGCTTCAGAGCTTTGTGGTGATGGGCATTAGACAGACCAAACGCTTCTGAATTAGGAACGTAGGTATTATTTTAAACTTCTAATCTGGAGCTACTTTGATCTATTCCCAAATAATATGCAAATAAGTTCTGTTGCTAGGCAACCACTGTTATGTCATGTATACACAAAAATTTACAACTGGCCCATTTTCTAAAACTTACTTCACTTGTTTAGTGTCATTTATGTGTTATAACTTTATGTTTCTGACAGACAGCTCTCCGCTCATGTTTATTATTACACATCTAGGCAATTTTGGCTTATTGCATTTTATCGCATTTCTTCTTAGCCATAAATACTTGATACTTCCTGCACATGTTGATTTCCTTTTTGTACGTGAACTGACCTTCTCGTACGAAATGTATATTACTTATTTGAATAGGAGACATATTATAGGAAGTTGCAAAATAGAAAAAACAAACAAGTGAAAACTAAGTACATGAAAGTATAGTAATAGTAAATTTATATACAATCTCACTGAGTGAACTACACATTACTGTGTACTAATCTCACTTGAATATTACAATAACAACATTATTGGCAGAGATGTGAAGTGGACAATACAGCAAAATAATACAAATACATATAAATAAAATACAATATGCAAAAACTAAATAAAAACCTAAAACTCATAGCATTAGTCACTTCCATAGCATTTGCTACTTTTGCTTAGCCCATGTATTTCTTACTGCATCGGCAGCAAAATCTACAGCAAGTCATCCGCTGACTATACGCTAAGTTTGTTGAGTGTGAATAAGTCTACTGGTGTTGTAGTTTATAGATAATCCTAGAGAAACTGTCTATACCAGATACTTTGTATCACTATAAGTTATCTGATGAGTTCTAGATCACCAACTACCTCCGTGTAAAGTCCTCATAAGTACTCCTACGACGTCATGCCAAGCTAAAATCCATGCTTATTTTGAGATTCCGATGAAGCATAAATAATACTGTGTGAAGCCTGTATTAGTCTGGTGCTCATTGCTGTAGCAAAACCACAAATAGTGCAGACCAGTACCACCAGATGCGTTTGCGAGAAATATCGTGTAGCGCATGAGGCCTGTAATAAACATGGTTGTGTAGATCTTATCACGTTGTACACTACCTCAGGTGTCAATGCTTTATACAGAACTGAAGTGGTGATTAAAAGATTCCACTGCAGCTTCTATTGATTTGCAAGAGATACTAGAACCCACAGTTGTTAATACTAACTTGTTCATCCCATTGAAAACAGATTTAGTAAAGTTGGCAGTTGAACGTTTTAAGGCTCTGAGATGCTAACAAAAACTCACACAAAGTAATATTTTGCACCGTGCATCATGGGAAGAGGCTACGTTGTACCTTAATGTCAAAACCGTTACTAAAAATGAATTTAAAAGTTTTCGATATCTCATAAACTACAGCAATACTAGTATTGAAATATTATTTGTCAATTAAATAATATCAACAGATTTGATTATCGTAATTTATACTTTTTTGTGTTGAAATTAAAATCAGGCTTACATTTCCGGCATCATTTATTTAAATCAACAACAACAGTAATTTTAAATCTGAATTAGATGTTGTTTCACTAAAAATGAATGTAAATAAATAACAATTTTAAAACAAATATAAGAAATAATCATGTGCTATTTTTAGTATTTTGGTTATGACTATTCAGCACTCTTCAAAACTAAGGAATGGCAACTCTTCTACGAGTAGGGGTTTTTGCTTAGAGGTAGGGGTTTCAACGGTATGGTACGGCTTAGAGGGAGGGGGTTACAACGGTAGGGTACGGCGTAGGGAAGAGGCATTGATATTTAAAATAAGATAGTTTAAAAATTGAATTTTCCAAAATAATCTATTTAAAAATGACTGCTTTTCAAAATAGCATAATCAAATCAGGTTTTCACTAAAGCTGCGTACCTTTTGAAAATATGTGTGCCAATCACTTCCTTGACATGTGTATTTTACTGTGAAGGATTTTTGTGTCTGTAATTATACTGGTAAGTTAGCATGCACTTGCATTTCCCTCAGCTCAGGAGTGAGTCAGCAGGCTATGGTCAAGCATTTTAGGGTTCACTAACTAGCAGTGCCGGCCTGCATTGCTGGAACAAGTCCAACGCTGGACTGCGCAGCCTACTTGTTAGACCCTACAGAAGTGTAGGCCAGTGTAGTCAGTGTTTTGTGTGAGAGTGCTGGATCACAACTACAAGCTTGTTATTGCAGACTTCTAGTAATGCAATACAAGAGAGAGAGTGTGTGGTTGAAAGTAATTGTATTCTTCAGTACTTCTGGCTTGGCTCCTCCAATTACTTTGCTTTATTATGGAGCTTCAGCCAGTATTTATACAAAAGGTTATGTAACCATTGATTTGTTCCTTTAAGTGTAGCCTTAGATAATGTAATAAAAGGTTTGGATGGCTTACACAAAGGAATACATAAAACATAGAATGATTGCACAGTATTTAGGACTTGGGGCTATAATGTTAAAAATGATAAAGTTACATAGAATGATTGCATGTGGATCGTATATGCCAGTATGTATGTGTATCCAGTAATGTTTCTGTTTAATACAAGGCTTTACAGGAAGCAGACCACATTTCCGGCACAGTACATTACAAACATAATTACAAAACTTGAAAACATTTTATTATGAGCAACGAAAAAGTTACGAATAAATGTTTGAAAAAAAATAAACACCATGTGAGTGCGTTACTGAGTTACGTAGATAAAATATTATTTCTTTATTAGCTCTGGCACATAGATAGAAATCTTCATCTTACAGCAAGCATAGCATGTTATTGTGCATCAGTCCAACACAGGGGCTCTTAAACATGGGTAGGGGGGCAGTGGTTCCTAGGGCTACAGCAAACTTTCTGGGGGCCGTACAAAGCATTATTTGTTCACTTTATAATATCTAATAAGGTGCTTAATAAAAATTTCTAGTCTTACATTAAACATCGCCTGTGGTTTCTATTCTGGCAGTGCGCTAACTTGACTACAGCGAACTGGGCAATAATTTTCCTCCAATAAGGTATAGTGGCCCAAATAAGTGTGTATTGAACAGACATCGATGTATAAACAGTTGTCAAACAGTGTAACTGACCAGGAATTGGCTTGACTTTGCAAACAATTTAAAATGGTAACTGGCTGTTCAAACAAGCTATCGGCTTAGCCATGGCAGTTTCTGACTTTATGGTCTGACTTTATGGTGTGACTCTGTTGAGCCACAGGTAGTTTGAATCGGAAAAAGTGATCTTTGGTATGACCAAGGAGTTTGATTAGAAATTGAAAGTTATCCTCTCTTGTCAATCATTTTGAGAGCAACCGGTCGGTACATCTAATGCTGATTATCACATGACCAACTTCCTTTTAATCAAACTCCTTGGTATGACAAAGGATGAGAACCCTGGGCTGGTAGAAACACTTCAAGTTGAAACCCTTTTACTTCGGAGTTGTGAGCTTTATCACTGTTACCTGATTGAGCCTCCTGATAATCCACTGGTACTGTTGTAGACTTTGGTCTAGAATCTCATCAGCACTAAATTAATAGATCTACCACCGCTCTGTTAGCCATAGACCTAGCACTCTTCCTGTTGGTGCCATAAAGCCTTCAATACCAATGCTAAAAATTGTTGACAAAGTAATAATGGTGAAAGTGGGGTTTACACAAATTTTAAATGTAATTATTAGAAATATTGATTTTAATATTGCAGGTAGACTTTAACATCGCTAGTAGACATATTGGGGATTGTAGGCAGCTGAAATTATGCATTGTTGCTTATTGGAATTCACGGTCAAGCAGCAGATAGATCAGAGATATGTATAAATGAACTGATTGCTAATGCAAGGAGAAAACCTCTGTCGCTGCAGAAACGCTTTAGAGACATCATTCTGTACTCTGACTTGGTTTGATTTTGCCAACAGTTAAGAGAATGGACTGTTTCCTTGCCAGTTCACTAAGTGTAAATCAAGTAGGTGAAAATTACATTTAATGAAGAATTAGCAAACATGGCGAGAAGAGTCAGTAACTGGTTGGACAAGTTTCATGCCTGCAACATTCCAGGTAGATGCTGATACAACAAGTGATTTGATTGGAGAAATTTGCTGACAGAGTAAGCAGCAATGCAAACGCTGAAGAAAATGTGAAAATTTCCAAGAACTTACTTACAACTGGAAATAAATGTACTAATCAAGCTTTCAGATACCCTACGCATAGGGTAGTCGCTGAGAAGTCGTTGAGGCCTCATCGATTAGTGTAGTTTACTTAAAGTTCTTTTTTGATTCAAACTATAAACATGTCGAGTTTTTACATCTGTGGGAACTCAATGGCTAAAGTGAACTCTTTTTGCCGTTTCTTTTATCGATAATTATTTACAAAGATTTTGTTGTTCATTACATTATTTATATACACCCATAATGCATCGTGACTATTTAAAACCGGGAGAATAAAGTATTAATGGTTTGACTCGTTGAAATTGCATTCGATTGCTGCTGGTTTAAACGCACATCAACGATGGTGCTGTCACTGACCATCGTTGAGGGCATATAGGGAGCAGTTGTTACTTCGCTCAACGAAGAGGTTTCTGAATGGTATCCCTCAGCTAACCACTACGCATATGATATCGTTTAATCCCTCAGCTGACCAATACGCATATGGTATCCAAAAGCACTCTAAAATAGATTTACGAAATCCATAACAGTATATAATTTAATCTCAACTTAAAAGCTTTTTTGATAAAATTTTTATGCAATAACTTTCAGCCATGTTCTGTATTTGGTAAACTAAAGAAATTCAAAGATGAAGTCTAGCATGGAATAATACAATTATTTAACCACTTTGTTTTGTTTGCGTTGTGAAAGAAAGCAATAGTGTTATTTGTCATCGCCCTATACAACACAGACTTCAATACTTTTCAAAATTGTTTCATATTTCGTGACCAGAAAACGTAGTTAATATTATGAAAAATGCGTGCGTTGTTGCTTTTACAAAATGATCACATTTTGTAAAACTTTTGTGCTTGAATGCAGTAGGTGCTTGCTTTAATGATGGAGTGGATATCAAAAATATGATTTGTTGAGAGCAAGTTGAGTTAACCAATAGTATTCTTTAAAAAAGTACCTCAGAAGCCCTTATATATCGTTAGATGTGAGCTGATGATCATTTGAGTTGGAGTATCTAAAGTAAAAAATGGCTACGGATTTCGACAAAGTTAAAGGTATAATTGATCAAGATCGGATTATGATCTTGCAGAAGTTTGTGAGAACGCTCATTGATACAGGCCTTATACCTGCTGAGATTCCCGCAAAATTACATGGGACTCGGGCTGAAAAACCAAAAAAACGGGAACCAGAATTTAATGTCGACAACCTGTTAGATATGCATTTCAAACTAGAAGCGTAAGTATATATACCTATCAATTTTGTTTAATTTACCTATTTGTACCTACCTATACATTATTATATATTTCATAAAATTTTGCCACTTTTTTAGCAGGTTGTTGCAACTGTATTGGGGAGGGGAAGGGCAGTACGAAGCAAGGAAATAATAATTTTGCAAAATCTTACTTTTTAATTGTTCATTAGCACTTGTTTTTAGTCTTTTATTGTAACCTGACCGAAATCCCAGTTAGCTTGGCCAAAATTCAAGTATCTGACCAAGATCCAACTCACTCGACATTGACCTCCTCCAACAGCTAAGTCACTCTACCAACCAACATCAGAACACAATTGTGGCAACCTGCCAGACACACTACACAGAATATTCACAATAGTAACAGTACCGTAAATGCGTTCAGTAGTAACTCTAACTCAAGGCTTACTAAATATCAAATATGGCCCTCTATTGATAACAACGTACGTGGTTGAAATAGTCATTTTTTATTGGTCCATCATAAGCCTTCCCATTAGTAGTTAAAAACATCTGTATAGAAGGTGTTGACTTGTCCGTCTACTTTACGTTCATCTGCACTCAATCTTCTGGCTATTCTTTGTCATTCTATTGGGGAGTTATCTTCTATGTTTATGTTGAAGAAACATAACTTCCACTCAGCAATCAGTGTCTTATATGTGGTGTTTATAGGGCACTGGGGTTCATCAGCCTCCCTGTGTAATCTTCCAATTTCCAGGAGAGAAAAGAGGGGTGTTGGGGGGAGGGGGCAGATTGGGGTTGGGGCAGAGGTGGGAGTGGGTTGGGAGTAAGGTTTTTGAGGTGGGGTACCTGGAGGGGGGGGGGGCTGGTGCGTAATCTCACTGATTTATGTACCGAAGGCAAAGAGAAGAGATGAAACGGATCTACAAGTGGCCGGACACTTGGGGGGGATTGGGGTTTGGGGATGGTGAGTGGCCAGGGGTGGATACAAGGGGCTAAAAAAACTAATTGTTCACAGAGTTTCACTACAACATGCATGTATACACCGATATGTATCTATATACTAACTGGAATATTTCAGGAGATATGGGAAAATTGAACTCTTGGCACTATATCGGAGATTTCTAAAGTTCATGAAAGAATATAAAACCCCAATACTTGAGACTGAGTTGAAGTTGAACGATAAAGATCTAGTAATCATCACTGATGATCTGATAAAGAAAGTAGCGCAGGAGTTCAACGACAAGGATGACCAAAAGTAAACTCAATGCTTTGAAAGCATTGAGTTTATTTGTGTGAACTATAAATTACAATCGATAGTTCTCTTTTAAAACGAAACAGTCCAGTGTTTCACTTATACTTTTTTGGTACAACTTATCTTGTGTACGTTTTCTAGGAGATAATTTCTTGGTACAACTTATCTTTTCTAGAAGCGTCATGTGTTAAACTATTGTTTTGTGTGAAACTTGATCAGTAGTAGACTTTGGCTTATCTCTCAGTTTGTGGCTGCCTTTCCTTAAAAACGTTTTGTGTGATGAATATCAGTATTGTATTAGGAGTGACCATTTTTTGTTGACAAAATATAGATACAAACTCTCACATAACTTCTTGTACAACCTGCACTGCATCGATTAACGTACTAGAGTTATATGTTATATAATATAATGTAAACTATCAAAGCAATGGTTATAGAACATTACAAGTAAATGAAAAGCTGTTATGGTGGTAGCAAAGTTAGGCCAAGCCGTAATCAAGTACTAAAACTGTGTGTCACAAGTACCTCAAAGTTATCGACACCGAAATCAAAACTTAGGTGAAGTAAGCCAATTGCAAAACAATTCAAGTCAAAATCAATTCACACTTCAAGTAAACAAGTCTAACATAAGACTTGACTTGAAACCATCAATCCAAATCAACAATTGCTGTAGAATACAAATGAGTGATTTTGTTAGAAAAAAACGACTAGCAACCAGAAGACATTTACCTAGTAAACAATTCACTAGTTGGTCATATGAGATTAACTGGTTTCTGAATATAAATATTTTCATGTTTTTTTTCAATAAATGGCTGATGTTCGAGATTCAGTGTCCTTTGTCTTGTTGTAGTTATTGGTGGAAATGAAAATATTTTGTAGTATTGATGTGGGTGTGAGTCAAAGCAGTCAAATTTCACAGTCTAATTTAAAACCACGTCTGAAAAATAACTGACTAAAAGATTACTAGTCTTGAAAAAATTAGCTACTAGTCTTGAAAAAATTATTTCTCACAATTGTTTTTAATAGTTCGCGAGATGAAATGTATATTGTGGCGGATTTTAGTGGCAACATACAGTGACCACTACTGCGCAGAGGTCTCCCTGATGGTGGCTACCACAGGCATGCCTCCAATGAATGCAATAGACAAAGACTGGAACCTATTGTAGTGATTATATTGCTCTCTTAAGTGATTATTAGTAATAATTAATCATTTCGGCACTGGATATTTACTACCCCGATCCTGGGTAGCTACCCCGAGTCGGTAACAAGATGGCCGCCATAACCAGAGAGATGAAACCTAGCCTAAGAGCCTCCAGACGCCACCTCCCAAAGCTATCTACCCTTAGATGTAGAGAAATGTGAATCAAAGGCTGACAAAGGCTAAAGACCTCTCTATTATTATATTAACTTATCACTGGCCAAGCTACAATGGACTCCGCCCCTTACTTCTGGGCGCCAGTGCTTTTTAATTCAGTTAACGTTATTTTATTGGACATTACTGTTTGTTATATACTGTATTACTTCCTGCCATGCTTCCTGTGCATGGCTGGAAACTTTCCACTGTAACTCTGCCTATAAAAGGCAGAGATTTTGTTATACTCATTGCACTTACTGATATGTCCTGAGTGTGTTCTCTTGTCTTGTTTTGCCACCTTGTATTCTGCTATGAATAAAGGATATGATTATACACTACTTAAACACAGTGTATGTCTGAGCCGAGGGCTCGATACTGTTGATAAAGTCGGTCATTCACTTTACAACACCTTGTTTGTGCGGATTCGGCACGGGGTCACCTCTGAGTTGAGGTAAACTGTTGCTTGTCAAGCCGGAAGTGGCTGACTGCATTGTTGTGGCTGCACAGACTGCGCGTCTACCAGCACAACCCCCTAGCGGAAGGTAGTGGACATAAAAATCTGCTACAATATAATCTACCAGCTTAGTGTGTCTTTTCGAAATACGCTTTGTACAACTGCATGAATATTCAAACATCACTCCTGGTTTAAATGTTTGTAGAGAAGAAACATTGAAGCATAAATATTTTTATATCCAGTTGTAGCAGGAAATGTTTAATCAATGCAGGAAGAGTTAAAACTTGAATTGCTGTGGCCGTGGCTTTTAATGCCTTATAATTCACTTGTAAAATGTCAATTTACCAATTTACTCATCTATCCACCCCCATCCGGCCACCCTGTATCCATCCACCCCCATATGCTCACTCCGTATCCATCCACCCCCATCTGTCGACCCCGTATACACCCACCCCCATCTGCCGACCCTGTATTCATCCACCCATCCGCCCACCCCGTATCTGCCTACCCCGTATCCGTTCACCCCGTATCTATCCACTTCCATCTACCAATATCCATCCACCCCATATCCATCCACCCCCCCCCCCCCCATAAACTTTGTAAATGAGTTCTCTTCATTGGATGTTGCTCTCAATGTGGCAGCAGCTTGCAAATATAATATTCTATTTGTCAATCATTGCATATTGTTTATGGATGAAGGATTATATCAGATGGGATATATTATTTAATTGTTCTAGAATAAAACACAACACTAACTCTGCTTGGTATGATGCAAATAGAATATATAAACATTGGAAAGGTATTGTGCAAGAAAAACAAAAGTAGACAGATTGTCTCACAAATGCATTCTGCAAAACCAGCTTTTTCACTTGACCATTATCCCAATTTTATACGAGAATCTATTCTATTTAAATAAATCAAAACAGTCTAACTGCGTTGTAGCAATTTATTCTGAAGAGCCATTTTCATTCTAAGCTTTGGTCTGCGCAAGTTCCGTGCATTATCACTTCTGGCTTTAGATTTCTTGGGTGTTTATTCACTCTCTTTTCAACTAGCCAACGGGCGGGACTTTTCAACTAGCCAACGGGCGGGGCTTTTCAACTAGCCAACGGGCGGGACTTTTCAACTAGCCAACGGGCGGGACTTTTCAACTAGCCAACGGGCGGGGCTTTTCAACTAGCCAATGGGCGGGGCTTTTCAACTAGCCAATGGGCGGGACTTTTCAACTAGCCAACGAGCGGCACTTTTGAAATGGCTTAGTCCTCTAGACGTTTGTGAAAAATATTTTTATCTAATATTTCTCTGCTTGTCTGCAGCGAACATAGTGTGCATGAATGAATCTATGCCTCATTTTTTTGTTAGTAGAGAGATAACTCCTTATCTCTACATAGCTATATATGGAGTAGTGCCAAGCCTTGAATTATGCAAAACTATAGCTGCGTGCAGTCAGCAGTGACTGGTGTGTATGTACTTGGGTTTACTTGAAAATAAAAGTGACAAAGTTAACAGCAAAAATATTTTGCTAGAAACCTAATGCACATATACAGTGTGGTGGATTTTACTGGCAACATACAAAGACCACCACTGCACAGAGGTCCCCCTGTTGGTGGCTACCACAGGCATGCCTCCAGAGAATGCAATAGACAAAGACTGGAACCTATTGTAATGATTGTATTGCTCTAACAAATGATTATTACTAATAATTAATCATACCGGCACTGGGTGTTACTACAACGACGCCGAATATTACTCCAGCAACCCCGGGTATTTACTACCCCGACCCTGGGTAGCTATCCCGGGTCGGCAGCAAGATGGCCACCAGGTTGAGAGTGACAAAACATAGCCTAAGAGCCTCCAGATGTCACCTCCCGAAGATATTTACCCTTGGATATAGAGAAATGTGGACCAAAGGCCAAGTAACTTACAAGGACAATACTCACCAATCACTGGCCAAGTTAGCTATGGACTCCGCCCCTTACCTATGGGCGCCAGTGTGCTTCAACTCATTTAGCTTTACGTAATTGGACAATACCACGTATCATATATATCATATTGCTACTATATACTGTATAACTTCCTGCCATGCTTCCTGTGCATGGCTGAAACTTTTCCATAACTCTGCCTATGAAAGGCAGAGATTTTACCATACTCATTGCACTTACTGATATGGCAAGAGTGTGTTCTCTTGTCTTGTATTGCCGGCACTTACTGTTATGACATGAGCTTGTCTTGTATTGCCTCCTTATATTCTGGTTATGAATAAAGGATATATTTATACACTACTTAAACACAGTGTATGTCTGAGCCGAGGGCTCGTTACCGTTGTTAAAGTCGGTCAGTTACTTTGCAACACTTTGATTGTGCCATCCCGGCACGGGGTCACCTCTGAGTTGAGGTAGACTGTAGATTGTCAGGTCTGCAGTGGCTGACGGTATTGTTGTGGCTGAACAAGACAGCGCGTCTACCAGCAAAACCCCCTAGCGGAAGGTAGTGGACGTGAAAATCCGCTACAATAGCAATCAAAACAACAATTTAAATGTATTCAAGAAATGAGCCTAGTGAGCCCCCTCAACAGTTCTATCAAATTTACCTCCTTGTTTTTTGATAAAGTTTTCTGGGATTTTTTTGTTGAAATTTTTGTTTTGATTCGTTAGCTAGGCTTGCCAGTGTATGTTAAAGAAGTTTCATCAGAGCACTTTACCTGCACCTAATGTGTTTACACAAAAGGACCTGCTTTCATTAAACTTCGATTATAATTTTGCTTTGTTATAAAAACTGCTCCAAAACGCTTTACACAAACACAAATTGCGGCTGAGCAAATAAAAATTGGATTGTCGTGATTTTAAATGTACATGTAAGAGCCGTTTCATCAGAGCACTTTACCTGCACCTAATGTGTTTACACAAAAGGACCTGCTTTCATTGAACATAATCTATACGTTTGCAATTACTTTAAACTTAAATACAACTAATTGTATTTAAGTTCAGGAGTCACATTTTATTTCATCCATAAAGCTGCCTAACACTGGCAATAGTGCAAGCGTTTAAAATTTACTAAAGTGAAGGGCAGCTTTACAAACTATCCCCGTTTATAGCAGTTCAAGTTTTATTATTTTCTTAATTATTTTAAAAATTGGGAGTTATCTTCTTTATGATTTGTTCGGTAAACTATAATATTACATTGAATATTCATGTTGTCCTAAGCTAATTTTCCGTTGCATACGCGGCGTATTGAATTACGAACACCTATTACTTTGTGAATTTTGTTCAACCAACAGGTCGCGAATACTCTTATTATTTTTTATTAAATGGTTCACGTCAGGTATTCAATGAACTTGGCTTTTGTTTAGTTATGGAAAGATTCTGTAGACTATATACTTATCATATCCCATCCTTGACGGCCTTGTTTTTCAAAACTCGGATTAGCATCTCATCGGTCGGCTATGACAAATTGCTCACCCTGAGAAATCTGTGAGAGAAGAAACGCAATAAAAGTTTGAGGCCGCAATCCCTGTTGTAGCGGTAACTGCCACGGTTTCCTGGGTGCTTGTATTTGAGAATTCATTGTCGTCTTACCGGATCCTTTTTGCATTTGAGTCTCATAAGTATTGTAATTGAACAGCAAATTCTACTAAACATAATTCAATATCATTATAGTCAAGCAAATTAGCTTGACAATAATGCGATATTTTTTTAATTACATTTTTGTTTCTTATTTCTAGCATTGCAAGAACAAAAAATTACAAAAACCACATTCTACAAAGCGAAATTTTTTCCACATAATGCAAACATCATCTATGTTTGTCAAATCTCAGAAACCCAACACTTTTGATTCCACTAATACACTCCATAATCTACCTTCTTGATCATTGTTAACAGTTGTGCTAGTCTATTTAGATTTAAAGCCACTCGCAAAAGAAGCCAACTTTAGCAGCAGGTTCTTGCTCAGATACCAGTATCAGAACAATAAACTGAATAGACTGCAGTAGTCTATATTAGATTTAGCTTATCTAAGCTGTAAGTGAAATTAAAACCAAGCTTCACACAAAAATGGTGGGAGTCAAGTGGAGAAGTTTAACAATCTAATTTTAAAACCAGGTCTGGAAAACAACCAGCTGAAAGTTTAGCAGACAGACTTGAAATGAATAAGAAAATAAATGGTTGTGGCTTTTTTTAATAGTTGGTAGGATGAAATATATATTTTTCAAGTTTGCAACAATTAACTTTCATTCGTCAAGGTAAACTTAATGAAAAGCTGTTATGGTGGTAGCAAAGTTAGGCCAAGCCGTAGTCAAGTACTAAAACTGTGTGTCACAAGTCCCTCAAAGTCATCGACACCGAAATCAAAATTTAGGTGAAGTAAGCCAATAGCAAAACAATTCAAGTCAAAATCAATTTTCACTTCAAGTAAACAAGTCTAAAATAAGACTTGACTTGAAACCATCAATCCAAATCAACAATTGCTGTAGAATACAAATGAGTGACTTTGTTAGAAAAAAACGATTAGCAACCAGAAGACATTTACCTAGTAAACAATTCACTTGTTGATCATATGAGATTTACTGCTTTCAGAATACAAATATTTTCATAATGTTATTTTTTAATAAATGGCTGATGTTCAAGATTCAATGGCCTTTGTCTTGTTGTAGTTATTGGTGGAAATGAAAATATTTTGTAGTATTGATGTGGATGTGAGTCCAAGTAGTCAAATTTCACAGTCTAAAACCACGCCTGGAAAATAACTGACTAAAAGACTACTAGTCTTGAAAAAAGTTATTTCTCACAATTGTTTTTAATAGTTCGCGAGATGAAATGTATATAATCTACCAGCTTAGTGAGTCTTGTATAAATATACTTTGTGTTACTGCATGTATAATCGAACATCACTCCTGGTTTAAATGGTTTTAGAGAAGAATCATGAAGCATAAATATTTTTATATCCAGCTGTAGCAGGAAATGCTTAATCAATGTAGGAAGAGTTAAAGCTTGAAATGCTGTGGCCGCGGCTTTTAATGCCGTATAATTCACTTGTAAAAAATCAATTTAACCATTTATTCATCTATCCACCCCTATCCACCCCATCGCTTCACCCGGTATCTATCCACCCCCATAGGTCCACCCCCATCCGCCCATCCCGTATACATCCACCCTCTATCCATCCTCCAACCTTTGCATCTATCCATCGCTATACCCCTTCAACCCCATGTTCACTGCTCTACAAGTCTGTTTATCTATATCTATTTATTTTGTGCACTTCCACTAATCTATGAATTATCAAGTTGAAGTATGATTTAAGTAGACTTACTGAGGCAGCTATATATAGTAACTCAAGGTAAATCAGTCCTAGTATTCACTCTTATAACTATGTAAAATATATAAACAAATACCACAAAAATTTAAGTAGCATAGATTACGCTAGAGATGCTACATCTAACGAGCTGCTGCAAAAGTGCTGCCAGCTCTCATAACAAAAGGTAATTGTTTATGAGTGCAACTTTTGACAAGGTAACTTGATACCCAAGCCTGTCAATAAATTACAAGCCACGCTACTGAATAATAAGCTAAATCATATGTTTGTGTTTGCCCAAGGGTCCTTTGGCGGCACAACTTGTTGTGTATTGGGCTGTCATAGCAGACTTTTGGAGTGAAAATGTGACACGTTGCATTTTCAATTCAACCATATGATTTATTGTCAATAGTAACAGGAAACAGTGCAAACATTATAGTCCTTTTACAAGCATTCAAACATTTATACTATTAACCCCGTGACATTTCTATTGCTATAAAACCTTGACTATTCTAGTTGTTACTTGAGTAATTATGCCAAAGTCAACAGACATTGCATCTAGTTTAATAGAATTCATGAGTGATAAAACAAGGTTGCTTAAACTGAGGGTAGGACCTTTGAGTTTTCTACATAAGTCACAAGTTCATTAGACGGTGATTAACCCCTTCCCGTTCTTAAAATTGACTTACAGTAAACTATTTGGATATATCTAGCTCATTTGGTTCATATCGATCATCTATTTTATTATCATCACGTTAAATTCTCTTCAAATTTAACAATCTAATTTAAAACCACGCCTGGAAAATAACTGACTAAAAGACTATTTTTGAATGAAAGTTTAGCTACTAGATTTGAAAACATTATTTGTTGTGATTTTTTTAATAGTTAGTAAGATGAAATAAATGTTCTGCATATTTGACATAATTAGCTTCAATTCATCGAATGACATACGGAAAGAGAACACTTTTTTACTGGTATTTTGCTGTCAATACTGTAACAATTAGTATGGGTATATTTTGTTATCACTGCATGTAAAAAAGTGATACAGTGTTGTTGCAAATAAAGTACAATATTTACTTGACAAAATGAAAATGTTGCTTGATAAATTATGCTTTTATCAATTCAATCTTACCTTGAAAAAAGTGTTTCCAAGTTATCAGTTAATTTTCATCGATGTTTCTGTATGATGGATTTGGTTTTAATAATAACAGGAGTGGATGAAGTTAATACTTCTTTTTTTTTGTTCATCGTATCGCATTTTTCTCTCTTTAGAAATTATGCTTAGAAAATTATTCTACAGCAATTTATATGTAACACGTCAGACTTTGCTAATTGCATCTCAGAAATTTTGTTTATTAAAAAATTTTGCTAGCCTAATCTCAAAGAAATTTAATTTATATAAAGTTTGGCTAGTTTACCTCTGAAAATTCCATTTATAGAAAATCTTTCAAATAAGTCAGCTTAGTTCTTCATCTAAAACTTGACAAGCAGCTGAGTAGATAATAAAAACTACAGGCAGACATCTACATATCTTTAGTGAAGCTATTGTGGTTACAGACTCTGTTTTGTAGCTTTCTATATTCTAGAATGTACTAATACATCCTGTTTTGACATAACTATCAACTATTTTGTTGCTTTAAAAGTTTTGTTTGCTTCAGTGAGCACAATTTTAGTAATTGCTTACTGGAATAATTCAGGAGCAATGGGAAAAATAAACCCTGGGAACTATATATCAGATTTCTAACATTCATGAAAGAAGATAAAATGCCAATAGCTCAGACTGAGTTTAAGGTAAACAAAAGACAATTATGTAATCATCACTGATAAAGAGAGTGGTCTAACACTTCAACAAAGCAAATGAACAATATAAAAAAAATACTTTGTAAGAAATGGGTTTATTAGTCTAGAAGCGTCATGTGTTAAACCATTTAAGAAGATAAAATTCCAATAGCTCGACTGAATTGAAGTTAAAAAAAATAAATTATGTAATCATCACTGATGATCTGATAAAGAGAGTGGTGTAACAATTCAACAAAGCAAATGAACAATACAAAAAAGAATACTTTGAAAGCAATGGGTCCATTAGTCTAGAAGCATCATGTGTTAAACTATTATTTTGTGTGAAACTTGATCAGTAGTAGACTTTGGCTTATCTCTCAGTTTGCGCCTGCCTTTCCTTAAAAACGTTTGTGTGATGAATATCAGTATTGTATTAGGAGTGACCATGTTTCGTTGACAAAATATAGATACAAAACCCTTACATAACTTCTTGCACAACCTGCACCAACTCGTTTAACATACTAGAGTTAAATGTTATATAATATACTGTAAACTATCAAAGCAATGGTTATAGAACATTACAAGTAAATGAAAAGCTGTTATGGTGGTAGCAAAGTTAGGCCAAGTCATAGTCAAGTAATAAAACTATGTGTCACAAGTACCTCAAAGTTATCGACACCGAAATCAAAATTTAGGTGAAGTAAGCCAATTGCAAAACAATTCAAGTCAAAATCAATTCACACTTCAAGTAAACAAGTCTAACATAAGACTTGACTTGAAGCCATCAATCCAAATCAACAATTGCTGTAGAATACAAATGAGTGACTTTGTTGGAAAAAAACGACTAGCAACCAGAAGACATTTACCTAGTAAACAATTCACTTGTTGATCATATGAGATTAACTGGTTTCTGAATATAAATATTTTCCTATTATTATTTTAAATAAATGGCTGACATTTGAGATTCAATGTCTTTTTGTAGTGGTTAGTGAAAATAAAAATATTTTGTAGGATTGATATGGAAGTGAGTCAAAGTAGTCAAGTTTAACAATCTAATTTAAAACCAAATCTGGAAAATAATTGACTAAAAGACTATTATTGCATAAAAGTTTAGCTATTAGTCTTCAAAAAAATATTTGTTGCGATTTTTTTTAAGTTACTTGAATAAAATGAATATAATCTACCAGTTTGGTGAGTCTTTTCGAAATATGCTTTGTACAACTGCATGAATAGTCAAACATCACTCCTGGTTTAAATGTTTGTAGAGAAGAAACATTGAGGCATAAATATTTTTATACCCAGTTGTAGCAGGGAATGCTTAATCAATGCAGGAAGAGTTAAAACTTGAAATGCTGTGGCCGCGGCTTTTACTGCCTTGTAATCCATTTGTAAAAAATCAATTTAACCATTTATTCATCTATCCACCCCTATCCACCCCATCGCTTCACCCGGTATCTATCCACCCCCATCCGCCAATCCCGTATACATCCACCCTCTATCCATCCTCCAACCTTTGCATCTATCCATCAATATACCCCTTCACCCCCTTGTTCACTGCTCAGCAAGTCTGTTTATCCATCTATTTATTTTGTGCACTTCCACTAATCTATGAATTATCAAGTTGTAGAACAATTTAAGTAGACTTGCTGAGGCAGCTATATATAGTAACTCAAGGTAAATCAGTCTTAGTATTCACTCCTATAACTATCTCAAATATGTAAACAAATACCACAAAAAATTAAGTAGCATAGACATCTAACGAGCTGCTGCAAAAGTGCTGCAAGCTCTCATAACGAAGGGTCATTGTTTATGAGTGCAACATTTGACAAGGTAACTTGATATCCAAGCCTGTCAATAAATTACAAGCCACGCTACTGAACAATAAGCTAAATCATATGCTTGTGTTTGCACAAGCGTCCTTTGGCGGCACAACTTGTTGTGTATTGGGCTGTCATAGCAGACTTTTGGAGTGAAAATGTGACGCGTTGCATTTTCAATTCAACCATATGATTTATTGTCAATAGTAACAGGAAACAGTACAAACATTATAGTCCTTTTACAAGCATTCAAACATTTATACTATTAACCGCAGTGACATTTCTATTGCTATAAAACCTTGACTATTCTGGTTGTTACTTGAGGCATTATGCCAAAGTCAACATTCATTGCATCTAGCTTAATAGAATTCATGAGTGATAAAACAAGGAGGGTAGGACCTTTGAGTTTTCTACATAAGCTACAAGTTCATTTGACGGTGATTAACCCCTTCTCGTTCTTAAAATTGACTTACAGTAAACTATTTGGATATTTGCTTAAACATCTAGCTCATTTGGTTCATATGAGTAGTAATATATGAGCAGATCTCCCTACCAAGTGTTTTTTTGTGGATTAGACCTAGGGGGTTATGCAATGAGTCACGGCGTTGGATGGATTCGCCGAGTTTATATTGTATTTCATTTGAGAGACATTTGAGTGGCATTTGAGTGGCATTTAAGTGGCATTTGAGTTTTGATTATTTTTTACTTAATTTGAACTCATATGGCAGCTAGATTTTGAATGTATGGCATTTAAGTTTTGATAATTTTTTTACATAATTCGAACTCATATGGCATCTTGAGAGAGAGGAGAGAGAAGAGAGAGAGGAGAGAGGAGAGAGGAGTTTTATCTACATTGAATAAATATATTGATCAAAAATGAAACATTATAAAATTATATACATTGATTACATAATAAGTAGGGAAAATCTTCCTATATAATATAGCTAGAGTCAGTAAATACTAAGTAATACAAAGCACTACAACTTGTAACGACAATCAATACATACATACATACATATGGTATCTTGAGAGAAAGAAAGAGATAGAGGAGAGAGGGAGAGAGAGGAGAGAGGGAGAGAGAGAGGAGAGAGAGATTCTTTAGTTTTCTATACATTCATATATATATATATGGTTAATTATGTACATATTTATGGGTATATTTATATCTACATAGAGAGAGAGGAGATATATCTACATTGAATAACTATATTGATCAAAAATGAAACATTATATGATTATATACCTGATTACATAATAAGTAGGTAAAATCTTCCTATATAATATAGCTAGAGTCAGTAAATACTAAGTAATACAAAGCACCACAACTCGTAATGACAATCAATGCATACATACATACATATGGTATCTTGAGAGAAAGAAAGAGAGAGAGGAGAGAGAGAGGAGAGAGATTTTTTAGTTTCTATACATTCATGTATATATGGTTAATTATGTACATATTTATGGGTATATTTATATCTACATAGAGAGAGGAGAGAGGAGATATATCTACATTGAATAAATATATTGATCAAAAATGAATCATTGTATGATTATATACATTTATTACATAATAAGTAGGGAAAATCTTCCTATATAATATAGCTAGAGTCAGTAAATACGCACATGTCCATATTCATGTACATGTGCATAAATGGACATGAATAGGTACATGTCCATATACATGTCCATATTCATGTCCATATTCATGTCCATATTCATGTCCATATTCATGTCCATATTCATGTCCATTTATGTACATGTCCATATTCATGTCCATTTATGTACATACCTATCTTCATATTTATGTACATGTGCATGTCCAAATTCATGTCCATATTAACATTTTATAGCTATGTACAGAGGAGAGAGAAGAGAGGAGAGAGAGAGAGATTTTTTAGTTTTTTATACAACCATGTATATATGGATAATTATGTACATATTTATGGATATATTTATATCTAGATTGAATAATATACATTTATGACATAATAACTATATTGAATGCTATAAAATATGTTGGAAAATCACCAAATTAGTACTCTAGATGGTTAAAATTTACAGTATTTGGGAAATAACTGCAAGAGAGGAGAGAGGAGTATTTGGTAGAGGAGAGAGGAGAGAGGAGAGAGAGGACGCTTGAGCGTAAATATTTCTTTTAGTTATGTACATAATAAGTATATTGAATACTATAAAATATCTTGGAAAATCGTCAAATTAGACCTCTAGATGGTTAAAATTTACAGTATTTGGGAAATAACTACAATAAAAAACATTATGAATGTATGGCATTTAAGTATTGATAGTTTTTTACATAATTCGAACTCATATGGTATCTTGAGATAAAGAAGAGAGGAAAAGAGGAGAGAGGAGGGGAAATTGCACTCAAATGAAAAAAATAGATGAAGCTAGATATTCATCTATTTGTATATATCCACAAGAAAACTGGGGTATTTGGTGAAATATTCTTTTATTCCATTCAATTTTCCTTAATTTTATTTGAGTTGAAGTATTATTTACAATGGTTAGAATTTATTAAAATTACTGCTCAATCCTTTATCCAACACCTACAATAATTCTTAGTAATAGTAGTGTAATGAGACTGAGTAATAATCTACACACACCTTGTTCACTCTGTATGCTGTAGCACATGTTTTTCCTTTAGTTATCTGCAGTTACTTCAATTGGATCTTATCCAGATGTTTTATAGTCTTTGCTGCTACTGCGTTTTGTCTCAAACAAGAGTCCAAAGTAGGCATTGTGTCTACAAAATACAAAAAAATTGATTGTTACAATTGATTCATTTATTTTCATTGGCTTTATCTACATATACATAAAGTAGCGAAGAAACAGTTTGTGTGAGTATGAAACTATCTAGTAGAGATAAATTTATATCTAGGTTCAACTAGCATTAAATGTTAATTACTTATTATTTTGTTAATAATAAATAATTAGAGTCAGTTACTTTACTAGTGCTCGGACAAACACACAATTTTGTTAATGTCAAAGTCTGTGATCTTACAAAGAAATAACTTAGATACTATTAGCATAAAATTATCTAGTAAAGATAAATTACCTAGGAGTGAATTCTAGTTGAGGTTCGATTATTTTAAATATAAATAATTAAAACCAAATTGATTGGAATCATAGTAATATTTTTTAAATACAACATTGCTTTGCAACAACTATTAATGAAAGCGATTATGAAATGTTGATGAGTAACTAAGTAATCTAGTAAGGAAAACTGATTGAAATCACGGTAATATTTGTTAATAGATACTTGCGACATGTTTTATCAACGAAAAAATCAAGCGATTTTCAAATGTTTACGAGTAACTAAGTGATTCAGTAGAAAAAACTAACAGAAATCACGCGATATCCGTTTTTGAAATATTTACGATAAACCAAATTGGGACATTGCTGTTATCAACCAAAAAATCAAGCGAGTATCAAATGTTTACGAGTAACTAAGTGATTCAGTTGGCAAAAACCGATTGAGATCATGTGACATCCGTTACAAATATTTACGTTAAGTTAGCAACGGAAAAAACAAATATTTCTTAGAATATCCGCTATAGCAAGTTATGATAATTTTGTATTCGCTCTAAAGGTAAAGGTTTTCAGTCCATTTTTGGTCAGACCAAAATTTATGCGAGACGTTTTAGGCATTATTTCAGTCGACGTAATGTTACCAGTTCATTTTCACAAGTTTTTAATATTTATTTTAAAAATAAATAATTAGAGCTTTCTACTAGTGTTAAATAATTATTGATATTGATTATTTTTTACCTTATCACCACTTAGAGCCAGATGATTTAATTAACTAAAGACAAATATTTAATTTAGCATTTCTTACCTTGATGGTCTCCTAGTAGCTGTAGTAGATGATGCTTCTCCGCTTGCTGTTGAAGAACTGGATGCTTTCTGTGTGAAAACAGTGGCTCTTAAATAGCTAAAGTTGCACTGATAAAACCCTATGAATCAGCATTTTTTCCAATGCTTTCGCGGGAATAAATAATTTTTTTTCAGGCGAATAGAAACTGTTGCTTTCGCGGGAATAAATAATTTATTTTCAGGCGAATAGAAACTGTTGCTTTCGCGGGAATAAATAATTTATTTTCACGCGAATAGAAACTGTTGCTTTCGCGGGAATAAATAATTTATTTTCAGGCGAACAGAAACTGTTGCTTTCGCGGGAATAAATAATTTATTTTCACGCGAATAGAAACTGTTGCTTTCGCGGGAATAAGCATTTTATTTTCAGGCGAATACAAACCGTTGCTTTCGCGGGAATAAATAATTTATTTTCAGGCGAATAAAAACTGTTTCTTTCGCGGGAATAAATAATTTATTTTCACGCGAATAGAAACTGTTGCTTTCGCGGGAATAAATAATTTATTTTCAGGCGAATAGAAACTGTTGCTTTCGCGGGAATAAATAATTTATTTTCACGCGAATAGAAACTGTTGCTTTCGCGGGAATAAATAATTTATTTTCATGCGAATAGAAACTGTTGCTTTCGCGGGAATAAGCATTTTATTTTCAGGCGAATACAAACCGTTGCTTTCGCGGGAATAAATAAATTATTTATTCCCGCGAAAGAAACAGTTTTTATTCGCCTGAAAATAAATTATTTATTCCCGCGAAAGCAACGGTTTGTATTCGCCTGAAAATAAAATGCTTATTCCCGCGAAAGCAACAGTTTCTATTCGCATGAAAATAAATTATTTATTCCCGCGAAAGCAACAGTTTCTATTCGCCTGAAAATAAATTATTTATTCCCGCGAAAGCAACAGTTTCTATTCGCGTGAAAATAAATTATTTATTCCCGCGAAAGAAACAGTTTTTATTCGCCTGAAAATAAATTATTTATTCCCGCGAAAGCAACAGTTTCCATTCGTGCGAAAATAAATTATTTATTCCCGCGAAAGCAACAGTTTCTATTCGTGCGAAAATAAATTATTTATTCCCGCGAAAGCAACGGTTTCCATTCGTACGAAAATAAATTATTTATTCCCGCGAAAGCAACAGTTTCTATTCGTGCGAAAATAAATTATTTATTCCCGCGAAAGCAACAGTTTCTATTCGCACGAAAATAAAATATTTATTCCCGCGAAAGCAACAGTTTCCATTCGTGCGAAAATAAATTATTTATTCCCGCGAAAGCAACAGTTTCTATTCGCACGAAAATAAATTATTTATTCCCGCGAAAGCAACAGTTTCCATTCGTGCGAAAATAAATTATTTATTCCCGCGAAAGCAACAGTTTCTATTCGTGCGAAAATAAATTATTTATTCCCGCGAAAGCAACGGTTTCCATTCGTGCAAAAATAAATTATTTATTCCCGCGAAAGCAACAGTTTCTATTCGTGCGAAAATAAATTATTTATTCCCGCGAAAGCAACAGTTTCTATTCGTGCGAAAATAAATTATTTATTCCCGCGAAAGCAACAGTTTCTATTCGCGCGAAAATAAATTATTTATTCCCGCGAAAGAATTGGGAAAAATGCTGATTCATAGGGTTTAATCAGTGCAACTTTAGCTATTTAAGAGCCACGGTTTTCACACAGAAAGCATCCAGTTCTTCAACAGCAAGTGGAGAAGCATCATCTACTACAGCTACTAGGAGACCATCCAGCATCAAGGTAAGAAATGGTAATTCAAGATTTACCACCTCCTTTCAAGATCTACCACCTACTTAGATGATACCAAACCAATGAAGACTCAAACTACATGGATTTTGAAGACAGCACAATTCTCCAACACAGCAAGAATTCCTTTCAAGATCCACCTACTTAGATGATGCCAAACCAATGAAGACTCAAACTACATCAATTTTGAAGACAGCACACTTCTCCAACACAGCAAGAATTCCTTTCAAGATCTACCACCTACTTAGATGATACCAAACCAATGAAGACTCAAACTACATGGATTTTGAAGACAGCATACTTCCCCAACACAGCAAGAATTCATTTCAAGATCTACCACCTACTTAGATGATACCAAACCAATGAAGATGAAGACAGCACACTTCTCCAACACAGCAAGAATTTCTTTCAAGATCTACCACCTACTTAGATGATACCAAACCAATGAAGACTCAAACTACATCGATTTTGAAGACAGCGCACTTCTCCAACACAGCAAGAATTCATTTCAAGATCTACCACCTACTTAGATGATACCAAACCAATGAAGACTCAAACTACATGAATTTTGAAGACAGTCGACTTCTCCAACCCAGCAAGAATTCCTTTCAAGATCTACGACTTACTTAGATGATACCAAATCAATGAAGACTCAAACTACATGGATTTTGAAGACAGCATACTTCTCCAACACAGCAAGAATTCCTTTCAAGATCTACCACCTACTTAGATGATACCAAACCAATGAAGACTCAAACTACATGGATTTTGAAGACAGCATACTTCTCCAACACAGCAAGAATTCATTTCAAGATCTACCACCTACTTAAATGATACCAAACCAATGAAGACTCAAACTACATGAATTTTGAAGACAGCACACTTCTCCAACACAGCAAGAATTCCTTTCAAGATCTACGACTTAATTAGATGATACCAAATCAATGAAGACTCAAACTACATGGATTTTGAAGACAGCACACTTCTCCAACACAGCAAGAATTCCTTTCAAGATCTACCACCTACTTAGATGATGCCAAACCAATGAAGACTCAAACTACATCAATTTTGAAGACAGCACACTTCTCCAACACAGCAAGAATTCCTTTCAAGATCTACCACCTACTTAGATGATACCAAACCAATGAAGACTCAAACTACACGGATTTTGAAGACAGCATACTTCCCCAACACAGCAAGAATTCATTTCAAGATCTACCACCTACTTAGATGATACCAAACCAATGAAGACTCAAACTACATGAATTTTGAAGACAGTCTACTTCTCCAACACAGCAAGAATTCCTTTCAAGATCTACGACTTACTTAGATGATACCAAATCAATAAAGACTCAAACTACATGGATTTTGAAGACAGCACACTTCTCCAACACAGCAAGAATTTCTTTCAAGATCTATCACCTACTTAGATGATACCAAACCAATGAAGACTCAGACTACATGGATTTTGAAGACAGCATACTTCTCCAACACAGCAAGAATTCCTTTTAAGATCTACCACCTACTTAGATGATACCAAACCAATGAAGACTCAAACTACATGGATTTTGAAGACAAGATGATACCAAACCAATGAAGAGTCAATGTTACACAACATTACTTTCTCTCCTGCTTAGATGATACCAAACCAATGAAGACTCAAATTACTTATATTATATTTCGATGATGCTGAAAAAAACTGTCCAGAACAAGAGTTCAAAAAGCTAATCTATAACTCAAGGCAATCGTATCACTATAGGTGAGTTTTACTAATTTTTACCATAAATTAAACAAAATGCTGAATATATACATTTTCTAGGTGAAAAAAGGACTTTTTTGATGTAATTAGTGTATTTTTTACAACAAAATGCTGAATATATACATTTTCATGGTAAAGAAAAGGATTTTTTGGGTGTAATTAGCGTAGTTTTTACAACAAAATGTTGAACGTATACATTTTTTCAGGTAAAAAAAAGCACTTTTTTGGTGTAATTAGTGTATTTTTTTACAACATATTTATAAAGCAAGTATTTTTTGTTTTGTTTTAGATAGATGAAAGAGAATCAAAAGCACTTGGTGAAAATAATGCTCAAGAAAGAACAAGTTGAACAATGTAACTTGGTGAGTTATTTCCCTTTTCTAATAATGTAAACTATCCAATGTAACTAGAACTATAATTCAAATTCATGTAATTATTTTACATTTTTGCTTAATCATTCTATACTAATACATAATTTTTTTATTTCAGTTCATTACGAAATTAAAAGCACATAGAACAGAAGTCTTCCTTCCTAAGATATAACATCACTACATCAAAGACATCATTGTAAAGGAACAAACTATGCATTAACTGTTATTACTTTGTATTTATTACAAGTTGTAGTGCTCTGTATTACGTAGTATTTACTGACTCTAGCTATATTATGTGGGAAGATTTTCCTTACTTATTATGTAATAAATGTATATAATCATATAATGATTCATTTTTAATCAATGTATTTATTCAATTTAGATATATCTCCTCTCTTCTCTCTCTATGTAGATATAAATATACCCATAAATATGTACATAATTGACCATATATACATTAATTGCTAGAAAACTAAAAGATCTCTCTCTCCTCTCTCTCTTTCTCTCTCTCAAGATACCATATGTATGTATGTATGAATGCATTGATTGTCATTACAAGTTGTATTGCTTTGTATAACTTAGTATTTACTGACTCTAGCTATATTATATAGGAAGATTTTCCCTACTTATTATGTAATCAGGTATATAATCATATAATTTTCATTTTTGATCAATATATTTATTCAATGTAGATATATCTCCTCTCTCTATGTAGATATAAATATACCCATAAATACGTGCATAATTAACCATATATACATGAATGTATAGAAAACTAAAAAATCTCTCTCTCCTCTCTCTCTCCCTCTCTCCTCCCTATCTCTCCTCTATCTCTTTCTTTCTCTCAAGTATGTATATAATTATGTAAAAAAATTATCAAAACTTGAATGCCATACATTCAAAATCTATATGTCATATAAGTTCAAATCAAGTAAAAAAATAATCAAAACTCAAATGCCACTTAAATGCCACTCAAATGCCACTCAAATGCCCCTCAAATGAAATACAATATAAACTCTATATGACATATAAGTTCAAATTAAGTAAAAAAATAATCAAAACTCAAATGCCACTTAAATGCCACTCAAATGAAATACAATATTAACTCGGCGAATCCATCCAACGCCGTAACCCATTGCTTTCACCCCTAGGTGTAATCCACAAAAAAACACTTGGTAGGGAGATCTGCTCATATATTACTACTCATATGGATCATCTATTTTATTATCGCCACGTTATATTCTCTTCAAATTTAACAATCTAATTTAAAACCACGTCTGGAAAATAACTGACTAAAAGACTATTTTTGAATGAAAGTTTAGCTACGAGTTTTGAAAACATTATTTGTAGTGATTCTTTCAATGGTTATTAAGATGAAAGGAATGTTTTGAATATTTGACAAAAATAGCTTCAGCTTTTCACTGGTATTTTGCTCTCAACACTGTAATAATTAGTATGGGTCTATTTTTTATCACTGAGAATAAAAAAGTGATACAGTGTTGTTGCAGATAATGTGCAATATTTACTTGACAAAATGAACATATTGATTGATAAATTATGCTTTTACCAATTCAATCTTACCATATGAGCAAACTACATGATCAGATCCTGAAAAAAGTGTTTCCAAGTTATCAGTTAATTTTCACCAATGTTTCTGTATGATGGATTTTGTTTTAATAATAACAGGAGTTGATGTTAGGAAATGTTAGGATGTTCATCGTATCGCATTTTTCTCTCTTTAAAAATTATGCTTAGAAAATTCTTCTACAGCATTTTACATGTAACATGTCAGCTTTATAGACTTCGCTAATTGCATCTCGGAAAAATTTGTCTATTAAAGAGTTTGCTAGCCTAATCTCAAAGATATTCAATTTATATAAAGTTTGGCTGGTTTATCTCTGAAAATTTTATTTATATAAAATCTTTCAAATAAGTCAGCTTTATTCTTCGTCAAAAACTTGACAAGCAGCTGAGTAGATAATAAAAACTACAGCGCAGACATCTACATATCTTTAGTGAAACTATTGTGGTTACACACTCTGTTTTGTAGCTTTCTATATTCTAGAATGTACTAATACATCCAGTTTTGACATAACCATCTACCAATTTTGTTGCTTTAAAAGTTTCGTCTGCTTCAGTAAGCGCAATTTGAGTAATTCCTTACCGGAATACTTCAGGAGAGATGGGAAAAATAAACCCTGGGAACTATATATCAGATTTCTAACATTCATGAACGAAGAGACAATGCCAATAGCTCAGACTGAGTTTAAGGCAAACAAAAGACAATTATGTAATCATCACTGATAAAGAGAGTGGTCTAACACTTCAACAAAGCAAATGAACAATACAAAAAAAGAATACTTTGAAAGCAATGGGTCCAATAGTCTAGAAGCATCTTGTGTTAAACTATTATTTCGGGTGAAACTTGATCAGTAGTAGACTTTGGCTTATCTCTCAGTTTGTGGCTGCCTTTCCTTAAAAACGTTTTGTGTGATGAATATCAGTATTGTATTAGGAGTGACCATGTTTTGTTGAAAAAATATAGATACGAAACCCTCACGTAACTTCTTGTACAATCTGTACTGCTAGAGTTAAATGTTATATAATATACTGTAAGCTACCAAAGCTGATGGTTATAGAACATTACAATTTAATGAAAAGCTGTTATGGTGGTAGCAAAGTTAGGCCAAGCCGTAGTCAAGTAATAAAACTGTGTGTCACAACTCACAAGTACCTCAAAGTTATCGACACCGAAATCAAAATTTAGGTGAAGTAAGCCAATTGCAAAACAATTCAAGTCAAAATCAATTCACACTTCAAGTAAACAAGTCTAACATAAGACTTGACTTGAAACCATCAATCCAAATCAACAATTGCTGTAGAATACAAATGAGTGACTTTGTTGGAAAAAAACGACTAGCAACCAGAAGACATTTACCTAGTAAACAATTCACTTGTTGATCATATGAGATTAACTGGTTTCAGAATATAAATATTTTCCTATTATTATTTTAAATAAATGGCTGACATTTGAGATTCAATGTCTTTTTGTAGTGGTTAGTGAAAATAAAAATATTTTGTAGGATTGATATGGATGTGAGTCAAAGTAGTCAAGTTTAACAATCTAATTTAAAATCACATTTGGAAAATAATCGACTAAAAGACTATTCTTGCATAAAAGTTTAGCTATTAGTCTTCAAAAAAATATTTGTTGCGATTTTTTTTAAGTTACTTGAATAAAATGAATATAATCTACCAGTTTGGTGAGTCTTTTCGAAATATGCTTTGTACAACTGCATGAATAATCGAACATCACTCCTGGTTTAAAGGTTTGTAGAGAAGAAACATTGAGGCATAAATATTTTTATATCCAGTTGTAGCAGGAAATGCTTAATCAATGCAGGAAGAGTTAAAACTTGAAATGCTGTGGCCGCGGCTTTTACTGCCTTGTAATCCACTTGTAAAAAATCAATTTAACCATTTATTCATCTATCCACCCCATCGCTTCACCCGGTATCTATCCACCCCCATCTGTCCATCCCGTATACATCCACCCTCTATCCATCCTCCATCCTTTGCATCTATCCATCAATATACCCCTTCACCCCCTTGTTCACTGCTCAGCAAGTCTGTTTATCCATCTATTTATTTTGTGCACTTCCACTAATCTATGAATTATCAAGTTGTAGAACAATTTAAGTAGACTTGCTGAGGCAGCTATATATAGTAACTCAAGGTAAATCAGTCTTAGTATTTATTCCTATAACTATCTGAAATATGTAAACAAATTTATTTTTAAAAAGAACTGAGTGTTATTTTTGGAAATAGAATTATCACAAGGTGTAGCACATGCTGATAAAGGCTAAAATGTGCAACAAATGAACACGATTTAAAATTTTCGTCGATTAGAGCGTTTAGATTGCTCAGGGATGTATTGTATCTCCCCAAACCAGCGCACTGCAACGCTTGAGAAAAATTGCAAACTAAACCACACTCGTTATTTGCTGAACCTACAGCTCTATTACCAGCCAATGGCACTAGTATATCGAACATCATAGGCTGTAGAAATGAATACCTAAGAGTTCAAAAGTATATTTTTCACCAGAATACGATTACTTCAGCGCACACAAAACTGACAAACAACAATTGACAACTAACAACTGACAACCAACAATTGACATCCAACAACTGACAACCAACAACTGTAACTAATCATTGCACACTGCCCTATGGAGCGAGCCATGACCTTAGTTGCTCTACAGCGTGTCAACTTTCCTCGTTGTCAACCAATCATATCATCCTTTTATACTTCCACCAGTTCAGCATGTTTGGTGTTAGCATGGGTGCTGTAGCGATGGCAAATAAACCAACAGTTTGGGTTCTTTAGTAATAAAGAGAAGACAATGGAGCGCATACCAATTGTGCACTTTATATGTAGTATTGCTACAAGTGTAGAGGTGAATATACCCATACAAGTATTCATAATGTTCTTTTAACAAAACCTTAAGCCTAAATATATATATACTAATTACATTATATATGTACAACCAACAGGTCACAATCATTGTGTACCACAAATGTGACATTTATAAATTGATCAAAACCGAGAAAATCGAAGAATATATACACATTACATCTTTGGAGCTATCGTCTTGATCCAGTCATCAAGGTCAACGGTAAGGTCACCTAAACCTACTCTAGTTGACACTTTCTTGTCGACAAACAGCTTCCTGTTGGCGAGGGAATACTGTGTAGTGGCGAATCCCTCATTGCAGTCAAATAAAGATTTTTTAGTTTCGGTGTTGTAGAAATATTTTTTTCTAGCGGTACGGCTGTAACTCATGGTCCAAGGTTTACATATGCACGGTATGAAGTACAATCCAGCAAACACATGGCAGCATGAACTCTGGTTGTGGAAATCACCGGTATAGCACAACTTTGGCTCTGAAGCGAATCCTTTTATGAACCTGTATCAAGGACAGACCAAAGACTGTGATATTGCATGTTACTTGGATGGCTTTAGAAAAAGTTTTAAACGAGAAAGATGGGGATCACAAACCACCAATAAAAATGACGTAAAATAATAGTAAAAGCAGCCAAACATAAACAGTTGATTGTTTTCTTACTCCGTGTTATTGTAAGCTCAGATCTTTGATTTGTTAGAAATGCATTGGAAAAAAGAAATCGTCTTCTCCAGGCAGGAGAAGACAACTGCGCAAAAAAGCAGGGTTTGTAGACCTGTGGTTGGTTGGTAGCTCACTGACCAAGTGAACATTCAATGAAAGACTGAGCATGCCTGCCTTCACACCATTTGATGCAGCCAAAAATTACACTTTATTATTTACAAGCGCTATATAAAAACTTACAAAATACATTTTATTAACAACAATAGTTAACTTCCCATTTACGGTTTGTAACAAAATGTTATTTGCCATCGATAAAACCGTGTTTATTCTGTGCATATGATGTTGGTTGCCATAGATACTAAGATGACTACCAAGACCTATTCCCACATGGGTATTATTTATCTGAGGAAAATTTTATTTTCCAAACTTTACATTTCATTTGGCTGAGCTAAACTTGTGTAGGAGACTCATTCATTATCGATTAACGAGTGAGACTAGAGTCTAGAAAGTCTAAATCCTCGAGACAAGCAAACCTCTTTCTGATATTTACACTACAGACACCGCATTTGTAGTTATCTCAGTTTCAAGTGGAGTTTTTAAACCAATCCCTTGCATAAAAAAATATAATTTAAATATATTTTATAAAACACGAGGCTTGCTGAACAAAACCCCAATACCAATACTAATGAAAATTGCTAAAAGATATTAAAAAAATAAAATAAAAGGAATGCAAACACTACTCAGTGATGTCCAGTTGGTGTGAAAGAAACAATCAATATCCAAGCATAAACAACGCTAATATTTAAAGTTTCCAAATACAAACGAATTAATCTACTACTTACTCAAATTTTAATAACTAAAAGTCAATGCAACCTTGATCTTGATCAGGTCTACATAAACCACTATTTCATATTAGCCCAAGGAAAGCGATATAAAACAGCAGAAATGGCCTATACGCTAGGATTACCTGTAATCTAGCCTGTCTGTAAGTAGGGAGGGCAACTCCTCAACCTTGTATAGCTGCTTCACTCTGATTGGAGTAAGTCTAGTTCTGGTAGGTTTAGTTATTGCTGTCACAAATGTACGGGCAGCAGCAAGCCGTGCCCCATAGCTGTAGGGTCTGAAGTCTTCACCGTACAGGAACAGCACATCCACGATGTGCAGTGCATACAGACGTCTAAAAATACCAGCAGTCAGTGCAATACTGGATGTAAAAGACTATTTCACCACCAGACGATAAATGAAGTCATTTCTGTCACTCGATACTCACGTCAAAGCAAAAGCTCATATAAATTGCTAGACCGTACAGAAAATAGTCTGCCATCGTAATGTTATAAATTGTAGCTTCGTGGAAAACACGTAGAGTTATATTCTCTTCATCAATACAACACTTGGAATATTCTTCTCTTCACCATAAAGGGAAGACAACTGCTGCAAGTTTTGCCAGTACTTCCGACTTGAAGGTGGTTTTAAGTTTTACTCACATTTTGATGAACAAAATTAAGGATTAAGGATATTTAGCCGAAATTATAACACTAAAATCTTCAGGAAAAAACGCATAAATCTGACCATAAATATTTATCAAATGGCAAAATTGAATAAAAGTAAGTACAAACGCCAACTTACTTTTGACCTTTGCCCTCTCCTTTCAGCTCCTGTACCACTTCGGCAGCAAACAGCGTATCCTTGGGAATGTCCAGCTGTAACTTACAACTCTCATCGTCAGTGACACGCTTCCACGAGGAGGAGCTGACGGCATCCCATCTAAAGACGAGCGCTCGGCCCATAGACAGGAAGTAGTGGAGGGAGGGAGGGGCAGACAGTGATTGGGTACCTGCCAATGAGTAGGATTGATATATTCAGGTACGAGTCAAGTATGAACTTGCCCATATATGAATTGGATAAGATTGAGAAAGACACAAAGTAGTAGGAAAAAACAAATTAAGTTTTTGGGTCAAAATGATACAAGAAAACCAGAGAAACAAACAAGATTTAGTGTTCAATTATACAATGCAAGCTAATTCCACCTCCCACAGCAGAGAGAGAGAGAGAAGTAATGTACTCACCGCACACTAAAACTTTGTAGTCATGTACACTACGTATGCATTTCCTGAGGTCCTCTATATCTGAGACAGGAGTGACTCCCAGGGGTGTAGGGCTATCCCCCTTCAACAGGGAGGAGACTTTAGAGGAGGGGTCCATTTTGTCTGAGGCTGAGCGTATTATGTCAGGTATCTGTAATGCATAGAGTGTACATAGATAGAGTGTACATATATAGAGTGTACATACATAGAGTGTACATACATAGAGTGTACCTACATAGAGTGTACATACATAGAGTGTACATATATAGAGTGTACGTTGATAGAATGTACATACACGGAATGCACATACATAGAGCGTACATATATAGAGAGTACGTACATAGAATGTACATACATAGAGTGCACATACATAGAGTGTACATATATAGAGTGTACATACATAGAGTGTACATATATAGTGTACATACATAGAGCGTACATACACAGAGTGTACATACATAGAGTGTACATACACAGATTGGACATAGAGGAAATTTTCCTGCCACATATTGCTGAGAAGACAACTCTCTAATATTCTATGACACACTCACCTGCCACAACTTGAGACACTCAGCTCTAATATCCATCTGTCTCAGGTCTCTTAGCTCAGGATTCTTAGCATAGACCTGGATCTTTTTAAGATTGAGACACTGTTGATGACCCAACTCTACATTTGATCTGTAGATGTAGTCATAAAAGTCCTCGTCATCTGAAATATTGTAAGAGCTGCAAGCAATTCAACATAGACATCCACATTAACTGATAACTAACGGTATACACTAGACATGGGTCTTTGTAAAACTACTAAAGCAAAAAAATAAGATCCTTTGCAGCAATATTAATTATTTTATTGAATTAACAGACAGATGTTGCCAAGATAATAAATATATTCTAGCAATTGCAATCAAGCATATAATTACGTAAATAAAAACACAGAAGTTTATTGAATTGTTATTTATTTACAATCAATTATTGATTGCTATTACGCATTTACTGAAATTACAAAAAAATCAATTCAATGAAAGAAATAAATTGAAACCAAACTACTAACTAAAATTTCTACTACAATTTGAGCAACTGAGTACAGAAATTCTTATTTTGTGAGAGATTGTCTGCCCGACAGAGCAGACAACTCCTAATACACAGTCAACAAACCTTTAAGCATGTCGATAGGCACTATATGCTGTACACATATCCGCTGTTGTCCGCTACCAAAATTGACTCTATCAAACTCTTCGTTGACATAGCTGAGGTATAGCCTGAGAATATCACCGGGTGAGGACTTATAGCCCTTGCACACAATATATCTCTCTGAGTTGGCTGGTCTACTGGTTACAGGTTTGATTATACACACCTACAACACAGATACATAGACATCGACGTTGGCTCATCTATTACAACACAATAAATATATCTTTTTCGCTCTGAAAAAATCTGTTTCAAATCACAACATCTCGTGGAAAAAACAAAATAAATTTTAGCTATAGAGTTATTCCATTTAAGCTGTGCACTCTATGTGTTTGGGAGACAGAAATTAATGGACGAATATATTTTCGCCATTCGCTATTTCATAACGATAAATAGATAGTGACAAAGCTCAGCTTCTCACACAAGCTGTCGATTTTGTTTCCTCAATCTAGCAGTCGACTTAATATAACAAAGCTGGTTGAGTCACATGAAAACATGATCGAGTGTTCATATGACTGGAATGAGTAAACAAAAATTTTTGGGAACGTTTTGGAGTAGATAAAAAAAGATCGCAGTCACTGCAGGGTGAAAACAACATGACAATCAGTGGACTGTCCTGGTAGCATTGAGTGCTCTTTGGTTTAGAAGGAACCAAAATTGAAGAACTAAATGACCCTGAGCTGTTGTGTAAACAAGCAATATGTTATGATTGTATTGGACCAGCCACCCTTATTTGATACAAAACACTAACAGCAATTTATGTTTAGTAACAGAAAAGGTGATACAGTCGAGATTTCGACGCTTTTGGTTAATTTTCGACTCAAGCATTCACAAATAAAACGCTAATTCTAGTATCACTATTTCGCAGCCAATTTCACTTGCCTACACATAAAACACATCGCTGACCTGGAACAAATAACAATACAAGTAACACCTCACTGGGCCCCATTTCAGAAATATATTATAATTTGAATCAAACTCAAAATGATTTGTTTAAATCACAATACTCAGTGGTTGACCAGATAAGATTAGAACTTCATAATGAATGAAGTGAGAGGGGCCAACTTACGGTCCATTAACTGTCATGATCTGAGGGTAGGATTGTACTAGTTGGCAGTTAGCCAAAATCTTTGGGCAGCAAAAGCTGTCTTTGAGGTCATATTTTACTGACTAACAATGTGAGTCACTGACCTCTAGTAATTAGTTAGTTTACTCTGTCAATTAATTTATTCATAGAAATAAGTGAAGTTTAAGCCCTGGTTATCTCTGTTACATTGTTAATTGAACTTAGGAGTGTGGAAACACTTTGAGACAGGTCATCAAGTTTTTGATATACAATTGCTCTTTCATCTTCAATATCTGCTACAACTATTTAGATTTTTAAAATCTCTCAAAATTACCTCCTAAATTTTTACCAGAGAGCTTTTAGACGTCACTATATAGATAAAAAGAAAACTTTTTTGACGTTTCATCTTAAATTATTATTTATTGTTATCAATTTATCAAATCCAATCACTAGGCCCGATAATAAATTATTTAACTAACGTGTCTGGAATCCTATTTTATCATATTTTATGGAAAGAAAATTCTCACAAAGCCACTGAATAAAGTGCAATTAATATTATTCGCAATGAGAGGAAATGCATAAAACATATGCATTGAACGCCTAGTTTAGCATCAGAAGGTATTGAGAAACTGCATGTGCCAAACCATTACAATGACATACGCGTGGATTACACATCAACATACGCAGGGATGGAAATAAGAGGATAAGATGACGCAAAAAGGATAACTTAGAACAAACTATACCTCAGTTTTCTTCACTTACACAAGATAGTAAGTATTACTATTAACTTTTGACCAATACTAAAAGTCTACAGGTGGGGGATTTGTCATAGTTGACTAATTTTTTCAAATTTCAAATAATTTTTATTTAGCCGATGTTCATGAGCAAAATACAATAAAAAATACTTAGCTGGAGTTACTTAAAGAATAATTATTATATTTCAAATTGACAAATCTACAAAAAAGCAGCCGGCAAAATAAAAAAGATCAGCGACATTTGGTCACTAGATATTATGATAAATGATGAGTGAGTAAAATTCTTTCATTTCAATAATATAGTTATATGTGATATTTTCAGTTGGCAATTTTTTCTATAGAAGTATTTTTGTTGCTAGATCAATTGTCATGGTTAATCAGACAGGAGAGTTTTCTGCAACAGCTAAAAAACTAAACATGCCTGACCTGGGTTTGAACCCGAGACCCTACGGCAGCACTGCCTAACCCAGCGGTCAGACACACAAACCATTTCAGTAACCAGGCATCCGTATGAAGAAGGCTTCATCAGTGAATAGTAGCTGTGTGCTGGACCACTGGACACGTGTCTCTCACCTATGGCTACCTAGCGGGTCATATATTTATGTAGCTACTTCAGCAAAAACATGATTTATCACTGCCCTGTTGTCATAATATTACGCTAACATCAAAAACTTTCCATAAACCGTTTTCATTTACAACGGCGCCATTTTCATTGCTCAACGTATAATAACCACGGGGAGTTTCCTTCTCGATGGTTTGTTCAGCAAATTACTAAATTTATAATATCCAATGATGTTCGAAACTGAAGTCGTGTTCCAAACGCAACCTAATGACTTACTTACTAGCATTGCCTAATCCATTTATTTCCTTTTCTACGCAGAGTCAAGTTCAGCAGCAATAACACATCAACATTTGCTTCAGTGCAAAACACTGATATGCAGAAAATAAAACTTTGAAACTTGGTTCACTAGTATTGTTATATTTTTAAAAATGTGTAAAGCCTCAACATTTTGCAGTAGATATTGCACAACTTGCTAGCATGAGTGAAACAACTGACTAACAGTTTGAATCAGCTTATCCTCCCCGCCCAAACCCGATGTAGGATTATTAGCTAAACAGCCACTAATTAAAAAGCTTTACTACGATCTAAATGACTGCGGAGGGTTGCCATTATCTCCATGCGGTCTCACTTTATAAAGGTTACAATACGCAGCGCACCTATCATTTCCCCAACAAAGGAAATCCATTAGTGTTGTATATTATAGCACTTGGGACTGCAGACTGCCAACAAAGAGCTTCGCACGTGTGCTGCTCACTCACAGACATCTATTAGCTGCCGTCGAACAGGCAGCGCTAAACAGGTATGTAATTATCACTTGTCCATTTATTGTATGCCGAATTAGGCAATTTCCATTCTTTAGATCCAATCACTGCTGTAACTGTTTATGTAGTATTATATAATTGCTGCTGCGTTCAGCTTTTTTATCAATTTGATATCACACAAAGCCTCATTACCAGATCAGCGCAGTTCATGCCGCTTTCTTACCATCAACAGTCTACATCGGCATCGAGTGATTCTTGCTGTCAATTATATTCTTCTGTAGCAGTAAGTACTAGGTAGTAATAAATAAATAAAAAAGTGTTCATAGTAATTTTCAGTGTATTATTTATTCACGTTTGATATTTTAGTGTGTTTGTTTTCTATAAGCAAGTAGAATCATGAATGTTATAACTTATGCATTATCGCTAACATACAATTTTTCCATTCGTGGAATTCATTTTCATTCAAAAACTGTAATCGACTTCTATTGAAAACAATTTTGACTACTTGCAAAACCTAACCATTCTCCTTGTTTGCACATCGGTGAGTCCAAAATATGAATAATGTAGTCACTGTCTTCAATTATTCAACTCGCTATGTCTTTTGAACGATCTCATAATTTGAACCTTCAAACTAACAATTTTTTCCGTGCCACAACTTGGGTGTATTAAAGTAACTTGTATTTCAAGTTTTACTGCTTCCAACAATTTAGAATTTTTCCACCAACAACTAACAGTCTAGTTTATAGCTCATGTTGACTGGTTGGCAACCTAGACCATTCAGTATGGTCTAATCTCGTGTGAGTAGACGTCATCTAGTACTGGTGCATACTACATGATGCATGGTATAAAGACCACAACAAATCCACTATCTACCAGCACTGAAGAAATTAATCATGTTTTGCTTCTAAGCATTTGAGGTCATCACTGCGTATTGCACTATTTGTCATATTTGGTGAATCAAAACTCAATTGAGAAAAGAATAAGCCACAAAATTCTCAACACCTGATGTAAAATTCTGTAAAACCTTTGAAATAGATTATTTCCTAAAGCTTCATGGGCAAGATGTGACAATTTGCAACTTTTTCAAGCCTTCTACAATCTCGGCAAGTTGGCACCAAATATTTTTATAAAATTGCTGATTATTTACAACTTAGAAAAAAATTTTCCGCAAGGAAATGGATCTATGATCACTTGATGGGAGTTGATGACATTTATTAGTTGGCAAGGATAATTAATTAATAATTCTCACTCCTCTTTCTGCCATTCGTCACTTAATCCCAAATATTTGATATCAAAGCTGTTTCGCACATTTTGTCCTCAACCCATTAGAGATAATTGGTATCATTTATTTGTGATTTATGATTCACGAGTTGGTACTATACTGCATTTAGCAGATGTACACATACTAGTGGCATGTGTTAGTTGTCTAGTCGGTTTGTTAATAATTACTTTATTAAAGTGGGGTCTACACATAGGAAAGTTGAGGAACTTCAAGTGTTCAGGTGGTTAGAATTAGCCTTAGGGCACCTAAACACTTGAATATATACCGACTGTGGGTTAGCAGGTAGTTCACATTCTATTTCAATAGTAAACTGCTTTTTCCTCTAATTTCAAATTATAATCATTTAGAGAGAGGCAAGATGAGTCGTTTGTGGGAAGAGAGAGTTAAAGGAGATGGAGACATGGAAATAGAGGTGAATGGAATTCAGACAACAGCACATTGGTAAGTCCAGCTTCTCAAAGTTACTTGAGATGGAATTAGCTTTGTATAGTGTATTGAGAATGCTATATGGTTTGAGTTGATTATTATAATAAAAATACTTGATAATGATAATAAATTTAAGATATATATCACAAGAACATTGACTGCAATAAAACTTGTTTCTATTTAATCACTTTTCCTGCCGCACTACACCAAGCGATCATTGTCATTTCCTATAGAAAATATTTTTGAACCATTTTTGCATTATCAATATTAGCAAGACAATAAAAGGATGGTCAATACATCATTTAGAGGTGCGTCTAGACGCTGACATTGAAACTTGAAAGTGCTTGAGCAAAGGATAGGCAGCAATTCAAAAAAAAATGAACAAACCCACATCAAGCATATCTTATTACCGCTGATCTAATGTGTGATAAGGAGACCAGGATGAAACACGCTTTAAATATAGCAAAATTCTCAGACTTGTATTGATTGAGTATTAGCAGTGCATTGATTCCCTACAGCCTGTCATTCACACAGAGTAGAGATAAATCTGTCACATTATATAGCTGTGATCTCTAGATAGTATATTTTAGGTGCTTGCTTCAACACGTCCCCTACTTTCAACAACTCAAGCAACAACAAACTCCTTCACTGGACAAACCCACACATCTAACAATAGAAGACAACTCCATATCTCTACAGTCACTAGTGAAAGCTTTGAAGTATATTTACACTGACTATTGCTTTACTAGCGACCGAGGTGTAGCTGAGTTTCATAACTTTTGCCAGTTTGCGGAGATACAGTCACTAGCCTTTGACTCATTCAGCCTAGCTATGCAATCAATAACTCAATCAAACTGTGTACTTTACTTCCAACTGGGTAAAGCCTACCAGCTTTCACCTCTAAAACAAAAAACTTGGAAGACAGCAATAAAAAATAAATGGATAGCTCAAGTGAGAGAAATGATAGCATCGCCACTTGATCTGGACATGCCCTTGACAACGGAACAGCAAACAGCGTTACATCTCAGCCTGGACAGCCTAGTCCTGGCACATGCGCTAATCAGTGCAGGTGCAGATGTCAACAGAGCAGACCATAAAGGGATAACTCCCCTAGGACTAGCTGTATGGACAGGAAGGTACCAGCTAACAGAGTTGCTCATCAAATCAGGTGCTGATATCAACACAACTGACCAATGGGGACAGACTCCGCTACACAAAGCGTGCGCTAAGGGCTTGGACAGAATTATAAAGTTGCTGCTGACTCAAGAGGCGGATGCTAATTTGACCAGTAAAGATGGTTATACACCCCTGCACATGGCAGCTATCGGAGGTATACACTTCTACAAATATTTAATCTATGAAAACGTAAATAAATAGTCATTTCATAACCTTTTTGAACCGGAAAATAAAAAAGAAAAGTAGAATGGTTTGGTTTCACACTAACAAAACTTGGAAATGCGTGAAATAAAACCAAATTCAATATCCCATAGAATGCTATCAAGTGGATGTAGGTGTTGCGACTTAATTAGGAACGTAATAATTAGCAATAAAACTCCTTCAATGTAAATATTATTACGGGAAAGGTTAGCAAGTATCTTTTATCTTAACAAAATGTTTCAGCGCCTAAAATTAATAATAAAAAAGTGCATGTAAAAAAAAAATAAAAACTACGCATTGGCTAGATAAATTCGTGTTAAACAAACACCGTCATATGTTCAGGCCACCAGAGGGCAGTGTTACTGCTGCTTCAACATGGAGCTGTGTGGAGAGACAGAGACTTTCATTGGCAAAAAACAGCGCTGCACATGGCGGCAATGAAAGGCCACGTTGGCTTAGTAAAATTACTACTGCAGCTGGACACCAACCAGGTTAGTCAAACTTGCTCAATATATAAGTTTGTTTTGTGGGAGTCGTCTTTTCCATATAAGGGAACAATTCCTGATATTTTTAGAAAATAGATACAATACTTGCACAAATTCATATGTTAGTTCCATGCTGCAAAGAAAATGTCATTTCGCTGGCCTTATAAGCTTTTGAGCTGAAATTAAAATCATACCGACTGGTAACAAAAAGATGAACATTGTAAAAAGAGGCGCAAAAATTATTGAAAGGGCTATCGGTCTGTTCTACATTAAAAGAAAATGAGTACACAGTCTAAAGAATACATGAACCTACACCAGTGACAGCTAGTTTGAAAATAATACCATTAGATGTACGTGTATAATGGAGTTGTGAAGACAACTCCATAATTACTCCCCATAGCAGGCTTCAAGAGTTCACAAGAATGTCAATTTGCATAAAATTTATCAGAGTAATGTTTTTGCAAGGAATTTCTGAGAGAACCGAGCATGCAATACTATTTACGTTTATTTTAGGCTCGACAGGAAGTAGGCAGAGAGTGCCTTACACCACTCCACACGGCTGTCAAGTTTGGATATTGTGCAGTGGTGAGAATATTATTAGAGCATGGGGTCCCAGCTAATGCCAAAGACTGGGAGGGTCGTACTCCCGTACACTACGCAGCTAAATCTGGTAAGAGAGCCAGCTGTGTAAAGAGAAAACGTGTAGTGAACACTACAGTTTAACAAACAAGATCTAACATAATGCACTTATTGTTGCAGGAAACACCGAAGCTCTAGAAATGTTAATCAGAGCTGGAGGGGGTTTGTACAAACAAGATAACTATAAGATGACTTGCCTGCATCTGGCAGCTAAAACCAACCACATCAACTCTGTGTCCCTTCTACTAACACAACAGGTGGGGAGGATAACTCCTCAAATCACTGATGATCATAAAGTGCTTGTATACTATTCCAGAAACAAATAAATATTAACTCGTTTCTGGTGTTGTAGAATTGTCCAACGAACGTGGTGGACAAGTACGGACTGACTGCACTGCACTATGCGGCAGAAAACAGAAACACTAACATGGTGAGACAACTATTGCGGTCAGGGGCTGTACCCACAATCCTCAGTAATGATGGCAAAATCGCTAGAAATCTGAGGGGCAAGAAGAAACACCTGGACACTCTTAAATTTCTAATCATGGCACGATCATAGCGGTAGAGCTAAGGCTAACATACTTTTAGTGTTAGAATATAACAACAGGATATAAGGCTGACAAATGCGATATAGTACTGTTGTGTCCACTTTGACAATCCAATAAAGTGCGTTATAGATTTATACACAAACCATGGCATGTATCTCGTATTTAGTTTTGTTGAGGTGCTAAGTCTTTTATGAAAGGTTTTCTGTTTTATAAATCTAGGCGAAACCAAAACCTTACCATTTTTTATCAATCAAAATTAACGTGTCACTAAGAAAAAAAATGATTTGAATGAGAAAAATTATAGTGTTCAAGTTTAAGACAAGAGAGAACAACTTACAAACTTAAAAATTTGTCCGCGAGATGACTGATTCATACAAATGGGGTCTGCGCTTGTAAGAGTACATACGCCATGAATCGCTAGAGTTTCCAAAACCAAATGATCAAACTTGCGGAGTTGTCTCCTCAAAAAACAGACAACTCAGTCAAGATAATTAATGAAGTCGTAATTATAACGTAGAGCTGTTTCCGGTAAAAATATCAGGATGCTAGTTAGGACCTCTAGGGCTGTTTAAGTATGGTTTTTTTCCCTGAAACAAAATTTTTGGTATCGCTATTTTGAGATGAATTATTGAACTTTAATTAAAATAATTTAAATGTTAACAAATATTACTGCTTATTTTAATAAAACGAAATCAACTTTTTAGACATCTTCAATAGCGCTGTTTCTTGGACCAAATGACATTCGAGAAAGACATCACATTGATCATAGGAAGTTAACAACTTTTGAAATAACATATGAAGCTGCATGAACAATTTTTATATGGAAATTAAGATGGGTGTTATTAGTATATAGTAGGCCAAATAAATAGATTGAATTTGTTCTACGTTAGTGCAAATTTTTTAAGCTAGAAAAAGAAGACAACTCCCAATATTTTTACAGTATAGTTGCAGAAAAATACAGACAAATGCACGAAATAACCCCAGACATTTGAAATAAGTAAACCATAGTGAAGCCACTAATATTTAACATTTCTACAAAAGAGATAATTGCACTGACCTCATCGAATGCGTATCGCGTGAGATAGATCAGTCCTACGCTGAATGGTGTGAAGATGTCAAATAGTTTACACACAAAATGGCCCCCATCCCGAAGTATAGATATGGCACAAAGAAACTGGCAGAGATATAACCGTTTGGAGAGTATCTCTTGTACGTTTTCTTGGCCTGTAATGAAGTATATGACAGAGGGCTAGCCTGGGAGGGCACACAGCAGGTAAAAAGCTCAAAGAGCTGATAAAGCTTATACAATAAAATATTCCACAACTCTAGCTCAGATTATGCAATAGAGTATTTGCTGGTTAGCCATGCTAACCTTCTACTGAGAATCCGCCGTCAGCCATAACAAAATGAACTCCCCGGTGCTGTGAATTTTCCTTGACAAACTCAGAGAATTTGTCAATGTTGTCTTGTTTGTAGATATCTCCATCTCCATCAATACCACCTGCATGATGAAGAAGAGCGCATAGCTATATGATCTTTGTTTGGGGCCTCGGGCACCGACCCAGTAAAGAACTAATAAAAAATAAAAGATGGAAACCTGCTACTAACCAACTCCGTAGTGAGGCTCGAAGCATTCACTCGGTGATACGTAGAACTGATCTAGTTTGAAATCATTTACTCCCGGTCCAGACTTTAGCGTCAGACCAAAACCCTTGCACTTCCACTTCCTGCGCCAGAGTACGTACTCACTGAATCCTCCGGGACCAGCGCATATGTCAGCAAAGTAGAGCAGTTCCCCGGTCTATGTAACACAATAACCAGTAGTCACTGCCGTCATAAGGGAACAAAGTCTACACAAACAAATGACATCGCCACTTCAATTCAACTGTTACCATTACCAAAATTGGCTCAATATTTTACGGCAATCACTGGTTTTAAAATTTTTAATAATATTTTTCCTAGCTTTATTTCTGTTGATTTTACCACTAGTCGTAACTGCAATTTTAATTTTCGTAACTGCAAGAAACTTTATGCCAACACACCAGCTGCAATAGAAACACATATATCTGCCACATTCAACCAACTGCCTACTTCTCTGAGAATCTCACAAACCCTGTCTGTTTTCAAATCAAATTTATTCAAATATTTTTTAAATACCAATGGAGAATTATTTTAAACAAACTGTGTTTGAGTAGACTTCGTTTTTTCTGCGTTCATTCTATTTTCTGTTTCATTTTTGATTTTTTGTTTTTCTTTTAGCTATGGCACTTTATGAAAAACATTTTTATAAAATGATATTGATGCCAATAAAGTATTATATATATATATACACATTTGATATACTCAAACTAATCTCTTAATCTGTAACCTTATATCAGAGAGGTGCGTAAAGATATGTTTAAAAAAACAGTAAAAACGTGTCAGTAGGTAAGTCCTTTGATACTCGTTTGAACTTAAACGAGTAAAATAGGAGTTGTCATACCTTTATCCTAGTGAGGAGATTTCAAACATAATCAAAGCCAAAAAACATGTAATCTTCAAAACCATGTAATCAAAATTAAGAAAAATAATTCCATCCCATGCAAATAAAATTTGATAATTTTCAACAAAATTAAACAATTCCAATCAATGCAATAAAAACTTAAGGTTAATATGCCAACTTTTAATGAGTTATTTCTGTGAAAATAAATGAAAATCTGGAATCGAATAAATAATCACCTATATTATCATCCGCGGTAGAATCAATATAGTTATACTGTATTTTATATTAATGAGCCAAACCCAAATCAACTGTAGCCACACGGCTGCCTCTAGGGGACAATAGGAGTTACTCCCTCCACTACAAAAGTCAAACTGAGGCAATATGTTGACGATAAAGAGAGATAAACTGACCTTGACCACGTTAGCACCGCTGTGATCTTTCGGTGACGTGAACATAAAGTTGAAAGCGGAATCCATGTTGGCCATCTTCATAGCAGCTCTGTTCTGGAACATTACTCCTCTGATCAACTCGAATGGGTTGGAATGAGTCCGGGCTTTCCTCATTTCCTCTTCTTCCAGGTCGTCAAACACTGTCTTACACTACAAGTGTACCAAATACTACCTTACACTACAAGTGTACCAAATACTACCTTACACTACAAGTGTACCAAATACTACCTTACACTACAAGTATACCAAATACTACCTTATACTACAAGTGTACCAAATACTACCTTACACTACAAGTATACCAAATACTACCTTATACTACAAGTATACCAAACACTACTTTATACTACAAGTGTACCAAACACTGCCTTATACTACAAGTGTACCAAATACTACCTTACACTACAAGTGTACCAAACACTGCCTTATACTACAAGTGTACCAAACACTGCCTTATACTACAAGTGTACCAAATACTACCTTACACTACAAGTGTACCAAACACTGCCTTATACTACAAGTATACCAAACACTACTTTATACTACAAGTGTACCAAACACTGTCTTACACTACAAGTGTACCAAATACTGTCTTACACTACAAGTGTACCAAATACTAGCTTATACTACAAGTGTACCAAACACTGTCTTACACTACAAGTGTACCAAATACTAGCTTATACTACAAGTGTACCAAACACTACCTTATACTACAAGTATACCAAACACTACCTTATACTACAAGTGTACCAAACACTACCTTATACTACAAGTATACCAAACACTACCTTATACTACAAGTGTACCAAACACTACCTTATACTACAAGTATACCAAACACTACCTTATACTACAAGTATACCAAACACTACCTTATACTACAAGTATACCAAACACTACCTTATACTACAAGTGTACCAAACACTACCTTATACTACAAGTATACCAAACACTACCTTATACTACAAGTATACCAAACACTACCTTATACTACAAGTATACCAAACACTAGCTTATACTACAAGTATACCAAACACTACCTTATACTACAAGTATACCAAATACTACCTTATACTACAAGTATACCAAATACTACCTTATACTACAAGTATACCAAACACTACCTTATACTACAAGTATACCAAACACTACCTTATACTACAAGTGTACCAAACGCTACCTTATACTACAAGTATACCAAATACTACCTTATACTACAAGTATACCAAATACTACCTTATACTACAAGTATACCAAACACTACCTTATACTACAAGTGTACCAATGTGCATCTAGACAAACTACTCACAGATAAAACTCTCTGAAGAACTTCTGGATCTACAAACTCTGTCTCACTATCTATAGTTAGTTTCACCTCATCTACCAGCAACCACGATCTGAGGTCATCAATGTCAGGTATGAGGTCGTCAAGTGGTGCCATCCATTCTATAACTTCTTTACACGACACCTACAGCGGAACACATCTAGGTAGCAATGTGCTACAGCAGTACACATATAGGTAGCAATGTGCTACTGTAGCACATTGCTACCTATATGTGTACTGCTGTAGCACATTGCTACCTAGATGTGTTCCGGTACAGCGGTACACATCTACAGCTACATCTACACATCACATCTATAATGTGCTACAGCGGTACACATATAGGTAACAATGTGCTACAGCGGTACACATATAGGTAGCAATGTGCTACAGCAGTACACATATAGGTAGCAATGTGCTACAGCGGTACACATATAGGTAGCAATGTGCTACAACGGTACACATATAGGTAGCAATGTGCTACAGCGGTACACATATAGGTAGCAATGTGCTACAGCGGTACACATATAGGTAGCAATGTGCTACAGCGGTACACATATAGGTAGCAATGTGCTACAGCTGTACACATATAAGTAGCAATGTGCTACAGCGGTACACATATAGGTAGCAATGTGCTACAGCGGTACACATATAGGTAGCAATGTGCTACAGCGGTACACATATAGGTAGCAATGTGCTACAGCGGTACACATATAGGTAGCAATGTGCTACAGCGGTACACACATAGGTAGCAATGTGCTACTGCGGTACACATATAGGTAGCAACGTGCTACAGCGGTACACATATAGGTAGCAATGTGCTACAGCGGTACGCATATAGGTAGCAATGTGCTACAGCGGTACACATATAGGTAGCAATGTGATACAGCGGTACACATATAGGTAGCAATGTGATACAGCGGTACACATATAGGTAGCAATGTGCTACAGCGGTACACATATAGGTAGCAATGTGCTACAGCGGTACACATATAGGTAGCAATGTGCTACAGCGGTACACATATAGGTAGCAATGTGCTACAGCGGTACACATATAGGTAGCAATGTGCTACAGCGGTACACATATAGGTAGCAATGTGCTACAGCGGTACACATATAGGTAGCAATGTACTACAGCGGTACACATATAGGTAGCAATGTGCTACAGCGGTACACATATAGGTAGCAATGTGCTACAGCGGTACACATATAGGTAGCAATGTGCTACAGCGGTACACATATAGGTAGCAATGTGATACAGCGGTACACATATAGGTAGCAATGTGCTACAGTGGTACACATATAGGTAGCAATGTGCTACAGCGGTACACATATAGGTAGCAATGTGCTACAGCGGTACACATATAGGTAGCAATGTGCTACAGCGGTACACATATAGGTAGCAATGTGCTACAACGGTACACATATAGGTAGCAATGTGCTACAGCGGTACACATATAGGTAGCAATGTACTACAGCGGTACACATATAGGTAGCAATGTGCTACAGCGGTACACATATAGGTAGCAATGTGCTACAGCAGTACACATATAGGTAGCAATGTGCTACAGCGGTACACATATAGGTAGCAATGTGATACAGCGGTACACATATAGGTAGCAATGTGCTACAGCGGTACACATATAGGTAGCAATGTGCTACAGCGGTACACATATAGGTAGCAATGTGCTACAGCGGTACACATATAGGTAGCAATATGCTACAGCGGTACACATATAGGTAGCAATGTGCTACAGCGGTACACATATAGGTAGCAATGTGCTACAGCGGTACACATATAGGTAGCAATGTGCTACAGCGGTACACATATAGGTAGCAATGTGCTACAGCGGTACACATATAGGTAGCAATGTGCTACAGCGGTACACATATAGGTAGCAATGTGCTACAGCGGTACACATATAGGTAGCAATGTGCTACAGCGGTACACATATAGGTAGCAATATGCTACAGCGGTACACATATAGGTAGCAATGTGCTACAGCGGTACACATATAGGTAGCAATGTGCTACAGCGGTACACATATAGGTAGCAATGTGCTACAGCGGTACACATATAGGTAGCAATGTGCTACAGCGGTACACATATAGGTAGCAATGTGCTACAGCGGTACACATATAGGTAGCAATGTGATACAGCGGTACACATATAGGTAGCAATGTGCTACAGCGGTACACATATAGGTAGCAATGTGCTACAGCGGTACACATATAGGTAGCAATGTGCTACAGCGGTACACATATAGGTAGCAATGTGCTACAGCGGTACACATATAGGTAGCAATGTGCTACAACGGTACACATATAGGTAGCAATGTGCTACAGCGGTACACATATAGGTAGCAATGTACTACAGCGGTACACATATAGGTAGCAATGTGCTACAGCGGTACACATATAGGTAGCAATGTGCTACAGCAGTACACATATAGGTAGCAATGTGCTACAGCGGTACACATATAGGTAGCAATGTGATACAGCGGTACACATATAGGTAGCAATGTGCTACAGCGGTACACATATAGGTAGCAATGTGCTACAGCGGTACACATATAGGTAGCAATGTGCTACAGCGGTACACATATAGGTAGCAATGTGCTACAGCGGTACACATATAGGTAGCAATGTGCTACAGCGGTACACATATAGGTAGCAATGTGCTACAGCGGTACACATATAGGTAGCAATGTGCTACAGCGGTACACATATAGGTAGCAATGTGCTACAGCGGTACACATATAGGTAGCAATGTGCTACAGCGGAACACATAAAGGTAGCAATGTGCTACAGCGGTACACATATAGGTAGCAATGTGCTACAGCGGAACACATAAAGGTAGCAATGTGCTACAGCGGTACACATATAGGTAGCAATGTGCTACAACGGTACACATATAGGTAGCAATGTGCTACTGCGGTACACATATAGGTAGCAATGTGCTACAGCGGTACACATATAGGTAGCAATGTGCTACAGCGGTACACATATAGGTAGCAATGTGCTACAGCGGAACACATAAAGGTAGCAATGTGCTACAGCGGTACACATATAGGTAGCAATGTGCTACAACGGTACACATATAGGTAGCAATGTGCTACTGCGGTACACATATAGGTAGCAATGTGCTACAGCGGTACACATATAGGTAGCAATGTGCTACAGCGGTACACATATAGGTAGCAATGTGCTACAGCGGTACACATATAGCTAGCAATGTGCTACAGCGGTACACATATAGGTATCAATGTGCTACAGCGGTACACATATAGGTAGCAATGTGCTACAGCGGTACACATATAGGTAGCAATGTGCTACAGCGGAACACATAAAGGTAGCAATGTGCTACAGCGGTACACATATAGGTAGCAATGTGCTACAACGGTACACATATAGGTAGCAATGTGCTACAGCGGTACACATATAGGTAGCAATGTACTACAGCGGTACACATATAGGTAGCAATGTGCTACAGCGGTACACATATAGGTAGCAATGTGCTACAGCGGTACACATATAGCTAGCAATGTGCTACAGCGGTACACATATAGGTATCAATGTGCTACAGCGGTACACATATAGGTAGCAATGTGCTACAGCGGTACACATATAGGTAGCAATGTGCTACAGCGGAACACATAAAGGTAGCAATGTGCTACAGCGGTACACATATAGGTAGCAATGTGCTACAACGGTACACATATAGGTAGCAATGTGCTACAGCGGTACACATATAGGTAACAATGTGCTACAGCGGTACACATATAGGTAGCAATGTGCTACAGCGGAACACATAAAGGTAGCAATGTGCTACAGCGGTACACATATAGGTAGCAATGTGCTACAGCGGTACACATATAGGTAGCAATGTGCTACAGCGGTACACATATAGGTAGCAATGTGCTACAGCGGTACACATATAGGTAGCAATGTGCTACAGCGGTACACATATAGGTAGCAATGTGCTACAGCGGAACACATAAAGGTAGCAATGTGCTACAGCGGTACACATATAGGTAGCAATGTACTACAGCGGTACACATATAGGTAGCAATGTGCTACAGCGGTACACATATAGGTAGCAATGTGCTACAGCGGTACACATATAGGTAGCAATGTGCTACAGCAGTACACATATAGGTAGCAATGTGCTACAGCGGTACACATATAGGTAGCAATGTGATACAGCGGTACACATATAGGTAGCAATGTGCTACAGCGGTACACATATAGGTAGCAATGTGCTACAGCGGTACACATATAGGTAGCAATGTGCTACAGCGGTACACATATAGGTAGCAATGTGCTACAGCGGTACACATATAGGTAGCAATGTGCTACAGCGGTACACATATAGGTAGCAATGTGCTACAGCGGTACACATATAGGTAGCAATGTGCTACAGCGGTACACATATAGGTAGCAATGTGCTACAGCGGTACACATATAGGTAGCAATGTGCTACAGCGGTACACATATAGGTAGCAATGTGCTACAGCGGTACACATATAGGTAGCAATGTGCTACAGCGGTACACATATAGGTAGCAATGTGCTACTGCGGTACACATATAGGTAGCAATGTGCTACAGCGGTACACATATAGGTAGCAATGTGCTACAGCGGTACACATATAGGTAGCAATGTGCTACAGCGGTACACATATAGCTAGCAATGTGCTACAGCGGTACACATATAGGTATCAATGTGCTACAGCGGTACACATATAGGTAGCAATGTGCTACAGCGGTACACATATAGGTAGCAATGTGCTACAGCGGAACACATAAAGGTAGCAATGTGCTACAGCGGTACACATATAGGTAGCAATGTGCTACAACGGTACACATATAGGTAGCAATGTGCTACTGCGGTACACATATAGGTAGCAATGTGCTACAGCGGTACACATATAGGTAGCAATGTGCTACAGCGGTACACATATAGGTAGCAATGTGCTACAGCGGTACACATATAGCTAGCAATGTGCTACAGCGGTACACATATGGGTATCAATGTGCTACAGCGGTACACATATAGGTAGCAATGTGCTACAGCGGTACACATATAGGTAGCAATGTGCTACAGCGGAACACATAAAGGTAGCAATGTGCTACAGCGGTACACATATAGGTAGCAATGTGCTACAACGGTACACATATAGGTAGCAATGTGCTACAGCGGTACACATATAGGTAGCAATGTACTACAGCGGTACACATATAGGTAGCAATGTGCTACAGCGGTACACATATAGGTAGCAATGTGCTACAGCGGTACACATATAGCTAGCAATGTGCTACAGCGGTACACATATAGGTATCAATGTGCTACAGCGGTACACATATAGGTAGCAATGTGCTACAGCGGTACACATATAGGTAGCAATGTGCTACAGCGGAACACATAAAGGTAGCAATGTGCTACAGCGGTACACATATAGGTAGCAATGTGCTACAACGGTACACATATAGGTAGCAATGTGCTACAGCGGTACACATATAGGTAACAATGTGCTACAGCGGTACACATATAGGTAGCAATGTGCTACAGCGGAACACATAAAGGTAGCAATGTGCTACAGCGGTACACATATAGGTAGCAATGTGCTACAGCGGTACACATATAGGTAGCAATGTGCTACAGCGGTACACATATAGGTAGCAATGTGCTACAGCGGTACACATATAGGTAGCAATGTGCTACAGCGGTACACATATAGGTAGCAATGTGCTACAGCGGAACACATAAAGGTAGCAATGTGCTACAGCGGTACACATATAGGTAGCAATGTACTACAGCGGTACACATATAGGTAGCAATGTGCTACAGCGGTACACATATAGGTAGCAATGTGCTACAGCGGTACACATATAGGTAGCAATGTGCTACAGCGGTACACATATAGGTAGCAATGTGCTACAGCGGTACACATATAGGTAACAATGTGCTACAGCGGTACACATATAGGTAGCAATGTGCTACAGCGGTACACATATAGGTAGCAATGTGCTACTGCGGTACACATATAGGTAGCAATGTGCTACAGCGGTACACATATAGGTAGCAATGTGCTACAACGGTACACATATAGGTAGCAATGTGCTACAGCGGTACACATATAGGTAGCAATGTGCTACAGCGGTACACATATAGGTAGCAATGTGCTACAGCGGTACACATATAGGTAGCAATGTGTGGGATTTAGAAACCATTGCGTGATAAAAGTTAATGTATGCCGACTCCAAACACTTTAACACACAGACACGTGGATTCACTGGGTACATAATGCTATGAGTATAAATACCTTTTCCTCACGCCATGCTAAGTCTGAGTCTAACTCAAAGTTACGGGGAGCCATACCCAACCCCCGTCTTCCTTTCTGTTTAGATGTTTGAATAGGAGCTACTCTTCCTTGAGCGTGTTTCCCTAAACAAATTTTTGGTTTGCTATTTCATAAAATTTTAGTTACTTTTTGAAAGTTAAAGCTTCAAGTCACTTTTCATGTTCAAACAATAGTTCTTAACCTGATCGTAGTCGAAACACAAAACATTTATGACAATTGACTACGATTAATTCAAAATTACTGGGCAGCAGACAGTCCTTTGAACATGTTATTACCATTTTGAAGTCAGGGTAAATGTAAAGGATAGACTTATATCCTTAGGTGGTACGTACCCAGTCCGGTTCCTGATTGGTAGCCCATCTTGGCCATCAGTTTAGCAGCGACTCCACCTTGCTCTAGGAGACTGGAAGAAGTGCCTGCATCTGAGGCCTTATAGCTCAGATCATCACCAGGTCCCTCGGCAAAAGAGGAGGCGGAGAAACTGGGTCCCCCATAACTACAGTGGTAAGTAATAAATAAATATGTTTCATTATTTAAAAATGGCACAAATAATTTCTAAGGGTTATAAAGGAATCATCAGTGAAATATATCGGATGTGCCAGAGAAGTCTGACCGAATGTGCCTAACAAAACCATATTTTTCATGGACGGAAAGCTCAGATAAATTGTGTGTCCATATACATTGCCACCATATATAGGTGGTGCTTTTTTAAAGTAGCCACAGTCATCGATCTACAGTTATTAGCCTTGCCAGGGCAATAAACACAATAGACCGATTTTGTGCATATGCATCAGAAGTCTCACAAAACAGCGCATTAAAAAGAAATTAAAATGGCACCTCCGGCAGCTTGCCACATACATATTGCAGTAAAGCTGTCAACCAGCAGGCACAGCTGATTTTCATGGTATATTTCATTCAAAAGAGCAACATAAAATTTTTTGAAAAAGTTGAAGAGAAAACTGCAAAAATAAACTCAACATAAAATTTACTGCAATTTAACAAGTAGAGAACCACCAACAGCTAGTGAAGATGGTTAATATGATGTACCGTAAGTATAACAAATTTTAGACTAGAGGCTAAGTCTCACCTAGCATTGACCCCTGACTGGTTACCGAAGTTAGGGGCACTGTCTGACGCGCTGTCAGAGTCACTAGCTGTGTCATCTGTGGTGGCGGTATTTTCACTTAGACGGCTGGTCTCCGCCTGAATAAATCAATTATATCCTAGAAAATGATTCTGGCACAGTTTTCATTCTCCATGACCCATAGTATTTGATAAAATTAATAATTTATCATCATTTAAACTGCAATTGTTGAGCCTGTAAATATGTCAATTCAAATTGCCAATGCCATTTAAAAATAGTCATTCTCAAAAAATTTTTATATTACAAACCTTTATAAACTATACGAACGCATGTTGAAAAATAGCCACTTTAGGATAGCAAGTTTCTTACGGAAGTAATGAGATTTCTATGATTTAGTTTGGGCCCACATAATACAATTGATAAAACAAACCTCTGACTGAGAGCTTGTATCTAAATTATTCTCAAAAGAGGTGCCAGATGTGTAGTATCGTTTAGCTGGAACATAATCTTCAGTAGAGCTGTGTGATGACAGAGTGCTACGCTTTCGACTTGTAGGTGTGCAAAACTGAGCTGGGTTATTTTCATAGGAATAATTTGTAGCACTTCTTTGCACTGGTGTATCCTCATCACAGGAACTCTGAGACGAGGCAGCGCTCAGCTTACGATGATGGTTTGTGTAATACGTTTCATCCATGCTCGCTTCAAACCATCGTTATTTTCAAACCTAAATTAAAAAACTATGACATGTCATGTTACGATATTATCGAGTTATAGGATTTTGCATTTGTCATCATAATCAATTACAATAGTTATTGTGACTAAAGGTGTGATCACACTCTGACGACATCGCAACGAAACGTATACCGAAAAGTATAAATTATGCTATATTTTTGTTAGCAAGGGTCCTTGTTGACGATTCGGCAAGACCTGGCGGCGTTAGGTTGCTATCGATATTGGCAGCATACTATTGATCGACTCAAAAAGTTGGCAATGCTATTGGTCACAAAGCGATTGCCTTGTCAATAGCAAACCTCACGCATGAATGAACACCCACTAATATTCGCTCGCTAGTAGACTAGTATCTCAGTTATGGTATCTGTGCAGTTATACGTTTCGTTGCAATGTCGTCCAAGTGTGAGCGGACCTTAAAACTAACTATGATTACATAAATGTTAAACTTTATTGCGATTAATGAAAGCAAAGTACCAGCATATGATGTCTACAAGAAAATAAAGCACTGCCACTTTACCAAGTGTACAAAAACCTCAATTTATTATTAATGATATTATTTATTTATTACTATTATTATTATATAATATGGTTATTTATTATATAATATGGTTATTTATTATTAATGATAAATTATTACGACAAGCTACAAAAAGGTTCGGGCTTCAATAAAGTGACTATTTGGTTGAGAAGTCTGGCAGATTCACAACTGCATGTATGCATTATTAAAATAAATAAACACAGTACATAGATAGTGCATAGTTTCTGGTTGAAGTATTTTGAAATCTGGCTAAATTATTAAACTATTGTCGAGTAGGCTACATTGTAGTAACTATCATATTGTAATTAATACTGAAATCCTATTAAACGCTATCTACAGAGATGTCTTCGCACTAATAGTATTTAAAAGTAGATCCTTTCCATGTTTAAAGTGAACGTAAGCAAGTTGTTAGTTACTAAATGTTACTGTTTTGGTGAGATAGTAATATAATAATCGAGATATTCTTCCACTTCCATTACATTCCAGTTACATAAGGAATAAGTTTCATTTTTCTGCTTTCAGAGTTATATCAGGTTCACAAAAATAAAATACACGGTAGTGTAATTATTTCAATCAACGCCTAAGATGCATAACGTAGCATGCTCATATTAGCAAACAAATGCTATACTGACTGATATGATGGTAAGTGTACATATATTCGACAACAAATAAATTGTTTAACTAATAAACAAATGAATATCATCAATCATTATTCAAGACAAATAAATAAGTACTAACAATAAATAAACTTTGATTATGATTCATTTTAATTTGTTCATGGTCAGTAGTAATTTTTTTTCTACTGTGGTTGAAACCAAAAATAAACCATGAAGTAATATTTTGTCATAATAATTTATTAAACTCCATGACTGAAGTTTGTTAATTCAATTACTGCTACCATCTATTTATCTATCTAATACTATTATTATTATCATTATTTATGACTACACAACATCAGAAGAAAAAAAGTCAGTGAGTGAATCTTTCAGAATTAAATAAAAACTGCCCCAATAATAATGATAATTCCTCAAACACGTTGAAACTACTGTACAGGAAATATATAGCACGGCGCCTGGAAAACAAACATTATAGCGAGTCAAATTACATCGTGCGAACTCTCACATTTCTACATTAATTATTTACTTTTGTACCTTTTGTATTAAGGCATCGACTGTTGTTTAATGCCTTGACTGTACTAAATGTTATGTAACACTGTATATAAACAGAGCTGCTATGCCTCACAATAATCAGTGTACACCGCGAGGCATAGCTGGACAATTCTCTTATGAATAAAGATAGCTAAACACTCTCTCAAGCTTTAGACTTGAATACTGCGCAACTCATACCTTACTACTCTAAGAGGCAACCAGCTCTGACGACCTACTAGGTCTGGCAGCACCAGTGTTGTACAACGAGTGGTAGGCTCGAGGCAGACTTGCCTGACAGACTCTTGCCTATCACGGCCTACCTTCTAGCAGCTATGCAGAAGGGCGGACGCTGAGCAGGCCGAGCTGGCAGCAAGCTTGTCTGAACAGACAAACAACTCTGCTACCTAGAGGGTGCAGGTGTGCTACCAAAGTGACTGGCCACGTCACCACAAAATCCTGCACATTGGTGGCAGCAGTGGGATCTGCGAATCCCCTGACAAGAACCTCTAGGACAAGGCAGAGCAAGGCAGCAGACCATGGCTAGCAGACGAGCCATGAGCGTTGATCGCGATCCTACCACTAGGATCATGGGTCAAATGACGAACATATTAGACAAACTGACAGACACCCCCTCCCCCGCCACAAGTGACTCCATTCAAGGCTCCAACGTACGATGGTACCGGAGACGTCCAGTATTCCCTCCAGCGCTTTCAAGAAGTGTCGGAAGCAAATAACTGGGCACCGGCTACGGCCATCATACACCTGAGACAGTCCTTGCAAGGGAAGGCGCAACAGTGCGGAAGGGGAGAGACGATGTGGGCATTTATGGACTCACTGAAGGCAAGCTTCGGGCTTACCTGCCGAGAGGCTAGGGCTAGACTATCTGGCTACCGAAAGGAGCCGAGGCACTCACTGAGAGAGCACGCTCTGGCCATAGAGACTCTGGTAGAGACCGCCCATGACAACTCCGCCCGCATGCAAAGAAATGAATATGCCCTGGAGCGTTTTCAGAACACACTAGGCAATGCCTACCTCCAGAGGCACCTCCTGGCCATACAGCCGACCTCTTTGGAGGCAGCAGTAAAAGCAGGTAATGAATACCTGCAGATACAGCCAACCTACACTGGACCTAAGGTTCGGACGGTAGAGATAGAGGAAGAGGAGGAGTGCCAGCAGGTCAAGGTTCAAGGAGCGACCCCTGGAGTAGAGGCTCACCTGGAGACACTGGCCAAAGCTCTCAGTGCGCTCACGCAGCAGGTGGCCGCCCTCAAGACGACCCAGCCAGACAGCACATCCACTCGACCACCCAAAAGGGCCGTCAAGTGCTGGAAGTGCCAGAGGCTAGGACATACCCAGAGGGAATGCCGTCAAGACACCTACCAGGGAAACGCAACCGGCCCGCAGCAGTACGGAGACCTACTGGCTGCAGATGGGCCCCTAGAACCGATAAGCCAGACAGGTCTGGAGGACAGACCCAGGATGGGTGGCAAGAGGTGGGGCGTCCAGCCTAAACCCCACCCATACCGCAGCCGGTATCGGTTCTGACCCAGAACAGGTTTGCCAACCTATCCGCCCTGGAGGAAGACTCATCGGACGATGAGGGAACACCGTCAGTTTCCACTGAGACATGCACAGAAAGAAAGAGGCCAGCAAAGTAGTGGCGCAAACAGGTGCAGACTCCTGCCCAGCACAGGAGAGAGCCCCAAGTGTCGCCTGGACTGCCAGTAGCAGCGAAGCAGTGGCACAAACGGGTGCAGACTCCTGCCCAGCACAGGAGAGAGCCCCAAGTGTCGCCTGGACTGCCAGCAGAGGCTACCCCTCTTACATCTTGTGTAAACCAGATGGAACGACCACATAAGTCTAGCTACTACCTGCCGGGCAAGGTGGAAGGGAAGACCGTAACATACCTGATAGATACTGGTTGCACCACCAACCTTCTATCGAAGAGCGTGTACGACAAGCTGCCGGACAGCCGGAAAGCCACACTACAAGAGTACGACTCCCATGGTTTAATGGCAGATGGGACTAAACTCCCATTCTACGGTCTACTCAGTGTGTCGGGACGAGTACGGTCCGTGGCGTATACAGAGACGTTCGTCGTCACGCATATTAGTGAGGATGTCATCCTTGGGATGCCATTCTTGGCTAACCAGAAGTGCCGTATGGGCTTTGATCAACCAGTGCTGGTCATGCAGGACAGGGAGCTGGTGTGCACCGACCGTTATGGGAGGGCACTGATCTCCAAAGTCCAAGTACTTCGAAAAACAGAGAACCCCCCACAGACAAAGGCTACCATACCGTGTCACCTTGCCGCACGGAGCTACTGTCCACAGGGCGTGATCCAGAGTTTACCAGGGAGCCTACCCTTGGCTACGAGTGTAAACTCGCCGGATGAACAAGGACGGGTGTTGGTCAGATACCACAACCCTACCTCAAACGTGATAAGCCTGCCAGCCGGCGAGGTTATCGGAACGTTCAAAGGGGTAGCGGTCAATTAGGTACAGCATACCACGCCCGGGTCCCAACCGGGTCGGACCCGACAGGTTCACCAATACCTGACCACTTGGTGGAGCTGTATGAGCAGGCGAGCAGAGGGTGCAAGAACGAGCAACAGATGGAACAGTTGAGGGATTGCTTAGGAAGTACGAGGCCGTGGTTAGCGAGCATAGCGGAGACATTGGCCGTACTGACCTTGTAGAGCATGCCATTCCAGTTGCCGAAGGCACCAGACTAGTTCGGTTGCCTCCTCACAGGCTGAGACCTGAGAAAGAGGCTGAAGCTGAGCGGCAAGTGAAAGACCTGCTAGAGAAGGGGCTGATTGAGCCCGCAGACGGGGCTTGGAGTTCCCCGGTGGTGCTAGTACGCAAGAAAGACAGCACGTGGCGGTTCTGCATCGACTACCGGAGGCTAAACGATGTCACTAGGCAGGACGCCTATCCTATACCTAGGATAGACGAGCCCCTAGACGCCCTAGCTGGCAGCAAGTATTTTAGCACGTTGGATCTGAACAGTGGGTACTGGGAGGTGCCGTTGGATGCAGACGCCAAAGAAAAGTCGGCATTCATCACCAGGAGTGGACTATGGCATTGGAAGGTGCTGCTCTTCGGGCTGACAGCCCCCGCCACGTTCCAGCGTTTGATGGAACGAGTGCTGCAAGGGCTGCACTGGAAAACGCTGCTGCTCTACCTGGATGATGTGATAGTGATCGCACCCGACTTTGAGACACACCTGCAAAGGCTGGGAGAGGTACTGAGTAGGTTACAACAGGCCAACCTTAAGGTCAAGCCGTCCAAGTGCAAGCTACTGCAACAACGGGTCAAGTACCTGGGGCATGTAGTGAGTGCGGAGGGCGTCGCCACTGACCCGGAAAAGGTACAAGCCGTAGCCGAATGGACACCCCAGAGACATCAAAGGATTGCAAGCCTTCCTCGGCACAGCAGGGTACTACAGGCAGTATCTGCCTGGGTACGCCACCACTGCGAAGCCCCTAACTGTTCTGACCAGCAGGGACACCCCCTGGAAGTGAGGAGAGGAGGAGCAAGTGGCCTTTGACCGCCTGAAGCAAGGACTCGTACAAGCACCAATACTAGGCTACCCAGATCCTGCCAAGACCTACATCCTGGATACGGACGCCAGTGCCGTTGGATTGGGGGCAGTGCTGTCGCAGGTACAGAACGGACAGGAAAGGGTCATTGCTTATTATAGTAAGACCCTAGCACCCGCCAAACGGAACTACCGCGTGACTCGGCGCGAGCTACTGGCTGTCGTCAAAGCAGTCAAACACTTTCGACCGTACTTCTACGACCGAGAGTTTAAGCTCCGCACCGACCATGCTTCCTTAAGGTAGCTGTGCCGGTGGAAGGAGCCGTCCAACCAGATTGCGAGGTGGCTGGAGATTCTCGCCGAGTTTGTATACAAATTCGAGCACAGGGCCGGCAAACAGCATGGGAACGCTGATGGGTTTAGCAGACGCGAACCTTGTATGGACTGCCGTCAGTGCAGTGCCATAGAGCAGCGTGATGGTGGGCCAACCTATGCTGAACTTGCCAGGGCCCCTGGATCAGAACTCCATTTAGCGAGGCCTCCTGTCTCGGAGGACGTGCTACCAAGAAACCGGCAAGACAACCCTGTACCGTTTGGAAGCCTAGAGGCAAAGGCAGACATGCCAGAGTTGTGTGTGGTCACCAGTATGCAACTAGTTGAACAACAACGTACCGGCCAAAACCCAGTGGCCAGAATGTACCAAGAAATCCGCAGCGGCAGACCAGTGACCAAGAGAGAGTTGGAAGAGGGGAGTAGAGAGCTGCGGGCACTCTACAGTCGCAGGGAGGCCATGGCGGTACAGCCAGATGGTACTCTTACTATGCAGATAGCCCCTAAAGGCCGGACTAGACTATGTGTAGTCTGTCCGTCGTCCCGACGCCGACAGGTGGTATGGGACACGCATGGGCTGGCGCATGCTGGTGTAAACTGCACCAGGAACCGGATCCAGCTCAACTGGTACTGGCCAGGGATGTCCGCTGAGGTACGAAGATTGGTCAAGTCCTGCGAGATCTGCCAAGTGGCCAAGAAAGGGGGAGTGCAGCCTGTCCAGGGGAGACAGAGGTTGTTCGCTGGCAGACCTTTTCAGAAGGTTGCCGTGGACCTGGTTGGGCCTCTCCCAGAGACCACGCGAAGGAATAAGTGGATCTTGGTGCTATCGGACCACTTCACACGGTAGCACGATGCTATTGCCATTCCAGATGCCACTGCCCCCACGGTCACCACGACCCTAGATGAGAGGGTGTTCTGTTACTGGGGACTACCAGAGGAGCTCCACACGGACCAAGGAGCGCAGTTTGAGTCGCGGCTATTGGCTGAGCTCTGCGTCCTGTGGATTGTAGATAAGACACGTACCACACCCTACCACCCGCAAGGCAACGGGGTAGTGGAGAGACAGAACCGGACATTGGGCGACTCCTTGCGGACACTCCTGCTGAGACGCGGGCAAGAGGAGTGGGACTTGCTGCTGCCCCAGATAATGAGGGCGTTTCGGGGCACCCCACACTCCGCGACAGGAGAGACCCCAAACTACCTCATGCTGGGCCGGGAAGTCAGACTACCCGACCAGCTGGATGGTAGGCCCGCAGATATAGACAAGCAATTGATGACCGAGTACGCTCTCCAGATGCAGGAAGACCTGAAAGCAGCTCACGACCTGCTCCGAGAGCAGCAAGCAGAGGTCAGGCAAGACGACACGGAAGAGCCGTTACTCTACATGCCCGATGACCTGGTAGTGCTTGAGAATAAGAGGAGGGTGAAGGGTAGCAACCCCAAGTTACAACCCAGTTTTGTTGGGCCGTATCGAGTGATGGAAGCTTACCCGAACCATACCTACAGGATAGAGAAAGATGGCCAAACATCAGTGCAGAACGAGCGGCAACTGAAAGAATATCGCCCCTGCCACAAGCCTGTAGGGAGGGCACCGGCCAACAGAGAGGCCTCCCTGCGCCCGAATATGAGGGGAGCAGTCAGGCAAAGGGGTCACCCCCGGATACCTGACGTAAGGCAGCCACCAGACCCTGCTACACAGCCAGCAGAGTGCCTGGAGGTGATGGCACCACCCAGCCAGACCTGCACGCCCTGAAGCGCCAGCTGAACCAGTTGCAAGCCCTAATGGAGCAAGCAACCAGGCAGTCCGGGCCCCAGCGGCCAGCAGACAGAGACTGGGAGACGATACCCAGCAATAACCTAAGACTAAGTAGGCAAGAACAGTGGGAGAGAGACAGGGAATGGCCAGCATTACCAGACAATGGCATGCTCGGTCCACCCTCTCCTCGTACCCCCACTGCCATGGACAATGGCACCAACAACCAAGAAGTAGAGACGACAGTAGAGGAGGGTACTGATAGCCAAGAGGTAGAGAATGACGAGCCAACTACTAGTGAGAGGCCAGTAGAGACGGGCAGGCCTAAGAGAAATACTAGGCCGCCGTCAAAACTGGCTGATTACCAGTGTTACCAGATGGCAGAAGGAGTACCAAGCTCAAGAGACGGTCATTTGCAGTTTCCAACAACGGTAGAACAATACTCGTCAGTTTCTGAGCACCATAATACTCCAAGAAAATTATTACTAGAGTTGAAAAAGTGCTCAGAAGACAAGGGGTTGCCAAATTTGTTAGAAAATGCGAAAAAATACTGGAGAAAGCTGGCAATGCAAACAAACACGGTAGATAGAGATGGACTCACCACAGCTGACGATTCGTCTCCTTCTCCCGGCGAACAAGTGGCAAGAGGAGCTAACACCCAACATAACTCTTTACATAGAGTGTTGGAAAACGAAAGCAACAACAAGCACTCTATGATAAATAGAGCGCATTGGATGCGAAATTGCTCGCTCCAAGAGAACCACTCTCAAACGGCAGAGGTGGTCACGTGTGCCGGTGACGTAGGAGAGGGAGAATCAAAATCCTCCAATCACGCATGTGATGACTCGAAAGTGAGGCAGCCTTCTCTCAACCAAAGTGAGACACTGTCATTCACACCTACACAGTCACTGAGACCACAAGCACTTACACTTCTTTCTACCGAGCAATTAATTAATATAGCTAGGACAGCAGTTGCCAAGATGAAGGAAACGAAAGAAAACCCAGCGGATCTATCTATCTATCACCGAGGACCCTTGGGCAGAAGAAGAGATCATGGGTGAGCAATTCCTAATGGAGGTGGCAAGCGAGTTAGAGAAACGTCAGCCACTTTGTGTAAACAGAGTGGCTAGTAAAGAAGTAGTGATGCGACAATGACAAGAACAAGTCGTAATAAGAATAAAGAAATTATCTATTACAGACAATGAAGTAGAGGCAGTAGAGAGGCCACAAAAAAGAGAAAGTGTTCTGTCAAAGACCACTTGGTTATCGGCGGAGACGCTGGATACTTTAAATAAGATAGTGGTGAAGAAAGGAGTTGACGACGAGGACATATGGGAGTGCACTGAGTGCGGATATGAAAACTCTCGTAAGAGAGTCGTCTACCATGCCCACCAGCACTATGCATTTTATTTTTGCACGTGTGGCAAAAAGTCAAGCTCTAGAGACGCGGCAAGGAAGCATGTTACAAAGCAAAATAAAGCGATCTCCCACGGAGGGCAAGCTGCACCCCTATACAAGGTCGATGCGGACTCGTACGCTGAGTTCGCCAAGTTTATGACTTGGCCACAGCCACCACCATTTGGGCGGCCGCAGGCAGTCTTAACAAACAAAGCCACGGCTACGGCACCAGTCAAGAGGGCGAGCACCATTCAAGAACGGCTCGGCGAGCCATTACAGACAAGCAGCCCTGACAGACCGCCCAAACGTAGCTCGGCCAGCAACGACGGGCACAAAGATACATACAAGCCAAGCACCAACCCACGGAAGTGGGAACACAAGGGGAGGAAGGAGAAAAGGGACCGGTTGGAAGACCAAAAGAGGGAGGTCACTTACCGCAAGCCAGAAAGGCAACAGAAAGAGCCTCTCCCCCTGACCCTACAATCCAACCATAGCTTACACCAGCACCAAAAGAGACAAATCTACACACAGCAATACCTACCAGCAACACAGGGTAGAGGACGAGCGAAGATTAGCCAGAAAGAAAGACGAACTGGACAAGCTAACCACCGACGCATATAAAATATTACAAAGGGCGCAAGAGGTGAAGCAACAAATACGCTCAATTGAGCAACAACTTAAGCGACATTAACGCTGAAACATAAGCCGCTTACCTTGGCTGTTATTACCATTACCTTACTCCGTGTGCATGCCTAATAGTTCTATCCTGTAGTGTTCTATGTATCTTACCATTTATTATATTTTTACATTTATTCAAGCACAACATTACTGAAGGTGTTTTTGGCAGTCACCTCCCCTGTACTTCTGTATTGGTCCCCTGTGACGACCAATGGGGGGATAGTGTACAGGAAATATATAGCACGGCGCCTGGAAAACAAACATTATAGCGAGTCAAATTACATCGTGCGAACTCTCACATTTCTACATTAATTATTTACTTTTGTACCTTTTGTATTAAGACATCGACTGTTGTTTAATGCCTTGACTGTACTAAATGTTATGTAACACTTTATATAAATAGAGCTGCAACGCCTCACAATAATCAGTGTACACCGCGAGGCATAGCTGGACAGTTCTCTTATGAATAAAGATAGCTAAACACTCTCTCAAGCTTTAGACTTGAATACTGCGCAACTCATACCTTACTACTCTACGAGGCAACCAGTTCTGACGACCTGCTAGGTCTGGCAGCACCAGTGTTGTGCGACGAGTGGAGTGGTAGGATCGAGGCAGACTTGCCTGACAGACTCTTGCCTATCACGGCCTACTTTCTAGCAGCTATGCAGAAGGGCGGACGCTGAGCAGGCCGAGCTGGCAGCAAGCTTGTCTGAACAGACAAACAACTCTGCTACCTAGAGGGTGCAGGTGTGCCACCAAGGTGACTGGCCACGTCACCACGAAATCCTGCACACTACTGTGGCATTGAATCTGATTAATTCATAAGAAAATACTACTAGTAGTAGTAGTTAATAACTAAAATAATGATGACCTCGTATTAAATTTAATAGTTTAAGTTAGATTCACAAGCAAGTGGTGGTAATAATAATAATAATATTAAATTAGTAGGTGGGTACAGAAAAAAGCAGAAGGTCAGAAATGCATCAGCACTGACAGGTGCACTGCCTGTCAGTGTTTGATTCTTTGCTGCTGTTGACTTGTTGTTGGTCTCATGTTCAAGAAAAACCAATCAACAATAATAACAACAACAGCAGCAGACGACAGCAGCAGCAGAAGAAACAACCCAGGGTCAAACAAAAATGTTTGACATGCTTAATTTGCAACCTAGCAAGTTTCTATTAATGGCAAGTAAATTAGCATCAATTTTTGGAAAGAGTATGGCCAGGGTCTTTTCAGGCAATCATAATTGATGGGCAAGAAGCTTCCGATTAATAATAATAATCAAAAACACATTCTGTTCCCTGTTTTTTCAAAGCTACATAAAATGGAATCGCTTTTACTACGACTACAAGCCGATTGTAATCGACTTTCCGAGATGTCGCGCAGTCGCTCCATATCCTTGTTGTATCTCAAACTTTATAAAGAGAGTACATAACTCCAATTCTAGGTCACCAACGACAATAATGATTTTATAATATTTGTAGCCTTACAATCACTCCCAGTCATAGACCTATGCTATGTCTAGGTCTATGCTCCTAGTCCTCACTTCACTACTGTTGTCCGACTTGTCAACTAATCTTTTAGAATTACTTATAGATGCTTAATCCAAGCATTACCATTAGCTAAAACATTTTGCAACCAAATTTATATTTCCTGCTGAGTAATCACCAAAACTTAAGGCATATTGCCGTCTGTTATGTGGATTTCAGAAAGACAAAATCGTAACTTCCCCGTTCTATGTTGACCAAGCATGGAACTAAGCTACAGATTGGACTTTTTGTACTAAAACCTTGCTGTCTAGAGTTCTGTCTACATAATCTCATTTTCTAAAATCCTCATACAGGATCACTATCCTCCCCACCACTGTTATAGAAACATGTCCAAAAATGTTTTCAAAAAACAGCTTCAATTCTCTCTAAATATTTATTCACATTAAAACAATGAAAGAAAGCATGGCTAATGTACCCAATACCATATTGATGCTGGTGAAACTGTGGCTATTATAAACTAAAGACTCAAGAGTTGCATTTTCTCACAAAAATTTAGCATAAATCTACGTTATAAGGCGCCTGTGTACCATAACAAAACTATACATGTGTGTAGGAAGATGACGAAAAAGTGAAACTACAAAGGTAAATCCGATATAGAAAGAGAGTCTACTTCAAGGAATAGGAAAACAAATAATATACATTATATACATTGAGGGTTGTGTTCCCAAGCTGTCACGTTGATTGCTGCTCCGAAGATGCTTCCTGCGTGCTATCTGTTTTCTCAGCCTTAATCACATATTTTAACAAAACAAGCTTGTCCCTCACATTTAATTCCAAATCATCGATCGAATTTTCGGTGAGGAGAGTGGACAACTCCTCCGACGTGGTGAAGCCTGCCTTCAGAACTTTGGCTAGGCCTCTGAGTGAAAGAGGAAGGGCAAGTCCACGATTCCATTCCAACATTCTTAATCCGTCATCAGAGAGCACTGCAAAACATTTTTTAATAGCTTAAAAATATTTATTATTGGGGATAGCAACCGCGTTTCTCTAAATGTACTATTATTCGATAATAGTTTTTGCAAGGCTCTAAGGCTATGAGATGTATAGATATAAATAACCAAATTTTACCTCCATCATTTAAAATAAAATAGTTGGAATTTGACCTGCTTGAAAAAGCATTGAAATTAAAAAAAAGACATGTTCAACTTCATGTGTAAATAATGATATTGAAGAGCAAAAACGTTTCCTAGTTACAAAGGTATCAAAATCAAAACAGCCTGCCATTTGTGGGAGTTTTCTTCTTTTATAAAGCACAATTTTTTATAAACTTGGAGTTGTCTTTGCTCATGTAAAACAAATGTTGGGTTTCATAAAACCCTCCACTGAAAATGCACCTTTCTATTGCCACATATTTCACCTGTTGAAATCATTCTTTCTCAAAAAAACCGCAAAAAAATATCATCCGTTGTTTACAATAAAAATATTTGTTTGCGAATGAAAAAAGTTTGAATTTGAACCAAAATAAATATACAACCGTTCGCTAAAAAGTTTTATTAAACAGGTTTATAAAAAACTATTTCAGCAGAGAGTTATTTTTTAACTCCCTCTGTGCTACAAACACTCCTTTTACAATATCTGATATACTCACGAATGGCATCACTGGCATCCACGCTGCCGTGTATTCCAATGACAGCTCCGTCTACGTTTGTCACCAGCTCAAACTTTTCTGTCTTTCCCACTAAAGGTCAGAAAAATCAACAAGTTCATAAAACATTTGATCGCTGCATTTCCCGAGAACTAATGTTGGAATTCAATGACCATTTTGTAGAAGCTTTAAATTGTCCCGTAACAAATACTTTCAAGTATAACATTGGTCAATAAGCTAAACCAATTTTTTGTAATGGGCCCGAGAGTGTCTTTCAATAGAAATTTGAAAAATTAGCAAATATAGATCATTATTATAACAAAAGATATTAAGTGCAAAACTGACTGAGGTGTAATTGTTTATAAAAATAAACAATTCATTGGTCAAACAAAATACCAGTTGAGGGCGAAGTTGGAAGTCTTGTACAAAAGAAATACGAAATGTATTAATTGAATTTTGAAAAATTAAAATTTCCAACACAAACTAATCTCGACCTCTGTCAATGAATATTATATTATATATATTATATATACATATTATATTATATATCATATATATTATATTATGTTTAAATATTTTATTTTTAATCTTTGAATAATTATTACAACTTCCAAATAAAAATGCATTTTTTGACAATTTTTCCACAAAATTGGACAAGTTTTTGTTTCGTTCCATAAATCTGCGCTATACATAAGAGTAACAGGGGGAGATAATGTGTAAAAGTTAACAAACATCTGCACTTACAATCAGCTTCCATAGCCTGTTGCAGTGCGAGCTTGTCGTGGTAGGTGAGATGAAGCATGGAGACTTGCGCTGATTTAGTCTTGAGCAGAGCGATCTGTTGTACCTCCTTAAATCCACTCCTCATGAGGGTCCTTATCCCCCCATCAGTTAGCTGGTAGGGTAAGCCTTGGTTCCATTCCTTCCATGAGTCTGGTATAGGCACGTCCTTCCTCACTTCTACATCAAAGGCAACAATGTCAACAGTAGTATATAGTGAGCAGATATGGTGTTAAATAGCATAATAGTCAGTAATATTCGTGTAAAATATTCAATAAATGGGTTTATGACATGAAGTGAGGGAAACTCCAAAGCAAAATCATTAAAAAAATATTATATAGTTCTTGTAGGTGTTTAAGACTGAGAATTTGAGGCAATACTTGAAAAGAGACACAGAAGCAAATTCTAATTGCGTTGTATACAATGGAAATCACAATTAACTAGGAATTCAAATTTCCAGTAACTTTTAGCCGATAACGGGGTCCTGGCAGAGTAGTTTCACTTTAGCATGCAACAGGAAGTAGCTTAGTCGATCATTAAACTTATCATTAGAAATCACGACTTGCTTGACTATTATTCTGATGTGAGGAAATTTGAGCAAATAATGTGACAAAAATAATGTTGTTGAGAAAGCTCAAAGAATCAATAAAGCCTTTGAAAGTGTTTTTTGAAAAAAATTGGTTTATTCAGTTAAAAAAAAATAATTAAATATCATGTTCGCTGGTAGAACCATAGTTTCGTATTTCGGGTTTAATTGAGCTCGCCAACATAAGCTAATGAAAGCGCGCCCTTGAACGATTGCTGTGGTTTGCTTTCACAGTGCCGTTGTAGTTTTACAATTTATGTTGATGGCGCATCGTCAGTATTATATCCCAAACTTGTCAGCCGCCGTGAATAAAAAAAATGTTTCTTTAGTAATTGTTAAAATGAAATGACTTTTGTTTTAATAGTATTGTTGGTGGAAAGCCGGCTTCCGGTTTCTTTAATGATAGCTCTGCACAAAAAACTGCCGGGACCCGATTAAAAGATCAAGAACGACAGTGATTACTTAACCTCAGAGCTACCATAGAAGTTGTGAAGTAACAAAACAAAAACAGAGGGGAGTAACAGATAGACTATGCATAAAGTAGGTAGTTCATTGTCAACTAAATAAAACGATATATATTATCATATAAAAGAGCTTACATAATACCTCATGGCGATGTTACGTATTTGTGTTACACAGTTAAATAATAATATACTGTAAAAGCTGAAACTAATCGGTTTACTACCATTTTAAATTTTGTTAGGTTAATTTTTCACAAAAAAAATTGACACTCAAATTTCTTTCACAGTTTTTGATTATGTTTTTAGACAAATCAGTGGAAAATGATCATTTTTCACAGATAGTAGGGAGGTCATGTCATTTATTCTTAAATCAATATGAGTTTGGCCCAACCAACAATCCAACTGGTTGCACCATAATCACCAACTAGTGCCCCGGAGTCAAAGGTTGAATGAAGGACGCTACCACAGTTTGTTCAGCACCCAAGTTAATAGATCAGAGAAGACGTGCATATTGTTGTTCCGATGTGCATGACACGATAACAAATTTAGAAATCAGCTTTTCCGATACAACAAGAACATATTCTGAAGTCAGCTAACTGTGAGAGAATATGACAATGATTATATTATTTATCATAGAAATGTAGTGCACTTTATCAAACGCTGTGTCAGAGTGTCTACTGACAGGTTTGTTTAGATGCTCAAAGTTTATGGATGTGCCGGATTGTGAGAACATCAGAATCTTAACCAATGGCAGAGCAACATAAAGAGTCCCCATGATAACACATTTTTTTAAAATTTATAAAAGTTTGCATTTTTTAGCGCATAGAGACCAACAATATGCAGAGCGATGTAGTTTTTTAGTAATTTAGAAAATAACTTCATAATATTTTTATTCAAAAAACCAATAATTTGATGGAAGTTTGCATGGAAAACAATAGTAGATCGACACAAGTGGAAGTTTTTCGATATTTTTACCTCAATTTGCTATATAGAAGTCTGGAGTCAAAACTAAGTTGTATAGTACAATGCATCAACTCTACCTATGTATGCAGCTGGTTGGTTAACAACAAACACCAGCTTTGTAACAATTTTAAATGAAGTTTTCAAAGTATAGAGTGTTCGCCAATTATTCAAAAGATAACTATGTACAAGTCAGAATTATTAACTAACATTCACGGATTTCATTAATAATTTACAAAATTAATAAATCATAAAACAGTCAAAACAATCCATAGATATCTTCAGATATATTATTACCAAAACCTAGTTGCATAGCAATAAATCAGTTTAGATTTCTTTTTTACTCTTAGTTATAAGAACTACGAAGCAGCATAGCCTAAGTTTTCACCTACCAGGATCAAAAGGGTACACGGGGGGAAGTTCAGTCATAGGCTGAGGTTTACCAACATTCTTGATGGCTTGCACGAGCTTGTTTATCCCCGCCTCTATAAGTGCTTCGTTAAAGCGATTTGGATTAGAGGCTACAGATGTGCGTTGGTACGGAGTCGATATTTTAGTTGGTGGACTCATGGTATCATCCATAGAGAAAGGTTTTCGCTGAAAACGTAGCAGGAAGTGGAATCATTGAACGAATGCGAGATAAGAGAAAGTCGATGAAGCAGAAGACATGTAACAGCTACTAATAATGCTATCATGGATCAGTCATAAATGTTTTCACAAACAGGAATTGAAAAAACACAATGGATCGTACAGAGTTATGTAGACAAAAATCAGTAGGACAAAAAATTTCTGTACTTTGTAAAAATTTCTATACAAATTTGGTCTGTTAACGATTTGCAAATTTTAGAAACTAAAAACAGAAAAATATTTGAGATAATAGAACACCTTGACACCTCCACCTCGAACTAAACCAAATCGCGACCCAAATGCGTTAATTCTGTTGAAAAATCTCCATTTTGAAGTTTGTTTCGACTTCTCTTCAATGTATCGTTCTTTCATTTGCCGTAGCTACAAGCAGATAATAATTTAAAGCAACTCACAATGTTTTTAAACTTTGCCTGCAAAAAAACAGAAAATAAAAACAACAATACAAAAAATGGGCTACCAGAGGTTGAAAAAAGACAAAATAGGGAAAGAGGTATCACGTCATCTGGACATGAAAAATAATTGTTTATTACATAAAATAGTTCATATTTTCGTTTGAGTATATCTAGTAATAGTCACATAAATACAACAATAAATTACTACAACAAACTTCTTCACTTACTTTCACTCTAACTTGGCCAGCAGTTTTGCCGGTTCCAATGTGTCGAGCTATTTCAGCCAATGGCTCATCTTTTTGGAAATTGCCTATTTCATCAAATCTCTTTTCCCAAGAATCTAGCAGTTTGTTTATCTCCGTAGGAGCCCATCTTACATCATCATACTCTATAACATGGGGATCCATCCCAAGTTCACTAATCACTAATTGCAAAGATCACATAAACTAACTACGCTTTCTAAAAATAATTAAATACCAAACTCACATATCTTATTTACAAATAGTTACATATAATTATTACGAACTAACCTGTAGCCATGGCGAATTTCTTGAAGCTGAGATATTAGTATTCAACATCGACCTATATAAGAACAATCAGATTTGCGCTGTGGTAATCTATTTTTTTTAGCTGTTTCACGAGGTAATTTTTTGTTATGAGTTTGCTTGTTTCTTATTGTATGGTATTTTTCGAATGCAGTTTCAGTGTAGAAAAAGTAACATTCTTTTGGAGGTAATCTAATTCTAACTGCTGCTTGATGCAATTATTCTACTTGAAGCAACTCTTGCTTTTTCTAGCAGCAGCATGAAACTCAATAAGCCTAACAATCCACAAACAAGAATAGTTATACTTTCTTCAGGAATTAGTTAAGATTATAACTGCATTATGACTAATCAGAAACAAGAGTAATATTATAGCCTTGTCGTTGACTGAGCTTGGGTAAATATGGCATCAAAACAGGTGCGTTAAATTTTAAGTTTAAAATGATACCCCCCCCCCCCCTCTCCCACATCTATCAGTTACAACTTTGCCCTTACTAAGCCTGCTACTGTCAAGAGTATTTAGGCTATATGTTTAATTAACAATGTAGGTCTTTGGAATATATCGAATATATATTGCTTGCAAATTTGATTCAAATTAAAAAATAATCATGCGATAAGAAAAGGTATTACATTTTATCTCCACTTCCGCTACATTACCCATCAACTAGAAACTAATTATGAATGCTATCCCACTCAATCATTATCTATTAGTGTTACTGTTATCATTATTATATACTACTATTGTAACTAATGTAAAACATCTTAATTTATTATTATTTCAGTTTTATCTTTAGTTTAATAGCAATAATCATAATTTTTATCATTTATTAATATCAAATTAATTCATTTATTCTTCAAATTGAGAACTTCCAGCAAGCACCAAACAAATTGTAAGAAAAGTGCTCAAGCCAAACAACACTGCATGTGCATAATCATGCTGCCAGCGAGCTAGTAACACACGCATTGATTAAGTTTTACCAGCTATTAATAAAGAAGTACATGAAACAAGCACTGTTAACTTCGTTGCATGATGATTATTACACTATCTATTATTATTACTAATAATAAATCATAAAAGTTAATTAATAACTATTTATTTATTATAAATAATAGTTATTATAATAACTGTAGTTGTTATTAGTAGTAGTAGTAACAAACAACAACTACTATTACTACAACTAATAATAATAATAATAATAATAATAAATAAATAAATAAATAAATAAATAAATAATATTGTACAGGAATTTACTGTCTGGGTGGTAGCCACCTGTACACCTCCCGAATGCTTGGTCCCCTAGCTAATGCAGTGCACAATAATTCTGTAATTATTGTTGACAGGCTATCACTGACTTTGGTCATGCAATGGAACAACCAAATCTGTGGAACAAGTGCTGGCAGTTGCAATAATTATCCAATAATTATTGGCTGCGTTTGAACCTCTCTAGGCTCGACAATAATCAGTGCCGTGATTATTGTCTAGTTTATAGTTTGTTTCGAACTTTAGCTGCATACAATAATTCCGTGGGAATTACCGTTTAGTTTATAGTTTGTTGCAAACTTTAGGCCACCGACAATAATGGTGCTGTAATTAATAGTTGTCTGTTCGACGCAGTCGAGACCGACAATAATTACGCTATAATTATTGTTGTGTTAGTTTTGTTTCGAACTCCACAGTTCGGTTAGCAATGAGTGCCGAACTAGTAGGGCACCAGGTGCTTTGCGTCGTACACCTCGAGTCGAGGGAATACGCAGTAAGAGAGAGTGATCAATCTTACTTTCCGCCAAGCCTCGTGCTTGCTAATAGTCGACCAGCGCTTGTAGTTATGTTGCTCCTAGTAGTGCTTGCTTCAAGAGAGAGAGATTCTTCTGAGAGTCAGGCTAACTCTAACATTTATTTGCACAACATCCATATATAAATAAAGTAGGCGGGTAGCTCTAACATAGTCACACCCTTGTATAAAATCTGACAAGCCACACCTTGCTAAGCACCAATTAGCATCGAGTAAAAATGGTAATAATAATTTGTGAGGAAAATTGCATGCATAGAACGATACAGCATAGAACCTGCAGTTAAGCACTAATAATAGAACGCTACATAGACATGGACAGCTTGAGTAAATAGTTAAGTATACAGATAGCATAAAGAGCGAGTAAATAAAGGTAAAACAGTACGTAGTAGCAGCGAAGAGTGCTGGCGTCCCTCACAATATATACAGAAGAAGAATGCGTTCTTTTTATAAATTCAGTAAATAATTGTAATAATAATAAATAAATGGGACAAAAATAAAATAATAATAATAAATTTCTTTTTTCTTGCAGTTTTTATATAGTAGTTTAAAAAAGATAATGGTGATAATAATAATTATAATAATAATATTTATTAATAATAGTTAAACGAGAAAAAATACGAACAAATATATTTTGTGTTGTACTACTAAAATAATGATGATGATTGTTGATTATTAATATTAATTTATTATTAAATTTATTCATTGAACAAATGATTAATAATAAATTATATAATAATATTAGTAGTAGTTTAGCTATTAGTAACAGTTGGTCTTCTATAGATAGATAATAGTAGTTACTACTAAACTATTATAGTAGTAACAGCAGTAGCAGTAGTACGTATCATCAGTAGAAGAGTAGTAGTATGATGATGAAATTAATAATAATAATAGTTACAGTAGTATGATCACCATACTACTACTACTACTAACTGTAACTACTATTATTCTTCTTATCGTATATATAATAAATAATGATGATCATCATCATCAATGATTATTGTTGTCATGATGATCTAATAATAATGAATAATAATGATTATTATAATCAACAACAATCAATCATTCAATGTATTATAATTATTATAATATATATCATTATTATTATTATTATGTAGTAGTAGTAGTAGTATTATTTCTATCTATTATGTATGTATGTATGTAATAATGTTGTAGTAATGTATCTATTTTTTGTCAAATATAAAAAAATACATTTTCTCTATCACATTGGTAGTTTGCTACTGATCATACACAGATCACTGGGGAAATTGGTCTTTAAATTAACTAACTAATAGTGATTATGCTGCAAATAATTATAATAATAATAATAAAAAATAATTATTTTAACTCAAAAGAATCGTGATCCTTAGGTTTCAGAGGCGGGTTAAAATTCATTAGCGCAAGTTTCTGTAAATCCCTATTTTTCTGCCTTATTAGGGTAGAACCCAGGACGTAGTAGAAATACTACGTCGATGGTAGAACCATAGACCTATAGGTCTATGGGTAGACCTGGTTGAACACATGTAAAACCCAGTCTTGAAGTAGCAGCGCCACGCCGCATCTTTTACAGAAAAGCCTGCTTGTCGGTTTACCTAAGAAGTTGTTCACTTATGGTTATACATGGGAACATGACTCCATTTTTACTTTTGACTCAAGCTTCAAGTTGATAAGATTCTATGTACATTTATTTATCTGCTTAAATCTGAACTATACATAAACCAAATATACCATTATCATCTTCAATGTAATGAAATAATTTTGAACATCGGTATCTTGAGAACGGCTGCTCGTACATGAACAAAATTTTTTATGTACAGTACAATCATTACTTTAGCTCTATCGATGGTGTAAAAGTTAGCTCAACTCAAGACTCACCCAGTATATATGTACAAGGATTCAAGTTTTCAACACGTGCATGTTACTAAGCCAAGCAAAAGAAAGTGCTAATTGTGCTTTAATATCATTCAAGTACAATATTATGAAATTGAGATGGTGAGAATTAAAAACCTGATAGAGCACAAGTTTCGTAAGCAGCTTGCATACTTGGACAATAATTAGCTATATTAGTGTGCGATTATACTTTCTTAAACTGATCCAGGAACTAGATTAAATTAATCAGAATCCTTGAATTGATAAAACTAAGCAATAATAACCGTTTAGGACACACATTGTCTAACCCTCATAACATCATTGTTACAGAATTTTGGTTTTAAGAGTGATTATTATTAATGAATAATTATTATTTATATTTATTTATATATGCGAGAGTAAACGTTTTATAGAAAAATGTATACAAGCAACTTGTTTCATAATATCTAAATGAAAACGGACATTATTATTGCTTATTCCTGTATAACTGGGGTTATAAAGCTACAACAATTGTCTTCTGCCAGATTATTTTTAGTCTTTAGAATTTTTAGTAGCTGTGCACTTTATGAGTAGACAACTCCTTGAAACACAATGTGAAAACAATTGATCTGCTATTGATTATGTATGCAAATATAATATAAAATATACACTCGATAAGGAAGATTACACTTTAAGTTTTGAGGTACTATAGCCGGCAATAGTGACAGCTGAAAAACAAAAAACTGCCGACAGTAAACCATATTGTGACTATTGCATTTGACATTGAAGTCAATCTATTGTGTGTTAAACCTAACAGTAGTGGTGAGATTTCTAAAATCTTTGGTGGAGTGACTTTACATCTACAATGATAGTGTCTCAGAATTTGGGTTTATTAAGAGATCCACTTACCTGCTTGCAGACATCTCCGTATAATTCTACATTTACATGTATGTCTGCCTGCCTGCTTGCATACATGTCTACCTCCCTGCATGTATATTTATAGTAGAGTTATCAGAAATATTTGATAATTTTAAGGTATACTACTTATGACACCACTGATGTGGTACAAACTTTAGTGCAATTAAATGTAACTTGCATGTCTTTCCTCTTGCCATTAATTCTTGTTGCTTTTCAAAAAGAGTGTACTGAAAATTTTTATAAAAACTCAATCGGTAAAATAGGTTTTATAAAATACGTTGTTAGCTGTAACTTTGTTGAAGCGTTGACAGTTTAAGATATTTCTTTCTGAACTGAAGGAGTGTGGTTGGATCATAGAACATATTTTGCAATGATGTCTGGCCAATGTGAGATAGTTAGCATTTCAGAGGGTAACGCACCACACCAGACATCTGATGGTGACTATTAGATAATAGTTCATAATAGTCTCCCATTGAACTAACAAACATAATAGACTGCTGTGGTGTATTCAACTCTTGATAAATGGGTTTGATGCGGGTGATTGAGCTTAGCCTGTAATGTTTTAAGGCCATTGCCCTACTCCCCGCAGTAAAAGGAGACTGTAGATGCACTAAGGCTATCTATTGATCATTAATACAGATCTTAATTTTAGTTAGATTGCTGCTATTGTGCACTCAGAACATAGCGAGAGAGTGTATTGGCTACTAGCTACTAGCTACTGGTAGCAGCTAGTACATGTAACTGCTGCCACATTTTCTTGAATTGAGTCATCGCTGTCTTCCACAAAAATGTCTTCTTATCACCCTCGACAAAATGAGCCTCCATCCCTTGGTGAGTTTATTATTATTTTTACTTGTAAGTAGTAGGTCATACAAGTTTTGGTAACAAGTTGTTGTGGAACTTTCCATATTTATTCAGATTGAGAGAGCTGGTTTTCATTTATAAATAGATAAGGTAATGGGGTCAGCTAGTCGGTGCTATCTGTTAATATTCGTGTTGAATGGCTTGGAAGGCCACACGCTTCATTGTTTGATTAAGTTCTTATCTGGTGTCGGCACATTGTTTAGAACTCCTTTCAGGTTGAAGTTTGTTACGTTTTTGTAGTCTCAATAGGTTTTTTCAGCTTTCTCTTTCCATTCTAATACTCTCTGTGGTTTGATAGATTTGTATTGAAATCAGGCGCAACTATTTACTACTACAGACATAAATAAATAGCAGATTAGTTGTGTGTGTGTGTAAAACAGTATTGGGTGTACTGTATGTATGTGCAATAGTACTGTACATCCAGTAGTACTGTATGTGCAATAGTGCTGTACTGCCAGTAGTACTCTATGTGCAATAGTACTGCAGTGCCAGTAGTACTATGCAGTTAATAGTACTGTACAGCCAGTAGTAGTACTGTACAGCCAGTAGGGGGTACAGACCATTCGAAACTGGCGTTTCGAAAATGGACACTTCGAAACTCTTTGGGGATGGGGGTTTGGGATTTGGGGTTGGGGGTTCAGGTTTGAGTTTCGAACAGTTCATTTTCGAAACGTCAGTTTCGAATCATGGCGGAATCAGCCAGTAGTACTGTATGGTCTGCGGAACTTTTAAATTCTCATGAATATTTGTTATATTGAGAGTTGTTTACCAAAAAGCTTGATTTCAATACAAGCGTTCAAATATTTGATTAATCGCAATTTGATGTCTCAAAACTAAACAATGAGTGGGTGGTGGGCGGCTTTATGATGAGATTGCATCACTTTGTTGACTCACTTATATGACGGTATAGCGATAGTAGTAGTAGCAGTACTAGCTTTGAACGGCATACCATCACACCTAGCCTAAGTTTTAGGCCAACATTTGAGGCAGTATCTGTTTATATCTGTTTATATATTATTTTGCTGTCACTATGTTGTGTTATTGATTGGGAGTTGTATGTTCCTGCGTGATGGTGGTGGCCTGTGAATGGATTTCATTGGATGATTGGTTCAGTGGGCGGGGTTTTTTCTGCTGGTTTGTTGGCCTAAGTTAAAGGGACAGCTTCGGCGACCAAATGGTCGCCGTACCAAAGATTGTAGTAAAAATTAACTACCATCGTTGGCCCATAGCGTGATCAGCTATGTTTTGCTTTGAACTTTTTATTAGACCTCGGTTTATTTTCGGCTTTTCTTATTAATGATATTTATTATTATTATCAGTTATTAATTATTTTGAAGCCAGCACCAACAAAGACAGGTTTGAAGATTTAAAAATAATATTATTATTATTATTATTATTTGTATAATATTGTTTATTCCATGTATTATTTATTATTGTTCTTATTATTTTGGGATTATTTTCACCATAATTATTCTTCTCAGGAGTTATTGTTGATCAGATTATCCTCATCCCACAAATAACAATAATGGTATATTAAATAATATACAAATATTAATAACAATTTTTTAAGTCTTCAAACCTGTCTTTGTTGGTGCTGGCTACAAAACTAATTAATAACTGATAATAATAATAAATATCATTAATAAGAAAAGCCGAAAATAAACCGAGGTCTAATAAAAAGTTCAAACCAAAACATAGCTGATCACGCTATGGGCCAACGATGGTAGTTAATTTTTACTACAATCTTTGGTACGGCGACCATTTGGTCGCCGAAGCTGTCCCTTTAACTTAGGCCAACAAACCAGCAGAAAAAACCCCGCCCACTGAACCAATCATCCAATGAAATCCATTCATAGGCCACCACCATCACGCAGGAACATACAACTCCCAATCAATAACGCAACACATTGACAGCAGATAAACAGATATTGCCTCAAATGTTGGCCTAAAACTTAGGCTACATCACACCTTTATTGACAACAAGCATAGTGTATACTTGTGTATGCCTGATCACATTCAAGTCATGCGTGCAATTCTGTAGCATTAAACCCCGTGTACATATAGCGATTACTAAGCGATTCCCTAAGCGATTGCGTGATTTTGCAACTTCTGTTTCCTACAAAATCGCTAAGCAATCGCTAGCATTTTATTTGAGGTTATCCTCAGGTTTTGATAGAGATCAAAAAATCGCTAGCGGATTCTTTGATCAGCCAATCACAACGTAGAAAAACTTTACCCTTGTTTCCAATATGGTCTTGTCATATTCAGCGCTCCGATCTATTAACGATCCTGTAATAAATTGAAGGCTATGCTTTGTAACAGCGAGTTTGACCGAAATCGCTGAAGAATTGGCAGTAGTGAAAAATTGCGCAATTTGGGGGAGGGACTTCCCCAATCGCTAAGCAAAATCGCTAGCACGATCGCTATATGTACATGAAGCATTAGTGCCACAAATACAAGACCTATTACTGACCCATTACTAGCATACTCACAGCACTATTGTTATGCAGAATATTGTATAAACGCATCCACTAATGAATAATCTTGAATAGCAAAAATAGAATCATGATTCAATGAAGAAGATCTCTCACTTTTATAAAGTTTATGATGAGCCAGCTGTGAATGATGCAAAGGGATAGCTGGCTACGAAAAATATGCAACGATGGTCTTGCCCCATTTTCGTAAGATTAGAGGTATATTTGCTGTTACTTGAGCGCTAATCTTGTGCAAATATATCTGCTCAGTGATAAAGAGTCGCTATACAAAACTAGTTGGGCTGCCCAGCCCAGTAGCTATGCTCTAATCACAGCAGCAGAGATACTGCCCCGAGCAGCATGGATGACTACCTAAGGGAATATAAAGCAGTAACAGGAGGTGCTCCACCACCTTCTAGCCGACACGGTAAACCTTTGTCTGAGCATGCCGTTGCTAACCAGGATAATTTCTTTAAAACTCAAACAATAAGTACAGGAACTCAGAATCCTGCGTATGTGTCGGATGAAGAAGAAAATGGTACAGAGTCATTAACGATAGATCAGCCTAAGGATGAAGAAGGTAACATAGTGTTGCCTATACCTGATTATGAGCAATCTTCGGCGACACAATTGGGTGAGTACAAGCTTTCGCTGAAAAAATGAGTGAACCGGACGCTTGCAACATCAGGTCGAACAATTACTTTTGCTTTTTATAAGCTGACGAAAATTTGTAATTTGCAAGAATCGATCTTTGTCACCCTTTAGTTCTAACTCTGGTGTGTTTATGGTATTACCTTTTAGGTGGTTTACGAAGTCTGGAAAATTTTTTTAACTACCTCTAACAATTATGGGCGCATCTTATACTAAACTTTCTATAACGAAAAGCGTACTTGATATCTTCTGGTAATTAGTTGTAAGTACTAGCAGTTACAGCAACTTGCTGTGTTACTCATTTTTTAAACATCAATATTCGTGCTAGCTGGCATCTTTAATAATGTACACTCTGCCGCTAAAAGCAGCAGTTCAGGTCGCTGACTTGCTTGTCAGCTGACAGCTTTGCCTCTGATTCATCCCTGGTTTGCTGACTCCATCAAGCTAATCAATGCTGTCAAAGAAAGGCAACAATTTTTTCTTTCATCGGAGTCTTTTTAAAAATGATTTCACTGCTCAGTACTCGGTCAATCTACTAGCAGAATCATTCTAATGGGAAATCAAGTATTCTATGGTAAAGCAATCGTTTAGTTTAGTCTACCATTGCTACTATCCCAGTTCTTAAACCACAACTCCCTGAATCGTTTTATTGGTAGAAACGGGGGCCGAATAGTTCAGCTCCCTCACTGCATAAAAACTATTTGCAAACAAAATTCCACTTATCAGCATCTAGCTGAAAATGAGGAGTTGTCAGCACATATTGGCACAAGCATTCCAATACCATCACGTGACATTCCATGACATATCCGTTGCCAGTGTTACTAAAACAACAAGCAATCAACTGTGACTGATGACTTTAGGTTGCTAGATAGCCAGTAATCCTACAATAACACAATAATGAGAGTGGGTTATAAAAAAGAGTTTGCCACCCGATGTTTTAAAAATGATTCATGGACTGTTCCATAGTCGCCTACACTGCGCATCAATAATATTCACATGACTTATGTGAATAGTGACCTAGATAGGGATTGTAAAACGCAATGCGTGACTATACAATACTATTGGTATCATTCTCGTCTGCTGCACAGGACATGGGTGCTTCTTGGTAGACTATGCGTTAATTCTCTGCACCGTTTGATTTACTTTATAATTCTTTGTCCGTCAGTCTGGTGAGTAACTCTATGGACAGCGGTGTCATTACTTTTATTTTGTAATTTAAACACGGCTTTTGCTAGAAGTTTTATTGTTTTTTGATTTATCTAAATATGAATATGGATAGCTAGTTTTATGGGTATCAATCAAGTTGCATTATTTTCAGAATATTTTTATTGTTTTATTTTCTCAACACATACGAATGAGTCTTACAATAAAACAGCTACATGCATCTTGAGTAAATAAAGCTTTCACAGTTTTATGAATGATGTAGAAGTTGCTCTGAGGGTATCGTTTAAAATTATTCAGTCAGTTCGATCATGTGCACGCAACTTTTCACTTGAATTTTTATTTACTTCTGTAGTACATATCAAACTTTTCTCCTGTAACAGCATATGTAAAGGTTCCTAAAGAATAACAGCCGCACTTGAGAATATTGCTAGCATAGAGCATGTGTCACGCATTCAATGGCTGTACATAACAACTTCGGCGTATTCCATATTTATGGATGAAGTACGTTTAGAAAAAAACATTCTATAGCTGACTGTTTACAGTTTAACGTCAGCGGTATAATTATATCACTATGAATTTTAACCCGGTAGTCAAATTTTTGTCACAAGAAAAGATTTTTGCATACAAACGTTTATGCAAAGGTTTCATTGCTCGATCTCCTTGTATTTTAAAAGATTCAATTTCAAGATCACTTGTGTTTTTTCTAAACCCAATAAAAGCCATCATGATAACTTGGGACGACCCCAGCACAGAGCTGAGCTTCTTTTTAAATTATTCGTAATCAACCAGAGTGTAGCTTTTATATGGCCGTAACCAGCTGTACAAACAGTTTAACTGGTCAGATCTCTAAGTTCACCGTAATAATGTTTTGGTATTCTGAGAAACCAAAACCACATCTAGTTCAATCTTCAGATATTTTGATTGTTTTCAGAGCTAGATAGATAGCTAGCTGATAACTTGACCATGAAATTCCATCCATTTATAACTCTTGACAACTGCAATGAATAAATTGATTTACTAGGGCATTTTACTATCCCATTATCGAGATATCTCTACTTCCATTAATATTTGATTGGTTGGTTGTTTTGTACTCAGGGTTCGAAGGGATGGATCAGAATCCACAGCTGACAGGAGTTTACCCTCGCTTGTCTAATCCTATTGGGTTTGAAGAACCAAATGCTGCCAACTTACCTCCAACCGCAGGACAGCAGCGTAAGTTCTCTTCGTTATAATCTAGGTGAAATGTGCTTCCACTGCAATACGAGCTTCATCCATGTTGGTGATTAATGATGATGAAATGAAAAGTTAAAAAAATGTGTGCAATCATAGTTAATTTAATGAAGGGCCAAAAAACTTGAAATGTGTAAAAATAACAACTAATTTAGAAAATTTTCTGATGAAAAATTTAACATATTATACTGTTATGTTGCTTGAACCAAGGTGAATGTTAAGATTTTCACTAACTTGAAGTGTAAGATTGGAAACACGTAATAAAATTGGCATTTGATCTTTTTAAAATCAGATCTGATTTTTTGCGATCAACTTTCTCCACACAAGTGAATGTGATAAGAGATTGTACAACAATTCAGCCATGTCAATGATCTCTCTACAAAGTGTGAAAACGATGCGTGTCACTGGCAACCATCAGCTGATTGCCAGTGAAAACCAAAAGTTGAATTTCTTCTCTCACTACTGTTGTGTTTATTTTCATCTCCGACTGGTTCGATTGTAATGGAGTTTCTCACTTGAAACTTAAAATTTCGCTGTATCGAGAGTTTCTAGAGAGAGGGAGAGGGAGTGGGAGAGGGAGAGAAAGAGTTAGATTTGTTGGCACCTTTTACATTCTTTTCTGCCAATCAGTGTGGGTGGAGTCTTATACTATTGGCTGATTATTGCCAGTTATCAGTTATGACTGGGTTATATACCCAATCATCTGATAAGTGGGTAGATGAAGTTGACCTAGTCTCGGTGCATCAAGTGCAAAGTGTGTCCCATTAGTCTATATATATGTCCATTTGTATCATCAGTCTATGTATAAGTCTATGTTTGCCAGCAGTCTATGTATAACTCTATGTGTGCATGTAGTCTATGTATAGCTCTATGTGTGCATGTAGTCTATGTACAAGCCTATGCAAACCTGTAGTCTATATATAACTCTATGAGTGCCAGGAGCCTATGTATAACTCTATGTACACCTATAATCTATGTCTATGTGTACCATTAGTCTATGTACAAGTCTATGCGAACCTGTACTAGCCTATATATAACTCTATGAATGCCAGTAGCCTATGTATAACTCTATGTAAACCTGTAATCTATGTGTAAGTATAGCTAGTTTGAATCAGTAGCGTACTTGCCTTACTTCATATGCATATGAATACCTCTACACAACATTCAAACTCTCCATGCATTAGAAAGGCTTTTAACACTGCAACGGAGCGACTTGTGTTAACATATATAGAACTTGGTATTACAAGTGGACTGAGTAAATTACTACTACTTACTACTACTGCTAGTACCGCGACTAGTACTATTACCTTATATCTGCTACTGCTGCTACTACTATTGTAACTACTGATATTACTACTACTCCTAGTAATATAACCACTACTATTACTCATCAATAAGAGTACTGAGTAGTTACAATCACCACTTCTATTACTACAACTGCTATTAAACTACATTTGCTACAATCGCTACTACTGCTACTACTACAACCACAACTACTCCTACTGCTACTTCTACTACCACTACTGCTACTTGTACTAAAACTACTGCTGCTGCTGCTACTACTACTACCACAACTACCACCACCATCACCACAACCACCACCACTGCTACTGCTTCTACAACTACTACTGCTGTTACTACTACTACTGCTACTACTACTACTACTACTGCTACTGCTTCTACAACTACTACTGCTACCACTACTATTTATAACTTGCATTGAGGGTATCTGCGACAGAAAGTTTCAAGTTTTCAGGTTTTAGCTTTCACTCTTTAAAGTTTATTGCCTCCACCGCATCTGTTACATACAATGTAATGTTTGTTAGTGCCGCATGAAAGCAAGTATGTAGATATAAGGGGTAGTAATTTACATGCTCCCATATCAATATTGTTGTTGACCTACATACCATACTATATCAGACATTTACCCGTTAGCACCTCCCTCTCCTTCCATATTCCATATTTCGTAGCTTAGCGAACTATTTAGGTCATAGAGAGACTGCACGCGTGGTATTAATACTCCTGCCCACAAACTTGCACACTTTTAATTAAATTCAAAATTGGCTTTTTTGCAAAACATTTAGATAAACTAGGCGTCAGCAAGTTCTATAGAAGACCAAAACATTATCAATATTAATGAGATGCCAGGTAATTCAGTGAAGTACTGATGGAGCGTAAGCCGAGTACCAATTGAGTACCAATGGAACCTGCCAATAGATTGTTCATAAGATTGAAAAAGATGTATTCACACAATTTACATAGTCCCAACTGACCGATTAATATCATTTTTGTATTTGTATGCCTAATTGTTATGAAACAACAACATAAAGTTGAATATTGTTTTTATTATTCGAAAAATTTTCGTCGTTTCACATACAAGTGTCTGAGCTTTAAGCAAGATTTTACAAACAGAGGCATAGATTCCTTGAAAATAATTTATTTGATTTTGTGCTTTATTTTATTGTTGAACAGAATGCATGCAGCATACTTAGCAAGGGGCACATGTTCAAATGTTTTTTTTTATGCAACCACCAATACCTTTCAACTATTTATATGTCAAAGTTGGCAATGCTTATTTTTGCACAGTCATCAATAGCCACTTTGAAATTATGAAATTCGATCTCACAAAATTCAGTTGTAAAGTATCTTTTGTTTTGAGTTGTTTCCTTACAATTCTTCATAAGCCTTTTTTAAATCGCATTTAATCGGAATTGTCTGCTCGCTGTATTTTTGGGTATTTCCCAAATAATAAATGAGTGTTTTGATGTATTTGGTGTGATTTTTGTCAAGCTTGACAGGCAGTAGGCTATCAAGATAATTTAACTTCTTGATGAATAGTATTATTTTTATGTCTGTAAGTATGTGAAATATCTCTAATCTGGTATGTTCTTAAAAACCGAAAGGATAGCAGATAACTGTTAATAAAAATGGCATATATTACTTTTGGTTGCAGATAATTATTATTATGAACATACCAAACATAATATTATAATATGTATACTATGAAATGTCAAACCAGCTGATTCATAGCCTCAGGTTTCATATGCCAACGCTTTTGTTCGTCACGAGTGGTTGGACCACATAATTTTTGGTCACATGGGGATTATGACCTACTATATTCACTTGCTGCAGAGATCGCTGTGGTATTGTAAAGCTTACATAACGCCTAACTGGCTGTCTTTTTCAGCTCTACAGTCTTACAGAGTTGGTAAGTGTCCTCTGCCACTGGTAGCTTTTTATACTCGCGCTGTGTGACAATAACAGCTTCTGTCTGTCCATAGTCCAATTGCTTTCATTGTACATACACGCAGGTTAAAGGCTTTCGCATAGATTACTGTCAACATAGACTATTCATGCAGCAGACAGATTAACTGCAAGCTTTGTATTTCTTTCTACAGTCTTTCTAGAATGCGATTTGTCAGTGAATTGCGGCTGAGCTTTTCTTTCTATTATGAAACTGTCACATTGCTTGATATGCTTAGGCATTTATCTAACACGATTGCTGCCTCAACTTTGGCAAACGCTGACCCTCTTATCCATTCGCTGTAACCACAATTTTATCTCTACCATCTAGAAGTGATTCTGCTTGCTCAATACACAGCGTTATATCGCTCATTCTAACTTTGTAGAAAATAACGAAATGGAACCAGATGGTAAGATTTTTTCATACGGCTCAGATATGTGAAACCTTTATCTCACTTTGTCTGCTTCTTAAAAGCATTGTTATTCTATTTTCATGGCTAGAAGCTAACGAGGCTGTGTCAAATCTTGTTTTTAAAACTGCAAGAAAAAAACAGTTACGAGTATAACACGTCCTTGCATGCATTATGGGTAATGAAAGCTAGTCAGTGCCTGATGAATACAGGAGTAGTCACACTGCATGTAAAGCTATCACCTTGGCACACTTGCTATATGTTGTCTATTATTATTTGTAGTAGTTGCTAGTAGTTACTAGTAGATATTGTAATCCAATCAGTACCACTCCTCTCCATATTTTGACATATTGTAACATGATAAAATGAGAGTCACTCATTTGATCAACAATTTCTATCAGATGTTATCTAACAATTTAATCCATTAATCGATAGATAAATCTTCATTTGAAATGGAAGAACATCCGGCTGCTGTCTTCTCAGAGGGTATGATGCACTTCTTGTCAAACATGTTCTACCTGAATCAAGCATTAGAATGGACATTCCTAGCATTGAAAATTTAATCGTTTTTACCCACCTTCGATAGTTTAATTCCGCTGCAAATTATTATAATGGAATGTTTATTTTATCCACTCACCTGTCCAACGCTCTACCTCCCCCTCATACCTCACTCGAACCCTTCCAAACAAACAGCTTAAAATAAACATGGTGGTTAATTACTGGTGCTGTCTCATCTTGCTGACGGGGATTTGTGCTATTGCATCGCACTAACATACAGACAGATATGTGTCCTTCCTTCTGTTATTTCTGCTCAAATGCTGTTGCATGAAAATCAGTGGCTATATTTAGATATTCCATCAATAGTTTCAGGTTAAATCGAAGATTAACATTAAAATGTTCAAGTAGGCGGAAATCAAATAAAATTTTAAATAGAACATGATAACTGAAGGGATGAAACTTAGTTAAGAATGTTACGTGTACTGGAATTTAATTGAAAAATTTTTTACTAACAAAATATTTTTGTTCTTGTAGGTTGTGATTGTTAGTGTTAGATGAGTATTAGTTTATTGTAGTCAACGATTATATATAATCGTTGTTGTAGTGATGTCATGGTGATGTCATAGTGATGTCATAGTGGGCCAAGTGCAGAAATAGATAATTCAAGCATTGACTATTTAGTAGCAGCCAAATATTAATTATTTTTGCATCTTTGGTCGGAAAATATAAATTATTCTTTCGTTAAAATGTGGTTTTATTAGCAATGCTGAAATAAATAATTATTATTTTTGATATTTACGAATGAAAAGTACACATCTTATTAAAATTTCAGATAGTGACACAGTTATATTAATATTTTCTATAATTGCATTATTTATTAATATTTGCAAGGTATTATTTGCATAACTTTTCGGTGAGCATAATTTTTTTTTAAGTAAATGATTTACAGATAAAAAACAAATGATAAATTGATATGAAAAGCTACAATTGTTTTTTATGTAGAATCCATTTTACAATTATTTGAAATGATGGCGCCATGGTTTGTAATGCTTCTGTCAATGTTGGCGCTGGAATTGTTTTGTCTATTTAACCATAAATAGTTGTTAATTTCACTTTGTGGACTAACTTTAGAAATTTATTGCTTTAGGGTAGCTCATGCCAATGTAAACAGAGTTGAAAAATCTGTGTTTTTTTTGTGCATTGTTAGTTTTCTGTTTTTGTTTCAACTTCGTTGTATTTCATCATTTTTTCCAATTCATGATTATTAATTGTTATTATAAGCGAGTAATTATTTGTTTTTTGTGTATTATGTCTGATATTACATTTGTGATTTCGTGCGCAGCTATGGAAAGCGAGAAACAATCCCTTGTGAAAGACAACAGCGCTGCAGGTGAACCCTCTGGATACGGCATCACTTCTTCTCCGAGTGATGTCGTCATTGGCATAAACAATTCAGATGAGGTAAATTAAACTGGCAACTTTCTGCAAATTTTTTGAGTGGAATGATGTTTATTTTCATGTGACCCACTTATCATCCCTCCCACCCCCACTTACAGGATTATTGACTTTGTGTTTCTCTTACTCATAGAAGGCGTGTTTGTTTGATTGCTGACTAATCATTGTAGCCGTCTGCACCTCCCAAGGTAGGTATTATGTTGCCACACCAGAAGAACAACTGAGATAATGGAATATTTTTAAGCAGTCACTGCTAACTTGTGAAGGCTTTACACAATTATGGTGTAATTGGTTGTTGTTATAAAGCGCAATCCTACCATAGCTATTTGGTGTCTATTATGCATGCCACCTCTTACCCGGATTAGTTTCATTATAAATAATTATTTATTTACAAAATAGATTTTGGAAATCATTTCTTAAAGACCATGTAATCGCACAAAATTAATTCCCAGACATTTTTGCTAATTCTAAATATATTTTTTGCTGGAAATGTGCATAAATACACTGATTTAAAAAAATATTATTATTATCATTTAATACTAACCCGGGTAAACCTGTCCAAAAATTTTAGTGCTGATCTACAGTGGTGGTTGCTTCCCTTCCATCCAAATACAGCGGATAAACCACAAAACTTCTATTCCTATATCCATAGCAACAACATCCATTCCATGCTCTACAAACTTGTCATTGTGTGCAGCTTTTGTGGAGTCGTGTTCTCAATAAAGAGTACATAACTTCTGAGTAACAAATGCTTGCGCTTTTTGCTGTGTAAACATTTTGTGCTGTGCAGTTTGGTATTGTAAGTTACTAGTTATTGAAGTTCCGGTCAAACTAACAACTACGTGTTGACTAACCCTTCAAATGTTTTATTTATTATTATACTTGCTTTGTTGGAATGTTGTGTTCACCATTTTTTCTTTGTTCTGGCATACAAACATCGATGTGATTGACCATTTCTTTTTAGTTGATTTCTTCTACAACCTGCATGAAAGTCACCCTGATAAAATTTTGGCTTACTGAATCATCATCACCTATTGGAATATTTCAACCGCTCACTTGCTGAACTGCTGACTTGCTGACTGTCACACTGTATATCTTGTGTTGTGTTTTAGGATGAGGTACCAGACAAAGACTCTTTGATGTTCAGGGATGGAGAAAGAAAGATAGATTATGTTCTAGCTTATGAAGATCTCGATGATGAGCATGATACAGAGAAAAGGAATTCATTCTTTAAATCTCTAGCCGAAGCTGGTCTTGAGCTGGAAATAGAAAATAAACGGGTGAGTGTTTTATACGGAGATTTCCTCCATAGTTTTCCAATATCTATCAAATTTCCAACTTATTTTTTATTCCATTTTAGTTTTCCCAAGATGGTGCTACATACTTCTGCAAGCTGCACATTCCTTGGAAACTGTGTTTGGTTTACGCAGAGCTACTCAAGATGAAGATGCCTGTTAGAGTAAGTGTATCATGGCATCGGCCATCCTTTTTTGTGGAAAATTTAGAGATCAATTTATCGCGTTAAAATTTTTTTTTTTATTATGACTCAAACTATTTTAGGTGAACGACATTGACGCCCCTATTATGGCGCAGTGCTGCACCCCTACGGGAATGTTTAAACCAAACGTTGAAGAAGAGGAGGATTATTTTACTGCTCCATTTTTCAAGGAAGGAACGTGAGTATCAATATTTTTGCGTTTCCGCATACTGTGCTGGACAGCTACAACCTTTGTGAAAATTTCCGTCGAGAAATGCACTATAATGTAATTGCTAATTGGATTTATTTTGTAAGTTCTTATTGTTTGATTACCTATATTTGTATTAGAGTTGCACCCCCATAGTGTGCCCAACTCCAAACTATCTTGTAACTACTGTATTTATGATTATTGTATTCTATGTTTGTGTTAGTAGAAAGCCTTTTAGCCTTAGACAAAACCTCTTTGCTGTGGCGCCCTCGCAGATAGTCTTGCCTTGGCTCCTGTTGTACATTATTTCATTTCGCATGTAGATGTGCCGTGTCCCAAACTTAATAATTAATTTGTCATGACTGAATATCAAATAGCCATAATTTTATAAATTAAATTGTCATGAACAAATTTTGCAAAAAATAATTTCTCGTTACATTTGTAAGCTTTTAAATTAAAGAGTTACTAAAATTATTTTAGTTTGATTTTATTTGCTCTGCCATACAATTACTTTGCACCATTTATTTACAGATGGTAAGCAGCTATAACAGACAGGCATTTATGTCTATGTCTGTCAGGCAAGGATTGTGTGCAGTTTTGTAGCTCAAATTCTAGCCAACTTACTTTTAAACACATTAAACCTGATATTTTTTAAACATTTGCATAAAAATATGAGCTAGTTATTTGTAAATATTTTTATTCCTTGTTAAATTAAATAGTAAAAATTGTTATCATAATTCCTTGTGAACAGTTGAAATGAAATCGTTTAATTCTTTTAGTAGAATGACTTTGATTAGCAGTTTGAAAAATTAATTATTTTCAATTTTACTTGTGCTATGCTTTTGTTGTAAATAAAGCTGTTTATTTGAGTCCTAAATGTTGTAGGTACAAAAAACTGCATGAAGCTGCTAAATAATATTCCCATAACTATAACCAACATGTTTGTCTCTGCTTGGGGACAATTTATTTCTTTGTGAAAAAGCAAATCCAAATATTCGGTGTTTTTTTTTGGTGGACAAGTTTTACACAAAGTTTGGGGCTACCGCAAACTGCTGACTCTAAAGTTTACTTGAAAAAATTCCTATGGTTTTTAAATTTCCCCGCTTGTAATGGTTCAATCGATTGCTTTCTGTGTCAGTAGTATCATTTTCAAATAATATCATGATTCTATGTTGTCTCATGTATTTTTTTCAAATTAAATTCACTACAACTTTATTATTTCAGCATTTTAATAAAAAAGAATTTTGATTTACTAGTGCTTTCAATTGTACTTTATAAAATCATTTATTATTATTTATATGTTTGTGTTGTTGATAATATTGTAACATGTTAAACTGTAGCAATTAGTACCTTGTCTTGTTGCATCTAATTGTGTGCGTAGTTCTGCTTGCTCGTGTTGTACGCCGGTATATATTAGTCATTGCACCCTGTTTTTGCTTGTGGCTGTTAGCTTCACGTGCTCTTCATAAGTTTTTCATTGTTAGCGGAGCTTAGAATTGATCAGATCAAGTAGCTCTGTGGTAGAGTGGTCTCACAGTGAACTCTGTCAGCCGGGTTCAACTTCTGCTAGTAGCGCTGATGTTTTTTCAATTCGTAACTTATTCATGTGTTCAAAGTGCACAGCCAATGCCTAATAATCTACTGGTACAAAGAACTCAGCAGGAAAACTTTCAAATTAAAAATCATTCATCCAATTTTTTTGTAATAATTTTTTAATAAAAAAAGTTAACAAATGCCATTTTTGAATAACAAATGAGAGCTGATGCCACATTGATAATTGGATATTGCTATGACACGGTGCACTAACGCATGAAATTGCGCCCATTTGCTGACTGTTTTACATATTTAAGGTTTATTGGCTATGAAGGCAAGAGTGTGCCTAACCAAGACTATTTCTCTAACGCTCAGAGAAGTAGAATGGTTCATGAAGTTTTACTACGTACGAGATACGGAGAAGAACAACAACAGTTCGGTACGTACGCAACAGGAAATGATAGCTCGAGAAAAGCATTCAGTAAAAGTTGAATAATGGTAGTATATCTACTTGTGTAACGTGTGGCGTGAGGAGTATAGCCCGATTGTCACGTTTGTGTAACCCTTGGGCGATCCGCTGCTAATGTACTACTGTTGTGCGCTGGTTATAGGCATAAGGAGGCTGTACTCTCAGGGTATCTTCACCGCCTACTATCCGTTACACGAGGGAACTTATAAAAATGACGACGACAAAGGAGTGCAGAAGGCTGAGAACAAACGACAAGAGTTATACTTGGAATGGGCACGACCTGGTGTCTTTATGAAAGAACAACCTTATGACGCCATCAGGTACGCCAACGCTTAAATATTTTAAGCGGTAAACGTTAAATATTTTAAGCGGTTATACTAGATTTGATAGTAGTTTGAAAAGTTTGGCATTCTAACAAAAGTGAAGTTTATGTGGTATGGCAAATAGCGCAATCCTTACAGCTTTGTTACGCTAAAATGTATTTTTCTCAAGTTTGAGACAATGTGGTTGGCATTTATTTATTAAGACTTTGCCATATTATTGTAAAAGATAATAATTATTATTATTAAAGATAATAATTATTATTATTAAAAATAATAATTGCTATGCATTAATTAAATTGAATTTTTTTTCAGGCAATACTTCGGTGAAAAAGCTGCAATCTACTTCAGCTGGTTGGGTTTCTACACACTCATGTTGGTTCCAGCGTCCATTGTTGGAATTATTGTGGCTATTTACGGCTTAGCAACCATTGGCACCGACCAGACCAGCCGAGATATCTGTGGAGCAGATGGTGGGATCGTAATGTGTCCGCAATGTGACGAAAGATGTAACTATTGGTATTTGAATGAATCTTGTTTGTACAGTAAGGTGAGTGGTACTTCTCTGTAGGTATATATGCCCTTCTAAGGACTAGCTTATTGAATGTCGAGATAAGTCATTTTTTTATGGAAGTTGTCTTCTCACTACAGACTGCAAGTGGATTCTTTAAAAATTGACAAAAATATGTTCAAATTTTCTTTTGTACGCCGCACTGATTTGTGTTGCGATTGAAATATAATATCGATAATAATGGATGTTTTGTTGTCAATAGGCTACGTATGTGGTGGACAACCCTGCAACGATATTCTTTGCTCTCTTCATGGCTCTATGGACAACATTTTTCATCGAGTTTTGGAAAAGACATCAAGCTAGGATACAGTATGACTGGGATGTAGCAGATTTTGAGGAGAACGAGGTAAGAGATATACAGTGTAGTTTCAGCTTCCAGTCATAGCATTTGTAGCTTGTTATTTATTATTTATAGCTGAATAATTTATTTTCAAGCCTGGTTTCCATACATCTCCCAAGCGCTCGCACGAGGTCGCAGAAGCTTCTGCCACGATCTGCGATTTATGGAGACCGTGATTGTGCGATGTGCCACGATTTCCTACGAGGTTGCTGCGACGTCCCACGAAAGTTGTTTGCAAAGTACTTTTCTGCGACGCACCCACGATCAGGAACAACTGGCGATCGCCAAGGATCTATGGAGACCGTACACATGCGACCAAACATAGATTCTGAAGATTAGGCGACATCGTTTTGTGTCTTTTTCCTAAAAGATCAGGGTAAAGGTCAGGAAAGTTGACCATGGCCGAAGCAATCATGTAGTAGTAATATTATTATAAAAATAATAATTATTTTTTTGTCATTGACAAAAAAATTGACTTATCAATAATAATAATTTTTTTTACTTCATTCATATAAAACCTATAGCTTCTAATAATAAAAAGCGCAACAATAGCCGTAGTTTGTTCGTTGATATTAATAATAATAAATAACGATTGAATAATTGTATTTAAATTATTAAATATAACAATAGCTACCAGTGAGTGATAAATAAAAAATAATTTTGGGAATTTCACTGGTGAAATTGTTATGATTAATTAAATAATAATAATAATGCTATTGAGTTGATCATTATTATTATGAATAATAATTATAATAATAATTGTAATAATAATTTAATAACAACAGCCTTTTATAATTAATAATAATTTATTATTATTTATTACTTACTGCTTAAACTGCAGTAGCAATAAACTTGTGTTATTATTATGGTTGCCTCTTATCATAATAATTATTAACATAAAAGCTCTTTGCATGATAAAAATAGCTAATTTTCACATATTAATAAAATAAATTAATTAATAGGATGATAATAATAACTAAATCTACCATGTATTTACAAACGAATTGCAGCCGGTCGCCAGCAAATGCAAAAGTATGGAAACCAGGGATCGCAACTCCTCGTGAGTCGCCAGTGCTCGCAGGAGATGCTGCGATTACTTGGGAGATGTATGGAAACTAAGCTTCAAAATGGTTGTTTGTCAGTTTATACTGTTTATCTACATCGTTCAAACACTCTACACACCGAAAAAGTTTCCAACATTGTGCCAAATATTATAATATCTATAAATTACTACTATACACATACAAAGTATAATAATAATAAAATAATAATAATATAGATTCTTCTTGTCTGTTCCGTTTCATTGTGGGAATATCATAATATCTTTACGCAATTACGTTGTTAGTGATAAAAAATTTTGTAAATTTGTGAAAAAATAAACTATGAAAATCACAGACAGGTTTCTGCTGTTTTCGATTACCATCTTTTAATTTTTGTAGCAAAACATCAGACCAGAATATCAGGCTGTGGTAAAACACAAGAAAAAGAACCCAATCACTCATGACTATGAACCGCAGATGAGATCAGGAGAGAGATGCATTAGAGTGATGTCTTCCCTCGTAACAATTACATTTTTGGTATGTAGATACACACGACTGTACGCTTCAGACAAGGCTATGTAATAGCAGTATTAGTCATCATTTATTGGCGTGTTAGTCAACCAATAATAAAACTAATGTATGCCTTCAACTGCATCATCACATGAACCGTTTTAAACTTGAATATTATTTTTCTATTTATTTAGTTATGCGTGGTTGTGGCGGCCATCTTGTCCGTGATTATATACAGAGTATTTGTGGTGATAGCGATATATCGGGTGGACAACGCTGTGCTTAAATCTCAGGCTACTTTGGTAACATCGATAACAGCTGCTTGTATCTCTGTGGTGCTCATCACCATTCTCAACTTTGTCTATGAGAAAATTGCAGTCCTTCTCACCAATATGGGTAAATAGTACTGATTCAAACACTCTTCAACAGCAATTGCTGAAAATATATAATAAGGATTTAGCGATTCTATTTTTTTCTTTTCTGTAGAAACCTGGAAGTATGAAAGTGAGTGGGAGGATGCGTTTACATTTAAGATGTATTTGTTTCAATTCGCTAACTACTACGGCTCTGTGATCTACATTGCCTTCTTCAAAGGAAGGTACATTACATCCTTTAATAATTTATTTGACATAGCAGTTTCCTTGGACTCTTTGTAGGTCAATAGGTTATTTTCTTGTCTTGCAAAATTTTAAAAGAAATGTTTATAGCCTCTTGTCCTTTGCTCCTACAGGATAGGGTCGTTCACTCACCCCACCTACTTGGGAAAAGTGCAGATAATTCCAATTACTGCTGTAGGTGGTCTAAGTTGCTGTTACAGCTTAGCTTAGGTCCCTGCTTTTTGCATTAAGGTCTGATTGCAGCTAGTATGTTGACTTGAAGCTAATTTGAAAGCTCAAGCTTGTTAGTGCAGTGGACCTGGGCTATGTATTTGCACCTTACTATAATATCTCAAACGTTTTTCTCCTTGTCTCAATCAAAAGTCAAACTTCTGTTTTTTAGTGCATTTATGGCGTTGCTTTTCTTAACTATTTTTTTCTATTCAAATTTCAAAAGCTTTCTTAGCTCAAATTCAGGTTGAGAGCATAACTCCATAGTTAAATCACACTTTCTAAAAATGCAACTCGTAATTAAAACCTTACATTTGTGTAAATTAGAGCTACAATTAAAATCTTCTAATGACTATTTTTATCAATAGTTGTATCAAATATTACATAGGATACTTATAGTAGAGTGCTGTCGGTTATGTAATTGCAGCTGTTGTTTGGCAGCATTCATGTGCAATGAAACTGTCCGTCTACTGCTGTCAGGCTGAACGCTTAGCCTCGCATGTCCTACTGTCACCTTTGCATAAGCGTACTGACTCTCTGTGCACCCCACACCAGCTCTAAAGTGTGTCTCGTCTTCGAGCATGTTTTTCCACAAAAAAATTAATGAATTATTTGTTTCATACGCAGATTTACAGGTTCACCCGGCCAATTCAGCAGATTAGGCAACAACAGACTGGAAGAGGTTTGCTAGTAAATGCATTCTGCTCCTTTCTTTACCTTTCAACGTAGAGAATGCGAGTTTAGAGTTGGACGCATACGAGTGTTTAAATTAATTTGAGCTCCTGTAGATGTTGCAGTTTCCTGAACGACCAGTTTTTTAGATTCATTCAACTCATTAGCTGCTCTGTATTGTTACCTTCATTCTTTCAGTCAAAAGAACAAAATTTAACAAATGTGAATCTAATCGAGATTAATTATATTAATCTTGGCTAAAGTCTCATTTTATAATAATCTATAAACTATGTGTATAAAAATTTCTAAAGTCACTACTCTCACTCCGCCATTAGCGTACAGACGCCATACAGTCCACAGCCATCCTTTCAACAACGTCCATGTTTAACAGTTTTGTGTTAGAGTTTACCCGCTGTGTGGCCATTTGTATTGTCGAATGCTTTGTCTCTTTGCTATTTGATTGCTTGATGCAGCGTGTGTTTTCTCCATTTAGAATAACTGGCAGCCCAAACGAGTACTTACGTACCTTCGGCAAGAGGGGCGAAGAGGTTTGTTACCAACTTGTTACTTTGCACGTCTTTATCTAACTGTCAGTAACAACGCCTCTTCCGCTGCTAATCAGGGTAAATGGGCAGTCTAACACTTGAAAACAATACAAGTCTAAACGCAAATTGAAAAAAAAATGTTTCAAATACTGTGACAAGTACTAGCAGTAAATATCCAGTAAAATGGATAGCGAACAGGATTCACCAACTAGCTTATACTTACTGAAATCTAAATCAAAAGTATTTTTTGTCATTTTACATAACGCACAAAAACTTAAAGCTCTTCAAAATTTTATTTTTCATCTTGAAGTTATTTGCACATCACTTTGTCCTCTTCACTAACTCTACTCAAGCTTCGTGTGTTGTGCCTTTTTGTTACCTTTTTGTTGTAAAATGCTAAATTATGGTTAATTTTGTGTCCGAAAATTATCTTTGATTTGATTTGATCGAATACAGAGCGAAATTTTTGTTTTTGTTTTATTAATTAACGTAAAAATAATCAAGGTCTCCACTATATATATTTCATCTCCCCGTAACATTTTAGTGTGACCCTGCTGGGTGCCTCATTGACCTTGCCATACAGCTGGCCATAGTTATGGTCGGAAATCAAGCTCTTAACAATTTTAAAGAGATCATACTTCCGTAAGTATTATGGTATTTTCTTCTAGTATGTTCTTTGTCACTTTTTGAAGTTTTTAAAGTTATAGTTATCTTTATTTGATTTCTTTTCAAAAATGTTTTTTTCCTGCAGCACTAGCAATATTTTCTCTTCTTTTAGGATCCTGTTGAGAATGTATAAAAGCTTCAGAGGTAGAAAGAAAATTGAAACGGAAGAAGACAAATACACCAGATGGGAGAGAGACTACGATTTGGTTGATTTTCCCGTTCATGGACTTTATCAAGAATATCTAGAAATGGGTCAGCTACTTGAACCAACTTGCTGTATTTAAAATTGACCAATTGTAATTGTCTTCAATTGCAATTGAATGCAAGAAATACTTGCATGATACATAAATATAAAAAATTATTTCAAATTTTTTGACAGTGATCCAATATGGATTTGTGACTCTCTTTGTGGCTGCCTTCCCACTCGCCCCTTTCTTTGCTCTACTCAACAACGTAATAGAAGTAAGGCTAGATGCTACTAAAATGGTTACACAATGGAAAAGGCCGATGGCTGCGAGAGCGCAAGATATTGGCTCCTGGTTCTACATCCTTGAGGTTGTCTCAAAACTGGCTATTCTTGTGAACGTAAGTCTACCACTCTGTCATATCTCAGTAAACCTTTGATTGGCTAAAGATTACAGTTTTCTGATTATCTAAAACATTCTATGTTGATTGCAGGCTGGAATCATTGCATTCACGTCAGATTTCGTAGCGAGAAGTGTGTACGAGTACTCCAAAGAAGAAGACACTCCGGACTCAACATTTGTACAATGGAGCCTCTCTACCTTCAACACAAGTGATTTTGAGCCAGAGAGCGCACCAAATCCGAATAACAAAAACTTCGAATATCATCAATTCTGCCAGTAAATTTCCATAAATTCATACAATATTCGATTTTTGTGTACTACAAAGTTTTGTGAATTGCGATATTTACAGTTGTTTTAGGATTTTAGGCTTTATACTACTATGTATTGCAATGGTTACAGTTATCGAGATTACAGAACTGGACCAGAATCTAGAGGATGGGTGGATAATGATGAAAGCACTCATTACAGATATACAGCCACCTACTGGAATGTGCTCGCTGTCAAACTGGCCTTTGTGCTTGTTTTTGAGGTTTGCCCTTGACCTTTCCATATCCGAATCTTTTGGCTATATAGTTTGTATAGCTGATAAAATATATATTTTTTCTCTTTAAGTAGTAACATGTCTGATAAAGATTAAATTTTATGCAAAATATTTCAAAACGTATCAAAAATATAGTTATAGCAAAATGTGGTAGAAGTTGACCATTTTGGTCGCGGAATTTAAAAATACCGTTAAACCCACCATATACAAAATATTTCTTATTATTTTTTATAGCACACTGTTCTGCTCATCTCTTCCATCGTGGATTTCCTGATACCAGATGTACCGGTTGATGTACAGGAAAGAACTCAGAGAGAGAAACATATCGCCAAGGTTTCACTGCATGAAAGGCTCAACGATGACCATAATGATGGAAAGTTGGCGGCTACTAATGGCACTACAATTTAAATATTCCACCGAGTTCAGAGTTGACAAGAGAAGACAACTTTTATATTACGATTAACTTTTACCAAGTTGTAACAATAAAAAAGCAAATGTTTGGCTTATTACTAATCTGTTCTGAATATTAAAGGCTATGTATTGACCTATTTATATTGTTATTTAGTCAGCTCTTGTATGTGAAGGGGTATGCTGAGATGGAGGAATTGTGAATATTACACTGTTGATAACTGATGTTTTATTTTATTTTTTGGTGCGTTTGGTTCTGTACTCTTACAATATAGTCAATATTTTTATGTCATTTTTATGGATATCATATTTTATCATATCACACCAAGTTGTTGAACCATGATTAACAATAAATATATGTATGGTGGGTCACATACATTTGAAGTATAACTACATGGCATTATCGTCTCACTTCAAATCAAAACGATGTTGATTAACAAAGTGTATAAACATTTTATCTAAAAGTTGTCCAACAAAACCATCTATGGCATAAAACGCCTGCTTTTATTGCTTGAAATTATATAATATATAATAAAAATATGTAAAAGCTCGAATACGATAAACTTTATGATATCTCACACACTTGTATATTGCATTGAAATATAATATTAGCTGCTCAGCATTCCATTGCTTGGTGTTAAACTTTTTTCAGAAAGTATTTGCGAGTTTCAATGAGATGGACGGGCATTGAACTGAGGTGAAATAGAAATCTTTTCAACTCTAGTATAAAACACAAAATATTTGACTATTCACTAGGGACATGCTCAAAATTAAACCGTCAGCAGATCGTATTTGTGTAGTAAAAATAAACAACTGGAACAAAGATGTCACTTTGGATATGGTCAATACTCAATAGTTTATAGTCGGTTAGTAATCATCTTTCCTTGAATAATTATCATGCGTATGAAAAGGCAACTCCTTAATCATTTTTTTAACGAGTTGTCTCCCTTATATACACGTAACAAAAAAATCAACAAAAATATGTAATTACTGTCAAATAGCAGAAATCATTAATAATAAATAAAGTTGAAGCAAAATTGTCACAAAATGTAGTAATAATTAAACCGACAACGGAAAATATTATTTGGATTTATGTGACCTATATAGAAAATTATCTGCGAACCTATAATTGAGCTACAATTTAATAATTTTGGCACCCAGGCTCGAGAAGAAGGAATGGTCTGCTGATATTTAGCAAGTATATCCTCAATATATACATTTACATTGCTCGATTGATCGGAAGATTTGTATATTTACTCAAAGATAATATACTATGACATTATTAGTGACAATTCTGGATGTATATTGAGGAAAACTGCATCAATGTCTAATTCGGCTATGGAATCGAACATTAATAAAAATGGCTGGTCGTCAAAAGATGAGCCTCCAGCGGCTTCAGATAACGGCTTGTATTCTTTGGATGAGCGCCTTTTTTTGCATGATAAGCTGCATAAACATAGCAAGTGTGATCTAGAAACACCAGCATCTTTGATTGCCAACGTGAATATAAAGCAGTTACTTACCCCAGCTGCTTTTGATTGTTTGCCTACTCAGTATCAGAATGAACTCATACAGTTGCTTCCTGAAACGGATCGTATTGCATTGAGTGATGGGGAGACCCCTTTTGCTATGACAGTTAATGCTCTTAGCAATGAGTTCTTTGCCAAAAGCTGTGTTGAGTATCGTGACCGACTACGTAATGGTGAATTCTGCACCCCACCACCAACAAGCAGCAGAACAGACATCGAACCTGTTGTGTGGGAATGTGATGCTCAGGTATTGAGCCAAGTGAATAACTCAAAAGCAGATGTACCAAAAGCTGGTGAGCCATTTATATGTACATCCAGGAAAAAGAATCTGTTAACCCGGACAGTTAAAGGTGTTAAGAAGGTTTCCAGCAATGGTGAGAATAAGAAGATTTATGTAACACAACTGAAGAAGCCACTGTCTAGCTCTTCAAACACTAAGTCGCTGTTAAAGTCTTCTAAAAGTCTTTCTGCTAAATCAATGAGTGCAAATGCCCTTGCTCAAAAAGCTGTTTCTAAAGCGAAAGCTGTCAGCAACTTGAAGACTCGTGAAAAGGATAGCAGTGCACACTCAACCATAGCTGGTGTAAAGAGATCTCGATCAGATATCAAGTCAGCCGATGAGGAAAAAAAATCATCACAGACTTCTTCACAGTCTATGCTTACATCATCTAGTGCCCATAAACAGAGTAGTAACCAAGTAATCATAACCAAGTTTAAGAAAGTGACTGAAAGTAATGCGTCAGGCGCTAAGGTCACCAAAGTTGTGCCAGTGGTGGTGCGCAATCCTCACGGTCAAGTTGTTACTACTTTGGCTAACTGCAATCCACTCTTAACACAGATGATCAAACGACCGGTAGATTCCCGCACTCCTACTGCAGTGCACGGCGGCAGACATAACAATCTCTCGCCGAAAATACTCAGACGTGATAATCAAATTATTGTAACTTTGCAAAGTAAACCATCTGCTTTGAGCAATAACGGAATCAACAAAGCCGTTACAGAAGTGATTTCCAGAGTTAAGACATCACAAGAACAATCTCCGTTGGCTACAACCAATGGAAGTAGTCGTCCCATCCCGGTTATAGTAACTGTAAATGGCTCAGGTTCGTTGACCAGCAAATTGATTTCCACTGCTGTAAATATGGAAAGGTCAAAGCAGATCTGCGACTCTTCTAAACAGAATTCGCCAACGCTTAACCTAGAACGAAGTTATCAAATTTGCAAGCAAGTTCTTGGAAAGACAGATGGCGCTGCGATAATGGTGGTGGGTCCTGGTGGAAAGAAAAAAATCATCTCCAAACCGGTACGTAATAGACTCGTTGATGCGTCTGCCTCTAATCAAAGCACTTGTAACAGTTCAGATATACCCATGTATAGAAACAAGCATCGAGGAAAATCAACACTGACTCTATCTGGTCATGTATTTTTAGCCATGAAGACGGATGAAGATGGCTACGCAGCTAAGGCATACAAACGTAAGATGGCTTTTAAACAAAAGCCTAAAAAAAAACTCAGTAAAGTTTCCAGTAAAAAGGCTGTTACACCCGTCTCAACGCCCAAGGCTACAGATGACATTGCTACCACCACCGCTACTGATACTAGTTCTTCTGCAGTTACCATGGCAAGTAGTGTAACACTGGTCACACCTTCTCTGTACGCTACTCAACCTGTTTCTAGTGTAACTGAAAACAAAAGTAATATTGTTAAAGATGTTTGCAGTCTTCTTGATTCTTGCATGTGCAATAAGAGAGCGTTGATCATATGCCGTAAATGTGGTGCATTTTGTCATGCTGAATGTACAAACAAAGAATATTGTTTGGCTTGTCTCGGCAGTGAGCGTTAAAGCTCACTATGAACACTTCCTTTTGTAAATATTGTGTACAGAAGTGTCTTGTTTTGTATTTGCCCATGTCACTCCATTAAACTATATACTACCATGTCATATACACACACATAGATATTTTAATTCTATATTTATTTGGTGGTCAAGTTTTTGTCATTTTTTTTTTACGTAACTTTGTACATAGTAAGGAGTATTATGTGAATATAGAGATATATAATTTGGCATTGGTGAACGTATGTTACGTATATGAACACTAGCAGAATCTAATCCAGTTTAGCTCTGACACATTTTCATCATATTAATTTCTACAGAGTCGTGTCATCGGTTTCGTTAAACTTGCGTGAGCTTGTCTCATCGCTCAGTCTCTCATGCAGCGAAACCTTGGCAATATGTTTCTCTCGTTGCGTTTTCTCTTGTACATCAGTCGGAATGTCTGGTATCAGGAAGCCGACAACTCCAGAAATTCCCAGAACAATGTGCTGAAAGTAAAATGGTTTCTATTTGATAAACAGTTGTGCGGAAATGTAACAGCTCAGCAGTGGCTTTCTACAATTATGTAGATTGCAATAAACTGTAGTCTCTACCATTTGACAAGGTCAATGCGTATGACAATCAACTTGATAAAACAAAGCACAAGTTATTTGAGAGAAGTTGTCCTACCTCAAAGATAACGATGAAGACAAATTTTGCAAGCATCACATGCCAGTACGTAGCTGTGTAAGTGTATTGTGTACTAGGGTCTCCATCTACCCAGCCTGGTGAGTTGGGTCCTGTCTTGAAATCTCGATAACTGAAGTTAACACCATTAATTCATTTTGAAATTACATAGTATAGGCAAAGCTCGATTTGAAATAATCACTTGTAAATTAACGCTGATGATTTTTGCCTCATAATAAAATGGCTAAACAAGATTATTTTATTATACGATGAATAAGCTTGTTGAGGATGCCCTCATCTGAGCTTTGTAGGTCAAACCTGCATAAAGACTGGTTAGTATAGCCTGAGTTCATGGGATCTGGGCTGTTTGCTGGGTCAAAGTCGCTGGTGTCAAAGGTTGAGAGACTCCACTCCATGTAAGTCTGGTTGTTGGTTGGGTCGCTCCCCACAGTGTACTGGTAGAGGGCAGAGGGAATGAAGTCTGACGTGAAGGCAATAATACAAGCCTATAAAGGAAACAGTTGTTGTCAGACCTGGTGCTATGGAGTAATTGAATTATTTATTATCGTTAGAAGACTGTAGAGCTGAACCGGAGGGATTAGATTGCTGACAGAGCTTTTGGTTTAGTCACGCGCAGCGGCAGCAACAATTCAATCCAGCAGGTACATAAATGTCTAATTAATTTTCGATTTAACAAGAATATTTAAAATATTTGCTAATTGAATCAATTTATTGTTGCAGCTAGTATGAACAGTAGGAACATCAAAAGAGCAGGAGAAACAAGCTCTCTACTACTTTTATGAGCCAAACTGGTTGGTATGAATTATACATGCTCCATCAATGTATTATTCTATTTTTTGCCAGGAGTCGGTTTCAGAAATGACAATGATAAAGCATTTTATCATCAATACCCATAAAATGTAAAATTGACCAATAAAACTTGCTATATAGAATATTAAACGCAAATTGGTGTTTTAAATTTCTCCAACCCTGCAGTCATCATAGTTTGTCTAAAGAAATAACGACCATCTTGGCTGCGAAATAAAATTTATTAAAATAATCTCGCAAGCTTTTAATCACGAAAAGTATAATGAGTTAAAAGTCAACAACATTGGCTGCCAGTCTTCAACGGTAAATGATAAAAAAGACGGAAATTAAATAATAGAACAACTTGTGATAAAAAACCGTTGTAAACAATTTATATTCAAAATTGTCTGCTCTTTTAATGAGGAGACAACCCTTAGAGTGTCCATACATGATTAGAATATAGAATCTAAAACTTACATTTGAAAGCACGGCCAGTGTTGAGACTGCTTCAAGTATGTAGTACCAAGTGCCAATATCTTGTGCTCTCGCAGCCATCGGTCTTTTCCATTGGGTAACTATCTTGGTAGCATCTAGCCTTACTTCTATTATGTTGTTTAGTAGAGCAAAGAAAGGGGCGAGTGGGAAGGCAGCCACAAAGAGAGTAACAAATCCGTATTGGATCACTGTCAACAACATCAAGTAATTATTTATTATGTTATAAATTTTTCCTGAGGTCATTTGAAGTTATTGTTAACAATGAGCAATTCAAGCATGGTTTAGAGGATAATGCAAGTAGTAGCTAACCCATTTCCAAGTATTCTTCATAAAGCCCGTGTTTAGGAAAATCCACCAAATCGTAGTCTCTCTCCCACCTTGTGTATTTGTCTTCTTCCGTTTCCACTTTACTTTTATTCTTATAGGTGTTGTAGAAAGTGACTACCATTCTACAACAGTACAACACATGTAGACAGCACGTACTAACTAGTTCTGTCGACTCCACAGCTCCGGTAAGCCATTTTTCTCGCTAATAACTAAGAATAACCAAACATTTAATAATCAGCCCAAAACCTGACATTTTTTTTATAATTTTTTTTTATACTGCATATTGAAGCAGAGAAAAAGACATTACGAAACTAAGCGTAAAAAATTATAGCGAGTCTAAAAACTGTGCTAACTTACGGAATTACAATTTCTATAAAGTTGTTGACAGCCTGGTTGCCGACCATAACAATACCAAGTTGTATGGCTAGCTCTATGAGACATCCCGCAGGGTCGCACTGTAAATGTAGACACAAAATTTGTAACTCATACAATCACTAAAACGTATCATTTGCGTTAACTACGTGTAAAGGAAGTCCTGTTTTGGAACTGTTTCGACTGGAAGAACTTCACAAAAATACAAAGATATAGCCATTTTTGTAAAGTAATGCAGAGCTGCACTGATCAAACAATGTAGGGATGCGCTGATTAAACGATGTAGGGCACAACTGATCAGGTAGCAGATGGTTGTGCAAATGATTAATTGTAACTTTAACCAAGCAGTAAACAGTGTGCATGTATTTATCTTTTGGCTTAAATCTAAAACCTAAAAAGTAATTAAAATATTGAAAATTTTATATAAAAATCAACCCACATTTTATTATTTGTTTTATTTTATTTCAAATAACTTTAAACTTAGACATCAATGAACGGCATTTAATCTACTGAGACCTGAAAGGCGACAAGTTATACAGTTTTTAGTCATAAAGCAAAGAGTGCAAACTAACCTCTTCACCTCTCCTGCCAAAGAGCCGAATATAATGGCCTGGGGTGCCAGTTAGCCTAAAACAAAAGTTACGTAATGAATAAATTTGTACGATGATTACTTCCGCAGTAGAAAACTCCTGCAATGTGATCAATATAAGAAATAGAATTTCTATGTTTTGTTGTAGCTAAAAGTGGCGAACTATAATTAAACACCAAAAGAAGCGTAATAATCAATAAGTCTTTAAAAATAAACATGGCAAAAATAAATTAAGTAAAAAAAATTACAACACATCTATAAATCAAAGTATTACCAGGAGTGGACACAGAATGGGTCACCAAGTATTACCAGGAGTGGATACAGAATGGGTCACCAAGTATTACCAGGAGTGGATACAGAATGGGTCACTAAGTATTACCAGGAGTGGATACAGAATGGGTCACCAAGTATTACCAGGAGTGGATACAGAATGGGTCACTAAGTATTACCAGGAGTGGATACAGAATGGGTCACCAAGTATTACCAGGAGTGGATACAGAATGGGTCACCAAGTATTACCAGGAGTGGATACAGAATGGGTCACCAAGTATTACCAGGAGTGGATACAGAATGGGTCACCAAGTATTACCAGGAGTGGATACAGGATGGGTCACCAAGTATTACCAGGAGTGGATACAGAATGGGTCACCAAGTATTGCCAGGAGTGGATACAGAATGGGTCACTAAGTATTACCAGGAGTGGATACAGAATGGGTCACCAAGTATTACAGGAGTGGATACAGAATGGGTCACCAAGTATAACCAGGAGTGGATACAGAATGAGTCACTGAGTATTACCAGGAGTGGATACAGAATGGGTCACTAATTGCTGCAGCGTATATTAAATATTACCATGTGATCTCACTTTAAATAAAATTGCAACAGTTATATATGTGATTTTTTTTATCAAAAAACAATCTGATAGTGACTTACTTTCCTTTGAAGAAGGCAATGTAGACGATTGAGCCGTAGTAGTTGGCAAATTGGAAGATGTACATTTTAAATGTAAATGCATCCTCCCACTCTATCTCATACTTCCAGGTTTCTACAAAAAACACGTTCAAGTAAAATATACTTTATGGTTTTTGTTGGATAGTTTTCAATTTACATCAATTGTTTGAGGGAGTCGGCTATCGCTCCCTAAACTCACCCATGTTGGTTAACCACACAGCTATTTTTTCATACACTTTATTGAGTATATTGATGAGAAGAACGGACAGCAATGCAGCAGTGACAGAGGTTATCAAACTAGCCTTAGATCTGAGTACTGGATTATCTCCCTTGTATATGATAATTACAATTATAACTCGATACATGATCACAGACATTATGGCAGCCAGCACCACCATCATCTATAAAATATAAGAAAATAGATAGTCAAAAAAGGTTTTTTGAAATTTCAATTTAAATTGATTTATTATTTATGATTTACTTACAAAAAAGAAAATGGACACGACAGATGACATCATTCGCCAACATTTTTCAGCCGGTTTCATGTACGGTTCGTACTCATGGGTGATGGGATTTAACCTTGTCTCTGCCACTTCTGCTTGGAACTCTGGTCGAATGTTTTGCTGAAATAACAATGCAACAAGAATTATTGCTACTGCTGCTACTGCTGCTACTGCTGCTACTGCTACTACTACTGCTACTACTGCTGCTACTACTGCTGCTGCTGCTGCTGCTGCTGCTGCTGCTACTGTCACTGCTGTTGCTGCCGCTGCTACTTCTACTGCTGCTACTGCTACTACTATTGCTGCTGCTGCAACTGCTGCTGTTGCTGCTGCTGCTACTGTCACTGCTGCTGCTATTGCTACTACTCCTGCTGCTGCTGCTGCTACTGCTGCTACTGCTGCTACTACTGCTGCTACTGCTACTGCTGCTGCTACTTCTGCTACTGCTGCTACTGCTGCTGCTACTACTGCTGCTGCTGCTACTGCTACTACTACTGCTGCTGCTACTGCTATTACTGCTACTGCTGCTACTACTACTGCTGCTACTACTACTGCTACTGCTGCTTCTGATACTACTATTACTGCTACTACTACTACTGCTACTGCTAATGCTACTGCTGCTGCTGCTGCTGCTGCTGTTACTGCTGCTACTGCTGCTACTGCTACTACTACTACTACTACTGCTGCTGCTGCTACTGTCACTGCTGCTACTGCTACTGCTGCTGCTGCTGCTACTGCTGCTGTTGCTGCTGCTGCTACTGTCACTGCTGCTGCTACTACTCCTGCTACTGCTACTGCTGCTGCTACTACTGCTGCTGCTGCTACTGCTACTACTGCTACTACTGCTACTACTACTACTGCTACTGCTGCTGCTACTGCTGCTGCTGCTGCTTCTGCTACTGCTACTACTACTACTGCTGCTGCTACTGCTATTACTGCTACTGCTGCTACTACTACTGCTGCTACTACTACTGCTACTGCCGCTTCTGATACTACTACCACTACTACTACTACTACTACCACTACCACTACCACTACCACTACCACTACCACTCCTACTACTGCTACTGCTACTGCTGCTGCTGCTGCTGCTGTTACTGCTACTACTGCTACTGCTACTTCTACTGCTGCTGTTACTGCTGTTGCTGCTGCTGCTATTACTGAACTGCTACTGCTACTGATACTACAAGACCACTCAAAATTGTCTTTCTTGGCAAGAAGAGTAAATATTTGAATAATGGATTCATAGAGTCTGTGTATTTGTCTGTAATTCCGCTGCCATACTACACTGACAGGAAGGATAGCCTCTGCACAAATGTTCTTTCAGACTAATTTAATATATGGTAGGGGTTTAAATTTGCCATTTGCTCTTAAACTAAATGCATTTGTCAATTTGATATTTTTTTTAATAATGTAGTGGAGACAAGTCACAAAAAGTCACATTTTGCGGTTAGGTTGTCAAATAGGCAATTCCATGCTGCTTTATGACTCATTTTATTTTCTTCCAGTATGCATGGAATGCAAAGTTCTTTTATACATTGTTTTGACAAGTTAGCTGTCTCATGCTCGATTCACACTAGCACGCTACAAAACACGGTAAAAATTCGTAACAGCTACAGCTCGGTACTGGTCCGCACCAAAGTGCCTGTTTAGACGATCGTTTGTCTGGCGCATTCGTTTCGTATCCGTATGAAAACACCTTGGGCCTCGTTTCAGTTTTGAGGCGATATGGAACCGGTATTGGTGCGAACCTATCTAAACGGCCGGCGTTTTCGCTGCGAACTTCAGTGTTCACTTTTGTATGATGAGAAGCAAAGTGGGCATGCGAAGGTCGCGGTGAGAGAGGGAGCAGGCGGGAATAGAGCTGATCGACATATTTGAATATGACAGGTAACACTGCAAGTCAATAACTAACGTAAAAAATATAATACGATGGCAGTTAATAATAAATGAAAAGAAGTAAGCTAAATGAACCGTGACATGTAATAACGACGATTTGCCTTGTATCCAAAACATGAGCACAATTGCAGCATTTTAAACGAAAAATCTCGCAAACATCTCGGACGAATAATGATTATATTATAACTATCATTGTAATAATAATTATTATTACCAGATGTCCAATAGTAATATTTCGAGTTAGAAAACAATTTGGTAATTTCTTTGACTATTAAACCAAACACTTTCTTTATACTTTGTACTTTGTAAATTATCGAGTCAAATCAGTTTCTTTTTATTCCCTTGTATTGCGTAATAGTTACAAAAAATTGTTTATTGTCTATTTTGAAGAGGCATTTAAATTATTTATATGGAATTAAAATTTGAAGCAAAATGAGAGAAAAGACTCTCATTACGCATTTACAGGTGACCAAGATATTTTACCTCATTTTCTTCAAAGTCTACCACATCCCAGTCATACTGCACTCGGGCCTGATGTCTCTTCCAAAACTCTAGAAAAAATGTCGCCCACAAAGCCATAAATGCGGCGAAGAATATTGTCGCAGGGTTGTCCACCACGTATGTTGCCTGTAAAAAAATTAATCTTAAAACCGACTGGTTTCAAGTTCACTTCACAATGATATGTTTATCCGTTAGCAGAAATATTTTACCGGTAATTATTTCGAAAAATAGAGATTGGCATTTTCATATGAAATTGTCTTCTATCTGATTTACCTTACTATAAAAGCAAGACTGGTTGAGGTACCAGTAGTTACACATGACATCACACTGCGGGCACATCACAATACCCCCATCCTGTCCACATATATCCTTGCTTGTCTGGTCTGTGCTTATGGTAAGTAAGCCGTAAATAAACACAATAATTCCAACAATGGACGCCGGAACCAACATGAGAGTGTAGAAACCCAACCAGCTGAAGTAGATGGCCGCTTTTTCACCGAAGTAGTTTCTAAAGAATCATGAATAATACAATTTAGACGTACCTGGCAATGGTAAAATATCGACTTAAACTCACAGGCATCCCAAAAACACTTTTTTGTGAAAATACATGCTGTACCTGATGGCATCATAAGGTTGTTCTTTCATGAAAGCGCCAGGTCGCGCCCATTCATAATACAGCTCTTGCCGTTTGTTTCGAAGCGCGTGCTTTCCTTTGTCATCACATTCATAATCGCCATCATGTAGCGGATAGTATGCAGTGAACACCCCATCGCCATGGAGTCTCTTTATACCTACAAATATCTTGAAATAGTAAAAACTAGCATAAGGAGTTATTTCCTCCTCATATGATGGAGAGATAACTCCAAAATAATAACTAGTTGTATAGTTATTGCTAAAGCCTTCCGATAGTATCATTACAAATAAATGCTTTAGTAGGAAGCCATAAAGAAAAATAGTTTTCGATGCAGTCGAGTAATTATCGTTTTTCACCACTTCATTCGGTCAAAGATGTCTGAGTCAATGGCAGCAGTTGTTACCAAATTGTTGTTGTTCTTCTCCATATTTGGCTCTCAAAAGCACTTCATGCACCATTCTACTTCTCTGAGCATTGGTGAAAAAGTCTGGTTTGGCAACGTCTTTGCCTTCATATCCAATGTACCTTAAAAACACAACGAAACCAGGTTCAACTGCTGCAATAATAGTTTTTAGTGCTTTCAGTTGTATAGATAGACTACTTTCTTCCATTGGTCACTCAAAGCGGGCTGATGGTACTTACGACCCGTCATTAGAAAATGGAGCGGTGAAGTAGTCTACTTCTTCTTCGACATTTGGTTTGAATACTCCTGTAGGTGTGCAACAGTTGGCAGCGGCAGGGTCGTCAATGTCATTTTTCTGAAATAGAATAAGAAAGTTACAAATATGTATATAAATACGTAAAAAAATAAAAATACATGTTTGCAGTCTACCAAGTAGTCGTCTCCTCCTACCTTTATTGGCATCTTCATGTTTAAAATTTCTGCATAAACCAATGACACCTTCCAGGGAATATGGAGCTTACAGAAATATGTCTGAGTGTCTTGAGAGAACTGCCAACAATGAAACATCATCACATTACGGAGACCAATAATGAAAGTAATGGAACGAGTAATCTATTATTGGCGTTGTGCCATTTTTATACTTAAAGTTGCTGATACATCTTAAAGTTGTCTCTGTATTCCGTTTAAAAACTTGACACATTTTACTGACTCGTTTGTCTTCAATCTCCAATTCTAATCCATCTTTCTGAAGTGCCTCTAAGAATGCGTCACGTCTCTGAGTATCAAAGTCGTCCTTCAAGTCGGTGTAAGCTAGGATGTAGTCGATGCTCCTTACTCCATCTCGGAATGTCATTGTGTGCTCGTCAGGTACTCCTTCCTACAACATAGCAACACCAACGTTGGCAGGTCACAGCAGGTGCTATCAAGTGTCATCTTGCGATAAACCATAATTACTTTTCTTTGATCATTGACAGAAATAATTATTAAAATTTTGTGTTTTTGCAATAATTATTTTCATAGCTCACCTCATCTCCGCTGTTTATACCAACAACTATGTCATTTGGAGTTGCCCCTCCATATCCGTTCTTGCTACTCTTTGTTAGTAATAGTTTCTGTTTGTCCATGATGAATCAACAATTCGATCTCAAACTGCAGAGAAATAATCTAACGCTTATGAGAACTAGTAAGTGCTTCGTCAGATAGTTCTAGTATTTATTGCTGAAATGTCTGCAATAAGTCTGCATAATCTGGTGACAGCGGCACTGGAATTGTTGCGTATCGTAGTAGAGAGACTATGTCGGGTCAATAGTCAGAGCTACAGTGGCTTTTGCCGACGCGGAGATGAGCAAACAATTTGATGCTCAAAGGAGATGCGCAATCATAAGTTGTTAAATTATTTAGTTATTTTATTCAATATTATAAATGCCTCATACAGCGTGTGCAACTTGGCTAATATGGACGAACAACTATTCATCAAAGTCAGTGACATCGTTTACTCGGTAGACGTAAAATGATGGATTGACCCAAATTGCTTTTAATGAAGACACAAAGCTGCAAGTTATTAGTCGCCATTATGTGACAAATAGGTGAAGTCTTGAAAATGTTGCATAATAGACACAATAATACTAATAATAAATAACAAACGATTTCTTGTCATGTGGCATTCGCTTCTAGACTATTCTTGCAACAAATCAAAATTCTTTTTTATTAAAAACTTACTTCAGATGCATAATGTGATGCAGGTAATTTGATAAGTTCTGGTATTGCCTTGTTACAATAAAAAGTCTAAAATCAAATGATAGTACTGCAAAAACAATAATCGTTGAATTGTAAAAGTTGACTTACTATTTTCTAGTTTGTTCTAGAACATTCGCTGTTGCATGTAGAGAAAAACTCTATATATAATAAACAGAAAATTAGATAAAGCAGAGCATGGCATTTAATGCACATACAAACTCTGTACAAGAGAGGACAATCCCCTGGACAGCTCTTGTTTGGGAATACTTACACTTTCAATCTACAAACGATGCTTTATACAAAATTTTTGATGCTTTATGAATTGAAAATAAAGTTGCATAAATTTTTTTGCTAGTTAGCCAGTTAGTAGTTACTACTTTAAAATGATTCACAATATGGAGAGTTCTCTGGCAGATTTAAAGTAACTATCTGCTAACACGCACTAACAATCAACCTATTACTGCTGCCTGTGCTGCCAAAATTTTAACATAGATGTTATATTAAAACTTACCAGTTTGAGAAACTCAAAGAGTCAAGTTTGTCGCTGAGTAACTCAACCTGACTATAGCGCTAGCTGCAGCGTCTGCACTGATCTCCTCCCTAGGCCTGTGTGATTCACTCACCCATGCAATCTATTACTGTCATAAGTAGACAGATATTTATGATGGTACTTAGCTCGTGGTTACACAACCAACTGTGACAGAGATCTTGTTTTGATTCAACTGTAATGTTATGTAGGTCAACGCCGTAAGAGCAATTAAGCTTTTACACCTGTACCTGTGCATTCCCGTTCCACTTCTTGCAGCAACTGCCTATTTTATTTTTTGAAATTATTATTTGAGAAAAATTCACCCAAAACTGCTTGAGATTTTTGTAACATCAGCTTGATGCTATATTAACACTTTCGCAGCAAACGAAACTTTTGAGGACCTCTTTGCTGTATCATAAAACCTCCAATATACTCATGCATGGTTTACAATGCCAAATGATGAAAGACATTGAGATTTATTTTTATATTTTTTTGTTGATTATTTTTTTTCTGCTTCATAAGATTTTGTCAAACCTTTCCAGAACATGTCCTAGAGCGTTTGCTATCTATGATGTAAAGAAAAATGACAAGAACTTCCTGGAATTGGATAAATTTGGTGAATTTAATGCAGTACCGATAATGTTTTCATCTACATGGAGGGTTGTCTGTACATTAGCCAACATAACTGTTGACCTCAGTCACGCACCAAAGCGCACACACATTCCCAACTCGACCCACTGAATCCAAGCAAACTACATTAATCTTTCTAATGCAGGTATTTGAGGTGAGTTAATTACAGCCTTTACCACTTGTTGGCAGGTTTCCTGTGGAATCTAAAAAAATAGGCCGCATTCTAATATTGGCTATAGATGAAAGAGGCTCAGTTCCAAGCAAATGTATGTGCTCGATAACTTTTGCTCATAAGATTGGGGACTAAATACTACAATAAAAAACACTTAAAACCTGTGCCAAAATAATGTATAGTTCAATTTCTCACCGATGTCACTAGTCAAAAGTTTGGTTTATTCTATGTTACGCAGAGTGTCATTAACCACACTAAATAGTTTTCTTTAGTTTATTACTAAAACGAAACGCTGGCAGGTAGTGTCTAACAGGCATAGTTAGCTAACATGATCTCTCCTGGTATGCCACAGCTACAATGTCTAACCTTACTGCACAATGTCATGTCTAGAGTTTTGTGTGAAATGCAAAGGCTTTGATTATATCAAGTTATTCTAAGAAAAATGAAGGGCATCCGATTAAAGATTGAATTCAAAAGTTTTTCAGTGATAATAATCTAAAGATTTAGTCTCTCAATCCATCAGTTTGATAGAAAATTGTTTGGCTGAGTAGAAAATACCTTCTGATCCATTCATTTCAAAGTTTAGAATCATCTAAAGACAAAGCCATATTTTACTTTTTTTTTAGTTTTAGACAGATTTTGTTTTCTCTACTCACTCACATAAATTGTAAAATACAGAGCCAAATCTTCAGACAATCGAAAATAATTATTGATGTGATGATATGATCTGTTCTTGATAATGAATTTGACAAGAAAAAGTTATTTTTTTTATTTTCAGGTCAAATATTTAATAACATACAGGAGTATCCAAGGTCTTATGCATGCAGTACAAAGTTATATAATACATACTATCTTGTCCCATAACAACGTTTTACACCCATGCAATAGCATACTCATGGCAATGCGCATGATTCAAGGCGAAGCAGATATTGTATTGATTCAATTCTACTGTGGGTTCACAAGTCTAGGCTCTGTATGGTCAGACAGGAATAGACAACTCCACATCTAAAAAGTGAATATTTTCAATAAGTGCCAGTCTCTGCAAGCAAAATTTGTTGAAACTGTGTGTCAATGAATGAATCAATCAAAGTATAGAAATATTTTGGTTATTACCGCAAGTGTAAGGCAGCTATAAATCTTTTTTGATGGTTAGTACGCCAAAATGCGTTTCAGTATGACTAACATGCTTGAATTGAGAATACTGATATGCCACTGCTATAGATTAAATAATTAATATGCCATTGCACCAAGTATAAATGATTACCTAACTTTACAACTAACATTGCAAACCACAAAAATCTAATACTTGAAAATGAATCCCTTAGCTAAAACATGTTTTTGACCTCTAATTATTTTTCAAAATTTATTTTGTGGCATTATCAATATCAAGGTTGATTTTTGCAACTGTAATTGGAAGTTGTCTTCTCATTGATGGAAAGACAATTCCTGACACATCTTAATAGACTCCCAAGTGACAAATAATGAGTTGTCTTTGTCTTTGCAAACCAATTTTAGAATTCAGCAAAGCCTAGATTTCTTTTTTTTATCGTTTAATATGCGAAAAAGAAATAAAAAACTATTTGGAAATGGCAGCCTGCACTTGATGCCCAGCTGCTGTAACAATTTTTTACCTGCTGACATCAAAATGAAACTGAACATGCGCTTTGTGTTTACAAACAGATTACATCAATCTATTTGGCTATTAATTTGGCTGTAGATTTGAGAGATAGCATAAATGATTGCTTGAGCATGCTCACTAAGCACTTCCTTTCACTCTACTTCCAAGTTAGTTAAAATGTTTAATTGCTTATATATTTTAGATCAAACCAGGGAAGTCGCATTTTATCCATAAAACTGTTTTATACAAGCACAACATGTGAAACAGGGACAAATGTTCTGGAAGCTTCTCATAAACTGATGGATGAGTCTTTAGCTGGTAAGAAGGGTATACATATCGCTATGGCAACTGTACAATATATATAATACACCAGACTACGGGAACTACAACCAAAGTCAGACACTAGACACAGTTAATAAAGAGACAGAAATCTATGGATATGACATTACCTGTAGATGTCACATGGATAGAGAAGACAACTCCGGTAGACAACAACAGTATAAACTGATGGATACAGAGATACAAGCGGATACAAACATTTCTGTACCAAGTAAAACTATACCAACAGTACAAATGTACCAACACTTATGAGGACTTTACATGGAAGTAGTTGGTGATCTAGAACTCATCAGATAACTTATAGTGATACAAAGTATCTGGTATAGACAGTTTCTCTAGGATTATCTATAAACTACAACACCAATAGACTTATTCACACTCAACAAACTTAGCATATAGTCAGCAGGTGACTTGCTGCTGATATTCTAAGGAATCTACAAACTGTTTTGTAACTTTTGTCAACTTCACATCTCATGTTGTTATTTTAATATTCAAGTAAGATTTGTACACAGTAATGTGTAATTCGCTGAGTGGGATTGTATATAAGTATACTATTACTATGTACTATTTCTGACTCATTTATCATTTTATTGTTTCCATTTGTAAATAAAAACATTTCAGATACTGATTATCTATCTGTCACCTAACATACCAGAATTGAGTTCACAAAACAACATCGTTAGGTCAAGATATGACAGAAGTGCTTGTGATACAAAAATATTTTGTCATATAATTACTGGAAGTGAACAAACACCTGCTCATCACATGTACCTCAACCTGTCAAATCTCATCACAATAAATATGTTCACAAAACTTCACAAATAAATCAATATTTGATTCTTGACAATCCATAATATAGTACACAAGACAATATACAGTATGTTTATGTTTATATATGACATCACAGTGGTCTCCTAGCAACAAAGAACTGATTTGCATATTTTTTGCGAGTTTTTGAAAGTAGCCCCTGATTGGTTGTTTAAACTCGTTCCTGGGTTCCAAATTCAAGAATGTCTGGTTTGTCTAACCCCCAACATCATTATACTCTGAAGCTATTTGAAACTCTGAATTTTCAGGAGACAGAGAGAAAGCAACCACCAAACTTGTAACATATACAGTACACCACGTCTCTCGTTGAATTGGTGAATCCTTTGTTGACAGTAAAATAGCCAGAGCTTATACTTTCATCCTAAGGCTATTTGACTGTTTGTATAGTTATTGAAAACCAACTAACAAAACAATTGAATGTACTGTATATTGTACAAGTTTGGTGGTTGCTTTCTCTCTGTCTCCTGAAAATTCAGAGTTTTAAATAGCTTCAGAGTATAATGATGTTGGGGGTTAGACAGACCAGACATTCTTGAATTTGGAACCCAGGAACCAGTTTAAACAACCAATCGGGGGCTACTTTCAAAAACTCGCAAAAAATATGCAAATCAGTTCTCTGTTGCTAGGAGACCACTCTGATGTCATATATAAACATACTGTATATTGTCTTGTTTACCATATTATGGATTGTCAGTTAATCAAATACTGATTGTTTAGTGAAGTTTTGAACAGACACTTAATGTGGTACGAGCTGCTTAATCATTTCACTAATTTAAACTTGTTTCAGTTTTAGGGCAACTCAATGTGTATGTTTTTGATCTAAATTCAGGTATTATTTCTATACATATGCATTTGGTTTTTTAGCTGATCCAACAAGTCCATTTATAAAGGCTCATTACTGATCTAACTCTAAGATATATTTATTTAAACAAAAGAGTGAAAATGGTAACCAAGTCGGAAGTATAGGTGCCTGGTAGTGTAGTAATAGTGTACTTGTATACATTCTCACTCAGTGAACTACACATTACTGTGTACAAATAGAATAACAACATGAGTGAGAGATCTGAAGTGTGAAGGAGTAAAAAAAATAGTGTGATCTAAATAAAAAAATATACATGTACAAACTTCACAAAAATGTCAAACTTTGTAGTATTTATTATAGCGATACAAACATTAATTGCATATTTCTTACTACATCAGCAGCAGAATCTACAGCAAGTCATCCGCTGACTATATGCTAAGTTTGTTGAGTGTGAATAAGTCTACCGATGTTGTAGTTTATAGATAATCCTGGAGAAACTGTCTATACCAGATACTTTATATCACTATAAGTTATCTGATGAGTTCTAGATCACCAACTACCTCCATGTAAAGTCCTCATAAGTGTTGGTACATTTGTACTGTTGGTACAGTTTTACTTGGTACAGAAATGTTTGTATCCGCTTGTATCTTTGTATCCATCAGTTTATACTGTTGTTGTCTACCGGAGTTGTCTACTCTATCCATGTGACATCTACAGGTAATGTCATGTCCATAGATTTCTGTCTCTTTATTAACTGTATCTAGTGTCAGACTTTGGTTACAGCTCCCAGATACTTTGTTATTGCTGCTGTTTGTATATCATCTGTGGATGCTGAGTGCAGAATCTTAAGCAACGAGAGATGTAAAGTGATGTCACCACTATATGTACTGTGGAAGTAAATCCTAGAGAGATGTCCCCACTCTAGTACTTCTCACCAACTATAAACACAACAATAGAATTAACAAAGAGCAGTTGACCTCAAGTTACAAACAAGTTAGGTAAAAGTAAGGAAGTAAAAGAAAGAATTTATGATTCGATGGTGAAGAGACGTTTTGAAGGAAAGAGGGGAGAGTTACTTAATTACTTGAAGAAAGCTAGCAGATAGCCAATTGTTCAAGCCACTGACAGGAAGCAAGTACAACCTACACTCTGGCAAGAGTTAGTTTCTAGCGAGGAAGTTGTGTCTCAATTACAGGCCGGAAACCACCTACAGTATCTATGTTTGCATATATCTATGATTGTACATATCTATGGCTGTACATATCTATGGCTGTACATATCCATGGCTGTACATATCTATGGCTGTACATATCCATGGCTGTACATACATATCAATGGCTGTATATATCTATGACTGTACATATTTATGGCTGTACATATCCATGGCTGTACATATCCATGGTTGTACATATCTATGGCTGTACATATCTATGGCTGTACATAACTATGGCTGTACACACACAATAGTACTAGTCACTACACAGTAGTACTAGTCACTACACAGCAGTACTAGTCACTACTCAGTAGTACTAGTCACTACACAGTAGTACTAGTCACTACACAATAGTACTAGTCACTACACAATAGTACTAGTCACTACACAGTAGTACTAGTCACTACACAGTAGTACTAGTCACTACACAGTAGTTCTAGTCACTACACTGTAGTACTAGTCATTACACAGTAGTACTAGTCATTACACAGTAGTACTAGTCACAGTAGTACTAGTCACTACACAGTAGTACTAGTTACTACACAGTAGTACTAGTCACTATACAGTAGTACTAGTCACTACACAGTAGTACTAGTCACTACACAGTAGTACTAGTCACTACACAGTAGTACTAGTCACTACACAGTAGTACTAGTCACTACACAGTAGTACTAGTCACTACACAGTAGTACTAGTCACTACACAGTAGTACTAGTTACTACACAGTAGTACTAGTCACTATACAGTAGTACTAGTCACTACACAGTAGTACTAGTCACTACACAGTAGTACTAGTCACTACACAGTAGTACTAGTCACTATACAGTAGTACTAGTCACTACACAGTAGTACTAGTCACTACACAGTAGTACTAGTCACTACACAGTAGTACTAGTCACTACACAGTAGTACTAGTCACTACACAGTAGTACTAGTCACTACACAGTAGTACTAGTCACTACACAGTAGTACTAGTTACTACACAGTAGTACTAGTCACTATACAGTAGTACTAGTCACTACACAGTAGTACTAGTCACTACACAGTAGTACTAGTTACTACACAGTAGTACTAGTCACTATACAGTAGTACTAGTCACTACACAGTAGTACTAGTCACTACACAGTAGTACTAGTCACTACACAGTAGTACTAGTCACTACACAGTAGTACTAGTCACTACACAGTAGTACTAGTCACTACACAGTAGTACTAGTCACTACACAGTAGTACTAGTTACTACACAGTAGTACTAGTCACTATACAGTAGTACTAGTCACTACACAGTAGTACTAGTCACTACACAGTAGTACTAGTCACTACACAGTAGTACTAGTCACTACACAGTAGTACTAGTCACTACACAGTAGTACTAGTCACTACACAGTAGTACTAGTCACTACACAGTAGTACTAGTCACTACACAGTAGTACTAGTCACTACACAGTAGTACTAGTTACTACACAGTAGTACTAGTCACTATACAGTAGTACTAGTCACTACACAGTAGTACTAGTCACTACACAGTAGTACTAGTCACTACACAGTAGTACTAGTCACTACACAGTAGTACTAGTCACTACACAGTAGTACTAGTTACTACACAGTAGTACTAGTCACTATACAGTAGTACTAGTCACTACACAGTAGTACTAGTCACTACACAGTAGTACTAGTCACTACACAGTAGTACTAGTCACTACACAGTAGTACTAGTCACTACACAGTAGTACTAGTCACTACACAGTAGTACTAGTCACTACACAGTAGTACTAGTTACTACACAGTAGTACTAGTCACTATACAGTAGTACTAGTCACTACACAAAAGTACTAGTCACTACACAGTAGTACTAGTCACTACACAGTAGTACTAGTCACTACACAGTAGTACTAGTCACTACACAGTAGTACTAGTCACTACACAGTAGTACTAGTCACTATACAGTAGTACTAGTCACTACACAATAGTACTAGTCACTACACAATAGTACTAGTCACTACACAATAGTACTAGTCACTACACAATAGTACTAGTCACTACACAATAGTACTAGTCACTACACAATAGTACTAGTCACTACACAATAGTACTAGTCACTACACAGTAGTACTAGTCACTACACGGTAGTACTAGTCACTACACAATAGTACTAGTCACTACACAGTAGTACTAGTCACTACACAGTAGTACTAGTCACTACACAGTAGTACTAGTCACTACACAGTAGTACTAGTCACTACACAGTAGTACTAGTCACTACACAATAGTACTAGTCACTACACAATAGTACTAGTCACTACACAGTAGTACTAGTCACTACACAGTAGTACTAGTCACTACACAGTAGTTCTAGTCACTGCACAGTAGTTCTAGTCACTGCACAGTTATGCACTTTGCAAAAAGCCAAGAAAAGCCGAACTAGCTACTACTAAAACTTAGTGGGTAAAATAAGTTTTTCTTTCAACCCAAAAAAATTAATCTGTTAATTGAAGATTAACTAATGTAGCGATAGAGATTAACCTGATTAAAACCTGTCGGCTAAAATCAATTCTTCAAAATATTGACGAAAAATTTAAAGATCAGTAATATCAGCCACAGCTTTTTGCAGAATAACTCAAAACAAATATACTGAAGTCAAAAAAAAGCTCTGCTGCAAGCTCCATTGTTGATAGAACAAAACTGTAGCTGCTTATATCTATGATTGAGCGTAACTATGAATGCAAATGTCATTGACTGAACATGTTCATGGCTGAACAAACCTACAACTGTATGCATCTATGACAAAACAATTCTATGATTGTAAATATCTATGACAGAACAAGCCTATGATTGTACATAACTATGATTGAAAGTGACACATTTCAAGAAACTCAAAAAGCAACTATCACTTTCTATCAATATAAAACAATTATATATCTACAACTCACTTTATATAATTGTTGCCTGTACAAATGAGTTTATTACAGACGTAAAGGTGTAAAGCTAGCTTACATATGTAACCGCATGACTTAATTTGTCTCTGATTTGGTGACTTTTGTATGTTTAGTTTGCTTGAAAATGACGAAGATTAAAAACCAAACAAATATTAAACACATCACATAAATAATCTCATTCATTTTTAAATTGATTTGGCATGTTTATAAGTATTGGAGTTATGTTCCCCATTTTGCTATCTTGTACTTAAGAAGAAATGAAGCCACAAATTCAAAACGTTTTAACTAGACCAACGTTACGCATCGACAAATTTGCTATCAACTGAACAAATAAGAGAGAATATTTGAAGCACCATAAAACCTTTATTACTATGTAGCAGTACTGTGGACTGGAGGGCCACTGGTACGTATCACAAGCAAAATATGTAAAAGCAAACCGAGTTACACCTTTGCGAGCCAATAATATTTAAGCAATAGAAATATTGGATGCCTATTGGCTATCTACAGATTGTATAGATTTAGTAAATGTTAACTGACAGCGAGAATAACCTGCGGCATGGGCAGTATTTTACATGATAGCATTAACAGCAACAAAAATATAATATCAAATTATAATCACAAAAGCTACTTGATTGAAAGATAAACGATTGTAACTTGTTAGTGTCTGCCAGTAAGTAAAAGGACAGCACTTTCACCCAGGATATACAAGTGAGAGAATATATATACCAGTATTTAATAACGTAAGTAATTGTCTATACAAAAATATAGAAATCCAAAACAACAGGAACTATTTAAATTATCCACAAACAATACTAATGGCAGTGAATGTAATTGGATGAAGTTTTCTCTTGAATTCCTATTGGACAAGATTCTGCATTCTTATTGGGTAATTAAGGTATCCCTGAATCCTTATTATTAGTGGTTATTCTAGTCTTGTATGTCTAATGTGTTTTGATAGGTGGAGTGAAAATAGAAAATGTTACGAAGGCTGTGATTGGTCAGAAACAACAGAGACAAACTGCCCCACAGCTTTACCAACTTGACCAGCCATCTGGAATAATTCTCCTATACTTCCGTGCACTGTAAAAAGAACGAAACAAACGTAAATATATGTATAACAGTTTCTCATTATATGAACAGGCGCAGTAAAAGTAGTAGAAGTTGTTCTCCCTTTTGTAGTAAAACTTAGTCCAGGGATTAGGAAAAGAGAAAGACGACTGCAAAGGTTTAGAGACAAGAAGACAACTCCAAAAGTGAACTTCGCAAGCTTCTTAGTATTGTAGATAAAAAAATTTTGTTGGCTAGAACTAGGTCAAATTTAAACTGGTGGTAACCAACTTACATTTGGGTGCGCGATGCTGTCCTGTAAAACCCGCTGAAACTTCATGTTGCTCACTCGGCTGCCGGCCGTAGGTGGGAGGTAACTTCATCGCCCTTAAAGGTGAGCTAGAGCTGGAAGCATGGGGAGTTTGTGAGGCAGGATCTCGCGCGGCTGGGTCACTTGGCTACAATAGAAGTGTTATAAGGTATAAACTCATAGAGTTATTCAACCCATAGAGTTAACCCACTCATCAATATATCTAATAATTAGAGTCGTCTTACCTGCTCCAACAAATGCCTGAGTTTGCGTAGCTGAGCCTCCAGCTGTTTGTTGTGATCTTCAAGAATTTTCATACGACCTTCAAGACGACCTTTATGCTGGCGCAGCATCATAGCCTCAGCCAGCATTTCAGCCTCCCTGTCTCCGTTGGCAGAAACCTGCGGGACCGGTTGCTGGTCTCTTTCAGCTTGCAAACGGTGATACTCATTCTGCAGATTCCTGAAAAAAGTCGTAAATCAAAAACAGTGAAGAATACTGCGAGTAAAAGAAACGTTTATTTTCTCCAACTTATCTCAAGATTTGAAATTCAAAATAACATTCTAAGAGACACTTTAAAACTTGCCTATTTTCGTCCTCCAAATCTTTAATCATAGCTTCTAACTCGGTTTTCTGGCTGTCCTCGAGAGACATGACAATCTGCATGGGACTCTTAAGAGAAGCACTGGAGTGTAACTCTCTTTCGGAGGAGAAATGTTCTCCGTTTGTCTTGTGTGCAGGACTGGCTGTCAGACTCGAACAATACCGCTCTATTATATCATGTTCTTCACTGTCTCTGCAAGCAAAGATAGCCGTTACACTTGGCTAATATTTCAGATGCTTGTTGATAGATAACAAGAGAGTGAATATATTAAACTATCGCGCTGACAGGAATTGATTCCAGCTGTCATGTGATCAACTAGCAGACACCACATGACCAGTTTTCATTTTTATAACTAACTCTAATAATTGGGTAATTTTAAAATCATAAAAAGTATATGAAATATCCAACATACTAACAATTTTGAAATTGTTGAAATGCGACAATTAATATGAATAAATGCCAGGCTGGAATGGTTGGCTGGCACCACGTGGTGTAAAATATTACCCGCAGAGCATGAGAATAGTGAAAAGTAAATACAACATTCATTGTGACATGCTAAGTTGTACATGTCAGTACTAAACGAGAGATCATACTAGTAACAGTCAACAAATGTATTTAAAAAATTAAGAACAATGCCCCCAGGCCCCCTATCAACCAAAATTCAACTAGCTCATACCAGCCCAAGAGTGAGAGATGCAAATCCAATCCTGCTAAAATCCACTCAAAGACTGTACAAACTAACTGAAACCTGCCAAAACTCGTCTAAGAAAGTAAGCAAATTATCTGAACCAGCCAACGGGCCAGCTTGGGCTTATAATCAATAAAAGTTCAAACCCGGCCCGCGCTGCACCACAAACCTTTTACATGGCAGACAACAACACAACATCATATATATAGAGATAGGAAGAATTAGCTGCACTGAGATCTACTGGATTATGATTGCTATAAACAGAGAGGTCAGTGTTGAGCTAATGTTGTTCTCACAATCGAATGAATGAACTAGTGAAGTAGTTAACTAGTGAATGAATGGATAGAGAAATAGATAAAAGAATGAAGTTATTGTGACCTTACATAAAAAGAGAGATACAAAAGAGAGAGCCTACCTGCATGTAGTACAAGCTGAGATTAGAGCTAGCTAGCGCAATGTCACACAACACAAAGTAAACTGAAGAAGGAGTATAAATTGATTATACAACAAGGAATAAATATGCATTACATCACTTGCACGCATTACGTTATACATTTGTAGACATTACACACTAGTACTACTTCCAGCGAGCTCAATAAATGCCTCCATTTACAGCTAAATCAATAACCGTCCATTAAAAATGGGATTAACGGGTTCGCTAATCTAAATATAGGAGTTAGAGATGGCCGTAGGCACTGGTAATGCTTCAACAAAGGCGAAATGCACATATTAGTACAGCTGGGTGTAACCTAGCTACATTATGTACTGTTTGCATACAAGCTGTCTGACTTAACACTTGGCTTTCTGACATCTACATCGATCATTACATATCGGCAAAACTTGGCTTCTCTTCAAACAAATCAATTACTAAACTTTTAAATTAAATATTACATCTTAGACCATTTATTATTACTCACAAAATTTTATAAGTATTCAAATCAATTTCCGAAAGTTGAAAAGATGAACGCAAAACTTCGGCAGTTTTCAAAATCTGCGTAGAACAACAATAAGGTACGCAAAAAGCATAACGCATTGACAAAACAATTATCTGTAAATAACTTTTGATAAAGAAGTAAAAGAAAAGGAGAGAAATTATACTGGTGAGACTTACAAAGCCTTAGATCCACGAGAAGTGCTTGGTAAGGTGTTGGCATATGACTTCTCTACATGAGCTGAAACATCGATTTGATTGGAATTCCCATTGTTTTTGTTTTGAGTTTCCAAACGATCCAGACTACAAAAAAATCAAACAGTAAAAAAAATTTCTTGCCATTACATCAACATTTCAAACAGATCACATGGCATGATCACATGATATGATCACATGGTATGAGCACATGATATGCTTACGTGTGAGCATATCTCTCGATATCGTCGTGTATATCGACATCAACTTTAGGCAAGTCTGCAGTATCCTGTGAATGCACTCCTTCGTGTGAACTTAGAGAGCTGTTCATCTCATACTGTATGTGTATTGAGGGTGGGGAGGAGGGGGTGCTGTAAATATAACAGTAACTGATGAAGGATAGAACACGGGCTACTGCACTATCCAGTCAATCACTCAATTACGATTCTACAATTTTAAATAAAAAATAATCAAATTTTGGGAACAGTTGAAAAACAATAAATGAACAACTAATAGATTACTAATTTTTTTCAAATCAATTTAAATTCTAACTACAAAACCATTAAAATCACCAATTACTAATCACAACTGGACAGATTGTAGATGTGTGAACTATACGGCACACGCTTCAACTTTCTGTAATTTATGCTCGGCCATAGACAATAAATGTGATGCACAGAGTCGTGCCCTCTCTGCGTGTATGTGATGCACAGAGTCGTGCCCTCTCTGCATGTATGTGAATACCACACGGCAAAAACTTAGCATGTGTTTCAATAATCAAAGCAAAATGCAATCACGATTCACTCCGTGCTAGGTTAGAAAACTCCAAAACCAAAAGAAATTCCATAGTCGAGCCCACAAGATGAGGCGCAGAAGGCAGTGCGATGCAATATACGGTATGAAAAGGCCACAACACGTGTACTCTGAGCTTACCCAATATCACTCATCATAGACAAACTAGAAATGAATGGGATAACAAAATGTTAGCAAAACAAACATAAAATTAATAAGAATAAAAGCATAGAGCCGGAGAGTGAGTTTGTATTAGACAGCAGACCAACAGCATCAAATGAAAATAATAAAAACAAAAAGTTGTTATAAATATACAATGATAGCTGGTAGCCTTAGTTCCAGCCTTCTCAACTTTTACTCACCGTTTAGTTTTTACAGGACTGAACAATAAATGGTAAAAAACTAGACACCGTGTGATACAAATGGCTTCAATGTACTGGATTATTAGCGTGCTTTTATTATAGAACTAATTTTTAGTAGGATTTAACAAAAACCAGGAAAGTCGAGGAAATTTTAAAATTAGCAATCAATAATGCTATATTGATCATTGGAATAAATAAATAATGCCATGCAGTTATGTAACGCAAAGACATGTGTGGTCAGAGACTATTGTAACTATAACATGCCTCACTATTTCAGATGTCTATTCAGCCCACGAGAATAGAGTGCAATAATATCTCACCTGTCCCTGGATAGGGTAGAATCTCCATCGGCCAGCTTGTTCAAGGGAAGATAACCCTTAGGGTTATGTTTCTTTATATACCGACCTGAGCTATACTTCTTTCTCATAGGAGAAGACAAATCCTTCATTTCATCGTTGGATGTCGACTACAAAACGAATGAACTGAATAAATACCTCAAGTTACTAACAAACCAAAGACAATAGATTTCATTCACCAGTGCAAAACTCGCTCTTTAACTTACAAGCTGAAAATAAAACCATTTTTTATTAAGAGTTAAGAACGTTGTAATTGCTTCCTCCTGCTTTTGATTTTAAAACATACTGATCACAATGGGACGACAACTTCTTTTATGATTAATACTGAGAAGCTTTTTGATAAAAATTTTGCCCTTATGGTGTTCATGCTAAAATAAACACATTTATAATAATTAATGGCACCAGCTATAGACTGTCATGTTCTTCATGTTGAGGGAGTTGCCTCCCTCCACTCGTTGGTACGATGACTTAGATGACAGAGAGAAAGCCAACATAGACAACCAGCACCCACCCACAAAGAAATAAATAAATTTCCACAAGTTGCAGTAAAAATGCATTCTGTAAGTAGAATAAACTGAAGAAGAGTTTGAGGGAGGAATAGACTTATACAAAAACTATATATTGTCATGCATTCAATGATAGGAGAGGTCCAATGATTACATGATGCTGTCTCTACCTGCGATACTGGCAGCGGCCATATAAGACCATCCTTGATGGACATAAAATGTGTAACACACAGTCATGTGGTAGCCACAGAGATGGTTTACAGACATGAGCATTAGCCACGCCCACTTATACACTTACAGAGCAATAGTACTCTTTCATTGGATGGTTGAGCTTGTGGGCTTTTCCTTTCTTGCCAGAAAAGAAGCAGTTTTGGCAGAGGTTAAAGTTGAAACAGCGAAGACAGCGATACCTGTAGCACATACAACAAGCAATGATCAAAAACTCAGAAAGACTGAATTACGAGTTAAAGGACATAGTAAGGGAGGGGCTAGTACACCCGCACTCACCTGAGACCTATAATAGGAGTTGTCTTACACAGGCTACACTTAGCCTGATGTTTACAACTCTCTGATGTGGCAAGACGATGATATACTGGCAACCAGACCATAGATTGAGGTTCTAAGGCTAACCAGTCCATAAACTGACGAGTATTCACAGAATTTGCACCTTTGGCCTGCAATATACAAATATCTCCGTCTATCTGCTTCTAAATCAACCATGAAAAACGGTAGGAGTTGTCATCACTTGATTGGCAATTTTCTATTATTAGTAATTGCCCCCTTTTCATTGCAGAGGAGACAAAAACTAGATTTAACAGAAGAGAAGGTTTTAAGTTTTCAAACAATCCCAGAGAGAGCATAGAGCAATGCAAGTGTGGGCAGGGAGGAGACTAACCTGCTCCAGGCATAGAGCAATGCAAGTGTGGGGCAGGAAGGAGACTAACCTGCTCAAGGCATAGAGCAATGCAAGTGTGGGCAGGGAGGAGACTAACCTGCTCCAGGCATAGAGCAATGCAAGTGTGGGGCAGGAAGGAGACTAACCTGCTCAAGGCATAGAGCAATGCAAGTGTGGGCAGGGAGGAGATTAACCTGCTCAAGGCATAGAGCAATGCAAGTGTGGGGCAGGGAGGAGCTAACCTGCTCCAGGCATAGAGCGATGCAAGTGTATGCAGGGAGGAGACTAACCTGCTCCAGGCATAGAGTAATGCAAGTGTGGGCAGGGAGGAGACTAACCTGCTCAAGGCATAGAGTAATGCAAGTGTGGGCAGGAAGGAGACTAACCTGCTCAAGGCAGCTCTGCACGCTTGGGTCTATGTTAGCACCACCAAATGAGTTGGCTTCGCCCAGCTGTCGAGGTATTTGTATGCAATCCGATAAAAGGAGGGACAACTTCCTCTCGTCTATCAGCCCTGACTTATCTCCCAGGCAAGAGAGCAGATCTAAAGTACACAAGACAAGCGATGCACAACATGTAACAGTATATGACAAGAGAAGAGGTCAAGGGTCAAAGTGAGTGAGTGACTGAGTGAGTGACTGAGTGATTGACTGAGTGAGTGACGGAGTGACTGAGTGAGTAGGGAAATACTTACAGTTAAACTTGTCCTCCACGGCACCTCTGCACATGATAACAAGCCCTACTTGAAAGCTGAGAGCTCTAAGTTTGCCCTGACGTCCCAGATCATACACATTGAGAAGCCAGTTGAGTGAGAGATCAATGCTACACAAGAACATATTAGAGTTGTGGTGAGACTATACAATGTGAGACAATGAGAGGTCAATGCATCTACTGACTGTGTTACACACACCACTAACTACTAGCGACTGACTACTAGCTACTGACTACTAGCCACTGACTACTAGCTACTGACTACTAGCTACTAGCGACTGACTACCACCTACTTGGTACTAACTATTGACTACTGAGCACTAGCCACTAATCCCTAGCTGCTATGATCAGCTAGGGGTTATTGACTACAACTAACTACTGTTGTATTATGCCTACCTGAGGGGAACATTGACTCCAGAAGCATGTCTGTCGTCTGCTAAGTGCTCAAAGAGATCTCTCAAACACGATATAATAAGGTTGATATCAATGATCTCTTCACCAGCTGCTGAGACAATTTTGTGTTCCTGACAAGACTTAATCACATCCTTAAGTCTAATAGAGCTCACTGTTAAACAACAAAGATGTCTTCAACATCAAATTAAAAATTTTCAATCTATGTCACAGACGTTTTACATCAAACTTCCAACAAAAACAAAACAAAAAAACTTGCAGCATGTTATCAACTTACAGCCCAAAGCTTTCTGCATTTTCCTCAATTTCTGAGCAGTTCTGTAGGCAGAGAACTTGGTGGCATTAAACTTTGGTAGTTGTGCCAGTAGGTTAACCATACGTGGGTGGTCCCACTGGGTGGTCTTCTTGTCATGGCTAAAATTGTGTACGAATTACATCACACAACTAAAATAGTATAATTAAATTTTGTAGAAATTTTCATGTTGACTGTAAAAACGTAAAAAAAACTCTTCAGTATGAATATGTTGAAACACCAGTCGTACATCCTGAGAATGAGAAGACAAATCCAAAATTAGCTTCTGCCTAACAAATCTAGAAACCAATTACATTGAGTAAAGCTATCATAGACTTGGAGTATATCCAGATCTTGCCATAGGAATGTGTGGCAGCAGCAGCAAATGGGGAGTCAGCACTTACTTGATGTAGTATGGCACACCAGCAGGCGTGGTGGACCTCTCATAGGGTCTGCTAACAGAATCCTTCAACAGATCGCTTACTTCTGGTACAAGATTCCTGTTCATACTGACCAGCTGTGACACTCTGTCATCTAACTGTTTCTCAACCTTTTCTTGTCTGTAATATTTATTAGAAAACTGTGTTTGACATTGTACCTAATATAACAACTCATTCTGCCAAAAACCAAAATACATGATAGAAAATAATCATTAAAAAAGGCCATTCAATGGAACGGCCACTTTGAGATAGTCTGAGGTCACTAATAAACATAATAATGAGTTATTAATTATTACCGCTGAGCAGTTTCAGGAAAAGGAATAAACTCGTCTCCTTTGAAGTCGATTAGATTGGTGGATATGACACCACCACGCTTTATGTGTAGAGATTTAGTTTTGCTGTCGTGTACAGATGACCGAAGCAAGTTTTTTGCAGTCTCAACCCTGTCCAACGTTTCATAAACGCCACGATTGGCAGACTTTTGAGCGAGTTGTCTCCTCCGCTGTACCAGCATGAGAACAACATCGGACACACTCGCTGACACGGCCATATTACCGAGAGCGCAGACGAACTGGATAGAAAACTGCGTCTAAATGACTTGTACTCATGTTTTATACATCTTGAAGAGAAAAGAGATAAATGTCAGACGGTCCCATCGGATTGTGGCAATCGAATCAGAGTTAGTAATGAGACTTAATTGGACTAAACGGAAAATAAAATGGTCACTGAGTAATCAGTACCTTAAAATGACCTTAATGCTATGAGACAGACTTTTGATAATTATCGTTAATAAAGAGAGAATCACATACAAAAATCAAATCACATACAACTTAAATGTATATTCCACTTTTGACCGACTAAAAAGATCAAAGATGAAACAAAATTAAGTTATGTATATATCATCTGTTGTAAGTTTAATGTAGTTTCCGCCAAATTAAATTATTATTTCTCGCCACCAAGTCCAGTAGACAATGGACGGACAGACAGACAGACACTGATACTGCTCCATAGAATTAGATCTTCAAACAAACAAACTAAAAATATTAATTTTAAAATGGTGACGTCAAAATCATTTTGTGTCCTCCTTACAAGAGAATTGAAGTAGTAAACAGAAGTAGTAAATAAAAATAAACAAGAGTACAAAAGACCTTGACCTACCTCTCAGCTAAACGCACTATAGTCTGTTTGATGTCCATATCCACAGGATTATCGTGAGCCCTTACAATAGCTTTAGCTTTAATAACCACCTCGGACACTTCATCATTTTTACGTCTGAGAGTTCTGGCAGAGGTGAGCTGTCTATTGAGGTCAGATACTGGGTAGTCTTGTACCTGTGAGAGGACATTGTGTCATAGACATCAAAAACTATATATAAATATTTATCTTCACACGTCTATGAACGCATTAAAATAAAAATAATCATAAGAAAGTGAAATAGAATGTTTAAAAACCAGTCAACAAAATTAATTACTGGTACTTGAAATTTTCTTAGAGTAACTTGAAAAATAAATTAGAATCAGTGACGACGTTCTGCAGTAAACCTCGTGCTCTATTACAGCAAACTCGCTTAAAAGTTTTTGGTCCCGTTGGCGAAATGAGCTAGTAAAAAGACTTGCGAGGCAATAAAAATCATTATCATGTGCTGCACTCAGTGATGAAAAGGTTTCAAATAGAGTAGAAGCGGTTGTTACCCATCGTACATACAAGATTACGGCACTGTTGAATTCTGGGTAGAGAGATAGGCACCAGACAGCCATCTATCTACGAGTTATGGTATCAAACACCGGCAATGAGTATAACTACACTTCTCTACATGGTATCAACCATCACTCTTTTCTTGGGTGGCAACAATGTAATGATTTTGTGTCATTCTCGACAACACCGTTAAGGAAATTACTTCTTCATGAAAAATAAATAATTGTTAACACCGAATCGGAAAAAACAAAAAATAATTATCAAAAGCAAAAAATAATTATTAGTAAAAGAATCAGAAAAACTGTTAAACTTACCGATTTCCATGACTGCATGTTATTGTCAATCTCATTGAGATGGCGAAGTGCCAAATTCAACAGATTGTTAACAGTTTCCAAGTTTTTCTCTCCATTGATGAGCTGATTGTTCCAGCGCTCCGACTTGTTGTGTAGCTCTAACCACTTTTGATTAAGGAGTCTAATATGTCGTCTTATATTCTTTATCACACTCTTTGCATCCGACGACTCTACGCTCAACTCTACAGATAGCAAGTGTCATCCATTGATGATAATGAAAAGTAAACACAGTAGATAAAAACAAACAAAGAGAATGGATTATAAATAACGAATGCTATCGACTTATAAGAAATATTTATTGCTATGTAAATACAATGAAAGAAATAATTCAATAATTTGAGGAGATGAATGATGACTCAAGTGGCAGGCAGCGATATGTCACACAATACACGAGGAGTGATTAATTGTTTAGTAGTGGCTACTAGCATTGTATCAGCCATATCTGTCATATCTGTCTCTTTCAACGCTTTGTATCGCACCACAGTACAATAACTCATGGCAAATAAATTCGTTCTTCCATTTCGTCCAATACGCTGAAGTTATCTTCTACTTTAAAGGGAGGCAACTTCAGAAAAAATCTAGTTTGCATCTGAGCTGAGTTGGGCTGGGGTACTAACCATCCATAATGCGACTGTCACAACTAGCAGAGCTAAGTCTTCTGTCAGCTCCCTCCCTCTCTAGATAGAACCTTCCGGTGGATATGGTATGCTCAAACTCTGAGGTCTTGCTCTCTAGCTGCATCTTCCACTCCTGCCAAGACAAAACATAGAGCTACACAAAACAGCTATACATAGAGCTATAAAAGTTAGCTATACAGGAAGTTATACAGAGCAGCTATACATAAAGTTATACAAGATAGCAATGCATGAAGTTAGTTACAGAACAGCTATCCAAAGAGTTATACTAGTTAGCTACACATAGAGTTATTCAGAAAAGGATAGCTATACATAGTAGCGGAAATGATCGATAAAATCCTTAACTAATTTTTGATAAACTCCAAACATCACATCAACCGATTAACAAATATCAATATAATTGACTAAAATTATTTGCAAGACACATTTTTGCCGCTGCCTTTCAAACGATACAAAAATCAAACAACGCCACAACTAATGCCATAGCTTTCAGTAATTTTAGAAGCTGCTGGTGAAAGATCAAAGTTTCTGAAAGGATGTTTGGAATACTTGGCCAGCTCTGTAGACCAAAACAAGTATTTGATATTATCTAACCCATCTGAGTAATGAGTAACTGCTGCCTACCTGATGATTGGCAATCTGCTGCTTCACTCCTGGCAGATTGCCAGAAACAGGCCTGGCAGCAATGAGGGCATTCTCTCTGCTGTTGAGGTACTCTATAAGCTGTCGGCAGCGAGTGAGAAGCTCTGACCATTGATCCATGCTAGACTCTAGCCGACACCTGAACGATAGCGGATTACATACAACATGACACACCACCTGCCCGTTTGACTTTATTTAAACAAAATTAATCCAAAAACTGGCACAAAAAAACTAGCATTTCCTGTTTCATCAGAGTTGCATCTCAAAAGAAATTTACATTTTACAGGAAATGTCAAGATGTATGCTGATAGATGCCCTGGTGAATTAATTGGTGATTCCAAAACTAAAAATGCAAGAAATGACATAACAACGCGGCAGCAAGTGAGCAGGTTGAGATGAGAACTGAGCTTGGGAGGTAATTTGGATGAGAAATGAGAATAATATTTAAAAATGTTATCTAAATTATTGCTTAATGAGGCGAATAGATCGCTCCATTTCACCACTTTCTCTCCTTCTAGCTGTCAGATTCCCCACACACTACTTACAACACAACTGTCTCCAATGTTAGCCTACAATCCATACACTAGCCCCTTGAGACAAGAGTCAAGAGTCGCCATAAAAATAATTACTAAATATTAGCCTTAGTAACTGAAAGAGCTAGTAGTGCTAGTAGTTGTAAGAAGTCAAGCTACAAAAAGCGCAGAACTCACCTTATTTGCACTGTTTTTGCTCGTAACTGTGACCAGCGTTCGTTCATCTCATCCAGATGACGTTTTATATCCTCTCCATCGATAGAGCTGTCGCTGCTGCTGGACATCTTTTTTCCAGCAAGTCTCAGCAGCTCATGCTGTCTCTGATGGGACTCGATCTGTGACTGAAGATCCTACCAAGTACAAACAAACAGTTTAAGAAATCGTCTTCTTTAACGCCAAATCTATTCAAAAACTATTAATTGCAACAGCTATGTAACAGACGTGACGGTTTAATGTAGCAAAACTTATGAAACCTGAAACTACAAAGACGTCACAATTCAAGGCATCTAAAACGGTTATCAATAAAATTCAATGCCATAAAAATTCAACACGAAATCTTTTGAATTGTCGTTAGATACAACAACACACAACCTCATTAGGTACTACATGATATGTTGTTTTAATCATTGACTTTGATAGCAATTCATGTAGATTGCATAATAGAATATCGATGTCTATTTACTATGACTAGTATAAGGTTACAAGTAGATATAATACACTTACACGGGAGAGAGAATACTCCATTACTGTACCTAGACTATTTACTTATTGACAGCAGGTAATATTACTGTACCTACGACCTGCGGCGCTCAGCCTATCACAACATCCATCTATGTCTAATCAAAACACAGCACAGCCCAAGCACAACAACCTCGGATACGTGATGGTTGGGAAGACGGCAATAACTACCACAGGAAGGAAAGATATTCCTCAAGAAGAAATTTCTGAATTTCCAAGTAGTGTTTAGTAATCGGTTTTGTAAAGATGATTAACATTTCTTTTTGTAATTCTGAATACAAAGTTATTTGAGACAAAAAGTATTGACTACATCCATAAATAGTTGTAACTTAAAATACGGTTTTGACTATCCGATATTTTGTAAACCTGCAAAACACTTTTGCTTGTAACAAATTCCTATGCATAATGGAACAGTTGCAGCTGGTGTAATACAAAGAGAAGATAATTTCAAATACGCAATCAGGTCACAAATAGCTATCGGTGCAGACGAACTCACTAATGTACACAAAATACCAAATATGGTAGAGAAGCATTGTGATACAAGAGACAGCTGAGAATCAGTGCAATAAGCAAACAATATTAGGAGTAATGAAACCAGATATTTCAATGTAAAAGCATCCGTAGTGTAAATATTTAGTTCGTCTCATTTGCCAAGAGATTAAACAAAATCTATCTCAATACGAACTACTGACTTAAACACAGCTACAATAAATAATAGACAAGAACTTGGGCTACTTAATCTAGCGTTACTGAAAATAACTTAACGCCGGTGAAAATAAGTTTGTTGTAATAAAAAATGCATAGAATATACTTGTACTACAAATGGTTTCAAACTATTGACTGCAGGTACTAACATACACTAAAGCTTACGTATACATTCTGTACCTACATATACACTCATATATATCATACACATCAGTATGCGATACCTACAGTCTCTATCTTACGTAGATTGAAGTAGATGTCAAACAACATGGTGCAGGTAGCTCGAAGCAGACAAAACTAATATAGCAGAGCAAACACACGAGATGGACTCAATCAATTGCTTACAAGTGCCTGCCATTCAAATATTCACAAATGTTGTACACGTTCATAACTATCCAAAGGATATACATTAACTTATAACTGGGCCGTGGAAGTCAACAACTGACCAATTAGAGTTAGGTAATATTTGTGTACATCGTAAATGTGTAATTTTTTGACCATTTTATCTTTTGTTTGAAAATAGTGTCTACATGTACGTTTTTTTTTTAACACAAACGCCTTTGTAGCACCTCAAAGATCTTTAAGGGTAAATTTTTGTAGCACATCAGTTGGTGTGATAAAAGATTTTTTTCAAGCTGTAATTACCTTTTAACGAAAAAGAGTAAATGCGCGTTCTTTCATGAGAAGACAACTCACAAGAAAGTAATCTTCCAAACCACAACTTGTTAATAATTTATTTATTACTACTCTTTTAATTATTTACTGACTGCTTTAAACTTTACTGAGTAATGGCCGGTAATTTGCACACTAAAACAAAAGGCGAGGAATAAATGTGTCACATGTGTGTGAATTCCATTTAACAAAGGCAGTACACATAAAGTACATTGCGAGCTGAGGCATACGCGTCCCCTAATGGCATTGAACGCCTGCAGCTATATGTTAACAAGCAATCAATCCTGCCAGCCAACTCCACGCTAGGTATAAATAACAATCTCTCCACCATTTGAGGCTGATGCCATCAAATGCTGACACTAGCAAGTAAATATAATGCAGGTAGTTAATGGAGGCCTGGGGGCAGGCAAATGATAGGTACTCTAGTGATCAGTGTTGAGTAATCAATGCATTATCAGCTTGTACATCACATTATCACAACTATAACGTTTGATATGGTCAGGATACCTGAATAAATATGGCCACATCACGCTTTACCTTGCATTAATTAGTGAATTAGCTAGCCATTTGCTCCACTTTATTTGTATGCAAAATGACAAATTGAGTTCTAATTGAAGGGATTTCAAAAATCTCTTTATAAAAATGGACGTTTTTTTGTAAAATCTTCCGTAACTAAAAATGTTTTCTAGAAATTCGGTACAAAACTAAAATTGTAGCTCTTCCACTTATATCAATTATTCGCATATAATTTTAATCGCAACATCTGCTAAAATCATTATTACTAAGAATATTTATAAAATTAATATTTTATTAACATTTTTGATGAAATTTGGATAACTTTTAAACAAGCTTTAATAATTTACTAAAATAAAAAATTCGTTGTCTTCGCAGACAATATTTTTACAACGCTACTTCAGAAATGCCTGTATTCTTTATTTTGGCCTGATCGTATTTATTTATGCATGTAATGAAAAACATGGGGTCCCGGCAGATTTTTGTGCGAAGCTATTATTAAAAAATCCAGAAGCCCGCATTCCACCAACAATACTATTAAAACGTAAGTCAATTCATTTTAACAATTACTAAAGAAACTCTTTTTTTATTCACCACGGCTGATAAGTTAGGGGTATATAATACTGAAGATGCGCTATCAACATAAATTGTAGAACTACAACGGTACTGTGAAAGCAAACCACAGCAATAGTTCAAGGGCGCGCTTTTATTAGCTTACGTTGGCAAGCTCAATTAAACCCGAAATACGAAACTATGGTTTTACCAGTGAACATGATATTTAATTATTTTTTTTTAACTGAATAAACCAAATTTTTTTCAAAAAAGAATTTTTAAAGGCTTTATTGATTCTTTGAGCTTTCCCAACAACATCATTTTTGTCATATTATTTGCTCAAATTTCCTCACATCAGAATAATAGTCAAGCAAGTCAAGATTTCTAATGATAAGTTCAACGATCGACAAAGCTACTTTCGGTTGATTAGCTAAAGTGAAACTACTCTGCCGTGACCCCATTCAGTAAACATTATTAAAAAAAACGAAATCAACTTGAAAAAATATTACATGATACTGTTTAACTTGATTGTGGATTGCAAAGCAATAATTATTAACTGTCAATAAATTTCGTTATACTTCTATAAGTAGAACGAAAATGGCAAACTGACTCAATAATCTGACAGTGAGAAGTCGATGATGTCACAGACAGACAATATTCCCGTGTAATATTAGCTCAAGTATTTATCCTTTTATTGGATTGGAAAAGGTTTAGTGTTGAGTTTGGAGTGTATTCAATTGTATGAGACTTTCATGTAAGGTTTCACCGAATGCATTGATCTATGTAGTGTAGACGTGGACAAAGTTGGACTCCAATACTAACTACTTACTTTCTGTAGCTGATATTCCAACACTTTGATATGCTCCAGCACATGCTGCCTTTCCGGAGAGGCATTCGGGCTCATATTTTCGCTCTCTTTATCACCCGCACTGTCTCTTCTAGGTAGAGTTTCATTCAAAACCATATGATTGCTGCCGCCTCCACTACTATTTACACAACTACTAAAACCTAGTTGCGCGCTACGTAAAGCTGTGGCATGGACCTCTTCTGATAGTTCTACTCGTAGAATGTCGTTGTCATAGTGATCATTGAATCCCAGCTCGCTGTCCAAACGATCTCTTGCAGATTCTGGCGATGATGAACCAGATGCCAAACTTGCATCATAATCAGATGTAGAATGTGAAGAGTTGGAATTGTTGATGTCCATCACAGGTTCAGAGAGAGAAGACAACTTCTTTCTTTTATGAAAATATTCAGAGAGCATGGAGGTGGCAGGAGAAGCGGTTTCATCTGCAGAACTAACGATAGTAAAAACATCATCATCATCATATTCATCCCAACTGGAAACTGAACTCCTAACGACTGAACCATATTTCCTACGGGGTGTACTTGCATGACTGCGTGGTGAGGTAGTAGCGGAGAGACTAGCAGACGGTTTTTGGTGTGACATGGTAGTAGCTGAGCAAGCAGCTGAAGATTTCGTTCTGGGTGTGCTAGGACAGCTGACAGATGCTGCAGCCATTACATGTTCCACATATTCTTTGGTTATTTGAGGCGAATTAGGATCGTACTGTCGACCAGGTAAAGCGGCGTGACTACACGTAGACTCACCACTAGATACTGTGCGCTTCTGAGGGGATGCTTGCGACTTTATTGGACAATGCACGTTATCAGCGGTAGCCAAGGTACCATTGAGATTGTCGTACACATCTTCTGGAGTGACGGCATTGTCAGCGGACGTTGAGTGAGCAGTCTTCGTTTTGCAGCCATTGGTCACATGAAAACGGTCATTTATCACATGACTACGATTATTGGTCACATGACTCGCTGCATCTACAAAATCAGTTTTCACTGGTTTCTCAGCGATCATTTCATTTGGAGTGTGATAAGTCACAAGAAGTTGAACGTGATTGCCGGGAGAAAGCGGAGAATAACCATTTTTGGTAACACTAGGAGCTGGTGGAGTTTCCAATGATTTCTTCCGCGTTATTTCCTGCACCACATCGCCATAAACATCAAAGTAATATGAGTCTATGTTGGAATTCTCATCAATTCGAGCAGCGTTCTTTGACTTTTTGGATTGCTGTTGACTGCCTGCATTCTCAAATGATATGGACAATTCTTCATCCGGATTCAATTTAAAATGTAAAGACTTCTCACTTTCAGCAGCAGGTTTGGCAGCATTATAACCTCCATTTAACAGCTGACTTTTCGCAAAACCACTCATTATATTAGAAGGTAAAGAAGGTCGGACATTCAAATCATCGGACAAATACTTGCGTTCGTTTACTAAGTTGTTGCTAGCAGCCGACTCCCGAGGTAGTGCCGCCCAAGTACTAGAAAACCTTCTATTGTTGTGAGACTCCTCTAGAATAGCTTGAGAACTTACATCATCAACGGCAGCTCTAAACACTGTATGTTTAATCCTATCATCGCTATTCCGATCCCAAAGGCTAGGCAATCTCTCCCGAACTCGCTGTACCCCTTCCTGTGTCGATGTGATACTAACCGTATGAGAAAGTTCATGAGTCGGAGAAGGCACTCTCGCCATTGGACACACTTCGGCTGACCTTATCAATCTAAATCAATCCAATATTTTGTAGAGTTTCTCTGGCGTTATATGTAGTCGGTTATCGTATCAAGTCTCAGCACCGGATTAATCTGGCAGCTCTTTTCTCATTCACTTAGTTTGCAGCACTAAGTACTCTTCTAGGTAAACACTCAAGCGTTTCTTACAACTAGTTTATTTGTTAAAAGTATCAGCATTTCAAAAGATCGCGTGCCTACCACAATAGAGCCCGCACGGCCTAATCCTACGCCTAGACCTCCGCGATGTGCTAGCGTTTACCTCTGACTTGCATTCTTATAAATATTCATCGAGTTCTTTAGCGTAGCCAGCTGTTTATATCCGAGTCGGTTGTCAAGGTAATACACATATACCGTGTAGATAATGTACAATCTCTTGACGTATGTCTGTATCAAACGATGTCATAAAATGCTGCTACAATGCTGCTTCGAGTAGATACGTCGAGCTATTCACTAGTCTCAAGTGTACTTAAATTGACACACAAGCATCAACTACTAGCGAAGCCTCGTACATTAGGCTTATATTACTGACTGCACAGATAAATTATATACAGACTTTCGCATTTATTGAATCGATTAGAGCGTTTGAAAGAAGTTCAATTTATAATTGTCAACAAATGTGTTCTTCCGCCACAAACAACTTCAATTGAGCTCACACACCGATGTCTTACACCTAAATGTCACCTTGATAAAGTTCAAATAATACGCTAGATAACTTATAAATAGCCACACAAAGTCATAAAAGGGAATTAAAATTCAGTCTGCAATATTGACATTAATTTTCCGATAAGGTCGTTAATGCAATTTTAAAATATGTTCTTACACGCAGAAATTACTGAACTCAAGCGAAAAAAGACTTCCTAAATATAGTTTCTTTGAATCGATACTGTCTGAGAAAACAAATTCAGGCGAACATTTTGAAAATCAGTTAACAACTGTTTAGAAATGTCTAACTAGTTTTTAACAACTACACATATCACTTCACAAAACCATAAAAGCTAAATTCACTGCTGTAATCACATGTATACTGAATTTTCAACGGCGCAAGCTGTGCACTAGACTGTAGCCATCGTAACAGACATGTCACTAATAACATAAGATTAAAATATCAATGATTTCATCACCGATTTAATCATGTATGAAAACTTGGCAGTGCGATTAGGGGTGCTTGCAGTATGTTTAATATAATTCTAACAAATCAGTGAGTTTATTGAAAGGAAGGCAGCAATGCTGCCGATAAATAATCACCCGATTTAATGAATACAAAGCTACAGTGGTATTCATTCCGTTACATTAGCATTGTGCAGGTGTGTAACACAGTCGAAAAGGCAAATTCCTTGGTCCCTAGCCTCTGTGCTTAATTGTATTGATGTGAAATGAAGTGAGATAACACGGGCAATAGAAGTTAATAGAATCAGAGCTAATCAACTGGAAATGTGAATATTTACTAACTGTATGTAATTCATTAGTTTTACCCTTTCAATTTAGTTTGCACCTCAAACCGAACCCAAAAATAACAACGTAAACTTTGAGCTGAAAATAACTAGTGCAAGCTTTTGTAAAAATATAAAGAAAAAAAATAATTAAATTATTTAGTGTACATAATAATGAATAAAATATCAGCTAAACCAAAAACAACAATTTAAACTTTTAATTGAAACCAACTAATACAAGCATTTATAAAAATAAATAATTAAATTATTTAGTGTACGCAATAATAAGTAAAATATCAGTCAACAAAGTAAATAGTTTCAAGTTCAGCAACTTGGAAATTTGCGCTACTGATTTTGGGTCACCACTGAAAGGTTATAGACCAACAGCGACATTCTATTGTATCTAATGTATAACTTCTATCTGATAACAGGTCAATATCAACATTACAACAAAAGTAAGAAGGTCGTAGACGCATACTCAGTATACCAGACTTTACAATTATTTGTTTATTGACTTTTACAACTAACACTTGCACTTGGTGCAATTTAAATCAATTCTGTTTCAATTCATGCTTGCCCTGTCCGCGTGCGGGTGACTGTAAGACTAAAACTTGTAATGTTACTGATTAAACTTCTTCTACAACGAAAGCGATTAATGCAAAAATATATCTTTGGTTACAATTACTAAAGTTTGTCAACCCCATGAACATATTCCTGTTACAATACGTAGGTAGTGGGAGGTGTGTGTAGGTATTGTTGTGTTATCAATTATATTTGACCTGCAGTAGGCCTGTTGACTCACAGAATCTGATCTGCGTCCCTTCTATACTCACAACAATTAAAAGAACATAACGTAGTAGGAAACAGCTGCTGACTAAACGCCTGTTTTAATTAATTTCAAGCGTTAAAAATTGACAAGGAAAGAAAAGTTGATGCACAACGAATGTTAAGGTATAGCGACATAAGTGGAGGGGAAGAGCCGATGTATAACTATGCCAATTGTTGCACCTTTACCGGGTGTTCTAAAGGAAGTGAAGCCAACGATTACTGGTAATCAATGACTTCCTGAGGTGGTAAGAGAAGACAACTGACAATATTTCAATCTTCAGTGTACTAAAGACCATTTGGTATAGATAGGTTTCAGAATTATTTAGACTCTTCACACTGAAACTTTTTTTTAAATAAAAATCATACGCTAAAATTTTAGAGTGCAATCTTTTCAAAAAACTGAAGGAGAAACAACTCCAATATTTTGTTAGGTGCATGATGTTGTAGAAGAGAATAAACTTGGCACAAATCATTGATGGTCAGTTAAATGCCACCATCATCAAAGATATAACTAGTTTTCATACAGTATAATTAATGACAGGTAGAAGACTCAGATACAGTTGTAATTATCTTCTCTCTATTTCATAAAATTGCAGCCAACAATAGCTTGTACCTTGTACTTACTCTGCAATGCATTATCAAAAGTGCTTTGCACTGAGCTTGGATTACGTAACAATAGCCTTTGTTATCAAATAACAATTAAATGCATCATTAAATCAGAGACAAGTATGAGGGAGTCAAAGCACAATAGAGTTTATGTCTAAATTTGGCCCACACACGAAGCCAACCTAAATTGTCATCTTGTATCCCATTCTGTAAAGTGAATCTTCGACAGTTCTCATATTATTTATAGACATATTTTGTACATGAATAATTCAAATATGGCTAAACAAGCTAGTGCAGGCAATATGGTAAGTACATTAATATATGCTCTCAAAACAGTTAACAGTAATTGAGAGAACATAACTCCTATTCGAATCTTATAGGACTCAATGAAAGACAACTCCAAGGTTGCTAAACTAATTTCCATTAGCTAAAGTTCACTTGTGTTTCTAGTCTCCACTTATAACACATAGAACTAAACCAACAACTAACCTTGGAACGGAGAGCCCATGTAGACGATCTTACTGGGTCATTGACCTTCACCTCCTCAAGAAGAATCTCAGCAACTGCTTCCTGCTCAGTAATCCAAGAAATGAAAGCTTGAAATAGTCCGTCAAAGTCCTCTAACATTTGTTTATGGCTGGTGAGAACCTGACTTTGCTCAGCGATGCTACAATAGTACAAACCTCTTATGAAACAGCTAGCCACAGTTTCCGACAAAATAGCCTCTGATCTAAACAATGTACTAAACTCTTACAATGATTGGATGCTGTCCCATCTCTCAGTGAATGCTTGGGCATTCTGTTGTAGGTGGCTGGTGTCCTCCTGTGGATACGTAGATAGAAGGTTGTCGGTCATACGACTCAGTATGTGGTAGTTGTCTTTCCATGACTCCACTTCCATCTCCAGTGCCTGCATACGCATAGAGTGAGAGATACAGTCCACGAATACATCGCAACAGTTGAATAATCATAGGTAAAATATGTTTTTGTACTTCTACAGAAATAAAACTTTATTACAATAGCTGCGGCTCCAGAAGTGCTGGCGTCGTCAATCTTCCAAGATGTTGCAAAAAAAGAACATTAATTATTATTTATTGGTCACATTTCATATAAATAATTAAGAAGTGACTAAAATGAAAGGAGTGTTTCTGCAGTTTCAATATTTTGGTATGAACATTGATCGTAACAAATCCATAGGCTAAAATAGATTCGCTAACAGTTTATGCGTGAAACATGAAATTTTTACGTTAAATTATGGACAAAAAACAAATCTCGGTGCTACTAGAAAACTTAGAGTCACCAAAATTGATAGTTAACTTTTTTATAAAAATGTGGCAACTGGACTTTAGTCACTGGGCTGAATAGGCATATTTCAAACTAGCTAAAGATGGAAAGCGTTATAAAACAGAAAATTTTCATATTCACGTCATGTTAAGCTATTTATTGCTGAGAAATAGAAATGCTGCAAAAATATGGTTTGATATAAATTAGATTTGGCCAAACTAAAAGTAGAACACGCTTACAAAACTACCAGCAGTGAGCTATTCAATATCGTACGATGAAATGAGTATTATTTATAATATTTATTAAAATATTTGAAATGTTAGCTCAGCTAAAATTTCCGACATTTACAAATAATCCATATCTCACTCACCATGTGCTGCTGAATCTGTTTGTCAACAACATCGACAGCATCTCCGATGGCTTCCCGTTTCCTGTCATCAATCTTTGACTCAATCTCGCACAACCACACGTCCACCTTTGCCATCTGATCTCCGTACTTATGCGAGTCTATGAGCAGCTGTTTTAGTTCTTGACTTCTGTTTACAGACCGTGCATGGCATTCCTCGCACTCTGTTCTTAGACCTGACACTGAAATATGTAACACTTCATTTTATTGGATGGATTAGATGTAAACATCGCGTGACAGTGTTTGATGTGAAACAGAATGGACAAGACGACTTGGGGCTGCTAACTTTCAGGGCGAGCAACCACAAACTTTGTATGAAATAATAAAGACCAAGTAATAGGTTTTTTTTTCTCAGACTAAAAACAACCTATGATGGCCTTTATTTCAGCAAATTTTACTAAAAAAGTTTTGCTAATACAAAAACCCAAACTTTAGATGAGTATTTGATATATGCTGCAAACTTCACCAAATTTCATGAGCAGACAACTTTTTATTAGTAAAAAAACTAACCTGCAATTTTGATTCAAAAAGTGACATGATACAGTGGATACGTAACACGATGCCGGTACGGTTGACTAACACAAGGTTACAACCAAAACTGCACACATCGGCAGCTGTTTCATATAAACCATCTGAACAATCATATTCAATAGAAATAAGTGATAGAATTAAATGAGAATACGCATCAACAACAAAAGAGTCTAATGGCAGCGATTATTAGCAGCAGCAATAATGGGGCAGCACTGTGCAGCAGCTGACACCTGGGGATACAAATGGATATCGGTTAAATTCAATATTATTATCGATTGTTTGTATTCAAATATTATCTGGTGAAAATTCATGATAGCCAAGTTTACTTATCGTCAATGTTCCTTGTTAGCCATCAGGAAAAAGTTTTATGATTGCCCATTTATTATTTCTAAATTCATTTATTATTTTTTGGAGAATGTAATACCGATATGGATGTAGTCTGAAATTTCATGAATAATAACAAATAGTTGGAAACTACTAAAAGTGCTTTCCATGTTTCTATGGTCAACAGTGTTTACTCAAAAAAGCTCTACATGTGTAGAATAGTTATAATAACTATTGAGCAAAATTTAGCGCTGCGCAATGGTGATATTACCTGATAGGTGTATTGGCGAATTTAATCTGGCAAGCGTACTTGTAATTTAATATGAAAAAAAAACAAACAAATCAGGATTGAATGAGGAGAAGAATCAGCGTGCCAGTGTTAACCATTTTGTAACACTTGAACTGGTTGCTGTTGACGATAAATAAAAAAAGTAATAATGAAAAGATGAACTGTCAGAATTACTACGATTGCACAAAGAGGACACAACTCCACAATAATAATATTTACTGTTGATTACTTATAATAAGTATTTGAAATAATTGTCTGCGAAATTAATAATTTCACCAACTTGTTAACAACGTTGAATTTGTAACAGGTTCAAAATACGCTAATTAAAAATTTCTGATTCGACATAAAAGCTATCTAATGGATTTTAGCAAAAATGTTTAAAACTTTGAAGTACATAACTTTGTTATAAAAAAAGCACAATCATATTCTTGAAATATTGAACTTCTCAAAGCATGTAATTTTGTTCTATAAATAGCGTGAGTCTTTTTAAAAAGCAGGAGTTTTAAAGATCCAGAACACAAACACTTCAATAAGCAACCTAAAAACTGCAGCACTAACCAAAGCTCTGGGGTAAATAGCAGAAGAAATACAGAATCAAATGCATTTCCTAGAAGAGTGACGTGTAGTCTAGTAACATGGTAATGTACTGTTAATATGCAACTGTAACATTCCCAGAATGCAATAGTATATAGTTATATCAGCAGCGTCAGCATTGCCTTTACACCAAGAGCTCTGAGCAGAAACCAACAAAAGTTTTGTATGAAGAAACCAAACCAAACAATAAACATCAGTAGTTATGCAGCAATTAAACCAATTGAACCACACGATCAATGCAAACAACTGAAGACACAGAAAGAACACAAACGTAAGACAAAAACCTGGTCAGAAAAGAAATATTCTTCAAAAACACCATAAGGTCATCCATGGTTGCCTTTGGCTTATGTATGATGGTTAATGGTGAGAGAGGGGGTAAGTCGAAGTTGCTGCAGGCAACAGCTGGAGTGATATCTTTGGAAGAATAGAGCGATCGTAAGAGGAAATAGAAAAATGAAGGTGGGTAAAAATCAGGGAGCGAAAAGAAAAAAACATGACTTATGATAAGTAAACAAAAGAGTGAGTAAAAAGCAATCGGGGGTTAGAACGATCTATGATGAGGAGGAAGGTTTCCCAAACTACCGGAAAACCTCCCAGCGCCTTAAACAACAAGCAACAAAAATATGAAACATATTTAATAGTCAATATCAAGGGGAGATAAGTCACAAAGAGTGTCAGCAACAAACGGTATATTAGTCGTTAGCCTATACTTTTATATAAAGTGCGTAATTTGTGGCAGAATGCAAGTGCCTCCTCTTATTATTCATAAACTACCACCACAGACCTCCACTTAGTGTATCTATCATAAAGTTACACAGTCACCAAGTCTGTGCATCATAGAGTTGCACAGTCACCAAGTCTGTGCACCATAGAGTTACACAGTCACTAAGCCTGTGTATGATAGAGTTACACAGTCACTAACATAGAACAGCCAGCTATCTCACCTTGAGCTAATTGCAAGCACTGGCCATGTACGTTGGCACATGAAGAAGCAAGAACAGAAGGCTTATAGCCGACAGGTCACAATCAATAAGTACGATAACCCTATACTCAGCACACACAGAGCTGTCCATAGCCAATATACACACACAATCTATGACACAACAATGTTTAGACACAGCTCGGTTTGTTAATAACTCAAGTATTGATAAAATGTCAGCGATATAAACACAAGAGCACATCTCACCAGCCTAGACAATATCAAGTGCTGACACAGCATTTCTTTCTACTAAATTGATCACAAAAGAACTTCTATTGAGAAAAATCTTTCATTTAAAAATGTTTGTGAAAAACGATAGTAAACAGTTCAACTTTAGAGAGCGATGTTTCTGGTTATAACTTATGAAACCTGCGATGGGAGGTTTATCTATATTAGAATGAAAATAAATATGCTACAGTTAATTTTTTAGTAAATTGTAAAAAAAATTGATAAAAATAATAATTGAAAATAAATGAAATTGTTTATCACTAGTAGCTTATTAGTGTCACAAAAAAAATTTAAAATCTAAGAATGCAATCACACACAGCTTCACCTATCTAAACACCACCAGGTATGTAGAGGTATGGCTGATTAATGAATCGTTAGAGAGACCTGGTCCAGTTGTAGAATAAATAGTAAGACTTTCCCTGCACCACAATAAAATTGTTGGCATCAAAACTCAGACAGCAGGTTCAAAGGTTACATATGTAGTAGACACTGCGATAACTGTAGCCAATCACCAAATTTAAAAGAATGTTCAAACACGCTGAGAAATCTATGTTATGTCTACTACGTCTTTCATGAGTGGCGATATCTGTTGATAGGAGATCATACCACCAACGTGTCGATTAATAAAGTGTTCTGTATTAAAAAAAGGTTAAAAATTAAATTATTTTTTTATTTTTGAAAAAAGTCTGGGTTATTATTTGAAGGACATAATAATCGTTTTGTTTCTCTTATAATAAAGCTGTGTTTCGCCCAATTTTACATTTTTTTCAAACACTTTGAAGGAAAATTCCCACATGTGGAAATGCTTCTAAACACTCTATGATCAGTCCAAGTTGAAAAGTTCCATAGATCATGAAACATCAAGAGAACCTTTCAAAGTCAAATGACACTATTACATATGTAGAAGCCAGAATCATGTCACTTACTTCCAGGCTTTCAACTTACATTTGCATCTATACGTAACAACATCAGTGAAAACTCAAACAAAACAAAAAAATATTTGGATACATTCTGGTAGAATTGTGATACAAGTAACTTACCTGATGCCATGGCTTACAAGAAAAAAGTTGAACTAACAAAAAGCCGTTACAGCGGTAAATGCACCGGTACAAACTGTTAAATGTAGGTCAATAGATATTAGAATACCCACAAATCGCTGCCGATTACCAAACATACATACCGTTCAGTCGAGCAGCTAAATCTAATCCTAATCTGCATTCATCTTAAATCGAGACTGATTGAGTCGACCAACTGAGTACGACTGGCTGGCCACGATAAATGAAGTAATTAGCTCACAAAAATGACTGTATGCATCGGCTAAAAAATCTCGTATAATTGTATCGTAATTTGCACCCAAGAGAAAATTCAATAGCAGCATTGCAAAGATGGATTACGCTGTATTAACAACTATTCTTTTGTGCGTGCAAACAACAGTGCGACTGACTTATTGAATATTGCCAATCAGCAAATCCGTGACTTTTGTGTTATAAATGCCTGGCGGGTAGATAGAAATCTGTAGCAGTCAAAACACTTGTCAACATAATGAGCACATGTCAATAATTCATCAACAGGCTTTCATCTGGGCACGTGCAGCCTCTTAAAACTACAAGACTTTTTTACCAAACGCCACAAGAAAATATATTACACAATTTGACAAGTGGCATTCCTCGACCAATGAAAATGTCAAAATAAAAAGATAATATCTCTGTTAGAAATCATTGAAATGTGCATCACCTACTAAAGTCTCATTTTTTGGCAAAATATTTTAGTGGAAAAATACAATGAATGCGAAACTCGACTAAAAATATAAATTTTCCAACAGCTACTATCTGATACTTACAAGTAGCAATGAGACAAGTCCCAGGCACAAAGCAAACACATACTATCAGACAGAGGACACGACTGAGCCTAGACAAATCAACTTTAGTAGACGGACTGAGCTTAACTAACTCGATTAGACTCGATCCGCTGTCAAGATCCCTGGGGACATGCCAATGTGTTATCCACTCACAATAAATGCAGCAAAATTAATATTTAATGTCTCACAAAATACAACAGGAGTGACTCAACTAAATTGGACTTTGGACAATCCTAGAAATACCAGTAAAACAATGGAAACCAACACAATAAACTACACAAGCAAATAATGAATCAGTAGAAAATAATTTAAAAAATACAAAATCAACACAAAAGTAGGTAAATGTATAAAAAAATCTACTTCATGTCGCGGTCAATGTCTCATGAGAGCTGGCCTATCACAGCACACAACTCTATGGCAGAAGTAACATGTGGATGAAGAGAAGACAACTCCTTTAGCTGACTATTGTGGAAATACTCAAAAACGAACACGACCTATCAAGAGGAGACAACTCTGCATCCCAATAAGAGCAATCAAACCAGCCCAATTGATGGCACAAGACAAGGTTATAAAACATAGACAAATCTTTCTCCAGAGACCTCTGTCTAGAATGATTGATAATAAATTGTACAAAACCCAACCAACGCCACACTAGAGCCACAGGCTAAAGGAACTATAGTCACCAGATACAAAGCCAACAAATGTTTTACATTATGTACCATGTCATGTCACGGCAAGGAAGATTCAAATATCTACTGATGTTTGATTTAGCTGGCAGGGTGCCAAAGGTCAAGTATGCTTCAACTAAAGCTAAAATAAACAAATTAGTTTGAGTTCTTACCTTGATTGTCGGCTTCAGGAAACATAGATAGCTGACGAAGGATCTCCTCCACAGCCACAGTGAGCTTCTATTAAATAGAAAACAACACAAGTTTACATTTGAAGTGCTGTATTGATCAGTCTATTGTATAAAGATGTCAATGTCTTTCATTATTGATTACATGTCATAGACATGGACACTGATGAATATCGATTATATATTAGTACAGCAGCATAGACATCTATTACAGCAAGTGCTATTAGACAGTAATTGTTTGCAACTATCCAGATAAATAAACAAGACTTATGAAAGAAAGGCAGACGGCTACATATTGCAGTTGATTTATGGAGTTGTTTACTCTTAAACTGATGGAGTAGACAACTCCAGTACTACAGCGCAGTTACTTTGGGAACCACCATTTCATTCAATTCACACCAGACACGATAAGCAGAATATTTGACTGGAATGCGACAAAGTATTTTGTTTCATTTATGATTAATTGATTAATTATCAAAATAAAACAATAATAATTTTCAAGTCGTAAAACTGGGAACAGATGTGGGTATTGATTCAGCACCGAAAAAAACCACAAATAAACACAATGTTGACAGATTTTATAGTAAAAAAAACTTTTCTGTCAAAACCTCATTCAATTCATGTCAAATAGTCCAATATTGAAATTTAATAAACAAAATAAAAATTTTTTTAAACAAAAATCATTATTGACTTTATTTTTAAAATGTAACAATAGTGACATTTTGCTGAAACACAACAGATTACTTTGTTAGAGACTTATTAGAATATAACTGATGTTACGTACAATATATCAGAGTATATATGTTTACATCAGTTAGCCCGTGTTAGATATCCTACTTACAGAAACTTTCATTTCACTTTCAGATATCTGCTCTTGCTCTAGCACGTCCACTCTTTTGTTGCTCACAGTTCTATTGAGTACACCCAGTCTCTCTTTTAGCAATGCCAAGGTCACTTCTCGATTCATCGGCACTGATGAATGAGCTCCCATTTCAACCTTAAGTAATAGACAATATTATTCAGTCAAATTATAACACTATGTAACGAAATCTAACATACTATAGGTTACTGTTATGATGTCTAACACCACACCAAATTTAATCCACCAATCACATCACAAAAGCGTAACTTACTGAAGCCTCAGTTCTTTGTAGAAGAGATTCTCTCCTCGGGGGTGGTGGAGGCACCACCTCATCTTCTGTGTTCATACTAGAATTTGAAGATTGATGTTTTCGTATTTGTAGATGATCGTCCATAAAGACAGACTGCCGTGGCTCCTCGAAAATATCATCTGCACTCACAGCTAAAACATAGATTGATGAAGTCTAGCGAGAGAGTGCAAGAGGCAGTAATTGTTAGTAAACAGCGTCCAACCTTGAAATGATCTGGCAGGAAGTAGAAGCATGGAGTTATTTGCTACACTAAATACTATTAAAACAACTTTTTGTGTTGACATTTGGGTTTTCTTTGCAAATAATAATGACTAAGAAAGTTTTTCCAAATATTTGAAAGCGAATCATAAAAGCCGACCAGAATCTTATAAACCAAGTAAACTTTCGTCACAAGAAGTTCTTCAGATGCTTATGATCTCTATGAAAAACTTTGTTCCATTAAAATTTCTGTGAAAAGACATATTCCTGGTTGACTGATGTGTAGATGTGAAAATCAACTTGACGTTTTTCTCAACCTAAAAATGATAAAAATAATTATAATAATTATTATTATTTAAAAAAATACATTACTAAATGGTTTGTAATAGTTAGTATGGGAAGATCCAGCTAGCCACAGGAGAGAAATAAGGTTTATGGCAGTATGCAATTTCTTAACCAATCCTGTTACATTAAATAATAAAGACGTTTGTGTTAACCATAAGTGGGACAGTGATAATAGCCTTGGAAGCAACTATCGCAGGTTTAATGTATGTTACCAATGTAGGATTAGACAATAAACGCTGGAGCTGAAGCTATTGAGTAAGGTAAAAAAGTGTTTAGTGATTAACAACTGTACCACTGATGTACACTGACATCCTCATCAACTTTCAACCATCTAACTCAACAATCTCATAGTAGTCGACATCGTTAGAAGATTAATCTTGCAGCAAAGACTTTATCGTGAAAAAGAATTCACAAAAAACATCTTTTATTTGCATATCTAAAAGAATATAGGTTTGCCTTTGCATGATCCATTACAATAAATAGTTTTGTCAAAAAAAATAAAGAAAACACGTCTATGAAAGCACATGGAGGTACTTTGAGAGCGTTGAGTTAGTATGTTGAATAGAAGCAATAAGAAAACAACACAGCAAGGTTACAACAACCCATTATAGCAGTGATAGCACTAGCTAGTAGTACTAGCACTAGCTAGTAGTACTAGCACTAGCTAGCAGTACTAGCACTAGCTAGTAGTACTAGCACTAGCTAGCAGTACTAGCACTAGCTAGCAGTACTAGCACTAGCTAGTAGTACTAGCACTAGCTAGCAGTGATAGCACTAGCTAGTAGTACCAGTAGTACTAGTTCACTAGCCTCTATACTAGGTGCTAGATCAATCATGTGCCCAAAACTACAGAATTCTCTCCATAACAAAATGGTCCTAATGTCAAATTCACGGAGAAGAAATGTGACTACATTAATGCAAATGATATGGTGGTGAATAAACGATGATACATGTGTGGTGAATACAAACACAACTTAACAATTCATAAAATGTTGAACAATGTGAATGTTTGGCACACGACAGAGTGAGTGCGTAACAACGTCTAATGTGATGAGGGGTGAAGTGCTATATATCACACTACAATACAAATCCCACAAATCAGCAATTTATCCGCAAGAATAATATAACATGTGGTTTGAGGTTTGTAATAAGTTCTACATCTACTAGCAACCAAACACAAACTTTTTATTCCACGAGCAGCTCAATCAATATTTTGTATTCGAATTTAGTTTTTCAGAAGTTGTTCCCACTTGACAAATGAGGAATACTGTTGGCTAGCATCAGTACATAAGTAGACAGCAGGTAAGAGTCACCACACCCTGGCTGTATCATACTTCAGTGTAATAATCGTATGACTAGTAAGAAGATGAAGCTCAAACTTTCACCTTCGCAGACCAACAGCTAAAGGAAGCTTTCAAAAATTAGTGCAGTAGCATATAAAATCGCACCAAAGACACTATCAGGTAGCCGTTTTTAGCTTGCATTAAAACTCTAGCCTTAGTATAAGATAAATAGTCTTACCATGGTTGCTGGCAGAGCTCCCTAAATCAAATAAGGCATAAGTATGTACAGGTGGACAGCTGAAGGCACATCACAACTAACTAGTAGGCTATCTATCGTCACACAGTAACAGTCAGTCTAACCCGTGACCTCACAATCCACTGACTCCATTCAACACAAGTCAAACATAACAGTCAAAGTACAACATTCTACCACACATCTGTGACTGTTCATAGCCTTGGTTCCCACTTTGTGACAAATATATCAGGTATATTTCTGTATTGTTATTTTGTGTAAACAAGATTTTCGACTATTACACCACTGGTTTAGCCAGCAAGAAATTAGCTTAAATTAGCTTTATGTCTTTGTCCTCTGAAGATGACAGATTCATCAACATCCAAAAGGAAAAGTTCATAGACATCTTACATGACCTGGACTGTGAGTAACAAAAGAATTAGATGTCTATGTTACCTGTAGCTAGTGTTTCCTCTATGCTGCTGTCTGAGTCAGCTCTATTCCTTAGAGTTCTCTCCCGTATTGCTGTCCATTTCATGGTGAGACGCCTGAAGTGAGCCTCCATGTTTTGAGGAAGTATAGCATTGAGTCTCTTGTACATGAGCAGCACCTCCCGGTACCAGATACTCAGCGTCTCTATGGTCACTGCCCGGTTTCGTGGGAACATATCTTTGATCTGCAGAAACCATTAGAAGAATACTAGATAAAACTTCCATCTTGTTTGATAATAGAATTTTTATTAATAATTAATAATAAGTTTGATAGCAAAATACTGATACTGTGTCTGCGTTTGCATCATTTAACATTCCGACTCACTTTGCCCAACAAAGTCATAACCTAGCATCAGTTAGAACTTGTTTTTAATATGTTATATGGCGTAAGTGAGCGTAGAATGCGTGTGGGTGAACGGACACATGGAGTTCTTATAATAATATCTGCTAATTATCTTGATATCACTGTGATCATTATAGCAAGCTTCCACGGAGAAACAACAAACTACCCTACGACAGAAAGCTCTACCAAAACTTGTGTTTTTTTTTCTAGAAAAAACTGACTATATTGATGAGATTTTTTTTATAATTATGGCAATACAAATAAAAAATTGTGAGCTGGTTTTTTTGTTACTCATACTTGACATAAATATAGACATAAAACAAATCAATGATGGAAAAATAACATTACAATTTAAATTTTTTATTAAAAAAACTATATTTTTGTACTTACTAGTTCAAATGCTTGTTGCACTGACATATTGATAATAAAACTATTGCTTAGTGATTTATTCATCAGCAAGACTTGCTTCACTTGACTTGAATGAAAAGCGATGCTTATTAGAGGAGTTGTTTTCTCTTCCATCAAATTCAAAATCTCCACTCATACCAAGCGTCACGTACAACTATTCATAACAATCTAACCAATCAAATAGCCAGACAGTCCTCTTACACTATTGAAGTTCTCAGGGCCCATTTTTGGACCAAGATCTTCGATGGCTTGCCACAATTCGCCATTGAGAATGCCAATATCAAACAAGATGTCTTCGAGAGTTTCTATGCTTTTCTCTAGATGTCTTTGGCGCTCTTCAATGCTCACAGTAATCTAATCAACAGGATAGTTCAATACAATACAATACGAATCTAATGACAATTTGTCCTCTTTGTTGGGTAATTTGAATAGCATTGATTTCCAAGGAGTGTGAGTGACTGTAGGTGTTGGAAGTAAGGCTACCTTATAGGACTGTTCTATAAACTAGCCTTAGTTCCCTGATCGAATAAAATCATCATACTCCTCTGCAAGTTAGTCCAGGCCTCAAAAATTAATTTTGCAAAATATTGAATCACAACACATCAGAATCTTTGCAAATAAAAAGTATTCCCACAACAAATTGAACCGTTTACAGAAAATGCTTTCACAAAAATTCTAAATTAAAATCGAAAACCACAGCAAAAAAAAAAATAACTGACGTTGAAATAAAAGAAACAACACCTAAATCATTTCATAAACTTTTGGATTAGTCTGTTTGACTACATCTCGAGAGAAACGAACAAACAAGACACAAAATAAAGTCAACAATTCGCTACCATTAATTAACGCCCTGTACCTTTGCCCACTTGCGATTGACTCTCTCCATGTCTCTACCAATCTTCTGCTTGTCCTCAGGTCCCAGATCAGGTAGACTCCACAGATCTTTGGCACTCTTACTAACAAACTCCAGTGCCTCCCTCTTGTGAGGAATCTCATCAGCTCGGTCCTTCACAATAGAAAGACAGCAGAGAAATGTGAAGCTGTAATGATACTGCCTAAATGTATAGAGAATGTGCATAGATAGCAATCTACGTACAATATAGGATTGCCATCTAGCATTGAATTCTTTACTGCACACGCAGGTATAAATCATTGCTGTACTGAAGGTTAGCGAGGCAACGCAATAACCTCGCTTTAAATACAATTTAATTTTTTACATTTCTAGTGTAATGGGAAGACAACTCTGTAGGATTATTAATTAATTCAAACAAAGTCAAATACAACTGAAATAAAATAATCAACATTTTATTGTAGAGAATTAAGCGCACCTTAGAGAACCAATGCAGCTCTATGAATTTACACTTTAATACAAAATATATCTATGGTTTGAAATTTAATTTACCAATTAGTTACGACAGAAAACAGCAGTGTCCGCTAAGGTGGAAAAACACAACCGTTGGCAGAAAATACTTTCCTGGTTTGAATGTGTGTCAGTGTAAATAACATAAGCAAGTGCTAACAGGTAATACAACTGTAGTTTGTTGAGATGCATAACAAAATGAGTAACAATATGTTGTGAGCTGTAGTGCTATTAGGTTAGATTGTAGTTTGTGTATACAAAGTGTGCACATTGTCAGCTTTTGCGCTCATAGCATTTGCTGGAGTACCGTGACCCCCACATACATAAACCCATGGCAGCACTGCTGTATCAGAAGAAAGTTTGAGATAAAAAACACAATATGATGATGATTTACTTAACTGATGCATTTAGTTGCACTAACTGACTGACACGCCTTGGTCAATTATTCACAAATGTTGAGAAATGCTGAATTTACTAAAACATGAAAAAGTTTTTAGGTTAAAGACGTATGTTAATTGTAAAATATATATGCAGTGATTTATTTAGCGTTTTTTTTCCAGAAGTTTTGATATTTAACAGGTCAAAACTTAAATAAGATCATCATAAATTTAGTGAGCCGGATGAAAGTTAGAAATAATAAACAAAATTGGTAAAATAAAATTCAGTGGAATCGGCATATTGCTGAATAAAAGTGAGCTAATAATTAATGTTCAAGGATTACCTTGACCTTCTCAAGGACATCTGATATGCTCTGCTGGTCGGTGTAGTCAGGTGATGTAGTTATTATTATTTCTGTCTCATCCAACCAAAATGATAAGTCATCCATTACATCGAGGCATTTACCAGAATCAGACATGGAATCCACCCTAGCAACAGCACAACAATGAGAGATCAATGCCTTGATGTCTCCAACAAGCGCTGATGAGTGTAATGAAAAATTATCATACAAAAATTATTAAAATTTGCTACAAGTCAGCGGTGATGCCGATAGATCAAAACTAAAACTTAGGTGTTGGACAGATGGCGTTCACTAACTCGTGCAGAAAATCCAGAATGATTATAAAAAATTATTGTTTGAATTCTTCTATTCTTGAGCATAATAATGCAGACTAGTACAAGAAACTTAGAATGCATTACAAAAAATTAAATAAATCTGATATCATGGTTTAATAATTAATTTATGTTACACAAAATATTTTGGTCAAAGACGTACACACAGTCAACTAAACGATTATTTAATTGAACATATATTGATCCAATCAAAATGCCCCTCAATTCACCTGTCTCATCCGCTACAACCACACAATAAATATTTATCGGGTAATTTTCCGTATCATCAATTTTACCCCAAGCCACGGTTGAACTGAAGCAATTTTTACAATACCACCATCTATTCAAGTCATATGAACCCATTTGGTCACACTAGAAGCATTCGATAATAAAGTGAGTATCACCCAAGCCGTGGCAACTACTAACTAGCTTACTACTACAGCCAAAGTACATCAGTAAACAGTAGTAAGACAGATAACACAAGATGCATTCTCCTACTGCGGGTAGCGATACAAGATTATCTCAACAAAGGTAGAAGTTTGATGCACTACATGGACTTATACTAGGAGTGCATATCAAAGTACAGTGGCATACATTTCTACAAAAACAGAGACGGCAGAGTGTTGAAAATAATAATTAAATCATCCCTGTAATCTATGTTTAACTTGATGTTATATACAATGAATGGTGTATAGAAGTACTTTATAGAGAAAAGTACAATCAGTACAATGTATGGCCCCTCTCACCCTGTCATAGCAAGTTTTGAAACCCAGTTGAAATTAACTCGAAGCAAGCAATATGGCACCACCAGCTCAGCTGCTTGTACTCGTATCCATAACAACAGTAGTGAAAGCTCAGTTAGAAAGTTAGCCACATACCAAAAGTCAAATATAAGCCACAAGAAGTTCAAAAATAGAAACAACAGAGCCAGATATTAATGAGAATGTTTAAATTTGACCAACAATTGACCAATACCAACAGATGAGGCTGCCAAAAACCATAACATACCTTCCGCCAGTCTCTCGTAAGTGATTGCGCACACGGCGTACCCAAATGATACACGACTTTGAGTAGAAAGTATATTTCCAAAATGGACTGCTATTGCTCATGTTTACGTTACCAAAGTCCAAAGATTTCCTTAGCAAACAACAGTGATTGAAGAGAAAACAGATGTATCCTTCTCGCTAGATGTCAATCCAACGGAAGCAAAAGTTAGTCAGCCGTTAGCAGTTACTAGATGTTTAGTAGATTGTAAAACCAACAGAAAAAATTCCATGGCTCAGGTAAAGCTGAATTAGACACGATAATAAACAGCGATCAAGTGAACAAGAACGTTTATTTCCACCGTGTTTGGCTAAAACTTTATGAAGTGTGACAAGGCCTCAGTTTTAAGCCTGAGCGTATTAGATCAGCGGGCGTGTCGCTCAACCCGTCAAGTCTATTGATAAAATGGACGGAAAGAAAAACTTTGGTATGCATTTAGTTAGATAACTAACGTGGATCAGCATCTGATTACAATAGCTTAGCATAGTATTTCGTGCGCAGTAACAAGACCCCAGGCTATCCTATTGTATAATGAAAAAACCTAAGGCAATCTATTGTCGTTTCTCTGCTCCTCCGCTGTCTTTGAACAGCATCGACTTTCATTTAAACGATGCAACAAAGAACCCAATGTAAAAAGTTGGTAATCATGACAAAAAACTTCAAGTTTTTTTTATTTCTGTTCCCAGTGAAGCGTACAACAATATTTTGGGGAAACGAAAATTATTTGGAGCATAATTTCCTGCCTAAAAGATTCGACTGTTACAAAAAGACTGTCAGTGATGCTTATATATGTAATTTCTAAAAATTTATCTGAATTATCTACTCAAGAGTGCAACTAACATAAACCGGTTTTATGGAATTATTTCTGTTATTCAATTACACACATGTAATTAATTTTTCGTGAATCTAAAAACTAGTTGTGCACATAAAATCTTTGGTAATCCAAATTGTGTGATGGTCGAAAGTGCAAGGAGTGAAATAATCAGAAATTAAGCCTTCTACCAGCCATCTAAGCACAATCTTGTTCGGTGACAGATATAGTGCTCAGAAATAGAAAGTGACAATCAGAGAAGCAGCCAACAATGCTAAATCATAAGGAAAGAATTGCTTGAAAAGCCGATAGTGCCTGCTAGCAATAAGCTTGCTATTAATGAACCATAGATATAGCCTGTGTTCCCCGTAAGTTTGTAAACAGAAGGGCGGGTAGAGAGCACGCATTACCCAAATTCTGTTCCTACCTCTGAGCCAGCTCCAAGGCTACGTGCCAATGGGCACTGCTCGTCAGGCTTATCATATACAAGCTGCGAGTCATAAAATATGAAATGTTAAAAAGCTGGGCATTTGTCTCTAAAGAACTAAGGCTATCAACTACGGCAGAGAGTAATAAACCTATCCAGTAATCATTTGTGAGAGGAGACAGAGTTGAAAGTTTAATCTCTGTTAAAAATTTTCTAGGAGTTGTCTCCACACAAAAACGACACCAATTGTGAACTTGGGGAGTTGCCCACTCTTTACTTGACAAAGGAAACAATGAGCCTACATGTATATGCTCAATGCGTGTGTGCAAAGAGAAGACACTATAGAAATAAGTAACAGGGTATGGCACTTCAATAACCATAAAATTAAAAAAAAAACAATCTATGTAGACATTTCAATTCTGACCCAGCCAATCAACTTTAATATTGAAAAGTTGAAAAAGATTACAATTTTATATATTTTAGCTATTAAAAAACAACTTCCAATACTTTTTTGTATAAATAATTAAAAAACGGAGTAAAAAATTAAAACACCAAACCAAAACTTTTAGAACCTACCACTGAGCATTTGCTCTCAGAAATCCAATAGTTTTACCAAGCTAGTAAAGCTCAACAATTAAAATTTTTTAAATGATTTGTGATTGTGATAGAATATAACAAAACTCACCTTGGTTTGCGACTCCTGATCTCTACAGTTACGTCTTTCCAACGAGTTGTGACTCTTGATACCTTGTCCGTTATCTTCTCTGCATCGTTAGGAACAAGTTTGCTGGCTAGGGTTATGGCGGTTCTGGCTAGGTTGTGTATCACAGATTGATTCTGAGACATCCCTTCCTCCAGATCCTGTGAGGAAACAACAAGCTGATGACAATGTTTTCAACCGCATTTTATAACCGCATTTTATAACCATTAATGGATTTAATCATGTGCAAAGTTACAAGATGTAAGAGATGGTAACAATCTTGAAGCACCAACCAAAAAATATTTGATTTCCAGCTTGAGCCTTAATTATAGTGTAACTAACATACTGCAAATGAGGGCAAGTTTCAAATAACAAGAGTTGTCATCTCCTTCCTTTTATAATAGAGAGTACACAACTTCTAAGATATTGTTTATTATTCAGGCAGTACAATTATCATTATATTATATGTTTATATAATATATAAATATAATTTTTATATTAAATTATTTATAACTCTTATACACTATATAATTACCCATCTCCAATATATTATCATAGTTATTTTTAAATTACTAGGTAGTACTAGCTATTTGAATCAACTCACTATTCTTAGATAATAGACGTGTGAAAATAATTAGACATTGATATCTGTTTCCGAATTATTAAAAGCATACAATTGTGGAAAATTAAGAATATTTTGTGATAATGAAAATTACTAGGCCCACTAAAAATGTTTTAGGGATTTCCATTCACCTTTTAGCTTGATGGTTTAGCCAATGAGTCGAATAGAGGAAGTAAAGAGATATGTACAGGTTTGAAATTCCCTGAAAATATGGCAAATAATATCACTTGTATCACTGGTTAGAGGCTGTCAGGTACACACCTTCTGAACACTTTTGGCTTGGTCTAGCATGAGTTCTCCAGATCTGTCACGAGTGCGCTTGAGTACTTTCTCTGTAGTGTCAAGCCATGCGGTGATAACTTTAAACAATGAATGAAACTCTGTCCACAGTTTGTGAGCTTCTTCAAGGTTGCTGCAAAGAATGGTAATACACATTGAGACTATTGCTGAAAGTTTAAAACAAAATTGTTTAATAAAATGAAATAAAAAAAGTAATCGCGACCTCTGTTCGCCGAACACATTGCAATAAAAATAATCAGACCGGCAATAAATTTAATCAATAAATAATCATTTTGTTCGGAGCTCAGGAGTCAACAAAAAGTAGCTCACCGAATAAAGAAATAATCAACGAGTATTTATTTATATTGTTTGTAGGTCGCGAATGAAACTGAACACTAAATAAATAATAACGAGCGAGTTGATTTTTTTCGTTTTCATAGACCGTTTTTTATCCTTGAAAAATAAATGCAAGAGTTCAAAAATTACGTAATTGACGGGCAGCTTTACAAACTATCCCAGTTTATAGCAGTTCAAGTTTTATTGTTTTCTTGATTATTTTAAGAATTGGAAGTTAGCTTCTTTATGATTTGTTCGGTAAACTATAACATTTCATTGAATATTCATGTTGTTCTAAAATAATGTTCCGTTACATACCCGACGTATTGAATTACGAACACCTATTACTTTTTGCATTTTGTTCGACGAACAGGTCGCGAATACTCTTAATGAATCAAGTATTTCTGTATGAGTCTATGTCAATAAAATTTTAGCGACTAAGCAAATAAAACTTCTGACCATAGACTAGCCTGAGGTCCACATTTACTTGCCACAGTCATATATACCACACACATATAAATCCAAAAATAAAAAAAGGATAAACAATATACATAGACATGGGAATGGGAAGGTTGTACCAAAGACATAGACGCTGAAGAGAAATGACAATAAGCAAACAATGTATCTCTGGCAGATGACGGCTAATTGAACAGACAAGAAAGAAAAAAGAAAGATGAAAGAACCGACACTTTTGAGACAAGCTAAGATACAACAATCAGACTCTGTAATCACAAAAGCAAACATAAATTATTCCACACCATTAGTAGACTTTTTACACCAGTAACCAATCACAGAGCTAACTGCTTTATTAGCAACCAATCACGCATCAAACCTTTAATCCAAAACCAATCACCGAGTACAACACTTTCATCGATGACCAATCAGAAATCAGAACTTACACCAGTGCTCAATCACATTGTAGAGCACTTTACCAGCAACCAATCACAAGGCAGGGATTTACATTGGAGACCAATCACAGTAGAAGTATGAGAAAGGCTAGACAGCACACATTACCTGTGTAGTGTTATATACAAGTCATTAAGTTTTCCCCAAGCTGCGTGTAACTTTACTGAGGAATGATTGAGTGCTGTAAAGTCTTTACCAGGTTCATCCTTGTACTTGGATTCCATCTCATTGATGTCTTTCTCTAACACTGCCATTGAAACTTTCACCGACTGTAAATACATAAGTCTATTGTACATACAGGTTGCAGGAGGTAAATACTAAACAACAAGTGTAAAACCTGGTGACACAACAAAATACCAATTTCTATTTATTTTGGGACACTGAATGAATTTAATTTACCACTTTTTAAATTCACTGATAAAAACTTTTTAAAAAAACAGAAAAATAATTTGTATGTTTGAAAAAATAATTAGTTATATAACAGTAGAATGTTAGAAATCTATTGACAGTACAAATCAGTGGAGTTGTATCGCCTTGTGCGGCCATCCTTGATATAAAAAATCTTTGTATAAATAAACAGAGACACGTGTCTAGTCCATGCATAACTTAAGAATAGTCTCACCAATCAGTTTTTTTTAGAAAAATATTATTACAATTAGCAAGCTCAAAAATATTTCTAGAAATAAACGAGGGAATAAGGGAGCTAGATGAGCAAAGCAGTATCATTTGCTGAACAATAGCCAAAATAATTGTCATAATATTTCTATTTTATACAATAACCTAAACATACCCTCAATGACATACGAGTAAACAGGCTCTCCACTCAACCATAATATAGGTCAACAAGTAAGGCTTATCTCCCCAGCTAACAGTACAGTAGCACATGTCTAATACAGAACTACACTGATGTAGCTGATATAGTAACAGACTAAAAGAATGGCTGTGTTCACCCTGATGTCTAATATCCCACTGATCGTATGGAGACATCAGCTCAATACAGACTTCGTTGCGCTGGATTATTACTTATTCAAACTTGGCCGAGTGATTCTACTCAATAATTTGGTTATGGCGTCGCACAAAAATTCACAGTGACAGATAACTTCAATTTTTGCAGGCAACCATTTGTAACAAAATAATTCATTCACAATATTTTTTACTCCACCTGTATATTTTGTCCCTCGTTTTTAAATTTTGATAAAAGATCTTTGCAAGCTAAGGCAGAAGTAGTATCAAGTGCTAGTAAATAATTACTTTTAGTGCTAGGCTACTTTTTATCAATCGCTGATAAGGTTACGGTTGGTTTTTAACGCATCCTATGATTATTATTAATTTACTAGCAAAAAGCTAGCGTGAGGAACATGTACTACCAATTTCAATAGAAATAACAGAAATAGACATAGAGATACTCACAGAAAGCAGGTCCTGAGATGAAGTGAAGTTCTCATGAGTGAACTGGTCTATGTCTATTCCACTGTTGTTCAGCTGCTGCTGTAATATACTAACTCTAGACAACATCTTCCTGTAGTCATCTTGTCTCTCCTCATCATCTGACACGCTGTCACTAAATGCTGCCGTGTGAATATGGTCTACGTTATCCAAGCTAGTAGCGACAGCAACTTCATCTAGGTTTGTCTCCACAATGTAACGTTTGCTGGATGTGGACACTTGCATGCCGTCTAAAGATGTGGATCTACTGTCTGTGGACCTCAGTGGAGTTGTGTTCTCCACGGCTGGTGATGTCAAAAATAGTACATTGTTGTTGGTGGAAGGCAACTCCGAGCTAGATAATTCGAGGGAGAAGTCTCGTTTTATACTCGATGGCAAAGACTCTGCTTCGATGCTAACCTCTGGTGTGACAGTCACTTGCGACAGGTTCTTCCTGTTTTTGTTTATGACAGCATATTCATAGTTTTGTTTCCTGGGTGGAGATAACTCCAAGGTGGCGGTACCATTAGTTTGAGGACTTGGGTCAGTACCATTTGATGGTTTAAAGTTAGCAACTTGTGAACGAATGCCGACCCAGCGCTGATTGAGCTGTAGAAGATGTTGTTCTATAGGTGGAGTGTCATCTTCAGTGAGGTCTTCAGCTTGTTCGTTTAATCCATTGATCTCCGTTTGACGACGCGCAATTTCTTCCTCGATCTCCTACAACCAGAATTTAGCAACCAAGCATAAGAAAACGAATAAATTTTCTCCACAACGGAATTATTTTCAGAATAGAAAATGTTAAAAAAAGAAAACCGATTGACAAACAAAAATTAAAATCCCAAAAGGGGGGAAAACTTACAGAGAGAAGATCTGGCTGTGTTTGAGCCATGAATAATTTGTCCTCCAAATCACCAAGTTTCATTGACATCTGAATCCAGTGTAGCTGATAGCATTGCCAACGCTCTACAGTCGCATCTCTACTTCTATTCCAGTCAGCCTAACAAATAAAACAGTACTAACTATCAGAGAGACCACCAAATACTGTTTCCATGGGAACAAGCTGGCAACTCATCACCATTCCTTTTTTGTCTATGAGGGACAATGACAACTTTTTGTATTAATAAAATGGCTGGTGGCCAGGACATGCTACGTTACGCAATCAAACCAGTTAAACAAAACTTGGTTCTATTAATAGATTGATATTTGTATAGAGGGTGCTGTAGGCACTTGAGATGGGTGCAAATATGCATCGATGCGATATTTAGAGTTTGAAATGGACACACTAAGTAGACTGGCTTTATATATCAAAGTATGGAAGGTGTCTCATATGGTAAATATGTACATTTTTTATTTATGAACCGAGTGAGTAGATTAAGTTCATACGATTTACATACAGTGCCTCTCCGTTCCCTGTAATGGCTTTCAAATCGACTAGCAAATAAACGATTTTCTTGCAACTTGTGAAATAGTGCGAACTGGCGTCAAATTGTTAACTTAAGAGCTGCAAAAGGAATATTAATATGAAGTGTGCAGTATTTGCAGATAGGGAATGTGCTAGTAAAAACAAAAATTTGGAAACAGAGATGCGACTTAAATAAGAAAAACAAATTACATGCCTGCAGTGACTAATACACCAAAACTACTAAAAAATACTAATACACTAAAACTACAAAAAACTACTAACATACCAAACACTACCAAGTACTACTAGTATACAAGTAATACTAACATTTAGTAACAATTTTCGTTCAACAAACTTCTAACAGAAACTCACATAGGATTACTATGCGCATAAATTTTAACCCCAAATTTATTTTTCGATTAATCAAAATATTGGACCACTCCTAGACACTTGCCAAGAAGGAAACAAACCCAGAACATCTGATTCACGTCACGATGTTAAAGGGAAATATTTTTTGACCAAATCAGAGTTTATGAAGTCATTGTAGATAAATATAAAATTATAACGCATAACATCTCAGACTAAAATGTTATCATTAAAATTTTTGCAACAACACAAATTTATCAATTCATTTTCTATTTAACACTTGATCAAGCAAAAAGACGAATGCACTGTAAATTTCAAATCAATATTTTGCGACTAAAACATTTACCTATTCATGTTATAACTTATGTAACTATTGAATAACGTACCTGCGTCAACAAATAGCTTGTCTTTTGACCAGAGGATACAAAACTAGCAGCTAATAAATTCTAGTGAATACTCTATGGTTTTGTCAAAGACTGCTACGTTGAGACAAATTGAGTGCGTATAGCGAGCAGTAAAGATAAGCTATATATTAATGAATAGTTGGACAAGTGCTTGCATACATAGACTATCATCTCTCTATCTACTGTAACACCTTCAGCAGGTGCTACAGGTGTTTGTGTGGATTGTCAGCAGCCTTCTACAGGCGATGTCAGCGGCAGCATTTCATTGATTGTTGAATAATTAATTGAAATAAGTTTGCGAGGCATTAAATATTTAAAACTAGATAATAAACACAGTGTTAAATTCATTAATTATTAATAAATCAATAAATTTATAATTAATTATTTCATTATAAAAAAAATTAATCATACAATTGAAAAATGCTAAATTATTTATGAAAAAAAACATGCTACTATTAAAGCTTTAAATTCTGAACATAACAAGTGAAATCTATGTCCAAGTTAAAAATAAACTAGAAAACTTCGTCTTTTCAATACATATACCATACGAAGAAGCTTCCTCGCCACGATAAACAATTTGAACAGTAAAACGATATTAATTAAGGGACAAAAGTAAACAAAAAGGCATGTATTGTACGTGTTACAGTAGATAGCTGTACATAAGGTGATAAGACTGAGTATAAGTTATCAATTACTATAGGCCAGAGGGCTGGACCTCTCACAGCATGGTTAGACACAGGCCGAGTGTGTTCAATTACTAATAATAACAGCAATAGTAACATAATCTACTGCACACAGCAAATACTTGTCTACTTGTACTACCCCTTGACTCCTCAACACACTCACTCAAAATAAGGGATGATCACTCCACAAACATTCATCTAATTTACTGGCTAATTATTAATTTTATTCTAAATCTAGCCAAACTGGTCAAGTTTAGGTTTCTATCTACTGTGCAGAGGATATTTTGCGACATACGAATACATCAGCGACGGTTATCGTGTCGTTGATTCCTTAGTGGTACTATTAGCATGATGCATCGGCAAGTAGCAGATAGTGGTAGCGAGCCAAAGAATAAACAGCTTTACACTTGTCCGGTACGTTTATTTCAAAGCAATTCGGTCTTGATTCACTATAACATTTATCTTTATTGTTTTAACAAAATACCCCTGCTTTTCATTATTATGATCAATCTATTTCCAATGAATCAATGTATAATAATTAATAATAATAAAGAACATATATAATTTATAATAATTAATAATAAATAAGGATAAAGTAATAATAAAAATAATAAATAATACAGGGAGTAAGCTGCTTTGAACAAACGTCACCCATGTGGGTATACAATAATTTTACGGTATGGATCGGTAGTGTTCGCGACCTATGAGTATGCCTCGCAAATTAACATTCTTTGTACATGGAAATGGTATTTTGCAATCCACTAAAAATATTTTCACCGACCCCTTCGCATTAAACAAATTTCAAAAAATGGAATTTACTAAATTTATTTTACGGATCGATCCAGCCCGCGCATATACCTATTAACAGTAGCAGATATCTTAATTTTAAGGAAAGGCAACACTTTTAAATGCTAAAATAAATCAAAACTGAATTTTTATTGTAATGGAATTGAATCTAATAATGTATAGCATACTCATCACCATCCCATCAAACTTACAACCGATATATCAACACTAAATACGGGTCAAATGAAAAGTTATCTGCACTTTAACACTGTATGAACATGAACAGACAACTCCTGAAAATTACAGAAGTCGTTGTCTTAGTGAGTATGGAGGATGCAACAAAATTTCATGTGATAAATTATAAGTTTGGAGTGCCACGTGTGGCAGGGATACTAATACCACATTATTAATAATTTATTTACAATAATGAATGACTGCGCACACGGCAGCACTGCTATGAGCTCTTCAGATTAGTACCAAGATCCACACCCTAGCTAACAGTTGTTTGCTCGAATTTCAATTCTTAATATTCATATTATCATTTTCATTTAGGTGTAAAAAACAAAATAAAAGCAACAGACGGGCTCGATCACTCAGCTTCCTGTCTAACTTACCAACAGATGTAGGAACTGTTCTCTGTCGTCGTCAGAGAGCTGAGACTGATTGGCCTCACATTGAGCAAACATGGAAGACAGCTCATACTTATTGAGGTTGTCATTAAGACCAGCCTTGAGCTGTGATAGTGTATGCGTAGCCTCATGATCTGTATGCATTTGTGCTTTGTTTGAGGGAGTTTGTTGTGACGGCACAATAACAACTGGCACTACAACGTCCTCATTTCTCCCCTACAAATAATAAATAACAATTACAAAAATACATATGACATGAAATGGCAGATTTATATGTATTATGAATAGTACAGCCATAAATGGCATTTAAAATGAGCAATAATCTGGCCATGTGACTGAAACTGGGAGAAGGCAACTCTATCACATGAAATATAGACAAGGGAGCTCAAAATTGTAGGATTGAGGTTATTTTAAGATTCAAACAGTAAATAGTCAGAGAGCCGGGAGAGCCCGACAAACCAGGTAAACCAAGATAAACCACCTGTACAGTATTAGCCAGCTCGTTGTAGTTAGAGTGAAGTGTCTGCACAACTGGAGTTACTCTCTCTGTGTAGTTGTCTCCTCTTGTGGAGATATTTGCTGCTACTTCATCTAGAGATGTGATTTCATCTTTTAGATGTACCAACTCCGCCTGTAGCTTCTACAATGAAGAATCAGGGACCCTCAGCATGCGTTAAATATCTCATATTGTCAATGTTTTTGTTAGTGAGAATAAATTTTTCGGACACCAGGATAGGATTTCAGGCTTACGACCACAACTGGATGCAAAAAACTGGAAACTGAAAGTAATGAAGGAGTGACTACTCTCTACAAATGAAATACCTTCAGCATGAAAAATGCATATGAATCATCTAATGCTAACAAGCTTTCAGTTGCTATCAGAGGAGTGATGATCACATAAAAAAGTCTTGTAATAAAAGTGGCTCACTCCTTGACTCATGTTTGTTCCTGAAGCGATCAGATATTCAGAGATTTAAAATATGAGGAGATAAGATTTAGTAAGTGAAATGAACTCATCACTCAGTTAGTTGAAACAACATTTCTAAGGACTTTCTAAAGAGTCAATTGAGAGTTCAATTGAGAGGTCAATGTCAACAGATTCAAGAATCTAAAAATGCTTGCTGCTGCTGTTGTTATTGTTGTTGTTGATTTTGGGGTATTGAGAATGCCCATTCAAAAATAGATGTGCTGCAAATATCCAACAAAGAAATTTCAGAATTTTGACTTTGTTAAAATCGTGCAACTTTTAAAGAGAGTAAATAATTATTTACTAGCTGCAAATAATTACAAACCACAATAACTATAAAATATACAAAAATGACTCAAATATAACAAATAACGGATTATAAATAATAAATAAGTTTTAAAAAAGTGAATATTGCCATTCTCACTAGTTATTTAATTAGTTGCATAGACACTTTGATTTTTAATAAACAAAATTATTATACTGCACCATGTCTCTTTAGTTGCAAAAAAACATCACAAATAATAATTAGTTGTAACGAAACGTGCCATTGATAATCAAAGTTGAAAAATCTAGTAACATCAGATAAATACAATTTTGTTTTTGAACCAAAACAAACGCTTGCCCAGCATTATTCACAGCCATTTTTATGATTGCAAAGACTATTTTTGCACAGCCATTTTTTTAGTGTCGCAAATTCCCGATCTGCACTTATCAGCAATACAAACAAATATCAAATCAGTCCCTATCTAAACAGCAGTTATTGAATGAGAATGAAATTTCTTAACATTATATAAAAACTGAAACAAATGCATCCATTTGCAGAGAAAAACCAAACAGATTTATACAAATACTAAAAAAAAAATGGTTATCACATTATCCCAAAAAATTTCAGAAAGTCGAAAAAACCATGAGACAAAGTATCTGCTATGAAAGCGATGATGACCTGTCCTGCCTCTCTGGAAATGACTCTCAGGTAGACGAGAATGTTGATGATGCAAGAACAAAGCATCATCAGCGTGAAAGATCCGATGAGAGGTGATCTCTACGCCTAAGCATACCTCTATCAAGTTATCCAGCTGGTCAACACTAGACGACATGACGACACAAAGCACAAACTACAGCCAGTCAGACATCTTTAATCCGTCGCTGACAAATCCAAAATTGTAAATAAAAGTCTCAGCTCAGACTAAACTAAATGTGTTCTTTTGTATCAGCAAATTATTGGCAGTCAGCGCCCTCAATATCGCTCTAATGCTGCCGCTAGACCTAACTGTGTAAGCTACACTGGAGCACATGCTGACTTGTGGCAGATTACACGCGTGAGACGAGATAAAACAATAATTCAATTGTATAAATAGATAATGGCTGGCAGATATCAGACCTGTATCACAGGGTTAGTAAACAGATTTATGTGCTTTTGAATAGACACATTTAAACTTTCATTTAAATGACTATCATGTTAGAGTAAAACTGCATCAGCTAAATCGAACCAAATACCAATTTGTTTGTGTGAGAAATAACTTATCTACCATTATAACTAGATTGAATAGCAAATAATTCTTGAAAAAAAAACTCAGTCATATCCAGTAAGATGGACACAAAACTTGGTTACAGTGTAGACGGACATGTTTATACAACTTCTCTTCTCTCTCCCCATCCCATCCGCCATGTTCCGTGTAACAAAACAATGCCAAACTTACCAACACCTGCTACTGAGTGAAACAAGCTGCTAGCAATAACAAACAAGCATGCACGGACTACTCCCAGGAGTGTATGAAACGAGACACCTTGAAATGTATCGAACAGATGCGAAACTAAAAACCTCTGTATCAATTGTCACCAGCAATGGCAGGTATACAAGTCATATTGTATGGTACATTATAGTGAGTGAAAGATAGGAGAGCTAACAATAACAAAGCCTAAGGGTAGGTACAAGTACACGTAAATGTGTAACAAACAGCTTGCAACGCATGAAAGGCCAGCAAATCTCAGCAATAGTCTAATGCAAGTCATGCAGAGTCAAACTGTTACTAAATACATCACACATCTAACTGCACTAGTGCATTATATCAAATTGGTAGTTGTCAACTCATGATTATACTAACAACAGAGAAAGACAACTCCTTAAAACAGCAAACAGCATTGGTTTTTACCACACAAAATGTGCACTATTTTGTGATCTATTCTCAAATGGCAACAAACTATAAATATTTTTACACTGGTCATTCAAACTACAGAAGTAGATTATAAAACTCATCAGTGCAGGCAAAATGCTTCAACCAAAATTTGAAAAAACTGTAGCATTTTTACTTCCTAGCAACAGCTAGATTTTTAAATAGGAAAAACCACAAAAAAATTTGAAAATCCAATATAAAAAAAATTATTTTTAACAACTTGCAAATCAACACCAACAACCTACCCCAACATTAGCAGGTCTCTCTAAATCATTTTTCAAAGACTCCATGTGTGACAGCAAAGTGGTGGATTTAACAACAAACATCTCCAGGTCAGCATCAGTGTTAGATTTCTGAGCCTACAACGAGACAGCCATATAATACCTCTACTGTAGACATAAGATGCCCTTCACCAGGTCCTCTGCTGTGTTTGGTTAAATGTTAGAGAAGGAAATAGCCCAGCAATCACAGTGCAATCACCTAAGTTCCCGTGTCAATGCATGTGCTGATACAACAATGCTGTTTTGATCAAGTGAGATAAAAAATTACAAGCTGAAGCAATGAGTTGTGATATTTAGCACGCGTTAAAGCAATGAGTTGTGATATCCAGCGTGTGTGGGAGATACACTGCTCACTTACATTTCCTGGAGAAAGTTGTGCCTAATAAACCAACATATCACATATATTGAATCAATGAAAACTTGTTCACTGTTATCATACACCGTACACCAAGTTACCAATAGCATCACTCCAGACTCAATATGGACTGATTAGCAAAACCAGCAATTGTCTTCTCTCAGTTTTAAATCTCAGATTAGACGATTTACATTATTGTACTAACTGACCGTATTAGGTCCACAGGTAAGCATAAAGAATTCAGATATCACAAACTCTAGATGTCTATGATACTAATAGATGTAAAGATATTTGGGTTTCAATAAAAAAATATTTAGGAGTTGTCTGCACCGTGATACTTATTGCAGTTTACTAGTTGACAATGGACCCAAACTATAAGTTGAGATCAAAAGAAAATTCTATATAGAGAATATTGCATAAGTCATTAACATGGAATGTGTCAGAGATTCCAAACAATGTTGTTATGGGTGAAAACCACTGAATTAGTATATTTTTTTACCATCTTCCCAGCACACATTCAAATAGACACTGTTACCATGACAACAGCAAGTACAAAAAAAGTTAACAGATGGACTCACTAGTAGTGCACGCTGTCGGGCTGCAAGAGCTTGTATAGCATTCTGCCATCTTTCCTTTAACTGCCCGTAGCTTTCCTTGGCTTCGTCCAGCGCAGACTCTTCAGCAAACTGCTCAAACTGGCTGTAGAGGGTGGTGATGGCCGTGAGACTGGGGTGAACCTTCTCAAACTCTTTCTCTGTTTCCTAGCAACCAAACAAACAAACACTCCGTGTAAAACAATACATCGACTCGAAATTTATAAATTTATAAATGCGCCCAGGAAATACTTTCCATTTATGCTATAAACTCATAAGAACCAAACAATATGGACATAAAATACAGCTCGGTAAAAGATAACAAAATATTATTCAAACAATTCAACGATTGTTACCACTAGCAGAAAGAAAAGGTCAAGGTCGTACGTACCTGTACCCACGCGTATTCAACATTCAGGTCCTGCACTTCATTGGTGAGTCTTGTCTCAGTAATCTCTACCAGCTCTGTTACCCTCAGCACATGTTTGGTGATCACCTTTGATATCTACAAATTGTAGTGGTCACATGGTGTCAATATGACTGAAGATATCAATGGTACAGTAGCAATGGAGTCCCGCGATCGTTACTGGCACAACAAAAAAGCCAGTGTTTTTAACAAAAACTCAATATATTAAAATTTGAAAATCAAAAGTTCGACGAAGAGTATACAGGAAGAAAATACAAAAACGATACGCAAATATGTGGTAAACGAATCGCAGTAGAATGACCTATTGTGCAGCAAACCTTGAAGGCCTTGTCTAGGTCTTTCCTAGCCTGAGATATCTTAGCACCGAGTCTGTTGTAAAGGCTTTTTAAGGCGTCCAGTGATTGGTTGACTCGGCGAGGAAAGTCCACCTGTTTTTTCTCAACCAGCTGTCTACCGGTTTTGATGACGTACTCCACCTCCGTCTTAATCTCACTCATGGTCGCGTAGAATTTCTACAAGCGGTAAAAAACAGTAGTAGAAGTAGAGGTTTCCACTCAGGTTCATTACTCGCTCTGATTAGACAATAAAATAATACATGACGCGCAGTAAAGAGCAGACAACTCACAGTGCATTGCTCTAGCCTGATGCCCACATGCTCAGGATCCTCACTAAATATCTCTATCAAATATATCTTATCATCTATTTCATGCAGCTGTTGTTGGGTCCGTCTAAATTTAGGATCGAAGTCTATCGGCCGCTGCCATTTGAGGAAGTTCAACTGAGCTATTGCATAGTCCTCCTGAAAATGGAGATAGTGTCATGGAGTAAACAAAGTAACATGACCTTCACCCGACCTTCAGATTAGTTTCATAGAACGATCTTGATTTATTCAACCAATCATGCATTCACCATTACAGCCAATTCTGCAAATTTTCTTTAAGACAAAATTTTATTTTTTGGCAAGTACAAGTTTTGCGCAAAAAAATTAGGAGTTATCAGCTCAATAATCAAGAGAAGACAACTAACTACAACCAGAGCCAATTTCTGATTGATGGTGTGCGGTGAGTGATTTACGAACCTTAATAAGTTCAAGCTTTTTTTCAAGCCTTTCTGCAGCCAGAGTTTTACCAAGAGCTCGATAGTCTGCTATCTGCGTTTGAATAGATTGCAAGAACTCGTCTTTTTCATCAAACTCTCCTTTTAGAGTCTGCACAAAAAATACAACAGCTGGTTTACATGTTTTAAATGATTTTTCCAGCATCATATATACAGCGATTACAATTTAAACAGTTATATCGATATCAGCTGTATTTCATCAAGTTAACAATATATCAAATAGTTGGGCTACTGATATCTATGAGAAAACAAGAAATCAAATTCACTATCATCCACTTATCATAAAATGAGAAGAACAATGGCATTTCACTGGTTCTTACCTTGAAATCATCTGGCAGATCGCCGGCAAGCAGGTCCTGGTCTGTCCAGTCTCTAAACAAGCCATTGACCTCATTCAACCATGTCTCCATCTGATTTAGCCTGAGTTCTGTGTCTTGGGACTTCTGGGAGGTTTTTTCTAGCAGCTGTATCCTTTGTCGGGCCTGGAACAACATCTAACTAATTTCTAACAAAACCAAATGATAATGCGTATAGTACTTACCAAAACCTGCAGCCTTATACCATGTAGAGCCAAGAACAACTCTCAACGTACCAAAAAAGCATTAAGTGGGTTCATCATTTATGCAAAGTTCATTTTGGATAAAAACTGTGCCTCACAGGTTTAAAACACAAAATCAAAGTTCATTTACGTTAAATATAATGATAGTAAAAAATAACAATATTAAGGATAAAAATAGTACTAATGATAATAATGATACAGGACAATTAACTGGGACTAATGTATCTGTAGGTGTAAGAAGTCGTCTTACCCTGTTCATTACAGCATCAACTTTGACCTCTAGTTCAGATTTAAGATTCTGTGTCTCTGCCACCAAGATTCCACTCTCCATAAACCATGTGGAGAGATCGTTGAGCGTAACAAACGTCTGCTGGTCCTTTTCTTCCAGTAGACTTTCCAACTCCTACAACAGGTATTAGGTGGTACTATTGCCAAACTGTTTACATATTACATGAGAAACTAGAGAGAGACTTTAACGGTTATGCTAAATAAAGAACGCTCACGTCCATCTCTGCTGCCATGTCTTCTGCATCCACAACTTCGTCATCTCCCGCACTGAGTCTATCTTTAATTTGTGAGATGTACATTTCTTCTGATTGGATGAGAGACAGGAAGTCAGAGTATCGCGTTGACACTTCAGAGCATTCATTTAGTTTTGCAGTCAGTCTCTCCCAGATGTGCTGAAAGGATGTGAAGGAATATATATAGCTGTTGGTATGAGCGAGAAAAAGAAGTAAAGAATTGGTGAAGGGACCGCAGGCATTACACAATGCCGTCTATCTACAGCTACCCCACCCAAGTATGTGTAAATAAATATAGAAACCGTAGTCTATCCATGATGTAATGAATTCTACTCGGCAAATGAAAATTCTAGATAGAGTAAGTTAGGCTCACAGATTTTGTGAAACTCATCAAAGCAAGCTAGAGCTCAACTACAGTGATATAAATATGTTACCTCCCACTTGCTGTCTACATGTTTTAGTCTATTTAGAAGTCTTGGCAGCGAATCTTGCCGAGATCTCTCCATCAGTTGTGTAGAGAGAGTTTGTATCAGCTTTAGTTGGCCCTTCTTGCTATTCAGGCTCTTCTCTAGCGACTGAACACAAACAAAGTCAATAGTCAATAGCCTTTGGGAGATACAAATAATTCCACGATATGGCAAAGCTAACATATCAGGCGTGGGCGCAACAGAGACAGAGCAAAATTTGCTCAATAGTACACATTTTTAAAAGAGCACGACTCCTAACAAACTACTAAAAACAAACTTTCTATCCAACGCTCTACAATGTAAATAAACGAACAAGTTTCATAATATATAATTTGTCCATCTCAGAAATATAAGCTACATAGATGACAACACAATACAAACCTTCACTTTCTCACAGCTGGCATCAAGATCTGATTTGGTAGCAAATGTCAGTTTCTGCGACACTTCCAAGTCGAAATCTGTTAGAAAAGTGTTCAATGCTGAGATATTCTCTACCAAATCGGCACTCTTTGCTAAAAAAAGAACACATGAAATGCAAACAGTTTAACAAAGCTGGTTTTCACAAAATGTGCTGAAATTCACCAAATAACTCAAGGTGACAATGTGAGTTTACACCACAAGGATTGCCATATGATGATGTAATACGCTCTTTCCAACAAACCACATTTTTTCAACAAGAGTTGCTCGTCGTTATTACAAAAAGCTTGTCATCATGCTATGACTGCGGCCCTACAAAATTCTAATCAAGCACCGCAGGCTTCTCCTATTACCAAGGGCCATTGATGTCCACAAAAGTTTGTTGAGAAATAAAAGCAATTACCGAGGGCATCCTTGAGGAGCTCATTTTGAGCCTGAGACATTTTACATATCTCCGTCCATCTGTCGTTCATCTTCTCTAGCTCTCCCTTCAGCCCCACTCCAAAGGCCTCTTCACTACCAGCTACCAAAGTCTGTCCATTAGCATTGATCTCTTCAACCACTGTCTGTAGTGTCTCTATATCTGCCAACGCTCCCTGCACGCAACAATGTCTCTTATCACTAACTGAGGAACAAGATTTATGAAATGCTGGACTCTAAATTAATTAAAAACTAATAAAAATCAAAACTTATCAAAATAAAATTTGGCATTATTTATTATTTTTAAAACTAATTAATAACATTTTAATTTAATAAGTCTTACACTTTCAGTTACCTATTAGTCATTAATTTTATTTTAAGTATTTTATTTATTCATTCAACTTTACAAGGGATTTTGATATTAATAAAAAATTTAAAACTTTATCTCAGATAGCAAAGTTTTGCATCTAATTAATTATTTAGTAGCAAAGAGTAGAAAGTTAAAGGTTGTAGTAAACTACTAGTATTAATAAATGACCAGTATAACAAGTATTCTTACAGTTCCAACAGCGTCAGCAGCCACAATCCAACAAGAACTGAGGCTTGGATGAGTGTAATTTTAATTGATTCAATGAAAAGATGAATTCCACGGAGATTGTGAGGATATATATAGAGAAGTGCAACTGTTTGATTACGTCACAAGGTTATATAAGATTCCTCGCTGTACACTACAGGGATGATAAATGCGTTCACTGATTCAAGCTAGACAATCAGATGGATGTGGTTGTGTAAGACATTATGGAATAAATACTGACATAAAAAGTTGTATGATGTCAAAGCGGCATTTACAAAGAAAATTTAAAAATGTGACAGAGATAAAATGTCACCACTGTTACAATTATCAAAGTTGATTCGAGATGAATTGGTCTTATTTGATGACAAGAAAAAATTCTCGGTGTATTCAAATTAATCAGACATGGCAAAAAGAAGTATCAAATAACCCAAACACTCAACTTTGGGATTCCCTAATTACGAAATAATTTACTTACATCTGATTGGCTGATCTGTGCTTGAAGAGTCTCTTTATCGCCGACTACAGGCTGTTCCATCTGCAGGAAGTGCTCCATATCGGACATCCAACGGGTGAGACCGTTAACTTGACTCTATAACAAGTAAAAGGCTATTAACCAGTCTCTAGTGATCAACTTATATCATAGCCAACTAACATCTACAGCCTTTGTATAATACGTATAGTGTGCGGTATGCAACCTCTGACTGTGGGAGACATTACAATAAAAGTTGTAAAATCAATGACAATAGCTTACACAAAATAAATGGATTCAAATTAGTACAGGGAAAAATAGCAAACAAATAAACTAAACTGTTATATTCAACAGAGTCTAGAGTAGAAATCTGTTACAATACTTTCATTAACAGTGATTGCTGTTACTTATTCATAACTTAATCATTCATCAATGAACTCAGTCGAGCGGACAACTTCACAAACAAGCGAGTGTTATAAGCGTTTATGAATAGTAATGGATATCCAACAAGGATTTACCTGCTCAGCTAAACAAACAAGCAGGTGTTATAGTCTCTAGTATTACTGCCGATATATTGGTAGCAAAAACTGTAACAATCTTTTGTGGAAAGCAATAACAGAGCAATAGCTGAGTGTTTCATTTCAGCCAATCACGAATGTTGTCTATCAAATGAAACTATGTTAACAAAAGCAAAATAATAATAATTTTACTGCCATTGCTCATACATGGTATATATGATACATTAGTAACAACCATGGGCGTAGTATTTATGGACAAATAAAACATATATAAACGTTAAAACTTTTCCCAATCCAATATGGCTGCCAGAAAGTATTTCTGCATTAGCGACTTATTCGACCGGACCCAGACGATCCTTTTTCTCAATATATTATGGTCATACCTGTCACGTCTCCTAATTTGTCAGGGACCCTCCTCGGATTACAGTGGGCTACAGATTTTCCTGAAAACTGATGAACTGCCTGAAAACTCTCGGAAGTTCAAAAATCTCATAAAAACCTCCAGCAAACTTCACTTTTACTTTTCCATGGAGCAAAAACTAAATACTGAGACCACTCGGGGTGTATATTGTTTCCACCCTATCTTTGGATGCGTAGCCTTGGACTGTCCTACATAGTAGTATTTGTACACAATTCTATATTCAAGTTGCATTAACTCAACAGATTGGATTTTGAGCAAATAAACAAAAATTTCATCTGATCTCACATCTACACAATCACCTGATCTACTCCCTCATTCCCTAAAAATCTCCCTTTTTTGAGCGAGTCAACATAACAAATATGATTATGGACGACGTCTGTACCATTAATCTATATAAATCCGATTGTGTACATAATGCAGATATACTACGTCCGTGGTAACAACAGATTTGTGTTAGTGTGGAGAACACAAAACTTCCACTGCTACTATATAGATGGCTGACCTCAAATAGCCTGAGTTTCTCAATGCCTTGTGTCAGTTGGGCCAGCTTGCCCTGTATGTTATGTGAGATAGCCTGCCATCTAGAGTTGAGGGAGGAAAGTTGTATCTGCAGGGAGTTACTCGCGCTGGAAGAGGTCATTGAAGATCTCTTTACAAGGTCCTCTCCAGTTTTATTGACATATTCCACATCAGTCACGTGTTCAGTGATGGCTTTCTGCAGATCCTGAAACAAAAAGTAGAGTTAATCAGCAAAATTTTAATTTTCTGACATCTCGACACGTTTTTCCATCTAACTATCAATTACATGTAAAGTCACAAAAGTCTGATTAATCAAGTAAGACTAACCAATCCCCTTGCCTGTAACAGTTCAAAATTATCTGTTCAAGATTATACACAAAACTCATTTTTCTATCAATGGGGTTGTAACATTGAGAGTTATCTCTCTTTGAACTTTCTACATCCAACCGGAAACAGCTGACAGTTGTAGTATATAATATAATTAATTTTAGTAGACTCATGCAAAGGTTTTTTCCTGACATGTCTTTAAAAGGACTTGAGAATATTTTGAAAGACAGGGGCATCAAGTTTACCTGTAAAAAGATGAATTTATATTTTTAATCATTTTTTATAATTATTATTGTACTTATTGTTCGCTGGACTCGTCATTGTTATGACCATTATTATATATATTTTTATCGATATTATTAAAACTATTTTTTCTAGAAACAGCGACCAGACCACGGCAGTGCTATTAAATATATATAATAACTTGATTTCATTCTATTAAAATAAACAGTAATATTTGTCGACAACTTGTTTGGTAAATTATTTTAACTAATCTCAAAATCGCGATACCAAAAATTCGTTTCAGGAAAAAAATTTATACTTTTATAGCTCTAGAGATCTTAACCAACTTCCTGATATTTTTACCGGAAACAACTATACGTTATAAGTACGGCTTCATTAATTATTTTGACCGATTTGTCTGTTTTTGAGGAGACAACTCCACAAGTTTGGTCATTTGCTCTGGAAACTCTAGCGACTCCTGGCGTATATACTCCTACGAGCAGAGACCCCTTTACAAAATGCTCGTTATTACCTGATAGAGCGAGACATTCTTTTCCATGGTGGAGATATCATTGATATAAACTCTCTCTGCAAGTACTTCCTCGACCTCTCCAAGCCATGTGATCAAAGCTTGGGTAGCGTCCAGGTACTTCCTGGGCGGAGCCTGGTTCAACCTCTGACTGATCTGTGTTTCTCTCTCCTCTGCAAAGAGTGAACAGAAGAAGTAATAAACCACTGAATACAACGAGAGGCCTCACAAGGTGCTGGAAGGGAGCCAACGTCAATAGGCAGCATCAGGACTAAGTGATTGCTGACAGTAACTCCTTTATTTTTACAAGCAAGATGTTCTAGACAAAAACGTTTTCTGCAGTAACCCTACATTGAAATAACATGAAAAATATAATTTGCAGAATGGAAATGGAACAAGCTTTTTAGCATGCGAATTATCAATTCATACATGTCTAAATTTCAGCATTGACAAAATATAAAAATTAAAATGGTTAAAAAAACTTGGTTAGCTACCCCATTTTAGTTTTTACAAAATACGGTTTTTCGAGTTGAACGAAAACCATCACCGACTACAAACTGTCGTGCTGCTAGAACAGTAAAGTTTTTTTTATAGAAACCCAGTGACCTAACCCAACAGACATCTACAAACAGATTATTGGCTGCATCATTCCAAAGCTAACTACTAGAGATCATATAAGTAAGACAACAACAAACAGTAGCTTACCCAGTTGCGCGCGTACTGTCGCATAGTCAGCAGATAGCTTGGCGATATCGTCAGCCATCTTGTCATTAGTTATGACATGCTTCCTGTGTCTCGTAGAGTAGAGCTCCTTCAGTCGTTGATCGTCATGAGTAAAAGACTTCAGTTTAGCCTTTGAGACAACAAAACACTGGAGAGATATCAAATTATAACTGAAGTTTAAATTTCTTGAACAAAATCAATGCCCTCCATCTACAGTGTTGAATAATATAGGGACATAAGAGAACAATCAATATTTATTATTTACTGTAACTTTACAACCAATTTGTTATCAAATCAGCAAGGTTATAAAAACCACCTCATCAGTGATCTTTTCATTGGAATCAAAATAAAACTTATTCAAAGTTGTGTTCTCCTTCATTATAGCAATTTAAAGAGAAGACAACTTTCAAGTACACATCAAAGTCAGTAAAAGTTAATAAAATGTTTTATAACATTTTATAGACTTGTAGAATGAGATTAATTTTTGGCTATAGATTTACAGTAAGTCCCCAAATGTCTCACAAATACATATGAATCTACGTGGGGAGTACAGAAAGTGTAACCTTCACTAACCTCACACTCTTCAAGCTGCCCACCTAGATCAGCTGACTCAACAGTATCAACAGCTGGCGAGTTTTCAATCCAAGTTTTGTAATCATGAAGCAACTCTTCCAGGCCAGCCATCTCCAGCTTTGTCTAAACAAAACTTATTTTAATTTCATATACATTTAGTGGAACTGACAGCTACATACATAACAATGGCTGAAATATGTGTGCTTGTGTATGCAAGCCACAGATTTTTTCCTAAAGCATAATGTTCTTCCATGTATAACCTTGTAGTTGGACCTCATGAACGTATCAAGACATATGCATTTGGCTCACATTTTGGTATCTGGTATTTGCATCTAACATTAACTTGCTCCGCTTGGAGTAATTCAGTGTTATAGGGCAAAAATAATAGAAGGAAGTGATACAAAATAAATCATACAGCAATTTTTGGTTAAATGGTGGCAGCAAAAAATATTAAAAGGCAGAGAAAATATGAGCGCAATGAGGGATAACAACTGTTTGAGGTTTTTTCAAGAATTTAAATGTAAAAAGAGAGCTGGCTGGCCCGTGCCATGACCAGGATTCGAACCTGGGTTTTCGCGGCCACAACGCGAAGTACTGACCACTATACTATCATGGCCATCTCGCCAGCTGATGTCTGCAGGCGTTAACAACGGATGAGGCCAAAATTATATTTAATACAAACAATTAATGTACCTCAGTTTTAAACCGCCATTGTGTTTATTTGAATGCCCGGCTGATCAAAATTTTATTAATATAATGACCGGTAATCCCTCAGTTGATCCACTGTTAATAACCAGTAATCCCTCCATTGATCCAATGTTAATAACCAGTAATCCATCTACTGATCCAATGTTGGATATGAAGAGAAGAAACCTCTCCAAGTTCTAACAAATACAAACTAAAGTGATAAAAAAAATTCTAGTCTGTGCCTAGCAAATGCGCATAAAATTGTTCACTTTTGATTCAATAATTACATAGAAATCAAATTGTTGAAATCAATCACCATATGCCCGTATTTTAAACTTGAATATCAACTGTCAAACTGTCAATTCAGGTAATACTATTTGTAGTAGAACTAACTCAATGATGAACCAGACTAAATAAGAGTGAGGGAGGTTTAAACAGGAAGTTGGATTAGACTCCCTGGTTTAAACATAGAGGTAGAGAACTGGGTTTGGCCCAATTTTTGTGTGTCGATGACACACCTGCTCTAGGTTCCAATTGATATATAAAAACTATCAGTTTTGAAAAAAGTTCTAAGGCAAGTTTTATGAAAGTTATAATTTTTTGACCAGAAATAGAATTTAACAATTTTTCTGTTACCTTGGTAACTCTGCAAAACAACAATCTGAAAATAACTGTATTATTACTTTACCAATTATTTTTTGTATTCATATTCTTTCATTTACAAGTTAATAGTGCACTACTATGATTTTCATCAACATAAATTCATCAACTGCAATTTTATTCTACCAAAGAGTGGTTTATTAGTGCAATTTGTTTTTTTTCATTGTTATGATAGAACGCCGGTCAAGTGTAGAAGCAATCATTTAGAAAAAGAGGGGCGGGGCTATATCTCTCTAGTAAAGCTGATAAAACTGATAGGCAGTAGGCTGCTATTGTGTGTATTATATACTCCACCATGATCCTGATGAACAGGAAACGCCATTAACTGCGTTTCATTGACCTCTGCATCTAACTACACCTCTACGGGTTTAAACAATAAAAATTTTTCGAAATCTTAGAATCTACTGGGCTGGTCATACATTGCGGACTTCCTCTAGCAATCTCAACAATGCTAAACAACTGATCTTCAACGAAACCCGAAAGTTAACCAATAAAACATTGAGAGCATAACAAGAGACAAGAAAAGACAACTACTACAGAATGAGAGAGATTATAAGAGAGGACACAACTCCTGTATCCAACAGCTATTAAGCGCACTGACCTCTTTACATTGAGCTCCAACGTTGATGCTGGTTGACAGCTGTTGCAGGTGTCCTGTGACAGCAGTCCATCTCTCACAGAGTGAGTGCTGGCCCATCAATCTTCTCTCTCCTACATTACAAATTACTCAATATTTACTAGTTATTGGGCTCTTTCTAGCACAGAGGTTAGTAGTGAGTGTGCATTTCATTTAACAATTATGCCTCATGTACGTATATGGATTGCGTTAGAAATTTTCCTTAGTGAGAGGAAAACTCCTCACAAAAGTTGGGCAAGAATCCATTCTTCTGCATTTTGGTTAAACCCGTTGATAGCCATTGATATATCAGGACAATATGGTAGGGCCTGATGCCATGGCAAACGACTGTATGACATTTGTGCGCTATGTTTGGTTGATTATGGCAGCGGCTAACGACTTTTTGATTTTTTTGTCTCGATGCAAACCTGGCAATAACCTCAAATAAAATGCTAGCGATAACTTGACGATTTCTCCGGAAAGAGAAGAGGGAAAGCCTTGCAATCGCTAAGTTAATGGCTAAGCTAATCGCCAAGCGATCACCACATGTAGCTGCAGTTTTAGCGTCAGATTGTCACATACCAGTGACCACAGGAACAGTTTTTGTTTTCAAGCATCTCACTATGTTGTCAGTTTTAACATTTTAACAGAAAAAAGTCAAGAAAGAGAAAATTGTAATTTTCTATTACAACTCGCGACTTCAGTAAAAAAATAAATACATACATACATACCTACTTGCGTACATACATACCTACTTGCGTACATACATACCTACTTGCATACACACATACCTACTTGCATACACACATACCTACTTGCGTACATACATACCTACTTGCATACATACATACCTACTTAAGTACATACATATATTTGTGTGTATGTATGTACCTACGTACTTACATACGGTAACAAATCAAACCAACACGAATGGGTAGCAAGTACAACTCACCCAGCTCGTTGTCATGTCGCTTGACAAAGTCTTGCAGCGCCTTCAGTTCAGCATATTTAGCAGCAACCTGCTCACACCTGTCATGCACCGAGCTATCAGCACTCCCTGACACTCTCTGTAATGGATAACACACCATATGCAATGAGGAATCAGGACATATTCAGCAATAGCCAAGAGAAAGGGACAAACATACCTGCACTTGCAGAAGCTGTTCCGTGTCATCTAACCAAGAACTAAGGCTATGCTCCATTGAATCGTATTTGTCGGTGACTTCCTGTTTATGCTTAGAGGCTGCCGAGATGATGTCTTCAGGATTGACACCAGCCTCGCCAATCTACAATGGGAAAAATAAAATATTTCACCTTGTAATGAATGAACACTTCAGTTTTCTCTACAAATGTTTGACTGGGTAGAAAATATGAAAAGTCATCAAAACTCATCGTCTGAATGAGGTCACTCGGTCTGCATATTACAATTTATTAGAGACTGCTAGGTAGGTAAGACACAGATCTCGTTGAGCGAATATATAAGCTTTGGAGTTGTCTAATCCATTATCTATGAGAAGACAATAAACTACAGCTTGAACTCCACACACGTAGCAGAGATTTTAACTATATAGCATTAGTGCAAAACGTATGAAGAACATTAATGGCAGTAATTCTCGATAGCAATGAGTAATTTGTAATAAAAAAAATTAATAAAGTTTTTCAAAAAAAAAACTTGATTATTTTTTTATCAATCTGCATAAAACAGTAAATAAATAAATCTCTTTTGAAGAACTCACGTATAATTTGATCATTGCCATATTTCATCCAAATTTTCCACGTAACACAGTGCGCACCCAATATACCAAAAAACTATACCAAAAAACCACCACACCACTACATAAAATCTTTTGCACGATTGCAAAACTCCATACATTTTGGAAAAACACAAAGCATTCTGTGTCATTTCAAGTCTGTCTAAAAAGAACTTATGCCAAAGACAAGATCAAAAAAAGAATTAAAACAAAATGTGTGTAATGTAAGGTGCCATACTCTGACAGCTGCTCCTCCAGGTGGCACTAGTAGCAGCTGTCACACTCTGACAGCTGCTACTTCGGGTGGTACTAGTAGCAGGTACTTACCACTTTACTGCGCTGTTCCATCTGATGTACTAGACTATCCCACCGCTGTCTGTACTCCTCCAACTTACTCTGAATCTTTTCTGTAGTCTGAGGAAACGACGGCAGATAAGATATCAGTGTTTGTCCAATCTTGTTGAGTTCGTTATAGTGAGCCATCTGCGTGTTCAACTCTCGCTCAATATCCTAATAGATAAGAGATTACATCGATAGCGGGCACTACATCAATGTACAGGTAACATTGCTCAGCTAAGAAATTATGTCATCAAGCTTTTTATACATAAAAAAAACAATCTTGTGGGAAATTTTTCCTGGATCAGAGTTATTTTAAAGCAGCAAATTATTATTTGCCAAAAGTGTTTTTTGTTTCAACAGGAAATAATTATTATTGTTAAGTTTTCATTTGAGTCATTAGGTATATTCGCGACCTGGATCGATCCGTACAATAAATATTTTTTTCGCAATTTATTTAATGCGGATGGGTTGTAGCAATATTTTTAATGGATCGCAAAATACCATCCCCACGAGAAAAAAAATATTAATTTGCGAGGCATACTCATAGGTCGCGAACACTACTGATACAGAACATAAAAATTAATATATACCCACATGGGTGACTTTGTTTCAAAGCAGTTCATTCTCGGCATCATCCATTATTATTTTATTGTTATATATTATTATATATGTTGTTTATTATTATTATTAATTATTATGATTTCCATGTACAATATTGACATATTGGAAATAGATTGATCACAATAATGAAACACAGAGCTATTTTGTTAAAACAATAAAGATAAATGTTATAGTGAATCAAGAACGAATTGTTTTGAAATAAACGTTGTTAACCGGACAAGTGTAAATCTGTTTATTCTTTGACTCGCTACCACTATCTGCTACTTACCGATGCATCATACTAATAGTATCAATGAGGAATCAACAACACGAGAACTGTCGCTGGTGAATTGCTTACACATATGAAAATAATTATGCTCGCTACAATGCACATTGGAATTTTATGCGCTCATGTCTGATTAGGATTCAACGGATATTATTTCTTATTATTATATAATAAAAATTAAAAGCCTGGATCGTTGCGTTCGCCGCCAACTAATGTGGACCCCAAATATGACTAATGGCAGATGTTCAACGATCCAGGTCGCGAATACACCAATTAGTAGATCTAGACATAAAATACAAAAAAAAACTCACAACCGCCAATAAATCTCTAAAGAATACAAAGCGTAATCAGTAACCTTGAGATGTTGAACTTGATTGAGTAGAATTTGAGGATCAGAAATATCGGAGAGACGCATACGACCGAGAAGCACCTCATTGTTGGTGAGCCATAAATCAAACTGACGAGCGTTGCTGTGGTACGACGTCCACTTGACATCTATATCGTGTAGTCTCCGCCATTTCTCTTCTATCCAATGACAAATGTTAGTCCAACGCACTCCCAGGTCTTCTAACATTCGCTCCATAGACACGTAAGCTGAAAGTCACGTAAAATATCAACACACACTGGAATAGAGAATTGTGAGGAAAAACATGAGAAAGCAAATTGAGCAAATATTTTACAAACTTCAAATTAAAATTAATCACTAAAAAATCTTTCATCAGCTAATAAAACTGTAAAAACATTCAAGCGATACAAATCATGGTTTACTGAAAACTATTCATGTGCAAATTGAATTGCAGTTTTTGATTTTTTATTATCTGATATATTATTTTAGATAGAATGACACGTAATTCATTAGTTGATAAAATAACTTCACTACTGCTACAAGTTTTATAATTTAGTTAGTTCAACTACTGATGGCTAATGTGAGCACTCAATCACACCAGCTACTACATATAAAAGCCTAAGTGTTAGCACAGCAATGTAACACCATAACACTACAAACAAACAACAGTTACATATGGTACAGTAGTGGTCGGTTATCCAACACCTTCGCACATACAGACAAGAGAATACACCTTTATACCCGAGGTAGGGTTAATGCAATGACAGGTAATGCATAGGTAGGTGGAGGTGAAGGTCATTGGGAGGAAATTAGGATAGAGCAGAGGCGGATGCTTACCAGACTTGTTGGTGAGGACTATATATAATAAAATCATACGGAGTCAATGTATGCTGCAGTAAAGCAACCATGCAAAGCGGGTCAACATAAAGGTCTATCAGTTATGCATTTGCTGAACTATATAGTATTTGTGGAGTTGGCTTCTTTTGATCACTTATAGAGTTGTGCTCTCTTTCATCTATTTGTTACTACTTTATCGAGTTGTTTACTGTTTAATTCATTCAGCAAACTGCTCGCTTTTCCATTTATTTAGGAGTTGTGCTATCCTGAACATATTTATGAACTACGTGCTCTCGGATGTCTTTAGGGAGTTGTGTACTCATATTTTTTTCAGGAATTGCGCACTGTTTATTGTATATAAGAATCAATATGTATAAGCGCTTTAATCTATTTAAGGAATTGTCCTCTCTTTAAACTAATGGGTTTGATTTTTTCATTCACTTGCATTCACAGACTTGGCCACATTATACATACGCAATGTGAGGGTGCAATATTTACCAAACCAACTGCACTGTAGTCCTTTTCAGTGTTTTGATATGAACATAAAACAATATCTGTGTAGGGAATGTCACTTACTGAATGCTCCATGTTGTTGTAGCTGACAACCAAACAAGTTGAGTTAATTGAAATAAAATAAAGGTGTTACATAACATCTAAAACGCTAAGAAGCTCTCAGCTAACTGTAGGCTAGGGGCACACTATTTTGGACACTTTAAAGAACACGGGCTATGATGTACAAGCTTTCTCAACTCGGGGAGATGCTGTTATTTCAATTCAAGCACATTAATTGGCCAAAAATCCTGTTGCTAAACTTTCAAAGCTTCAAACTTTTGTATTTTAGTAAAAAAACCATTATCAGTAAAATAAAAATATTGCATCTAGAGATGGTCACAAGAAATCTCCCCAATTTTGTTCCAAATTTTTAGCAAAAGTTTATAGCATAAACCATGCCAGTACATAGCTAGGCTCCAAACATTTTTATTTTTTTATGGATGGGGGTCATACCTGGATCTTGAACGCCGTCCTCCACTATGACAACCATGTTTTGTAGAGAACTCACTCTATCCTGTTGCTTCTCTAGAGACTCTTGTAGTTTCTTATGCTCCTCAAAACATCTAAACAGACGGAATATACAAATAATTATCACACAATAACACCAAAGTGTTTGCTTGACAGACAAAGAGTACATAACTCCAATGTTAACAAGAGACGAGAAAGTTTTTTGGATAGAAAAAACTTGACCAATGCTGATGTTAGTCTAAGCGCTTGGCTCAACATTAAAATGTTGCAATACAAGATAAATGCCAGAAATTTCTGTTTACCAACAAATCGTTAAGTTATAGTCAAAATAAAATTAGTGTTTCTGGCCATGACAAAAACAAAACCACAATATCGGTGCATTCTCTGTTAACCCTTGTTTTCTTTCAACAACGCACATTTTTTAGTTACAACACCAAATCTTCTGACATAAAAGCATATCATTCAGCCAACCATACTCATTGGTGTAAGACAATTTATCGGAATCCATTTTGTTTTCCTTTCGATATAAAATCGGTTTGAAAAATAATTAATCAGATGTAACAGCAGCAGATAGACTGTACACTGACACGGAGAGTGAGAAATAATTTATAAATTCATACATACTTTTTCACATTGTCCAACGTCTCAAAGTTTTCTACTTTTTTATCAAAGTTTTCAGTTTGCACTTCCATTTGGGAGAGCCACGCTGAGAGATCATTCAGTTGATCCACCTGCAGGTCCATGAGGGACTGCTGCAAGCTGCAACACCACATCAGCATATGAAACTACAGGAGAAAGTAAATCTGAAATCGATGAAAATAACTGTTTGTAAAAACTAGCAGACTACGAGAGAGAAATACAAGCTATGAATCTTCAGTTGGCAATAAAAGTTACCTGTTAGCTAAGAAATTATTGCCAATGTGGGTGCAACACATTTTTTTCATGTCACACTTCATTATGTAATCCAACATTATGTAATACAATATATGAAAAGTTTGAACAAGTTCATCATCAATAACAACTACATGCTTTTCCTAATTTTCAAGCAAAAAATTAGATCGAAATAAAAAACCCGGTGTTGACAATCTTAAAATATTTTATACCAGTATTTTTTGCACAAAAATTATATTATTCTGGAAGCAAAAAAATTATTCAAGCAACCAAATAAATATTAAATAATTATATATTATGTTTAGCATTTATTTTGTCAGAGTCTCTATTTTAGTAGAAGTCAACTAGCTCATTCATCTAGCCAAACCACACGAATATTCAACCACTTCTACATAGAAAGTATCAACATTATTGCAGAAAATAGAGTCAACTTCGCAGTCTGCTCTGCAGCAGACAATAGAGTCAGCAGTTCTGTCTGCAGGAGAGCAGACAATAGAGTCAACAGTTCTGTCTGCTCTACTACAGACATGAAAGGCAACATCTCTATCTGCTCTACTGCAGACAATAGAGTCAACAGTTCTGTCCGCTCTACTGCAGACAATAGAGTCAACAGACAGACGATGGAATCAACAATCAAAACTTACACAAAAGTTCACAAATGAATGTACCAGAAAAAAAATACAGCATGCTCAAATATCATGCATAGTACGTTACCATGTCACTTCCTGCTCCAACAATTTACATCTCATGCTGTAAGAACGGCCACACGTGAGATGTTCTACTGCGTTTATTTTGATACCATTTAAATGAATACTCTTTGCTGTGAAAGCATTTGGTGTGATTGAAATGAATGTGCAGTTTGAAACTCGAAGTTTGATTTAAGAAATAAAAAAATATTTTCCACCCAATTACTTTCTGCAATATCAATATGGTTATTATTGGTTTATGAATATTAACTGGCTACTAAATTCTTATCTGTAATCGCTGCAGGAAAAACACAGTTGCAAATAAAAAAAAAGGTTTTCACCTGCTTAAGAAAAATTTGAGCCATTTGAGTTTGTCACTCGTCACATTGCATCAATTATGTAACAAGTCAACACAACAATCTAATACGTTAAATCAATACATGTTTTCCCTTCACTAAATATAGCAATACCAAATGTAAAAAGGCCTCAGACGCTCAAAGTTTGGAACGAATATATGGAGCGAATGTAAAAAAATATATCAGCGACACTCTCTCAAATATCTGTCTACGTGTGTGTTACGTACAAGACTAAATTCAATGTAACTCTGAACCTAGCATGATTTTTTGTGTAAAAACTGTAATGTTTGAAATTGTCTTTCCTATGTAAGAATACACAACTCCTGATTGGGGTTACCTAGTCTGACGCTCCATGGCTCCAACTCTAAGCTCCTCCCACTCCTGGTTTAACTGCTCGAGCTGCGAACGCAGAGTAGTTTCCTGCTCTGCACTGAGTTCTCCAGACAATACTAGAGTGTTACCCTTACTTAACAGAGAGCCAACATTGCTCTGGTAATGCGTTAACTCCAGCATGTATTGCTGCAACAACGATGTCTATGAGGTATAACATTATATCAGTTGGTTGGTTGGTAAAAGAAAAATGAAACGTCTAAAAAACAAAAATTCTTCAAAATTATTTAAAAGCGAACGCAGAACAATTATAGAGGGAAATATAATGGACTTGAAATACTCTGTTGTAACTTATAACACCTTAATCACGCATTAATCTCAAGTTACTTGTCTTGCATTAATCTCAAGTTAACTAGTCACACATTAATCTCACGTAAACTGATCACACATTAATCGAAAGTCAACTGATCACACATTAGTCTGAAGTTAACTGATCCCAAATTAATTTAAAGTCAACTGGTCACATTAATCTAAAGTCAACTGGTCACACATTAATTTAAAGTTAACTGGTCACAGATTAATCTAAAGTGAACTGATCACACATTGATCTAAAGTTAACTGATCATGCGTTAGTCTAAAGTTAACTGATCACACATCAATTTAAAGTTAACTGGTCACACATTAATCTAAAGTTTACTGGTCACACATTAATCTAAAGTAAACTGATCACAAATTAATCCCAAGTTAATTGATGAAACATTAATCTTAAGTTAACTGGTCATACATGAATTTTAGGTTGACTATCACATAATATTCCGATAAACACTAGTCATGCGCTCGCATCTGACAAAACCAATAGTCTATAAAGTACTACAAACGTTTTACATACGACTAAATAGGACATAGCTAACTTATTTAATCTTGTAAATAGACAACTCTTGGTACAGAAACCATCGAGTTGAAAACTACTAACAAATACAATGTGAGTGGAACTAAAGACGTATTATTATCATCAGTGGTTATACACTTTGTGTAATATTGTCTTCATGTTTAAGACAGACAACCAACCTTTGATGATATCTGAGTACTTTTACTACATTATAAATTGGACTTTACTACTCCTAAAAAAACTATGTTTATAAAAAAAATGCCAGAAATGGAGTAAGTGTACTTTAGGAGTTGTCTGCTCTCTGGCAGTACATAAAAAGGCAGCAAGCGGGTGAGTTAGAAAGGCAGTGAGACAGAATTGCACGCACACCAGCACACACACATATGAAAGGTTACAGTCAAACCTGTGTGAACAGATCGAATACCCAATTTTTCTCAATAAAGCTGGGACAAGATAAAAATGTCAATCAGCTCGAACAAAAAACTTAATTTAAATAACATTCCATTTTATTATCCTAAAAACTACTTTCAAAGCGTTTGGATTCTGCCATAATTAATCTTCAGGTTTTGAAAATTGGTCAAATTTATCTCTAATGCAATATTTCAAACAAACCAAACATAGTAATTATTACCATTGAATGGATCACATCTACATACTCAACCTAGAAACTCAACCAATTAATGGTCTGTCCATACAGATTTGATGGTACGATATCAAGTGTAACAGAATACAAACCTCGTGTTCGTGAAACTGTACTTTGACAGCGTCCACGCTGTCGGCCACAGGCAGCATGTTATTGAATTTATCCTTTGCCTCGTGTAGCCAGGTTAGTGTGGTTTGTAGCGTTGAGTTAATAGTGGTAAGGTCTACATGGGAGCTCACATAGCTCACCATAGTAACAGAGGTTACATCGCTCTGTGCTTCTGGTACACAGGCTATATCGGACTGTAAGACAGGCTGACATGTATGTAGATTAGAAGCATTTACAGGGTGGTAGGTACGCAGGTGAACATTGCCTGTATTAGCAGAATTGTCAGCAAGAAGGGTTATTTATTAACAAAAGGTCGCAGAGTACAAGCTTATAATAATTAAAAAGAAGATAACTCCAAAACTAGTTACTTAATGGTGTGTAGCTATATTCATTTCGTTTTATCTTCTTTGTGATACATATATATTTCATAGAAATAAATTTTAGTACATTAAATCCACACAGATACCTGGACAATGAATGAAAGCTTAATAAATATTCAAAGAGTCTAACCAAAAGAAAATTACAAACTTGTGCACAAACAATTTCTATTTTATTTGACCAAAACTGAAAGCAAGTATCAGACATTCCATTGTGTAGTAAGCAAGAAATAGAATTTATTTTACTACCAACTTCTATTATGTAATTATTTCTTGAAAAAAAAGCAATAACCGAGAGCCAGCTACAATAAAACTATTGAAAAACTCAACAGAGAGTTCAATGTACCATGGTCAAGTGTATGAGATCAACCAAGCAATGGAGAACAAGAAAGCCCAGCAGACAAGGAGAAATACAGACGAAAGCAGGGAATCGATGTTAGCAAGCAATTTAGAAATTACAGGCTACTTGAGATAGATAATAAACTATATACACTAAATACCAAAGCTTCTCCATCTTGAATCTTTGGCATTGGAGGTATGATTAATAATTTGCAATGTGGCATCAAACACTGGCGCCTGATGATAGTATTTAACACTATACCAGAAGTACATCAACTCTTTCTACTCATAATTGAGCAGTGAGGAGTTGTCAATTGTCAGTTGTCAGTTGTCTTTCATTTACACACTAGATAGACATTGAGCACAGATCAGATCTGAAAGATTCTTAACACATTTTTACTTTATTTCAGAGTTTTCTTTTCATAAAATCGACAAACTTAATTTTAAACAAAAGTTGTCTTCTCATTATCACTATTTCACTATTAGAATTATGGCTCCTGCCTTTGGTTTCAAGGGAGGTCAATCAAAAATGTTCTATCCGGTATGGGAAAAGCACTGCAAAATATCATTTTATTTTATTTTTGCTTTTAGATTGAAATATTCATTGTGGCTTGAAACTGCGGACAATAATGGTAATCAGTATATGTATCATAGCGCTGAATGCAAACAACTGAACACCTCCCACCCTTACAGATAAGTTTTTGGGTTATTATTAGACAAACTTATCATGCCATACCTGATCGGCCAGTCTAGCCAACTTTCCCACATGCAGTTCTGCATTGTGGGGAGGGCTGGGATGGGTAGAATGAGGCACTGGTGAGGCCAGACACGAAGTAGCTGTGGAAGATTGAATGACTGTCTCCGGCTGATTGTCATCAGACCACGAACTGCTGGGAGTGATTGCAGATTTCTGATTGGCTAATGAGTTTTGTGAAGCACCTTGATTGGATATTTGATTATTTGGGTCTACGTTAGGTAGAGTATTGTCAACTGCGACCTTATTGGTCAGTCCATCAGAAGGATGTAAGGCGTTGTATATACATGTTACATAGAGTAGTACAGACTTCTTGTCAGGTCGCTCCATGTCTACAAGCAGACGTACATCAAATCACATGACCAGAAGGGTAACAGTCTGGTAGGAAGGTAAAACAATAACAAGACAGGGAATGACTGATATTTTGTATTAGGACTAAAATAATGTTAAGTCATGATTGTTACAGACGGAAAAACTTTTCATGTTTCGGCGGGTACAAAATAGGAGTTTGTCACCCCGTGGATTTGCAAAAAATTTGGAGCCAAAATGGTTGCGAGAAGCAACGCTTGTTTAAAAACTAGGAGTTGTCCTTCCTGTAATTATGCGTTGCAAATTTCAACTAGATTACTCTGTAGGCTTCTAGAGAAACTGTCACCATTGAGGGTTTTGGCTTAAAACTGGAGATGGTTAAAATTATAAAAAAATATGTGCAGACAACTCCAAAATATCCATGAAAATACTAAATAGAGAGTGGAAAAAGTTAGGAAGAAAAATAAAATGATGCATCTAGAGATTTTACAACACAAAATATGGCTGAACCAGCAAAAACTTTTTAAAACATTCTTGCTTTAGCAACACCAAAGACAAAACAATAAAATTTACCGACGAATGCACTTGTGGAGCTGTTATAACCCACAATATAACCCAAACTAAATTATATATCTACAAGATGGATTTGAATTCAGGGTTGTCTACACATTGTAGTGACAACTCCATTACAGCGCCGATCATACTGTGCAGCAAAGCAGAGTTACCAGTGCATAAAAACACCATATTAAAAAATTAAACAAAGATTAATCGAAGATCAAATCATGGCATGTACCTTTAGGTTCAAGAAGTTTAGCGATCTGGAAGTTGGTGTCAGCGATATGAAAAGCATGAATAAGCGTGTAGTCTACATCATTTACTGCTATCAGCTCATCGTAGTCAAACAGCTCCGGCCTGTGGCTGTAACATGCAAGTAAAGCTTGTAGAAATGACAATTGAAACCATGGAATAATGTAGTAGCAGGGCTAGCGCAACACCTTAGTCGTAAACAATAAAAGTACACAAGAGCTGCAGGCAGGAAGAGAACTTGCAACATGTGCGTCAAACAAAGGACAAAAATAATAGATGTTCATAAGTCAATACATCGCGTATTAAATGGAACATTAGCTCGGAACATCAGCACAATTCGACACATTTTTACAGATTGCAGACCAAATCATAAAGAAGATAACTCCAAATTTAAAAAGTATTCCGGAAAAAACCAAAAACGGCATCGTTGCAACGAAATATAGTTAGTAAAGTCTCTATTTATATATTAGATATTTTTCACAATGGCTGTCAACTCATGGCGTTTTTGAGAATGTAAAACTAGTTTACTAAAATGAACAAATTGGACTCGCTTGTTATAAATCATTTAAGCCGCGATTACACTAGGCGACTGCGTCTCCATCTCCTTTGAAGTTTGCCGTTTGCGTCTTGGCACACGAGACTGGCGCAACTTCCGGTAGAGATGCAGGGTTGTCGCAGGCTGAAACGCAGCAGGGTTGGGTTCGAGCGTCAAGTTGCAGCGTCTTTATAGCCATGTGACACAGTTAAACCAATTGAGTTGCTCTATATAGCAGCTCCAATATTTTGTTTATTTGAGCCTGGATATAACGTAAACAATGATTGTTATAAGATTGTAAAGTTATTATTAAATAATTAATTATTACCAGCATTGTTGACATGTGTGTTTATTATTTTTCTTATCAAAAGAATCAGACTCTGCATGTTTAACAATAATAAATAATTCATTATTATTTTGGATGCAAACACAAAAAAGAACTTTAGATTTTCTTCAAATTATTATTTAATTTCAGTAAGTGGTTTTATTATTTATAGATAAGTTAAAATTTCATATTATAGGTAAATAAAAAACCCACTAGATGCACAGAGAACCACTGCCTGGTAGAAAACTGGTAATAACTAAATCACAACTCATCAATCCAACTGCGTGAGCAGGAACACAATAAATTATTTTAGCTAAGATGGTTGGGCAACTCCAAAGTTGCAAACTCGAACATTTCGGGTGTTGCAGCAGTGTAAAGCCAACATGTGTCTGCATCTACGACCATCAATTGAGACGGAGACGCAGTCGCCTAGTGTAAACCTGGCTTCAGGGTTCAGTTTTGTTCGAGACCTAAGAACAGATTATTACTTATTTTATTCAGTGAACTACTATTGTTGACCCTTGAGTTTCAAACAAAATTATTATTTGTTGATCAAATTTATTGCCGACTTGAACAATTTTATTCCAAGTTGTTTGTCAAACATAATTCGTGAATCACCGATAGCGATTACAGCGTATCACCAATGAAGTAGATTTAAACTTCGCTAGTTTTGATAAGGACATGTTGAAAACTTGGACCACGTAAAACATTTGATTTCAATTCATTCTTGGAGAACTTATCAGACATTTCATGGTATATTAGCAATTTCCCATCTATCGAGTTTCAACATTAGTGACGGATACATTTAAATATTGAAATCGTTAAAAGTTGTACAGCAGTCATTTGTTCAAATTTAAAAGTACCAGAAACTAAAAATATCAACCACAACATCTACATTGGCCATGCATGAAACAGCAATTTTGTCTTTTACAATTAATTTGTTGTCTCCAAGCTTTAAAAGAAATGAGATATAATCAGCAAACACCTAGCTCGTACAACGATGGTCTCTCGCTAGTACAACAATGGCCATGTAGTATAACTAGCCCCCTGGGACTGATTAAGAGATCCTCCATCAAGCAGTCACAAATAGTAAATTAATTTCCTAAATAAAATAGTAAACAAAGCTAATTAAGACAAAAGGGAACGAGTGTAGACCCCAGCAGATATTTGCTAAAGATTGACTATCAATAGATAGTGTTGACCGCTCGTGACTTGAAACACGAGCTGAACAAAGCAAAACAGTATCTCAGCAGACAGCGGAGAGAGCTGTCGTCGAATTTAACTTGATCTAGGGATAGTTAAACAAACAAGTCACAAAAACTAATCATTATTTTTAGTAGGATTATCAAAAGTTTACTATTACATGGTAGCATGTAAACTACGAATAGCACTACTAAAGGTATATTAGTCAGCAAGAAGTTTGGATTGCCTGGTATACATTTACATAATACATATATACATGTATTGTGTCATAAATTGGCAGCAATACGATAACGTTTGCGTTGTTTGATAACGATTTTCTGAACAAAAATGTTGGCTCAATTCCATTTACCAACTTACGTCAGAAGTTGATTTGCAGCACAAAATAACAATCATCCCAGGATAGACTTCTATTACAAAAATCAGGAAGCGAGTTAACGCTAATATTTATATTTCCAACATGGAGTTACGGCTAGACAAATCCAGCGCACCTGTTGGCAGGTATTACATAACACACAAAGCTCACCTGTGGATTAAAGCGTTAAATGCAAATCCATCAGACCAAGAGGATGTGAAGTTTTGTATGTTGACATTAGCATAACCTTCAGTGGATGTGCGACACCACGTTAGTAGCGTCTTCTCTACACTCTCTTGTGAACCTGACGGAAGATCAGCCATTGCTCTGTTAACCTAAGATATAAATAATTAGGGATCTATTTATGAATATTATGGCATACAAAACGAAAAATATAATAAAACATAAATGTAAGAATGCTGGTTCAAAATATCACAGACATAGACAGGGAGAAGTAAAGTAAGCAGTGATACTCTGGAGACACCAATGTCTATGTTTTAGAGACATGAGATGTTATTTGTTTTGTGATACGAAGTACTGAATAGGCAACGAAAACTAAATGCGTCTCTAGCATGTGGTTAATGTTCCATTCAATTATATTAGATGAAAGATAAGAAAAAGAATACAGAACATTGTGTCTATTTAGACAGCTAATTGTATGGTACATCAATAATGACTACTTGTAGATGGCAAGTAAAACATTCATTTCACGCATGATTATATAAAATGGTGTAAAAACTTCAGAGCTTACGAGAAAAGAATTTTAAAATTTAATTATAGTTTTTAAAATGTGTTTTATAAATAAATTATATGTTTTACAGTATTGCATTACATAATATTAGAAGATAGCAAGAGAGGAGAGAACATAACTCCAGGAACTCAAGCCAGAGGGAGACTGAAGTGGTAACGAGCTTACTTACAACAACCGTAGCTTTCTAAAGTAAAGAGACATCTCAGCATATTTTGTAAACGAATTCATAAAAACAAAAGCACCGGTGAGACAGATGGGATTCATATCACAATTGATGCAAGTCACAATATCAGACGCGCTAACATTGCAGTAAAGACTAACATCAATCATTCTGTCAGACAAAAGAGACAACTTCTATTATAACATAAACAACTGTTTGGTGTTAGATAAAAGTATAACAAGCACCAACTATCCTACACCACATAATCACAATGTTTCTATACTACGTAGCTTATCCTACAAAGGAGTTGTGTCACCTTCAAAGTAGTATTTTTGCCAAAGTCCCATAAAACGTATTTCGCTGTCGTATAAACCCCTAGTTGTTCTATCAACAACGGACACCTCCCCGCAAGGACATCATGCTACTCAGGTTATATTGCAACCAAGCTCCACTTGTCGTTAATCTCTCGATTTCTGATCTAACAAGGTGTAAGTTTCAGAAAATAAAATGAATGATTTCCAGCTTGTTAGTTAGTTACATGAAAGCCTTCATTGACTTATGTTTGTGACAGTTGACTACTAATTGCTCTAGTCAAACTGTACGAAAATGAAGCACTGGCACAATTTTATGAATAAATAATTATTATTTGTTATCAATATTAAACAAAAACTATTATTATAATAAATATATTAATTAATAATTATTACTCGCGCATGAGAGTTGTGTTGAACTTCAAAATTATCTGTTCCTATCCTTCGAAGGACCTCGTATTGGGCAAACTTCAGAGAAGAAACATAGTATTTATTTTTCGATACAAAGGACGCTGTTAACGTTTTTTGCTGTGACCTCATGCTTCAAAGACCGAAACTTTGTAGCATAGAAACGCAGTGAACAAGGATTTGATATTGGAATACAACTGCACAACAATAGAGTCAATGTGATCATTTCATAGAATGAAAAAGGAAGTCTAAGAAAAAAATAGGCCTATTACATACAGCGCTGTGAACACTGATATAATAATAAAGCATATGACAGCCTTTGCAGGTGCAAATGTCACTACTTCCTACCTGCCAGTGTGAGATTATAGTCCAGACTAGTCCAAGAATAAGTTTAGCGTTTCCATTAACTACATCATCACTACTTATATTCACTAACCGTATCTGTAATCAACAAAATTCATTATTATTTTAATTGATATTGCATAATATAACAAACAAGGCTAATAAATATAAATATCATTATTATTGTTATGATTATTGTTTGTGATTTTAGCAAAAGTACAAAAAATCAATTACAATTCTAATTATTATGGACAGAATAAAACAGAAGCAATGCAAAATATTTAAAAGTCAATTTTTTCTCACCAAGATTAAACCACATGCAGTAAACACTTTTTGATGGAATAGCATCAAAACTGTTAACAACTCTGCATACGCAGATAAACCAAATCATGGTGGTTTGTGGAGCTACATTAGCCTAATAACACCATCTGAAGGGAAGACAACTACCGATATATAGATTATGATGTCTAGCACAGGAAATAGCAACCAGGCGTGTCATTACCATAATAAATAACGATGTCTATGAATACCATCAACGCTGATGAGTTAGCCAAGACAGGAAATAACAACAGATTTGGATAACCATACCTAGGCACGTAACGTAACAAATGAACTGTGTCAACATTTAATGTACAGAGAGTGTCTTATACCAAGAATTACAAATTACACATTCAGTGATTTCCAAAAAAGACTCAAACTTTTAGCTTCAGCCATTTGAATTATGTATAACGTATTTTATCTCAAAAATTTTCAATTACTATGTAATAGTAGATTGGTTGAATCAAAGATCTTGACAGAACAACAACTTCTGGCGCTTCTAACCGTTTCAAGTTTCTAGACTTAACGAATTGCAGGATGAAAAAGTTGTTCAATATTTTTAGGCAGCATAATTAGCACCTTGATCAGCCTTCGCTGAGCGAACTAGCAAACAGTGCTGCCTGCATCCTGCCCTCAGGTGCATTCTGCACAGCAGGAAGAAGATAGAATTGGCAGAATGGGTGTACGCGTGTCCACCCAATAAACTGACACTTATATATCATAGAACCTGTGCTATATTAGATAACTAACAACCTTCACAGCTAATGGATGTATATATATTGCTAACTGCATTATGTGTACACGTTCCCACACGTTCCCACACGTATGCAATAGCATACTGCAAACTGAGATTGCTTCAAATTGAAATCAGAGACTGCTAGGGAGTTAGTATGATTACAGAAGGTTAAAACTTGTAAAAAAAGTTGATCAAAGGCATTGAAATAGGTTACGGTTACCTAGCAGTTGAATTTTACACAATAAAATAAAAACTTGGCACATTACTCTTTGTAACAAGTTTAAGTCAGCAGCGAGAAAAGAAGAATAACTCTGTTACAAAAACTATACGCATAAAAATTCAGTAATTTACGAGTAACTGTTGTAAGGAAAGGAGTCGTTTCCTCTGGTTGAATTATGAATGATTATTAACCATAAATGGCCACAGAAATGGTCATTAAAACTCGAATAATTTCTGCTATTTCTGAGCAAAACTGACAGACACTTACATAAAATTTAGAACTAAAGATTGGGTGAGATAAGCTGTGCCCTACGGTACAACAGCTGTGCTGCTAGTCGCTATTACTACTAGTACTAGCGACTAATCAAAGTAAAAAAAACATGATGAGGAAATCTTATCAGCGCAATTGACAACTCATCTATTGTTGAGAGCGGGTCTTTTGTTTTGTGAGGTACCGAGATGAATAGCAAGCGTGTACAAGTATACCCTATCGAGTGCGACAGTATTGACACGCTTTTTAGTTCTTGTAAACTGAGCAGATAGTGTTAAAATACGTTCGCTTCAAATACCTTATCAATTAGCTTCAGTATTCACAAAAACTTGAATTGCAGTGACACCCGGCCCATTATAATGCGATAGTTGACGGCTTGACACCAGCTGTAGTAAAAATTCCTCACAAAATGAGCTGTTTACAAAAGGGGTCAACTGACTAAAGGGATATCAGAGTGAAGCCATCAGTTTGACTTAGTTTTTGCCTTGGCTTATGTAAACTGTTGAAGTAATTCTATGAAGTATGAACAGTTGGGTTAGTGTGACTTATAAAACATGTCTGAAAGTCCACACGGATGTTTAAATGTTGTTGACAAGCTAACGAAGACGATGATTGTGACCGAGGCCATGATCGTAAGAAGACTCGTAGATTTCAACGTTAATACATTTGGACGCGAGTAGACTGAATACTAATATAGAATTACAACATTTTGTGATAAAAAATGATAACTACAACGAATGGAATAGCCAGCAGCTAAGTCAGAAAGCCATGAAACTATAATCAAATCAAAACTTGTAGTTGACGTAGCGAACCAAATCGAATGAGTTTCACACGAAGCCATTCTTGGCAACTAGTAAAACGTCTCAAGATTGTTTGTATTTATTTGCTGTAGATAAGAGCAGCGCTGAAAGAACTCAACAAATAGCACATTCAATCTGAGATGGCAAACATCGGCAATTACACAAAACTGGTTACTGATATGAAACAATAATTCAAACTTTTCTCAATGAAATCGGCCAAACCAGCGCAATATAAACGATTCTAGGTCAAGCCAATACAAAATGGTACCATACTACAGAAATAGCTGGGGGACTATCAAAGAAATTAGATTTTCACCATTATTCCGGGTTGGTAATCGGCATGAAACATAAAATTTTGTCAAAAAAAGACAAGGTGTATCAGTGATCAACTGCATCTACTTCAAAGAAGGATAAATCAGCCAGAAAGGTCAATTCTAACAGTACAGCCAAGAAAACCCAATCTAACAGCTGGAAGGTATACAGTAGTAGATATTAGACAGCTTGATATAGTTAATGATTCAACTGTAAAGCATTCCCAAATGAAATGTTGTTTAGACATTACAAGCGAATACACTTTTGAGGAATTTGACAAGGTAAATTGGGTACACCATCTACTGGATATTGTTATAAACATCTGTTAGAAATAGTTAAAAACAGCTCAGGCCTAATGCAATGAGTGCATTGATTCCGCCACAAACAATTGAACAAAGCCTATTTAGCATGAGATTTGACTGCTATTAGTCAAGGATTAACAAGTAATTACTAGTGCTCAGAGAAAGCTGACTTACTTGAGATGAGGCAGCGGTGTGTTTAATGTACTGCTAGCTAGACAGCAGAGGCAATTAAGACTTGCCTAGTACTTATTAGTTTATGTTTACAACTGATATCTAATCGGCAGGTACGAGTGGTAGGTGTGAGTGAGCCGACTATGATACCTGCGCGTATGATACCTGCGCGCTCGCCTACTGCACATTGTAAACAATTCTCTAGCGCTCTATTGTTCAAAGGCCCCCCTCTACCTTCCTCACACTCATCAATCATCTTTTAAGCTTTGTTAAAAAGTTCATCAATTACACGGCCACTCCAATCTGTGGCGGTGAACAATGAGATTTTTTTTATAAAATAATAATATCTGATAGTTTCCATTAAACTAGTCTTCCTAGAGCGGCTAGCGAACAACAAATGATTTATCAGTAGTCTTAAAAAGGTGAAAAGCTTACATGGTCAAAAACTCAAATAGGGCAAGTTATTGAGGTTTGTCTGGGTAATTATACATAAACTAGACATAGTGATTGCATAACTGTTTTCTGAGGATGTATGTTTATAGAAAGACATTTCCTTGTGTCAACAGCAGACGTACAAGTGCAATTCCATTCAGCATTTGACAGTACAAAAACTGGTATTGATTATCTATATATAATAAGAAGGGAGTAAATTTGGGAGCATTCGGTGGAGACAAACACATGAGCAACTAACCATACTATTGTCATAGTCAACCTATTAAAAACAAGGTAAACAGTCACCAAAATATTAGTAGTTAGTAACTAGCACTGTGCACTCAACGACCTACCACTACTACTATTACTACTACCAGTACTATTATTACTATCACTACTACTACTACAACTACTGTTACTACTACTACCACTGCTACTTCTACTACTGCTATTACTACTACTACTGTTGCTGCTACTGCTGCCAGCTACTACTATTATTACTACTACTAATACTACTACTACTACTACTACTATTACTGCTACTACTACTACTACAACTGCTATTACTACTACTGCTATTACTAGTACAAATCCCTGATTGTGGCTATTCCGAGCTCTAGAAAGTTCTACAGCAAAAGATATGTCTAACACAATAGAACACAAATGGCAGTTCGAGGAACAAAAACAAACCTTCACTAGATGTTTCTCAGGAAATCACAATGAAATACATATATCTACTCTGAGGCTACACAACTGTAGAGATACGAGTGAATCAGATGAGATAGGAGATAACTCTTAACTGATCAACGATACATATCTCTATCACGACCAACCACAACAGGCCGTGCAGTCAATAAAACCTGCTGTGCTCCAAGCACAACACTTAGTCAACAAACAGAATCAGCGGAAGTTTCCAAAAATGACATTTATTCACAACACTCGAAGGGCACGTGTTATGAATAAATACTCTTTTGCAACAACGAAGGATATGACGAGTCATACATAAACTATCAAATATATTGGCCTTTGAGCTAAAATGCTACAATTCAAGGAGGCAGGGAAACTATACACTGTGTTCTCAAAATCTTTCCCATTTTCTGGAGTTTTCAGAATATATTCACTGCAATTTAGAAGTAGATTAAGAATTCTTAATTAGGTTAAGAAAATCATACCCATAAGTTTACCATAATAATATGGATGAATTTTATGTCTAACAAACTTCATAAAGATGGGAAATCGTGCACATAAAACAACTCTACTAGATGGTGACACCAAATAACTAAAAATATATTAGAACTTGGTAAATAAATCTTGTATATAATTGTAACTCACCCCACATTTGTCTGTGAGGTAGTTGACTGCTTTGTTGACATTATTCATAAAATGAACCCTCATTCGACCTTTCTCTGGGGCCTACAAACAATCAGTGTAGAAATTACAGCAACATTTGGAATTGTGTTCTCTTTATCAAAAACGTGAGAGGAAAACTCCATAATAGTTAGACCAACTTTGCATGGCAGACTAATCTCATAAGCAATATTAAAAGATTTTGTTGATGTAAAACTGGTTCATACGCATAGCGCTAGGCAGAGGAAAGCCAATGCAATGTTTTTGAAGTGTGGTAAGTGAAGACAAATACAAAGAAATGAAGACTCACTATCATCGCAACAAGAAATATTTTTTTTATATGATGTTCGTGTAATTTAAACTTCAGGCTCATTTTAAAAATTCGTCCGGGTAAATACATAAAGTAACGCCCCACAGGAAAAATACACATCACTTGGTCGCACACACAAACCAAGGTGGCACACAATAACTGCCTGGCACCAGGTCTACTAGGGTCTCCTCAGGTCTACTGGTGTATCAGCTAGCACAAGGTAACGATGATGTAACCATACCAAAGGAGAGCCACTGAGCACCTCCAGCAAAGCAAGTAAACTCTTCCCATTACAAAAGTCTCCAAATAGATCCACCACTTCAACCTTTCCACTCTACGAACAGAGAGAAGCACAGGTCGCTAAATCACGACAAAGATCTATGAGCAATAATTACAGTTGATAATGCACTATACACAACAAACTTCCCTAATTATTTGCGATTTTCATGAATATTCCGTAGAAATAAACTGATATGGCATCGAGAATTGTTTTCAGGATTCACAAGACATAACTGGCTAGCAGACCAGCTGATCAGCAGTATTATAAGCAATAATAAAATTGTTAGGTAGTAATCAAGAGATATTGAGGTCTATGTGTGCTGGTACATGTGAAGTGTAAATGTACTGGTACATGTGCAGTGTTCATGTGCAGTGTTCATGCATTTAGTTCCTCATACAAATCAAGTCATCAACTATAAGGAATGTAATTGGTATGTTCCCATCTGCACAACATATCAGAAAGCTTTTAGATAATGGAAATGCCTCAACAGAATTTCCACTACTATTATTTTAAATGCTGTGTAATACAGTAGCAAAAAGTGTGTTCAAGTAGCTGAAAAAAATGAAAAATTAAATAAATCATTATCCTATAATTTTTTTCATGAGTAACTATCTAATGATTGCAAACTGTGAAAAATATTATTGTCATCATATTTATTATTACTAATACTTTATAACTATTATCTTTTTACTTATATTTTCTATACTATTATCATTACTATTATTAATATTACTTAATAATAATTAATTATTATTACTATTTCTGTTAATTACGTAGATGCACATTTTATTGAGCAATAGACAATATCTTTAATATCAATAGAGTTATCATGTTTTCACGAGACCACTCTAAAACTTTTAGATACGGCGAGAAGTCGTTGGAGAGCCAACATCCTGTTGTTAAGTAGAGATTACATAAACTAGTTAAATGGTGAGTCAACATGGGCAATCCTTAAAAAGGTCATACCTACCTTTTTTAGATAAGAGTTGATCCATTTAGTAAAAGTTCTTTTTTGTATATCTTCACGTTCATCTAGACAAAAATGAACATACTGACAAACTGGGACAAAAGGTTGAGCACACGTCACTAAAATGCCTCGGCTCACAGCTTTGTGTTGTGGAAACTTGTTGTAGCAAACTATTTTATTCAAATTACGAGAAAAATTATGAAGACATTAAGAAATATTACTGGTATTAGCCAGAGAAGTATCCAAATATACGGCTCTGATATTACCTAGCTAGTAATATTATCGACGGTTTTGTTTGATACGAATCCTCGAATTGCACAAATGATTTTTCTCTAGAGTATATCAAAAACGCAATGTACTCTTTTTACCACAACAAATACTGAAATTATTTTGCATTTCTGTATTTAAGTTGGTAAAAATATACAGTAAGACCATTTTGTAGAAAATTCAGCCAACAATATTAAACAGTGGCATTAGAGAGGCCCCACTAAAGAGCCGTCAACTGGCTCATTTCAAAATCTTTCAATCATTGAAAACATTGGGGTAACATCAGAAGTCATAACTAGGAAAATGGAAAATAGAACTTGAGAAATCACAAATCGTTGAACTAGCAAAGCATCTATACCAGCATACTATCAAATTAAAGCAGGGTATGTATGCAGAGCTGACAATAATTACGACAAAACAATAACTTTGAGCAAATACAGTTCAAAGTGAGAGAAATCCAACGAGAATCAATAATCACTAGTAAACAAGGAAAAAGCGCTGTTACCTCGCAGAATGCACATCTGCTCCTCTACCAAATAATTCCCACTAATGGCTGCCAAGGGCAGAGGCAGCTGTATGGCACCTAACGGTGTACAAGTCATTGCGTATAACAACTGACTGATTCACAACACTGTAGCGCGCAAAAGTATGTTACCACAGCTGAATGGACGGAGAGATAAGTGAGAGAGAGATAGATGATTCTAATGTGTGTACAAATAGGATAAAGTGAGAAGCCACGCATCCGTCGGCGAATATCTAAACTAGGAGATAATAGAGATGTTAAAAGGTCCACACGCTCGCTCGTTATCTAATATCAACTACTGTGTAATCCCAAACCAACACGGCTTGTGTCTAAAGAATTGAGATATAATTGATCAATTGTAAGAATGATTTAAAAAAAAAATTATTTAATTCTAATGTAAAAGTAAATAATGTTTTTTGGGTTTTCGATTCCGGGCCACAAGTAACGGGGAGATTACTAAACACGGTTGCGACAGAATAATGCATAGAAACGAGTAGAATTAATTAGAATAATTTAAATAAAAACCGTGACAGACGCCTCAGTGAGTGGCCCGCTAGCATCTACCTACATCAATAGTGAAATGGCAGCGATGTCTTACACAAACCAATCATCACGGCTAATGACTACATCCAGGCAGAAATAAATTACTAGTCAGCATTCAAATCAATGTCAGCTATCATATCAAATAAATTAAATTGAATTGATTTTTAAAATAATGCCCTACAGCGTAGAAAAGGCTATTAAAGTCAGCCAGGAGATCGATAAAGAGAGATGGATAGATTAAGAATGATGCGCAGCAGGTAGTAAAGAATTCTAACTATGTCAAGGAGGTATATTGACAATAGGAGAGATAAGCTGAAGCTAGTTCATTCAATGGTCATTAACAAATTGTAGAGTTGTTACAAGTCAGTATATCATGGCTACAACAGCTTGTTACTGCATATGTACACTTTACCCTGACTACCGTGGCACCCTAACAGAATTTAGTTGTTGATAATAGAGCATACGATTGGCCAAATTCTGTTTAGTTGTCCCACTACTCAGAATTTTCTAGATTATTTATTTAAAATAGTATGATATCTAGCAAACAAAAAGCCATTTTATGAGTCGCCCATCATCACCTGTTTGAATTGAAAAAAAACAAAGTTTGAAGCATTTTCTCAAAGAATAATACCCAAAAGTCTGTTTTTTTGTATGTCAAAGTTATTTTATTATTCATACAAGAAGCACAACTCCTGTGATAAGTTTGATAGTTAAGAATGGAGAAAAAACACATGTTGGAAACAGGAAACAGTTGTTCCCAGCGATTTATATTATTTGCCTTCAAATTGCTCCAAAACGAAGTCATGCAATAAGAAGATCATATCACGATAATCTCGGATCTCAAAGCAATAATACAACTTGCGACATAAACAATTTTGGCTCACTAACCTGCCGTTGTGTGAATGCGTTCATGGAATGCTTCTAGAGTGAGATGGTCGCTTTGGCCGTCCATAGCTGTCGGGCAGTCAGATAGTGTACAGTTAAATGTCCACCATTGGCACTGATTTCTTGTGCTCTGATATCGTTGACATTCAATACCGATCAGCTACAAGCGTATATGTTGTATTGTTACAATAAAAAACTCAATCATGCGCTTCATAGACTTTCGTTAGTTGAATGAGAACTGCACCAAGTAGCCTTGATCTGTCTCCAGTCATTTGCTACTAATAGGGTTGACTTTACCTATTACTAGCTTGCCTGCACTGAAAAGCTTGCTTATAGCTACACAAAAACATGCACTGACCAATCCTATGAATGTTCAGCTTTATCACAATGGCTACAGCAAATTTTCTACTGATTAGGAACTGGGATATTTATATCAGAAGTATTTATGCTAAAAAATATAATAAAAATTGAAAAAAGAAATAGCTATCAGTATTAGAGAGTAAACAGAGAATCAGAAGCATGGCCGATGTGAAGGCAAAGTTTAATGACAAAGTATTTTCTGTCAATCACTTCTGTGCAACTCAATCATTCAAGACAAGCAATATATAACAATGACAGTTTAGCATACTGTACTGTAATATATTGCAAAAAAACTTTGTGGAGGTAAAAAGTCAACATTCAAGTACTTTTTATGGTGTTTTAGACAAGATATCCAAGGGTTTATTTGGTCGCACTTTTTTAACAATAATTTTTCAAACAATGGGGAGACTGTTGGCAATCCTTTAAAAAAAACTGTATTTCTGACTCTAGTGCAAGTTTCTTACATCAAAAAACGAGGAAATAACTTCTAAACTTACGTTTTTTTCTACACTTCAAACTATTTTGCCTAATTACACGTTACATATGCAAGCGGTAGAAAAGTAAAACCAAGCAACAATAGATAGACCTGTCGAACTTTGTGAATCACTGAGTGAGACTTTTGGCAAGAAACTACACTTTGTACTAGCTACTCGAAGAGCTACTCTATCATTATACTGAGCTGATGGGTAATGAAATACCTTTCTATTCTAAATATCCCAGGGAAAAGTAATGTCACCTGCTGTGCTGCCAACTACACAACTACGGCAGCATTCATACAGAAAAGCGTTAGACCTACATCAAAGAACTAACAATGAAAGAACTAATTTAAAGCAGACAAGTTTGAGCTAACCTGACACTCAGCGCAGTGCTGATAATAAATAATAACAAAAAACCAATGAGTCAGTGCTACAATTCAACCAATAGCACGCCCTGTACCACTCTACAGATCTTACAAAAGATTAAACATCTAATTGAAATCTTATATGAAAGATTTATAGATCGACTTTCAAGATAAAATTTAAGATAGCTGTAGAAGAAGGCAACACGTGCTGCTAGGTGCAGGTTGGTCAACAAAGACCTCAAACATGATTACCATAGATATAAAAACGAGCGTAGACATAGAGAGATACAGAAATATGCTTATGTTAGCACAGAGATGCTGGATCACAGAAACCATCAGAGTAAATGAGCGTTCAAGCCTATGATGTGTTAGCTCACCATATCAAGAAATAAATTATGTAACTTTCATGCATCGCAAAAATTAAGTTATGTTTTCAGAGAATAATACAAATAAATGGTGCTTGTTTCTAAAATTTTCAACTGAAACTTGAATTGTTTGCATATGACAAATAATAATATATTAATAATAATTTTAATTTTTTCGGGAAAAGATATTTTTCAGCAAGCAAAATAAAACTTGTAATTTTCAACAGTACCGTAAAACACAAATAGTAACAAACCTTTTTATCAGACGAAAACATGTTCAAATTGAAAATCATATGGTGCTGTTACCATTAATAATCAAATCTGGAAATAATAAATTAGAAATAAAAGAATACCAGGCCTCTCTGATACCAATTACTCCATCAGAAAGTCTCACTCACTGCTTTACTGAAGGCACATGACAGTCTTTATAGTATATGTACATGCATTAACTATGCAAGCATCTGCATATTAAAATACGCTGTAAATGGAAATGAATGCAGTGAATGGATGTGACACTCATGTCAAAAGATGGACAAGAAAGAACAAAAAGATAGAATGCTTTTATTGATCAGCAATTATAGTAAATGACTTGCTGAAGAGACAATGCAGCTGTTATCCTATTAATGTCTACTTATCCATGAAATAATTACAAAAAGATTGTTGCTGAAACAGATGGCGCTGAAACAGATGGCGATACACATGTAGTAGCGTAGAGTGTTTTGACTTAGTTGCCTATATGGCTGACAAGAAAGTGTTAGACTTTATGCCATACAAACTTGTCGCTATTCAACATTTTCCGCCAGCGAGCGACTTGGGACATGTTTTTTGTTGTAAAAGACAAAACCTCTGTTTCCGTCGACAAACTCGTTTCCCAAGAGATAAACATATATCTATGAATGTATTAATAAATTAGACATCGGTGTCAAATGAATACCGTTCTAAGTCATAAGGTAATACTTTCTATTGACTTAACAAATTCCTTATCAATACTTCATGAAGTAGGTGCAATATGAATGCCCGAACTGTCACATGATTTTGAGCACAAAATACTTGCTGTATTTAAACAAATCAAACATAACCTGTATGTTTATAATAAAAGACTAAAGCTGTGAATTCCTTAGCTTGTTACTTGTAGAGAATATTTGCTTAAGTGTTGTTTATATACCGGTAGTTTACGTAGCTCATGTTACTTGTTACGCTTTGTCAAGAATTTTGATGCATTTGGATTAATGTTATTGTAAGTGTAATGCCTTAAGGCACAACTTACTAGTTGAACTGACTACTAGTTTGCCTCGAATAAGTTGAATATACATTTGTGTTAATAGCTGGACATTGAAAAAGTTGTAGGAAAACAGCATTGTCAGAAGATAAATAAAGCATGTTGATAATAATGTCCATTTGATCACTAATCTGCTGATAGCAAATTGGTAAGAAGGATTTGACACTGGCGTGGCATGGATTAGCTTCGTGTTTATAACCAAGCAATTTTAAATGCGGGACAAACAAATTCAAATAAATTGTTTAATCGAGTTAGCATTTTATTTAATGTTTTTAAAAGGTTGGTTAAAGACAATGTTTGCTGTATTAGAATTTAAAGTATAAAAATGCTTAGTGGAAAAAACAAATTATATGACAAATGATGAATAAATTTATTCATCAGCCCAAGTAGTACATAAATTACTTTAAAAAAACACCACAAAGTAAAATGTTTTTAATCAGATGATATAAGCAGCTCAACAATCACTAACAAATGTGTTTTATTTACATGTATTCAGTAATATAATATCATCATTATGTTATAATTATCATAAAATATATTCACAATATTATTATTTGTTTTCAATACTTTTTAGCGTGTTACTTAATGGAGCTTTTCCTTTCTGTCAGAATTAAACAGACAACAGATAACAATAACTAAAACAATTGTCTCATCACTATAACATGTACATATAAAATAACCCGAGCAAAGTTTCTCACATCCGCATACATACGCTGCAGAATGATGAGTTTGCTACCTTTCGTTCCCCGTGTCTCACATATCCAATGAGCCACTACAACCTACTTCATCACAAAGTTCATGGAGCAAAAAAAGCAGGGGAACAACTTATTATTATCATTGATTATAACTACTACTACCAAAAAATGTCTATGGCAACTAGATCAGCTGCTGAGTTGATCTCTGTGTATGCAGCATCACAAGTTTACCAGAGTATTTTCTAACACAGACCATCATCAGAGACACCAGAGAAAGCATGAAACACAGCAATCGCTCAACTAATAACAGCAAAGGATAATAGTAGTAGTTCTAACTCACTTGTTTGTTAATTAAAGAAGAACTACTGACCAAACGATCAACGAAAAATAAACAACAGCAGGCTGCCGTAACCCCTGTGACTACCATGCACACACATTAGCACAGGATGATAAACCAACTACTGATTCACGCTTTTCTTTTACATCAAGTTACTGAGTGTTCATTGTCTTCAGAGGTATTGCAATTGTAATTAATAGTTACTGTAATAACAATTTTATTTATTTACTACTACTACTAACTAACTAAGCACTTACTACTATACATACTACTACAACTACTATTACTTACCTCAACAACAACAACAGTGATGAATGAATAATAATAATTAATAATATAATAATAAACTACTACTACTACTGCTACTACTAATACTACTAATACTACTCAGTAGTCTACTGCCACCAACAAACAAACATTTACACTACTACTAACGTGAATAATAATAATGTGTTCTGTTGCAGAGAATTATACTACGTATCCTCACATTGGGTATCGTATCATAAAAATTTCTGTATGAAGTCAATTAGATGTAACAGTGACCTGCAATCAATTACTACATTGCCTATAATATGTTCTTATTGTAAATATTTGTGCCATTTATTTATTTATTATTCAACTCAGTTAATTACTGCGGCCGCCAGTGCCAGATATAACGTAAGTTCCTAAAGTTTGTGTGGCAAACATTCTCCGGCTTCGGCATCATTCGTTTATGTATTAAATTATTAACTATGTCAAGGTGATTGGGAGAAGTCAAGCCAAAGTTCAAAACAGCAAATGCTAGCACGGTTCTCGGGTATCCACCCACAGCGTCCTATCATGCTTGCGAGATCTTTGGTACTTTTCCCATTTCCTGTTGGTAAAATATGGGAAAATTGATCAGATTTGTTCTGAGCCCGGTCTAAATGTGCAACAATTATTAAAACTCAGAATATTTGTGACATTTCAATGTGATAGCTTGAAGCTTTGATAATGAATAAATAGTTTTTTTTTATTCATTGTTATTATGATGGATTATTCACTTATGCAGATTAGTAATAATAATAAATTTAATAGTTTATAATTATTATTAATTAATATTTATTTAAACAATTTAATTTATTATTATTAATTCATCAGGAATCAATTCATTCAATAAATCGAATTATTGATGAATGATGACGATGATTATTAATTGTTATTGTTCTTATTATTAGTTAAGATTGTTAATTATTATGATGTTACGCTGTTTATTCAAACAAGTAAAAAAAATGACACAACTAAATAATAAATTATTAAGCGTCGTGTCCTGTATGATGCACCAGAAAAAACCAAGCTCATAGCATACACAAGCCTCTGCAGGCCGCATGTTGAATATGCCTGTACAGTATGGGACCCGTCTAGTAAATCGTTCCAACATGATCTAGATATGATCCAAAATAATGCTATTGCTTCATCTGTAAAATCAAAGGAAGAGAGAGTATAACTACAGCCCGAGATAAATTACATATCAAAACCTTAAGTGACAGGCGCAAGAACAGTCGAAAGTCTCTTCTTATGCGCCTGCTCTCCTCCAAAAAAAATCATGGTCCACTTACTGACACCTACGATGAGCTAATGAATGAAAGATTAGGTACAACAATTACAAGAGCAGCTGGAAGAGGAATCCTTCCACTATATATGCTAAGACCTCTATATATCATAACGATCTTTTACCAAGAACAGTACGCGAGTTCAAATCCAACATACTACAATGACATCTTCAAACGCTAATATAACAACAGTCTGTTAAACTAGTCTAATCCAAAAATAAAAACAATTAATAAATGAGGCGTATGGCTTACCGAAACTGGCTCTAGTATGTTCTACCGAAGAAGATGTAAGAAGACATAACATGGTGATCACTGTCAATCAGTCGACACTACTACTATTGTTTATTTAAAAAAATTATTACCTTCCTTTAGATCCAACAACTACTGGACACTGGTGTGTTTTTTCTAATTATTATTACTATTATTTTACCTTTGTAACCCACTACCCTTATTTCCATTAATAGTATCCTGAGGAGGGGGGGTAATCTTGTTTTCTGTAAGTAGTAGGACAAAGTTAATTCTGTTTCCTGTTAATAGAAGCGAGCTACTGTGTCTTCTTTCCCAGAAAATTAGGAAAAGCACAGTAGAAGCATTTCTCGAAAGGAATGAAGACTGTGGAAATCTACTCTCAGTCTTCACTTTTTACACAGTGAACATCACAAAAATAGTACAGACACGTACAACCATAGCATTGCTGACCCACTAGGTTAGTCACGTCGGCCCGACCTAGCAATGCTGACCGTCATTGATAATCACAGGGATGACCACTAACCTCTGCTACAGCTGGGCAGTACCCTACCCTCAGCTATGATGAAAGAGAGCCACTGTCCTGGTCTCTCTGACAGAGGTATAGTCAGTCAATAAATGCACACAGTTAATTGAACAATGACATTGGAGGGTGTGCAAGCTTATGCTACTCAGCAGTTAGTTGTTAAGCTGACACGATAAGATTTTTATACTAATCAATTAATCAAATCAAGAGTTTGAGTTTAGTCTGATTTAATCAACTCCTTGAATGAATGTAACTGCATCGGGAGCAGCTTAATGAAAACTTTTACTCATTGTTTTCTCTTTTTAGCCCATCTATTTTATCAACAACAACAGTAATGATCAGATCTTACCAGCTGATGGATGTTGGTTGTCAAACTAGTGTTGATGACGATAATATAACAAATAATATTATTAAATAAATTATAAAAATAATTGTTTGTTAAATAGATGGTTATAGTGATAATTCATACTCAATTATGATGTTGATGGTCGTTGTTGTGGTGTTTCTTACATATACTACATGTACATATATATAGAATCAATGTACATCATCTTTTATTGCTGCTGTAGTAATTTAACTTATCTATTACTTTATTTCTTTATTATATATTTGAGTTTAAGTTAAAAATAACTTTGAAGAACCCACAGAGCTCAATTGTCAAAATATCAATTGAACTGAAGACAGTTTATTGGTAATGAAATGTCTGTGACTAGTAAGTAATTTTTAGGCTGAAGAGTCAGTGACCATCTTCTATCAGCAGCTTGCCTTCAGCTGTTCTTGAATCTTGAAATAAAACTGTATTAAAAATCATTTAAATATTGAATGGACAGAAGGTGGGAGAGCATTATCTGACTTTTTAGTTTGTGGATTTTTTTGAGTAAATAATACTTGGGGACCAACCAAATGTGTTGTTGGTCATTTTTGAGGATCGACCAAATGGGTTGTTGATAATTTTTGGCGACCGCCAAATGTGTTGTTGGTTATTTTTGGGGACCGACCAAATGTGTTGTTGGTTATTTTTGGGGACCATATATAATCCGGTTCTGTTATAGAATGAGACATGGTCAGAAGTTAATCAGTTAAAATGAGCAGCAATGATTCAACAACTAATGAAAAGGTTCAGAATAAGAAAAGTTACAACGGCAGTGAGTATACTAGGATTTTAAAATATTTTCGTGTGAGATGTGTTTTCAAACAATTAGCAAACTGTGCCGTAGTTTTTCTTGCAGATTTCTTAAAAAACCGTTTGTAGATGTTATATTTATGATATGTGTTGGAAGTGTGGCTAGCGTAGTGGGTTTTGGATATGCATTCATGCAAGCAAAGAGAAATGAGATTAAAGAGATAACGTCACACAATACCCCTCAGGTATGTAACTGTATTGTTGGACTCTCTGGTTTATAACTGTATTTTACACTTTCAAATGATTGCTACGTGGTTTTTATTACATTGTTTCGTTTTATGCTTTGAGATTGATGTTTTTTTGTCAAATGATGATTAGTTTGTTAGTCCAAGAGATAAGAATGTGGTTCTTTTGCAGAACCATACACATATATATTATATCCATTTTTCCATGACACATACAAAACCCAGTCAAAATTGGACAAAAATCGCTCTCTTTTGTGACATGTCATAAAATGCGTTGTTGACTTCTTAGCAGTTAGTTTTCACATTGTAGGCAGTGAGAGAACAAATGCGACTACTTAAGAATGGTACTAGAATGGCTTCCAAAGCTTTTGCCTACAGTTGGTTGTGGTCTATCGGTGGAGTCTCTTTACTATCATATACTGCCTGGAAACTCACTGGTGCCAAAAGTGTAAGTACTGTTGTTACCTGTATGTATTTGGAATCTCTGCTTTTTTTGGAATTAATAAATTTGCGTCTAATGGCTGATAACTTTTTTGTTAATTTGGTTTTTTGATGGTTTGTGTTTTGGTTCTTGCTCTGATTCTATTGCAAATAATTTAACTCAACAAATTAGTAACAGAGATTTTAGTTGAATCTTTTATTCAAGACGATCTCTGCAAAGCTGATAGGCACTTTGTATTTCATTTCTTTAATTGATATATAACTTGATAATTAGAATTTTTAAATCAACTGTTTTGAATATCTTATTTCAAACTAGAAAATATTGACTCAATCACCTGTATGGATTGTAGTTGGAGGATTTCAAACAAAAAGCTGGGGAGTCATTACCAGTTATACCCAAGGCTCAGGTACAAGGTAAGAATGACTTCAAATCTCTCAAAGATTTGGCTGACTATCTAGAGAACGAGGATGCAAAGAATAAGAAACTTTCAGACAGCAACAAATGATGACATGTAGAAGATGTACCAGTCATACAATCGTTGTGAGAGTGGCTGTGTTGGTATGACAAATGTGTTGTGTTTGGATGTCTATGGTTAGTGAACTACTTCCAGCTGTTTGGTGAGGAGCTTGTTTGATCATTTTTGAACAAGATTATTTGATGTTTGGCAATTCTTTTTGTAAAATATAATAATTTTGGAAGATTAATTAAATAGAGTAAAAGTTTTTGTGCAGACTACAATATCATCAAGTTGTGTTTGTGCCATTATTAAATATATGTGATGTAATATCTGAGACAAAGCTTGTTGTTTCAGTGCGTCCACATAAAATAAAACCCAACCCTCATGTTTCAGTTTATAGTTAATTGTAGAAACAAAGGAGCACTTGCCTCACCGCTAAAATGTGTCAACTTTTGTTATTCGACAGTCTCCACATTCTTTCATTTTTCTTTACACCAAATTGAAGCTGCTTCATCAATATACAGTCGAAAGCTAAATGCTTCTTTTGAGAAGTTGTGCAAATCAAGCCAGTTTTTTCAGAGTCATCTTCTTTTGACTCTATCAGCATACATGTTGCAGTATGCGCAGTGTATCAGTGATGTAGGTACACTGACAGGTCGGACAGCCATAAAGGGGCAGATTTATCCAAATGTTATACCACTACGTGAGATGTACTCAAATGTCATCAATGGAGTCATTTTTTACTGTACAGTTTTGGTAAGTTGTCTTCTCTTGCTTTTTTATGACGCCTAGCTGTCCACTTTAGAGCTTTAATTGAAATTATCATGATTGTGTACTAGCCACAGACCTCGTAGGTATGCATTACATGGCCCACCACTAGTAGATATGCATTACATGGCCCACCACTGGTGGGTATGTATACATGGCCCACCACTTGTGGGTATGTATTACATGGCCCACCACTTGTGGGTATGCATTACATGGCCCACCAGTGGAGGGTATGCATTACATGGCCCACCACTGGTGGGTATGCATTACGTGGCCCACCACTGGTGGGTATGCATTACATGACCCACCACTGGTGGGTATGCATTACGTGGCCCACCACTAGTGGGTATGCATTACATGGCCCACCACTAGTGGGTATGCATTACATGGCCCACCACTAGTGGGTATGCATTACATGGCCCACCACTGGTGGGTATGCATTACATGGCCCACCACTTGTGGGTATGTATTACATGGCCCACCACTCGTGGGTATGCATTACATGGCCCACCTAAAGTTTGACAACTTGTTACACAAAATGTTGACACCTTTTTACCTGAATGAGTTTGTACCCGGAAGCACCCATATTAAGATTTAACTTTTTGTAAGATTATAAACTTTTGCACTTTTGTGTTTGTTCCATTTTCAAAATGCCAATGAACTGAAAAGTATGGAGCGACAACTCTATAGAAAATAGTATAATCAGGATTTATCATTAGCCATAGAAGGAAGCTATGATGAGGAATACCTGATACCTTTAGTATGATACAGTACAAAATGACAATCCTCTACAAAATTATATCATCTCACTATAACTTAGATGGCAGTAGGTGCAGTTCATTTACCGACTAACTTCGCAACACAAAATTGATCCCATCGGCAGAGGCATAGATCACCCCCCCCCCCTCACATGAGCTTTTTCTTCTGTAAGCTCATAAAAAAGAATGACCTATAAATACGTCTATTCCCTTTGAGCTTTTGGAGTCCTTAAATTTGTGGGTTTTTTTTAATTTTTTTGTCACAGGCAGTGTGGAATGATGCCATTGCAGTGATTAACAGAATGTGAACGTTGTTTAGTGGATAAATATACATAACATGTGCGTGTTACCATGCAATGCTATGTACATGTTACCATGCAATGCTATGTACATGTTACCATACAATGCTATGTACATGTTGCCTTACAATGCTATGCACATGTTACCATATAATGCTATGCACATGTTACCATACAATGCTATGTACATGTTACCATACAATGCTATGCACATGTTACCTTACAATGCTATGTACATGTTACCATACAATGCTATGCACATGTTACCTTACAATGGTATGTAAATGTTACTATACAATGCTATGCACATGTTACCTTACAATGCTATGTACATGTTACCTTACAATGCTATGTACATGTTACCATACAATGCTATGTACATGTTGCCTTACAATGCTATGCACATGTTACCATATAATGCTATGCACATGTTACCATACAATGCTATGTACATGTTACCATACAATGCTATGCACATGTTACCTTACAATGCTATGTACATGTTACCATACAATGCTATGCACATGTTACCTTACAATGGTATGTAAATGTTACTATACAATGCTATGCACATGTTACCTTACAATGCTATGTACATGTTACCTTACAATGCTATGTACATGTTACCATACAATGCTATGTACATGTTGCCTTACAATGCTATGCACATGTTACCATATAATGCTATGCACATGTTACCATACAATGCTATGTACATGTTACCATACAATGCTATGCACATGTTACCTTACAATGCTATGTACATGTTACCATACAATGCTATGCACATGTTACCTTACAATGCTATGTACATGTTACCTTACAATGCTATGCACATGTTACCATATAATGCTATGTACATGTTACTATACAATGCTATGCACTTGTTATCATACAATGCTATGTACATGTTACCATACAATACTATGTACATGTTACCATACAATGCTATGCACTTGTTACCATACAATGGCTATCCACGTGTATATGTTTATTTATAATTATTCACTGCATTACAATAATAACAAAAACTATTGAGCCCCAGATTCCTGTACAAAACTTTTTAAATTAATTTACAGCAATGATATAAGTAGATGTTTATGAATGTCTGTGACGACAATCATCCATTTCATCACTTTTTATCCTTTCTAAATATAGTTATTTCATTGTTATCCTGCATTTGTTTGAGTCTCTTCCAATCCAGTTCAGGAGCAGCCATCTTATGCATTCCTCTTACGCCTCCAGTTACTTTCTTTTTCTTCCAGGCCTCTTCCACCTGGAAATATGAATATTTTGTTTGTATAAGTTACTGCCAAGCATAGTCATCATTTCCCCTCTGTCTCTCTCTCCACTTTCTCTCTAGACATTCCACCCACCTTACCATAACCTTCACCGGCTCTCCGCCTGGTCTCATTCCAGCTCACTACAATCCCACAAAAAGCTCCTCCCTTGCCGTATCGGCTATTACAGTCTCCTCCCAACAAAACTTTGGTCGATTGTTTCTTACAAAAACATGGTGCTTCTGGAACTTGATCGTTTTTATGCTTTGCCAACTAAACTTTCTCAGAGAACTGGTCGTTGCTGCAAGCAGTCCCTATTTGGCCTGTTTAAATGGTCTACTAAATGGTCTACTATAACAGTACAGCAAATATAGTGTACATGACAAGAATACATGTCCAATTAATCTGGTCACACTCAAGGCCGTATATTTAGATACTTAACTCCCAACATACGACTCCGCCCACTCTCATATACACACAGACAGAAATCTCCGTCTTGTACGTATAATCATACCTGGTGAAATGAACCTATACATAGATTATTCACCTGATTAAACTTGTGCCTATCCTGTTTGTACAGGTAGTAGATATTCTGTGTATGATCTATCACCTTTCTGTCTTTCTTCAGTATCTCAAGAGCTGATTTGATAGTCTTACCATCCCTCATTTGTCGGTGCACAAATGATATAACTTTCACCACCTTTCTCGGAGCGTTGACTGCAGTAACAACAACAGATGTATCACGTTTATTGCGCTGGAATAAACATATACGATAAATATAAGGTATTAGTTCACACTTTGATTTAGTTTACTGTTCTAGTTAGTGTATCTATATATATAAAAGTTAAAAGCTGCTGTCTGTCTGTCTGTGTGTCTGTCTGTGTGTCTGTCTGTGTGTCTGTCTGTCCGTATGTCTGTCTGTCCGTCTGTCTGTCTGTGTGTGTATGCATCTGCGTTACTCCCTCTCTAAGAGGAATAAAAACGGCTGTAAAAAAAAAACATTCTATTGGACCAGTGTAATGCGCAGGCAGTAATTGAACTTTCCATTTTTTCTTAAACCAAAGATATTTATAGGTTTAATTTTTTTCCGATAGTGTTAGTGGAGACGGATCACACAAAGTCACATTTTGGCAATACCAGAGGAGATGAATGTCAAACAAACAGTTACATGTTTGTTTATGACTCACCAAATGTTCTATCAGTTTGTATCCGTAGATTGCAGTGTTCTTTGATAACAGTAAAAGTATTTGTGACCTATTTATGCCAAAGGAAATGCAATGGAAGTATTCAGATTGGCAATAAAATTGATCAATAAATAATCACTTTGTTTGCAATCCGAAAGTCCAAAAAAGTAGCTCAATTAATAATAAAAATAATGAGGATTTAATAATTGTTTTTATTGTTTGTATTTCGTGAATGAAACTGAACACTAAATAATAAACTGGTTTAATATCGACTATATAGCGGCCATCTTGACAAATATAAAAAGGGCGATACTACAAAGTATGAGGAGAGATGGAAATGGTAGAATGGGGCTAAGCTGGAGCAAGTCGAGGGTAGAACAAGGTAGAGGGTGGGAAATAGAGCTGGTCAGGTGGGTGGAAAGGATGGGATGAGAATAGAGAGGGTTGGTGTATTTGTATGTAATGCTGCCAGCATATTTACTGGGATAATACGTGAAGTCAACTGGCAGCTTGCTCATTAAAACTAAAGAGCCGTATGTACAAGTAAAACGTTGAACAAAGCAAAAAACTATTTCATTACTCAAAGTTTCTTGTATAATGATGTTAAGAGTGATACAATCTACAGATAAAATAGCTTAATGGTTGACCAATCACACGAGTTGTTATATATCATGGTAACGGGTTTGCTATTGGTGTAATGAAGGAGCTACTGTTGCTTAGGATGTACCTGGATGTACTTATTCCGATGTCTGTGTTTGCTAGAGTTCAAGGTCGCCCATAGGACTATAGATAATAAAGTATTTTTCCCACAAGCCAAAATGGCAGCTATTACTGATGTTGTTGAAAGGTCTAGGTCGTTTTAATATTCCCCTCGGTGAGCTCTCTTTTACATCAGCCAATCACAGTGGAAAAAGAGAATATTTTCGGTAATTATGATATATTTATTTTTTATTAATTGATGACACGACCTTGCAGCGAATCAGATTTTTTCTGACATTTTTTGCCAGTTCTTACCTTTGCCTACTGATGGAATACCTTCTCCTGGACTTCTGACTGGGACTTCAGCGGCACTAGTAGATGGTGTGCTGTCTGCTGCCTCTCCAGGGTCAGCTATCTTATCTATTCATAAACCCATACAATACAGTATTTATGTGCTCCAGGTGAGAAAGTCTTTTGGTAGCACTGTGCCAACCGCTATAACCTATTTAACCTCGTGTAACATCCCACATACAGCAATGGCCAGAAAGTTTTGGGGACAAACTGCTTTTTGAAATTATAGTACACATTGTATTAAATTTTCTTGATAAATAAAAACACTGACTGTTTTTGTACCATTTTCATAAGCGGCTTGAGTAGCTAGTTTGAAAAAATACACCACAACTAATTCATCCTTGTCCTCAGAAGTGCCCTTGAGGCAAGTAAGATAAGATTGTGAAATGAAGTCAATATGAATCACAGTTGTTACCGTCTCACCTGTTATGGTAGTTTGACAGTCTCTAATTACCACATCAAAAGGTATGTCAAGGTCAACAAGGCCGTTTGTGATGTCATACTCATCGCCATCTGAATGTGTAAAGTATTGAGCTTACTAGATGTGTGGACTATACAAGACCAGCTATAGACATGTACTGTACACTGTATACTGTACACTGTACGCTGTATACTGTACAATATACTATATACTGACATATAAAGTATACACTGTACAATATACTATATACTAACAAATAAAGTATACACTGTACAATATACTATATACTAACATATAAAGTATACACTGTACAATATACTATATACTAACATATAAAGTATACATTGTACAATATACTATATACTAACATACAAAGTATACACTGTACAATATACTATATACTAACATATAAAGTATACACTGTACAATATACTATATACTAACATATAAAGTATACACTGTACAATATACTATATACTAACATATAAAGTATACACTGTACAATATACTATATACTAACATATAAAGTATACATTGTACAATATACTATATACTGACATATAAAGTATACACTGTACAATATACTATATACTGACATATAAAGTATACACTGTACAATATACTATATACTAACATATAAAGTATACACTGTACAATATACTATATACTAACATATAAAGTATACACTGTACAATATACTATATACTAACATATAAAGTATACATTGTACAATATACTATATACTGACATATAAAGTATACACTGTACAATATACTATATACTAACATATAAAGTATACACTGTACAATATACTATATACTAACATATAAAGTATACACTGTACAATATACTAACATATAAAGTATACACTATACAATATACTATATACTAACATATAAAGTATACACTGTACTATATACTAACATATAAAGTATACACTATACAATATACTATATACTAACATATAAAGTATACACTGTACAATATACTAACATATAAAGTATACATTGTACAATATACTATATACTAACATATAAAGTATACACTGTACAATATACTATATACTAACATATAAAGTATACACTGTACAATATACTATATACTAACATATAAAGTATACACTGTACAATATACAATATACTAACATATAAAGTATATACTGTACAATATACTATATACTAACATATAAAGTATACACTGTACAATATACTATATACTAACATATAAAGTATACACTGTACAATATACTATATACTAACATATAAAGTATACACTGTACAATATACTATATACTAACATATAAAGTATATACTGTACAATATACTATATACTAACATATAAAGTATACACTGTACAATATACTATATACTAACATATAAAGTATACACTGTACAATATACTATATACTAACATATAAAGTATACACTGTACAATATACTAACATATAAAGTATACATTGTACAATATACTATATACTAACATATAAAGTATACACTGTACAATATACTATATACTAACATATAAAGTATACACTGTACAATATACTATATACTAACATATAAAGTATACATTGTACAATATACTATATACTAACATATAAAGTATACACTGTACAATATACTATATACTAACATATAAAGTATACACTGTACAACATACTATATACTAACATATAAAGTATATACTGTACAATATACTATATACTAACATATAAAGTATACACTGTACAATATACTATATACTAACATATAAAGTATACACTGTACAATATACTTATATACTAACATATAAAGTATACACTATACAATATACTATATACCAACATATAAAGTATACACTGTACAATTTACTATATGGTAGTGGTCACAAAATTCCACCACAATACTAACATATAAAGTATACACTATACAATATACTATATACTAACATATAAAGTATACACTGTACAATATACTAACGTATAAAGTATACACTATATAATATACTATATACCAACATATAAAGTATACACTGTACAATATACTTATATACTAACATATAAAGTATACACTATACAATATACTATATACCAACATATAAAGTATATACTGTACAATATACTATATACTAACATATAAAGTATACACTATACAATATACTATATACCAACATATAAAGTATATACTGTACAATATACTATATACTAACATATAAAGTATACACTGTACAATATACTAACATATAAAGTATACACTGTACAATATGCTATATACCAACATATAAAGTATATACTGTACAATATACTATATACCAACATATAAAGTATACACTGTACTATATACTAACATATAAAGTATACACTGTACAATATACTATATACTAACATATAAAGTATACACTGTACAATATACTATATACTAACATATAAAGTATACACTGTACAATATACTAACATATAAAGTATACACTGTACAATATGCTATATACCAACATATAAAGTATATACTGTACAATATACTATATACCAACATATAAAGTATACACTGTACAATATACTAACATATAAAGTATACACTGTACAATATACCAACATATAAAGTATACACTGTACAATATACTATATACTAATATATAAAGTATACAATATACTATATACTAACATATAAAGTATACACTGTACAATATACTATATACTAACATATAAAGTATACACTGTACAATATACTATATACTAACATATAAAGTATACACTGTACAATATACTATATACTAACATATAAAGTATACACTGTACAATATACTATATACTAACATATAAAGTATACACTGTACAATATACTATATACTAACATATAAAGTACACACTGTACAATGTACTATATACTAACATATAAAGTATACACTGTACAATATACTATATACTAACATACAAAGTATACACTGTACAATATACTATATACTAACATATAAAGTATACACTGTACAATATACTATATACTAACATATAAAGTATACACTGTACAATATACTATATACTAACATATAAAGTATACAATATACTATATACTAACATATAAAGTATACACTGTACAATATACTATATACTAACATATAAAGTATACAATATACTATATACTAACATATAAAGTATACACTGTACAATATACTAACATATAAAGTATACACTGTACAATATACTATATACTAACATATAAAGTATACACTGTACAATATACTATATACTAACATATAAAGTATACACTGTACAATATACTATATACTAACATATAAAGTATACACTGTACAATATACTATATACTAACATATAAAGTATACACTGTACAATATACTATATACTAACATATAAAGTATACACTGTACAATATACTATATACTAACATATAAAGTATACACTGTACAATATACTATATACTAACATATAAAGTATACACTGTACAATATACTAACATATAAAGTATACACTGTACAATATACTATATACTAACATATAAAGTATACAATATACTATATACTAACATATAAAGTATACACTGTACAATATACTAACATATAAAGTATACACTGTACAATATACTATATACTAACATATAAAGTATACACTGTACAATATACTATATACTAACATATAAAGTATACACTGTACAATATACTATATACTAACATATAAAGTATACACTGTACAATATACTAACATGTAAAGTATACACTGTACAATATACTATATACTAACATATAAAGTATACACTGTACAATATACTATATACTAACATATAAAGTATACACTGTACAATATACTATATACTAACATATAAAGTATACACTGTACAATATACTATATACTAACATATAAAGTATACACTGTACAATATACTATATACTAACATATAAAGTATACACTGTACAATATACTATATACTAACATATAAAGTATACACTGTACAATATACTGTAATAGATTTGCCTCTTCTATTAGCTACACAACGGATTCTCTACCTCTCTCTCTCCCACTCCTTTCTCTCTATCTCCAACGACGTTAACAACTCATGAGCCCTCGACTCAAACGTAGTAGAAATGTGTTTATCAGAATAGATACTTTATTATATTCACAAGTAAAAGGGTACTTATACTTCAACAACTCTACAACAACTGCCTGCCCAAGGCACAGCAGCTCTATTTATAGAGAAAAAGGTACAACTTCATTACCTTATTAGGCACAACGAATCACAATACAGGGTACAAGGCAATTGCCAATGGTAATATATAATACAAAATCATAACAATAAAACAGTCCAATCATGTAGCAAGCACATGGTGTTTTGCCCTGGGCACTTATTGCCGCTCTTTTTGGTAGCTGGTAACTTTCCAGTCCTTATAAGGGTAGACCATATCCTATCCTGTGATCCTGGGAGAAGGAACGCTCCGATTTCGATTCTGATTGTTGCATCGCGTTCAGGAGGCCTCAGGCTACCTGAATCAATGTGGTTGGATCCCGGGTCGGGGTAGGTTCGGGGTAGATTCGGGGTAGATTCCGGGTAGCTAATTTTACTATATATAGGGAAATAGTGTTTGGGGACAACTGATATCCATTTTCCAGGGGATTCGGAGAATCTCCGGGGGGGTAGAGTTCTGGTGGGATAATGACTTATGACTAAGGGCACCAGGGGTGTAAAGAGGGGGGGTTTGGGGGGGGGGTTAGCACTACCTATCACACAAATCTCCCACATACTCCGCTTCATTAGCGACGAAGTCTCTAATTAAAATATATATATAGACAAGAATAACTGAGGGGTGTGGGAGGATGGAAGAGTTGTCTCTTACTCGTTTTCTCTCTCATTTTTGGGCGGCGACTGGGGAGACAAAGATGGGTTGCCGGGGATGACCTTTTTCAGGGTAATCCACCTATTCCGAGCCATGGTAGATTCGGAGTCACTCTCTGAGGTTTGGAGTGGCTTGGGGGGGTCTTTGATACATTGACTGTAGCTGCGCTGGGGAGGGGGTATCAAGCTGGGGATCGTGTTGGTTGTTAGTAAGTGGTTGGGGGGTAGGGGAAGAGGGGGAAACTCGTCTAGGGTGAGTAAGGGGGGTGACGATTCATTAGGGGTTAGGGCCAGGGGATCGCAAGCAGTAGAAGGTTCCAAAACCCAGTTGTGGTGAGCAGTTAACTTATTATCTTGGCTGCTAGTAGCGACTTCTACTGGGGGGTTGATAGGCAACAGCACCTCTTCTTGGTTACTGGGGGGAGGTTGACACGCAACTAAGCCGGCCTCGAGGAGTAAATCATTATCCTCTGGCTCTAGTTGTAAGGAAAGTTTGTCATTGCGGGCCGTCATTGTCTGTAGGTGGTGAACCAGCAGCTGCAGCAAGTAAGCGGATTGCTCGGTAGTGGATTTAGATTGCAGAGGAGCTGCACTTTCTTGACTGTCTGACTCCCCATCATCCCGTTCCACTTCTCGGGAGTGGTTACTCATGGCAGTGGGGACAGGAGGGGGTGTTTCAGGGGGGCTCTGTAGCCACGGGGTTTCGAACGTGGGTGTTAAGCTGTTCGGAGTAGGTAGAGCAGGTCTTGGCAATTCTTTTAAGTTGAGGCACGGGGGTGTGGGGTCCTCAGTCTTAGTGGTGAAGGCCGTTAATTCGGCTATCAGTCTCATCTTCTCTTGATATTGTTGTTCGAACAATTGCTCCTGCTCACTAGCTACTTGATGGCACCAGGGCTCTCCATAGCGTTGGGGTGGTCCCACGTTACGCCTAGGGCGACCAGTAGGTGCAGGGGCTATGACAGGGGGTGGGGTGACTGGTGGGGGGGCAACTCCCACATTCGGGGTCTGGCTTCTATTTCGGCCAGTTCTTGGCCGATTTGTACGAAACTCGCTGGGGGTGTTGAGGGGGGTCTCTGGTAAGGGTTGCTGTAGGCGAGGGGGTGTACGTTCTTCTAGTAGGGGAAGTGGGGGGAGGGCAATGCTGGGAGAAAGCGTGGTGGGATCGGGAGCTCTAGGAGGGGTAGGGGAATGTCTTGAAGGGGAGGGGGGGGGGGGCTTCTTCTCCTGCGGGGGGCTGCGCCACGCATGTTGGGACGGCGAGCTGGCTCCATGGCTGCTGGGGCTTGGCCGTAGGGCTCAAGGCAAGCTTTATAGGGTTTGAGGCGGCTACCATTTTGTACCGAACGTTGTCCATGTCGGTCGATTAAGTAGGTGTGGTTGCTGTAGGCCTCCTCGATGATGTAGGGTCCAACGAACTTGGGTTGGAGCTTGGGGCTTTCTCCCTTTCTTCGCCTCTTATTCTCTAACCAGACCTCATCTCCCGGTCGGAATAACGACGGCTCTTCTCCGTCGTCTCCTCTAGTCTGCTTCTGCTCCATTCTCAGTGCCTCGTGGACATCCTCTAGTCTCTCTTGCAGGGCTCGGGCATATTCGTGCACTGGTACGCACTCTAGCAGAGGGGGGTGGTAGGTCAGTTGGTCAGGGAGGCGCAACTCTCTACCCATCATAAGGAAGTTGGGCGTTTCACCAGTAGTAGAGTGGGGGGTAGCGCGAAAAGCTCTCATGATTTGGGGAAGGACCAGATCCCATTCTTCAGGGCGTCTCTTCAGGAGGAGAGAACGTAAGGCGTCTCCGAGGACTCTATTATTCCGCTCCACAACTCCATTGGCCTGAGGGTGGTAGGGGGTAGTGTGGGTTTTGGCCACCCTCCAAATGGTACAGAGTTCCCTCATCAGGCTGGACTCAAATTGGGCGCCCTGATCGGTATGCATTTGTTCGGGTAAACCGAAATAGCTAAACACATGCTCGTCTAGGGCGGTGGCCACTACTGGGGCTGTAGCGTCTGGGAGGGGGAGGGCGTCCTGCCAGCGGGTAAAATGATCCGTTAAGACCAAAATCCACTTGTTACCACGCTGGGTCTCAGGAAGGGGACCAACTAGATCTACCGCTAGTTTTTGCCAAGGCCGGCCGGCATACATGCGTTGTCGTGCGGGGTTGGGTTTGGTCCCCCATGTTTAGCACGTTGGCACGTCTCGCAGCTATTGACCGCTCGCCGTACATCGGCTGTCATGCCGGGCCAGTACCAGGTGAGATTCAACCTCTTGAGTGTTCGTTGAATACCTTGGTGGGCCATGACGTGGGTCTCCCACACGACTTTTCCACGCAGACTGGGGGGGCACACGGCGCACCAGTGAGACCGGGTTTGGCCGGCATGGTGTATCTCCAGTACACCATCCGGGCGGATTTGCATGGAATGTCTCCTCTTCTTCAATTGGCGCAACTCATTGCTGCCAAGCTCAAGCTGTTGGGGGTCTACGGGGGTGTTATTTTGGATAGCTTCATATACGACAGCTACGGGGTGACGGCCGGTCTTTTGAGCTTCCATCAGATCTGTATCAGGGGGTGGTGGACGGGGACGGGCAATGGCAACTACCCGGGGGTCTGAGGGAGGGGAGGGAGTAGACAAGGGCTGGGCAAGGGGGGTAGGGGAGGGGTTTGGGAAGGTCTGTATCACCTCGTCTTTGGTGGGGCCACCATCTCTACTCTCAATGTGGGTACACTGTTTACAATCAGAGGGGCAACGCCTACTCAGTCCGTCTGCGTTCCCGTGCAAATGTCCACTGCGGTGTTCTATGGTGAACTTAAACTCTGAGAGGGCTTCCAGCCATCTGGCTACTTGGCTCGAAGGTTCCTTTTGCTTGCAGAGCCACATGAGGGAGGCATGGTCGGTACGGACTCTAAAGGTTTGTCCGTAGAGATAGGGCTTGAAGTGTTTCACCGCCTTAACTATGGCTAACAACTCCTTGCGAGTGACACAGTAGTTTCGCTCTGGGGGGCTCAGCGTTTTACTGTAGTACGCTATAACCCGTTCTTCATTGTTCTGGATCTGGGACAGGACGGCGCCGACACCGTCGTCGCTGGCGTCGGTGTCTAGGATATAGGGACTGTTGGCATCGGGGTAGCCTAGAATGGGGGCGGAGACCAGTCCTGCTTTGAGCAACACAACCGCTTCTGCCTGAGGTTGGGCCCACTCCCAGGGGGTATCTTTACAAGTGAGTCTGGTCAGGGGCTTGGCTACGGTAGAGAACCTTGGGAGGTACTGGCGGTAATAACCTACAGTTCCTAGGAACGCTTGTAGTTCTTTAAGACAAGTAGGGGGGGCCAATCACGTACTGCAGCAATCTTTTCTGGATCAGTGGAGACACCTCGCTCGCTAACAACGTGGCCTAGGTAGCGGACTTGAGATTGGAGCAGCTCACACTTGCTGGGCTTTAGTTTTAAACCAGCCGCTTGGAGACGCTGGAGCACTTCGGACAATCGGTGGAGATGGGTAGGGAAATCGGGGCCTATGACGATGATGTCATCTAAGTAAAGGAGGAGTGACTTCCAGTGAAGGCCGTGTAGCACCCTCTCCATGAGTCTCTGGAAAGTGGCGGGTGCGGAAGTTAATCCGAAAGGGAGGACTTTCCATTTATATAGGCCGGAACGGGTGGAGAAAGCGGATTTGTCACTAGCATCCGCGTCCAGGGGGACCTGCCAGTATCCGCTCACTAGGTCTAGGGTGCTGAAATAGCGGCTACCCGACAAAGCGTCCAGGCTCTCATCTATACGGGGCAGGGGGTAGGCGTCTTGTTGGGTAACTGCATCCAACCGCCTATAGTCTATGCAAAACCTCCACGAACCGTCTTTCTTTTTGATGAGTACCACGGGAGAACTCCAGGCACCATTGCTGGGTTCGATCAACCCTCTCTCTAGCAGTTTGGACACCTGCTCCTCGGCTTCTCGCTCCTTGTGGGGTCCTAATCTGTGGGGGTGTTGTCTTATAGGCTGGGCTCCGGGCTTCAGGGGAATGCTATGTGCCACAAGGTCGGTACGACCCATGTCGTGATCTCCTCTACTGAACACCTCCTCGTAGGAGTGTAAGAGCTGGGCCAGTTGGAAAGCTTCACTGGGGGTGTGGCAGTTGTCCAGGGCTTGGGTATATAGTGCCTGCAAGTGCTTGGGGACGGGGGAGGGAAGGAAAGTGGGGGGAATAGAAGTAGGGGGTTTCTCCGTCAATGGCAACTCTATGTCACTGGCCTGTACACCTGTATACCGGCCTATAGTCTTTCCCGCTTTCAAATGTAACGGCTGACTAGTGGGGTTAAAGCATCTAACTAGCAGGTGGTGTTTGGTATCAGGGGAGTTGAGACTGGCGGCGAGGGGCGGGGAGTCCGGGGTACCTTCTACTATACCGAGGGGGAGGTGTGAGGGGTTGGTAACTTTACAAAGTACGGTCGCCTCGGTATTCGGGGGAATGTGAGTGTCTCTTATGACTTGGACAGAGGTGGAGAGCATTCGTCCCTGCTGGTCAGTGCATGGAAGTTCTTGGCCATCTATTTCAATGACTGAACGATCAAATTTCATGTGACACTGGTGGGCAGTAAGAAAGGGCATGCCTAAGATGGCGTCTTCGTTAATCTGTCCGACTACGAACGTAGCATCCGTCTTTATGTCTCGCAGTCGAAGGGGCAGACGTAGGGTACCAAAGAAGGGGATATGGGATCCGTCCGCCAAAATGCCGTGGGTGTCGCTCTCTTGAAGGGCATCCCGGGTGGTAGGAGACAGCCGGTTGAACAGGTGCTGTGATAGCAAATTGGTGGTACATCCGGTATCAATGAGTATAGACACCGGCTTGCCTTCAATTCGACCGGGCAAGAAATAACTTGCCTTGTAGGGGCGTTCTGGCGGGGAGTAAAGAACATCAGTGGGTCTGACGGCTGATGGTCGGGGGGTAGGGGGTTGTCTCTCTTGAGGGCGGGAGGGGCGTATTTGGGTTAGGGGAGTAGGGGGGCTTTTGGGGTGAATCCCTCGGCTCAGAGATTGAGCTGGTTCAGAGGGGTAATATAATTTGTGTCCATGATTAACTGGGTGTTGCTGACGAGACGGGCGGGGAAGGTCAGCACACAGGGGGGCCGGGGGGTGGTATGGTTGGTTGTTATCCCAGACAGGCGGGGCAGACGGGTAGTAGTCTGTATCTTCCAGCTCTTGTAATGGCGCATACCGGTTGGCAGTAGGTAGCTGCCAGGGCTCTGGGGTTGGCACAGGATACCGTCTCTCTGGACAGGGAGAAGGGATCTGAGTCACAGGGTTATGTCGCTCTAGTCTTTCTATTGCCTTCCTATAATTCCGAGGGGCCCGGGGGCAGTTAGGAACCGGTCTCCCTACTGCGGGCGGCGCCCGTTTTTTGACGGTTGGTTAGGGAGGGGGGTAGGAGACGGCCAGGGTTTAGTAGGACAACTCCTCTGTAAGTGGCCAATGGCGCCACACCCCCAACACTGAGGGGGGGTAGGTGCGACGGGGGGGTAGGAGGGGTGGGGGATGGCCAGTGGGAGGGTTGGTTGCTGCTTCAGTTTCTGGAGTTCTTCCGACTGGAGCTTGATGGCGTCGGTGAGCAACTGCATATTTTGCATCAGAACAGCCAGGATGTCTGGGGACGGGGTAGCTGTCTGGTGGACTTGACTGAGCGGGGGGTTGGCTGGGGTTCTGCCACTGGGTGGTTCTAGCATGTCGTCTTCCTCCTCCACTACTCTGACTCGGGAAGGTTTGTCTTCAAATCCTGTCTTGATTTGGAGAAATTCACTGCCTGCTCTGACTGCTTCCTCGACAGTGTGGGGTTGTACGGCTAATAAATGTCGTTGAAGGTACGCATTGCCTATTGTGCTAGCAAAGGTTTCCAGTACCATTCGGTCAACTCTTCGGGGGGGCAGGTCATCATAAGCAACACGGACCAGTTTTTCAACTTCATTAGCGTGTTGTTGCAACGATGTTTTGGGGGAACGACGCAGGGTAATCAACTGGGCTTGGGCCTCTTTGGGGGTAAGTCCAAACTGTGCACGTAGGGCAGCAAAGATACCTTCTACATGGGGAGGGCGGCCACACTCAAGGGCGTCGTCTCTCAGTGCCTCTCGTAAGTGTAGTAGGGCAGTAGCTTGGCCCCAATCATTTGCATCGGCTACTTCAGTAAATCGAGTGATGAAATATTCCACATCGGCCATGCCATCGTATTTGGGGGGTTTGAAGGGGGTTGGGTTGTGTCTTTAGGGGGGTTGTACCAATTTTTGTAGGGCATCTGTCAACTCATCCAAGGCTACCGTTGGTTGAACTACAACGGGATTTCGGCCAGCGCTTCTTGCTCTCTGAGTGGCCATTGTTGATTGGCGAGTTATGGGGTATAAAATGATTGCTTGTAACAGAAATCAGTATTCCGTGGATCCCGAATCGGGGTTGGGTGGATCCCGAATCAGGGTTGGGTGGATCCCGAATCGGGGTAGCTTCGGGGTAGAGGGGGAATGGCAGTATACAGGGTCAAGGTAACTTCGGGGTAAGGGGGAATGGCAGTATACAGGGTCAAGGTAACTTCGGGTTAAGGGGGAATGGCAGTATACAGGGTCAAGGTAACTTCGGGGTAAGGGGGAATGGCAGTATACAGGGTCAAGGTAACTTCGGGCTGAGGGGAAGATGGCGGTAAGCAGGGCGAACAGGCTTGGTGTAGTTCCTAGCTCTTTCTTCTGCTTTATTATCTCGCAATCTTCTTACTTCTTACCTTCTTTCTTATCCGTTGTGTCCTTGTTCTTCAGAAATCCCACCGCTGCCACCAATGTAATAGATTTGCCTCTTCTATTAGCTACACAACGGATTCTCTACCTCTCTCTCTCCCACTCCTTTCTCTCTATCTCCAACGACGTTAACAACTCATGAGCCCTCGACTCAAACGTAGTAGAAATGTGTTTATCAGAATAGATACTTTATTATATTCACAAGTAAAAGGGTACTTATACTTCAACAACTCTACAACAACTGCCTGCCCAAGGCACAGCAGCTCTATTTATAGAGAAAAAGGTACAACTTCATTACCTTATTAGGCACAATGAATCACAATACAGGGTACAAGGCAATTGCCAATGGTAATATATAATACAAAATCATAACAATAAAACAGTCCAATCATGTAGCAAGCACATGGTGTTTTGCCCTGGGCACTTCTTGCCGCTCTTTTTGGTAGCTGGTAACTTTCCAGTCCTTATAAGGGTCGACCATATCCTATCCTGTGATCCTGGGAGTAGTAATATATGAGCAGATCTCCCTACCAAGTGTTTTTTTGTGGATTTGATCTTGGAGTTGAGACAATGGGTTACGGCGTTGGATGAATTCGCCGAGTTTATATTGTATTTTACTTGAGGGGTACTTGAGTGGCATTTGAATGGCATTTGAGTGGCATTTGAGTTTTGATTAGTTTTTTACTTAATTTGAACTTATATGGCATATAGATTTTGAATGTATGGCATTCAAGTTTTGATAACTTTTTTACATAACTCGAACTCATATGGTATCTTGAGAGAGAGGGGAGAGGAGAGAGGAGAGAGGAGAGATGGGAGATGAGAGAGGAGAGAGATTTTTTAGTTTTCTATACATTCATGTATATATGGTTAGTTATGTACATATTTATGGCTATATTTATATCTACATAGAGAGAGGAGGTATATCTACATTGAACAAATATATTGATCAAAAAATGAAAATTATATGATTATATACCTGATTACATAATAAGTAGGGAGTAACTGTATACATAATTATAACTCATAGGGTATCTAGATTTTGAATGTAAGACATTTAAGGTTTGATAATTTTCTGTAATTCCGACTCATATGATATCTTGAGAGAGAGGAGATATATCTACATTGAATAAATACAGTGATTAAAAATGAAAGAATATGTGAATATATACATTTATTATGTAATAAGTAGGGAAAATCTCATATAATATAGCTAGAGTCAGTAAATACTAAGTAATAACAATTAATACATAGTCTTTTTTTCATTTCATTCAATTTTCATAAATTTTTTTGCAAAAAGAAATCATTCTCTAAATGGTTAAATTTCATCTAATTGTACAAATTTACAAAAAAAGGAGAATGTGATAAAATAGATATCATAATAGAGTGTAATAAGTTGAATATATAGAGTTAAAGTCTATAAAAACTTTTTAATTTGTAAAGTATTTGATGACTTTACAAGAAATATCATCACATTCAGGTTCAATGATGATGAGAAGATTTTCTTCAAGCTTAAGTTTACTATTTTCCGATATAGACAGAGAAAGTTTTGAAAAACCCTCCAAATCATTATAAATAAAAACTCTATAAATCGATGGTGTTGAATTTGTAATTGATACTGAATTGTTTTCGCATATGATGTATCTATCACACACACAATCAGAATTGTATATAGTAGAGTTTGTAGGGCTTGGTTGTTCCAAAATTAAATCGACTAAACCCAGAGCTTGTGGAAGAGATGGAATTGACGGTGATAAAGCCGGAACTACTGGCTTGTTTGTAGTGGTTGTCGTCGGGGTTGTTGTCGTCGTTGTCTGTGGAGTTGTGGTGATTGTTGTCGTTGTATGTGGAGTTGTAGTTGTTGTTGTTGGAGTTGTTCTTCGAGTCGTAGTTAGTAATCCTTCATCGTATAAACGAATGTAATTTAAAGCTTCATCGGTTTTGCAAACAAAGTAGTGTTGAGGCCACATATCACGAGTGTCACAGCTTCTACGTAGGTGAGTAGGTTCCATGAAACATGTGAGTCTACGCAAACGATATTTTAAGTTTTTTCTTAAAATACGAGTTGCTGAATCAACCGCTTCCATATTAAGAATTCCCCGAAAACATCCAGACGCTCTATGAGATAAAGTGAATGGTGTAAACTCGGTTACAAGACAATAACCGCTTAAGATTGGGAATAATAGGAGATAGATGCAATATCTCATTTTTTTATTCAGAGAGAGAGACTTTTAACCTAGTTTATGCTTTCATCATCTAGAGTTAACTGTCTTGCATTTCGGTGGTCTTTGGTTAATATGCTTCAACTAAAGCTCTATATTTATAACCTTGGGATTGCATTTGTCTTTGCTATCTCCTTGACATGTGATACTGATGATAATCTTGTTTTGAACAGACTTCAAACTTTCAAAACTCGAAAATGACAAATTTACACCTTCAATACCATTGATGTTAGTGATGATAGTAGCTATTTTCGACTCCCTGTTGGTCAAATGATTGCATTCCACACATGCAAAGTTGGTTGTCTCAAACTCTTCTGTTGGCGGACAAATCAAACGTGAGGTGTTGTATTCAAATACACATAATTCATCATTCCAAAATAGTTTTGTATTTTGAGTAAGACCTTCCGTATTATTTTTAACCCCTATTGCGCATTCCTCCTGATTCAGAGTGTATTTTGTTGGTGTATCACAAGACACAGAATCTGTAGAAGTTATTTCCTTGCAGATCCAAGAAGCGCTTGGAGGGATGAAAAAACCACAATATAATAAGTCGGGAGGGTAGAGTCGCACACAGTTTTTTCCATTTTCATCTTTATATCGTATAGTCCTTTTGAAAGGTGAAAAAAACAAGACATCATTTTTATCCATAACTCCGGCTATACATTCATCAATTTCGTTGGTATAGAATACTCCACTAACATTGGGAAATGTTAGTGCCAGTAGCAAGATAAATACGCAGCTCATTTTTTTAAAATGTTTTCGCTTTCAGTGTTGAAAGTTGAATACTTTCTTTCTTGATGTTTTTTTCTATTTATATGTAAGAGGCTAGCGACTTGTTCAGCTCTCTCAACCGATTTTGAAGATGTGAAACAATCTCATCAAAGTGGTTACCAAAATGTAAGTATGGTTCCAATCGAGATTGAGACAAAAGAACATGTGTTCCTGTCCAGCGAAATGAAGTCAAACCTCTTAAAATCGAAATATCTATCAAATCACCCAGTTCAGCATCTTTCAAACACTGCTTTATATCAACCAGTTCGATCGCTCTTTTGAGATCTTCAAAATCTATCAACTTGTCTTGCGGACAGCATACTTTTGGATCAAAGCTCCTAGAACAGTTTAAGCATTCGAGAGGATTTGCTCTTGAAATACAATTACAGCTCAAAAGCATGCTTTGTATTGATTTACGAACTAGATTGAATCCTAACACAAAATAAAATACTTCTTCGGTGATGAGTTGAACAAAAAGAGGATTCGAACGCTCTAAAGGAATGTGTTCAAAATGAGTCCTTATGAACTTAGGAACAAAATCAGCCAATGTACCGATTGACTTGAATCCTTGAGTTTTTCCACTCATGTTTCTGCTGTAGTTCAGAGATAAATGAAGCAACTTTTTTTGTAGCAGTTCTTTTATGAGTCTTCAGATATATTTGTCGAATCAATAGTTATTATCGGGTTGACTGAGTCTTCTTTTTCATCAAGAGTGTAAGCGTATGGATATCCTTCTGCTATCGCAAGTAATTTATCCTTTAGTCGTTGATAAGCCAGTTTGCTCTGACTAGTAGGTAATAGGTAGGGATTTAATCGTGCTCTCAAATTTGTTAACAAAAATGGAGACTTCAAATCATCAGTGGAAAGATCCAAAAAAGCATTAATCCATTCATCATGCACCAAAAAACCCATTTTAGCATTTTTCAAAACTTGTCTTCTATCAATCCAGTCGATAGCATCACCCAATTCTTTTTTGGTAGGTGTAGCGCCTTCAACCATTTCAGCATATCTTTTACAAGTGATACATTTGTCATCAACGTGTGAACAGTAACAGTTTAGTAGCGATAGATTGGTTGCTTGCTTGTAAAAACTTCCTCCTAGTACACAGTATACACATTCCTCCGTAAAATAAATCCTCAACATTTCATCAGAAACCTCAGCCAAAAAAGTCTTAGGACCTATAGCATCGGAAGCTTCTTGGTGAGCAAAGTCTTCAACACGTAGCATATTTGTTGTTATTCCGTTAAATTACAAAACGCGAATGATACGTTTTCAAATTGAAACATCTATTTAATCATTCATTATTTTTTCTTTTTTTTGAGGTTAATTGTTATGCTAGCTCATGTAGATCTTCATAAATGCTTTAATTTCAACCTGACAACCATCGATTGGGCAAGGTTTTACTTCTGATGAGCATTCAGTAAGCGCTTTTTCCTTACACTCACTACAGTAAATGAGATGACCACACGGAAGAGAGATATGATTTGCAATTACTTTTTTTTCATGCGTCTCAGACACACATTGAGCGAGTTTGCTTTGCTTAGTCTGATCTTTATCTTTTTTTAACGAATCAATTGATTTAGCATCATTTTTTAACAGCGAATCTTTATCTTTTTTTAACGAATCAATTGATTTAGCATCATTTTTTAACAGTGTTGACGAATTCTCAACAGTTGTAAAATCATTTTCAAAAATATGTAGGGCTTCAATCATAAAACCTATTCGCTCAAAAGGTTTTCCATTTAACACTAAAACTTGTTCGATATCGCTTTGACTGTATCCTAGTTTTTTGCAAATAAGTTTCATTTCTTCGGTGTCATTGTTGCGAGTTATTTGTTTTAATTTTTCTCGATATTTTTCAATCCGTCGCTTACACCTTTTGCCTTTTTCCGTTCGCATGTAAACATCCTCAACGTACTCTTCACCTTTACTCCCGAGTAAAAAATAACAGTCTGGGAACCATCGACAGTGTTCCTCCCATGGTAGATCACTCTCTTTCCATTCTTTAAGTTCACCTGAGCAAAAGAAGCATTTCACACTATCCCCGAACTTAGTATAGTAGAAACCTGCATTGGAAAGGAGTTTCATGGAGACTTTACCCTTCCATTGTTTGAAACTGTCTTCTCTAGATGTTTCAGTAGCAAAACGTGGTGTATCAGCACGATCAATTGATATACCTAGAGGTAATACTTCTGCAGTTAAATCTCCTCTTCTGATCTTTTGTTCTTCCATCGTATAACTTTTGACAATTGAGATGTTTTTCATTTCATCTGCAAGTAGTTTCCTAGGTCTATACAGACGATTGTGAGTGTTAAATCCTCTAACAAATCGACAAAACGGAAAACTTTTAGCGTGTTCTTTCATCGGATGTTCATCTTCATCCTTCCAGTTTAGTAATACCCCTTGGCAAAAAACACATCGAACAGCGTTGTCTTTTTCAAGGTTATAGAAACCAGCTGCAGCCATGTTTTCACCACAATGTTTACCTACTCGTCTCCAATTTGTAAGAAATGATTTTCTTCGATAACTTTCATCAAGCATTAAAGCCTCTCTTTCATAAAAAGAGAGTTCATTGTAAATGAACTTGAAAAAGTCCGATGGGGAAAGTTGCGCAATAGTTTTTTGTAATTTTAATGACAAAAGACTACAGTGATTATCCGGATAAGTTGCAACGACATATGTTATTGCAGTGGTATCAGGAAAAGTTCGTTGTAAAAACAACGATGAAATAACGAGTAAACTATCATCTATCCATTCAGCGCAGTCTTTAGTATTTTCAAAACAATTTCGAGTTTTTTGCATTTCTCTTTTTTCATTATAAATAGTGTTTGCTACATATCTGTTGTTTGTTACTCGACACATTATTTATATATAATATAAGTAGTAGCTTCAGTTATTACTCAAGTTGAAGTTTTGTTGGAAAGTTCTTTTCCTTTGATCTAGTTCGTTGTTATTCTAAAAAAAAATGATAATGCTTTATAGCAAAAAAATAAAAAAAGACTAAGGTTTCAATTTTTTTTTCATATACTTGAATTGATTACTATTATAATAGAACGTAAATACTTACATCAGAAATGAAGACTTGTCTTTTCTTTTGAATTAAAATGAATGATATTCCTAGTAGTTTGAACTTGAGAGCTGCTTTCTATAAAATTCGGATGAAGAAGGAGTCAATTTTCATTTTGAAGTCCTGAAATAATAAGAATAAACATAATTAAAACTTACATACAACATTTTTTTTGATATCTTAAATAGTGAATAATCTTGTTTTTTATTCAGAAAATGTCTTCACGCTTAAATCGATTACAATTAAAACAAAATATAAATACTTACATCACAAATGAAGACTTGTTTTTCTTTAATGAATTATATACATAGTTGTTTGAACTTCAGCTGTTTCCTATGTAACTCAAATGATGGAGAAGGATGGTTGTAGTAGATGATGATGTAGTAGATCTTCTTCCTTCAGTTAGTTTGAACTTGAGAGCTGCTTTCTATAAAATTCGGATGAAGAAGGAGTACTTTTTTCATTTTGAAGCCTCTGAAATAATAAGAATAACCATAATTAAAACTTACATACATCATTTTTTGATATCTTAAATAGTGAATAATCTTGTTTTTTGTTCAGAAAATGTCTTCACGCTTAAATTGATTACAATTAAAACGAAATATAAATACTTACATCATAAATGAAGACTTGTTGTTCTTTGAATTAGATGAATTATATACATAGTTGTTTGAACTTCAGCTGTTTCCTATGTAACTCAAATGATGAAGAAGGAGGGTTGTAGTAGATGATGATGTAGTAGATCTTCTTCCTTCAGTTACTAACGATGAAGTGAATGCTTTCTGTATGCAAACAGTGCTTCTTATATAGCTTAAGTTGCACTGCTATGAATCAGCATTATTTTCACATGAATGGAAACCGTTGCTTTCGCGGGAATAACAAAATTATTTTCACGCGAATACAAACCAATGCTTTCGCGGGAATAAATAATTTATTTTCACGCGAATACAAACCAATGTTTTCGCGGGAATAGATAATTTATTTTCACGCGAATGGAAAGTGTTGCTTTCGCGGGAATAAAAATTTTATTTTCACGCGAATACAAAGCAATGCTTTCGCGGGAATCAATATTTTATTTTCACACGAATGGAAACCGATGCTTTCGCGGGAATAAATATTTTATTTTCACGCGAATACAAACCAATGCTTTCGCGGGAATAAATAATTTATTTTCACGCGAATAGAAAGCGTTGCTTTCGCGGGAATAAAAATTTTATTTTCACGCGAATACAAAGCAATGCTTTCGCGGGAATAAATATTTTATTTTCACGCGAATACCAACCATTGTTTTCGCGGGAAAAAATAATTTATTTTCGCACGGATGGAAAACCTTGCTTTCGCGGGAATAGAAATTTTATTTTCCCGCGAATACAAACCAAAGCTTTCGCGGGAATCAAAACTTTATTTTCACGCGAATGGAAACCGTTGCTTTCGCGGGAATCAATACTTTATTTTCACGCGAATGGAAACCGTTGCTTTCGCGGGAATAAATATTTTATTTTCACGCGAATACAAACCAGTGTTTTCGCGGGAATAAATAGTTTATTTTCACGCGAATAGAAACCGTTGCTTTCGCGGGAATAAAAATTTTATTTTCCCGCGAATACAAACCAAAGCTTTCGCGGGAATCAATACTTCATTTTCACGCGAATGGAAACCGTTGCTTTCGCGGGAATAAATATTTTATTTTCACGCGAATACAAACCAATGTTTTCGCGGGAATAAATAGTTTATTTTCACGCGAATGGAAACCGTTGCTTTCGCGGGAATAAATATTTTATTTTCACGCGAATACAAACCAATGCTTTCGCGGGAATAAATAGTTTATTTTCACGCGAATAGAAACCATTGCTTTCGCGGGAGTAAAAAAATAATTTTCACGCGAATAAAAACCAAAGCTTTCGCGGGAATATCGCGTGAAAAAACTGCTGAGTCATAGATATATTATAAAGGTTTCATAGGGTTAATTAGTACAGCTTTAGCTATTTAAGAACCAGTGTTTTCACACAGAAAGCATCCAGTTCTACAATAGCTAGCAAGGAAGCAACATCTACACACCAACTACTACATTTACTTGAAACTCAATAAGGTGAGAATTACTAAATAATTCTTTAACATATACTGATAAAAACTTCAACTAGTTTTGCTATAATACTTCAGAAAATTAATTTTATGTTTTAATATTTTGTTCTTATTAATAAAAGATCAAATAGTTTCACCATACCGCATCAGAAAAATTATTATGGTTTTGATTATGTGTTTATTTTATAAATATCTAGTTAGTTTATTCTTTTCAAAATATTTTTCAAATTCCAGCCATTTGTTACATATTTTTTACTCTCTTTTCAGTTCCAACTTCCAACTGAACGCTCTGAATATGAATGAAGACCGTAATACCTCATTTCTCTCAACATTCGAGCCATACTCTGATGATAAAGAAAATATCCCTCCTGATTCACATCTAATAAGAAGGAAACTGAACACAATTCGACCAAAACCATGGGATTCGGATAGAAATAAAACGATTGACTATACTTGGACTTTGAAAGCGCCATCTCCTTCTCATCTTTCCTGCTTGTCAAAAAATGCTGCTAGTTTGCTCAATTCTTGCGATACCAATGACAGAGTAATGATTGGAAGGTTTCAACCACTTCACTTAAATCAAACGCCGTCACTTCTCGAGATAGTCTCCATCGAACAACCAGCTGAGGATGTATATAAAAACTTATGCATTATCCGCTACAATATCGAAACATTTGGCAACAGACGACAAGTGAGGTCTATGGTGAGAAATGAGGATTACAACAAATTAGCTCCAACACAACCGGATGTTCCAAAACTGGTGGTTTTTATGGGATTCGATTCAGACAAGCATCCAATCTTTCACCCTATCAACTTCCCATCCAATATTTCCCTTGAGGAAGCTAAACAGCTAAGTAGATTAATAAAAAAAAAAACACCTACTCAGTTGATCAGTATGGTTCGTATCGCAACGCTCTCGCAATTTGCTGTTGGAAGTGTAATCAGTTTTGAATCTCCTCAAATATCAACTCAGTTAACATTACCTAATGGAGATGTGGTGATGAATGCGCTACTGGTAAACTACAGATGTTTGCAATATGATGGTTTGATGATGGGAGTTCTATATATACCTGAAAAACACGCTAGCAACATCAAACAAATTGGAACAGGAGTCATACTTGTAAGAAATCGTGAAGTTAGTAGATTTGGTTATCATCGGCATGATATAATCACATTCACAGCATTACAAGCGATAGAAACGGCTCAAAACCTATCCAACAAACTTGATGATTCCAACCAGATGAAGTACTTTACTACAGATGAGGTTGTTGAGAACAAGGTCTTAGTGCTTTCAATGGGAGTGGGAAACACATCTTCTACATCTTTGAGAGAACCAACGCCCCCTGGTGAAAACTATATTCAAAAAGAGCATGTCAGACAAGACAACACAGTGAGTATTTTTTATTCAATGTAAACTAACTGATATAAGTAATACTTCCAATTAGATAATATTTATATATAAAGCAATTATTTTTTGTTTTGCTTTAGATAGAAGAGAGAGAATCAAAAACGCTTGATGAAAATTATGCTCAAGAAAAAACAAACTGAATAATATAACTTGGTGAGTTACTTCTCTTTACTATATAATGTTAACTAACCAATGTAAAAAGAACTATAATTCAAATTTATGTAATTATTTTACATTTTTGTTTAATCATCCTATACTAATACATAACTTTTGATTTTAGTTCATTACGGAATCAAAAGTACATAGAACAGAAGTCTTCCTTCCTAGTTATAACATCAGTACAACAATGACAACATTGTAAAGAAAAAGACTATCAACCATTGATTGTCATTACAAGTTGTAGTGCTTTGAATTACTTAGTATTTACTAACTCTAGCTATATTATACAAGAATATTTTGCTACTTATTATGTAATAAATGTATATAATCATATATTGATTCAATGTAGTCTCCTCATTCTTCTCTTCTCTCAAAATATCATATGAGTTCGAGTTATGTAAAAAAATTAATTATCAAAACTTGAATGTCATGCATTCAAAATGTATATGCCATAAGTTCAAATTAAGTAAAAAAATAATCAAAACTCAAATGCCACTCAAGTACCCCTCATTATGTAATCAGGTGTATAAACATATAATTTTCATTTTTGATCAATATATTTGTTCAATGTAGATATATCTCCTCTCTCTATGTAGATATAAATATAGCCATAAATATGTACATAACTAACCATATATACATGAATGTATAGAAAACTAAAAAATCTCTCTCCTCTCTCTCCTCTCTCATCTCCCATCTCTCCTCTCTCCTCTCTCCTCTCCCCTCTCTCTCAAGATACCATATGAGTTCGAGTTATGTAAAAAAGTTATCAAAACTTGAATGCCATACATTCAAAATCTATATGCCATATAAGTTCAAATTAAGTAAAAAACTAATCAAAACTCAAATGCCACTCAAATGCCACTCAAATGCCACTCAAGTACCCCTCAAGTAAAATACAATATAAACTCGGCGAATTCATCCAACGTCGTAACCCATTGCCTAAACTCCAAGGTCAGATCCACAAAAAAACACTTGGTAGGGAGATCTGCTCATATATTACTACTCCTGGGAGAAGGAACGCTCCGATTTCGATTCTGATTGTTGCATCGCGTTCAGGAGGCCTCAGGCTACCTGAATCAATGTAGTTGGATCCCGGGTCGGGGTAGGTTCGGGGTAGATTCGGGGTAGCTAATTTCACTATATATAGGGAGATAGTGTTTGGGGACAACTGATATCCATTTTCCAGGGGATTTGGAGAATCTCCGGGGGGTAGAGTTCTGGTGGGATAATGACTTATGACTAAGGGCACCAGGGGTGTAAAGGGGGGGGGGGGGGTTTGGGGGGGGGGGGGGGGGGTTAGCACTACCTATCACACAAATCTCCCACAATACTATATACTAACATATAAAGTATACATTGTACAATATACTATATACTAACATATAAAGTATACACTGTACAATATACTATATACTAACATATAAAGTATACACTGTACTATATACTAACATATAAAGTATACACTGTACAATATACTATATACTAACATATAAAGTATACACTGTACAATATACTATATACTAACATATAAAGTATACACTGTACAATATACTATATACTAACATATAAAGTATACACTGTACAATATACTATATACTAACATATAAAGTATACAATATACTATATACTAACATATAAAGTATACACTGTACAATATACTATATACTAACATATAAAGTATACACTGTACTATATACTATATACTAACATATAAAGTATACACTGTACAATATACTATATACTAACATATAAAGTATACACTGTACAATATACTATATACTGACATATAAAGTATACACTGTACAATATACTATATACTAACATATAAAGTATACACTGTACAATATACTATATACTGACATATAAAGTATACACTGTACAATATACTATATACTAACATATAAAGTATACACTGTACAATATACTACATACTAACATATAAAGTATACACTGTACAATATACTATATACTAACATATAAAGTATACACTGTACAATATACTATATACTAACATATAAAGTATACACTGTACAATATACTATATACTAACATATAAAGTATACACTGTACAATGTACTAACATATAAAGTATACACGGTACAATATACTATATACTAACATATAAAGTATACACTGTACAATATACTATATACTAACATATAAAGTATACACTGTACAATATACTATATACTAACATATAAAGTATACACTGTACAATATACTATATACTAACATATAAAGTATACACTGTACAATATACTATATACTAACATATAAAGTATACACTGTACAATATACTATATACTAACATATAAAGTATACACTGTACAATATACTATATACTAACATATAAAGTATACACTGTACAATATACTATATACTGACATATAAAGTATACACTGTACAATATACTATATACTAACATATAAAGTATACACTGTACAATATACTATATACTAACATATAAAGTATACACTGTACAATATACTATATACTAACATATAAAGTATACACTGTACAATATACTATATACTAACATATAAAGTATACACTGTACAATATACTATATACTAACATATAAAGTATACACTGTACAATGTACTAACATATAAAGTATACACTGTACAATATACTATATACTAACATATAAAGTATACACTGTACAATATACTATATACTAACATATAAAGTATACACTGTACAATATACAATATACTAACATATAAAGTATACACTGTACAATATACTAACATATAAAGTATACACTGTACAATATACTATATACTAACATATAAAGTATACACTGTACAATATACTATATACTAACATATAAAGTATACACTGTACAATATACTATATACTAACATATAAAGTATACACTGTACAATATACTAACATATAAAGTATACACTGTACAATATACTATATACTAACATATAAAGTATACACTGTACAATATACTATATACTAACATATAAAGTATATACTGTACAATATACTAACATATAAAGTATACACTGTACAATATACTATATACTAACATATAAAGTATACATTGTACAATATACTATATACTAACATATAAAGTATACACTGTACAATATACTATATACTAACATATAAAGTATACACTGTACAATATACTCTATACTAACATATAAAGTATACACTGTACAATATACTATATACTGACATATAAAGTATATACTGTACAATATACTATATACTAACATATAAAGTATACACTGTACAATATACTATATACTAACATATAAAGTATACACTGTACAATATACTATATACTAACATATAAAGTATACACTGTACAATATACTAACATATAAAGTATACACTGTACAATATACTATATACTAACATATAAAGTATACACTGTACAATATACTATATACTAACATATAAAGTATACACTGTACAATATACCAACATATAAAGTACACAAACCAGAAGCATAAACTGTACAACCATATCCAGTTTCATCAGTCACTTCAGTAGCCAACTGTCCAACAGTTTTATTTCTTCCAAAGCCAAAGATCAACCATTCACCGTCACACATCAACTTTATTGTACTCCTTTGTACGACACCTTCAAGTGAGTCAAACAAAGTGATTTATCACAAAACTTGAAGTTTGGGTTATTGAGAAACACCGTCTATTCTACTCTTTTAGTTACGAAATTTGTTTGGTAGTCCAAAATTTTTAAATTGTGGGACTTTCTGAATCTTTAGTTTGACAATTCTTCAAGTAGAAGCAGGTTGTAGAGCACTTCGTGTACATTCGACTATGCCACCAAGTTTACAGAAATCTCAATTCTGTTTTAATTCATTCGCTAGGGGATGAAGCAAACAACTTTGAACAACGTGCTGCAAAATAGATACGAAATAAAGTGATTTTAGAAAAATACATGATTTCAGTTTTTTAAAAAAGAACAACTGCAGCAATTTTCAAGTTTAATTGCAGATTTAATAGTTAGGTGTATTATTGCTGTCTTACTGTAATATTTGGCTCTCCTTGGTGCCGGTGGAGATGGAGAACTGGTTGTTTCAGTTAGTGAGGGTGGAGTTTCTGGTTGAGGAGATGGAATGCTTGCTGCTGGAGAAGGTGAGAGCTGATTTTCTGGTAACGACTTCACTAGATCTGGTACAATATTAGAGTTTTGAGTGTCATTAGTTGCTGAAGGAGTCGTTGCTAGAGGCTCCACTGAAGTTGTCTCATTCGGTTTGTCAGCTGAATGACGGTTCAATAATTCCTCCAACTCAACCAAACCCTCTTCAAGAGTTGGTGCGCTCGGGGAGATAGGTTGGTGTAACGGCAGATGTAATGGTAAGTAGTCTAGAGGATTTGTGGGCTGTATAATATTACCTTTTGCATCAAAGAGTGTTTGTCGTGGCGTTTTGTTGTTGGCCTGCCGTGCAGTTGATTGATGAGTATTACCGTTTTCTGGGTTGCTCGATGAATTTCTAGTCAAATTTGTAAGTATGTTAAAGGAAGGGACTGCTGTGGATTGGTCAGATGGTCCTGGTTCACTCAAGTAGTGGTTAGTGTTGTCAGCTAAAGGAGTAGGTAATGCGCTGGAGTCATCCAAGTATGTAGCAGCAGATGTACTAGAGTTCTCAAGTGACAAAAGTGATAGCATATTAGTGGAAGAGAACGGCAAGGTTTGCATCGATGTCGCATTGTAAGCTGTTCTTTGCTGTGCGGTAGAAAATAGAAGATTAGAGTTGGTAGTAGGTAGTTCTGCAGTTGTTGAGGGTGAAGGTGACTGACAGTCTTGTACAACGGTAGGTAGTAAACTCTCCTCGTCATCTGAAGAGTCTACAATACAATTTTTGCCACCGCGAGTTAGGACAGTAAGAGTTAAACTTGTCAGCCATCAAACTGATTAATCCACAACAAAAATAAACTTCTGGTACACTTGTAGACTTATTTGGTTAGCGAATGTTCCACTTGAACGTAAAGCTCAACAAGAGCTGACAGGTTCAAATGCGTATAACTATCAATAGTTGTAGTCTATACACATACACAATAAGTAATAACACCTAGTTACGTACCTTGTGAACTGTGTATTGCCTCCAGCGCGTTTAACCAATCCACGATATCCAAATGCCCCTGACTACTAGCTATATCTACAGGAGACTCGCCCTTGGAGTTTTTAGAGTGGAGGAGTTTGTTTAGTTTTACTGAAGATAGTTTATCATCTAGTAGACATTTCACTAGATTAATATCTCCTGTTTGTACAGCCAGATGTAGAGCAGTACATTTAGAGACATCTTCTGTGAGTAGTAGCCGCAAATAGTCATTTGGTTCTAACCTGTCAGCTATTAGTTTAACGACAGCGGTCTGCGAGTTTTGTGTAGCCAAATGCATAGCAGTGTCACCATCACTATCTTGTATTGCTAGCAAGATGTGGCTTTGCCCTTCTGGTATTTTATCCAACATACATTTTATTGTGTCTGCATGGCCAAAGAAAGCAGCAATGTGTATAGCTGTAGTAGCATCACTACCTGGTATTGCTAACAAGTCATAAATCAAAGCAGCTGGTAATCTATCAAACATGCATCTAATAGTCTCTGTGTGACCATTCTGTGCAGCAATGTATATAGCTGTGTGACACTCACCATCTCGTATGGCTAGCAAATCAGAAATCCTACCAGCTGGTATTCTTTCTAACATACATTTAATAGCGTCTTTGCGGTGAAGTAGAGCGGCAACATATATGGCTGTGTAGCCATAACAATCTTGCGTTGCTAACAAGTCATAAATCCTACCCGCTGGTATTCCGTCTAACATGCATCTAATAGTCTCCGTATGACCATTCTGAGCAGCAATGTGTATAGCTGTAGCACCACTATTTCTTTGTAATGCTAGCAGATCATGAACCTGATTTGTTGTTATTCCATCTAACATGCATCTAATAGTCTCTGTATGACCCTCCTGGGCAGCAATGTATATAGCTGTAGTGCCAGTATTCCTTTGTATTGATAGCAGGTCATAAACCTTATTTGCTGGTATTTTGTCTAACATGGATCTAATAGTCTCTGTATGACCATTCTGTGCAGCAATGTATATAGCTGTACTACCATCACTATCTTCTATTGATAGCAAGTCATGAACCTTATTCGCTGGTATTTTGTCTAACATGCTTGTAATAGTCTCCGTATGACCCTCCTGGGCAGAGATGTTTATAGCTGTACAACCAGTATTGCTTTGTATTGATAGCAGGTCTGGGACCTTATTCGCTGGTATTTTGTCTAACATGCATCTAATAGTCTCTGTATGACCATTCTGTGCAGCAATGTATATAGCTGTACAACCAGTATTGCTTTGTATTGATAGCAGGTCATGAACCTTATTTGCTGGTATTCCGTCTAACATGCAAGTAATAGTCTCTGTATGACCATTCTGAGCAGCAATGTATATAGCTGTAAAACCGGTATTCCTTTGTATTGATAGCAGGTCATGAACCTTATTTGCTGGTATTTTGTCGAACATACATCTAATAGTCTCTGTATGACCATTCTGAGCAGCGATGTTTATAGCTGTGTCACCATGACTATCTTGTACGGCTAGAAAGTCATGAACCTTATTTGCAGATATTAGTAGTAATATATGAGCAGATCTCCCTACCAAGTGTTTTTTTGTGGATTAGACCTTGGAGTTTAGACAATAGGTTACGGCGTTGGATGAATTCGCCGAGTTTATATTGTATTTTACTTGAGGGGTACTTGAGTGGCATTTGAGTGGCATTTGAGTTTTGATTAGTTTTTTACTTAATTTGAACTTATATGGCATATAGATTTTGAATGTATGGCATTCAAGTTTTGATAACTTTTTTACATAACTCGAATTCATATGGTATCTTGAGAGAGAGGGGAGAGGAGAAAGGAGAGAGGAGAGATGGGAGATGAGAGAGGAGAGAGAGGAGAGAGAGTTTTTAGTTTTCTATACATTCATGTATATATGGTTAGTTATGTACATATTTATGGCTATATTTATATCTACATAGAGAGAGGAGATATATCTACATTGAACAAATATATTGATCAAAAATGAAAATTATATGATTATATACCTGATTACATAATAAGTAGGGAAAATCTTCTGGAGAGAGGGGGGAGGAGAGATGAGAGAGGAGAGATTTTTTTTTAGTTTTTATACATTTATGTATATATGGATAATTATGTACATATTTATGGATATATTTACATTTACATTGAATAATATACATTTATTACATAATAAGTATATTAAATGCTATAAAATATGTTGGAAAATTACCAAATTAGACCTCTAGATGGTTAAAATCTACAGTATTTGGGAAATAACTGCAAGAGAGGAGAGAGGAGTATTTGGTAGAGGAGAGAGTATGTTGAGAGAGAGAGGAGAGATAAAAAGAGGAGAGAGGAGAGAGGAGATATATCTACATTGAATAAATACAGTGATTAAAAATGAAACAATATGTGAATATATACATTTATTGTGTAATAAGTAGGAAAAAAAATTTAAAATAATTACATGAAATTGAATTATAGCTTTAGTTACATTGGATAGTTTACATTATATAGAAAAGGGAAATAGCTCACCAAGTCACATTGTCCAACTTGTTTTTTGAATTAGAGTCTATCCATCGCTAAAACACTCATCATTTTTTTTCAGCAACATATCCTGTCTCAAAATCATCAAAGTCTCCACATAGAAAATCTTCAAGTTCATCATCATCATCAATTTCTAATACTGTTTTGTTTTGCTTTGCTTGATCACAATATTGTTGCCAATACATTCGACCGAGACGGTATGGAGAGCAAAATGAAAGATCGTATTCTGTCTTAAATTTTCCGTGGGTTGTTTTTCCTCTGTAGATCATCACACCTGGAGTATATTTGTTAGCTTCTGAAGCATATTTGTCTGGTATGACGAGCGTCTTCAACAGCGTTTCTCCACATTGTTCAATGCTATAACGGATACAAATTACATTCGACTGCCCTCCTTTAAATCGATGAGGAACGAATCTATCAACAACATCTTGGTAAGGAAAAATAGCGCCGGGTTGAAAACTATTGAGGGTGTTGATGTTCAAGAAGCGTTTGAGCTGACATTTAGTCAATGTACTAAAATATAGTGATTCCTCTTCAGCTTTCTTTTTGCTTAGAGGATGTCTGCTAACACGTCTGACATCGTACCAAAGAACGTTTTTATTTTTTGGTTTTCCCTTTCTACCCAAATATACAACGTTAAACGGAGGGGGGTAATTATCACAGTTGAAGTTTTTAGCTATTTCAACTGGACAGAGGAGTATTTTGGGTTCGAGTTCATTTATATCTGAAGGTTCATGGTAGTGTACTTGAGAATATCTACACTTCTCCTTACTTGATGGATGTATCACACCAGTCACTCGCATAATGCTTGGGATAGGAAGATCTTCAAATGTTTTGCAAATCGGAACTTTTGGTGAGTCAATCACTTGAGAACCTTTAGACTTTTCTAATTCCCTAGCTCTCCTTTCGTTGAGACATTCAACTGTTAAATGAGTTATAGCTGCGCTCTCCATTGTTTGCTTATCAACGGAAGTAGTTTGTTTTCTCACTGTTTGTTTTCGTTTCCTTACTATTCGCTTTTTTGGAGCAGTTTTCCTTCTCTTAGGAGTTGTTTTGCCGTTTTTCATTTTATTTTCTGTTGGATATGGATCTGTGCTAAGGAGCTCTTCAGAAAGAGCATCCATAACATTCTAAAAATAAAAGGGTAATATTTGCATGAGTGGCTAAGAGTGTATTTATTACTTAGAGTGTCTTATATATATATATATATGTATTTATGCCAAAAGCAGTTAAGATCATAGAGTTATGGTAGATTGAGAATGTGCTTATTAAACTATTGGGATGTGGAGACAGACAACAAAGGATGCATTCAAATATATATATATATGTATTTACTTAATATTATACCGCTTTTAACATCTAAATTGGTAAGAAATAAAATATAATAGTTTGAACAAAATATTGTAAAATAATAAAAAACAACTAAAAATTTTTCATAAATATGTATGAAACGCTTCCAACATTAATTCTAAAATACCTACAGAAGAGGATAGAGCTTTATCTATTTGGACATAATTATAAATATGCTTTCTGAATTTATAAAAAGTTTTTTTGTTCCATGTCATGTTGTATAATTTTTTGAAAACTATTTGATTCCAAGCACTTCTTTCAATTTCTTTTAAAAAATTATTAATATTAACGACTTCCACCATTGACAAAACGATTTCGAAACTGTTTTTTATAATGTCATCAAAACGTTCTGTAGATATATCACGTTTCTTACAACACATCCCCATACTCATCATGTGTTGAGTTATACAGAATATTATAACTTGAAATGTCAAACGTTCTACAGCTTTTTCTTCAACAACATCATTATTTATCACATAGTTATGATACATTTCTGGAAGGAAGTCCTTTAAGTAGATTGGATTTGTTGTTGCATTGTTCTAAAATACAAGTGATAATTAGATAACTAAAATAATTAAAGGTGTTCAACAGGTGTTAAATAGTATTTTTTATTAATTCTTACCTTTTCATCAGGCTGAGATTCCGACTTTAGATACAATGGTTGACTTTCTACGACTTGAGTATTCATTCTGAAAAAAACAGAAAAAATTGGTTCAATTCTTTATAACCAATTTAAAGATAGATATGTCATAAAGCCTTCAGATAGTTGTGTTAGCTAGCGGAAATATTTGAATTTAAGTTTTACCTTTATGAAGAGAGAACTCTTAGTAGTTGCAATGGAAGATGTAGTAGATAGATGTTGCTCCTTTGCTCACTGTTGTTGAACTGGATGCTTTCTGTCTGAAACCGTTGTCTCTTATATAGGTGAATGTGTAAAAATAAATCTTTCATTCCCGCGAAAGCATTGGTTTGTATTCGCGTGAAAATAAATTGTTTATTCCCGCGAAAGCAACGGTTTCCATTCGCGTGAAAATAGCTTATTTATTCCCGCGAAAGCATTGGTTTCTATTCGCGTGAAAATAAATTCTTTATTCCCGCGAAAACATTGGTTTCTATTCGTGTGAAAATAAATTATTTATTCCCGCGAAAGCAATGGTTTCCATTCGCGTGAAAATAAAATATTTATTCCCGCGAAAGCAACGGGTTCCATTCGCGTGAAAATAAACTATTTATTCCCGCGAAAACATTGGTTTGTATTCGCGTGAAAATAAAATATTTATTCCCGCGAAAGCAACGGTTTCCATTTGCGTGAAAATGAAGTATTGATTCCCACGAAAGCTTTGGTTTGTATTCGCGGGAAAATAAAATATTTATTCCCGCGAAAGCAATGGTTTCCATTCGCGTGAAAATGAAGTATTGATTCCCGCGAAAGCTTTGGTTTGTATTCGTGGGAAAATAAAATTTCCATTCCCGCGAAAACAACAGTTTCTATCCGTAGGAAAATAAATTATTTATTCCCGCGAAAACATTGGTTTGTATTCGCGTGAAAATAAATTATTTATTCCCGCGAAAGCAACGGTTTCCATTCGTGTGAAAATAAAGTATTGATTCCCGCGAAAGCAACGGTTTCCATTCGTGTGAAAATAAAGTTTTGATTCCCGCGAAAGCTTTGGTTTGTATTCGCGGGAAAATAAAATATTTATTCCCGCGAAAGCAATGGTTTCCATTCGCGTGAAAATGAAGTATTGATTCCCGCGAAAGCTTTGGTTTGTATTCGTGGGAAAATAAAATTTCTATTCCCGCGAAAACAACAGTTTCTATCCGTGTGAAAATAAATTATTTATTCCCGCGAAAACATTGGTTTGTATTCGCGTGAAAATAAAATATTTATTCCCGCGAAAGCATCTGTTTCCATTCGTGTGAAAATAAAATATTGATTCCCGCGAAAGCATTGCTTTGTATTCGCGTGAAAATAAAATTTTCATTCCCGCGAAAGCAACGCTTTCCATTCGCGTGAAAATAAATTATCTATTCCCGCGAAAACATTGGTTTGTATTCGCGTGAAAATAAAGTATTCATTCCCGCGAAAGCAACAGTTTCCATTCGCGTGAAAATAAAATGTTTATTCCCGCGAAAGCATTGGTTTGTATTCGCGTGAAAATAAAGTATTCATTCCCGCGAAAGCAACAGTTTCCATTCGCGTGAAAATTAAATGTTTATTCCCGCGAAAGCATTGGTTTGTATTCGCGTGAAAATAAAGTATTCATTCCCGCGAAAGCAACAGTTTCCATTCGCGTGAAAATTAAATGTTTATTCCCGCGAAAGCATTGGTTTGTATTCGCGTGAAAATAAAGTATTCATTCCCGCGAAAGCAACAGTTTCCATTCGCGTGAAAATAAAATGTTTATTCCCGCGAAAGCATTGGTTTGTATTCGCGTGAAAATAAATTATTTATTCCCGCGAAAGCATTGGTGTTCTTCCGTAGAAACAATGTTTCATTAATTTAACCTTATGATAAATGGCATGATTTCAGCTATATAAGAAGCACTGTTTTTACACAGAAAGCAGTCACTTCAACATTAGCAACTGAAGGAGCAAGATCTACTACAACATCATCTACTACAACTGCTAGAAGGACTTTTCTGTTTGGAGGTAAGTCAACTTGATTGAGTATAAATTTAATTTTTATCGATTTAGATACTAACAGTGGTATGATATTGAGTAAATATATATATATATATATGTATATATATCTTCAAATTGGTTTGAAAAAGAAATCAAAAAATCATAACATGGATTTTTACTTTATCTTTTAGAATGTCGACACAAATCATTACAAAACAACTGAAGAATAAAGATCCAAAACCTTCACAAGATAAGAAGGTGATTGATGACAATGTACTTCTTCAACGCACTACGATTCCCTTTCAAAGCGCCAGTCTGAATACTCTGGCAACTCTCATCATCAAAAGCGCCTCTCTGTTAAGTACTCTATCTCCAGCTTCCAGAAGAAACATTGAAAACATAGTCAAAGTTGAAGATTTACCAATACCTACAGTTATGCAGGTGTTAACCGTTGAGCTCCATGATGAAACGAACTGTACCATCATCTACAACTATAAAAAGGATGGAAAGGTAGTTAGAGTGAAGAGCACTATTCCATTAGCAGCAGGATTACTTGTCAATGAAGCTTCGCAAATAAGACCACTGGTTTTGATCTACATGGGTGTTGAAAAGACAGGAAAAGCAATTTTTCGTGCTGCTACAGAAACAGGAACTACTTTGAGGTGTAAGAATGCGTTTGATGTATTACCAGGAAAAAGTATGCGACAAATCAATGCTTATTTCGAGGTAGCTAATCTTCAGGATTTCCCAACAGATAGTGTCATATGTTTCCAAAACCCTGAAGTTATAGCAAAATCTGACAGACGATGGAATGGAAATGAAGAGACTCTTCTAGTTCAATACAGAAGTGTTGTAGATGAAGAATTACTGATCGGAGATATGCGCATTCCTCTTCAAATAGCTTCTGCTGTGACATCGGAGAGATTTGGAGTGATTTTGTTCAAGGGTCTGAGTCGAAACGCAGACAATTCAATTTTCTACAACATCAGTGTACTCGCAGCTCATCAAGCCTTCGTCCAAGCCTCGGAACTGGCTGATAATCCAAAATCTGAGGATTTTCTCAACCACTTCGATGATGCTGAAAAAGAAGACTGTGGAGAACAAACTCTCAAGAAGCTAATCTATAACTCAAGGGATTCATATCACTATAGGTAAGTTTTATTAATTTTTACCATAATTTAAAAAAAGTTGATTTGTGAAAATTTTGTGGATTCTTACAATGAAAAACCCCTTAAAATGATAAATTTGTGAACATTTTTGTAAAACATTTTTAAGTTATATATATATTTCGAATTAAAAAAGGATTTTGTTGTGTCATCAGTGTATTTTTTTACATAAAAGTTGGAAAAAATAACAAAAGGTGATAATTATTTTACAAAAATGTTCAATTTTTCACATAAATGATCAATTCATAAACATTTTTTGTAAAACATTTTTAAATTATATCTATTTCGGATTAAAAAAAGAATTTTTTTGTGCAATCAGTATATTTTTTTACATAAAAGTTTAAAAAATAACAAAAGGTTATAATTATTTTACAAAAATGTTTAGTTTTTCACATAAATGATCAATTCATAAACATTTTTTGTAAAACATGTTTAAATTATATCTATTTCGGATTAAAAAAAGGACTTTTTTGTGCAATCAGTGTATTTTTTTACATAAAAGTTTAAAAAATAACAAAAGGTTATAATTATTTTACAAAAATGTTTATTTTTTCACATAAATGATCAATTCATAAACATTTTTTGCAAAACATGTTTAAATTATATCTATTTCGGATTAAAAAAAGGACTTTTTTGTGCAATCAGTGTATTTTTTTTACATAAAAGTTTAAAAAATAACAAAAGGGTATAATTATTTTACAAAAATGTTTAGTTTTTCACATAAATGATCAATTCATAAACATTTTTTGTAAAACATTTTTAAATTATATCTATTTCGGATTAAAAAAGGACTTTTTGTGCAAACAGTGTATTTTTTTACATAAAAGTTTAAAAAAAATCACAAAAGGTTATAATTATTTTACAAAAATGCCTAATTTTTTACGTAAATAACACGTTTTATCACATAAATGACTTATTCATGAGTGTTTGTTGTAAAACATTTTTAAAATTATATATATATATATATTTATATTTATACATTCCGAATCCAAATGAAAAAAAGGACTTTTTCGTGTGTAATCAGTGTATTTCTTTTACATAGAAGTTGAAAAAATAACAAAAGTTTATATTTATTTTACATTAATTTTAATCATACTATACTAATACATCATTTTTTATTTTAGTCCATTATATCGTAAAAAGAAAACAGAGTAAAGAACTTTCCCTAAGAAATATTGAGCTGAATGATGTAACTCAGTGAGTTATTTTCCTGTTATATATAATGTAAACTATCTAATGTAGCTAAGAGTAAAATTTAAATTCGGTAAAATTTATTTATATAATGAATAACTTTTGTATTTTAGTCAATTATTGGATCACAGAGAATACGGAATACAAGAGTTCCTCCCTGGGTCTAATAATATACCAGAAGAATATCAAGGAAGATATTGTTCAAGAAAAGCGCTTTGTAACCATTGATATCGTAAGCTATAGTAGTTTGTATTACAGAAAATTTAATATAAAACAGTTTTATGAATGTAAAAACTAGATATGGTATTTTCTATTACAATTATTTACTTGTAAATTTTATTCAACTAGAGAGGTAATTTGGTGATTTTTTGACAGTTTTTAAAAAAGTTAAAAAGTACAAAAAAATCAAAAAAATATCGAAAACTATATATTTCAATGATTATTTTTTAAAAAGTTCAAAAAATGTAATAAAGCTCTGTTTTGAAACATAAAAAATTTAAAAGGATTGTGTAGGATAAAATTCTCACTCAAAAAATTATTGAAAATTGAATGAAATAAAAAATATTTTCCCAAATACCAAAGTTTTGTAAATATAAAGTGAAAAACTCTATATATATATATATATATACACATTGTTTTAAAATAATATCGAAAACTATATATTTCAATGATTATTTTTTAAATAAAATAAAAAAATTTAAAAGGAAGGTGTAGGATAAAATCCTCACTCAAAAAATTATTGAAAATTGAATGGAATAAAAGAATATAAAGTGAAAATCGCTATATATATTTATTTTTTTTAAAAAAATATCGAAAACTATATATTATAATGATTATTTTTTTAAAAAGTTGAAAAAACAAAAAAACTTTGTAATAAAACCCTGTTTTAAATCATAAAAAATTAAAAAGGAATGTAATAAAAGAATATTTTACCAAAATACCTCATTTTTTTTTGTAAATATCTAGTAAAAATTTCTGAAATATTGTTGGTAAAATTTACTGGAAAATGGTTTCAAGTGTGTCAAAGACTAAATATGATGTTTTCATTGAAATGTTTATTTTCAAAAGATCCAAATAATAACATTGAATCAATTAGTTAAATTTAACAGTCAAATTCTTTTTTATCAAGTAGGCTTAATGTTTCTATTGTGATTAATTCTCAAATATTGTAAACTTGAACTATCTAGAGGAGTAATTTGTCGATTTTGATGTGTTTTTTTAAAAAAATTATCATGTAATACCGCATACTTCAGTTCTAATTCGTTTTGAACAATTTCATGGGAGACAAAGAATAAAAAAGTTACATTGATTTAGTTTTTAGAATTAAAGTTGCTATCAAAAATGGATTGTTCTTCTTTAAAAAAATGATTACGTAATACTACATGCTTCAGTTCTAATTCGTTTTTAGAATTGAAGTCGCCATCAAAAATGGTTTGTTCTTCAATGGGTAAATCCATAACCTCCTCCTCATCATGACAAAAGCTTTCTGATGATTGCATTTTGAAAAACAAATTGCATTGTTTTAGTTTTCCGAATTGAAATTGCCATCGAAAATGGTTTGTTCTTAAACGGGAAAATTCATAGTCTTCTCATCATCATGTCTAAGTTTTCTACCCCAATATCTCCAACCTCTCAGAGATAGGAATTGTTCTGTTTAAAAAATAATGGAAATTGTATATATAAATGATTGTTTTTGAAAAAAATGGTAAATTTTTGAAAAAAATTCAAAAGGAAAATGCAGGATAAAACCCTCACTCAAGAAACTAATTTTGTATGATAGGTTGCTCACCTAATAATAAGAAAATAATGAATGATTTATATTTAAACAATTATTGAAAGAATTAATGAAAATTGAATAGAATAAAGGAAATATTTTACCAAATAGTCTGTTTTTTTTGTAAAGATATACAAACAGATAAAATTTAACCATTTAAAGGATGATTTCTTTTTTTGCAAAAAAAATAATGAAGATTTAATGAAATGAAAGAATATTTTACCAAATACCTTGTTTTTTTGTAAATTTGTACAATTAGAATAAGAAAATAGTGAATAATGTATATTTAAGCAATTATTGAAAAAATTAATAAAAATTGAATAGAGTAAAGGAAATATTTTACCAAACACCCTGTTTTTTGTAAAGATATACAAACAGATAAAATTTAACCATTTAAAGGGTGATTTCTTTTTTGCAAAAAAATAATGAATATTTAATGAAATGAAAGAATATTTTACCAAATACCCTGTTTTTTTGTAAATTTGTACAATTAGATGAAAATTGAATAAATCGAAAAAATATTTCACCAAATACCTCTTTTTTGTAGATGTAAACAAATAGATGAATATCTAACTTTATCCATTTTTTTCCATTTGGGATCATGTTTTGAAGGTTTTCAAGATAGTTTTTAGTAAAAGCTTATGTATTGATTGTCATTACAAGTTGTAGTGTTTGGTATTATTTAATATTTACTGACTCTAGCTATATTATATGAAATTTTCCCTACTTATTGCACAATAAATGTATATATTCACATATTGTTTCATTTTTAATTACTGTATTTATTCAATGTAGATATAATGAGTCGAATTACAAAAAAATATCAAAACTTAAATGCCATACATTCAAAATCTAGATGCTCTATGAGTCAAAGTTATGTATATAATTATGTACAAGATTATCAAAACTTGAATGCCATACATTCAAAATTTAAAAGTTCAAATTAAGTAAAAAAATAATCAAAACTCAAATGCCACTTAAACGCCATTCAAATGCCACTCAAGTACCCCTCAAGTAAAATACAATATAAACTCGGCGAATTCATCCAACGCCGTAACCTATTGTCTAAACTCCAAGGTCTAATCCACAAAAAAACACTTGGTAGGGAGATCTGCTCATATATTACTACTGATATTCTGTCTAACATGCATCTAATAGTCCCAGTATGACCATTCTGAGCAGCCATGTGTATAGCTGTGTCACCATGACTATCTTGTATGGCTAGAAAGTCATGAACCTTATTTGCAGGTATTCTGTCTAACATGCATCTAATAGTCTCTGTATAACCATTCTGTGCAGCAATGTGTATAGCTGTGTGACACTCACCCTCTTGTACTAGCAAATCCAAAATCCTACCGGCTGGTAATCTTTCTAACATACATTTAATAGCGTCTTTGTGGTCATGTAGAGTGGCAATATATATAGCTGGGTAGCCATACCCATCTTGCATTAAGATTGCTAACAAATCATAAATCCTACCCACTGGTATCCTGTTCAACATGTATCTAATAGTCTCAGTGTGACCATCGTGAGCAGCAATGTGTATAGCTGTAGCTCCACCCTTTCCTTGTAATGCTAACAGGTCATAAACCTTATTTGCTGGTATTTTGTCTAACATGCATCTAATAGTCTCCGTATGACCACCCTGAGCAGCGAGACCTATAGGTATGTTGCCTTCAACATCCTGTTTAGCTAATAATTTGTATGCCCAGGATTCACTTAAGCTATTGAGAACACACTCTACCATCTGACTGTCCCCACGTTCAGCTGCTATGTGTACAATCGTCTGCTTAAAGACATCTAGCTTACTACACAACTCATCATATCTCTGTTCTGAGGAGAGACTATTCAGGCAGTTCGTTAAAGTTTGTAAAGAAACTGGTTTCTGATTGTTGTAAGAGTCTATCAGCTGTCTCAGCTTGGTTTGTTTTACTTCCACCCCGTCATCCGCTGTGGTTTCCATATTCTCGGGCCCATTTAAGCCCCATTCTTCTTCCATGCTCCTCATGGTAAATCCTGAATTTTCATCTTCATCCACGGAGAATGGATCTACTGTAAAATATATAGAAAGCATTAATGTGAAAATAATGTTTGGAAGTTGTCTTACCCTTCTACTGGTTTCTTTTTTCTGAAGAAACTTATCAGATTTTACTGCGGTATTCATCTATGGAGACAAAACCAACCATCTTGCTATTTGAGTTTGCTAGTTCTACCCTTGATGAATGGCAGGGACAAGCAGTCAGTTACCACACATAACTTGAACAAATTTACATTTGCCCGACTTGGTCTTCTGTAAAAACAGCTGATAGACAATGTCAACTCCTAAAACCCATCAAATACAGCAAGTTATTGGTATGTTCGTTTCAGTTACCATAAACTAAACAATGTCCACTAGAGATATCAGCAGACACACGCTAAGGATAAAACTGTTAGCTGTCTTTCTCATCAAATATTATTGAATATTCAACCTGACTGTGTTCTATTAAATCTTATTTAGTTGTTATCAGTAAATGTACTACCGACTACTAACTGTCAGCAAATGTACTACAGACTACTAACTTTAAGTGATTGCATACTACCAGATGCTTTTTGTGCCACAAACTGCAGCGATAATGTGTGTGGCACTACTAGCACTACTCTGCCTACATATGTATAGGTGGTGGTGAAACATTGCCAGTAGATAACTTACTGTCAAAGACGCTATTAAATTCCATCATGAACTAGTTACTATTTCAATCTCACTAGCTACTAAACTGTACGACCTGCTACAGGCTCTGGTAGCTTTACCGCCTTATCATGTGATTGCTGACTCATGAAAAGTACAGTAGATGTTATGTTCATTGATTAGTCATGTTTATGCTCTAAAAGTTGTAAGCTGTAAATTACAGGTAAAGTAAATATTAATACGTTTGTCTAATTTTGGATAAAAAATACTATACAGATTTATTATTGGTGAGTGCACATTCTCTTAAGTTTTGCGTTTAAAATGCACTCGTAAATTATTCATTGGTTACACACTAAGGAAGTTGTTGGTGAATACGCACTCAATCAATTACTGCTTTTAAAACTTACTCATAAATTGTTCATTGGTTTACATTCTAAATAACTTCTATGTGTAAATTGGTTATTCGCTCTTTTTATTTTTATATAACATATGCCTGTCTCAAGTTTTAAAACCAATAGTAATTTTAAAGCTGATAGACTTTCAAATACATCTGTCCAACTAGAGTAATGTTAACGAAATGCAATCTTATCTGCTTGTTTGTCAGTCTGACAAGCTTGTAAATACTTGATGACTTACAAGCTACTGTATGGCGTTAGTATGAGTTGAGAGTACAATTAATTACTTTACATATTCCTGTTCATTTTTCAATATGAAGCTACCAGCTAATTTAGTATGTATCCTTGAATCAAAAAACTTCATAACAGTAGACTGTAGCATGTAACACATATGTTTCATTGGGTAAAATACCAAATGTTTTAATATAGTTCTATACGCTAGAACTTATTCCGGAATTAAAAACTTGACAATAGTAGAGTGTAAACTGTAACAAATAACTCAACAGGTAAAACACTGGCTTAATGTTGTAATTCCAGTATGTATGAAGCTTGCACAAAAATCAGTTTTGATATTTTATTGAGTAAGTTAAGTAGAGGTTTTGTGGATAAAAAGACTACACAGGATATTATTGGTAAAGATACACTCGCTTAATTTTCATCTCAATTTCCAATTAATTTCCATGCCTAATACCGCTCAATTAGCACGCCTAATAGCACTCAATTAGTGTGGATTAGTATTTTGATTAATATATCTAGATTTTTGTATATAAGAGAAATTTTCTTTACCAAATATCAGCAGTTTCTTCTCAGCAATACTAAAATCAGTATTTGACAGACAAAGAATGGCAAGTAACTATTTTGGATCAGCAAGTGAGTAAGTTATTTTATACTATTTTTTACAAAGTTCTATCTATCATATGCATACGCTTACGTATAAATAAATATTGATATTATAGATGTAAAACCTCGGACTTCGATTTATTTGATGTCAGTGAGTAATATTGAAACTCTCTGTTTTATATGAAGCTTATAATTAATTTCCATTTTGGTTTAATATTTTATCAAGCTCTACTGATGATGAAGCACTCAAAACTATAAAGGATTGAGTTGAAAAAAATAAAAGTGAGAGGGAGAGTGAAACAGAGAGTGAAAAAGTGAGAGCCAAAAGTAATTTTGCTTTGTATACAGAAATTGTGACTGAATTTATACTTTAATGTATAAAGTGAATAATAGTTGTAAGTTAATAAAGTTATACTATTATTTTGTAGAAACAGAAAACAAGCAATATATTGCTATGAGTGAGCATCTAGAGAATGATCCTACTTTTTTTGTTTTATGAACAACATACATTTGGGTGTAAGTGAAATAACAAGGAATTTACTGTATATGTGAACTATTTTTTTGCAGAAACAGAAAACAAAAGGTTTATAGCCATTAGTTAATATATAGAGACAGAAGAGGATTTTATGTTTCATGATCATCATAGATTCGAATGTAAGTGAGATAAAAAAGATTTTACTGCATACTTGATTAATTTAATAAATTTGAAGTAGATATTACTACTTGTATTTGCTATTTTAGTTCAGCCTCAAAACCATCTGTTAAAACCATACAAAGACGTTGTAGTTGAAGAAGAGAAGCTGAATCTGAGCAGAGAGAGCTTTAAATGTAAGTTCTATTTGTAAATGTGTACAAAAAATAATTTTAAAATTGTTCTTAAGAATACTGTCTGTATGTAAAGCATGGTTTTTTATTTTTTTATAGATATAGATAGCAAAGAAGTTGAGTGCTTCTTTTCAGTGCTTACAGTAATGCTCATCAGCTACTGCTCAAAGCTTGTGAGCAAAGCACTGAAAAGAAGTGACACTATTTAATGTATATTTTGTGGTAAGAAATTTAAAACGGAAGATATAAACGAACCTGGTAGAGTCTTATCCAGACCTTTCTATGCTCATTTGTTTATTTTTTATTGCTTTTGTGGAAAATCAGACACAACTTTAAGAGGTATCCAATGACACTCCTGTAATTTAGATCCAAAAACAATTTTTGTGTTGATCTTGCTAGCTATAATAACTTTGTTTTGTTTATTAATAAGAAGTATATTGATTTAGTCGTGAATATAACTTTTTAAAAAAAATTTTCATTAGTTCATCTCTATCTAATAGAAGGATGTTTTCCAGAAAATGTTGTTTTAGATTTTGAATTAGGGGATAGATGGTTGACAATAGTTAAGAAACCAGTCGTTGAATATCTAAGAATTTTACTTAAAAGCCAGAATAAAAAACAAATGGAAAATTTAGATAAAATAAAAGCTCTTGCATCTTCAGAATCTGAAGATGTTTCAAAATCAAGTAAGATAGTCAACATAGACAAAAAAGTGATCTAAGTTCAGTCAAAGTAATTTTAGATGTACAAGCAGAAATTTAAAAAAAAAGGATTTAATAGCTCTATTAAAACGAAATTATTTGATATTAGAAGAAAAATGAGAGATAATCCAGTGTTTTGTCAGGAAGAAATTTTTATTTTAACTGCTCTGTTAGAAGATTTTTAAATTGTTTATTTATCTATATTTATTATTATCATTGTTCTGGAATAGACTTTATATATATCCTCAGTTTTATAATATCTTACCACAAAACTTTTCATGTGATTATATATTATGTACAATCAACGCAGTGTTTTTAATTACTAACTAGTTATGTTTTATCTCTGATTTACAAGCTGATTTTATTTGTTTGTCAACTAGTGTAAATTTAGATGCTATACGCAGCATATCTACTGTTTATTTTGTTTGTTTGTACCTACATTGTCTTATCTATGTATCTGATATGTGCACAATGAGAACATTTGGTTACTAGCTATACTTATATAACAATGTATTTTTTTATTATTTTTTGATTTTATATGTTTGATTCTTACTGTAAACATTTATGCTATATGCAATAATATAAATATACTCTTGTCTAACTTTATAGTACAAACAAGCTATGGTACATACAATGTCTTAGCTATGGATTTGATATGAATACGATAGAACTACTTGTTTTACATACTAGCCAAAAAAAACCATCAGTAGCTAATTCATAACGCTGTAAGAATTGGAAGTTGGTTATTTGCAGCTGTAAAACACAACTTTTTAAAGCATTGCGATATCTTTGTTTCTGACAAATTTCAAAAAAAAAAAAAAAAAAAAAAAAAATCGCAATTTATAAAAAGTTGCAGAGTTGTCTTAACAAAAAGTGAATACAACTTCAGTCTTTCATTTTGTTGAATCAACGAGCACAACTTCAAATATTTTGTGCATTATTGAAAGTTTGTAAAATTTGTGCAGTTGTAAGCCTGTAACTTTTACAATTTTGCGATTTGTTAAAATGTACGGTGTTGTTTTTTATAGTTTTGATATGCGCTCGATATAATTTTTTGTACTTAAAAGTTGGAAATTAGGTTTTTAATAACAATACTAATGTTAATATGAATAAAATATTTTATTACAATAAAAACATACAAATAAATGTACAATACAAATAACGAGTTCAAATGTTGATAATTTAGAGATCGTCAGTTCTTGACAACTCTAGTAACTCATCAATCATCTACTTGTAAACACATTCTGTCTAAAAGCATACATAGACGTCGATATAGTAACTACAGCACAACATCATAAAAATAACGTTAATATCATATATTTACTAACGAGTTGAGAAAGACTAGTAGAACGAGTAAAAGGAAACGAGATTCACATACCTTAATCAGACCGCTGATACCAGTATTGCGCTCCTTGTATTAGAATAGCATGTAAAGTCAACATCATTGTCTTCAGAGCTATTCTCACTAACAACATCATCTTCAGAGCTATCATCTTCAGAGCTATCATCTTCAGAACTATCATCCAGCTCACTATCGTCAGTCGCCAATTGTCAATTATCAACCATCATCCGCATCATCAAATAGAGAAAACCTGAAAGTTCTCCCTTCTTTTACAGCCGACTCACTCAATAGCAGTAAGGCTTCTTCAAATGATAGGAATGTAAGAATATGTTTTTTTACTCCATTTCTACCCGTCATCGTGTTTTTGTAGTGGATAATGCCTTGTCCATAGTTTTTGATCGTTGAAACATTTTCAGGAGGGATGATAGTCTTCCCACTCATCAAAAATCCATCATTTGTCATGAAGCTGTAGATGACTGTGTGAGCAGTACGTAGAGGTGCCGTCTGTTGTCTTAGCTTCAAATTTGTCCGTTGTCTTAGCTTCAAATTTTTCCAAGCGAAGAGTCTGCTATATGTCAGAAGCGTGTTAGGAATATTATTGAAAGTGTTGGTTTCAAAGTATGCATTCAATTGTTTCCAGGATTTTATTTCTCAGAGTCTTGGCAAAAGCTCGCAGTTGTTTCATACTTTAGTTCTGAACGTTGCTGATAATGCGAAGATTGAGTTGATTTTGCTCTCGCGTTCCCATGTAGATTACTGTATGTGGGTAGGGCATTTGAGCTCTTCAAACGTCATTGTAAGCTCTTTATCAATCGGTGACTTCGCTTGAATCCTATTTCCATTATTTAAAACGTATTTGTATTCCAGGATACCATAACCTTCGACGAAGACAGTACCAAAAACCTCCAATACTGTAGGAATTGGCAAATCTATCAGGCTCACAAAATTCCCAATTTCCAAGAAACCTTTTCTCATAGCGCCGTCATTATTCCAGCTATATGATTCAGTTGAAACTCTTCATGTTTACTCGCACTAATCTCTTCGTTTTCATCTTCAGACATAAGAAGGAGAATTGACTCCTGTGTCAATGTCATTGATATGTTTTCGATATCAGTGCGTCGTTTGACTTTGCTATTGTCATGAAGATAGGTATAATCCGGTGTTAGGATCAAAGGAGAGTCGGTCAAAGCAACTCGTGTATTCGCCGATGTATTGGAGAATGTGTTGCTGCTACTGTTGATTGAGCAGGAGGAGGAGGAAGTATCGGAGGAGGTGCTAGTGTCGGTTCCTCTATCAATATTGTTGATGCTAGCGATAGTGTTGAGGTTAGAGATGGAGGTAGTAGAGGTAGTGATGGTGTTGATGTTAGACGAAGAGGGGAGGACTGGCTTAATGCAAAGTTTTGGAGGTGTTTTGGTGTTTGAAGTCATTGTGCCTACAAAACAAAAATTGTATTTATTTTAAACCCAAGTTAAATGGTAAAAATACAAAGAATAAATAAATAGGGTGTAATTATTAGCATTTTGTCAAAAGATTTAGTTTTGAGAAAAACCAGTTAGACTACAACTAGATGAGTTATCCAACTTGTTCCAAATAACTATTTAGTATTTCTTACCTTAATGCTGAGTGCTCTCCTAGTAGTTGTAGTAGTTGTTACTCCTTTGCTCACTGTTGTTGAACTGGATGCTTTCTGTGTAAAAACAGTGGTTCTTAAATAGCTAACGTTACACCAATTGACTCTATGAAAACCCTTCGCGAGAAAATCCCTTTATAATATATACAGATTTCTCAAGCGACCAAAAAACTCTGATCGCGCGAGAAACTTGTATGTATATATTATAAAGGGATTTTCGCGCAAAGATTTGTGTTTTCACAGAAAAAGTTTTTATGTTATATTCGCATGAAAAACTGTTGTTGTCGCGCAAAAATCCCTTTAAAATATATACGCAGGTTTTTTCGCGCGAATAAAACCTTATTTTCAGAGGAAAATGCTGTTTTGTTTACGCGAAAAATACCGTTTAGTTCGCCTCAAAAATGCTGTTTTTTGTGCGTCAAAAACTGGTTCTGTTGCTTGCCCGTAAAATGGTGTTTTTCTCACACAAAAAATTGTTGCTTTTTTTGCGCGAAAAAAAGTTTTTTTCTGCGCGAAAAATGGAGTTTTTTCTCAATGAAAATTGCTGTTTTTCGAGCGAAAGATGTTGTTTTTTTGCACAAAAAGTCTAGTTTTTCTCACAAAAAAATGTCTTTTTTCACGCAAAAGAATTTCTTTCTTTGAGTGAAATAAAATGTGTTTTTCCGCACAGAAAAAACATTTTTTTCGCACAACAAATGTTGTTTTATCACTAAAAATTATTTGTGCTTTCTTCGTGCGAAGAAATCACACACGTTTTGCCCGAGAAAATGGTGTTTTTCCACGCGAAAAGTGTATTTTTACCCACTGGAAATTGTTGTTTTATTCCGCGCCGATAAAATACTATTTTTTGCGGTAAATGTTGTTCTATCCAAAAAAATAGTTTGTGATTTTGCCGCGCAAAGAAAACACACACTTTTCTTGCGAAAAGTATGTGTTTTTTTTTCGCGCAAAGAAAGCACAAATTATTTTTTGTGATAAAACAACATTTGATGCGTGAAAGAAGTGTTTTTTCTGTGCGGAAAAAGACATTTCATTTCACTCAAAGAAAGAAATTTTTCGCACAAAAAAAGACATTTTTTGTGAGAGAAACTAGACTTTTCTTGCAAAAAATGTGTTTTTCTTCTAAAGAATGCTGTTTTGTTTGCACGAAAAAATACTCAATTCGCGCGAAGACTTCTTTATAATATATATGTTCAGATATCTCGAGCGAAAAAAAAGATTCGTTGCGCGAAAAGTCTTATATATTACAAAGGGATTTTCACAGGAAGAATGTTGTTTTTCGCGTGATGATTGTGAGTTAAGGTAATTCAGTGCTGCAACATTGGCTATTTAAACAGCATGGCTTCACTCAAAAATCATTCATTTCAGGAAAAACATATGAAGAATAAGCATATGCTTCTGGATCTACTGCAGCAACTAGAAGGACTTTCAGCAACAATGTAAAAATTAATAAATAATTATTAAGACTGACTGTGAAACTTAATAAGGTATAGCTTTTAATCATGTATTACTTATTGTACTCAGACAGTATTTACTCACAAAAGTTTGCTAATACCGTATGCTATTCCTTTACACTGTATGACAATAGTAATTGACTGGGTTTTTTTTCTAGAACTGCTCATAAAAATGCAAATAGCTGACATCAACATAGCAGAAACTGAACCTAAACCTCTGTCTGAAGAAGATTTATTACTTCTGCAAAGCTTATGTAATAAAGAAATTGAAGAAACAATACAGATTTTCGCAAACAATGTTAACACCATCAACAAAAGCTGGACACAGCAGCTAAAGAGTTTTCAATATGAAACTCTTCTAACATTAAAACTCTTAAAGAATGATACCACAACGGAGATTCAGAAAATTCATTCCCAATTACAACAACAACGTCAACAAAATTGCCTAAATACACCCGTTTCTATCGATAACGCTTGTATAAGAAAAAGAACTACAAGACCAAGGACTCATTACAGGGTAAAAAGGTCTACAAAAATAAAAAAAAACAAACTGTAATACCATTTACCTTCAGTTTTTTATCCGTTCTATTTTATCTTTATGAGATAAATATTTCTGTACATTCTTTCGAGACTATAATAAAACTATTCAATACGTATCTATGAACATGATTATGTATGGAAACAGCTTAAATTTTCTTGTAATAAAACTATACCAATAACTATACAATGTTAATCCAACAATCAAACTCACAATACAAAACTCAGTATAAACCTACACGTTTATAAACTAGTCAACCTCATAATCAAAATCGATATAAAAAATCACAATATAAACCCCCTGCGCAACAAATACAACACAAAAAGTTAAAACACCTGGTGCACACAAACAGGTACCTCACTCAACACAAATAATTCTAAGCAACTGGTGTACAAAAAAAGGCACTTCAGCCCCAATGGACCAGGAGAACCTCCATCACACCACATAACATACAAACCATCGTCTAAATCTATATTCCACACTATAAATTCCATACATTCTAAACAACTGGTGCACACAAAAAGGTACCTCATAGGTTCTCATTGTAACGGGTGAATACTTTAAGTACACCTGGAATCAGGAGAACCTTCTCCTCCTTAGACTCCATGGCAGAGATCTGCTCCCTGTTTTATTTACCATGATTCGTTTGCGCGGAAAAATTAGTTTTTATTACCGTAAAAAAGAGAATTTTATTCACTGTTATTCGCGCGAAAAAAGGCTTTATTTTTTATTTTTTATTCCCGTGAAAAAATACATTTTATTCACGTAGAAACATTGGTTTTCTTCGCGTGAAAACATGATGCTTTAATCACGGGAAAAACTGTTTTATTTACCATGTTTTACTCGCGTAAGAAATTTGCTTCATTCGTGCGAAAAAAGTTGTTTTCATTTGCGTAAAAAAGAGACTTGTATTCACTGTTATTCGCGCGAAAAACGGTTTTATTTTTTATGTTTTATTCGCGGGAAAAAATAGATTTTATACATACATCTATGTGTGATAGAGTTATTAGTTATTAGTTATTAGTTATTAGTTATTAGTTATTAGTAAAAATGGTTTTATTTTTTATGTTTTATTCGCGGGAAAAAATAGATTTTATACATACATCTATGTGTGATAGAGTTATTAGTTTCTATGTCTTTTAGATCTAACTAAAGAGTGCTTCCTGAGAAAGAGATAGAGAGAATCTTATTTGCGGCTCACAAGAGATGAACTCAACATTAACTTTGAACATTACCAAAAATAGTTTTATAGGCTTTGTAGTTATTAGTACAAATACTGAGACAGTTGGTATTTTATATACACTTTATTTGTAATAACAAATAAAATTTAATTATAATAATTTATTTTAACGATTTGCTCCTTGTATATGTACACCATCTATTCCTTCTAGTGTATTGTCATGTGTAAACTCGAGACTAGGATAAGTCTGTAGGATGAATCTTTGTATTGAGTGATCTCTCATCTCACTGTCTCCTATATCTCGTAAACTTCTAACAACCTCATCCATACTCCATCCTCTACTTCTCAGTAAACAAAAGTATACGCAGTAATCACCACATACAGTTGGCAAAAAGCTTTGTAGTTGCGTCTCATTACTTCGTATTGATTCATATCCTCTCTGAATACTTAGTAATTCGCTTACATCGGGGTAGAAGGAAACAGAACGCCAGAATGAGTCGAAAAAATCCACGTCAGAATCATTAGCGTACACAGCCAACCAATGATCTCCGGGTTGGTGAGAATAATGAGTGTTGAATACGAAACATCCTGTTGGAAAATTACAAATTTGCTTCCAAAACTGATCTCTAGCTCCAACGTGAATCCCTATACTTTGGCATAAAACGTCCGAAGATAAGATCGAGCGAATCTGTATGGTATTCATCTCTAGCTCACCATTTAGAGCACTACGTTTAGAGCACTACGTCTCCCGCAATAGCTACTTGAAGAATGCTATCCATCTCCAATACACCATCCTTTACAAAGTAGGCTACCAAAGATAAACCTTCAGTTGTGTTGGCATTAAACTGAATTTCCACACTCGTTGTGACATTTTTCATAGAGTGAAATTCTTCTTTGAGAAAATCACCCGTCAAATCGAATCCGTAAAGCGTAGTGCCTGCTAGGTATTGTTCTTTCGTAATACCAAGACTGTCACCATCGAGCAAAGTTCCGGTAATGTGTAGGAACTGATGATATTCTCTTCCGAAAACTCCTCTAGCATAATCTGGCTCAAATCTCCTTTCGATTGGACAATCACCAACTCTCAATACAATACTCTTGACATTGGCGTGTTTGCATCCTATACAGGTTCTTGGTGAAACGCCCGCTCAGAGCGTTGTGATCAACCAAACCTAAATAGATTTGCTTGGATTTCTGTTTGTTTTCTTCCAAAGTGATATCAACCTGTGCAACACCACTGCGGATTCCATACATCTTTACCCGTTTCCGGTCACCTGGATAAATGTAGTTGTGCCCTTCCAACGCCAAACTGAGTTGAGAGTTTTGTATCGTAGGATTTACCTTGACTTTGCAAAGATGTAGTTCAAACTTATCAATTCTAATCTTCGCTCCTCCTGCTGGTGACTCGTCGGCAGCAAACAAGGTCAGTTTGCTGGAAGCCCATTCAAACTCCAGCTGCATACTAGGACCGGGGATTATTAGTTTTTTCTGATAAAATAATGCGAGATGAGGTTTCCCGGTTAATTCTATTGTCTTCCCACTTCTGATTAGAGCTCTCCTCTTTTTTTGTCTGCGGCAGTGTGCTTATCACCGTCTTTTCTCATTGAATCATCATACACCCAACCCTCCATCCTACCTTGATATTTCTTTCTGTTCGTGCTGTTTTCAAGTAGTTGTGAAAAGTAGGAGCATAAACCGTAATTGTTAGCGTATTCAACAGTATTTCTTTCTATCGACATTTTCAACTCGCTGAATATTCCGTGGGTTGAATCCCCCATCCACACAGGTGCATTATCGTTGTTATCCGCAATATCGCTTCCATCATCTTGGACAACTGTGGCTTCGACTTGCAGAAACGAGTTGTAAAGATCCGTGTAATGCTCAGTACTCCCTGACAAGGTCAACTCAACACTACCGTAAGGATCTAGCTCATTGGGACTGATGATAACGTATTCCAATCTCTCTACCGATATGTTTGTAGGTTCCGTAACAAACATATCCAAGGAGGGGTTTATGTTGTAGGAAGAACCTTCCAACTTATTTCCCGTTGTTCCATTTAGGCTAGCCATCTTTTGCGAGTGACTTTTGCTCGAAGCGTTATCACTTAATGAACACAAATATCACGCTCTGATGTCTTTATACCCGATTCTGTCGGTATTAAAATATGGAACGTCCGCGTTTACAAGTTTCTCTCTTCTTTCCAGGTCCCACTTTTCTCCTTTTCACGCGATCTGGGCACATCTCCCCCAAGATCATTCAACTCCTCCAACCCTCTCCCCTTTGCTGATGCTGCCAAGCTATGACCATCGATGACATCTCGCGCTACGTTATTACCTACAGAGAGCGCTCTCTTACCCAGACTTATTGCCCCTCTTTTCAGCAGTGGTGTTGCCGATTTGAGTATACTTGAAAAAATACTACCAAGTCCATTACCTCTCATACTAGGCATCATTCGTCGTCCGCTATACACTCCAATTCCATTTCCAGCTTGCATTTTGTAGTACTCCTCAAAAAACTCTTTTGAGTCTTCGGGGGTTGCATCGTACCAAACTCATTATGATTTTCTTTCTCTAAAGTGAACCGTCAACACGACCTTTCCACCATCAAATGGTATTCACTCACCATTGTCACTCAATATAAGCACTTGAACCAGATCGCTATTCAGTGATGAAGCATTGACATAGTGCGGGTTTTTAAACTCTTGGTATACAACACTATTCTTCTTCCCTTGAACCGGAACCACTCTTAGCAAAAGTACATTTGTATCACCTACCATTCTATTATCAACAATGTTGGAATAGACATACAGAGAGGTTAGTCTGAAATTTATATCAGGAGGTGTAGTGTAACATTATTGTATCTACCACGAGGATACATAGTTTTCCCGCTCGGTTCGAATCCAAAGATATATGCCAAGTCTCTGGAAAAGCTCACCGTTGTATCAGGATTGCTGTTAGTTCGTAAACTGGTGTTGGTTATTTTGTTGTAGGAGATGGCAAACTTTTTTATCTAAACTCATTTCACGCATTCTCTCTTGTATAACCTCCTCCAACTCCTCCACACTATCATACCTTCCATTATCAATAAAGATGAATGACTTTTCGCTTCTACCAGAGACATTAATCTTATCTAGATATATTTTCCCTTCGGTAACGTTTTTCCAATTATTAGAATAACATATATCTAGCAGAGCTATCTCCCAATTACCACCAATGATATCTATATATTTATACAGTCTGACTGTAAAATCAGAATTGGTGTTATCGGGAAACTCTTCAGCGCTGGAGTTCGAGGGTAAAGTTATCAGCATTGACATTTTACCAACGTATGATGATTATATCAAGCGCCCATTCCTTATAAGCTATTCATCCACCCACTCGTTGAACTTTTCTCCATATCCCAACCACTTAACCAGAATCTGTCTTTTACCTCTTCTCGTTCTTCTTCCCAATATCTTTTCGATTCTGAAAGTTGTAGGTTTTTTTACCTTTTGCAACTCGTTTTCGTAAAAGGTACCGTCAATTATTTCCTCAGCCAAATCTTTTACCCTATATACAACAGGTTTTTCATTGGTGAGTTAATCGAAGATTATAAAGATCTTGATCGTCCAATTCACGGTGTAACCTCTCTCAAACGCTCCTCTCGCCTTCTTAATTCTCACATAATCTCCAACTTTTAATTTTGGTTCTTTAGTTAAACTGTGCTCTCCTCCATACACTCAATTCCACACAAGTTCCTGACTTTGAAAATTCACATCGTTCGGTCTCATACCTATAGCACTGTGGACAGTGTTGTTGTACGTGCTAACCATATCTGGTAAAACATCAATGTATCTGTCATCATCTTTGTACGTCAGATACCTGTAAATCTTCTCTTTTAAAGTTCTGTTAAGACACTCCACCATTTTGCCTTTATTGTCTCATTTTCGGTTGTGAAGCGTTTGATTTTTTTTCCGCCAGGAGACTCTTGACATTGACATTGTCAAACTCTTTACTTTTATCAGATTATAAAGCCTTGTAGTTTTCCCCATCTAGTATTCTTCTCAATCCTTGGGCTACAACATGTCCGGATTTGGAGATGAGTGGTACAGCCCAACCTTTTCTAGATAGAGAATCAACAGCTGTCAGTAAAAATGCTGTGTCATCGTTTTCTTCTTTTCGAGAACGAAAATCCATCAAATCTACTTGAATCTGCTCTCCTATTCCAGACACAATTGTAGGATGACGCTTAATCTTAGTTATGACTTTTTTATGTAGTGTGTAGGCAGCCTCTCCACTCAACCATTCACGAATTCTTTTTCCCCCGCTCGTTTTCTACGAGCTTTCAGTAAAGCTCTAGCTCCTCGTAGAGATATGTGTAATGCGGGGTTGTAATACAGTTCTTTTAACGCTTCGACGTCCATGACTTAGTACCCGGAATGACAAATTTTTTGATCTGACGTGTTTGGTGCGGTGATTTCCTGACAGTTATGATTCCTTGATCCGCTAGCAAGCTTTTCAATTTACTGTAGTTGGTTTTTTCCGATTGTACGCCACCTCCTTTGGTTAGAACATCTCATAGTAAAGTTTTGGAAGTCCTAGGATTCAACCAACGATCTCCGATTTTCAGCTTGTTCTTAACCGAGTGAACCTACCAGTTTTACTCAATTGATTCAACATTCTGACACCAATTGCTTGATCAGCCTTTTTTCTTGTTAAACTAGAAACCTTTTTCTCAAACTCTTCTAAACGTTCCTTCTCACTATCATATTGTACAGGAATTTAGGGTGGAGTGGTAGCTGTCACCTGTACAGCGGCCCACAGTAGTAAGTGTTTACAAGCAGTGCAGTGTACGCCTCCAACTCGCCCAAGGTCAGCGATCTAAACCGGTAGAGTAGAATTTGCAGCGTTGTACGCCCGCAAGCAATACACAGTGAGGAGTTGTCACAACCCCCTCACTTTCCACTGATTTTCTATTCGGTGGAATAGATACGTCGGGTCGAACTAGCAGTTCAAATAATCGTTCCAGTATCACTTGCCAGTAGGTCGAGTGCAGTGTGAGTCGAATCGACTGAACACTTTCTACTGACTATTATTTTAGTTACTAGCCGACTTGTCCAAGAGCTGCTTTGTTTGCCCAAGTTATTGTGCAAGTGTTTGAACTTGTCAGTTCATCTATCAGCGCAATCTGTATGTGAGAGCTTACTTGTATGTTTTCTGCTTTGCCACTGGTGCTTTGCATAAGTGCTTTATGCAATAAGAATCAACAAGCAAGTGAGAGTGTCAGGCTAACTCTGATTTTATTACAGTGATACATGCATATTTATATGGGAAAAAGTTATGTAATAATATTGACAGCAACAAGACAAAAGCAGGCCACGCCTGTAAGGTTGATTGGCTGGTAAAAGGCCAATAGAACTTAGCATAGAACAGAAAGGGGCAGTCTCCATCGCATGGATGGCTGCCCAAGCACATGTACAGAAATGTATGAAAATAGGGTTGGCAAGCACACAATATAAATATATGAATAAACTGTTAGAGTTCGGCTAGAGGAAATAATGTTGTGAATAGACTGTTAGAGTTCGGCTAAGCATATGAATAAATGTTAATAGGTCGACCACATTCCCCTACAATATTCTTCTTCTCCATCAGCAACAAGCATATTTTCAAGTAGGGTTGAGTTTCCGTTATCAAACAATTTCTTTTTTATTGATTCTAACTCGGTGTCATCATCGTTTGGTAAAGGAGTGTCAGTCTTATCATCAATAATTGTGCTATTGGCCGAAGGAAAATTAGGTTCTGTCTTTGCTTTCTTAATAGGACTCCAGTTAACGGTTCGTGTCTGCTTATTTTTAATTTTTTTGACATCGTTCAAATACCTACGTAGGTTTTGAACATTTTCATCTAACTTTTGGTGCGCGGATAAGTCAGAATCATGAGCTGTCTCCAGTAGAGAATTTCGCTTTCTCTTCATATCTCTCACTGTTATATCTTCCATAGGGTTATAATACAACCGGGGTGTGTTCTTCTTTTCCTCTATCGCTTTTTTATTCTCGGCTTTTGTCCATTAATCTACTGTATTCGTTTTCAGACAGTTTAAAATACCGTCTGGAGAATGTTAAAGGTTGAAGATTCATCACTTTATTGATGATAAAACAGGTACAATAGGAGTTATAATAGCGTCCAAAAGATTACCTCTACCCGCCTGAGTCAAAATTTTACGCTTATCATTAACTGTTCCTTTACCAGTTAGTTTACGTAGTTCCTTCTTGTAATGCTGCAACTCAATAAACTGTTCAGAATCAAGAGGTACATTACCTAATATAATATTTAAAATATTTAAATGTTTTTACATTTGGAAAGGGTTCAGTACGAGTTTTCCAGACAAAGATTTCCTCGAGCTTTTCAAATAAAGAATGTTTTTTGCTCACACGGAAAACTTACTATTTTTATGTGGAATGCTTTTGATGGTTTTTTTTTGCATTAAGAATACTGTTTTCACGTGTTATCAATGTTCTGATTACACTATGTAGATCTTGAACTAATATTGTACTATTAGTGTTACTCAACTAGTTAGTTGGTAAATGAATAATACCAGCAAAATGGTATTTTTATGATAACGTATGGTAGAAGGAAAAGATGAAGTTCTCATACAAGAAACCAAGTTGCTAAATAAATTATTAAAGTAAAACATTATAAAGAAATTTTATTTGTTATAGCAAATAAAATGAACAAAAAATATTGTTTATAATGAAACCTGTGAAACTATTGTGTAATGTTCAAAGTTAATGTTGAGCTCATCTCTTGCAAGATGCGAATAAGAGTCGCTTTATCTCTCTTTCTCAGCATACATTGTTTAGTTAGATCTAAAAGACATTAACTAATGAGGCTAGTGTACCTCAGTGAATGATTTGGCTTAGAAATTATTTTTGATTCTATAGTAAAACGAATAAAACTTACCATCATTGATAGTGATATGTTTCCCTTGAGTTAGTGATTATGATGTTCTAGAGTATCAGTTAGTTCGGAGACTTGAATGAAAGCTTGATGAGCTGTGAGTACGGTGAAATTGTAGAAAATTGTATCGTTTGCAGCTTGTTTTAGTCCTTTGAACAGAATAACTCCACATCTTTCCGATATCACTGCTGAAGCTATTTGAGGAGGAATGTACATATCTCCAACCAGCAGCTCTCCGTCTACCATACATTTGTATTGAGCTACAAGAGACTCACCAGTCTCGCTCCAACAAAAGTCGCATCTTTTTAGCATTTTCGGGTTTTCAAAACTTATGACACTATCTGGTGGAAAATCGTGCAGGTGAGCTACGTCAAAATAAGCCTTGATTTGTCTCATACTGTTGCCTCGGGATATTTCAAATGCGTTCTTTGACTTTAGACAACATCCGTATTTATTAGCAGTGCGAAAAATTGCTTTACCAGTCTTTCCCCAACCCATGTAGATCAAAATCGTTGGACGGGTTTGCTTAGCTTCATTAACAAGCATTCCTACTTCGCTTGAATTAACACTCTTTACTCAAACTATCTTTTTATCCTTTTAATAGTTGTAGATGATGGTGCACGCCGCTTTATCAACAAATTCAATGATTAAGACCTGCATAATCGTTGGTATTGGTAGATCTCGAATCTCAACTGTTTTTTCAATTTTTTTTGACAAGCTGGAGACAGAGTATTTAACAGAGAGGCGCTCTTGAAGGTCAGTGCTGACAAGTTGTTGATTCTGGAGTCTTGAAAGGGAACCTTAGTGTATCGAAGAAGTACATCGTCTTCAACATCTATCACATCTCTTCTTTTGCAGTTCGAGTCATCAACATCTTTTTTTGTCAAATTAACAACATGCTCTTTTATCGCTTGAGTACATAGAACTCTGTTTGAAGACAGATCGCTAATGGGAGAAGAGGGTGGAGAAAAAACTTGCTGGGATTCTGGCTCTTCATCCATCAATTGACTTTTATTGTCTTGTCTATTCATTCTAAAAAGATAAAATAAAAATGCGAGTTATTGATTTTTATTTCTTTGTAATCAATTTAAAGATACATACTCAATAGCGTAGTGAGTTGAGTGTCTCAGCTAGTAAAAATAGTTATTTATTATTTCTTACCTTAACACATAAAATCCTCCTAGTAGTTGTAGTAGATGATGTAGCAGATGCTGTTCCTTCAGTCACTGATTTTGAAGTGGATGCTTTCTGTGTAAAAGCATTGCTTCTTAAATAGCTAAAGTTGTACCGATTGACATGAGTTGAACCCAAAAACTTTTATTCGCGCGAAAAACGTATATATATTATAAAGGAGTTTTTGCGCGAAGAATGTTCTTTTTCTGTGCAAAAACTGTATATATTATAATGGGCTTTTGTGCGAAGAATGCATATTTTTGCAGACAAAAAAATGATGTCTTATTGGCGCCAAAAAAAATGTTCTATTTTGCGCGAAAACTATATATATATATTGTTAAGGGTATTCGCGCAAAAAAATTGTTTTCTCGCGCGAATAAAACATCATTTTACCGTCTGAAAAAGACACATCCTTCGTGTGAAAAAACACAGTTTTTGCGTGAGGGATGTGTTTATTTGCAGACAAAAAATGATGTTTTATTTGCACGGGAAAAAAATCTTTTTGCGTGAAAACTATATATATATATGTATTGTTAAGGGTAGTCGCGCAAAAAATATTGTTTTTTTTCGTACAAATAAAACATCATTTTGCTGTCAAAAAAAGACACATTCTTTGTGCGAAAACCCTTTATAACATATACAGTGTTCACATGAAAAAAGAACATTCTTCGCTCGAAAACCCTTTATAATATGAACAAATTTTCCACATCGAAAAAACTTTTGTTCGGGCGAACAAATGTGTATCTATTATAAAGGTTTCGCGCGAACAAAACAAAATTCTTCTCGCAAAAACCCTTTATGTTATACACAGATTTTGCACATGGAAAAAACTGTTATTCGCTCGAAAAATGTGTATATCTTATAAAGGAAGTTTCGCGCAAAGGATGGTCTTTTTCGCGCGAAACTTGCATATATTATAAATGGTTTTTGCGCGAAGAATGTATTTTTTCGGGCGAAAAATTTTTTTTTCAGACAAAACATGATGTTTTATTCGCGCAAAAAAAAACAACTTTTTTTCACGCGAAAATTATATATATGTAAATATATATCATGGAGAGTTTTCGAGCGAATAAAGCATCATATTTGCTATCTGAAAAAGACATATTCTTTGCGCGAACACCCTTTATAAAGGCCTGGCTACACGATCGCAAATTCCGTGCGCTTTGCTTTGTGCAATTTCAATGCACTAAAAGCTAGGTGCTACACGAACGCAGGTTCTGTGCATTGAACTACGTTGCGTTGAGGAGTTATATTATCTTAGCTGAGTTAAAAACCAATAGGAGTAGTGTAGCTAGTTAGCCGCGGTCTTGTTAGTAGTTTTTATTACTAGCGGTTGGATCAAAATCACTGAAGCGCACATAACTGGATTCACTGTAGACCGCTTTAGCCAATCACAATCAATATTGCACGGCCCACTGGACAAAGCACATTGCATAATTTAAACATGTCAAAAGTTTGCGAAACGGACAAAACTCAGGCCAATCAGCAAAATGCGTTGACCTTTTGGAAAGTTTGTGCAATAACGCACGGAATTTGCGATCGTGTAGCCAGGCCTTTATAGATACAAATTTTCCACACCGCAAAAACTTTTATTTGCGCGAACAAATGTGTATATATTATAAAGAAGCTTTCGCGCGAAAAAAACAACATTCTTCACGCGAAATCCCTTTATGTTATATACAGATTTGACACATGGAAAAAACTTTTATTCGCACGACAAATGTGTATATTTTATAAAGGAAGTTTCGCTCAAAGAATGTTTTTTTTGCGCAAAAATTGTATATATTATAAAGGGTTTTCGCGCGAAGAATGTGTTTTTACGTGCAAAAAATGTGTTTTTTTCAGAGGAAACATGGTGTTTCATTTGCGCGAAAACTATATATATATATATGTAAATATATATCATAAAGGGTTTTCGCACAAAAAATGTTGTTTTGAATAAACCATCATTTTGCTATCTGAAAAAAACACATTCTTTGCGCAAAAAAAAGCCACATTTTCCGCGCGGGAAAAACACAATCTGCACAAAAACCCTTTATGATATATACAGATTTTTCACATAAAAACACTTTTATTCGCTGGAACAAATGTGTATATAATGTAAAGAAGGTTTCGGGTTCAAAAACCAACATTCTTTGCACGGAAACCCTTTATGTTATATACAGATTTTTTGCATGGAGAAAACCTTTATTCGCGCGAACAAAAGACATTCTTCGCGCGAAAACCACAGGGCGATCAGTGCAACTTTTCCTATTTAAGAAGCATTGCTTCTACACAGAAATCATCCACTTCAGCATTACCATTCGAAGAAGCAACATCTACTACAGCATCTACTACTAATACTAAAAGGATTCTCAGTAAATAATAGGAAGACTCCTAGCACTAAGGTAAGATTTAATAAATTATTAATGATTGTTTTATTTGTTTATATTATTACAAGCATTGTTCTTTATTTTTGTACATTATTATGGATGAACTTTCTGAAGCTCTCCTTTGCACAAATCCATGTCCAACAGAAAGCAAAGACAAAACAACCAAATCAACTTCTAAGAGGAAGTATCCTGTTGCAAAAAAGCAAGTAGTAAGAAAGCGAGCTCTCCCTAAATTGATTTTATCTACAAAACAAGATCGTGGAGAGCAAGCTGATTAGGAAACACTCTTCAACACAGAAAAAGCTCTAAAGATGGATAAGTCTCTCAAAAAATGGAAAGCGAGTGAATTGCAAAAAATTGGTACTTTTCAAACCAGTAAATCGCCAAAGTTTGGAACTTACCAAACGTTAACAAAACTTCCTGTCCCAATTGTTATGCAGGTTGTCTCTGTGAATCGCGAAAGTCTAGATTCTGATTATTATGAACTCCACTACTTTGGTAATCCGGATGTGAAAGATTTTCAAAAAGTTCTTTGCCCCCGTAGAATAGTTGAAAACTTCAACTTTGATAATTATCCATTACCTTGTACTTAGGCGAGATGGAAATTCTGAAAAATAGAAATACCCCTTGCTACGATGTCAAACGTGTCAGCACAAAATGCCTAACTACGTGGTGAAGTCGTTGCTGAAGCCCGACAATCGAGAATGATGACTAAGGATGAACTCAATTGCAGCTTAAACATCGAGTCTCTCAGTAATTTCAAACAGTGTGCGATCTTTTGTTACGTTGATGTTGTTGAAAGATTCATTCCTCATCGATTTAATTGAAAAAATTCTGCCGTAAATTGCATCTGTTATGTCTAGCAAAAAAATGGAAAGAGAGGTGAGAACACTTCTCTTACCGAACAGATACGTCGAAGAAGCTAAAAATTATGTACCGGGTGTGATGCTTTACAAAGGGAAAAAAAGGAGTGTAAATTCTAATGCATATCACGATGTCATATTTCTCTCTTCATTTAGTCGTACTGATTGGGAACGAAATCATGATCAAGCAAAATACAATGAGAATACATCAAAATCGAATGTTGAAGCTGATCTTGAAGATTTCCCCACGAGGAATTTGACAATTTTGAAGCAGGTCTCAGCGCTGATTATAATGAGTAGATTATTTCTACCATTCATTGTAAAATTATCTAAACTATTGCAAATAGTATATTAAACTCTTATATACTCTATGTACAATTGAACTAAAATAATCTGGGTACAAAATCGAACTTCATGTTTATAAATACGTACAAATAGATAAAGAGCTATTTTCTGTACATACTTTCGAACTTATGATAGAAATATTTTATATCTATATACAGGGCTGTCCCCAGGATTTTTTGTGGAATGGTGGGAATTAGGTTAAGCAGCTCAATTCTAAAACCCGGATAGAGTAGGGGTGGGGTGAGCCGAAGGCTCAGCAGGCACCGAAGGTGCCAGCTGAGCCTTCAGTGTTCTTGTGGCTTAATCATAGGTTACATGATTTCGTATGACGTTTTCAAATTTTCATGTATTTATTACCAATTATTATTATGATGAATAATCAACGCATTGATTACTCTGGCAAATACATACCATAAGACAGGAGTAATGAGATGGTTAATATAAACATAACTATTCATCATTCCCCTCTAATCCTATTATTTGCATATACACGAGTGCACAGCTACAAAATAACAGCTTCTAAACAAGTCAAACACTTCATAATTACCCATCCTTGGGAAAACCTTTTTGTGATGGCAATACAAAGTGTATTTACATTATCTTGATTCGTTTGGTTTGCTGATTAGATCATGATGAATACAGCTAAGTGTTTTACTGATTAGTTAGGTTTAGTGACATTTGTTATTTTAGATAAGATATTGTGACGGACGGCGTCGACACCACTAACATTCTATTACACATTGCCTTGTCTACATTGTCTACATTGTTAGTTTTATGCCTGCGCTTTAGGGCAGTTCGTTCTATGTCATTTTATATACTGTATAGCATTTAATCAAGCATTTACTCTAGCTACACCCACTGTCTGTTCATTAGCTCATTCTAGCCAACCAATTGTGTTAGGTGTGGCTTGCTTTGTCCTTTCTATTTTATATTACATAACCACTATTATAAATGTTGATGTCGTAGAGTAATATAGTCAGAGTCAACTTGCACACTCTCAGAAGTTTCTTTGTTCTCTAGCAATAACTTCACTTGCGCTAGTACATGCATGTACAACAAAAGCTCTATTACTCGAGTAGTAATAAATAAGCAGATCAACCCGAACCTCTGCTGGCCGAACCTAGCTCTGACTAGTTTGCCCTTCAAAGTTCGGCCTCTGGCTTACACACTGGAATAGCTAACACAACCGACAGCTAGACAGTAAACTAGGAGGGTCACATACCACTCCCAAGAATACTAGTCTACCTGTGGGCGGGTTGTATTGCTCAAGCGATAGACACAGATTGCCATCACAGTTCGGGAGGTTGTGCAGGTAGGCCGAGCTACCAACTCACACCCCCACAGTGAAATCCTGCACATTGGTGGCAGCAGTGGGATTGACAGACACCCACAAGCAGCATCTCCCAGAGGAAAGATGGCACAACGAAGACGAGCGCTGAGTACAGACAGGGATCCTTCCAGCCTGCAGATTATGGGTACACTCACCCACATCCTGGACCGAATGTCAATAGCCACAACGAGAGATAAGTTTAGAGTACCACAGTATGATGGTACAGGGGATGTGGACTATTTTCTGCAACGGTTTCAGGAGGTGGCAGACGCTAACCATTGGCAGGCGGAAGACACGGTGATTCACCTACGCCAAGCCTTGATAGGCAAAGCTGAACGGTGTGGTCGAGGCAAGACCGTTGAGGAAGTGACACGGACACTGCAGGCGACCTTTGGCATGACTCGTTCGGAAGCACAAGCAAAACTGCTAAGCTACCGACAAAACCCCAGAGACAGTCTCAGAGACCATGCACTCACGGTCGAGCACCTCATCAAGGCCGCCCACAGCACTCTGCCACGACAGAATAGGGATGAGCTGGTACTGCAGACTTTCCATAGTACACTGGGGCATACGTACCTACAATGACACTTGTTGGCGGTACGCCCACAGAACTTGGAGGAAGCAATCCTGGCGGGAAACGAGTTCCTGCAAGTACCCCACCAACCCTTAGGCGGACCCCACATCAGGACAGTGGAGGCCGACCCCCTGGAAGAAGAAACAACCCGACAGAAGGAGATGGCTCGACACCAAGAGGTACAGGACCCCTTGGCACAGTTACTTCGGACCGTGGAGGGACTGAGCAAGGAGATTGCCAGTCTAAAGGCGGAGACGAAGACCGAGCTTCCGAAGAGATGTTGGGGATGTCAACAGAAAGGTCATACCCGGAAGGCGTGTAGAACCGTCACTTGGCCTAGCCGCCAGGGAAACGACTACCGCCTGCAGCAGTAGGGAAACCGACTGGTTGCACACGGGCAATGATGAACCAGAAAGGAAAGGCACAGGCTCCCTCCAGTGGACCAGCGGCGACGCGGCGAGCAACTCCTCCTCTGGACCTCCTGACTAGTCCCCCTATCGCCCTACTCAACCGTTTTGCCAGCCTGTCAGTACCCGACAGCCCAGCGGCAGTAGAAACGGACGGCGACGGGACTCTCGAGCAGCAGGAACCACCCAGGCCCAGAAGGAAGGACAGGCAAACCCAAACGCTCCCACTGGAGAAGGAAGGATTCGTTCCGAAACCTGTGACCCTCCAACTCAACCAGATCGAGCGACCATATCGATCAAGCTATTACCTACCTGGAAGGGTAGAAGGAGAGGCGGTAACACATCTCATTGACAAGGGCTGCGACACTAACCTGTTGGCCAAGAGGGTCTTTGATCGGTTACCAAACCACGTGCAACGCAACTTGCAGCACTATGATTCGCATGGGATCATGGCTGACGGCACCAGACTCCCGTTCTACGGCTTGCTCGCACTAAAGGGACGGATACGTCATGTAAAGTTTGAGGAGACCTTTGTGGTCACTCAAATAAACGAGGACGTCATCCTAGGAATGCCCTTCCTGACGAGCCAAGGATGCCAGATGAGGTTTGACCGTCCGGTGCTGATCATTCAAGGAAAGGAGCTGGCATGTACAGACCGCCACGGGAGAAATCTCATGTCTAAGGTACAGGTCCGACAAGACACCCAGCTGCCCCCACAGACGGAAGTCACCATTCCGTGCCACCTGAGCTCCAGGGATACGTTCCCACAAGGAGTGATAGAGAGCCTACAGGGTGGGATACCCATCGCCACCAGTATAAATAAACCAGACGCCCAAGGGCGAGTGTTGGTCAGATGTCTCAACTCGACGCAGGACACCCTAAGATTACCCGCAGGAGAGGTTATTGGTACCTTTACGGGAGTGGAAGAGGGTGGCGTCCAGGGGTTGACAGAACAAGAAGGACCACAAAGGAATGAGACGGGAGGAAGAGAGATACCCCCCATCTGCACGACCTCTTCAACCAAGCCAAGAGAGGATGCCAGGATCCTTGGCAAGAGCAACAAGTAAAGGAGCTGCTGATCAAATACCAAACGGTATTCAGCAGCCACAATGGAGATTTGGGTAGGACGACCCTAGCAGAACACTCAATCCCCACAGTGGAGGGGGCTCGACCCATCCGGTGCCCACCACACCGCCTGGGACCAGAGAAGGAGGCGGAAGCAGAACGTCAAATAAAGGACCTCTTGGAGAAGGACCTGATTGAACCTGCTGATGGAGCATGGAGCTCCCCCGTGGTGCTAGCAAGGAAAAAGGACGACACGTGGAGGTTCTGTGTGGATTACCGGAGGCTGAATGACATAACTAAGCAGGACGCCTACCCCATCCCCCGGATCAACGAGTCGTTGGAGGCCCTGGCCGGTAGCAAATACTTCACTACGTTGGACCTCACCAGTGGATACTGGCAGGTACCCCTGGACCAGGACGCCAGTGACAAATCGGCTTTCACCACACTAAGCGGCCTATGGAAGTGGAAGGTGTTACCATTCGGGCTGACCTCAGCTCCAGCCACCTTCCAAAGGCTCATGGAAAAGATCCTCAAAGGTCTCCACTGGAAGACACTGCTCCTGTATCTGGATGATGTAATCATCATCGCACCCGACTTACAGACGCACTTACAGAGGCTATGCGAAGTGCTGGGACGGCTCCGACAAGCAAACCTGAAGGTGAAGCCCTCCAAATGCGAGCTACTGCAGGAAGAGGTCAAGTACCTTGGCCATGTAGTGAGTGCTAAAGGAGTGGCTACCGATCCTGGAAAGGTAGAGGCTGTCAGGAGATGGGAGGCACCTAAGGGCGTAAAAGGGTTGCAGGCATTTCTAGGAACAGCTGGGTATTACCGCCAATACCTCCCCGACTACGCCACTATAGCCAAACCTCTCACGGTGATGACAGGAAAAGAGATGCCATGGAAGTGGGGACAAGCAGAGCAGGCAGCTTTTGATCAGCTCAAAGCCAGACTCACCCAGGCTCCAGTACTCGGGTACCCCGACCCCAACCTACCATATACGCTGGACACGGATGCCAGTGCCGTAGGAGTTGGTGCCGTACTCTCACAAGTGCAGGAAGGGAAGGAACGCGTCATTGCGTACTTCAGCAAGACACTAGCGCCAGCCGAGAGGAATTACTGTGTCACCCGGAAGGAGCTTGTCGCTGTCATAAAGGCAGTAAAGTATTTTCGTCCGTACCTCTATGGGCGGGAATTCAAGCTCCGGACGGACCACGCCTCGCTACGATGGCTGTGTAGAAGAAAGGAACCATCGAACCAGATAGCTCGATGGTTAGAGATATTGGCTGAGTTCCGATACAAGCTCGAGCACCGAGCGGGAACTCACCATGGCAATGCTGATGGGCTCAGCCGACAAGGACCCTGTGCGGATTGCAGGCAGTGCGGCTCCATCGAGCAGAGAGATGGGGGACTTTCCCATGCAGAGCTGAAGCAGGAGGCTAGGCTGAGACCTCGGAGAGAGATGCGAGACGACCTCGACACATTAAACCCGGTACATTCCCCCCAAGACCCGGCTCAGAAGCAGTCGGAGGGACGGGATGCGGTAGGCCGGATTTATGCCGAGCCGAGACGGCCGGGGGACATGTTGAAGAGGGAGTCAGCAGAGAGAATAGAGAAAGAGGAGCGGGTTAACCTCACTGTGACAAACCCGGTACATTCCGCCCAAACCTTAGCTCAAGAGCAAAGGGACGGGCAGGATGCGGTAGGCCGGATTTATGCCGAGCTGAGACGACCGGGGAGCATTACAGAAAGAGAGTTGGCCGAAGGAAGTGTCGAATTAAAGACACTCTATGAGCGGAAAGAGGCTATGGAGATCCGCCCAGATGGAGTGCTCACCATCACGCTCCACCACCCTTCCAGACCAAAGCGCTGTGTGGTCTGTCCACCGAGCAGGAGAACGCAGGTCGTCTGGGAGACGCACAGGATGATCCACGCAGGCATACACCGAACAAGGCAGCGCATCCTACTGGATTGGTACTGGCCGGGCATTTCCCCCCTGGTCAGGAGACTAATCAAGGATTGCGAGGTGTGCCAGGTGGCAAAGAACGGGAGGAGAGCAGAGAACCCCCACAGACAGCGGATGTATGCTGGTCGACCATTCCAAAAACTGGCAATCGACCTGGTTGGTCCTCTACCTCTGACTAAGAGAAAGAACCGCTGGGCACTGGTCCTCACAGACCATTTCACCCGCTGGCAGGACGCCATAGCACTGCCCGATGCCACAGCACCCACTGTCGCAGTAGCACTAGACGAGCGAGTATTCGCTTACTGGGGCCTTCCTGAGCAACTGCACTCCGACCAGGGAGCACAATTCGAGTCAGTGTTACTCGAAGAGTTATGCAGCCTGTGGGGCATCAAGAAGACGCGAACCACCCCCTACCACCCGCAAGGGAACGGGATGGTGGAACGCCAGAACGGGACATTAGGAGATGCACTTCGCACCCTGATACTAACGAAAGGGCAGGATGAGTGGGACAGTCTGCTGCCGCAAATTATGCGGGCCTGTCGCAGCACCCCCCACTCGGCAACGGGAGAGACACCTAACATGTTAGTAATGGGACAGGAGGTCCGCCTTCCTGACCAGCTAACAGGTACACCTCCTTCCTTGGACCCTCACAATGTCATGGAGCACACCGCAGAGGTGCAGGAGAACCTCCAGAAGGCGCACGAATACCTCAGGCACCAGCAGCAAGAGACTAGGAGTCAAGACGATGAGGAACCCTCCGTGTTTCAGAAGGGGAACTCGTCATGCTCGAAAACAAGAGGAGAGTGAAGGGCAGCAACCCGAAGTTACAACCCCGCTTTGTGGGGCCCTACCAGGTGACGGAAGCATTTCCGAACCACACCTATAAGGTAGAAAGGAATGGGCAGTGGTCCATACAGAATGGGATGCGGTTGCGTCACTACAGAACATGCCAAGAACCGGTTGGCCGGGCACCCCCCTGTCGGGAACCAGCTCTCCAACCCAACATGAAAGGGGCCAGGAGAGGACGACCCCCCAAGGCACGCCAGGCACCCGTCGAACCCCTGGAACCATTACCATTACCATTGCTGTCACCCCCACGAGACAGGTCACCACTTGTCAGGGAACCACCAAGATTGCCACCTATCCGGGAGCCCAGGGACCTCCCACCGGGAGATGGGTCACCCTATACCCAAGAGCCGTCACCCCCACTTTCACCTGCGCCCAGCCGCAGTCCACCCCGAAGGTCGGATCCAGTAGGAAACAGCGAAAGTGGCGATGAAAGGAGGAGAAGCATAGAGAGACATGACACCCCACCCCTAGAGGTCGTACAAAGGGCACCCAGTCCTCAGAGGGCCCCCACTCTCAACGAAGGGGAGTGGCCACCCTTGAGTCAAAACTGGACAACCACCTCACCCCTAGATTGACCTCAGCGAGAAAGGCAAAAGCCGAAGAGACTGAACGACTACCACTGCTACACAACCGTAGGAGAACAACACCTACCCGAAAACTCACCCACTGGGACAGGAGAAAGAGGAGAGACCTCACAACAGTACATAACTCCCACCCAAGGGAACGTAGTAGCAGAAAACCTGGCCGAAATTGGTTGGACGGTGGTAAAAAGACGGAGAAAAGAAAAGAAGCTAATAGAAAGAGAGACGAATTGTCATCAAGAGGGGCGAGGAAGGAGCAACAAACAGGAGAGTACAACTCCCCAGACTAACAACCTCGCCGCCGAAAAAATAGACAAGAAACAGGAGAGCATAACCCCCCATTATAGCGAACAGGCACCCCTAGACAAAACCAGCCAAGAAACCGCCAACCTACGTCATCAAAATATAACCACGTGGGGGGCGGCGCTGAGAGAACATGTGGTGGCCAACACCAATCAGAATAAAGAAAGGTGCAGGAGCCGCCAACGTTCAGTTGCCAACCAGCCAAGGAGAAGTTCGCTACCCAATACAAGAAGTGTAGATCAACCGGACCCGTTTTCAGCAACCATGGCTGGAACATCACAACACACAAAAGAGAGGATCGACATCACGTCTACCACAGGTGAGAAGCTGCCGAACGTGACAATACAGTCATTAACAAAGGCACTAGACCAACAAATGCGGCTAACAGTGACTGTCCCCCGCAAGGAGGACATGTTACAAAAAACCAGCATATCACCTCTCGTCAACGTGAGACGCATTGCTGTTGTAGAGGAGGGTGAGATACCGACACCAAAGACAACAGCCAACCTAGCTAGAGAAATATGGCTCAGCGGAGAGACGATGCAAACAATAAAGGAGATGGCAGTACAGATCGGCAACAGTGAGCAGTGGAGATGTCAGCGCTGTGATTATCAGCAAGTAAGGAAGCGCGTGACGTACCATGTACGACAACATCTAACTTTCTTTTTCTGCAAGTGCGGAAAAAAGAGTGCTTCAAGAGATGCCATCTTGAAGCATATCCGAGTACAGGCAGGTACTGCAGAACACGGCGGTAAATCAAAACCGCTCTACGAAGTCGATGCTGCTCGTTATGATGAATTTTGTAAAGACATAGGCTGGGAGACACCACCACCCTTCGGCACCCCGACCCCCAGCATAGAGAAGCCAGAAAAGATGCCAGTAGAGAAGACACCAGTAGAGAAGACACCAGTGCAAAAAAGATTGGGAAAGCAGCCAGAGTCATCCCCCCCGTCAAAGAAGAGGAGAATAACTCCCCCACGACGATCGGCCTCACCTAGAAAAGAGCGCCACCAACCAACCGCCTACAGTTGGCGGGCCGAAGGAGAGCGTTCGGCCGAAGCAGAGAGAAGTCGACGAAGGAGGGAGCACAGACAACACATGGAAGCTTTGGACCGTGAGTTACATGCTGTCACCCACGAGGCATGCCAACTCTTGTTGAGGGCAGAGGACACTAAAAAAGAACTGAGTCGACCTTATAGGGACTAAGGGACCACACCGACGCCGCCAACATCTTTATTGGCCACCATCGCCAATGGGGCGGAGTGTGTGACGGACGGCGTCGACACCACTAACATTCTATTACACATTGCCTTGTCTACATTGTCTACATTGTTAGTTTTATGCCTGCGCTTTAGGGCAGTTCGTTCTATGTCATTTTATATACTGTATAGCATTTAATCAAGCATTTACTCTAGCTACACCCACTGTCTGTTCATTAGCTCATTCTAGCCAACCAATTGTGTTAGGTGTGGCTTGCTTTGTCCTTTCTATTTTATATTACATAACTACTATTATAAATGTTGATGTCGTAGAGTAATAAAGTCAGAGTCAGCTTGCACACTCTCAGAAGTTTCTTTGTTCTCTAACAATAACTTCACTTGCGCTAGTGCATGCACGTACAACTAAAGCTCTATTACTCGAGTAGTAATAAATAAGCAGATCAACCCGAACCTCTGCTGGCCGAACCTAGCTCTGACTAGTTCGCCCTTCAAAGTTCGGCCTCTGGCTTACACACTGGAATAGCTAACGCAACCGACAGCTAGACAGTAAACTAGGATGGTCACATACCACTCCCAAGAATACTAGTTGACCTGTGGGCGGGTTGTATTGCTCAAGCGATAGAGATATATTGCCATCACAGTTCGGGAGGTTGTGCAGGTAGGCCTAGCTACCAACTCACAACCCCACAGTGAAATCCTGCACAATATGTTGTTGTTTTGCCTTACATGCAAGTCATATTATTGTTTTTAAAGACTTTCACACCTTCCATGAGAATATGCAGCAGTACCAACATTAATAAATAATAAACAGTATTCAATGACAGTGATATTGTACAGGATTTTATAGTCGGTTGGTAAACGACTGGTAGCATACACCTGTACACGACCCCAGGCTACTTGTTGTTACTGTGCACGACCGTTGCTACAGCACACGACTGGCTGTCAGCCCCTACCACTGCCTGCCCAGCATAGTCGGACTAGCTGGGTAGGAGACTAGAGAGAGTATAGGGCTTTTACAAGCCGGCACTCCTTAGTCGTACTACAGTGTAGTAGTGTAGCTGTTCTTGTAGGCAAATGAATAAGGCTTTGTGTTGAAGAGAGAATAGGTTTGTATTGCGTACTTGCCTAGCTGAGCTCTTGTCCTGCTCTAATTGACAGAGAGCTTCAGCTGGCTTATATATAAAATATTATGTAACAGCTAGCCTCAGTGGCTAGTCAACAAGTGTCAATTGCGTAACAATATATATATGGATATGCATAGAGTAAATAAGCTGCCTAGAATGAGGCCAAGTCACATGAGTGTTTCTTTGTGATCATGTGCTTCCATAGAATAATAATAGCTAGAGTGTATGCTCCTTGTTGTAGATGAAGCCTTAGTCAATTCTACCACACACTCCCCCCCATTGGTCAGACTGGGGGACCAAGAAAAAAGAGGGAAAATGACTAATAATATGTACAATGCACCATGCCATATATATATATCTATATACAATACAATATAATTTGAGGTATATATTTAGTAATAAAAAATAAGTTTTCGTGCTAGTGCACTACAGTTCTCCTGGTAAGTATCTTTGTGTCTTTGTTCATCTTCTTTCTGTACGACTTCTTTCTTTACTCTGTCTTTCCAGTTCTTGTTCGTCTCTTTCTATCATTACTTTTAATTCATCGACTCTTTTCAATGCTCGTAATGCTTCCGACGTCAGTCGGTCTATGTCCCGTCGACCTCTAGTTATTCTTTGCTTCACTTCTTGTTGCCATCTTTCTCGTTGAGGGGAAGTTGTCCTCTTTCTGCGAGGGCTCCGACTTGGGGATGTATAAATTACTACTCGTCGGGGCTCGTCTTGTGGTTCCTGTCTCACTTCCTTCTTTTCCAACTTCGGAATTCGTGTCCTTGGTATCGTAGCCTCTCTTGGCGTCAGTACCGATACGGGTAGCACTCTAATAGGACTTGCTGGGGGTAGGGTTGGCGATGTGTTGAGTTCCGTTGGGCTGCTGGCACTGACGGGTGCCCCTAAACGATCTTGCACAGTTAGAATTCTCTTCACTTGTGGTGTGACTTGTTTCTTTACGTCGGTTGGACTGGGCTTGCCGAAGGGTGGTGGATTCGACCAATTCATAAATTTGGTGAATGCTGAGTAGGTGGCTTCCTCCACTTCAAACAGGGGCGCAAGCTGGCCTCCATGTGCGTCGTCCTTGTTTTGCCTAGTGATGTGGCGTCGGGTTGTATCCCTCGACGTGCTGCGCTTTCCGCAGGTGCAGTAGCAAAAGGAGAAATGTTGGTGGGTGTGGTAAGAGATTCGTCGTCGGTTACCCGTGTAGCTGCAGTGCACACATTTGTAGTTGTCTTCTCCGACCTTCGTGGCTGCTTGCTCCAAAGCACTTAGTGTCTCTACCGATAGCCACGTGGTACGGAGGTGAGGAGTTGTCCTTTCTGTCCTAGGTATCACTATCTTTAACTCTGTTTTCGGTACGTTTTCCTTATCTGCAATACAAATTCGGTTTATTGCAGCAGGCTCTTGCAGTTGCTTTCGAAACATTTCTTCCTTGGTAGGCGCACGGCTTTTACAAGCCGCTTGCCTTACGTCCAGCTCACTGGTGATCTCCATTAGTAGTAATATATGAGCAGATCTCCCTACCAAGTGTTTTTTTGTGGGGTCAAAATCTGGGGTGATGCAATGGGTTACGGCGTTGGATGGATTCGCCGAGTTTATATTGTATTTTATTTTAGGGGTATTTGAGTGGCATTTGAGTGGCATTTAAGTGGCATTTGAGTTTTGATTATTTTTTTACCTAATTTGAACTTATATGGTATATGGATTTTGAATGTATGGCATTCAAGTTTTGATAATTTTTTTACATCACTCGAACTCATATAGCATCTTGAGAGAGAGGAGAGAGGAGTTATATCTAGCTTGAATAAATACATTGATTAAAAATGAATCAATATATAATTATATACATTTATTACATAATAAGCAGGGGGAAACCTTCCCATATAATATAGCTAGTGTCAGTAAAGACTAAGTAATACAAATAGACTCAGTAAATACTAAGTAATAACAATTAATACATAGTCTTTTTCTTTACAATGATGTCTTTGATGTACCGATGTTATATCTTAAGAAGGGAGACTTCTGTTTTTTGTGCTTTTGAATTCCTAATGAACTAAAATAAAAAAGTTATGTATTAGTATAGAATGATTAAACAAAAATTTAAAATAATTACATGAATTTGAATTATAGCTTTAGTTACATTGGTTAGTTTACATTATATAGAAAAGGGAAATAGTTCACCAAGTCACATTGTCCAACTTGTTTTTTTGAATTAGAGACTATTCATTGCTAAAACAAAAAATTATTTGGGGTAAAAATAACTACAACTACATCTAAATTGAGTTGAAGTATTATTTACAATGATTAGAATTTATTAAATAGAAAAGAAAAACTCTCACCGAGTTTTATCATGTATCTCATCCTTTTTTTCAGCAACATATCCTGTCTCAAAATCATCAAAATCTCCACGTAGAAAATCTTCAAGTTCATCATCATCATCAATTTCTAATATCGCTTTGTTGTGCTTTGCTTGATCACAATATTGTCTCCAATAAATTTGACCGAGTCTGTATGGAGAGCAAAATGAAAGATCGTATTCCGTCTTAAATTTTCCGTGGGTTGTTTTTCCTCTGTAGATCATCACACCTTGAGCATATCGGTTAGCTTCTGAAGCATATTTGTCTGGTATGGCAAGCGTCTTCAACAGCGTTTCTCCACATTGTTCAATGGTATAACGGATACAAATTACATTCGACTGCCCTCCTTTAAATCGATGAGGAACGAATCTATCCACAACATCTCGGTAAGGAAAAATAGCACCGGGTTGGAAACTATTGAGGGTCTTGATGTTCAAGAAGCGTTTGAGCTGACCTTTAGTCAATGTACTCAAATATAGTGATTCCTCTTCAGCTCTCTTATTGCTTAGAGGATGTCTGGTAACACGTCTGACATCATACCAAAGAACACTTTTATTTTTTGGTTTTCCCTTTCTACCCAAATATACAACGTTAAACGGAGGGGGTAATTATCACAGTTGAAGTTTTTAGCTATTTCAACTGGACAGAAAAGTATTTTGGGGTCGAGTTCATTTATATCTGAAGGATCATGGTAGCAAACTTGAGAATATCTACACTTCTCCTTACTTGATGGATGTATCACACCAGTCACTCGCATAATGCTTGGGATAGGAAGATCTTCAAATGTTTTGCAAACCGGAACTTTTGGTGAGTCAATCACTTGGGAACCTTTAGACTTTTCTAATTCCCTAGCTCTCCTTTCGTTGAGATATTCAACTGTTAAATGAGCTATAGCTCCACTGTCCATTGTTTTCTTCTCAATGGAAGTAGTTTGTTTTCTCACTATTTTTTTTCGTTTCCTTACTACTCGCTTTTTTGGAGCAGTTTTCTTTCTCTTAGGAGTTGTTTTGCCGTTTTTAATTTTATTTTCTGTTGGATATGGATCTGTGCAAAGGAGCTCTTCAGAAAGATCATCCATAACACTCTAAAAACAAAAGGGTAATATTTGCATGAGTGGCTAAGAGTGTATTTATTAGTTAGAGTATCTTATATATATATATGAATTTATGACAAAAGCTAGAGTATCTTATATATATATATATGTATTTATGACAAAAGCAGTTAAGACCATAGAGTTATGATAGATTGAGAATTTGCTTATTAAACTATTGGGATGTGGAGACAGACAACAAAGGTTGTGTTCAAATATATATATGTATTTACTTAATATCATACTGCTTTTAACATCTCAATTGGTAAGAAATAAAATATAATAGGTTGAACAAAATATTGTGAAATAATAAAAAACTACTAAAAATTTTTCATAAATATGTATGAAACGCTTCTAACATTAGTTCTAAAACACCTACAGAAGAGGATAGACCTTTATCTATTTGGACATAATTATAAATATGTTTTCTGAATTTATAAAACGTTTTTTTGTTCCACTTCATGTTATATAATTTTTTGAAAATTATTTGATTCCAAACACTTTTTTCAATTTCTTTTAAAAAATCATTAATATTAACGACTTCCACCATTGACAAAACGGTTTCGAAACCGTTTTTTATAATGTCATCAAAAAGTTCTGTAGATACATCATGTTTCTTACAACACATCCCCATATTCATCATGTGTTGAGTTATACAGAATATTATTACTTGGAATGTCAAACGTTCTACAGCTTTTTCTTCAACAACATCATTATTTATCACATAGTTATGATACATTTCTGGAAGGAAGTCCTTTAAGTAGATTGGGTTTGTTGTTGTATTGCTCTAAAATACAAGCGATAATTAGATAACTAAAATAATTAAAGGTTTTTTCAACAGGTGTTAAATAGTGTTTTTTATTAATTCTTACCTTTTCATCAGGCTGAGATTCCGACTTTAGATACAATGGTTGGCTTCCTACATCTGGAGTATTCATTCCGAAAAAACAAAAGAATTGGTTCAATTCTTTATAATCAATTTAAAGATAGATATGCCATAAAGCCTTCAGATAGTTGTGTTAGCTAGCGGAAATAATTGCATTTTTAGTCTTACCTTTATGAAGAGAGAACTCTTAGTAGTTGCAATGGAAGATGTAGTAGATGTTGCTCCTTCGCTCACCGTTGTTGAACTGGATGCTCTCTGTCTAAAACCCTTGTCTCTTATATAGCTAAACGTGTGAAAATAAATGTTTTATTCCCGCGAAACCATTGGTTTCTATTCGCGTGAAAATAAAATTTTTATTCCCGCGAAAGCATTGGTTTGTATTCGCGTGAAAATTAAATTTGTATTCCCGCGGAAGCATTGCTTTGTATTCGCGTGAAAATAAAATTATTTATTCCCGCGAAAACAACGGTTTGTATTCGCGTGAAAATAAAATGTTTATTCCCGCGAAAGCAACGGTTTCCATTCACGTGAAAATAAATTATTTATTCCCGCGAAAGCATTGCTTTGCATTCGCGTGAAAATAAATTATTTATTCCCGCAAAAGCAATGGTTTCCATTCGCGTGAAAATAAATTATTTATTCCCACGAAAGCAACGGTTTCCATTCGCGTGAAAATAAAGTATTTATTCCCGCGAAAGCAACGGTTTGTATTCGCATGAAAATAAAATGTTTATTCCCGCGAAAGCAACGGTTTCCATTCGCGTGAAAATAAATTATTTATTCCCGCGAAAGCAACGGTTTGTATTCGCGTGAAAATAAAATGTTTATTCCCGCGAAAGCAACGGTTTCCATTCGTGTGAAAATAAATTATTTATTCCCGCGAAAGCATTGGTTTGTATTCGTGTGAAAATAAATTTTTTATTCCCGCGAAAGCAACGGTTTCCATTCGCATGAAAATAAATTATTTATTCCCGCGAAAGCAACGGTTTGTATTCGCGTGAAAATAAAATGTTTATTCCCGCGAAAGCAACGGTTTCCATTCGCGTGAAAATAAATTATTTATTCCCACGAAAGCATTGGTTTGTATTCGCGTGAAAATAAATTATTTATTCCCGCGAAAGCAACGGTTTCCATTCGCGTGAAAATAAAGTAATTATTCCCGCGAAAGCAACGGTTTCTATTCGCGTGAAAATATATTAATTATTCCCGCGAAAGCATTGGTTTGTATTTGCGTGAAAATAATTTTTTTATTCCCGCGAAAGCATTGGTGTTCTTCCGTAAAAACAATGTTTCATTAATTTAACCTTATGATAAATGGGATGATTTCAGCTATATAAGAAGCACTGTTTTCACACAGAAAGCAGTCACTTCAACATTAGCAACTGAAGGAGCAAGATCTACTACAACATCATCTACTACAACTGCTAGAAAGACTTTCTGTTTTGAGGTAAGACAACTTGATGTACTATTGAGTATAAATTTAATTTTTTATCGATTTATATACTAACAGCAGTATGATATTGAGTAAATATACATATATATATATGTATATATATATATCTTCAAATTGGTTTAAAAAAGAAATCAAAAAATCATAACAAGGATTTTTACTTTATCTTTTAGAATGTCGACACAAGTCAATACAAAACAACTGAAGAATAAAGAACCAAAACCTTCACAAGACAGGAAGGTGATTGATGACAATGTACTTCTTCAACGCACTACGATTCCCTTTCAAAGCGCCAGTCTGAATACTCTGGCAACTCTCATCATCAAAAGCGCCTCTCTGTTAAGTACTCTATCTCCAGCTGCCAGAAGAAACATTGAAAACATAGTCAAAGTTGAAGATTTACCAATACCTACAGTTATGCAGGTGTTAACCGTTGAGTTCCATGATGAAACGAACTGCACCATCATCTACAACTATAAAAAGGATGGAAAGATAGTTAGAGTGAAGAGCACTATTCCATTAGCAGCAGGATTACTTGTTAATGAAGCTTCGCAAATAAGACCATTGGTTTTGATCTACATGGGTGTTGAAAAGACTGGAAAAGCAATTTTTCGTGCCGCTACAAAAACAGGATCTACTCTGAGGTGGAAGAATGTGTTTGATGTATTACCAGAAAAAAGTATGAGACAAATCAATGCTTATTTCGAGGTAGCTCATCTTCAGGATTTTCCAACAGATAGTGTCATATGTTTCCAAAACCCTGAAGTGATAACAAAATCTGACAGGCGATGGAATGGGAATGAAGAGACTCTTCTAGTTCAATACAGAAGTGTTGTAGATGAAGAATTACTGATCAGAGATATGCGCATTCCTCATCAAGTAGCTTCTGCTGTAACATCGGAAAGATTTGGAGTTATTCTGTTCAAGGGACTGAGTCGAAACGCAGACAATTCAATTTTCTACAACATCAGTGTACTCGCGGCTCATCAAGCCTTCGTCCAAGCCTCGGAACTGACTGATAATCCAAAATCTCAGGATTTTTTCAACCACTTCGATGATGCTGAAAAAGAAGACTGTGGAGAACAAACTCTCGAGAAGCTAATCTATAACTCAAGGGATTCATATCACTATAGGTAAGTTTTATTAATTTTTACCATAATTTAAAAAAGTTGATTTGTGAAAATTTTGTGTATTCTTACAATGAAAAACCGCTTAATTTTTCTTTCTCACGTAAATAACAACAGTAAAACGATTTATCACGTAGATGATCAATTTGTGAACATTTTTTGTAAAACATTTTTAAATTATAATATTTCGGATTAAAAAAGGATTTTTTTTGTGTCATCAGTGTATTTTTTTTACATAAAAGTTGAAAAAATAACAAAAGATTATAATTATTTTACAAAAAATGCTTAATTTTTCACATAAATGATCAACTCATAAACATTTTTTGTAAAACATTTTTAAATTATATATATTTCGGATTAAAAAAAGGACTTTTTTGTGTAATCAGTGTATTATTTTTACCTAGAAGTTGAAAAAATAACAAAAGGTTATAATTATTTTACAAAAATGTTTAATTTCTCACGCAAATGATCAACTCATGAACATTTTTTGTAAAACATTTTTAAATTATATTCATTTCGGACTAAAAAAGGGCTTTTTTTTGTGTAATCAGTGTATTTTTTTTACATGGAAGTTGAAAAAATAACAAAAGGTTATAATTATTTTACAAAAATGCTTAATTTCTCACGTAAATAACACGTTTTATCACATAAATGGACAATTCATGAGCGTTTGTTGTAAAACATTTTTAAATTATATATATTTATATATATTCCGGATCCAGATGAAAAAAGGACTTTTTCGTGTGTAATCAGTGTATTTTTTTACATAGAAGTTGAACAAATAACAAAAGTTTATAATTATTTTACATTAATTTTTAATCATGCTATACTAATACACCACTTTGTATTTTAGTCCATTATATCGTAAAAAGAAAACAGAATAAAAGGACATGCTCCCTAAAAAAATAATGAGCTGAATGATGTAACTCAGTGAGTTATTTTCCTGTTATATATAATGAAAAATATCTAATGTAGCTAAGAGTAAAATTCAAATTCGGTAAAATTTATTTATATAATGAATAACTTTTGTATTTTAGTTCATTATTGGATCAAAAAGAATACGGAATACAGGAATTCCTCTCTGAGACTAATAATATATCAGCAGAACAACAAAGAAGATATTGTTCAAGAAAAATGCTTTGTAACCATTGATATCGTAAGCTATAGTAGTTTGTATTACACAAAATTTACTATAAAACAGTTTTATGAATGTAAAAACTAGATATGGTATTTTCTATTACAATTATTTTCCTGTAAATTTTATTCATCTAGAGGAGTAATTTGGTGATTCTTGACAGTTTTTAAAAAAATATCAAAAACAATATATTTTAAGGATTGTTTTTTAAAAAAGTTAAAAGTACAAAAAAGTTAAAAAAGGTATGTAATAAAACCCTGTTTTGAAACATGAAAAATTTAAAAGGAAGGTGTAGGATAAAATCCTCACTCAAAAAATTAATGAAAATTGAATAGAATAAAAGAATATTTTCCCAAATACCAAAATTTTGTAAATATAAAGTGAAAATCTCTCTCTCTCTATATATATATATATATATATATATATATATATTTTTTTTTTTTTAAAAAAATATCGAAAACTATTTATTTCAATGATTATTTTTTAAAAAGTTGAAAAAAAACAAAAAAACCATGTAATAAAACCCTGTTTTGAAACATAAAAAAATTTAAAAGGAAGGTGTAGGATAAAATCCTCACTCAAAAAATTATTGAAAATTGAATGGAATAAAAGAATATTTTCCCAAATACCAAATCTTTTGTAAATATAAAGTGAAAATCTCTATATATATTTTTTTAAAAAAAAATATCGAAAACTATATATTTTAATGATTATTTTTTTAAAAAAGTTGAAAAAACAAAAACAAAAGCTTTGTAATAAAACCCTGTTTTAAAACATAAAAAAATTAAAAGGATGCTGTAGGATAAAACCCTCGCTCAAAAAATTAATGAAAATTGAATGGAATAAAAGAATATTTTACCAAATACCGCATTTTTCTTATAAATATATAGTAAACATTTCTAAAATATTGTTGGTGAAATTTACTGTAAAATGGTTTCAAGTGTGTCAAAGACTAAATATGGTGTTTTCATTGAAATGTTTATTTTCAAAAGATCCATATAATATCATTGAATCAATTAGTCAAATTTAACACTCAAATTCTTTATTATCAAGTAGGCTTAATGTTTCTATTGCGATTAATTCTCAAATATTGTAAATTTTAACTATCTAGAGGAGTAATTTGTCGATTTTGATGTTTTTTTTCTTTTAAAAGAAAAAATGATTACGTAATACCACATACTTCAGTTCTAATTCGTTTTTAGAATTGAAGTTGCCATCGAAAATGGTTTGTTCTTGAATGGGTAAATCCATAACCTCCTCATCATTATGACAGAAGTTTTGAAAAACAAATTACATTGATTTAGTTTTCAGAATTGAAATTGCCATCGAAAATGGTTTGTTCTTGAATGGGTTGTGTCAAAGACTAAATATGGTGTTTTCATTGAAATGTTTATTTTCAAAAGTTCCATATAATATCATTGAATCAATTAGTCAAATTTAACACTCAAATTCTTTATTATCAAGTAGGCTTAATGTTTCTATTGCGATTAAATCTCAAATATTGTAAATTTTAACTATATAGAGGAGTAATTTGTCGATTTTGATGTTTTTTTTCTTTAAAAAAAAATGATTACGTAATACCACATACTTCAGTTCTAATTCGTTTGAATAATTTCATGGGAGACAAAGAATAAAAAGTTACATTGATTTAGTTATTAGAATTGAAGTTGCCATCGAAAATGGTTTGTTCTTGAATGGGTAAATCTATAGCCTCCTCATCATCATGACAGAAGTTTTCTGATGATTGCGTTTTGAAAAACAAATTACATTGATTTAGTTTTCAGAATTGAAATTGCCATCGAAAATGGTTTGTTCTTGAATGGGTAAATCCATAGCCTTCTCATCATCATGTCTAAGTTTTCTACCCCAATATCTCCAACCTCTCAGAGATAGAGATTGTTCTGTTTAAAAAATAATGGAAATTGTATATATAAATGATCGTTTTGAAAAAATGGTAAATTTTTAAAAAAATTCAAAAGGAAAATGTGGGATAAAATGCTCACTCAAGAAACTAATTTTGTATGATAGGTTGCTTACCTAACAATAAAAAAATAATGAATAATGTATATTTAAGCAATTATTGAAAAAATTAATGAAAATTGAATAGGATAAAAGAATATTTTACCAAATACCCTGTTTTTTTTGTAAAGATATACAAACAGATAAAATTTAACCATTTAGCGGATGATTTCTTTTTTGCAAAAAAATAATGAAAATTTAATGAAATGAAAGAATATTTTACCAAATACCCTGTTTTTTTTTATAAATTTGTACAAATATATGAAATTTAACCATTTAGAGAGAAAATTTAATGAAATGAAAGAATATTTTACCAAATAGTCTGGTTTTTTGTAAATTTGTACAATTAGATGAAATTTAACCATTTAGAGGATGATTTCTTTTTGCAAAAAAATTAATGAAAATTGACTGAAATGAAAAAATATTTCACCAAATACCTCTTTTTTTTGTAAATGTATACAAATAGATGAATATCTAACTTCATCCATTTTTTCCATTTGGGATCATGTTTGAAGGTTTTCAAGATATTTTTTTTAGTAAAAGCTTATGCATTGATTGTCATTACAAGTTGTAGTGTTTTGTATTATTTAATATTTACTGACTCTAGCTATATTATATGAGATTTTCTCTACTTATTACACAATAAATGTATATATTCACATATTGTTTCATTTTTAATCACTGTATTTGTTCAATGTAGATATATCTCATCTCTCCTCTCTCTCCTCTTTTCATCTCTCCTCTCTCTCAAGATATCATATGAGTCGGAATTACAAAAAATTATCAAAACTTAAATGCCTTACATTCAAAATCTAGATACCCTATGAGTTATAATTATGTATACAATTATGTAAAAAAATTATCAAAACTTGAAAGCCATACATTCAAAATCTATATACCATATAAGTTCAAATTAAGTAAAAAAATAATCAAAACTCAAATGCCACTTAAATGCCACTCAAATGCCACTCAAATGCCCCTTAAATGAAATACAATATTAACTCGGCGAATCAATCCAACACCCTAACCCATTGCATCACCCGAAATCAAATCCACAAAAAAACACTTGGTAGGGAGATCTGCTCATATATTACTACTTCCATTAAATATTCAGTCCGCTCACCTAGAATTTCAGCTGCAATTTGAGCGTCCTCCTCCAGTGAAATGTCAGCTATCTTGCTCTCGTCTTTTGTGTCTCTTGTAGCAAACCCTGTGCTATCAGCAGTAGTTGTTCAGAAGTAAATGTGGAAAGCACGTCCTGATAGTTAGTCTCTGAGGCAGCAACTGAGCTCTCCTCTCTTTGTTTGTCTTGTGCTGCGCGGGCCATTACGTAACGGTCCACCTCATTGGTGAGAAAGCTGTCATGCTGCGTGACGTCATTCGTGTGCACTTTCCCTCTCTCGCCTACGCAGTTCAGAGTTCAGAGTTCAGAGCGGTTTGATGTCCTAGGGGGCGCCTCTCCTGCGTTTTCACTTTGAGTGGTGGTTGTCTTGTCACTTTCGCTTTTACTCCTGCGACGGTTGATGGGAATTATTTTCCCTCTGTTTTCCGACATTATTTTCTTCTGTGTTGTTATTTGTTCACTTGAGGCCGTCACCTCTGTTGCTTCCCCGGTTCTTTGCTCTACATACTCTTGGTGGAACGGTTAAGTAGTTTGTTGTTCTACTTTACTTGCTTCATAATTAATATTAATTATTTCGGCATCTTCTTTCCACTCTCCTTCTGTTGTATGATAGCAATGATAGTCGGCCAGTCTCGATGGTGGTTTGGTATCTCTTTTGAGTCTAGTTTTTGTGGCTGGCTCATCCCTACTAGGCATAACACCTTCTGTGTTATCCTGTGTGTCGGCTGTGGGTGGAACACTGGGTGTTGGTGGGCGGTGTTGGCTGGGTGCACTAGTTGTTAGTGGCAGCCATTCTTCGTCTTGTTCCCATTGCTGACGTCGGCTACGTCGGGGCTGCTCGTTGGCTACTTCCCCCCAACACGAGCTGGGTGGACTTGGACCAGTTGTGGGTGGTGTCACTGCTCTGGGGGGTGATCTAATTATCTGTTCAAAAAGAGCCTCCAGGTCTCTGTGGTCGGCTGTGGTGGGTGTTGGCCGTTCGATGGCTGGTGTTCTTGGCTCAAGAGGGGGTTCTAAGACAGCGGGGGGTGCTGGTGGTGGTCGGGGCACCCTTCTCTTTATGGCCCCTCTTATGTTGGGTTGCAGGGCCGGCTCTTTACTCGCCGGTGCCCTTCCTGTCGGCTCTGGGCAGGGGTTGAACTTCTTCAGTCGTCTCTCATTCTGCGTCGACGTCTGACCACTCCTCTCAATCGTGTAAGTGTGGTTGCCGTACGCCTCTACGACTTTGTATGGTCCCACGAAGCTGGACTGCAACTTGGGATTGCTCCCCTTTGTTCGGCGTCTATTCTCCACTACCACGAGGCCTCCTGGGGCAAACAGCAGGGGCTCCTCGGTGTCTTCTTGCCGTACCGCACGCTGTTCCTCTCTTAGTAGTTCATGGGCTGTCTGGAGCCGCTCCTCCATGTCTAGTACATATTCTGTGACATTCTGCTGCTCTACCATCGAGGGGCGTCCGTCGAGTTGGTCGGGCAGGCGAACCTCTCGACCCATCATTAAGAAGTTTGGTGTCTCTCCGGTTGCGGAGTGGGGGTGCCTCTGAACGCTCTCATGATTTGTGGGAGCAGCAGGTCCCATTCTTCCTGACCTCGTCTCAGCAATAGCGTTCTCAGGGAGTCTCCTAATGTCCTATTTTGTCGCTCAACTACACTGTTGCCTTGTGGATGGTAGGGGGGTCATACGAGTTTTTTGCACGTTCCACAGACTGCACAGCCCTGTCAGTATGTGGGACTCGAACTGTGCGCCCTGGTCCGTGTGTATCTGCTCGGGGAGGCCGTAGTAGCAGAAAACCCGTTCATCTAAGGTAGTGGCTACGGTGGGGGCGGTAGCGTCTGGAATGGCTATGGCGTCCTGCCATCTCGTAAAATGGTCGGACAGTACCAAGATCCAGCGGTTCTTGCGCTTTGTCTCTGGGAGTGGGCCCACCAGGTCTACTGCCACCTTCTGAAATGGCCGGCCGGCGTATAAACGCTGACGTTCCTGTGGGGGTGCTGTCCCTCCTTTCTTTGCGACTTGGCAGACTTCGCACGTCTTCACCAACCTCCTCACCTCACTGGTCATGCCGGGCCAGTACCAATCCAATTGGATTCGGCGCTTGGTGCGGTCTACTCCCGCGTGCGATAGTCCGTGCGTCTCCCACACCACTTGTTGCCTCCTGGGCGTCGGGCATACCGCGCACATTCGCGTCCGGCCCTTGGGTACAATTTGTATAATGAGCATCCCGTCAGGTAGAATCTTCATGGCCTTTTTTTGTTTGTGCAGTGCGCGTAGCTCCCGGCTACCTTCGTACAGCTCTCGTCTGGAGATCTGCTGACTGCCCTGTAGTTCCCGGTATATTCTGGCCACTGCTCCATTGCCCGTCCGCTGCTGCTCCACTAGAGCTGGGCTCGTGACCACGCACATTGCAGGCGTGTCCGTCACCATCTCATTACCCATCTGTGCTACCTGGGGTGCTCTCGTGACCACGCGCATTGCAGGCGTGTCCGTCACTGTCTCTCTGCCCGTCCGTGCTACCTGAGGTGCTCTTGTGACCATGCGCATTGCAGGTGTGTTCGTCACTGTCTGGCGGTCCGTCCGTGCTGCCTGGGGTGCTCTCCCGACCTTCTGACCAGTGGTGTTGCCTGGCTGGAGTCCTGGTCCAAGGGCTCTGGCAAGTTCAGCATGGGTCGGCCCTCCGTCCCTCTGCTTGATGGTACTGCATTGTCGGCAGTCTAGACATGGCTCCTGTCTACTTAAACCATCTGCGTTACCATGCTGGTTGCCAGCCCTGTGCTCAAGTTTGTAAACAAACTCAGCGAGGATCTCCAGCCATCTGGCGATCTGGTTGGAAGGTTCCTTTCGGCGACACAGCCATCGTAGAGATGCGTGATCCGTCCTGAGTTTGAACTCGCGTCCATACAGGTAGGGTCGGAAATGCTTCACTGCCTTTACGACAGCTAACAACTCCCGCCGCGTCACGCAGTAATTTCTCTCGGCCGGTGCTAAAGTCTTGCTGTAATAAGCAATGACTCGTTCCTGTCCGTCCTGAATCTGAGAGAGGACTGCCCCTAGTCCTACTGCACTGGCGTTTGTATCCAGTGTGTATGTCAGCGACGGGTCTGGGTACCCCAACACAGGTGCTGTACTGAGGCCGTGCTTAAGCTGTGTAAACGCAGCTCGTTCCTCTGGACCCCACTTCCAGGGGGTGGCCTTACTGGTTAGGACCGTCAGTGGCTTGGCCGTGGTGGCGTAGTTCGGCAGGTACTGTCGATAATAGCCGGCTGTGCCCAGAAATGCCTGCAGCGTCTTCAGGTCTCTTGGAGGTGGCCAGTCGGCGACAGCCCGTACCTTCTCGGGATCGGTAGCAACACCGTCAGCGCTCACTATGTGCCCTAGGTACTTGACCTGCGGCTGCAATAGCTCACACTTAGACGGTTTTACTTTCAGGTTGGCCTTCTGGAGTCTACCCAGTACCTCTCCCAGTCTTTCTATGTGCGTTTGGAAATCCGGCGCAATGACGATGACGTCATCCAGGTAGAGCAAAAGCGTCTTCCAGTGCAACCCTTGGAGCACACGTTCCATCAACCGTTGAAACGTGGCCGGGGCCGAAGTCAGGCCGAAGGGAAGCACCTTCCAACGCCAGAGTCCACTCCTGGTGATAAAGGCCGATTTCTCTTTTGCGTCTGCGTCCATGGGGACTTGCCAATACCCACTGGTCAAGTCGAGCGTGCTGAAATCTTTACTGCCTGCCAAGGCGTCCAGTGACTCGTCTATCCGCGGTATCGGATAGGCATCTTGCCTGGTCACATCATTCAGCCGTCTGTAGTCCACGCAGAATCGCCATGTCTGGTCCTTCTTCCGCACTAACACCACTGGGGAGCTCCATGCTCCATCTGCCGGCTCAATCAGGCCCTTCTCAAGCAGATCCCGAACCTGTCTTTCTGCTTCTGCTTTTTTCTCCGGTCCCAGCCTGTGGGGAGGCAACCGAATAGGCTTGGCGTCGTGCGCAATGGGAATAGAGTGCTTCACTAGGTCAGTTCGTCCGATGTCACCACTGTGACGGCTGAACACTGCCTCGTACCCCACTAGCAACTGTCGCAACTGCTCCCTCTGTTGCCGACCGGTGCAACCTGTGCATGCCTGTTCATACAGCTCGGTCAGATGTTCTGGTATGCCCGAGCGTCGGGTCCCTGAGCCTGTCTGAGGACTGGGATCCGTCTCTGCCTGAACTTCATCCGCCGTGATCCCCGTGAAGGTCCCGATTACTTCACCTGCTGGCAGGTGAATTGCGTCCTGAATGGGGTTCAGACAGCGTACCAACACTCGTCCTTGTTGGTCGGGGCGTTCACGCTGGTGGCCAAGGGAATACTGCCAGGTATACTCTCTATCACTCCCTGTGGGCAGTAGCTCCTGGCCGCCAGGTGGCAGGATATTGTGGCCTCCGTCTGTGGGGGTATCTCTGTCTTTTTCAAGACAGAGATCGAGATCGAGATCAGCGCTCGCCCGTAGCGGTCGGTGCATACCAGCTCTGTGCCCTGCATTGTCAATGTGGGCTGGTTGAACCCCATGTAGCACTCCTGGTTGGCTAGGAAAGGCATTCCCAGGATCACTGCGGATGAAGTTCAGGCAGAGACGGATCCCAGTCCTCAGACAGGCTCAGGGACCCGACGCTCGGGCATACCAGAACATCTGACCGAGCTGTATGAACAGGCATGCACAGGTTGCACCGGTCGGCAACAGAGGGAGCAGTTGAGAGAGTTGCTAGTGGGGTACGAGGCAGTGGTGACATCGGACGAACTGACCTAGTGAAGCACTCTATTCCAGTTGCGCACGACGCCAAGCCTATTCGGTTGCCTCCCCACAGGCTGGGACCAGAGAAAGAGGCAGAAGCAGAAAGACAGGTTCGGGATCTGCTTGAGAAGGGCCTGATTAAGCCGGCAGATGGAGCATGGAGCTCCCCAGTGGTGTTAGTGCGGAAGAAGGACCAGACATGGCGATTCTGCGTGGACTACAGAGGGCTGAATGATGTGACCAGGCAAGATGCCTATCCGATACCGTGGATAGAGGAGTCACTGGACACCTTGGCAGGCAGTAAATATTTCAGCATGCTCGACTTGACCAGTGGGTATTGGCAAGTCCCCATGGATGCAATTCACCTGCCAGCAGGTAAAGTAATCGGGACCTTCACGGGGATCACGGCGGATGAAGTTCAGGCAGAGACGGATCCCAGTCCTCAGACAGGCTCAGGGACCCGACGCTCGGGCATACCTGAGCCTGTCTGAGGACTGGGATCCGTCTCTGCCTGAACTTCATTCGCCGTGATCCCCGTGAAGGTCCCGATTACTTCACCTGCTACCGCCAATGTACAGGATTTTATAGTCGGTTGGTAAACGACTGGTAGCATACACCTGTACACGACCCCAGGCTACTTGTTGTTACTGTGCACGACCGTTGCTACAGCACACGACTGGCTGTCAGCCCCTACCACTGCCTGCCCAGCATAGTCGGACTAGCTGGGTAGGAGACTAGAGAGAGTATAGGGCTTTTACAAGCCGGCACTCCTTAGTCGTACTACAGTGTAGTAGTGTAGCTGTTCTTGTAGGCAAATGAATAAGGCTTTGTGTTGAAGAGAGAATAGGTTTGTATTGCGTACTTGCCTAGCTGAGCTCTTGTCCTGCTCTAATTGACAGAGAGCTTCAGCTGGCTTATATATAAAATATTATGTAACAGCTAGCCTCAGTGGCTAGTCAACAAGTGTCAATTGCGTAACAATATATATATGGATATGCATAGAGTAAATAAGCTGCCTAGAATGAGGCCAAGTCACATGAGTGTTTCTTTGTGATCATGTGCTTCCATAGAATAATAATAGCTAGAGTGTATGCTCCTTGTTGTAGATGAAGCCTTAGTCAATTCTACCACAATATTAACTAAAAATTATTTCTAAACAAAAAACTTGAAGAAAACAACTGTTTTTTGTACAACAATAATAATTAATACCAGTAATAATTATTAACAATAGTTCAGTAACATGAATAATGATAATATTAATAATAATCAATGAAATTTATTAATAATTATTATTATTCGTGTTATTGTTTATTTTACTAAATAAATAAGAAATATTTTTATTATTATTACTCACAGTTACTACATGATGATGATTAATAAACAATAGTTACAACAGTAATAATAAAAATAACAAAAATAATAATAATGACGGTTACTCAAGCATAAAAAAAACGATGCAGGAGAAGATTGCTGTTTATTAATTATTAATTCTATTTTTATTAATATGAAAGTTAACTATTATTACTATTTATTTGTCGTCGTTGGCACCTTTTTGGTTTTCGTTTCTGGCGTTTGAATCTTGAATCGTGTGAATTAATTTTTTTTCTCTCTAGCGATAGATGTAAGACCGCAGTGAATAATTTACCCCAAGTTTTTATTGCCATAGGGCGGTTCATACTGTGAGGGACGCTAGTACTCTCCCTATTTTATTATTATTATTTTATACCCACTAAGACATTCTCTCACTTATTATTACGCCGGAGACATTATCTCGTAATTACTGTCTAAGCCTATATCTCATTGTCCGTATTCCTTTGTGTACGATTTAAGCCATTAACTCACTGTCTATGTTACATCTCAATATCTACTCGCTACGCATTGTATACGTCTGTGTATAGTTCTATTGTTTGTATGTATCCACGATACCAGAGTCTATTTCAGTGCGTTCTATCTTGTACACCAAATAATTATTTACTACATGTTATACTTTTTCCACGATTTTTAATTATTGCAATTGGGTGCTGACTGTAAGGACAAGGCGTGGCTTGTACCAATATTTTTGCTCAGGCGTGGTTTGTAATGTGTACCCGCCTTCCCTGTATTTAAATTGATGTAAGCATAATAAAAATCAGAGTTAGCCTGACTCTCAGATGATTCTCTCTCTCTGAAGCAAGCACAGCTAGGAGCACTATAACTACAAGCGCTGGTCGACTATTAGCAAGCACGAGGCTTGGCGGAAAGTAAGATTGTTCGCTCTCTTACTGCGTATTCCCTCGACTCGAGGTGTACGACGCAAAGCACCTGGTGCCCTAGTAGTTCGACTCTTACTGAAGCCGAACTGTGGAGTTCGCACAAAACTACCACAACAATAATCAAGGAGTAATTATTGTCGACCTCGACTGAGTCAAACTAGACAAAGTAATTACCGCACCATTATTGTCAGTGGCCAAAAGTTCGAAACAAACTATAAACTAGACAAGTAATTCCTGAGGAATTAATGTCAGAGCACAGTTCGAAACAAACTATAAACTAGACCATAATCACAGCAGTGATTATTGTCGAACCTTGGAAAGGTTCAGAGGCAGCCAATAATTCGGATATAATTATTGTCTACTGCCAGCACACATACAAGCCAGATTCGGCCGCACCCATAAATGCACAAACCAACAAAGGCTCTCCAGACAATACGAACAATAATAGCAAATTATTGCAAGTAGACTTGGGCAGAAGTAGAGCACGTCGGGAGTGTGTACAGGTGGCTACCACCCAGACACAAATTCCTGTACAATACTTATGTCCAAACAGAATCAACTTGGATTCGCTTTCAGCTAACTATAACCTGTTTTTTTGGATAGTGGAGGCTGTAAACTACTGAGCTTTTTCCATGATAACCATTCAGAGATCGATACAGAAAGGAAGTTTTTGGTTGTTTCTTTTTAACTCATTTTTTTCTTATATAAAACAGTAATTATGTGTAAAAAAAATGGAAAAGTGGATCAGGAGACTGGATAGGCATTCCGCCTGTGGCGCCATGCTGGGGACAGCCCTGCTATATACAATGTTTCCTAGATAATAAAGTTATACAATACTCAAACCCCCAATCTAAAATCAAAAATCACCAAAACATTCAAAACACCTCGTGCGCACAAAAAGGTGACAGGGACCAGGAGATCCCAATAAATAATCAACATACCACACCAATACATACCATTCATTCTAAACACCAGGCGCACACAAAAAGGCACCCAATAAACAGGATCAGGAGAACCTCCAACACACCATACAAACCAATGTCTAAATCAACATTCCACACTATAAATTCCATACATTCTAAACAACTGGTGCACACAAAAATGTACCTCACACACAGGTTCTCATGGTAACTGGTGCTTACTTTGAGTACACCTTGAACCAGGAGAACCTTCTCCTTAGACTCCATGACAAAGATCTGCTCCCTTATTACTACTAATAGTTACTAGTCCACGATTGTAAATCAGCATACTTTGTTGAATTAGTAAAACCAATTGTGATAGAGAAGTAATCTCTCTCTATGCCACCATTACTGTGGTTATAAATGATGCTATGAGTACATATAAACCTAGCGGTCTGTCACCAGCCGTCTGTGTCTCATTTGACTTACAGCTAACGTTCTAGAAAGGGACATAATCCTATGGTTGTACCATTGTCATTTTACTGCTGAAAGGCATCAAGCAGGTCATACAGCTGTGTAATGGTAGGACTTGACTGGTCTTATTAATCGCTGCCATTGTAAATGCATTGAAACCCAGTTAGAGTAAGTTTTACATGCTTGCATTGCAACTCTGACAAGTGATTGTTATTGAAAGGTTAACCACCTCAGGGGCTGCTAGTTGAACAACACTTTTGATGTGAAGAAAATGGCAATCCATTAAAAGTTGTTTACTCACTCACTGCGTGTGTAATAAAAAAATTTCCTGCTAAAATCCTTATTCCAAAAGAACAGCTTTACACTATAATATCCTGCCTGGAAGTGTTAGGAAGAGAAATACGGTATGTTTCGTGTTTGTTTTTGTATATGTATGTACGTACATGTATGTATGTGTACGTATGTAAATGCATGCACGTACATACATGTATGTACATGTATGTGCATACATACATGTAAGTACATACATGTACATACATACACATGCAAAAACAAACGCGATATGTATGGTGTTCGTTTTTGCAAATGTATATATGTACATGTATACGTGTACATGTACACGTATACATGTACGTACATGTACATGTAGATGTACACGTATACATGTACATGTACGTACATGGTTAGTAATTAACTTACTGTTATAAAGATTGTTGAAGTCCATTGTATGTGCGCTAGTTACTATCGATCACCTGTTCACTAAGCTATGCAACTGCTAATATTATTTACTTGCTTGTGCGGTAATCACTGAGTAATGAAAATTCCAGTTTTTCACAAACTGCCTAGACCCAGTTCCAAAGGTTAAGCATTTTTTGACACCAACATTGAATTTTAAATTTTATCAATGCAGTGATCATTGGCTATTGTTATGAACGTAATAGTAATCCCCAGTCGACGACAAACAGGCTAGTAATTGTATAGTAACAAAGAAATGATAAAAGGTTTTGTGTGAAAGCAAGCACAAATATGAGATATTGCTGTGGATTTGTACAACAATTTGCATTGCCCCAATGTTTCCGCTGTTCAAACTAAGCATATCAACCGCCACCCTCTATCCACACCCCTGCTCTACCCTTGCATTCTTTCTTTTTTCCCGAAAAATTACTATCATCTTCGAAAATCTTACCACTTTGAAGCAGAAGATAATCTTGAAACAAGTTCCACTTCTATCAAGAACTTTGGAGTTGTCCTACCCAGACACACACCCCTTCACCTGTTACATGCCTCTAAACCATCCTGGAAAAGTCAGCACCCCCTTTGCTTCACTCTCACTCATCGCCCAGTTTCCTAACCCTTACCCCATGGCTAGGAGAAATAATAAAAGATGGAAGTTGTCTTTTCCAGTCCATACTCGGAGGTTCAAATTAAAAAAAATTTAAACATTCAAATTGGAAATTTCAACACATTTTTTTAAAATTGCTTAGTTCCTACTTCAATCAGAATGCTATAGACATAAAATTTTGACATATTTCTTAATTTATGAGTTATTCGCCAAAATGTACAGAAGAATTGTTAAAAAAGATAAAAATAAGGTGGTTCTTAATTGGCTGACGAAAAAATTTGGCTGAATGCTGGCTGACAAGTTGCCATTGTTAAACAGACAGTAGCACCAAAAGCATCATCATATCATCATGTCATGATTATATGTGAGCTAATGGGTAAAGATTTAACCACTTTTTTATCCTATATAATACCTGTATATGTCAGTTTAGGTTGTTGTTGATCACATCGTATTACTGTGAACCCTTGTGTATAGATGGGCTGATAAATTGTATATTTTGTATAAGACTTTGTGATTGGTGTGACAGGTTGCCTTCAAGGTTGTTTGTCAGTCAGCAGAATTGTTGTTGGTGACTTACCAGACAAGTGGTATTCTGTGGAGGAATAAGAGGCAGGCCAACTCAGTGCAAATCTGTGTAGCTGTTAGAGAGTTGTAAAAGAAATCATAAAATGCAACCAACGGTGATCTGAGAGACAGAGGCTACCACTTGGGTGTACAGTAGTCATTGGGTGTGAGGAAATACTACTTACTCCATAGAAAGTTTTATTCCTCTACAACAACTCCTGTTCCTCTTACGGGCAGTATCCCCACTTATTTACTTACAAGTTGAACTCAAATCACGAGCAGCTGGGAATTTCTAGTTTGTAAAATGAGCGGAGAATTTCAACTGACTGACAACTAGGCGTTTATTATCAGACGCCGGGTTGTCACTCAGTTGGAATTCCATGCTCATTTTTCAACCGGAAATCTCCAGCCAAACTATAGCTCAGAAGCATTAATGTGCTGGTTTGCTTCAACACCCTGTAAATCCAACATTACGAATACATACAGCTGTTTAAGCACTTGTAAAACTTGGCTTGTTGAATATTTCACATGAGTTGCCTTTGCAACTCCTCCAAAATCTGCCTCCAACATTTCATGCATGCTTGCATCACAACACTGAAAACGAGTTGAAATTAAACACCCTAAATGAGACAATTTTTTACCTTCAAATGCTTGATAAGCAATTCCTGTGTACTAGACAATATATATTGAAAATTGTCAGCCTATAAAACGTAAAACCTGACGAATGCTAGAAAATGTTTGTTGCTGACATCTGGACAGTAATGCTGTTTTTTTTATGGTTGTATGTGAGTTTTTGAATATCAACAAAAGATTGCACACATATCAGCATCTATTGCAGTAGAATACAGGTGCCACCAACGATATCACAACCCTCCAACAATTCTTCGATTACGTAACGGCATGAACAAAATCAATCAAATTGAATTCACTCAAAAATTTATAATCAAGCACATTTGAGAATTTCAGGATGAAGGATATTGTAAACAGCTGGCAGTGACCTCATCTAAGGTTTTCATTGGGTATAATAATGTGCATAACTTCAATTATTATACAAAGAGTCTAAAATAAATGAAGTTCGGGAGGCTTAAATTGTGCTGATTGACTTTGGTTTTTCCCCATTCAGTGTCTTACGATGGAGATAGCTGTTGGCTCTCAAGCCTGGCAGCTAATAGTTTACTGTTTAGTCAAAACTCATATTCATCTCAGAGCTTGAGAAATCATTATGTAGTTTACAAATTGACCAAAATAGTCTTTAGATATGGTGTAATGGGGCACTGGGATGGTCTTTCTCAAATGTCATTTGGTCCGAGAAACAGTGACCAGACCACGGCAGCGCTATTAAATATATATAATAATTTGATTTAGTTTTATTGAAATAAACAGTAATATTGTCTACAAATTAGTTTGATAAATTATTTTAACTGAAGTTCAATAATTCAGGAAAAAAAATTATACTTTTACAACTCTAAAGGTCGTAACTAAGTTCCTGATATTTTTACCAGAAACAACTCTACGTTGTAAGTACGACTTCATTAATTATTAATCTTACAAGCGCAGACCGCATTGACAGTATGCATATACTGTTAATTACTAATTACTGTTATGGAGATGAGACCAACATCATTAGTACCTTTTTAATTCTCTTCTACCCATATTCTGAATGGACAGATTTTGTTTGTTTGTTTGTTTGTTTGTTTTATTTCAACACAAAAAGTATAATAATGGAAAAAGGTTTGCAGCAGAGGAAATGTTGGGGCCCAAGGCGCAATAGCACTGCAGCTAGTCGAGGCGCCAGGCCCGGTACTCTGGCAGTCAGCAGTCGTCTTTACATCATGTTGAGTATATGACGCCTCAGAGCCTGCCTGAAGCGATTCTCCCCTCTAACAGATCGGATCTCACTCGGCAGCCCATTCCACATTGAAGCACACCGGTAACTCACTCTGCGATGTCCCGCAGCAATGGTTGATTTTGGTAGAAGTAAGTTAAGTTGGGAAGCACGAGTCAAGTAATTGTGATGCAAGTGAGATTGGGTAGAGTAGAACGTTTTGTGAGCAAGTATTAGTAGTTTGTATTTGTATATGGAATGAACAGGTAAAATAGATGAGTTTTGGAAAAGAGGTATTGTGTGAGTAGTAACAGACTTTTTATATATTATCCGTATTAATTTTTTTTGCAGAAGGTGGATTTGTTTAAGATAAGTGGTTCCAGCATTTCCCCAGGATTCAACACAATAGCTAATTTTTGAATTAATGAAACAGTTATAAATCAAAAGCAATATCTTTCTGGGTAAAAAGCTCGAGCATTTAAATAGCATACCTATGTTAGGTCTTAGTTTTTTGCAAAGTTTTTCTATTTGTAAGTTCCAAGATAGATTTTTGTCAATTTCAACTCCTAAAAATTTTATTGAGGATTTCTCTTCTAAATAAAAATTGTCTATTTTAATTAAATTACTTTTTAGTGAGCGTGTGTTTTGGTGAGTTTTTAATACAATATAATTAGTTTTATCTAGATTTAAAGAAAGTTTGTTTGAGTCACACCAGTTTTTCACAAGTTTTAATTCTTCATTTATTTTGTCCACATGTTCATTTAAGTCTTTACTCTCAAAAAATAGATTAGTATCATCAGCATACAAAATGGGGTCAAAAAATTTTGTTACATTGGGCAAATCGTTTACGTAAATTAAAAACAAAGTTGGGCCCAGGATGGAACCCTGTGGTACACCGCAAGTAATGTCACAGAATCTAGAAACTGTCTCATTAACCATAGTCAGTTGTTTACGGTGTGAAAGATAATTAGAGATGAGATCAATACTTAAGTTTGAAAAATTTAGAAGCTTGAGCTTTTTTAGTAGAATAAAATGATCGATTGTATCAAAAGCTTTACTAAAATCTAGAAATATTCCCAAGACAGAATTCCCATTATTCATTGCTTCCAGTATTTTATCTGTAAGCTTTATGAGAGCAAGAGATGTACTTTTGTTTTTTCTGAACCCATATTGTTGGTGATTGAGTATGCTGGTTTTCTCCAGGAAATCTACTAATTGATTATTGATAATTTTTTCAAAAATTTTACTCAAAATTGGTAGAATAGATATCGGTCTATAATTTGAACAGTCTGTTGTCGAGCCCTTTTTATGTAATGGTTTTACTTTTGCTATTTTCAAAGAACCAGGAAATTTACCACAAGAGAAACATTTGTTTACAATATGGGCTAGTGGTACGGCTAAGATATTTGCACTGGTTTTCAGTAATTTCGCTGGAATGTTGTCAAATCCCGAAGCTTTCTGTAGATTAATGTTGCTCAAAAGTGCCTCAATAGCTACATTATCAATATTGGAAAAGCTGAAACTAAGCCTTGATTTGTCTGCTGTAAGCCTTTGGCTTTCTGTTTCTGGTTGACTTTTAAATTTGCTAGCTAAATTGGCTCCAATCGATGTAAAATAATCATTAAAACAGTCAGCTATTTTTTGTGGAACCAAAGCATTAATTTTGTGAAACCAAGAAGACTGAAAGCATCGAAATGATATCAAGTTAAACATCTAAAAAATACTTCCTATAAATATCGACGCTTGCTCACAAAAAATTATTTACATTATTTTACAGCAATGATGTACTTAGATGTCTATGAATGTCTGTGGTGTCAATCATCCATTTCATCACTTTTTATCCTTTCTAAATATAGTTATTTTATTGTTATCCTGCATTTGTTTGAGTCTCTTCCAATCCAGTTCACAAGCAGCCATCTCATGCATTCCTCTTACGCCTCCAGTTATTTTCTTTTTCCTCCAGGCCTCTTCCACCTGGAAACATCAATATTTTGTTTGTATAAGTTACTGCGAAGCATAGCCATCATTCCCCTCTGTCTCTCTCTCCACTTTCTCTCCAGACATTCCACCCACCTTACCATAACTTTCACCTGCTCTCCACCTGATCTTATTCCAACTCACTACAATGCCACAAAAAGCTACTTCCTTGCCCTCTCTGCTATTATAGTCTCCTCCCCACAAAACTTTGGTCGATTATTTCTTACAAAAAAATGGTGCTTTACGAACTTGATCGTTTTTATGCTTTGCCAACTAAAATTTCACAGGGAACTTATCGTTGCTGCAAGAAGTCCTTATTTGACCTGTTTAAATGGTCTACTGATTGGTATACTATAACAGTACAGCAAATATAACAATAACAATTTAAGAACCGTTCCTGTTCCATAAAAGACTTGATGATTAAATATTAAACAAACACACTTTCTTATGCAGAATGCCTACAAAACAGAAAGGACGTAAAATACAAAAATTGAAGTGTGTACCTGCTGTGAATACATGCCCAATTAATCTGGTCCCACTCAGGGCCGTATATTTAGATATTCAACTCCCAACATAAGACTCCGCCCACTCTCATATACACACAGACAGAAATCTCCATCTTGTACATATAATCATACCTGGTGAAATGAACCTATACATAGATTATTCACCAGATTAAACTTGTGCCTATCCTGTTTGTACAGGTAGTAGATATTCTGTGTATGATCTATCACCTTTCTGTCTTTCTTCAGTATCTCAAGAGCTGATTTGATAGTCTTACCATCCCTCATTTGTCGGTGCACAAATGATATAACTTTCACCACCTTTCTTGGAGTGTTGACTGCAGTAACAACAACAGATGTATCACGTTTATTGTGCTGGAATAAATATATACGATAAATATAAGGTATTGGTTCACGCTTTGATTTAGTTTACTGCTCTAGTTAGTATATCTATATATAAATGTTAAAAGCCGCTGTTTGTCAGTCTGTCTGTGTGTCTGTCTGTCTGTGTGTCTGTCTGTGGGTCTGTCTGTCTGTGTGTCTGTCTGTTTGTCAGTCTGTCTGCCCGTCTGTGTGTGCATCTGCGTTACACCCTCTCTAAGAGAAACAAAAACTGCTGTGAACAAAAAACATTCTATTGGACCAATTTAAGGCGCAGGCAGTATTTGAATTTTCCATTTTTTCTTAAACCAAAGATATTTTTAGGTTTATTTTTTTCAATAGTGTTAGTGAAGACGGATCACACAAAGTGACATTTTGGTAATACCAGAGGACTTGAATGTCAAACAAACAGTTACATGTTTGTTTATGACTCACAAAATTTTCTATCAATTTGTATCCGTAAATTTCAATTTTCTATCATAACAGTAAAAGTATTTGTGATCTATTTATTCCAAAGAAAATGCGATAAAAATATTCACATTGGCAATAAACTTAATCAATAAATAATCATTTTGTTTGCAATCCGAGAGTCCAAAAAAGTAGCTCCCTGACTAAAAACAATAATGAGTATTTAATAATTATTTTTGTTGTTTGTATTTTGTGAATGAAACTGAACACTACACAATTTGTAGCAAGTGAGCCTATTTTCTCATTTCAATAAACTAGTGTAATATCCATTATATAGCCACCATCTTGAAAAATATAAAAAGGGCAATACTACAAAGTATGAGGAGAGATGGAAAATAGGTAGAATGAGGCTAAGCTGGAGCAAGTCGAGGGTAGAACATGGTAGAGGGTGGAAAATAGAGCTGGTCAGGTCAGGTGGGTGGAAAGGATGGGATGAGACTAGAGAGGGTTGGTGCGTTTGTATACAACAAGTAATGCTGCCAGCATATTTCCTGGGATAACACAAAGTCAACTGACAACTTGCTCATTAAAACTAAAGAGCCGTATGTACAAGTAAAATGTTGAACAAAGCATAAAAACTATTTCGTTACTCAAAGTTTCTTGTATCAGGATGCTAAGAGTGATACAATCTACAGATAAAATAGCTTAATGATTGACCAATCACACAAGTTGTTATATATAAGATGGTAACGCGATTGCTATTGGTGTAATGAAGGAGCTACTGTTGCTTGGATGTACCTGGATGTACTTATTCCGATGTCTGCGTTTGCTAGATCAATTCTGGAGTTCAAGGTTGCCCATAGGACTATAGATAATAAAGTATTTTTCCCACAAGCCAAAGTGGCAGCTATTACTGATGTTGTTGGAAGGTCTAGCTCGTTTTAATATTCCCCTCAGTGAGCTCTCTTTTACATCAGCCAATCAGTGTAAAAAGAGAATATTTTCGGCAACTATGATTTATTAGTTGATGATACGACCTTGCAGCAAATCAAGATTTTTCCACTAGTTTTACCAGTTCTTACCTTTGCCTACTGTTGGAATACCTTCTCCTGGACTTCTGACTGGGACTTCAGCGCTACTAGTAGATGGTGTGCTGTCTGCTGCCACTCCAGGGTCAGCTATTTTATCTATTCATAAACCCATATAATACAGTATTTATGTGCTCAGGTGAGAAAGTCTTTTGGTAACACTGTGCCAACCACAATAACCTATTTAACCTTGTGTAACATCCAACATACATCAACGGGCCAGAGAATTTTTGGTACAAGCTGCTTTTTGAAATTTAATAAATTAAATTTTCTTGAGAAATAAAAACGCTGACTTTTTTGTACCATTTTCATCAATGGCTTGAGCGTCATTCTTGAAAAAATACCCCACAACTAATTCATCCTTGTCCTCAGAAGTGCCCTTGAGGCAAGTAAGATAAGATTGTGAAATGAAGTCAATATGAATCACAGTTGTTACCGTCTCACCTGTTATGGTAGTTTGACAGTCTCTAATTACCACATCAAAAGGTATGTCAAGGTCAACAAGGCCGTTTGTGATGTCATACTCATCGCCATCTGAATGTGTAAAGTATTGAGCTTACTAGATGTGTGGACTATACAAGACCAGCTATAGACATGTGCTGTACACTGTATACTGACATATAAAGTATACACTGTACAATATACTATATACTAACATATAAAGTATATACTGTACAATATACAATATACTGACATATAAAGTATACACTGTACAATATACTATATACTAACATATAAAGTATATACTGTACAATATACTGTATACTAACATATAAAGTATACACTGTACAATATACTATATACTAACTTATAAAGTATACACTGTACTATATACTATATACTAACATATAAAGTATACACTGTACAATATACTATATACTAACATATAAAGTATACACTATACAATATACTATATACTAACATATAAAGTATACAATGTACAATATACTATATACTAACATATAAAGTATACACTGTACAATATACTATATACTAACATATAAAGTATACACTGTACAATATACTATATACTAACATATAAAGTATACACTGTACAATATACTATATACTAACATATAAAGTATACACTGTACAATATACTATATACTAACATATAAAGTATACACTGTACAATATACTATATACTAACTTATGAAGTATACACTGTACTATATACTATATACTAACATATAAAGTATACACTGTACAATATACTATATACTAACATATAAAGTATACACTATACAATATACTATATACTAACATATAAAGTATACACTGTACAATATACTATATACTAACATATAAAGTATATACTGTACAATATACTATATACTAACATATAAAGTATACACTGTACAATATACTATATACTAACATATAAAGTATACAATATACTATATACTAACATATAAAATATACACTGTACAATATACTATATACTAACATATAAAGTATACACTGTACAATATACTATATACTAACATATAAAGTATACACTGTACAATATACTATATACTAACATATAAAGTATACACTGTACAATATACTATATACTAACATATAAAGTATACAATATACTATATACTAACATATAAAATATACACTGTACAATATACTATATACTAACATATAAAGTATACACTGTACAATATACTATATACTAACATATAAAGTATACACTGTACAATATACTATATACTAACATATAAAGTATATACTGTACAATATACTATATACTAACATATAAAGTATACACTGTACAATATACCAACATATAAAGTATACACTGTACAATATACTATATACTAACATATAAAGTATATACTGTACAATATACTATATACTAACATATAAAATATACACTGTACAATATACTATATACTAACATATAAAGTATACACTGTACAATATACTATATACTAACATATAAAATATACACTGTACAATATACTATATACTAACATATAAAGTATACACTGTACAATATACTATATACTAACATATAAAGTATATACTGTACAATATACTATATACTAACATATAAAGTATACAATATACTATATACTAACATATAAAGTATACAATGTACAATATACTATATACTAACATATAAAGTATACACTGTACAATATACTATATACTAACATATAAAGTATACACTGTACAATATACTATATACTAACATATAAAGTATACATTGTACAATATACTATATACTAACATATAAAGTATACACTGTACAATATACTATATACTAACATATAAAGTATACACTGTACAATATACTATATACTAACATATAAAGTATACATTGTACAATATACTATATACTAACATATAAAGTATACACTGTACAATATACTATATATTAACATATAAAATATACACTGTACAATATACTATATACTAACATATAAAGTATACACTGTACAATATACTATACACTAACATATAAAATATACACTGTACAATATACTATATACTAACATATAAAGTATATACTGTACAATATACTATACACTAACATATAAAATATACACTGTACAATATACTATATACTAACATATAAAGTATATACTGTACAATATACTGTATACTAACATATAAAGTATACACTGTACAATATACTATATACTAACATATAAAGTATACACTGTACAATATACCATATACTAACATATAAAGTATACACTGTACAATATACTATATACTAACATATAAAGTATACACTGTACAATATACTATATACTAACATATAAAGTATACACTGTACAATATACTATATACTAACATATAAAGTATACACTGTACAATATACTATATACTAACATATAAAGTATACACTGTACAATATACTATATACTAACTTATAAAGTATACACTGTACTATATACTATATACTAACATATAAAGTATACACTGTACAATATACTATATACTAACATATAAAGTATACACTATACAATATACTATATACTAACATATAAAGTATACAATGTACAATATACTATATACTAACATATAAAGTATACACTATACAATATACTATATACTAACATATAAAGTATACACTGTACAATATACTATATACTAACATATAAAGTATACACTGTACAATATACTATATACTAACATATAAAGTATACACTGTACAATATACTATATACTAACATATAAAGTATACACTGTACAATATACTATATACTAACATATAAAGTATACACTGTACAATATACTATATACTAACTTATAAAGTATACACTGTACTATATACTATATACTAACATATAAAGTATACACTGTACAATATACTATATACTAACATATAAAGTATACACTATACAATATACTATATACTAACATATAAAGTATACACTGTACAATATACTATATACTAACATATAAAGTATATACTGTACAATATACTATATACTAACATATAAAGTATACACTGTACAATATACTATATACTAACATATAAAGTATACAATATACTATATACTAACATATAAAATATACACTGTACAATATACTATATACTAACATATAAAGTATACACTGTACAATATACTATATACTAACATATAAAGTATATACTGTACAATATACTATATACTAACATATAAAGTATACACTGTACAATATACCAACATATAAAGTATACACTGTACAATATACTATATACTAACATATAAAGTATATACTGTACAATATACTATATACTAACATATAAAATATACACTGTACAATATACTATATACTAACATATAAAGTATACACTGTACAATATACTATATACTAACATATAAAATATACACTGTACAATATACTATATACTAACATATAAAGTATACACTGTACAATATACTATATACTAACATATAAAGTATATACTGTACAATATACTATATACTAACATATAAAGTATACAATATACTATATACTAACATATAAAGTATACACTGTACAATATACTATATACTAACATATAAAGTATATACTGTACAATATACTATATACTAACATATAAAGTATACACTGTACAATATACTATATATTAACATATAAAATATACACTGTACAATATACTATATACTAACATATAAAGTATACACTGTACAATATACTATACACTAACATATAAAATATACACTGTACAATATACTATATACTAACATATAAAGTATACACTGTACAATATACTATATACTAACATATAAAGTATACACTGTACAATACACTATATACTAACATATAAAGTATATACTGTACAATATACTATATACTAACATATAAAGTATATACTGTACAATATACTATATACTAACATATAAAGTATACACTGTACAATATACTATATATTAACATATAAAATATACACTGTACAATATACTATATACTAGCATATAAAGTATACACTGTACAATATACTATACACTAACATATAAAATATACACTGTACAATATACTATATACTAACATATAAAGTATACACTGTACAATATACTATATACTAACATATAAAGTATACACTGAACAATATACTATATACTAACATATAAAGTATACACTGTACAATATACTATATACTAACATATAAAGTATACACTGTACAATATACTAACATATAAAATATACACTATACAATATACTATATACTAACATATAAAGTATACACTGTACAATATACTATATACTAACATATAAAGTATGCACTGTGCAATATACTATATACTAACATATAAAGTATACACTGTACAATATACTATATACTAACATATAAAATATACACTGTACAATATACTATATACTAACATATAAAGTATACACTGTACAATATACTGTATACTAACATATAAAGTATACACTGTACAATATACTATATACTAACATATAAAGTATACACTGTACAATATACTATATACTAACATATAAAGTATACACTGTACAATATACTATATACTAACATATAAAGTATACACTGTACAATATACTATATACTAACATATAAAGTATACACTGTACAATATACAATATACTAACATATGAAGTATATACTGTACAATATACTATATACTAACATATAAAGTATATACTGTACAATATACTATATACTAACATATAAAGTATACACTGTACAATATACCATATACTAACATATAAAGTATACACTGTACAATATACTGTATACTAACATATAAAGTGTACACTGTACAATATACTATATACTAACATATAAAATATACACTGTACAATATACAATATACTAACATATGAAGTATATACTGTACAATATACTGTAAAGGATTTTGTCGCACCTTTACCAAACAGCTACTAGAGAAGTGTACTTGTTTAGCAATGTAACAGCAATTGCTAATGAGAGCTACTTATTCGCTAGTAGTGGCTCTATGTATAGATGAGCTATGAGTCAATAAGCTCCGTGTTGTGCCGTGTGCAAGTATACTAATACTATTTGGCTATCTGCCAACTGAACACACCGTGTTGTTGTGCCGTGTGCAAGTATCCTAATACTTTTTGGCCAACTGCCAACTGAACACACCGGGTTACAATAGCTAACACTTTATTGCTTCAAGAGACAAAAGCTTACTCAGAGTACCTCTCTTTGTAAGCGCACAATCCAATCTGCCCACTGGGCCACATGTTGACAAGGTTATGCAGTTAGATATGCTAATGAACAGTTGAAATATAACATAAAATGATTGGTCAATAACATTAATATAGGTCATACCAAATAGCATAAACAAGCAGGCGCAATGAAAATATATATACAGTCAATAAGCATAACAATAACGCGCCAGCCAACTTCTTTAGTAAGGCGGGAAATCCCCTGCTTGAGTTCTTTACTCATCCAGCCTTGCGGCAGGCACGCATCCACTTCTATAAGGAGGGCAGTCAGGCGTAGCTGAGTCTAGTTAGCTTATGCGTGTTTACACACTGCATACTGGCTAGCATAGCATCAATGATAGAGGCCACCTATGCTAAATTCCATTACATAGGCCGCTTCAACTATTAGTATCGCCGTACTCATAGTTAACTAGTCATGAGGTGGCCGCGAATCACAGGGCCGACTCAAGAGAGGAGAGAGTTGCACACAACCCGTGTGACTGACGAAGGGAGCGGAGGAACACCTTTCCTAGAACAGCTGGCTATAGGTGAGAATGTTTGATGCCGGCACAGTGGGTACACTGCAGGGTGGGAAGGCAGTGGGGAGTGGTGGAAACTCCGTGGACTGCCACTGAAGAGGGGGTGTCTGCTTGAGCGCCAAGGAGTCACTGGAGGAGCTATGGCGATGAATCCAGTTGTCCATCAGCTCTGTCTGACTAGCAACTCCTAAAAGTTCGCTCTCTCTCTCCATCTCTTCGGACCCTCCGCTAGAGTGTCTTCTTTCCAACGCCACCCAGTTTGTGTGGGTTTCCGTAAGAACTCCACCCGGGAGAGCCGTTTGAATCTCAGGCATTTTGGCAATTTCGGACGTTCTATCCACTCCTTTTGCAGTTGCAATGAGATGGCATAGTGGCTGTCCATAGCGCATGGGTGGGCCGACGTTCCTTCGTGGCCGTTGTGATGACACAGGTGGTGGTTGGCTCTCAGTCTGTGCAGGGGGTGAGGGTGTCTCCTCTACTGGGGGAGTGGCAGGCCTTCTTGCAACTGGCCGCTCCAAATTTGGCACTCTCCTTTCTGGTGGAAGAGGCAAATTAGTCTCTAATGGCGATGGTTCAAACAAAGGGGGCGCAGGCAGGGGAGACAAGGGTGGAGGTGCTATACGCGCACGCGTCCCACGCATGTTAGGACGCCGCCTAGGCTCCACTGCCGCTGGCGCCTGTCCTCTGGGGTCAACACTGGGGTAGTAGGGCTTAAGGCGGCATTCGTTTTGCACGGACTGCTGGCCTTGCCTACTAATGAGGTAGGTGTGATTACTGTACGCCTCCTCAATCTCAAAGGGGCCGATGAATTTGGCCTGTAGCTTGGGGTTCTCTCCACGGCGTCTACGACGGTTCTCTAACCATACTTGGTCTCCAACCGTGTATAAGCCGGGCTCTTCGCCTTCCTCAGCTCTGACTTCCATTTGCTGCTCTCTTAGCGCCTCGTGTACTTCCTCCAGTCTCAACTTGAGGTTCTGGGCGTACTCGTGCACTGGCATGCAATCAGTCAGAGGGGGATGGTAGGACACTTGATCTGGCAGTCGCAGTTCCCTGCCCAGCATCATGTAGTTGGCCGTTTCACCCGTCGTGGAATGAGGGGTGGCTCTGAAGGCCCTCATCAGTTGAGGGAGCAGCAAGTCCCAGTCACCTGGACTGCGCTTCAAGAGCAGTGATCGGAGGGAATCACCTAGAACCCGGTTATTCCTCTCTACGATCCCATTGGCCTGTGGGTGGTAAGGAGTGGTACGGGTCTTCTCTATACCCCACAGAGCACACAACTCCTGCATCAGGTGGGACTCAAACTGAGCCCCCTGGTCTGTGTGCATCTGCTCAGGGATGCCCATATAGCAGAAGACCTGCTCATCCAGAGCACTTGCTACCACTGGGGCCGTGGCATTTGGCAGGGCCAGAGCGTCTTGCCACCTGGTGAAGTGGTCAGTCAACACCAGGATCCAGGCATTGCCACGCTCTGTCTCAGGGAAAGGGCCCACCAAATCAACGGCCAACTTCTGCCAGGGGCGGCCAGCGTACATGCGCTGGCGGCCGGGACTGGGCTTGGTGCCACCACTCTTGGCTCTCTGGCAAACTTCACAACTCCTGACCAGACGGCGTACATCTGCAGTCATCCCTGGCCAGTACCACGTGAGTTGGAGGCGCTTCAGGGTCCTGTTCACTCCTTGGTGCGCAAGAGAGTGGGTCTGCCAGACCGTGTGACCACGGAGACCTGCTGGACAGACCGCACACCAACGGGAGCGGCGGTTGGGAGAGACCTGAAGTTCCAGCACACCATCTGTCCGGAGTCTCATAGCCCCAATGCAGTTGTTCAGTCGTCTCAACTCTTGGCTGCCGAGCTCCAACTGCCCTTTAGTGAGGGGGCGCTGTGTAGACACGGCCTGGTAAATGACAGCTACAGCGTGGTTGCCTTCACTTTGAGCCTGGACAAGGTCGACATCCGGTTGGACGGGCTGAATGGCATTGGGGGGTACCTGAGGGACAGAGAAGGTGGTTGTGCTGGGGGGTGGTGGCCGCGACTCGAACCGAGTCGGAGCTGAAATAGCGGAGAGCTGGGGCCGAAAGGAGGAGGCCAACTCTTGCTGAACTTCAGCCTTAGAGGGTCCACCATCCCTTTCTTGAATGTGACCACACTGCCTACACTCAGGGGAACACCTGCGACTCAAGCCGTCTGCGTTGCCGTGTCGGGGGCCACTCCTATGTTCAATGGTGTACTTGAACTCAGAGAGGGACTCGAGCCACCTAGCCACCTGACTGGTGGGTTCCCGGCGGCGACACAACCACAACAGGGAGGCATGGTCTGTCCGAAGACGGAAGTGCTGCCCATAGAGGTAGGGACGGAAGTGCTTGACAGCCTTCACTACTGCCAACAGCTCTCTCCGTGTGACACAATAGTTGCGCTCCTGAGGACTGAGCGTCTTACTGTAGTAAGCGATTACTCGCTCACTACCTTCCTGCACCTGCGAAAGCACAGCACCTACACCTGCATTGCTAGCATCAGTGTCTAAGGTGTACTGTAGCTTCGGGTCAGGGTAACCCAGGACAGGGGCACGGGTCATGGCCACTTTCAGCTGCTGGAATGCGGTCTCTTGGGCTGTAGACCATTCCCAAAGAGCATGCTTACTCGTGAGCTGAGTGAGTGGCCGTGCCACTGTAGAGAAGTCAGGGATGTACTGCCTGTAATACCCTACGGTACCTAGAAAGGCTTGTAAACCCTTTAACTCCTTGGGTGTCTGCCAGTGTGCTATAGCAGCAACCTTCTCCGGGTCTGTGGCCACTCCTGCACTGCTCACCACGTGTCCTAAATACCGGACCTCTGGCTTAAGCAACTCACACTTACTGGGTTTGAGCTTCAAACCGGCCTGCTGTAGGCGCTGAAAGACTTCAGCCAGGCGCTGGATGTGAGTGGAAAAGTCAGGAGCGATGACAATAATGTCATCGAGGTAGAGCAGGAGGGTCTTCCAGTGTAGACCTTGGAGTACCTTCTCCATCAACCGCTGGAAGGTGGCCGGAGCTGAAGTGAGGCCGAAGGGGAGGACCTTCCACTTCCACAGACCTGTACGGGTTGCAAACGCAGAGCGTTCACTGGCCTCTTCATCAAGAGGGACCTGCCAATACCCACTGACCAAGTCCAGGGTACTGAAGAACTTGCTCCCCGACAAGGCATCTAGACTCTCATCGATGCGGGGGAGGGGGTAGGCGTCCTGGTGCGTGACAGCGTTCAGCCTTCTGTAATCAATACAGAACCTCCACGTCCCGTCCTTTTTTCTCACTAGAACCACGGGGGAACTCCAGGCCCCTGAGGCTGGTTCTATGAGCCCATGCTTTAGCAGTTGTTCCACCTGCCTCTCTGCCTCCGCCTCCTTCTCAGGGCCTAGCCTGTGAGGGGGTTGGCGGATGGGTCGAGTACCAGGGAGGAGAGGGATGTTGTGCGTGACCAGGGTGGTTTGGCCAACATCATGGTCTCCCGAACTGAACACGGCAGCATACTGTCGTAGCACCCCAGCTACTTGCTGCGCCTCGCGTCTGTTCTGTCACTGGGGGAGAGCGGCTGAATACAACTCAGCGACGTGAGGGGGAACCGGGGAGCGAGAAGACTGAACAGGAGGGGTGGAAGCGGATGTGGCAATCACCTCAGTTTGCTCGACCTCTTCAGGGCTCACTCCTCTGTAGTGGCCTACGGTGCTTCCCGCCTTCAGTTCTACTGGCTGAGCAGTCGGGTTCATGCACCTCACTAACAGATGTCCCTTGCTATCTGGCTTGTTCAGACTAGCAGCAATTGGAGGACCTCCGGGTCGGGACTCTACTAACCCAAGGGGTAGGTAACTCTGTGTGGTGACCTTACACAGGATGGTAGATTCCATGCCCGGGGGCAGCTGTGTGGTACGAAGGACCTGAACATTGTTCATTAGCGGTGTACCGTCCTTGTTAGTACAGCGCATCTCCTTTCCTGCTACGACAATGGCACACTCACTGAACCTCATTCTGCAATCATGGTCGGTGAGGAAGGGCATCCCCAAGATAGCGTCCTCGTTTATGTGACTGACAACAAATGTAGCTTCAGTTTTCACATCACGGAGACGGAGGGTAGCTCTCACCGTTCCATAGAAAGGGATCTGGGTGCCGTCGGCAAGGATACCATGTGACTCACTCTCCTGTACTGACTGTCTTACTGACTCAGGTAACTGGTTAAAGACGTGCTTGGATAGGAGGTTTGTGGTGCAGCCGGTATCGACTAGAAGGGTGACTGACTTGCCTTCAAGTTTCCCTGGAAGGAAGTAGCTTGCCCGGTATGGCCGTTCCATCTCAGTGTTAGACAGCCGGGTAGGTTGAACCTTTGCAGCTCGGGAGGGGGGAGGCGACGCTCTGTTTCTAGGGCGTGAAGGGCGCTCCACTGACGGGCTGGCTGGTGCAACTACTGGCTTGGGTCTCTGAACTGGGGCAGGCTGGTTCTTCAGGGGACCTACAGGCTCCAAAGGAGATAGGTCGAGTAAGGAGTGTACGGCGGCAGAGGTTTCATAAGGCTCTGTGCCGTCTGCATCATTTGGTAGCACTGCATACCGGTTAGAGGTTGGCAGCTGCCACTTAGGTGGGGAAGGCGGCGCCTTCTTTCTGATAGGTGGTCCAGAGGACCCGGGTGAAGGAGTTGGAAACACAGGGTTGTGCCTCTCTACCCTTTCCAGTTCTTTCTTCCACCTTTGTGCCCTGTTACAGCTAGTCAAGGGGGTGACTACTGCGGGCACTGGTCGTTTCCCGACACGGGTTTTGCTCTGGGTACGGTGGTGGTCTTAGGCTTAGATGGACAACCTCTACTATAGTGACCTGTCTGTCCACAGCCCCAACACTGAGGGGGAACCAACCGCGCCGTAGCAGGCTGTGACACCGTGTGTTGAGAGTTCTGTCCCATGACAGGGATGCCAGGTGTAGCTGGTGAAGGGTTGTGCACCACATTAGGCGTGTGGTGGGGTACCCGGGCAGGAGGTTGCGTCACTTCAGGAGCAGGGTACACACCAACAGGGGGTGCATACATCACAGAAGGGGTGTGTCCCACAGGAAAGGAACCCGGGGGCACCGAAGGGGGTGTATGCACTGGTTGTTGCCACTGCTTCATTTGTTGCAACTCCATAGCCATGTTCTGTACTGTCTGGAGTAGATGAGTCATCATGTCTACCGACACGGGCGCTGGCTGCTGGGGTGGAGGGGGGTAGCTCACTGTGGGGTTGTTGTTAGTAACTGGACACGGGTGAGCCATCCCTCCTGGAGCCTGCGACATCATGGCAGCAGTCTGAGAATGATGGAATGGTTTCATGGAAGGCTTACAGGGTTCTTCTTCCTCTTCATCACTTTCTACCGCTCTTACCCTGGACGGTTTCGAGTCAGGAACTGCCTTGATGTGGAGGAACTCGCCTCCAGCACGAACTGCGTCTTCCAGACTCTGCGGATCCACTGCTAACAAATGGCGTTGCAGATCTGGGTTACCCAGGGTGGAGGAGAACGTCTCTAGTATCATGTGTTCAACGTGTCTGTCTGGCAAATCTTCATAGGCTATTCGAACTAGTCTTTCTACCTCGCTAGCATGTTCTTGGAGGGAAGTCTTCGATGCCTTCTTCAAGTGTGCTACACTCTGTAGCGCCTCACGGCGTGTAAGGCCAAAGCGAGCACGGAGTGCTGTGAACACTGCTTGCAGGGTGTTGGGTCTACCACAATCCAGTGCTTCATCACGAAGTGCCTCTCTCACATGGAGCAGGGTTTGGCGAGCATTCCACTCATTGGCTTCAGCGACCTCTAGAAACCGTGTGATGAAGTACTCTACATCACCTTGTCCATTGAACTTAGGAGGTTTGAAGTCTCGTGTAGGAGCAACGGGTGGTGCAGGGTGTTGCAACACTCCTCGCAGGGTCTGTGTGAGTCTGTCTAAAGCCTCAGCTTCAGCTGTGCCTACTGGCAACCGCCCAGTGCTCCTGGCTCTCTGTGTGGTCATCAACGTGGAGTATAGTCTTCACAATCAGCAGGGTCTGTCAGCACGGGAGGAGACAACTCCGTGTACCAGATGAACAGTGGAAGACTGACAGCACACTGCGTCAATGCCGTGTCAACACTAGGTGAGAAACTCTGGCCGTATATAGGCAGGACAGTTTCTAAATCACTCGGTACAGCGTATGCAGATTACACTGCCGAGCTGAGAGGGGTACCCTGCAGAGCTGAGAGGGGTACCCAGGGTTCGAAAGAGATGCCTGTACGATCTCGCGTGAGCAGTACAGCGACTACCGAGTTCACCGAGCAGGGTGACTGTAGTTCTCTTATCAAACACAGCAAGGAGAGGGGGGTGTTCTGCTGGGTGGGGGGTACCACCGGGTCAGAACAAGGGGTGTAACAGCGTCCCTGGGTGGTAGTTTGGCTGCTACCAGGCAACTATTACGGTATAGGAAACACCAATACTCGGGGAATGAGTAGGGGTGGTGTTTGGCCGTGTACAGCTTCTCTAGTAGTGTCTAACGTTCACTAGTATCCCACCGCTGCCACCAATGTAAAGGATTTTGTCGCACCTTTACCAAACAGCTACTAGAGAAGTGTACTTGTTTAGCAATGTAACAGCAATTGCTAATGAGAGCTACTTATTCGCTAGTAGTGGCTCTATGTATAGATGAGCTATGAGTCAATAAGCTCCGTGTTGTGCCGTGTGCAAGTATACTAATACTATTTGGCTATCTGCCAACTGAACACACCGTGTTGTTGTGCCGTGTGCAAGTATCCTAATACTTTTTGGCCAACTGCCAACTGAACACACCGGGTTACAATAGCTAACACTTTATTGCTTCAAGAGACAAAAGCTTACTCAGAGTACCTCTCTTTGTAAGCGCACAATCCAATCTGCCCACTGGGCCACATGTTGACAAGGTTATGCAGTTAGATATGCTAATGAACAGTTGAAATATAACATAAAATGATTGGTCAATAACATTAATATAGGTCATACCAAATAGCATAAACAAGCAGGCGCAATGAAAATATATATACAGTCAATAAGCATAACAATAACGCGCCAGCCAACTTCTTTAGTAAAGGCTGGTTCACACGACGCGTGAAATCACTGTACAGTGACCGTTTCAGCGGTCGCCACAAAACAAACTGCGATGACTCACTCCTAAAACAGCGCTCGTTGGCGTGAAATGTGCGGGCGTTGGATGTCTAACATGTTGAACTTTGTCACCGCAATATTAGCAAAAGGTCACCGTCGCGATAGATGATTGGACAATCAAACATCGTTAATAGCAAAGGGCGCGCTGTGTGCATACAGCAAGAGTCGACTGATAATTGGATTAGTGATGAATTGATGAAGAAAGCCGCAAACATTGGTTTGATGTATTTATTGTATACTACAATATCTCCCAGATATTTCCCAGCTAAATGAAAGTGCTGATGGTGATAGTTAGTTATGGCATAAAAAATTAATAATTGATGGTTTTGAATTAATTAAAAAAAAGTTATTTATTATTATTATTAATTAATCAATGACAACATGAAATAAATTATGTATTTATTATAATTATTATGGCAAATAAGTAACAATCCATATCATTTGACAGCACTGTTTATTTTTATAACGTAACAATAATCATTTAATTATCCCACTAGTAATTATTATTAACATCTACTATCTATGTGTGTCAGACATTTATTGATTATTCTTGTGTATTAACTTTAAATATTATGCAATAATAATTTATGATTTCACTGAAATTTTACTCCATCTTAATACATGATGATGTTCTGATTGCTTTTGATGCCCGTATTTCTTTTGTACTGCTCATAACTTAATTAATTATAATTCATTCAGCTGGTTCAATCATTTTTGCGTACTAGTACTACTAGTAGTACAATGATCCCGCGTATTGCGTACACTGCAATTCTATTGGTTGAGAGCAAGGACGCTATCGCACGGAGACGTTGTGTGTGAACAATCACCAGTTTTTAACGCGCAAGTGCTTTCCACGTTTTGGAAATAGCAATCACTGCACCGCATTAATCACGCGTCGTGTGAACCAGCCTTTAGGCGGGAAATCCCCTGCTTGAGTTCTTTACTCATCCAGCCTTGCGGCAGGCACGCATCCACTTCTATAAGGAGGGCAGTCAGGCGTAGCTGAGTCTAGTTAGCTTATGCGTGTTTACACACTGCATACTGGCTAGCATAGCATCAATGATAGAGGCCACCTATGCTAAATTCCATTACAATACTATATACTAACATATAAAATATACACTGTACAATATACTATATACTAACATATAAAGTATACACTGTACAATATACTATATACTAACATATAAAGTATACACTGAACAATATACTAACATATAAAGTATACACTGAACAATATACTAACATATAAAGTATACACTGTACAATATACTATATACTAACATATAAAATGTACACTGTACAATATACTATATACTAACATATAAAGTATACACTGTACAATATACTATATACTAACATATAAAGTATACACTGTACAATATACTATATACTAACATATAAAGTATACACTGAACAATATACTAACATATAAAGTATACACTGAACAATATACTAACATATAAAGTATACACTGTACAATATACTATATACTAACATATAAAGTATACACTGTACAATATACTATATACTAACATATAAAATACACACTGTACAATATACTATATACTAACATATAAAGTATATACTGTACGATATACAATATACTAACATATAAAGTATACACTGTACAATATACTATATACTAACATATAAAGTATACACTGTACAATATACAATATACTAACATATAAAGTATACACTGTACAATATACTATATACTAACATATAAAGTATACACTGTACAATATACTATATACTAACATATAAAATACACACTGTACAATATACTATATACTAACATATAAAGTATACACTGTACAATATACTATATACTAACATATAAAGTATATACTGTACAATATACAATATACTAACATATAAAGTATACACTGTACAACATACTATATACTAACATATAAAGTATACACTGTACAATATACTATATACCAACATATAAAGTATACACTGTACAATATACTATATACTAACATATAAAATATACACTGTACAATATACTATATACTAACATATAAAGTATACACTGTACAATATACTGTATACTAACATATAAAGTATACACTGTACAATATACTATATACTAACATATAAAGTATACACTGTACAATATACTATATACTAACATATAAAGTATACACTGTACAATATACTATATACTAACATATAAAGTATACACTGTACAATATACCATATACTAACATATAAAGTATACACTGTACAATATACTGTATACTAACATATAAAGTATACACTGTACAATATACTATATACTAACATATGAAGTATATACTGTACAATATACTATATACTAACATATAAAGTATACAATGTACAATATACTATATACTAACATATAAAGTATACACTGTACAATATACTATATACTAACATATAAAGTATACACTGTACAATATACTATATACTAACATATAAAGTATACACTGTACAATATACTATATACTAACATATAAAGTATACACTGTACAATATACTATATACTAACATATAAAGTATACACTGTACAGTATACCATATACTAACATATAAAGTATACACTGTACAATATACTGTATACTAACATATAAAGTATACACTGTACAATATACTATATACTAACATATGAAGTATATACTGTACAATATACTATATACTAACATATAAAGTATACAATGTACAATATACTATATACTAACATATAAAGTATACACTGTACAATATACTATATACTAACATATAGAGTATACACTGTACAATATACCAACATATAAAGTATACACTGTACAATATACTGTCGCGGATTTTTACGTCCACTACCTTCCGCTAGGGGGTTGTGCTGGTAAACGCGCAGTCTTGTTCAGCCACAACAATACCGTCAGCCACTTCAGGCCTGACAATCTACAGTCTACCTCAACTCAGAGGTGACCCCGTGCCGGGATGGCACAAACAAAGTGTTGCAAAGTAAATTACCGACTTTAACAACGGCAGCGAGCCCTCGGCTCAGACATACACTGTGTTTAAGTAGTGTATAAATATATCCTTTATTCATCACAGAATAAAGTGGCAATCCATGCAAAGACAAGAGGTACTGCTCATGCTATGACATATCAGGTAATGCAATGAGTATGGTAAAATCTCTGCCTTTTATAGGCAGAGTTACAGTGGAAAATCTCCAGCCATGCACAGGAAGCATGCCAGGAAGTTATACAGTATATAGTAAGCAATATGATATATATGGTAAGCGGTATTGTCCAATAAGATAAGGCTAAATGAATTAAAGAGCACTGGCGCCCATAGGTAAGGGGCAGAGTCCATAGTTAACTTAGCCAGTGATTGGTAGATATAGTCCTTGTGAGTTACTTAGCCTTGGGTTTACATTTCTCTACATCTAAGGGTAGATAGCTTCGGGAGGTGGCATCTGGAGGCTATTAGGCTAGGTTTCATCACTCTAGCTATGGCGGCCATCTTGTTGCCGACCTGGGATAGCTACCCTGGGTCAGGGTAGTAAATACCCGGGGTTGCTGGAGTAATATTCGGGATCGTTGTAGTAACACACAGTGCCGGTATGATTATTTATTAGTAATAATCATTTGTTAGAGCAATATAATCAGTACAATAGGTTCCGGTCTTTGTCTATTGCATTCCCTGGAGGCATGCCTGTGGTAGCCACCAACAGGGGGACCTCTGTGCAGTGGTGGTCACTGTATGTTGCCAGTAAAATCCACCTCATACCTCTGACCATTAAAGACAATCCGTCTTTAATAATAAAGATAATCAGGACAAATCAAAAGGGGAGTGTCTCCGCACTCATGAGTATATATTTATATCTATTTACATGGTTGGGTCAGTAGTGGCGTCCTAAGGGTTAAACCCTAGGAGAGCTCTTTTACTAATTCGGAGAAGGCACGTCGGAGTGTTGAACATTAGACGCTTCACTTCATTAGGTGGAGGAAGGGCAGGGAATTTTTGTTCATAGGTAGGGTTCTTCTTGGCTATCTGGTGACAGTATACTTCTCCGTAGCGAGTGGGGGGTCCCACGTTGTGTCGAAGTCTCCCTTCGGTTCGCTCCGGAGCTGGAGGAGGGTTACTGGTACGGGGTACACGCATTGCTCCTGTTGAGGAGAACGTCCACGGGCTGGCAATGGTACTGGTCTGGGAGTGTCTGTCGGGGGTGGAATCCCTGGAGGCTGGGCAGTCGGAGGCTCATTTGCGGGGTTAGGTGGCGGAAAGAACTCCCGTTCTACTGCCGCTGGTAGGGGCCGCCTTCTCTTTGTTGCGCCTCTCATGTTGGGTTGGCGTGTTGGTTCTAGAGCCGCGGGGGCTTGTCCCCGAGGGTCCGTGCAAGGGTGGTAGGGTTTGAGGCGTGAGCCATTCTGCACCGATCGCTGACCGTGTCTTTCAATCAGATAAGTATGATTGCCATAGGCCTCCTCAATTTCGTATGGTCCTACGAATTTAACTTGTAGTTTGTTACTCTTTCCCTTTCGTCTCCTTGTGTTCTGCAGCCATACCAAATTGCCTGGGGCAAACAGGGTCGGTTCTTTGCCTTCCTCGGCTCGGCTCTGGGTCTGTTCGTCTCGCAGGGTTTGGTGTACTTCCTCGAGCCGTTCCTTGAGCGCCTGTGCATAGGCATGTACGGGAAGGTTGTCCGAGAGAGGAGGGTGGTATGAGATCTGGTCAGGCAGGCGGAACTCTCTTCCTAGCATCAGGAAATTGGCGGTTTCCCCTGTCACTGCATGGGGTGTGGCTTGGAATGCGCACATCAATTGCGGCAAGAGCAAGTCCCATTCATTTGGCTGTCGCTTCAACAGCAGGGACCGTAGGGAGTCCTCTAAAATCCGGTTGTTCCTTTCTACCACGCCGTTAGGTTGGGGGTGATAAGGAGTTGTCCGGGTTTTTTTGATATTCCACAGAGAGCACAGTTCTTGCATTAAGCTACTCTCAAACGGGGCTCCTTGGTCCGTATGAGCTTGTTCGGGAATCCCGAAATAGGCAAAAAACTCGTTCGTCAAGGGCGGTAGCCACTACTGCTGCAGTAGCAACTGGGAGTGCCAGAGCATCTTGCCACCGAGTAAAATGATCCTTTATCACTAGGATCAAGTGGTTCCCCCTCTCAGTTTCAGGCAGTGGGCCCACCAAGTCAACGGCCAATTTCTGCCATGGCCGTCCAGCGTACACTCTTTGTCTAACCGGGTTTGGCTGTGTGCCTCCGTGCTTAGCTCGTTGACACACTTCGCAGCTCCGTACGAGCCTGCGAGTGTCGGCATATATTCCTGGCCAATACCATGTCAACAGCAGTCTCTGTTGTGTACTTTTGATCCCTTGGTGTGCCAGGGCGTGTGTTTTCTACATGACAGTCCCCCTTAGTCTGGGGGGGGGCAGATAGCGCACCACCGGGATTGCCTGTTCACAGCCATCTTGAGCTAGGACTCCATCAGGCCGAATCCTCATTGAAGATTGGAGGCAAGCTAGAATATGCAGCTCACGGCTTCCCAGATCTAGTTGTTCCTGGGTCAGTGTATGATTGTCACAAATGGCTGCATATATTATCGCTACGGGGTGTTGTCCTACTTGTTGGAGTTGGCACAAGTCTGTGTCAGGGGGTCCAGGCGTCCGCCGGTTGACTGCCAGAATAGCATTCTGGGCGGAGAGTGCAGGGGGGGGTGAGATTGGTCTGTTGGGTCGAGTGGGGCCAATGCCTCGGTTACTTCGGTTTTTGTTGGGCCACCATCCCTCTTCTGGATATGTTGACACTGGCAGCAGTCGTTGGAGCATTGTTGGCTAGGTCCATCAGCGTTGCCATGGTGGGTGCCTTTTGGGTGTTCTATGGTATACTGGAATTCCGACAGAATTTCCAGCCATCTGGCTACTTGGCTTGTGGGCTCCTTTCGACAGCAAAGCCACAACAGGGAGGCATGGTCAGTTCGTAGCTTGAACTGTTGTCCATATAGGTACGGTCGGAAGTGGCGTATCGCCTTCACGACTGCCAGGAGCTCTTTTCTGGTGATGCAATAGTTGCGCTCAGCCGGATTCAGGGTCTTACTGTAGTAAGATATGACTCTCTCCTGGCCATTCTGGGTTTGGGACAAGACAGCGACCAGTCCATCGATGCTGGCATCAGTATCCAGCAGGTAATGTGCCCTGAGATTTGAGGTAGCCGAGTACAGAGGCAGTGACCAAACTGTTTTTCAGACTGGCAAAAGCTTGTGCTTGTGCAGGACCCCATTACCATGGGGTGTTCTTGCCTGTTAGCTTAGTGAGGGGCTTAGCTATGGAGGAGAAGTTTGGTAGATATTGTCGGTAGTATCCTACGGTCCCAAGGAATGCCTGGAGTTTCTTTAATCCAGCGGGGGGGGGTTCCATTTTTCTACCACGGCTACCTTTTCGGGGTCTGTGGCCACTCCATCCTTGCTGACTACATGTCCCAAATACCGTACTTGTTCTTGTAGGAGGAAGCAATTGTTTGGTTTCAGCTTCAGTCCCGCCTTCTTGAGTCGGTTGAACAGTTCAGCCAGCCTTTCGAGATGGGTGGAGATATCTGGAGAGACCACAATGATGTCGTCCAAATATAAGAGTAGTGTCTTCCAGTGTAGCCCATGGAGGACCTTCTCCATGAGTCGTTGGAAGGTGGCTGGGGCAGACGTCAACCGAAAGGGTAGGACCTTCCATTTGAATAAGCCAGCTCGAGTGGCAAAGGCCGACTTTTCACTGGCATCTGCATCCAGGGGTACTTGCCAGTACCCGCTGACAAGATCCAAGGTGCTAAAGTACCGGCTTCCTGCGAGGCAGGGGGTGAGCGTCCAACTGGGTCACGGCATTGAGCCGTCTGTAATCTATACAAAATTGCCAGGTGCCATCCTTTTTCTTCACAAGGACTACCGGAGAGCTCCATGCTCCGGAGGCGGGTTCTATCAGACCCTTGTCTAGTAGGTGAGCTACTTGTTTTTTGGCCTCTGCCTCCTTCTGAGGCCGAGTCGATGGGGAGGTTGGCGTATCGGTGTGGAGACTGCTAACAGGGGAATGCTGTGTTCTGCCAACGTGGTGCGTCCTATGTCATGGTCTCCCGAACTGAAGGTGGACCCATACTGGGTTAGTAATTGGGCTAGTTGTCGGGCTTCCTGGAAGTTATGGCAATTCTTTACGACCTTCTGGTGGAGTTCTTGAAGGTGAGGGGGTACTGATGTCGCCAGATCTCCTTCAAAGTTGTGTACTGAAGGGGCGGCTGAGTGGGTGTCGACAGGAGAGCACTGCTCTGGCTGCACAGCAGTGTAACTGCCTATGGTTTGGCTGGCTTTCAGCTCTAGTGGGTTGCTGGTGGGGTTTAGGCACCTTACCAGTAGACGCCCTTGTCTGTTGGGCTTACTGACGCTGGTCGCCAATGGGGGTGCGTCGGGTCGACTTTCCACTATACCAAGGGGACAGTGGTTCTTCGCGTTAAGTCTGCATGTTAACGCTGCCTCAGAACATGGGGGTAAGGTGATGGTCCTTAACACTTGTACTCGATTCACATGTAATCTCCCATTATGGTCAGTGCATTGGAGTTGTTGGTCCTCTACAATTAGGGTGGCTTCATTCCATTCGAACTGACATCGATGTTTGGAGAGAAAAGGTTGTCCAATAATGGCATCTTCGTGGATTTGTCCCACCACAAAAGTGACTTCAGATTTGAGGTTCCTAAGGCGAAGAGGGACTGTGATGGTTCCATACAGAGGCACTCCTGACCCATCGGTCATGATGCAGTGAGGAGGGCTTGTCCTCAGGGTATTCCAAAGGGCAGGTGAGAGGCGCTGGTAAACGTGGTGTGACAGCAGATTATGGGTACAGTTATGGTCAATCAGTATTGACAGAGACTTGCCTTCTAGTTTTCCTGGCAGGAAATAATCGGCTGTTGATGGGGAGCTGGAGTCGGGGGATTTGTTGTTGCTGTCATCGGTGGTGGTCCTCCTTGGAGGTTGGCGTTGAGGTGTATTGGTCTGCTTCGACTGGATTCTGGCCGGGCAAGACTGTGGTATTTTCTGGCGTGGCTGGGCGTACTTCTTTCAGGATTTGTGGGTTCTAGTCGCCGTGGCGCAAGGAGCCACCTTTAGTGATTGGACTTCTACTGTTAGTGCTTGCAGGGACTCCGCCATCCTTAGAAAGGGGTTCTCCGTAGCTGCTACTGGAACTTGATGTACCTTCTGTATCGGCGAGTTGGGGGGTGCTGGAGGTGGTGAATGGTGAGTGGCTGGGTCTCGCTTGTCTTCTTCTGCTTCTTCATCCACCATCCGTACGTGAGCGGGTTGCTCATCATGGGGTGTCTTCACTTGCAGGTACTCATTTCCTGCGCGTGCTGCTTCAGCTAAGTCTGCTGGCTGCATGGCCAGGAAGTGTTGCTGCAGATACGTATTTCCTATGGTTGTGCTGAAAACATCCAGCATCATGCGTTGCATGGGTCGTGCTGGGAGGTTGCCTTATGCGATGCGCACCAATCTTTCTACCTCATTTGCATGTTCTTGCAGAGTTGTTTTGTACAATCTGCGGAGACTAGCCAGTCTAGACATGGCGTCTCTTGAGGTTAAGCCAAACCTCGCTCTCAGGGCAGCAAATATGCCTTGTAGGTGTGGGGGTTTCCCACAGTCGAGTGCATTACCCCGTAACGACTCTCTCATGTGTAGCATAGCCATTTGCTCAGGCCAGTCATTGGCTTCGGCGATCTCCATAAAACGAGCTATAAAGTACTTCACATCGCCAGTTCCTTCAAACCGTGGTGGCTTGAATGGGGTGTGAGCATTGGCAGGGGGCTGCATAGCAGCCTGTAGGGCGTCGGTGAGACGGTCCATTGCAGTCAACTCTGGATCTATGACAGGTCTTCTGCAGGCACTGCGAGCACGTTGGTTTGCCATTGCTGCGATTAGAGGATAAAAATCAACTCAATAATCTACAATGGTTAGTCAACTTAGGGGCTACAGTGTCCAGTTGTGTCTGTGCAATCTCGGGGTCAGCACTCAAGGGTACTGAGGGGTAGCAAGTGGCGTGTACTAACCAGTACAGCACCAGTAATAGTGTATACAACACCGGCATTCTAGACGAGGGTCGATATCACTTGGTAGCAAGGTCGGTCACAGAATGACTGTGCCGGTATCAAGAATGGCAGATTCGGTATCCAAAATGACCGGGTCGGTATCAGAAATGGCAGGGTCGGTATCTGAAATGATAGAGTTGGTATCCAAAATGACAGGGTCGGTATCCGAAATGGCAGTGCCTGTAAAGCTGTTACAGGATTTGGTACGTCTCTACAACGGAGTAAACTCAACGTTATTTGTAGGAGCGTTTTCACAAAGAGCACTGCTGCTGTCGGAGTGAACTCGACGACAGTACAGGAGTGTCTTATCTCTCTGGCTTGTACAACCCAGTACAGCGCTCGTGGTAGCTGGATCTGCTTGAAGCAGACTCCAAGGTAGCAAAGTATTCACAGCGTGAGAATTGATCCCACCGCTGCCACCAATGTAGCGGATTTTTACGTCCACTACCTTCCGCTAGGGGGTTGTTCTGGTAGACGCGCAGTCTTGTTCAGCCTCAACAATACTGTCAGCCACTTCAGGCCTGACAATCTACAGTCTACCTCAACTCAGAGGTGACCCCGTGCCGGGATGACACAAACAAAGTGTTGCAAAGTAAATTACCGACTTTAACAACGGCAGCGAGCCCTCGGCTCAGACATACACTGTGTTTAAGTAGTGTATAAATATATCCTTTATTCATCACAGAATAAAGTGGCAATCCATGCAAAGACAAGAGGTACTGCTCATGCTATGACATATCAGGTAATGCAATGAGTATGGTAAAATCTTTACCTTTTATAGGCAGAGTTACAGTGGAAAATCTCCAGCCATGCACAGGAAGCATGCCAGGAAGTTATACAGTATATAGTAAGCAATATGATATATATGGTAAGCGGTATTGTCCAATAAGATAAGGCTAAATGAATTAAAGAGCACTGGCGCCCATAGGTAAGGGGCGGAGTTCATAGTTGAGCAATATTAGAGCAATATAATCAGTACAATAGGTTCCGGTGTTTGTCTATTACATTCTCTGGAGGCATGCCTGTGGTAGCCACCAACAGGGGGACCTCTGTGCAGTGGTGGTCACTGTATGTTGCCAGTAAAATCCACCACAATACTATATACTAACATATAAAGTATACACTATACAATATACTATATACTAACATATAAAGTATACACTGTACAATATACTATATACTAACATATAAAGTATACACTGTACAATATACTATATACTAACATATAAAGTATACACTGTACAATATACTATATACTAACATATAAAGTATACACTGTACAATATACTATATACTAACATATAAAGTATACACTGTACAATATACTATATACTAACATATAAAGTATACACTGTACAATATACTATATACTAACATATAAAGTATATACTGTACAATATACTATATACTAACATATAAAGTATACACTGTACAATATACTATATACTAACATATAAAGTATACACTGTACAATATACTATATACTAACATATAAAGTATACACTGTACAATATACTATATACTAACATATAAAGTATACACTGTACAATATACTATATACTAACATATAAAGTATATACTGTACAATAAACTATATACTAACATATAAAGTATACACTATACAATGTACAATTTACCAACATATAAAGTACACAAACCAGAAGCATAAACTGTACAGCCAAATCCTGTTTCATCAGTCACTTCAGTAGCCAACTGTCCAACAGTTTTATTTCCTCCAAAGCCAAAGATCAGCCATTCACCGTCACACATCAACTTTATTGTACTCCTTTGTATGACACCTTCAAGTGAGTCAAACAGTCAAAGTTATTTATCACAAAACTTGAAGCTTGGGTTATTGAGAAAAACTGTCTATTCTATTCTTTTAGTATGAGTTACGAAAGTCGTTTGGTTGTGCAAAGTTTTTAAATTGAGAGACTTTCTGAATTTTTAATTTGACAATTCTTCAAGTAGAAACAGGTTGTAGAGTGCTTCATGTACAGTCCAATATGCCACCAAGTTTACAAAAATCTCAATTCACGTTTTAATTGATTCGCTAGGAGATGAAGCAAACAATTTTGAACAACGTGCCGCAAAATAGAAAAATAAACGATTCCAATTTTAATGAACAATTGCAGCAATTTTCAAGTTCAATTGCAGATTTAATAATTGGGTCCATTATTGCTGTCTTACTGTAATATTTGGCTCTCTTGGGTGCTGGTGGAGATGGAGAACTGGTTGTTTCAGTTAGTGAGAGTGGAGTTTCTGGTTGAGGAGATGGAATGCTTGCTGTTGGAGAGGGAGAAAGCTGGTCTTCTGGTAACAATCTCATTAGATCTGGTACAATATTAGAATTTTGAATGTCATTAGCTGCTGAAGGAGTCGTTGCTAGAGGCTCCACTGAATTCGTCTCAGTCGATTTTTCAGTTAAATGACGATTCAATATTTCCTCCAACTCAAGCATACCCTCTTCAAGAGTTGGTGCACTCGGGGAGATAGGTTGGTGTAACGGCAGATGTAATGGTAAGTAGTCTAGAGGACTTGTGGGCTGTATAATATTACCTTTTGCATCAAAGAGTGTCTGTTGTGGAGTGATGCTGTTGGCCTGCCGTGCAGTTCCTTGATGCGTATTACCATTTTCTCGGTGACTCGATGAATTTCTGGTCAAGTTTATAAGTATGTTAGAGGAATGGACTGCTGTGGATTGGTCAGATGGTCCTAGTTCACTTGAGTACTGGTTAGTGTTGTCAGCTAAAGGAGTAGGTAATGTGCTGGAGTCATCCAAGTATGTAGCAGCAGATGTACTAGAGTTCTCAAGTGACAAAAGTGATAGCATATTAGTGGAAGAGAACGGCAAGGCTTGCATAGGTGTCGCATTGTAAGCTGTTCTTTGCTGTGTGGTAGAAAATAGAAGATTAGAGTTGGTAGTAAGTAGTTGTGCAGTTGTTGAGGGTGAAGGTGAAGGTGACTGACAGTCTTGTACAATGGTAGGTAGTAAACTCTCCTCGTCATCTGAAGAGTCTACAATACAATTTTTGCCACTGCTGGTTATGACAGTAAGAAATAAACTAGTCAGTTATCAAACATATTGATCCACTACAAAAATCAAATTCTGGTACATTTGTAGACTTATTTTGTTAGTAAGTGTTCCACTTGAACGTAAACCCCGTGTACATATAGCGATTACCAAGCGATTTCCTTAGCGATTGCGTGATTGCGCAACTTCTGTTTCCTACGAAATTGCTAAGCAATCTCAAGCATTTTATTTGAGGTTATCGTCAGGTTTTGATCGAGATCAAAAAATCGCTAGCGGATTCTTTGATCAGCCAATCACAACGTAAAGAAACTTTACCCTTGTTTCCAATAATGGCTTGTCATGTTCAGCGCTCCGATCTATTAACGATCCTGTAATAAATTGAAGGCTATGCTTTGTAACAGCGAGTTTGACCGGAATCGCTGAAGAATTGGCAGTAGTGAAAAATTGCGCAATTTGGGGGAGGGACTTCCCCAATCGCTAAGCAAAATCGCTAGCACAATCGCTATATATACATGAAGCATTAGAGCTCAACAAGAGCTGACAGGTTCAAATGCGTATAACTATCAACAGTTGTAGTCTATACACCTACACAATAAGTAATAACACCTTGTAACGTACCTTGTGAACTGTGTATTGCCTCCAGCACGTTTAACCAATCCACTATATCCAAATGTCCCTGACGACTAGCTATATCTACAGGAGACTCTCCCTCAAGGTTTTTAGAGTGGAAGAGTTCGTTTAGTTTTACTGAAGATAGTTTATCATCTAGTAGACATTTCACTAGAGTAATATCTCCTGTTTGTACAGCCAGATGTAGAGCAGTACATTTAGAGACATCTTGTATGAGTAGTAACCGAAAATAGTCATTTGGTTCTAACCTGTCAGCTATCAGTTTAACGACACCGGCCTTCGAGTTCTGTGTAGCCGAATGCATAGCTGTCTCACCATCACCATCTTGTATTGCTAGCAAAATGTGGCTTTGCCCTTCTGGTATTTTATCCAACATACAATTTATAGTCTCTGCATGGCCAAAGAAAGCGGCAACGTGTGTAGCTGTAGTAGCATCCCTACCTGGTATTGCTAACAAGTCATAAACCTTATTTTCTGGTATTTTGTCTAACATACATGTAATAGTCTCTGTATGACCATTCTGAGCAGCAATGTGTATAGCTGTGTCCCCATCACTATCTTGTATTGATAGCAGGTCATAAACCTTATTTGCTGGTATTCCATCTAACATGCATCTAACAGTCTCTGTATGACCATTCTGAGCAGCAATGTATATAGCTGTAGAACCAGTATTTCTTTGTATGGATAGCAGGTCATAAACTTTATTCGTTGGTATTCCGTCTAACATGCTTCTAATAGTCTCTGTATGACCATTCTGAGCCGCGATGCAGATCGCTGTGTCACCATCACTATCTTCTATTGATAGCAGGTCATGAACTTTATTCGCTGGTATTTTGTCTAACATGCATCTAATAGTCTCTGTATGACCATTCTGAGCAGCGATGTATATAGCTGTAGAACCAGTATTCCTTTGTATTGATAGCAGGTCATGAACTTTATTCGTTGGTATTCCGTCTAACATGCTTCTAATAGTCTCTGTATGACCATTCTGAGCAGCAATGTGTATAGCTGTGTCACCATCACTATCTTGTATTGATAGCAGGTCATGAACTTTATTTGCTGGTATTCCATCTAGCATGCATCTAATAGTCTCTGTATGACCATTCTGAGCAGCGATGTATATAGCTGTAGAACCAGTATTCCTTTGTATTGATAGCAGGTCATGAACTTTATTCGTTGGTATTCTGTCTAACATGCATCTAATAGTCTCTGTATGACCATCCTGAGCAGCAATGTATATAGCTGTAGAACCAGTATTCCTTTGTATTGATAGCAGGTCATGAACTTTATTCGTTGGTATTCCGTCTAACATGCTTCTAATAGTCTCTGTATGACCATTCTGAGCAGCAATGTATATAGCTGTAGAACCAGTATTCCTTTGTATTGATAGCAGGTCATGAACTTTATTCGTTGGTATTCCGTCTAACATGCATCTAATAGTCTCTGTATGACCATCCTGAGCAGCGAGACCTATAGGTGTGAAGTCTTCAATATCCTTTTTAGCTAATAAATTGAATGCCCCAGATCTATTTAAACTATTCAGCATACACTCTACCATCTGACTGTCCCCACGTTCAGCTGCTATGTGTACAATCGTCTGCTCGAAGAGATCTACACTACACAGCTCATCATATCTCTGTTCTGAGGAGAGACTGTTCAGGCAGTTCGTTAAAGTTTGTAAAAGAACTGGCTTCTGAGTGTTGTAAGAGTCTATCAGCTGTCTCAGCTTGGTTTGTATTACTTCCAGCCCGTCACTCTCTGTGGTTTCCATATTCTCTGCCCTATTTAAACCCCATTCCTCTTCCATGCTCCTCATGGTAAATCCTGAGTTGTCATCTTCATCCACAGAGAATGGATCTATGGTAAAATATATAGAAAGCATTAATGTGAAAAAGACGTTTGAAAGTTGTCCTACCTTCTACATGTTCCTTTTTTCTGAAGAAACTTACCGGATTAACTGCGGTATTCGTCTATGGAGACAAAACAAGGCGTCTTGCCTTTTTGAGTTTGCTAGTGCTACCATTGATGAGTGGTAGAGACAAGCAGTCAGCTACCACACATAACTTGAACAAACTTACATTCGCCCGACTTGGTCTTCTGTAGAAACAACTGATAGTCATTATCAACCCTTAAAACCCATCAAATACAGCAAGTTATTGGTATGTTCGTTTCAGTTACCATAAACTAAACAATGTCCACAAGAGATATCAGCAGACACACGCTACGCTAAGAATAAAACTGTTAGCTGTCTTTCTCATCAAATATTATTGAATATTCAACCTGACTGTGTTCTATTAAATCATATCTATTTAGTAGTTATCAGTAAATGTACTACAGACTACTAACTGTGAGTGATTACATATTACCAGATGCTTTTTGTGCCACAAACTGCAGCGATAATGTTTGTGGCACTACTAGCACTACTCTGCCTACATATGTATAGGTGGTGAAACATTGCCAGTAGATAACTTACTGTCAAAGACGCTATTAAAGTCCATCAGTTACAATTTTACAAAGTTACTATTTCAATCTCACTAACTACTAAACTGTACGACCTGCTACAGGCCCTGGTAGCTTTACTGCCTTATCATGTGATTACTGACTCATGGAAAGTTGTTAATAGATAATATTACTTAGCCTCAGATCTATTGGATGGTACTTTGCTAATATCAACATTGAGGTTAAACTCTTATCTGTGCAATGACCACTGGCTACTGCTGTCAGCGTAATGTAAATTTTAAGTCGTAGTAACCGGAATATTATAAAAATTTGAGTGTGAGAGTAATTTAATATGTACTTGGGTGCAATAGTGTGCCTACTAAGCATTGTTATAACCATAGAATTATCTCCACTCTGAGAGTGCTAACCAATCTTCTAACCAATAGGGATAGTGACCGTCTTTCTCAACCAGCTGCCATTACCAGAAACAGTTTATCGCCAGATTGAATTTTGTACAAGAATATGTTTTAGATTTGCTACTTAATTTGTTCTGAGATCTTCTTTTATCTACTTTAAAAGGAAGGCAAAAATGCAGTAATTTTAATTGAGAAACAACCTGTCAAAGGGTTTAAATAGCAGTTGGAATCGATGTAAAAGTGGCAATATTTTCTGTATTTTTAAAAAACGGAAATAAGTATTATCTAGGATACCGTAAATATATACATTAAAAATTATCTCTGATTTCATGACTGCAACATCAATACCAAGGACAGCAGTTTGTATGAGCTACCTTCTCTGTCATCTTCAAAATAAAAGTCACAAATGGGTTTGAAAATAACAACCCTTGCATCAAATTTAATTCTTTTTGTTTGGGACGCCGTTCCTCAAAATAGATACAGGTTTTCTCTCAGTTTATTCATACTGTTTTCAGCCTATGGTGACTGCGACGGTCTTTCTCAAATGTCATTTGGTCCTGGAAACAGCCCGTGAAACTTGATAATGTAATTAAAATGCATATAAAATGTTGATTTTGTTTAATTATACTAAATAACAATAGTTGCCATGGAAACCTCTAAAATGGTTAAAACTAAAGTTGAAACACTCATCTCAAAATGCCGATAGCAAACCTTTGGTTATAGAAGAAGTAATATGCTTTTACAACCTTAGAGGCTTTTGATAATTTTATTATGTTATATTTACAAGAGAAAAAATATTTTAGCAGAGTTATCTTCTCTGCAGAAAATAACTCTGGTATCAGTTCGTTGTTGTCTTCCTTTGGGGAGATAACTACGTTGCTCAAGTCATTTGGTCCTTGAAAACTCTAGCAAGTCCTGGCGTATGTACTCTTATGAGGGCAACTCCTGGCGTATGTATTGTTATGAGGGGGCAACTCCTTGCGTATGTACTGTTATGAGGGCAACTCCTTGCGTATGTACTGTTATGAGGACAACTCCTGGTGTATGTACTGTTATGAGGGCAACTCCTGACGTATGCACTGTGATGAGGGGGCAACTCCTGGCGTATGTACTGTTATGAGGGCAACTCCTTGCGTATGTACTGTTATGAGGGGGCAACTCCTGGCGTATGTACTGTTATGAGAGGGCAACTCCTGGCGTATGTACTGTTATGAGGGGGCAACTCCTGGCGTATGTACTGTTATGAGGGGGCAACTCCTGGCGTATGCACTGTTATGAGGGGGCAACTCCTGGTGTATGTACTGTTATGAGGGGGCAACTCCTGGCGTATGTACTGTTATGAGGGCAACACCTGGCGTATGTACTGTTATGAGAGGGCAACTCCTGGCGTATGTACTGTTATGAGGGGGCAACTCCTGGCTTATGTACTGTTATGAGGGCAACTCCTGGCGTATGTACTGTTATGAGGGGGCAACTCCTGGCGTATGTACTGTTATGAGGGGGCAACTCCTGGCGTATGTACTGTTATGAGGGGGCAACTCCTGGCGTATGTACTGTTATGAGGGGGCAGCTCCTGGCGTATGTACTGTTATGAGAGGGCAACTCCTGGCGTATGTACTGTTATGAGGGGGCAACTCCTGGCGTATGTACTGTTATGAGGGGGCAACTCCTGGCGTATGTACTGTTATGAGGGGGCAGCTCCTGGCGTATGTACTGTTATGAGAGGGCAACTCCTGGCGTATGTACTGTTATGAGGGGGCAACTCCTGGCGTATGTACTGTTATGAGGGGGCAACTCCTGGCGTATGTACTGTTACGAGGGCAACTCCTGGCGTATGTACTGTTACGAGGGGGCAACTCCTGGCGTATGCACTGTTACGAGGGGGCAACTCCTGGCGTATGTACTGTTATGAGGGGGCAGCTCCTGGCGTATGTACTGTTATGAGAGGGCAACTCCTGGCGTATGTACTGTTATGAGGGGGCAACTCCTGGCGTATGTACTGTTATGAGGGGGCAACTCCTGGCGTATGTACTGTTATGAGGGGGCAGCTCCTGGCGTATGTACTGTTATGAGAGGGCAACTCCTGGCGTATGTACTGTTATGAGGGGGCAACTCCTGGCGTATGTACTGTTATGAGGGGGCAACTCCTGGCGTATGTACTGTTACGAGGGCAACTCCGGCGTATGTACTGTTACGAGGGCAACTCCTGGAGTATGTACTGTTATGAGAGGGCAACTCCTGGCGTATGTACTGTTACGAGGGCAACTCCTGGCGTATGTACTGTTACGAGGGCAGGCCCCATTGTACCAGTCACCTGAAACTCATGCTACTCTTTTGTTCTATAGCTAACGTTCTAGAACGGACGGGACATAACCCTATGGTTGTACCATTGCCATTTTACTGCTGAAAGGCATCAAACAAGTCATATAGCTGTGTAATGGTAGGACTTGACCGGTCTTATTAATCGCTGCCATTGTAAATGCATTGAAATTCAGTTAGAGCAAGTTTTACATACTTGCATCGCAACTCTGACAAGTGATTGTTATTGAAAGGCTAACCACCTCAGGGGCTGCTAGTTGAACAACACTTTTGTTGTGAACAAAATGACAATCGATTAAAAATTGTCAGCTTACTCACTGCATGTGTAATAGAAAGATTTCCTGCTAAAACCTTTTTTGCAAAAGAATATGACAGCTTTACACTACAATATCCTGCCTGGGAGTGTGAGGGAGAGAACCACGGTATGTTTCGTGGTTGTTTTTGTACATGTATGTATGTACATACATGTATGTACGTACATATATGTACGTGTATTTATCAGCGTATGTCCATGATAAAGGCTAAACTATATAGGAAGCATGTATAGTCTGCTTAGATATAGTCGAGGAGCAGATGTGGACGGGGAAGGGATGGATAGAAGGTAGACAAAGTATTTTAATTGCTGCAACACAACTGCCGGCTGGACTGGAAGAAGGCATATTATTGTCACCTTTGCATATCTTTATCCATTTCATTTTGTCTTTGCCGGCTGATTTGTTTGTCTTTTTATTTCAGGTTTCATTTCAGCTTTAATAGAATTCTACATTGTATTGACAATGATGACTAAAGTAGTATTGTCTGATATTTTCCATGACAGTTACTTATTTATAACACTGACACACACTGCGCTTTCATCTTGTGACCCGCATTAAATTTCTGAAGAAGCATATCATGAGAGGACTACTCCAAGTAGTACAACAAACTAAGTTAATATTTTCAACTCGGTTTGACAAACGGATGTATAGCTCATTGAAAAACTTTCAATTTTTGTGCATGATTGCGTGACATCATACAATAATGGAAATGAGATGTTTATTTGCCCAAGAGAGGACAACTCACTCAAACGTTTTTTATTCCCAGGAGCAGGTTCGGACCGGGGTAGTATAAATATAACCACTATACGGCTCTGGTTTGGATCACAATTGTCAGGGTTTACATGCTGGTACTCCTTTATAGTAACATAGCGGAGTTGTCCAAGCAGCCTTCCGCTACAAAAAAACCAAAAAGTGACTGCGCAGCAAAAATAAAATATAATGACTCTCACATATCCTTATAAAAAGCCATTTACTATTCCAATCACCGTTATAAAATCAAAGATTTCAGTTTATACTTTGGAGTTGTGCTCTTACTAAAGAGCACTAATAAAATAAAATTCAACAATGGAGTTTGATTAGATCTCGAATCAAACTCCTTTATTCAATCCTCTTTTATTGCTTTGTAAACAGCTACATCGCGGTACTGCTTTGCCATTGTATAATTACTTTTCGCTTAAAATGAAAGAGCCAAAGACAGAAAGATTTACTGCATTACTCCAATCAAGGGGTTTGATATCATCAATCTTACTCCTTTCTAACTCCATTAGGGCTCTTCAATGCATTCAGGTATCAGGATGGAGTTGGTGACCTTTTCTGTGACGTTTTATTTAAAAATTTCTTAGTCTATTTGATTGGTGCGATTTTACTTACTGCAGTGGTAGGAAACTTTACGATTATTTAGTAGCGTTTAATTTCTACTATGCTCTTTGGCACGCGATTGGCTATTAGCAAACATGTATTACCCTGCCTCCTTTTATACAAGATTAACAGATTTTGACAACTTTTGGACAGAAAAGTTTGTCAATCGACTGAACAAGAATAAGTATTGCGTTGTCTGTGCGATCTAGTATGGAGTAAAAAAATTATGTGCATCAAAATATTTGTGACACGTTCTTTGTATTGAAAAAACAATGGCTACCGATGACCGACCAATTCTCACATGTTAGTATTAAATTTAATAATAATATTAACTACTACTATACTACTACTATTATTATTATAATAATTATTATTATTAATTATTATTATATTATTATTATTATTATTATTATTATTATTATTATTATTATTATTATAATAATTATTATTATATTATAATTATTATTGTTGTTGTTAATATATTATGGCTGTTTCAAATGTTATCGTCGTTGTTAGTTATTGATTGATTGATGATAAATAAATTAAATAAACAATTATAATAATAATTGTTTATTTAATTCATAAAATAAAATATAATAATATTATTATTATTATTATTATCATCATATATTATTTATTTATTATTATTATAATAATATAATATTTTTATAAATAATAATAACTATTATAATAATAATAATTATTATTATTATTATTATTATATTTACTATTATTTATAAAAATATTATATTATTATTATAATAATAATAAATAAATAATATATGATGATAATAATAATAATATTATTATAATTTATCAATAATAATTATTATTTTATTTATAAAAAATAATCCGCTAGTAGTAGCCATCATCATATAATTTTAAATTATTGTAATCATAATGATTATTATTATAAAAAAAAATATAACAATGGTTGAAAACAATAACAATTCATTATTATAATAATAATTTTGAAAAAAATCAATGCAATAATAATTGTTTATAATTAAATAATAATAATTTATAATAACAACGACAAACAACAGTGGTGGGACCACAATAATTATTATAATATATATAGTGCAAAAAGTTTTGTCAAATTTTTCTGAAAATTTTTTAAATAGTTTCAGTAGGTAGAAAAATATGTAGTGGATACAATGAGACCAAATATGCTAATGTCACCTCAATAATTAACTCTTAAAACCAGTTTTACCAAATGTACTTTTAAGTAAAAAAAATGCATGGTAAATGTCTTTTTGCCAGTCAATTAGTGTTGACGCACGCATGAAGCGACGCATGTTATATATATATATATATATACCATGCGTACGCCTCAATAATTATACAATGTATATGTAACAATTATAAATGCTTTGCGTCGGCTGTATAACATTATTTTGTAGAAGTAGCTGGACTACACAAAAAACAACAAGTTCTGTATCTCAGTTGATATAGACAGGTGCCATCATCAGAAATCTTGTAATTAATTTAATAATCATAAATAATAATAAATGAATTTAATATAAAATTTTAATAATTAATTAATAAATAATTATTAAAACTAATGGTTATTGATGACCTTGCATTTTTGCTATATCATATTTATTACCACTAGCTGTTATCATTCAATGATGTTTTTTTTTTGGATTAACAGATATAATATTAGATTAATTAGGAAACAGAATAAATTAAAATGCTAATGATGACAAACAAATAGCCGCGATACTAACGACTACTAACCATCATTAACCGTAGCGTTTGCTGTAAAGCCATTATTTACTTAAAACACGCGGCACACATGATAAGCCCGCGATGCGTTTACAATGGTTGTGGTTAGGCTAATTTATATTTGGCTAGGATGAAAAATATTTTTAGTTGGGCGTCTTTTTGAAAAACCTTCATGTTATCAAAATACATTGAACACATTCCAATAATAGTACACCATTCAAATCCTAACTCCTCAGTCTATTTGATAGTCCTATAACAATATGTCGATGCCCTTCAGGGACCTGGTAGATTTTAGATAAAAAGTCGAAAATTTAAAGGCATTTTCCCAAGTCTATGACTGGAATGAGGAAAATGTTCATAGTCACATCTAAGCGCGGTAGACTACTGTAGCTATAGCAATTGGATTTGTGTTTCTGTGAGCTTTAGTTTGAAAGATATGAAAAAAACATGGTTTTTTGGACTTGAAAAAAATTACGAATTTTCCGGGACAAATTTTGATAACAATGCTATTGTTCATATTACACGGCGACCGCAACGGTTTTGCACTATCTATAGCCAATACAACTGGATTTCTCAAATCAGCCTTGGGACGTTAAAAAACATATCATGGCGTAGAATCATATCTTGCAGTCACAATAGTGGTTAACTTTTTTGTCTCATTGATAGTTACTGAGAAAACGAGTTTTAAAAATGACTCTCTCTGCACCAAAAAGATGACTTTGTTTTATGTACGCACAGCAGATAGTTTTATGCCTCATTATGATTATTGATACATTAGAGTGAAATCCGTGACGCATGACCGAGCGTGTGTTATTAATTTGCAGTTAGTTACTAATTACTTCCTTGTAATATATAAAAAAATTATGTTTTTATTTGGAGAGGGAATTATTAAATCTGTTTTCATATCTCCAGATATAAATGATCTATAACAAATAGTATATCAACAGGTCGGTAATCTGATAGGCTAGTGATATAACATGAGTTAAAATCCTAAGATACCACGACGCACTGCGAAAATGCTTGTTTACAACGTGGTTTCAAAACATTTTTTTCCAAGTCCGCCGCTATATAAGAAGTGCAGTGATTGGTTAATCTGGTCTGGTCTAGTGTACCCTATTAAACCCTTTTAAAGTTGAGTTTCTAGCAGCCATCCACAGCCAGAATATTTGAAAACTGAAAAAAACCGGGTGCTACAAATATTTATATCAATACTTTTGATGTGTGACGTCATATTTCATGATCAATTTGTAGACGCTACATTATTATTATAACTAAAATCTACTCTACTGCGGAAAAAAGGTAACAAATAACAACAACAATGAATGATGATGATGATATGATTGATATAATAATAATAGTATATAATTAGTATAAACAATTAATCATCATAATGATGATAAATTAAATAATAAATCAGTTTTTTATTCATTATTATTGTAAAAAAGTGGTGTAATAATGATATTGTAAAGGATTTGCCCGCACCACTGTTTGAGACTAGCTGTCTGTACTAATGAGCACTAGAGCACTAGAGCTGTGTTGGTAGGGTAGCCTACTAGTGTCAAGGCACAACCCGTTATACAGGATTACTAACCGGTAGTATAACTCCACTGTATACGGTACTTAATTAATCTAACCGTCTCTATCCGGAAACTTCCTGTTTCTCTTGATACATAGATCTGTTTCTCAGCACACAAATCCGGTTTCGCTTTACTTCTCAATTTACTTAGCAAGCGCGTGTATAGTTTATAGCAATCGTGTTAGACAGACTTGTGACAATTTCGAAGAGTGTTTCGTAGTCTCTAAGAATGTTAGTATCGACAAAGTAATTCTGCTTAGCAAGTTCACGGCAGTATAAGAAGAGTTGTAGTTATCAGCAACAATGTATTCAAACGTAAAGATACAAAACTTACAACGAAAAGTGTTTCGAAGTGTAAATAGTCGACAATATTAGAACCCACTTATACTTCCAGTCAAGACTACTAGGATGCACAGCACAACGTCACCCTAACGCTTCCAGTGTATCAACACAACTACTACAAAAATTCGGACTGCTGGGCGATCTGCCCTAATACTTATGCAGTAATAAATGCAAATTAGCAGTTGGGAAACTATAACATGTGATTGGGTAAAAGTAACACAATTTGATCGGCAGACAAAATAGGCGCAATACAAGTTGAATACAAAAGCGCCAGACATAGACATAAATATACATACAATGTGAACGTGCGCATTACGAACCACACAACAACAATAATAATAATAACAATTAATTAGAACAAGATGGCTACCGAAACTGTCCTAGCTCGGTTTATTTAGCTTGATCTTGGCTGTCATGTCTCCTCGGTCTGTAAGAACGAAGGCTCATCGGGTTGCTAGGCTTTCAGTATAACATCTGCTTCAATAGGGTAAGACAACATCTGGCGTATCTGGCTACACACAGTCTCTCGAACAATTCCATTACAATTTAATGATATAATTAATAATTAAATTTAATAATAAGATTATTTAATTATTAGAATATTATTATTATTACTATTGTTATCAAATATGAAATGATAGTTAATTCAGATAATAAATGTCATCTAATAATATAGCTATTATTATCACTTAATAATGCGCAGGAATTTGTGGTGGCCTCTAACAGGACACACCATAGGTAGCGCCACCTGCACTTACTATCCTGATCGTTTCCACGGTCTCTTGCCAGCAATGCGCAGTGGACAGGTCTGATCAGCAGCAGTTCCTTAGCATGACTGGCATAGGCTGACTGTTGATTGTCTTTGTCTGTTGCTGGACAAGCTGGAAGAGGTGGCCTCCACCGCCTATTCCACTGCTGTCGAGTCCACGCTGCAAGAGTGGCTCTATTGTGCTTATTCAAATGATTGAATGGCTGACTCCACTCTATTGTCTGCTTATCTAATACAGAGAGAGGGAGGGAGAAAAGGACAAAAGAGGACAAAAGATATCCAGTCATGCATGATAGTAATAATAGATAGATGATTGCAAACACATTAAGTTGATTGTAAGGGAATTGTCTCCACATAGTACCAGTTACAAATTGTTCGTAGTTGCGGTCCTCTACAATAATATTTAATAGTTGATGAGAAAATTACTGGAGTAGTATCATTATTGTTTATTGGTTATCCTTGGGATAGTAATTATTATTATATTACAATAATTAGTATGGTATATAATAATAATTACTGTTGAAAAAGTGTTGTAGTAATTGTTATTATTTATTTATTATTATTATTTATTACTTGTTTTCTAAAGTATTGCTGTTACCATTATCTGAGATCGAGATGATTAATATATAATAAATAAAAATCGTTATTGTTGTTGTACTTTTTAGTGGCTGAAGAAGTGAATTAGGATGATTGGTTCAACTCCAAATATTAAAGAAAATGAATATTGTTATTAATATCAATTGAATTATTATTACTGTCATAGCTCTTATTTTAGCAAAAACTAATTATAATGGTAAGTTGATGGTTAAAAAAATGGTAAAATAATATAATTAATAAATGAATAAAAATAAATGTTGATGTAAATGACAATAAATATTAGTTATTATTTATGAACCAGTTGGCAATAACAATAATCAATCGATTATTAGCTAATCATCATAGTTTTATAATAGTAGTTTATTGATGATAGATATCTAATATTGTATTATTAATTAATAATAATTGATGATGAATTATTAATATTTTATATGCGCATACACCATTGCGCATTGTACTTGATTTTGCACACTGTTGTACTATCATCGGTAATAATCTTGGGTTATGAGCTGGGTGAGTGCTGTTTTGTCTGTTACATATTCATGTCCTGCTCAACTATTTACCTACCTGCCTACCGAAATCATCTGCTTACCTGTTGTGATTGTCTATTTGCCTACCGTACAATGCCAATATACTTCCCGTTACCATGTGCCTCCTTCCCTCCTTTACTTGAATAGTACTACTAATAACCACCAGTTGGTCTCAGTGATAATGCTAGTTTAACTGAATCTGCAACGTTTATAAAATGGAAGTTCGCAAATGAACTTTTTGAAAAATGTTTGGTATGAAGACGGACATGAGTAATAATGATCGATTTCCTCTCTGGTAAGACAAGATTGTATCTATGCAGTCAGTACTAATAAATAATATTTTGAGTAATTTGACAGCACAGATAATAATTAATATCCCTATTTTTAACGTTTATAAATGAATATTTCATATCTTTCAGTTATCGATGGTAATGCTAGTAATATCTAGTAAATTATTTCAAAAACTTTTAAAGCGGAGCACTGTTTTATTAAAGACCAAAATTCGGTTTTGACAATATTATTAATACTGGTCAAAGTTGTCAGTTTTAAATCAAATATGTGGCATTTTGGTGATGATTCTTTTGCAAGTGTTGATTTAGCTAACCACGATAACCACACAAGCTGCTACTACTAAACATTGTGGTAATAATGATTATTTGATATGCGTGCTTGCTTATGCCTGGCAGCTCAGATTTTTTTTTGGCATTCTTATTCAGACAACAATTTTTATTATTTACAGTTTGTATATTACTTTTATTTGTTTAGGTGCTGGAAATCAATCATTGTTTGCATCCGTGCATCCTTATATGGTTGATGCACTTGCTCTGCACAAAACTGATTGGCAGAGGTAATCTCATACTTTTGTTACTGTCTTGCTTGTTAGTTGTTAGCTGAAACAGTTTACATTTTGAATGTTTCATGCACTTTGGTTCCAGATCCTATGGTCGACCCATCAAAAAAGTGCGACTGTGTGGTCATTTCGTACCATTTGATGTCCACCAATTACCTCGCAAGTTCGATGAACAACGCTTGCTAAAGGATCCTATACTTCACCTGTATTGGATTGACTGTGTGAGTTAGTATAGAATAATATTTATTAGAACATTATTAAAAGCTAAATATGCCACGATGGTTTTTATTTTCTCCGCAATGTATGTATTTCAGTTTTGTCAGAACGCAATGCGCTGTTTAGGCCAGACACAAAACAGTTTTTAAAGTTTCATTTGCTTCTATAGGATCCAAATATAATGAATCGGAATCTCAGAATTTGTAAATGTATAAATGACAGAATTATTCAACTTTTCCTTCTTTTGTACAGGATATAGACACATACAAAAAGAAAGTTAGGGATGATGTGTTTATGTGGCAGTCTGCAATGAAGGCTTTGTCCATACTCGACTGGCTCATTATTGTGGTTGTTCGAGATGAAAACAAAGTAAAATCTAAAATCCTTCGTACTTCAGTCTATGACAAGGTGAAGAGTGAGTTTGGCTCTAGAGGCTCGGGAAGGTGAGTAGCCATGTTTGTTTTGTGGTGATGAAGTTTTCTTGGCTCAGTAGTTTTATGATAAAAGGCCTGTATTGTTCGAAATCTGAACATTTCCTAGCTGGTTGCAGGTGAGATTTAGATGAAAGTATGGCTGAAATTGGCTGGCTACTCGATCATATAATTCAAAAATTGAGTGTGATAAAAATATATCAAAAGAATCAGAAGTTGACTTAGCTTTCGTAACCATCATTATAAACAGTTACGGTTAATTATTAGTTATTAAAGAAATAAATTATTTAATTATGTAGTTTTCGATGTAAGCTTTTGATCTCACTTTGCATGTTAGATGAAAAAATCAACTGTCCGCACATTTCGAAAACAACTGTGGAAACTGTGCAGCACATTGTAAAGCTGCGTTTACACTAGGCGATTTGTTCGCTAGTTTACAATTCTATAGCATTTGCCCATTTACACTGAACGTCGAACAGCCGCAATTAGCAAAAGTGCAGACAAAACACCCAGTATTAACATCTCTAGAAGGCAAATCAGAAGATATGTTTCTCTCAGCCCCTTGTTGGAGTTTAGACAGAACTTAATTCAAGTTTAAATGTTGTTTGTTTATTTGATTTATTTTAAAAATAACCTGGCTACCTTTTGTCATCTAATATATGTGTAATAAGAACTGTGAGAAATGGAATGCTTGAACCATGATAAATTAAAACAAAGTTATTTGTAGTTATTTATGACTAATAAATAGTGCATACTTATTTACCCTTGTTTAGGTGAGTTTTTCTGCTGCAGTAAGTATTTGACTGCTCGTTGCCTGTGTAATGGCTCAACTGTAAGTTACATAATGTCTGAGCATTGACACTGGACCACACTTTCTCATTAATTGATTGGTCAATTACTTTTGAAGTTTCGTCTGCTCTCCTGCTATCGACACCCCATCAGTATGTTCCCATGGCTCGAATTCTTTCGGTTTGAACGTTCATTCGTGTTGTTAGCAGTCATTCGGGTTGGCACTGCTAACCGTTCTTCTGATAACTCGATTTGAAATCATATGTAGGAGTTGTCCTTCCCCTACAGTGAGTAGTAAGCGCAATAATTATTTTATCGCTAGTGAGAGTAAACAACCACGCTCATATTACTATGCAATACCAGTAAGATTTGTGAAATGTTTACAGCACTTACTTACTAATAGTAATAGTAAGTAGATGAGTAACAATAAAAACGACAATTAATAATAATTATAAATTATTATTATTAAATATAATAAGAACTATAAGAAATGATAATTAGTTAATGGTGAATAATAAATTATTATAATAAAATAATAATTATTTATTATAAAAATGATGATAATTTAGTTTGCCCACTTATGAAAAAGAGCTATGATCCTCTGAACTCTGTGAGTTTCCCAAAAGAATAGTAAATATTTTATAATTATGCTGTTGTTAAATTTTCAAATATTCATTATTATATAAATGTAAAAAAACAACTACTGCAGTTGGAAAATAAACAAAAACTGATTTGCAGACAAAACGCCAGTTTAATGCCTCCTCCACAAAAGAACTGTCCAAGCGAGTTCGCATCCATCAACACGAACGAGTCCCATGATTCTAATGAATGCTCAACCCGCACGAATACGATTTGAGAAACTGCACTGAGCTAACACGAACGAACCTGAACCAACTCGTACGAGTCACAATTCCCATGACCCGAATGGGCGATTTATCTGTTCAACCCGAACGAATTGGAACCATGGGAACATAGTGCGTGTGACATCACTGCGTTCTATTGGCCTAGACCACACACAGCTCTGACACTGTCATGATGCAGTCACAATTGATTTCAATAATATGATTAATTTTTATTACATTTTCTGTTTTAGATGTGTGCTCTTTTCAGAGCCCTTCCGCAATGATACAAAGTCAGAGGCGTGGACAGTTGTTATCTCCCGCATACAAGAGCTCATGCTGGCATCTTTCAGTAGAATCATTTCCAAGTTTGAAGACGCCATGCGATTGGAAAGAGAGCGACGAACAGAAGAAACTTGGACATTTACTAAATATTTCATGTTGCAGGTAGCTCATTATTGCCACTATACAATATGTATGTACATGTACACAGGTAGCTCATTATTGCCACTATACAATATGTATGTACATGTACACAGGTAGCTCATTATTCCCACTATACAATATGTATGTACATGTACACAGGTAGCTCATTATTCCCACTATACAATATGTATGTACATGTACACAGGTAGCTCATTATTCCCACTATACAATATGTATGTACATGTAACACAGGTAGCTCATTATTGCCACTATACAATATGTATTTACATGTACACATTTTTTTGCTGAAGAGTAAGGCATTTCTTTTCATCAACTCACTTTTCACAAAGTCTTCAAAAAATTTCTTAAAACTAACGCCATCTTAGATTTTTCTATAGGATTTCCATTCATCTCCACATTTTACTCGATATTTTTATTCCTAAGCTTGTGATCATTCTTACGAACCGTCATTTTTGTAGGAATCCCTGGCTAAGTTCTACAATATTATAGAGTTACACGAGGACGCTCTAGTGCAATATGACGAATTGGATGCTCTCTTCGCGCAGTTTGTTGTGAATCATTCTATAGGAGGTGGGTACCCCTACCTGCTATGTCTGCTACTAAGGCTATTGTACTTGTCTGCTACTAGGGCTAATGTACTTGTCTGCTACTAGGGCTGATGTACTTGTCTGCTACTCAGGCTAATGTACTTGTCTGCTACTAGGGTTATTGTACTTGTCTGCTACTAGGGCTAATGTACTTGTCTGCTACTCAGGCTAATGTACTTGTCTGCTACTAGGGCTATTGTACTTGTCTGCTACTAGGGCTATTGTACTTGTCTGCTACTAGGGCTAATTTACTCGATCTGATTGAGATTTAGCTTGTTGTATATCTGGTTGGCTGTATCCAGCAGGCACTGTTATAAGTTCTGGTTGAAGCAGACATACTGCAGCAAGGATTCGCAAACATTTTTTTTTCTTTAATTATTGTTCGTTTTCTTTAGATAAGACAACTCCGAGTTTGTGAATAGTAAACTAATTGTTAAACATTTTCATCTCAAATAGCATTTACAGCTAGCTATATGTAAACTTATGTCATGCTAACATATTGTAACATAACTTGATCGAATAATATTGCCAGTGAAAAGTTAATGCAGAGCCAGTTTTGTGGCTGATCATTTTATAGATTTTATTTGTTCGTTGCAGTTGGTATATAATTGTCATTTTTATTGGGAATATTTGGAGTTATTTTAATCCTTTGACCAGCGCTGTTGTGTCTTCAATGTAGGATTTAGACCAAGTAGTTAGATATAAACAGTGTTTAGTATGTTTCTACTGTTACCTCTCACACACACGGCCACTATATACTGTAGCCAAGACAGACTGGCTCATACCATACAGCCAACTGTCCAGTGGGTGGGAGGGAGTCTCCATGTCCACAGATGTCAATATGTACAGGCGTATGCTGATCAGTGAGGATAAACCAAGCTTACTGGGTAAGTGTTGGTTGTCAGTTGATGTGTCATGTATGGAGTTGTCCACTCTTGGATATCATGAATGTCAAATCAAGGTTAAACACTATGAATACATGACGACAAATTACTTTAAATTATGTGTACTGTGTAAACTAGTCTAATATTTGACAGCAACAAACAAAACTTCACAAACACTGATAATTCTAACTCTTCTTTTTATAACGTGATGTTGAGACGACTCCACGTTTTTCAACATTAGCTCGTGTTCCCTTTAGAGAGCATAATTTCGTCTTTTTTTATTACAACTCAGCTGGAATAGGGAACTTTGAGTGTCACCTAGATGGCATTTCTTGGCAATCAAAGAAAAGTTCAATATGTTTTAACTGTATTTAGTCCTTATACAATTACCTACAATCTTTACGATGTCCATTAATCAAACGTGTCTATGTATCATTAACCGGGTGGGATAATATAAAAGTGCTATGGAATGGCATTATAAGCAAACCGTTGTCTATTTGCAGATTTGAGGAACTACATGTTCAGCAAGCAGTGCCAACTGCTTATCAAGCTGGAGCGTCCATCAGAGCTGACTAGCAGATCTCTCAAGTTTATACACAACACTATACATGAGCTGGGGCTCCTTGAGGTGAGTGATACGTGAGCTGGGGCTCCTTGAGGTGAGTGATACATCAGCTGGGGCTCCTTGAGGTGAGTGATACATCAGCTGGGGCTCCTTGAGGTGAGTGATACATCAGCTGGGGCTCCTTGAGGTGAGTGATACATCAGCTGGGGCTCCTTGAGGTGAGTGATACATGAGCTGGGGCTCCTTGAGGTGAGTGATACGTGAGCTGGGGCTCCTTGAGGTGAGTGATACATCAGCTGGGGCTCCTTGAGGTGAGTGATACATCAGCTGGGGCTCCTTGAGGTGAGTGATACATCAGCTGGGGCTCCTTGAGGTGAGTGATACATCAGCTGGGGCTCCTTGAGGTGAGTGATACATGAGCTGGGGCTCCTTGAGGTGAGTGATACATGAGCTGGGGCTCCTTGAGGTGAGTGATACGTGAGCTGGGGCTCCTTGAGGTGAGTGATACATCAGCTGGGGCTCCTTGAGGTGAGTGATACATCAGCTGGGGCTCCTTGAGGTGAGTGATACATCAGCTGGGGCTCCTTGAGGTGAGTGATACATCAGCTGGGGCTCCTTGAGGTGAGTGATACATCAGCTGGGGCTCCTTGAGGTGAGTGATACATGAGCTGGGGCTCCTTGAGGTGAGTGATATGTGAGCTGGGGCTCCTTGAGGTGAGTGATACATGAGCTGGGGCTCCTTGAGGTGAGTGGTACGTGAGCTGGGGCTCCTGGAGGTGAGTGATACATGTGCTGGGGCTCCTTGAGGTGAGTGATACATGAGCTGGGGCTCCTTGAGGTGAGTGATACATGGGCTGGGGCTCCTTGAGGTGAATGATACATGTGCTTGGGCTCTTTGAGGTGAGTGATACATGAGCTGGGGCTCCTTGAGGTGAGTGATACATGGGCTGAGGCTCCTTGAGGTGAGTGATACATGTGCTGGGGCTCCTTGAGGTGAGTGATACATGAGCTGGGGCTCCTTGAGGTGAGTGATACATGAGCTGGGCTCCTTGAGGTGAGTGATACATGAGCTGGGGCTCCTTGAGGTGAGTGATACATGAGCTGGGCTCCTTGAGGTGGGTGATACATGGGCTGGGGCTCCTTGAGGTGAGTGATACGTGAGCTGGGGCTCATTGAGGTGAGTGATACATGAGCTGGGGCCCATTGAGGTGAGTGATACATGAGCCGGGGCTCCTTGAGGCTTGCTGCTATGGAGTACAATACATGTTGTAGGTGTCGATGCCCCCAGGCGCTGTGTCATGTTGGGTATTCCTGACGTGCAAGGAGCTGCTATCAGTTTGTGAACCATTCAAGGATACACTAGGAATGGAGGTCTACTCTACGTACACATGTCATCTGTGGACTTGTCTGCAGTCTGTCGTAAGTCTGCTACTACACTACTACATTCTATTGCTTAGCTGAGGGTGTTTTTGTATCGATACAAACTAAAGAGTTATGTGCACCCCGTTTTACTGCGTGTACTCTTTCTTACTTTTATCTAATCGCTATTTGTGTCTCAATTTAATGAATGGATCAACTCTGACTCTCAGTCTATCTAATTTAGTAAATACGGTAACCTTGATTTTGTCTATTTGATTTGGATTTGTCTTCTGCTGAACAAAATAATGAAAACAAGTTTACTAATAGACTTTGCATCAATTCATTGTGGAAGTGGGAGTTGTGTTCTCCTTAAGTAAGATTTGAAAAAATTGCAAAATATAGTTCCATGTTTCATTGAGATATATTTTTATGGCATGTTAACCATTATTCTGTAGCGATTTTTTCATTCTACTAGCTATGTAATTTCCCTATTGCCGACGATATTCATAGACGTAGGACTTCGTAGACTAGAAATATGTAATAAATGGTCAGAATAATTAGACACGGACACAGGCGATCTAGATCTATTCTATATTATAGACACACAAACTAGGATGTCTATGTGGATTACTACCTGGATCCACCCCTACCTCACAGGAGCTTCACTCAGTTGTACAACTTATTTCTGGTATATCCAGTGGCTCCACCGCCTCGTCTTTCTCTTCAGGTCTCTGTCTTGTTTTATATGATTGTGTGCACGGTTGTTGTATGTCTGTGTCCTTGTGTCTGTGTATTGTGTCTGTGTACTTGTGTCTGTTTACTTGTGTCTGTGTACTTGTGTCTGTGTACTTGTATCTATGTCTGTGTCCTTGTGTCTGTGTACTTGTATCTATGTCTGTGTCCTTGTGTCTGTGTACTTGTATCTATGTCTGTGTATTGTGTCTGTCTACTTGTATCTATGTCTGTGTATTGTGTCTGTGTACTTGTGTCTATGTCTGTGTACTTGTATCTATGTCTGTGTATTGTGTCTGTGTACTTGTATCTATGTCTGTGTATTGTGTCTGTGTACTTGTATCTATGTCTGTGTCCTTGTGTCTGTCTACTTGTATCTATGTCTGTGTATTGTGTCTGTGTACTTGTATCTATGTCTGTGTCCTTGTGTCTGTGTACTTGTATCTATGTCTGTGTATTGTGTCTGTCTACTTGTATCTATGTCTGTGTATTGTGTCTGTCTACTTGTATCTATGTCTGTGTATTGTGTCTGTGTACTTGTATCTATGTCTGTGTACTTGTATCTATGTCTGTGTATTGTGTCTGTGTACTTGTATCTATGTCTGTGTATTGTGTCTGTGTACTTGTATCTATGTCTGTGTCCTTGTGTCTGTCTACTTGTATCTATGTCTGTGTATTGTGTCTGTGTACTTGTGTCTATGTCTGTGTACTTGTATCTATGTCTGTGTATTGTGTCTGTGTACTTGTATCTATGTCTGTGTATTGTGTCTGTGTACTTGTATCTATGTCTGTGTCCTTGTGTCTGTCTACTTGTATCTATGTCTGTGTATTGTGTCTGTGTACTTGTATCTATGTCTGTGTCCTTGTGTCTGTGTACTTGTATCTATGTCTGTGTATTGTGTCTGTCTACTTGTATCTATGTCTGTGTATTGTGTCTGTGTACTTGTATCTATGTCTTTGTCCTTGTGTCTGTGCTTGTATCTATGTCTGTGTCCTTGTGTCTGTCTACTTGTATCTATGTCTGTGTATTGTGTCTGTGTACTTGTATCTATGTCTGTGTATTGTGTCTGTCTACTTGTATCTATGTCTGTGTATTGTGTCTGTCTACTTGTATCTATGTCTGTGTATTGTGTCTGTGTACTTGTATCTATGTCTGTGTCCTTGTGTCTGTGTATTGTGTCTGTGTACTTGTATCTATGTCTGTGTCCTTGTGTCTGTGTATTGTGTCTGTGTACTTGTATCTATGTCTGTGTATTGTGTCTGTGTACTTGTATCTATGTCTGTGTATTGTGTCTGTGTACTTGTATCTATGTCTGTGTATTGTGTCTGTGTACTTGTATCTATGTCTGTGTATTGTGTCTGTCTACTTGTATCTATGTCTGTGTATTGTGTCTGTCTACTTGTATCTATGTCTGTGTATTGTGTCTGTCTACTTGTATCTATGTATGTGTATTGTGTCTGTGTACTTGTATCTATGTCTGTGTATTGTGTCTGTCTACTTGTATCTATCACCATGTTCCCATGCTGCGAATTCGTTCGGATCGGGCGTCCATTCGAGTTGGTTAGCATTCATTCGGGTTGGCATTCCAATCCGTTCCTATGATAATTCGAATTGAAATAAGTTGCGGGAGTTGTCCTTCCTTTACAGTGAGTAGCGAGCGCAATAATTACTTGATTGTAGTGAGTTAGTAAACAACCGCGCTCGCATTACTAAGTAGTAATATGAGTCAAATTTGTGGAATGTTCACAGCATAAACTAGTAAGTACATGAATAATAACAAAATCAACAATTTGTAATAATTATAGATGATAATTAATAAATATAATGATAGCTATAAGAAATGATAAATAATTAATAATAATAATAAATAAATTATTTCCAAATAATAAAAAAATAACTTTTTTTGGCAAGTATAAAAATAATAATAATTTAGTTTGCACATTTATGAAACAGAGCTATGATTCAGTTTCCCGAGCAAATAGTAAATAATTTATAACTCACCTGTTGTTAAACTTGCAGAGGATTATTATTATATGTATGTAAAAACTGCAGTTGGAAAATACGCAAAAAATGATTTACTGCCAAATCGCCAGTTTAATGCCTTTTTCTCAAAAGAGCAACACGAACGAATTCGAATTCATCAACACGAACGATTCCCATGATCCTAATCAATGCTCAACCCGAACGAATTCGGCTTGAAGAACCGCAGTGAGCCAACACGAACGAATCCGAACCAACTCGTACGAGTCGGAATTCCCATGACCCGAATGGACGATTTATGAGTTCAACCCGAACGAATTCGCAGCATGGGAACATAGTGTATGTCTGTGTCCTTGTGTCTGTGTACTTGTATCTATGTCTGTGTATTGTGTCTGTGTACTTGTATCGATGTCTGTGTATTGTGTCTGTCTACTTGTATCTATGTCTGTGTATTGTGTCTGTGTACTTGTATCTATGTCTGTGTATTGTGTCTGTGTATTGTGTCTATGTCTGTGTCGTTATCTCTGTGTACTTGTGTTTATGTTTGTGTACTTGTGCTCGCAGATTGTGTGTGTCTCCTTTCTCGTAAATGTCTTGTCAACTTTTGTTATTCTGAACACAAATATAATTTGAAAACAACTTGTTATTAATCCTACTAACTTTTTTATTAACAATTTTTGTTTGATGGAAAATTTTTTGCTGTATCATTTGTAATGAATGAATATGAATATTTGTCAACCATACAACATGACTCTGTATGTAACCAATGGATATTGACTATTGCTGTACACCGCATCAATATATGCTAAAGAGTAAACAACTCCAGTTAGAGAAGTATAGCCTCAGCTTCAGTAGACACTTGCTGCCACTGTTACAGACATGAGCCCGCAGGAGAGGTTGAGGAGAGTGCTATCGTCCACAGAGGAGTTCTGTAGTTACTACATAGAGCTGACGGAGCTCACAATGGGCACACTCAAGTATATCGGACACACTCGCAAGGCCAAGACTCTCGGTCAACAGCTAGCCAAGTTCTACATGTAAGTTGGGGCACAGGCTATCTTCTCATTATTTTCTCTTGATTTATATGGAGGATGACTTGGTCATATACATCATCTCCCTCGCGCTGTAAAAATAATTGTCAAATTTTTTTGACAGCAGTAGCTTACTCCAGCTCAAAGACATTTATTTTTTAACAGCAATATTTATTCCATATTATGGCAGGAAATAACTTAAAATTTTCACCCTACAGGTATCACATTTTTTATGTTTTCTGGTGCGTTGATATCTTCAGGCCAGTCTCCACATGGTTGTCACAGTCTATAATCAGCTGTAAAGAGAAAATAATGAGATAATCAATGCATACCTCCGTGTCAAACCCGGCCTAATCTCAAGTTGTTAGTTCTTTTCTGTTGGGGAGCCACGCCAAGACATTTAGTAATCCGATGGCCACTGAAGAACATTCTGGCTATGCCTGCGGTCATTTGTTATAGATTACCCACACCCTTTTAAAAAAAGGTAGTTTACCTTTTCAATAATTCACTGTCTATGTACACAGATGATTGATGGGTGACCCGCATTGACGTGGTACAGAAGTGAGAGTGTGTGCAAATAGATTCATTGTGATTTCATTGAATTACTTATTGCATGGCTGGATTTAAAATTGGGATTAAGTAAGATTATCTCTCTTATGAAGGCATCAGTTAATATCGATGAAGTGTAAAGTCTTTTGATGGCTGTCGTTACTTCTAAGGTTAACTGTGAGTGCTTTTTGTCAGCGTTGGTTGGATTACATAAGGCCAGCGTTCATAAGTAACCTCATCTCTAGTAGCATTCTGGTAATCCATTTGTAAGTCGTACAATCCCCCATAGTATGCTTGTCATCTACTGTGTTTTCTACTAAACCCTTGTAACACTAGTAGTACAAGTCTTTGGAATGTTGGCGTCTGATAAAATTTAACACAACTTTTCTTGTGCCAACAAACTACCTACGTCATGTTATTCCTACGCATTATTTGGTACAGGCTTGTTCTTTTGATTTTTAAAGCTTCCTGTATTTTACCCAAGTTTTCAAAAAACATTAGTTTTTGGTAAAAATTATTCCTATAGTTTGTCATTTTTCGATTTTTCAGAAATAGTTGTTGGCCAAGTTTCCATTTCCGGAAATTTCAAATTCTCAAGTTTCAAAACATACAACGCTAGGCTTTATTTTTATTACACATATATCACACATGTATTACACATGTATTACACATATATTACACATATATTACACATGTATTACACATATATTACACATGTATTACACATGTATTACACATATATTACACATGTATTACGCATGTATTACACATATATTACACATATATTACACATGTATTACACATATATTACACATATATTACACATGTATTACACATATATTACACATATATTACACATATATTACACATGTATTACACATATATTACACATGTATTCCACATATATTACACATATATTACACATGTATTACACATATATTACACATATATTACACATGTATTACACATATATTACACATATATTACACATGTATTACACATATATTACACATGTATTACACATATATTACACATGTATTACACATATATTACACATGTATTACACATATATTACACATGTATTACACATATATTACACATATATTACACATATATTACACATGTATTACACATATATTACACATGTATTACACATATATTACACATATATTACACATGTATTACACATATATTACACATGTATTACACATGTATTACACATGTATTACACATGTATTACACATACATTACGCATGTATTACACATGTATTACACATGTATTACACATATATTACACATGTATTACACATGTATTACACATGTATTACACATATATTACACATATATTACACATATATTACACATGTATTACACATGTATTACACATGTATTACACATATATTACACATATATTACACATATATTACACATGTATTACACATGTATTACACATATATTGTACATGTATTTCACATGGTTTATAGACAAAATAACGAATCAAAACAAGCAATAGTATGAGTATCTCAATAAACACGCCTATTTCATTATAGTTGATGCATCAACAAGACTGCAAGAGCAGAAAACTCTGTAGTTTTACTATCTAGTTTTAGTAAAAATAATAAACTAGTTACAAGGAAGATTGACATGCAAACTTTTTATTTATTTATTACTAGTGTTTTATATGTAAAACATCACATAGTCTGTGGTTTACGAAATTTTATCGCTGTAAAAGCAACATAATTTTCTCTATTTTTATGCCATAACAAAAGCTGAAGTTACACAACTTCAGTTTAGCAGCTATCCAAAGTTCCCCTCGCTGTTTACAAGGTACAATAAACACACTAATTATAATATCAAATCGTGCATCGTGCACCAGCAGTGCTGGTATCTAAATATAGGTGAGCTAATCCAGCCTGTACTCTTAGAAAACCGCCCTGTCTTTATATTTTTTGCCAGTACCAAGTTCATATGAGAATGTCTGCTTGCAGCTAATACTGCAGATTAGGAGCAGATTTAGAGATAATCCACACCTTATTCATATTGGCTCACTATAATAGTGTATTATTCCGTTAGACAGGGTTTTACTGGGTTTTACCACAAAGGATCGACTGCCTGGGCAGTGTTCTCTCAAACAGGATATAGAGATCTCTTCTAATAACTTGTTACATATTCGTAGCTGTTTTTGTAACGAGAGCGTTGTGTTTCATGTACGCAACTGATAGTTTTTGATTCCTTCCATTCTGGATAAATAGTTAGTTTTTTAACTACGTGATCAAATCACGAGGTTGAAATAATCTGTAGCAGTTGCTACATTGGATTCAAGTTAACTCATAGAAGTTTCCTATCAATGTGCCAAGACATCTAGTCAACACATTCATAGAGGTGTCATCTTTGCTCTATTGCAATCCTAGACTATCTGTCATATTATAACTGCCACAAACGTTGAAATTGGTACCTTTTTGTAGCGGACACCTTGCTGCACCAAATACACAAAATAATAAAAACTCATCTCCTGTAGGGCGTCTGGAGAGCCCCAGCAAGCTGAGCCGTTCCTGTTGGACTCGCTACAATTGTTTGCTAACGAGAGATGGACAAGCCTTGAGATAGACACGTGGGGACAACTGGCTGTGTGTGAGCAAGAGCTAGGGAACCATGCTGCCTACGTAAGGGCTTGCCTCAAGGTCGCCTCCCATAGCAGAGCTCCCCTCGATAGGCGTGTGGAGTTTAGTAACAGGATACTAGACTTTAGTGTGGAGGGAGGTGAGTGCCCTACCTGCGCAGTTATAGCCTCATTCTCTCAGTCTAATCAGCATTTATGTGGATACGTTCTACCTCTTTGTATAGCCTTGGTTACTGTGTCACATTAGTAAACACCGACGTAATGGGGATGGCTACCGTCTTTCTCAATCGATTCAATTACCAGATAAAGTTATCGTCAGACTGAATTTTGTACAAGGATGCATTTCAGATTTGTTATTCAATTTATTCTTATATCCATATTTTATATAGAAGGAAAAAATGCATAATAATTTTAAAGCAGAAGTTAAAATAACCTGCCAAAGGTTTTAAACTAGCAGTTTTTACTGATACAAAAGCGGCAATAATTTTTGTTGACAATTACCTACAACTGAATGACTGTGACATCAATGCCAAAGACGGCAGTTTATGTAAATTACCGTCTCTCTCATCCTAAAAATAAACGTCACGTTTGGGCTGTCCTACTTGAAAACTGACAAAAGACTTCAGCTTATTTGTATTTTCAGCCAATAGAATCAGTTACCTGGAAATTCTGCGACTCCTGGCGTATGTAATTTTATTGGAACTATCCCCATTGCAAAACATCGCATGATAAATTTTACGTGGTGTTTGGAAACTGAAATCTGTTTTTCAAATATTTGTTTTTCATAGCTGCTCACCTATCCAGCAATAATGAACTGTAGTTATTACCTTGTTATTTAAGTTGTTCTCAAAAAAAGCAATTATATTATTTTTTCTTCAAGCACTACAAAAAATCTTTTAATCATGATAAAACATTCGGAATTCCATCAGAATGTGCTGCATCTGGCGAAATTTTTAAATATCTGCTACTAATGTGTGCCGATGTCTCAGAATGAGCACGTCTTATGGTTATCTTGGTTTAAACCTTGAGAAACTGTCACCGATGTGCAGATACGAGTATCTACTGTTAGTAAATGGATACATTACAGAGGCAGTGACTATAGTAGAGGACGGTGTGATGTCGATAGAGTCAACCAGGGTTGTCTACAACATCTCTTCTCACACTGCTACTATCACAGTACACATTCACTGCCAGCTGCCAATCCCCATAACCTATGACTCATTGTCTCTGCTCATATCTCCATATGATGGTACAGATGACAAGGGTCAGCAGGTTAAAGGTCGGCGTAAAGGTAATGGCGTCAAACCAACTTGGTTATTATTTTATTATTGCTTGATTACTAGTGAATACAGCTGTGAAGTGCCCATGCATTGTGCTTTTGTGTAGTTTCATGTTGTAAAGTGGAAACTCAGTTGTGTTTGAGTCGCATATTTTTAGTGTTTTCTGTAAAAGACTCCCGCTTTGGTCATGTGGTCTATAAAAAAAATCACTAAATCGATGTCAACAAGTCACCCGTAAATGGTCAACTAGGGTGTTGAAGAATGATGATCAAGCACAAACTTTATTTGGCGGAAGAGAAATAGAAACATGAAACAGATCTTGAAGTGTGCTTTCTATGATCGTCTGTTGATGCCGACTTGTATATGATGTCATATGATGTCACAGGTTCATTTCAGTCAGTGCCGCTGACCATGTACACAAACACCAACGATGAGGGAGAGGTGTCAGTGGGACTCACCTGTGTGAATACCCACTCCCTGCTGACTCTCAAGGATTCCTCTAACACTGGTCACATGATCCGTAACCTGAGCAAGAACAAAAGTATGGAGCTGGGGGAGCAAGGAAAGGAGATATGTGCCAGTCTAACAGATGGTGAACTGCATCCTGGAGCGAACGAGCTAACCTTTACATTAGAGGTATGGGTATCTGCCGTGGACATGCGTCACCTGACTGTCCGTCATATACAAGATTTGATTCTAGTATTAATGTAAAACAATCCAAAGTTATCGTTAGTCAGCTTATAATTTTATTATTATTACTTGGACATTGTTATTTAGTGCTATGTGTACATGCGTTGATCGTTTTCAATCATTAAAAAATTTTTAAAACGTATAAATATGAAGTGCACTTTGTATTCCACTAATATTTACAATATTGTTCTTTGGTTTAAAAAGATAAATTCAACCATTTTTTTATTATAATACACCGGTATTGTCTTTTTGTCGTTTTATTATAACACACTGTTCTGTGTTGTAGGAAGCCTTACTGGGTGAGTGTAAAATCCATCAGCTAAGGCTACAGCGTACAGGGATAGACTTGTATGTCAGCACTCCCAACTGTTTGTTTACCATCGACGGTTACGACCCTCCCGCAATCTCAATCCTTACCGGTAAGATTTATTTTCTTTTAACTGATTGTCCTTATTTATTTTCTACATATTCTATGTTATATACTGATTTTTATATTTATATTATTCATTATGTTTTATTATTACTTTATTGTATCATTAAGAGAGTAACAGCGTTCCGATTATTTTATTTCAAATGTTAAATTTTGTTTTTTTGTTATGCATGTTTGTTATAAATACAGTGTTTCTGATTTCTTTCATTTATCTGTGGAGGAATCCATCTAGTTTAATTTATTTAAAAATTCTCACAGCTGTACCGAAAAATGATTGAACTGCTGTAACATAGTATTATAGCCTTGATGATATTTTATCCAAAAATATTCTCTGGAATTAGTTCAAAAATCTGTGTAATTCTCTTTCACTCATTGGTTGGTGAAAATGATATTTGCGGCAATGATTGTTTGAAAGAGCAAAAAACTTATTTTTGTTTAAAATGTCAAATTCATTTTTTTTTTATTTTGACATTATGTCTCGTTTCTATGAACTTTTGGAGATTAACGCCCTTTTTTGTAAACTATTTATGGTTTGATGTTATTTTTATGCGCATGGCTTACGTCTACACTCTCTGTTCATTGTCCAGAATATCATTAGCTCTCTGTATAGTATGAAATATGGTGTTGAAAGAATGGGAGGGACATGGTTACATATTTGTGTTCCTTGCCACTTGCTTGATTTAATGCCTTGCGCAATTGGGCTTATTCGAAAGTTAATACACGTGCAATCTAGATTTGAGCTATTGCATGTTTTTGATAAAATAGTTAAAAATAAGTAATAAGAGATTGAATGAGGTTACAAAGTGTTTACTGGGACCTCTCGAGTGTGAAATACTAGTTCATTAAATAAAAGACAAAGCTAGTAAATGATACAGCATGAGCTGCTAGAATTGTGACAACATTGCTTAAAGAGGTCGCAACTCTAAAACAACTACTGATAAGATTTGCTTGGAAACTTGACGTGTTTTTTAGACAGCATTCAATGTTAAAAATGGTTTCTAAATATGACTGGTGTAATGCAATAATTGAATTGCAGGAAGAGGTAATTGGTACATGGGCGCTAGTAACACTATAGATGTCAAGGTCACTGGCCAGCATCGCTATACCTCACCTACTGTGTCTTCTTCTCTTGCTCAAACTTGTGTACTGAGTTCCTCTGCATCTAGTCAGCCTGTTGAGTCATTGCAGCTCTCTGTCCGCCCCTCAGCAGCCCTCATCCAGTCTGGTACTCAGTCTATCCAGGTATAATACACTGAGCCTTGCTCCTCAAATATGTAACTCTATACAAATATATAACTGTGTAACTATAGCGATACAATGAGTTTTATCTCTTGTTTTCACGCCAAGTTTTATGTTCGGGTTTGGTCGAGTATAGTTTTTGGCTTGATAACTGAACCTTCTGTCAGAAGAGATTTCAAAGTTGTGCCAACATCCGCGTCATTTCTTTTATCAAAAGCTGATGTCAAAATGTATTTTAATATGTCGCCAGGCAGTCTCAAGTTGTGAACTTTATTTTATTTCAATCTATAGCTGGACTTCACTTTTACTGACACAAAGATCTCTGCGGATGAAGTTGTTGTATCAAAAGACATCGAGTGTCACTGCCCTATAGAGATCGCTAGCAAAACTTATACAGCAAGAGAACAGTGAGTTATTTGTTGTAGCGCGTCCAATCGCTGCTTACCTCTTAAAGTTTATTTTAAATGTCTTTAAACGGAAGACTTGACTGGGTACTTGGTAAACACATTTATGAGTAGGTCAATCCACATTGTATGTAGGTTCATTTATATTGATAAGTTTTAAACCATTTTTGAATCTTACATTTTACGGTTTTTGGTTACTAGAATACGAGTTTTTGTTTTTATTTTTCCAGAAAGTTTATCCAGATTACAGTATTTTCCTTGATCACTGATGAGCCTCTAGAGGTCAGGTACCCAGCACTGACCTCTAAACCTGTCACAGAAGATGAGTGTCTTATCCTCACCAGTTTAAATGGCTCTGCTGATGCATTGTGGGTAGGTTGCAGGCTCTCACCTTACCGATTATGTAATTTATCTGATGAGAAAAACATTTAGTTAATTGGGCAAAAAAACGTGAAAAAATCTGATATTTGTGTAAACGGTACTAAAAATATTGCAAAGCTGAAAAAAGTATTCCAAAACAATGAGAGACTTTTCTTCGTTATGTAATACGCAGTCAACATCAGCTGGTTTGTTACGATTTCTGATAGCTGTATAAATACTTTAATAGATTAGCACTAATCCTCCTAATCTGTTTATGGATTATTATGACATGAGCTAGTTAGCTGTAATGCAGGAAGTGGTGTGGTTATTAGATCACGTAGGGTTGTCTTGGCCATCCTGGTATATACAGTACATTTGTACAGATTCTTTAGCCTGTCTTACAAGTAGGCCAGGGTACGTCAGCGATGGGTGAAGTAGCCCCCATCAGTAACTTTATTAGCTCACACTAAATGTTACAGTCTAGTCGTCCAAAGTTCAACCATCAAACATACAGATTTACTTTAGTGTCCTAATAAATACTCGTGCATAGAAACGAATGGACTATGTGGTTTTGGTAATTAACTAATTGGCATTAGTTTTGTCTGTTTTGTTCAGTTTTTCATAGATATTATGTTGAAAAGATGAAAAATCGATAATTTGTTTTTGGTTTTTTAAATATAGAAGCTGACGTGCACCTCTGAGCTCTCGTTTCTGTGGAGATTACAAACTACAGACATAAACAATAGCGACGCTATCAAATGTAGCTTCTCTCTAGACTTCTGTTGCCATGGTGATAGAGAGACAAAGGAGTCCAAGTTTTGCACTTTCTCTACAGATATTACTGTGGATATTGTGAAGGTATGCAACTAATGGGAAATATTCTCTCTGGACCACAGGCTATGGGGAGACAATTAGTATTATGTGCTTGACTTTTAGACAGTCAAGCTGAAGTTTGTATTACGTACGCTCAAGCGCTGATTGGTACGCATTGGTACTTGCAAGAGTTGCTTGGTTTTTTGTTGCTAGGAAATTCTTATGGTCAGTAGAGTATGAGTGTGTCTGCAACAGCAGAGAAAACAATACATAGCTGACCGGTGTTTTTTTCTGCTTTCTGCAGTTGTGGAAACGCTCATACCTGACTGACCATAAAAATTTCTTAGCAACGAAGGATTGGTCAAAAAATATCAAAGACTTTCTCATTTCATCCACTTTTTTGTATATTAAAGCTTTTCAACATTTTGTATTTTGTAGACTCAGTACATAATGACTCGATATATAAAATCGGGCATACCCATGTCCCCCCTCTCGCTATCTCGTCAGTCCTCACAAGACATGATGTGTTCATCCCCTGAGCTCTCCTGTCCTCAACCTCTGACTAACACATGGCAGGCCCTCTGTGAGTGTGAGATGTTAGTGGAGCTACAGGCTTGTGATGGCCTTGACCTCACAGATGACGACTATCAAGGTCGACGCATCTCGTATGAGATTATTGCTGACCCTAATTGGGCAATCAGCGGCAGCAAGCATGGTTAGTGAGGTAGCAACAGCTTTTGACAGTTTGGTGCGTAAAATGGCTTCCTAGTTTTATTATCGTTGGAATAAGTTCTGTACTGCCTACAGTAGCGTCTGCAACAAGTCACTTGTATTTTACTAACGAGTTGACTAAAGAGCAATAAGTATTTTCTCAAGAGGAAACAACTCTGCATATACAGTCAAGTTAGCTAATGTGACAGAAAAATTGCGCCGCAAATCGTTTTCACTGAAATCTCTTATGTGAACACTGCGAAAGCCCCATGGTACATTTATTGCTGTAAAAATGTCAATTTATATTTAGTAGTATCGATTGTTTTTATTCAAGCTTGGTCAATTTATCGATTTATATATGCTTTAAATGATGAAATTAAGTCTACGTATAAATGTATGTGTGTGTTTTATGGGGCTATTTTCTCCTGGGGGAAACAAATGGCTTTTGAGAAAAACGATCCTCGACATCATTTTCAGGACTTGATATACAATACGAAATATGTTTGAGCTGGTCAAGTGATAATATTTATTGGCTGGAGAGAGTGATGGGAGAGAGTGTCTGGTACACTGTATAGATCTATATCACCACAACAACAACAATACATGTACATAAGATATAATATACTAGCTTGGTGAATCATCACTGGGTGGTCAGCTAATACATAGATTATCCACTAATGAGCCATGGAAGTGACTCAGTGCGCACACAACAACTCTATGTTAGCACATGCTGGTATAACTCTATGTGTGCATGTCTGTGCGTACTAACTCACCAACATTATATCAGTGCAAGCTGTCAGTTCTACCTCACCCCCTCTTGTTGCTTTCATCTCTTGTTAGAAAGATCTAGAAACTATTAATTTTATGTTTTGGCACAGTCTATCTTGTGCTGGAGCCTGAGTTGTTGTTCAAGTAAATCATGCTGAAAGAAAATCTAGTTCATTGGGTGTAAGACACTTCACTAAAAAAGGAGCTGGATGGTCAGAAATCTGTGAAATTTTTTTATTCATTATTTGGCAGCAGCGTGGTTTGGTTAAAGAAATGTTACATTACATTTACCGAACTTGTTTATTTGTCCACTTTTTATGCCTGCCTAACAGCAAACTCTCTCTCTTTTCTCTACCAATTTCTTCACAAGCTTATCAAACCGTAAATAATTACAGAGGATAGCCGTGGTATATAGTGCAGAGTTTCCATCGATCAAATGCCAGAAGATAGCCGTGGTATATAGTGCAGAGTTTCCATTGATCAAATGCCAGAAGATAGCCGTGGTATATAGTGCAGAGTTTCCATCGATCAAATGCCAGAGGATAGCCGTGGTATATAGGGCAGAGTTTCCATCGATCAAATGCCAGAAGATAGCCGTGGTATATAGTGCAGAGTTTCCATCGATCAAATGCCAGAGGATAGCCGTGGTATATAGGGCAGAGTTTCCATCGATCAAATGCCAGAAGATAGCCGTGGTATATAGTGCAGAGTTTCCATCGATCAAATGCCAGAAGATAGCCGTGGTATATAGTGCAGAGTTTCCAGCGATCAAATGCCATAAAAAGGATTTGTTGTCATAAAATCAGCAGTTTTTATAATATCAATATTTTGACTGCTAACTTTCCGCCAGAATTTGTTTCAGCCTGTAGTTATTACGGTTATGCCTTCACTGATTGGTGGTTAGTTTTTCCTAGCTCTTTCTCCCAATGCTAATAGCTAGCAAAGGACACCGTACACCTGGTGCACATCACAGATAACTGTCACAGGTTGTTAGCCCTACAGTTCAGCACGTATTAAACTGGTCAATGCCTGGTCACATTGCCGCTAACACCGCTCTCTCACCTCCAGAATACTAATTGTTTGTATCCTTGTGAATTACCAAGTCTAATGTATGCACTGGGTCGTATGTCACCTGGTGGACATACTCAACTGTCTGTGATTGGAGTAAATGTTGAAGCCATCAATTGATTTTTATAAATGTTATTCCAGAATTACTAGAATTAATTTACTTTTTGTTCGCATTTCTTTTAATAAAATTATTGTACTGTTGTTCGTAAACCAATTGAAATGCTCTGAAGTTTAGATTAATAATAATAAGTACATAATAATAAATAATATAATGGTATGGTAGAAGGCAAAGAGAGTTGATTTATGTGACTCATTTAGTTGCCAAGTCAGTCTCCAAGCTGATCCCAGCCCTTTGATATAAGCCCAACAATGCCTGGAGATGGCTTATTGTAGAGTTATAGATGGGTGCTCTCACGAATTGTGTCACAATATTTGGGTTCTTTCTGACTAATGAAGTGTAAGCTGACGTTTCAAGTGGGATTACTGTGATATATGTACTACTATGTATATTATAGTATAGCTTTGTCAGCTTGCACTGTATGCCATTATTGCTAATGGTTTTATTGATTGGAGAAATTTTTTATTGTCACAAATGCATTATTTATTTATGCTTTCCTGTGGCTATGCAGAGAAATGCTCAAAATAAATTCCATTTTGTTTTGTTTTTTCGTTTAATAACTTTGAAAAAAATACTCTCATTAACTAATTATACATAATAATTGAAAATATAATATAATAAGATAGTATTATATAATTGATGCATATAAATAATAATTTCAGTTTGACTTGAATCCTGTAGTGGGTGAAATTAAAAAAAAATTCAACTCCTTGACTTATAACTACACTTGCTCTGCATGCAATAGAAATGGGTCAAGTTAGAGCGTAGAAGGACTATGTACAACAATAGAGTTACCTACTACATCTGTCTATCTATTGTAGGTTTGCTAGAGTTAGCCACTGAGACAATGCTGTCTAGTATAGGTATAAGTCTGATGCCTTTAGCCAGTGGTTACCTGTGGCTCCCCGAGGTGAGGCTACGCAATGCAAACGATGAAGAGTTTTTACCTGGACAGGTGTATGACAACTCCAAACTGTGTCAGGTACTCATAAATAGTCCTGAGGAGTAGCTGCAGATTAATCTAGTCTGACACTCATTTGTAATGTTTCCCTGTGAAGATTTTATAAGCACAGATATACCTGGCAATATTAGGAAGTTGTCTCCCTTCTCATTTTTTTTTTTTCGATACCTTGTATGTGTTCATGTTATCCACTCGCAATCTTCTGCTTATTGGAATTTTCAGCGAAATGTTTTATCTTGTTGTCTGCAGAAACTACCCAAGTTTTATGGTTAATCATTCATTATTTATTGACTCTTTAGTTTTTTTTTACAGTTTTGCTTAAAATAATGATGCTCAATAGTCGGTAGTTGGTTTTGTGAAATAGAATGAAAGTAAAATAGTTATTTGGAATTATGATTGAAATGTTTGAGCATTTATGTTCTCACTGTTATGGCTTGTACTGGAGCTGTACTTTGTGCGACAATTACCCAATAAAAAACGTCAAATGACCCATACATGGCGTTATTATCGTTTAGTTTGCCAATTCTCATCTCTTTTATATCTACATTTAGCTTAGAAAACTTTCAATAATTCAATCATTAAATAAATTTGGCATTTGTTGAAACTATTTGGCGTTGTTAGAATCTTGATTGCCTACTGATTGGTGATATTTCCTGCCACCCTGATGAGGATATCCGTAAGATAACAGGCTATGATAACTCAACTCTGAGTCTATTTTTGTGCTTTATATCAGTCATAGCGAGTTGACTTTATGTATTACATCATCAATGAAGTGCAAGCCTGTATCACCAGGTAGGGCTTCAGTGATCAAAGCTTCTTCATGGATGTCTACAAAAAAGTTATTCTAAAAATATCTACCATTACGTAACCAATTACGACAGTTGTGTCTGAAGAAATGCGCTGTATTTGAAATAAATTCAAGTCATATTTTGTAAGAATATTCGGATGTAAGATTATGCAATTTGCAAAAAGAATAATTCTTTTGAAGTTGCGCATTGAAATGGCTTGACTTGAATCATGACGAATACATCTGTAGAATTAGCTCCGTGTGACGGTTACTATATGTATTGCTGTGATCTGAGCTTTTCTTAGCGCCCTGTATCACATGCTAACCACCACAAATGTATCCTTTTAAATGAGTTGATGGGATTTAAGGATTCTACTGATTGCATTATCTGTTATTGCTCAATATTAATGTCTGTGGGGCCCTCAATCGGGTGATTTACTTCTAAGAAATGGGTGGAATACCTAAATAGTCTGAGGTCATGGCTTCCTTGGCTCGGTGCAAACCACTGCTCCCACATAACTTACACCTGGCGTAATAATGAGACCAGAACAAAAATACAGTGGAACTCTCTTATAACAAACCTGAGCGGATCAAACGCTTGAACTCTTTATATAAAAAGTTCGCTATAAATGAAATATAGCGTTATGCACTTAACTGCTTTGGGACTTTGGAGCCTGTTATATGCAATAATTTGTTATAAGTGAGGCTGTTATAAGCAACTTCCACTGTAGTTATACATGGCTGACAAAATGCATTTAAAGATATTTCAACAGTATTTTTTGTTGTTAGTCAGAGTAATGGTGTGTATTAAAAATGTCATTTTATTTAATCATATATTAAATCAAAAAACATGAAAATAAGTCGGAACATTAATTTTTCATTTTAGTTGTATAATGTTGGCTTACAATTTCTTTGTTTGGTATTTCAGTTTTCCAAGAACCGATACAAAACAGTATTATTGTACCTGCCAAAGATTTTCCAGACAACATCAAATATTTCACATGTTTACGATTTAATTGGAGTTGTCTTACCACGTTCTGTAATTATATTATTGTGTGTAACTACGGCAACGGATTATAGGAGTATGGGCTATATAATGGATTAGAATAAGGAAACAGGATTAATATAAGCTGTGTACAGCTATATTGTACAAGGTTGTGCGCTCTTCGTTTTATAGTTTGGGAAAGAGATTGTTTATAGTGGGTAAGTTCTTCACATGTTATTCTGACCATTTATTTAGAAATAATTTTTTCATGTCTTAGTGATTTTATTTGATTGTTTATATGTATTTCTACTAAGAACCTGTGGTTTTATGTTTGCTCAAATGATTTTTATTTGTTTTAGAAAAAAAATTATACTTCTCGTAAGTTGAAATCTTTTTGCAACAATTTCTGAAAGCTCAAGAAATGCAATATTTTCAAAAAACTTGACATTTTATACATTAACGTTGGAGATTTAATTTTTAATTATTGATGATGGATATTTTTCAGCGTTTGAAAATTTATGTTTTGCATAGTATTTTAATCGATAGCGTCATATTCTTAACTAACAAAGTGTTTTTTAATCATTTAATTAATTTTTTTACCACATTAACACGTGATTTGCAAATGTTTGTACATTTTTATAAAACCTGATGATTGTAATAAACACACAAACTTGAATCACTGCTCCTATTTTTTTACTTACAAATTTCTTTCTTGCAGGCAGCGAGCTCGTACCTGGTAGTTAACTGGACTACACAATGAAGCTGTTGGCATCTGTATTGTCAGCATCTCTGCTGACTCTGGCATCAGTCCAGGCCTACTATCCGACAGCAACCAGCGGTGGAGCCACCCAAGACCAGCCTGGCTCCTCTGACCTTGCAGCAGCCCAAGGTCGGTGACAACTTTTGTTACTGTATAAATATTTTTAAGCGTTTTATTCATGAAATCTCATTATTGGAAAATGGAAAATATTTCCTTTATCTTTTGACAGTAGAAGCGCTGATCTCGGAAATAAATTGTTTTTTTATTTAACTAAATTAATTTTGCACACTATTTATAAAGATATGAACATCTTCATACTTCTTTGTGTTACATAGCTGATTTTAGTAGATAGAAACATAAAGTTTCTGAAATTTTTATTCAAAAATTTGTCACACAATGAAAAAATTTCTTTATTGAAAGCCGTTCAGCGGCATTGCATCCAAAGGTGTTTGATGTCATACAATTCCAGAAAAATTATTATCTCAGGTTTCTTAGAAATTAATTATTTTTTGTTAAGGTGGCTGCCTTTGAACAGCTTACCTTAAACCTTGACATTTAGCTTATTGTACTGATTAAACCATTGATAATCTGGGATTAACCTAAGCTAGCTCAAAACTCATTAGAGTGACAGAAATTGTTTTGCCTTGTGTGAGGATAGCATACCGTCCCCTTATGCCACGCAGTTTTACTAGAATCTAAGGCTATTAATCTATAAAACAGCCATACGTTAGGGTTTGGCTCTATCCCTTGCAACAAGAGGATCACATAGATTTACGCGCATTATGTTATTTCTTCAACTGTCAGTTTTACAAAAAGATTTGTGCCCTTGCTTGTCTAATAGGAGTGAAGACTAGATCAAGTAATGAAAGATTTGTTTTGAAGCATTCCAATGGTTATAAGAATAATGTTGGGTGGTTGGCATGAGCGAGATAGCTTCGTTTACTCATTAAAAAAGCCATTAAGTTTTGTGGGATCAGTCACTAATCCAGGCTTTTCAATGGATTATTGACAGTGCAAAATAATTCTCATTTTTCTTCTTAGCCCAACTTCTATTTGTCTTAATTAATTTCAATCTAATAAAAATGTATGTGAGCATTGTCTGGAACAAATAATAAATAACTTCTGTGGCCGACATGTGTCAAGATTAACCTTGGTAACAAGATTAATTAGCTGTCAGTTGTTGATGATTTGATAATTTGTGCATACATTGAATTTTTTTTAAAAGTTTTTCAATTTTTCAGGATATAAATTTTCAGAAAAGTTATTTTGGCTGCAAAGTGTTTATCCTTATCATCTGCTGGCTAGATTTTTATGAATTAATATGCATTCTTAATTTCAGCTAGTAAAAGTTCTTATTGGCTGATTCCTAATTCTTTAAATAATTAGTATTTGCTGCTGGGAAAAAACCACTGCACTAGTTATAAGGTTGTGATATCCATCTAATGTACTGGTGTTTGTATATAGCCTCTGGACCTATAAGGAACCCCAGTAAGTGATTGCATGCATGAAGTTGTTTTCTCTTTGCTCTCTCTTTTCTTGGCTGTGATATAAAAATGCTTTGCTTATGCATGACACGATTAATTAATTTTGTTTTTGCATGCAAGTCCTGATTGATGCTTTTTGGAGTTATCATCTTTCATTGAGCTGCAACAATTGTGCATGGTATTAGATTTGAAATGTTTCTCATACAGTGGACATCTGGTGTTTGCGAACTTAGCTATTATCAATGTTACGCTAAGCAATTTTGCTCTAGTAGTCAAGTTAGCCTTTTTTGCATGCAGATTGGTGTTGGTTTGATTCTAGAGTGGGAGAAGTTTTGTATTACACAATAACTATAATTGTTTTGCGTGAAAAAAAGAATTAACTTGAAGTAATAAATATACAGTGTCTGTTTTTTTTTACTGTCTCTGATTGCAATATTTCCATTGTTTCTTAAAAGCATTTGTATAGCAAGCGTATGTGTTGTCTGCAGGTCTAACATGCCCAAGGGCTGGATATATGATACCAGATCCAGACAACCTGTGCTTTGTGTGGTTCTGTGATGCCGCTGGCCGCGCCCCAATGAAGAGAGCTTGTCCTAAGGGAGTGCGAGTGCCCACCTGGTGGCAAGGTGGGGAACTCAACATGTGTTTTGTTGTCAACATCATGAAACACTTCGGAGATCCCATTTGTTTGAGATGTGACGCTAACGACATTCCACCAACATCAGGTATTTTGTTATTTATTATTGTTTATCTGATCACCAGGTTACTTGTTTATTTATTTATGTTTTTTATTAGATTTAATTATTTTTTTCATTGCGTATTTTTGTGGTATATGCAAACATTTTAATCAATGCAGTTTGTCAAAGTATTGTTGGTTATGAAAGAAAAGAAGTTTAGGCATCCCTTCACAACTTGATATATCAATAATCAATAATAGAACAGCATTCATTAGAAAGTTTGCATTTTATATTGTGTACTATTTGTAAGACGTTATAAATTTATGTATTTGCAGACGAGTAAACTGCCTCCAAAATTAAAATTGTTAGAACTTTTTTTTTCAAATGAATTCCCAACAAGCGATACATATACAGAGAATAATTCTATGGATTTACTGATCCACAGGATATAAAATGAGCGGATTTTTGCATGAATAATCATTGTTGCTAGAGACATCAGTACCAGGCTAGAGTGCATTAGTCATTCTCTAGACACGTATTACACTAATCCCTTGTAGTTAATCCAGCATATCATGTTATGTAAGTCCAATGCATATTTTCTTTATAAAAACTGTTAAAATTATTCATATTTTTAAGAAAATTTGGTTTTTATTTAACGAAATTTTCAATTCAAAATTTGTTGCAGTTTTTTAATAGTGAGTCATCTAGAATTTAGTAAGAAATCAAAAAACAGTTTTCAAATGGTTGTAATATCGTCCCTATTGATGTCGTAATGGAAAAGTAATGTGCTTAATGAGCAGGATATTTCCAGGGCTCAAAGGTTCTGTGAGATTCCATTTAATCACATTTTCATTCGACGAGTATTCAATTTACTATTTAACCAACGTGATGAAGATTACATGCAAGTTTTTCATAACCATGATCAGAATATCGGGAATTGTCTTCTCCGTACAAAACCAACGACTATTGAATGTTTACAGTGGGCTGTGCATCCAACCCATGTGACCCAGGGTGTACATGTGAGGATACCGAGTATACGTTCCGCTGCGCCTGCCCCGATACTGGAGTTGTCACCCCTGTAGAATATGTACCTCCCCCCAGGGACCACTGCTCTCCCAATCAGTGCTTGAATGGAGCCTCCTGCCAAAATCAGTGGGACGGTTTCTTTTGCTTCTGCCCGAATGGATGGACTGGACACAGATGCGAACAATCTGGTTAGTTGCTTAGCCAGTGGTCTTTTACACACGCAATACCCTAACCTTGTTTGGCCTCGTTTATTCAAAATATCAGAGAAACAAAGGCAATTATGTTTTGATGTTGTGTAGGCATAAAAATTTAAAGAGAAAGCAACTCCCAATTTAATGTAATACTAATTTTAGTGTGTGACTGGCATCCATGTTTGAATGGAGGAACTTGCGTTATTGATGAGGTAGGCTACCATTGTGAGTGCACAAACTGCTGGACTGGCTCCTGTTGTAATGGTAAGTCTATGATTCCTGTGTCTATGTTACAAAAATCATTTTTTACCACAGAGCTTGAAAGAAAAAATTTTTTTATCATTTCAAATGGCTTTTATTTTTTATTTCAGTCACAGTACCTGGATGTAGTGGTACGGAAGAAGAAGGTTGTGCTGCATGTTTGACTGGAGCTTCCTGTGAGTCATTCATAGACACATGTGACTGTATCCCACCCGACAGCAGCCCTTGCTCTGCCGGCAGTGAGTGTGTCAACACCGACAACGGGCCATCCTGCCAGGCCTGCGACGAACCAGAGTGCTATGTACAAGGATGTAAACTTCGTGAGTTTTCTTCTCTTGCTTTTTATATTGAGTTTTTCCTCTATATATGCTAACTATGGTGTAAAAAGATTTGTAAAAATATTTTGAAAAAGTTTGTGATATTGAGTTTTTTATAAATCATTTATTGAATAATCAAATAAATTCTGAATAAAAAGTATTAAATTTTAAAAATAATTATTTTTTTACTTTGTAAGCAGTCATAATTGGTTGATTTCTTGACAGGAAAGGACACTTGTGCTTGTACCAAATATCCTTGTCCACCCAATTCAAGGTGTGAAGACCTCATTGACACCAACTCTCATGAATGTATTTGTGATGACTGCTGGGAAGGTCCTAAGTGTAACATCAGGAAAAACACTTGCGCCTGCACCGAGCGATGTCCCTCCTCTGGTAAGCTGTTACTCTAGCTTTATTAGTTCTATAGTTTGAGTGTGTCATCGAGTGGTACATTATTTTCCATAGAGTTACCTAAGGTGTTTAAGATTAATATAGTTCTACAGACTAGTAATTTTTTTCGCTTGAATACCAATTCTAAAAGAAACTACACATCAATAAGCAAGTTTATCAAGATAAATAAATGCTTCTGGAATTTTCTTATTTGCTTTTGCTTATTTTTTTGTTTATTTCTTCCCATTGGCTATCAATAGGTATTGTTTATTTGCAGCCACCTGTTTAGACACGCCATCAGGCCCCATGTGCAAATGTGAAGTCTGCACGGAGGGAGATTATTGCGATAAGCCTGTCATTTCCTGTGACTGTAACTCTCCTTGTCAATCGGGAGAAGCTTGCCGAAAGGGAGCCAATGGAGAGCCCGAATGCTACTGCGCAGACTCGTGCTACTTTGGACCTGGATGTTCACAAAAGAGGAACACGTGCGATTGCAATAACCCGTGCTCTGCCGGTCAGCAGTGTACTGAGGTTGGGGGACTGCCAACCTGTGGCTGTGCCGATCCTTGTAAGACTGGACCTAACTGCGCTGACACCATCCAAACCTGTGCTTGTTTGAAACCTTGTTCTGCCGCTGAAAATTGTATTGAGGGTGACGGTTATGCGGCCCCTACGTGTCAATGTAAAGATTCTTGTCGCTATGGTGAAGGTTGTACACAGACATACAATACATGTGAATGTAACCCTTGTGCCTCTGGCGAGGTCTGTACTATGGTCAATGGACAACCAACATGTGGTTGTGCAGATCCTTGCCAGACTGGACCTGGATGTACTAAACGAGTAAACTCTTGCGCTTGCAGCAACCCATGTAACAAAGAGCAGACGTGTTACCAAAATGCCCAGTCCGAGTTAGCTTGTAGGTGTGAAAACTCGTGTTACTATGGCGATTACTGTGACCAGCTTGTCAACACATGTGAATGCCAACCTTGTGGCCCTCGTGAAACTTGCATCTCGGGTGCTGATGGATCAAAGAGCCAATGCGCTTGCACTGATGACTGCTACACCGGCCCAGGATGCCTCAGTAAGATCGACACATGCGAATGTAACAACCCCTGCTCAGCTGGTGAGGTTTGCTCTGCTGACTCTTATGGCGAGCTGTCTTGTGGCTGCTCCGACTCATGCCGGACCGGCCCGGGGTGTGCCGACTACATCAACACTTGCAGATGCAACAACCCATGTAATGCTGGCCAACAGTGCGGCACCAAAGACAATGGAGAGCTGTACTGCTACTGTTCAGACCCGTGTAAGACTGGCCCTAACTGTGAGGACACCGTGCAGAGTTGTGCTTGCGCTAATTCCTGTCAGGGAGGGGAACAGTGTCAAGAAAGCGCTGACCAATCTTCTCCTCCAACTTGTTTCTGTACAGATTCTTGCAATTATGGCCCGGGATGTACTCAGACATACAACACATGTGAATGCACGCAGTGTCCTACCGGTGAAGTGTGTACTATGGTGAATGGCCAACCTACCTGCGGTTGCGCTGACAGTTGTAAGACCGGACCTGGATGCAGCCAGACTATCAACTCCTGTGAATGCCAACCATGTCCTTACGGAGAAGCTTGCCGAATGACCGAAGGCTACCCAGAGTGTTATTGCGCTGATCCGTGCACTACCGGAACTGCGTGTGCCGACAGGGTCAACTCCTGCGAGTGTAACAACCCGTGTAACCCGGAACAAGAATGCTATCTCAACTCTCTGAATGAGCTCAGCTGTCGCTGCGCTGACGGATGTTTGGAAGGGTCTAACTGTGAGACTAGAATTCCAAGCTGTTTGTGCAGTGACCCATGTGTTGGCTACGGTACTTGCGTCGAATCTGTCAATGGACTCATGTGTGATGATTGCTCAGACGCTTGTCTCACTGGCCCTCTGTGTAGAGACCCAGTGAATACTTGTGAATGCAACAATCCCTGTGCTTCCTATGAGACATGTACCAACACCCCCAAAGGGCCTCAGTGCGGCTGCCCCTACTGCTATGAAGGTTAGTACCACGCAATGTTTTATAGCGTAGAATCCATGCATTTGGTTTTATGAGATGTTGTACAATATCTTTCTACGTCTATGATCTATGGGGATGGTTGATCGCAGAAATCTTGAAGATTGTCGCTGATTGTAGTATATCATGCTAAATTTTAATTATGTCAAACTGTTCTGCAATTTTCACATTTAAGATTAATGAAAGAATAGTGTACGATGCGTATCCTGGCTTAGATTTTAAAAAAAATTGTTATTTAAATTTTTCAACTTCTTATCTTCAAAGCACGATTAGAATTTATCAATTTTTCTCCATTACTCGAATAAACTCGTATTGTGTGAATATGTTTAAATTTTTTAAAACCGCCACTCGCACTTTTTGTGGCCAGCGTTTCATGCATTTCCTGTTTCACTCGTAGGGCCAACATGCTCTGATAGTGTGGACAGTTGCGCATGCGCTAATCCATGCGCCGGTAATGGATATGGTAGATGTCATGAGTCAGTGGACGGACCCACCTGTGTGTGTGACCCATGCTGGACTGGTCCGTCCTGTGACATCCCTCTCAACACTTGTGAATGCAACAACACCTGTGCTGGCTACCAGGAGTGCTCTAACGTCGGCAATGACCACGTCTGCAAGTGTAGAGACTGCTACACCGGCGATAGATGTGCTCAGAAGATAGACAGGTAAGGAATTGATCTCTACTCTGGCATTGCTGTTGTAACTAGTGCAGATTGTAAGTCTATGTTTCTATTTTGTAGCTGTCGATGTAATAACCCATGCACCCCCGCTGATTTGTGTAAGGAGACGTCTGCAGGACAGCCTATCTGTAAGTGTGATTGTATAGGCAATGAGGTCTGCTATACTGACAGTATTACTGAGAGAGAAGAGTGCAGATGTCCTCGCTGTTACTACAATAAGCCTGGAGAGAGAGGCTGCCCAAGCAGTGAGTCCTATTCGGAGTTTTCTTTTCTTTGCCTGTTCACTATATTTCACTGTCCCTGAACACTGGCCATTGGTGTAGCTTGGGTTCTTCGATTCATTGAGTGCTCTATCGGGTTGTAGATCTGTTGGTTGCGGTATTTTATTAGTCAATGCGATCGGCACAGGAAGTTATCAGTTTACTTGATCTGAGTTAAGCTGAACAATAAATAATTAAATTTTTACTGCGGACTGCACTGACTGTACACTTTTCCTTTATGCCCCTGTAATAATGTGTTTCACAGCATTGTTGTGTCTTGAAGTTTGAGTTTAGTTCGCAATATAAACAATTATTTTTTACTCAAGTCTTGTTATTTTACAGGAATCACAAACCAATGTGACTGCAATGAGTGTACTGGAGATCAAGCTGTGTGTGTAGATAATGATGATCCTCTGGGTAATGTCCTTTGTAAGATAGAGAATCCCTCATCTGGCCATTCTTTCACCGTTGTGTTTGAGGAAAACGACACGGAGAGATCATTCAAGGAAATTCCCCTTGAGATCTACTTCAGCAGTGCCGTGTGGAATGATGGATCTAGACAAGTGAGAGTTTCAACTCCCGGTCTGCACAAGAGGCACTATTGTTTCGTTGACAGCACTGTACAGGTGGAAGCTGGTCAAGTTTACAGGTAAGGGTCCAATTATTTATTTCTTTATCCTCTAATTATTTAAAACGCCGACCTCACCAAACCGTTCATGGCTCAATGTGAATCATTTTAATATTTCTTTGAAAAAAAACTGTTTCAAAACAGGTTTTTAATTATTTTTCTGAAGAAATATCAATTTGTTTTCAAATTTCACCCCAAAACTTTTTGAGCAACCAAGTTAAACATTTTTAACTTTAATGTTTTATGACAACTTTAAAAATTGGGCAAATTAATTTCTTTGCTTTACGTTCTTTCCAATTTAACCATTTTTGTTGTCTAAATTTAGGGTTTATGGCTATGAAATAAGTTTTTAGGCTATTATTCCCTCTGTAAAAAGCCTCGGTGATTTACGCTGTTGCTATGGTTACCAGGTTTCCCCTAGAGAGATGTCTCATGCAGAATGGCACTGGGTTGAATCACTTGGCTATCAGAGTAGAGGAAGTAAACAACCGAAGTATCTCAGTCTACGGTATCAACAAAGACAGATGGACTGCTGATGGTTTCTTGGCCCTTCCAGACGAGAAGGTAAGATTCTACCGTATGTCGTTTGTACAAGTTTATGTTGTAAGACTGTGATTGGTTAATATATTGTTACGCTACATGTGATAGGCTGGCAGAGAGTTTCAGACATCCAGTTACACACCAGCACACATAGCTACTCAGTTCTGTGTGGTTGTATTATACGATGACACAGATATATCTATCACACTTGCTGATGATAACAACCTACCCGCTCCATACAACACAAAAGGTTTGTGCTAAATATTTATAATAATATTGTAGAACGTTGTTAAGACTTGAATGACCTTCACCTAATTTCAATTGTTTTTAAGCCTTATGACTTGTTCAATTTTTCCGAGCGTATGAGCAGGTGAATCCCCAACAAATTGAAAATGTCAATTAAAAAGTGGATTTTCCGAAAATGTGTCGACTGGAAAGGAACATAATTGTTAATGATCAAATGTCATGTGGATTATTTTTTTTTCGATCTAGTTTTTTTCGAAGAGTCAATTTTCGAAATGTCATTTTCACAACCCCTTTACCCCGAGCAGGTTTTTGAAGGATGTAAAGTATTGAACGAGCCGTCTCGTACGATTCACTTCCTATCAGGATACGAAATAAATACTTTTGTTGCAGGTTCTGTATACAAAACCAAATTGAACGCTTTCGACACCTTCCAAGTGCAGGCCAGGTGCAGTGAAGGACCCTCTACTACCAGAGAGTGCCTTCTAGACTTGACCGGCTCTGAAATCATAGCCTCAAAAGATGTGCATGTGTTTTCCGGTAATGTGCGGGCTTGGGTACCAGACCTCACCGGCAAATCCAGAGACCATCTTATTGAGGAGATTCTCCCGAGAGACAGGTAAGTTCTAAGGCTAAGTTCTAAATTTAATGTTAATTTTTCCATTCTTTTAGATGCATAAATGTTTAAACTGCTAGCCTGAGAGTTATGTAATTATTGTAGGTGGGGCACAGACTTTGCTGTTGTAGCCGTCCCGCACCGTGTTATTGGTGATTTGCTTCAGATCATGGCTGTGAATGGACAGAGAACTGTCTGCCATTTCTACAGTAGGTCTGGTGAGCAGGCCGTTCCTGAGGTGAGTAACGGTCAACTAACAGTTGTTTTAGTAATTGGAACTCAATGTTACAGTAATTTGATATATGTTATATAATCATTTATTAAATCACAAAGCTAGTCAAGTTATTTACTTAAATAATTATGTATCGATAGTTATTTACTGTTTATATGAATAATAAATTTATGTTTTGCGGTACTTTTTTAAATAATAAGTAGCTGTAATAATATATACCAGTTCATTTACAATCTCAGGCAGTGGCACGAATTATAAGACAAAAGGTAGGTTGTCAGTCATATGGGTAAAATTGTGACAAATTTTTATTTACATAAATTACATAATGTTACATAGATGACATAATGTTACAGATTCATTCACTTTGAAGATTATTTAGGAAAAATCTTAGTGTTTTGTTTTCTGCGCAATCTTAAAGTAGCCAATCTATATATATTTTCAATTAGTTTGGATTAATTTTTCACATGACTCGATTAATCTTTTCCTTATTAACCTTTCACATGACTCGATTAATCTTTTCCTTATTAACCTTTCACATGACTCGATTAATCTTTTCCTTATTAACTTTTCACACAACTCTTTTAATCTTTTCCTTATTAACTTTTCACATGACTCGATTAATCTTTTCCTTATTAACCTTTCACATGACTCAATTAGTCGTTTCCTTATTAACTTTTCACATAACTCTTTTAATCTTTTTCTTATTAACTTTTCACATAATGCAGTTAACCTTTTCTTAGTTATTAGCCTTTTGGATCATGTTATTATATGTAAACAAAAAGAGAAATTGTCGATTTATTTTGCAGACTCCAATTCGAGTTACTCTGCCACACAAAGAGCGCTACCACAGAATCATCAACATCCCCTCCAACGGCATGTATAGGCTCAAGTGTGAGAAACCTGTATTTGTTACTCAGCTTACTAAGTCTCAGGACCAGATATACTTATACAACGTAAGTGATTCGTTTACTTACTGCTTTTTTTTAGTTTATTATTTTGATATCAGAACAAAAAATGGAAGCTTTGCAGACAATACAATCAAACTTCGGAGTTTTGTATGATATATGTTTCTGTGCTATTTCGATTGAGCTACCTTTACCTAACGCGTCAACTGACAAAATTTTGATGACCTCGAATAACATCAAAGCCAACGACCTTTAGTCCTTCTCTCTATACGAACAGACATTGTACTTTAAGTTACCTTTGATTCAGCTCACCTGTCTAACTAACAAAACAAATCTATTTACAGAACGAGACGTATCACGATCCTGTCACCATGACTGTCCCACCAATCACACAGTTCACCAACAATTTCTTTTTGAATACTCCACAATATACCGGCGGTTTGAACTTTGAACCGCAGCCATACGACACCACCTATGCCCTGCTGGTAGCAAAGGCCGGTGAAGGAGATAGCATTACCCTAAACCAACAACCAATCACAGATTATGTAACTCCATGGAGAGCAATCCCTAAATCGTTGGACCCTGCTGATGGTGACCTGATAGGTGCTGTTATAACAATACCTCACGGTACGAATATTATAAGAAATAATCTGGGAAACAACTTCCAATGTCTGGTGTACGGTTATGATGACAGGGAGTCTTACGGTTTCCCAGCTGCTATGGCTTTGGGTAAATACAGGGCTTAAACTAATTATTTTGCTTTTTTTCTTCTCGGCAGCCGTAAAATCATTATATTAAATGATAAAGGCATGAATTTATTATTATAATTTTATTATATTTAAATGTGAAATTCTATGAGACATGATTTTACAAATTATGTGTCATTCATGACTGTGATTGTTGTATTGAGAATAAAGTTTATCTGGATACGAGGTCGTTTTGGTTATTCAGACTTACAGAACCATCGCTCCCTCCCTCTGTACCCCACCCCTCCCTGCCTCGTAACCCTCCCCCCCCCCCACCTCGTACCCATCCCATACCCCTGTTCCTCCTCCATCCCTCCCTCCCCCCCCCATCTCGTACCCCTGTTCCTTCTCCATCCCTCATCTCCTTTGGTAATGTTGTATCAGCTATACCAAGAAAGGAATTCACCAAATTTTATTGCATCTCGCTCATTACTGTTACCAAAAGCTCTCAATAATTTAAAAAACTGCAACTAATGAATTCATTGGGGCTACTTTTATAGTATTTTTTGTAGTGGAACAATAGTTATATATTTATCAAATTGTCAGTAAAAAACAAACTGTCACATTTAAACCAATTGAAAAAAAACTCTATTGTTCATATGATGCTGATTTAGACAAGCAATTGTTTCTACTCTGAAAAATAAGTAAAATTTTTTATCATCAATTAGAAAAATAATGATATCGTTTTTCCAAAATGTGTCATGTTTGACAATTTTTCAGTTTCATTCTAAGCAAGCCTTCGCAGATACTATTCTATCAATAGGTGGAGACGCTAAACTTGAGCAAACTTTTTGTTACTGGGGAAACCCAAAAAATTACGACTACTCGCTTATATAAATCAATGGACAAAATTCCAAAATCCCCCATTATTGTTAGGACTGTTCACTTTTTTTCTAGAGGTTTTGACCAGAAGTAAATATTAGACGGGTGTCCCACCTACCAAACAATAAACTGTGTAAAATATTGAAGGAAATAAATACATGTATATTTTATCAAAATTTGGTTCCAGAAATTCTATAACACAATAAGCTGGTTAAAAGAAAAAAATTCATTTTCCAACAAAACATGAGGATTATGAAGTGCGCAGTTGCTAAAGAGGCAATTAAAATCTGTTCAAAAGGTTTTAAATTTTAAGTTTCTATAAAAAATGCAGGGTTATTCTTTGTTACGTAAAATTTTCTTACTAATTTTTTTGTATGATTATGTCATGTAAAAAATTGGCTAAAAAAATGGTGGCAAAGTTTGATGAAAAAGTTGCCCGCACCAAAAATAATTGATCGTAATTAGCCAAATGAAGTAGCTAGGTTTAAAAAGCATGAAGAGGAAAGGCCCTATAAAAAAACTAACAGAAAAAGATTGACAAAAAAAAATTAAAAAAACTATCAAGAAAATCTAACACAAAAAATCTAAATGAACAACTAACAGAAAAAAGCCAACTGTAAAAATCTGAAAAAACTATCCAAAAAAAGCTAACAAAAAAGAGCCAAGTGGCAGAGAAAAGCTAAAAGAAAAAAGCTAAATGACAAAGTGGCAAAGAAAAGCTAAAAGAAAAGAGCTAAATGACAAAGTGGCAAAGAAAAGCTACAAGAAAAGAGCTAAATGACAAAGTGGCAAAGAAGAGCTAAAAGAAAAGAGCTAAATGACAAAGTGACAAATAAAAGCTAAAAGAAAAGAGCTAAATGACAAAGTAACAAATAAAAGCTAAAAGAAAAGAGCTAAATGACAAAGTGGCAAAGAAAAGCTAAAAGAAAAGAGCTAAATGACAAAGTAACAAATAAAAGCTAAAAGAAAAGATCAATATAAAAAGCTAATGAAAAAGCTAATCAATAACTAGTTGAGGTGAGAGGTATAGTGGCCGGCTCTGGTTGAAGTAATAAGTAAAGAGCCAACAAAAGCTGCCAGGAAAAATGAAATCATTGACGTGCTTTCTAATCAGACATTTTTGGGTTTTGTTACTCAAGAATTTCTGTGACAATAAAAGAAACAGTCAGTCAGACACCGGAAGGAACAATGAATTGTCAATGATGTAAGTTTTACCATCTGTTAGTTTACTTAGCAAATACTAGTGTGGTTGCAAGCCATTTGCCACTCATTGGGCTGGTCAAAGGTCCAAGCTATTCTTGGCTGGTGGTTTCTTGTTCGTTCCCGCTCTTGGTTTGACGTAGTTTGGGGTTTTATAATATTTAACCTTTGATAGACTTCCTAGTGGCTTGCAAATGTGGTAAAACAGCGCAGACACCGGTAGAAAAAGAAACATCATTAAAATGCGATCACCAGGAAGTGTGTTTAAAAGTGCTGTTGCACCTTTGACCCTGCTCCGTAATGGTATTTTGAACAAACTGAAGCTTTTGTCATGATAGCTGGTTAATACAACATTAAGACTTGATGTCAAATGGAAGAGACATGTACATTCAGTATTGTTGACATAAGTTGGAGAAATCAACTTGATTAGAAAGTTGTACACTTGAAACAAAAGAGATCAGACTATTAACAAATCAAAATTTATGCCGCTAAATTTAAAAAATAACATAATTTCTGTGACAGAAAGCATTTTATACAGCTGCATTTTTCAACTGGTCATACTGGATTATTATTTATGTTGGCTAATCAGAACGGTTTTGTAAAATATTAATTTGACGGTAACTAAACAAACTGTGTCCCGGCATTCAATCTTAAAACTGCAGGCCTAACTTTTTAAAACTCACAAAATCAATAACACAAACTTTAAGCATTGATATTTCAAGTTTTAAAGTAAGTTTTGAGTTTAAAAATAAATTATCAATATCAGCATATATTCTAATTTTTTTTAAAAGTTTTGATTGCCAAAGTTACGTAGTGCCGCTGTTTCGTTTTAATACGGTAAAAATGTTTTCAAGTGCGATTTGCAGCTTTTGCAAAACAGAGTTTTTTGTAAACATAACACCATGACAATGCGTGTTAAAAATTGAGATCACATAAGCGGTAGAGTCAGCTGTGTGAACAAGAGTCAATATATGGTCACACGGACAGCGCCTCACGCTTGTGGTATCTGGTTTGGTTAATCTGGGACATTGCTTGCAGCTATATCTAGTTTTTGCTTCTAATTGCACTCAACTGCCAATATTACTCTATTGCTGCAAATATTTCCTTTGTATTATACAATAATCTTGCCAGGAAATTATTCTTGCATAACCAAAACCTTGACCTCGGTGACCAAAGTAAATTGAAGCAATAAGAAAAAAAAATAGTCTGGCTTTGGTTCTTTGCACGCTGTTGGCTTATCGCTAAAACATAACGAGTGAGGATTCAGTTGAAGGTTCCATTTATTTAACTGTCTGCATTTTTCCACTTAGTTCTGCTTCTGTTGGCACAGCAAATCTCACAGTTCTTGCCCGCTCTTATCGTACTAATGAGGTCATCATTACTATCTATTAATACATATTAGCTAACATTGCCAAACCAAGCCACTTGAAAAAATACTCTAATATTTGCATTTTTCTTACAATAATGTGGTAGTAGGTTAAGGTGAGTATCGAATCCCTGATTATAGAAACAGACAAATTTTATTTCATATCAAACAAGCTAGCTCAACGATTTTATCACAAAAAAAATTTAAAATGTATTTAAATCTTAGTTTAAACACAATTTGTCGTTTTGAAAATTCTAAAATTTTATTTGTTTCCTTAGCTGTTGAGGCTTTCTCATTATTCTTTATTTTTTATTCCAATGATTTCATTATTTCCATATTTTTAGTGCAAACAATTAAATAAATTCCTGTTGTATTGTTAGAAAAACTGATCGAGGAATTTAATTTCCACCAACATCAATGAGCAACTATTTGGACTCGAAAACTCTCTCAATGAACAAAGGTGAGAATAGCTATGGATAAGACAACTCCTGATCTTATGACCAAGATTTCTTTATTGCCAATCCGTGCATATTTCATGAATAACTATATACATGCTATCAAGCATTATGGTTATGGTTCTGGCCGCGAAGTTTTTTTGGGGTAGTTGAAAAATAAAACCAGCTTTTAAGTAGATCCTAAACCCTTTTACAGAGAATTGGCAGCAATAATCGGAATTGCGCCACTCCAGGCACCATGCTACGTGCGTCAAGTCATCTCGTAAGGTCAATGAGGGTGTCAAGGATGAATTGTGTAAATCCTATTTGGAGCCGGGTAGAAAAAAAATGACCTTGCCTTTGCTGCGCAGCAGCAAAGGGCGTGATAAGGACAAATCGGGAGCAGGCGTGGATAAATTTCTAAATCTACCGATCTAATAATATCTCTCAGCTTTTAATTATTATTTTCTGGTCAGTTAGAAAGGGTTCTCCTACGTAAGTTAAGCCTTCTACAGTGCTATTAATATATACTTGGTACCTGTGAATTTGGGAAATTCTATATTTTTGCTGGTATGTGGTCCTATGTGAACTTGTGGTAGTTTGCATAGCTCTCATTATAAATAGAACAATGTGTAATGTCTCACGTCACGCTCGCAGCAGGTATTTATAGGTACATAGCAACCTGCTATCAAAAGCTGCTGTCGTAAGTGACACCACTCAGCCAAGTAACACATCCTCTCAACTGTGTCTGCCCCCATATACCAGCTCTTATTCACGTTGCAGTCTGCAAGCCATGCTTTGTTTTGGTTTCGTACCTTCATTGTTCACTTGCCAGAGTTGGCTCTTTCAATGCCAATCATAAAATTGTGATATATGTTTTTTTTTGCTAAATTTTTTGCCGAAATTTCATTTGATATAAAACTTATTTACTGTTGTCACCACTTATTATTAAAATAACTTTAATCACTCCATGCCTATCTTAGTTGTTTGTCTATACAACAGTTCTATTAACCTTCGTGAAAATTCAGGTTGTAATATTATTAATGATATTCTTAAAACAGCTGGGTTTTATATTAAGATGTACTTGTTAGTTTTGAAGCTGCAAGTTTTAGAAATGTTTTGTCAGTTGGAGATAAAGGTTTTTTTATTTCCTTTCCTGGACATTAATGTACTTGTACGAAGGGAGTGTTGTACGTAGGGAGTGTTGTACGTAGGGAGTGTTGTACAGAGGGAGTGTTGTACGTAGGGAGTGTTGTACGTAGGGAGTGTTGTACGTAGGGAGTGTTGTAGGTAGGGAGTGTTGTACGTAGGGAGTGTTGTACGTAGGGAGTGTTGTACGTAGGGAGTGTTGTACGTAGGGAGTGTTGTACGTAGGGAGTGTTGTACGTAGGGAGTGTTGTACGTAGGGAGTGTTGTACGTAGGGAGTGTTGTACGTAGGGAGTGTTGTACGTAGGGAGTGTTGTACGTAGGGAGTGTTGTACAGAGGGAGTGTTGTACGTAGGGAGTGTTGTACGTAGGGAGTGTTGTACGTAGGGAGTGTTGTACGCAGGGAGTGTTGTACGTAGGGAGTGTTGTACGTAGGGAGTGTTGTACGTAGGGAGTGTTGTAAGACGCGGGTAAAAGAACAGCATAGGTCGTGTTGCAACGCTGTCCAAGCTAAACAAAGTGATATTACATTATCTGCTCGTGTAGCATTATTTCCTGAGTTTTCGCTATCTCGATCAAAAGCTGAAATGTATATCTGAAATACGTTATGTTGCTATGTTGTATGATGCAGACTGTTCAACAGCATCATAGTTTGAGTTGTCTACTCTCACATTTAGTGAAATCATGCACTGAGTATTAATATTTATAATTCATCTTTAACATGTGGAAAAACGATTATTATTATTGGTTGGTTTGCATTTTTATAATCAAATTAAAGCCTTTAAATTAGGTGATTTTAAGGCTATAAATTTTGCTTGCGCCCAAGTTGACATGATTCGTGCGACTAGCCAAAACTTATGATGAATGTCTAACAGTAACACGTATGGGTTTAAACGCATTCCCATTTCCTTTTCCGCTCGCTTGCTTGCTTGCTTGCTTGAAGTGTCATTTATTCCATTTTCACACATTTAAATACCACCTCAAATAAGTTTGGTTTTAGTTTATTTAAAAAAGCACGAGCGAATAATAGTACACTTTTTTCTATAGAAATTAATAACTTAAAACTGCACGCTCTCTGTTTTCTTTAATGCTAAACTACCCGGTAAATTGTGGAATTTATTTGTTATAGAGTACAGATTACATGACCCAGTGAGCAATGTTAGATTTGCACCAGTATACGCATACGAGAGGTTCTCCACCACTGTGACCAACATCTTGGATTGAAATTCAGTTCTGGGAAAACGTTGCTTGAGTGAAAAATGTACTTATAATTACATCAGGTGGTTCTTGGTAACACAAACTATTCTAACTCATTATTTATTATTTGGATAGGTCTGAGTTACTCCTATGTGGTGGGCTTTTAGACCACAAATAAACGCCATATAATATCGTAATGTAAAACAATTGTTACTAAAAAAAGGAAATCATTTGAAGAATGTAATAATAGATCTTTGATTGCTAGGAATGACATTATTGATAATTTGAGATGCTGATGAATGCAAAAGACCTCAAAAATTTTGGCAATTTATGATAAACTTTATATTTAGATTGAAGGGGCAGCTGGCAGTCAGTCAGCAGGGGTAGCAGAAGTTTACTTCATCCAGGGCTGTCTAGTGCTGCTCACCTGCTCAGTTATATTTATGTTCAAACACGACTTTTTCACAGCTGGTAACTTCTATTAACTTATAATCAATCTGGTAGAAATCTATCTACAACTGCAGAAAAAGGATCGATATCAGACCCAAAGCTGTACAGCAACAACGGTTGAACCAGAGGCCAGACATATTAGCCATTACAACTGCATTAAAACGTCCTTAAAAATTTAATAAAAAGTTTTCCTTCATGGAGTTTTAATAAAAATTTAAAAAACGTTTCAAATAGCAACTTAATAAGACATCAATAATTGTTTATGAATTATTTCAATGACAAAAGTCAGCGTAAAATCTGGAAATGTATAGTTTTCATCCATTTAATTTTTAGATTCTTATTATTGGTGCTTTCGCGACATGATAAGTGTTTCTCCGCAACCGAAAAGAGAATTTATACAAAATTGTACAGCATTTTAAACGAGCACGATTATAAATTAGTTGCGAATAGCTTTTGCACTTTGTGGGCAGCTCTAGAATGCATCTACGGATGATATTACTTTCAATCAGCTGGTAATTAGCTTTTCTAAGCGCCAGTCAATATATTTAGTATCAAAGTTTTTGAAAGTTGTCAAGACAAATGTTCAAAACAAATGCCGAAGGTTCACCAGCTGGCAGGCATTGTGGGAATGTTTACATTATGCCTTCACAGCTACAACAGGGTGAAGGGTGGATGTTTTCTCGTTCCATCTGTTGTATCTTATACAGCTCGTTCTGCTATAAATATCACACTACAGTGCACTATTACCTAGTTCCATTGTATTATAACGAGTCTGCTCACATTTGTCAGCTTAATATTTCAAACACCCTGGATACTTCAATTTTTAGCATAGTTGAACGTGCAGTTGAGCATGCCGTGCTGAATTTATGAACGTGACACTTTACTTAACGTCTTTTTACAGGTTTTTGATCATAGGTATCGACTTTTAATCATTGTAGTTTAGTCAATTTCTCACAAAAATTTTTGTGTTTCATTTTCATTTTTGTGATAATTAAGAACTGTATATATTAAAGTTTCAACACAATCGTCAGTTTTGTATTTCCATGCATCTAATTTCATTTTGATGAAAATTAGCTTCGTAAAAATTGTCATTTTTATGTCAAGAACTTTTTGGGGCATTATTTCGGGCAAAATGAAATATTTCCTCCAGCAGATTTTTAAAAACTGATTGTGAGCTTACAAGATAAATTATGCCCAAAGATAGTTCAGCTTTTCATCATAGACTGCTATATCATCAGTAGATAACTTACGCCTCATCCTTGCTGACTGAGGACATTATCAAGGTCGATAGTTATATTAGAAAAATTTCCCTCTGAGTATGTCTCTAGAATCCAGTTTGAAGATTTCGGAAAAATTTGTTTCGCGTTTTCTTTAATTTTCTAAATTTTGTTAGAAAAATTTTTCGCTATATAAATTATGAAGTATACACTATGAAGCTTGTATTGTTGACTATAATGTTTATACTATGTATATTATTCTTCATTTACAATATCGCGTGCAATTTTGGATGAGCAGCCATTTCAATCGCGGAATGGGTATAGGGAGTTGCTCAAGTAAGGTTTAGCTTACAAAACCCATCTTTTAGGATTGTGTTAGAGATGCAGTAGGAGCAGCAGTAGCAGCAGCAGCAGATGGAGCAGTAGGAGCAGCAGGAGAAGCAGGAGCAGCAGGGTCGAAGAAAGGAAACAAAGGCACCGTATTTTGATGACGAAAAAACAGTTTAAAAACTATATCAAACACAAGTCTCCAGTTTCTGGGAAGAAGAATATCAGTTTGTATAAAACGTTGAGAGAAAAATCTTTTGCAAAAGCTTTACAAACAATCTCTGCCACCATCTTTTTATAGTTATTTTACTTGGTGGGCAGCGTTGGTAGTGTTTATAAATAGGCTTGTTGAAAATGGAAATTTAATCAAATTTCTAACTTATTTAATAGAAAATTATCTACTCGAACATAAAAATACTTCATTGAGCAAAATGCATCAGATGATTGTAAAACGAATTGAGCATCAGCTGCACTGTATAATAATTTTGAGCTTCCATAAATTCATCAAAAACTCTTTCCAAATACCACTGATATATTGACCATTTGCTAAAAAAGACGATCTGGGTGTATTTGCCGGCAGAATAGCTGCATATAACAAATTAAATTAATAACATTTTTTTGCAATTTAGTTAATGCGAACAGGTCTATTTTTCCTGTGAATCGCAAAACTCTATCCCCACGGATAAATAAAATTGGTTTGATCGTAATCATAGGTTGCGAACACAGCCATTATATAACATAAAATTAATGCATAACCCTGTGGGTGACTTTTATTTTAAAGCAGTTTGTTCCCGGTAATACTATTTTATTATTTATTGCTACTATTTTAAAAATTGTTTATAAATATATGATTATTGTGTACAATAATAATAATAATAATATATTATAAATATAAAAGTGAATAGTAGTATATATGGAGATAATAAGCGTTAATCAAAAATGAATTGCTTCAAAATAAATGTCACCAATCAGACTCCTTTGACTCTCTATCTGCTACTTCCTATAACACCCCGCTATCAGTACTAAAATGGAATCATCGACACGGTAAGCGTCATTAATTAAATGCTAACTAACAACTGTGAAAATAATTTCGCTTGCTACAATGCGCATGGAAGATTTTTCTTCACAAACTGATCTGAACCAAAGGATATTATTTCTTATTTAAATCTAATGAAAAGTAAAAGCCGGGATCGATGCGTTCGCTGCCCGCCAAAGTGGCACCCAAATGGAAATAATGGCCGCTGTTCATCAGGTAAATTCACCTCTGTCACCAGCTGACCGTAAACAAAACAATCACAAACATACCGATTGCACGAGGGTCTTTTGCGCATTAACACAGGTGGAGTTGATAATTTTTCTCACAGTAGGTGCACAATTGATCATCAACAGCTGATGACAACATCGATAACAGTGGTAACAGCATATTGGCTAGCAAGCGATGCCCTGGGCACACCCATTTGATACCTCAGCCAATTACCTTAAATTATTATGTAAGAAGAGTAGCCGAGGAGCAGCTAATGATGCTCAAGTCAACTTTCACCTGCCTCACCTGTTTCAATGTGTTATTCCTCAAATAAGCATCAGACAAAAAGAAAATAAAATCAAGCAATATAATTGAGATGCAAGCACCTGCGAGCCCAGTCATTCTTGTGCAGCTGATTCAAGCAACACCATGGCAGCATTTGTCAGTGACGCAAATACTCATCCTATTAGAATAGACAGTTACATTAATAGCAGTCAAGTTATTCTAGAGGCTCTACAGCAAATCACTGATTCACAAAGCAACAAAACAGGAACTACAGCTGCTCAACAATGTAAGTTTGTGAATCTAAAGCTATTTTTTGTTAAACTGTATTCAAAATTTTTAAATTTGTTAAATTAAGACGTTCTACTGACGAAGGTAAATACTTTAACTTGTAGGGAGCGTGTTTGAGAGCAAACTGTTGGTCTATCTGTGGTGTTTGTGGGAATATCTGGTGCAGCTGGTGACCCCCACAACGACAGTCCTCCTAGCCATTGTAGCTGCCCTTTACACCCTGCACAAGTGGCCGGTGTGGAACAGGAGCGAATACCCTCCAGGTCCTCTACCTCTGCCTTTCTTTGGTCACAGCCACTGGTTCTACTCCTCAGGAAATGTCTTCAAACGCATCTATGGTTTGTCTACAAAATATTTATTTTCTTTTTGTCAATAACATTGTTTTCCATTTGGCAGCTTTCAAATACAAGTAGGGCGATTTCGTTGCCCCCTTTGAGAAAAATATGAAAACAAATATTCTCCTTTTTTGCTGGTTGTCAGGATGTTCACCTTAACCTGACGGACACCCAGCTTTTTTTAGATCTGAACTTTAATCCGGCAGTAACATTTTATTTATGCAGGCATTTTTTTTCATTGCATCACTGCAATTGTTTCCCAATATTTAGTTTTTTGCTAGTGACAGGCGCATACAACTTGTGTATTTACCGGTGGTCAACTCATAAAAAGAGGGCAGACAAAGCCTGGCATAAGCCAACATTCCATCAAAATACTAAAATGTTATTACAAGACTCCGCAGCCACTGACCCATAAATTAGGGGGTCATCAAACGGCATTTGCCGGCCATCAAACTGTGATTGAAATCAGCTGACTGGGTCAGTTATAGAGGACATGTCGTACTGACCAGTGGTCATCAAGTTATATATATATATGAGCCGTCTAGACAGCTAGTGACTCACTTCATTTGGCAGCGTTCAATGAATGTGTAACATCGTAACAGCTGGCTTTATTAAAAAATATCGTTGCAAGGGTTTCTTCATTTTGTTAAAATTTAATTTAAATCAATCTTCAATTTTTTTATCACTGCTTGTAAATACAATTTTATTATGATCTTTTTGTTGCTGTAAACTGTGACCTGGGTGATTAACACAGATGTTGCCTAAAAAAATAAACCATAACATTTTTACATGTTATATAGTTTTAATTTGAACAAGCATTGCTCATGCATGTCACTTTATATTATTTTAGATCTCACTAAAAAGTATGGAGATGTCGTCACCCTCGACGTAAATTGTGGAAAAATTGTTGTGTTAAACACGGCAAATGCCATACATGAAGCTTTTGTGAAGAATGCTGCCATCTTTAGCGATCGGCCATCTTTCATGCTCAACCCAGCTACTGGCGGTAAGATGCAAATATATTTCGCAGTTTTTTCCCACATTTGAGCTACCATCTTGTTATTTTATGCTTCCGATAGAAGTTACCCCCTCTTGAAAGCCACAATCCAATATTTGTTTATTTTAGGTTATGGCTTGGTTCATGAGAAAAATGGCAGGTGGAAGGACTTGAGGAAGCACGCATTAGGAGTGTTTCGTCATCACGGTAAGCCTGTGTACCTCGTATGTGGTTGGTTGGTGGTTGTAGCGTATTCAGTAAACTAAAATTGGTCAGGGTAATTACTTGGTAACCATGTTTGGTAAAGGCAACGCAACCCATCTGGTGATATCTTACGGATTGTTAAAACGATTAGTTATTTTATTTCTTTATTAAATAAATTTTTTATTAATGTTGACTTTTGGAAAAATACGTATTTTGAATGTTCATGAGGCCTTTCTATCAATAGCATTTGAAGAAATTTGTTCATTTCATTCATTACGTTGATCACAGTTCACTATTTTGCCATAGTAAGGAGTTTGGCACAGCTCAAACCTAAAGTATACACAGACTTACTTGGCAAGGATTCACGAAGATCTGTCCAGTGGCAGACTTCCTAGTCTACTTGACAAACTACTTGGCTTGTGGTCAACAAATTCCTTCTTGTTGAAACACAAAATATGAAAGCCTACACGTATTTCCTGTGTTGGATATGTTTGGCTTTAGAAAGCTGCTATCGTAAACAGAAACTGTCCAGGGGTAACAGATGATATATCTGCCTGCCTCCGCAGTTGTTGACTTTTAGTAATGAATTCGTTAACTGGTCAGCAGCAGTGATTGTTGATCTTTGGCTAGCTGATAGCCTGAGAATTTCTGTTGGCAGGTAACAAAGGCCTTGAGCAAATAATACAGGATGAGCTCAAACACTTCCTGCAAGTTTTAGCAAAGACGAAAGGAAAGTCGACGGACATCAAAGTACAGCTTACACAGACAGTGTCTAACGTTATAACTTCGATTATATTTGGCAATCGTTTTGATTACACGGAGGAACAACTGGCAAATCTCCAAATTACGGAGTTTAGAGACATTTTTGAGAAGACAAAGTTTATGCCAGCAATTAGAGTGAGTGTCTGGTTTTCATTAGATAAGTGTACACCATCACACATGTGTACACTATGGCACGTGTCTACTACCGGTTCCTGTATATATTGGTGATCATTTTTGTTTGTGCGCAAAAGGCTTCTGTTTCTTTTTTTTTCTGTCAATACTGAGACAATTTATTTTTCTCAAAATTTACTTATTGCTACCAGAAATAATCTACAGATCTTTATAGCACGACAAATTTACTTGATAAAAATATCTTTTTTCAATAACTCTCCCTAGATTGCATACTGCACTTTGCATAGATAATGCACTAAAATATGCATCATTTTGTGTAATGTTTAGACAACACTAATATAAAGTATTTTGACATTTGGTCAGTGGATACTTGTGTTGGCATGTCTAGTCATAGTCTAGTCATTGATGGAGTAAGAGCCTGGTTATTTATATCTGCAGTATGCACCGCTGGACCCGTCTGGCTATCAAAGGGCAAAGAAGAAGCACGCTGCTGGCCTTAAATTTGCCAAGCAACAAGTGGCTGAGCACCTGCAACAGGTTGACACAGACAACCCCACAGACTATATTGACTATTTTTTATCGGAACAGAAAAAGCGAGAAGCTGATCCAGCCTCTCAGTTCACAGGTAGGAAAATTTAAATCGACAATTTTTTCCCAAAAATTATCATGCTTGCAGCCTGTAGTCGTATTTTTCTATTGTTTTATTGATTAAAAAAGACTCATCTAATGATTCTATGAATGAAAAATCTTAAAGAAAATTCATTATCTGTAAAATAGCTGTTATCTTATGTTTGAGTTGTCACCACGTGATCTACATTAGGTGTCTGATATGTGTTTTGTAGATCTTAACCTTATAACATCAGTGATGTCTCTATATTTGGCTGGCACAGACACGACCAGCAGCCAGCTCTACTGGGCCTTTCTCTACATGGTCCTTTATCCAGACATACAGAAGAGAATATACCAGGAGATCAAAGAACATATTGGTAAGTAAACACTATTTTACAGGAGAGATAATTAAGGAATTTAAATGTTGTGAATAATATGACGTCATCACTGATTTGAGAGTTATCCTCTCTCTTATATTCAGCATTATCATTCAAAAAAACCTATATGGAATAAATACTTTGTAACAATGTGTCGCTTCATGATGAGCATGTTAGGAGAAATTCTGGTTTTGTATCTGATACAAATTAGGTTTTTTTTTAAATATGAATCCATTCAAATTTGATACCTAGAGCTCTTTTTTTTGTTATAACAAAGTCTTCCGTCTTTGAAAGAAATTTTATTACGATTGTTAAAAAATTGTGTACTTACAGTATTAATAATCGATGGTCTCTCTGTTGCAGGAGATAGGGAGGTCACATACTCTGACAGAAACTGTATGAATTACACCATGTCTGTGATTACAGAATTGCTTAGAATAGGCATAGCTCTCAGCACTCTTCTACACGTCTCCAGTGACGATGTCATAATAAGAGGACAGAAAATTCCAAAAGGTAAAGCAAACCTGTTATTAGAAGGGGGGGGGGAGTGTTGAAGTAAAAGCTACTATCGCATATATAACATAAACAAATGTTGAATCGCTGCAATAAATTATTATTACTTACACACTTTATTGTTTAAAAATTAAAATAATTGTTCGGTATTAATGTAATTACATATTTGTTGGACAATGTTTGATGCCTCATCTTAAAGCAAACAATGCCAACTTGTTGTATTTCAGATACACCAGTATACGCCAACGTTTGGGGACCTCTACATGACCCTGAAGTTTATCCTGAACCGCACAAATTCAAGCCAGAGCGATTTTTAGATGCTAATGGAAAATTTGTCAAACCAGATCCAAAATATTTCACAGCATTTAGCACAGGTTAGTTTGATCTGCAACATTTCTTGTAAATTTGTTACCTAATGTGATTGTGAGGCACCACGACCGTCACTCATCTTGAGCTAACATGTCTCTCATGAACTCAAAAATTAATACGTTTTAGCGAGAATTAATAGTCACGCTTTATTTGAATTAATATTGATTTGTTTACAGGAGTTAATTAATTAATAATCCTCTTTCTAATAAAAATTTGAATTTGTGATGCAGTTTGAAGAGCTCTTCAGCTCAAAGAGTTGTTTAAAATTAGAGATTGTCCTCTAATGTGATATTTAGCATAATGAGGTTTATTGTCCCACGCCTAGACTTGAGAACTTCTGGTTCCAGCAAATGATACATTTTTTGTCTCTTGGCAACAAATAATTATTCATACGGCATATCTGGTTTTTCGCCCTGGTGACTAGATAATTTTTGGTTTCAGGTAGAAGAACGTGTTTGGGTGAACCACTTGCTCGTACTGAGCTATTTATTTTTCTCGTCGGAACTTTGCAAAAATACGAGGTGGAGTTGGGACAAGAAAAGAGACCTAGTGAGGAGGGAAAGAGGTGGTTTGTTTGGATTCCAGCTGAGAGATACAAACTGACCTTTCAGCCTCGCTGTTAGTTCTCTGCTCTTCCTAGTTATAGATACTAAAGTTTTTATAAATCGTAGTAATTGCTGGTGATTCTGGCAATTTTATCTCTTTCACTCATTTAGCCATTTGGCTCAATCAACTATGCAACATATACACTTGACACTATTGTAAATGCCAATAAGTTCCAATTATATTTTTGGATTTGATTCAAATTATACTAAAGAGTTATGTATAATTTTTTTTACTAGCACAGACAATGTCTGTATATATGTATATATGTATATTGTGTGATAGGCACATAGATAATAAACATGTTGTAAAAAATCTGCATAATTTGTTTACATAAAATATATTTTTGTTAAAATCGTAACCTCTACTTATGAAGCTAGTGTAGGAAGCAGACAGTACATCCATCGAGGACTCTCGGTTCATCAAAACTACAAATAATTAAGTACTTTTAGTCTGACCAACCTTTTATGAAAAAATAACTTTACAATACATTTTTATTACAACTAGTTTTAAATAATATTTTAAAGATACAAACACTTTATACGGCAATATGTTATGTATATAGAAAATAAACGTTGAACAAAATCGTAAATTGTAGCTGTTTGGTGGAGAAAGCACTACAAACAGAAATTGTTGAAGTTACTCTCAAAGCTGGAATTTTGGCACACTCCTGAGCCAAAATAAATAGCATTTAGCCTTGAGAGCAGACAATTTCCAAACTGCCGCCATTTATAGCCAGACGTGTCAGACTGGCAGCTATGGTTACAAGGCCATATAATGCTGCTGCTCTTTTCAACACGCTGATAATGCAAAACGATATATTGGCTACCATTGTATTGTGTTTGCTTATCAAGCAGCTCTTAATAGAAAACTATTGAAACGGAATTTATCGTATAACGACCTGTGCAGTTAGTCATAGTCGATGAAATGTGACACAATACAGGTGATTGGTGCTGCTAGCCATGGCTGACTTCAATACCAAGTAAGTGTGTTTACTAGACAGCTTACAGCAGGTGTCTAAATCTAAGCTAGATAAAGTACCCATCTGTACAACACTTCCTCAATGCTGATTGGTGCGTTTTATTTATCACATGCTGTGTTGTTAATGATTCCTTTCAAATACTTTGTGGGTTGCCTACATATTTAAATTAAAACATGTTTTGAGGTAAATCTACAGGTAGTGAGAAATGAAAAGTCTTGAATACTTTAAAAAAGCATGTAAAGATTGTAGACTGGATATTTGTTTAAATTTGAAAAAATTATTTTACCGAGTTTCGCCTTCTTTTAATGAAGCCTTCCATCTTTGTGGGTGACACATCTCATTTTGTGACAAACGAAGTAGACTCGACACCATTTGACAAGTGCTTGCATGAACTATGAGCTACTGGGAAGAGCTGACTAATTAGCAGATTTTGTATGAGTAGAACCCCTTATCAGCTAAATGAACTTTGTTTAGGTACAAACTCTACCCGTATCGCTACATACATACCTCACCTGTTTAGGCACAAACTCTACCCGTATCGCTACATACATACCTCACTTGTTTAGGTACAAACTCTACCCGTATCGCTACATACATACCTCACCTGTTTAGGTACAAACTCTACCCGTATCGCTACATACATACCTCACCATCAAAGTCAGCATTCACATTGAGAGATGTATACAAAGCCACTACACCTTTTCTATTTCACTCGGCATCTGCAGGAAACATACAAGGTAAGATCGGCCAGAACAAGTAACGACAGATGTCATTTGTATAACCAGCCACCAGCCTCTTTCTCAGAATTGATTATTGGTTCATCTTTTGTAACATATCCACAACTTCTGCCTTAGTTTTTACACCATCTCAAAATATTATTTGTAGTTTAATTAAACTGCTACCATGATATTACTTGTCCAAATAATTGGCTAATTCTTGCTCAAACAAAATGCTCCCTTTGCACCAAAATCATCTATCAGATCCATGGATGAAGAATAACAGGATTACCAGCTACAGCCGCTCAATATAACTTTGACCACAACTCAAGTGAGGCCATTTGTGGGAGTCGCCATATTAACCCATTTTTTGCAGTTGTCCGCCTCTGGTAATAAGTATCCGCGTATCCCGTAATTCAATATCGTGCTCTTCTCAGTTTTTGAAACTTCATTCACAGCGGGCGTGACGTACTATTTCCTGTTTCTGGGTCTTATGAAAATAAAGACCAGGTCAACAACAATATATCTCTGATGGTTGGTAAGCTGACATCGTTTTTAGTATTCAATTTTAGATTTCTTTAATGGCGGACTTTTACTAACACATTTATCACGAGTCGAATGCAGTCATTTGTAAAAGTAATATGTATCCGGTCCTTACAAAAACGCTAAGTTTAGACGCACCCTAATCTAGTACCTGGCAATCCTGTTATACTTCATACATGATCAGATCAAACATGTCTCCCTGATGACATCATCACTTTGGAGAAGTCTTTCAATGTGCTCACAAGAGTTGTCTAACCATCCTGATTTGCAACTTTTCTATGAAGGCGCTCTCCATGGCAGAAAATGAGGGAAAATTTACAATCTATACCAAATTTTAGAGGTAGAAAAGTGCAAAACGTCAGTCAGTGGTTTCTTATGTAATCAGAAAATTTATGAGTTGTTTTAGACATATCTTAAATCTAAATGTTTTTGCATAGCTTCTGTCATTCCATAATAATATGTTCAAAAATTGTTAGCGCATTTTGTATACAAAGCTTTCTAGCCTACTAGCTTATCGTTCACTTCGTGAAATTTATTGACTGTGTAGCCTTTGATAATTGGCTTTATTTCAACATTATGATACAAATACATTGATTTCTAAATGGAAACAAGTCTTGTCTCAACATAGCATTCGATAAATATTTTTGTAAATCGTATGAAAGATTTCTTTCAAATTAACTGTGATAATTTTACAGAAAAAAAGTGTAACAAATAACTTGACAGCCAAAGCTAGTTTGATGTAAAAGATAACAATTTATTTGCAGCCCATGATTGTCGTCATCCTTTAATGAAAGACATCCAAGATGGCCACCAATGGGATGCCTACATCCTGTCACACGGGCTGAGAGCCACCTGCGAGGGTGTCAATGAGTTGCATACAAAGCCGGTACCTAAGATTGATGAAAGAAGGTGGGTCCCCTTGGAGATGAAAATATTTTAAGGTTTTAGCCAATTTTTGAATTGATTCGAAGAACGATGGAGAGCTTGTAACACAAAAGTTTTTACCCAAATCATAAAAGTTTTAGTAAATTATCAGAATCTGATGAATCTGAATGTAACAATATTAAATAGCGTTTGTAAGGGAATTTTGTGAATGTATCCATTGTAAGCACCCTTACTTTTATTTCATACACTTTATGGAATTTAGGCTTTGATTTAACCAATCATTAAAATATATTTATTTATATTTCAATGTAACCAATCAGCAGTATTTTACAGACCAATAAAAGAAACTCTTGCAGAGAGCGCGTAAGTTACGGCAAACTGCAGTTCATAGGTCAAATTTGTTTGCTATTTCATTAAAATATTTACAAAACTTTTAACCCCAATTTTCTCAGTTTGCTACTTTCCTTTCAAACATTCCTTGCTTTCTATTTAGACAGGATACTTTTTCTAACTTTATTTCCAGCTAGCGGTTAAATGTCGTGGATCTGCTCCTACATTACTACTGTGTTTTAATAATACCTAATCAAACTACTAATCTTGTCCGCAGCCAGCAAGGTACTAAATAAATAGAACAGAACAACATCCATACACAGATGTAAACTGTATGGCGTTGTGTGGGTCACTTTTCTTATTATTTCTTATCATTCCTCCTTTTATGGTGCTGACCCCCGCAATCGATCGACTAGCAGACACGGATCGACTAGCAGACACTGATTAAATCTGAATAGTCAACTCAAAAATTTCAGTTGTTTCAAGGTATGAAGGTTGTGAGGTCACAGCTATTACATTTACAACATTTCTTTTTTTAAACTCAGTCATGTGACGAATTACTTGGCCCTCAATCATCAAAGCTGCCTGAATTATTTGTGATGCGCTCAGCATTAATAGATAGTCAAATGCACCAAAAATTGGTATGAAAAGTAAAACCAATAATAAAAATATCTGGAATTTCAAAATTTGAAAAAATAGTAAAACTAAAATGAAAAAAGTGCACTAGTTACAGCTATTCCATGTAAAAATAAGTAAACTTTCTCAATGTAGAACTTTGTTGGGATATATACTTCTTATTGTCAAACTACTTATTTCTATAGCTTCAATTTTTTAACAGAAGAAATAATTTATCTAGTTTTATTATTATAATAACAATTTTTCTCATTTATTTTCCAACAGAGCCAAATAGTTAAAAGCTGCATGTTAATGAAGAATGGGAACAAGCAACTGATTCAGACATATTGCTATTTTTCATAATGTGCTCTTTTACACAATAACTACTTTGACTCCTTTAAATGATTTAGGCCAGAAAAATTATTATTTCACATCGGAAATGGTCTACGAAAAACAGGCAAGGCAGATGGTGAGTTTAGCTGGCCCAGAGGATTGGCTGTGAGTAGTAATGGGGAGATAATAATAGCGGACACAGAGAACCATAGGATTCAATCGTTCAACCAGTACGGAGTTCTTGTGCGCAAGTTTGGACAACTCGGAGAGCAAAATGGCCAATTCAACAGCCCAGTTGGTAAGTCATCCTATTACTATTTGCGCTAAACAAATGAATGCTAATCATTTTAATGGATTGATAACAAAAATTATCACACGAATGAGAAAGAAGTGATTTTTTCAATTAAAACGACGGATTGGGTTACTTCGGCATTCGTTGGCTGAAATTGATTTAAAAGCAAAAAAAATTGATTTAATAGCAGCAAAATTGATCTTAGCCACAAAACAGCGTAAATAGATCCTTCACCACCTGGTAAGTGGTTAAACTATGTAGAGTGTCTGATAAACTGTATATATAACAGGTGTTGCTGTGGCAATGAATGGTGAAGTGCTTGTGGCGGATAGTAAGAACAGACGAATCCAGATATTCACCAGGAGAAAGCTGTTTAAGGAGTGCTTTGCTACTAATGACGAGCCTTGCTCTGTAGCAGTGGACATGCACTATAACGTAATAGTTGGCACTAATAGACGTACTGTAGAGATATACAGACGCGGTGGAAAGATGATCAACAGATTCAGCACACACATAGAAAGAGAGACGGTAAGTCACTAGGGAGAGGAAAACTCTTCATTTGGCAAATCTGACCAATGAAGTGAGTTTGTAAAGAGGAAAAACCTTAAAAAGTCAAATTACACAAATGTGTATTGATTCGTCTATTTTACTTTTACTTCAGTTCATTTTTTCTTCTACTTGTATAGTTTTTAGTGATACAAAGACATTGATTTTACACAAGCACTTCCTTCTAGTGTCATCTTGACAGTTAACTGTAGCGAAAGTATTTTTTTTCGTCTCTTCACTAATCCAATAAACTAGGCATTAATCATTCCAACTCAACTATTGACTTCTACTAGCAAACATTTCTCTTACTCCTACAAAATTATTCTGAAGACTGCTGATTGCATCCAGTATATTTGTATATAGTGTCTATAGCAAAAGAGAAGATAAATCCAATCTGCAACAATAGCTTTCTGTTTTATAGAGTGAAAGCTGCCAGATCTATCTCGGAATCAATGAAATGGCGAACACAATTGTAGTCTGCGATCCTACAGACAGGCTCATCAAAATATTTAATTACACTGGAGACTTACTCGAGAAATTTCAGGCTTGCGGACCACACGAGGGGCTGGCGTGTGTCCCAACAGGCATTCATGTTTTGGTGAACGGACACATTTGTGTCTGTGACTCTCTCAACCATTCGGTGGGTTTTTTAAAATGATATACTGAAGTTCTATGCATGCGGTTTTTATTCAGTGGCACACAATGCAGATCATCGTCGTGGCATAATATCAAAAGTGAACCAAATTCTTTGTTGTACAAGAAGTTGGCTATTTTATACAGCCTATTACAACTTACATTGACCAAGTTGTAACTTTTCAAGATTATGACAGCAAATCAAACTGTTGTATATTTGAAGCTAGTCGAGCAATTTTTTTAGTCTTAAGTGGTAATAATTGAAAATGCTAACAATTCTTAAAGCTTCGCCAGCATACCAAAAAACCGCAATACTTCATACGAAAGAAACCATGATAAACCGAGCAGGCAAGGAAAATGAGAGCTTACTTCCTTTGCAAGCAGTCGGCTTGCCATGCAATGAGTTACATCTTTTGCAGGTGTGCGTCTTCTCAGACAAAGGAACTTTCATCAAACAGCTGATTGGTGCAACAGATGGCTGTGGGGCTGTTCAACAATGTGCAGCTGGACCAGAAGGCCATTTGATAACAACAGAATATTCAACCAATAACATTCACTGTTTCAAAATATTTAGGTACAAGGAGTGTGACTGCCACAGGTATAGACCGGGTTCCAGTAAACGACCGGAAACTCCAAGCAGATTTCAGGTTAGACGAGGGGCGGACAGCAAAGCTAGTCATTCGTCTGTGTTCTAAGGATTTTGAAGTTTACACATTAATGAAATATTTCTGATAGGTCGAACCATTTTAACTGATTTTCTAATAACTTCATGACTTGTAAGCTGAGTGCATGGACGTGTGTAGACTACAGTTACCTACACTATGCATAAACACCTCCAACCTAACAGGCTTACAGAATATCTAGTAGGGGTTATCTACACAACTTGAAGTACTGATAACTCCCGCTTGAATTGTTATTACCAACATACATTCTGAACTAGACTACAAATAAAAAAGCTAAATCAATATTGAACACCCCAGACCTGTCATCAGCAGGAACTGTCTAACCACCACCAACTTCAAGAACCGATATTTTACCAAAATTTACACCGGCTAACATTCTTTCCTATCTATTTCATTAACTAACCAAAGTTTGTACTCTCAAACCACCGGGTTGAATCTGGTTGATATTTGAGATTTTATTTTTCGACATTTCCTTTTCCAATCAAATTTTAGTTCATTGACACACAAATAAACCGTGGGGAAACGACAGGCATATGTAGACTCAGCATGTCTATAACATCAACTAATGATACAAAATACAAATGTCGTAATACCAAATCGATGATGAGAAAAAAAGAGTGACACTGGGTAGGATCTGTAACTGCAGACAAAAGTTAGTAAAATTTTCAACCTGTGTCATCGTTATAAATTATTCAAATGAAATATATTTGTGAAATATCATTTAGGATTTGGTCGATGCTACTGGCCTGTTCGGTATGAAATGTGATCGGTCACTTTGTCTCATCATGCAACTCTAGCATATTCTAGCTCGAGGTCATCCAGTTGTGGTATAAAATAGCCTGAGCTCACAGTATTCTTACCCCGAAGAGTAGGTTTACCCTTGTAAGCATTCTCTATCTGTAAATAAACCAAAACAATTTACTTTGCGCTTCCATCGCAAGATCGAGCTAGGAGTGAACAGGAAATGCCCAAAACTTTCTACTTTGATTATGTACACTTATCAGTCCAAAATTCTCATAAGTCAAATTTTACAGACATAAATATCGGCTCCTCAGTTCAACAATTGTTTCATATGTGTAACTTTCTAACAAGAAAAATTAGTAAGGATATGGGAGATGAAACTGATGAATAGAAACGACAGATTCTGTTGCATCTGGAATTTAGTCTTTTGATGGTCTGCCGTAAGGAACAACAAACAGAAATCAAAGAGAGCTTTGCTGATAGGAAGATAAAATTCAACCTCGATCTTATTGTTACGTGATGTTGCATGGTATTTATTGATTAGAGAGCTGCTCCTTCGGCATATTGAATGCACTATCCTTTCTATTGCCATTTGCATCCCGCATACACAATTTGTGCATCGCTTTCTGTCACAAATCGAATTAGTGACCATCAACTGGCAATGATCAGGCTAAGATGATTAAAAGATTTCAATTCAAAGGGATATCAGACTTTCAAATAAGAAAAGCTAACCGCCATAAACAAACATGTTGGTGTTGGCATCATGTTAGTGTAGCACCTGCATGGGGTGATCAACAAATGGCATTTTGTAATAATCATATTCTGCAAGCTTGCAAGCCAAGAGCAACATTCAATGACAGTAGTTGGGACTACACACAACATACATTTTCAAACTCCTCAGACCTGTTTCCATATTATTGTTTGCGACAGATCATAATGGAAAATGGTAAAACAGCTAAAAGCTACACCTCAGTGTGGACAGCATTCCTTACGGATACTCGAAATAGGAAAAACATCCACAACACGTGACAGGTGTTTCCTCTGATAAAAATCAACATGACAACCATTTTAGAGTTGTCATCCCATAGGTAATACTAAAGATTATATAACAAAAAAGAGCGCAACTCCAAAAACTTTAACTCTCTTTAAAACTCTAACTTATTTATATTTTATGCATTGATATTAAAATGATCTTTGAAGCATACAAAAGCTACCAACCTACCAAGTGAGCTATTAACTGCAGCAGACCAGGGTTCAGCAAGGCTCTTACACGAGTGGTTTACTTGGGAGCTGGCAGCCACTTCCTCTAAAAGATCGTGTTGTAGAAGCAGGCTTCTAGTCACAGTAAGCGCGCTGTAGAAAACAAAATGGATGTGCATTGGGATGCGGTTTGAACAACTAATTGAGGTAAAATTTTTGCAATATTTTAGGCTCTCATCAGATAATCAATAATCAAATCAAAATTTTTGGATATTTATATACAACAAAGTAGCATTTTCTTTTAAACAGTACTTGAAAAAACAAAACTTTACATTCAACCTGATTTGCAGATCGCTTTAAGTTTGTTAGAGAAATGTTTACCCGAGTCTCGACAAAAGAGAAATGGGTGAGCAATGCTAACCTTCCAGGGCGGATTATACTAAAGTAGCCAGGTTTGCTGAGGTTGACCACAGTTGACCCGAGACGCTGACTCTCGCTGCCCCCAATAGTTCCTCCGTCATACACAACATCAAGTTCAGGCCACAGCTCCTTGAACTCCTGTCAAGGACACAAGCATTCAGCAATTATAAGGTATGGCTCAAGATATACATTGGGGTGCTAGTAAAGCAGGTTTCATTTTAGATACTCGGAAGTTTCACTTCAAAGTGTAAGTAAGAAGTTTCACTTGGCATGATCGGAGTTTCACTTTGAAGGTCTAGCAAGATTAAAGTTTTACTTTCAAAGGCTGGAGTTGCATTGTCCAGTTACTCACCACAGGGTGGACTGTGCTCCGCCCGTTGCTAACATTGGCTGAAGTGAGAGCTATCGGCTCTCGAAGCTCATTGCAGAGTTCTTGTATGAGTGGATAGTCTGGTATCCTCACTCCAACAAGAGGGTTACCAGGGTTGAGGTCAGGGTTGAGAGCTTTTGTACGAGAAAACACGAGAGTAACTGGACCAGGAAGTAGCTTCTCTAACAATGGTCTGCTTATAGTGACATTACACCACCTACAACACATTTACAATGTACATTCACGTCCAACAGGAAACACAAACTAGAAGTTGACGAGCTTATTTTTAAATAATGTTAAAATATCCAGCCCACCAACTAACCTGACACACAAAAACCTCAAATGCAACTAGACTGGGCAAACAATCCAGTTTTGTACAGCTCAGATGCTGCTAATACCTACTTGTACAACTGTGGAATGCTGCCAACACAGATTGCCAGAGGTTTCGTCTCCACTCGTCTTTTGATTTGATAGATTTCTTGAATGGCTGGCTTACATTGCGCTAATGCAGCAACGCCATATATAGTGTCAGTAGGTAAAGCTATCACACCACCAGACCTCAAAGCTTTTATACCTTCCGTTAAAGGTCTCACTCCATCTGCACAAACAAAGAGTATGTTAACCATGATTAACACCACAACAAAAAATTATATACGAAAAGAAATATACATTATTTCTAACAGCAATTGCTACTACTTGCAATTGTATTCAATTTTGTTATCAAAAACTCTTTGTAATTTAATACATCCAAGTTGCACTGTATAACACGCTGTTCGAGTTATATTGGAGTTATTACCTCACTATTGAAGTGACGATTCCCGTTGAGCGCACAACCCCAGAAATATTATTTTACTAAGGTATTACAAGGTAGCTTATGGTTTGAAAACAAAAAATCTTCTGTAGTTATAACAATTTTTTTCACAAAAAAGGAACCTATCAAGACACCAAACTCAAGATTCACTAACAGGTGGAAGGCCACATTTCTTACTTTTAGGACAGACAGCCTCAATAATAAATGGTTTAAGTTGACTCATGCAGCCTGATGGAGGGACCACAGGTGATTCCTACAAGCAAACAATAATGTAATGGGTGAATAAATGACTGATATCTGTTCCATCTCATAGTAACATAAATAAACTCCAGATTTTAGTTGATGAAGAAGACATTTTTTGGTAATTATTCATGAGCTGGAGTGAACAAGAAAGAGATACGGTGAGATTTACTGTACCATGTCTAGAGGAAAAGTTTACTTGTACACAATAATTGTAAGACCCATGTAAGCTGTCCAGTGCAAAAGTACATGTCTAGCTATCTACGAAAACTGGTGAAAACTAATTTTACTAAATTTTTATTTTCCTCATCTTACTGTTTAGTGACCTTGTAGGTTTTGTTATAAGCATTGATAAAAATGAACCTATTCTTAGAGAAATAATGATCGATATTTTCTTGGGGCATTCATTGTTATACAAAAGTACTTGTACACAAACGTAAAAGAGCAAAAACAATAGCCGGCCTTCAATAACACAGACATCATATTTATAACATTAAGCAACAATTGTTTAATATTGTGTGAGTGTACACGTATGAGAAAGCAATTTTCAGCAAAGACCTGCGTATAATGACGGCATTGAAAGTGCGTGCAACAATAACCCATTGTTGGTAATTCCAACTGTCAGTATTTCTTATAACAACATACTCATTCTTTGTTGTTTCTCACAAAAACGTTAATAACGATATAAATAGCAATAAATTTATGAACACATGTGTGCCAGTTTCTCCACAATTGTAACTTCACAACTTCCGAGACTCCTATGAACAGCAATAGTTTCAACTTCATCAAAGCGCATTCTGCTTAGCTTGCTAAACAAGGTTTTTTCAAAGTTGCCAGTTCAGCATCAGTACATAAGATCAAGCTACTTAAGGTTCAATGTATCTGATGGTGACTAACCGACCAGTTTGGTACATCGAGCACCAAAGAACAAGATGAATTTGAATGCGCTTGCAGTGGTAAAAATCAAAGTTGGTTTTTAGATTTTTTGCTAAATTTACTACCACCGGCTTATAGTGTTCAGTATCTCCAACAAGCGCCTAATATTTTTACCTCACTACTCAAGATACTGGGTATTGATACAGAAAAAAACAAAGGAATACAATCCATGCCTTAAGGTCACCAAACAAAATATTGCGTGACAAAAATTGTTATAATGATTTTTGCACATACATATATTATACACAAAAACAAAGGTAACTCGCCCAACCACAAATGATACTAACACTCCTACAATACAAGTATTTATCATTATTATGATCAAGATTTTCTACTGAATAATTAATAACAATGAAGCAAGACGCTTAATATTGTCAACAACAACATTCATAACAAAACAACAAAGAAGAAAAGATTGTTGAACTGTTACTATGTAGGTAGGTAGTAGTAGTTTACTTTTTTGTATAATAATAAATAATAATAATAAGCTAATAATAATAATTATTATAATAAAATATATATATCAGAACTGAGAATAATATATAAATAAATACATATAATAGTAGTATAGAGTAATGCTTACCACCATCTGATCAAATAATAATTGAACTTGAAATTCAACTATTATTATTATTATCTCATTCAACAATCAATAACTTGACTGACACAGTGACAGTGTGACTACTTACTTAGTTAGTTAGTAGTAAGTAGTAGTCTACTACTACTAGCAAAAAATACACACACCACTACTAGTACTACTATACCCCTCTTCTCACTCACTGTCACTAATACTATTGTTTATTTATTTATCATAAACAAACAGGTAGTGTGTGTTTGTCACAAGCTAGAGTAACTACAGCGGACTCAGAGACTGGATAGTGTGTATGAAATAATTGGCATTATAATTTTGTTACGGTAACAGGCGGATGATGAAAGTCGATGAAACAAACGGTAAATTTGCCACGCTTTGTACAACGATACTGTACACCATGATAAGAAATTTCATTGTGATTTTGCTTGACCCCAGGCTCCGCCTACTCCGCGGTTGAGATGTAGGAGTTTTACATTGCCGTTACCAAAAGCGGAGTTGTCCGCCCATCATGGTCAATAACGCTATAAAACACCGAAGATAGTTTTATCGTCTGCGCCATTGAACTATACTACCCCTAAGTGCAGAAATCAAAGTGTGGCCAACTCCCCTTGTCACGTGACCCTCTGGAGCCAAATGCTTGAGTGATTACACTATAACTTATAGAGAAAAGGCTCTATTTCAACAGCTGATAACTCTGCAAATTGACAAGGTACAGCTTAAAACAACCTCTCATCTGAAAGCTCAGGATGTCTCCTAGCCCACTGAGAATTTTAAACAAAAACATTTCAATGTAAGTTAATTAATAAGGGCCGAAATATAGTGCTTATATTAGCACTTGTATTATCAAAAAACTATTTTTCTTATACCATTCAACTTTTATATTAAATTTTAAATAAATAACAACTTTAGATGTAAGTAATAGCCATAATTTATTCATAGAATTATAATCTCAAAGTAGCTTAAATAATAATAACATTAAATATTCCAAAAAAAACAATCATTTCTTACGGTACCGATGAAATCAATCATTTTTTTCAAAATGAGCATACTACTTTTTCACATTGTTTATAGTTCACTTTGGAGTAGTCTACAACGAGTTTTTGTTATTCAGTCAGATATCGATGAATAATAATAATAAATACTAGTTAAAATACATAACAAACATTGCACTAGTTTTATTATTTCGTTTTTTTTGCCGCAAAACCAAGTGGCACTTCGGTTGTCTCTCATATGGGTGGTAAATAACGCGACTGTGCGCCCTGCATACCATTACAAAAAGTCACGTAAAGTCACTGGGATGAAAGCGAACGTTTTTTTCATTATAGGGCACATAATCATTAGTAAACGCGGCAAACTTATCAATGTACGGTGCCGCTAAATATAGAGTTATTCATCCGAAGGGGAGATGACTCCTGGCTCCAGTGAAGGCTCCAGTGACGGTTAAAGGTTTTAAACAAAATTTTACTCCAAAACTCCACTGAATAAAATAATTTTTTTTGCTAGATTGAAACAAAACATGTTCACAGAGGTATTACTGCAAAAGGAAATTCATTTTACGCAACGAATATTGAATAAATGAGTAAAAACTATTTCAGCCAATGATGACTTATATGACCATTTGTGAAATTTGGCTCCAGTGGAGTTGTCCTTATATAAAATAGCGCTGGAAACGGCTGACCACACTTTGATTTCTGCACTTAGTACTACCCCTGGAATGGACAATAAAAATACGCTATATAAAATTTACGTTGAGCACTGGGTAGTTCTATGGCAAAGCTGAGCGGCCATTTGCTTACATTGAGATTTATTCCCCCTGTCACTTGGACGCGCTGTTAAAGCAAGTTAGCGACTCATGTGACGTTTTTAATGCATTTCCTGCTATCAACAAACGACACAAAACATTTGCTGAAGTAGCTGCTGCAACGATGTTCTTCAGCAGTTGGCAACCTGAGGAAATTGACTAACAAATAATAAGTCAACTTACGATGCATGCTATGCCCCCAAATACTGCGTACTAGCAGCAGATGCTCTGGAAGTCTGGTACAGTCTGATAATGATATTATTATAGTAGCCACAGTGAGCCATGTATGATTGGTAACAAACAGGAATTGTATTAAAAAAATTGAAAAAAAAAATTATTATAATAATATATATAATACTGTATTAATACTGTATTATATATATTATTATAATAATTTTTTTTTTCAATTTTTTTTAATACAATTCCTGTTTGTTACCAATCATACATGGCTCACTGTGATAGTAGTAGCAGCCTTAGCAAGCTTAATTAAGAGGAGTGATTATTATTATAATTATTATTATTATATTATTATTATTAAATAATTATTATTAAATAAATAATTTATTTATTTACTACTACAACAGCAACTTGAACATCATCATCATTATTATTACTTTTTTTAGAAATATTATTATTTATTATTGTAAAATCAATGATATTATTTATATTAATTATAATTATTATTGATATATATATTATTAAATTTACTTTAGTAATATAATATTGCATACTTAGAGTGAGTCTAAGTATTATTATTATTATTATGCAATAATACTAATAATAAATTTAAATAATAAATTACTAAAATATATTTAATAATATATATATTTTTTAATATTATTATTATTTTTATTATAATAATTATTATAATATATATATTAGCATATTTATTATTTTTTCTCTCTATTATTATTAATTTATTACTGTTTATTTTATTATTTTACAGTTATTTGCTAATATACTAAAACAAATAAGTAAGCAGTCTGCAAATATATATCATTTGTTGCTTGACAAAACTTAATTATTATTAACTATTTGTTCGATTAGGTTCTCAAATATTCTGTAAATAATTATTTACAACAAGTAAATTCAAAGTGTATACTTATATCATTATCAGTACTTACGATAATTAGTTGTTATGAAGCCTTAACCAATAATAAAAAATAGGAGTTTGGTAATGAAGACACTAGATTATAATTGATAAATGATGTAATCGTAGGGTTTGAACTATAAATATCTTTTTTATTGAAATAATCTTTTGCATCAGTCGCTCATACCGTTGGCAAGTTTTACTTTTCGCCATGCAATTACACATTCAGTTTTTGTAATAAGTAAGATATATAGATGCATTGCTCAATTCTTCAAAGTATGTCATCAACGTCCATATGTTGTCCATGAGGTTGGCATGATTGCAATACAAAATTGTCTGAAATTTAATGCTAACTATGCGCATAATTTTTCAGGAGCTAATTGCTATTAAAAAGCCCTCTTCACTCATATGAGAGAGTGTTTTCAAAGTTTTTTGCTAGCGCTGAGCAAAAATTTTTTTTATAGCTTCCTCTGCTACGGGTACTAGTTGCTAGTAGGCAATGTATGCAGAAACTGTATTTAACACAATTGGTGTTGTCCTTTGTTGCATGCACCAGTCTGAACTTTAGGCTTTGACAGTTAGCATATGCGTTCATGTCAGTATTCAATGCCTGTAGATTGTGGTATATGTATTTTTTATGATAGATTTTTATTCATCCTCTGTTTTTGCAGGAGCTGTTTGCATCAAGGGATCTGAAGTGGTATGAATGGAGCAACAAGCTCCATTAACGATAAAGAATTCAAAGTTACACTTCATCCTGTTTTAAAAGCATTCCAAACTGTTGTCACTAGCTTTCCTACACTATCATGCAATACGGTGGCTTTTCATCAATTCATATTTCTTTGGCGCACCTGTTATGTACAGTTTTGTTACTAATACTAATTTAGTCTGTCAAAGTTATCAGTTGTGTACTCATAAGTTTTTGCCTTTTGGAATCAATTATTTTTTTAGATGTTGTTTGATGTTATCATTAATTTTGCTTCATTATTTGTAAATATAAATATATTTTGTTTTGGATTGGAATACTAATTAGCAGCACTATTGTCCATTGATTGAATAAATTGCCATTGGTATTATTATTATACATAATAATCCATATCTGACATGGATATGTACAATCATCAGTTTTATGCCTTTCTGCATTGCATGTGCTGTTTGTGCCTATGAACTGTGATAGCACAGAATGTCTAGAATGTTATGCATGCAAAAAATATTTTTCCAACGTGACCAATTTCACAAAATTCTTGAAGAAAGATAGCAAGTAAACAATGGAAAAACCATTGTTTATACAAAAGTCACGTGACAAATCAATGTAAGAATATGGCCGCGCTATTTGCCGTTTTCAAACGACCTTGGCCATTCCAGGGGTAGTATAGTTCAATGGTCTGCGCCATACACCTATAACCCTAGGTCTATGGTCTGCGCTTAGGAGCTCAACTGTTAAGTAGGCCAAAGAGGCGCTGTCAACTTTTTACGGGGTCAGTCAATCCATAAGCCGAGTTTCTTATCTTGGTGTAAAGCATGGATGAAATATATTTCATCCATGGTGTAAAGTGTCGTTGCTTTGTATCATAGACTTATAACCCCTAGTCTATGCCCTGGCCTTAATAATGGGGACCCGGCAGATTTTAGGTGCTCACCAGGGGGTGCTAATTTGATGATACCGGAAGTTTACTTGAAGTTTTATCATAATATCGTTAAGATTTTCAAAAATTCACTACTTTTATTTTTATTTTTTGCTTTAGAAGTTTTTTTTCACTGATATATTGAAATGGCAGGAGCTCCAATGTCTGTTTTAGCTCACTAAATTTTTTTTGGCACAATAAACAGTTATAATCAACTCGAATAATCACTTTTTACGAACGCTAACAATGCTGACTATAGATCGCTATATAAAATATAGAGTGAGCTCGTAAGAGTTATCTCCCATTTATTATTACTTATTATTTATTTATTGTGTGTTGTCCTCAGAGATTAACACTACTCATTTTATTTCAGTGTTAAATAATTTTCATTCAAGCACAAATTTGATCCAACTTGTGATTAGGAAATTACAAGTTTCATTCAAAAGCCTTAAAGGGGTCGTGCCACGCCGAAAATAGACGACATATGTTTGTAGAGTTATCTCCGACAATGAAAAATGGAATCGCTGGTGTAATCTATAATAATAAACTTTAATATGCAAAAATACAATATATGCAATAATAAAGAATGCAATATAACTCAGCGAAATAAATTTCATGAATTATTTCATAAATTTAGCTTTTAACCAAATTTATTACTGTTTTTTAATAAAAATCTTTTTGTTTATTTCACGGGTAACTATACAAATAACAACATGGCCGACGCAGGTTGCAAAAGAAAAAAAAGAGAGAAGAAAAAGCTATATCGGGCTTCCGAATGTTGAGGTTGATGTGATTAACTATATAATTACAATTAACTAAAGGTAATTAGATTCAGTTGATTTGGAAATGTATGTAATGTAGATGATTGAAGAAGAATCAATATTGAGCATCCATCAACAAAAGAATAAATAATAAATTATTTATTTATTATTATATATTATAATCACATCAACCTCCTCAACATTCGGGAGCCCGATATAGCATTCCTTGCAGTAGTGCTCCTGATGCTGAACAAAGACCTGAATTTCATGACAGTGATGCATCTTCCGAAGGTTATGGGTTAGAACCACAGTATACAGAAGCTGAGATGGCAGAGATCCACTATGCTGACAACTACTATGATCCAGGAGGTTTAGAGTGATTGTCACCTACCACTTGTCCTAACCTAGTACACTTGCTTCCTTATCTAACGGCTCTTTTCAGAGTCACCAATTCATAGAGTTGTTCATGAACACAATTACTGCTGTTACAACTACTATACAAAATAAACTTCATTCAGATTGGCTTGTGTGAAGGATTTCAGCCTATGTATTATTCGGTAAATATTCCAGTCATTCACCTGCCTGCATGCAGACATTGGCTGATAAAACCGTAAGTTTATCGTTAATATTGTAAAGGCCAATGTGCTGTTGGGAAATATATTTTTATCGATCTTCAAGATTAATTAATCAAAATTAGTTTGGCATTATAAATATACATAGTTCATCCAAACGAAAAGATTACTGAATGATATAACTATAAATTTATGTTCAAAAACTTGGTTGACTGTTGTAGCCCATTTACCAAAGCAATAGCAGAGGCTAGATTTTCAATTGCGATTAATTTTAACACTGCGATAATTTAATCCTAATTAATCTTTCATGTTATTGACACGATAATAAAAAACATACCAGCGACAAAGTTACAACGAACAATAAATAAATTTTTTTATTGTTTTATAAACATATATACAACAAGGCACCATGTAATAGCATTCATACAATATTATCACAGAATTAAAAAAATGACATGCACAGAAATTTATCTCATCAATCATTAGACTAACCTTATATTATATAAATTGAATATGGAAGCTACAAGTGAAACATATGCCATATGGTGTTTTAATGCAAATAGCTGTTAGACAGGATAAGACACCATCCAAGCAACTATCGCACAACAATTTAATAATGGCATGGGTAAAAAATATGAGCCTCATCTACAACACTGGGTTATATGCTAAGCAGTAGGAAATGTTACAACATATATACAAGCATGTCAGCCACCTATTAGATTCATCTATCACAAAGTATTGACCAGCAATTGTGATAGACTACTCACAGAGAGCACCTCGTGAAGGTTAAAGTGACTATAGCTCACCTTCCAGTTCGGGGGCGGGCACCAACCTACTAACGCCACGCACACCCTACCTGGCGGTGCACAAGGAAGTGATGGCGAGGGTACTTAGCCCTTATTCACCCTGACGCACAATCACTCCCAAGCCACCCTTTTACCGTCTCTACACAAACGAGAATCTGGTTTCGTGCAGAGCAATAGCAGCCTCCTTGTCTTTTACAACATCTAGAGCATCTGTCATGGTGATAGGTGCTGTTGGCAGATGCAGAGTGGAATCAAATTCCTCGTCTGTCATCATACGCAGCACTACAGCCTGAAGCTTCCGGACATAGTCTACAAAATAGCAAGTAGTAGCTAGCAAATGTATACGTTAGCAGCTATCCAGAAAGTATCACCATCATCTATTCTCCATTGGCACACTTTTTCACATGAATTGTTTTCCCATTGCACTGACTGACTAATGATACATATAGCATGCAGTAATACTTGTATAGATAAGAGCTAGTACATATAGCATGCAGTAATACTTGTATAGATAAGAACTAATACATATAGCATGCAGTAATACTTGTATAGATAAGAGCTAGTACATATAGCATGCAGTAATACTTGTATAGATAAGAGCTAGTACATATAGCATGCAGTAATACTTGTATAGATAAGAGCTAGTACATATAGCATGCAGTAATACTTGTATAGATAAGAGCTAGTACATATAACACGCAGTAATACTTGTATAGATACCTTTCACCACATGCCAGCAATCAAACTAGTGTGCCACTCTCGGCTCTTCCTGCGCAGTCCGCATGTAGGCATTGATGCCAGGGTGCCTGTCCGTTACCACATGCTTGATGATTAGCTTGCTCTTTATCTCCCCCAGGCCTTTAACAAACACGTGCTTCTCCATGGCAACACTGGAGTTGTTAGTCTGACTCCTCTAAAAAATGGAAATATCCCGACGCGTGTGAAAGAATGTGACCAGACACAATGCCGGGCTAGATATTTGTATTTTTTGGGCAAGCCATTTTTATGCATACAAAAGTTAAACAACCATAATAGTTATTTGCAGTCAGGCAATATGTTACACTGTATAATTTTGCATTTCTATGAAGTATATTGTATGCCATGAGTGTGTAACAACTTCCAACAACGACATTTTATAAAACAAAACATCAAATATTATAACAGAATTACCTTGTGATTAATGTTTCTTCGCAACTTAGCACAAGAGTGCCATAATAATACATAAGGACAACTCAGTAAAGTCAATCAAAAATAACAAGCGTAGTTAATTAGTGCATCTAAAAATTGCAATGACACGACAGTTGTTACATGTAGACGAACAGTTCATCGTGTTATGCATACTAAAAGTAATACAGTATCATTATGCACTTTACAGACATTCAAATTCCAACCTAAGAAAGTGGTAACCACCACCACAATGACTACTTGTCTGTCTCCTATAAATTCCATTTATGGTGTTCTTGTTTATTGCTTTAGATTATTATAATTTACAATAGTAAGATAACAATTATTTGATCGTAATTATCTATTATAATAATATTGCATATCAAATACAATCAATAAAATTTCAATAGCAGAAAAATGAAGAATTAAAACTAAAACAACAACAACAACCTGATGATAAACAACAAGAACCTCTTGCAGTTGCAGCAACAGTAGTAGAGGAAAAATAACTTGTAATTTTTATTAGAACACTGAACTACTACTACTATTATTAGTTAGTAGTACTACTAGTTCTCGATTATTTATAAGTTAATTTATATAAATTATGCAAATTAATCCTAAAAAAAATTTGGCATAATAATAATAAAAATCAGTATTGTCATAGTAGTAGTAGTATCAGTAGTAACAACAAGTAGTACAATAATAATGTAGGTAGTAGCATAATAATTTTGTTGCCGTCTGTTGTGTTTTTTCTTTGTATGTATATATACTTATACACTACTACTGCTGTTGTAGTATAAGTACATATATAATAATACAAACAATAATAATTATTATAATAATACTACTGCTAGTAGTATTATTATTATTTATTATATATTATTATTGTAGTAGTAGTTGTTGTTATATTATTATATTTGTAATATTATTACTTGTTATTTTTTGTTGCAGCATATGTATGTATTATTATTATTATTATTTATATATAGTTTGTTTATTATAATAAATATAAAATATATTTAATTAATAATAATTATTATAATAAATAATAATAAATTTATATTTATTGATTATTATAATTATATGAATAGTCGTAATAAAATATAATAATAGTAGTAATAGTTTTTAAGCAAGGGGTAAGTAGGTAGTTAGTAGTAATAACTTACTCGTTACTACTGCAACTAACAACAACAACAACTACTACCTACCTTCCTACGAAGAAGTTGTTGTTTGTTAGTAGTAGTAGCAAGAAGAAGAAGCTAGCAAAACTAACTACCATTATAAAATAAGATGTAGTATGTATTGGCATCACACCTGAGCTGAGTAGCGAGATTCTAAATAGTATAAAATAGTAAACCCAAGAAGGTATATAGTAGTAGTTGTTGAATGGAGTGTAAATCACAGGCGAGGAGCTGAAGCAGCACAAGTAGTAGTACTAATAGGAGGAGCGGGTTGACGCAGTCTGCGGTCACGTGCATAGCTAACAACAACTGTGCTGCTCATCATTTTATTGGGGGTTTTGGTATCCCACTCTCTAGTAATTCAAAGAACACCTCTGAGGCTACAACCAAAGATTACATATATCATAGCAATATCTTTGATAAAACGGCGGACACCTTTGGCAATAGCAATCCTATCAAAGTCAACAGGCACCTGCTGACTTTTCAAAACCCCCCAAATAATTCTAGAAACCATTCAAATATCATTTTTTATGATTCAGTATAGTGCTTGCATCCAGAATTTTTATAGAACGACCTATAACTAGTCAAACAAGCCAATTTTTTGGTTTTCTGCTTTATAGCGTTTTATGACTTGCGCCGTCTATTTTTCTAAAAGTCGTTTAGGTCAGCCGCAATTGCGTCTATATGAATGAGAGTGGGGAGGAGAACGCAACTCCAACAAATAATTTTATTATTATCCAGACCTGATACAGACAAAAGCAATTGAAATTTGGTAAAAACACCGTGGCACAACCCCTTTAAGAAGAAAATTAATTTATTTAGTTTAATTAATAATTATTATTATGATGATGATTATTTATAATAATAATAATATCAAAATAATTATTATTCATTTGCCCTAAAAATTAAAAAATATAAAACAAACTTTTAAAAACAATTGCTATTCATTAGTCACATATCACAGGGTACACCAGATTTTTGGTACACTTGGGATTGTCATAAGAGTTTGTTATTATTATTATTGCTAGTCGTTGACTGGAGTTATGAAATCCGCAACAAACGATTCACGAGCGGTTGATGGGGATGGAGCTTGTAACACTGAGGATGCGCCGCGTAAACCAAGCATAATAGTATATCGCTGTTGCTGAGATAAATTGACAGGGCGCACTGTAAGTTATTTACATTGGCAAACTTAGTTAGGCCCGAAATACGATACTTTGGTTCAACTGCATACTATCTATGAGCATCATTATTAAATTAATTTTTTCAAGTGAATAAAGCAAAAAAATGTTCAAAAGAAAAAATTAAAGGTTATATTGATCCCTCAAGCTTCCTCAATCACATCTTTTTTGTCATATTAGCTGCTTAACTGTCTCAAATTAAAATAACAGTCAAGCAAGTCGTAAATTCTAATGATAAGTTATATTAGAAATTGAACTTTTTCCGGTTGCATCTACAAAGAGAAACTGCGTGCCGGATCCCCATTGTGGCGCTGCAGCAGCGATCACGTAACTTCTGCTCAGCAAAATCATACTCACACATGTCGAGTTATCTCCCATAGGGGAGATAATTCTATGTAAAAACCAATGTTATGATTTCTCAATAAAATTAATTTTTATGGATTTTTCAAAAGGTCTTGTACGGCAGACGAACAATGCCACAGAACTCTCGCCTATATTATTATGGACTGTGACACCGTTGGTTTAGTTGCTGTAGACCACATTAGTACACACAAAATTATGAAGAAATCATAACATTGGTTTGTCCATAGAATTATCTCCCCTAGGGGAGATAATTCTGTGGGTCAGTAAGATTTGCTCAGTGCAAGCCTGCAAATAGAGGCTAGTGTATTTTTTTGCTGTTATACATTGTACATATGTGTACATATAGCGATTACTATAATACCCCATGTACATCTACCGATTAGCTCCCGATTTGGCTTACCGATTGAGGATTTTCTTGCATCCGTTTCCTGTGTGACATAATGAAATAATCGGTAGCATTTTATTTGAGGCTATTGGTAGGTTTTGCTCGTGGTCAAAAAATCGGTAGATATTTTATGATTGGACCAATCAAATCACCGTTCGTGGTTTTAATGTTTCCAACAAAGCTGTTTCTCAAGTGCAGTTATTTTTAGATGAAAAATCGTTTTTTAGCGTCCCGTCTTTGTTGTTTTAAATCACTTTATGGCTAACTATGGAAAAAATGTAGCGAGTTTCACCGGTATTACATGAGAATGGCAATTGGAGAAAAAAATAGGGGAAACTCCTTGGCGTCATCTCCAATCGGTAAGGACAAATCGGTAGGTAATCGGTAGATGTACATGTAGCATAAGCGATTCCCTTAGCGATTGCGCGATTTTGCAACTTCTGTTTCCTACAAAATCGCTAAGCAATCTCAAGCATTTTATTTGAGGTTATCCTCAGGTTTTGATCGAGATCAAAAAATCGCTAGCGGATTCTTTGATCAGCCAATCACAACGTAAAAAAACTTTACCCTTGTTTCCAATATGGTCTTGTCATACTTGCCAAGTGTCCCGGGATGTCAGGGACAGTACCGGGATTTAATTCATGGTCCCTGAGAAGTAAAATGTACCTGAATGATACCGGGATTTCACAAAAGTGCAAAAAAAAAATTTTTTTAATCAAATGGTTACAACTACGCAAACGTGATGTTTGTTTTCTTGTTCCTAGGAAAATTTCAACACAAAAACGGATACGGATATAGTTTCATATAGTGACCCCTACAGGGTCACTAGTTTCATACAACCTCATTGACTAGCTCCTATATTATTCGGGTGTTCCAAGCTTCAAACGAAATATCCACATAGACCTAACTGCAAACTTCTAAATCAACGATTCCATTTTGTCATTTTTTGAGTAAAATGTTTACTTTTTTCATTAATTCACATCACATCCTTCCTCTCCCTTCTACTCTACCTACATCAAACCATGTCGAAAAGAGTAAAGAGGCCTTGCCGGTTCAATAGTGATAATTACTTACTATTGTTATAATTAATATTTATTTATTGAACAATGAATAGTAATAATAATATTATTATTTATTTATGTAATATTTATTAAATGTTATAATTATAATAATATATATATGTGTGTGTATTTATTATTATTTACTATGAACAGCTATTATTAAATTTACTGCCAAAGCCAACTTGTCTTCCAATTTTTATCAATTCTTAACATCATTATTTTTTTTAAATTAAGGAAGTAATGTTTACAACAATACAATAATTAGTGGGCTTGCTGTTTATTATTATTAATTCATTTTATGATTACTTATTTTTATTAGCAATGCAGTGTAAATAATCGTTATTTTTATAAACAAATGATAAATTAATCAAAGATTGTATTATTTATTTTTCATAACTTTTTATTATTTGTTTTTTTTAGCAACACAGTAAATAAGTCGGGACAGGAATCTAGTGGTAAAGAAAATTATATAATGATGATAGATATTGGTCGTTGCGTGGAGTAGTGCTAATATATAGTAGTACTATACTGCTAGTCATTGTTATTCTCTACTCAACGTTCTCCACTCCCTACTAACTGCGTACTATTATTATGACTACACCTGTTGCCAAGAAATAAGTAATAAATAATGTATTCATTATGGTCAAACTTTTGTGGTCTGATCATATCTTCAATGACCTCAGTCTGTTAAGGCCATGGTGAAACAAAACATTCAGTTGATTGAGCCACCGTCACTGTTTCTCTACAAATATAGCATGATGCTCACAACAGCATGACAACACAAATGTCCATCAATTCATTACCAAACAAACCAGCGCTTGGAGAATAATGTGGTGTATGTATATTGTATTCTGTTTACCATGTCACATGTTTCTTTGCAGGTCACCCACGCTCATTTTTCTGTGTGTGAAATGGTGTGGTGAAGGTTTACCTGGCTTACCATGGCAGATGTATTCAAATTTCTAAATAATAGTGGTTTAAAATCATAGCTCAAATCGAATGCTAAAGTTAGGTGTTCTTTTCTGTCTAAAATCACTGTCAGAGTGCAGCTGGGTGGTTGGGCAGGTGGTGCATGCACTCAGAAAACACTTTGTGCGCGATGTTATCTGTCCCTTTTACCCCAAGTACTTGGCAAATATGATTGATAGGCAATGGTCCCTGAATTTTTCCCCACCAACTTGGCAAGTATGGGTCTTGTCATATTCAGCGCTCCGATCTATTAACGAGCCTGTAATAAATTGAAGGCGATGCTTTATAACAGCGAGTTTGACTGCAATCGCTGAAGAACTGGCAGTGGTGAAAAATTGCGCAATTTGGGGAGGGACTTCCCCAATCGCTAAGCAAAATCGCTAGCACGATCGCTATGTGTACATGAAGCAAAGAGAATAGTTGGGAAGAGCATGCAGCGCGGCGATTTCTGTATCAAAGGGAAATTGTCTGCTCCTGTTTTTGGTTAACCTAATAGTAGTTATGATCTTTTGCTGTATTTCGTTCTTATTATAAATTTACATCAACCTCATTCCATATTCTGTCAATTGAACAATCCTCAACAGTACTTATTTGAGTTGCACTTCATTATTCATTGATTCAAATGTCATTCCATATTCTGTCAACTAAGCAATCCTCAGCCACTGTTGTTTGAGCTCCATAAATGCATAATAATGCTGATTGAGACAGATAAATCAGAGAAGAAAAGGCAAGTGATAGAGGATTGAAACATTTATATTTGTCAACTAAAATAACTTTGCTTATATGTAAATAAACTTACACAAAATGAACAATAAAATTACAACAACAAAAAAACATAAAATAGACTCGTAATCACAGTAATAAAATTAAATGAATGAACATAGCATGCAGTCTCAAACTTGTTGGAGATGGGTTACAGTCACACAGTTGATCATCACCTCACTCATTTCCAGATGTCAGTCGTATATGTTCCAGAGAACAGTTCCTGACACCGATTATGTTATGTTACCCTAGAAACATAGGAGAGATATGCTACAGTACAAACAATGGCATAGAATTTTCAAGACAATAGATTCAAATATTTTCGACTTTTTCTTTTACTTAAAGATTCTGTAAGATCTCGATTAAAAAGTCGTAAACAATGATGAAAACGGATGTTGAGAAATATCTCTAGAAGATTAGATCTGGAATCAAAAACGCAAGAGGAGGACCTGTTCGCAGTGGCTTCCAGCATTGCAGTTGAAAGCAATGTTTTCACATTTGTTCCACAGATTTATCACAGATTCTGGAGGAAATGTCAACTCTTCCAGAGCTAGCGATAACAGGCAGCATACTACGTACACAGTCTCCTGGTTTAGCAAGACAAGCTCTTTTTGTTGTGGATGATGAATACTGCTGTGCAAGTGTGAATTAACCAATAATGTAATCTCTGATCAAACATTGATTGCATATTTAAATCTATTCTCACAAGTAGGCACAAAACACAACTGAATTTAGCGAGGAGAGCTATCATGAGAAATAAAAGTGTTGGAAAACATTAGTTACTTACCTCCGGAACTTTTCTCTTTGGTGCTGACCTCTGACATTCAATAGAAGGCAACTGATTTGCCAATCCGCTGAAAAGTCTTGGTACAGCATTCCACTTGAGCATATTTTGGTCATCATTAGTTAACTGAGAGTGCTCAAAGTGATCAGAGCATAATCTCTAAAACGATTTGCAAAACTGTGCTGTACCAATGGGACACAATTGGAGAAAAACCTGCGCCTCCTAGCCTGGCAATCAAGACTTCCTATTGCCAATTTGGACATCATATGGCTTTCAAATGAGCATCATCTTATCACAAACAGGTGCAACAATCCATTTTTGAGAATTAATAATTAGATAAGACTTACACAATTTATATGAGCTTTGTGTGCAAATACACCATCTAAATGCTGGGCACGGCAATTGATGATCCAACGTTTACACCTGGAATGATAACAATAATGTTACACCACAAAGATCATTATTGAAATCCAAGTTTTTACTTCAATTAATATGTGAAAGTGAACAGAAGAATGGAATCGTTGTTTCCAAAAAAGCATACCTTTCTTCATTCTTTGGAGAGCGAAAAAAGTTGATCCCAGCGAGCCCAAAAAAAGCCACTACAACTTGGCGCAGAACATATTACTCTGCTATGACGAGTCAATGTTCTTAGCTGCTGCTTCGGTGAAGAACTCATCTTCTTTGAGCAAACTCTCTACAACAATGCACGAAGATTTAGACCTGAGGCGGCTAATAGAAGATCTTTATTATAATTATTACACAATCTCTACTACAGCAAAACATATTAAAGTCATAACAATAATAATAACAAAAACAGTCATAATAACAATCGTATAAAAAACAAAGTTAGTAGCATGCATTGTTACAATCAATGCATGCTACTAGCTTTTTATTAATAATAATAATGATAATAATGGATTTGATTGACTCACCATCAAAAAATTAATAGTTATTATCATTGTAATAATAATATATAAATATATATATATATATATATATATATATATATATCATTATTATTATATATTATTATTACTATTATTATTTATCATTCATAACAATAAAATAATAATATAATAATTATTATTACTTATTAATTATTACAAATGGTAACACTAACTATAAATAATTATTATAATAATAATTATAATAACAAAAAAATTATAATGATAATAATAATAAATTATTATTAATAATAAATTATTCAACTACTATTATTATTAATTAATAAATAAATAATAATAAATTATTATTATTATTTATTTATTATTATTATAATAATTAATACATTGTAAACTACTTTTTTGCATTATTATTGTGCATCAGCAGAAACATACATGTAAATGCCTACCTTTTAAGGGGTGAAACCAGAGAGAAAGGGGGGAGAGGGAGGAGAGAGTCGAAACGAAGCAAGATTTATGAATGATCTACTTCAAAGTTTTGCAAGCGATTAGAGAACCACCTTTTTAAATAAAAATATGGCTGTTAAATCAATTGACATAAAAACAATCTCTAAAAAAATCATAATAACTTCATTCTACGTCAATGGTGGTTTACCAAAAACAAGGGACACAACTTCAAAAACAAAACTGTACTTTGAATTTGCGTCCCTTAGTTTTGGTTAACCACTGTGCGCTTGATTACTATAAGCTATATAGACGCTGCTTACTCTTCCCAACTATTCTCTTTGCATGAAGTCACATGATCGCTGTTGCCCTAGGGGAGATAATTCTATGGGTCAGTAAGATTTTGCTCAGTGCAAGTCACATGATCGCTGTTGCAGCGCCACATTATTAAGGTCTGGGAGGTAATCACGAGATTGTTGTGATTCGCGAGCATCCCCATAATTTCATCCCAACAAAACGCAGAAGAAGGAGAAGAGATATTATTATTTCATAACAATAATATTATAATCCTTCTTTTTCTGCATTTTCTTGGATAGGTGAAAAATTAAGAATAATTATAATAATTTATTTTAATAATAATTATTATTGTTAATAATATATATAATAAATATAATTAATAATCATAATAATTAATAATATTATTATTATATATTATTATTTGTTATTATAATATTAATAGATAAATACTAATTATATATATATAATATTAATTATATTTTTATTATTATATAAATTTATATTATTTTGTTACATAATTATAATAATAATTTAATAATTTTTATTTATTTAATTTTCTGAATAACATACATACTACAGTAACATCATAGCAGTTTATTTATTATTATTAAAATAATTAAATTATTATTATTATAATTATTAATATATAATATTATTAGTTTAAATTAATTTTTATTATTATTAATTATTATCTCTACTACTTACTTATAAATAATAATAATTATTATTATTATTATTTATTTAGTAATAAAATTATTAGTCACAGTAGTAATAATGTGAGAGACGCCAGTACTTGTCAAACATTCATTATTTACTACTCGCACTTGGCCTAAGCCTTTGACTCAGTATTATCTCACCGTCTACGCATTGTCTCGATAATAACTCACTGTCTACGCATTGTCTCGATATTAACTCACTGTCTACACATTATTTCAATAATATGTACTCGCTTACGCTTTGTCTATGTTTTGTCCTAGTTCTATTGTTACCTGTGCTACAAGCGTCTATCTAGAACAGTTCTATGATGTGCCCAAATAATAATTATTGTTATTATATTTTATACTTTTCCCACGGTTTTTATTATACAATTGCATTTTGGTGTTTGATGTAAGTACAAGGCGTGGCTTGTACCAGATTTTACACAGGCGTGGCTTTACCAGATTTTACCCGCCTACTTTGTATAAATATCTATGTTTGAGCAATAAAGTTCAGAGTTAGCCTGGCTCTCAGAAGATTCTTTCTCTCAAGAAGCAAGCACAGCTAGAAGCAGCAAAACTACAAGCGCCGACCTGGTCGACTATTGGCAAGCACGAGGCTTGGCAGAAAATGAGAACGGTTCGCCCTATCACTGCGTATTCCCTCACTAAGGTGAGAAGTACGACGCAAAGCACCTGGTGCCCTAATAGTTCGGCTCACACTAAATTCGGACTCTGGAGTTCGGAACAAGATAGCACAGCAATAATTCCAGTGCAATTATTGTCGATCTCGACTGGGTCGAAGTAGACAAACAATAATTCCAGCACAATTATTGTCGGTGGCAACAGTTCGCAACAAACTATAAACTAAACAATAATTACAGCACAATTATTGTCGAACATAGCCATGTTCGGATGCAGCCAATAATTATAATATAATTATTGTAAACTGCCAGCACTCATTCCACCCCAGATTTGGCCGCACTCATAACTGCACAAAACCAATGCATGCACTCTAACAATAATAGCACATGATTGTACGCTGACTTAGGGTAGAGGCAGAACGCGTCGGGAAGGTGTAAAGGTGGCTACCACCCAGACACAAATTCCTGTACAATAATAATGATAATAATATATTAATAATAATAATTTATTTAACAATAATAGTTATTATTATAACAATGATTATCAATTATTTATTATAAAATAATGATTATAATAATAATAGATAGTGAGTGATGATATGAGATAGAGAGAGTTCAGGAAATGGCTCTTATTCAACCGATATGCGGAGTAATGCTATCCTAGGTAGACAACTCCCAGCTACAAGCCTACAGAAGAAATAGCGTAAATAACAAACACTCCTCTGTGTCACAGGCGGCTCCAATCCACTGGCCTGGCGGTGGGGGAGGATAGTTAAAGAGAGTATATGAGAAGAATGAGTGGGAAGGTAAGACACTCCAAAATAAAAAAAAATGCGATGTTTTGTGTTACGTCTAAACCAGTATTTACTTTTTTTCATATTGTTTCTGTGCATTTATTTAGAATGATGGATTGTTTGTTTAACTTTCTAGACTGCATAAAAAGCTGTAGATGTGTTACCTGTAGCTCAAACTCGCTGATCAAAACAATGTGGAAATTACTAAGACACGTCCTTCCATAAGGCACAAAATGTTTCTCCAAAATAAATGATAACGGAACTGTTAAAAGCGAAAATCACAATATGATTGGTCTATTTCCAGTATTATAGTTTTTTTCAAATGTTAGCCGAAATTAATCGGGGGCGTGATATGAAATCCCTTAAATTTTTATATTCATTTGAATTGCAATTTTTTCTCTACAGCTAGCATATCTACTAACATTTACTCAGCTGATAGTGTGCCTCAAGAAAGGACGTTCTTGCAAACTTTTTGGGAAATAATTTGGTTTTTCATATCACTGGTAGGTGAGCAAATGGACTGTCATATTGTTGTTGATAGCATTTATTTTGTCAGTGAGACCTTCTGGCAACTTTCTACTATTTTAAAATGCTCAAGTCCGGTCACAACTGAGTAGAAAAGTCAGCTAAGAGGGGTGGTTTTCTTTACCTTATTTTGTCTTTTGGAGTGTCTTACCTTCTCTCTTTCATCTCTATACACTCAAATCCACCCACCCACCGCCAGGCCAGTGGATTGGAGCCGCCTGTGCTCTGTGTGGCTAACCATACAAAACTTGTGTACCTGACATTTTTATTGTATCTTTTCTTCCACTAGCCACTCGTTATGCTACTAAGGCTATTATACTACTTGTTTACAATACCCTATGCTAGCCCACCTACCTTTTGTATATAGTATTGGGCTACCGGTGAACAAAGGAAAATTATGTAACATTTTGTATAAATACTGGCTTCTGCTGCCTCACAACTCAGAGTAGTTTGAGGAGCACAGCCAGAAGTACGAAGAAATACAGACTACACTACTCTCACACATACACTCTCTCTATTGCTTACATGAAGAAAGCAATCAGCATTGTAACAATTGAAGTCTTACAATAAAATCACAAGCCTGCAAAATACAGCCAGCAAGCGCGTACAAGTAGGCGGCCTACACTTTGTAGGGCCCTGCAGTCAGGCTCTCTCTCTCAATTGCTTACATGAAGAAAGCAACAAGCATTGTAACAATTGAAGTCTTACAATAAAGTCATAAGCCTGCAAAATACATACAGCCAGCAAGCGCCTACAAGTAGACAGCCTACACTTTGTAGGGCCCTGCAGTCAAGCAGCCGACCTAGCCAGCACTCAGTCCAACACACAACCCAGCCATGCCGGCCTCCACTACTGCCCAGTAGTGCCTGCCCAAGTTGCTGAACTTCTGCCTGCGATCTAGTCTGGTACTGAGGGAGGTGCAGGTGCCTGCTACCAAATGAATTGTCACTACAAAAATCCTGCACAATACATCATAGCAGTGGTTTTTATTATTAATCATTATTAACAACAACACAAGGCATTATTATTATGATAACTGTTACTTATGTAGCAAATCGACCAGGGAAACTGTAAAAGTAGCTAAATTAGATTTTTTAAGGCATTTGTTTGGTAGTAAAGTGCCTCACGACTTGCTAATGCAAAAAATGGAGGCGTACGGTTTTACAAGTGATATTTTGCATTGGAGCCTGGGATTTTTGTCAGACAGATAACGGCGTTTTGTTGCAAGGTCGTGCCTCCAATTTCCAGACAGTTACATTGGGTGTTCCCCAGGGTTCTGTCTTGGGGCCAGCCCACTTTCTGATATACATCAATGGTATATCTGTAGAATTAACATCCAAAATTAGACTTTTTGGGTACGATGTATTGATGCATTTAACATTGAGAAATGAAAGTGCTGCCGGAACTTTTCAGGATGATTAGAACACATTAGAGGCCTGGGCGAAAGGTGGGGTAATGTCTTTTAACACACGAAAATGCTCCTTGATAACTTTTAAAAATGAAGCAGGAGTTGAACCTTCTGGTTATAAATATACATTAGGAAATGTAGAGTTAACAGAAGTAGAATCTTTCAAGCATCTTGGTGTGACAATCTCAAGAAATTTTGAGTGGAATGAACATATTACTGCAAAATGCTCTGACACTCTGAGAACTCTTGGGCTTTTGCGTCGTACAATATCACGAGCACCCGAAAAAACAAAGCTACTAGCATACAAAACTCTATGTAGACCTAAACTTGAGTATACCACCGAGCTCTGGAATCCTTTTTTGATCAAACACAAATAACTTGGAACTGGTGCAGAATAAGGCTGTGCGTTTTATATGGAATATAAAGGGAGATCTGGAGTCACCGAGAAAAAAGAAGCCTTGGGTCTTGAATTGCTTTCAAGTTGTAGAAGTCCCCAGTGACTGCGAATGTTTTGTTTTTTACTTAGTAATTTAGAGGAGCCTCTTCAGGAAATAAACAAAATGATGAACCGGTTTTTTTCCACTCACAGTCAAAATACAAGATCTCAGACGCAAGGTATTCCTGTAGCAATTTTTACAAGAAGTAGAATGTATTTTAACAGTTTTATAATGCGGACAGGTAGAGGAATAGAAATAGGAGCTCTGTAGTCAAATAGACCGATTTTAGTATGTTTCTTCGAGGTCATTTCGCTCGTAGAGTGGTCTAGAGGCTAAATTTTAAACGAACTCGAATAATAATGAATGATAATAACTTATTATTATTAATTATTGGTAATTAATAATAATACATACGAACTAACAACAACTACTATCTAACTACTAAACTGCTACAACTAACTACTACTAATAATATTTAGTTATTTATGAATTATTAATATAATTAATTGGCCAATAAAGATGATAGCTTTTTCTAACTAGGCTCGGGACATTAAGAATTATATCATGGTGAAGAGTGTTATCTTGCAGTGAGTCACAATAGCGTTAGATTTTTTTGTGATAGTTGCTTCGAAAATGAGTTTTAAAAATACACTCTGTGCATCAAAATTACTTTGTTTTAGTTCTCACAGCTGATGATTTTATGCCTTAAGTTAAATCAGTGACACAACCACATGGGCGTTGTACTTCTTTGGTAGATAGCTTCATTATAATACATATAAAAAATTATGTTTTCATTTCAAAAGGGCTGCTATTAAATCTATTTTCATACGTTCAGATGTGAATGATCTATGATAAATAGTACATCAATAGGTCGGCAATATATTATGGACTAACATCATAAGGGCCCACTGCACACTGGCGTATTGCCGGTTTAAAAGGCAGTTTCAAATCATTTTTCAGTTCCGCAGCTATGTAAGCAGTGCAATAATTAACTAAACCTGTCCGGCAAAGTGTCTCCTATTCATCCCTTTCAACATTCTGATTCTAGGCAGCCTGTGGTCCCAAGTTACTGAAGATTTAGTGACTCAAGAATATTTGAAAATTGAAAAAACTGTGTGGGATACATTTATATATCAATAATTTGTCTTAATAATTGCTACTCTCGCAAGAGTTTTGTCGACAGTAAATTAATAAAATTTATTATTATCTAGCATTGATATATATATTATTATTTATTTTATGCAAAAATGCTTGATACTTCAAAAGTGATCGCTACTTCTCAGAAGGTTCCAGCAATGTGACAAGTTCATCAGTCCATGTATCGTTACTGGTCTACTACTGTTTACCAGAACACGTCTTGCTGTAGTCGTCTAGCCTGCCACGGGTGAACCAGCAAGAAGTGAACTCTTTTTGCGGAGTTCAGTTTTGCAGTGTGGTATAAGAAACTGATGGTTATGCTTTCTTATGTTTCCTGGATGGGGGTGTAATTCCAAGTGGTTGCTGATGTTAGCAGCGACCTCTCCAAAGTACATGGCATAGAAGAGGCACGGAATGCGGCGTTGTACTGGTGGTATGGTCAGTTCCTGGGATGTAAACAACTCGATCTACGCATCTTTGGACAGCCTCAATATTGGTGCATTGGATGTGAGTGAACCTACCATCCTACATTGTGGAGGAGTACTCTGGGATTGATCGGCCTAGGGATGCGTTTGCCTTGCCTTTTAGATGTTGTGGGCTGGATAGAATGGCTCGTCGTATGTGACCCAGTTGGCTTGAAGCCTTATTGACGATGTGCGTGGTAATATCGTTCATCTCAAGTCGCCCTCCAATTTTACCCTGAGATATTTGGCTCCATTTCACGTTGGGACCTCAATATTGTGAAGGATGTAGCGGTAACGGTCAGTCTTACGTTTTTGTGTAGCTTTTACAAATTCACACTGGAGTGGATTGAACTCCACCTTCCAACTGGCTTTCCACTTTTCTAAGACCTTCAGGTTGTCTTGTACTTGTCATCTGCTTTCACTGGTGTTGCATGTGACTGTGTCGACAGCAGACAGGCAAGTGATGGATATAGCAGAGTTGGGGAAGTCATTTATATATACCAGAAATAGTATAGGGCCTATCACCGACCCCTGTGGTACCCCTGATGTTACCCTGCAGGGCGATGACGGACAGCCATCGACTCAAAAACTATTACTAGGGATCTGTCTGGAAGTCCGGCTTCCACCCAGTTGATTATTTGCTGATTAGCTCCAATCTTACTTAGTTTACCAAGAAGTTTGAGGCGGTCTACTTTGTCAAAGGCTTTGCCGAAGTCAAGGAAGATAGCATCAACCTCCTTTCCTTCGTCAATCTTCTTAGAGGTGTCACAGATCAGCTTGGTTAATTGGCTTTAATAACTTTGGTGAGATCTGAACCCATGCTAATGGTTGTTTAGTTTGCCAGTTGCCTCTAGATACCTGGTCAGTTGACTGGTTATGATGTGTTTAAGAATCTTACAAGCTACACACGTATGAATAATAGGCTTGTAGCTACTGGCAAGGTGTTGGTCTCTTTTCTTAAAGGGAGGTGTGGAACGAGGCTTTTTCTAGTCTCCAGGTACTTCTGCTAGATCCGTGGATCTCTGGAACAATTGTGCCAGCGGTTAAGCAAGCATTGCTGAGAGTTCTTTGAGTACCCAGAAACTGATATCATGAGGTTCTGTGGCTTTATGGGGACTGAGTTTCTGTAACTGCACCAGGACTTTGTCAGTACTAATGTAAAAATTAGGCATAGTTGTTCCTTTGGGTTTGTGATGGATGATGATAAATTTTGCTGTGGACTAGTAATAGTTCTATAATGTAAAGAAACATAAGACGCTTGCTTGCTATAAATCTTTATTCAAAGAGGAACCTAGGTTTTTAATCGCACTCTAGTGATCATCATCACCTCTGATGATTATCATTAGAGTGGTATAATAATAGAATGATTGAAAATTTAGGTTTTTCTTTGAATAAAAATGTATTGTAAACATGTGTCTTATATTTCTGTACAAATTTACTATTTATGTGTTGTATTTATTACAATACATTTATGAATTAGAGATATTCTAATGATAAGAATAATAGTAATAATGATGATAATATTAAATAATTGAAGCACTCTTATAATTTATTCATTCATATAGTTATTATTAATTGATAGTATAAATGATTAATATTATTCATAATTGTCAAAATAATAAATAATGTGTTATCAAAATATTATTATTCAACTCATTGCATTAATTATTATTATTGTACAATTAGTTTATTTAGAAGTAAAATAGTATTGGTATTAGTTTGATTGGTTATCAAGTATATTGTTATCTATAAATGATAATTATTCATAGCAGTATATTTATTATATTCTTTGTTATTGTTGTTAGTGTAATTACATTTATTAGATTTGATCACTACTTATTCTGTGCCATTCGTTTAATTGTTGTACTCTATGATCATTATTATTTTTTTTATTAATAATAATATTGTGTAAATAATTGCTAAAGAAAAAACATTATGTTATATATGATGATAATAATCATTACTACTGCGGGCAATAGTTATTGGGTTAGTTATGGAATATTATTGGTTGGAAAGAAGTGTAATTGATTTGAGGTCAGTTTTGACGTTGGTCTTGTAAATATTGACTGTCTGTAAAACTAATTTGTTGTGCACCATTATCATCTACATTATATGCTGTTTAATTAATTAAGAATTATTACAGTATTTATAATAGGTAGAGATTCATTGCATAGCAAGAAAAATCCCTATCATGGAAGTTCAGTTGCATCGAGCAATTGATGAAGAAATCATATACGATCGATTCACTAGTTACATATATACATTAACCAATTTTTAGGACCGTTATTAGATAATTTACTTCGAAGAAATTGAGTAGAGAAAGTTTGGAAACCTCCGTTTTATTGATAGGCAGAGATGTAAAAAGATATTGAAAATGAAACATGAAGAGGCCAATTTTTTTCTAAACTTACGATGGAATGTTAAAGTGTAAACAATGCAAATTTGCAAGAAGCTTTTTAAATTTGCTTGCCTAGGAAAAACTTGATGAAATCGGCTATAGCCCGCACTGACTGTCGTCTACAACAGCTGATATTGAAACAGGTGTTTTAGACTTTGACCAATCATAAGTAGAAACTTATGTGAATTCCGTGTTTGTGCACAGGCTTCTGCGAGTGCATAAAAAACTCGCACTGTTCTCTACAAATAACGCCTTACGTTGTATAGAAAGGCCTGTAATGATAAATGTTGCTGTAAATTATCGTAAACCAGGGAAAATGACGAGTATGAAGTCTCAGTCAAGTGGACTTAATTTCAAAAGGCTCTTTACCCAATCCAGCAATTTCTTAAGCTCCTACAAACTGCCATCAGATCCAAGAAAGTTGTAATTTTTCTCTATCAACCACCACTATGGGTGTAACTGCTCTCAAGCGTTTGCCATTACTGTTTTGGGGTAAAAAATATTTTTATCATTAATGCAGACCTTTCTCTGTCTCGAAAACCAGCTTTACCGATTAGCCCAAATTAAACTGGAGATATAGAGGTGTGATTCAATTTATTTTATATTATTCAGCCTTTTACACTCGGGCAACCATGATTCCGATGAGCACGTGTGCATCAAAATAAGTCATGCAACCAGATAACAGTCAATTTTCTAAATGAAAGCAACAAGTAAAACACAAAAATGCGTAGGAGTAGCGTGCCCATCCATGCAGCATAAAAATGTGCTAGAGATGGTGTTTGTATCAGATAGTGTTCACTTTACCTATATTTCCACATGTCATAAATGTATGTACTATGTAACCACTTTCAACTAGGCATATGGCCTAATCTTAAAAATTTCTAAACCCTGCTTTCCAGTATCCATTTTTGTGTCAGTTTGATAAACTACTAAAAGAATGTAATATTTTGTCAGTTTTTTTTATCCTTTCCTGTATAATATTCTTGCTCAGATCAGTGGCATGAGACTCCTCAACAATCCCAAGTTTATTTGTCCATTGATACTGAGTTAAGTTTTATCAATTTTAATTTATCCCGAAAACTTATGTGTTTATTATTTTTATTATTAGTTTTATCTTGTTGTAGATAGATATTTAACAATGAAAAATAGATTTTGGTTATGGACCTTACTTGTCTCAGCCACCATTTTGGTGTGTTGTACTGCTGATACGACAACCTGCGTCGGTGGATCTGATCATGACCTTGACCTTAAAAGTTTGTATTGGTGAGTGCTTCTACACGTTTTTGTTATGATCCCTAGTCATTCAATGCATTGTACTGAAGCTACAATGTGTGTTTATACGGATTATTTATTATTTTGTAATCATAATTCTATATATAGTAGAGGAGTGGAAAAGTACCAAAAAATCTGTTGCTGCTTAATTTTAAACTACCAATATAATTTTGACACTCCTCTGTTTTTTATACAGGAGTGATGGAAGTTATCAAAATGCAGCTGACAATGTGACATTTAACCTCTGTATGGGTAGTACAACATCGTGTGCTATCAAGTTGAAGGATGGGACCGATATCGGTGAGTGAAGCACCTGGTTGTGGCACACGACAACTAGTGTAATGATTAGTTGGCTTAGTCATGTATATCTACTGAATACCCACTTCCTTCTCTTATCATGCACTCATTACTTTTGAACTTATCAGTACTTCAGTAAAAGTCGCAATAACATAGTTCTAGAAGTTCTTTCGCAGTTTTTAGTATATTATGTCAACCTCACATTTACCAATTTTTTGGTTGCAGAAGTAATTTTTTACAATTATATTATGTTTTACCTTATCACATTTATGCCCTGTGGAATTATCCTTTGTCTACCAACAGACACCATTTTCTGTTATCGACAGTTTTCAATCCAGATCTTGTGCCATAATATTATATAACTGTTAAAGATAATTATGCTTGAACTAAAAAGATGTTTTTATGCTGATACTCACGTAAATGTGCTGGTTAAAATAAAACATTCAACGTACAAAATCAATACAAGAAATGTCTCATACAAATCATATATATCAGAGATATTTCTTTTTTGATGTCTACTAAAAAACCAAATTTATGTAATTTTTAACTCGGCTTGACTCAGACTAACTTTTAGTGTGGGAGACTCAGGAAAACCTTATAACCAGTTTTGACATTTAAAGTTTCACCCGAGTCCGCTAACATACAAACTGTCTCATGTCTAAACTGTATGTATGAGTCACGGGATACAGACATAAGTATGTTAAAGTTGAGTTTTAAGGCATGTGAAGTTTTTTTTGGTAGACACAAATCAGGAAAGAAATATTTTTAAAAACTGCTTTAAATGTACCAACTCTGATAGTTGAATACTGATTAAAGCTGCAACTCCTAGTTTGGGTCCTACTCTTGCAGGTTCAACATACTGGAACTCTTCTGACACTCAACTCGGTGAAACTCTGCTCAAGTTTAATGGCAGTAATGGCTATCAGACATTTCTGTATTTCACGTGTGATATGAACACTTTGGTAAGTAGTATTCGTCAGCTATCCCACTGAAGTAAAGTGTACTTGTCTACACTGCTATATTAGGTGGTAGTTGTATGATTTACTATTCCATGTTTCTTTTAATCGCGTATTGCCTGTGATTTCTGTCTATGCTCAGCGGTCGAAGAGAGAGGCTCATTACTCTAATAAATACCCCACAACTTTGTCACCAATGACAAAGACTGGAGTTTTTTTATTAAATTTTTAGGGAAATCCAAAAAAAGTGTTTTTTTTTTCATTTAATCTGAACATTTCAGATGTCAGCTTCTACATAAATTGCCCGTCTGAGTTAATATGTAAAGATTGTAGACTAGTATTTTGTCTCTATTAACTACCGTAAAACAAAATAATTTTTAGAAAAGAGATTAATATCTATTTCCCTGTAAGTGAAATGTATGATTGAGATCTAACTGATGCAGGGAGCACCGGTGTGGTTGGATACAATACAGAAGCAATACTTCTTTGAGTGGAAGTCTGTGATTGCTTGCAAAGAGCACAGTGACAAAGTGCTTCCACAGATGCCTTGTTATATATATTCCTCATCTGAAGAGCTTATAGACCTCAGTGGGCTCACTAAAGTAGAGGGATACCATTCTGTCAGCCACTCCTCCAATGAATTGATGATCAACGTTTGCGCTAACATCGGCACCGAAGGTTTGTGATTTGTTTTGTACCAGTTGATAAAATAATTTATTTATTTCTGTGGAGGAAACTAAAGAAATGAGCTGTGGTAAATGAACTAATGTTTGACCCAAGCTTGTTCATTATGAGTATTCGGGTTGAATGAATTCGCTGTGCATGAGCAATCTCAAATTAATTGCCCTCATTGTATAGCATTCAATTCTAATAAAAATACGTTGATGTCAATGAATTTCATATGGCAATTTTATACATCTGTTGTATCATATGCTTGTTTGTTTGTTGAGTTGTCATAGCAACCGCAACTATTGTTTAGGATGTGAGGACAGTGCAGTGTGCTCCAAGTCAGGAAGTGATTCTGTTAAGAAAGTGTCCAAGTTTGACCAGAGCACCAAGTTATCACTGAGTGACAACAATGTAATACAATTGAAGTACAAGGCTACAGATGGCGGCTGTGACACTCACATCAACTTCTTCTGTCCAGCTTCTCCAAACCAGGTCGGTTTCTGAACTATAGCGAGTCTTTTTTTAGCTGATTTAGTGATTTTATCTTAAGTTAACTTTTTAATACAATGCAAAATCCCACAATGGCTGCTTTGAAAAGTTTGTTGAGTAAATAAAGATATTTCTTTTTATTAGAAAGTGTACTAAAATCGAACAGTTTTTTAATTTAATGTGTTTTACATTTCTGAAAATCCCACAATACCATGTGTTGGTGTATTTACTTTGTCTCACTGTAGTTGTGGAATGTGTTGGTGTATTTACTCTGTCTCACTGTAGTTGTGGAATGTGTTGGTGTATTTACTTTGTCTCACTGTAGTTGTGGAATGTGTTGGTGTATTTACTTTGTCTCACTGTAGTTGTGGAATGTGTTGGTGTATTTACTTTGTCTCACTGTAGTTGTGGAATGTGTTGGTGTATTTACTCTGTCTCACTGTAGTTGTGAAATGTGTTGGTGTATTTACTTTGTCTCACTGTAGTTGTGGAATGTGTTGGTGTATTTACTCTGTCTCACTGTAGTTGTGGAATGTGTTGGTGTATTTACTCTGTCTCACTATAGTTGTGGAATGTGTTGGTGTATTTACTCTGTCTCACTATAGTTGTGGAATGTGTTGGTGTATTTACTTTGTCTCACCGTAGTTGTGGAATGTGTTGGTGTATTTACTCTGTCTCACTGTAGTTGTGGAATGTGTTGGTGTATTTACTCTGTCTCACTGTAGTTGTGGAATGTGTTGGTGTATTTACTCTGTCTCACTGTAGTTGTGGAATGTGTTGGTGTATTTACTTTGTCTCACTGTAGTTGTGGAATGTGTTGGTGTATTTACTCTGTCTCACTGTAGTTGTGGAATGTGTTGGTGTATTTACTTTGTCTCACTGTAGTTGTGGAATGTGTTGGTGTATTTACTCTGTCTCACTGTAGTTGTGGAATGTGTTGGTGTATTTACTTTGTCTCACTGTAGTTGTGGAATGTGTTATTTGGCTTTTGTCTATAAAATATTTTTAAACATATGCTGAGCTGTGTTATTTCTGACCTTGTTTTTGATGAATAGAATTGTAGAAAATTTATTTATAATAGGAGTATTTCAGCCTATTGTAGGAAAAGTGTGTAAATCTGCTATGAACCTACACATGTTTGTTTCATAGTTCCATTAGTTTATTTTACATAGTAGTACGTGGAGTCTTGGCTGAATGCTTTTGTGATGTAATACTTTAGGCACAACATCCAAGAATCACCTCCTCATGTTCTGACGATAAAAGTAGCCCGTGGACCATAGAATGGTATACAACTCATGCTTGCCCCTCCAAACATTTGGTAGCCATCAAGTCTTGTAAACTAGCCAGTCCCAAATATGGAGTGGATATAGATTTGTCTCCCCTTAGCAATGGTGAGCGTGTGCTGTCATGTGATCCCATTATACAGATAACATGGCTGATGTCAGTGCTTGTTTTGTTGATTGGCACTTGACCTCAAATGGTTTCTAAGTTTGTCAACAAGTTATCATGTTCAAATACTGCGTAATTCTTTTGGTACTTAATAACGCTCTACCAGTTCAAAGATCTCTGAATTATGTTACTCATATAAGCGCATGTAAAATTGGAAAACAATATTACAATATTATAGAGTTTTGGTTAGAATTGATAAGAACCTAATTTTCAAACCTGTTCTTCAAGATGGCCACTGAGACTAAAATTTTTCGAAATATGCATTACACTTATATATGTGAGCAATTGATGTAGATAAATATTGTGGTTCTATGTTGATCATTTCAAGTTTTTCATCTACCAAAAAACAGTAAGTCGTAAACAATCCTTTTTCTGACTACTCAAACATAAGAAGATCATCTGTTGTGTTGGTGAACAGAATTTTTGTTTACTTTCATCAATCGTATACCCACTCTAGATGTAGACTCATCAATCGTATACCTATCCTAGATTTAGGCTCATCAATCGTATACCCACCCTAGATGTAGACTCATCAATCGTATACCTATCCTAGATGTAGACTCATCAATCGTATACCTATCCTAGATGTAGGCTCATCAATCGTATACCCACTCTAGATGTAGACTCATCAATCGTATACCTACCCTAGATTTAGACTCATCAATCGTATACCCAGCCTAGATGTAGACTCATCAATCGTATACCTACCCTAGATGTAGACCATCAATCGTATACCTATCCTAGATGTAGACTCATCAATCGTATACCCACCGTAGATGTTGATGCGAAGTTTAGCCATCTCTTTTAATATTGCTTTATTGTCAGCCTTGCAAGTCAAGCCAATGCCCACAAGCCCCTCTGTACTAATGTAGGTAATAAAACATACAAAGTAAATGTCGGAGAGTATCTCTATGAGATGGGACTGTGTGGTACTACAGTACAGAATTGTCCGTTGCCTCATTCTGACACTGACAATGGTCGGGGTAATCCTGTGTCTTGTCAGAGGAGGTCTGCTGATTCAACGTACCACAAGAACGCTGGCGTGTCAGAGTTCACAGAACTCAGGTTAGTGCTTGTTGTTCATTTGATGCTCTTAGTGTTGCTTAGATTGAATAATTTTGTTGGTGTTGGGCAAGTTGTCAGGTTCAATGTGGGCATGTCAATGTAGCATTGCGTAAAATAGCCCTTGAACTGACAACTAATTATGTAGTTTAACTTGAGGACTGTTTGGTCTACATCCATTCAGGTATATAGATGATACTTTGGTTATGAAACTGTACAAGGGAGAGACTTGTGGGAACAATAAACAGAGATCAACTGTCATTTATTTCCACTGCAATATGACCGCAGGTGAGTGACATCTGTGTGCAGGTGAGTGACAACTGTGTGTATTTGAGTGACATCTGTGTGCAGGTGAGTGCCAACTGTGTGTAGTTGAGTGACAACTGTGCCCGGTTGAATGACAACTGTGTGTATTTGAGTGACATCTGTGTGCAAGTGAGTGACATCTGTGTGCAGGTGAGTGACATTTGTGTGCAGATGAATGACAGATGTGTGTAGTTGAGTGACATCTGTGTCCAGGTGAGTGACATCTGTGATAGGGTGAGTGACGTATCTGTGCAGGTGAGTGATATATATTTGTGTGCTGAACATTTTGTTATGATAAAAAGTTGAAATTGCAGGTATTGGACATCCAGAGTACATTGATGAGTCCCACTGTACGTATTACTTCAACTGGAATACTTCATATGCATGTGACCAGAACACTGCCTGCAGTTACCAACCAGATCCCTCTAACAGCAGTCTTGTCTATGACTTCTCCAGGTGTGTTTTGGCTGCTCTGTTTGCAGTGCCTAATTTCAAATCAATAATTATGATAAAATCTTGTAAATTGATTGTTTATCTGAATATATTTTGTAACATACATTACATATCAATCACCTAATTTGTCTTTTTCTTTGTATTTTAAAACTTTTGTCAAATCTCCTTAAAAAAGTGTATCTTTTAAAATAAAACCTGACTTTTTTATGTGCCTACAAAATATAATACAACCATTGCAGATTTGTTATTTGGAAGTTTGCCAAGGGAAGTTGTACCTCTACTTGCTACATCAGCCCAGAGCTTGTGTATAGATATGTGCACATGTTGTAGTTTGAAGGTGCATGATGGTTCTCAAAGCTGGACGACCAAAACAAACGATACAGCCACAGTCTACATTAATGTTTGTCACGCTGTTGGGGATGTAGATGGCTGCGACCCTAATGCTGCTGTTTGTCTTAAGAACTCAGCTCAAAGCAAGGTCAGTACTTTGTTGATATTCATCTCATGTAATCTTACAGCAGTATGCTCTCCGTAATATTGTCTACTAAATGTAAAAGTTTCAGTCCATTTGTATATAATCTCAGTATCTATGTCTATGTGGTTGACTGCCTGCAGGGAGTAAACCTGGGCCAAGCTAGTTCTGCAGATTTTGGTCGCTCAGGCAACACAATCACTCTGACATACACACATGGGGATGTGTGTGCAGGGGGTGAACATCAGCAGACTGTTATATACATGATGTGTGATGAAGGCAGGCAGGTGAGAGTTTCTATGTTCTATACTTGTGTATACTTGGCAATATTGGAATCAGTATCTTTTGGTTTGAAGGTGTTATGTCAGTGATGTTGGGCTGATTCAAAGCTAATTAATTTAATTCTAGTGTCTTTTAACTAAAACAACCTTTTCCGGAGTTGTGCTCTCTTTAGTTTCATCTATAGTATAAATGCAATAGATACTGACTTGTACGCAATTCTTTTCTCGATACGCAGCACTTTATATAAGGCCATAAAATGGAGTTGCAAAAATTGGGCTTGTTTGCATAGAAGGAGCGCATTCCAGCAATAGACATTGTGAACAAACTTTCAAGAGGGTAGAAAAAAAGGTTTGCAATTACTTTCAGATTTTTTGGAGGGGTTTTAGTTGAGTCAGCATTTCAATTTATTATCAATAGATTTGCTATTAGGTACACTCTGGCATTGACAGGTTTACTATTATGTACACACTGGCCCTCACGTGATAAATTGAATAGCCAATATCTCAACAACTAAAACAATATTACAGTGAAAAAAGTTATTTTTCAATCAAGTGATATCAAAAGATTTAAAGTATCAATATTTATAATATCTTTGTGAAGAAGAAAAACGTCAGGTTTACGTTTTTGGCGTCGTTTTTGCCATCAACAACCACAATAATTTTCAAATCTGAATTACACGTCGTTTGACTGGAAAAAATTATGAGATATAGGTTGTGGATAAATAATGATTTTCAAATAGAATAAAAAAATAAATACCTACTAACTTATGATTATTTTTAGTATTTTGGTTGAGACTATTTAGCACTGTTTGACACTAAAGGAAAGACAACTTCGACTAGTGAATTGCGTGTCAATCGCTGAAATGCAACCTTTAAATGCTACTCTTGCAGTGACAGAAGCCATTAGTAAATTTATAGAAATAATAAAAATTCACAATGGTAAAAAATAATCATTGGTGTCAATTGTCAAACAAAAGACATTTAAAAACTTTTAATTTGAAATGGTTTCTTCTTTTTAGCATTATTTTCTTTTTTTCTTTTGTGTTTTTTTTAATCATTAAATTCTTTTTAGAGCAAAAGTATCAATAGAATATTGTGAATTGGCAAATTGAATAAATGATCGATTTAAAGATACTTTTGTGTTGCACTGCTTTCGCTTTTTGTCGCACTGCTTTCGCTTTGTCTCGCACTGCTTTTGAAGTGCTTTCGCAGTTTGAAATTATTAATGAGGTTTTATCTGTTTTGAAGCATCTGTGGTAAATTTGGACCAAAATCAAAAAAAATTCATTCACAGAATATTGTTTAATTAGCATTTCATCCAACTGTATATTCACAGCTGACTGGTCCGCAGTGGAAAGAGGATTTATCTACTCCTTGTAAGAACGCTTTCTTCTGGTACACATCAGCAGCTTGCAACACAAGCACCGAACCAGCTGCCTGTCATGTGACCAACAAAGGCTATATTTATGACTTCTCTTCTATCGAAACACTTGGAGATGATGTCAAAGTATGTAGTACTGAAGTAATACGCTTGGCTCCAGTTTCTTTGTAGCAAAATACTGATTTCAAAACAATTTTCATGAATGCTAAAAGAATGGGCATCGATAACATTTTTATGTCTGCAGTATATCGGCCCTGATAACACAAAAGCCAGTGCTATGGTGGCTATAATACTGGATTTAAAGCAAAAGGGCTTTTGACTAGTGATTATTCAATATTTATTATTTAACAAGTTACTTTCAAGGACAAACATGAAGCATTTCTAATTAAGTTTTTATGTTTATCAGTGCATCAGATGTAAGTTTTTCACTCTAATAATTATTATCATTATGTTGATACGACCGATTAATGAATGAGAAAATTAATAATAATAAATTGATTTATCATCATTAATGTTCGTAGTATATTTTGGATGTAATCACATGACCTGCTAATTTAATTCAACTTTTGTTTTAGTCTGTAGGTTTTTTCATTACTGTTTATAATAATTATTGTTATCATTTATAGAAACTCTTTATATTCAAGTTAACAAACTGGGGATCATTTCATTCATAGAGCTACACACCACCTAACTATCTGTCTGGCTAATAATTTTCACCTTCAGGTGCTAAAAAGTGAATAGCATTGAATGTGGACCCGTCATAGATTGATAATGAATGACAACTCTGCCAAGATTTATTCTCATTTCTAGAGTAAAAAACCATGTTTGTAAATTACAAATTAACACTGTAATGTAAAGTTTTTTTCAGGTCTTTTAAATGTCAACAATTTGATAACAAACTCAAAACTTTATCTTTTATGAATTGAACGTGGATTTTTTGTTCAGCTAAAGGTACCGATGTCTGCAACTATCATTTGATTGAAATGATTTTTGCAATTTTAATGAATGTTGAATGCGCTAGTTTATCATTATTATAGTATCTATAGTAGCACTGGCCTCTATCGAGTCTATGTTGTAGTTTACTCCATGTGGAACCCTACCAGACAAGTGTGGTCCAGATTCAGATGCCACTGCATGTCGAGGGGCCACAACTCTCAGTAAGGTAGTGCCAAATCTGGTGGTAGTCAACGACCAAGTTATTAGAACCGATTATAAAGCAGGTTTGTTGAAGCTTCTTTTGCCTCTCATTCGTATTGCTGTCATCTACTTCATCGCGTTGTCATCGGTTGTGTGTTTTTTTAAATGCATTTACGAGTTTGTTTATTTGTGTTTATTATTAATAATTAATAATTATTTTTTATTATTTTTTTTTAATGTAGGATAAGTTTAATATATAACACAGTAAAAGGTACTCTGGTGTTATTATTTTACAATAATTATTCATTTCAACATGTTTATTAAAAGTTATTCTTCAATAACATATTCTCCATTCATTATATCAAAATAAAAGATCGTGTTACGGTGAATTTACTTTCGTGGCCGATTTAAAATTGATTTCCGCTATATTATCAGCAGCATGCTTTAAAGGTTGTACAGAACGAAATCTGCAGGTGTTTTTACCCCATCAAGCCTACTATAGTGTGAAAAAAACTAATTTAAACACCAGAAATTTTCAAGGAGTGGCCACACTGCACCGATGTTTTGATGCCGATGTGCCTATACGATGGTTCGTGGCTATGTGCAGGTGGCAACTCAGGCCGAAGTAGCTTGATGATGTACTCGAGTACATCGGTGAGCTGTGACTGAACTAGCCAAACATACGGCACAAAGTGCGGGTTTTTGCCTGTTTCATTTCCGACAACGAATTATTTGTCTCCCTGATATAATAATCATCACATTAATAACAATGGTTGAAGAACAATTTCGCTGTGATGTATGGCTGTTTTTGTTCACCATGAAAACATGGCTTTCAGTATTATTTTTGGTTCTGTTTATTATTAAATCTTCCAGATATTTTGATTATTAATTACTTATAATAAATGATGTAATAATGAATTTTATTTTATTGTTGTTCTACTTGCTACTAATTTTAATTATTATTATTATTATAACATAATAATTCCTTCGGAGTTTGCAGCAGTGGATGCTTGTTGTTGACAGAAATTCTAGCAGAAATACGTTGTAAATGGTTAAACTTGATGAAAAATATTTTGTTTCAACCAATCAGAGAACGCCGATGTTTCTTCGGCATGGGGCATAGACCAACATGTTGGTTATGCTCATGAACAGGCCCCACGATGTCCCAAAGTGGACACGCCCATCGAGCACGCCCATCGTAAGGCCTTCCGATGCAAAACATCGGCCTGTGTAGCCACCCCTTTAGAGTTTTGTCCCTATATTTAATGCTAATAGAAAAAACCATTGCAGTAGAACGAGCTGGATTGATGACATATTCAATGTGCTAGCCGCTGAATGGCCACTGGCAGTCGATTGTAACATATAGTAAATAGCCCTACTTTTAGAGATGGAATTAGCCTATAACACGCCCCCAAAAGGGTTATTACTCATGCCAACATTGAAATGAGAGTCCAAAATTTGTTTTCCAAGGTTTGTTTTGAGAAATTTTCTTATAATTTTGAAGGAAGATATCATTGAGTTTTCGTGTTTCCGGTTTGATTTAAAAAATTTCCCGCGTAATGTGAAGATCGTTTTAAAGCTTGATTTGTAGTCACCAACGATCTCGATCATAGTACAATGCTAAGTGGAGTAATGATTGCTTCACTTATATATGCAGAGTCTAGTTTTTGTGTTGCCTATTGTTTTTAAAAAAAATCACTAATTTTTATACAAAAATAATTATGGTAAATTTTTTTATTTCTGTGAAACAGAAATTAAAACAAGAGCAACCTTTTTATGTTTATTATATATCTGTTACAACCTGTGTTATATTTGCATCACATGACAATGTACCATAGACAGCGTGTGCTATGTATACTTGACAGCCGTTGGTGCTAAGACACTGAGGGTGAGGTATAATTGTAACCATCAGTCAGAAGAAGCAAATGTTACAACCAAAACTGAATTAGATAGCTCTGTATATATAGAGGTGAATACCACACTTTCTTGTGCTCCTAAGGCTATAGACTGTAGACCCACTGATAGCAATGGTAATACATATGATCTCAGGTAAGTTGTCTCAAATATAATGCTCTCAGGCTAAACTGTTGGCATGATTGCTTTTATATCTAGTCGAAAGAATTAGTTGAAAGTTTTTGTAAATTCATTCTATTTTATGTCAAGATGATTTTTAATAATTTGTGGGAATGTATTCACTTTTTGTGAAAGGCTGCTGTCTTATTCTCGCAGAAACCAAATGATTAAATATTACATAAAAGATTTTAAATGACGATAATTTTTAAAATAAAAAATTGAAATATGATGTTTTTACAATTTTTAATGATCACATCATATTTGTTTATTTATACAACACTGGTGTGTGTTACAATTTAAATTGTGTATTGTTCACATTTTTTACTGGTTCAGTGGTCTAGCTGGCAAGAACTATATGGGACAGAAGGACGGAATGCAATATTACTTCTCTATCTGCACTCCATTAGATAAAACTCAGCCAGAAACCAAAAACTGTCCTGGTAAGTGCTAATTAGATTGTACCATTTTTATTGCTAACCTATTGGTATAGTCCTAAAACTGCACATGAGCTATCTCTCTTGTAGGGGGTGCCTTATCAGCCTGTCAGAATACAACTCAAGGTGAGTTTGTGAACCTAGGCTATGCAGCGACCAATCCAGAAGTGTTCTCTACTGGTTCCATCCATCTGCATTACATCAATGGTAAGTTGGAATTAGTTCTCTCTTTAGGGTGTGGCTTGCCATTAGGTTTTACTCAGACTCCGCCCACAATGATATCATTTATCGTAACTGCACTTTTGAAAGGCCTGCATTTTTTGCATTCTCTTGATTGTCTTCTCACGAGAGATTGGAGACTCTCTCTTGGTTTACATTAATTTATTTTGAGGAAAACCATGTGCTCTTATAATTTCTTGAAAAAGAACACTACTGTGTGTTTCAGGCAGCCATTATTGAGTTAATATATAACAATTTTAGGAAAACGCTGTGGGCACGGTAACAAAACCCCTCGTCAAACAACTATAATACTAAACTGTGTGGACATCGAATCTCATCCTGTGGTACAAAGAGAGGACAACAACTGTAATTATGAGATACACTGGAATACGCCTAAAGCATGCCGTGTAGCCGTAAGTGTGTAGCCCTAGTTACTTGTTTTACTGTAAGGGGTGCTTGGGGCACCAACCTCTACTTTGAAAGTGTAGCATGCAATATTTATTACTTGTAATGTATATAAAATGTGTGATGTAGATTCTAGTTAAATCATCAGCTGTCTGAAGCACTCGTTATCAGAGTTTTGTTTATTGCTTCCTGGGCACGCAGGCTATAGAACTGTTTGTGCCGTTTGTAGAAAGCCAAGTCTATCAACTGCGGAGTTGTGAAAAATAACATCAAATACAACCTTTCATCTCTTAACGTCACCCGCACTGTAAGTCCTCTTCCGCTTGTTTAAGTTATATCAAAAGTTGTCTTCTCATGAGATCAACTCGTTTGCGATAGGAGCATTGCATTTTAACGGGAAATTTGCTTTTTGGCATTAGCTACTAAATTACACTCTTACTGATTGTAGTATTGTTTATTCAATGCTAGAGATGATGAAAGGAGAGGAACATGAGAGTACATTGCAATTGACCTCTCCCATATTCTAGTAACGCTGACCTGACCCTTGTAGTATGCTGTTGGTTCCCTGTCAGCTATGGATTATGAAGCAACCATTGCTAGTACTGTTGACTATACCACATAGTGTTATCTATATGGTATAGTTTCCTATGTTTTGTCGTCTTTTTGACAAAGCAGAAAAGAAATTAGTGGGCGTATTATAGTTGGACTATTCGTGAACCAGCAAGCAGAAAATGTAAAAACTGTGATTAGCAGTGTTGTCTTTTCGCTGGGAGGTGACTGTTGAAAATGTTGAGTGTTTTATTTTGGGAAGAAGGTTATTCAGTTTCATTTGGTTGGTCTCAAAAATACATGCAACTCCTTATAGGCGTCCAGTTAGTGATGCATTGATCAGTTTACAAGAAGAAAGAAGAAATCCCCAGTGTGGGTCAATTTCGACTGGTTTCTTTGCTCTAGCCGCAGGTTTTAATCGTTTGAAACGATATAATATCAGTTTAAGTGTTTTATAGCCGCAAGGTGTGCTGTAAAATTGTCATTTATTAGGCGCTTTGGGCTAAGATAACGCGAAGTCACCCTCTGGAGGAATAAGGGAATATTTTTTGTCGGCGAGTAAAAATAAGGATTTCTTCATGCTGTGGCTTTGCAAAAAGTTTTGTGCGAATGGATACCCAAAAAAAGGACGTTTTGTTTAAAAATTAGAAGTTGTCTTTTCGTGATTTATGCATAGGGAATAAAAACAGAGCCGTTTTATGGCAAACAATATTTCCTTTTCGGATAAAGCAACAACTACAACAAATGGTCATCGTGCAAGTAACGGCTTTAGATGAGAGGCCATTAGCAGAAGTTTAACTTCATAAATAAATTGATAAGATTCGTGAGGTCAAATAGCTGAGTGCCATAGTATCAATATATATTACCGATGCCGGAAGTAACGTTCATCTAATTGCATTGCTGTAGTAAAAATATTTATTTATTTGACAATAATAATAAATATTGTTTTATTATTTTTAAATTTTCGTTTTTCAGCTTGTGCGACATAAATTGTTGTGAGAGAAGACAACTCAATAAATGTACTTTTTCGCATGACTATATGTTTGCTAGATTTGCGTTAACAAAGCCTTCGTCCAACTTTGAGAATGCTTGAAAGTTAGCTGAGTTCCTTACATTAACATAGCTGAAACTGCATATTGTGCTGAGAAATGTGATTTATGATATGGTACACCTACTGTGATTTTCTTCATAGACATGTGAAATTGTACTAGGCTGTATTTTATTAGGTGTCAGATCTGGAAGGTAAAACATACTATCTAAGTGTGTGTGCCAACCTGGTGGTTCCTGGCAGTGGGGACCACTGTAAGGATTCAGGAGTTTGTGTGAAGGACTCATCTTCCTTCTACAGTGCCGGTGAGTGCGTGTGATTTGTCTTATCTGCACTGAATATAGCGCAGGTTCTTTGGTTTATATTGCTACTATGTGCTGTTAGGGCACCGATCCGGGTTTGTTGTTACCAGCAGAAATGCCTCCAAAAGTTATTTTGACTCGTGTTTCGTCTGACAAGCTTTGTGTGATGTTCTGCACATATATATCATTGAGGGAAGTTGGCTATGTACAAGGCTATGTAAGAGCTTGCCACCGGCTCCTGTTACTCAACTAGCTGGTGCATTGCCTCAGTAAATGTCATAAACTACCCTCGGGTTGTTTTTGTTATTCACATGTCAATGCAGGGTCTCATCACGTCTGTCGTTTTGATCAACTATCTACAGGGCCTGTTTTCAGTCCAACCGCAGAATATCAATGGGCCTGTTTTCGGTCCTTTTACAAACTACTATCTGGGCCCGATTTCGGTCCTGCTAGAGAATTGGCATAATTTTACTTTTTTAATGTTTCATGTTTTTGCTGTCAACCAAAATGTAAATACAAAGCGGTTTTAGAAACATCACACGTCATTTCATCTTTATTGTTGTAATCAATTTTTATTGCCTTAGTTTCTTGTTATTAGTTGAAAATTCAGTTTAAAAGTGATGTGATACAATTACTCTCTTGATATAAACTATAAACAATAAACCATGATAAAATTGAGAACAAAACAGCAAATCCTGAGGCTTGGGTGTGTTTCTTTTAACCTTTCCATCAATTTTTGTACTCATTGTTTTATACTGAGATATGAAACAAACAACACGAAACTTGTGACATACACTTTGTGTTGTCTGAAAGTGTCCTTGACCCTCAGCTCTTCTCTTACTAACAGTCTTTTATGATCGAGTGCTGTACTCTTTTATTTTACACAACATTGGTTGTACCCGCGCTACTGATTAGCATAGCTGAGTCATTAATGGCAGCAGCAGCAATGGCAGCAGCAATGGCAGCAGCCCATCATCTCATCCCATGCAATTGTCTCCATCGATTGAGAAGTGCTGGCACTTCTCAATGTATTAGTTACTCGTTTCTTTTCCTACGTTCTATACACTATGGATCCACTCTAGTGTTTTTCTTTTACTTGGCGAAAGTGCAAGCGTCACGTAACAAATTCTTGACTTGCGGCGTCTGTTATTTTGTCTCTTTCCCTAAAGAGTTTAGCTTCTTGTTGGCGATCCAGACATAAAACTGGTTGAGCCAGTCACTCGCTGTGCAATGTCCAATGTTTATATTTGCAAATTCATCTCAGCTCTCAAAAATGCTTCCGTTTTCACCTTGACCGAGGCAGTGGTGTTATTCCTAGTTGGACTTTGCACCACTGTAACAAAGGAGCGTGTCTCATTTATTAACTGTTTGCACTGGGACAGGCAGCTGCACAAATATTTATTTATTTTAGAGATAGATTTGATGTATGATTATTCTGATGGCATTCTTTTACATATTAGCTACAAGTGCATACCTGCGGGTTTAACTGGCAGCTCTATCTCTCCTGTTCACAGCAATGCCTTCTGACATATATTTCTACTTTGTTTATACTGGGGAAACTAATCTTGTTTATAGACACATCTAATACATCGCTGTTTTTTAATATTCCCCTGCTCTAATTTCCTTGTCTTAGCTCATATATGACCTTCGATCGACCTTTCAACAGCATTTATCCCAAGTCACTCGCTCATTGATGTTTTTATTTTGTTCCAGTTTGCTTCATGACCTTGGATTTGGTGAAAATTCTACAATTTTTATAATCAACCGATGTAGTGGAAAAATTGCATCATACATGTTTCTACAAGGGCACTAATAAATATCGATGTGATTTGCTGTTGCACTTTTTTGTTACTCGTTTTATGCTGTTAAGGTTATAGAAACGGAAGTTTATCATTTTTGCTTATGCTAGTTGGGAGGTAAATTTTGGCGTTACGGAATCACAGAATGCTGTATAACTAGTAGAAAGTTGAAAAAAGTTTTTAATTGCTTTTTATAAAAAAAATGATTATAAGTTATCCTCAAACAGTTATTAAGCTACATTCAGGCACAAGCAGTAGTAGCATTCGGTTTTTTAAATTGGTAAATAAGACATAAAATAATTTATTTCAATAGAACTTCTGATTGTAATACTCATACTTAACACCCAGAAAAAACTTCAGTGGATTATTATTTCCCTCATACGCTGCATCTATTGTTATTGAATTGTTTTTCTACAACAAATATTGTCTAGAAGGCTACAATAGAGTTTTATCCATAATTAATCACTATAGGGCCTCTTGCTCACTGATCCGCCTGCCAAAAACTAACCAATCACATGACAGTTTGAAATTCTCACACATCTCTAGTTCATTGATCTAATAGCATTAAAGCTGAGTGCGAGGAATAGCTGCTATCGTCGTCGTTCAAGTTGCTACTGCACAAAGATTTCCATTTATTAATCGTCAATTCAATTTGTTACATTCGCCGTTCACAAAACATTGAGTTCACATAAAAGGTTTTTGTTGACGCAATCAAACATAACATTGAACAGTTTTGTTTGCGATTTCGCGGGGTGGAGATGCTGTAATACGAACTGCGCTATTTTCGACTCTCCTATGGATGAACAGACACTAACGAAACTAGTTTAACAGGATACTGAATTGATTGGATACGGACTTACAAGGTACGTGGCGCAAGTTCACTCCTGTACTTAGTAATAATGCCTCTGTACCCAGTTATTGTACTGTCTCACAATCAATAAACTGTATCGATGTTTGTTATATATCAGATGTTGAGTGTGATGCATGCTGTATGTAGAGTTCATGTTAGTACTAACTGACTGGTCGCTATGTATATTTATGGGCTGAATAATATCCTTGTTGTTGTTAAAATTGCCCTTCCTTACACTAGCCTCTCGCTTATCTATATCGCTGTCATTGTAAATGGAATAACTGTCATTAAAATGGAATATACTGGTGTAACCGAAGACTAGCTTAGTCATGGAGGCAGTATTCTAGCTGTTCTGTATACTAAGTGGTGATATGATCACCTGCTTGACGTTGCCATAAATACAGCATATGTCTCTGGGGTGATGCTGCCAAAGATGTTAGATACTTGCTGCATTATGTCATGTGATGGTCGTGAATGATAGCTACGTTGCCAAGGGTGTGTATGCTGCTGAGATTGTGCGAGTTATTCAGCGTATGAGAGAGTGAACGCTGGTTGAGCATTAACCTAGCTGCTTCTTGTATTTTGAAAATAGAATTATGATGAGGTTGTTGCCTACATATGAATATTATTTATTATTAATTATGCTTTGTGCTGGCTGAATAATTCATTACTTATTATCATAAGATGTCTCTTCTGTTGCTCAGATACATAATGTTATTTTCTTGTAGATTCGAGTCTGCGCAAGTATGGCGGGCAATGGGACGTCATTGACTGCAATGGAGAGCGAGTGGGGTACTTCAACTGTCTATGCCCTCGCTATCCTTCTTGGAATATTTATTGTCGTCGCCTGCATTGGCAATCTCATGGTGATGCTGTCTATTGTGATCACTAGAAGGCAGTGTGACAGGTAATTTATTCTGCTATTATAACAATTGTTTAAATAATTGTGGCCTTTTCCGTTCCACATGACTGATATAATTGGAAATTTGAGAATGAAATAGTATCAATCAAAAGTATCGTTGATCTTCTGTCATTTTGATTTTTGTCCCTTTGTTGTTGTTTTTTTTTATTTACCACGTTATTCTTTTTATTATTTAACATAATATTTATATTATGATAAATAATTTACTAGTGTTATTATTTATTTACGTAAGATTTCTCCTTGCTAGGTTTATCATGTTACACTTGATTTTTTCATTTTGTTCTTATATTATTATTAATATTATTATTATTTATTTACATAAAAATTCTTCTTACTAGGCGTATCATGTTGTTTTCAACTCTTTTTTATGTTGAATCTTAATTCCCACGGTTAGTGTCAGTAGACAGTTCAATGCACATTGTCATTACCGGTAGTGGCACAGCTTCACTCAGGTTCCATCCATGATTTTCATGGTGTTTACACCATCTTATAAATGACATCATCGTATTTCATAATTTCTCAATCATGAAATTGTTGTGTTCATTGGTGCGGAGGTATTGATTTTACTTAGTATTTCTCCACGATATATATATGATTCACGCTTTGCGTTCCGTCGGAGAGCTATTACATTACTATAAGTAAGGAAGTAAATGATAGTGCGTTTGAATCCATTGACTCATCAGCTCTGCAGACAGACCTAATTTTATGCGTTATTTTTTTTTGATTGATTGATTGGCAGAAGCTTTTAGAATTTTTATAGAATAGTTACCCGTTGTTGAAATAAGCCTACGCTACAGTTTTGTAGTTGATTTCAGGTGATTTTCTTTTTAAAACTCTGTATTACCATATATTACTCTAGCAATGTTTTATTTATGGTTTATTCTACCAGCTTTTCTTGTCGTAAATGGGCAACATATTTCACTGCAGAGATGGCTCATAAGTAGTATACACTCTCTGCTGAACATCTTGTAAAGTTAATTTATTCATATATTTCAAATTCATTCATTTGTATTATACATCTACCCTCTTATATACTTGTAGAGGTTACATATTCATATTTAATCTATCTGTTGTGGACTTTCTCACGTCTGTTTGTGTGATGCCGATATCTCTGGTCACCCTACTCAACGGCCATTTCATGTTCTCCAATGTTGTCTGTTACTTCAATGGATTTACTGTCCAGATGCTCTTTATCACAAGTATTCATACTCTGATGTACATGGCAGTGTATAGGTGAGCTATTGTATACTACATGTCTGACATTTGTATATTGTTACACATTGCTAGCGATATTCTGTTTATAAGCATGTACTTTATGGCTATAGTGATATTAGACACTCTCTAATCTCATCTACAAATATTATTAAATCTAATTATACGGACTGTGAGGGTGCTATTGTGAGGGTGGTATTGTAATCTATAAGTTACTAGGGTAAAAAAGTAACATATCTTCAAAATGTCTAAGCAGAATTCATTTTATTCCAGAGTAAAAAGCTTTAGCTGAGAAGAAAGCGTGCAATATGTAAAGTGTACTTTATAATTGAGTTACTTTCAGCTAAAAAGTAATGCATGGGTTTCTGTTCGTAAATTTAATAAAGTTGTTACGTATATTTCAACTATTTTTATATGTAGTCTGTTTATTCAAAACAAATTATATAATTATGCATTTAGTTGCACTGTAGTTGGAATGGAAAGTATAACATCTAATTTTTTTTGTAATGTAACTTGATACTCTAGCTTATATCTTATAACTCTAAGAATTTTGTGGTACTGGGAAACATAGCACAACTTATGTGTCGCAGCCTGATGCCTTCATTGTTTTAGATTGTCTTTGCTCATAGCAGGCATACCATAATAATAATTTTTGATCATGAAAATAGTAATACAAAATGCTGATTTTTTTTATTTATCAATGGAATAGGAAGAATTATTGCATTTGTCAGCAATGAAAACGGAACTTTTTTGTATTAGCAAGTTTCATAGAACTATTTCTATAGAGCTAACGGTTGTTTTTATTATTAAAAGTCTGCTGCTTGTTTTGTACTGCAGCAGTTTTGTACTGCAGTAGTTTTGTACTGCAGTATTTTTGTACTGCAGTAGTTTTGTACTGCAGCAGTTTTGTACTGCAGTATTTTTGTACCGCAGTAGTTTTGTACTGCAGTGGTTTTTCCATTTTAATTTTTTATTTTTATTGGTGATTTTTCAACATTTTTCTATTTCCAAACAAGTTATTTCTTATTATTTCAAAATAATTTGTGCTGTCACTTCTTTTTAGGTACATGTCCATCTGCCATCCATTTACCCCAGTTGGCCTGAACAAAATAATAACTATGATTGCAGCTAGTTGGATTCTGGCTGTATCTGTATCATGCTTGTCTGTGGACGTGCTAAGTCATTTCCTGTATAAACCCTACACAACCCAGGTAACTTCCTCCTAATTGCTTCGTTTTATCTTGCCGCTTATCAACTAGTGTGAATTGATTTATACAATTGCTCACAAATAATTTACATACAGTCTGCGCTGTACTTGTTCACTTTTTGTTTTTAATTAGGTGTATAGCTGCAGCACCGCGAAACATAAATGCAAATAATCTTGCTGCTCACTTTTAGGCTATTTATTTATCTATGTAAATGTTTTTAATACATTTTTTCAGTTTTGACCAGTAGCATTTTCGTACATTTTTTTTCATTCATGTTTGGGTGCAATTATTAGCAAACCTAATTCTTCTATGTAGTCGTTTTACCTCATTCATTTGTTTATGAGCTTTTAAACCACGATGGAAAAATTCAAGCAAGAATTTAACTTTTTGGTTGTCTAGTTTTAAATAATTTCAGCTATACTCTACTGTATAAAACATTTGTTGTCAGTTGAGATTTATTTATTATTCATGCAGGAGTTTTGAGGCCGTTATCATTACCAAGTTTGGGACTCGAGTTTGGAAAAATGAAGGATTAATTCGATTTTGCTTTTAACATTTAGAGGAAAGGAATGTAGTATTTCAATTTTTTTTGAAAAAGAAACGATAAAGGAATGTACACTCGATTTTGTACTCTCTATGGCAAAATTTATGTGGTATTGAGTCACCTTCCAATTTATCAGTCTTTGCTGCAAACATTACGTATATATGTATTCGGTAATTACCAGTGAAAGTGATGTAAGTTGATAGCACAATATCAAAGAGCTGTTTTGATCAGAACCCAGTAAGAATTATATATAATGGGAGTATATGTAACATTTATCACCTAAGCTTTTATTCTCAACTAAAATAAATCTCCACAACATCATTGCAGTCTCTACTAATGTCTGCGTCATCTGCTCAAATGTTCTGGTTTGTTCAATAAATGATATTATTTATAGTCTCACAAAAAGTTTCTGGTTTTTGCATCGTGGCTAACCTAACCTTAGGCTGTAATCTATAATAAATTAAAAGACAAAAAACTTTTAGCAGCTAAAAAAATGACATAATATGCAAAAAAACAAAACAAAAGATAAACCAATTCTTTTTAGTTTTTAATATCGTTGTTGTAGAGACTTAATATTCTGTTTAGTAAGAAATCTTCAAGAAATTGTTATGTATGTGGATTAAATACAGCAAAGGTCACCCGATGTGGAACTTTTAAAAACAAGAAGTTATGTTACACTTTCATATCTTGAAAAAAATCGATTATATACGGCAAGCATTTAGATTAAGCACTTACAGCTAATCATTTATCATCCTGAAAATCATTGTAAATAGACTAATTGAATGTGAAATAGCAGCGACTAGCGAAAACGATTAACCATACGGATATGTTTGTCCCAACCCCATATGTATTCAACTATGATTTATATCTTACCATGTCTATATTCATTTTAGTGTGGCCCTGGGTACCCTGATGGCGTAAAAGGATGGATCAACATAGCCATAGTGGCAGGACTTTGTTTCATTCTCCCTTTGACAGTCATAGTGTGTGTCTATGTGCTAATATTCCGCAAAGCCCACAAACTTTTCACTCGTTTGGAAGGTATTTTTTTATATTTTAATCGTTTTTGTTGATGTCGTTTTTCACATTGAATGGTTAAGCTGAGTTTGGTTCCTGATTATTTGTATTTAGAAATCCGAGTTCAATAAGAGTATTCGCGACCTGTTCGTCCAGCAAAGTACAAAAAATAATAGGTGTTCGTAATTCAATACGTCGAGAATGGAACATCATAATTATTCAATGAACTGTGATAGATTACCAAACAAATCATAAAGAAAAAAATAAACGCTGAATCGCTATAAACTAAAATAGTTTGTAAAGCTGCCCTTCTAATTCCGTAAATTTTATACGATTTTGAATTATTTTTCAAGGATATAAAACTGGTCTATGAAAATGAAAAAATAAACTCGCTCATTATAATTTATTTAGTGTTCAGTTTCATTAGCGACATATGAACAACATAAATGCATGCTCGTTGATTTTGTTTTTATCCAGAGAGCTACTTTTTTTGACCCACGAAACCCGAACAAAATGATTATTTATTGATTAAATTTATTGTCAATCTGATTATTTTTATTGCAACTTGTTCGGTACACATAGGGTGCAGATACTCTCATTGGCTTTTTTAATACATGATGCATAATAGCGTACATTTGTAAAATTATTTTCTGTGCAGATTTTTGAAAGCATCTGATAGATAACATTTCATGGAGATTGAAATATTTAGTTTGACTCTTAATGTTGTAGATCCATCCTATTCAAACTACAGCCATGAAGCCCATTTGGAGCAACGGAACTTGTCGATAACATTTATTATAATAGTCGTTGGCTTCATCATCTGCTGGACCCCTATTTTTGTATACTTAAACTATGCATCCATTGTGATGGATAAAAAGTCTATACCTACTCATATAAACCCCATAGGTGAGTGTTTGTGTGTATTGCTCTTTAGTTATTTGTTTATTTATTCTTGTGTCAAAGAGTCGACAAACATACATGAAGTAAAATTTACCTTTTGTATAAAATGCAATATATTACATAATATATGATGATATTATTCATATTGTTATATATAGATAACAACCATTGTTATTTGGCATCTTGTACTGATGCTGATCTTTCTGCCATTTGGCTTTGCTGCAATCCCAAACAAAATATTTAACACATCAATTGTATTATTACTTTTTTATTTGCAGTATACTGGTTCAGCTATCTTAACTCTGCCATCAATCCTTTGATATATGGACTTAGAACGCCAATATTTAAACGTCTGAAAGATGTAATCAGCTGTCATCAAGGGAGTCCACCAGCCAATTCTTTTCGCACTTCCCAGCTCTCTCTAAGTCAATCCACCCACCAGGATCTCTCCAAACCTTCATTTTCATCAGCAGATGTACGTGTAGCTGTTCCCTCCATAAAAAGCAATCATTTATGCCACAACAACAATCCCAAATCTTAGCTCGCTATGTGATATGAAATATCGCTTTTATCTTGATATTGTGCACAAGCTGATATATAACAGCATGTACATAATATGTATTTTATATATTTTTTTATTAAATAATTGTGTTGTTTGCCCAATGTATACAATACAAAATGTGATTTATCTCTGTTATTTATTTCTGCTAACAATCCAACTTGCATGTTCAGGCAAAGTATTGACATCTGTAAGTATTCAGAAGAAAAAGAGAAATATCTCGCAGTTGAAGGGACTTTTTTTATTTTTTTTGACTTCTTACTTCAATCTCTGTTCAAATATAAGTATTTTATGTTATGTTGTTTTACAATGATTTTTTTACTATGTATGCACTGACTAGCATACAATTAGATTAGTAAGAAACGAAGCGCTGTTAAATTTCCTATTATAGCAATCATTTTAGATCTGTATTAAAACTTGGTACCCTTTTAAGTTGTTGGTCATCTCGTTGCTATGTTGTTTACACAAATCATGCTTACCTTGTGTTGCATAGTTATTTCATCTCTTTGTAAATTCTGAATTTTTGATAGTAAAATTTCAATCTTCGTTCTCAAACATGCGAAATTTTGCTTTGCAATCTTTTCCTTTACACAAATCAATGTAGGGATTTGGTGTGTGTTCCATCCATATATGAGTTCACGTTAGACAGCATAGCAAAGTATCTTAGGAACCCAGGCTTGTAATCGTAAAGCCTTGCATATATACAGTGATCCCGCCAACAATTTTCCCTAGTGATGGGGAACTCCCCCCAGAAACTGCGCAATTTTTACCTACTGTCCATTCTGCAAACTTTGTCAAGCTTCTTCAAACTCGCCGTTACAAATTGTTGTATATTCATTGATAGATCGGGGATACAGCTGACATCTTATTGGAAACAGCGGTATGGCATTAGCGCGTTATGATTGGTTAATCAAGGGTTCAGCTGGCGATTTTTTGATCGGGATGAAAACCTAGCGATAACCTCAAATAAAATGCTGACAATTACTTGGCGATTTCTCCGAAAGCGGAAGCTATAAAATCGCGAAATTGCTAAACTAATCGATAAGCGATCGCTATATGTACGTGCAGTTTAAATTTATGAATCTTATCTTTGCCATTTTATACAGGTAAGAATAACACAAGGAAGATTGATGCAAATGGTGGAAATATAGAAATTACTTATTCTGGTGGTAAGTTCAGTTGTTCGTTGTACCATTTCAATGAGTTTCTTTCAGAATGTATAAAGGTTATTGCAATGGAACGTTAATAAGATTATTATGTGCCCCTTAGGAACGTTTATTAATTTTTGCCATAATCTTTGCCTATGCACTGAGATAATATCGGCTAAAAAGCTATTGCTCTCTGGTATAAAGCTGTGTTTACACTGGGTGTTTCTTCTGCGCTTTTGCTGATGCTGTTTGCTTGACGCCTCGTGTAATTGGTCAAACGCCATGACAATGTCGTTGTCCGTGAATGTTGAAGTTCTGTGGCAATATGACAGAGCTCCGCTAAATCGGCCCATTATCTTGTTGCAAGATCCAATTAAAATATTACAAATTTAATGACCAACTTTCATTGGATGACCCATATGCCAGTGATTACACTGTGGTAATGAGTGTAAAACTTAGGGTTGAAAACATTCAGATTATTGCTTGGACTATGTCGGTAAACTAGTAGACAAATCGCCCGGTCTAAACGCAGCTCTAGAATTACGTAATTTTTTCAGCATAGAAATAGTTTTGTTCATAATGTTGCGGTCATTGATATTATTGTATTATGATTCACTATAATTCTATCCCTATGGATTTTAACTAGTAAATACATTAGTTGCTGTATTGATATTTATTATTCATTAATATCCGTTATTGTTGACCGGAGATCATTTATTCAGCTCAACCAAACAATCAATAGATATTAAAATTATTTTCAAGAATCTATTAAACGAGAAAACAAGAAAACTGTAAATAAGTTTCCTCGATATATTGATTATTTTATTTTGCTGTAAAATGTGCTGAAGATATTTTCATTCATTTGGTGGCAACAAGCACTGCACCAACTTTGTGTTGTAATTTTATTGAGAATATGCTAAAAAAAAAAAAAATTTAGCAATGTTAACTGCTGATAAAGTTCACCAAAGATTGAAAAAATAGCTATTTCTGCATTCACACTATGTCGTTTTACAACTGTGCCGTATTGTACCTGAAACACATTTTAGTGTGTACGCGCCTTTAAACTTTCGCCTTTTTCATTATTGGGATGCAATCAAAGTTTTCAGGAGTTGGTTCCCTAAAGCATTGAGTAGGTAACTCCGCATATTTGCTCAGCTCAATCAAGTGTGCGTTCTCAATGGGATGTTATGATTTGCCCTATGCAGGGAAGGATGGTATGAAGTCTATCATCACATTTCTGTGTGCTGATAAGGGTGAGGAGGGTCAGCTGACGTTTCTGAGGACTGATGACACATCAAAAGTGAACTACTTTGAGTACAAGACAATTCTAGTCTGTGAACCTGCAGAGCCTGAATGCACAAGGTACGGGGTGGATATAGTATAGCAAAGCTGAAACCTATTCGTAATGGGGCACTGAGACGGACTTTCTCAAATGTCATTTGGTCCTAGAAACTGTGAGCTATTAAACATAGATATAAAAAGTTAATTATGTTTTATTAAAATAGCAGTAATATTTGTCGACAAACTAGTTTAATAAATTACTTTGACATGGTTGAATTATTTATCTCAAAATGGCGAGACCAAAAATTTTGTTTCAAGGAAAGAAATTATATTTTTATAGCCCTAGAAGTCCTAACCAACTTTATAATGTTATTACTGGAACAGCCATAAATTATTTTATAATTGCGGCTTTGGTATTTTTATGGTAGAGTTGTCTGTTTTTGAGGAAACAACTCCATAAGTTTAGTCATTTGGTCCTGGAAACTCTAGCCACTTCTAGTGTATGTACTCTAACTATCGCAGTCCCTATTGGTAAAGATGAACTTAATTTTGGAGTGTTTCCAGAAATAGATGCTATGCGTATCATTGATAATATGTTATTAATTGAGTTTATTGTATCGCATTATCAGTGAACCCTAAAATGTCTAATATAACTGTTTAACATTTATAAGGGGTCCTCGCTAGGAAAATTTCAACTGCAGTAATTTCCTAGGATTTCCAAGACGAGATTAATAAAACAAAATAAAAACAACCCCAAATATTTAATACATGTAGAAAAGACAACTCCATCAAGTATGGCTGTCGTTGCAGTAAATATCATATGTTACTGTTTCAAAAAAAGAAACCAGTTTGAACTTTCAAAGCAATAAAAGTACAAATTTATTGTTGTTGCTTTGAGGCAGATATTTTATCTCTGCTCTGGTGTCTTATCAAGCAAGTCAAAGGGCAGACAATATTATATTAAAAATAAATCACTATATATATCTCTGCTATCGTCATCTGCAACAAAAATAATTCGCCTACTCTATTTGTTGAAGTGTTTCTTTTGTGTTATTCCTATTAGCTTATGATTTGTCCCCTCTTGAGCTAATCCCAACCCTGTTTGCCCGTTACTTGCCAGCTTAAGGTGTGACAACTCTTGTGTAAAAAAAGTGATCATTGTGGGTTTGCTTCACCTCTACAGTGTCCATGTATAGTTTTGTACACGATTGTACAGCCATAGACACAACAAATGTTATTCGTAGTTTTATTGTGTTCGTGTCGTGCTAGAATGATGACAGTAATTGCTGGGGTTGGTAGATGTCATGTAATGTAAAGCTAGCATGCCTCTTCTTGACATGACCTTGAGCAAAATGATTTATTCTTTCGATGTTAATTTGTTATTTTCATTTTGGTATCAACACCTATTCAGAGTTCAGTCAAAAGTTTTTCTAGAAGATTCTTGTCTATTTCTTACAGAAGTTCGTCTGATGGCACAAAGTATGATTTGTCCTCTCTTGTCAAACATGACAGTAACTACCTAGCACAATCGTACAATGGAGATACGTTCTATATAAATATATGCCATCGACTTATAGCTAATGGTGATGCCGAAAATTGTCCAGCTGGTGCAGCAGCTTGCATGGCTACTGGACCATCTGGTTCGAGAAGGTATGAGTTTTACACTGAAGCTAGCCTGTCTGTAGCAGCATGTTCTTTGGTTTGTTGTTACTAGTATTAGCTTACTTACTAACGCAATGGCCATTCTAGCGCTTCTCATCATAAAATATTGTTTTGTTTGAGTAAAAATATGTTTTGTCAGTGCATGTGCTAGTTTATTATTTACGTTATTTAATGTAATATATGATCTATGTTAAATATAATATAATAAATAAAATATAATGTTAAATACAACATAACAAATAAAATATAATATTAAATAAAACGTAATAAATAAAATATAATATAGAAGGAAGTCATTATGTTGTTGATATTTTATGCAGGTAACATGAAGGTGTTATATTCTGTATGTAGGTATATATCGTTGGGTAGCATGAAGGTGTTATATTCTGTATGTAGGTATATATCATTGGGTAAGATGAAGTTGTTGTATTCTGTATGTAGGTATATATCATAGGGTAGCATGAAGGTGTTATATTCTGTATGTAGGTATATATCATTGGGTAAGATGAAGGTGTTATATTCTGTATGTAGGTATATATCGTTGGGTAACATAAAGGTGTTATATTCTGTATGCAGGTATATATCATAGGGTAGCATGAAGGTGTTATATTCTGTATGTAGGTATATATCATAGGGTAGCATGAAGGTGTTATATTCTGTATGTAGGTATATATCGTTGGGTAGCATGAAGGTGTTATATTCTGTATGTAGGTATATATCATTGGGTAAGATGAAGGTGTTATATTCTGTATGTAGGTATATATCGTTGGGTAACATGAAGGTGTTATATTTTGTATGTAGGTATATATCGTTGGGTAACATGAAGGTGTTATATTCTGTATGTAGGTATATATCGTTGGGTAACATGAAGGTGTTATATTTTGTATGTAGGTATATATCGTTGGGTAACATGAAGGTGTTATATTCTGTATGTAGGTATATATCATTGGGTAAGATGAAGGTGTTATATTCTGTATGTAGGTATATATCGTTGGGTAACATGAAGGTGTTATATTTTGTATGTAGGTATATATCGTTGGGTAACATGAAGGTGTTATATTCTGTATGTAGGTATATATCGTTGGGTAACATGAAGGTGTTATATTCTGTATGTAGGTATATATCGTTGGGTAGCATGAAGGTGTTATATTCTGTATGTAGGTATATATCGTTGGGTAGCATGAAGGTGTTATATTCTGTATGCAGGTATATATCGTTGGGTAACATGAAGGTGTTATATTCTGTATGTAGGTATATATCATAGGGTAACATGAAGGTGTTATATTCTGTATGTAGGTATATATCATAGGGTAACATGAAGGTGTTATATTCTGCATGTAGGTATATATCGCTGGGTAAGATGGATGCCACAGAGCCTGTTGTATCGTTGATGAATGGAACTGTTATTGTTACGTATCACCAAGGAGAGCAATGCCGTAGCGATAGCAATAAAAAGTACACCACAATCATCGTCTTCAAGTGTAACCCAGACAGAGATGTGAGTAACATTGACAGTAACAGTAGTAGTAGTAGCAGTAGCAGTAGCAGTAGCAGCAGCAGCAGCAGCATCAGCAGTAGTAGTAGTAGTTTTATAGTAGCAACAGTAATGGTGGTACTAACAGCAGTTGTGTTAATAGCAGGGTTGTTGCAAATCAATATCTGGCAAAGTCAAATCACCTGCCAAATTGTTGAAAACTCTAATCAAGTCAAATCAAGTCAAATCGCAACAGTCAAGTCTGGAGTTGTGTGCTCTTGATTTGGAATATTTTTGTAAGATCCTTGTTCAACTCATAGTATGGTTTAATGGTTTGGGTCCTATGAAAAGGTAAGATAAGTCTCTAGCCATAGTAAGCATCTCTCTCATGTGTAATATTACATAGCAATAGTAAGCATCTCTCTCATGTGTAATATTACATAGCAATAGTAAGCATCCCTCTCATGTGTAATATTACACAGCAATAGTAGGCCTCTCTCTCATATGTAATATTACATAGCAATAGTAGGCATCTCTCATATGTAATATTACATAGCAATAGTAAGCATCCCTCTCATGTGTAATATTACATAGCAATAGTAAGCATCTCTCTCATATGTAGTATTACATAGCAATAGTAAGCATCTCTCCCATGTGTAATATTACATGAGTTGAGGATTGAAAAAGACTGTTCAATTACATTAGACCTTAGGGTGTACATGGTAGACTTTTCACTCCTGAGCCTCCATGCACTGCACATCATTCATTGAGGGACACTCTGGCATACTCTATGCACGTAGAAGCTTGTAAAGAATTTGGACTGACCTGTGATTTGATCAATTGATCAATATTATCAAAGAAATATTGATTGATTATTAATATTGCTCCTCTAGGAGTCTAAAAATTGAAAATAGATCCTCATAGTTTTCAAATAACTCCTGGTGAGCTCAAATCAAATCTTTGTGTCTACATGATAAAGTTAAAAAGTTTTTGCCTCAAGTCATTAAATCATCAAGATTTGGTGATTTTCACACAAATCACTAGGTTTTTGCCCCGACTCTCAGCAGCAGTAGTTATAACAGCTTGTAGAATTAGTAAACACTGTATATTGTGCGCAATTGGTAGGTGGTTGGTTCCCTGGAGGTGGCCCAGTTCCAAGACTGTCAGCAAACCTTCATAATGGAAACATCAGCCGCCTGTCCCATCTCTCCACACTCCTCCACAACCAACGCCCCTCCTGTTAGGGAAACTTGTGGCCAGATCGGTAAGTAGGAAACATTACTGGTATTGAGGTGGTTTACTAACATGAAGTGATGTTATTATCTATCTATTTGATAAATTTATCTGTTGCTTTGTTCTTTGCTTTGATTGGCTGTCACCAGTGGAGCTTGTTAATGATTGGCTCGTGTTTTATCTACAGCCGGGCTGGACACGAATGCTCTAAAGAAACAATATAAGATAGAAGCGGAAGAGCATATCTACTACCTCAACTTCTGCACTCAACCTAGAGATGGTGACTTGATGACTTGTAACAGCTCGCAAGACTTTGGGGTCTGTCAAGTGTCTAAGAGCTCTAAAGGTGAACAAGTTATTGCTGGAAAGGCAGCCTTGAGGTAAGGATTGTGTTTAGTCGCTACACAGATATCACTTCCTTATCTTAGCTAGCCCGTGTTAACATTAATATGTTGTCTTGTTCAGTGGGGAGATAATTGACCATGGTGTTATGTTCAACTACACTGGAGGTGCTACTTGCATGCATGACCCTGCACGTTCCCCTCGAAATGTCATCTTAAACCTATACTGTAACCAGGAAGCCCTCGCTGGCAACGAGCCAATGTTTGACCGAGAATCGCCCAATGACTGTACATACTACCTGTACTGGGCCAGACCTGAGCTGTGCACCTCAGAAAGGGTTAGTGATGGACGTATGCACTTCTAAAGCTCACGTATTTGACTCTTCCATTTAATTATGTTGTACAACCCAGCCATAGCATATTGTGTTGTTTCTATGGCAGATCTCATGCTCAATATCACATGATGGTCATCTGATAGATTTGTCTTCTCTTTCTGATGACACTCATTTTGCACACGCTCTGCCAGAGCTTGGTCAAGGGTATGACAGCAAGTTGTATCAGTTGAGTGTGTGTAAGCCTCTCCCCCCGAGTAAACTCAACAGATGTCCGGGAGCTACTGTGTGTGAGACTAGCAACTCTGACTTGGAGATCTTCCAGGTAGCTTATGTGACATATGGTTATGTAATAAAAAGTTGGTTGTGAGATTGTGATATTTTTACGGTAATGATTTGTCAAGATATATTCCACCCTAGCATGGAGATATTATTTTAGAAATGCACCAATTCTAATACTTGACTAGTTTCTAATGTTCAAGCGTACTTCTACACTGATTGCTTGTAAAGAAGGAATGCCATATTCTCAAGCCTCCTACCTGAAAGCCTTGGCTAATATATCTACAGATGGGTGGCACTGAGGTTAACTTTCATTTTTGTTTTAGAGTCTAGGCTACGTCTCTGGTGGACTGAGTATGGTAGGAACTGGGGCTAATGCTCAGGTACAATTGGTATACAACACATCAACTGCATGTCCCAACCAATCTGGTCGTACCATCAGCTCTGTTATTATCTTTTCTTGTGGGGGTAACACGGTTAGTAAATTGTCTCCCTTGCATTAAACAATAACTCACTAATACCGACGGTTGTTTGGTTACTTTGTTGTTATCTTGCTATGACTACGTGCGGTGTGTTTTAGGGGGCACCAGTGTTAGCTAATGCTGATGATTGTACATACACATTCACATGGCAAACGTCACAAGCTTGCCACAGTGAAGACGTTGCTATACGCACCACTGATTGTAAGGTCAAGTTCGACGAGTCCGATACCATTATCGACCTCTCGCTCTTTCAAGGACAAACGTATGAGGTATCTGTTTTTTTTCTTTAAAAAATCTAACATTTATTCGTAGAGTCATATTTCTAGTTAGTATCGGACAAGTTATTTCTGTTAGATATGGCGGTCGAATACATCTCATTTATAGTATCTGCATATTTTGTGGGCTTTAAAATGTATCGGTTGCCAAGCAAAGGATTGACACCTGATTGGACGAAACCTGCCACTATCTAATTAGAAGTGAATATCGTGTTTTTTGTGATTTTTTAGGTAGGAGATTATAAAATCAGGATATGTGAAAGTATTCCAAGCAGTGAACTTGGTGATTGCGCGGCAGGGTCAGCGATATGCGATGATAAGAAGACTTCTGGTGGTCTGAGCAGCACCTCATTGATCAGCAAACATCGCAATAGTGTGATCTTACAATACAAAAATGGCTCCAGCTGCAGGCAGTCTGATGGAAGTGAGTGTTTGTGAAATAATACCTGCTCTTTGTGTTAAATAAATTAATTAGTTAAATTAGCCGTGCTACTCTTTTGGAGAGTTGTTTGTGTTATATAACTTGTTGTTTGTATTATGTAACTTATTGTTTGTGTTATATAACTCATTGTTTGTAATATGTAACTTATTGTTTGTGTTATGTAACTTCTTGTTTTTGTTATATAACTTGTGGTTTGTGTTATATAAATTGTTGTTTGTGTTATATAACTTATTGTTTGTCATATAACTTATTTTTTGTGTCATGTAACTTATTGTTTGTATTATGTAACGTATTGTTTGTGTTATATAACTTGTGGTTTGTGCTATATAACTTGTGTTCTATATATTTTGGTTTACCTAGTCAGGTATATGACATATTACACAACAGGTACATGTATCGCTTGTAGGTGGTTCAATCATGACACAAATAGAGTTTGTTTGTGATCCTTCACAGGGCAAAGGAGCTCCAGATCTACAACTGAGTTTTGATGCGTGAGTTTTGGCGTTTTTGTTTACTTCTTCTGTTACGGCTACTTGAGATTGTACTACCACAGCCTGGTACGATTACTCGTGGTTGTACTACCACACCTGGTACTGCTACTATTACTTGTGGTTGTACTACCACACCTGGTACTGCTACTGTTACTTGTGGTTGTACTACCACAGCCTGGTACTGTTACTCGTGGTTGTACTACCACAGCCTGGTACTGTTACTCGTGGTTGTTCTACCACAGCCTGGTACTGTTACTCGTGGTTGTACTACCACACCTGGTACTGCTACTATTACTCGTGGTTGTACTACCACAGCCTGGTACTGTTACTACTTCTACCACCACCACTATTAGTAGTACCACTACTGCTACTACTACTACTATTACTACTGCTGCTACTACTACTGCTACTACTACTACTTCAACCACAACTACTGCTACTACTGTTACTACTGTTGCTGCTACTGCTACTATTACTACTACTTCAACCACAACTACTGCTACTACTACTACTACTACTGCTGCTACTACTGCTACTACTGCTACTACTACTACTACTACTGCTGCTACTACTACTTCAACCACAACTACTGCTGCTACTACTACTACTACTACTACTACTTCAACCACAACTACTGTTGCTGCTGCTACGACTACTACCATTACTATTACTACTACTACTACTACCACTACTGCTTCTGTTGCTGTCACTCCATATTAGTGTTTGCATTATTACATATTAACACACACTGAGTGTTATTGTAGTTGTATAGAACAGTTTCAATGGAGGACAAGCTATGTATGTGTACCGGAATGTATCTTCCCCTATCAAGGTCAAACATACGACTTCAGGCATCTCACCTCACACAACACACCGTACAAGGTGGCAGGTGGAGGTTACGAGTGAGTAATATTGAATATCTATATACTACTGTATGTATTCTGGTCTCTAATAGTACTTATGCCTCTCTGCCTCTCTCCATAGCCATTGTATTCTACTCTTCCAGCTTCACACTAAATATCTGTAAGAGCCTACCTAAAGAGACCTCTGGAACTGAGGCTACTTGCATCAGCGCTCTTAAAGATGGAAAGAAATACTCTATAGCCCTAACGTACTCACTTGTCCCACACTACTGGGGTGAGTCCACTCAAGTTATTTGTAGACATTCTATATATATATAGATGGATGCATACTGTGTATTGGTGTATATCATGTACGTTTGTAGATAACAAAACCCTAGCTCTCCAATATTATGGCTCAGACAAGACCGTTTGCTCCTCTGACAGGCAACCCGCCGTTCTATTTATACTAACTTGTGCCAACACTCTTGGCCAACCAACTTTTGTCACTGAAAACACCGACAACTGCACTTTTATATTCAAGGTATGTCGGTGTTAGTCGTATTGGTATATCTGGTATCACCTCTAAGCTCATATCAACTTCCTACTTTACCTCAATGTAAATACTGCTTGTAGTGGAGTACATATGCAGCCTGTTCTGATGATAGCAGGACCTCTATAGATGTTGTCGATGGAATCTTCACTGACCCACTTTCTAACATCAAATATTCTGTTGCCCCTCTTTGGACTCGGAGGTAAGCCTTCTTTTTATTGGCCAGTAGATGTTTATTTGACTCGTGCATCTATTGGTTAGTTATTGTATCTTACGTTCTATTGGTTAGTTATTGTATCTTACTTTCTATTGGTTAGTTATTGTATCTTATATTCTATTGGTTTGTTATTGTATCTTACATTCTATTGGTTAGTTATTGTATCTTACATCCTATTGGTTAGTTATTGTATCTTACATTCCATTGGTTTGTTATTGTATCTTACATTCTATTGGTTAGTTATTGTATCTTACATTCTATTGGTTAGTTATTGTATCTTACTTTCTATTGGTTAGTTAAGTATCTTACTTTCTATTGGTTTGTTATTGTATCTTACTTTCTATTGGTTTGTTATGTATCTTACATTCTATTGGTTAGTTATTGTATCTTACATTCCATTGGTTAGTTATTGTATCTTACATCCTATTGGTTTGTTATTGTATCTTACATTCCATTGGTTTGTTATTGTATCTTACATTCTATTGGTTTGTTATTGTATCTTCCATTCTATTGGTTAGTTATTGTATCTTACATTTTATTGGTTTGTTATTGTATCTTACTTTCTATTGGTTTGTTATTGTATCTTACATTCTATTGGTTAGTTATGTATCTTACTTTCTATTGGTTAGTTATGTATCTTATATTCTATTGGTTAGTTATTGTATCTTACATTCCATTGGTTTGTTATTGTATCTTATATTTTATTGGTTAAACCGCATGTACATATGGCGATGACTAAGCGATTTTCTTAGCGATTGCGTGGTTTTGAAAATTCAGTTTCCGACAAAATCGCTAACCAATCCCTAGCATTTTATTTGAGGTTATGGCCAGGTTTTGATCGAGATCAAAACGTTGTTAGCCGATTCGTTGATCAGCCAATCACAACGCACGATTGCTTTATCCTTGCTTCCCCAACGGTGTCTAGTCATCTGCACCGCTCCGACCTATCAGCCATCATATAATCAGTTGCAGGCTATGCTCTGTAACAGCGAGTTTTATCGTAGGCTATGCTTTGTAACAGCGAGTTTTATCTGAGGCTATGCTTTGTAACAGCGAGTTTTATCTGAGGCTATGCTTTGTAACAGCGAGTTTTATCTGAGGCTATGCTTTGTAACAGCGAGTTTTATCTAAGGCTATGCTTTGTAACAGAGAGTTTAATCTCAGGCTATGCTCTGTATCAGCGAATTTTATCGTAGGCTATGCTTTGTAACAGCGAGTTTTATCTAAGGCTATGCTTTGTAACAGCGAGTTTTATTGGAATTGCCTGAAGAATGGATAGTAGCGAAACGTTGCACAATTCTGGGAGGTAATTAAAGTGGCTAGCACAATCGCCATATGTGAGGCATTAGTTATTGTGTCTGACATCCTATAGGCTAGCCTAGTACATCTTACATACTATTGGAGAGTTATTGTACCTCTTCGATTCTATTGTTTGGCCACTGTATTTTGTACCCACAGGGTTAATGTACCAGTTGGAAAGTACACCTACGCATTTTCACTAAGTCAGCCGCTGCCATATGAACTAGACATGAGCCCCAGGTGTACAGATGGACATACATTTGTCTGTCAATACGAAACCACTTCCTCATTTAGCAGATCTATTGGTGGTGAAAGTCGGCACTATTACTACAGCGGTGAGTTTGCTTCCAATTTTGTATTGTGTTATATCTACATATTACAGTGATATATAATGTTATATATACAGTAATATATAGTGTTATATATACAGTAATATATAGTGTTATATATAGAATAATATATAGTGTTATATATACAGTAATATATAGTGTTATATATTACAGTAATATATAGTGTTATATATACAGTAATATATAGTGTTATATATACAGTAATATATAGTGTTATATATACAGTAATATATAGTGTTATATATACAGTAATATATAGTGTTATATATACAGTAATATATAGTGTTATATACACAATAATATAATATACTATACTCTGTACAGATGAGGAGCTGCAGGTGGTACTGGAGTCAACTGACATCTGCGGCAGAGACAAAAGTATTAATGCCAGCACTATCATCAATTTTATATGTAATGACAAGATTTCCGGCAGTAAGTTGTGTGTCTATGTGTACTACATGTCTATGCGCGCTATATGTATACTATATGTCTATGTATACTATATGTCTATGTATCTATATGTCTATGTATACTATATGTCGATGTATACTATATGTCTATGTATACTATATGTCTATGTATATTATATGTCTATATATACTTTATGTCTATGTATACTATATGTCTATGTATACTATATGTGTATGTATAGTTTATGTCTATATGTACTATATGTCTATGTATACTATATGTCTATGTATAGTTTATGTCTATATGTACTATGTATATTATGTGTCTATGTATACTATATATCTATGTATATTATGTGTCCATATATACTCTATGTCTATGCTCACTATCCCATGCCCGGTTTAATCATCTCTTACTTTAGATTCTACGCCTGTATTCAAAGATGAGACGCACACCTGTCGGTACTTGTTCGAATGGCCCACACCTCACATATGTCAGGCCATATCCCCGAGCTCACCTGTCTCTACCAGCCATAAGATGACATCTGGTGCTGTAGCTGCCATAGTGATATCTGTACTAGTGATTGTCTCCCTTGTCGTCGCTGTGGTAGTTTATAAAGTGAAGCGGAGACGTCGCTGGGATGGAGTGTATGAGTATACAGGCCTCAGCGCCGATGATGACACCACCAGTTTAGTATCGGCCAATAGGGGCTCAGCTCCGAGGTTCTACGATGATGATGATGAAGAACTTATCATATGATTCCTTAGACTTGTGCCCTGGCAATTCTGAAAATGTTCAAATTTTTGCTCGCTACTAGCTTCGCATTTTGTGATTTGTTTGATTTGACAAGCTCAAAGCTTCCAACTTCCCTTCACATTCCCAATTTCTGTGCAATTATGTGAACTACAGGGTAGCGACGGAGCAAAAACTATTTATGACTATTATTATTCTGAAGACCTCTCAACTGTAACAGCTGAATTAAATATTATTTGATATTTTGGCTCTTTGTCCATTTCCACACAATCATGCAGCTTCGACTAAAGATCTTCGCATTCTACCAGCTTGTAGTATAAATAATAGGAGTTGTGTGCCTCTTGTCTCTACTTTGTCGTGCATTTGTAGCATAATCATATTCTATTTTGATATTAGGGGGCGTGTCATTCTCTCCCTAGTAAGAGCATTGAGAACATTAGGCTGCAATACCTATTATAAATCTCTGACACATTTGAACTATTTTTATCGCAATTCCATTGTTTGTTTGTAAATTTATCTGGATGTCATCTCTCAACGGTTTTTTTGAATAGCTGACAGCATCTGAAGATCGTTTGTGAACTGTCTGTCTGTTTGTCTGTTACATTTTTTGCAATAATAAATCTTTTCTATTATCTGAGTTTTTACTTGTTTATTGACGACAAAAGTTTTGTCGGTGGTTGCATGAAAATCATTTTTCAATAAAGTACACGCTATAGTACCAGTAGTACTAGTCACTACACAGTAGTACTAGTCACTACACAGTAGTACTAGTCACTACACAGTAGTACTAGTCACTACACAGTAGTACTAGTCACTACACAGTAGTACTAGTCACTACACAGTAGTACTAGTCACTACACAGTAGTACTAGTCACTACACAGTAGTACTAGTCACTACACAGTAGTACTAGTCACTACACAGTAGTACTAGTCACTACACAGTAGTACTAGTCACTACACAGTAGTACTAGTCACTACACAGTAGTACTAGTCACTACACAGTAGTACTAGTCACTACACAATAGTACTAGTCACTACACAGTAGTACTAGTCACTACACAATAGTACTAGTCACTACACAGTAGTACTAGTCACTACACAGTAGTACTAGTCACTACACAGTAGTACTAGTCACTACACAGTAGTACTAGTCACTACACAATAGTACTAGTCACTACACAGTAGTACTAGTCACTACACAGTAGTACTAGTCACTACACAGTAGTACTAGTCACTACACAGTAGTACTAGTCACTACACAATAGTACTAGTCACTACACAATAGTACTAGTCACTACACAGTAGTACTAGTCCCTACACAGTAGTACTAGTCACTACACAATAGTACTAGTCACTACACGGTAGTACTAGTCACTACACAGTAGTACTAGTCACTATACAGTAGTACTAGTCACTACACAGTAGTACTAGTCACTACACAATAGTACTAGTCACTACACAATAGTACTAGTCACTACACAGTAGTACTAGTCCCTACACAGTAGTACTAGTCACTACACAATAGTACTAGTCACTACACGGTAGTACTAGTCACTACACAGTAGTACTAGTCACTATACAGTAGTACTAGTCACTACACAGTAGTACTAGTCACTACACAGTAGTACTAGTCACTACACAGTAGTACTAGTCACTACACAGTAGTACTAGTCACTCCACAGTAGTACTAGTCACTACACAATAGTACTAGTCACTACACAGTAGTACTAGTCACTAGACAGTAGTACTAGTCCCTACACAATAGTACTAGTCACTACACAGTAGTACTATTCACTACACAGTAGTACTAGTCACTACACAATAGTACTAGTCACTACACAGTAGTACTATTCACTACACAGTAGTACTAGTCACTACACAGTAGTACTAGTCACTACACAATAGTACTAGTCACTACACAGTAGTACTTGTCACTACACAGTAGTACTAGTCACTATACAGTAGTACTAGTCACTATACAGTAGTACTAGTCACTACACAGTAGTGCTAGTCACTACACAGTAGTACTAGTCACTACACAATAGTACTAGTCACTACACAGTAGTACTAGTCCCTACACAATAGTACTAGTCACTAGACAGTAGTACTAGTCACTACACAATAGTACTAGTCACTACACAATAGTACTAGTCACTACACAGTAGTACTAGTCACTACACAGTAGTACTAGTCACTACCCAGTAGTACTAGTCACTACACAGTAGTACTAGTCACTACACAGTAGTACTAGTCACTACACAGTAGTACTAGTCACTACACCGTAGTACTAGTCCCTACACAATAGTACTAGTCACTACACAGTAGTACTAGTCACTACACAGTAGTACTAGTCACTACACAGTAGTACTGGTCACTACACAATAGTACTAGTCACTACACAATAGTACTAGTCACTACACAGTAGTACTAGTCACTACACAGTAGTACTAGTCACTACACAGTAGTACTAGTCACTACACAATAGTACTAGTCACTACACAATAGTACTAGTCACTACACAGTAGTACTAGTCCCTACACAGTAGTACTAGTCCCTACACAGTAGTACTAGTCACTACACAATAGTACTAGTCACTACACGGTAGTACTAGTCACTACACAGTAGTACTAGTCACTATACAGTAGTACTAGTCACTACACAGTAGTACTAGTCACTACACAATAGTACTAGTCACTACACAATAGTACTAGTCACTACACAGTAGTACTAGTCCCTACACAGTAGTACTAGTCACTACACAATAGTACTAGTCACTACACGGTAGTACTAGTCACTACACAGTAGTACTAGTCACTATACAGTAGTACTAGTCACTACACAGTAGTACTAGTCACTACACAGTAGTACTAGTCACTACACAGTAGTACTAGTCACTACACAGTAGTACTAGTCACTCCACAGTAGTACTAGTCACTACACAATAGTACTAGTCACTACACAGTAGTACTAGTCACTAGACAGTAGTACTAGTCCCTACACAATAGTACTAGTCACTACACAGTAGTACTATTCACTACACAGTAGTACTAGTCACTACACAATAGTACTAGTCACTACACAGTAGTACTATTCACTACACAGTAGTACTAGTCACTACACAGTAGTACTAGTCACTACACAATAGTACTAGTCACTACACAGTAGTACTTGTCACTACACAGTAGTACTAGTCACTATACAGTAGTACTAGTCACTATACAGTAGTACTAGTCACTACACAGTAGTGCTAGTCACTACACAGTAGTACTAGTCACTACACAATAGTACTAGTCACTACACAGTAGTACTAGTCCCTACACAATAGTACTAGTCACTAGACAGTAGTACTAGTCACTACACAATAGTACTAGTCACTACACAATAGTACTAGTCACTACACAGTAGTACTAGTCACTACACAGTAGTACTAGTCACTACCCAGTAGTACTAGTCACTACACAGTAGTACTAGTCACTACACAGTAGTACTAGTCACTACACAGTAGTACTAGTCACTACACCGTAGTACTAGTCCCTACACAATAGTACTAGTCACTACACAGTAGTACTAGTCACTACACAGTAGTACTAGTCACTACACAGTAGTACTGGTCACTACACAATAGTACTAGTCACTACACAATAGTACTAGTCACTACACAGTAGTACTAGTCGCTACACAGTAGTACTAGTCACTACACAGTAGTACTAGTCACTAGACAGTAGTACTAGTCACTACACAGTAGTACTAGTCACTACACAGTAGTACTAGTCATTACACAGTAGCACTAGTCACTACACAGTAGTACTAGTCACTACACAGTAGTACTAGTCACTACACAGTAGTACTAGTCACTACAGAGTAGTACTAGTCACTACACAGTAGTACTAGTCACTACACAGTAGTACTAGTCATTACGCAGTAGTATTAGTCATTACACAGTAGTACTAGTCACTACACAGTAGTACTAGTCACTACACAGTAGTACTAGTCATTACGCAGTAGTATTAGTCATTACACAGTAGTACTAGTCACTACACAGTAGTGCTAGTCACTACACAGTAGTACTAGTCACTACACAGTAGTACTAGTCACTACACAGTAGTACTAGTCACTACACAATAGTACTAGTCACTACACAGTAGTACTAGTCACTACACAGTAGTACTAGTCACTACACAATAGTACTAGTCACTAGACAGTAGTACTAGTCACTACACAGTAGTACTAGTCACTACACAGTAGTACTAGTCACTACACAGTAGTACTAGTCACTACACTGTAGTACTAGTCACTACACAGTAGTACTAGTCACTACACAATAGTACTAGTCACTAGACAGTAGTACTAGTCACTACACAGTAGTACTAGTCACTACACAGTAGTACTAGTCACTACACAATAGTACTAGTCACTACACAATAGTACTAGTCACTACACAATAGTACTAGTCACTACACAGTAGTACTAGTCACTACACATTAGTACTAGTCACTACACAATAGTACTAGTCACTACACAATAGTACTAGTCACTACACAGTAGTACTAGTCACTACACAGTAGTGCTAGTCACTACACAGTAGTACTAGTCACTACACAGTAGTACTAGTCATTACACAGTAGCACTAGTCACTACACAGTAGTACTAGTCACTACACAGTAGTACTAGTCACTACACAGTAGTACTAGTCACTACAGAGTAGTACTAGTCACTGCACAGTAGTACTAGTCACTACACTGTAGTACTAGTCACTACACAGTAGTACTAGTCACTACACAGTAGTACTAGTCACTACACAGTAGTACTAGTCACTACACAGTAGTACTAGTCACTACGCAATAGTACTAGTCACTACGCAATAGTACTAGTCACTACACAGTAGTACTAGTCACTACATAGTAGTACTAGTCACTACACAGTAGTACTAGTCACTACACAGTAGTACTAGTCATTACACAGTAGTACTAGTCACTACTCTGTGGTACCCTCTACTGTGCTCCACACCCTGTTCCACCCCTTCCCCACTCTACCCTGCTCAAATTGAAAAATGACCCTGGAAGCCAGTGTGCTGGCACATTGTAGTCACTACTGAGACAACTAACTTGCAACAACGATGTTATGAAAGACTGTTGCAACCTACGCAGACTAGAAGGAAATGATTTTGGTCTTAAACCCCCACGCAAGTTGTCTGTTATTGTTAAAATGTGACTTTAGGTGATTCGTCTCCACCTACGTTATTGAAGAAAATATTAAATATATAAACAAATATCTCCAGTTTGAGAGCAAGTGACGAATCTAAACTCCGCCCTCCACCATTCTAGTCCAATAAAATCATTTTACAGCGGTTTTCCTTTCTCTCAGCATTTAGGTTTAGGCATATATGGCAATGGCATATATGGCATATATACAGACAAACAGATGCACAGACAGACTTTTGTCACGGTTATATATTAGATAACTTGTAACTTCTTTTCTCAGCAGAGGAGGGACAACTTTTAATGTATTTTTATATTGATGAAAAACAATTATTTGTTTTCACATGATATTGCGCATCAATGTAATTGTAGATCGACCCTAAAGATTTTTGGAACATTTCACCCTGGAGTATTTTGATCTTTTCTTATTAAATTCTTGTAGTTCCTCCATTCAACATCTTAGCATCGTCTTTGAACTGTTAAATTTTGTGTAATATTTTCAGAAACCAACGTTTCTGGCTCGCTTAGTTACTTTTGAACAAATCATTGTATTCAACAACTTTCTGGAAATATTACAGTTTAGCGTTTGCAGCAATGAAATTATTTATTCGTTCAGAAACGACAATGGCAAACAATTACATGCAAGTCCACTGGGTAACATGCAGAACGCTCGAAAAAAATATAACTGGTGATTTCAACGCTTCAAAACATTGATACACAGTAAACAATGTAGCGATATAAAATTTTGGGGTTTGTTACAAGTTTTGTACAAATTCAAGTTGTTACGTCATATGCAGCTCTAAAAGTTATGCTATGCTACAATTGTTAGTCAACACACGTTGTATGGTACAAGTGTGCCATGGTTGATTGGCCAATGATTGGTTAATTACAGCTGGAAACTATTGATGAATGGTTAGCAGCTGGAAACTATTGATGAATGGTTAGTAGCAGCTTGAAATTGTTGTTGATGGAATGAATAGAAACACTTTGTATAGTTATTATACAAACATACTAACAACTACTTTGCTTTACGTTCATTAAATCACAAAAAACAACCAACTCATTCGCTAGCATATTATATATCTAATAGACCAAAAGCTCTCCGTGTTTCCAGTAGAGTAATTTAGTCAGTAAAACTTTCCTTCACAAAACGACCGAAATAATGATTTCGTGAAAATTTAATTATGTTTATTTCGTCTGCAGCAGATGTTGTACATGCAGGTTCCTTTCAACTTGAAATGTTAGTTGTGATGTGATTCTGTCTCAGAACTGGTCAGTTTACTACAAAACAAAATATAATTATTTGAGAGATTAAAGTACTTAAAAATCAGACTCATTTTATGCTAGCATAAGTGCTAGCACTAGCTTGTATGTAGCATTTGTGGTTGTTTTTAGTACAATGAATTAATTAGTATTAGTTGTAATTAATAATATTAACGGTTTACTCCAATTGCATACAATTAAGTAAAACAGTAGTTGACTTTTACCCACCTTCGTCTAGCCACACTTGAATTTTAATTCATCTAACAGTTTTTTTAGCTTTTTAAAGGACAAACTTTGAGTTGAAGGAGAAGCCCTGGTGCCTGCGGATAGCTTGCTTTCCTCTATACATAAATTGATGACATCAGCGATAGAGTGATGTAATGTGATTGTTTTATATCTCTACATCTAGAGTGCCTCTCACTAATACCCCATTTACCTCCCGAATTGCCTTTACTGATTGGGTGAATTTACAGTCTCTCTTTTCCGTTAAGTCGCCAAACAATGGGGTCCCAGCAGATTTTTGTGCGGAGCTATTATTAAAGAAACCAGAAGCCCGCTTTTCACCAACAATATTGTTGAAACGAAAGTCACTTCATTTTAACAATTACTAAAGAAACATTTTAAATTTACGGCGGCTGATAAGTTGGGGGTATATAATACTGACGATGCGCCATCAACATAAATTGTAAAACTACAACGGCACTGTGAGAGCAAACCACAGTAATCATTCAAGGGCGCGCTTTCATTAGTTTACGTTGGCAAGCTCAATTAAACCCTAAATACGAAATTATAGTGAATATGACATTTAGTTATTTTTTCAACTGAATAAACCAATTGTTTTTCAAAAAAGAATTTCCAAAGGCTTTATTGATTCTTTGAGCTTTCCCAACAACACAATTTTTTCATATTATTTGCTCAAATTTCCTCACATCAGAATAACAGTCGAGCAAGTCATGATTTCTAATGATAAGTTCAACGATCGACTAAGCTACTTCTTGTTGCATCGCTAAAGTAAAACTGCCGGGACCCCATTGGTAGGGACTGATTTGAGGTAATCGGCAGGTTTTAATTTGCATCAAAAATTTGATAGACGATTCGTGATTTGACCAATCATATCACTGCTAGCAGTTTTAGTGTTTCCAACAAAACCACTTCTCAAGTAAAGATGTTTATAGACGAAGAGTCGTTTTTGAACGTCCCGTCTTTGCTGTTTTAAAGCACTTTATGGCTAACTATGATACGAATACTGCGAGTTTCACTGGTATTGCATGAGAATGGCAAGTGGAAAAAAAATTAGGGTAGACACCTTGACGTCATTTCCAATCGGTAAGGATAAATCAGTAGCTATTTGGTAGATGTACATGAAGCATAAATCTGGACTTATACAGGCATTACCATAGTCTAGACATCATTGTGTTGTGTACGATATCAGTAAGGTTCATGGGCTACTTTCGTCTCTGGGATATTACATCTTGTTCATCTTCATTCTTGCTTTATTACCCAACATGCAACAGCAAACCATGTTTTGCTTTTCCTGTTCAAACAACAATTATTAGTGGCAACCACGTGGTTGCAAACAAGTTTTTAAGATTCCTGCATTAATGCAATTGCTGAAAAATAAATTAGAAAATACTTTAGTTTAGCTAATTTTCTTCGCTAAATATTCTCTTGGCATGCAGCCAAGTATCAGTTATACGGTAGTGATGTCCACATTTGATTTGGCGTAGCAATTGTCTTACCTGCTGACATTAAAATGGAACTAAAAGTGTGTTTGTGTTTACAAACAGATTACACCAACTATAGAGGTAAAAATAGAGGTGTAGATCAATGAATGCTGTTAGCAGTGTTTCCTTTTGCCAGATTTGTGGTTGGGTATATAAGACGCTCCATAGGAGTTTGCTAAACATTGGTTCCAGAGCAGCTATATGCATTAAGTCTGTCCTTCTCTTTCTAAAGGGCTGTTTATACACTTAACCGCTTTCATTTTTTGCAATTAAAATAATCAACTTTTGACAATCAACCACTTTATAATGTAATGGAAATGCAGATCATGTAAATATATTTGCATTTTATGAATGAGTTATTGAGGTGTGAATAAAAAAAATTCATAAAAAATAATTGTTGAAATGTTATTATTGTTTTAAGAGCTCAATAAATTAACCAAAAACTATGTTTAATTTTTATTCTTGCCAAAAAAATGGAAATGTAATTTCTACTGTAAACAATTTTTAAAAACTAACTTTCTATACAGTGACCATTTTGAACACTACAACGATGCATTAAAAAATTCAAGTCTTGCCGGGTTGTTGCGGAACAAGAAGTATGCCAAATCTAGTCCTCTCTATGTATTTACATGACATCAACTCCATGTGCATCTGCTGATTACATATCGATTGCGGCTACCGATTGAAGATTTTCTTATTTTCGTTCCGGCGAAATGGCCTAAAACAATAGTTACCATTTTATTTGAGGAAAGCGGCAGGTTGTGATAAGAATCAAAAAACCGGTAAAGGCAAATTTGTGATTTGACCAATGATATCACTCCCCGTAGTTTCAATGTTTCCAATGAAACTTTTTCTCGAGCTCAAGTATTTATGTAAAGAGAGATTGTTCATGAGTGCCCCTTGTTTGTTGTTGCAAAGCATTTTTTGGCTAACTATGACATCAAATACAACAAGTTTAGCCGGTATTGCTTCAGAATGGCAAGTATAGAAAAAATAGGGGAAACAGGCTGTCGTCATTTCCGTCATTTTCGGGGCAAATTAGTAGCTAATTGGTAGATGTACATGTAGCTTGAGTTGGCTATAGGTTTAAGAGATAGCATAAATGATTGCTCGAGCATGCTCACTAAGCACTTCCTTTCACTCTACTTCCAAGTTGGTTAAAATGTTTAATTGCTTATATATTTCAGATTACACAAAGGAAGTCACATTTTACACACATGTGAAACAAGGACAAAGGTTCTGTAAGCTTCTCATAAACTGATGGATGAGTCTTTAGCTTGTAAGGATGGTCTCCATATCGCTATGGCAACTGTACAATATATATAATACACCAGACTACGGGAGCTGTAACCAAAGTCTGACACTAGACACAGTTAATAAAGAGACAGAAATCTATGGATATGACATTACCTGTAGATGTCACATGGATAGAGTAGACAACTCTGGTAGACAACAATAGTATAAACTGATGGATACAGAGATACAAGCGGATACAAACATTTCTGTACCAAGTAAAACTATACCAACAGTACAAATGTACCAACACTTATGAGGACTTTACATGGAAGTAGTTGGTGATCTAGAAGTCATCAGATAACTTATAGTGATACAAAGTATCTGGTATAGACAGTTTCTCTAGGATTATCTATAAACTACAACATTAGTAGACTTATTCACACTCAACAAACTTAGCATATAGTCTGCAGATGACTTGCTGCTGATATTCTATGGAATCTACAAACTGTTTTGTTACTTTTGTCAACTTCACATCTCATGTCGTCATTTTAATATTCAAGTGAGATTTTACACAATAATGTGTAGTTCGCCGAGTGAGATTGTATATAAATATACTATCACTTACTACTAAGTATGTATTGCTGATCTGTTTGCCATTTCTTTGAGTTCATTTTTAAATAAATTTGTTTCAGATACTAATCATTAATCTGCCACCTAAAACTAAAACACCAGAATTGAGTTCACAAAACAACATCGTTAGACCAAGATATGACAGCAGGGCTTGTGATACAAAAATATTCTGTCATATAATTACTGAAAGTGAACAAGCACCTGCTCATCACATGTACCTCAACCTGTCACATCTCATCACAATAAATATGTTCACAAAACTTCACAAATAAATCAATATTTGATTCCTGACAATCCATGATGTAGTACACAAGACAATATACAGTGCGCTATGTTTATATATGACATCACAGGGGTATCCTAGCAACAGAGAACTGATTTGCATATTATTTGCGAGTTTTTGAAAGTAGCTCCTGATTGGTTGTTCAAACTGTTTCCTGGGTTCCAAATTCAAGAATGTCTGGTTTGTCTAACCCCCAACATCATTATACTCTGAAGCTATTTGAAACTCTCAATTTTCAGGAGACGGAGAGAAAGCAACTACCAAACTTGTAACATATAGAGTACACCACTTCTCTGGTTGAATTGATGCAATCCTTCGTTGACAGTAAAATAGCCAGAGTTTATGCTTTCATCCTAAGGCTATTTGACTCTTTGTATAGTTATTGAAGACCAACTAACAAAACAACTGAATGTACTGTATATGTTACAAGTTTGGTGGTTGCTTTCTCTCTGTCCCCTGAAAATTTAAAGTTTCAAATAGCTTCAGAGTATAATGATGTTGGGGGTTAGACAGACCAGACATTCTTGAATTTGGAACCCAGGAACCATTTTAAACAACTAATCAAGGACTAATTTTGAAAACTCGCAAATAATATGCAAATCAGTGTTCTGTTGCTAGGAGACCACTGTGATGTCATATATAAACATAAACATGCTGTATATTGTCTTGTGTACTACATCATGGATTGCCATATCAGCAATTATTGATTTATTTGTGAAGTTTTGTGAACATATTTATTGTGATGAGATTTGACAGGTTGAGGTACATGTGATGAGCAGGTGCTTGTTCACTTCCAGTAATTATATGACAGAATATTTTTGTATCACAAGCACTGCTGTCATATCTTGGTCTAATGATGTTGTTTTGTGAACTCAATTCAGGTATTTTAGGTGTCAGATGTGTCATAATCAGCATTTGAAGGGTTTGTATTTAAAAATGAACTGAAAGAAATGGCAAACAGATCAGCAATACATACTTAGTAGTAAGTAATAGTATACTTATATACATTCTCACTCAGCGAATTACACATTACTGTGTACAAATCTTACTTGAATATTAAAATAACATGAGATGTGAAGTTGACAAAAGTAACAAAACAGTTTGTAGATTTCATAGAATACCAGCAGCAAGTCATCCGCTGACTATATGCTAATTTTGTTGAGTGTGAATAAGTCTACTGGTGTTGTAGCTTATAGATAATCCTAGAGAAACTGTCTATACCAGATACTTTGTATCACTATAAGTTATCTAATGAGTTCTAGATCACCAACTACCTCCGTGTAAAGTCCTCATAAGTGTTGGTACATTTGTACTGTTGGTATAGTTTTACTTGGTACAGAAATGTTTGTATCCGCTTGTATCTCTGTATCCATCAGTTTATACTATTGTTGTCTACCAGAGTTGTCTACTCTATCCATGTGACATCTACAGGTAATGTCATATCCATAGATTTCTGTCTCTTTATTCACTGTGTCTAGTGTCCGTCTTTGGTTACAGCTCCTGTGGTGTATTTTATATAAACTGTACAGCTGAGTGCAGAATGAGAATTGTAAAGTGATGTCACCACTATATGTACAGTAGATGTAAGTAATAGAGATTTCCCCACTCTAGTACTTCTCACCACCTATAAACACAACAATAGAAGTAACAATAGTTGACATTTGACATTACATTACAAGCACAAAATAGATAAGTTTGCTCTCAAAGTGGTCTAGGGCAAACAATATTTTCATAGATGTCAGTATTTAGTTCTGGCTCAAAATCTTTAATGAACACATGTGAGCGCAACTGAGTGAATGTTGAATTGCTGCAAACATCAAAACTTGTGTATCAACGGATGTTCACATTTAAATATATCTATGAATTAACTGATGGCTGAATGAGTCTAAGACTTGGCATGACTATGACAAAACAATGCCATTAACCGGAGGTATCCCTGATCAAACATCATTCAATGTAGCCAGTAACTAGCTGTTAGCTAAAATCAAGGAACAAACTTCATTTCCTATCGATATAAAACATTTATACAAATATAACTCACCTTATCCAACTGCTATTAGTACAACTCCAGGGTTTTACTAACAACTTATCTACTAGAGATTACTAGTAACTACTACTACCTCTACTACCACCACTACGACTACCAGTTATAATTTTAGCTAGGTATAATACTAATGCAATCATAGAGCTTTAATTGATGTAGATTTAGTTAGGAGTCGTCCTCACGCTTAGAAGAGAACACAACTTCATAGCTCATGTCGGCAATAATTTTAATATAGGCATTGCAGCTCATAAAAGAAGTTTGCAAATGTTGGCGGAGAAAAGAGCCACCTTGAGAACTGTCAATAAAACAATAATATGCCCAAATACCAACAATCATTAGCTATACCAATAGTGATATAACCAGAAATGTTTAATTTTTTTAAATTATTTTTGCCCACCTTTATCATAGATACATCTATACCTATTTTTATTCATGGGCTCGTTACATAAACATCTTCAGTCAAATGAGAAATATCTATGACATAGTCATGTGACATAGACGGACATTGCTAAAATAAATGGACACTACTCATTGATACTGATGTTGTTATACACTTCATAATCTCCCGTATCACCCTTTCCGGCACATATAACTAGAGAGAAGAAGAGAGAAGGAATTGTGGGTATTGTATATTTGCTATCAAATCATTGGCAGTTGAGAGCACAAAATATGACAACACCAACTACAGCAAACTACTAGGAGCACTGGTTAAAAAATATATAATATGATTAATGATAGTCAGTGGCTTGAAGAGCACTTGAGAACTGAGTCTAGCATGCATGTAGAGTTGGGGACGGATACATTGAGATTTAAATATAGCCTGAGCTCTTCATTATATGAAAATAATTACAAGTTGATTGACAAAATAATGTTAAGAGAAGATGATTGCGTTGGCGGGAAACTTTTAAATGAATCTAGCTATTCTCAGTCTAGGTGTAAAATATTTCAAGGATTACAATGTAGCCTCAGCTCTCGCCGCTTTCTGTTGGTTTAGAATCACCAGATGCACCCGATTTGTTAGTTTCTTCCTCCAAATCAAATGCCTACAACCAAAACTTTGCTTTAGATAACGTTTGTGAATAAAATACAACGAAAATAAAATATTGAATTACTGCTAACAAAAAGCACAGTAAGATAGTGACAATTATTCAAACTCATAATTTAAAAACTCCCGAAAAAATATTTGCAAAAATTCATTTCACCATCACACCATGGCAAAATAAAAACTCAAAAACCGTCGTCTCTGATAACGCTGATATTAAATTAATTGGTTAAGCTAGACAATTCCACGCTGGGCCCATATGGATGGGCTTCAGTAAAAATGCCAAACAGTCAATAGGAACATGACTGCGTTTAGGGTTGCACAGCTGTCATTGGTTAGAGGGATTTGCGACTTCCACAACAACAAATTTGACATTGTGTGCAATACTTTTCATATTTATTTATTATAATGCCCAGAAAACTATTTGTAGTTAATAAGTCATGAAGTTTTTACATATCTCAATACCACCTGGCCCAGGTACTGGACTCAATACCACCTGGCCCAGGTACTGGACTCAATACCACCTGGCCCAGGTACTGGACTCAATACCACCTGGCCCAGGTACTGGACACAATACCACCTGGCCCTGGTACTGGACTCAATACCACCTGGCCCAGGTACTGGACACAATACCACATGGCCCAGGTACTGCACACTATACCACCTGGCCCAGGTAATAGACACAATACCACCTGGCCCAGGTACTAGACACAATACCACCTGGCCCAGGTACTGGACACAATACCACCTGGCCCAGGTACTGCACACAATACCACCTGGCCCAGGTACTGCACACAATACCACCTGGCCCAGGTACTGGACACAATACCACCTGGCCCAGGTACTGCACACAATACCACCTGGCCCAGGTACTGGACTCAATACCACCTGGCCCAGGTACTGGACACAATACCACCTGGCCCAGGTACTGCACACAATACCACCTGGCCCAGGTACTGGGCACACTATCACATGCTCAAAGCTCTCAATCAGATTTGTATTAAGCTTTACCAGTAAAAAACATTCCATTACCCAAAAGTAAGGATAAGGAACCTTATTTGCAGCTTTTTAAGTTAGTTTACCAGAAGTGCTCAGAGAAGTACTTTGATTCATAAAAAACAGTCAATCCATTTTTGGTGTTTCATATCACACGACACACCAAGATACCTCAGCCCTTCCTAGTTGGAAACTTCTCAAAAAATTAAGGAAAGCTAACAGTATAAAATATGCGATGGGAGTTGTTCTCTTTCAAACAAAATTAATTAACGAGTCAACCATGCTTTGCTGGCCACAATACTATGCTTTTTACCTCCAGTTCACTCATGATCTCATCTATAAAGTCAACCTCTCCACTCTTTTTGTATTTGACAGCGGCCTCTATGGCCTCCCTGAACAGCTACAACAGCAGCAGGTTCTGTGTACGCCCCTTGCAAGCATCTCATAACATACTCTACTAACAGTTCATAGAGTCACATTTCTTGTAAAAAACTACTGAAACAGTTAGGATTGGATAGAGGTAGGAGTGGATAGATGTAGGGGTGGATAGACGTAGGGGTGGATAGATGTAGGGATGGATAAAAGTAGGGGTGGATTGATGTAGGAGTGGATAGAGGTAGGAGTGGATAGAGGTAGGAGTGGATAGAAGTAGGGGGTGGATAGATGTAGGGGTGGATAGAGGTAGGAGTGGATAGAAGTAGGAAGTGGATAGAAGTAGGAGTGGATAGAAGTAGGGGTGGATAAAAGCAGGGGTGGATAGAGGTAGGGGGTGGATAGATTTAGGGGTGGATAGATTTAGGGGTGGATAGAGGTAGGAGTGGATAGATGTAGGGGTGGATATAGGTAGGGGTGGATAGAAGTAGGAGTGGATAGATGTAGGGGTGGATAGATGTAGGGATGGATAGACGTAGGGGTGGATAGATGTAGGGATGGATAGAAGTAGGGGTGGATTGATGTAGGAGTGGATAGAGGTAGGAGTGGATAGAGGTAGGAGTGGATAGAAGTAGGGGGTGGATAGATGTAGGGGTGGATAGAGGTAGGAGTGGATAGAAGTAGGAAGTGGATAGAAGTAGTAATGGATAGAACTAGGGGGTGGATAGAGGTAGGGGATGGATAGATGTAGGGGTGGATAGAGGTAGGGGTGGATAGATGTAGGGGTGGATAGATGTAGGGGTGGATAGAGGTAGGGGGTGGATAAAAGTAGGGGTGGATACAGGTAGGAGAGAAAAATCATACCTTCACCACATTGGTACCATCACTCGCAGAGACGAAGTAGAAAGGCATGTTGTTCTTTGAGGGGAATCCAAATGCCTTTTTAGTAATACTATAGTCAACTGTAACAAATAACAACATATCATCCATGCAAGCTGACCAACATAACAAGAGACTAACATGAGAGAGCAACCAAAGAGCTATCAGACACTCACCATCTATTTTATTGGCTGCACAAATGCAGGGAATCTTTGGTCTATATTCCCGTAGTTCTTTGTACCACTGAGGTAAGTTTCGATACGTAACTTTACGTGTCACATCAAACACCTGTCATTTGACACAAACAACTACACATGTGACAAGTGGCATGTGCCATAAAGTGTGACATGCCATTACAGGTGAAAGGTGCCATGACAAGTGTTGTATCCCATCATGCATGACACAACATTGCAGGTGATATAACAGAGGATATATTACTCACAATAATACCAAAATATTTGACAGTCAAACTTACGATGATGCAAGCGTGTGCCTGGTGGTAATATGAAGGATGCATACTGTTAAATCTCTCCTGTCCAGCCGTGTCCCAGAAATCTGTTCGCACAAACCAAAACTTATCACTTAAGAATTAACCCAGTTTGTGATTTATTAGAAAACAAGTAGAATACTGCACACAACTAGAGCATTCAGTTGAAAGTATAACATTTCATAGAAGCTGTTGAGCAACTGTAGTGAGTGAGTGAGTGAGTACTCACCCACTTGTACCTTATCTTTTCCTACTTCTGTATTATAACTAAACAGAGTGAGTGCAAATGTACTCAGTTGTTGTGGTTTACTGAAGCAGCGCTGTCAAGGATTTAGTCTAACAAACTTTACTGTAAATTCGTGAAAATACAGTAATACATACTATATACTGTACAATAGCACATACTATATACTGTACAGTAGTACATACTATATACTGTACAGTAGTAAGTACTATATACTGTACAGTAGTATATACTATATACTATACAGTAGTAAGTACTATATACTGTGCAGTAGTAAGTACTATATACTGTGCAGTAGTAAGTACTCTATACTGTGCAGTAGTAAGTACTATATACTGTACAGTAGTAAGTACTCTATACTGTACAGTATTAAGTACTCTATACTGTGCAGTAGTAAGTACTCTATACTGTGCAGTAGCAAGTACTATACACTGTGCAGTAGCAAGTACTCTATACTGTGCAGTACTAAGTACTATATACTGTTATAAAGAACAAATAAAGGATACTATCCGTCCATAAGAAACCGTTCCACAAGTCTACAAAACAAACACACATTTATTATATAGGAAGGTGCACAGATCATACGGAGAACAAAATACATTCATACACCAAAACTACATGCAGGTTATCAATAGGTCGATCCAGTAAACACCAAGTGACAGCGCTATAAACTTGATTCTTTTTTATTTAAAATGCCAAAAGTTTTTTTATCGGCTTGATTCCCCATCAATGCAAAACAATAAAAAAGGACTTGTTTCTAAATATAATTTAAACAATATATTTTACAGAGATACATTTCTACTTGGTCCATTTTCGGATCATTTTTGGGTCCTAGCAGTACACAAAGCTGGTTACTTTCTGGTGCAATAAGGTATTATCAATACTGGAATACCATTGCCAATTCAGTTTAGATTACTGCAACCATTGACAAGGTGTGACCTGATACAATAACTTCCTGTTCTTTACTGATGGCGAAAATACTAGATCCAGTTCATGTGTGAGAGCATTATCAATGTATTTGTTGCTTTATTGAATGATTAATTGAAACGATAGGATACCAGAGAATGAGCTGCATTGAAAGTCTAATAATATATTTGTAACAGATCACTCGGTGACCTAGAAAGGCGATTAAAAATATTTAGTGATGTCTATTGTGGAGGAAACCACTGGAGTTAAATTTTTAATTATAATAATATGATAAGCTCAGAGATTCTCATCTTGGAGCACTTCTGCTAAATCAGATGCGTTTGTGAACCAGCTTGATCCATCATCAGAAAACTGCATAACCCAAGTATTACTCTGGTTTGCCCAGTTCTTCATATCAAAACGGTTTTGTTTTCACAAACATTAGCAACCATTGCCATAGAACTGAAAACCGTTTCGTTAATAGGAATGTTTATTTATTATAAAAAACCTCTATGCTAATAATAATGAAACTAATGATAAACAATTATTCAACAAAAATAAATCTTTTCATCCTAAAAGTAACAAATAATTCGTATTATTATAGCTATTATTTGTCTCAACTAATTATAAGACTTGATATTATAATTCGAATGAAACATGTCCTTTGGTCTTATTACTTATTAGTTTATAATACATAATTGATAAGTTAGAATACATTAATAAGAATGATAACAATCGACAATTACAATAACTATTACAAATGAAGTAGTTGTTGATGGTGCTAATAAAATAAAATATGTTATTTTCCCGCTAGACCGTACAAGGAGTACGTAAATGTGTGGAAACACAATTGCTGAGAATTAGCTCAATAATCAATCGATAATCAAATAAAATCAGTCTGATCTGAGCTCTCGGATAGTTCGAGGCCAGAAAGAGTGGAAAAATTGATCAGTGTTTATATGGGGGGGGGGGGGGGGTGGTATATGTGTTTGCTTTTTGTCGGGTAAAATGTCCACTGTTAAACCTAGGTTGGAGAGAGAGGTTCTATTCCTCCCCCTAAGCACTTTAAAAAATAATTTCAATCTGGCCGTTTTCCTCCTACTTGCAAGGGGCTCCAATCGGGTGTCAATACAAACTTGAGTAAAACTTACTTGGTCTCTGGTATTAAAGATATATCGCAATGCCTTGTTTTGGCATTTCTCAATCTTTTTATTGGTTGTCGAGTGATCGGGCTCCCACAATTGTGCTGCTTATTCCAAGCGGGGTCTTACTACTGAAAAATATGCTATTTTTTGTCTTTGTATCAGCACCTTTTAGTACTGACCTAATCAGTGCAAGTTGTTAAATAGCTTTATTTGAAATGTTGGTGATATGAGAATCCCACTTTAAAGTTGTTTACAGTTCGACACCTTAATAGGTAAAGCATTTGTTCACTCAAAAAGTATTGGGAGTTTTCATCAAACCCGGCTTACAACAAGAAATACTTAGATACATCTGTCTACAACACGACCAGTCAAGAAGTAAAGTTATGTACTGCTGGAACACATTTCAGTTGCCACTGGTGTAGTATGATATTGCGTCCTCAACAAAAATCCTGCAACATAACTGGAGTACTCGTGGAAGGTCATTGATGAGTATGAGAAACAGGAGAGGACCGAGAACAGAATGCAACTGGTCTTAGGTCTGAATTTACATTTTGAATCAACACAAATTGGTGCCTGCCTTGGAGGAAGCTCTCCATCAAATTAACAACAAAACTATCAAGCCCTATACTTCTACGGTTCACTGTATCAAAAGATTTTGAAAAGTCCAATATAATTAAATCAACGATCTTGCTTCTGCCTTGCAAGGACAAAATAACACCTATAGTGTACACCAAAATAAATTCATCCGATATAGAATGTAAGTGTGATGATGTTATGTGTTCTATTAGTTTGCATGTTAAGCAAGTCAAGGAAACTCGGCAGTAATTATTCGGGGTATGTTGACTACCTTTTTTTAAAAATAGGTTTACTCTAACTGTTCTCCAATCTAACGAAATAGTTGATGTTTCTATCGAGTGAGAAGAAATGTCAGATAGTGGTTTGTAAATGACAAAGGCAAACATTTTCAGCATGATCCCAGTGATGTTATGTGGGCCACAGGCTTTGCTATTGTCCATGTGCAGAAAAAGTTTTAGCACTGTGGTCTATCTATTTGGAGTGACTCATTCATAGCGCATTTTGATCTAGTATTGGGCACTGGTGGACAGGTCTTCCCATCGTCTGTTGTAAACACAGACTCAAAAAGGTTATTCAGCAAATCAGCTTTTTGTTTAACTGTAGAAGCATGTTTCAAATCAGGAATGATATCTGACTCATTACTTTTCACTAGCGTGTTTCCAGAAAGCAATGATTTATATAGTAATCGGTATAAGTAGATTTTTTTCTCTCAGCTATAACAGCAGATTTATGTTTTTCGAGTAATATCTGCTGTCTTTTTTGATTGTAGTTGCTACTTTGAATTTTCATTTTATGATACAGATTTTTCGTTTATGTAGAGATTTCTTTAGTGTTTTATTCATCCACTTAGGATCCCGATTTTCGATCTACAACACTATACAAGGAACACAAGCATACCTCACATTGAATAAGGCATTAGTAGTAGAACATTGGTATATTGAGTCAATGATTGCCCTCTTTCTCATTTCTTTGTCTATTTTTGTGTGAAATGGTTCAAAGGTGTGGTAGGCTTTATCAATGTCTGCTTTATCATAATTGTAAGTTTTTGTAAAAGTGGGGCTAGAAGTCCGCATCGAAGAAATCAAACAAGCTGTGATGAAAGAGTCATAGTGCTCACTCAATGTAGGTGGTTCAAAAGTCATGTTCTTGATACCTATAGGCCTACAAAGTAAGAGCTAATAAAAATAGCATCCTACTCATTATTATTATTATTAAGTATTATAATTATTATTTATAGTAGTGTTATTATTATTATATTAATTATTATTTTTTATGGGTGACATACAATCATCATCGTCATTATCATCAACTATTATCATAATAATGATTATTATCCATCAACTGCTATAATAATAATAATAATAATAATTATTGTGACAATTATTATTCTAACTAACTACTACTAGCTAAGCTACTAGAAGTAGAGAGACAAGTGGTAGCTGCTGTCTGTTGTAGTAGTAGTTGTCACAGCTACTTACTTACTTCGATTTCCCTACAGCACTATCACCTAGGCAAATAATTTTCACTTTCTCAGCTCCATCCTCTCCAGATACATCATATCGGGGTTGAGACGCATCGTCAGCAGCCATAATTAGCCGAAGGAAACAAAAATAATAGTAATAAGTTTTATGACTGAGATATTTGCTGACTTTTCAGCATTGGAATTTTATTAGTTAGCTTGACTCTTGTTTGAGTTGAGCCAATAGAATCATTTCAATATTGAGATAGACCAATGAAAATGCTTAACCCTTGGTCCTTAGTTGTTGGTATCAAAATGCTTGTGAGTAGACAACTTTCAGAAAAAGCACAATGTCGTAGGATGAGACAACTCTAGATTTTTGCAAACGTATTTGCTAAGGTTGGAGTTGTCTTGCTCGGTCACGCAACAACACGCAGCGTATTTGCTACTTCTTGTCGAAATTGAATGTGAAAAATTCTGACCAAATTTAAAATATGCAAAATGAGACATTCTGGATTTTTAGAACACACACTGATTAAAAAAGCTCACATTACTATCCAGTAAAATAATAATTTGCTTATATTGCATTACAAGCATTGTTTAACGCGTACCTGTAATGTCTCGTGATTTTTCAGAGACACACCCCGGGCCCGAACCCACCTGATTTTCATTTACAATTTTTTTCCTACGCCTGAAAAATGTTGAGCTCCCTGAAAACTTCTAAAATTTGAATAGCCTCCCTAAAATCGCCTGCAAACTTAATTTTACTTTTCCATTGAGCAAAAACTAGACTTTGAGATGGCTCAGGGTGGACATTGTTTTCACGTTAGTAGTATGTGAAATGGAGGATCTGCCCCAGTTTTTTCGCCCTTGGATATTTGCCCCGAGTTGTCTTCTCTTGGCAGTATTAAATTTCTAAAAGTTGTATTTTCCAAAGCGTAAACTGTGGAAAATGCAGAAACAGAACACATTGGGGTTTGGTGTATACGGCTGTCATATGACACGCGACTACAGGACAATTAAGTGCTGGTCACGCTTGCTTGTTGTAAAACACCGCTCCTTTATTATATACAACAAATTCTTTAAGCATCAATCGGGGTCAAAAAGTAGGACATAGAGGAGGCAAAAAGTGGTCATAGATTACCCCTATAGCGGTCATAGCTTACCCCTAGATTGCTACGTACGATAAAATTACAAATTTGGGAGGACCGATGCCGGTTTCACATTTTCATTACGCTTGAAAGATTTTGTGATATGACAGCCAAGCTAATGACTTTGTTGGAGGCTTAAAGGTTTGTATAATAAATAATGCCACACACAATCAATGGAATCACTTTTGGAGCAGCTCAACCCGCAGTCGTGCAAAAACTAAGCGAATTGCCACAGCTAGTACCACACATGTACAAAACCTCGGATCCAAAGCCTACTAGATATGGAAGCTTTGTAGCTACTGTTGTTAATGAGAATACCAATGAAGAATGTAAGGTTTACCTTCCCAAGTACGTGTTTGAATGTGCATTGCCGGGTAAACAGTTTATTTACTGCGGACTCGTAAAAAAGAGTGATGGTAGTGGACATTCCTACCACGATGTTAAATGGGCCTAACTGACATTATATTTTATAACCCAAAAATTGGTTATAAAATCAGTTAACCAAATAAAAAATCCGTCGACCAAATAAAAAATCCGTCGACCAAATAAAAAATCAGTCGACCAAATAGAAAATCAGTTAACCAAATAAAAAATCCGTCGACCGAATAAAAAATCAGTTAACCAAATAAAAAATCCGTCGACCGAATAAAAAATCCGTCAACCTATTTTAAAAACCGTCAACCTATTTTAAAAACTGTCAACCAATAAATGGAGAAACTAAAAGAAATATACTATTCTCCAGCTGGTTACCAGAGGGGTACAATGGCTGCTGGAAAATTAAAAAAGAAAGTTCCTGAGCTTACCAAACAAGAAATTCAACATTGGCTTGATCGTCAACCAGTTTACCAGATTTATAAACCAAAACCTAAGCGCATAAAATTTCCTCACTACACTCAAGACCAGCCCAACCACACGCACCAGATCGATCTTTTAAGCCTGCCGGTCGATAGCAAATACAAGTATGCGTTGACTGTGGTAGACACTGCTTCTAGGTATAAAGAGGCCGAGCCATTAAAAAGTAAAACTGCTGTTGACACTGCCAATGCCATCCAACATATATATGAGAGGTCACCACTTGACTATCCCAAAGAGATAATGAGTGACAAGGGTCGTGAATTTATGGGTGTGTTTACAGAGTTGATGAAGAAGCATGATGTAAAAATTGTAAGATCTCTAAATAAGAAAAAGGTAGCCTTTGTCGAACGTTTTAATAAAACGTTGGCGGAGCGTTTGTTTGCGCATCAGTACGATAAAGAGATTAAAGATAAAAAGACCAACCGCGAATGGGTGAGCAGATTGTCTGGCGTTGTGACCGCGATAAATGGCGAAGAAACAAAAATGATTGGTATGAAGCCCGCGGAGGCAATAAAACTCGAAAGCGTTAAACAGCCAGAGTACAATGATGTATCTGACCCTTACCCTATAGATACTTTGGTACGCTATCTGTACAAGCCGGGAGAAGAGCATAATGACACCCGATACAGAGCGACTGATGCGATTTGGTCGGTAGATGTGTATGACATTGACGAGATACATTCGTGGGAGAATCAACCTTCTCTGTACACGCTTCAGGGTATTGAAGAGAGAACGTTTACGAAGGAGCAGCTTCAGGTAGTACCACTGGATACGGAAGGTTTAAAACTACAATAAATGGAAAAAGATCCTCCAACCCCACCCGATGGTGGTGTGCAAAGATATAAGAGGGTAAAAGACATGAGAACTGATATTTCATCATTAATTGTCAAGAGAGAAGAATATTGTAGAAAATATGGCAAGGCTGTGAGCAATTTAGAAAACGTGTCGACGCTATTTTCATCGCTAGCTGTGATACAATCGACAACTGGAGTAGTGACTACTTTTACAGTCGTAGGTATGCCAATAGGTACCGTGTTGACTGTTTTAGGGGCGGTGTCTGGATTGATATCCCTAACTCTTACCCCAATTACCAAGCAATACAACAAGAAAAAGTTGAAACACATCGAGAAACACACGATATTGCGCGTTGGTATGAGCGCGCTAGACAGAAAACTATCTCGCCATTTAGCCGATAATTTTATTGATGAGGACGAGTTTGATGAAATTGTAGATGAATACGATAAAATCAAACAGGAACTGGTGGACTATGACAAGATGTAATTTTATACATGTAGATGTATAAAATTATGTAAAGATGGTTGCCGGCAAGACTTTGGCGTCTTTCAATTTTTGCACGGCGTAGTTTGCAACACCAATCTCCCCGGCTAGCATACCAACGCTAGCTGGTTTCATATCTAGAGGTCTATCCTTGAAACCCATCGCCTTTAGTCCCATTCTAGTGGCGATTACTCCCACTGCCATCAGAGCGCCGTTGTACAGCGCGTTACCGATATCTTTTATATTAGCGCTTGCCATTTATTATACTAAAATTTTCTATTTTTTTTGTTGGAATTTGCCTGTGGTAACTGTGGCAGCTGCGGCTGTGGTTGCGCTTGTGACTGCCGTGCGGGTACAGATATTCTTGTGATCTTAGGATCCGACCTTTTTATAACCAGGTACACGATACCGAGAACAAAGCTCCCTCCGAGCACGTACTTCCAAATACCTGATTTTTTTTCTACATCCTTTTTTATCAGCTGCTGTTTAGGCATCTCTGGTGTTTGAGTTAGTTCATCGCTGAAATTTTCTTTGAGACCCTTACTGAGTGGTTTCGCTTCCACCTCCTGAGTTGTTGCAACTTTCGTCCTCTTCGGGTTCTTGGTTATCTTTGGATCTGACATTTATTGTACCATAATCTATGCTGGTCACAGTAGTAGCCAATATTGACAACGGAGCTAGGTAACCGCCCCAATCATAATATATGGAGGGGAAATAATTTTTAATAGCGGCTTTCACAAAAACGTCGTTACCTATTGTTTTTTCAAACTCTTCCTCGTTGGTAAGTGGTGCAAACCTAGCAATCGCCTTTACCCATCCCTTGGCGAAAAACTTGCAAACTAGATCACCCACACCATCCACTATCCCCTGCTCGTGTTTTAGGTATATTTTTTTGACTTGGTCGTCTGACATTTTACTAATGTCTTCCTCCGTATTTACCCGGGCCTTGACCAACCTCTCGCGATACGTATTGACATTACCATCGGACTGTTTCGGAATTGCAATAATCGACTCCATTTTATTATACCTCAAAAACCTCCGCCCTGTCAAGTAACACTTGAGGATTATTATGCAGCATAGAAAGAAGAAGACTGATCCGGTAAAGTAGAATATTTGTGCAATCATTTCTTCAATACCAGAAATTCCCCCTTGTCGGTGTTGACAAACAGCATAAATGTATTTACCAACCCTTTTTTTATCTCGTAGTGATGCTCGGAAGGTATAATGTCGTTTTCGCTAGTGAGAGTCTCGAAAGATTTTTTGCACGTATTTTTAGTAATCAGTACCCAGTGTACATTTTCTCTAAAATCTTTGGGAGCCGATACGTATCTCTGCGTTATGAACCAGGTTGTGAGGTTCGAGTGTCGACCACTAAAAGCGATCTTGCTCAGCGACGTTCGATGTTTGTTTAGATCTTTTTCGGCGCTGCAGTCGTCAATAATGATTAGCGAATTTTTACCGGACAGTTTATCTCCCTTGGAGTGTATTTTAATGAGATGATTGAGCGTGTTCACCAAGTCTCCGTTGGAGTATACATGACATGTTTTTAAAAAAGGGTGTTTGATGTCGTCGTAAGTCTTATTGTCGTGAAATGTCGGGCAGATTATAAACACGTGATCAAAGCGTCCCGAGTAATACCTGTCTATAATGTTTAGCGTGTGATATGTCTTGCCCGAGTTTGTACGCCCACATATTAGGGCGTTGTGGGGGTGTTTTGGTAGTAAATCGTCCATTTTATTGTTCTATAGTTCCGAGTTCGTTGTTTAAAAATGATACGGCTTTGTCACTGACCAAAAACACAAAAGCCTTGCAAGCGTCAGAAGCTCCCTTGCTGATTTTGAGCTTGATGTAATCTTTAATCTCTCTGCCCACGCCGCTAGACATTTCATCGTCGATCGTTCTCAGGTCAATATTCAGACAGTACTTGTCTGTATAAAAAGTCTCTTGATTCATGTTCGACTCTCCCATCGACTCGATCTGAAAGTATTTTTTGGCATCCGTGTAAGAGTACACCGGCAGGTAGTCAGATGTAAACAGCTGGTTGGTGGCACCGTCAATGTCCACTTTGACGTTGGTGATGTTTGGAAACTTGTATTCAATACTGGCCTTGTTGTCAGTCTTAAAGAAGACCAAGATGGAACGCAGGCTCTCGTAAGTGGCGTTGATGTTTATCTCAAAGTCGGACTCTGCAGCCGACACCTCTTTTGTGGTGTGGGCCTTGTAGTCGTTGATGAGGTGAACGTGATTGGAGTACTTTTGAGAGATGCTGCTGGCGATCGTCGGTTCTTGCACGTAGTCATACTCAAGGCAGATGTTTTTGAGAGTGTACTCTCCGCTCGCCAGTTTGATGTGAAACTCGACGGTGTTGTGTAAGGCCTGAGGAGTAAATGCGGCTTCCGTCAGGAAAGATCCCAAGTAAAAAGAGTACCTCTCTTTGTGTATCGAAGCCAGGACGTCGTCAGCTGCACCAGTTATACCATGTCTCTTTTTCTTTGTAGCCTCGGATTGGATGCCTCTGTGAGTCAGCTCCTTCTCGTACTTGTACTTGGAGTGCCACAACTCTCGAAAAATTGCCAGGTGCTTATAGTTGTTAATGTCAAACACAGTAGTGCCCTTGATGGTCATCTTGAAACTCTCTACGATAGCCGAAGTCAGGTGATCAGGGATGTCGCTCTCGTCCTTTCCAGAATTTAGTTTGTAGTTATAAGTGAGGTTTAGAGAATTCGGGTACAGCACCGTAGTAGGAGCCAATTTTGGCATCTTGACCACCAGCTCATCACCTGGACTGGCATCAGATGGGTTGTGATTAACTCTAGCGTGCACCTTATTCTCTTTGAGACCCTGTCGATATCTCTTCGACAAGGTGTGATTTAGTTCTCCGTTATAAGCCATTTATTATATACTAATAAAATGGAAGTCGAAGGAAAAGATTTTGGTCACGACAATGATAGCGCTACTAATGGTGACATAGATGAGACAAGTTTCATTGAACAAGCGTCGGGAGGGGTTGACCCTTCCATACAGCAGTCAATCAATGTTCACAATGATCCCATCAGTAATGCCAATAGCATTCTCCTAGAAAGAGGATTGCCCGACATTGACACAATTATTAGTACAAAGGTTATGGGTGAAACAACCGTAGAGTTTAAGAAGTTGTTGGCAGCTACAATAGCGGATAAAAAACCCGCAAATGAAAGTGAATTAAACGTGGTGATAAAGGGAGCTGCGGATTATGCTAAGAAAGGTGGTGACTATGATAAGTACGTCAAAGAAAACTTTCTTGGTAGAGACGTGATAAACGACATTCAGCAAGCACCCGAGACATCCAGTGATACACCTGGCGTCGATCAACACACCCAAAACAAGATTGGTGTAGTTTTATCTCGTCTAGACATATATACAGGGTTTGACCACAGCAAATTTGTTTTCTTGGACAACAATCTGGCTGTCCAAACCAGCAAAGGTATAAAGATATTGACTCAGTTAAGAAATCCAAAATTGTTTTCGAAAGAACCACGTATTCCCAAGGCTGAGTATCAAAGTCTGTTTGGTATTGATAAAGAAGAGTTTCAACGCAGGCTCGCAAAAAACAACGAGGAAGTAGTCAAGCCCGCCGATAGGGATCTTGATGCTGCTCAAAGCCCATTATCTAGTTTTAAAGACTGGCTGTCTTCACGAAGTACAGGAGTAAAAAACACTGTAAGTGGCTTCGTTGATCGACTCAAAATTAGTAGGGCATCAGCAGAGTTCAACTATCGCGATGTGGGAGAAAATTTGGAAATGACAGCACTTGATACGCAAGAGGGTAGATTGCCAGAACGTGAACTGGTGGCTATAGACCAGCGATTTCAAACTCTCGAAGGACAGATTCAAGTAGCAGCATCAAAAGCAGCTGATACGATGGAAAAAATAAGCATCTTGGATGCTAAAGAAGACAAGACGGAAGGTGACCTATTACAGTTGCAAAGATTACGTGACGAGCTTGATGCTCACAATGAGGTTTTAAAAAGCCTGAAGGGGGATTATGGAGAAGAGATTGAAAAGATGCGCAAACAGCGAAATATCATATTGGGTATTGCCGGTGTGACCACAGTGGGGGGTATTTTAGCTGCTATATTTGAGGCCGTTGCAAACGCTCTGGGTTCGGAAGGTGCCAAAGACTTGATTCCGAAATCGACTAGTCCAGCTGACATTGCTGGCAGCGGTATAGGAAAGATCGTCAAGAAGAAATTGGAAGAACTAGCAGCGTATTTTCGCGACATGGCTGTAAATTCCACAGGTGCTACCAAAGCATTTTGGCATATGATGGAAAACACCGTCGAGTTTCTAGAAGATAACATATGGATAATGATTGCTCCTTTAATAGCACTGGCTATATACGAGTATAACAAAAAGTAATTTAATACCCAGTCGTATTAAATTAATTAAAGTTTTAATTAAAGTATGCTATAGCACCACCAACACTAGCCAACGTTCCGGCTCCCACGAATATATTTTCGTATTTTTTCTGCTCATCGCTGGGTGTATACTCGAGAGTCGGTTCTCTCAGATTGGGATGTGGCAGTTGTGGGTCTTGCCCGAACAGGTTTTTATAGGTATCAAAAGCCGAGTTGACCGAATACAACTCATTGGTTGCATCTTGTTTTCTAGATATCTGAGTTTGCAGCCAGTCTTGATTTTTGGCTCGTTTCGTGTTGTAGTCAGCTTGCTCCTGACTGAGTTTTTCCATCGCCACGTTGTGCCGCTGAACCTCCGACTTTGCTCCGTTTTTATCAATCATGGAAAACAGGTAATTGCCTCCCGTGAAAGCCACGGCATTTACTACTGCCCCTGCTACCATCATCGCTATAGTTGCCATTTATTAAGTGTCGTAAACTATGACCAAGTGAGGTGCACTGGTAGACTCAACCTCGATTGGCACCATTCCGGTGACAGACAAATATATTGAATGCAGCTTGTTGATTGCGAGTCCTGTTTTTGTCAGTATGACCACTGATTCATCATTGTAAAACTTTATCGTGAGATTTCTACCCGGTATGTACGGTTTGTAAATCATGATGTCCCTTATACGCGAGTTGGTGGGAAATACTGGGGCAAACACGCAGTTAACCGTTGGCAAGTCTGCGGGTAGTCGTTCTACTTTGATCGTGTGCACTGTTCGATGAAAACTTTTTCTACCAAACATTTATTCTATGATTCGTAATACACTAAAATCTGACGGCACGTGATACCAGACACTTTGCATAAGATTACCCCTCCTCGGTCTATAACTAAATCTATAGAATTGGCTTGGTGTGACGACACATTTCCATATGAAAATACAACTTCATCGATAGTAAACTCGATTCGTCCATTATCCACATTATCAGGTGAGTAGCATATGATTTCTTGGATCACAGAGTTGCTGGGCAATGAAAACGTAAACATTAACTCTGTCGGCGAAGGCTTGCTAGACACATTCGCTTTTACATTGTGTATCCTTCGTTGACGATGATACGATTTTACTCCAAACATTTATTGTATCGGCAATTCAGCCACAAATTCCCCTGGGTAATCATTACCCCTATCATCTTGTATCGTTACTAGCAACTCGTTAATCTCGCCGTTATGCATGCGCTTGCAATTGTTTATCGGCTGGTAATGTACTACATCGCCAACATCCGTATTGTCTACGTGAATCGCTGCCAACAAGTCGCTGCGTTTTCCATTCAAAAAGTTTTTTGATGTGTCAATACCATGGACGTGTATGTACAGACACAATGGGGTCATGTACAGATATCCGTTTTTGATCAGTTTACTCAACCCGCCATGAATGGTTCCTTTCCCCAATTCCACTTTCAATGTATTTGGCTCGACGGTTATTGCCCTTGGTAGTTTTCGGGTGATATCGTCATACGTATAATACCCCGGAGGGAGTTCAACGAGTGGGTGGCCACGTTCTTGGTAGATGGTTCTCTCTGTCAAATTATACATATTCATGTAAAATGACATAGACTGTAGGCTGATAGCGGTTGCGTATAGAGGAGCATCGAGCTCAATCCTTCCAGTTTTTGTTATAGTATGTGTTGCCATTTATTAATAAATGGCAAAGTTATATAGCGCTTATCCTATTGACTTTTACGGACTAGATATTGTAGTTTCCGTAGATCGAAAAAACAAAACCAAATACGGATTTAGTAAAACGTTTGTAGACATTACACCGAAACCATTGTCCGTCGATAACTTTGACGACGTAGATAGGTGGTATAACGAGAGAATCAGTTATTACACCGAACAGTACAAGTTTGCCCTGTACTGCGCGTCAACGCTTTGTGGAGTGAGTAAAGATCATCTCACCAGAGGTCTACCACTTACGAGATCCATAATGAATTTTCACGTGCTATTCCAGACTAAGAAGATTTTGGCTCAGATGGAGGTTAGAAATCCTAACGATAAAGATTTTAATCCGCACAACAATCCTTACAACAAGACTGAATATCAAAAACTCTTAAATGAATTTGGCGTCGTTCCGATGGGTATACCCATCATAGATCAACCGGCAGGCGGATTGGGTTACATACAGAGGTCTATTGGAACTTTGAAAATGACTTCGATAGCCAAAGATCTCGGTGAGAAACTGCCGACCTTCCCAGCCACCGGAAAACCAAATGCCTACACGGACATTAAACCCAAGGGCGGTGATTGGGGTACTTACTACCAGTTTAAACCTTGGAACAAAAATGTCGGCGTAAAGATGATCGCCGTAAACCAAGACCCTTTTGACTTTAATCGACTCGTTATGGATCACTCTAAAAGCTTTACAAACCCCGGCATAGTACGAGTAAATGAATCTATCAGGGGATACGTATACTGTCTACTCGGTGCTCAGGTACAAGCCAGACAGGCGGGCTCTTCTCTAGAAAGTCAACAGCAGTTTTTAGCCTTGGTCAACGATCTGATTGCCAAAAAACAGTCTTTAGAAGAGTCTATCAAAAACTTTGAAGATGCTCTAAGTAAGACTCAGGGCATCATTGATTATAACATTGCCAAGGGATTGTACATGATTCCCTCTGACATGAATCTAAACAAGCTAGGAAAAAGCGTAAAAGGTTTCAACGATGAGATCAGGGTAGCCAAGAGTTTTGATACAAAAGGCATTAAACCATCACCTAAACCTCCTCCTCCAAAGCCAGTTGTACACCCAGCACAGACACCTTCTCCTGCTCCAAAGCTAGTTGTACAGGCAGCACCGGCACCAAAGCCAGTTGTACAGGCAGCACCGGTACCAAAGCCAGTTATACAGGCAGCACCGGTACCAAAGCCAGTTATACAGGCAGCACCGGTACCAAAGCCAGTTATACAGGCAGCACCTAAACCTCCTGTGCTATTGGATAGGTCGGAGCGTGATGTTCATGGGGCTACCAATACATTGATCGGTGGAAGTATCGTAGCCGCTGGTGTTGCGTACATTGTGATGTCTTAAGATATTTTATAGCCTTTGGACTATAAAATGCCTCATTCTTTTTTGCCAAGTACCTCGCGCAATTCGGCTTTTCTCTTACTACTACATCCCTTGATACCGCGTTTTTTAGCACAGACCCTCAAATCTTTGAGACTCATTTCATACAACCACTTTTGATCAGCTGGCGCATCCATCCACAGTTGCTCAGATTTGCAAATTTTGCGAGTTGGTCCATTGTAGTATTTACCGTAGTTAATATATTCTGTATTGGATTCTATCCATTCATCGTAGACTGGAGGGTTTACACGATCAAACAATTCTAATATATGCTTGGGTATTTTTTTAGCCATTTACTTACACTCTTTGATTTTATAATGTCCGTGTGCCAGACTGTCTATAGAGTTTAGGTAATACCTTTTGTCATCAAAGGCTGATAGGGTCTTCTTGCTAAAAGTGTAAGTCTGAATCAAGTGTTTCCTCGATTGGAGCATTGTCATCCACGCCTTTGGAGCTTGATTTCCTGTATCCAGACATTGCTTGTACGTTTCAAAAGTTAGTTTTTTGGTAACACACTTTTTAACTCCCTTGCACTTTTTCATCCCAAACCCCACACCTTCTACACAGTACGACTTGGCTCGCAGAGCTACAAATTCTGATATAGGTTGACCACCACCTTCGTCCTTGGGCAAACCAATCACCTTTTTATTTTTATCGCTGTAGCACGGGTGGTCCTCGGGGTAATTACTGGTGTCATACTTGTCTAACGGCATCTCCTTGTAAAAATCTTCCGTCTCGATGAGCAGAACAAGACTGTCCGTGTCCGTGTACATCAACCGAGCCCCGGGATACCGTTTTCGGATGTCATCATAAAAATACTCGTACATGAGCTTCTTGGAGAGATCCAAAATGGCCTGGCCAACGTATATGGGCTTGTTTAGTTGCACTGTAACCTTATTCATGAGTACTGCCGTCAGATGCTCATTAAACTCTTTGGTAGATTTAAATCGATACCGGTTTTGAAGCTTCTGCTTTCGACTCTCGTCTACGGTTAGTTCTACATCGATCCGGTTGCGAACGTTTTCCATCGATTTACCAAACACCGAATTGTTCAGTAGCTTGAAAAAGTCCTTTTCAAAGTCTGTCCTGGCCAATTTCCTCAGCTTGGTGTTCAGTCGAATATACGGCTCCATCCAGGCTTCCTCTTTAAACTTTAGGACTCGATGTACCTTGGTAACACGCAGTCCCTTCTTTAGGTAGTACTTCAAGATCTCATGATGGACAACATATTTTTGTTTGTTTCTAAGATTGGGCACTAGCTTAGGAACTTTGGCATAACACGGTCCACCCTTGTTTAGTTCTCCCACAGAATGCATGTACTCTGACCACTGATCCGGCTTGATGGATTCGGGTGCTAGTGGGTAGTCATTGTGCTCATCATGCAGCTGTTCCGGATATTCCAAGTCCACCTCTGCTATGTATCCCTCATCTTCCTCCGTGTTAATGTCATCCAGTGTCATATCTTCTTTTTCCCATTTAAACCCACCGGTCGGAAATTTTTGTGACATTGCCCATCCGTACAGGTTATTCATGTCCACGTACATGATATAGGTTGATTTCTTTTCCGGATCATATCCCTTGATGTACGGATTGTTGGCTTTGGCATAGCGTAGACCCCCGCAGGTAGACACACCACCTCAGATGCCACTCTCTACAAAATTATACATATCCAAGTCAGTGATGAGCTCCAACTTCTGCCCTGTCATCTTGAGCAATGCATCCCATGACAGCGATGGCAAGGAGATGTAGTGACACGGATCGAGGCCATACTTATTCATTGCTGTTGTTCTGTACCTCTCAAAAACATCGGTCAAAAGCAATACATCCGTCTTGAGGTATAGGTCGTGGTAGTCTCCCAAGGTCTTACAATCCAGTCTTTTCCATACGTTGTGAGCGTGTTTGTAGTCAGCATCGCTTATACCCGCATAATTGTCGAGTGATGAAGCAAAGTCTTTTTGCTTCGGTAGCCTCGTTTCTTGGAATCTATCATGTGAATCCATGTGCTCGTACGGATACACTCCTTTTCGAGCTAGTAGGTTGGCGTGTTTGGGAAATTCGTGTTTCAAGTGAGGATAATCATCCAGACCCTCCACTAACTTGGCTAGAGAGCTGTTGAGATGCTGCATGCTGTCCATAAACTCAAAGCGACCCATCCGCATAGACATGTACTTTTCATCCGTGTTGGCAATAACATCTATTCCCCCTTTATACTGACCAGTTTTCTCATCTACAAATCCTTCATAGGCTTTCACAATGAGGTGAGAATCATAATCTCGGAGGCTGTGAAAAATCACCTCGATATTTTTTGTTTGCCTATGCTTGAGATTACAAATGTTATGCGCTGGTCCTCTATAATATCCTGACAAATGGTCGTGGTCTTTTACTAACCAGTCTTTGGGTGTAGGCTCACGACCACACATGTAACACTTAGTTGCAGCTTTAAACTCTCGCTCTTGCTCCACAGTGATGATCATTTTGGCTATTGGGATGCTGTCGACCAACTCTTCTACCTCATCTAGTTCCTCAAAAAAGCGCTCCATGCAATCTTCACCTCTATAAGTCTCAAAATGTAGTGACTCACCCAAGCCATTTACAAGGTGTACACCGTACCCGCACGCTATGTGTACCTTGGTCTCTTTGTCTATGATTGATTCAAAGTCGGCATAGACAGTGTATGGTGCTTTTTCCATATTTTTGATATTCTTAAATTCCATCACACTTCCCGGCTCTGGCATCTTTGGCACGCATGTACCATCATGGACCGTCAAACACTTTTCAATGTGATCTCGAAAAGTTCGCTCACATGTAGCGTGGTGAAGGCATCGGAGACACGTAAACTTTCTAAATCCCGTGTGCTCAGTCTGAGTATACATCAGGGCTGACATGCTCTTTATCCACATGTAGTGGTTTTTGTATAAAAGCAGGTTCACTTCCGGTAGATCTTCCTTGTACAATCGATTGTCCGTGTGAATAATCTCTAGTCGACTTTTTTCGCCCTTCCATTCGAATACATTGACCAGCAGGTTGTTCTTGTTAGCAAACTTTTGGATCTGATCTATTCTCACCGGGTACTTTAGCATCTTAGTGTGCAGCTTGTTTTCTAAATGTCTGTATTTTGTCACTCTTTCTGCATGGTCATCCGGTGGAAATAGACATGACAGTACAGACCACAAAAAGCATTTGTTGTCTTCCAACACATCAGGATTCACCCTTTGTATTTCCTCCGCTAGCTCAGATTTTTTCGTCTTGCTGGTAAATTTTATCTCCAACGACTTGGCAATCTCTTTCATTTCAGTCATGGTCTTAGCGCCGCTGTTGTCGACATTGATGACAGTTTTTTTACTAGCTAGGGCTTTGGGTGTTGGCACATAGGTACCACCTCTTAATGGCTCCCATCGGTATATCTCCAGATAAAACCTTGGCACAAGCATCAAATTCCATGAAGATCCATTTTGAGTAAACTCATCAATCTTGACTATTATATGCGATAACTGTCTTTCAAACACTTTATCGAAATCAGTGGATGGCATAATTTCTACCGGACCACCTCTTGGATTACCCCAAAATCTAGTCGTTAAATCCTCGCGCTCTTTATGGACAAATATACACTCGGCACTCACACGTATCTTTTTAGTACCACCAAATGTGTTTTGAATTCTACTAATCATATCGGGTGTGGCTTGATTCCACAAAAATTCAACGTCCACAGACCGATAACTGGAAACCTCCACCGTAGATTTGTCAACCAAATTATTAGTAAAAGTGGGTATTATCTCTACACGTGGTGTATCATCAGCATCGCCGCGTAGTCGATCTGCCAAGTCAGATTTTCTCGTATTATATCTAAATGGCACACCTCTACTTCTAGCCAATGATTTTAATTCTTTCATACTCATATCCTCGAGTTATATCTTGAAGCTCGGATTTAGTGAGTTTCGCATAATTTCCAAACCTTCGTCGCTTAGCGTCTTGACGCATCCAAGCTGTTGATGGTTCATATAGATTTCTCACGCTGTCTACTGGATCGGATGGTTTGAGTTTGTGAGTTCCGGTGACCATTATAGGTCTGCCAGTGGTGGTGCGACCGATGATATTTGATTTGTCACCAGTCATACGATGTTGGAGTTCGGCTCTACTCATCTTGCTATACCCGCGCATTCCCTTTCGCTTGGCATCTTGTCGAAGCCAGCTCGTGTTCCCTTCCCCAAATAAGTTTCTTACCTGAGACAGATCCGTCTCGGTATGTTTTGGCTCTCGAAAGAGACCTCTAACACTTTTCAGCGTTTGATCAATGTTTTGTTTCTGCATTTATTATACAAACATATTATACAAATTCTTTAACGTCGTCAATCTCAATGTCCTACTTTTTGACCCCGATTGATGCTTAAAGAATTTGTTGTATATAATAAAGGAGCGGTGTTTTACAACAAGCAAGCGTGACCAGCACTTAATTGTCCTGTAGTCGCGTGTCATATGACAGCCGTATACACCAAACCCCAATGTGTTCTGTTTCTGCATTTTCCACAGTTTACGCTTTGGAAAATACAACTTTTAGAAATTTAATACTGCCAAGAGAAGACAACTCGGGGCAAATATCCAAGGGCGAAAAAACTGGGGCAGATCCTCCATTTCACATACTACTCACGTTATCCTTCTACACATACCTCTAGTTTGTTTTACATAGTAATTTTTTGTGCCACATCCCATGTTTAAGTTGCATTTGCTGTAACTGTTGGCTTTCTGAACTAATGAACAAACTAAACTACTGTGTGTCTACACAATCACGCCATCTTTACCCTCAAAACCAGTGGTGACGATCTGAAGCAACCAGTCAAATATATCTCCCTTTTTTTCAGAAACAAACATGACAGCTATGGTTGAATGTCTCATTTTTAATAGCACTGGGAATAAAATTTGTAAGTTTGATTCGACGTTTTTTGTAAGTTATAACTTGTAACTTACCTGATTGTATTGATGAACTCGAATGTAACCCACATCGATATAAGTTAGAGACTTTACAATTTTGGATAGGTATGTGTGGGCAAAATCCAGAGTCGTCTATACGGCTAACTTCACTCAGTTGGCTTTTGATAGCACTTTTTGTACCAACAGCGTGTAGAGCTTGTGCCATTCACTATTTTAGATCAGACCCAAATCCTTGACAAAGTACAAATTTAGGAGTTGTGCACTCTACAGTAGTTTGCATACAACGACATTCAAAAGCTTTTTGATGACGTAAAAAGCGATAGTTCAATCAATCAAAAATTGTTTGCTCAATCATACCAATACGACTGCAGAGGTAAGCATTGAAGTGATATGAAACAGTTTTAGTACTGTAGTGTTGGGTTCAGCTAGGTCATCTGCAGCAGCATGGAGCACTCATCAAGTGACTAAGTACAGAATTCACATTCTCATTTCATATTTACTGATTTCTCACTTTTACAAATGTTCTGAATGAAGTAAGGAAGAAAAGAACTTTTGTATTTCGTCCATTCAACTTCTGTTTTATAGAGGAATTAACAAGTATGATGGCATGGTTTCCAACAGCCCATTGGTAGTAGTACTGCAAGTTAGCATATATTACAGGACAAGTCATTTATTTAATAACACCACTAGTTAAGCTAGTAAAATATTTCAGTCACATGACTGAATGTGGCGTGGTAGTAACATGATAGACAACTCCAGACAAAGCAGATATAATAATTGCTATACATATTCTACATCTAGCGGAGTTTCATTTGGTCAACTTGATCGCTTTAATCATCTCTCCATCCATGGCTTGAACTATGGTGACCTTCAACACAAATATTTCTATGCATCGCGCCATTTTGGTTTATGGGAGTATATAAATGTAGGCTAAAACCACAAAAGCTATGTGCACTAAAGATGATGGTTTCATTGATGAAAATATTGGAACGCTTCTAAAAACTCCATCAATTTTACTACATGGGAGCCTGAAAAGGAAAATTATTCAAACGTACCACAAGCGTCTGGTCATCAGTAAGATTGTTAAACTTTGATTTGAGCTCCGAGCCCATGTTGCCTTCAGGAACCCTTACACTGGAACGGAGGCTGCCATTTTGTTCCATCAGAGAGAGGAATTGCTCACCAACATCCACCACAATCAGATCGGCAGTTGTAATGACTGGAACCTGCACGTTGTGTGTAGACGGGCAGCAGTCTTGTAGTTTCCTCCCAGTAAATATGTCAATACCCACCAAGTTTACCTGCGAACATGAAAACCAATAATAGCTATTAATGTGGAATTGTCAAAAACTGCCGTTGATCACATCAAATTTTCACTGGATAGAGCTTTTCAAAGTGCTACCATTCAACAATTAAACACGACCTGAAAGCTTTCCACTACAGGGTATCGTCAGCATATTTTATCAGTGTCTTGCTCATTCAAATGTAGACAATACAGAACAGGTACGATATTGATTGATAATAAGAATCAGAGTCCATTGTGCAGCATAGGAAACCATTTATATATTACACCATCCAGTTGCAATGTTTTAGGGATTTCAGTTAGATCAACCATTGTCATGCTTTAAACTATCAAAAGCTGCAGGTGTCTTTTGATAGTGGGCAAGCAAAAGAGTCATCAGTTAATCTAGACTTTAGTCAACGTATTACAAGAAAAATACATACAAGCGGTGGCACAGCCTCGCTATTTAAATAATTTAGTATTCAGCAAAATATTGCAAATGAAGATGATTACCTTCGCATGACCATGCTTGCCAGTTTTAGATGTTGACATCTGAACAATCTTGCAAACTCGATCTCTAATAACAACATGGCCATTCTTTCGCAACGCTGAGCATTGTAATGGGTAGGATTTGGCACAACCCGCAGATGCCACTTCGAAGTCCTCGTCTGCCATCATCTTGAACTAATCATAAAATAATGACCTTCAAGGGGCCACTGATGCAATTGTTGTCCCAATTAAGCAGTACTTGAAATTTCATGAACTTACCTTTGAAAACGAAAAGTGCAGTAGGTACCACTCCAACAACTCTAAGAATGAACACAGACTTAGCTGCTGAGCAATTATAAACCACGATTACTTACACCATATAACAGCAATGTAAATCCCTGCAGTGAGCGCAGCCCTACATCTAAAGATGGGAAAACCCATAAAATTACACCACTTCATCCATGTCCAGTGTAAATAAATGAACTCCCACTCCAACACAGCTGCCTAGAAATTAATCCAATCCACTCTTCTAAATATCAGATATTCAACGCTGCTCAAATTAATAACACGTCAAATCCTGCTGACAGCATTGCTGCTCACAAACAGGAACAGACAACTCCGAAACAATGAGTGTTCAAACAAAAACTGCTGCAATAACAAATAACTTCTCACTAAAGAGAGTACAATATTGAATAAATCAACTATCATGTTAACGCCAAGCTCTATTTTGCATATACCTAATTGCGTGGTAACAATTGCAATAAATGGCACATCCATACAATACACAAGTAGACCGTTCAGCAAATAACGTAACATCTCAACAGAAACTGCTACACGGTGAGAGGCCAAACTTAATATCACTCAACAAGTTATACAACCAAAGTCATCACATAGCAAATGCCGAGCTTTTACACTATACATATATATTGCTTTAAGTACAAAAGTTGGAAAAGTGAATTCGCGGTATTTGTTGGTCAACAATTGTGTAGAAAAACAAAAGCATTGGGGGTGACAAAAATTGCCTAGCGGTGACATTTATTTAATTACGGTAACAGTCAACATTTCAATGACCAGAATGTGGGCGCCGTAGAGCTCCAACAGTAATATGAGCGAAGCGACTGGTGAAACAGCACAGCCATGTTCTATGTTGTAGCAGCAGCCTGAAACATAAATGAGACAAATACTAAAAGTCAGTCAATGGAGCAACGATTGAGATAAAGGTCAAAGACAGGAAGCATGTAACCAAAATCTACTTCTTATCAAACGAGGTGCACCCAACATTATCACACTCAAGGAATTATTATCAAATATGATATCAAACAATAGGGGGTAGGGATAGGGTTAGGGAAGTCACAGCCTTTTCACAAGTAAAACAAGCACTTACAACAACTGATTATCTACAAGCACCTGTATTGTGTAGCTACGATAAAAAACACTAACCTATTATGGAGATAAACTACTTGGCAGCTTTCACTGAGACCAACATCTCCTGGTCCATGGCCTTCAGTACAGTCACCTGTAAACATCAACATACAGCATAGCTAGATGCACATAGATCGAAATATATATGATGACTTGACGCCGGTCATAGTTGGCAATCAAAAATGAGCAAATGACACGACAAAAGAAAAACTCGCAACCAACATGGGCATAAATAGCACAACTCCACTTGTTCTATTTCACCACATTCATGACCCTCTCATTTGAAATAAAATTGAAATTTCAGCCAATGCACTGTTCAAGAAAATGAGCTCTATAATTGCTTAAACTGTGTAACCAATTCAATTTACGAGTTCAATTTACACCATCAACAGTTTATGAGCAACTCATCCGGCTTTCTAAATTCCAGTCAGACGAAGTTGTCATACCATGAATGAAAAGATGGACGACAATGATAAAACAGAAATGACAGCTAATGGGAGCACGAAATGTTGAAAAAACCATTCGTTAGTCACGTTGCAAAAGCTATGTACTCACATCGGACCATCTAACCTTAATCATTTATAGCAGGGCAGATGACCCAAGGATAAAGTGGCTAATTTATTATTGACAGTCACAATTGCAGAAGAGAAACAGCACTTACCAGAAGAGACTGGTCATCCGTCATCGCTTCAAATTTATCTTTGATGTTTTTACCCTCGTCAGTTTCGGGTAGCTTGAGGTCCTCACGGGTATCACCACTATCATCCATAAGGGTAACATAGCCCTCATTATTAATATCGACAAGCTGAAGTTCAGTTCTTTTAACATTAGGAACGTCCATATTGTGTGTGGAGGGGCATATGTCCTCATATTTCTTTCCAGTGAAAATATCTATACCAACCAGGTTGACCTGCAAAGAAATGGCAATAGTGATAATGAGAAATACGATGCAATAGCATGATAACTGTAACCAAGGAGTTTGAGTAGAATGAGGTCAGTCAAGGTCACAATTTTCTGTTTAATTTTTAAATGTTCAAGTCTTAGGCATCAGATTGATGTATTGAATAACCCTCTCGACCTACTCAGTGCCGATCTACAAGCCTGCAAAATACCCCTCTTCCAGAAATGCTCACCAATTTTTTCACTGCTTAAAATTGACATCTTCGGACCAGAAGTATATTTTTTTGCCGTACAATATTTATTTAGCCGATCAGATCCCATTATTTATTTTTATAACTATTTTATTTATTATTATTCTACATATTCACTACTTGTCTATTCTTGTATGAAACCATTTATTGATCCCGAACTCACCAAAACAAGAACAATTTTTTTCTTTCCTATTGATGTAAAGAGTATAAGATGATCCTTGTGATTGTGATCACATTGGACCACATGACAAGTCCCACACTCATCTCTCGTTGCCATTTCACATAAGAAAATTAGCAAAATAAACAAGCGTGGACTTTGTGTATGATGCGTGTGCACCAATTGTGTCTGTATTGAAAGAAACCACTAAATCCGATTTTATGCGCGCAGCGTGCAAAGTCAAGCAAGATGAAAAATGGCGTGTAAAAGTAAAGCCCAACATTAAATCTCAGAGCCAATTTTTGACGGGGTGTCTTCATAAGGATTCTTTATTTCTGTTGCAATGACTCTCAGTAGACCTAAGACTAAATGAATTGCCCAATCATATTTCATTTTAAATGCAGACGTTGTAACTTCATTTATAAAAATTTGCCATTACTTATTATAATTGACTACACCCACAATCTGAAGATGACGTACTCGGCATTCAATGGAAGTTATAGTAAGCTAAATTTCAGCTGATGCGACGAGCATTTGAGGCCAATGGCTTTTTGGCAAGCTTGTAAATCGAGATTAGTTAATACATCGCTCTGCTTCTATGACTTGAATATTTAGAAACTCAACAAAAAAGTGTTCAGTGCAGGCATGCTTCAAGCGGTAGATGTCCTGAACAATTGATATTAAAAGTAGTGACAAGAGAGGATAACTTTTAACATTCATGAATACATTTTAGCTATATAAAGAGTTTCTCGCAAGGCTAGCAAAATATCACATTATATTGAAATGATCAACGATTTTTTGTTAATGAAATATACCAATATATTTCATTAGTATGTATATATATGCAAATAATAGTTATATTCACATGACAATACACATAACACAATGCAAATTATATGCCCTACTACATGGCAGAAATGTATACTCATTCATACTATATTGAGGTATAATTTATTTTCTGTTTTCACTTAATCGAAGGGTCAATAAATTACTTTTGATATCAGTTGTAATAATTTTTTAACAACCTTAAGCCAGTACTTGTATGTGTGTAATGATTATTAGATAAAAATTTCTTCTGTGTAAACGAACATTAATAATTGGGGCCAGTTAAACTCTCTAGATTGAGAAATCTAAATGAAGCCGGGCATAGTTAAACTATTTACCTGCGCTATCAATAAGGTTATTTAGTAATGTCTGTGTGCGGCCGGATCGTTAACAATAAAAACGAGCGCCTTTTCTAAATAAAACTAAACTCGGCAAAGAATTAAATCAATTTACATAGGAAGCTACAGGAACAGGTGGAACAGAAATTACTACCATGATGATTTCAGGAAAATTATTTTCAGCAGGCTCAGGCACCAAATAAAACTGTGTACCTTTCACCGAGTTGACGGTTTTTCTGGGTGGATAAATCTGTTCTCATTTTAAATTAGTGACAAAATTTTTTTCATTTCTGTTAGCTCTAACAGCATTTGCTATGTTTTACTGAGCTAAAGCTTAGTTTCCATACATCTCCCAAGTGATCGCAGCATCTCCCGCGAGCACTGGCGACTCACGAGGAGTTTCAATCCTCTGGTTTCCATACTTTTGAATTTGATGGCACCCGGCTGCGATTCCTTTGTGAATACATGGTAGATTTAATTATTATTATCAGCCTATTAATTTATTTTATTAATATGTGAAAATTAGCTATTTTTATCATGCAAAGTGCTTTTATGTTAATAATTATTATGATAAGAGGTAATAATAATAACACAAGTTTATTGCTACTGCAGTTTAAGCAGTATTAGTAATAAATAATGATTATTATAAAAGGCTGTTATTAAATTATTATTATTCATAATAATAATGATCAACTCAGTAGCATTATTATTATTATTTAATTAATCATAACAATTTCACCAGTGAAAATTACCAAAATTATTTTTTTATTTATCACTCACTGGTAGCCATTATTATTATATATTATTATATTTAATACAATTATTCCATCGTTATTTAATATTAATATCAACGAACAAACTACTGCTATTGTTTTATTATTAGAAGCTATAGGTTTTATATGAATGAAGTAAAAAAAAGTATTATTATTGATGTCAATTTTTTTCAATGACAAAAAATAATTATTTTTATAATAATATTACTACTACATAATTGCTTCGGCCATGGTCAACTTTCCTGACCTTTACCCTGATCTTTTAGGAGAAAGACACAAAACGATGTCGCCTAGTCTTCAGAATCTATGTTTGGTAGCATGTTTACGGTCTCCATAGATTCTTGGCGATCGCCAGTTGTTCCCGATCGTGGGTGAGTGCCAGAAAAGTACTTTGCAAACAACTTCCGTGGGACGTCGCAGCAACCCCGTAAGGAATCGTGGCACATCGCGTAATCACGGTTTCCATAAATCGCAGATCGTGACAGAAGCTTCTGCGACAGCGTGCGAGCGCTTGGGAGATGTATGGAAACCAGGCTTGATGAAAAACTTCTCCAGAACTTCATATAAAAAAATATCTGTACATTGAAACAATTTAGTAAGAGAAAAAAATAGCATCACGCGATAGCTTGTTATAACTACGTTTACCGCAGAAATTTATTGCTAGGAGTGTGCTGAAGCTGAATGCATTTTCACCCAATGGAAGTAGCCATTCAGCTGTTTATAGCCCGTGTACTCAAAAAATGGATAAAATCTTGGATTTGGGTGATTTTCACACTTTTGATAGAAGTAAGGGTAATGATTGTACACATTTTCAAGATACAACTTTATTGCTTCATTCGCAATCAGTAAAGAGAGCGCAGTAAATAGCTTCTAACTCGCTAGAAAAACTAGCAGTTGAGCATTGCCATACATCAATTTGAAGCTCCCAGCCAGCTTTTTGAGTAAAAATTCAAAAACACCTATATTCAGTAACAACAGTAAAAATATAACTCAAAAACAACTTCAAAGCGTTGACTGTCCATGACTTGGGTATCGAGTGTACGCTTAGCTAATCAAATCAATGAAGGTTTCACTAGCCCAATCAAAATAAATGCTCAGTCTAAACAATACCTAATAGGAGTCCACATAGCAAAAGGTGACTTCACACACCATAAACCAAATTTTGAGCTAATAAAATACATAGTTTCTGATTGAGATAAAAATTTTTGGTTATGTTCTGACAACAAAATTTTCCCATCCCACCTATTTACATGTGACCATCAAATTATTTATGCACAAGGGCTTTAACATCTTTATTGCATACCAGGCTCCCTTTCACAACATATCACATATATAAAGCAATTGTATTAATCACGTGATCAACCTCCTTGCTGTCAGCAAGCATAACCACGGTCACATTTTGAACTAAACACCACCTACCTTAGCGTGACCGTGTTTGCCTGTTTTGGACGTGGACATTTCGACAATTTTGCAGGGTTTTCCTTTTATGATCACATGTCCATTTTTACGAAGAGCAGAACATTGCATTGGGTAGGTATTTGATGCACCGGCAGATGCTCCCTCGAAGGTTTCATGATCATCTGCCATATTGAGCTAGGTTCTAAAATAGCAATGAGTCTAGTTGTCAAGTTTTGAGTTAAAAAAGAGAGAGCTCAGTGGAAGCAGATATACCGCACAAATGAGCAATAACCTGTTGGTACCATGTTCAATCTGATTAATACGCAATTTATGTCACATATGCAAGTGTAACGTATTTACGATGCAAGTGCTCAAGGATATAAACATGAGACAATGGTCTCTCCTGTGAATGGATATAAAAATCACACTCAACTTTTGCAACAGTAAAAATAATTGTTTCCATGCACCTAGCTATGTTGACACTGTACAACGACAGATATTGCCATTTCACTTTTCAAGACAAAAATCTTTTTGAATATATAAACTGATTGCGCAGCTAAAAACAACGACAAAATTCTGAAACCACAAGTTATTTTTAACCAAGGATAAACAACAACAGCCAAGAAAACAAGAGAAATTATCTTGAGCAAAATACCTTCACTTTTTTTCAAACTCAAGATGAAGAGAAAAGTTGAATATTTTGTTAATAACAAAGCCACAGTAATAAATTATACATAACTAGATTACTTGATTCATAAGCCGTCTTTTGGTATAAATAACAATTCTAAATGACTTGACAAAAAAAACAACAAAAATAATCGAATAATAATTATTATCGCAGCCATTGTCTAAAGAACTAATTTCTTAGGTTACTAATAATCAGTCTCACTACTAGTACACTCGAAGAGACTTGATTAATTTAACACTATGAAGATATCAGAAGAAACAATATCTGTACCAGTTCTCTGACCAGCAAATATTCTGACGGCCTTTAATTTTATTATTTTGCCTGAAGAATCACTCAATAGCGGTATTACAGGAAGTTCTCTAATCTAGCATGTTAAAGAACCTTCAATTACAAGCAAAAAATATTGTCATTGCATAGGCTAATCGTACCAAATGCCATAGAAAAAAACAGTACATTTTTTCCCAAATAATATCTAGTGGTGACTTTACAGTTGTCTATTTGTCGTTAATAGAGTCAAAGGTCAATGTCAAAATTCCTAAAGATTAATGAAACGTAGAGGATAACGTAAACAGAGTTTCCACCATTGTTGTCATGTAGAATGTATGGAGCTTAGACTCAATGTAAGCAGCACTAACGACAAGTAAGTTGATATGGTCGCTGAAGTACTCAAAGAAAATACTACTACTCATTTATATATTATTATAATTTATTGATTATTATTTCTTGCAGTTATTATTATTGGCCATTATTATCGAATATATGATTCGTGTAATAAACAAAAATGATGTGATAATAGATATTATTATCATCTGTCATTATTTAGTTATTATAATTACCAAACTGATAAATAACGTTTGATGTTTTCCATGTCGGGTAATTGCTTTTTACTTACTGCTCTGCATTGAGTTTGTTAAGAGTTGAAGAATTAAATAACCAGTATACTTCAACTTTAATAGTCGACAATAACCTTAAATAATGTTGTTTGTGCTAATACGTACATACTAATAATGATGATAATAATTTGATATATGTACTGCAATAATTGTACTTGCTATAATAATAACTGTAATTGTTAATAGTAGCATCATTAATAATATGAGTGTACTAGCAGGAGCAGTCTTATTGTTTATCATCATTATTGCTAACTAATAAGAAACACTATTAGGAAATTATTAATAATAATTACTATTTTTGATAATAATTACAACTTATTTAATATTTGCTAATCAAATGTATCAATAATAATTATTAGCTATTATAACATAATAGGATGTTTGTTGTAAATAACTGTTTGTGCCCTATTGTTGTCGCTGCTTGTTCAGTGCAAGACATAGCTTATTAAGACAGCATATCATATAAATGGAAAGCGATAATAGTAAACCTCGCTAGTAGATTCTAGGGCATTACGAATGAGTCATTAGTGTAACAAACTTGCAAGTCATTATCTTTATGAACATCATGAAAGAAACTCAACAATGTATATGCAAAATAGCTACATGGGTTGTCTAGAAACACTAAACAACCCAAGAACAATTATGCGATTATTCTAACATTAAAAAATATTAGTCTTTGCGATTAATCCAGTAAAAATTGACAGCAGGTGACAGCACTACAAACTGCCCGTTGGGTACTTTCTAGTTTGTATTTAAACACTGTTGTCACAATTAGTCAATACCCACGTCTATAACAACTAGGAATTCATCAAGAATGCGGTTGGATAATATTATTGCTACTAGGATGTTAACAATTGAAGAGTGCGGTATCACAGTTTTTCTTTACATATTTTTGATAACTTTTTTTCTGCTAAAAAACCTTCAGACGTTGTGCTGTAGTTAATTTCACATATAGTAAAAGCGTAATAAACAGCTTGTGAGCCATTTTTTTTGGACACGCAATTTATAAAAAGAAAAACATTTCAGTTGCAAAACTTTCGCTTGTTTGCATAGGAGTACATTCCACTAAAATGCATTGTTCATAGAAGTATAATGTTGCCTGAACATAAATACTGGAAAAACAACACCAACACACTACCATTAGTCACATTCGAATACACCTGTTCTACGCTGACCTCGTTAAATTTACATTGCTTGTTTTAGCTATACCACACCTGTTTTCACCTTCACCCACTTATTTTGAATAAATACACATGGATATGATGTTCTGGTACAGGTTTGATTGAGTTCTATGTTAAAATTTACTAATTGACTTTATTGAAAGCTGAACTCACTGTTGCAGACGTAACTCGCAATAAAAGCATGTTGTTACAATCTTGAAGAAAATGTGTAATAACCTAACTCAGAACCAAACCAGTAAGCATTAGCAAGATGTGATTTTTTCGCCATTTACTCATCTTTGAATGGAAAAGACTGAAGCCGACATGAAAATGTTTGGTTAAAAAAATTATGACAAAGTTATATTCGATCGATTCTTATATCCAAGTGGTCCACCAGTTCAGAAAAACTGCTTTTTCGAACAAAATTTCATTTTTCTGAGCAGTGTTAGCGGTATAGGTATACCCAGAGGCAGATTCAGAAAAACAAAAAGGGGGGAGCCAACCGAGGTTCGGAGCGGGCGGAGCCCCGAAAATTTTTTTGATGGCTCCCCTTTGTGTTTCTTTGGCACCCCCTCCAAAACCATAATAAATGATGTGGTGTGTTTTTAAAATGGTTGCTAGAATGAATAGTATGTATTATTCTTTATTCAACATCATCGACCATTGGTAATTGGGAAACATAAACCCTCAGACACACATACACACATGTATGTTTCATTCAAAGTGGACGAGCACGTATTTTGCATTGAAAGGGGTTGGTTGAACAATAAATTATAATAATTTTTTAAAAAGTGTAATAATTAATAATAATAGTTTGGTTTTAGTATGTAGTAGTATAGTAGCAGCAGTAAGCAGTGGTAGTAGCAGAAGGAGTGGTAAGTAGTAATAATAAAGTAAGTAATAATAATAAGTTAGTTGTTATTTAGAAAAATAATTGATGAGTTTTAGTAGTGTTGTGCACATATATATTCATTCACCAATAAAAACATGGAGAATAATAATAATAAATGAATTCAATGATTTATTAAAAAACTGGTAGTAGTAATAATAATAATTGTGGCAGTATGAGCGGCTGGTGTACGGTCAACAAAGTTTATTCATTAAACGTTTTTGTAACCAATCTTGGTGTGACGGCCGCTTATACCACTATATATGTTTTTACTGAGGTATTTTAAGCATCTATGTCTTTGTGCTTCTTAAATGTCTCCCATTTGATAAGTAAATACACGCAATTATAAATATATGCTGGCAGTGCTAAAGGTCAACCTGCCACATTCAACTTTACTCAGTAACTGCCTTTTGAATAGCCACTAAGTTCTAATCTTTAAGCTATCATTTAAACTCAGCAACTCTGAGCTTTCTATTTAATCTATTGTGTTAACTGGTTTGCTTTATCAAGCCTCAAACAATAATAATAGTGCATTACTGCAATGAATTGTTGCTATTGCATCGAAGAGAGAGACAAGAAAATAATAGATTAGACAAAAATACAGACTATTAAATTATTATAATAATTATTTATTATATTTATTTAATGGTGTTATCTATCTAGCAATTAATTATTGACAAAAAAAAACAAATGATAATTATCACTTTAGAGGTGCAATGAGAAAATCTAGAATGCTTGTTGCTGCCTTGCGCTTCTCCATGGCCATACCTTGGTTGATCAAATTCTACAAGGTGTTTTATGATGACAATTATTAATGGCCACTTCACTAATGGATGCGCAAACGAGAGCCGTTGCTATGGGAACAAAAAAAAAATGGCGCCAAGCTTAAATAAAAATTTTTTCCCTCATTCTTCTGGAGGGGGCCGCCATAGCTCCCCTTGAATCCGCCACTGGGTATACCACTTGAGTGCTAATTAACAAACCCACATACATCTACAAACTATGATCATAATAATTAACTACTACCAATTTCCACATGATGAAAATAATAATGATGCGTAGTAAATCCAGAACCTAACCTAACATCAGCTCGGTATTGGTAGTCAGTATTATTATATAGTACATCATAGAAGTGTAATGTTATGATTAATAATTACTATTCTTATTTATAGATCATCATTTCTATATTTAATAGTGATTACAATATCAATTATTTAATAGTAATACCTATGTTATCACTGACTGCAACCGTTATCATAATACAGAAATAAACTGCTGCAATCAACAAGAAGAGAACCAAGTAGTACTAGTAGAATCATCTATTTACAATAACTACTGAGATGCTCATCAATTCATCACGGCGGCGATGGTGATAATAATTATTAATTTATATTTTTAGAGGTGCCTCCTCTTACTTTCAATTTTTTATTTCTTTAAAAATTTTCATCAATCAATAAAATGTAATTAACTTTTATCATTTATTATTATTATAACAAATAGAAGTTCAAGTTGTTACATAAACTGGTGACCTAAAAAAATATTAGTATTATTAGCAATTTAATAATAATAAAACCAATAATATCATTATTTGTTTAGGTCGCACGTTTCTGGAACAACTTCTATGTATAAATAATTAATAATAATCATCACGACTGACAATTGATCTTCATATCGATCATCATTATTATTACAGCCGAGTCTTCTTCGTAAATCTAAATAAATCAAATATTTGTCAAATGAAATGACGATACTTACTACTATTATTATGTATTAATACTACTATAATATAGATAGTGCAGTGAGAAGTTTTAGATTTTTTTTTGATAATTAAAATTGGTGGCAACTTGTTTAGTAGAAGCTGATACGTTCATTGGTTCTAAAAATAATTGGTTCAAATTTGATCAACATACTAAAAAATGAATTTAAAAAAAAGCATAATGTCTTAAAAATCACATTGTTTGCGGTGGCAACGTAACCGCAGGCGGATCACCGAAGCGTATCTACTAGTGCAAACAATATACGGGCCTATATATATATTGTTTGCGTGTATATATATATATATATGCGTACATCAAAACTATTATCATGACGATTGTAATTTGCTACCAATGACGATAACAATAAATGCAATTGTTTCTATATTTAATAAATAATAATTAATTTAAATGCACAACAACCAGAAAGATAATAATTACTCTCAATCGATTAGTAATTCTTACAATCAATGTGTTATTAACAATTAATATTCTAATTATTTTTAATTTTAAATTAATTATTAGTAGAAATATGAAAGCAGATTTATTTTCAATCATTATTATTATTGAGAAACTGCAAAAATGAGTATGTTTTTTCAAACTCACACTGATAGCAAAATTAAACTTTTCAGCGTTGAAATTATAACATTAATTTATTTGGACAAATAATTTTATTATTATTTAGTAATTCTGTCTCAGTTGATAGCCAGTTGATAAATTTTATTAACGTAAAACCATATCAATGTTCATTTCCGCCCGCAATATCAGCGTATTATTGTCGGTGGAATCTCACGCTACTGTAGAATTTTTGAAAAATATTTTTCTTACCCTTTTTCAGAAAAAAATTAATTTTACCCAATAAGTTTCACCAATTATTCAAAATAATACACCATTAGATAGCTAACATGCATACACATGAATGAAAATTAACAAACTGTCAAAATACCATTCTCAGTGCTGACAGATTTCAGTTGAAGTATACAAAGTTTGAACACATGTAACTACTATTGAAACGGGTCTGCAAGGAAGACTTCAGGAGAATCCTGTGCTGTAAATGATTGGCTATCTGATGAATTTTAAACTTTGGCGTTAGTAACCTTAGTTCCAGAAATATTAAAACAATAAAAACAAATGTTTACAACCTCAGGGTACGACATTTTTTTAGACTGCGGTTTTGATAGGGTCACGTGGTACCAAATTCAACTCGTTGTAGCGTCTATATAATAATAGTAGTACTTACTAAGTCCTTTGCCTGACAGTTTATTGCTGAACGACACTACTAAATAATAATAACAACAATAATTAGCTAGTGCAAAACCGTTGCGGTCGCTGTGTAATATGAACAAAAGCATTGTTATAAAAATTTGTCCCGCAGAAATCGTGATTTTTTTCAAGTCCCAAAATTCACATTTCTTTTCATATCTTTTTAAACGAAAGTTCATAGAGACAAAAATCCAATTGCTATAGCAATCTACCGCGCAGGCATCTGTCTATGAATCTTTTTCTTACATTACCCATAGACTTGAGAAAATGCCTTTATATTTTCGGTTTTTATCCAAAATCTACCAGTTTCCTGTAGGGCATCAACATATTGTTGTAGGTATACAAAATAGACTGTGAAGTTAGGATTTGAATGCTGTATAATTATTGTAGGGTGATCAATGTATTTTGATAAAGAAAAGGTTTTTCAAAGACGCCCCTCGACTAAAATTATTTTTCATCTTAGCCATTTATAAATTAGCCTAACCACAATTATTGCAAGCGCATCACGGGTGTATCATATGCGCCGAGTGTTTTAGGTTAATAATGGGGTTACCGCAAACGCTACGGTTAATGATGATCAGTAGTCATTAGTATCGCGGCTATTTATCTGTCATCATTATTGATCTAATTTTAATTTATTCTGGTTCATAATTAATATAATATTATATCTGTTAATCAAGAAAAACATCATTGAATGATAACAGCTAGTGGTAATAAATATGATATAGCAAAATGCAATGTCGTCAATAACCATTACTTTTAATAATTATTTATTAATTAGTTATTGAAACTTATTTATTAATTATGATTATTAAATTAATTACAAGACTTCTGATGATGACACCTGTCTATATCAACTGAGATACAGAACTTGTTGTTTTTTTGTGTAGTCCAGCTACTTCTACAAAATAATGTTATATAGCCAATGCAAAGCATTTATAATAATTGTTACATATACATTGTATAATTATTGAGGCGTACGCATGATGTATCTATATATATATATATAACACGCGTCGCTTCATGCGTGCGTCAACACTAATTGCCTGCAAAAAAGAACATTTAGTATTTACCATGCATTTTTTTTTTTACTTAAAAGTACATTTGGTAAAACTTGTTTTTAACAGTTAAATATTGAGGTCACAATAGCAAATTTGGTCTCATTGTATCCACAACATATTTTGCTACCCACTGAAACTATTTAAAAAATTTTCAGAAAAATTTGACAAAACTTTTTGCACTATCTACAATAATAATAATAAGGACAACAGTTGAGTAACAGTTCAGTAGTATTGAAGAAAATTTATTCATTTTTCACAGCGAGTCACGGCCATAATAATAATAATAATAATTATCGTGACAATTAGTTTGTTATATTACCAAGTTTTTTTTCTTGCCACCTACCAAAAATTATTATCATCATTCATTATTATTATTATATATATATATATTATTATTATTTATTTATACGACGATCATCATCATCATCGAATAATATAAGAAATAATAATAACTTTTTTTGGTAGATGACAAGAAAAAAACTTGGCGATATAACAAAAAATAATGTACAGTACTCGGAACCATACTATGTGAACCAACAATTTGAAATTCTAGCCGGCAACTGAATGAATGAACATAAATTATTCCACCAAAAGAACTCACGTGCTGATGTGTTAACGCCACAGTCCTAAAAAGATAGACGGCTCTTCGCATGCGCGTGGTTTTGACCCAAATGTGGAATGCAAGGGTTTTTATTGGACAAATGCAAAGACAATATTGATAGATGAACAACATCATACAACAGCACTAAATGTCTATGGACCAGTTTCCTTTTGCGATTGACTGATACAAAACAAAAATTTCAATGTTTTTCACCCCATCGATGTATTATTTATATCAACTTTTAGTAATCCCTAATTTTAGTGAACTAAAATGTGTAATAAAAAATTATTCTCCATTTAAATTCACTTTATATGTGATATGAATTTAATTGATCAATTTAAAGCCACTTTTTTCTAGCAATAATTTTACGTATGCGAACACTTACCTTGTCCAATTAAATTCATTCTATGTAGCGTTCTGGGTCAAAGCATTTCATTCTACAGAAAGAACAAAAACGCAGGAGAAGTCAGACGTAGATTAGGAGGCTGGTCTTGATAACATCACTTGCCTGTGTACCATCAATACGGCCATGTCCTCCAACGAGGTTCAATCAGAGGCACCACCGAGCCCCTCTCCTCCAGAAAAGAAACTTATGGGTAACTCTTAGTAATATCGTGTAAATTTCTTGTTTTATATAATATTATTTATTAATTTATTTATTATTTTAATTTTATTAATTAAATAAATCATCATCATCATAACAACTAACCGTTATTATTATTGATTAGATTATATATTATGATTATTAATAAATTATTGTTGTAACTAATAAGTTATTATTGTCGACGATCCATTATCACGAATATTAAATTCAATAATAATAAGCCCAGAAGTCTAAGAAAGAAGGTGGTGGTCCAAAAACTAATAAAATAATTAATACAAAAAAAACACTACTACTACTTACTACCTACCTACTACCAACTACTAATATTATTACCAAAGCACTTAATTTTTTGTTTAGCTTTTCTTGCTATCGTTATTATTTATCAATCAATAATAACCATAATTTCTTATCATCATCAGATCATTGCTCATTTATTTATCATTGATTCATTTTGCAATACAAATAATCTTTTTTATCACCATGATGACGATGTGTAGCAGCTTGAAATCACTTGTAGCCTAGAAGTAGGCATATTAATATTACGGCATCCATAGTCATGAGTAGTTGCAAGTTATAGTAGTAGTAAATTAAATAGTATGCACAACGTGATCACATGTTGTTAATTAATAATATTAATATTGTAGCAGCTAGTGCAGCTCAATCGGGCAAAAGCCAAAAAAAATCTCACACTACTGAAAGTTGTATCAAGTTGAAGAATATTTCTTGCTTATTCTGTTGATACACAGTTTGTTTCCGTTTCGGAACTTTAAAACATTTTTTAAAATTGTAAAAAAACATATTACATTCCTGTCTAACCGCAAGCCAAAAAAATGCTCAACTACACGTACAATAATTGTCCAAATATACGAGCCAGTGCAGTTTAATTTTTCAATTTGAATTTCAGTGAACAAATTTTGTACCAACTTGTAGAGCTAGAAAGACATGGTTATCTCTATGGTATAAAAATTATTCGTATAAATAACTTTTTAAATACCTAAATTTGCATTTTAATCGTAAGAAAATTTAAAAGAAACAATTGTGGTTTGGATTTTTGTGAATCTATCGGAAATGATAGCCTTAAAAACTTCAATTTTATTTGGCCAAAACATTGGGTACTATGTGATGACACCCGCAGTAACGGAATTATGTTTTTGAGCTACATTGTTGCATATTTATAAACCGCTCACAAATTATTAGTAAGCTTTTTGAAATAAATTCTAATTAATTGAAAATACTGAACTGAATCAGCAAAACAATATGTCAATGAGTAGGTAAGACATTGGTGTTTCATTTGTAATTGTCAAAAATTATTAAAATGTTCGGGGGAATTGCCACAGGTGCGCCAAAGGTGTGTTATCTTTATGACTAGTTATTAGTGGGTAGAGCACATTTCAGAAGTCTATTGACAGACAATCAGATGCGAAATTGTATTGGCTGTTTGAAGAACCAATTTCTTTCAGATTGGTGGATTAATTGCAAAGTTATTACCAAAACTGCCATTGGACACTTTGAAATCTATGTGAGAGACAAATTCATATATGGATACTTTTACCGATAATTATCGGTTGAGCTGTGCTACTCAAATATTGCTGATTATTAATAATAATGCCCATAAAAATTATGACTTCTACATCATTACTTGTTATTTATTGTTGTTGTGAGTTGGTTGTCTTCTGTCAAGTTTTTTCAAAGATTTATATTTAGACAAGCTTGTTGCTGCAAACTTTTGATGATATCGTTACTGAGGATGTTTGTCAATTGGTTTTTACTCCATAAATTAAATATGCCTGTTTTAGTAGCACCATCGACCAAAAATGGATGAGTTTTGAAGATCAAATCTGCTTTTCTAATTGCTCAATGGTTTCTGTAATGATAAATTTTTATAAGAACGAACCATCATGTCATGATTCATTGTAATTTACCCAAATATATTTTGTAATACTAAGAAGTCAATTTTATAGCATTTGTTGTGACACTGCCATGAAATTGAAATTTGCCAATGCCTTGTTAATCATAAATACCCGAAGTCATTTGTTTTTGTCGCAGGTGAAAGTCATTGTTGACAAGTGGTTAATGACTTCGCAAAAAAAAAACAATGGGGTTGTGACTGGGGTTATCCCCCCCTTATAGAGGGCGCTGATGCGCATCCAACCGGAAGATGCTAATAGTTTTATATAGAGTACAATGCACAGATACGGAGTCATGTTTCAACTATAATAAACAGGCTATTGCAATGCGATTGATATAATTGAACAACCCACAGAGTTTACAAGGCTATAGCAGATTGCACGTACAGAAGTTTTTAATCACACCGGTGTAGCTATAGAGCACGACCATTAAGTAACCACGATGCGGTCAGGGATTGTATATGATTGATGGTACAGTAGTTAATAAATACGATAAGACACCAAAGATAATTTATATAACGAAATGCAACGTTTGTGTGTAAATGGATTGTCTGGTACTGTGGGGAAAATAATAATACAAGTAATCATTAGCATCTATCTACACCTCTATGAAACTGTTATTATAATAATATTATATTATAATTATAATTATAATATTATTATAATAATTTATAATAATAAAACCAATTATTCGTTTTTATATTATAACTTATTTATTAATATAATAACTATAATAATAAGTTACTATTGTTGTTATTTATTATAAAGTTATTAGAAGAATCACATTAATAATCATTATAGTAATAATAACCATTAGTAATTACAATAGCAATCATAAACAGTACAATAATAATTATAAATGATTATAATAAATAAAATTTTAAAAAGTATGTTAAATGACTATATAAAAAAATAGTTATAATAGTGATAACATGGGTATCAGAGGCTTGCCGAGAAAAGCAATGGGGACGATGCGTCCGTTACTAAAAGTGTTAGTAATAACCTAGGGTATTCACTCAGTTTCAATAAATCGCATTGTGATATTGAGAGTTAGCTCTCTTTGAACTTTTCGCAACCAACAGGATATTGCTATCAGCTATCGCTGCAAATGGTTTTTATTACAGGACGCATCGTCTCTGTTGTTTTTTTCTGCTAGCCCCGGAGGTCCGTGGATAACAATTATAATGAATAATAATTATATAAAACTATAGAAAAATATAAATTTCTTTTGTTGCAGGTAGATTTGATGCTGCTGTCTTTGAAAATAGTCCAAAGTTTTTTTAGGGACATGTCATTATAGTATACTATTGACAGTGTAGAAGCTATCAGGAAAAACTTTCATGAGTCTGCATGAAGTAACTACATTTTATACTACGAACGATGGTAACTTCCAGTTGGATGTGGAAAGTTCAAAGAGAGATAATTCTTAATGTCACAACCCCATTGGCCACAAAAAACAGGCTGTTTTTGAGGTTGTTTTGGCTATTGAAAACTTTGCGGGTAAAAAAATATTTTGTCTAACACCGGCAGCTTTTTATGTCATTTTTCTGTGGTGGCAGTGTCATAGTGTGAAGATTTGGCAATTACTAACGCGAAATTGAATAAGATGGTAGCTACATGACACCGTTTTTTGTTTTGGGTTTTCATTTGTTGCGCAAGTCCATGCTGCTACATTTCTTATCTCCTACATGTCAAACAACAAATCCTAAATCATGAAATGACACCCATGTTTGTAAATGCAGTCTCACACTTTATATTACCTCTCGGTAACTTAACTGTAGCGTGGTGGGTTTTGTTATATAACTGATAACTTGGTCATTTATTTAGCTTCAAAAGTGACTGGTGTCGTGAAATGGTTCAATGTTCGAAATGGTTATGGATTTATTAACAGAGATGACACTAAGGAAGATGTGTTTGTACATCAGGTAACTTTGCATGTGTTAGCTTTTGTACGAACTGATATATAGATGGAAAAAACTGTCTGGCAACTAATTGCATTGTTGTATACCATTAAATACCATTTTTGCAGACTGCTATCTCCAAAAACAATCCAAAGAAGTATCTTCGTTCTGTTGGTGATGGAGAACATGTTGAGTTTGATGTAGTAGAGGGAGAAAAAGGCAATGAGGCCGCCAATGTTACTGGTCCCAATGGGGAGCCAGTGCAGGGTAGCAAGTATGCTGCTGATAGGAGGAAGGGATATCGTGGCTATTATCGAGGGAGAGGCAGAGGGCGTCGTTCTTACAGAAGGCCAGAGGTGGGTATGCTCGATCCTTTGGTTTTTTCTTGATGAATTGGCTTGCTATTATCTCGTGCATAAGTGAAGGTTAATTGTAGTTGTTTCTTGGTTATCCTGGAAACTTTAAGTCAATCAGTCGCTGTGTTGTCATTATGTACCAGTTTCGCTCTCCGATATTAGACATGCATTCAAGTTGATCTGATAAATATTCATGCAGATCATATGTTTGCATCAGTTTGTTCATTTTTTATGTAGCATGAGGGTGGCGAGTCTGGTGAAGGAGATGTTGGACAAGATGGCGAGCAGCATACCGATGGGGAATCTAAGAGACCACGGCGTCGAAGAGTTTATCGCCGATACCGCAACCGTCCAGGCAACTACAATGAAGGAGAAGAAGGTGGTGATTATGAAGCACCACTAGAGGGTGAAGGTGATGGCAACGAAGTTGTTAGAGGTGAGTTTTGTTTGCATATTTATATGTTTATATCTTGGAGTCTATGACTACATGAGTATAACTACCTGTTTATATCTACATATTTACATTTATATGCCTATACCGACACTGACTAAATGAATCTAGCAGCATGTCTGAATGGCTGTAAAATCCATTGTCCAGTGAACCATTTCTTGCAATTGGCAACTAGCATACCTGTGGCCTGCTTTTAAAGTATCGTTTGTAACTGGGGTCTACACATGCTAGCTAACATCTCAATTGGCTTGTTGTTTGACTCAACAACCAATTGTTGTTACAGAAGAAAGGCCTTATAGAGGAAGAGGTCGGGGCCGTGGATACAGAGGCCGAGGTAGAGGCTATGGGTACAGGAGAGGTGGCTATCCGTCTCAGGGCCCTCCTCGGGATGAAGGAGAAGACGGGGGTGAACACCACGTTGAAGAGGGGGAGGAGAGAGAGGGTGCCCCTCCACGAAGAGGCCGTGGTGGTTATGGTCGACGAGGATATCGTAAGAATTATAGGAGGAGAGGTCGAGGTCGTGGAGGCGGTGCAGAGACTGAGGCTCAGGAGCATGCAGTCAATGAGGAAGCAGCTGACCGTCCCACCAATGAGCAGGCTGACTCCACTGCTTAATGCAACCATTCTGTCTTGCACTGTCTGTCCTGTCCACCATCTTGTTTTCAACTATCTCTATTAATGAAATTTAGACATGTTTGTCCTTTTCCCGGCAAGCTGGACAGTCTTGTGTTAGTATGGGAAAGATCTTGACAGTGTGTTTGTAGTATTCCCTTGAAAAATAGAAAATTTCAGAAAAAAAATAACAAAAGTTAATTTTCCAACATCAAACAAAATGTTCTTTACATTTCAAATCTGTGATTAGATTCAAACAGTAACTACTTGATCGATATGTTTCTGAGGCACTTAGAGCAGATTTTGCTCCTTTTAGGATGTGCAGCACTTTGCCTGCTCAAGCCTTAGCAGTTATTATTTCACTTTGCTGTTATGATTTAGAATCAATGAGTGATCATCTGACAGTCCACCAATGACCATGTTGTTGTTATACATTTGAATGAGTTCTGGTCAATAAAATTTCAACAACTTCATCTTCGATGCTTCAATGTGTTGTTACTGTGGGATGCGTTGACCACTTTTTGTGTAAGAATAGCATTAGTTGTTTCACCCGCCTGAAACTTTGTCCTAATGAAAAATCAGAAATTACAAAATTGACCAAGTTGTAAGAAATGAGTAGTTAGCAGAAATGGGCAACTATTTGCCAATGTTTAATATCCATTAATTGCTGAAAAAATCACAAAAGTTGTGAGAGGTAGCTGTCAGTTGAGTAAACCATTTTACTGAAAACTGCTGTTACCCTGGTGTTGGTGTTTTCGTATGGGCACAGTTCCAATCGATTGTCAGCACGGCTTTGCGTTTTTCACAAGCTTGTGGCGCTCCGTATCAGGAATTGTCTTACTTCGATATGTCCTGATATTACTGCCATAGTAGAAAGTTATCAGCGGAGTTGTGGACCCTGTTGTGAGATGTGTAGGGAAGCACAACTTGAGGTATATCGGTAAAGTTGAGTTGTGTAATTGGGGGGTGGAAGGGGTGAGATTTTAGAGTTTGTCAATGTTATGTGTACCAGTTGGTCATTTTTTATTAAAGCTTTTACAAGCTAAGGCTACGTACAAAATAGTCTCCATCCAAATGTTTTTTCGATATAAATTTGAACATGAAATTGACCATACAAATGTTTATAGGCTTCTCATGGACATTAATTAATTTCATTATTGTTTTTATGAAAAAATTCATCACCATTTTGGGTTGTTGTGAGATGAAATGTGTTGTTCAGAGTTAGTTTTAAATTAGGATGTGTCTGATTTACATTGTACTCATGTGGTTGGTCATAAAAAGTGTACATAAATAAATGAAATTAAACTGAAGCGAGTACGAGAGCTCAATAGCATCATTTTTTTTACTTCAAGCTAATAATTATAGCTTTGTATAATTCAACGGTGTCAAATTCACAAGCGTGAGTGACCTAAACTGATTTTGTTACCATGGATGAAATATTCCAGGATTGCCAGCTGCGGCTGTGTAATAGAACTTTTGTGACGAGCCAAATGTAGTCGTTTGTGGAAGCCGCCATACTGCTCCAAAATTTTCAAGACCACTTGGATCTCGTAATCAATATCATTTTCTTACTCATTTTTACACGCTTTTTCCACACCGTGGGCATACTTGGTTCATTTTGGCGATTCGAATATTGTTACTTACATTACGATATCCGCTCCGAAAACAAACTTGAATATGCCAACGATAATATATATATGCAATCTCTGGTATGCGGCAAACTCAGTTTGAAAATTTATTACTCTACGCAGCTTCCGCTACAAAACAGCCTGTGGCAAAAATCGGAACATTGCATTATTAAAAATGGTTACGATTATTTTGCGAGCTGCTATAATAGACTATGTTAACATATGTTTCAGCTCCGAAAAATCAATCCAATATGGGCCCCATGGATGACAATTTTCACGCTTCCTATTGGCCATAATTGGCTGCACCCCGTTCGGGTTTGTGGCAATCCTGGTTTATTTCGTCCGTGGGGTTTACTGGTACTCTACTGATAGTCCAGGCCTGCAACTAGTGCATTGTGGGCAGGATATTTTTTGTAGGTCAAGCCAATCAGATCGCAGGATATCGCAAGAATAGGTTCCCAAAAACTAATATCCCACGATCTTAGTCGTGCCTGTCGTGAAAGCTTGGCAGCGACAAACTCCTGCGATATAGATCGCAGGGGTGCACGACTATTACGGCTCTCGAGATAATGCAAGATTAACAAGTGCAAAATTGTAGGAGTCGCACAACTCCTAAAATTGTTCGATTTTTGCTCAATTGGGAACCAGGGTTTACAAATTTACCTTTCTCAATTTTTGATGTTGATGGCCACATAGTTGGGTCCTGCCGTGTTCTGCTTCGTCAAAGGCGATCATGTTTTCTTTGAAACAATCTATGAGATTGAAAAATTTTGTACAGAAACAAAAATATTCACATGATACACTACAAAAAACGTCTCAGTTCTAAAATAAATACCCTGAAAATTTAAGTAATCAGTACATGATTATTATTTAATGTATTTTTAGCATTTACATTTTTTGTAGCTTAACAAAACAGTTTTTTTTATTTTCGAGCATTGTAAAACATTCCTGATATATTCAAAAATAATTAAATTTTTAGTTCCTGAATAAATTAGTTATTGAGGAAGAGTATCACTGGATAAAATGTTATTTTGGTACATTTTATATAACCATTGCTTCACTGCTTTACTTTCATATAAACAAATAACTTAAAACGTGCCATGAACTGCAGCTTTTTTGACTTATTTATAAACAAACTAATAATTTGTTCTAGGCGCTACCTGATATAAAGGCTTATGGACAAGACCTTGAAAACTTGATGATGTAACAGACGACTGTCATTTTTTGCATTTATAATATTATACAACATTTTTTAAATTTTCAACATATTCATGAGCATAAATATGCCACAAACATCAATAATATAACTATCATAAAAATGACATTTAATTTTTAGAACTAGTACAGTTTGAAAAATCTTGCAATGAGTTAGGAAATTTGTGATGGGAACAAGATAAGTCATTTGGTGATATATTCTGTGCTATTACTATTACTAAGGAACAAAAACATCAACTTCAAATGCTAAAGAGCATTATAGCAATGAAGTGGCAGAGCACACCTATATGTAGTTTAGGTGGATATCATTGTATAAATGTAGTAAAGATTTGTTATTGGCTGCTGCTGACTCTCACAACCAACTCCGTCAGACTATCAGTAATACAATATTGGCATTTTGCCAAACAAACAGCTGGGATGTTTTACAGGATGATATAAATAAGATATTTTAATAATGGCGTTATAAACAAAAATGTGCAATAGGTGCTTTCCACTCAAATACTCAATAAAAACTGAAAGTGAACAATACTGTATGCTATCCAATTTATAGGACTGGTATGCAGTTGAAATGGTTCATTCAGAGACAAACAATAAAAACAGGAATTTAACTGTACGTATTAGTGTTATTTTTATTTCCCTAGGCGCCAGTTTTTCACAAGTCTTTTTTCTTGCCTTCTGGTGTCTTCTTCCACTGTTCCTTTTCTTTTTTGGAGTTGTCTTCTAATGTAATCTATCCATATCTCCAGTTCAGTGAGGATGAATCTAAATTCTGATTCCACAAAATTGGAATTAATTGTAAACTTTATATTGGAATTCAGATTTTAGTGACAAGTTTTGCGTTGAAAGTTTAGCTTAGAAAACTTGAGAAAGAAAGGAAAACTCTCAATTTGAAGCTTCAATCAATATGGGAAACGGAGTTGTCACAAGGAGTTACCTATTTAGAGGAAGGGTGGAGGAGTTCTTGGAAACATGGAGGGGACTGCAGGATGGGTTGAAAGAGTTCGGGGAGAGAGTGCCAAAGCATCTGTACAAGTATATATATCAGCTGGTTGATGCGTCCACCACAGGTGGGGGTAGGCTTCTCTAAGTGGGTGTAGCACCTTAGTAAAGGTGAAAGAGGGAGTGGGTGGGGAGGCACTATTTTGGTTGGAGGGGCAGAGAATAAAGAGTTGGAGAGGACACAGGGGAGCAAGGAGTGGACACAGGGGAGCAAGGGGTGGTTACAGGGAGCAAGGGGTGCATACAGTGAGAAAGGGGTGGACACAGGGAGCAAGGGGTGGCTACAAGGGAGCAAGGTGTGGACACAGGGAAACAAGGGATGGATACAGGAAGCAAGGGATTAATACAGGGAGAAAGGGGTGGATACAGGGGAGCAAGGTGTGGACACAGGGAAACAAGGGATGGATACAGGAAGCAAGGGATTAATACAGGGAGAAAGGGGTGGATACAGGGGAGCAAAGATAACCAATTACGTCAGAGTGATATCACTAGCAAACATTGGTAGTTTTTTTCATCAGTGCCCTGAAATTTCTTTTAACTTTTGAAAAATATTTGTAAAACTCACCCACTGGCCACTGAACCCTTGTGGCGCACATATTAGTTTATGGTTTGATTGTGTCATGCAATGGGGATAACGTCAATAAGAGTACATATGCCAGGAGTCGCAGGATTTCCAGGATTCTATTGGCTGAAAATAATATAAATAGGCTGAGGACCTTTGTCAGTTTTCAATTTGGATGTCCCAAACAAAAGCTATCAAATTAAGTGAAAGGGATATCATCTCCGAGCCCATTGGTGTCGTTTATTTCTAAGATGACAGAGAGTGTAGCTCATATAAACTGCCGTCTGATGTCACAGTCATACAGTTATAGATGTTTTTCAAAGTCTGCAGTCGCGGTATCTGAGGAAAAATGCGTTTCCGTTTTTCAAAATACAAAAATTTTTGCCACTTCTGTATCGGTAAAAACTGATAGTTTAAACTCTTCAGCAGGTTATTTTTTAACTTCTGCTTTAAAATTATCATGTCTTTTTCCTTCTATATACATTTAAAACAAATAAACACGGATATAAGAACAAATTAAATGGAAAATCTGAAATGTATCCTTGTATATAATTCAGTCTGGCAATAAACTGTTTCTGGTAATGGGAGCCAATTGAGAAAGATGGTCACTATCCCCATTTATTTAGAAATAAACTTAACGAGTTACCAACTTTGAGTTATTTTTTTCTATAAAAATGTTTTAAATTGTATTAGGAGTTGTCTTCTACTAATATAAAATACCATAGTTAACAGAGTAAACTGACCGATTTTTCTTTTTTCCCTTTGTTTGTTTATAAAATTACTTCCAAAAACTTTGTTGTTCAGACTTTGAATGCTGGCGCAGGGAGGGTAATAATGTTTATCACACAACTTTGCCCTCTGGTCACATCTAACCTTTCACCTAACTCGATTAATTAATTGATATGCCAGTAAGTAACAAATATACTAAAGTAGGCTACAGCCTCTGGGTGTTCTCTTACTTTCAATAGAATTCAGCAAAAAAATACATCTGTTTTTTAACATAAAATGCAACAAACACAAAAAAATTGGGCTTGAATAAGAAATAACCAGTTTGTTTATTTAAAATAAACAAAAATATCTATGATTCTCTTTTTACAAACACTATGAAAAGCTAACTAGATTGCAAAGAAAGAAAAACATGACCTTTTGATCAACAACAACGTACAGGATGTGGCATATGATAAGCTAGCTGTGGATTGAGGGAATAAATTAATGAGCACACGATACAGATGACTGAGCAGGTAATTATTTATTACTCTTTAGACAAACACCATCGAGTTGGTCAACAAACATGCTGAGTCAAACAGCCCTCCCTCTCTCCGGTTAAGAACTCAATCTAATTAGCCTTCATGCGTTTATTTACTATTTGTTTATGCGCATCACGTCTATTACACATGTTCAATGAGTTAATTCTTAAAATTATCAAAATCGCACTTCCTGTGTAATAGTCATAGTTTTTACCTTTCCCAGCTAACAATTTTGTTATTCATCACCTTTTTTACAACTCGTTAATTTTAATTTTTTGCCATCGAAATTATTTTCTTAATAAAAAATATAAAAGAAACATTTATTGCTGGATAGCATACTATCCAAATATGATTGAAGTAGCTGCTAAAATATGCTGACGTTTTAAATTTTATTTATTTAAATAATTTCAATTTCAAGGCCAGCATTTCATGAGAGAAAACTGCATTCTGCAACTTGCACAAACCAGAAAATATCATCAGAAGCAAAGAATAATAAAAATTCTGTAACTAATTTCTGGTGCAAGAAATTGACAAGATGCCGTATCTATTGCTTATCTACTGTTATAGTGGATTTTACTCTTCACTGTTATATGAACCACTACAATGGCTTCTTCAGTCATCTAGTTACCTACCCTGGGCCGGAGTAACTTCAAACAATGACCAAGAATGAGCCACATTTGAGCACATCTCTCGGCCCAGATGCATAAAGGCCTTTACTGTACAAACTATGTAAAAATAACGTGGGTCGGGGTTTCCTGGCAGCTTCTGTCAAAAGAACAATATGCAAGCTTGGCCTTTCGCATGCTTAACCCAATGAAGTAGTCATACCAAATATGGAGTTGTCCAATCATAATACCTTATAGTCATCTAAATGTCCTACATCATAACCAATAAAAACAGATATACAGTTTTAGTAAAGAAAACACACGGGCTATAGACTGTGATACTTTGTGGTAACATCCAACCGTGGTGTCTCCTGCTCTTTTGTATCATTTATAACCTTTGTACCAGCACTTTCTTGATCCTTTTTGTAGCAAAGTGGCAAATTGGTGCCTTGAAAGAACTTATGCTATTTCATTATAATACAACCATTGCAAAATGTTCGCCTGGGCTGGAACTTCTCCCAGAGGGACGCCCTGTCTCGGGGTATGTTACTAATGACTGAGATTCTGCCCCGGGATAGCTTACTGATGCACATTTACAACTGAATACTTATGGTCACATGATCTTTCAGCCCTACATTGGCTGTACAAAGTTTTGCAAGGCAATGCGGGGTAGCAACTATTCCAATCCATCCTGCTGTTACATGGAGAAACTGATCAAGTTTACATGAGATCTGGCCATGTGCAGAGTAGAAACTACCTAGTTTTATTGCAGATAACATTGCTGGAATGCATTCATAGACAGAGATTTATTGTACAACTTGTCTCAATGATTCACTCATAGCTAGTTGACAGAATGCTGGCTTTACTGATAAAGAGAGTGAATCAGCAAACAAACTTGGTGCGTTTCCGCAGGCTTGAAGAGAAAGATATGTAAATGATCTGATGCATACTTCACCCATTGAGTGGTTACCGATAGAAACACTGCTCAGCCACGTGGAGAATCTCTATGCGGTTGCAGCCTTGCCAAAGCTTATCGTGTAGCAATAAATAAACAATGTAGAGGCTAGGTTTTGTCATTTGCACTCTGGACTTGCAAGCGTGAGGTTAGATTTCAAGCAGTCAACTGATATAGGTGTTAGGAACTCTGACTATTTGAATTGAAGATTGATACTGATATATCAGGTGAGGCACTGTCTTATACACTATTAAAGAAACTAGGATGAACAGTTTTTGGTGATAATGAAAATGAGTAACTCAATAAAACTTGTCTAAACTGAGTCTCGAAAACCAGTAAGCTAAAAGACAAATATTGACAGCAGTTGAGCTCTGGGTTTTTAATAAGTTTTGATGCTGAATTGATCAGCATTCGTAAAGCGCACCAATGAGTCTACGGTCCTTTAGTCTGAGCTTGCAAAGGTTTAGGGAGCGATATTGCAGTCAGCGGTTTTGGCATCAACTAAAACTGTGTCACCATACTTCAACTGACATTTTCAATTGATAGGTTAAGTCAAAATCGAACCAAATTTTGACCCATTATTCTTGAGTCCCATTGATGGTTTTAGCTCTGTGCTAACATATCTTTCAATTGTACTAACCCAGCTGGTGCATGACAAAGAATGCCTATTAATCACAACAGTATGGCACAAAAAATCAAAATGCTCAGCAACCAGTTAACTGGAATACATTTTTTTTTCAGTTCATCATGGCTGGTCATTATAGAGAAGGTGGTAAGAAAATGGAACATACCTTCACACCACCAAGAGCTACATCACAATCACACATCGTAGATGCTACTAAAACATTGCTCATTAGCGCTGACAATCTCACAACTTTACCCACAATAGACGCTACAAGAGCTTTGTTACTAGACAACGGTACAGTGGCAGCGCTGCCAAGGACAATTATCCGTCGACAAAGCTGCTTTCCTTCAGCATTAAACTTTCTAAAATCATCATCTAAATCAACGAAAAGGAGAGGAAACTCTTCAAAACATCGGAGTGCTGCTGAAACAGACAGACTTCTGGATTAATCTAGCATTGGTGTAACACCTTTAACGAATTAATTTTATATTTTTGTTACTTTATATATAAAGTTTTTAATGTGATTGTTAAAGTTTTGTTAAATAAATTATCATATATTTTTTCAAGTATTGACAAGTGTGCACTTGGCACTCCATCAATTATTTATGCAAGAATTCGTCATCAAATTTTGTTATTTTTTGAAACTATTTTCATGGAGCCTGAAGTTTCCCTGATTCCCTGAGATATTGTTAATTGCTGATAAAGGGGAAAAATTTTTTGCCTGTAAGTAGAAAAATAATTTTTGCCAATTAAAGTTATTATGATCCGCCATGTCAACAGTATTTGTACATATTGTTATTTTTGATGTAGTTTTTTCACTTGTATATAATCCTTCTTTATGTTCTTACTAAGAATATAGTATTTACCACACCAATACTGCGTGACGTAGGTTTTCACTGCCAGGATTAAATACTAAAGGTTTAAAGTAAGCTGTCTGAGGTCACATATCGGCACATATCGGCAGAGATAAGAAAAGAGTACTCATTGCTCTACTAAAACATGTCCGCTAATAACAAGCTGAACTTAGTGCCCGTAATACAAAGTAATAAACAGAGTCTATGAGAAAAACATCTGCTCTGTTTCACATGAGCTGACTTCTATAACAGTCCTGTCAGCAAATCAAAGTAAAAATGTGGCAATGATGGAAAGGTCATTTATTAGCATCGCTGCCTGAGAGACTGAGATGACCTGCTGTCAGCCCAATAAACACAACTCTAGTGAGCACTGAGAAGGTGAGAGGGCTTCAGGTGAAATGATTCTCTGTTTCACTGGTGGTGAAGGTCTGAAAGTACAAATGGCAGCTTTGGCTGTGTTATTGCAGCATGGTACCATCCCAAGAGTGGAAGATCCACTGAACTTGCTCAAAAGTAACTTTGTATGTTTTTCATACTAGTACAACTGTTAGCTACTATAACTACTAGCAACTATAGCTACTAGCTACTATAACTACTAGCAACTATAGCTACTAGCTACTATAACTACTAGTAAGTACATCTACTAGCTCCTATAACTACTAGCAAGTCCAACTAATAGCTATAACCATTGTCAGAGTTCAGGGTTAACATTCATTCCAAGATGCTGTAGCTTTCTACTCTACCAGTTCTTGGTTGCTGCTGTTCTAGCTTAGCCAAAAAAGCTAGTTTTACAAAAGGTTTCACAAGTACACCATTGTTTTGTAACAGTGCCTTACTTAACCTGATCACACATGACTCGGTAGCTACGATGGTGGAAAACTGTTGCAACAATCTACGTAAGACGTCTGCTAGGTTGGGGTACCCCACAATAGATTGCAACCACGCCCATATTCAATGGCGACAATTGCTCACTCGCTGGTAAGTGCATGATGTAACATTACATCGTGGTTTCATTCTAATAGTGTCGAGTGACAATGCCGTTATCCCTTTCTTCTAGATCACATTTCGACAAATAATATTGTCGGAAGTATACTGCCAATTTCTAGACATAGCCTTTATAGATACACTGTTTGAAGTGGTATGTTTGTGTCAAGCTTTCGCACCTTCTAAACAAAGCACAACCGGTATAAAAACGTTCGTAATAAAATTGCTCATGCTTAGTAAATGAGACAAAGTTTTTTTCCATTGCGGTATTTTGCCATGTATTTTTTTTGTCCGATATTGAGAGAAATGGCAACTTAAGAAATCATGTCGTTGCTCATCAGAATTATATTCTTTTGTTCTGAAGAAGCCTTTGTGGTCCGTACACTCTCATACCATTAAATAAGTTAACATGAAATAACATTCTGCTGGTATACGATGTGTAGCAAAAGTTGAATTACACATGAAACAGTAAATCGTCGGGTATTGGGTAACGATGGTGATTTAACTGATAGAAATATCAACAAAGAGTTATTGAACTTTATAAATCATAAACATGTGCCAATAGATGTAGTAGTCAATCATGTTTCAAAATAGATAATTTGTTTTGGATTATACGACGTGCCATCATGCGTGTCAGGGAGTGCGTCAAACAAAAACTGACATGTTAACCAGGAAATGCAAACATACGCACATCGAGAAAAACACACTCAATCATCAAAAATATTCAATCAGAAGTAATGACAATTATATCGGAAATGCAATGAAATTTGATGTTTCAGTAAATCAGTATAAAAACCTTGAAAACAGTAAAATGAGAACAAGCTCCTGTACACATTTGAATTCACTTTGAAAACTAAAACAAGAAGAATAAAATCCGTATTTCAGACATCTACATGTATGGGCCAGCATTTGCTCTGAAGTAGTGCTATAAGAAAATCTGGTCATGTGGTTTTTCTGGACCTGTGCTTTTCCCACAAAGCTTTTTTTCTCAAAGCTCTGATGGGTTAGTGTGGCTTTTTCTCCTTTGTGTGCTTGACTGTTATGATCCCATCTCTGAAATAGCACCTGCTTGTTGTTGTCAGCATACATCGTAACTTTGACTTTTCCATGGGTGCCAATCGATGACAATTGCAAAAATTGGTTGTCTCCTTTTTTCATTTTACTAATCTCTAACTAGCGTTCATTTTTTTGTAAACGATATTTTATAAATTTATATCCATCACTTGAAAGTTAAACCTCAATTCTGAGCTAAAATAATTGTGCTTTTTTTTACATTAAATTAAAGCTACAGGATTTCAGCAACAGCTGGTAGCTAACAAAAACGGTACAAATGTGTTCTATAGCAACACAGTTTTGTAATGTAGCAGATTTCTGCTCTGAAACATATACAAGTGTGCATTGCACGGGAGATGAAAACTGACAATTACCAGTTGGAGGAATTGGTTCAGCAATTAAACATTTTTTTGTGCAAAGTAAATCACAATAATAAATTATTTCACGATTACATTGAATCATCACATTTATGAAGCCAAATCATGTAAGGAAAAAGTTCAAAGGATCGATTAAACTACCAAATAACAAACTGTGATTAACTTTAACCATTGCAATAAAATTTACATAATTTGTTTTTCTCAGCTGGCTTAGTTAGCAAAATAAATGAACTACTTCGTAAATTAAAAAGTTTGTTAGAATTTTTCTACAACGTTATGATTGTGCGAGTTTGTAATATGCAAATACACACGAAAAGATCTAGTTTAAAACTTCAGTGATTCACAGATTTTATAACAGAAAAAAATGTAGAAAATTCAGAGAAATTTGTAACACAGGGCTTAAGACCACACACATATTTAGTTAGTATAACAACATATGACTCATTACTGAAGCATAGAATGTTCTAGTCTATTGAACCAATCCCGGAGTAAAAAAGCTTGTGTAGTAGTGGAAGAAGTGCTAGTAGTAGTAGCTAGTAGCGGAGAGCTCGATTCTGTATCTCTCGGAGGTGGTGCTTTTTCAGTCTGAAAAAAATGAACATTCGCAGTTCAAATAGCAAAGTTTTTTTAGTTTTTTTATAAATAAAAAATATGGAACCGTTGATTTTTTAACAGCTTTTAACACAAGAAAACAAAAAAAAGTTAACGAGTTGTTCCAGCTTGTAAGTTTTAAGCATCAAAAATATCATTTTACTAGATTTATATAAATTTTTTAAAAAAACTAGTAAAAAGTTTATTCTGATGATATTTCGACATCAAAAAGTTGCAGTTTATCTCAACGTGGGGAAAGAATTTCATTCATCTATTAAAATGCGAACAATCAAGTTCTTATCAAAAAACTAACCAAGAATTTGACGATCTCGCTTTTTCTAGAGCAGACAATTCCAAAGTCGAATAAATTCAATATCTTAGAACATCGTCAGCAATGAGCAGACGACTTCTAACACCACATATTATCACAAGATATTACAGATTGTCTTTTGGCCACTAATATTTATGTACCTATATTTGTGTTGTTATAACTTTCTTACCAACCTCCCCGTTGGAGTCCATCCATGGCCTTTTTATTTTCTTTTCTTTGTTATTTTTTGACTCGCTGACTTCTGGTTCTTCTGCAAATACACAGGTATAAAATTTATGAAAATTATTTACCAGCTTTACTAAATAATATAACTCATCAATAAATAATTGACATGTGCACACAACTCCCATAAAAATTGGATTACTCTCATTATTAGCAGTTTTCTTTCCTTATCAATAGTGATAACAAACACTCTCAATATTGCGCAGTATTATTGAAGTTATTTGCTCTTGAACTAACAATGCGATCAACTGTGGAATTTTTTTAGCTCGTGAGTTTTGTTAGCTTGACAATGCTAGTGTCTTTATATCATCCCATATAAGTGCAAACTAATTTCATATCAGAAACAACTTTGTTTTTAATTAAAAATGGGATTCAAATCTGGGAGAAACGTTTAGATTAATAAAATGATGATTTCGCAAGTTGGAAAATATCTGCTGCAACTCACCGGTGGAGCTGATTGTGGTATGAGCAGCTGGAGCTCTTGGAAAAGGGTTTAGAGTGAAACTATGTGGAGCACCGGCAATCTGATGATATTGGGCTAATGTAGGAGGGCGTGGCACTAGTAACCTTGACCTGTGCAATAGCTCACTGAACGCCATGTGATGCTGAGCTGGCCAGAGAGAGTGTATGGAAGGATCGGCTGATGCTGGTCTGCAAGTGAAGGAAACATTCATGAATGTTCTGGATCAACTGGTGCTGTTAGTGGGCTTCTAGTTAGTAAACAGCTAGTTGGCTGCATGCCAACCCAACTAACCCCAAGGCTGCGCACTGCTTGCATATACTTATACAATTAACTTGATGCCATTTACAAAAAAAGTTCCACTTTCTCGTTTCACGCCCGACAGCAAAGATTTTTAGAGACTTTGCATAGATTAGAGTTTGTTAATACTTTAAAAAACTTCTTTAGAGAATTGAGAGAAAAAACGAAATACACTGAAGTGACAAATGTGTTTGCGAAGTAAAAAGAAAAAATTGACCATTTTGGGTGGGTTATTGTATCTTAAGATTTTCAAAAAGTCAGCACCAAAACACTGCGTTAAAAAAATTAATACACTCCGGATATCATACAAACATGAAAATTCATTTTTTAACCCAGATTCTAATAATGCAAATACACCGAGATTGTATAATCTTTACTCTTAAAAAAAAAACAAACAAACAGACAAACAAATAAAAAAGTTATTATTAAGCGTTTTTTTATTTTGCTGTAAGCCCGGGGAAAATAATTTTTAATTAAAATCTCAAAATGCTTTTGATCATTTTACCTTAAAAAAGAACTTGAAAATCCTGGAGAAAAGCCAGAAATGGTTGGCGATGTTGCCAGCCTGAGATGAGACGCAGCAGACGTAGACAATACAGGACAGGAGGAAGTTGAAGTCTGTCTCACGGCATGAGGGGAGAACATTCCATTCATAAATTTGTTTGGAGCCTCTTCTTCTTCATCATCAACAGAGGACGTAGCGAGACGCTTTCTAGAACCACCATTGAACAGAGCTTTCACATCCTCCCACGCGTACTCTATTTCTTTTGTCCTCCTAGTAATATATTCACTAAATCAAACTTGGGCACATTTATGGGCGGGTTTTATGTGGCAGAGCGGATAGTGTTGAAGGTTCAGTTTTATAGTTAATGGCTGCAACTGAGCTGTTTTAGAAATAAAATCAGTTTTTTCTAAAATCACGTAGTCCTAGAAACAGTACAGAGGTTTTGAATATAAATGAAGTTTTAGATTTTGTTTTTGATGTTCATAATTCTAATAATAGTTATTATAGTCCGTCCAGTGGTTTTGTAAAAATCAGCTTAATGCTTAAAAAAACGCAATCTATTTTTAAAAAAATTTTTGAATGGAGCTAAAACGAATAATATTAACGGAATTGTTTATATCTATTCCTAGTTTAGTAGTTGTAAACACTTTAAGATTCTTGTCAACTCTGCCAATTTCACAACCACATTGTAAGGTGATTCGCACTCCAAAACTGCAGTGCCATATGCTGCAATACCAACTGTTGAGTAAATGCTATGACTAATAGGTTCAAGAACCCTGGACAACAATCTTTACACAAATAATTACATGAATTACTCGAATATTTTTCTTTTTAGATTCTGAATAATGTCAGAATGTTACAAAAAAAAATAAAAGCTGTGCCGATTGTTATAATGTTCGTAAAAGTTTCACCCAGTGTTAGGAGGATCACTAGGTCATGTGATCTTTGTGAAAAGTTTCATGGGATCGCAGCCTGAAATGATGAGTCACGCCATACATATTGCCTTTTAAAGCTGCAATAATTTCAAGTTTTAAAATTGTTACATTCTGCGGCACTGATTGTTTGAATTTTGGGATCTCATGAGAGAACTGAACTTTTAGAAAATAACAGGTGCAGAACCATGTACCAACAAGTAGGTTAGTACTCTACATTTTCTCGAATCAACAAAAAAATTAAAAGTATACCCGGTCAATGATCCAATTTCAAATAATCTGACGTATTAGCGAGAATATTTACCAATAAAACAATTAAGTTGAACTGTCACACGTTAGCCTTTAAAGAGTGAACAGCGTAGGGTATAAATAATTTAGTTTTGTACTTGACAAACGAGTGGTTTAAGTGTTATTTTTTATTGTCAACACTCCAACTCTCGAGGGACCCGGGCAAGTGTGCCACTAATTTGAACGATAAACCAGCCTAAATAATTACATGTAACTGTGCGTTTTAATGACAACACATAATAAATAATTATTAATGCTGTGCACTACATGGCATGCAGCAAGAGTGTAACTTGGTGCATTCTTCACTGCAGCCACAACAGTGATGAGCTGATGCGCTGACATAGAGACAGCAAATCTTATATTATAACCTCAATGACGACAAGTTTGACGTGAGAATAATTTAGGCCGACAGTTTGATAATGCAGTTTGCACTTATAGTATAAATAGTGATTGTCATTACTATCAAAACTTTACGATGCGTCAACTGATACAGTAAGTTTTAACTCAGACAAAGTGTAATGACAAACATTGATGCTTTGAAACAACTAAACGAGCAATCAGCACCAAAGTTATTGCTGAACGTTAAATTCATGTACGAAAAAGGTCTGCTTTGTTGATTGGTCAAATCAGGATGAAGTTACTATCTATTATATAGAACATGGTTAAGTACAGAAATCGCATGGCTGAGTGAATAATGCGTCCACTCCGTTACATATATCAGTCACCTGTTCAATGCTTCAGTTAAATTAAAGGTGCAAAAGTTCACCATATCCAAGCAGAACCAAACTGAAAATGGATAAGATTCAATTATGTAATCACCCCTGATGTAAGGTCAGCTGAATGTGACGCCTCCAAGAATTAAAGTTGGCAGCATCAGGGTGGGTGTATTCTGCCGTGGGCGTCTGGTGACAATGAAATATGAACTTGTTTGGAGAAAACATCATTCCGCAGTGTGCACACTTGATGCATTTAGCTCTAGAACTGAGAAGAGAATGATGTAAAATGACTTTGTGGGGGATATACAGTAGATAGGTAGGTGATGTATATATTAAGGGTTATACAGTAGATAGGTAGGTGATGTATATATTAAGGGATATACAGTAGGTAGGTAGGCAATGTATATATTAAGGGTTATACAGTAGATAGGTAGGTGATGTATATATTAAGGGTTATACAGTAGATAGGCAGGTGATGTATATATTAAGGGATATACAGTAGGTAGGTAGGTGATGTATATATTAAGGGTTATACAGTAGGTAGGTAGGTGATGTATATATTAAGGGATATACAGTAGGTAGGTAGGTGATGTATATATTAAGGGATATACAGTAGGTAGGTGATGTATATATTAAGGGTTATACAGTAGGTAGGTAGCTGATGTATATATTAAGGGTTATACAGTAGGTAGGTAGGTGATGTATATATTAAGGGTTATACAGTAGGTAGGTGACGTATATATTAAGGGATATACAGTAGGTAGGTGACGTATATATTAAGGGATATACAGTAGGTAGGTGACGTATATATTAAGGGATATACAGTAGGTAGGTGATGTATATATTAAGGGATATACAGTAGGTAGGTGATGTATATATTAAGGGTTATACAGTAGGTAGGTAGGTGATGTATATATTAAGGGTTATACAGTAGGTAGGTAGGTGATGTATATATTAGGGGTTATACAGTACCTGGTGTATCTGTTGGGCATGAAGAAGCCAGAACATCCCCAGCCACACTTGTGGTAGACGTTAAACATGAAGTCGGCAGGTAAACGGGGAGGTGTCACTTCATTGAAAAAGGATTTAAACAGCCTCTCAGCCTCCCTTTTTGTGATCATTCCGCATCTACAGTCACACAGGCTATCTATAATTAGTTAGAACATTTTAGAAAAATCTCTTTGGGTGTTTTGATATTTTCAAATATCAATGTAAGTTCAGGAAAATCACAAAGTAATGTTTTTTATTTCCTGTCGATTATTAGTTGCCCAGTTCATAAAAAAATTCCTCAATAGTTACAGATAGCCTATCAGATATAAAATATAGCAACAAATAGTATAGCTCACCTGCGTGACGAGACGGGCATTGCTCCAGCCTTCCTTAACACATCCAGTTGAAAAGGGGTGCATTGCACACAGGTTATGCCCAATGCCACGCGCCTAACCAAATAGTTAGTGCAATTGGTTACGATTTACAAATAAATGAATTTTTTGTCTTTACGTAAAAACTTGCTTGTTTCACTATCACGTAAAAGAAAAATAAAAACTTGTCTCACAAAAAAATGTTATAAAATTTTTTTTTCATTTTTGCTCAAACCTTTTATACACTTTCATTTTTTGATACAAAATTCTATTTTTTTTAAGTAATACATAAAAGTTACAACTTATTATATCACTGTTGGCGTGGATAATACAATTTCCATTTTTAATTATTTTGTGATATTATAACATAAAAATTGTAGGTTAGACATTTTGTAAAGTTATTAAAAGTTATATCGGTTTGTGTAAGAGAATCGATTACTGCCGACTGCATAATAGTGAAAGTTGTTGAGTATGCTCAGCAGTAATGGAATAGCTAGATTGGTCCGGCACTCGCTGTAAAACTAGCTTGTTTTTCTCTTACAGCGCCTCTCTCTAGCCTTATTCCCATAAGGCATCGCACACAGCAGGTGTAAAGCTGTGACTAAGATGCGTGATACTTCCAAGCTAGAATATCACTTCGTCAACTCGCTTCAAAATGTCTTGAAGAACTGATTGCCACGCATAAACTTGAAAATTATCAAAGTATGTTTAAATTTTCATAATTTGATATCTGTCTATGAAGAGAGTGAAGCTGATTGTTTTAAAACATTTCAATTTTTTTTATCTAGTTATAATGCTGTCAAAACTTGCAGCTGAAAATTAAAATATTTCAAGCAGTTTTTATCAATATGATTGCAATGAAGTTTATTATCTATTTATTAATATAACACAAAAATTTATGCTTTCAGTAAAAAGGTTGATTTCATAAAACAAAGTGATAAATCAGCTCATTTCCAATGTCCGATTAAAACAGTGACTAAAATCACTTTATTTATATTATTAAAAAATAGAAAAATTATTACCTTAAGATTTCAAACATTACATAAAATAATTTATATTTTGAACTATATATGCCTATTAAAAGCCATGGTATAAATATATTTTATACTGAATGAAAAAATTGTAATTAATTAGATTCAAACAAAACATACCTATTGTGAATTTCATTATAGCTGTAGTCTTTAAGGAGAGTGTTAGAGAGTTGTGCGAGACATACCCTCTCCTCCCCATTAACTGAGAGAGACACGAGCTGTTCATTGTTTAACACTACAGTTCCCACACTGTAGGCTTCCTCACTAGCTCTTCCATTTATTGCCTGCAAACACAGCTATGTGCTTCGTAACCAACAAATAGAATATTTGTTTGTTAATAACTTTTTGCTCTAAAATGAAAAATTTTGCACAAAATTTGAAACATTTTTTTTTATCGTTTATGAAATAGTCCATAAAAATAAAATAATTGCTGCAAAAATGAGCAAGCGGAATAAAACTTTTGAAAATAATTTCAATTCTACGTCGGCATAAAATTTAAAACAAAACAAAACTTTAGCTTAACTAGCAAGAAATGTATTTATTACAACATCCAAAATGTTTGACATGACAAATACGATAACATTATCATTGTTAAATATATTATTATGCTTCCACAAAGAATATGCTTGTAAAGAGCAAAAGATAACTTTCTTAAAGTAATCTGAAATTTTTTTTATTGGAAAATGTTTATTTTTAGTAAAATCAGCTTAGCAAGTATAATTATGCATCTTGAAAAAGTTTCATGCTAACAATAATTTTCAACAACTGGCTTCGACTGATAGATAAATTATTTTCATTTTATTTTTATTAATAACGTTTTTCTTACTAAAGACGTGACTTTTTGATTGTAAGAAAAAAATGGTTGCAGTAGTACAAAGTTACACACCGAATTAAAGAAAATTGAAAAATAATAGAAAATAGTTTATCAAGCGTTTTGGGGAATCTAATCCTAGCCAAAAGTTGCCACTAAAAATGTTACAAAATGGATTTACTGAAAAAGTTAAAAAAATTTTTTAGAGCAGTAGCGGTCAGTCACATGACATATAAATCTTAGATGAAGAAAAGCCTAGAGAGATTATTTACTTAAAGACGCATTCTAAACACGCGCCTACTGATTCAGAAATAATTATATCCAGTGGTAAGGTCTTCATTACTGCAAACAATCAGTGCCAACATTGATTTTGTAGAGAATTACAGGCTTAGAGTGAAAGATTGAAAAAGGCCGATGACATTAATTGAAATGATATTCTGTAAGCTAGTCTTCAAGACAGCATATTCTATATAATTGCATCTTGTTGCTCACTTAGAAAGCTGACAATTCCTAGCAATATTAATTAGATGGTTGATACAAAGACCTTATCATTATAGTACACTATTTAAACCTATTCTCTTTGTACTTGTTCAAAATTAATATCACTGCGAAGCTTAAATCTAAATGATTTGTGTGGGTTTTTAATTCAAACTTATTGATGTACAGACATACAACTGACAGAGTGAATGGATATTAGTATATCGTATTATTAGGCTGTAGGCAGATGTAGAAAACCCTGCGAGTCTGTAATTATCTGGCTACACGCATGCCATTTATGTAACCACGGCAGATTTGTAAATATTGTTAAAAATAGAACTGTTAAGTGTTAGAACCTTTCAGCGACTAATTCAGTTAGATTTACAAGAATGTTTGCTTATTGTTGCGTTTAGTCGCTGATAAAATTCTTATTCAAGTTAAAGTCAGATATTTGTGATATTATGACACCATTTTTTGAAATATTGTGGCAAACAACTTCAGTAAATCAAAAATTTCAGTCCAAAACAATTTGAGCAAATAAAATTTTATGATACAGAATAAAACAAAATTTATTATAAAGAATTATTATAAATTTTTAAATGAATAATAATTAACAATCAAGTGTTACTTTTTTAGTAGAGATTATTCTAATATTTCTTTTTGTTTATCAAGTTGTAAATGAATGTTTAGCCCGGAGATAATAATGATGACAGTTTTTATTAAAAAACAATATAGTCACATCAGCCCATTATACAAATATATATGTATGTCACTGTTTTACAAAGAAAATATTACATAAAAGCTATTTTTCTGGTATTAACAAAACCTTTTTGCTAGAAAATCAAGCATGAATATTTTTCAGACAAAAAATACTACAGCTTATACAAAGGAATAACAATTCATAAATTTAGAAAGTATTTTGAATAAAGTACCAAAATACATTTACAACACAAAAGAAAAAAAATTGAAAGACAATTTTGCAAGTTACAATGATTTTGTGGCTTGCATTTAAGTGAGTTTTGATAAGTTTGTTAAATGCTTTACTTTCAGTAATCTGCTCATTTCCACAAAAATATAACAATACAAAATGCAAAACAAGCCAATCTCTATCACTTTTAGAGCTTTCACTGAATAATTACTTACCAGATTGACTGCCTCCATCTTGGTTTTGTAGCAATGTTCTGGAGCTTTCCTTTGGCTAATCTGCTAAAAACAGCAAACATCCGTTGATCCCAGCTTTAAAAAATTACTCAATCTCAATCTGTTTCTTTCTCTCAATTACGAGAGCAAAAACAACTGTTATACATGATACTACTAATAAAACCATTTTGTTTATAAAAGTCTGGAAAAAATTATTTTGTGTAAAAACTTTGTTAACTTATGCTAAATGTTGGTTTAAACAAAAATAGTACAAATAAATAATGATTACCTCAGATAGAGTTGCTGGTGACCGAGTGTACAGGTGTAATTGCTACCTTGGTGGTATTGTGGGATATAAAAGGTGCAACATCATCAACAGCCAATCAACTGTCTCCGTCAATTCAATTACACGGCAATGAATAGAATGGCAGTTTTATACATAAATATTAAATGAATACTGCAGTGCTCATTATCCATCTGTGATAGGTCAGAAGGTTATACAAGAATTTACTTTTGGTTAAACACCACAAGTAGCGAGAAATAACTTTTATTAGCAGAGATGCGTTATAAGCTTTGGTCAAATTAAAAATTCTTTTGTGCAACTTTAAGCTTAAAATATCAATTTAAAGGTTCTGAATATAAATCAAAAGTTTTTATTAATATTTGTAGCTAAAGACAAACATATTTTTATATCCATGAAAAATATATTTTTGCATCAACATGAAAAGTAACAAAGATGACATAAATTAAATCATTTGTTCAATTAAATCAATTTTTGCTAAACAACCAATTTTAAAAATCTCTTTTATATTTCATCAGAAATTTTTTTCAAAATGATTACATATACTTGAATGCTTCCACTCCATTTTAGCTATTTTTATTTTACATTTTTTTTCATAAAAATTAGGTTTCAACTTCAAATAGCGTAAAGAAAACTTGGAAAAACTTTTACTTTCTTGAAAAAGTTATTGCTGAGAGAAAACCGATATTTATTTTATTAACATCAGTATAAACATTGCCTTTAATTATGTAATAATAAAAATAATTTCTCAGGACCAAGGTTTTGTTTCAACTCATTTGTACAACATTTTTTTTCATTATTTACCAGAAATGAGCTTTAAATAAAGCTCTGAACTGGATTGTTTTTCAATGAGATTTAAGGTATTATTGGATAAAACAAAATGCTGCAGGAAGTTTTACAAGATAAACAGGCTCATCTCTCACGCACGAGCGCTGTAGACAAGGGGTTCTCACAACATCAAACAGACATACTGGGTCCTCTTTACACCATTTTAAAATAAGATAATTACGATTACACTGTTGCACTGCGCCATATTGTATACCCAAACCACTTGTGATATCTCAAGTATGCTTACACCCAAAAATCACCGACAACGCACAATAAATAATAAATACGAGTCGAATTGAACTTAAATTAATCTCATTTTCATGCTCATAGCAATAATATAATGAACTGGATCAAAGCTTGAGTGCAATAACAGCGACAATGATCCCTTCGCATGAGAAAGAGTAGAATGAGCATTTCAACGAGTTATCTATTGTCTGCGAAGAGCTCGAGCGTTCGGATGACGGTAATAAAGGAATAATATGTAATATTTCTAGTAATACAGTAATGAACGGGTCACCATCCGCTCTAACTGTAAAATAACATTCAGCCGTCAATATTCTCACGCCCCGACTACAGAAATCGTAAAATTTAATTTTGATAGACAGTTTAATTTAGTTTTATAATGAGAAAACGTGTGACAAATACGACGCACAAAGGTAGACAATTATGTGATCCAGTGTATAATATTAACTAATTTAATAGGTGAACAATTACAGGACATTCAGCGAGATATGTCTGAGACGTGACGACAATTGTGAGAGAGTTGACAAGTGTGTAAACCGGAGAGTTTATCCGCGGCTACTTTATTTAATTTTAAATGATTTTATTAATCAAAAACAGAAATATCTCCCGAATGAGAAAAAATTACCATAAATAATTTTTGCACATCAGACATGCTATGGGATGCCATGCATCAAACATTCTCGTAAATTCAACTAAAATTTGCGAAAAAAACCCACATAGTTGTCATATATGCACTCAGTCTACTGATATAAAAAAGGGAAAAATAAAAAGAGTTGAATAAAATAACAATAACATTTAGTAACATGTAAAAGTCACAAAGTACAGCCAAATGACAGAATTGTTGAATATATATATAAATTAGGTGGATTCATTAAAACAATATCGCAAAAAATAATACCATATAATAATAATACTAATTACACCAGCCGGGTGGTAGCTGACTTTGTGTGACATTTTTGCTGTATTCTGTCTTTTACCGTATAAAAAATAAACATAAACTTTGTACAATTTAACTAGTTTTGTTGGCATATTAATAACAATAATGTATACAGGTAGAAAATTTCACTCCTTATACCATGTATAAAATACTACATTCATTATCGCCATAGTAACGTACTATATAAAGCAGCACTCTTCATTTAAAGGCTAGTAGAACTAATTAGAACTCCACCGGTTAAGAGAGGATAACTCCTGCAGTGAACAGCCAAGAATAGACTGTAGATAGGGAGTTGTAGCGTACCAACATAGCCTGAGGTCTCTTTGTATAATGATACTCTGGCCAATTCAAGACTTATAGCGTACCCTAGGGCTATCTCATTTTCTATAAAAACGTAAATGCAACACATATTAATGTCTAACTTTATACCACCTTATAATTTTGTACAGCACCATAAAATAACACCATAGAATACACGTGCGTGTTATAATTTTATCGAGCCTGCCACTAAATATTATTGTAGCTACAAAACCATAATATACTGGCCATGCGAGCCTGTCTTCCGTACCCAACGCCAAGATCTGGCGATGGATAGCATGACACTCACGAGACAGACTGGCAACTGAAACGACGAAGTAGTCTTCTATTGAGCAAATAAGAGCGAGATTAATATTTTGTGTGTTCCACATGGTTTCCTGTTTCTTATTATTTTTTATAACATTTATTTTTTTATGAAAACTTTCTTTATTGCTAAGTTTACCATTATTGGTCCAGTTATTAATAAATTATTATTAGGTATTTGATTCATCATGATTTATAACTTTTATGCCTTCTAATTATTTATTTATGGTTTTTTTTTCATCACAAACAATAATTACTTTGAAAATTATATGATCGCACTATTAGTTTCACCAAAGATCATGTAATTACAATAAAATATATTACTATATTAAAAATATCTATGATCTTTGCAAACAAGCGGAAAGTCAATATAACTTTGTCAATTGGAATCGCTGTGGGTTAATCTACCAGTCACAGCACGGCGGACAGGATGAAAAGTCGATCATGTCCGTTTTACTTCATCCTGCGCTGGATGTACCATCCTGCGCTAAATGTACCGTTCTACTTCATCCTGCGCTGGATGTACCATCCTGCGCTGAATGTACCGTTCTACGCAAAGGTATGATGGATGCGGGTGGAATTCTGGCCCATGTGGCAAGGGCATAAACCAAGTGCAAACTCATGGAGGAGAAAACTCCTAAACATCTCATACATGACTCACAGACGAGTAAAACGATGCTAATATAGGACAGTGTTTAGTGAAATATTACCTAAAACTTCTACAGTTTCATGGCTGAGGCTTCACTGTTTAACTAATGGCTTTTGTGTTTCTCAATTGGATTTAAAAACTAGACAAATCCCTGGAGGTGTACACACAATGTAACTAACCATCTACACACATAGACATAGAGATAAGTATACAATAGGACTAACCATCTACACACATAGACATAGAGATAAGTATACAATAGGACTAACCATCTACACACATAGACATGGAGATAAGTATACAGTATAACTAACCATCTACACACATAGACATAGAGATAAGTACACAGTATAACTAACCATCTACACACATAGACATAGAGATAAGTATACAGTATAACTAACCATCTACACACATAGACATAGAGATAAGTACACAGTATAACTAACCATCTACACACATAGACATAGAGATAAGTATACAGTATAACTAACCATCTACACACATAGACATAGAGATAAGTACACAGTATAACTAACCATCTACACACATAGACATAGAGATAAGTACACAGTATAATTAATCATCTACATACATAAACATAGAGATAAGTACACAGTATAATTAATCATCTACATACATAAACATAGAGATAAGTACACAGTATAATTAATCATCTACATACATAAACATAGAGATAAGTACACAGTATAATTAATCATCTACACACATAAACATAGAGATAAGTACACAGTATAATTAATCATCTACATACATAAACATAGAGATAAGTACACAGTATAATTAATCATCTACATACATAAACATAGAGATAAGTACACAGTATAATTAATCATCTACATACATAAACATAGAGATAAGTACACAGTATAATTAATCATCTACATACATAAACATAGAGATAAGTACACAATAGGACTAACCATCTTCACCCATAGACCTATGAATCACAAAGATGCATCAGACTCGGACATGATAACTCTGAAGACTCTCTGAAGTGATTCACAGATGCCCATAGCTGTATCCTCATTCATACATTGGAAAATGTGGCAACTACAAATATATGTACAAGTATATACAATATGTACAAGTATATACAATATGTACAAGTATATACAATATGTACAAGTATATATAATATGTACAAGTATATACAATATGTACAAGTATATACAATATGTACAAGTATATACAATATGTACAAGTATATACAATATGTACAAGTATATACAATATGTACAAGTATATACAATATGTACAAGTATATATAATATGTACAAGTATATATAATATGTACAAGTATATACAATATGTACAAGTATATACAATATGTACAAGTATATACAATATGTACAAGTATATACAATATGTACAAGTATATACAATATGTACAAGTATATACAATATGTACAAGTATATACAATATGTACAAGTATATACAATATGTACAAGTATATACAATATGTACAAGTATATACAATATGTACAAGTATATACAATATGTACAAGTATATATAATATGTACAAGTATATACAATATGTACAAGTATATACAATATGTACAAGTATATACAATATGTACAAGTATATACAATATGTACAAGTATATACAATATGTACAAGTATATACAATATGTACAAGTATATACAATATGTACAAGTATATACAATATGTACAAGTATATATAATATGTACAAGTATATACAATATGTACAAGTATATACAATATGTACAAGTATATACAATATGTACAAGTATATACAATATGTACAAGTATATACAATATGTACAAGTATATACAATATGTACAAGTATATACAATATGTACAAGTATATACAATATGTACAAGTATATACAATATGTACAAGTATATACAATATGTACAAGTATATACAATATGTACAAGTATATACAATATGTACAAGTATATATAATATGTACAAGTATATATAATATGTACAAGTATATACAATATGTACAAGTATATACAATATGTACAAGTATATACAATATGTACAAGTATATATAATATGTACAAGTATATACAATATGTACAAGTATATACAATATGTACAAGTATATACAATATGTACAAGTATATACAATATGTACAAGTATATACAATATGTACAAGTATATACAATATGTACAAGTATATACAATATGTACAAGTATATACAATATGCAAACCCAAGTCAGATATGTACTATTTCCCCCATGGGAGAATAACATGACTGATCAAAAGTCTGACAGAGAACATTAGCGCTTTTTGTGAGACTTTGAGCAGCCGAATTTCAACTATTTTTGCATTTTCACGAGCTGAGGCACACATAAGCCTGCACCAATGAAAAGGCATTTGAGTTTACTCAGGTTTCTTGGTAGAAAATCCAGCTCACACACCTGGCACCTGGCAAACTGAATGCACCTGAAACTAATACTTTTTCATATAGAAACACTTGCTGATGTTTGCGAAGGTGACGTTTATTTCCAAGCAGTTCATTTGGATTTTGGATAAAAAAGAGGAGACAACTCCATAAACATTTATCAATAACGCTTATTTAAAATAATATTGTGTATGTTTAGCATCAGGCAGTTATAAAAACATTTGCAGCAGTATTACAGTATGATTTTTATTGGGCTACACATAATATAATATAATGATATGTATTGTTATGGAAAACATGAGATTTGTGTGACATGAAAATTTGATGACATTTTATAAAGTCAAAAATAATGATTTATCATAATAATAATAAATATCCTGATCGCGTGCATCAACAATAATAATAATAATAATAATATTATAAGCAAATTGAACATTAGGACAGTATGAAAGCATCTTCGTTTTTTTCAATAATAATTAAAAGTAAACATGATATTATTACAAATATATGTTATTAATCACTTATTATGGAGTTGTCTCCTCTTTTTCATCTAAACTGCTTGGAAAGAAGGAATTTAGAACGAACGTAGACAGGAATGAACGTCGACAGGAATGAATGCAGACACAGCTGAAATAAACGTAGACACATCCTGGAATGAATGTCGACAGACTTGAAATGAAAGTCGACTATGTTAGAGAGAAGAAAATTTCGACGTTTATTCTAGGTAGTGTCGACATTCATATCAAGTTTCGTTTCGACATTTGTTCCAGGAATGAAACAAATCATCGTATTTTCCCAAAGCAGACAACTTCTGGAATGAAAGTCGAAATAACATTTTATATATTGCCTAGAATGAACGTAGACACATCCGGGAATGAAAGTCAAAATTCTTTTGACTGTTGCATAGTCGACATTCGTTCCAGGATGTGTTGACGTTCATTCCAGCTATGTCTTCATTCATTCCTGTCGACGTTCATTCCTGTCTACGTTCGTTCCAATTCCCTGGAAATAAACGTCATCGTTTGCGAAACCAAGGGTATGCCTTGACATCAGTCGAATAAGTAATCACTCAACGCGTCAATGATTAGTAGCTCGCCATCGCAGTTGAGATGCCTGGGTTTTATCATGGTCATGGTCAAAATTGAAAACTATAAATTTGGGCTAATAATTTATGGGTTTTACAAGCATTTCTGGCAACAGTCAAATAATAAGACCATTCGTGATTGCTGAATTTATCACAAGATATTTTGGGCAAATGCAGAATATGAATACTTGATGTTTTTTGCTCACTCATTGTCCTGCTATTGCATGGCCAAAATGTTCACAAGAAAAAACTAGGGTGCTTTTGGTAATACCTAAATTGTCATAAAATTCATGGTCAGAGTGTCAGGTTTCAACATAGGGTGGAAGTTTCCTTATCGTTAATTAATTAGAACCGAAGGCATTAGTTAATTTGCAATAACTGAACCTGCATAAAGATAATATTTAACCATAACTCCTAGTGCCTCAAAACACGCGTTAATTCTTTTCAGTAATAATTTGCTTTTAGAACTTTCAATGATTCTGGAGTCACATGCATACCTGAAGAGATCCTTGCCAACAATGACCTTCACAGCTAAATTACTTTTGCTAAAACCGTCATCATACATGACAAGTTGTGCCAGGGTGTGCAAGGGTACTCGTAGAATCATATCTTCTCCGTCTTCTTTGGTGATCTGCAGAAAAACCCTAAGTTTAAATATTGAAACCTGACTTTGAAGTCTCACAAAAAACCGGCTGTTTAAAAGTTGTAGACTGACCTGAAAACCGTGTCGATCCAACCTCAATCGCACAGCATCTGCTGCAGAAGGCTTCAGCTTCAACTTGCCATCAAGTTGCTCTTCTTCTATCTTAGCAACCAGCTCACTCTCCATTGACTTCTTATTTCCTGTTTGTTGCATCATAAACCGAGTCACAGCGCCCAGATAATGCACAGAGAATCCCGCAGGCCTATACACAAGAAAATTAATAAACACTCTACACACCAAAGAAAATGTAGCTGTATAAAAATTCTGAGGCCAAAACAATACAAAAAATGTCTAGCATAACCTTATAGATCTTTCAAATCAATAATTTTGCAAACTATAAACAAAAAGGTCTATAGTAGTTATCGATTAACAAAACAAAATTGTGCACAGTCACCTTGGTGTAGCTGAAGATTGTGAGGTTAGAAGCTCTCGACTATTTCCAAGACCCTCATTCGAGGAGTCTACACCAATAGACTCCTTACTTAATGTCAGATTTGTTTTTGACTTTGTTCTGGACTTACCAAACATTGTTCTTCTTTAGCTAATGAAATTTAATAACCTGAAACACAAACAGTAAAAATTAATTAACGTTTTGTTCTGATAAGAATATTGTTATTACTTATATGAACTAGCCATTATTACGGTTATTATTACATAAGGTTTTTTGTTTGGTACAAAGAAATACTGCTATTATCATCATATTATATATATACTATAATAATGGGAATTGGAACGAACGTAGATAGGAATGAATGCAGACATAGCTGGAATGAACGTAGACACATCCTGGGATGAACGTCGACAGACCTGGAATGAATGTCGACTATTATACAACAAACAAAGGAATTTTGACTTTCATTCCCGGATGTGTCTACGTTCGTTCTTGGCAATATATAAAATGTCATTTCGACTTTCATTCCAGGAGTTGTCTACTTGGGAAAAAAGTGATAATTTATTTCAATCCTGGAACGAATGTCGAAACGAAGCTTTATATGTTATTATTATTATTATTACATATTATTATTATTAATTTTCTTTCTTTTATCAAACTCTAACAAATAAAAAAGCAACAACACTATATTAACTATAACAATAGATAGATTACATTACATATACCACAAACAAGGGGTTATGATTATTTATCATTTTCATCATTATTATTAAAATATAATTATCTATCTATTAATTATTACTATTAGATAGTAGATAGATAGATAGTAGTTATTATTATAATTATTATTAGAGTAAACAACGAACAACTACTACTACTACTAGTACTAAGTAGTAGTACTACTACTACTACTACTACTGATAAACCAAAGTGTTTCACAACCAAACATGAATATCTAAAATATTCGGGACAATCATAGTTAGTTATAGGGTTATGTATGGGGACAATGGTGAAAATGACAGATGATAATAATGGTAATATACAAAAATTTACAATAAAATTAAATAATATTATAATTATTAATTATTTTTTGTTACTAAAAAGTTTATTCCTGTCCTTGACATAGAAATGGTGCTAAAATTGTTCTAAAAGTAGGACATGATGTACCCCACTTCCTTTGATAATAAAGCTCATAGGTTATTTACGGTGGGCGCGGTCTAGCTAGTGACCCTGCAGGGTCACTAGGTCTAGCTTCATGAATTCGCCTCCTTTGCCATTGAAACAAGTCGTGACAACTCCAATATATTTGAAAGAAAACCAACTCCAATGCATTACTCCCATTCCTATTATTTTTGGGATTTTCAATCAATAATTTTTTATGCTGGAAACATTGCAGTCCAGCCATCAACATTGTATATTGATAATGGATAGACACAAACTAGAAGCAATAAGACAGATTGCTGAGTTTATTAGGAGCCATGCACAACAAGGCAGGTACAGATCGTTAGTATCAAACAATTTCATAACCCGTAAAAATCACAAACTGAACTATATCGAACTCATTTTTAATTGTTGTTATTTTTCTGACACAGTTCATATCATTCAGCAAGTAGCCATGAAGAAGTTGGTATAATTTATGCCAAATATGATTTTTTTGACACAGCATTATTTTATTATAGCATTCCGATAATATGATATAATACTTTAATATCAGGAAGCAAAAGTTTTCCTCAAAAATTAATGAAAAAGTTGAGAAAAAAAAACAATTGGTGATTATCTGTGTGATAGAATTAAACATTATACAATAAAGTTCATGAATAAAAGACAAATGCTTTGTCAAAGTCTAAAATTATACTAAACCAAAAAAATCTTCTGATTGACAAGTCGCTATAAGGTAAACATGCAAAAAACTGTCGATCAACAAATGTTGATACGTTGTTTAAGTATTTTGGCAACATATTATTGTAGAGGCAATATAGTTTATTCTCTCTTAGCCATTCCACTGAGCATGTCGATGGGGATAGGGAAGATAATGGTAGAGTTTTTCTCGGCAGCGACACTGTTAAGGGTTTGTAGATATCTGAGCTGTAGAGCAGTGCCTGATGTACTCATCACATCTGCTGCCTCTTTCAGAGCCTTTGATGCCCGCTGTTCTCCTTCGGCAGCGATTACCTGTTTGTAAATAATAATGATAATTAATAAACGGTAAAACAATCATTTATAATTTTATTAGATAATGGAAAAACCCAAGAATATAAAGCTGTTCACCTTAGCCTTAGCTTCTCTGGAAGCCTCAGCTTCAGCAGCCATGGCTCTCTGTAGCTGATGTGGTAGCCTCACATCCTTAAGTTCTACTCTTTCTACCTGGAAAAAGATATTCAGTATATTTTTTGTTTTTTAATCAGTATAAGTAGTTGTCTGCTCTTGGCTAATTCCAGCAAATATATGCTGGCATTAGATGATCATATTGCTTTTGAATATACGAGTTAATTGCTCTAACTATCAAGTCAATTGTTTTAATGTAAAATATATAGCTATACTTTCTATTTCAACATTTATCTTTGTTTAAATAATGAAAACCAAAAGACACTAGTTAAATCAGAGAACAAAGTTTACAATTGATTCAGCCAGCTTTCGACTTTCACTAAGATTAGCTGCAAACTAGGAGTGGATTTTTTGAGTGGAAACATGAGTACAAGCAATCTTTGGGAAGATAATAGTACTGATAATTTTTTGTTATAACTATAAATAGACCTGGTATATATAAATAGCACTATTCACATCTCTTTGCCTTTAGCTGACACATACCTGCGACATACTTTCCAAGACTATACAGCTACATGACACTAAGTATTGTTAAGAACACTTCAAGTAGATGTATTAGCACTTTCTCTCGCTGCTGTGTGAGCATCATATTACAGATGCACTGCATTCAAAGCCACTTCATTAAATACAGGTGTCTATATTGGTTTTGTATGGAGCAGGTTGTAATGATGAGCGCTAATGGATGGCAGAAATGTTCAAAGTTTGCCTCAATTTTATACAACTGAGAGAAAATCGAGCATTAGATATTTTCCTGGCTGCACAAAAAGTTTACCAATTCATTATTTATTCTAGTAAAATAATCGCCGTAGCGACCAACTGACCTTGACACCCCATGGATCTGTTGCTTCATCCAAACTATTCTGTAGGTTGTGTGCAATCTCATCTCTTTCACTCAGTATCTCAGCCAGAGTTCTTAAGCCCAGGTGGTTACGCAAAGTTGTCTGGGCTAACAAATGCGTCGATCTATGAGCATTTGCCACAGAATTTATGCTAAGTACTGGATTACAGATACGGAAGTAACAAACTGCATCTACAGAGACCGTTACTGAATCTTTTGTTAGCACCTGCAGCAAAGAGAATTGAGGAAACAAGGTAAAATAATAAGATTTGAACAGTTGAAAAGTTAAATACACAAATATAGTATTTTATTACAGGTTAAGCTTTTAGTTTCAGATTGGAAACTTTGTAACAAAAAATATGTAAAAAATGCTAAAAGTTTCAAGTCAAATTAAGTTACATACCTCCTGTGGAGGTACATCATATGTAATAGTTCTCAAGTCCATCTTCACAATGTTATCCATGCAAGGGAATATGAAAAACATTCCTGCAAAATAAGCGATTACATTTATATAAAGAAGGAAGTTAGTATATTTGACTGCATGATTGATTTTTGAATTGTAATTTTTTTTCCTGAAAAACAACTAAAACTGACATATTGTCCAAAAACAAATATTGCATTACAAGTAGGAACAAAAACGAGTATTGTTGGAAAACAAACGCAAAAATTTTTGATTTCAACCAAAAAATTGTGAGACTTACCGGGGCCTTTAGCTCCGCCCCTCACTCTACCCAACCGGAATATAACAGCTCTTTCATATTCTGTCACCACCTGCAATTATACAGAACCTTCTAAAGAAACAATATGGGTTCTTTCTTTTGAAATCAAAGAGGGACAACTACAAGGAAATGCTGTGATATAAATATTGAAATATAAAACAAAATGTATGCAAGCAGTTGAAACAAATTAATGTACTACAGATTGTATGCTCTTTCTCTATACAAACAAACGTTATTGATTATAATGACCTTGAAACTACAACAGTGCAGTTGATTGGTTGCTAGTTGTTTGCTGTATGCAAGGAGTGCCAGATCTTATTACCAAGCTTTGCTGCCAGTTATAGTTACTTCCAAATTTTGGCAGCGAATCGAACAACCAATCCCATTACAAGACATGTATGCTAGTTTTCATTTTATTATCACTGAAATGTACTTCCTGAGCTGACTATTCGCTATCAGTTTAAGGTTGACAAACTTCTTACCTTAATGCAAACGCATAGCGAGAATGGTACGGTGATGATGATCAAGATGACAGATAATATCATGAGGCAACATTCACAGGGTCCAAGCGATTCTACAAAAGACACAACAAGTGTAATGATTACTACAGCACATAAGCTAGCACTAATATAGTATTATGTAGGCTAAGACAAACCATCTTTCTCAGAATTTTTGTCATTTTTGCCATGCTCATTGAGCATTTGCATGCGCATTTCTTCCGCCATGATAAGTTAGGTAGCGATAAACTAGTTAGCCAGTCATGTGTTGGTACTCTATTAACTTATCTACTAATGAAGCCCTCAAAACTCTGACAGTTGTTACGCTTGCGTGCAGGCGTGCAACTGCACTGTGCATAATTTATAATTCTAGCATATCAAGTTTATCTCATTATACCGACGTTTGCGCACACAACAAGCAGTGTTTGTCTAATGCAATCTCGTACACTCGGGAGGCTCATTGTAATGAAGTTTTAACTATTTCCTTCTATTAGGCTCGGCTATAAATCGGAGAAAATCCAACCAATGAAACGATTTTTTTCTTACTAATAGCAATTAGCAAACTAATGTACATCGCCAGAGATCAACGCCAATAATTATCACAACGTTTTTACTAGTTTGAAATTAGAACATAAATTAATTTAGTTTAAATTACTCCGTACCTTCTTCTTCAGAGACCAGTTGCTCGGTAGATTCCCCTTTACTCGTCTGCACATTTTTGACTAGAACATTCTTGTCAGTAGAAGCCATGACTACCAGTCACTACCAACTAGCTCGATGTAATGCCCAACTTTGCTTGACACTTGCCGCTTTTTGGTTTGCTATCTTAGCACGAGCTTAGCCTGTGTCACATGACATTCGTGTGCACGCGTTAGCCTTAGGATTTTATCACATGTTACTGAGTAGGCTGTGTGACCATAACAATGCATTATAAGCATCATGTGACGTTCGCTTATCTAGCATTGATTAGGGAACTATTTCTCTACCCTTTCTATAAAAAGAACAGCTTGATGGCATCGGCATAATTAGATTGTTAAAAGTTACCGAAAATATGTTTTTATTCATCAGCTAATAACATATAAGTATAACATATAAGTATAACATATAACATATAAGTATAACATATAAGTATAACATATAAGTATAACATATAACATATAAGTACAGGAATCAAAACACTGTGTTGGTCATGTGATCAATGTGTTATACAATTTTTCAAATGCTGACTAATAATGATAGAAATCAACATTTATATAATTATTTATATTGATTTTGATCTACTGGTGCATCAGCCCGAGTAGGATGTCTATGTAAACTGCGTATAATCAGAAATCTTCACTTATCGTTACTGGCCACTGTTGTTTATCAATCAGTAACAATACTAGTGCTACTTGTTCACTGTTTATCAGTCATTGCCAACTCTATAGTAGATAAGATAAAACATAGTTGCGGTGCAACACGTGTGGTAGTTTGACTGACAAGTAGTTAATGACTTGAATACTAATTTCCTTATATTACTCACAAATAAATATCTTCAATCATCTTCTCTCAAAAACTAATCTACAAAATTAAGTTCCACAAACATTGCCTAGTTTCCTCATAAACTTTTGTTTAGATAAAGTTTTGAGCTTAATCTGTTGTTAATCTTAACGTTAATCTTTGAGTGTGCCATCTTGTTCGAAACCATCAAATAAATGATGTCAACATCATTTTTTAGTTTTCAGTGAAAATTGTTGAGAGCAAAACATTTAATTTTGATACTTGTGAGAATGCTCATTCTATTTAAAAAAGAAATAGTGCTGTTAGAGTCGATTAGGCAAAGAAAGGGCAGACAATTCACGAGTAGATGAAGGAATGTTTTGTATTTCAGTAAAGAAATAAAGTATAGATAAATATTACACTCATACAAATGTGTTATCCAATCCACACGTACTTTACAACATGAAACATCACCTGATCTGCAACGATTAGACAATAAATAGTTAGAAATTATTAAAACAAAAACATTAACTACTGCAAAGGCGCGAACTAAAATAAGTGCATACGGTATAATATAAACATCGGTCTACGCCGGCTACACAAAGAGAAAAAAAAGAAAAATTTTAATTTTGTAGAGCGATTAGAAGGAAGCAGCGAATGAGCATGGAGAAACTTCTATTATTGTTTCTTAGCCATGCTGCTGATGATGTCGATAGGGATGGGGAAAATGATGGTAGAGTTTTTCTCGGCAGCGACACTGTTAAGGGTTTGTAGATATCTGAGCTGCAGAGCAGTACCTGATGTACTCATCACATCTGCTGCCTCTTTCAGAGCCTTTGACGCCCGCTGTTCTCCTTCGGCAGCGATTACCTGTTTATAAACAACATTTGCATAATGAAACCGTCTGGATGTAATGGTTCGTTTAGAAAAAAAGAAAAAACGAATAATTGGTTTTTACTACAAATGGTCGATTTTAATCTAGTTAGTTTTATACGAAAAATCTTAATGGCTGAAGAAATATTGAAAGAACTTGGAGTTGTCTCTCCTACCTTAGCTTTGGCTTCTCTTGATGCTTCAGCCTCAGCAGCCATGGCTCGTTGTAGTTGAACTGGTAACCTTACGTCTTTCAGTTCCACTCTTTCCACCTATGATATAATCAGTCAAGTTAGTTGAACTTTCTTTATTTTTTTTGTAAATATCATGCAAGGTTCGCACTGAAATATTTGTAGATGAATAAATTTGAAATGAGTTCATACCTTGATACCCCAGGGATCTGTGGCCTCGTCAAGATTGCTCTGCAGGTTATGAGAGATCTCGTCTCGTTCGCTAAGAATCTCAGCTAGAGTTCTCAACCCGAGATGGTTACGTAGGGTAGTTTGAGACAGTAACTGAGCCGATCTGTGTGCATTCTCGACTGCGTTCACACTCAATACCGGATCATAAATTCGGTAATAGCAAACAGCATCCACCGACACGGTCACAGAGTCTTTTGTCAAGATCTGAAGAACAGTAATGAGACAAACTTATTAGAAAATAACAATATGGCGGATAAACAAATTTATCTAGTTAGTGATTAACAGTATTGTATGCATAGCCAAGTGCTTGTTCAGTCATTTGACTGCCACGGACACTTCTACTGCAAACATTCCATTAGCAAACAACTACTGACTACTAGTTACTTAAGCTATAAACCCAACCTCTTGCGGGGGTACATCGTAGGTGATAGTCCTCAGATCGACCTTTAAAATATTGTCCATGCAAGGAAATATGAAGAACATTCCTACAAATAAAGCAACAAGGTGGTAAGGTAATGGCTGAATGGCGGCTAGGAGGAAGTATATTTGCTATGGAAAACCATACATCACTCAAAACATGTAGGTAAGTAGTTAGTTCTTATGTGTAAAATGAATCTATGGAATGACTGATACGCAAGCACACAATTGATACCACGCACAAACAGAGAGATGATAGCGATTTGACTGGACATCAAGCTTTGCTAAACCGTGTTTGCTGAAGATAAAATGAAGCGATTAGTGATGAACTAGATTTCGTTCTCACAGGGAGCTGAACAAGTTTTGCTGATTATACCATGTTTGATTGCGATAAAATGTGGGGAGTGGACTCTACTGGATGAGTGGGCTACGCAGCCGAGTGAGCTTCACCGGGTAAAGGAATGCTTGGCCACAAAACCTGCGCTTTTAAATCGCTTTTAGGAAACTTACTGCTCCGGGAATTGCTATAATGTCAATAATGTCTATTTTATGAGAAAAAGTTTTATAACAAAGTGTCATTTGAAGAAATTGCAAATAAAGCTAGTTACTAACCTGGACCCCTAGCTCCCCCTCTTATTCTACCAAGCCTGAATATAACAGCTCTCTCATACTCAGTCACCACCTGAAATGAAGAATAACTCTTTTCTTGTAATATAAACAAAAAAGTCAACGCTTAGGATAGCTCGAAAGCTTTAAGTAACAACTTAAAATGATCACATTTGTTCTAGAGGATACTAGACAGCTAGTAGGCACACGATAGTTGTTGTAGAAACAAGCTTACCTTCAAGCAGACGCACAGAGAGACAGGGAAAGTGAATATGACCAGAATTACAGACAGAAATGTCAGGCAGCACTCGCAGAATCCCATAGAAGATTCTACCAAAAAAATATAGTAGGTAAAACAAGCCCAGCGTAACCAGCATAACCTGCAGAGCCAGCATTAACATACGCTCCCAGTTTCTACCCCTTGATGTCCCCATGAAAAAGTTATGTAAGCAGATTTCTTGAGTGAATAAAAAAAAATTGTTTTTTTTAAAAAACCTACCTTCTTTTTGATATCCTGATGCTCGCTGGTCAGCACCGGACGAATGCCCTGCAGACATTTCATACCGACCATCTTTACTAGAAGCCATTTTGCAAATTTAAACAGCCTGATAGCGTAGCGCCAAAGCGTATAATAAGCCCCTTTCACACGCCTATTCTTTTAAAGAGCCAGTTTTGTTTACAACCTGACAAAGCCATTCACAATCTAACATAAGTTCTAGACTAGTTTAACGCAGCGTATGGTTGAATAATTAATCAATGTATCCATAGAACTTAGGCTATTCTTTTAATAGCGAGCATTCATGATCACATGGTTAATACATCTTGCGTAATCATTCAAGCGTGATGAGGTATTTTGCTCCTCTCAGCTTGTCACGTTTGATCAAATACTTTTCATAATAAAATATTTATTTTTCCCAGCCAGCACCTGATGCCTGCTGTCAATGCCGTCATACTGAATGAACCAAAACAGGTACATATTACTGCACAGTCAGTGCTTCTTTGATCTATCCATCGCTGACTTTTAATTCTTTTGATAATAAATCTATTCATAATATCAGCATAGCCATGAATCCAAGAGTTTCCTAGATTGTTGATAACAATATTTATTATTTTAACGCCAAAGCCTCCTTACCTTTCATGAAATTTGTTTGTGCCCATAAATATGTTCTATCATAAAATTGCTCAAATACAGTTGCATTGCAGCAAAAAATAAAACTGACTCTTTGTTTGTTTACATCTTTCCAGTATCCAGACAACCTGTTAACAATTTTCGCAACAACTAACCATGATAGTCATGGCCTGTTCTTTTTCAAGTAAAAAAACCTGTAACTTTTGTGTATGTATACATACAACTACTAGCAGACTTGTAGTGTGTACAACAAAGCTATACTACGGCTGTACGTGGTATATTATTATATAATATTGCATAAAATTTAGATGTGTAGTCACTTCTCACCTGTGTGGCTTCTGTTGTTTTCATCACCAGCCACTGCAGGGGTCACTTTACTTGAAGACATGCTGCCGCGCTGCCGCACTGTCGTGTCTTTTGATAGAAATTATTAACTGCCAATGACAATTCTTATCATCCTCAGTGGAGTGTTTGTTGTTACTTAAAGTAAAACTTTAGCATTTACACAACGAGTACGCGTCTCCTACTGAAAGAAAGTCATTAACAAACTTTCTTTCAATACTATTCTAATCTTTGATGATTTTTCACCGTAGCTTTATAATGATGGCTAGCAAACTCAAGTTTTTTTTTGGATCGCTGTACAATGTTTTGTAGAAGTTAGCCTTTGACAAGTACAAATCCAATTATAGCTTGAAATGTTTCCAAAATAATTAATCTTATATTTGACAAGGTATGATGCCAAAATATGTTTTTAAATTGTCCTTGAAATTATGCATAGCTATAAATACGCGGTTAAAGCTGCGTAAAACCAAATATTTTTAAGTTTTAAAGCATAAACCACAAAAAAAAACGTGAAAGCTGAAGACATCAATTGTACCTGATCAATATCAAGCTTTGTTGAAGATAAAAGTAAAAGCACATGTTATGATGATGTCACGTGTACTCTCAGAACTGAGATTGATGAACTATAAAGTTCCCCAATTTAAACCGCTGGTTGGTGAATACAAGTAAAATGTAAAGAAGGTTGTGTGAGAGATCATTGAAAGACGTTGGTTATAACACAATGACTTCTATCATCAGCAATGATCCAAAAAATGGTGTATTTGTTTCCAAATACCAGGACGAAGGTATAAACCAGTTTGTTATTGAGTTTGTCCCGCTATCTAATCTAATTGACTTGTTTATACAAACGCATCCCTTTCATCATTCCATAAAACTATAATATAAATTGACCGGTTGATCTAGCAAACCATGCTGTAAACTGAAGCCTAATGATATCACTGCTTGCGGCTTAGCAATATTATTAAATTTTATAAATCTAATAGTGTTTAATAATTTTTTTATTATTAATTAAAACATCATGAGAATGGTTCATGGTATTGTTTTTCAGGTGCCAAGTTATCGGATGGAGAGTGTGGGTGCATGGGATATGTTCTGATAGCTATATCCTACCTGATCATTTTTGCCACCTTTCCGTTCAGCCTGTGTGTTTGTATAAAGGTGGTGCAGGAATATGAGAGAGCAGTGATGTTCAGGTTGGGAAGAAATTTAGCTGGAGGAGCCAAGGGCCCTGGTAAATCACACTTTATGAATCAAAAGATTTTTTTTGTTTTAAAACCTTGGACTACACAGAACTATTTTAGAAATATCTATCTATGTTAAAAACACAGACACTCATTTAATATAAACTGTTTACACTTTGTCTAAAATTGTAATTCTCTGATGAAAAAAGCTTGCGAATCGAGCATTCTTTGTATGCTTCCGAGTGAAAATTCAAATAAATTATATCTAATATGATATTCCTTATTCAAACAAATTGCCTGTGGTAGTTTGTTTACAATACTGCATGGATGAATGAATAATATTTTTTATAGGTCTGTTTTTCATAGTACCATGCGTGGATGACTACAGAATAGTTGACATGAGAACTATTTCATTTGACGTACCTCCCCAAGAGGTAACTAATACACCTTTTTATGTTTAATGTAAATTAAATAACCAATTTCACACTTACAAGCAATTAAATTATTGTATTTTATTTCATGTCCTCAAACATACTAGAGAAAGTTTCATTGTACGTTTATTTTCAATTCATTGATAACTCTTTCAATAAAACTTGGTAATAAATAATTAAAAAATAATAAATAATATTTTATTAACGAATTGACAGATTTTAACAAAAGACTCAGTGACTGTTGCTGTAGATGCTGTTGTGTACTACAGAGTATTCAATGCCACCATCTCCGTCACCAATGTCGAGGATGCAAACAGGTCAACCAGACTTCTTGCTCAGACCACTCTACGAAATGTTTTAGGTAATATTTGACTATTATACAACTTGGCGAAGCTTTGATCTCCACTATTTTGTTTTAGAAAATCGAAAAGTTCATGAAAAGTAAACAAACAAAGATTAATCTATGTTAAAATTGAAATTTTAAACCTTTTGTATGATTATAAAATAGTGTTGGGTTTTTAAAAGCATAGACAGTTATAATTATTTTTTGTGAAACAAAATTTAGAAACCTGAATGTTTGCCTCAAGTTGACTTTATGAAAAAACGTACTATACTACTTTATATCATGAAGTTACTGATGTAGATCATCAACACCTACAGCAATTAAAATAACTATATAATAAAAACATAATTTATGTAATTTAATAGTCTGTAATAAAGAAAAGATTATTTATTTTAAGTTCATGTAGATGTGATATTTTTAAGTCACCATAAACCTTGTGTTTTATCCCACGAAATGATTGAATGTAATTTGACTAAAAGGTACAAAGAACCTGTCCCAAGTTCTTGTTGAGAGAGAGGAGGTGAGTCATGCCATGCAGGCGAGTTTAGACGAGGCTACCGACCCCTGGGGCATCAAGGTAGAGCGCGTGGAAATGTGAGTGTTAATGTTTGTAATAATTAGTACTGAATATTTTTGAGAAGACAACTTCATACAAAAATAAGCCATCTGTACACGCTTCACTTTTAGCTATGATAAAGATACAATAGTTGTGCGAGTTTGTATGGTTTTAGCAAAGATGTCAGACTCCCTGTTCAGTTGCAAAGAGCTATGGCCGCTGAAGCTGAGGCTTCTAGAGAAGCTAAGGCTAAGGTAAATTGAAGATTTTTCTCAAGTTGTGTTGCGCTGAGTTTTCCATGCGGAGCTCTATGCAGGTTATTTTTGTGTGAAATTTTTTTATGATTTTAAACAAACTCGTTCAAGATAATGGAATATAAAGGGGGTGGTAAGATATCATAATGATTGATGGAATATTCTAGAAATACCTACATGTATTATGCAACTGGTTTAAACAATACAGTGAATTACGATTTAAACTTTTGAACTAGTGAAAAGTTTTAGTCAACAAAAATTGCTGACAATATTCAAGTTTCAACAACAATATTGATCTGTTCTTACACTGAAAAGAGCAATTTAGGTAACCGAAGTAATTTTCCAATAGTGAAAGTTGATATTTAGTTTTTTCAACTAAATAGGCACAAAACTAGTTATGTAATCTTTTCGAAACAAAAGCATTACGTAATCCTACTGCCTATACCTGCACTAGGTTATAGCAGCAGAGGGTGAGCAAGCGGCAGCAAAGGCTTTGAAAGAGGCAGCAGATGTGATCAACTCGTCACCGTCAGCGCTTCAGCTGAGGTATCTACAGACTCTAAACACTATCGCTGCCGAGAAGAATTCCACGATTATATTCCCGCTGCCAATAGAATTGCTGTCTAGAATTGGAGGACGGTAGGCAACAAAGCTTTAGTTCTTAGAAATAGTAGATCATCGTTTAAACAATTTGTTTTCAAAGAAACAAAACAAGCTACTTATGCATTAGTTATAATGTTTACTCAGAGTAACGACTAGATACAACAAAAAGTTTACATAATTTATTGATAATCAATTTTATGCATTATTAATGTTTTTGTTAATTTGAAATTTCATTTCAAGTATTTCTCTACTGTGTCAACTTTATATAAATGCACAGAATTACCTTGCAGGTAGACATGACAGTATAGCACCACCCAGCAATGATTCAGTTAGTAAAAAGAAATCATGGCCGACAAAAGCCACTGGAAGAAAATCCGAGGCTATGAGCTCGTAGATGTAAACATTGCTTGTTGCTAGGTAACCAAATTGAACAATTATGTCTAGTTTTACATGGTCTAGTACACAAGATGAAAGTTTCAAAAATTATAAACTGTTGTATTTATGTATACGAAAACACTTGATAAAAATTTAATAAAATAAAGATGATCTATAATGCGGAGATAAAGTTTAGTTGAGCAAGTTACTAGCCAAAACAAATCAAAGTTAAACAATTGAGAGTTAAAAATAGTTCAAATGGCAGGGTCAATCATCAAGAGTTTTGTAAATTATACAAAACCGTTGAGAATCAACCTATTCAAATTATTTACCAAAAATAAAATTGTCAGCTACAAAGACAGGAAGTCATTTTAAAAAAAATACTTATGTGGAAAACTGATTGCCCATACAGCGTTTGAGATCGGCATATATCACATATGAAAATAAATGAGACATGAAAAATATCATGTATCAACTTTAACATGGAGAAATTGGGTGATACTTGTAAGATTATCTCCTCTAGTGAGAGGGCAACTCCAAATACAGCTAAGACATTTCAACAATACAAAACATAACATATAAATGGAGCCAACAGACTTGACAAATGTACTCTGGTGTGACTAAGAGGAAGCAAATGGCCCGAGTAATGGCTCAAGTCCTTCACGGCTTGACCTACTTAGACTAAATGATGGCTGTGAGCGTTTCACAGAGTTCAGCCTAGGGCTATAAGAGGCAGGGCCAGGTGTGATATCTAAATAACAAAGTGAGAAACAATGAACAATAGTTCAACTTACAATTGGTGTTGCTTAGCCAGGGTGGCTCTCTAGGCCCGCCCCTTGAGAGCTGCCCCACTGAAGTAGTGCTGCGAGTTAATTTAGGAGTTGTCTTCTACTCAATGTAAAGAAAACAACTTCGAAATCTTTCGAATTCATTTATAGCCGTTAAAATAACTTAGTAATGGGGATAGTGACTGTCTTTCTCAATCGGTTCAGCTACCAGAAACAGTTTATTGCCAGATTGAATTATATACAAGGATATTTTCAGATTTGCCATTTGATTTGTTCTTATATCCTTGTTTATTTATGTTAAATGTATTTAGTAGAAAAAAGACATCAATTTCAAAGGATGAACTAAAAAATATCCTACTTAAGGATTTAAACTAGCAGGTTTTATCGATAAAACAGTGGAAATGAATTTTGTATTTTTCAAAAACGGAAACACGCATTTCCTCACATATCATGACCGCAACTTTTGAAAATTATTTTCAACTGTATGACTGCGACATCAGCGCCAAAGACAGTGGTTTATAAAATCTACACTCTCTGTCATCTTAGAAATAAACGTCACCAATGGATTAGGAGATGATATTCCTTGCTCTCAGTGAGATAATTTTTGTTTGGGGAATCCTACTTGAAAACTGACAAAATTTTTCAGCCTATTTATATTTTCATCCAATATAATCAGTTAGCTGGAAATCCTGGAGTACGTACTGCTATTGGCACTATTCCCATTGATGATGAGCGCAATAACTGTTATTTTACAAGCTCACAACAACATTTTTTTGAAAACAGGTTTTTTTAAAATATTCATAAAACTTTAGCAATTAATATGGCTGGCACTGCTTTCTTAGTTTGTCTCAGCTTCTCTTAGCTTGATTTTTATATTTTTTTTGCTGACATATTATCGATTATTTATTGATAGAATTTATTGATTTATCGGACCAATACACTATTTTAAAAGACCCCAGATAACAAAATTATATTCCATAAAGCTGTTTTTGATCTTACACTGACCTTTTTTATCCCACATGCTCAAGTTGCTCGTACGAACTGCATGTATGATTGTCGGAGCTCTTGTAAAAACTTGGCCATCTGCCAAATTTTTCTGATAAGAAGCAGGAGAAGGTTCTTGCTCAGTACCAGGTTTCATTACAGCCATCTTAGTGCGGTGTCCCATACTGTATACCGGATATCTAGCACGGGTGCTCTGGTGTTCGCCCCCTATTCGTAGTTTTTCATCATACGTAGAAGGAGAAGGCCACTACATAAACCATATACATATTATTCTAATAATTTCACGAAGCACAATTATAATTTTTTGCAATTTATGACAATACTCTTTTGTATACGCAGTTGTTTATATAACATCAAACAAAAAACTTTTAAAGCACTCTCTTTGAACTTGCAGCAAGGAATTTAGACTTTGTGTCATCAAAGAAAAATTAGACACTGTTAACCTTATTTTTTTTACGAAAATAATAAATAAAAATTGTGGTTACAATCATTTCCGTTTTTAAAAAAAAAATAATTGTTACCAAAAGAATTAAAAATTTTTTACATTACAATAATCTACAAAACAGCGGAGCCAATTGGTAGCTCTATGGACACTGAAACAGAAGCATAAAAACAAGAAATTAGCTCGATAGAATAAACCAATCTGCAAAAAGCATACATACCGCATGTTCTTGTCCAAAGTTAGCTTTGCTAGTCCAAACTTCTGGCGACTGGTACCAAGTCTTTGACCATGAAGTTCTTCCTCCAATGTCTATATTAATGGACAGGAAATGTTTTATTTTGAAAGAATAAAATCACGAAACAGTTGGTGAATTTTAGCAAGGTTCGATTGCATCGAAAGCAGCAAAAATAATTTGAAACGGGAAAAAACTAGAACATCAGGCTGCCTTTGCTATACGCCTGTACAGTTCACTACCGTATCAAAAGCTGCTAACCTTTATCATGCCTTGTAAAAACAAAAATTGTTTGTATACAATAAGATGAAAGAAATTGGAAGTACAAAGAGTATTCATTTACAAATTGTATAATACAAAATATAAGAATAGAATAAATTCTTCACAATCGACCTCTTTGACCCGTTTTACATCTGCGCACTACCACATAACCGACTGTGTAATGGCTGGCACCAAAACATAAAAAAATTATTACAAATAAAAAATATTGTTGAAGTATCTCCACATTCATAAATGGTAAGAGGAAACGTCCTACAATCATATTTGACTACTACTAATTATTCTCCAAAAATTCAGGAGGTTATTGAAATAGAATTTTTTATTGCTGCCGATGGAAATTCCGGCAAACAAACACAATGTTTTTTGTCCTATCATATTGGAATGAAGAAATTTCACATATACATTAGCAGGCGACCATAGGTGGGTGTCTTTTGTACATTTTAACCAACAAATAGGTACCATTCACTGGCAATGGTCTCTTATTTAATGATCTGTAGTTGGTGGATAGTTATCAAAGTCAAAACCCGGTCGAGCATCTGTTGTTATTTCTTCAGTTTTAAAAATCTTTCCTAACTGACCGATCATAAAAAAGTGCTTAGCAACAAAAGTATATCATATTATTAATAATACGCGACTAGACAACACTATTACAAAACATTACATAACTAGGTATTATTCAACAACTTTATAAAATAATAAATAACCTTGACTAGCAGCTACGGGGCTATTCCCAGTCTGTGCCCTCAGACACACAGCACAGAAAAGCTACGCCAACCAATAACTACCTCATCTTTTAATCGTAAAATTAAGCTGCAAAAATTTAGTCTGCACTAAAAGAGACAAATACAACAACAGAAGTATAAGTTTTAGAAGTGATGATGTAACCAGAAGTAGCTAATGACTACAATACATGCTGCGGTTACCTTGTGGGCAGAATATCTGCAACTCATCGTATATTTTACGTAAGATACAATCTGAAATGGTATATTATTATGTGTCACGCAATGTATGACAATTTCAGGAAACGTAATAAAAATAATAATTAATGTTATTTTGGTTGATCAGGTGTGGCTAAGGTTTTGTATTACAAGACAGAGTTTATGCGCTTTAAAATAGAAATAAAATATTTGCTAATAGGTGATTAAATCGCGAACGCTCTGTGTTCCGGTGGGTCTATGTTCCGGCGATTTCGGCTCTATGTTCCGGTGAAATATTTTTCATAGAAGAAGACTATTGTGGAGCGTCTGTAACATTTAAATACAGTGAAGTTCAAATGGATTGTATTATTTGATTTGGTACTTAGTTTGAAAAAAAACTTTAATGGTAGTAGTTTTATGATCCTGCAACAAGTAGTAGACTACTTTTATTAGCAATAAAAACTATGAAAAAAAACTAAACTTCATTATAAAATAATTTAATAATAGTTTATTGCAAAAGGTAGCGTCCATTTTTAATAGTGCTCCACAGTAGCATTTTTCTATGAAAAATAATTCACTGAAACATAGAGCCAAAATCACTGGAATATAGAACCACCGGAACACAGAGCTAGAACCGATTAAATGAAAACCAAGTAGACAGGAATGAACGTCAACCGGAATGAAAACAGACACATCCTATAATGAAAGTCGGCAGGTCTGGAATTATTGTCGACTATGCCATAAGCAAGCACGTTCGGACGTTCATTTCTGGAGTTGTCTAAATTCTTTCTCAGCGATATATAAAGTATAATTTTGGCGTGCACCCCGGGAATTTTTTACTTTGACGAAAAATGAAATGATTTTTATTCCTGTTACAAACATAACAGTAGTATATATTATATGTCACCAGAAATGAATGTAGACACTTGTAGGATTGAATGTCAAAATTTTTTTCATTTTAGCCTATACAACATTCATTGCAGGTCTGTTGATGTTCATTCCGCTAAGTGTCTAGGTCTATTTCAGCTATGTCTGCATTCATTCCTGTCGACGTTCGTTCCAATATTCAATTGAATTTATTATTTTAAGAATAAAGAAGTTACTCTGATCAACACGAAGAAAAAATTATGTATCTACGACAAAACGGAAATACTAACCTTTCTCAGACCAACATTTTGGTCTCATCGTATAGGAAGGGGCGTTGGTTTCATTTAATGGTTTGGTATTGTGTGGGCTGTAAGCCCAAGGTCCCGGAGTGGTCAAATCTGTTCTCAGCGGAGGACGACTGTCAATAATTTCTTTAAACCTTACTTCACAAGGAACTGAGTCTGCCAAAGGCTTGTTATACTGTGTATCCCCTCTAACAATAGAGTAAAACAGAATTCAAGACTACATCAAAAACATAATACCTAAAAGATTTTGTTAAATTTCAATCGATATTGTTTAATGCAATTTAGGTACACAATAACTATTTACCTGTATTGGTTTAGTTTTGTTGGCAGTTTACGTTTTGGCAGCAGATACCTGCCTGACCTGATTCCACGTTTTTCTAGCGCGGGGTTAAATGTGCTGCTTTTGATGACACCACTGGCAGCAGAGCTTGTGTGGCGTTCACTTGGAGCCATTTATGATATATGTGCAGTCTATCACGCCATCATATGCCACATTGTCTAGCTTTTATTATTCCTTAGAGATTAACCTTTAGGAACAACAGAAGGTTGTACTTGAATGCTTATGACAAGTGTGCTATTTATAGCGCAATATTGTTTTGATCTATATTCATCATAATCAATATTTGAAAGTTATCACTGCTATTTTTATTTTATGCAAAATAAGCCAACAGTTGCTAAAACTGTGTTAATAAAAGCCCATTTTCTTTTCATCGTTAAGAGAGTTACTTTTATAAATTTGAATACGAATAAAATTTCCATCTGATAATCCATAATCATTATGTAATGCATCTTGAAATTCAGTCATTGAGATAAACGTGTGTAAACAAACTAATAATAAAAAGCGTTTAAAAGTTTGCGCATTAATGCATTGTCAAGTAATATAAAACTAGCGTAGAAATCTATTTGTCCAAATGTACTGTACGGGTCGTCCCTTGACGGTAGGAGTAAGTGACCTTTGTTTGAGTGAAGCCTAGTCTGAGAGTAATTGGCAGAACACTGCCTAGTTTACACAACTGGGGATTAGCTGAACACAACTGAATCCGAGAGCAATACCTAACAATTGGATATCTGCAAGGACTTCCGCAAGATAACACTCAATTGTTTAGCCCGAGGGTAACTGGCAAAACACTGCCTAATTTACACAGCGGGGAGATTAGCTGAGCACAGCTGAATCTGCGAACAATGCCTAGCAATTAGATATCTGCAAGAACTTCCGCAAGATATCACTTAATTATCTAGCCTGAGAGTAACTGGCAGAACACTGCCTAATTACACGACTGGGGGGGGATCAGCTGAACACAGCTAGATCCGAGAGCAACGTTTTGATTAATAATGCGGTAGTTGACTGAACACAGCCTTTCTACTATCGTATGGAAGTTATAGGAACCTGACTGAACACAGCCTAAGTTACCTCAGTTGCTTAGGGCAAGTTTTCGCCTACTAGCTAAATATCTGCAGAAGCTTCCGCTAGATATTATCAAGCTACTTGGTGTTTATGATAATTTTGTACAATATGGCCGTCCAACCCGGACTTTGGCTATAAAGTTTTAGTCTAGCACATGAATAACCCTGTGATTCTATCGTGTAGTTCTATCTATCAGAACACTGATAAGAGAGAAGGTGTGAGCTGGAGTACAATTCCAAACTGACTTTATTGAGCATGTACATGGCCTTATATATGTTATGCAGGCAGCTGATTGGCTGCAAGGGATGACCAATCAGAAAAGAGTATAATAGATGACCAATCAGAAAAGGGTATAATATCTGTGAGGCTATGTATGATGCTTTGAGATTATAAACATGGCGGTGCAAAGTGGGCAGCCATCTTGTTTTCCAAATAATAATAATAAAATAATAATAAAATGTTTCTGGCAATGTATGGAGATATTGTAAGTATTGTAATATTGTACTTGCAAAATAGATGTTGTTACAACTGTGTAAGGACTAAATTTCGAAGTAGCTATTATATATTTTAATAAAATATGGATAAAATATAAAAAGCACCTGTCTAGCTAATAGTAGATATATATGTATATTATGTTTAAAAATACTGTCCTCCTCATTCTCCCCACCTAGCCCAAAGCCAGATTGGGCGATTAAAAGGTCCGTGTGGGGAAGAGGGTTTGTTGTTGTTGATTCTCTTTATACTCTGTAGTAAAATAAGCTGTTGGTTGTGGCTTTGACATCCTAACTATTCGAGGGGGAGTGTCCATGTGGATGGCGTTCAGCGGTTGTCTAGATAGCTGGTCCCTTGCATCTGGCTTGGTGTGGTTTATTTTACTGCGAAGATCTTTGATGGGAGAGAGTAATGGCGTCGGTTGTAGTTGTTTGAGTATAATGGTTACCTTTGGTAGATTGTTCAGGTCAATTTCTTTATTACTGCTATCATGGCGAGGTGGTGGAGGTAGCCAGGGTAGACTTGGCATACACCTGGGCAGATTTTTCACACTTAGTCGAAGGGTGTCCCAAGACTCTCTGTCCACATGATACTTGTTAGTAGGTTGACCATGATCCTTCTTCTGGTGGAGTTTCATCATATGTTCGGCTGAATGGTAGTATCCGCATTCACAAACTAGTAGTATTAAATGTCCCCATACATGATGCTTGATGGCTTTGTATGATTTGTCATGGAGATCTAGCTGACACTGCCCGCATACTTTGGTCTTGCTTGACTGCTGTCTCCATTGCTTGAGGATGGTAAATGTTTTGTTACCTACGTATGGTGTGCGAGTAGGCTCCATACTAGTTGGTTGTCGATCGACTGACTGTGCTATGACTGAAGCGGCTTGATTGTCGTTAGCATCTATAAGTGTTAATGATGAATTTCCGAACTTTTGATTGGTTGAGATGGCATTAATTACAACGTGACTTAATCGTTGTGGAGGTCGAAGTGTATGTTGGGGTCGGAGGTTGTATTGCCCTGGATGGCGTTTGTTAACCTGTGGTGTATTTTCTTCTAGGTCTTTGCTAGTGGTGTTGGGGTGATCTGATTTTACCGGGGGAGGTGATTCTACTGGGCTTTCCCTTAAGTGTTCTTCAGTGTTTGTGGGGCTGTGTGATTCTTGATGGGTGTTGCGAGGGGGTGGCTTGTAGCCCGTTCGTGTGGGTTGCTCCTTAGGTTCAGATATACTGGGAATCTTTCCCCAATTAGTGGGGCTGGGGTGATAAAGTTTTAATTTGTGCTCGTGTTCACGAATGATTTTTTCGTCTTTCTGGAGATCATATGTCCTGTTCTGGTATGCTTTGATGATGACAAATGGTCCGATATACTTGGTCTGTAGTTTAGGGGAACTCCCCTTTCGGTGACGCCTTGCCTTGAGCCAAACTTGGTCGTTTTCTTTGTAGAGTAGTGGTTCCAACTGGTGATTATCATGTACTTCCTCTTGTCTATCTCTGAGTTTTTGATGAGCTGTGGCCATTCGCTCGTGTAAATCGTACACGTATTGGTGTCGGCTCTGGATGGGGAGTTGCGGTCCCGTAATCAAGGTGTCGGGTAGCCTTAGTTCCCTACCAAGGAGAAGAAAATTGGGGGTTTCTCCAGTACTCGAGTTGGGAGTGGCTCTTAAGGATCGCATGATCTGGGGGAGCACTAGGTCCCAATCGGATTCATCTCTGTTGATTAGCGTGGTGCGGAGAGCTTCGCCCAGGTCCCGATTACCACGCTCCACCACTCCATTTCCCTGCGGGTGATATGGGGTGGTCCTGCTCTTCTGAACTCCCCACAGGGCACACAACTCAGCCATGATCTGAGACTCAAACTGTGCCCCTCTATCTGTGTGGATTCGTTCAGGTAACCCAAAATAACAAAATACCTGTTTCTCCAAGGCATTTATGATACTTGTGACGGTTCCGTCTGGTAATGGAATTGCGTCCCTCCATCTGGTAAAATGGTCTGCTAGCACCAAGATGACAGTATTGCCTCTGGGTGTTTCTGGAAACGGACCTACCAGATCTAGTGACAATACCTGCCAGGGTCTCCCGGCATGGAGGTGCTGTCTTTGTTTACTCTGTTGTGGGTGATGTGATTTAGCTGCTTGACAAGTCTCGCAGGTGGCGATAGTTCTCCTGGTATCTGCTGCCATCCCAGGCCAGTACCATAGTAGTCTTAGCCTGTGGTAGGTTCTATTTATGCCTGCGTGGTGCTGGGTATGACTTTGAAAGATCGCCAATTTTCTGAGTTCCGGGGGGCATACTGTTGCCCAGATGGTCCTCTGGTTGAGAGTGACCCTGGCCTTGAGGACGTCGTCCTGCACTTCCAGGCAGTCTAACATAGATAAATAGCGATGTAACTCGGGGCCTGCCTGTTCCAGATCACATTGATTGGCGGTGTTCCCTTGGGCTAGAATGGTCCGGATGGTGGCTAGAATGCCCTGTTTCTGAAGTGGAATGAGTTCTTTCGCTATGTCTGGTGTTATCCGGATCTGAGAGAGGGGGGGTGCATCCGTCTTGCCGTTGAACTGATTGGGGATGAGGAGCTGTCCTTGCCTGACTTCTGCGTCTTCTCTGAGCACTAAATCTTGCCATGTAGGACCTCCGTCCCGGTTGGTGATCCTTAGGCATTGCTTGCATTCACTGCAGGTCCTGCTTAGGCCATCTGCATTACCATGCTGCCTCCCTGGTCGGTGTTCCATGGAGAAGTGGTACTCCGCTAGGGTCTCCAGCCATCGTGCAATCTGTTGGGAGGGGTCACGTCGCTTGTATAACCATTGTAGGGAGGCGTGGTCGGTTCTGAGATGGAATTTCTTACCATAGAGATAAGGGTGGAAGTGCTTGATGGCGAGTATGGCGGCGAGTAACTCTCTTCGGGTGACGCAGTAGTTTCGTTCTGCAGGACTGAATGTTTTACTAAAGTATGCTACAACTCGCTCTTGTCCTTGTTGTATCTGTGAGAGTACTGCCCCTGCACCATCAAGGCTGGCGTCTGTGTCCAAAATGAATCTTTGGGTTGGATCTGGATAGGCGAGAATAGGTGAACTGGTGAGGAGCTCTTTGAGGTGATCAAAGGCGGTTTGTTGGCTGTCTCCCCAGTCGTAGGGTATATCCTTTCCTGTGAGTTTGGTAAGTGGTTTAGCTATGGAGGCATAGTCCGGACAAAACTTCCGGTAGTATCCCACAAATCCCAAAAAGGTGCGTAACTCTTTCTGGCACTTGGGCGCAACCCAGTTCCTGACAGCTTCTATTTTCTCTGGGTCGGTAGCTATTCCGTCGGCGCTTACCACGTGTCCTAAGAAGGTGACCTTCTTCTGAAACAAAGTGCATTTTCCCGGTTTTAACTTCAGGTTGGCTTGCCGGAATCGCTGAAACACTTCTGTTAACCTTTCTAAGTGAGCCTCAAAGGTGGGAGCGTAGACGATAACATCGTCAAGATAGAGGAGAAGACTCCTCCACTGGAGTCCCTGTAGGACCTGTTCCATGAGTCGCTCAAATGTGGCTGGTGCGGAGGTGAGGCCAAAGGGCAGAACCTTCCACTTCCAAAGGCCTCCACGAGTAGAGAATGCTGCTTTCTCCTGAGCATCTTGGCTAAGTGGTACCTGCCAGTACCCACTTATGAGATCAAGTGTACTGAAATATACACTTCCTGCGAGAGCGTCAAGGCTATCATCGATGCGAGGGAGAGGGTAAGCATCCTTTCGAGTGATGGCGTTGAGGCACCGGTAATCTATGCAGAGCCTCCAACTCCCATCTTTTTTCTTCACCAAGACGACTGGAGAGCTCCATGCACTATTTGCAGGCTCGACCAGCCCCTTCTGGACTAGGTCGTCTACCTGCCGTTGAACCTCCTCGTCTTTTTCTGGGCCTAGCCTCCTAGGAGGCTGTCTAATGGGGGTCGTACCCTCTTCGATGGGGATGTCGTGCTGGACAAGAGTAGTCTGACCTACGTCTGAGTCATCCTTGCTGAAGATATCAGCGTACTCATGAAGTAGCTGGGCCAGCCGGGCCTTCTGTTCGGGATTCTCGCAATTGGAGGCGGCGCCCTGGAGAAGGGGTGTGACGTGTGTAGGTGTAGGGGGGGCAGTAGTTGCCCTTACCATGGGTGTGTGGTTTTGTTCTTCATGGATATCTTCTTCCTGTACAGGGGTGTAAATTCCAAGGATTGTTCCTGCTTTGAGGAGAACTGGTCCTGACCGCATATTGAGGCATCGTACGGTGAGTCTCTGCTTGGCATCCAATCGGATGAGAGAGGCTGCTATGGCGATGTTTTCGGGTGTTTTGGTAAAGTGTTCGACCAATCCTATGGAATGTACCATGGGGGTAGTGACCTTGCATGTGAGTAAAACTTCTTGGTTGCCAGGAAGGGTTGTGGTGTGTGTTATCTGTACTTTGGCTGCCAAGTTCTGGCCAGCTCTGTCCACACAGGGCACCACTTGGTCCTGTATTTCCATGAGTCCTTGGGCAAGGTGTAACGTGCTCTGGTTTTCCACGAAGAACCTCATCCCTAGTATGGCATTGTCCGTAATGTTTGCTACCTTGAAAGAGACTGTGACGGTGACGGTCCGTATACGGCAGTGCAGAGGAATGGAGCCATATATAATAAGGCTGGATCCGTCCGCCATGTGGGCATTTAGATCCTGGGGAATGAGTGTGTCCTTGATCCGTGCTGGTAAGCCATCAAAGAATTTCTTTGAGAGAATGTTCTCGGTGCTGCCTGAATCGAGAAGGAATCGTATCATTCGTCCTTCTACCTTCCCAGGGGCGTAGAGACATGTAGGTTGATTGGAGACTGAGTTGATGTACTCCTCGGGGGTGGTGAGAGGTGTGATAGTTTTTGGTTTAGATTTCTGGGGTTCGGGAGGTGGCCTTTTTTTAGGCAGTTCCTTTAGGGTAGGTGGTCCAGCTGCGCCTACTCCCGAGAGGTGGCTGGACCTTGCTCGTTTCCCTGAGCTGGTTCCTGGTGCTCTTGTGCTGTGGAGACTTGTGGGTAGCTGGTGGCCGGAGTGGATGCGGGTGGCTTTTGGAATTGCTGTGACCTGAAGTTGGCTCCCTGTAGTTGAGGACAAAACCTCTTTTGATGTGGACCACCACACTCGAAACACTTCATGGGAGGTCGTATCATAGATTGTGGTTGGAGCGGCCGAGAAGTTAGCTGCTGGAGTATTTCTGTCTGTTGCTTTACTAGGGCCTGCAGTCCGTCTACGGTGTTTTGTAATTTCTGAGTTTCCGTTGGTTCAGCGTCCGGGATAGCCGAAATCCTGGGGGTGGTGGTATCTCCTACTTGGAGATATTCGTCTGCCTTTCTGACGGCCTCATTGACTGTGGAGGCGGGTGTAGCCAGTAAGTGGCGCTTGATGGCTTTGTTATCCAAAGCTTGGAGGAAAGATTCTAGTGCCATTTCTTCCCGATCTGTGTCATCCATAGTGGGATAAGCTAGTTTGGTTAACTTCTGAGTTTCAGTTCCCAGTTCATGGACTGATTGGCGGGGGGTCCTCCTGAGGGTCCTGAGGCGTTCACGTGCCTGTCGTTGACTTACCCCAAACTGGCTACGTAGACTGTCATGGATTTCCTTGATGGTTTCTCCTCGGCTACACTCTGCAGCCTTGTCTGTGAGGTTAAGGCGGAGATGTATGAGATATTCTGATTCCGTCCATTGGTTTATCTGGGCTACGTCCTTGAACTGGCTTAAGAAGAGTTCGACATCTGTGGCTCCAGTGTACTGGGGTGGTTTAAGATGAGGGCGTGAGGGGGCATGCTGGAGGGCCTGTAGAGCTTGGACTAAATCCGTCATGTTGAGGTTGGTTGTTTGTGGTTGAGGTTCCTCTTCTCTTGGTGCCCTTTCTGCGCGGAGGGGGGTGGAAAGTTCGTTCAATTCTTGGAGTTGGCTTCTTCTTCTTCGAGGCATACTAAATCCGTACAAGGGAGATAATCCCACTGCTGCCACCAAAAATGTACTGTACGGGTCGTCCCTTGACGGTAGGAGTAAGTGACCTTTGTTTGAGTGAAGCCTAGTCTGAGAGTAATTGGCAGAACACTGCCTAGTTTACACAACTGGGGATTAGCTGAACACAACTGAATCCGAGAGCAATACCTAACAATTGGATATCTGCAAGGACTTCCGCAAGATAACACTCAATTGTTTAGCCCGAGGGTAACTGGCAAAACACTGCCTAATTTACACAGCGGGGAGATTAGCTGAGCACAGCTGAATCTGCGAACAATGCCTAGCAATTAGATATCTGCAAGAACTTCCGCAAGATATCACTTAATTATCTAGCCTGAGAGTAACTGGCAGAACACTGCCTAATTACACGACTGGGGGGGGATCAGCTGAACACAGCTAGATCCGAGAGCAACGTTTTGATTAATAATGCGGTAGTTGACTGAACACAGCCTTTCTACTATCGTATGGAAGTTATAGGAACCTGACTGAACACAGCCTAAGTTACCTCAGTTGCTTAGGGCAAGTTTTCGCCTACTAGCTAAATATCTGCAGAAGCTTCCGCTAGATATTATCAAGCTACTTGGTGTTTATGATAATTTTGTACAATATGGCCGTCCAACCCGGACTTTGGCTATAAAGTTTTAGTCTAGCACATGAATAACCCTGTGATTCTATCGTGTAGTTCTATCTATCAGAACACTGATAAGAGAGAAGGTGTGAGCTGGAGTACAATTCCAAACTGACTTTATTGAGCATGTACATGGCCTTATATATGTTATGCAGGCAGCTGATTGGCTGCAAGGGATGACCAATCAGAAAAGAGTATAATAGATGACCAATCAGAAAAGGGTATAATATCTGTGAGGCTATGTATGATGCTTTGAGATTATAAACATGGCGGTGCAAAGTGGGCAGCCATCTTGTTTTCCAAATAATAATAATAAAATAATAATAAAATGTTTCTGGCAATGTATGGAGATATTGTAAGTATTGTAATATTGTACTTGCAAAATAGATGTTGTTACAACTGTGTAAGGACTAAATTTCGAAGTAGCTATTATATATTTTAATAAAATATGGATAAAATATAAAAAGCACCTGTCTAGCTAATAGTAGATATATATGTATATTATGTTTAAAAATACTGTCCTCCTCACAAAAACTAAGCTGTCGTTCATTTTATCAACAAAATATAATTTTACAAATAAAAATTTTCCAATTTTAAATAAACTTGAAAAGTGTTGTCCTTCAGTCAACTCCACAAAAAAAATGGTGAAAGACTACATAATTGTTGATAACAGTAAAATCTTTTATTGAAATTTATCTCCACCCTTTCATCTCGAAAGTATTTTCTTATTTTTATAATTAACAATGTTAACTCAACCCGCACAAACTATCTCCAAGTTTCGCTTTGATTAGGCAGCCTTTTACAGGGTAGATCGAAAACTTTCAGTCTAAATACATGACACAATATGCGATAACTTAGATTGCTGCCACCAGGTGACCAGTCCAAACAAGCATAAACAGACCCGCTGTGAAAGAAATCATCTCCGGGAACGACTCTTAACTTTGAATGTCTATCAAAAATTATGGGTAAATATTTTGACTATTACTCAAGAAAGTGTCAATTTTCATTTCCAGCAAAATGTAGAAAATCATCTTACAGCTTGTTTAAGAAAATGCCTATAATTATTAATTTTTAAAAAAGTAAAAAAATTCGGGAACGAACGCTTAAGTGAGATTCTATATGAAAGCCGACATTTCCTAGGAAAAGTTTCAAAGTATTCTTCTTTTTGTTATAGATAGTAATTGTTTCAGATTCATTACATTTATTGAAAGTCCTGTGGTTCATTCTAGGACTATAGAAATAAGCTTTGGCAGGAATTAATGCCGTAGGACTAAATACAGACAAACTTGAAATTAATGTAGAAACCTAATAGAATAGACATTGAAACGCATGAAGTGAATCTCGACTTCTAGGTGAAAAATAAGTTTTTAAAAAAGCCCTTGGACATTCTCTCAACACTCTCTCCACTTTTGTGAGAAATAATGTAAAATATGTCACGGGAGAGGAATGTTAACATTTCCTAAATACAACATTAAAATATTATTCATTAACACTTAATCGGCATTTTTTCAAAGGGGTGCACACGCTATATCAAAATTTCTCTGCAATAATCTGTTATCAGCAACTATTGTTTTTAAATCAGGATGTTGGAAAAGCTTTAGTGATTAGGAAAGTGTAAAAACTCAAAATGTTTTGAACCACCATACTAGGTGGCAGTAGCATGAGCTATGGAGAAAAAATTATAAATAAAATCTTTGGATAATATAAAAATTTACAGCTATATACTGGAAGAGACATGAGCTCATAAATGAGATGGATGTATATTAATAGTTGTAGAATATATTAAAGTTTTACTGTACTCTACTAATATATAATATATTAGTTAGATGGCTGTCATAGTGCCACCACAAATGAGTGATTAATCAAACATAACAGCTGATCACCAGTTGTTTGTACTGGGAAGCTTTTGAGATTGAATGGTTGTGAGAAAGTTCTACTAGACTACTATATATAATATTGTTTGTTCACATAATGTTTCTGCAGCTGCCATTACTGCTACAACTAGTGACAGTTGAATTGTATGCTCACTGCTAGTAGTTCATTTAAACTTTTATCATAGAAATTTTAACCAAACAAATGAGGACTTTGATTTTATCCTTCACTACTACTATTGCAGTTAATCAAAATTTTAATGTTTGCGGAATTTACTTAGATTCTATCCAACACTTAAACATTCAATTGAATTATTCATTTTGTCTATCAATTATCTTTTATGTGGTAAAAGCTGTGGTGACTCAGAACGTTTTGCATTTGGCGTTTTAAAACGTCTGAAAGCTTTTCAAACTGCCTGAACGCTTTGAGAAATTGCTCATGTGCTTTGAAAATCTGAGCTGATTTGCTGCTCCGCTCTAATAATAATGGATCTTTAGTTCACTTACAACAGATATTTCTTTTATTAAACACTAAACAATGAAGTTTCGTGGAAATAAATAAAAGAAAATCATCTTTATTTCACATTACAATAATTATTATGTAAAGCCTACTAAGTTTTAAAATTAATTTTAGAAGCCATATTCAACCATCATTTAAGGGTTTGGTTTGGGGGTGGTCGGACATCAAAAAGCTAACACAACCTTCAGATTCTCCAATGTCTTTTGTGTGCCCATCTCAAATTTTAAGTCAACCATCCATCACAAGTCATCTGGCAGCTTGTTTTGTACACCAACATTTGATAGCTGATTGAAAAACATTCTTATATATTGCAGTGATATCGTGACGTGCGTTTTTCCTGCGTACTACTAAAATTTCTGTTATTAGCCAATGAGCATCGAGCTACTGGGCCGTGATTGGTTACATATCCAAAGTGCCGCGTAAAAATGCTAGTACTACCTAGTATTACTAACCAGATTATCTAATGAAACTGTTATTGTAGATTGAGTTCGATGAACTGTATCAAAGTATTAGGGCTTCATTCACTAATTCCAATCCTTCAATCGCATCTATGAGTAATAAATAGTTAATTATTCTCAATTACGCAACACTATGTTGATAAGGCTTTTCGGAAGTTCGACCAATCACGGCTCAGTAGCTAAATGCTCATTGGCTAATAACAGAAATTTTAGTAGTACACAGGAAAAACGCATGTCACGATATCACTGCAATATATAAGAATGTTTTTCAATCAGCTATCAAATGTAGGTGTACAAAACAAGCTGCCACATGACTTGTGATGGATGGTTGACTTAAAATTTGAGATGGGCACACAAAACACATTGGAGAATCTGAAGGTTGTGTTAGCTTTTCGATGTCCGACCACCTCCAAACCAAACCTTTAAATACTTAATTCATTTGCTCTATGTTTATTGATCTACGCCTATGTTAAATTATTAGCATAGAGGCTATAAAAAAATGAGAGTGTTCATTTTTCAAAGCCATCTGCTTTGCAAACCTTTCAGTGCTTTTCAAAAAAGCTGAGTTCATTTTAAAATAGTTCAAATTATTTCTAAATAGTTCATATGGTTTGTGATTCTATAAACCAGTTGAATCATTTCTAAACTGTCTGAATTATTTGCAAAACAACAAAATGCATCGCAAAGTTTATTATTGTTAGGCAGGAAATACCATTTTGTAGCATAAAATCCCACAATTGCTAAAGCTGACAATTCATTAATTATAATCAACAAGCCTATTTTTAAAAATAATTTCTTTGCTACAATTACCCAATTATTTTCAATGTAGAAGACGCTTTGCAAACCGTAGAAACTATTTTAAAACCTTTCATATGCATTGCAAGCGAAAGCGTCCAACGTTATGAGCCAATATAAAAAGTAGAGGTGTAACGTAGATGTTTAGATAGTGAATTTTTTACATAGAGGTTGCAAAAATGAGGCCAAATGTTTTTAATTAAAAAAGTATGCTCCATCCAAGTTTTTCAAACTGTTGAAAAATAGTTGAGTTGATTTCAAAACAGTTCTGACTATTTCAAATTTTTTTTGACTATTTCAAAAAAACTTTGACCATTTCAAAATAGTTCCCTTGAACTAAAACCAAAAGAATTATTTTGAACCCATATAATAGTTTATACTTTTTTTTAAATGGCCTGACTAACCTCAAAAGTGTGCTGAATGATTTGAAAAATGAACTAGACGGTTTCAAATTCCCATGGATGATATTAGACAGAAATGTTAATATACTGTTGAGAAACTTTTCATATCAAAAGAGCTGTATTAATAATTATCATCAATTCATCAAAACCATCAAGCCTGTTTTGATTCACAGTTCATTAAACATTATTATTTATCATAACTTTTTAATTAACTTCAAATTTAAATGTTCATATGCTTTTGAAAGCAACCGTGTCAAATTTATGAGCCACCCCCGAGCCACCCTAATTAGTAATAAGCAGTGGTATTATTATAAAATAATAAACGACTAATGAATAATAATAACTACCAATCAATCATCATCATTAATTATTTCAGTCAGTTCTAACGACAGCAACAACAACGAAACAGTATATTTATTATAAAAAAATGTTAACAACAACAATACCACACCACTTGCTCGATTCAAATTGATAACTAAACTAACAATTATTATAAATAATAGTGTACAGGAATTTAGGGTGAAGTGGTAGCTGTCCCCTGTACAGCGGCCCACGGTAGTAAGTGAGTTACAACAGTGCAGTGTACGCCTTCCAACTCGCCCGCAACCTAAACCAGAGGAACAGAATTTGCAGCGTTGTACGCCCGTAAGCAATACACAGTGAGGAGTTGTCACAACTCTCTCACTTTCCACTGATTTTCTATTCGGCGAAATAGGGGTGTTAGGTCGAACTAGCCGTTCGAATAATCGTTCCAGTATCACTTGCCCGTAGGTCAAGTGCAGTGTGAGTCGAATTGACTGACCACTTTCTACTGACTATTATCCTAGTTACTAGTCGACTTGTTTCAGTGCAATTTCTCTGTCCAAGTTTATTGTGCAAGTGTTTGAACTTTGTCAGTTCCTCTGCCAGCGCAATCAGTGCAAGAGCTTACTTGTATCTTTTCTACTAAGCTACCTGTGCTTCAGCATAAGTGCGCTTATGCATGTGAATCAACAAGCAAGTGAGAGTGTAGGCTAACTCTGATTTTATTTAGACACGACATGGTTATTTATACGATAAAAATTACATAATAATGACTGACAGATAGAACACAAAAGCAGGCCACGCCTGTACAGCAGATTGGTTGAGTAAACACCAATAGAACATAAGTGAACATAGAACGGGTGGGGCTTGGCTGCACGGCTGGCTGCCCAAGCACATGTATGACAATATGAAAATCTGTGTAACGATAAATGTAAGAAATAAGTGAATAAGTGGATAAACGAGTAGTAAATGAATGCACAGTTCGGTAGGTAATAAATGGTAAATAAATCAATGTACAGTTCGGCAGGTACTGAATGGTAAATAAATGTACAGTTCGGTAGGTAATAAATGGTACTGTCCACCTGCTATGTAGTTGTCGGCACATTTCCTCTACAATAGTAGTTAGTAGTAGCATTATTATTATTAATATACTTAATAAATATAACCACCACCAAGTAGTAGTGTTTGTATGTATTAAATAAATTAAATTATTACAACAATTACCATTAATTATTTGTTAACATCATCATTATCATCTGCAATGAACTTGTTATTATTATCATTTTTATTTTATAATAAATATATATATATTATATATATATATATATAATAATATAATATTACTACTATTATTTATAATTATTTTATTAATTTTATTATTATTATTTATTTATTATTTGGCAGGAATTGTTTTATTATAATTATAGTAGTTGGTATTTTGATAAATTATCACAATTGAATCGACTGTGAGTACAAGTATAATAATGGTCATATATCTATTTGTACCTCAACATATTCAATTAGTTGGGTAAGAAGATTAGTAATTTAAATGCGTATGGATGGAAGAAAATATGACAAGTCAAATGTGAAGTAAAATGGTGAACACCATTTCACCGTGTTGCTGAGCAACTCCACAGCGGTTCAAATATTTTCCTCAAGCATTTCGTAAAGTTTGTCTAACTCAAGTCAATTGGTTCGGAAACTGACCAACCATAGCAGCGAAATCGTGTATGTAACCAATGGTTGATTATGATAAGATAGGGTCAAAAGGACAGGGTGGCAGGTGGTATAATGGATGACAGTAGTAGGTAATGGTGCATTGAAATATTTCAATCCGGGGGTAGTATCAATGCCAATATATATATATACCTCTCACTGGGTGGTATATTCCCCGTAGATCGTCACATCAGTACGTAAATGTGGGTGGCAGTCTTCTGTTGAATAATATTAGTATCAATCAATGTATGATGAAGTTTATCATGATGATGATCATGATGATGATGAAGCTAGCTATTATTATTATTATTATTTGTTATTAATAATTAATTAATTGTTGTTTTGGGTCTTTTGTTTTGTTGTGCACTTGCTTGTTGTTGCTATAATATTAATAATAGTAAATAAATAAAATGTTAATTATTATCATTATATTATTGTGCAGGATTTCACTGTGGGGGTGTGAGGTGGTAGCTCGGCCTACCTGCACAGCCTCCCGTATTGTAATGGCAACTGTATCTAATGCTTAGCAATGCAATCCTTCCACAGGTCGACTTAGTAGGCTGAGGAATGGTGGCTAACCATGTCAGTTACTAGTGAGCTGCCGATTGCATTAGCTGTTTTCTGTGTATATAGCAAGTTCGAACTTTGTTGGGTGAACTAGTCAAACTAGGTTCGGTCAACAGAGGTTCGGCTGTCTTGTTTCAGTGCTGTGCAGAGGTCGAACATTGAAGGCGAAGTTAGTCAAGCTAAGTTCGGCCAGCAGAGGTCCAGACTGATCTGCCTGTATATTACTACTCGAGTAATGGTGCGCAGTGAAGTTATTTGTTAGAACAAAGAAACTTCTGAGAGTGTGCAAGCTGACTCTGATTTATTTGACTGATACATTCACATTTATACAAACTGTTACATAACAAAAGTGACAGACAGGTGATAAACAAAAGAGGCCACACCTGGCACAATTGATTGGCCAGCGTGTGCAAATAAAATATAAGAGGTGGTCCTTGACTGACTGCATGACTGGACTCACATGTCGTACATATATGTTACAATGGTAAAAAGGTAGAAGAATAATAATAAAATGTACATAGACTGATTTGCCCTAGAGCGCGGACATAGAACAAGACAAATAGCTTAGCATAGAACAGGACATGTTAAACGAATAGAACTACGTAAGTGTAAATGTTCGTACAGATACCATAGAGTTGTTTGGTAAGATGGCGCCGGTCCTCTACATTATTATGATTAACTCTTTGAATTTCACCGCTTTGACAAATAACTTACAAGAGGATTCAGCCGCTTTTTGCAAAAAAAGTTCGATTTTCGAATTTTTTTTAAAATTCATTTGTATATGATATGGTAACAAATTTATGCTCATGAGAATCAGCATTCTCTTTTCTCCTAGTAGAATAAATAGCAGATTGATTTCACCTGTCTAAACTACTTTTATTATTTTTTTAGTTCGGGGACCATTTTTTAGTAATGCTCTCAACAGATCAACCAGTTGCAAAAAAAAATAACACACTAAACAAGAAAATGATAGCACAACTGAAAAGAGGACAAAATTCTAATAAGACTAGCCAAATTTGAAGCAAAAATATGCAAGAAAAGTGTTAGAACACTGCAACAACATTTGGACACTTGTTGCACAAATGACCGAAAATTTCGGAATTTTTTTTTCCTGAAAATAATTATTATTTTTATTACAGGCAAAAATAAAGCCCTCAATGGTGCACCAATGAACTAGAAACATTTAGAGCTACATTTTGATGTAAAGAACAACATCAGTCAACAACTTTACAAAAATAATGAAAAAATATTAAAATTAATTATTTATTATCAATGCCGTATCTAAATAATTAATTACTAGCTTACTAACCTTCAATTCCAGTGTCAGAGGGCTCAAACAAGCTAAGATATTAATAAACTAACTAAATCAGAAGAAGAAAACAATGTGCTTGCTCCTTTCCAAAAAAATTTTGCCAATGATTATCAAAAAAAATCCGAAAATTAAAACAGGAAGTGATGGGTTAAGGATATTTGGAACTGTTTCCGTTTAGAACGTCGTACAGTCTTCAAACAAAGACCAGAAAATAGGCAATTGTCTGCTCTACACGATGGTATAAAATTTATTCATATCAGTCTACACAAACTTCTGCAATCAGTTCCGAAAACCGGACAAAATAAATCACGGCCATTGGCCGTGATAGGACTTTTGGTCACATAGTCCAAATCACGTCCATTGGCCGTGATAGGACTCAAGTGAGTTAATATATCAGCATGGTAAGCCCCATGAACTTCCTGATGATGCTTGCCATGCTGATAATATTGTACAGGAATTTGGGGGTTAGTGGTAGCTGTCACCTGTACAGCGGCCCACTTCCAGTGTGTGCGTAATAGCAGTATTGCAAGTGCTCCTTAGCGAGCCCCAAGGTCGGCAGACTACTCTGTTTGAACACGATTTGCAGTGTTGTAAGCCCGAAGACTGTACACAGTGAGGAGTTGTCTTAACTACCTTACTTTCCACTGAGTTCTTGCTCGGGCAGAATAGCTACACTGGGTCGAATCAACAGGTTGAACAATTGTTCCAGTATCACACTCCCGAAGGTGGTGTGCAGTGTAAGTCTCGTAGACTGACCACTTTATACTGACTATTGTTCTTGCTGTTGGTCGACTTGACCAAGTTGCTGCCAATTAATTATTTGCTTAAGTGCTTATGCTTGTTTGCTTGCTTGTGTGTTTGCTCTTGTGCTTGCATCTAGTAACTTGTTCTTTATGTCTTTGATGTGCAGAGAGAATCATGAAGAAGTGAGAGTGCCAGGTTAACTCTGATTTTATTATGGAATTGCAACAGTATAAATACACAGTAGGCGGGTATGCTACAGGCAGCAGTAAAAATAATATAATAGGTAACTCCGCCTTGCGGCCTAATTGGCCCATAGACAAAGGAAGGCGGTGAAAAGGTTACAAAAGGGCTGCCTCTTGTTAGGCTTGGCTGCACGGCAGCACATGTTGCTAATATGCAAAGTAAACAAAGTAAATAAAGTGAATATGCATGTGTCTTAATAGCTGAGTAAATAGAAGTGAATATAATGTAAATAGAGTTCGGAATTACATGTAGTTACACATAGGTAGAGTTCGGTAATAGGTAGAACTGTTAGGGTCGACCATGGTGAGGTGTCATTTCCCAACACACTCCGCCCCATTGGCGTTCGTGGGCCAATAATAATAATAAAAGGTGGGAAATGTCCTTAATATGATTCGCGGTCCTTCTGGATAGCCAACTTCAGCTCGTCAGCTCGTTGTAAATAATTTAATGCTTCCTTGGTCAGTCGATAGAACTCTTCCTCGTTCCTCTTGATTCTCCTATACTTTTCTTCACGGCGTTCTGTCTCCATCTGTCTCTCGATCCTTCTTTCTCGGCTGCTAGCTCTTGGTCGATGCGGTATACTATTTTCTCTTATCTCTCCTGCTTCTCTACTCGACCTCTGCCGTATCACTTGTTCTTCTCTCTCTGCATCTAATTCTATCTTGATTATTTTCTGTGCTTGTTCCACTCTATCTCCTAATCGTCTTTTGATTGGTCTTTGGCTAGTGGGGCTACTTGATCTATCCTTAATTGGTGAAGGTGTCCCGAATAGTGGGGCGTTTTGCCAGTTCATGGCCTGACAAAACTCTGTGTAGGAGGAGTGATCTACTTCGTATAGAGGCCGTTCTACTCCACCATGTTCCTCAGCCCCATTCTGTTGTCTGACGTGTTTCAGAATAGTGTCACGGGAGGCACTCTTATGTCCGCAAGCACAGAAAAAGAAAACAAAATGTTGTTTAATATGATAGCTGGTACGCTTCTTGCTGCGCTCCACTTTGCATATGGCGCATCTCCAAATGTCGTTGTCGGTAGTCGACTTCAGTGCTTGCTGTATTCGTCTAGTTGTTTCTTCCGTTACCCATACTTCTTTCGGTCGGTAGGTGTGTGTCGGTGGCGGGGGTGCACTTGCCTGGTGGTGCCGAACTCTACACCTAGCTGCTCCTTCTTCTATATTTACATTACCGACTCGGGTGGGTGATACTTGCATCTCCTTCATTGGAATTCGGTGTCTTTTCTTGATCGGCTCTGCCATGATAGCTGCCACAAATGCAGGGTCCTCTTCTATCGATAGTTCACGTTGGTTGCTTTCTGCCATGGCGTTTCCTTGGTAGTGTTGTTTGCTGACTGTGCAGCTCGTTGTCACGTTTAATTGTTTTGTATTTTCGCTCGCTGGAAATTTCTTTTGTTCTACCGGCCACGTGGTGTGACGTAGGGAGTCTAGGCTCCTCCCGCGGTAGTTCGCTGGTTTCGTTGTTGTTTCTATGTTTTCTGTAGAGGGAGTTGTCCACCCTCGCTGCATATCCTTCTTGCGGTAATTGTTCATGGCAGTTGTCCACTCTCGTTCCTTTTCTTTGTATCTCTCTTCCTCGATCGTGTTTGTTACCTTTTCTTCTTTATTTAAACCCAGTTTGCATCGGGTTTCTTCGGCGTCTGCCCATGGTATATATACCATTTTTTGCGTCCTTTCTGATGGTGCTCCTGTAGTCACGTTTACCTGCATATTTTTAGCCTCGGGTTCTCTCCCCCCTGAGGTTCTGTAGCACTGGTAGTCTGTAAACCTTACAGGAGGCCTTCTTGCTCTTGATGGTCTACCCTCTCCTTCTACTACCGCTGGTGCAGGGTTAAGGGGTGGCCAGTGGACATCTTCTACGGGGGTCCTGTGTGTGCAGCGTCCACTGGGGGTGCTTCAGGAGTGGGTGGTCTCACTGGGGTAGATGGTCTGGGTGGAGAACTTGGTAGTGTCTCTCTTTCTACCGGTTCTACAGGAGGTGGTGGGGTGCTTGGTCGCCTTTCTATTTGCTCTTCAGGGTGCGGGTTGCCTTCTTGTTGCCTCTCTATGGGCCGGTCTAGTGGGGGGTCTGTGTGTCCCACCTGGGGCGGGGCTGTCGGCCGCCGATATGTTCCACGCATGTTCGGTCGGACGGCCTGTTCGCGGCTAGGTGGTGCCCGCCCTATCTCTTCTCTACATGTGCGATACGCCTTTAGCCGGCGTCCATTTTGTGTGAAGCCTTGCGCTTATACTCTTTGGCCTCCCACCTCATCTCAGAGTCGTGGGCGCAACCTAGGCTGAGTACCTTTCCACCTAGCTTGCCTACTAACGCATTCGCTTTTGGCTTACTAGGGCCTGACTGTACATTGAGCTGGTCGCGCAACCCTAAGGGATTTACTGCATATGCGAACCAACCGGCCGGTGACCCAGTCGATAGCGATCACCTTGATCTGTTAGAGCGGGTTAGGCCCCCAGAGGTAACCGACGGTCTGATCCATACCCCACTTTGCTATGGGTATATGAACTTTGACCGTTTTCACCAGCCTTGCCTGTTCACCAGCGTTCCAGGATATGGACTTAACTCTGCCATTCCACGCTGGCTAGGTGTGGACTATCATCCACGTACCACTCGCTGTAGTATTATCCGAACTACAGTCGAGCCGACTAGACGGTACCACAGTATCCTGTTAATTCAGGATTCGAGACACAGTGGGCCTTTCGGCTTCTCCCACAGCGCTATAGAGCGGTTTAATGTGCCTCCAGAGCCTCACGGCCCCACTGCCGCCTGTTAAAGGGATACTTCAGGGAGCCTATCCCCCTAAGTTTCCCATTTCGCTCCAAACGATATGTATGATTGGGATAGGTTTCTGTGATGGTGTAGGGTCCTATGTAGCTGGGCTGAAGCTTAGGATTGCTCCCTTTGGTCCGCCTTTTGTTCTCCATGACCACGAGCTCGTCTTTACTGAAGCGGAGGGGTTCTCCGGTTTCTTCCTGTCTGAGTTTGGCTTGTTGGTCTCTTAGGTAGTCGTGGGCGGTGGCTAGGTCCCTCTGGACTCTGAGAGTGTGTTCGTTGACACTGTGGGGTTCTAGAGAGGGTGGTGACCCCGTCAACTGGTCCGGTAGTCGCACTTCTCTCCCCAACATGAGTAGGTTTGGGGTCTCGCTGGTTGTGGAGTTGGGCGTGGCCCTACATGCCCGCATGATCTGTGGGAGCAATCCGTCCCATTCGTCCTGCCCTTTACTCAAGATCAATGTTCGTAACGCGTCTCCCAGCGTTCTGTTCTGTCGCTCCACCATACCGTTCCCTTGGGAGTGGTAGGGGGTGGTGCGAGTCTTCCGTACTCCCCACAAGGTGCAGAGCTCTTCTAGGAGGGTGGACTCGAATTGAGCCCCCTGGTCTGAGTGCAGTTGTTCGGGAAGGCCCCCGTAACTAAACACTTTCGTCCAGAGCTGTGGCCACCGTAGGGGCGGTAGCGTCGGGCAGTGCAATGGCATCCTGCCAGCGGGTGAAATGGTCCGTAAGTACCATTATCCACCGATTCTTCCGCTTGGTGAGAGGTAATGGTCCTACCAAATCTACTGCCAGTTTCTGGAAAGATCGGCCTGCCAGTAATCTCTGCCCGTCGGGTGCTGTGGGTCTATTGCTCCTTTTCGCCACTTGACACACTTCACAGCTCTTTACGAGTCTGCGTGTAAGTCCCGACATTCCAGGCCAATACCAATCCAGTTGCACACGATGCCGAGTTTGGTTGATCCCGGCATGAGCCATCAGGTGCGTGTCCCACACGACCTTATTCCTCCATGCGGGTGGGCATACCGAGCAGAGCCTGACCCGTCCCTGGTGTTCTGATCTTATGACCAGCGTCCCGTTGGGTTGGATCCTTAGTGCCTCTATTCGGTCATGTAGCGTCCGCAGTTCGGTGTCCCCTTCCTCTAACTCTCTAGCGGAGAGCTGTCTCCCTGCCTGCACTGCGGCATAGATCTTGGCAACGGGGTGTTGTCCCTCTCGTTGCGCCTGTACCAGCTCCTTGGTACTCTCTATGGGGTTGGTGACTGTCACGTTCACCTGTCCCTTCGGCTACGCTGTTCCCTGTCGGGTGAGCTCGGCCTGGGTGGGTCCCCCATTCGTCCTTCCCTTTTGCTCCGCATGGGTGGGTCCCCCAGTCGTCCTTCCCTTTTGCTCCGCATGGGTGGGTCCCCCAGTCATCTCTCCCTTTTGCTTTGCATGGGTGGGTCCCCCACTCGTCCTTTCGCTTCGCTCTGCTGGTCCCCCCAGGGTTAGCTCGGCATGGGTGGGTCCCCCATCTCTCTGCTCTATGGCGTGGCACTGCTTGCAGTCGATACAGGGATCCTGTCGACTAAGGCCGTCTGCATTACCGTGCTGTGCCCCTGGTCGGTGTTCAAGCTTGAACTTGAATTCAGCTAGTGTCTCTAGCCACCGTGCTATCTACACAACCAGCGTACACAACCAGCGTAGGGAAGCATGGTCTGTGCGTAACTTGAATTCTCTTCCGTACAGGTACGGTCGGAAGTGCTTGGCGGCCTTGATCACTGCCAAGAGCTCTCGTCGTGTCACACAGTAATTCCTCTCAGCGGGAGACAGGGTCTTACTGTAGTAAGCTATCACCCGCTCTTGTCCCTCTTGGACCTGCGACAACACTCCCCCTACTCCCACAGCGCTGGCGTCTGTGTCCAGGATGTAGGGAAGCTTGGGGTCGGGATATCCCAAGATGGGTGCCTGGCTCAGACCTTCCTTCAAGCGCTCGAACGCTTGCTGTTCCCTATCTCCCCACTTCCATGGGACCTCCTTTCCGGTCAGGACGGTGAGCGGTTTGGCCGTAGTGGCGTAGTCGGGTAAATACTGCCTGTAGTACATGGCCGTCCCCAGGAATGCTTGTAAGGCTTTCACATCCTGTGGAGCCTGCCAAGTCTTTACTGCTTCCACTTTGTCAGGGTCTGTAGCTACACCCTTTGCGCTGACCACATGTCCGAGGCAACGTACCTGGGGACTCAGGAGTTCGCACTTCGAGGGCTTCACCTTCAGGTGATCACTCTGGAGACGTTGTAACACTTCCTCTAGTCTCTGGATGTGTGATGTGAAGTCAGGAGCAATGACTATCACGTCGTCCAGGTAGAGGAGTAGCGTCTTCCAGTGGAGCCCTTTCAGTACTCGCTCCATGAGTCGCTGGAATGTGGCAGGAGCCGAGGTGAGGCCAAAAGGCAGCACCTTCCATCGCCATAGACCACTGCGAGTGATGAAGGCGGCTTTGTCCTGGGCGTCTTCGTCTAGAGGTACTTGCCAGTATCCGCTGGTCAAGTCTAGGGTACTAAAATACCGGCTCCCTGCGAGAGCATCCAGGGAGTCATCAATCCGGGGTATAGGATATGCATCTTGTTGCGTGACATCGTTCAACTTACGGTAGTCAACACAAAATCTCCAGGAGTTATCCTTCTTTCGTACCAACACCACCGGAGAGCTCCATGCTCCTTCAGCGGGTTCGATCAGATCTTTGGCCAGTAACTCCTTCACTTGTCGTTCGGCCTCTGTCTCCTTCTCTGCGCCCAAACGGTGCGGAGGCAGCCGTATTGGTCGTGTGCCAGGGATCACGGGGATGGAGTGTTCGGCGAGCTGGGTGCGGCCGATGTCTCCATCGTGTAGGCTGAAAACTTCCTGGTAGCGGACGAGCAAGCTCCGGAGCTGGCATTCCTCTCGGGTGTCTTCACACCCCTTTCTGGCCTGTGCAAACAGGTGGGTGAGGTGCGGTGGCAGCTCTCCCCCAGGAGGTCCTGATGCTGGGAGGTGGTTCTGCAGGGGCCGTACCTCGTCGGGTCCTATGCCGATGAACGTGCCGATCACCTCTCCTGCCGGAACGTGGAGGCTGTCTTGAGAGGGGTTGAGGCATCGGACGAGCACACGTCCTCGATCATCCGGCGCATTGACACTGGTGGCCAACAACAAGCCTCCTCCCATGCTTTCTATCACCCCCTCGGCACACGGGATCTGGCTGGTCAGGTGGCATGGCACCGTCGCCTCGGCTTGAGGTGGAATGTGGGTATCTCTTTGAACTTGGACTTTGGACACCAGGTCCCTTCCGTGCCTATCTGTACAGGTCAGCTCTTTCCCCTGTACGCGGAGAACTGGACGGTCGAATCCCATCTGGCAGTTTTGCTTGGCGAGGAAAGGCATCCCGAGGATCACATCCTCATTAATCTGACTCACTACAAAGGTTTCCTCGTACCTAACATGCCGGATTCGCCCCGTCAGCGTGAGCAGCCCGTAGAAGGGTAGCCTGGTGCCGTCGGCCATTAGCCCATGAGAGTCGTATTCCTGCAGGCCCTTCTGTACCTGTGCGGGCAGTACGTCGAATATCCTTTTCGACAACAGGTTGGTGTTGCACCCCGTATCGATTAGATACGTAACCGTCCGTCCTTCCAATCGTCCAGGCAAGTAGTAACTGGACTTGTAAGGTCTCTCTACTTGATTCAAGTGGACTGTGATCGGGTTCTTAGTGTTCGGTCTGGGGGGGGGGTGTCTTCATTCGTGTTTGTTCTTTCCTTTGTGGCTTTGGAGAACTGGGCCTCCTCTGGGCCATTTCATCCATGTCCTCCTCTTCCTCCTCCGCCAGGTCGGTGGCCAATGGGCTGAACCGGTTGCTTAGCGGGAGGAACTCTGGTTTCGGTACAGGCTGTCTGGCCTGTTCTTCCCTTGGTCGGTTAGCTGGGGTGGCCCTCTTGCAGCCAGCAGGGGTCCCTACTGCTGCGGGCCGTATTCGTTTCCCTGCCTCTGTTGCCAGGGAGCAGTCTTGCACTGACTCCGTACGTGTCCCGTTCGTTGACAGCCCCAGCAGCGTCTGGGTGGAGGTTTGGTGGTGGTGTCTTTGAGTTCGGCCACCTCTTTGCTCAAATGCTCGATTGTTATGAGCAACTTGGCCAGGGGGTCCTCTACTTCCTGGCACTTGAGGTCGGCCTTGGGGGGGGGGGGGGGGTTCCGGCTCCTTCCAACTCCTCTTGTACTGTGCGAACGTTGGACTGTACTGAGGGCTGGTGTTGTACCTGCAGGAACACATTTCCTGCCGAAACGGCTTCCTCCAGATCTACGGGTCGTATCGCCAACAGGTGTCTCTGTAAGTACACATGGCCTAGGGTACTTTGAAATGTTTGGAGGGTGAGCTCCACTCTGTTTCGAACGGGTAGGTCGCCATATGCGGCCTCTACTAGTCGCTCCACCTGGAGTGCATGGTCTCGCAGGGTGTCTCTGTGCGCCTTGCGGTAGGTGGTTAGCCTATGCTGCGCCTCTGTTCTGGTCAGGCCAAAGCTTGCTTTTAGTGCTTGTGTGATGGCAGGGGGGTCGAGCCCCCTCCCACACTGTTCCGCCTTGCCTGTCAGCGCCTGCCTTAAATGGATGGTGGTTTCCTCTGGTGCCCAGCGGTTGGCTCGGGCCACCTCCTCAAACCGTTGAATAAAATAATGGACGTCTCCCTCTCCATTAAACTGTGGAGTTCGGAAGCGGTCTTTGCTGCTGTTGGTGGACATACGATCCAGTATGTCTGCTAGGGTGCCCATGATCTGTAGTGGGCTGCCATCACAATCTGAGCTCACGGCTCGGCGTCTGCTAGTCATCTTGCTTCCTGCCTACGGTCACTGTTCCAGTGGGTCGACTTGTGTGGGCTCTTCTCTATCCCACTGCTGCCACCAATGTACAGGAATTTGGGGGTTAGTGGTAGCTGTCACCTGTACAGCGGCCCACTTCCAGTGTGTGCGTAATAGCAGTATTGCAAGTGCTCCTTAGCGAGCCCCAAGGTCGGCAGACTACTCTGTTTGAACACGATTTGCAGTGTTGTAAGCCCGAAGACTGTACACAGTGAGGAGTTGTCTTAACTACCTTACTTTCCACTGAGTTCTTGCTCGGGCAGAATAGCTACACTGGGTCGAATCAACAGGTTGAACAATCGTTCCAGTATCACACTCCCGAAGGTGGTGTGCAGTGTAAGTCTCGTAGACTGACCACTTTATACTGACTATTGTTCTTGCTGTTGGTCGACTTGACCAAGTTGCTGCCAATTAATTATTTGCTTAAGTGCTTATGCTTGTTTGCTTGCTTGTGTGTTTGCTCTTGTGCTTGCATCTAGTAACTTGTTCTTTATGTCTTTGATGTGCAGAGAGAATCATGAAGAAGTGAGAGTGCCAGGTTAACTCTGATTTTATTATGGAATTGCAACAGTATAAATACACAGTAGGCGGGTATGCTACAGGCAGCAGTAAAAATAATATAATAGGTAACTCCGCCTTGCGGCCTAATTGGCCCATAGACAAAGGAAGGCGGTGAAAAGGTTACAAAAGGGCTGCCTCTTGTTAGGCTTGGCTGCACGGCAGCACATGTTGCTAATATGCAAAGTAAATAAAGTGAATATGCATGTGTCTTAATAGCTGAGTAAATAGAAGTGAATATAATGTAAATAGAGTTCGGAATTGCATGTAGTTAAACATAGGTAGAGTTCGGTAATAGGTAGAACTGTTAGGGTCGACCATGGTGAGGTGTCATTTCCCAACAATATGATATATAATAATAATAATGTGCAGGAATTTACTATAACTAACTGTTTACTAGTTATACCGGTAGCCACCTACACTACCTCTAGGCAAGAGAGCTGTCTGTTTGTCCCGACAGTCTGCTGGTCAGAAGGGCTTACTGGCGTCTACCCGTCAGCATGTCTGCTGGGGGAGAGCACTGTAGGCTATCGTCTGCTGAGCAGGGCTGTTGTCTGGCTACTGTCGTTAGATAACACTAATTGCTATTAGACCTGGGGGGTCGTCAGAGCGGTTATCTTTAGAGCAGTATAGTCGTCGGTCATAAGAGTTCAAGTATAAAGCTTGATTGAATGTGTGCTGCTTCGTATTCTTAACAGAATAAAACCAGTGAGTCTCCTCAGGTACACTGCCTTGTGAGGAGCTCTGCATGCATATTTATACACGAGAGGTGGTGCCAACATGTAGCCTCAAGATAGAAATAATAAAAATAGGAACACGTGATAATAATGTGAGCATGTGACTTGTGTTAACATCGAGGTTACAAATATCGATTGATGTATACACGTGGTGTAGTAAATAAAGGTAGTAAATGGAATTGTTAATACACTGTTCTTTGTTGTAGATCGTTTGAGGTTTTTCCGGTACACAGCCCCCTCCATTGGTCGACGTAGGGGACCAATGTGACGGTACAGGGAAAAAAAGGCATATGCACAAATAATGACAGAAAGATGTATGCACAAAATAATAGCACTCTAATAAAATATAAGATTGTTTGGCAAACATACATAGAACATGGTAATTGCAGAAGTATGGTTTAGGCATAGAGGAAGCGAGCAGAGCTAAACAAGCTGACGGAGGATGCGTATAAACTGCTGCCCCAGGCACAAGAGGTAAAAGAGCAAATAAAAAGCCTAGAAAGCCATGCAAGTAGATAAAGCGAACATTTGTGACGACTAGTCACCGTGCTTATCGTACATTGCCGTACATTACTTACCCACATATTATCTCGTGTGCCACCTACTAGGCATCTCCCTCTCTCCTTTCGCTCTTGCTGATAATAGTCCTCCCCTCTTCTAGTGGCGGTGTACTCGATTTTGGACCGCAGTGTGACTGGCGTCACTTCTCTAGGCCGTCGGGGTGCAGTGGCCGTACACTCTGCTCGTCGGTGTGTCTCCCGACGTCTCTCTGCCTGCTTATCAGGCTGTTTACTAGGTATCACCGTACGCCTTGTCCGATCTGCTGCGACTTCCACCTTCTTGGGTTTGTACAAAGGCGAAAGTCCACGTGGCAACTTCCTTGTGGGACTGCTCGTCTGCGTGGGCGCTCCTAGCCGATCATGGATTGAGGGGGCACGCTTGTGTGCTGGTGTCATACCGGCCTTCTGTTCCGAGACAGGTTGCGGTCGCCCAAAGGGTGGTGGGCGAGGCCATGTCATGAAGCAGGCGAATTCCAAGTAGGAGTCTGCGTCCACCTCGTATAATGGCGCCAGTGGTCCTCCGTGGGCTGTAGACTTGTTTTGTTTCGTTATGTGCTTACGCAGAGCATCTCTTGATGCAGATTTTTTGCCACAAGTGCAAAAGTAGAACACAAAGTGTTGGTGGGCGTGGTATATCACCCGCTTGCGGGCGTTGGTGTAACTACACCCGTTGCACTGCCACTCATCTTCTGTGCCTTCTATTTTGGTTACCATGTTTTTTAGTGCTGTGAGTGTGTCAGCCGACAACCACGTAGTACGAGCTATCGTACTTTCGCTCAGTTGCTTGACTATCTCAGGCTCTACTCTCGGCTCCTCTGCAACAGAGATTTTATTTATTCGGATGACCTCCTGACCCAGTTGTGCTTGTCGTTGGGTGTGCATCTCCTCTTTAGTGGCTGTACGATTGATGCAGGGTGCTTGTCTCTTTTCTAGTTCGCTGGCCACTTGCATTAAATAATTCTCACCTACTATCTGCTCTGCTATAGTGGCATCCTCCTTCAGCGACAAGTCTAGTTGTTCTTGTTTTCTCTGCTTCATCTTTTCTATCGCTGTCCTCGCAATCTCAATTAGTTCGGGTGTAGAGAGAAGCTGTAGTTCTTGTGTGTCGATTGAATGCTTGCTGACAAGTGGCAGCTCTTTGCTTTGTTGAGAGAAAATTTGCCGCTGCGTTATGTAAGCGTCTGGTTGATTGGAGACTTTTACTCTCCCTTCTCTGACGTCATCAGCCCACATGGCTATTCCTACTACGTCATCGCCTTGTTGTTTAGCTGGGTAACTACGTACCGCAGGCGATCTATTACACATAGAGTCATCCTCTATCGTTCTATCAATAGAACTATACCGGGTGTTGTTCCCCCCTGGTATTTGCTCGTCGGAGTGAGCCAAGACGTCGTCGTGAGAGGTAAGCTTGTTATTTATTTTTTTCTTCTGTTGTTCGGCTAGCTTTCTCCAGTATACCTTTGCATTTTCTAGTGAATCAAGATATTATTAAGTTGATACCAAGTTTGTTTCCGTAGCTAATATTATAATATTTCTAAAAATTTTTGAAACATTTTTTTTAAAAATATACTCTTAGCTGAAAATATTATAATGATGACACAAACCTGCCACTATGGAATGTTGATACAGATCATGGTCAAGAACCAGTGGCAGATTTGGTCTGTTAGAATGGGTCCTGCCGAGGTGGCTCAGATTTTTCACAGCCTGGGAGGGGTGGCGAGCCCCCCCTCCGCGTGTCGAAAATTTTTTGGTTTGAGCACTTCAAAATAGACAATTTGAGGCTATCTGAGAGTATAAACGCTCCAATAAATAACTTATAAGACAACACTGAAACACACATAATTTTTTATTTTTTTTAGTTTTTATACAATCTCAAATTCTAGTAACTTGAACAGTATGTAAAAATTTTGTCCTGTACCAGTAAAAAGCTTGACTTCATCGTGATATGAAAATAGGCACATGTATGCAAGTATATTGAAGTAAGTGGTTTATTGAGGACATAACTTTTAATCAGTCTACTCAGCATTGTCACTGTTCTTTTCATCCCCCAGATAACATAGTTTGAACCGCTGGAGCCAATTTCATTGGAATTTCAGGGTGAATTTTTAAAGTAGTAGTTGATCGTATGATACTTTCAACTCTTTTTAACTTGCTGAAAGCTCTCTCTGTTTCGCATGATGTTGTTGCAGTAGACGCGCAGACTTGAAGCATTAAATGCTCATTTGGAAAGTAATCTCTGTCACATTCTCTCAGAGCTTGAGCCGCATTGTTGGAAGCCTTCACATGGTCTTTCCATTGCTTAAACCAGCGACAGAACTCAACTTGTAAGGATACACTTTCTGCGTCAATAGTGAGATGTTATATTGCTGTGGATGATAATAATGATCTGGATCACTGAGCCCAATCCTCAAACCTTTGTGAGACTTAGGTATCAGCAGTGGTAACACATATATGGTCTTGGTGTCAGTGCTGAATCTTGATTTCATTTCACAAATGACGTTATCAAGAAATGGTAAAATCCTGTTTCGGCGATCGTATTCCTCCGCAGTTCCTGAAGAAACATTGCTTCTATAGACCTGTCTAGTAGCCGATCTCAAAACAGAAGGTGGAACTCCAAATTTGTCTGCTAGTTTTACAAAGAGGCTGTAGAAAGTTGATGCTTGAGATTCAGCAGAGGCTCCTTTTTGGCTTCTCATTTCGTTTAAGTCATCGATAACCTTCTCTATTGAGCTGGAAGCTTCTTATAAATCGTAACCTTGGGTTTGGAGTTTTAGACAAAGGCCTTTAATTAACTCAAGCACTCCCATAACATACAACTAAAGCAATGATAAACTCGTATGATGGGACCTCGCATAGTAAATCGCTGGCCTAGTTTTGCACTCTTGGCTCCAAAGATCATCTTCTATGATACTCTCAAAACAGGTGACTATGTAAGGCATAAGTTTAATCATGCTGTCTAGAGCATCATATTCATCCACCCATTTCGTTCTGCATACATCTTTTTTTTGTCTTTTTAAAGTGTCTAAGCAATCATCAGCATTGTTAATTGCGTCTTGCAGAGCACTAGTTCGTTTGGCAGACTTTTTGAAGAAGTAGTGAATGGCTTTTATGCAATCCATCATATTTTGTACAAATTGTAGCTTGCAACCTTTAATGATCACAAAGTTGAGCATAGGGCTGTAGCAATGAATATGGCTGAGCCCGGAATATGTATCTTTGAGTAATGCTGCTGCTCCCTTCAACCTTCCACTCATGTTGCCTTCCACTCATGTTGCCAGCTCCATTAATGGTAATACAGCGCAATCCAGTTTGGTTTAATGGATTTCTGGATACAAGTTGCCTGATTTTTTTCAGCAATAGCTACACCTGTTGTCCACATTGCACAATTTCAAAAATCCTTTCCTTGATGCCCACACTCCTAACATCACCAAAAGTGACATACCTTGCCACAACTGCCATTTGTTCTTTTGTGGACACATCTGTGCATTCGTCAAACATCAATGAATAGTGATTTGATATTGCCATCTCTTTTAGAATGTGATCTTTTGTTTGATCACTGAGAATCCTCAGAATCTTATTCTGGGAGAACTTACTCAAATACTTTTTGTTTCTTAGGCTTTTCGGTACAAAAGGATCACTGAACATCTTAGGCAGCAATTAAAAATGATACTGTAAATTATGTGCCAACGAGGCTCAAATTCACACTAAGTAGCACCTCTGAAAATTTATGCTTAAAATTTTTGCTGATCTGGAAGGTAATGCGAATCAGCTGTAATCAGTGTCATCATATCTAACATTACTTGAAACAATTTACAGTAACACAATATCATGAACCGTTGTCGTTTGTGGCTGTCAATTTATCAATCATCTTTCAAGCTATAGTAATAAATACATACATTCCACGATTTGGCATATTATTACAAACAAATGAATGTAACTTCGCTGGCAACACTGCGGTGGTAGTTTCAACTAGTGTAGCAAAAGTATCAAGATGCTGATTTAAACAGTCGTAATGATTTTGGACTGTCTCAATTAAAAAATCCCAAGATTATTTATGATCAATTTAGACAAAATTTATACCCACACCGTAAAGTTGTCATAAACAACCATCTGCATGTAATAGTTAAAATGGGTCAATAGTTATAATAATATTAAGCAACGATTAAAAGTGGAGCACCTGCAGTGTACTCATAAATAAATAATTGTCAAAATATTGATTAATTTTAAAGTAATCAATTGTCAATAATAGTGAAGTTTGATGTTTATTGAGATGCTATAAAAACGTAACATAACACAATTTTTTGGCGTCGTGTAAAAACGTTTACACAAATTTTTATCACATATTTTTTTTACTAACTTTATTACATGGCATATAAAAAATTCAATAATGTGTGGATAAAATTACTATATCATAATGAATAACAGCTGAGCTGAACAAGGAAAACACAAAATTAGACTTGGCACAGAAATTTAATTCAGATTCCAGCTGCGATTTTATTTGCTGCAGTTTAGTATGACAAAGAAAACAAACTGAAACTGAAACTTGATTATTTATTATTTTCAGAAGTCTGTTAAATAAAAGTCCTTCTGCACTCTCGGGTTGATGATCGAAATGTGAACAGGTCACCATACAATGTAGATAACACAGCAATTGCTAGCCAAAGACACAATTCGCATTGATTGCTGTATTGAAAACCAACCAAACAAGACCAATACTGCAGTACAAAATCAAAAATGACTGAGCAGAAGAAAATAGATTTTGAAAAAAGAAACAGATAGTTCAGTTAAACTGACTTTACTCTTTGAAAATCTCCCTGTTATCAGTATCTCTAGACATGAATCACCTCTGCTCCCATGTTGGAATCAAAGACTTGTTCTTCAAAAAAATCTATTGCATAAAACAATCAATTATTTGCAATTATCAATAGTACTACTAGCACGAACATTAGTATAATATAATGTATTTCGAAAGCACGTACACTTATTTATTAGCTTTGCATTTTATTAAATCATCTTCTTCACTTCGTTTTGTTGAATTCATGATTCACATGCACACCATCCATTTTGGTCATAGCCTCATTTGTTTAGACAGAGTCTTCACTTGGGAATCCTTGTTTTTATGAGGTGGCTCAGGTCTCATCTCATTAACTGAATTTGAGCTAGCTGAAGACTAATAACTCTGCAGGATCATGTCTTGAAGGTCATTTAGTATAAATTCCCATACCTTATACTCCTGTTGGTCCTGAGACCTAACTGCCAGTTGTTGTTGAGCTGGACAGTTAGTCTGGTAATCACCGGGCAACGCTGCGTCTTCCCTCAGGCAGCTACTGTGGCTGTATGCTCCAGCTTGGGGAGACATAGGTGTGCTGAAAACTGGACGCAACGTTTGTTATTTTGTTGGCCCTAGACTCCAAAAGTGCATGTGCCATCAATGGTGACCCTGGTATTGTGCTTGATCATGTTAACTTTTACGAAGCTGCAAGCATGCTTAGCACAAATAGTTGTATTGTGTTTACATGATCAAGTTTGTTAATATAAGTTCCACATCATTGCTTGCCCAGTACCGATCTGTTTCATTTTTTTTTCATTTTCACAGTTTATCATTTGTTGTTGTATTGCAGACATTGCCTGTAAATATTTCGTTGCTGTCATTTCTGTATGCTTCTAATATGGGTGATCTTGTATCCTATAGTAATACTTGCTAATAGTTGAGTCAGCCCCAAATCCATTTCAATTTGGCTCCTACGGTGACTGATTGTATGTCTACAACATTTCCTGGGTGATGGTAGTAGCAAGAGAATTATTGTATCGCTGTCATCTTTACATCATAATAAGACTTGAAGTATTATTAGACTGTATGAAGTAAACTGCATAATTTTACTGTGCTGGTGATGTCATAGTATAACTTCTACCCTCAGCTGCAGTCTCCTGCCTTCATTAGGTGGAATGTCATCATTTCCTAGTCGTATGGTTTGTAAAAGCAACTAGTGTCAGGTCTAGAAGCTAATTATTAGGATCTGCTAGTTAGCTAGTTATTTTCCAGTTACTTGCCATGTCAGGCATTATTGTCTTGCATTTTTCTCTGTACAGTGTCCTTGCCAAAGTGTTCTCGTCAGCTGGAGAATTTTCGTTGACCTAGCTTTTCAAAGTTGTGATTTTTGAAGGCTGGCTTGTAGAGAATATCAGTGCCTCAGTTTTCACATAAACTAGTAGCAGCAGTTTAGTACATGAATGTTTTTTAATGATTTGACAAGACGGGTTAGTGTTTGGCCTAGTGCACAAATGTGATTGTTGTTTTTTTTGTTTTTCATTTTATAAACAGTGATGGGTTTATTGTAGTTTGATGTTTAGCTTTTAAATCCTTGGGAGGTTTTAATTGTCATAAAAATATCCTAATGCTGTACTAGTCGCTAATTCAGGTCTAATCAGTTTTGAGCCTGTCGAACTGTTTCAATCGCTAAAATATGGTATGAGAGTTTTACTAATAAGAATATATAAATTGCTTAAATAAAAGAAGATTAAAAATCAAATATAGGATTTGAATAAATTGTTTTTGCCTATTTACTAGTTTGCCTATTACTATATATAGTTGGAACAGGTTTAATGATGAAATAATCAAATTGGTCTTTTACATTTATAATTCACATGAATAGGAAAACTACCGATGTTTCATAAATTCCAAAAGCCCAAAAAATAATTTTTCCTCCAATTTTGGCACATTAATATTTTATTTTTCATCATAAACAGTAGCAAGATAATGTAGAGTAAGTGCTAGCCTAAGATCTGGCTTTATGGCTTATGCATCTCTGTCTAATTTTGCTGTCTAGTCATTCACCATAAACAAAATATGATCAGATCAAAACAAGTTCCGATTGGTTTATTTGGCTGAATTGAAAAAATTGAAAGGTGAAGAGTTTTTGTATATTGGTAAGCATTCCTGCAGCTTTGAAGGATTTGGACCTTGTGCTTATGGTTGTTTACCTGCATTTGTGTTTGTGATAAGCTTGGCCCTGGTTTCATTGTCCATGTTTTTGCTCCCAGATGCTTCTTTAGGAATGGGGTATCAGCATTTTTTTTGAAAAATCCCCTTTGCCTGTTTTTTGCAAACAACTTTTTTTAGCTGATTTCTGTTGGGAGAGGTAGACTGCACAGCAACATTGATATTCTACGACATTTTAATTTTCATAAGACTTGTGACCTCGTTTATCAGTACATTGTCTTGTCGTTTTTTTTCTTATCCAATAGGCCCGTTGAGTGAGCTTATGCCTTTTTTTCTTTAAATTTTTGCTGAACAGTGCTTGTATTGCACTTGCAGCTTGGTCATTTTTTTCGATCTTGAAGTTTTCTGATTCGTTTTACAATTTAGAAGAATTTTTCAAGATTTTTTGCCTGCTTGTTGCTCATAAGTACGAGTTTGTGACTCAGAGCAAATATTTGTTCAATTTTTTCAAGATCTTTTGTACCAATATCTATAGTGCATGTTGACCAATATTTGACTCCATATTTTGCTAATATATTTTGATGATTATCTTTATTCGATTGAATATCTACACATTTCCGATATCTCATGTGGCATATTGTAGTCAATCTACCATGGTATTTCATGCTCAAACAGTTCATCCCATCAAAAGTTGCTGCTGCCTTCCATCCAAAAGTAGCTGCATAGTTCATCATGGCCGTGGTACACAGGGTGCATAAAACACAGCATACTGTGTATATACACGCATACTGTGTTTAAACATGCATAGTGCGCATAAACACAAGAAATGCCATGTAAAAGCGCAATATTATTGTATATCATAACAATCTAAACAGTTTATAAACAGTAGAAAAATAGCTGGAACAAATGAGTATGTAAAGATTGTGATAAGATATTAAAAATGATAGTAAATGCTACAAAACTCCGTCTCTGAATCATTAGCGTGATGAATAAAACGTTATACAGTGAACCCCTGATAATTCAATGTTGAAGGGACAAGAAAAATAGGCCTATATCTAATCAACCAGTAGTACCAATAATTATATCTCCTAAAGAAGAGCGAAAATTTCTACAATCAACCAAATGTTATTTATGTTATAAATATTTCACAGAAAAGAATAACAAAGTTAGAGATTACTGGTAAATATAGAGGAGCAGCTCACAATACTTGTAGTTAACAGTTGAAATCATAAATATAATTTGCGAGAATAAGATAGCCAACTGTTGATAAAAAAAGTTAAACCGAAATGCAGATGCTGTTGCAAATACCAAAAGAAAAGTTTGTCTATTACTGTTAATAAGTTAAGATTTATTGATTTTGTGCAGTTTTTAAATGCTCCACGTGAAATGCTTGTTGAGGGTCTTTCACATAAAAACTTCAAATATATTAATCAACTATGTGGTTTTAATGGATCATCAGTTGAAGACTTCTGTTTATTAATACAAAAAGGGTATTTCTATATGATTATATCTTTAGTAATGTTTTTGATGAGACACAACTACCTTTAAAACCTGCCTGTAATAATTTTTTAACTGAAACTTCTCCAATCTATGATAAGTATTCTCAAGGTGTCTGAAATAAGTTAAAAATTAAAAATCTTGGTATAATGATTAGTATTTAGCAACTGATGTTTTATTATTAGCAGATGTATTTGAAACACTTAGTAGTTTGTATACATAGCTCCTTGAAATCTTCAGTTGGCTCAAGTCTTTGATCATGTTCGTTGTGTTTTTTTACATTGACGTGAGCATTTCAATTAGATAACCCTTATCAAACTGTTTTAAAATTTGCATTGTATCAAGACTTTTCATTTCATCGTGTACAACATTCCTTTGCTGGAGCTTTTCTTTGGTAACTTGTGTTGGTATCATCTGTGCTGAAAATGGATTGCCACTATGTTGAATAAGATTTTCTTTAATTCTATCCACAACTTTTGTTACCTGATCTTATATAGCCGATTTCTTTGTAATCTTGCTCTAGTTTAAACTGTGGTGCCGGTGTCAGAATGTTCATGATCTGCTGAGAGAATACTGCCAGACTCCACTTGCCTCTCAGGAGACCGTCTCATGCTAGCAGAAGATTGAGATGATGTTGATTTTCGAGGCTTGATATAAGTTATCAGCCATCTCAGATACTCTTGCTCCTTATCAAGCACTACATCATCTCTTCCCTGGCAACTTTGAGGCTTCACTTTATTCAAATATTTACCAAATGTTGTCCTAGTGCTGTTGTATCTCTTCTTAACATCTTCTGCAGTGCTATCTAACTTGCTAGCAATCTCCTTCCAAGCATTGTCTTTCACTGTGTTGTCCTTGTAGCCTTGCACAGACTTATCATATATCACTTGGTAGTTTCTTATTGTAGCCATTACAGGGCAGCTAGAGGGAAAATTGTCTTGGCTGTTGGTGTTATCCATAGTTACATTATATTTTGGATTGACACAGATAATTGGGTGAGAATGTGATAAGAGAAATGACAAGAACAAGATACTCTACTGAGAGTAACTGGTACTCTACTGATAGTCCGGGCTTGCAACTGCAACTAATGCATTGTGGGCAGGATATTGCAAGACTAGGTTCCCAAAAAATAATGGCCCACGATCTTAGTCATGCCTGCCGTGAAAGTTTGGCAGCACCAAACTCCTGCGATATAGATCATGTTGAAATTTGCGTGTGATACGTTTAATGGTTTGATACCAACTAAAGCAAAAAGACATGACTGGATAATGAATGAATGATAATGGATATAACATGTACATAATGGTTGATGACACAAAGACACAAAACCGCATCTATCAAGGATTAGCAAAACAACAGGTGGCATTGAGTAGGGTTGACTTGTGTTTAGCACTAAATTACATCATAGTTTCAACAGATCGCAGGGGCGCACGACTATTACAGCTCCCGAGATAATGCAAGATTAATATGTGCACTATTGTAGGAGTCGCACAACTCTGAAAATTGTACGATTTTTGCTCAATTGGGAACAAGGCTTAAAGCCTGGTTCACATAGGCTTTAGTTGATTCCAGAAAAGTTGCAGATAGTTTAAGATAAGAGAGATCTTAGATGATCTGAGACGATCTTAAACAGTCTCAGACTCTTGGTTCCCATAGAAAAAGTTTCTTAGGATATCTTATCTTAAGTTAAGATAAGATATCCTAAGAAAGTGTGGGACTATCTGAGACACATGGTTCACATTCACATACAGTCATAGACTATCTTAGACAATCATCAGAGGTGGCCAATGAAATTGCGACTTTTGTGAATTTAAAAAATTACAGATAGAACATTTGTTTTATGATATTTATTTGTGTATTATAGATAAAATGGACAACAAAGCGACTCACAGTATTATTAAAAGCACTAATTAAGCGTTAATAGCATTAAAAGTTTGGAACGAAATTATAAATTTTTTAAATTATTAAACCTAGCAGATGTGGTTAGTGTCTCTGGTGTTTCATGCCAAGGCTTACCCACTTGCAGCCAACTTCATCAGGATACTGATCATAATTTGCTAAAAATGAACAAATAATTTATGTTCATCGTAATTTGTTCGAGTTGGAATAGAAATATAATACTGATTTACTACATACATACATTTATATATCAATGATGATGATGACATTTTATATGGACTATAATTAAATGAACATAATAATAAAACATTATATGGCCAGATAACCAGTGATTTACAGTTTTGTAAGTCCTTTAACAAGATGATATATTCAATTAAAGTTGAAGATGCGATCAAAACAGCAATTTTTTGTACTAATGATTAATAATGATCAATAAATAGTTAAACTTGATAATCATAATAAATACATGCATACATACAAATATATATTATATTATTATTGCTTTACAATCAAACCATCATCAAAACAATTCAACATTATTGTAATTTATTATTAATGATGATTGACTAATGCAAAATAACAAATGAGTGAATAATAAATAATTATTTGAATAATATATATATGTATATATATTGTGAGGGACGCTAGTACTCTCCCTATTTTATTATTATTATTTTATACTCACTAAGACATTCTCTCACTTATTATTACGCCAGAGACATTATCTCGTAATTACTGTCTAAGCCTGTATCTCATTGTCCGTATTCCTTTGTGTACGATTTAAGCCATTAACTCACTGTCTATGTTACATCTCAAAATCTACTCGCTACGCATTGTATACGTCTGTGTATAGTTCTATTGTTTGTATGTATCCACGATACCAGAGTCTATTTCAGTGCGTTCTATCTTGTACACCAAATAATTATTTACCACATGTTATACTTTTTCCACGATTTTTAATAATTGCAATTGGGTGCTGACTGTAAGGGCAAGGCGTGGCTTGTACCAATATTTTTGCTCAGGCGTGGTTTGTAATGTGTACCCGCCTTCCCTGTATTTAAACTGATGTAAGTGTAATAAATATCAGAGTTAGCCTGACTCTCAGATGATTCTCTCTCTCTGAAGCAAGCACAGCTAGGAGCACCAAAACTACCAGCGCTGGACAAGTCGACTATTAGCAAGCACGACGCTAAGGTGGAAAGTGAGAACGGTACGCCCTATCACTGTGTATACCCTTGCCTGAGGCAAGGATTACAACACAAGGCCTAGTGCACTAATAGTTCGGCTCTTACTAAAGTCGGATTCGGGGAATCCAACAAGTTAACTAGCAATAATTGCAGTGAAGTTATTTGTCAATCTCGGCTGAGCCCAGATTCGACTGCAAATAATTCCAGCATAGTTATTGCCGACAGTGAAAGTTCGAAACAAACTATAAACTAGACAAGTAATTCCTGAGGAATTAATGTCAGAGCACAGTTCGAAACAAACTGTAAACTAGAACGGCAATTGCAGTACAATTACCGTCGGACATGTACATGTTCGGATGCAGCCAATAATTGTCAAATAATTATTGTCCACTGCCAGCAAACATACACGCCAGATTCGGCCGCACCCATAAATGCACAAACCAATAAAGGCTCTCCAGACAATACGAACAATAATTGCAAATTATTGTAAGTAGACTTGGGCAGAAGTAGAGCACGTCGGGAGTGTGTACAGGTGGCTACCACCCAGACGCAAATTCCTGTACAATATATCAATTCATTTACTTATCAACAGTTATTTATCAACATCAATCATAATAGTATTTTGAGAAAAATAATGAAACAATGAATAATAATGGTCTTATTATTAAATAGGAAATAGTTTTTATTATTGATATTATTAATAATAAATTAATAACAATAATAATAATAATATTACTGTTGTTAAATAATTTGAAAGCCTTAATTTTTACCATTGCCTAACTATTACCATTGTTCTAAACAAAAGTTATAGCAACTATTGCTACTTACACTCATTGGCACTTGATGCATTGACTAGGATAGCGGTAGATAATCAAAGAGAGTATTTCACACATCAAAATACCAATCAACAAGAAACCGCTGCTTGTTCGTTGCCCAGTGGAAATAAAGCGGCACTAGCAAGTGCATTGTGGTTACACTATCTGATGATGATTTGATGCAATCGCACAACTGGTTCACATACACCTGTTGCATAACTATCGTAGTCGTAAGGTCGAACTAGTCGTCAAAGTTTGGCTTGTTCAAACTTTCCCGATTCGATCTTACGACCTTACAATGGTTGTAACACATCGTAGTGAAACTCAAGTTGATTACAATCGTGGTTCACCTAGGCTTGTTGATGCGATCATACGACCAGTCGTCATCTTTTCTACGACTGTTGCCACTCTATGGGAACCAGCCTTAAGGGATAACAAAACAAAAGAGTTCAACCCTTATAAATGTGAATCATATGCAATAGATACAACGTCTAACAACATTAAAGTATTAGTCACATTTCTAGGATTATTTTATAACCAAAAATACACAGTTTGATGTTTGGGTGAGAAAAAACTATATTCAACGTGCCAGTTATGAAAATTGAAAAAATCAGGCAGTCCATAAAAACACTGATTTTGGAAGTGTCAGTTTACCCCCAGAAATAGCCTTTTTATGTTTGGGTTAAAACTGCAATAAATGAAACAATAAAAGAATTAGAAAAGGTAGTTGGTCCAGAACCAGCCTCAACTTACCTACTATAAATGCGTTTTTGTTTGCAAATTTTATTGGCAGATCTTGGAATGTGCTTCTGCCTGTCAGCTGTTAAATACCATAGAACTGTAAACTAACCAACAATTCTTGTTAATATCCACCCATTACCATTTTCAATAAATTTATCAGTTGGTTATCAATATCATTAATTTTTTATCGAAGACTTCTTGCATGTTACTGCCAACATTTAGATAGTCTTTATCTCCCTAAGTAACAACATAACTAGATGCTAACACTGTACTTTTAAAGAATTCGAATCCAAGCGACATTCAAAAAGATGTTGGTATTGTGATATAATTTTTCATCATATCAACTAATGCTATTTTGTAATTTTTATCAAATATGTTTATGTTATGAGAATTGACAAGATATTTAAATTTCCTTGTTGTTTCATTAGAGTACATGAGTATATTGGTTTATCAAGTATTAGTGATTGGTCTAGACCTCTGTTCATTTTAGTAGTAAAAATAAAATTGAATTTATAAAGCATAGATTTTGATGACAAATTTGAGTATAAATTATACAAAGCTGGTTGATCTTACTCATTTTTCTTTCAGTAGGGGTCTCAACCGGTGTCGTAGGTCTAATCACTTATCTGGTTTTACCATATTCTTATCAGTTTTTATAGAATTTTCTTGTGCTCCACAGACAAACATGTTTGCTAAGACGTGTCTTAAACCCATCTTAAACCAACATTGCTAAGTTAGAACAACCATTTTGTAATCTCCATTCGTTGAGTCTTGTATTAATACAGTGCATCTCATCATTTATTATTTTGTTTATTGCAATAGCTGTTCTCTTCGTTATAATAATCAAATAAACAAGACAATTTGAAATAATTTGTTTGAAATTACTAAAAAAAGGTATGCTTTTCAAAAAACAAGTTTACCAAGTATCAGCTCTTTTCATCTATTTCAAACCATCAAACCCATCATCCAGAGATGTTTTTAAGGCTGTAAAAAGAGTATTGATTCAATTCCAATTCTGTTGTGGTTTCAATTGATTCAATTCTCAATTCTTCTCAATTCCAATTCTTTCGTCACTTCTGTCAATTGAATTCTAAATTCTTGTTAAAGCATGATCAAAAGAATTGATTCAATTCCAATTCAGCAATGACAGCAGTCAATTCAATTCACACTTCAATTCTGTACGAATACTTATTTATACATATTTACATAATATACTTAAGATTTATACTGTCCCAGTCATTCAATACAATACTAGAAACAGTAATACAAACAGAATGTGGTAAATACATTTGGTTTCACACCAACTCTGTGTAAAATGTACAAATGTTAGTAATATAAGATATGACACAACATGTACGGTTTGCGTATTACTCCCTTTGTTATGAAAGATATAATTTACAGTCGATTGCATTTGCAGTAGATAAGATTAGATAACAGCTTTGAAGATATGCGTGCTCTGTGAGGTCTTATCAATATACCACCGTGACTGAAAACCCTTTCCACTGGAGCACTGGTGGCAGGTGCTGAACAGACTTTTAAGATGATAGAATGCAGAATAGAATCTGTACCATGCGCCAACCCACCCAATACAACCCTAGTATGCACGTGCGAGATTTGAATTAGCCCTAGAATAAACACACACATATCAATTCCATATAAATAAACACTTTCCTTTTTGTGTGTTAATGCTAAGTGTGGTTTCAGGCTTCATTGGATATTCATAATAGGCTCTATCACATTACAATGTAAAGACAATGTCGATGTCTATAACCAATCGTCTTTCTCACCCGAGATTGCACACATTTTTGTGGAGAAGAATTGATAGCTTTTATGTCGAGTAATGTTTAGTTTCAAGTCAATTCAATTCTCATCAGTACACCACAAAAACTCGATTCAGTGCAATTCTTTATTGAAAGGTAACAATTCAAGTCCATTCATGCTACTTTAGTTATAAGAAAGAATCAATTCAGTTCAATTTCTGTCAAGAGCTGACTCGAGTCCAATTCAATTCTTTGTAAAGTGAGCCTTAAGACCTGCTTGAGTGAACACAACTGACTCGAGTGTGCATCTCTGTCATCATTTGAATCTGCTTTTAGTCTCGCAGTTGTCTCATAGCGAATATGCAGTTGGTCTTCTTCTTCTGCTACGGAAGCCACAGCCTCTTTGATTTGTTGCTTTTTCTTGTGAATGTTTTTTTGATGTGTATTTAAAAATGAGTGAAACGGTTAATCACACGCAACTTTCTTTCAATTTTATCCATCTCAGGATTGGTTGCATCTTCTCTGACGGGGAGAATACCTACTCTCTTAATATATGCTACTTCGAGCCTCTATGCTTTGCCAGTAAGTGACTTCTTGGCTTGCAACAGTTCAGGAAGAGCCATTCTCTTCTCATTCAAGTAGTTAGACTTCATTGTTCTGTTCGATGGCTTTCGCTTGAGTTGTTCAGGATGCTTGAGAATTCTGACGTTATGTTTAGCCAAGTATTGACACAGGATTTTTTTGGAAAAAAGTTACAATGCTTCGTAAAATATATTGACAAGTTATAGCAAATGTTTATTGGAACGACACCACATCAAATCCATGCTAAATGCGAATGTGTAATAAATATTTAGCAGCCAACTAAAGTTTGTGTTATTCAATGTCAAAGGTTTAATTTTTGTTAATTTGGGCTGCAATTTCATTTTATTAAATCATATCATCATTTGTGATGACTTTGCAAGAGTTCCTTTTTCCCTGCTTTGGAGTGCTGGAACACTGAAGGTATTGTCTGACACTACAGCTGTAATAATATGAGAACAACAATCCTATAGGAGTTGCCTGAAATTTCAACTGTATGTTTGTACCGGAAGTAATTATACTTCTAAATAAGTTACTTACCCTTTGCGTATTTAGTTTTTGGTGTACTGCTGTATTGTGCTGAAGTGGCAAAACTGGATGCAGATGGTGCTGGAGGCTTGCTAATACCGCTACCTGGAAGCAATATTTTAACCAGATACTTACTGCGAAGATAAATGGTTCCATAATGTTGATTCTCAAGGGCATATGGGAACATTATTAAAATTTTGTTTTACTTTCTCCTATATACAGCTACTTATTGTTGAAAGACCACAAAACTCGTAGGTGTTTGGTATTGTTGAATGACCGCAAAACTCGTAGCTGTTTGGTAAATTTAGGATGCCATATTTAAAAACATTAGATGCAAGCATTCGCATATTGGTTGCATGTGAAGGTGAGCTGCAACAATATTTTTTTTCTTGAGACGGAAGCAGGTTGTATAGTGAGATGACAATTGCTTTGAAAACTTGACTGTGTGATTTTATACAGTTACATGTTTTACCTCGTGTGTTTTGAGCACGGCCCCAGAATCATCGCTGTCTCTGTCTGATTCACTGTTAGAGAAGATATAATTTCCATTTTTATCTCCCTTGTGCCAGTTCCCACTGAGTAGGCAATATGCATTTTGTGCCAGGCAAACCCGGCTATATTCGCTCCAATCGTTGACTTTGAGATGACAGGTCGTTTTCTTTGTTCCAGTTTCTTCCATTCTCCGTTGATGTTTGATTCTTGCATCAATGGTAACTTGCCTTGGTTTATTTGCAGCCGAGTTATACAGCTCAGATTGGTATGGTCCGAGTGTTGGCTCAAAGTTCTGCAGGCATTCTTTGTGTGTTTCAAACCAGACATCTCTCTTGAGATTCTGCATTTATCGATCTAAGTGAAACCATTCTATACTACCCGGCAAATTGGGTACTGATACTGTGGTAGACCTTTCCAAACTTGGCACAAACACCGAGAAGACTCTGGAACAGCTGCAAGAATATTAAACATTTTAACATCTTGCAAACAATTTTTCGCATTATTTGGCAATACAAAACTATTTTCAGCAATGTTTTTTAAAATGCCAAATTACTCATACAATTGTGATGCCTTACTGTTGGCGGCACCACAAATGGTTGGTAGTTTGCACCCCGTTTGCACCTACATTGTTTTCAACCGCAACAGTAATAAGAGTGCCTGATTCACATTGACTGCTTTGATTAATTCCTAACTCTACCTCGTTATTCATTTTTTAATCATTCAGTTCTATACCCATGAGTCCTTCCTTGTTATCAGTTGTGTGGCATTCCACTCCAGCCTCACAAATCTTGTCAACTTTCATGTCAAACTTCATTCACTCATCACATTGTGGGTGGACGAGAGGTTCCAGTTGTTGGTCATTTTCTACTACGGCTTTTTTGTCTTCCACTATACTGACCTCCTGCACTGAGTAGGGGGAACACTCAACTACAGTAGTTATATATTTAAACAGAGTATCATCTATGTCAAACTCTTTGTAATCAGTATACTCATCTGCAGCCACTGACTCGCTGTTTTCGTCTTCAACTTCAAACGCAACGTTGTCAAACAAAGTACAGTTGTCCATAACCTGCTTACCGTTGTTTGGTTATGTTACAGAGGAATTCTGGTCTTGACATGAGGCGTACACTGCTGATTGGTTCATCCGCCTACAATTTCCAGAACCAGACTGGCGAGCTACAAAATTCTTAAACCAAGCGGGCATTTCATCACAATCAGCTGACATTCTATTACTATTGTGTGCGATGCTATACTGAACAAAAATACATTAACTTTCCACCGAAGGAAATTGTAAGAGCACACATGGATATTATTGTACTCGGTGACACCAAATAAGTAATGCAGTGTAATCTTACATGAGAAAACATAAGTCAGATTGTGCATGACCAGTAGTTTTTTGCACTCCTGTTGTAGCATTTTGCATCATGCTATGTTTTTGGGCATACAATTCGGTTTACAAAGACTGAGTTGCACTGATGCTGATGTTTGTTTATTTATTCATCACCAACAACGTGAAATCTAAAATACATTTTAGCATGTGTAAGAGTATATAAGCATGTGGTTGACATTTAAAAGGTCACATATAAAGACAAACATGACAATGACAAGTTGCTAAAAACAATAATGATAAGAACAAATACGTTTAAAATTATTACAGTTAAAGTAAAATGTACATTTACCTTTGGATTCTCTTACGAATTGTATTGGTATGTGTGTGAGCAGGCATTAAAATAAATGTTTATGTTTGCATACTTGCAACTTGCTATCTTCTGATTCAAAAACCTACCAATTAGCCTTTCCAGAGAGCACGGTAACAGCCAAAGTCTGAAAGAGCCCTCCAGACCCCATTGGTGAACATAGGGTGACACCTCCACTGACCAATCACAAGGTGACGCACTAAGGCTGCCGGCAGCCAAGCTCGCGAAGCAGAGCAAAAACCCACATTCCCCAGTCAGGCAAAGATGACCACTTGTCTTTCATAACTAATTATGTCTATTGCGATATTTTAATGTAGATTCATTACACAAAGGTTGTCAGTGTTTACTGTGTTTATTTCTGTATACAAGTTTTTAGCTGAGATTCACTACACCTCTCACCCTCAGTTGCATACGCCAAACGCGGAATGTGGCTCAGGGTCGTTAGCAGTCTGTGCGATCTTCTTGCATTCACATCAGCATGGTGAATTGGGATTATTTTGTCGATGAATACTCTCAACATTATGAGACCCTTTTTAGCATTTGGTCCAAATTTTACTTAGCTCGGTATCGGTTAGCATCCTACTGTAGTACCCTATATATATAGGGTTTAATTTCCCTTCATGCAATTTTCCTTCATGGCCACACACAGCACACTTCCTCTGGAGAGCTGGTCCTGGATCTCCTCTACTGTTGAGTAATTGCTGGTTGAGCAACCGCTCGCGACCGGCAACTTCTAAGCTGCCTTATATTATCAGTAACACAGAGAAATAGGGCGACCTACAGGGGGCGTTAACCCCTGCAGGGGGACCTCCTGCACAAGCACAGGGGGCCATGATAGTTTTTACATCGGTACCCCTTGGACAGATGTTGGGGTGTATTTAGATAAAAGGGGCCTGCAGATGAAATTGCAGGTTGGGGAAACCCCAAAACCGATCCCTGATTAGCTCTCTCATGGAGGCATTGGATGATTACCCCTGGCAACGTTCCACATACAGGCAGTCCGAACGTACCTGCAGTGGTCCTGGAGTTCAGAAACCTCCGCCTACTCGCCAACGAGCACCCCTTAAGAGCACACAGCGAATAGCTTGAGCAGTCAATGTGTAGAAAGAAAGGCAGGGTGAAGTCAGGAAACCTCAAAACTGGACATTCTGTCAATTTTGTCTTCAAGTATTGAAAAGCAATTTCGCATTGAATGGTTCATTTATGAATTGTGCTTTTCTTAAAGTGTAAGAGAAGTAAAAAAACAACCATATATCATTCTGTAGATCTTAAAAAGCTGTTTAGTATCGACAACTTGGAGTTATCATCCCATGCTCCTGTAAGAATATATTTACTGGTGAAGTTGTGGAGTTTAGGGTTTTGAAGGGTTTTGAGCATGTTGCCTCCCCTAGCATAATTAAGAGAAGACAACTTAGCCAAATCCCTATGAAATGATTAATCAGGGCTAGGTGCTAGTCAGAAGCTCATCAGCACACGCAATAGGTATTGTAATCATTTACCACAAACAGCATGTGTGTGTGAAGCACAGCTGACTGATACAAACCAAACTGTGACTGAAATAATGGTTGGCTATAATAACACCGTGAGTAATTTCGGAGTACAAGAAGACTCAGATGAGAGCTCAATGAGCTTGTCAAGTCTAAATTCCAGTTCTACAGCTGAATTGGAAGCTTCAATTCAAGGATACATTAAAGAACCAGAGGTAGGTATGTTTCATTTACTTGAAACAAAGTTATAGAAATGATTGCTAAACACTGTAGTGCACATTGGATAATAGTAGTTCCTTACCAGCTTAAAATCATTTACAACAGATTTTTTTTAAACCTCTTACGTAGCATTATGTTGTTGATGATTATAGATAAATGTGGCACTACAGGAAGTACGTAAGCTCCATGCTTGCCTTCTTTTTAACGAAGGGCAAATTATAGCAGTGTTAGATCTTTTGTGCTTTAGTTTTACTTATCAACTGAGTCAGAAACCAAACAGCGAGTTTGTTAGACATGTTGGTTAAAAATAACACATCTCTATATATCTTTAGTTTGATGAAACAGGAAGCTCAAGCAGCGATGACTCCTTGGATGAACAAGCTCATGAAGATGATCACCTTAGACTAGATGTTAACGAATGGTGCAAGTGTGGTAATTGTATCAACATGCCAACATTTAGGGAAAGGATTTGCTGCGTCGAAATCGCATCTTGCGCAAATCGATATAATGATGCTTGCACCTACTACTATGAAAATGAACCATTTAACTGCATTACCCAACATCCTGGATTTCTCCACAATTGTTTGTTATGGGAAGTACTGGATAATGTGTATGGTTTTTTCAAACAATACTGCGGACCCCAACCACATAATAACAATGAAAGAAGTGGAGATACACTGCCTATCGTCAGCTTGCTAGATTTCTGTATAGTGTGGTTGGAAAAGAAAATCGCAAGGTTCACCCTTGTGATTGTGCTTGTGCTGTTGCAGCAATTAGAGCGGCATTTCCTAAACCAGAGCATGAAGGATATATTGGATTTACTGATCCTAATTGACATGAAACGCCTATCTGACAACTCTGCTACCTTTTATGGAAACGAGTAACATAAGCTTTTTTTAGCTTCTCAGGATCATGAGCTTTAGGATGCAGGCTTGACATTGGTCCTGGAATTTCCTCTAGTTCAGCTTGTTCCATCTCGAAAGCAGCACTCAGTAGCTCATCCAGGTATTCTGCAGACAAATTGCAACGTTATAGTTGATCGTAGTAGAAACAAGTTTGATCAAGTAATATTTGGCAAACTACATATTGTTTTACAAATTATTTCAACGGTTCCATGGTTCATGCATACTACTTTGTTGTTCGCCTTCTTTGGTCTCATTATTAACCTTATGGACAATAATCTTGGGTATGTGAAAACAATTTTGTGTGCTTATTTGGCATCAGCACTACTTTCTGTATTACCTACTCCTGTGTGTATTTGACTATAAATAAAGACTAATAAAAAATGTTTACCGTAAGAACTTTTTTTAGTCACTTTGCGAACTGTGACTGCTTTCTTGTATTTCGGGTAGACGATAGTAAGCTGTGGATTCTCTCCCATTCCTTTACTAGAGTTATAATTGGTGTGAATGGCAGCCAGCAATAATCTATCAACATACAAGGGTATTTTCTACACACAACTTTTTCACTTATATACTACAAATAATTATTTTTGCTACAAAAAGGTGTATTCCACAGCCGTTTGTTGCCATAATTGTTTTTCACCAAATTTCCAGAAGGCTAAAAACACAGTTTGAGTGATATGGTTCTATCATCGAATCAACTGACATTATTACATAGATGATGTACTATATGTGGGCCCAATTACTGTACCATGCCACCTCTCAACAAAATGCTATAATACATTCTAAATCTGCTTTTTGTGATACCAAACAAAACCTATTTGAAAAGGCAAAAGACAAACAGGCAAGCATACCTGTTTTTTATAGCTCGGTGATGAAAATGAATCATTTTTGGAGCTATTACGCTATGAAAAGCTTCCAAACAGCTTGTTTGTCCCATTGGAGATAATTGCCGTACATCTTTCACCCGACGCTTGTCCTCAACCACCTCACAAAGCAGTTCATAGTCTGCAGATCCTATATAAAAGTAAGTCATCTACTGAAATGCTTCATTTTGACAATTTTTATTTGAATACCTGTGATACGACATGATGCTGTTGAGCCTAGAAGATACTTTTAGGCAACATATCATTTGACACTAATCAACTACCACCCTGTTCAGTTGCTCCTAAAAAAGATTTGATGACTCTAGCATGACACTAACCACAATATAAATATTTGCTTGCCTCCTCGCAATAATATAATTGCTCTTTTATTATGCTGCCAGCATTATTGTTGGCTTTCACCATAGAATTCTATGGCATCAACCACATCACCATTGGCTTTGTACAAGACAAGCTTTTGTACACACAGTGGAGGTTCATTTAGGCTAACAAGAGGCTTGAAATTGTAATACCTTTTTTCATGTACTTTTTTTTCTTCTGTCTTCTTCGCCGCTGGTGCTCACATTTCGGATAGTATGGAGAGTCATGTGTATGTTTCCCTGTGACATGGTTGAGAATAGATGGCCGGTTAGACTCTATGATATTTTCACTATTTGGTACCTTCCCAGTTGATGCAGCGCTCCAATAAAGGTGGTTGATTATAGCAGGTGTCCACTCTGCTAGCAAGCCACTACATGCATCATTGCTGGCGGCTGTTTTGAGCACTTTCTTCAACCCTGTTCAAAGTATAACATATATAACAAATAAATAACATGGAGTTTACATGCCTCGACATTTCCTTTATTAGAGTCCTTGCCAGTCAAACATATGAATTCAATTCAACTTATATATCAGGTAATAACAATGCTATTACACATAGTAAGTACATAGTGTAAAAAGACCAGCTGATTTTACGTAAACACATTCCAAAGCAGGATGCATCACACATAATACAGGGCAGCAAAAGTAACTTTTCACACAAACGGCATGCAGCCTTGGTTCATAACTTACCTTTAGCGACATGCCATATGTCAAAATAGTGGCAAATACTTGAAGTGTAATTGTCTCTCATATATTTCCTCACTTGAGGGTGTCTGTCAGTTATCAGGTTCAAAATGGTACAATTCATTCTGACCATCGCCTCACTGAGACATTTCTTTAATCCTGCCAGTTCCATCGCATTAGAGTTTCCTTCAGTCTGAATGAAGTGAACAAATTAGTTGGTTATGATTATATTATGTAATCATATTATTTGAAAATAGAAACATTTAGCCAAAGACAATCATTACTTTGAATACCAGGGTGTGGAAATAAATTGGATGGTACCAATCGATTTTTCAAGTGTAGGGTTTTTTCGGAAAAAAAATGTGAAAATTATGGTTGAGTAATGTGTTAGAGTTGTGATATGGGCGAAGAAAACCAGCAAGCATATTGTGATGCAAACTAAGCTGGAATGTAAAGTGGGTTATATTCTCCAAAAGCGCATGCAAAAGGTGTCAACTTCGAAACTTGATAGAAATGTCTGAAAATACAGTTGATCATAGGTACATAAAAATTTTATTTCACTACCCCTTGGCTTGAATCAACACATTTCCGTATAAATAATGTCTTCCGGTGAGTTGGAATAGGCAGACATACACACACACAGCACCCATTAGGTTATTGCTATACTGGCATCTGTTGCACTTGTTACTTGTGATTTACCTCTCTGCAACTAGAGCTGACTAACAACAAGCTTTTTTTACATCACTAGTATCAAAGACTATATATATATATTATTAGTATTTGCTAGTATGTACAAGACAGCCCTGACACGCAATCCCTTACAATAACACAGCACTACGGGGCTAATCAATTCCTGCGGTCAAAATATAACCTGTGCCAAAGACTATATAATATAGTCTTTGCCTATGCTAGTCTTTTTCTATAATATATAGTGTTTGCCCGTATTTACCTGCACAAGTTGAAGAGAAAGGACTTTTCTTGACGTCACATCCATCAAAGAATAGCAACCATACTTAGCACTGGAAGAAAACAATAGTATAATTGACAGCTCATCTAAAGCTCATTTCAACATTTTCTATACTACTGTAGTTTGTAGAACACAGAACATGATACGTTGTATCACAACAATGACATATATTACAAACAATTTCGAAAAAAGTGACGTATACTCTGCAATGTGGTGTTTTTGAGCATGTATTATACTTAGAAAATAAAAAGATGTATTATCTCACCTATGACCCATAGAATCACAACGAGCATCTCCTGCCATTGACAACTCTAGATCTGGATTTGTAACAATATTTTCTTTTTGTTGTCCTTGGTAACGTTGCCACACCTTTGCAACAGCATGGTGCAAGTAACGGGTCCGATGAGTATCGAATGTTCGTCTTGTGGGCACACATATTCCAATAGCAGCAAACATTCTAAAAATAACAATAAAAAGTAGCCTAGTGGTTTTACAACTAGAGGTTTTTCAGAGAGTCATGAACAAAGATATGACTAAGCTCATATATACTGAATAGTAATGTGAAAAGAGGTTCTAAGGTATTGGGAATGGGTTGCTCATCTGTGTATCTTTGTAGAATGTAAGCACTGTATACAGTGACAGGGCACAATTTCAATAACAGACACCATAAAGAGTATAGCTGTTATATTTCTAATGTATATGTGCACCAACTGCTTTCATGATTTGAGTTTGGGGAAATTCAGTACTCGATAAATACCTTAGAGTTTTTGTTCGCAATCCTCCAACAAACAAAATGGCACAACTCATCAAGTAGTTGAGAATGAAAGTTGACTTTTTCTTCTTGGAGGTTCCTCTTGTATAGGTAGCATCACATGTTAGACAATGTACTGTCACTGTCAGTGCTGCACCAGAAACAGACTTCTTGATATCAATACTTTCTATAAAGAATAAAACTTATTGTTGATACCAACATGTACATTACACAATGAACGCCCAGAATTTGGGCAAGCAAAGTGTTCGCCACAACAGCAAGGAACATGTTGTGCAGAGGAGATGGCCTGAAATGAAAAATGCACAGGAACTCAATCAAACTGTTTTGTTTTACTGCTTGTCAACAACTACAAATCACACATTGTGTAGCGACCAACATGTACATATTAGTTTGCAAACACATTCATGAGCTGTAGATTACACATAGTACAGTAACTCTATGCATACCTTTCTCACCACACTTTCTGCAGTTACATAGAGCCCACTCTAAAAATGACCAGGGGACAATATACTTTTCTTCATTCCATGGCAGTTGGTCATCTTCTCTAAAATGTTCACAGAAGCATCAATTTGTGAAACTTTCCATTTTCAACTGGTACCACTATATTTTGTGAAATTGTCATGTTACATGATCCATTGGCTAAATTCATCCATCTGTCATCCAGATTCGTGATTCTGCGGGCGGAACCGAAGCTGAATTTCATGGAGTGAGAATTCGAGGGCAACCGGAAATAGCTTTTTTTCACTTATTGGAGGTCATTACTGGTGAATTTTTTGTACATCATAACGCATAGACAGTGGGCCTAATACTGCAAAGGTTTTCATTAAGAATGACTTGTATGTTTTCACGACACAAGTATACCTTCATTGACAACTACAAACTTAGCCAGGAGTTTGGTAGCTATGGCACTATAGAGCAATGCTTTAGAAGTTTCCATCTAATTATTTACATATTCGAGCATGTTATGCACTTACGTTTCATGGAAAGCCTTCATGGTTTGCTCAAATGTGTCATTGTCTTGGGAATCAGCTTCAAGTTGCCCAAAAGATTGATCAGGGTCATATTCAGTTTGATTGTCCACTGATGATTCACTGGATGTGGTCTTTTGGATGCCGCTTTGAGTGGTGACGACATGGCTTGAGGCTGGCTAGAACGAGTTATCAATTACAAATGAAATACTCTTGAATATCCTGAAATATTTGAATTTTTGAACCATGTCATCATATTATTCAATGCAGTTGGACATTTGAATTGTATTCAAAAGTTGGAAATTGAAATTTCAATATAAATTGAGAAATGACAAGTATTATAGACTGAAAGGCCTAGGTAATATTGAGCTTCTGAATGGATGACGGTAACCAAGCCAATTTCAAATAATTTTAAATTTTGTTTATTTACATCTAGGTTTACCTTTTACTGGGCAAAACCATACTTCTGACTGGAGTGGCTGGATGAACAATTCCATAAGGTAGCATTGGCATTGCATTGTCTTCCAGCATCAATCTGATAACAAAATTTTTGCACATTTGTTTTAGATACAATATTGGAACCAAGCCAAAAATAAGAATTTGGGTAATACTTATAATTTCCGTAATAAGTCTTTCCAGCAGAGAAGGTCGCTAGCTATTCTACTATGTATATATATTTTTAAAAATTGTGGGAAATGTTTTCAATTTTCAGCAGAAAAATAACTTCATCTACTTCTAGCATATTATCAAAACAATACTCATAAGAAATATCCTATGTATATAGGACACTACATACAGTACCCAACAACAATATCAATTTATTTCCACGTAATATATATTATTTATAGTAAATCGGTAATTAAATACATATATGCTAGATATACTTACTTAGCACGTTGACCGGATCTAACTTTATCCTCCCACGCAAGATAGTTCTTGAATGATATTCTCTTATCAAAATGTTCGAAGCAGACACCAGAGCTGACGAGAAGTTTAGTTTAGTTATGTAATTGCCAACTCAAAAGATTAGGTATAAAAAGCAAATCTAAAAAAGGATAATATGTATACTAACACAAAAGCCCAAAACCCAAGACAACCACTCCTTTTTTTAATCATGAGCAGCCTATATATATGTCTATTATATAGGAAGTCTATGTATCCTACCTTTCCAGACTACATTGGTCGTGTCTACAGGATGTTATATTCATGAACTGGGGCGAAGCTTAATACATAATGCAGGCAGGATATGAATATTAATACAAGAAGACAAAGAGAGAGACATCTACCTGTGGAAGGCAGCAGCGACGGAACTGAGCCAAGAGAGAACATGCAATGCAAAGGAATATTAGATATTAAATAGATATAGGACCAGATATGATATTTATAAGGGTGGGGTTCATTCACAATAATAATGCTTGTAAGAAATGTAATAAATCGAAGTAGTGAACATAGAAGTGTTTATCACTACTTCACACAGTCTGAGCAATCTTCTTACATTCACGTCAGCATGGTGAATTGGGATTATTTTGTCGAACAATACTCTCAACATTATGAGACTCACTCTAGCGTTTGATCCAAATTTTACTTAGTTAGCGATGTTCTGCAAAATAAAATTTTACTTGTCATATTTTGGGAATTGACCTGGATGAATGTTGTTGTGTAGTATGTATAGCTGGCAATTTTTTTTTTAAATCTAACTTGAACCTATAGTAATGCTATGTGTAACTGATATCGAAGCTGACTTGGCACCCCAAAGATCATTTCCGTGAATATGTGACCTAACAACATATGAACACGTTTAACTGACATTTGCTGGTAGCTACTAGCTGTTTAGTTCATTTCATTGATGTATCTTATTTTTTGACTTTCTTGAAAATGGCCAATTTTATTGAGCATTGCAATTGCTTGAATGAAACAACCATCTTGCAGACAGCCGACATAATAAACAACCCTACATTTAGTAATGCATTGAACTATTTTGCTGAGTTTGCTTGTGACTGATGTGATACAGATGTTGCCTGTCAAACACAGGAATTAAACATTTCATGTGGTTTTCTGTCATTTTTGTTAAGGCTGTCTGGCTGTACCTGATCTAATCACCTGACATGGTCGCAAGTAATAATTGGTGATTGATAATTGGTTGCTTTTTCAAGTCATGCAACAATTCCAACTGAGTGAATTTGAAATGCTTCAGTTCAAGGATGATATCAGAGCAAAGTAGCGCTGGTGTTCATTTTATTCCAGCGTGATATTTGTCACGTAGTTAACGCAACTCAACTTTGTTGTTGTCAGCTGTTTCTACATCTCTTTTTAAAAGCTCTACACATCATTCATGTACCTATGGAAAGTTAGTCTGAATTGTATATAAAACCAGCATTATAAAGTCATAAACGTTGAAAAAAGAGTATAAAAGTAGTTTCAGCTCTTGGTCTGCTTGTTTTAGTTTCATTATGAGACACCAAATTCTAAAAACGCAAATTATCAAAGTTGTATACAAAACTGCCTCAATGGAAACTCATGACATTACATCACCTCCATTACTAGCTTTTGAGCTGTAAACTTGCTGCAATATGATATGTATGAAAAAAGTGAATTTTTATGCCAAAAATACAAAATAGTGTCTATTGACTACTTACTTCTAAGTTTTAAGGTATATAGCTTTGTGTCTATGAGGGAACGTCGACGCAATTTGCTCTTCTATACCAGATTGCTTTATTGTGAACTACGTGAATCATAAAAAGCTCATTATCACGACACCACCACAACAGGTGTGTAAACTTTATTGCTTGCAGTAGGCGATGAAAACATTACATCCCTTATTTGTTTCAAATACAAAACATGCCATTAATGGAACACATGAACTCATCATGCAGCTAGCTAGCAATATACTTTTGTAGGCACCAATCTACTTGGATAAAATGTGTAAAACACAGACACAACACTCAGCATGCAAACTAACTATCTAGCAACACTAAGCCCAGACTACAGGTGGTATAAAATATGTAAAACACATCCAATACATATTGCACTGGTTCTATGTTTTATTGGCAATAAACAGCAAAGTCTATTTACCAATGTTTTCATTATTTTATATCTTAAAACGATTAATAATCTCACAGCAAATAATAATAATGTTTTTTCTAATAACATTATGTAGCCAATGATCGCTGTTACTCTTTGAATATAAGGCTTTGGTCCAGTTGTGTGGATAATAGGAAAGTATCCGGGTAGCTGTGGTCATCTCACTTTTGTTAATACTTCAATCTATACTTTAGTTTCATTGTTTCAGTGTTATCATTCTCTTTGACTTCTCTTTCCCTCCATTCGCCCATTCGAAAATGTAGGTAGGTAGTCATAGTTATAAAAAAATTTATTACAAGCCAATCGACAGCTTTGTTTATAAAACTTGGCTTTGCAATTTCCAAATATAGATAACAATACAGCAATGCTTTTTTGTATTTAGTAACATGTTCATACCACAAAACACATCTCCATTTCCACAATTACTCTTGGGACCAGTGTATATCTCAATGGGTTGACATGTTTTGATCAAATGCCTGCAATGTGGTACCAGGACACACATGCAACTTGACAGTATCAAATTGCCCACAAGTCAAATGGTAATAATTCCATTCTTTTTTAAAAGACATTCGAAGTAAGCCACCACTTTGAGCCACATACTCCCTGTACAACATGGTACTTGAAGCCACATGTTCCTGATGTAGCAACCTCTCTCCACACCTATAGCGTTTTTGCATATTTGGGCGATTAATAATTAGGATTAGCTTTACTAAACCACTGTCCTCATATGATTTATCGTGCACTTGACAACATTGGCAGACAATGTTACAAAACTGCTTGTGAGCCTCTTTCTTATCTTCTGGTGTCCCTTTAATCCAGCTCGAGAGCTGTCAATGGTCTGGTTTAGCACATCATTAGATAGTCCCGAATGCATTCGATGATGATAACATAAGAAGCTGAATAAAGACATAGAAATATGAATAGCATAGCTTTGCTACAAACTTTATCATCTTTTTAAGCAACGCAATCATAATGGATGTTACCCTCGAAAAATACTGAATATGTGGTTACAGTTTTATCTTTCTTTGGCGCTTTCATGATGGATAGATCTCCATTAACATCAGGCTTTAGAAGCAAGGTAGTCTTAGCAAACATGCTCTGTAATATGGCCTCGCTCACCATGGTCTGTGCCATTTTATAGGTGACATTAAATTCGACACTAAATTCACTCTCAGGGTTCTATAGGTGCACATCTGAGTCCGGTTGCAGTCTATAATTGGAACACTTGTCAATAAATCTTTCTTTAGCAAGGGTAGTGCAGGCCATTAAATTCCCGATCCCTTTAAAACTGCCATTGAGTTTTTATTGAGATGACAGCCCAAGGTGTCCATCGACAGCACTATTATGTTGTGCTGCTGCAAACTCCTTCATAGATATTAGAAACTTGTACATTTGTGATAATCTGTATTTCATAAACGACCTGATCTTGTTGATGGATTCAAAGGAATTTGTAGAGAACAATTTTAAGCATGATTTTTTTATAGCATGAATGTTGTCTCGTTTTATGTTCTTGTTCCTCAAAAGGAAATCAACAAACTCTGGATGATAGTCCCTCAAACTTGTCTGTGTCTGTAAGCCTGGTTTCAATAGCAGCTTGTGCTGTGTGTGTTACTAGTTCATTACAAGCAGCACTATTTGTAATAACTTAAGCCCATGTACCACTGTTTTTGTATGAGCCATTACCATCCGCCGTTATATCATTAAGTGTCTTATCACTCTTGTTGATAAATCTAGTTTTATTCTGGGACACTTGAGAAGAAGATGAATTCTGCAAAGAGGCAACTCTGAATGGCTTAAGCATTATCTCGCATCAGTGTTACATCCTGAAAGACAACTGAGAGATGGTTTTTTTTATCCCATTGTCGTTCTATTGCTTTCAATACCTACTTATCAAGTTGCAACAAGTAACGTGAATATAACAATTACCTGTTAATCGTGTTTCATGTTGAATGCGACTCTTTGGTCTTGTACAGCTAAATTTAGTGAGTGAGCATAGCAATGGAGATATAATGCCTTGGGATTTTCCTACAAGTAGAAATGCATGTATCATAACATGATACTATAAGTATACTGAGACGTTTTTATTAGAGGAAACAAAGAGCAAGAAAGAGATCACTACACAAAACTTTGTAACTTGAACCTTCATAAGGCGCGTTGCCACCCCAGATCTCTCGCCCTTCATTACGGAGGGTCCATCATAGCATTGGCCTCTGCAGTGGTTCAATGGTAGACTTGTGCGAATCAATACATTTTTTATGGTACTTGTAAGAGAAGCAGCGTCAGTCTTGTCCACAACATAGAAGCCTAGGAAATGTTCGTGAGCCTCCAGTGACTCATCAACCCATCTGTGACAAATAACACGACAGAAATATAAACCTATAGACATTTTTTTACCATCATTGTCAGCAAAAACAAGTTTATGAATGGTCACACATAGTATTTTTTCTCATCAAGTATGTGGTTAATATTCTGGTGCGGCATGGAAAACAATACCTGATGCAAAAAACAACTTGTTCCTTGTTAGATTGGTCCGGTGATTCATCTATCATAATAGTATAAAACTTATTTTTTTTAATCTGCTGTGTGAGCTGACGAAGGACAGATTGAGCCAAAATGTCTATGAGCTCATTTTGACATTCAGGAGAGGTGTAAGTCAACCTCCCACGCAGCCATTGCTCCAACTCTCCATCCCTCACAGCCCCCTCAGCCATGAATTTGAGTAATTGAGTGATGTTTGAGATACTTCCTCGCTGCAATTTTTGACTGTCCTCATCTTGAACAAAAGTTGCACCTAATGAATAGCATGAATGATTGATAAACAACTTAGTAAACAACTTGTGTCATGACAATATTGGCCCATATTCAACTTAGCAAAACTGTTGTATTTTTGAGCAGTTGAAATGAAGAGCGTTGCATTGAATTATTTAGACATTAAAAAAAGGTATAAGTGACATGCAAAGTTGTTATTACCTGTTGATTTTGCAGACATCTACAAGGGCATCATGCTCAATATTCCAGGTTCATGCAGCTAAAAATATTAATTTAACATGCAAAGCAGAGAGAGGGAGAGAGCAGAATATAGCAGACTAAGTGTTAAGCAACAAACAAGAGTAAACTATTACCTCTTATAGCGAGGTTTTGCCGAGTAAGAAATTTTAGAGCACATATCACTTCAAGTAGCATCCTGCCATTTATGGTTTTGCGGTTTTCAGCAGCCTTGTCAATTAATTCTTCTACTTTTTTTCTGGTCCTTGCTCAACTTCAAGGTTGCTTCTTTGTGCACATCTTCATCCTGATGCACTCTAATTCCTCAAGTTACATCATTCCCATCATGAAAGCCTCTATGTATAAACGCTTGTTTTACACGTTTAGTGAAGAAAATAAATTCTACAAGAACAGTTTAACATGAAAAATGTATGCACATTTATCGTTGTATGCTAGCTCAAATTGCTTAAAAACTTTGCACAAATAATTTATATAAGCTCTTCTTTTTGTAGCAGTCACACAAATGTCACAAAGTAAATCTTCATGAACCGAGTAATGCAACCAGTTATTCTTTTGCAAAGAGGTGATTTCTCCTTCTTTCACAGCCAAGTTAAGTTGAACATTCAAGAGTTAGTTTTGGGGCCGTTTTGATCCTGCTCAAAACCAAACTTTCTTTTTGGCAAAGCTGTCCATTCCAACTCAGTTGGTACATACTTCTTATAGCCAGGATCTAAAGCAACGAAATGTTTCAAAGATAAATAAAATATAAAAGCTACTGTACAGGATTTTATAGTCGGTTGGTACACGACTGATAGCATACACCTGTACTAGACCCCAGGCTGTTTACTGTTGCTGTGCACGACTGCTGTCACAGCATATGACTTGCTGTCAGCCCCTACCACTGCCTGCCCAGCATAGTCGCACTAGCTGGGTAGGAGACTAGAGAGAGTATAGGGCTTTTACAAGCCAGCACTCCTTAGTCGTACTGCAGTGTAGTAGTGTAGCTACTCTGTAAGCGAATGAATGAGTCTTTGTGTTGGAGAGATAATAGGTTGTATTGTGTACACGCCTAGCTGAGCTCTTGTCCTGCTCTGATTAACAGAGAGCTTCAGTTAGCTTATATATAAAAACGTTACATAACATCTAGCCTTAGTGGCTGTCAACAAGTGTCAGTTGCGTAATATGCATACATAAATATAAAGAGATAAATAAGCTGCCTAGAATAAGGCCAAGTCACATGAGGAATCTTTTGTTATCATGTGCTTGCATAGAACTATAACGGCTAGAGTGTACACTTCCTGTTGTAGATAGAAGTATTTAGTCAGTTCTACCACACTACAATTTGCTTTTCTGTATGGACATATCCAATTAGATGAAAAATTAGTATGAAATATATAGAATTTAAAACACTTGCTTAATATTAGAGCTCACCATCAACAGGTTCAAGTTGCCCTGGGTTCTCAACTCGTGTAGCACATTTTTTCTTTCTCACATGAAAGTTCAGTGGAAGATTGCTTGCTTGCAGCCGTTATTTCATTTGTTTGTGCTGGGCCTGATCTCACATTGTAAAATTAGTCTATTTACCATAATAGTCCACAAATAGTTTAGTCAAACAAAGAGGAGTTTAAATAACGATGGAACTTCCAAAGCCTTAGAGAACTGCTTATAGCTTGTACAATTTTATTTTTAATTATATGAGTCAAATCTTGAAGAAAACCCAATTATAAGTTTTCCAGCAAGTGTGGAGTTTTTTTATAATTAATTTATGTAACATGTTTTTATGACGCATAATAAATACTTAGTATTATTAGTTAATTATTGTTGTCTAGTGTGTGTTATTATCTGGTATTCTAGTAAAGTATGCAGTATTGATAATAGCAATAATAATCATTATTGTCAAATTTAAAATAGCTTAATCGATGACAATTTTTCCAAGTACATATGATAGCTAACTTGCAGACTTTTAGTTAATTGTTGTCATTTGGTTTGTGGTTTAATAATGAATCAAAAATAATAATAAACTGTTAGCAATTATTATTATTGTATAAATATTGAATGAGGAATAATAGTGGTAAGTTTTTTTACCACTATTATTATTAATTATTTGTCGTCATGTTTCTTTGTCAATAAGAATAACCATAATAATACAAAACAATAACATCAACTTTTCTTGTTAATCATAGAAACTAATTAATTTTTTTTAGTGTTCATAATGATAAACAAATGATAAAAGTTAATAATATTAATGGAAATTGTTGTATTATGTAGATGTGTGTTACTGGTTATTGATGATTGTAGATTATCATGTCATTTGTATTCGAGCATTTCTAAGCCTCTTTCAGGTAGAACAGGAAGTCACGCTTTTTCTCAAAAAACATCAAATCGGCTCGTCACAACGATGCCCATCAAACATTACAATAAGTGGACTCGTTACAATAATATTACAACATCCCCCTTCTAGATTCTAAGCCCTAAAAATAGTGGGGGTATAAGCAAACAAAGAATTAGCATCAACACACATCTGAGGCTGAAAAATACATGTATGAAATATACCGCATATTCTTATATCTCAACCACAGCATGCTTGCTTGCCTTAAAATACAAAGAGGACATGTTCTTTCCAAAACACCAAAAACAAAAAACATTCTAATTGCAAATAATAGGGGAGGCGGGGGCACTCTGGGACAAATTTCACCTATTTGGCCACAGACCGTTTATTTTTGGGATGGTCATCTTCAAACTATACACATATATAGTTTGATGTGTTGTTAACTACATGATAATAACCATTTGGCAGTTTACCAGTCTAGAAAAAAGTTGTGAGAAAAACAGAGAGCATTGTACACTGTCCCAGAGTGCCCCTATGTCGGGGCACATTGGGACAGGGCTCGGGGCACTCTGGGACTATATGTTCCTATTGAAAATAATGTATCACAATATACAGAGAGGTCTTTACTAACTTTTGTTGTTCAACTATTTATTTGAGATATGAAACTAATCAAAATTATATTCAACTGTTTTTCAGTATAAATCAAAAGTAATAAGATAGGTCAACTGGGAAAACGATCCTCTGGGACAGCCTGCTAGTTCCACCAGTGTTCGTTGGTGGTGGTAGACGAAGGACAATATCGGTGTCATCAATATCCGTGATATCTTCCGGCTCAGATTTGATGAAGGAAGGGTTTATACCATGAATAGTCTTGAAAAACGATACAGTCGATAAGACTCCACAGCCATCTGTTTCCACTACAATGCCCACGAAATGCCTCACATTGGTCTTCTTCCCAGTAAACTTGACCAGGACGTACTCTCCCACCTCCGTGGTAGGCCTAGGTGATCTAGGTGGCTCTTCAGTATCTAACTCGTCTCCAGAACTGTCTTCTTTCTCTAGTCTCTTGGCCAGCGCTTCATCCTCTTTTCCGGAGTCAGTATTTTGGCCCTTTTCTTTGGTGGCTTCTTCTTTGCCTCCAGTTCTTTCAACATCTGCTGCTTAACAGGCGTATCAGTGAGGACCATGGAATTCACTTTCCTTCGATTTGAGGTTGCATTCTTGCGGGGTCCAGCTTTTGGATATGGACGAAGGTCTTGGGGAGTAAAATCGTTGGGCGATCTGATCAATTCACTGGTCGATGGTGTAGGTTCAGTAACTGTGGCAGCGGGCAGCGGATTTTGAGATTGACCAGAAAGACCTGCAGGAGGTAATGCTGGGACTTGGACCGGAGCTGGACGGTCTGTAACAGCCGAAGCCAAATATTCATCATCACTAAAGATGTCCGAGTTGCATGGGTGGATCCCAGAGACGCGGAAGCCCGACAGAATATTGGCTGGTGTAAAGGCTTTGTGGAAACTCTCGCCAAGCAGCGCTCCTATATCATGAATTGATATAGTTCTAGCCGGATTGTTGAGCATCCATCTGTTGCAGGTGTCATTATAGTACTTTTTCAGCGGGCCATACACAGTCCGATCTAACGGCTGCAGTTTATGACTGCAGTGGGGCGGGAATGTAAGTAATACTATCCCTTTCTCCTTAGCAGCATCAATTGCTGCGATTGAAATGTGGCTGGTGTGATTGTCCAGCAAGAGAAGCACTGGCTTCTCTTTGGAGCATTTGCAATATTTAGCAAAGTGTTCTATCCACAAAAGAAAAATCTCCTGATTCATCCAGCCGGATGGGTGAGCAGCCCCGCTACTTCCAGGTGGGGTGCCATTCAGCATGGACTCTTTAAAGTTCACTCTAGGCATGATCAAAAACGGAGGGATATAACCTCCTTGGGCGCTAATGCATCCTACCAGTGTCACGAGTGTGCCTCTTTCAGCGGATGTGGATACTCCAACCTGCTTCGCATTCTTCAGAGCGATGACCTTTGGCGGCTTGTGTACAGTGGTGAGCGCGGTCTCATCAATGTTCCAAATGTCACTAGCCTCAAACTTGTGTTTGATAAGCACAGCCTCTAGGTTGGCAAAGAAGGCAGCGACGTTAGTTCTATTGAAGCTCGTCGCTCGACTCAGACTGGTTGCTTCTGGAGTACGTACTGATAAGTTGGGGTGTCTCTTCATGAAGTGGTAGATCCAGTCTTCTCCTGCAATCAATCACAATGGATGGTTAGCTCGACTTCAAGTAACCCTTAAATATTATAGAATTCTATTAAGCGATAGGTCTACTAGTATTATAACGATCATATTAGCTATATAATGAATACTAGTATTATAATGATCATATCAGATATAGGCTTATATGCTGTAATAACGAGTATTTAAGCAGTGGGTATGAGCAGACTGAAAGCAAATACCTGCAGTGCTGTTGGTGTCCCATGTCGGGGGATACTTCCTGCCGATTGTCTTCGCATATTCATAGGATAATTCCCGTACCATCTTCTTAGTTAGCCCTGCATGGTGCTTGGCTGCCTCGATAAGGTATTCTTTCAGTAGCGATTCTTGCTCACCAGTGAACACTTGCCTATTGTTCCAATTTGGTTGGTATGAAATATTAGTCGCAGCTTCACCGTTACCAACAGTCTTTGCCGCGTTCCGGTACTTTGTCACGGCTCTCGCTAGCGTCGACTTGGGAATTGCAAAGGTATCAGCCGCCGCTCTCAAGGATAGTGTTCCATCTACAACTTCCTTAATAGCCGTTGCAAATACAGTATCATCAGTATGACTCTTGGTTGAAGGAATTCTGGTTCTAACCATCGTGCTATGTCTACAAAATACATTCAAAATACATTATAATCAATTTGGAGGAAATCGGGGCACAGTGGGACATGTCCCATTGTGCCCCGTAGGGTTTTGTCCCATTGTGCCCCGTAGGTTAACAATTCAAACAAACTCTTTTTTTTCATTAAAAGGAATGTAAATCAATATAATGCTGTACTCAATCAATCAAACACACATTATCACTGTCCACAATACTTAGAGCCTATCTGTAGATGGTACCCAGTCAACACAATTATGTATATTGTATGTGACAAAATATTTACTTTTTGAACTAAAATTTTTATTTTACTCACCAAATTTTATCCTGTGCCAGCATGAGGTTGAATGTAATATGGCTGCCTCAATATGTCATTTCCTGTTAGAAAACTGAAAATCAAACCCAGCAGGAGCATACAACTCTCAGAAATGAACCCGTCCCACTGTGCCCCATGTCCCAAGGTACCCCCGCCTCCCCTACATGTTCACATCACAATGCCTTTAAAAGCACCAAACAAAACACGTTTCGACTGCCTATGAAATTTAGATAAATTATAATATGTCACACACACAATGTATTTAATATTACATTTGCCTTAGCCACATTTATAGGCTGACAGATAGCTTGGCGGTTTTAACGGACGCCCTGTACGACTGACTCGAGGAGTAATATTGTCGTCTGGGATAGCCACTATAGCAGATCTGTTTCTTACCAGTTTACCTTTATCTGCCTGAATCACGGTTGATCTGGTTACATTGTTCGAGCCTGCTACTACTTCTGCATACTTGCGAGTGTCTCTGATCAGGACCGCATCACCTTGGCTGACTGAGCGAAGCGGTTTCACCTTATATATGTCATCATGATTAACCTTCATATTTGCTTTGTAAGTGTCATTACAAGCCTTGACCATATTGTGGTTGGGTAGCTGTGGCATCAAACTATCTGGATGAGTAACAACTGTTGTCTTCAACCTACGTCCCATCAAAAGTTCAGCTGGAGAATAGATTCCTAGTTGGGGTAATGACTGATAAGCTAAAAGAGCCAGGTAGGGGTCGCTTTCTTTCTTCAACATCTGTTTTATTGTCTGTACCGCCCTTTCCGCCGCTCCATTTGCTCTTGGGTAATGTGGGCTGCTCGTGACATGCGCAAACCCATATTCTGATGCAAAAGCTGCAAATTCCCGGTTGGCATATTGTGGGCCATTATCTAACAGGAAACACTCGGGGATACCATGTCGTGAAAAGATGCTTTCAAATGAGTTATAATTATTCTGGAAGAGCTATCTGAATCCTGGAGCAAGGCTATTTCTGGATATCGTGGATAATAGTCTTTGACTAACAGGTACATCTGACCTCGGAATTGAAATAAATCCTATCCTAACAGCTGCCAAGGTCGTTCAGGAGTAGCGGTAGGTCGTAGTGGCTCTGTAACTCTGTTAGACTCTATTACGCATACTTTACATTGGTTAACCATGGCCTCAATGGCTTTTGACATACAGGGCCACCACACACAGTTTCTGGCTCTAGACTGACATTTGCTTATCCCTAGATGGCCTTTATGGATGTCTTCTAATACTTGAGTTCTTTGTGATAGTGGGACGACCAATGCTTTACAACCTACTGTCAAGAAACCTTTATTTATGGTCAGCAAGCCTCTCCTTTGGAAATAGGGTTGGAGAAGACTATCAGTGGATGACAAGTAGGATGGCCAGCCTTCTTTTACATAGCCCATAACCTTTCGCAAAATCTCATCCTGCTGCTGTTCCATCTTGAACTGCTCTAGCCTAGTGTCTAGGCCACTCAAATGCACAACATCCTCAGCATAGCTCTCAACTTCGTCAACTCTTCGTTCATCATCGCTCTCTGGCATGCCTGTAGTGTAACGGGAGAGTACATCAGCAGCAACATTCTTTGTAGCCGGAGTTTAAATCTCTGTATTCGTGCAGGCAGTCTATCTAAAAACATATTCCCAAGCAGGCTTATCAGGGATCGATAATCTGTTTCCACAATGATATTTGGCATGCCTAGTACATACTGAGAAAACTTCTCCAGGGCCCAGCACACTCCAAGACTCTCCTTCTCTATGGCAGCATACCTTTGCTCAGTTTCATTAAGAGATCGGCTTGCAGCAGCCACTAGCCTTCTCGTCCCATCTGGTTGTATTTGACACAGAGTTGCACCAATTCCTTGATTGCTTGCATCTGTAGTTATAACCGTCTCTCTACCAACATCATAAACTGCCAGCACTGGAGGGTCCTCAAATACCTTCTCGACCTTTTCAAAAGACTTCTCTTGCTCTTCTCCCCAGTACCATGGAGTATCATTGTGGAGTAGCGCTCTCATAGCCACAGTAGCAACCGCAAGATCCTTGGAAAAGCGTGCAAATTGGTTTGCTAGGCCCAGAAAACTTCTCACAGCCTTTACATTATCTGGCCTAGGAAAATCCTGGATTCCCTGGAGTCGGGGGCCTGCATGTATGCCATCTTTATCTATAAGATGACCCAAGAACTGAACCCTCTCCATCCCGAATTGGCACTTCTTCTCATTTAGGGTCATGCCAGCATCCAAAACACGATTCAAAACTATTTGAATTTGCTTATCATGTTCCTTCTGATCTTTGCCATAAACCAGAATATCGTCCATGTGGATGACTACCCCAGAGATACCTTGTAGTATGTGGCTCATCTCTGCCTGGAATATCTCAGGTGCGCTGCACAGCCCTTGCGGTAAGCGTAAATATCTATACCTTCCTCTATGCGTTAAAAAGGTGGTTAGGCTACTAGAATTTGCATTGAGAGGAATTTGCCAAAATCCACTGTTGGCATCTATTTTAGAGAAAACCTTCCCCTGTCCTAATGAAGCCTGACTGCTTTCAACAGTGGACATGGGGTGCACCTCTCTCATGATATACTTGTTCAACTCAGTAAAGTCGGTACAAATTCTCACCTTGTTTTGGCCTGGCTTGGGCACCACAACCATTGGAGCAACCCATGCGATAGGCTCTTCTACACTGATGATCACTTGATCTTTAATCATTTGGTCAAGCTCTTCATCTGCTGCCTTTCTCAACGAGAATGGGATAGGCCTCGGTACATGGAGGGCGAAAGGTTTTGCATTATCTCTGAGAGTTATGGAATGCTCTGTCTGCAGTCGCCCTAAACCTTTAAATAGTTCTTGATCTACCTTCACCGTCCCGATATGACATTTGTTTGTATTCACCGATATTAGGTCCAGTTTCTCACAGGCTCTTCTGCTTAGCAATGGAGTGACTTGATTTTCAACTACATACAAATCTTTCATGATAGATTTATCTCCAGCTTCAATTTTACTGTGAATGTAGCCTAAGCATTTCAGCCTTGTGTGACCAGGTCCGAAGAGCTTTAGGCTTGTAGGCTTCACTTGCCCATAGCAGTGTTTGGGTGCACACACACTTAGAGCTGCTCCTGTGTCCAACTTGAACTTGATTGTCTGCGTTTTGGCTACATTTGTGTTCACTCTCAGCTGGGCATACCATGATCCTTGGCCTGACTGAGAAACTTCGCCCAAATAAACTTCTTGTGTAGACCTGTCTCCGTTTCCTGTCTCAACTTCATTTAGCTTACTGGATTTGCAAGCCGCAGCCCAGTGATTCTTTCTACCACATGTATTACATTTAGAGCCAAATGCAGGGCATCTTCTCGAAGGATGAGTGCAGCCACACTTGCTGCTCTTGGTGTATCTATCACTATGAAGTTTGGGTTCCCGCTCGGGCTGATAACTCTGTCTACCATCAACAGCATTAACTTCAGATTCCTTGTCTTTCATTGTGAGTGTAGATAACTTAGCAGCCGTTTCAGATATTCTTAGTGATTTTATGACATAGTCTAATGTCAGTTTTTCATCTGATTCTCCCATCAGCTTGTCTCTTATCCGTTTATCATCTAAGCCAAATAGTAGTTTGTCACATATCAATGAGTCTCTTTGGTTACCGAAGTCACATCCTTCTGATAATCTCCTGAGTCTCATTAAAAACACATCAACTGCCTCTCCATTTTGAGTACTATTATGGAATTCAAACCGGCTTACCACAACTCCAGCTCTAGGATTACAGTATGCATGAAACTTGGTTATCACATCTTCAAGTTTTTTACCATCTGCTCCCTCTGCAATCTCTGTTACAGCCTGTGTTGTTGCATTAATAGCAGTAAACTCCATCTGGCTATAAATCTCGCGAACATCTTCACCCCCCACATGCCGAAAGATAGCCAACTTTCTCTTCTCGGATGCAGCCGTGTTCCCAACAAGATTGATAGCAAGCAAATAATCATTGAAAGATCTAATCCATCGACGCCGCTCACTAGATAGGTCTGTGGCTCGAAGATTCAGCTGTTGTGGTGGTAAAATACCCTCTATAGTAATGCACAGGTCCTCCACTACGCTGCCACCATGTTGTATTATGTAGATGTGTGTTACTGGTTATTGATGATTGTAGATTATCATGTCATTTGTATTCGAGCATTTCTAAGCCTCTTTCAGGTAGAACAGGAAGTCACGCTTTTTCTCAAAAAACATCAAATCGGCTCGTCACAACGATGCCAATCAAACATTACAATAAGTGGACTCGTTACAATAATATTACAACAGAAATAATAATTTAAATAATTATTTATTTGTCATTATTATTGTAACCGTTATTTGGATTATTGTATTTCCTATCATCAATAATTATCATTTGTCTATTGCTTGAATATAAATGTGTTATTGTGCAGGATTTCACTGTGAGTGGTAGCTTGGTTCACCTGCACCGCCTAACTAAGCTGGTGATGGCCCAGCTGTGCTCTAGCAGCAGCAACAACCCGTCCACAGATCGATATCCTTCTTAGCAATGATATTTAATCATTGCCGGTTAAGGTTGAACTACCTGGTTGTGTTGACTGCTCCGGGCAACCGTAGCGGACAAACGGTGATGGCTCGAAGTAGCTGACGGCTATTTTGACTGAAAGAGGTTCGGCGCCTACACGTTGTTACAAACTGTAGTGCAATTGTGTGCAGTATACTTGTGTGTACTGTCCGCATTGAAGTTATTGCATGCAAAGAACTTCTGAGAGTGTGCAAGGCTTACTCTGACTTTATTAACTGAATACAATGATATTTATACAGGTAGAGCACAATAGATTAGTAAAAACACAAAGGATTGACTGCAGACCACGCCTGGCATGAGTTAATTGGTAGAGCATGGCAAATGAAAATGTCTGAATACAATAAGCGGCTGGCAAATAGTTGATTGAACATAGCAGTTAGCACATGGCAGCGCGATAATAATAAATGATAAATGATAGAACTGTCAAGCATAGAACTGCATTACATAGATTGTTAATAGTTAATAAAGTTTCCAGCGCCGTCCGCCACACACTCCGTCCCATTGGCGATGGAGGCCAATTAATTGATGACGGCGGCGTCTGTGTACTGATTGTCCTGTTACATGTCCTGATACTCCCTTCGCATGTGGTCCTTTATCTCTTCTGCTCGTCGTAGCAACTTGAATGCTTCGTGTGTTACCATGTGCAGCTCCCTCTTGTACTCTTCCATTCTCTGTAGCCTATCCTTCCTCCTTCTAGCTCTTTCCTCCTCTGCTGACCGCTCTCGCTCCAGCCGCCAGTTGGTTGTCCTCTCCTAAGCGTTTTTGTACTGGGACCCTTTCTTGTTTGTCTTGGCTGGGTGTTGGCGTTCCAAAGGGTAGAGCAGGATCCCGCCTCATGGACCGACAAAATTCAGGATACAAAGTTGCGTCCACCTCGTAGAGAGGTTTGCTCTTTCCTCCGTGTTTTGATGTGCCACCCTGGGTTCTGGTATGTTTGAGGATCGCATCGCGCGACGAACTCTTCTTTCCACATTTGCAGAAAAAATGTAAAATGTTGTCTTGTATGGTATGCAACTCTCTTTCTTAACTGTTGAAAACAGCACATCTTACAGCGCCACTGTTTTCCACTTTCTCGGTGGCATCCTTAATCGCTCGCATGGTGTCCCCACTTATCCATGTCTCCCTCAGCTTGTTGGTAGCTGGTTGCACTGCTGGTTCGGCCACTTCATCTGCAATATGAACACTGTGTATGTGAATGGCAGGCGAGATGGCAGCTTTTGCCAGCATGTCCTCTTTGTGAGGGACTCTGACAGTAAGCTGTCGCATCTGCTAATCTAGTGCATAGGTTAGTGATTGAATAGAGACTTGAGGCAATTCCTCACCCGACGTGGAAGTTATGTCAATCTTCTCCTTTAGTGGAATTCCCTGGTCTCCTGTAGTTGGGGCCATTTTTTCTTGTAAAATGTCGAGTTGTAGTAGAGCTGCAGTAGTGGCGCTTGGTAACGATCTTCCTCGCTGTTGACTAGCAATTGAGCGCTGGCGAGCTCGCCCTCTCTCTTTATTGTTATTGGCGCCTGGGCCCACATGCTCCTTTGGCAACGCCTCCCACGTGACTGGATTTTTGTGACGTTGTACAGCGGTTACTTTTCTTGGTTCGTTGGAGCGAAATACTTCGTTGTTTTTGGGATTTGCTCGCCCCTTGCATACCGCCACTATCTCGTCCCCCTCTAGGTATTTCTTGGTTTCTCGTCTCCCTTTCTTGGTGGTTTTGGTATTTCTTTCTTCTCTTTACTTCTATCCACCCGTTTTCTTCCAAATTTTCTGCTATCTGGGGGGCTTGCCTAGGGGCTATCGTTTCTTTGGGCCCTCCCTCGCCTTCTCTTGTCGCAGTAGGTGGGGTCCTTAGACTTTGGTTGTCCCCCCCTTCTGTTAAGTAACAGTGGTAGTTCTCCAGTTCTTGTGACCTCAAGGGGCGGTGTGTTATCTCCCTCTCTGTCCGCCTCTTTGGTGTGGTCTTCACTGTTGGTTTCACCTGTGGTCTCCCTTTCTACTACTATTTCTGTAGGTTCCCCTTCTCTAGGGGGTGTGAGGGATGGTGTAGGCTCCAGGGGGGCTGATTGTTCGCTCTCCTGTGCCAGTGATAGTGGTAGGGGGGGTTTACGGGCTCAGCTGGCTCTCGTGGTTGACGGCTCGTCTTAGGTGGTCGTCCCCTCCTTGTTCCCTTCATGTTGGGCCTTAGCGCTGGTTCCCGACAGGGGGGGCCCGGCCTATTGGTTCCTGCCATGTCCGGTAGTAACGTAGTCGTTGCCCATTCTGGATGGACCACTGTCCATTTCTTTCTACTTTATAGGTGTGGTCAGGGAACGTTTCGGTGACCTGGTAGGGCCCCAGGAAGCGGGGCTGAAGCTTGGGATTGCTCCCCTTTACCCTCCTTTTATTCTTCAGCACCACTAGCTTTCCCTTCTGGAATACAGGGGGTTCTTCGCTCTCCTGACTTCCTGTTGTCTTTCTCTAAGGTAACTATGGGCCTTCTGCAGGTCCTGCACCCCGGCATCATGTTCCGTAATATTTCGGGGGTCCACGGAGGGAGGAGTACCCGTCGGTTGGTCCAGGAGGTGGACCTCCCGGCCCATCAACAGCATATTGAGGGTTTCCCTGGTGGTGGAGTGCGGGGTGCCTCGACAGGCCCGCATGATCTGAGAGAGCAGGCTATCCCATTCATCTTGGCCCTTCGTTAATGTCAGGGTAAACAGGGCGTCTCCCAAGGTATGGTTTTGCCGTTCCACCACCCCATTCCCTTGCGGGTGATATGGGGTGGTTTGTGTCTTATTCATCCACCAGAGGCTACACAGTTCTTCCAGGAGTACTGACTCGAAACAACATTTGGCGATTATGGCAGTGATAGCCGGTGTAACCTTCTTCAGCGTCTTGTGTTTCAAGTCCTCTTGATTTTTCGAGTGCATGCTCCAACTATGGCACAGGTGAGCGTTGGCAGGTGCTCTTGGAACTCGTCCCAGCATTTCTTAAACAATGAAAACTCGAATTAATTACTCAGTTCAGATTCAATTATTTTGTTCTGTGAATGCACCATTCAATCGTGACCATAGTGACATTGGAACGCTGTCACCATATGACCAAGAAACACTTTTTACACCCTGTTTGGACACTTCAAAGCCACTTACCAGTACCATAACATTAAAGTGAGATAGACAATTTCCAAAGTAATGCAATTAACACACTTAACTGAAAGCTAAACAGCTCCATCGCTTCAGCATCTGACCTAATCATCAAGCTGTCACCTTTCTTCGCGTACCTCATAAGTTCTGACTTTACCACATGCACAGTGTGCCTACCACAGCAGTCTCCAATGATGCGTTATACTGTTTGGACAGTCCATCTAAACATACATTGTCCTTCCGCAACTCACCAATAAATTTGACTTCCTCTGTTGACAGCAACTGTTATATAAAATAGAAACTTCCATTAGCTAATAAATCTTTTGCTTCGTATTCAAAGATATCCTAACTGCAATTGAGATTAAAATTTCAGTGGTGCTATGCCTTCAGAAAGCGATAAATTTTTCATGATTCTTGCCATTGGAACTGTTCTTTCATGGGATTTAGTGGAGAGACGTGATGGTTTGGAAGTTGTGGCTTGTGAGTTTGCGGTAACTGTGGTGTGGTCTGAGCGGGTAAAGCAACTGGTTTCCCTTTCGGAGGGGTCGGTTTAGCTCCGGAACCCTTCAAATAGTAATCATAATCCATCGATGGCACTTTAATTTGACGGCGTGGGAGTCTTGGAGGAGCTTCAGGTTGCTTTGCTCTCTTGCTGCCTGGTATTGGTGCGGAGTTGCTGAGCAGCCTTTTTCGTGCGAAAGATTCAGTGTCTCGAACATAGCTTGGCATGGCTGGATACTCTCGATTCTCTCTGAGAGAGATCTTAGCAAGATGTATGTATATATACTTTCTAAACAAACAGATACACGAGTTTGTTTCATGACTGACATGGCATGTCTTACAGCTCGATTGAAACTACTGCAGTCAGTAGCAATGCTTGACGTATCGCTTAACACACTTACATCTTCCGTCCTTTGTTGTGCATCAGTTTCTTGAAAGCTTGAGAGACAGATCTCCCGACAAGAGACTGTTGCGGCAGGATCAAAATCAGTCTTCACCAACTCAATAACTTCTGTTTTTGTTGTGTCTTCCTGGAACTCTCCTATATCTTTGCCTCAAGAAATCCTGCAAAAATGTGACAGGTCACCAACAATTATCAATATGCCTCCACCAAGTGCATTTGTGCGACAGACTTTTTAATACTTGTTAAACTCTGATGAGTTGTTCTATATTTAAAGAGCAACATTCATGGGTGTACTATACACCCCCAAAACACACAAATGTGCTGAGATTGTGTTTCAAAAACCAGAACTTATGAAATTGAAAAGTAATTTTTAAAACTTGGAAAATTTGCAAATAATATTTTCTCCGAGTGGGAATCGATCCTGGGACCTTGTGCATCATAACCAATGATTTATTTTATTCCTAGCAATTCAATTATTATTAAATATTTTTCAATTAGTATTTATTAATTTTTATTATTGATGAAAAGTGTTCCCTAGTTGACTTTTGGTTGCAATACGTTCCTAGCAACATTACTTACAGCCAATTTTGACACCTTCTGGAACTTGAAGTGAGGGCTGAACTCAGTCACTCTCAGGGTTGCCAGTTGATTAGAATCATCTGCACCAAGGGAAGCTTCAAATAGCATAAAAATTGAATTCATAACAGAGATAATGTATGCAACATATTTCGCCATCATGCAGGCTGGGCATGCAGGTTTCCATCCCTGGTAATGATGGAGGCACAAAATCATTGATCAGTCACTCCTGGGCCCGCCCATGGATTCATATTTGACCACCTAGAACAAAAAACCTACCCCATTACCCTTGGGTGGGGAAAGGTTTAAGGTATATTTGCTCTAGGTGGTCAGAAATAATGCCTGGAACCAGACTGCAGTTCCCCTGTGCTTGCAAACAATGGTGAAAATGTGTGTTTTAAGACCTATGCCCCACGACTTCCACCCAAAGGAGTGGGGGGTAGTTTTTTTGATCCAGAGGTGGTCAAATATGATGCCCAGAACCAGACTGCATTTCCCTGTGTTTACAAGTTTACAATCACCAAACAAACACTGATGATAGCATCGCCATTGACTTACCTTCAGTTTTACCCAAGATAGTAGTAGAAGAAGGCAAGACAGCTGCCCCAGGCGTATCACCATCATCATCTTCAGCACTGAGTATACTGGCCATTTTTTCCTATAGTAGTCTAGCCAACAAGTTGCAGCTCAAGTCAGATCCAGCTGAGCTAGCGATGGCGCAACAGCACAATAGCATCGTTGAATGATGACCTGAAGCCTAGTTGAAAGCATACATCGTTGCATTTTTTGGTCTGGCATTTGCATGCTCGGTTTACACTAGTAGGCTACGAAACACGGTGAAAATTTGTGACAGCTACGATTCGGTACTGGTCTGCACCAAGGTGCCTGTTCAGACGATCGTTTGCCTAGCGCATTAGTTCCGTATCCGTATGAAAACATCTTGGGCCCAGTTTCACTTTTGAGGCGATACAGAACCAGTATTGGTGCGAACTTATCTGAACAGCTGGCGTTTTTGCTGCGAACTTCAGTGTTCACATTTGTATGATGTGCGCATAGCGCACCCGTGTAAACAGGGCCGCAGTCTGTTTATTTTTGTGGTTGTAGAATCAGGTTAGTTTGTGTTAGATAATGCCTTGAACTACAGGTTGACTTCTCGCTTTGCACATAGTTATCCTTGTTTTTAGCCCAAAAACAGTTGCACATGATTTTATTTATTTTTATAGTGTTCATAAAAATCATAAAGACCAATACACTTCAAGATTTAATTGAAATTCAGTAAAATATTAATTTTAAAAAGCAAATAAAACCATTTAAATTTATTGTTATAATTATTGTGCGGGATTTTCTGGTAACGCGCCCAGTTACCTCGGTAGCACACCTGCACTTCCCTAGGAAGTCAGAGTTGTCTACTCGCCGTAGTCAGCACTACTGTCAGGCCGTCGGTATCACTGCCTATCCTTCAGCATATCTGCTAAAGTAGGCTGGATAGGCAACGCCTGCCAGATAGGCTTTGTCTGTCTGCCACTCCTTAGGCAACTTAAGGCTTTCGGACCGAAAGGTCGTTAAAGCAGTTGTCTCTTGGAGTGGTAGAGCTGTCTAGTCTTTTGTGCAGTCTGAGATAAGTTCAAGAGAATCTTGAGTGAGTGTATACTGGCTTTAAATTCTTACGAACAAAGAGTCAGCTGAGCATCCAAGGTAACACTGATTAGTGTGGAGCCCAGCTGCTCTATTTATATGAAAACGTTACATAATCCCCATTGTATAGGGTTTGCCTTATTATAATATGCGATAAAGGATGGCTAACAAAGGGTGCCTTAAACATGTATGCAAATAGCCTCAGTGGTATGTGCTGAGCTAGACAAAGAAAGTTTATAATAATTCAGTCATGTACACAGTTTCACTTGCTCGTTGCTATGTTGACAGGTTGCCACAGGAAGCTGCGCCATTTTTCCTGTACACAACCCCCCCCCCCCCCCCCCCCCCCATTGGTCGACGTCGGGGACCAATACATGACGTACAGGGGAAGATGACTGTGACCTGTCAATATATTGTCAGCAAGGCAAAAAGTATCTATTTGTTTACTAGAGTAAAATATAAAATATAAGAGTAGGTAATGTGGTTAGATAGAACTAGGGATACATAGAACTACTTATGGGTAACAGACATACGTAAACTGTCTATAATGCAGGTAAGCGCCAAGGTAAGTGGCTAGCGTCAATTTCGCCTTAGATCATTCTCTATCTCTCTGATTTGCCGCTTTACCTCCTGTGTCCGCTGTAGGAGCTTGGAGGCCTCCGTCGTCAGCGTGTCCAGTTCGGCCCTCTTTCTTATTAACCTTTGCTCCTTGTCTTGCCTACGCTGTTGGTGGTAGTAGGTTCCTTTCCAGGTTTTGGTGTAGGGAGACCTCTTTTCGGCACTTTGCGTCGGGCTCCTGGTACGTCACCTGTCTGTGTACCTTGCTCCTTAGGTCTTCCGACCTGTCCAGGCTGGTATGCTGCTTGCTCTTTCTGTCTGCAACTGCTTCTTCCCACCTCCGTGGGGGTGCTGACAGCGTTGGCTTGGGCACTGCCTTGCCTTTGCTTTGTCTAGTTGTGCTGTGCTTGGCTGGCTTGTCAGGGCTACTCGCCCGTAGAGGCTCTCCTAGTTGCTTCATCGTGTCATTACTTCGCTTGACAGGGAGGGAGGCTGTGGCACCACTCTTTAGTATTGGCTGTGGCCGCCCAAATGGAGGTGGATTTGGCCATGTCATGAAACGTGCGAAGTCTGCGTATGAGTCTGCATCGACCTCAAAGAGGGGTGCGGCCTGTCCCCCATGCGCCACTGCCTTGTTTTGCTTAGTGACGTGTCGTCTTGCTGCATCTCTCGAATTGGATTTCTTGCCGCAGGTACAAAAACAGGAGTAATGCTGGTGAGTGTGATACACAACTCTCTTGCGAGCGTTAGTGTACCCACACTCCATGCATTCCCATATATCCTGGCTGCCATCCTTTTGCGTAACAATGTTATTCAGCATTGTCAGCGTCTGAGCTGATAGCCAGGCGGTTTTCACCAACACCTCATCGTTTAGTTGTAGTTCGGCCTCCGATTTTTCCTCCTTTGGTGTTGTCTCCATTTGCTTGTCATCTGCGATAAATATTTTATTTATTCGCACTGGCTCTTGCTGCATCTGTCTCTTTCGCAGCATCTCTTCCTTAGTGGGCACTCTGTTTGCACAGAGTGGTTGCCGCTTTTCTAGCTCGCTAGCAACCTCCATTAAAAATTGCTCACCTATCACTTGCTCTTCTGCTGCTGGGTCCTCGGTGATACAGAGCTCTGCTTGGTTTTCTTGCTGTTCCTTCATTTTTTCTGAAGCTGTTGTTGCGATGCTGAGTAGTTGTTCTGTAGAGAGAGTAGGTAGTGTGTGTATCTCAGGCAAGCTCGTGATTGCAACTGGCAGCACTTCGCCTCGTTTGGGAGAAAGTTGCCGCTCTGTAGCCCAATCGCTCGTGTGATTGGAGCTCCCTTCTGGTACGTCACTTGGCCACGTGACTCTCTCTTGCATTTGTACATCGGGCTCTGTGTGCGGTTGATCGTACCCTGGGGGCGCTCCACCGACCATAGAGTAAACGTCGTGCTCGCCGCTGGCTCTAGCAATGGAGCTACCTGCAGTGTTGTCTTCTCTCCCAAACTGCTTGCCCGATCGACATGATGTTTCGTCGTCTGGGGTAAGTTTATAATTATTTCTTTCTCTTGTTTGGTTTGCCATTTGTTTCCAATATTTTTTTGCTTCTGCCAGCGAATTTGGTACTCCTTCGCCTCCAGAACACTGTTTTAACTCCAGTATTAAATCTCTTGGAGTGTTACTGTGTTCAGAGGGTGGGGAATATTTATTCATCGTGGCTGGTTGTTGTTGGAAGCAACCTCGATTATCGAACTCGTTGTTGGCCATCGAGTAGCACTGATAATCAGCTAGCTTTGAGGGTGGTCTAGTGGTTCTCCTAGGCCTGCCTGTTAAGGCTGGCTCTGCACTAGTAGCTTGCTCCTTGGCCCTTTCGATGTGTTCAATAGGTGGTTCAGTTGGTGGCGGTTCGATGGGAGTTGGAGTGGGTGGTGGGCTAGGCTCGCTGGTGTCTGGCAAGGCTGGCCACTCCCTGTCTCTCTCCCATTGCTCCTGCCTACTCAGTCTTGGCTGTACCTCTGGGACTGTCTCCCAGCCCCTGTCTGCTGGCCTCTGAGGCTCGGCTGGTCTTGTTGCCTGCTCCAGTAGTGCTGGCAACTGACTTAGCTGGCGCTCCAGGACTTGCAGGTTTGGCTGGACTATGTCCCCCTTTCAGGCATATTTCTTGGCTCGGGTGGGTGTATGGCTGGCTCTGGTGGCTGGCGTATATTAGGCATGCGTGGATGCCCTCTCCTTTAAATTGCCCCCTTCATGTTAGGGCGGAGGACGGCCTCCCTGTTGGCAGGTGCCCTCCCGGCCGGCTCAAGGCACAGACGGTATTCTTTTAGCCGCCGCTCGTTCTGAGTTGTCACCTCCCCGTCCTTCTCTATCTGATACGTATGATTCGAGTATGCCTCTACTATCCGGTATGGCCCCACGAAGCTGAGTTGGAGCTTAGGGTTGCAGCCCTTCACTCGCCGCTTGTTTTCTATGACCACCAGGTCGTCTGGGGCAAACAGTAGGGGCTCCTCGGTATCCTCTTGCCGGATCTTGGCTTGTTATTCCCTTAACAGTTCGTGTGCCACCTTGAGGTCCTCTTGCATCTGCAGGGCCTACTCTGTTACCTACTGGTTGGTTATCCAGGGGTGCGGGCCTACTGTCCAGCTAGTCAGGTAGCCTTACTTCCCTGCCCAACATAAGATAGTTGGGGGTCTCTCCAGTGGCGGAGTGTGGGGTGCCGCGAAAGGCCCTCATCATATGGGGCATCAGCAGGTCCCACTCCTCCTGTCCACGTCTTGGCAGGAACGTCCTCAGTGAGTCCCCCAGTGTCCAGTTCTGCCTCTCCACCACTCTGTTACCTTGTGGGTGATACGGAGTGGTACGGGTTTTCTGTACGTTCCATAGGGCACACAGTTCGGCCATCAATCTGGATTCGAACTGTGCCCCTTGGTCGGTGTGGAGCTCTTTAGGCAGGCCCAGTAACAGAATACCCTTTCATCTAGAGTGGTGGCGACCGTGGGTGCTGTGGCGTCCGGGATGGCGATGGCGTCTTGCCACCTGGTAAAGTGGTCCGACAGCACCAAGATCCATTTGTTTTTTTGCCGGGTCTCTGGGAGAGGTCCTACCAGGTCTACGGCTACCTTCTGAATAGGTCTGCCGGCAAACAATCGTTGCCTCTTCTGGGTAGGCTGAATTCCTCCCTTCTTTGCTACCTGGCAGACCTCGCAGGACTTGACAAGCCGCCTCACTTCTGCAGACATCCCTGGCCAGTACCAGTTGAGCTGTATTCGGCTTTTGGTACGATTTATGCCAGCGTGGCTTAACCCATGTGTGTCCCATACTATCTGTCGGTGCCGAGAGGCCGGGCAGACCACACACTGCCGGGGTCGGCGTTTAGGGGCCACCTGCATGGTCAAGGTGCCATCAGGCTGTATTGCCAAAGCCTCCCTGCGACTGTACAAAGCTCGCAGCTCTCTGCTGCCCTCTTCCAGCTCCCTCTTGGTCACCGGCCGGCCACCTCTAACTTCCTCGTACATTTTGGCAACTGGATTCTGCCCTGTACGTTGCTGTTCCACCAGCTCCATGCTGGTGACTACACACAGCCCTGATGGGTCGGCCTCAGTCCCTTGGCTTTCTTGTGGCACCGGTGTGGCTTGTCGCGGAACTGGTAGCACGTCTTCCGAGATAGGCCTCGCTAACTGGAGTTCTGATCCAGGGGCTCTGGCAAGTTCAGCATGTGTCGGCCCACCGTCGCGCTGCTCTATGGCACTGCACTGTCGGCAGTCCATACAAGGCTCACGCCTGCTCAACCCATCTGCATTCCCATGCTGTTTGCCAGCCCTGTGCTCGAGTTTGTATACAAACTCGGCGAGAATCTCCAGCCACCTCGCTATCTGGTTAGACGGCTCCTTCCGTCGGCATAGCCACCTCAAGGATGCGTGGTCGGTGCGGAGCTTAAACTCCCGGCTATAAAGATACGGCCTAAAGTGCTTGACTGCCTTAACGACAGCCAGAAGCTCGCGTCGAGTCACGCGGTAGTTCCTTTCGGCGGGTGCCAGGGTTTTGGTGTAGTAAGCAATGACCCTCTCCTGACCGTCCTGTACCTGCGACAGGACTGCCCCTATTCCTACGGCACTGGCGTCCGTATCCAGGATATAGGTCTTGGCAGGGTCAGGGTAGCCTAGTACTGGTGCTTGGACGAGTCCCTGCTTGAGTTGCTCAAAGGCAGCCTGCTCTTCCTTCTCCCATTTCCATGGGGTGTCCTTGCTGGTTAGGACAGTCAGGGGCTTAGCAGTAGTGGCGTACCCAGGCAGATACTGCCTGTAGTACCCTGCTGTGCCGAGGAAGGCTTGCAGTCCTTTGATGTCTCTAGGGGGTGTCCATTCGGCTACCGCCTGCACCTTTTCAGGGTCAGTGGCTACGCCCTCCACACTCACTACATGCCCCAGGTACTTGACCCGATGTTGCAGCATTTTGCACTTGGACGGCTTGACCTTGAGGTTGGCCTGTTGCAGCCTTCTCAACACCTCCTAGTCGTTGCAGGTGCGTCTCAAAGTCGGGGGCGATGACTATCACATCGTCCAGATAGAGCAGCAGTGTTTTCCAGTGCAGCCCTTGTAGCACACGTTCCATCAAACGCTGAAACGTGTCAGGGGCTTAGGTCAACCTGAAGGGCAGCACCTTCCAACGCCACAGTCCACTCCTGGTGATGAAGGCCGACTTCTCCTTGGCATCTGCATCCAGAGGGACTTACCAATAACCACTGGTCAAGTCCAGAGTGCTAAAGAACTTGCTGCCGGCCAGGGCGTCGAGGGACTCATCTATCCTGGGTATAAGATAGGCGTCCTGCCTGGTGACATCGTTCAGCCTCCGGTAGTCAATGCAGAACCGCCACGTCTGATCTTTCTTGCGCACCAGTACTACAGGGGAGCTCCATGCACGGTCTGCGGGCTCAATCAATCCTTTTTCCAGCAGGTCTTTCACTTGCCGCTCGGCCTCAGCCTCCTTTTCAGGCCCAAGCCTGTGTGGGGGCAACCAAACCGGCCTGGTGCCTTCAGCAACGGGAATCAAATGCTCTACAAGATCAGTACGGCCAATATCTCTGCTATCTCTGCTGAATACGGCCTCGTACTTCTTGAGCAATCCCTTTAACAACTTCCTCTGTTGCTCGCCTCTGCACCCTATGCACGCCTGCTCGTACAGTTCAACCAGGTGGTCAGGCACCGCTGAACTCGCTGACCCTACGTCAGCCTGACTCCCAGATGTGGTCTGCTGTACCTCATCGGCCACTACTCCCGTGAATGTCCCCATAACCTTGCCAGCGGGCAGGCATATCGCATTCGGAGTAGGGTTGAGGCATCGGACCAGCACTCGTCCTTGCTCATCTAGAGAGTTGATGCTCGTAGCCAGGGGTAGGTCTCCTGGCAGACTCTGGATTACACCCTGTGGACAGTAGCTTTGTGCGGCGAGATGGCACGGAATAGTAGCCTCTGTCTGTGGGGGAATCTCTGTATTCCGAAGCACCTGGACCTTGGAGATCAGTGCCCTGCCATAGCGGTCAGTGCATACCAGCTCCTTGTCCTGCATGACCAGTACTGGCTGGTCAAAACCCATGTGGCACTTCTGATTGGCCAAGAACGGCATCCCGAGGATCACGTCTTCGCTAATCTATGTGACGACGAACGTCTCGGTATACGCCACAGACCGTACTCGCCCTGAGACACTGAGTAGACTGTAGAATGGGAGTTTAGTCCCATCTGCCATTAAACCATGGGAGTCATACTCTTGCAGTGTGGCTTTCCGTCTGTCTGGTAACTCGTCGTACACACTCTTGGATAGCAGATTGGTGTTACAACAAGTATCTATCAGGTACGTCACTGTCTTTCCCTCTACCTTGCCTGGTAGGTAATAACTGGACTTGTAGGGCTGTGCCATCTGTCCCACACATGAGGCCAGGGGAGTAGTCTCCGTAGGCAGTTCGGGCAGCACTGGGGGCTCTCTCCTGTGTGGAACAGGAGTCTGCACCTCTTTGCGCCACTGCTTCCGCGGTCTCTTTCTCCCGGTGTGTGTCTTGGTAGGTGGTGGCCGTAGCTCCTCGTCGTCTGATGAGTCATCGTCCAGGGCAGACCGGTTAGGTAAACCTGTTTTGCGTCTGCACCGACACTGGCTGTGGTATGGGTGGGTGATAGGCTGGACGCCTAACCTCCCGCCATCCATCCTGGGTCTGTCTCTCAGACCTTGCTGTCGGTTTGTTTCTGGGTGCCCTTTTGCAGCCAGTATGTTTCCCTACTGCTGCGGGCTGGTGGCGTTTCCCTGGTGGTTGGACCAGGAACCCTCTTGGCACTCTCTCTGAGTGTGCCCTAGCCTCTGGCACTTCCAACACTTGACTACCCTTTTGGGCAGTCGGATGGATGTGCTGTCTGGCTGGGTGGTCTTGAGGGTGGCCACTTGCTCGGTCAATTTGCTGAGTGCCTTGGCTAAGGTTTCCAGGTGGGCTTCTACCCCAGGGGTCGTCCTCTTGGCCTCTACCTGTCGGCATTCTTCCTCTTCCTTCTCTGTCTCGACACTTCGAACCTTAGGGCCCGTGTATGTCGGCTGGATCTGCAGCTATTCGTTACCTGCATTTACTGCCGCCTCCAAGGAGGTTGGCTGTATGGCTAGGAGATGCCTTTGTAGGTAGGCGTTCCCCAACGTATTCTGGAAATGTTCCAGGGCATACTCATTCCTCATGGCTCGAGGGGAGTCCTCGTGTGCGGCCTCTACCAGAGCTTCGATGGCTAGAGCGTGCTCTCTAAGAGTGTGGCTGGGTTCCTTTCGGTACCCTGACAGCCTGGCTCTGGCCTCTCGGCGAGTTAGCCCGAAGCTAGCTTTTAGAGAATCCATTATTGCCCAGAGCTTTTCTCCCCGTCCACATTGCTGTGCCTTCCCCTGCAGTGACTGCCTCAAGTAAATGATGGCTGTGGCCGGCGCCCAATTATTGGCTTCCGACACCTGAAACCTCTGGAGGAAGTACTGGATGTCTCCAGTGCCATCGTATGTTGGGGCTTTAAAAGGGGTCTCCCGTGGGGGGGGGGCATCTGTTAACTTTTCCATGATGTTGGCCAACTGTCCCATGATCGTAGTGGCAGGGTCTCTGTCCACACTCATGGCTCGTCTGCTAGTCATGGTAGTCGTCCTACACTGTCTCTGTCCTAGGGGTTCTTTTCCAGGGGATTCGCGGATCCCACTGCTGCCACCAGTGTGCAGGATTTTCTGGTAACGCGCCCAGTTACCTCGGTAGCACACCTGCACTTCCCTAGGAAGTCAGAGTTGTCTACTCGTTGTAGTCAGCACTACTGTCAGGCCGTCGGTATCACTGCCTATCCTTCAACATATCTGCTAAAGTAGGCTGGATAGGCAACGCCTGCCAGGTAGGCTTTGTCTGTCTGCCGCTCCTTAGGCAACTTAAGGCTTTCGGACCGAAAGGTCGTTAAAGCAGTTGTCTCTTGGAGTGGTAGAGCTGTCTAGTCTTTTTTGCAGTCTGAGATAAGTTCAAGATAATCTTGAGTGAGTGTATACTGGCTTTAAATTCTTACGAACAAAGAGTCAGCTGAGCATCCAAGGTAACACTGATTAGTGTGGAGCCCAGCTGCTCTATTTATATGAAAACGTTACATAATCCCCATTGTATAGGGTTAGCCTTATTATAATATGCGATAAAGGATGGCTAACAAAGGGTGCCTTAAACATGTATGCAAATAGCCTCAGTGGTATGTGCTGAGCTAGACAAAGAAAGTTTATAATAATTCAGTCATGTACACAGTTTCACTTGCTCGTTGCTATGTTGCCTGGTTGCCACAGGAAGCTGCGCCATTTTTCCCGTACATTATTATCGGAACTTTTAAAAGTCATTTTTAAAAACAGAAAATTCAAATCAAACAACAAAAACTAGCTATTTTATGCTGATAATTAATTAAGTTGATACAATATTGAAAGTTGTAATTATTTTTGGACTGATAAAACATTACTTGTAGAATTAATGGAATGGAATGTTGAACTATTGTTGCTGTTTTACTAACTCACGCTGCTCAAGCAAGGACAGAGGTCAAATTTGCTACCCTCAACATGCGGGCTAGGTTCTCGGTACTTAGTCTACTTCAATGATTGTCTCCTGATGTTTTTATGTATTTGTGAGAAGACAACTCAGGCAATGACTACCCCATTTCTATAAACTGTGGTGTGGGTGTTTGATAGCGAAGCGCCACTAACTCCGCCCAGTTTATATCATTTAAACTAAGCAATTCCTCACTATCGCTGTATTTTGAGTGCATGTGACATGATAAGGCAGACTGCTGTCAAGAATATAATTTCTTTATTGCTATTGACCCACACAGAGAAGGCATCCTAGTTAGTTATATAATGTTAGACCGCAAAGCTTGAGCTCAGCAACTAATGCTACAACTAAGAAACCAAAAAACAATTGCACCAAATCTACGCTGCTCTAAATAGAAACTGCTTTTAGTTTCCAAATCAAACGACTTTATTTTGCTGAAGGGGAGACAGAGTTATCTGTTCGAAAAGATTAAATCATAGCTGATCCTATCGATAAAAAATAAGATGGTGAAATCACTGTAATAGAAATTACGACTTGTTTGCGTTCCTGAAAACTTTCCATGGAAAAAACTGGCGTTTGAGTGCATTTGGATAGGTTGGTTGAAACTATGAATACTATTGTTCACTTACTGCAATGTTACAGTTTTTAGTTCTACTGTTTTGGACTGTTCAACAAAAGTTTTTCAAACCTGAGAACTATTTGAATTTCAGCTTGACATAATGTGGATTATGTTCACGTTATTTAAGTTTTCAATCTAAACAGTTTTTTTATGAGAAGCCAGTAGTTAAATTTTTTCTATGTAGCAATAATTTCTGAATAATATCAAGCAGCTAAAAACTTGCAACTTCGAATGGCGAGTTAATTTAATTTCAGTACAAATTTAATTGAAATTGCGACGGTAGAATGCGTGTTGCAATGCTTAGATGTAAATTTACGGTTGTTATACCAGATACTGCTGACTCCAATAAATTGATAAATCATTTAACAATGTAGCTTCTGCTGACCATGCAAAACTTTTCAGTTGAACTATGTAAATTTCCCTGTTGAACAAGTGTTGCAATGCAAACATATTTAAATCTACCGTTGCAATATTGGAAGCCACTCATTCCAAGTAACTTAATCGACTGTTGGACTACATATATTCTACCATTGAAACTTTGCAACGGTAGAACGAGCATTGCAACGCAAACGTAGTTGGATATAAATCTACCGTTGCAATATCAGAAACTATTTACCCTAAATAACTGAATCGACTGTTAAACTATTTGGATTCTACCATTGAAACTTGGCAACTGTAGAATTTACATAGTTCAATGGTTGATTAAGTTACTTGGAGTTAAGGGCATCCGATATCGCAACCATAGTTTTATACATATGTCGTGCAACTTTCGTTCTACTGCTGCGAAGTTTCAACGTATAACCTACACTATGCAATGCTTGGCCAATATAGAAAGTGTACAATTCTGCACTTAAGTGGCTCAAATCACGCAAAACTTCGCGAAAAAATAGGCTCCCTGTTGTCGTGGTCCTTTTTTCATTGTGGCCCTTGGTAAACTTATAACCCACCTTGTTGCAGTACTATATGTTCACTACCAGATCTATTACAACAAAAAAACTGAACGTTTGATCAGACAACTGGTTTTAATATTTTAATACCAGCCGATCGAGATTACACGTAGATTTCTGCTTGCCAATCCTGGTTTGCTGGCTGGGTGTCACCAGCATTACATCACTGGCTGCAGGTAGACTATTTTGTTATAAAGGCGACTAAGAAGTATTTTTATTAATTCAGGATGAGAGGGCTAACATTGACTGTGATTTTCCACCAGGTTATGAAAATAATGATTCATCATAGCTGCCTATGAGCTGTCTCTGAGCTGTTAAACAATAACAAGGAATGTGCAAATCGACTACAATATTGTTGCTACCTAAGAGATTGTCTTTTCTCTGGTAAGGGTCTTTTCTTGCGTTAGCAGCCATAGTCGCTTCAAGGTTCATTGCTGGACACGAACTACTCGTTTAATTTGATTTGCTTATTCTTTGTATCACTGTAGAAGTTAGGTAGAAATCAGCAGATGCTCTAAATAGTTTGGCATAGGAACAGGTGACTGTGTGGTTACTGCTCAACATGACTAGACTGATCAACTACAGAGATGTATCCAGTCTGTCTATGATGGTTTATTTTGTAAATCGTATTCGACCTCTGATGTGAATATACCGCATTTGAGATATTATCATAAAAGTTACTATGATAGCAGCTCGGACCTGAAGCTTTTGGAGGACAGCCAGCTGTCTGGAGTTGCTTTCTCCAAATAAACAGAAAACACTCGTTACGATCAGATTTTTTGAGGTTTTTGCTGATCTGTTGGTCAATGGTCGTGAACACCCGTCTCGGATAATTCCATTTCCTTAAGTATTTGTCCCTTTCACTACACAAGGCGCTAATAGGCTCACTGTTAACACTTATGGTTTCTAGTTTGTGCAGAAGTTATAGTGGCATCTACTAGTCAAATAACTGGCACAGCATGACTGTAATGTGACTACAACAGAAGGTTAGGTGTAATCTGGATGCTCGGGGTAGAGGATGAGGCTACACATTGCTTCTGAATTGTTGTAGGGAGAAGAGGTAGAGTAAACCAGGTAATTGATCCTGATACATACAATCTGGTGGCTGTGAACTTCTGACCGTCATAGGAGGTGGGCAACAGTGTTAGGGATAAGGCTGTGACATGATTGAGAAATTTAGTCGAGAGTAATCTTATTTTCCTATTTGTTGATCTTGATTGATCGCAAAATTAGTCTCCTGTGATACCTATACTTAGCTTCAATTCTCTATTATATAGATAGATCAAATTTCTCTGCTCCGATTGAAAATTATAAGTATGGGATAGCATCATGGTAGATTGAAAATCATTATCAGTCATAGAAATGATAAACCTGAAACATCACTACCAATATTAATAATAAAAAATGCCATTAGTAAAAAAAGGTTGCACTTGCCAAATTTAAAAAAATAAAACCACCATGTCACTACTAATGGCGATAAATTAAAAGATTGTTTTTAATCGAGTTGATCTTTTGTGGAACTTATTCGGATTAATCATAAAAATAACTGTAATAAATCACAGCCTTAGTTAAGGGATATTTTTGCTGAGGTGTGTGGATAAAGAGACAATAATTCATCATCTTTTTAGTTAGTTTTATTTTGCTCAATTTGTACCATTAAAACTAGTGTTTTTTCATTGCATATACATAGCCGAGTGAGGTGGCCACTATCAGTATGAATGCTCCTAAAGCCAAGGATCCTACTCCAGGAAGTCTACAGGACAAAGACAGAGTTCTAACTGGCTCCACTGGTGGTAACTTCACCTGCAATAAAGTTTACACTCATACTGAAACCAGGTAATGGATATTGTAAACTATATAATAAATGGAATGTCGGCAGCGCTCCTTTTTATTGAACCTTCGCTGTAGATCAGCTGCTTTTCTGTTTTTTTTTTCTATATCAACTTATTTTATATATGAAAAGTATTAAAGTTTGATGAAGTTTTTTCAAAGCTTGATTCATAGAATATCAGTAATACTGTAGAATCAGAAAATTGACTGAATCACTTTTATTTGCTAGAAGGAAACTATGAACTGGATTTACTATTCAACTCCACAGTCTTGTTGATATTTTATACGTATATTTGAATGTTTCCAGAAAAAATATCAACTACGGCTTGTGAACAGGACTTATGAATAGCAGCTTATGAAAGATATCCATCAACAATTACCGCTACGACTTATTACTTGATTAGCTAAGCAGTATTGGTAGGAGTTGTCCTCAACCGCTAAAGAATCAGTGTCTCACCTTGCTATTTAAAGTGAAGGTAGATGACGTATTGTCACTAAACGATTTGCTAATTTTTAATTTCCTGATGGAACATTTGGTGCCATAATGTAAATTTTACAGTGACACCTTTTGTAAAGTCAGGAAGCAGTCTTAATTAATTTATAATTTCAGAAACAGTTATCCTAGCGACCATAGAACTACTAAAGTATAAGTTGTATCTTCTAATTCATTTAGCTACTTACCCATCCACCAGTTGCTGTTATCCACTCTTCAAATCTGTTCTCTCTAAAGTAGACGCAGCACCACTCTATGAGGTGTCCTACTCTATCATAGTCTTCAATCACCATTGCATCCTCTGCCAGCCTCGCTGTAAACACCATTGTCTGCAATACCCACACCATCAAAGTACCTGCTAGAGATCAATGGCTTATAGGAAATTGGAACAAATGTAGATGGTAGTGAATGTCCACAGGAGTGAATGCAGACAGTGCTGGAATGAATGTAGACACCTCCTGGTATGAAGACCAACAGATTTGAAATGAAAGCCGATTATGCTATTTAGAAAACATATTTTCTAAATGTTCCCAAAAGTGTTGACATCTTTTGCTCTTGACAACAAATAAAATACCATTTCGATGTATAGCGATGTATTTGTTAAGCAAACAACTCTCGGAATAAATGAGAAATTTTGAAATTCCATGAACGAATGTCAAGACCATAGTTCATGGTCATAGCCAGGAATGGATGTAGACACATTTAGGAATGAACGTCAAAATTTTTTTCTCGTTCCAGGAGGTTCCTACATTCATTCTGGCTATGTCTGTATTCATTCCTGTCGATATTCATCACTGTCTACTTTCATTCCAATGTTCGTCCTCTTTCCACTTGTGCAACGAAATCATCAGTTTTGTTACATGGTTTAATCTAGTGTCACTCAGCTCAAAACCAAAGTTGTTATGGCAAGGGATGAAAATTTTACTGCTGAAACTGCTTTGGTACATTTTGATCATAATATACATGTAATATGATAAAAAGAAGTTTTTCCAAATGCTGTAAATTATCTGATGCATACCAATAATTTGAAACAGAAAAATCATCAAAATGCGGTATAAAGCTGCGTTCACACTATGAGATTCTTATGCAAGTGGGCGGAGCTAAAAGTGGCTCGCAATTGAGAACAGTGCTGTGCACATGTTAACGATTTCACAACCGATGGCAGATTTTTTTTCATCAGGCGGTGAGTGATGGAGCTATGTATGATTATCAGCCTGTGTAGCCGATCAACATCCACATCACAGCTTTTCTATTTAATACTTTCCGGAATCTTGCAGCTACTTCACCATTATTTAAATCCAATTTTAGAATATTTTTTCTTTATATATTTGAAACTGACCAATTGCAAGCCTTGATTATAAATAAAATATCAAAGTGAGTATTTTAATTATATCAATATAATAAAAACAATTACAAGCTCCATGGTTATAATAAATAATTGTATTGGAAAAATTATCATCTTTTATTTTAATTAAATATACTTATACTTATTTATTATTTGCAATTTATTTCTTATTATTGATCAGTAAAGAACAACTGCTATAATCTATTAAAACCTCTGGTAATGTAAAATAATAAGCTATAGTTATGTAGCTATAGCTATGTAAATATCAATGAAATGCACCGTCTTGACAACTGTCAAGGCCATGCGATAACGGGCACCGAACACCGCAAGTGTAAACTCCTGGAAATAATCGGTAGAGCAACTCCTGATTCTACACGATAATCTCACTGCCAAGAATCTTATAGTGTGAACGTACAATTTTATGTTGTCAATTACACTTACCAATACTAGGCGGCCCCACGTAATTCTCTTGTCTCTGAAGAGCTCGTTTACCCAATTTTGGTAGTTACTCTCAGCTTTTCCATCTCTTATATTTATACATTTAACGGGTTTATCCAGAAACATTTTGTTGGAATGGTCGCTGTCGAGTTTGTTACCTAAAAGATGGCCGAATGGCTAATGTTACCTAAAAGATGGCTGAATAGCTAAGAATTCTCCAGTTTAGTTTAGCTGATGCTGCATTACATCCCTAGTTGTTTCGCACATTTTTCAAATACAAAAATCTTTGGTATGGGCGATATAGTAAATTACAGCTTGCTGTATCCCTCTCTTCAGATGAATGAGCTTGCCAAACTTTTCGTCTTTTCAATTTTAATTTTTAATTGAAAACTGCCATAAAATAATCATAGGCCTCTGTTTTTTTTACTATTGAATGAAGATGCTATTTTTAGCCTCTCAAAGCTTTAAGCTTGAAAATTTTGACATTGACCCTGATATCCCAAGTCATTTCACATCGCAGGCAATTCAGACCTAAATTAACATTGGCTCACCAAAGTCAGCTATAATCTTGCTCGGTTCATTGATCGTCAACTTTCCTATAAATCTGAAAGTTTCTCTGATCTGATAATGCTTGTGGTCCTTCAAGTTGAAGCCTTTGTTCTCTAATCTAGAGTAAGAACTCGGCATGAGTATAGCCGGTTAGGGAGTCAAATTGACAGAGGGTACAAACTGCTCAAAAGTAAACGTAGTAAAAATTGGTCTCGAAATGAGATGATCAACAATAAATAATCGTGTAATAAACTTTTTATATGTATTGAACCTCCTATTTGGGAATTTTGTTGTTAAAGTTAATAACCACTCTTTCAATTTTCTATATCACGTCTGCTAGTGGAATACTGCTACAGTTCTATATTTATAAATTATTTTGCTAATATTTTCTGTTGAAGTTGGCTGCATTTCCAAGTTATTTATTATTTCTGAGTTCATTCATTTATATCTTGCCTACAAATTTCTAAATGCCTGAATACTCTTACTATATTAGGTAATGGTAAACAGATACATCTCTACCTGTGCTACAGGTAGAGATGTATGTACCCACCTGTAGGACATATATTCGATGAGCAAGTCCTTGGTGGTGCATATATCTAACACATTACACTCTCCCTGTCTGGCTGGGTTCTTCTTCAATAGATCTACACTCTTGTTGTAGAAACTCTCCAAAGGTCTCCCTCCATCTGTCGTCTTTTTAACACAACCATCTATGATACACTGTTGTCTATCTCTGCTGCACTCTACACAGTATGGCTCCTTCGTTGCATCCTCATCTGGGCAGCATGCTGCGTGTGCTGCAGATTGCTTTGATTTACAGGCTACAGATGGTACGGATTGTTTGGTCTGCTTGAGGTTTTGGTTGCAATTCATTTTGTACTAATGAAATTGCAGACCAAAAGGTGAATACGATGGCTGGAATGTCCATTGCTGAATTCTTTATCGAATACCTCAACTCATTTTGTTGCCTTTCGCAATAACTTATATTTTATTTTACACAAGTTTGGTTTAAAATGTAGTCACACACTTTTCCTAATTTGTAGATAAGAAAACCCTTATTTGTTTGCAACTTGTGATGATTTATAGTCTGGTGTTGTATTTGTTCCCAAAATATTTAAAATATAAATTTTTGGTATTTTCCATATTACACAGCTTGATTATTCGCTTTCATTTTTAAACCATTTGCTTGTAGAAAATGTAAACACTGAAAAAGAGACATTTTTGTTAAAACGAAGTCTTTTCTGGCGTAGTATAACCCATATAATTTACGTCTATTGTGAAATGTTTATTGTTCTCTAATGATAGAACATGCAGTTACTGCATTTTGATTTTCCATGTTCAATCCAGGAAAGTTATTTTGGTACCTGTATGTGATGAAGCGTGTCTTTCAATCATGCCTGGAGTTTTCTGCTCTTAAATTTTTCCACGATATAAATGTTGTATTTCTTGTGTTTCAGATTAGCCAATGCTTAACTTATCCGCTGCTTGAAACGAAGAGGAGACAACTCTGGTGAGTTACAGTCACAATGCTTCCACTAGTTCATAGTACTAGTTGATATTACTAGATAGCATTACTAACTAGCAGTACCAGTTTGTACTGCCATCTAGTAATATCAACTAGTACTAGTTATTACTACTAACTAGCAGTAGTAGTAGTTACTAGTTAATCATACTAGTTAGTCGAATTAGTTAGCTGTCCTTAGCATAACCAGCATTCGATGCTTGTCAAAAAAACCTTTTTGCTAGATTCTTTAACATTACATACACAACAGATAAAAAGTTTGATATCAAAAAGCTCCAATTGAATAAATCATGTGAGACGTACAAGTATCAATTATATTACATGCTCTGGACAAGTTATCATAAAGAGATCAAAGTTTGTTATGTCCTCCTGCTACACATAATAAAATACGCTGTTGCTGCAACTCCAGTGAGCACCAGCAGTCCTAGCGAAAAGCATCCCAGCTCGTGGACCATCCCCTTCTTCTGCCAGTCCTCTTTTCTCAGCCCTTTCACTGTATCCTACATGCATCAATCATTGGTAGTTATCACCCCTCACCCTAACACTTCTTTATTTTGTCATTTTGCAATCACTATGAAAAACAATAAGCAGATAGAAGTCAACTTTGGTGTGAAAACAACTAATATATACGCTGGCCAATGCCTTTTGACAAAACTATTACAATGAGCCGATGTCCATGGCGGGAATTTTACCAATCTTTGGGATTTTGTCAATTTTTCACAGTTATGGAGGACAACTTTTCAATCATTGCTGATCCAAAGAGGAACATTAGAATTGTCGTTATCTTACGCGAAAAATCAATATAGCAGTTATTCGTCGACTCTTTACTTATTATGGAAAGAATCACCCAATTTGCAAAGCTCTACTCACGGAATAATAATTATAACAATCATTATTATTAATTTGGTAAGTGTATAAATCGTTGGACTGAAGCTGATAAGAGTCATAGAATGAGTGTCTATTAGCGCCGTCTCTTGATAACGTCTGCTACTACCGAGTGAATAATAGAAGTAGCACGATATTATCATCTTTTTATCATCTTTTTTTATTATTTTGTGTAGATGTTGCAAAAGAATTTGTCGCTTGGTGTGCTGATAATTCAAATTTGAAAAAAAAGTTCTACAACATCTGGGCGAAAAATTTTTATTGCATAGCTGTAATGTAGCATGGATGAATTAACCAATGTCGTAGCTCTTCAAAGATCGACACGTGTGATGGAACGTTCCTTTTGTGTCCGCTCATGGAGATGGCTCAATGTGTGTCCAACAATTTGCTATATACCCTGAGGTCTGGTGCACAAGCTATCTGTACTGTATTAACATTATTCACTCACCCAGCCACCATTTGCCTCAATCCATTGATCTAGAAAATTCTCTTTGAAGAATGTTTCGCACCATTCCACCAAGTTTCTTATTTGTTTGGGGCAGTCGTACCTCATAGCCCTGGCCGCTAGCCTTCCAGTGTATATAATTACCTGCCCATAGACATGTACATTGTGAGTTTTACTTCTCTCAAATCTCCATCTTAATGTTTTATCGGCTAAAATTATTTGTTTTCAAAATATTCTGATTTTTTTAGATCACAAATCTAGTTTGTTCGCACATGAATATTTCTTAATAAAATAAACTGAGAATAATAAATGATTAATCTGAAATCGCATATGAAATATAGTAGGTTTTACAAATTTTTATCTGTCAGGCTATGCTAGCTTATGATCTAGCGATTGATACTACAGAAAAAAATAAAACTTGACGAAATTATAATAAATAATTATAATAAATTGCATTGTGAAAAATGGTATATTTATGACAAAACCTCTTTGCTGTCAATATTATTGCCACCAATCGGAGAACGCATTCAACACTGACTCATGCATTTTTGTATTGTGTTGCATTTTGAGCAGTTTCCTTATATGGTTGCTGTATTGTGTGAAAAAAATGTTATTTATTATTCAAGTCATGTGACTAGTCATACATAATGTGATTGGTTAATATGATATGACAATAACTCTGCCCTTTACGAATTGTTGTTATACTTTGTTTATGATGATGACAGGGAGTAAAACATTTAAGCATCTATTTATATCAAAATTATTAATTGATCGTATGAGCCCAAATCATTTAGTTTTTTATCAGTGTAAGATATCTCCAAAGTTTGTTTGGCTATCAATATGAGAGTTGGTTATTGGTATAATCAACCACCCAGTGAATAGCGCATTTGCCACAACCGATGTCTTTTTGTTAAATTCAGATATTATTGAGTTAAAATGCTGCAAATAATTAATGTTTGAGGTACTGCTTGCTAGTTATTACTCGCATTAATTATTTGTTGTACGGAATAGAGCTTTAAAATCTCTTGTAACAACTTTTAACTATTTTAAAATTAATTCCGATAGCAACCTAAATCCAACCTGGTAATAATCAAATAAAAATTATTAATAAATGGAAATTGACTGTCATTTATCTTAGTGTTGTTATTATTATAATGAAAATAGTTAAAGTTATCTTATTAAATGGAAAATAAAACGAAACAAGTGATATTTATAGAATAAAGGAGACGACTCCTCCTATACTGACCAGTATTATGCGGCCCCAGTTGATCATTTTGTCCTCAAATATATTGCTTAGTGTTTGTATGTAGTTAGACTTGGCGCAGTTTCCGATGATGTCAAACTGCTGCTCAGACATGTCGAGGAAGGCAGCGTGATAGATGTTACATTCCATTTGTCTGCCTAAATAGTGATATTGGTAGAGTTTCAGCTGTCTGCTCAAAACAGACCAATCATTCGTGGACAAAAGTTTATATTTTGGAATTATCTTCTCCTCAAACATTTAATGACATTGATTCAGAAAAAGGAGTTAAATTAGGCGATATAATTGGTGTTTTCATGAATTGTCAGATGGATTTAGGTTCCAAATCAGTTTTGTTACAGGAAATTGCGTGCTTTTTTTAGAAGTTGAAGTGAACAGGAAATGGCTCACCAACGCATTGTAGCTCTTCCATTCCTGGCGATTCTTGCAAAGGTAGGCCTGCAAACAAATCTCTTATCCTATCCAATTTTGTCCCACAAAATCCTCCATCATAAAGCCTGTAAATACAGACTATTTCCATGCTTCAATGCCGTATAAAGTCTCATGTACATACATATAAGGACCGCGTTAGCAATTTTGGATAGAGCTAGGGGAAATCCCTCTCCAAAATAGCACAACTCCTACTACTAGAGAAAAACATGCAACCTGAGAAAGTTTTCAAACTATGGGGAAACTCCAATTAATTACTTGGATTTCGGGGTTTTGTCCATTGTTTTATATAAGCCCGCAATAATTATTTTTTGGGTTTCCCCACTACTAAAACTTTTGCTCAGGTTGCGCATTTTTCTCTACTGTCAATTCTTTGGCGATTCCAGTCAAACTCGCTATTACAGCCTCTAGCTTACAAATTATTGTATGATTGTTTATAGCTCAGGGCGTTGCGTTTGGTTGATGAAGGAATCGACTAGCGATTCTTTGTTCTGCATCAAAACTTGGTGATAACCTCAAAAAAAATGACAGCCATTACTTTGTTGTTTCCCCAAAAAGGAAGCTGCCAAATCACGCAATCACTAAGCTAATCGCCAAGCGATCGCTTTAGGTACATGCAGATTAACGATAATATACTACCACAACACATATTAGCCAGTGCAGCTCAATTTCTCTACTTGAATTTTACTTAGTAAGTTTGTTACCAACTCGTAGAGCTAGACGAGATGATCTTTATGGTGTAAAAATTATTGGTATAAATGACTTTTCAAGCCATTAAATTGACATTTTAATAAACAAATTTAATAAACACAATTGTTATATCTATGAATCTGTCACAAATGATTGCCTAAATAAAAACCTTAACCTTATTTGGCCGAAACCTTGGGTAGTATGTGATGGCACCTGCAATTACTGAATTTATTTTTTTGTGAAACGTTGTCGCATATTTATAGACCGCTCACAAATTATTAGTAAGCTTTGTAATAAATTCTAATTAATTTCAATTACTGAAATAGATCAGCAAAACAGTATGATAATTTTCCAAATATATTAAAATTTTTGGGGGAGTTTGCACAGTGGCGCCAAATTTGTGTAATTGCTATGACTAGTTACTAGTGGGAGTGCACATTTCAGAGGTCTGTTTACAGACAATCAGATGCGAAATATGATTGACTGTTTGGAGAACAAATTTCTTTCTGTCAGGTTGATTGGTTGCACAATTGCTAACAAAACTGTAATTCGACACTTTAAAATCTGCATGCAATACAAATTCATATTTGAATCCTTTTATCGCATCGCGCGATAATTATCTGCTGAGCTGCAGTGGCTACGCATAGCAGCATAGACATAATGATAACAAATACATATATACATAGGTATATTGTAACCTGTATCTGATATAGTCAAGGAGAACCTCTCTGGTTGTTGTCCCCATCGTGACAGCAATACCCGTCTCTAGCTAGTAAATCAGGCCTGCTGATTAGTACAACAAAATAACTACTTGCCTCTGCCGTATAGAGGGTTTTGTAATTGTTGTACCACACCAAGCATCTAGCATTCTGCCCATTGTTGCATAGCGCTGAAATATTTGCTTGATGAAACAGGAGTTGTCCGCTCTAGACAGCTCTAATCTTTGTGAAATCTCCCATCACATGACTATTCAAGTTTTTTCTCATGTAAAGCATCTCTTTTTACCCAAATAGTAGGGGAAGATTACTCCCATTTTATTTTATCAACTTGAGCCATCTGTGCTTTCTCAAGGAATTCATAGTTGGTAGTATATTTCACTCGAAACTAGCTGAACTACTAGAAGCTAATTAAATCTCTCACGATTTTTCGAGATAAAATGGAGGGCTGGTTACTAATACTTGTGGTTGGACTTGTCACTGGGGTAAGTCTATGACAAATGTACAGTTACCATTGACAGCACTAATAAAGGCCAGGTTTGAGAATGATGCAAAAGTCCGTAATTATGTTTTGGTTTAGCATCGGCTCCATTTGACCAGTTTGTTGCTGCACAACATTGCTTGCAACCTTGACCCTTTTCTTCCTTCCACTTGTTGCCCTCAGAATATTAAATCAGTAGAGTGTCCGTCACACATTCTGTTATCGTTTACAGCAGTTGACCTCTGTGCATGAAGAAAAAACATGGAGGGTAAACTCCTGTGGAGCGAGCCAGTTCGTACAGGTGGATACTAACATGGGATTTGGTTACATCTCCACTCCACAGCTTACTGTACTTGTTGACTACAACACGGTGAGTGTATACTACTGTATATCTTATTGACTACAACACAGAGTATATACTACTGTATATCTTATTGACTACAACACAGAGTGTATACTACTGTATTGACTACAACACAGAGTGTATACTACTGTATATCTTATTGACTACAACACAGAGAGTATATACTACTGTATCTATCCATCATGTTCACCTGACGTTGATGACGACCTTGACACCTGCAGTCATATTTATTTCTGGTTATTTCTACTTTGGTAAAAATTGCATTTTCTTCCATTTTTGCCAATAGTTGTACTTGTTGACAGAAAGAGGCAGCTTTTAACTTCCTCACATCCTCTCGCTGTCTGGTCGCACCTCTCAACACTGACATATTTGCTGCCGAACCTGATGAACTGGAGATGAATGCTGCCCTCATGACATTTCAGGTTTGTGTGCGTGTCCGACGGTGTGAATATATTGAGCTGTACATTATAAATTGTACATACTTGTGTGTGCCAGCTTCATACAGTTTGTTTTATAATTTATCACTGAGCAAAACCAGCCAAAAGCTGACAATTTTTTTGAAAAAATATGAAGTTTTCACGCGTTTAATGTACATAAATCAGGTTTTAATCAACGGTTAAGCATTGTTGAAAAAAATACCATTTTGTAGGTAAAATAGAGTTTAAAACAGTACTTTGTAGAAACGAAACCTTTCCCGTCATTGGTCTATCGGTCAAGCTAGCGAAATTTTCTCCCACTCTTTTATTTTGCCGTCATTTTTTTCTCGGATGAATGTCTAGACATTTCTGTCACCCTTGCAGATAACAAAATGGATATATTATATTCATAAAAACTCAATGTTATTTCTGATATGACTGCACACATGTTATAGACATGTGTAGATTATTTGGATATATTCTCTCTATGTCTATGTATTGTGCAGCACAGTGCAGTCGATTCCTCCAAGTTTAAGAAGTACAAAGTGGTGCAGATGTCTGACAGCATAGACCCAGAAACACACTTCAACAAACCACAACTGCGTAAGATACAAAGCGATCTTATTGTGGAGACTTGTGAGCGCTCTAAGGCTATAGCCACTGCCTCCATACAGCTCATCAATGGCTCTGGTGAGTTACTGGAGTGAGCGTTTGCTTGTGAGAGGTCAATGTAAACTATCACATTTGTGAGAGGTCAATGTAAACTATGACATTTGTGCGATTGTGTTTTTGGTTTTGCATGTTTTTGTAACAGCTCAAGACTTTTATTTATCTAGTCGTCTTCATACAGTTGCTTTTTGGTAGGTTGGTGGGTGGATTGGTTGGTGGGTTGGTTGGTAGGTGGGTGGGTGGATTGGTTGGTGGGTGGATGGATTGGTTGGTGGGTGGGTGGATTGGTTGGTGGGTGGATGGGTGGGTAGGTGGGTGGGTGGGTGGGTAGATGGGTTGGAACAACAGCTAAGATAAATGATATAAAAAGTTATTACATTGACAGCTTTTGTTGAAAGACCAATTGAGTTTTCTACAAGACATCAACGGTTTCAAAAATATGTTTTGATTCTTTCGTTGTGAAATAAAGTGCATCAGCATTCCTGGTTTTTGAAGCAATTTTCTATAATCAGTTTTTATTATTTTGTTTACACCAAATCGTCGACCTTACTAATTGCTGAATAATAAAATAGCAATAGGAAATGGTGATGTCGGCACTGTCTTTGATTGTTTGGTTTGGGTTTGTCGAAATCTGTTAACTCAAACTGATTACTTAACCACAAAATGCCACAACCCCACCCCACATGTCCTCCAGAGCCACTCCTTGTAATGCTATAGAGTTCACCGCTGGGTGTATTCTATAGTTTTATTATTAATTAATGTGCTTGTGAGTACAGGTGCTTACAGGTGCTTGTTACTATACAACTTACAACATTTCATCACATCCACGGAGTCACCTTGAGTAAACCACGGCTTTGTAATTTCATGGCGTCACTGAATTGTGACACAGCAAAATCTATTGAAAATTTTGGTTAAATTGGTAATTTCATGTTTTTTTTGACAAGTTTGACTTGTCCACATTCCTAAAACCATGGAAGTCTAACACCAAATATTTTGGCGTTGAATGCATTGATGCGTCAATTTCAAATGCCTGTAAGTGTAATTTTGCCAAAATACTTATTTTCACACGCTTTTGTGACAAACACCATAGCCCACCTAGTGACAAAGGTGATCATAACATCGTACTAGCCACAAGGAGGCTCATGCATCGTTTGATATGGTAATAATTGCATAGTTTTGTTTTATGTTAAATCTTTGGAATTGTCTCCACATTGTTACAGATTTTTTTTTTATTTACTAGATAGTGAATGTACAAGTCTGGACCAGTTTCACTGCGTTATGAAGAACAAGATCTGTGAAAGCCCAAATTGGTCAACAGTACATCAAAATTTGTTATGATTTATCTCTTTGTATTTTGACTAGCATTTGGTCAATAAAAAAAATAAATATTTCAGCCGCCATTCGTCTCCATCTGTTACAGTTTAATTGTTTATTTTTAAAACGTAGTTTACTATTTTTAGATTTTCATTGTTCTTGGCATTTCCGGGTTTTTCTTAAAGTGTCTCGAAAGATTGGTGTAGGCTGAACTGCCATGGAGCATCAGTCGCTCTAAAAACAGTTAAATATGAATATAAGACAAAAAGGTTTCTAATCAGATGTATTACAAGCAAAAGAGAAGCTACTGATGCGAGGGGCACCTAGCACGTGATGTCATTAGAGACATAAGGTGGGCTTTAATAGCTTCAGAAACATGCAATACTTCTGCATTCATCGCTATTCACCATTTACATCCGCACTTGCGTCACGCTAGAGTTATTTTAATGCCGGAATCTGCCAGTGAACTTCAGAAGTGGCATTCTTTAGTGTGGTTTCACTCGGTTGTAAACATGGGTTACAAATGGTAAACAATTCTGCTGGTTGCTATGAATGATTTGGTGCCATCCAGTACGGATTGAGTAAGCACAAAAAAAAATATTATTTATTTGGTTTTTGCTGTTACCACATACCTTAGTGAGGTCATCACGATAATTCAATTTGTTTGTATCAGTAATCACTTGTTTGTTTCAGTAGAGGCAAAGTTATTACACGGGTAACTTTAGTTAAATAATTAATTTTGGTTGTTGTAGAAACAATGTGTAATTTCCTGATAATTTTGCTATTATCTATCCATATGAATCACCGCTGATTCACAGCGTCTGATCGTGTGCCAAATTGTTTCCTCCTCACCTGTATCCATGGAAGTTCGCGCAAAATATGATGATCATCTGGCTATTTCATTAGTACACGCAGCAATGCATTCAAGCTATGCGCTTTTCTAACTACCAATAGACTGAATGTTGCTAAGAAAAAGGTTAGAAATCTAGCAGATTTAATTTCTTCCTTGTAGATTTTCACTAGTTTACTTGACTAGTCAGTGCTATTGATTGCTCAGCACTATTCAAGTTTAGAGATGATGATATTAATACTTACATTCTTATTTTTTTAAGAGAGAAAACAAGGCAAATTACCAGCAGAATTCCGATCACTATTCGAAAGGCATAGACGCAAGTGGAATCTGTGTCTTGGCGGACAAAAAACTGCGATGTTGTTGCTGATAATTGCCCTATCACACCTCCCATTCTGTTTATTCTTCTAGCCGCTCCATCGGCCATATTATAATGTGGTGACTTTGACCTAGTTACAAATGGTGTCGTTGACTCGTTATCCTCGTATTGTGTTTTCTCATAATGGTAGTCTAATTGATACGTTAGTTCGCTTCTTTGAGGTGTAGGCGTTCTCTTTCGATTGGTCGGAGATCTAGAGCGAGCTTTCGACCGAGATCGTCCCTTGGTTTGAGAACCTGATCTGCGTTTTTTGGAGGAATTACGAGACCTTGACCTCGATCTTGATTTCGACTTTGATGTTCTTCTGCGGGTTGTGGCATTGTAAACCATTTTTTTTGTATTTTGCTTTTATTATTAAAACTGAGATTTTATTATTACTGTTTTTGATTCCTTGCTTGCTATTTACTTGGCATTCTAAAAATGCGAAAACTTGATTCATTGTGCTCACACATCATTGGTTGAAGGGTTAAGTTCTGACTAGATGTAGATTGTGCTGATATTTTAGTGTGGGTTTGGTTGTGACGAGTCTTTGCCAGTTAGTAGAAATAATTATTTGGTGATTCGTGAATTCCACTGATTACTGTGAAATAGATCTTCGGCGATAAATCCTGTCCGGTATCGTATAAGATTGCTAGTGTTTTTATTGAAGAAAAATTTCTAGTCATCTTGTTAGCGGTTCGAATTAAAGTGCTGCACTGTTTTTCTAATAAGCTGTGGGGTTTCGTATGTTTTTCAGAACCTGCTATCGCGCTATTAGTTACTTGACTTTGTAGCTTTTGTCAATAAAGAAGTTCTTTTCTTATTGCACAGTTCTGACCCAAATCATGTCGTAATACCTTGGCTTCCCCACACCCTCTGCCTGTATCTGTTATTCAAGGATCGAATAACCGCTTGCCCGTTACTTTATAATGAGCTTTCCATCATGTGGAAATTTTTATATGGAAGGATTTTTTCTTTTCTAGTAAACCATGCTATTGGCAGATTGACACGATGGTTAATGTATAACTCATAGTCATCTAGAGAAATATGCCAGTGATTTGGCAGCCTACACTTTTGGACCCAGTCTCTCTGTCATAACAACCAAGGCCAGCGACGGTTTGATTTACCACAATATGGCCGCCAAAGTATGGGTTATGGTGACATTTGACTGTATCAGCTTGGTACTTGTAGCAGGCTACGTAGATGTTGGTGAAGCAAAACTGACTTTTCTATCCTATTCCCTGACATATTTCTATATGACATTTCCATCATAACTACAGTAGAACATGTTGTATGTTTAAAACTTGTGTCAAATGACCACGTTAGATAAAAATTAGGTCAAATGATTTTGATGGAAAAATTGTGTTCTTGTGGGTTGACAGATGGAGTTGACAGTTTGCTTTGTCAATTTTGTGGCCATTACAAGTAGGATTTCTTCCATTTATGTCTGAACCTCTCTCTCAGGAGTGATTACTGGTTATTTTAATGCAACATTGCGCTAATTGTGTACAACAAGTTTTCACACCAAAATCCGCCATTTCTATGTGCAGTTTCAAATATCCCGTCTAACGTCTGAAACCTGGTTTTTTTAATAATTACCAAGTTTTTTGGTGACAAATACATCATGATATTCTCATATCTTTATTTACATAAATAATCAACATTTAAAAAATAAACTTCAATTAAAAAATAACATCATTCTCCCATTGCAAACAGTATATTATAGATCTCAAGTACACGCACACTCAGAAAATACCACCAACAATCTTACGTAACATTTCTTATTCAGTGGTTGGGCAGCGCTGACAGTGGAGTGACAGTAAAAAACTTGGATTGTAAGTTGATGATTTGTAGAGATAGGTTGGCACACCGGAGATTTCCTGGCATACACCAGTAGATAGCCTAAGCACCAGACAACCCGCTGTGTTATGTGTCCTTAGCTACTAGTTCAGTTACTGTCTGTTAGTACCCAAAGCTACAAAATAGCACAGATAATAGAGCAAAGCAGAGACAAAACAAAAGCTAGCTAACAGATAGTAGAGTACCAAGTGAACTGACAGAAGGAAGGGGGGGGGTGACATTGTCCGAGTGTGCATGTCAATGAGATCTCCAGATAAAACAAAGTTTGATAAATAAATGAATTAAAAAAGTTCATCCAGATCAAAAATAGCAGACAATAAATTATTTTTAAATAGATACACGAACAGTTCAATAAATAATAAATAGGTTATTGAGAAGATGTGAGAAAGTTTATGATTGAGGATACGCTTTGAGTATCCTAAGGAGATCAGCTAGTAATCGGCTTCTACCTGCGTTGGACGGATCGGATAAATACCTGCTATATACAGCAGTTGGTCTTGATGTATTATCTAAACAACAAAAACCAATCATGACATAATATTCTAAATGGGGAGTTTTCCTCTTTTAAAATACTTATCTCTGCAACCTCTTACAGAATAACAAAAATAGTTTTTCTTAAGGATATTAAAACGATGATTAATAATCTTTGAGTCGTCTTAGAACTACAGGCTACACGCTGATTTGATAATACATATCCTCATACTTGAAAGGTGAAGTGAATCACTAAGTTTGGTGCTAAGAAGGGTCTGGTGCAAGCGTGCGTGCACTGATGCGGAGATGACATATAAGCCAATGTCCAGGTTGGTCGCTTTCTTATTATAGATTAACGGCTTTATAATAAAATTTTGAAAAGGATTAGCGCAATCACTATGATGACTTCTTCATTTATAAGCAATAGGATTATCTTTATGTAAATCCAACCGAACCAAGTGGTTCGTGCTTTTCTTTCAAGATGTACGAAGCGGTAAAAATTTTGTGTCAAAAAATGAAATCATAAAAATTTCAAACGGCTTATTTAAATTTTTGGAAAGGAAAATGACTTGCTACACGATGTTTTAAATATATCAGACTAGTTGTGAGATATTGAAAACAAAATTATAATTTCTCACATCTTGATATTTATTATTTATTTACTAATGAAAAACAGTCAGTAAACAATTCAGAACTGATGTACAGTTTTAAAAATAAATGCAATTTTTTTGCTTTTCAAGTTAACTGTAAATAGAAATTGCAGAAAAACAAAAATAATGTTATTTGTTGTTCAACTTTTCTTACCGGAAGGGCTGTGGTAAGGCGAATCTACCAGTACAGAGTTATCTTCTACATTGATGGTGATAGAGCCTTCAGTTCCCACATCCTATAAGTAACCACACTCAAGTTAACCACACAACAACAAATATCAGGGTTACTCAAAGGGTACAGGCTGCATGCTGCTGGCAGTAGATGAGGTCACCTTGAGTTCACTCAGTTTTTTCAACTCGATGGTTAACGATTAGTTGTCATTGACAGCCCTCGACAAGGACGACCCGTTCCCTGGTACTGCCACTTGATGTAAAATGTAGCAGAAAATTAGCAGATGATAATGGCCCATAATGGTCATAAATTCATCTTTACTTTTCAACTAGAAAGTCACGCGTAAACTTCTGAAGATTGTGCAAACGATCAAAGTCAAAATGCCTTAGAGAGCTTTTTAAAATAACTTCATCGGATAATTTCGTGCTGCTTTTTATTTTGAAGTAGGTAAGCAGTAATTGAGCTGAACCTAAAACTATTTATTTCATACTTACAGGTCTAGCGAGCAGAGCTCTCAGTTTTGCGATGTTAAATTTTAGTTTTATTAGAGGCTCTTCCTGCGCCTGTACACTCGGTGCATTTGTACTTGGTACGATCACACTGTTGGCTCCTTGGGTTGGACTGGCATAGCCTGCGCTGTTTCCTGTTGGCTGCGTTGCTGTGTTTTCAGCATAATTTGTTTCAGTTGGTCGCTTGAGTGCATTTAGGTCGATGTTATACTGAAATAGATAAAATAAATTTAATAATGACAAAAAATGAATGAATTGGTCTATCTTCAGAAATTTTAAAATATTTATTTTTAATCAAATTGATTTTCAAATTATGAAATGGTGATCTGAGGTGTTTATATGGTACCTTCGCTAAATGATAATAATAATTTACTAACATTTGGTATCCAATTTAGTAAAAATTAGTTGAATTTCTCAAAGAACTTACCGGTAAGAAGTTGGCAGAAGCAACCGAGATGACTACAGCAAGTGTTAGAGCTTTCCAAAGCATTTTGTAAGATTTATTTCCCGAATTAGTTAGTAGATAAAATAGGTATTTGATTGCCGTGGTTATAATGATCTGTCAAAAGGAATTATACCCTTTTATATTAGCCCTGGTAATGGGTGGATGTTACGGTTCATTGCACACGCACTCAACTCTGACTTTGGGCGAAACCATACATATGCATGTAGTAATAGCGCAAATACCGCAAAAATTCATACTTTTTAAATATAGCCTTAGTTTATGACTGAACTTTGGAGAAATAATTGAAAAAAATGCTATGTTTTGGTTAAAAAAACTGCAATGATATACCCTGGTGTAGTAGAAGCTTGTTCCATGTTTTATTTAGCATGATTCACTTGGGGTGTAGTTAGTGACGTCACGTTGATGACAAAAATAACTCAACTTCAGTGGAATTTTTTTCAAAATATTTTGAAGTACTCAGCGCGTTACGATGAAGTTCCAATATATTGTCAAAACAATAAATATCAATTAATTGATTGATTGAATTAATTGAATTAATTAATTGATGGGGTCCCGGTGGAGTAGTTTCTCTTTAGCGACGCAACCGGAAGTAGCTTGGTTTATCGGTTAACTGATCATTAGAATTCACAGCTCGCTTAATTATTATCCTGATTTGAGACATTTTAAGCAGCTGATATGTTGTTGAGAAAGACCAAGGGATGATATAGCTTTTGCAAGTTTTTTCTTGAAAAGATTTTGGTTTATTCACTTGAAAAAAATTAATTAAATATTACGCTCATGGGTAAAGCCATAGTTTCGTGTAACGGGTTTGATTGAGCTTGTTAACTAATGAGGGTGCATCCTCAGTGAATTACTGTGTCTTGCGTCCACAGTGGCGATGTGCTGTTATGATTTATGTTAACGGCGCATAGTCATTATTATACATTCCATACCTATCTACTGCTGTAAATGGAAAAATAGTTTGATTATATTGATATAATGAGTTGACTTTCATTTTAATAGTATGGTTTGCAGGCATTACTAGCGCCACCTATAAAACCGCCAAGAACCTGTTAAAATAAAATATTCAATTTAAACCTCAAGAGCTGTTGAAAAGAACTCACAAAGGTTTCCTTTGCATATGCAATTCCTAGCTTTTGAAAGCTGGTTAGCTTTGCCATTAGGCTCTAAAAGTGGAAAAAAACTTTGTACGCTTTTATTCATTGCCCGAGACGGCTAACGTGTTGTCATGTAGCAGTTCTGTTTCAGCGTGATTTAAGAAGAAAAAACAGGCAAGAAGAAAACTATTAAAGTAATGAGGTGGAGGAGATGAAGTACAAGATGGCACACTTACACACTTCTCAGCAATGCATGCAACAACTGAAAGAAGACTGCCCTCAAGCAGTTATAAGAGAAACAAACCATTTTGTGTCTGGTACAGAAGCTAGGCAATCATTTAATGCACAAATGGCTCATGCTATAAGTGTGGTATGACGCGTGTGAGCAGGTGATTCAATAGATGAAATGATATTGTGACATCCCTGGCAAGTGCTTGAATATTTTGACAGTTGACCATTTTATCATCTCAAAAGTGAATACAATTAGCTAGTAGGAAGATATGAAGTTTTTTTTTCTGATAAGGACATGCATTACGCAACATTTGTCATGGTACATACCTGAAGTATTTTTTTAGAATTTGGTCATAGAATTTCAAATTAATCATTATACTTCATAGAAATAAAATTAATGTGATGTTTTTGGCTTTGAAATCAGATATGGCTTTTGTAAAGTAATTTATCCCTTAGGTGAGTCATTATAATTATTACATAACCACAACTTCCTAAAAAAAATTGACATTTTTCATTTATCATTGCAGATCGCTTCCTTTATTTCTGTCTAGTTGAGATAGACTATCGGGTGGACACCATTGTTCAATTAAAAAATAACAAACCTAATCAGAAAACACAGGCCATCTATGGATCAAGAAAATATCCAAACTAAAACGAGAAGGGTAAGATCAAATTTTCAGGTCACGCAAATTTAGGATAGTTTTCCGACTTGATACCATAATAGGGCCAACGTGTTACACTCAATTTTTAACCAGCATAGCACCGATCTCTTCAGATTAGCTGGTCCATAGTCAGATTATTGCTAGTTCTGCTAATAAATGGAATCACCCTAAAGAGGATTTGAAGGTATGGTGAGCACTGCATACCTACCACTGACACCAGAGGGCAGTAATCCTGTATGAATGGTGAATGTGTAGTAAAAGGCAATGAAGTGACAGCTACTACAATGTCTGATCTACTAATAAGGTGTGTGAGGTGGTTCACTGGTACCTCAACTAGCACCAGTCTCCTTTTAGTATTAATTATTTAGTACAGATTAAGTCCAACTAGTAGGCTGATAATCAGATATGGATTATCTAAGGGATTAAAGAGTAATACATACAATGGATGCTACCTACTTGATGTGTATTATTGGATGTAGGTTAAAGTTGTGGTTTTCTACTAAAATAACTTTGAATCGTAAAAATAGAATAAAATCTAAAATCATAAATAGTTACATAAGAAAGATATTCTGTGTCTGTAAGTTGATATCTACGCCATAATTTCTTACTGGGTTTTTGAAGTTTTGCCGTCAGTAGGCCTATTAAATAAAAAATTAAAATCTCATCAACTTTGCTCCGGTTAAACCAAATTGAAAAAATTAACTGTACAAAAAGCTTCAGTTTCTAACAAAAATAGCTACCTGGTGTAAAATTACAAATATTACCCTGCGAAAATAAAAATAAAAACTGAGAAGTTGTGAGATTAACAGAATCTGTGACATATACTATCCAGGTAGTTGTGTAGATTTCATAAAAAGCCATATTGTATCTAGCTATACCTGGTAGTAGCAGTAGTAGTTATATATTGTATCTAGCTATACCTGGTAGTAGCAGTAGTAGTTATACATTGTATCTAGCTATACCTGGTAGTAGCAGTAGTAGTTATATATTGTATCTAGCTATACCTGGTAGTAGCAGTAGTAGTTATATATTGTAAAGGATTTTGTCGCACCTTTACCAAACAGCTACTAGAGAAGTGTACTTGTTTAGCAATGTAACAGCAATTGCTAATGAGAGCTACTTATTCGCTAGTAGTGGCTCTATGTATAGATGAGCTATGAGTCAATAAGCTCCGTGTTGTGCCGTGTGCAAGTATACTAATACTATTTGGCTATCTGCCAACTGAACACACCGTGTTGCTGTGCCGTGTGCAAGTATCCTAATACTATTTGGCCAACTGCCAACTGAACACACCGGGTTACAATAGCTAACACTTTATTGCTTCAAGAGACAAAAGCTTACTCAGAGTACCTCTCTTTGTAAGCGCACAATCCAATCTGCCCACTGGGCCACATGTTGACCAAGTTATGCAGTTCAATATGCTAATGAACATTTGAAATATAACAGAAAAGGATTGGTCAATAACATTAATATAGGTCAAACAAAATAGCATAAACAAGCAGGCGCAATGAAAATATATATACAGTCAATAAGCATAACAATAATGCGCCAGCCAACTTCTCCAGTAAGGCGGGAAATCCCTTGCTTGAATTCTTGACTCATCCGTCTCTGCGGCAGGCACGCATCCACTTCTATACTGAGGCAATCAGGCGGAGCTGAGTCTAGTATGACTAATGAGTGTTGATACACTGCATACTGGCTAGCATAGCATCAATGATAGAGGCCACCTATGCTAAATTCCATTACATAGGCCGCTTCAACTATTAGTATCGCCGTACTCATAGTTAACCAGTCATGAGGTGGCCGCTCCAAGAGAGGAGAGAGATCTACGCTTACAGCGCAACCCTTTGCACAAGTCCATGTGCGTCTACAGTAGGGGGAATCACGCCCTGCATAGTTGACAGAGGGAGTGAAGGGGGCCCACAACCAGTGGGCTAATAAAAGGGGGTGAGAAGGATAACACATCACCCGGTGGTTAATACGGTAGAAGGTACACACAACCAGTGTGACCGACTGAGAGAGGTGCACACAACCAGTGTGACTAACGGAGGGAGGGTTGCACACAACCCGTGTGACTACCGAAGGGAGCGGAGGAACACCTTTCCTAGAACAGCTGGCCTCGCACTGCCTGTGCGGCTTGCTTTAGTTCAACTATCTCTCCCTTCAGGAGTCCTGCTTGCGCCTTTAGCCTGGCGACTTCCGTCTCTGAGAGGGTGCCCGTGACCACCTTCATCCGAAGGCCCTGCAACTGAGAGTCCAGTTCAGCGGCACCCTGCTCTATCGCAGCAGCCCATTGCGCCCTGTTCTGCATAAACCGTACTGGCAGATCTACCTCAAAGACTGGAGGTTCTGCTGGTGGGAGCACGGAGGGAACACTGGGTGCTGAGGTCTGGCATACTGCAAGGGGAGCAGGGGGTGGAGAAGGAGGGGGCCCAGGGGAGACAATCATGGCCTCAGGACTTGGTACAACCACCGTGTGCGGCTTCTTTGGTATCTTATACCCGGTTAGGGGTAAAGCCATCAGCGGCACAACGCCAGGTGGTGTAGAGGAGGGTCCTGGGAGGGGAGCCATGACTGCACCACACCTCGAAGGTGCTGGGGGAGGAGGCTGGATCTTTCCAGTCTGGGTAGGTTGGCAGGTACCGAAAGGCGCTGGATTAGTCCATTTCTGGTACCTGCAGAAAGCCGAGTAACTCTCTCGGTCTACAGCATAAATATAGCCAAGGCGTTGGTGGTGATCAGTATCTTCTGAACCTCCACGCGCCCTCTGGTGACAGTATATGCTGTCTCTGCTGCTACTCGAGTATCTACAGCGGTAAAAGTAGCGTACGTGGTGCTGGTGGACATGCACCGACAGTTGTCTCATGTTCTTTGCTGCGAACTTACAACTTGGGCAGGTACTGCGCCGTGCCCTCCTCAAATCTCTCTGGATGGCTTTCTCCGTATTGGGGGCAACCCACTGTAAGAGCCGCCGTGCAATAGGAGGTTTCTTGCCTACCAGGTGAGGTGCTACCACATCTTCCTCCACGGTTGGTGAGGACGGGCATGAGGCAGCAATGTCAACTAACTTAACTACAGGCGTAGACACCGAAAGAGGCGGTTCGTCTACTGGCAAAGGGGAGGTGGGTACAGGTGCTGGGGGCACATCAGGAGTCCTCGCCTTCCTTCGTGTGGGAATCAGGTCGAGGAGCGGGATCTGTCCACTGGACGCCGTGCAGCCAGGCAAGGTGAAAATGGCTCGCACGGTCAGTGGAGGAGAACCTAGTGTAGAGGAGGGGGTGGCTGTAAGGGGGGAGTTACCCCGCTTAGAAGGTCCAGCCAAAAGCTCTGCTCCTCTCCTCTTACTAGGGATGATCTTCCCCAGCGTCTGCATACGCTCCCTGGTGACCGCGTGAGGCAGTCTAGTACCTATAGGTGGCTTTTCCTGTACCACTACTGTACTTAGACTCAGCCCCGGGTCCTCCCGGGTCGGGGGAGAACTGGCAGAAAGCTTCGCAACACTCTGGCTACAAGGGAGAGTGTTCGCTGCCGGCACCATGGGTACACTGGAGGGTGTGGGGGCAGCTGGGAGTGGTGGAGACTCCGTGGACTGCCACTGAAGAGGAGGTGTCTGCTGGAGTGCCAAGGGGTCACGGGAGGAGCTATGGCGGCGAACCCAATTATCCATCAACTCACTCTGACTAGTGACTCCTAAGAGCTCGTTCTCTCTCTCTTTCTCTTTCTTCATTCCCTCTGCGCAGGGTACCCAGTGGGTAGCAGCAATCAGCTGTGCAGGGGGTGAGGGTGTCTCGGCTACTGGGGGAGACAACTCCTGCACGTTTTGGCCATTTCTAGCTGAACCGCTCGTCCGATCTTCACCAGATTTGCTGTCAACAACTGGGGGAGTGGCAGGCCTTCTTGCAACTGGCCGCTCCAAATTTGACACTCTCTTTTCTGGTGGAAGAGGCAATTCAGTCTTCAATGGCGGTGGTTCAAACAGAGGGGACGCAGGCAGGGGAGACAGGGGTGGAGAAGATTGAACAGGAGGGGTGAAAGAGGGCATGGCAACCGCCTCGGTCGGTTCAACCTCTCCAGGGCCCGCTCCTCTGTAGTGGTCTCTCGTGCTTCCCGCCTTCAGTTCTACTGGCTGAGCAGTCGGGTTCACACACCTCACTACTTCATGTCCTTTGCTATCTGGTTTGTTCAGACTAGCAGCAATTGGAGGGCCTCTGTGTCGGGGCTCTACTAACCCAAGTGGTAGGCAACTCTGTGTGGTGTCCCTACACAGGATGGTAGACTCCTCGCCTGGAGGTAGCTGCGTGGTACGTAGGACCTGAACATTGTTCATTAGCAGTGTACCGTCCTTGTCAGTACAGCGCATCTCTTTTCCTGCTACGACATTGGCACACTCGTTGAACCTCATTCGGCAATCATGGTCGGTGAGGAAGGGCATCCCCAAAATAGCGTCTTCGTTTATGCGACTGACAACAAATGTGGCTTCAGTTTTCACACCACGGAGACGAAGGGTAGCTCTCACCGTGCCATAGAAGGGGATCTGAGTACCGTCGGCTAGGATACCATGTGGCTCACTCTCCTGTACTGACTGTCTTACTGACTCAGGTAACTGGTTAAAGACGTGCTTGGATAGGAGATTTGTGGTGCAGCCGGTATCGACTAGAAGGGTGACTGACTTGCCTTCAAGCTTCCCTGGGAGGAAGTAACTTGCCCGGTATGGCCGTTTCATCTCAGTGTTAGACAGGCAGTTAGGTTGAACCTTTGCAGCTCGGGAGGGGGGAGGCGACGCTCTATTTCTAGGGCGCGAAAGGCACTCCACTGACGGGTTGACTGGTGCAACTACTGGTTCGTGTCTCTGAGTTGAGGCCAGTTGGTCGTTTCTCGACATGGGTTTTGCTCTGGGTACGGTGGTTGTCTTAGGTTTAGACGGACAGCCTCTACTGTAGTGGCCTGTCTGTCCACAGCCCCAACACTGAGGGGGAACCAACTGAGCAGTAGCAGGCTCTGACACCGTGTGTGGAGAGATCTGTTCCATGACAGGGATGACAGGTGTAGCTGGTGAAAGGTTTTGCACCACATTAGGAGTGTGGTGGGGAACCCGGGCAGGAGGTTGCATCACTGCAGGAGCAGGGTACACACCAACAGGGGGTGCATGCACCGGTTGTGGCCACTGCTTCATTTGTTGCAACTCTATAGCCATGTTCTGCACTGCCTGGAGTAAATGAGTCATCACGCCTTCCGACACGGGCGCTGGCTGCTGGGGTGGAGAGGAGTAGCTCACTGTGGGGTAGTTGTTAGTAACTGGACACGGGTGAGCCATCTCTCCTGGAGCCTGCGACACCATGGCAGAAGTCTGATAATGATGGAATGGTTTCATGGAAGGCTTACAGGGTTCTTCTTCTTTATCACTTTCTACAGCTCGTACCCTGAATGGTTTCGAGTCTGGAACTGCCTTGATGTGGAGAAACTCGCTTCCAGCACGAACTGCGTCTTCCAGGCTCTGTGGGTCCACTGCTAACAAATGGCGTTGCAGAAATGGGTTACCCAGGGTGGAGGAAAACGTCTCTAGTATCATGCGTTCCACGTGTCTGTCTGGCAAATCTTCATAGGCTATTCGAACTAGTCTTTCCACCTCGCTAGCATGTTCTTGGAGGGAAGTCTTCGATGCCTTCTTCAAGTGTGCTACACTCTGTAGCGCCTCACGGCGTGTAAGGCCAAAGCGAGCACGGAGTGCTGTGAACACTGCTTGCAGGGTGTTGGGTCTACCACAATCCAGTGCTTCATCACGAAGTGCCTCTCTCACATGGAGCAGGGTTTGGCGAGCATTCCACTCATTTGCTTCAGCGACTTCTAGAAACCGTGTGATGAAGTACTCTACATCACCTTGTCCATTGAACTTAGGAGGTTTGAAGTCCCGTGTAGGAGCAACGGGTGGTGCAGGGTGTTGCAACACTCCTCGCAGGGTCTGTGTGAGTCTGTCTAACGCCTCAGCTTCTGCCGTGCCCACTGGCAACCGCCCAGTGCTCCTGGCTCTCTGTGTGGTCATCAACGTGGAGTATAGTCTTCACAATCAGCAGGATCTGTCAGCACGGGAGGAGACAACTCCGTGTACCAGATGAACAGTGGAAGACTGACAGCACACTGCGTCAATGCCGTGTCAACACTAGGTGAGAAACTCTGGCCGTATATAGGCAGGACAGTTTCTAATTCACTCGGTACAGCGTATGCAGGGTACACTGCAGAGCTGAGAGGGGTACCCAGCAGAGCTGAGAGGGGTACCCAGCAGAGCTGAGAGGGGTACCCAGGGTTCGAAAGAGATGCCTGTACGATCTCGCGTGAGCAGTACAGCGACTACCGAGTTCACCGAGCAGGGTGACTGTAGTTCTCTTATCAAACACAGCAAGGAGAGGGGGGTGTTCTGCCGGGTGGGGGGTACCACCGGGTCAGAACAAGGGGTGTAACAGTGTCCCTGGGTGGTAGTTTGGCTGCTACCAGGCAACTATTACGGTATAGCAAACACCAATACTCGGGGAATGAGTAGGGGTGGTGTTTGGCTGTGTACAGCTTCTCTAGTAGTGTCTAACGTTCACTAGTATCCCACCGCTGCCACCAATGTAAAGGATTTTGTCGCACCTTTACCAAACAGCTACTAGAGAAGTGTACTTGTTTAGCAATGTAACAGCAATTGCTAATGAGAGCTACTTATTCGCTAGTAGTGGCTCTATGTATAGATGAGCTATGAGTCAATAAGCTCCGTGTTGTGCCGTGTGCAAGTATACTAATACTATTTGGCTATCTGCCAACTGAACACACCGTGTTGCTGTGCCGTGTGCAAGTATCCTAATACTATTTGGCCAACTGCCAACTGAACACACCGGGTTACAATAGCTAACACTTTATTGCTTCAAGAGACAAAAGCTTACTCAGAGTACCTCTCTTTGTAAGCGCACAATCCAATCTGCCCACTGGGCCACATGTGTTGACCAAGTTATGCAGTTCAATATGCTAATGAACATTTGAAATAAAACAGAAAAGGATTGGTCAATAACATTAATATAGGTCAAACAAAATAGCATAAACAAGCAGGCGCAATGAAAATATATATACAGTCAATAAGCATAACAATAATGCGCCAGCCAACTTCTCCAGTAAGGCGGGAAATCCCTTGCTTGAATTCTTGACTCATCCGTCTCTGCGGCAGGCACGCATCCACTTCTATACTGAGGCAATCAGGCGGAGCTGAGTCTAGTATGACTAATGAGTGTTGATACACTGCATACTGGCTAGCATAGCATCAATGATAGAGGCCACCTATGCTAAATCGGTAGTGGTAATCGGCGTGAGCGTGAGGCGTGACGTGTTGGCGTGCGTGAAATTAATTTTTGGGAGTTTTCCACCCACATTCTTTTTCTTAGTAATTTATTTGGGGTTGTCTTCTTTCTTTACATTTTTTTGTCCGGCTTGGACGAATCCTGTAGGCGAACTATTAAAAGTACCAGTTGTGCCCTTCAAAACTACCAGTGTATAATAATTATTATTTTGGCTGACGTCTTTCACTATAATAAAGACGTTTTTTTTATTTCTTTTGATATGAGCTGTTTCAACATAACCTAATCCACTGACATTGTATAAGGGCAATGTCAAGTATAGTACTGATCATGATGATAGATACGCTCCTATAATAATAATGACAATAGTTTAATATTAATAATTTAAATTTTAATAATTAATAATTATAGTAATAATAATTATTATTAATAAGAATAAGTAATAAATAAGCAAATAAATTAAAATAGTAGTAGTAGTGATAATAATGATAGTAGTTCGTTGCAGTAATTGAGTAATGGACTTCTTTATTAATTTTATTGTAGTAATAATTATTATTATCAAATAATAATTATAATTATTATTGTTTGTGTGTGTTACAAACATTATTACACAGCAATAATTATATATAACAACAATAATAATAAGTTTTATGTAGTGTAATTATAATAAGAATATAATTACAATATCAATCATAAGTATCAATATATATTTAATTATTATGTATTATTATTATTATGTAATGAGTAATAATAATATTTATTGTTTTTATTTATTTAGCTAGCACCGGTGTAATCATTTTTTAATGGACCATTTCTTCTCAATTTAATAGAGTCAGACCATCAGCTTTTAGACAATTTGTTGTCTATGCATTGGTGCAAAACTCATTGGTGTCACACCAATGATTGCTTCATAAAAATAATTAAGAAAAATCACTTTGCTCAAGAAAAGAACAGATGATTTGAGGTCCCACTGTCAAGCATTGCTGACAACAATGGCGTTGTTGTAGTGAAGAAAAATCAGTGAAGCTTGATGATGCGTATGCAATAACGCGGCAGAAGCTAGCTGATGGTAAAACATTGAAGTTCTTTTGTTCATTCGAAAATGGTTCTCCAGTAAAGTTATTTTTTTGTCTATTCAATGTGATTGCCCTACGATAAATAGTATACCACTGGGTTGGTAAAATAGCAGAGAATTTAAATAATATATACTTGGGGGGGCGGGGGGGGGGCCTATGGCGCGACAGTGCATTGCCGGCTTACAATGCATTGTCTAAACAATAATGTATACTTTGGGGCCCACGGCGCGTCAGGACATTGCCGGCTTCCAATGCATTGTCAAACCGAGTTTTTTTTCTCCACAGCTATGTAAGCAGTACAATGGTTGGCTAATGCTCCTGTCAAACGAACCATAATATCTGTCGTTCTGTCACGCATAATGGCACATCCAGCGCAGGATGAAACAGAATGGACATGATCGGGTTCTCATCCTGTCCGTCGTGGTGTGATGGGTTGATTGACCCCCAGCGATTCCATTGGACAAGGCTACATTGATTTTCCGCTTGTTTACAAAGATCATGTATACTTGTAAGATAGTAGTAGGTATTATAATAAGTATATGATTGTTGGAGTTCATCTGAAACTAACACAGGCATACAATTGTTAACATAATTATTGTTTGCGGAGGAAAAAAACTATAAATAAATAATTAGAGAGCATATAAGTTATAAACGATAATGAATCATGTACCTAATAATAATAATTTATTAATTATTTGACTAATTAGCAATTAGAATATGTTTAAATAAAAATAAATATAATAAAAATAATCTGAAACAGGAAATTATATGGAATGCACAGAAGATTAATCCTGCTCTTATTTGCTCAATCATCCATTGTTTCGTTTGCTACGTCCATTTGCTACGTCCATTGTTTCAGTTGCCAGTCAGGCTCGTTTGGCATGCTATCCGTTGCCAGATCCAGTCTCTGGGCACGGAAGGCACGCTCGTGTGGCAGGAGCATGAACCTAGGCGGAATATTGTTTGCAAAATATAAATTTTTAAAGTTGGTTTCTAGAATCTTCTGGCCCCAAGTTATTGGAGAGACAGCCACGGTGGAATATCTGGAAAATCAAAAATCCATGCGGGACGAAATTATATGGATGCTTTGTCTTAATAAACGTTACACTCTCGTGAGTTCTTTACACGCTATGTTATTATCATTTTTTATTGTTGGACTACAACAATTGAGCGTTATTACTTACTAGTTATAATATTTAACAAAAATGAATATTATATTATGATTATTGCTATCTAATATTTATTATTATTTATTGTTAATTATTTTGTTAAATACTTCTCAACGGTCGTCATCGTGATCCTCAATCATCGTAAATGATTATAATAATGATAAATAGTTTATTATCATTGTTATTGTGGTACAAACCAAAGCTATAACAATTACTGTGTTGTAGTAATCTTATTAAATAATATTTCAAGATGATTGGCAAAGATAAGTCCCCCATATCTATGTGACACTTGTCAAATGCCTGTCACTTGGGAACAGAAAGGAGTAGTACTCTGTGAAACATATTCCACATGGTATCACATATTTTGTGAGCCCTATATACAAGATAGACGATAATTATCTTGCCAGCAACTATCGACCAGTCAGCTTTACAATTGTCTCCATCAAGATCTTACAGCACATTATAACTAGCCAGCATCCTGGATTCCTCTGATCAACTTACTCCCAGCTGCATGATTTCGGAAGTCGCAGAAGCTGTGAGACCCAACTTGTTGAGGTGTCTTGTCACATCTCTGCACATAAATCAAGACGAGGAAATAGACGTCTGCTTTCTCGACTTTAGCAAGGTATTCGACAAACCTACCATCCTAAGCATATTCAGAAACTACTAGATAATGGTAGAAACAGCCAGATTGTGAACTGGAATGAAGAACCTTATCACCTCCGGAGTATCTCAATGATATGTAATCGGACCCATCTTGTTCCTGGTATATATCACCCGCCTACCAGATGCAGTTGGGTCACATGTTAGACTTTTTGCGGATGGCATTGTTGTCTACAATACTGTGGAAAACAGAAAGCAACTGCAAGATTACCTATATGGAATTTAACCCACTCAGATGTGAGCGTGTGAAGTTCTCCCGAAAATGGCTAAGAATGACTGACAACACCTACAACGTTTATGGTAAAAGATGAAAACGACGATCATGATGGAATCGAAATACATCTTTCATCCTCGGTAAGGTAGGTTGTAGACTCAGGTACATACGACGAATCATACCACCAAGTCTCCCCCACTTGCGAGGCAAAGCATACAGAAAGCTACTGAGACCTGTGATGGAGTACTCATGTACCGTGTGGGATTCTGGCTTAACATCTGCACAGAAAACATCGCTTTAAGCTGTTCAGAGAAGAGCTGTAAGATTCGTAAAAGATATCAAGCACACTGACTACACCACCAGCACTACATAACTCATCAAAGACTTTGAATTGACACGCTGGTGTCTAGGCGAGTGAGAAGCAGGCTGGGACTATTCCAACCGAGCTATGCATTTCGATGAAGTTGCAACGTTTCTCTTCATCGCCCCCAATCGGTTATTCCCGATTACACTAGCAACAATACATTATCCCCCACTGTAAGACCAAGTTTCAACAAAATAACTTTATGATCTGCACTGCTAGACTCTTGAACAATCTTGGATGCAGACTCTTGGAGGGACCGCCTCTGGCTGACTGATGTAGAGCTTGGAGCACTGCAGGTGGATCCTGTTGATGACCTGGACTGATACATGGCCTAACGGAAGTGCCATTTTGCTATTACCTTCCAGAAAGAAGTTTGCGATTACTCGACAAGTACCGAGTAATTAAGTTGTCGTTTTTTAACTTTAATCACCAAAAATTAGAATCTGTTGACAATGAAGTATTATTGATTGGTTAATAGATAATACATTATTTTTTTCTGATTATTGCCAATTATATTTGTAATCATCAAGACTATAAGATATTTGTGATTGTGTTTATGAGTATTCAATAGTTGGAATGATACTATTTAATTAATAACACGTTGTAATTTATCCTTGTTATAATGTTATTAATAATTATTATTATATAATAAGGAAGGAAACGTTCAATCTCTTTTGGTCAATGGCAAGGAGAGAAACAAGTCTTTTGATTATTCTTGGTGACCCTTTAGGGCTGAGGGAGCTGTGAGGAGACGCTTCAGAAAAATAATTGCAGTTATCTTTAAGATCTATCCTAGTACCTTCTCAGTCTTCTGGATCAGCTGTGAAACTGGTGATAGAAGGGATGGCAAGTGAGTGCTGCGTGACTGGACGCCACATAGAACGGCTCTTTGTTTGCCCTGATGAAGGTGGTAGCTGGTATCTTTTCATGGATGGAAGTAGCTGTGTGAACGGACAGTAGCGACTAAACAAAAATACATATGTCGTTCGCTTCTTACCTCCCTCTCCATGGATGTGAAGTAGGCATTGCAGTCTACGCGCTGGCCTCTCCTCTTTTGACTACGCTCGTATTAGGCCAACTCAGGGAAACACCATCGAAGGAATTTACACACCTAAAGCCATGGCTACACACAGCTACGTTTTGTAGGATTGCGGTAAAAACACGTTTTTTCCTCTTTGCAAGCAACGTTTTTTTACAAAAAGATGCTCGGTTGGTCTACGTCTGCCTGACGCTTCGGTGATTGGACAATTATTATTAAACAACCACTCTTGAATGGATAAATTTTAAGAACGAAATTTGACGAGTCTAGTGAACTTTTTTATAATTCAACCTTGACCTGGTCATTACTGATTGGCCAACAGTACTTCTATCAAAGAGGTTACTTTTTATTTATAAACAACTAATTGTTATTTATAAACTTTAATTATTTATCACAGATAATAAATTATTTATTTAGTATTATAAAGAAACATCATAATTAATTAATTATTATAATTTATATTTATTATAGTTTTATATTGATTATTTTCCATAATTATATCCTCTTTTTCTCACTAGACTCTCCGTAGCGTTTTGGTGATCAATCATCTGTGTGTGTAGCCACCAGAGCGACGCTACGGAACATTTTTTTCGTCGTATTCCTACACCAGGTGTGTGTAGCCATGGCTTAACAGTAGAACATGTTGCAGTGCATAGTATGTGATGAACACTGATGATAATCGATAACTCAAACTCATGTCTAGTATTAAAGCGGGCGCATTAGTTCAAATCCCTATAGCAGATGCCTTGTAATCTGTATTTTGTTGACAATATTTGTATTAAGTTATAGCATTCTATAATTATTCACATATATTATTTTGTTCATGTTATTATTAATTGCATATTTGCTTTTGGACACGTAACGTTTTTCATGTATAGAAAAATTATTCTTTTTGGTAAACATTGTATAGATAATCGTATTTTAATCCCATTTAAATTTTGTCCAATCACCAACACGGTTTGGAGCAATATCGCCAATCATTGTTGTACAGATGATTGTAGTTGACCCATTCAATTTTTGTCCGATCAGAGACACAGTTTTGACCAATACCGCCATATAAATCTAGTTGGTCGTTTGGTCAGAATTGGCAAGGAATAATGTTGTGTATAACACATTGAAGACTTATGTGTCTTTAAACCTAACTGTAGGCCTCCTCTGCACCCATTATACTATGTGGTAGTTATAAAATTTGCTTCCCACTAGTTTAGCTGGTCTGGTCTGTCGATGGTACAAATTTAGTAGTGAATGTGATTTAGCCGATTATCAAATGGTGCTGTATAACCATAGAGCGAAGCAATTTTTATAAGAATTTAATCTAAATCTATTGGTCCTGTTATTGGTCCTTTTACAGATAACCTACCATGCCTATATTGGTCCTTCCACAAGCCATCAGCCAAACCTGTTATCAGTCGATATTCAGACAATCAAATGGGCCTGTTATCAGTCCTCCATAAATAAAAAGATTTGCTGAATGTGCAATATATATATTTTTTTCCAAAATTACATTTCACACTCCATTAATTTATGGAATTAGGAGAGGGAGATGAGGTTTTTTGTTAACATTGGTCATGAAATTAAGTTTCCTTGTGAAGCGTAGCATTACCGATCTGGATATACAAAAAATATTTGCAGCTTCTAATGTCACGAAAGTAACTCTCAGCAATGTGTATTTTATGGTTGAGAGATAATTTAAATACAGCTGCCATTGCTTAAAAACTTGATGAATTACTGCTAAAAAAAATGACTTGTTTGATCAGGGCATATGTTAGCCATCTTGTTATTATAATAAATTGAAAAGTTATACAGCAGTAATGCCTACATTCAGCCAATGCTCAAACTATTAGAATCAACATCTTTTTGTTGACTGTTAGGCAGCAGTAGAAGAAAACCTGTGTCGACAATGTTTTACAATCGTCAGTTTCCACTTTTGGATTGTTCATGTTTTAGTATAATGGGATGGTTGCATAATCTCATGAAATAACCATTTTGTTGAAGCTTTCCAATATGAAAGTCCTTATGCTAAAGTTTTTCAGTAACATTGGAATTGATTGATTAGGCACAAATTGAAAAGCTGATAACCAGAAAAATTCTTTTTCAAGCAACTATTATTTTAGTTATCTGAGATGTCTACTCATGTAATCTCTCTGTCAAAGTTGTGTATATTTGTAGAAAACTGAGCCAAGTAGAGCTGTTGGTGGACCAGCTTGTCCCTGTTAGGTAGCAGCAAATTATACATCATATACAAAGGTTGGAATCAGTTGGTATTGATACAGGCACATGCAGCATGGATGACTACTATAACATTGTGCACTACACGTTTCACCGTTTCCTATCAGTTCCCAAGCAATTAAAACAACAGCTGGTCTCTAGCTAGCCTTGAGTCAGTGCAACTCTGACGGTGGGCCCTATTTCATAGGAAATTGCCTTCCAGTAGTTCTTGGCAAGCTTTTCCAGCCATTTATTAGATTTTACTCTAAACTGAGAGAATTGATTTAAACTTGAAATTAGTACGCATGATATATAATGTGAAGTCATGTATTGACAAAATTCAGATTTTGAAATCATACAACACATGCAATAGCCTGTGACAGAAACCTAAGTTCATCTAATTCAATCAAGTAAATGACTGTGACTTCTGGTGAATGGCAAAAACATTACAAGCATATTTTATCTATGCACCCTGCGTGATGTAAGCAAGCTTATCTGCATGTTTCTTTCGACATCTCCGATGCTTTGAACAGGTAAACCATTCAATTTTTGCTGTTGCCTTTTTTCCTACAATACAAAGCTTTTTAGAATTCATGTTTCTTGCTTCTTGTACGAGCACTTGTCCCATTCACACTTGGTGAATGTGTACTGCACATGGTACACCTTTTAGGCATATCTTAATGCAATTCAAATTTTAGGAGATAATATTTGATCAGCTGCAGTCCGTTGGTGTTTACAGCTGTGTACTTTCACATTAAAACAATGGCTGCTAGTCTTCAATGTCTGTCACTGCATAGAGATTAATTTTATCATTAGGCATTAGTACTGTACTTTGTTTGTAATGTTGCTAAACTACATACTCAGTACTAAAAATGCAATACATGGCACCATTGAGTATTTCTGGGAAACATTTAAAGTTACATCGTGTAAACTCAAGTGTTACAGATTTTGCAACAATATGTTGCTGAACAAGTTATAAAAACGTTGGCAAACAATTTCTCATTCGGAAAATATATTGAAAACTTCAATACAAGGAGTTGTGGGCTCATTGCAGAATGGACAATAGCTTTTAAAAAAAAAGAGCAAAAAATGCAAAAAAAAAAATGTTTTATTTTAGTAATAGAAGCCACTTTCAAGGAAACCTCAATACATTGCATAAAAAATTTGTTGACGCATGGCGCCAAGATAGAAGCATAAATAGCAAAATTTCATTTATTATGCTTTGGCAGGAACCGAAATTTGTTATGCTTCATTCAAATAATAGCTTGAATTAAATGGTTATCACAATAACTACCAACCAGTAATCATTATTTACTTGGATTTAGACCAATATTTTTGAACAATACCATGTTTAGTTTTGTTAAATACCTGTCTAAAATATCATTATAGGACAAAAATACTTAGCTAGTAGCATAGTGTAGAAACTCCTTATCATATTCCAAAAGTGAATGCATGGTAGTTCATTAATTAATGATTCTACGTTAATGATGTCTCACTCATGTCAGTTTGAGGTTTACATGATATAAGTTTTCTTGGGTGCCACATGACGACCAGCTACAACTCACCCCACACTGGGAACAGTATACACTATAAAAGTCCGTAAGTATAGAACAACTGGTATTCAGCTCAGCTGCATGTATGTATATAGAGGTACTGACGGAGGTTATTGGAAAAATTTAAACTATACTCTTTGAAAATCTCACTGGCTTGCTGGTGGTGAGTTTATGTATACAGATAGTTGGAAGAGTTTACATTTTCAAAAATTTGCAAGATTTGGTTACATGGTAGCGTATAATTTAATAGTAAATTGCAGCATCAAATATGCTGGGATTGTGAACTGCCAACTGATGCTTGCTGTTTGGAACAACTTTCATTTTGCTACAAGAAATGAAATTTTCAAAATGATACAAGAAACCATCATTTCCACTGCTGTCCTTCTTTGTTGACAAAAGATAATTGCTAGCAATCTCTATGTGAAAATTGAGCAATAAATAATGTAGCTGGGTACTAATTTAGTTACATTACTTACTAACTACTACTTGAGTTGTTTGGTGAAAAATTAACAAATAGTAACGGATAAATGAAAAACGACAATAATTTTCGGAGTTGTCTTTTCATGTCCAAACTGGCAAGCTTTTCAACGATGTTAAGGGCAAGCACATTGGTAACCGTGAAATTTGAATAGTTAAATGAAAAGACAACTCCTATTTTTCTTTTATAAAAATAATTTCACGCACGCCATCACGTCACGCCTCACGCTCACGCCGATTACCACTACCGATGCTAAATTCCATTACAATATTGTATCTAGCTATACCTGGTAGTAGCAGTAGTAGTTATATATTGTATCTAGCTATACCTGGTAGTAGCAGTAGTAGTTATATATTGTATCTAGCTATACCTGGTAGTAGCAGTAGTAGTTATATATTGTATCTAGCTATACCTGGTAGTAGCAGTAGTAGTTATATATTGTATCTAGCTATACCTGGTAGTAGCAGTAGTAGTTATATATTGTATCTAGCTATACCTGGTAGTAGCAGTAGTAGTTATACATAGTATTCTGTAGAAGACTGATCTATACAATTAATGATTGATTAAGATAAATTATATAATTTGGTGCTGTAAACATTTGTTAACTTACCACAAAAACCTCTGGCTCATTAGTACGGTAGGTATTTAATTTTATTAATAATTTATAGCTACTTGCACAAGAAATAATTATAATTTTTCTTTAGAGTAAGTAAGTGCTCTATTCAAGCAATCACCGATATGATTTGTCTCAACATGTAAAATATAAATCTTGCCAGACTAGAGAGATTTCTTTTTATTGTCAATGTTCGATTTATGCTTTCATATAAGCAAGAGATTTGATGTTATTTTTGAGATAAAAATACCTGATCCAATAAACACAGTTTGGATATGGAATAATGCAAACAATTTAATAGTTTTGTTATTTTATTTGTGGTAATTGTATAGCCTGCGTATCACTTATGTAGAAACATTATTGAATATTTCTGATAAAAAAATATTCCTGTTGACATAGAATCTTCACATCAACCATATGTATGACTTCTCTGCAACATATGTTTGTACTTGTAGGTACAATACTTAATTCACGGTATACTTACTGTAGTATATATATATTCAGTGAAGCTGGTTTGTCATATTGAACACAACAGTAAACAAAAGGGGATATCATCACTGAAGTTGTGTACTACACAACAATGTAGAAGTAAACAAGATATGAATTGTGGGGAGACAACTACCGATGATATACAGAGCTAGTACATTATTTGATGAACCGCCAATGTTTGTTGTCTAACACAGTCTATTTTTCTACCTTGAGTACATGACTATAAAAAACAACAACAATCTAATCACCAGATCTCATTAAAATTTCATCTTTTTTTCAATTTTGACTTTTAACCGCATTTCATGTGCTAGAATTTACAAAATATCAATTTTAAAACTTGTGGAACTGCTTTCTTCTGTTAGAGATATTTCAAACCAGTTGAAAAAAAATCAGTTTTGATTCAAACCATAAGTTTCTTATATTTAGCTTGAACTCCTTGTGTGATGTCATTGGTGACGTCACCATCGGTGCAGCTGTGATACGCAAAGAGCTAGAAAGTTTATCATTGGCCGAACAGTGCTGTCAAAGATCATAAAAGATGGAATTGTGAAGTAAAAACAAACCATCATCGTTGTTGATATAAAGACAATGTTTCACATTCACCGCTTTCAAGCGTTATTTGATGAAATGGTAATTGTTCATTTAACTTTATTAAAGTTAAATTACCTAATTTATTGAAGGGGATGGACGTAGACGAGTTGCAGGAGCAGTTGAAGAATGTGCAGACGTTGATACGTATCAAAGATAAACGACTGCAAATGTTTAATAGTTGTGTTATTTGTCTCTCCTATGTAAGGGGTGGATAGAGGGTTAGAGATGATTGATGGATAAACTGAAGATGAAGTTCCCTCTGGTGGTAAAAGATGTCAATGTGGATGTGATCCTGACATGCAAACACAGGTGTGAGCAGGTTATTTAATAATTACTTGTTTTTATGTTTAAAATGTGCCAATTGATTCATGACTGTACCAGGTTACAGTTTACTCAAGATAGTATTAATGACAAAAAGTAACAATTTTTGTATAGAATTTCAATAAAAATGTTTTACTTTTTAGTTGCCTATCATAACAAAAGATTTTAGTGAGAGAAAACTGTTAATTATATCAAAAACAATTTTACCAGACCACAAAACAAGCTCATTGCTATCTGTGAGAAGTCAAATGATAAGAGGACACAATTCCTAATAAATAAATTTTGGAACAGGATTGAGTTTCATGATCCTACTTTTTATTTTTGAGCATGCCGTCATATTTTAATTGGTCTCCTGCAAGTTGTTAGTTGCAAGTTTTTAATTGCAAGTATCTCCTGCAAGTTGTTTGGTGACTGATTGCAACGGACTTTTTGTATGAAGCATAGACATGTGTACAATATAAAGTAAGATCTACACAACCATGTCTATTACAGATCTCATACGCTACCCCGATATTCCTCACAAACACATCTGGTGGTATTGGTCTGCAGTACTTCTGGGTGTTCTAGCAACGAGCAAGTTGGTCAGGTTACATTGATCTCTATACATTCTGATAACCTCAAATCATTTGAATGCTTTGAAGGTCGGTTGGAGAGTTCTTTGGCTAACGACTCTGAGATTCCAGAACACAGAAGAGCAAGACTAACACAATTAGCAAATGCTACAAAAATTATTAGCGCTATGAGAAAATTTTTTAGTGTTTGTACGTTTGGTTTCATTTGTGTCATATTTTTTTTCATGGTTGCCATCCTCACATCTCTTTTTTTCTTTATTTTAATATCTAAGTGAGATTTGTACACAGTAATGTATATTTCACTGAGTGAGAATGTATACTTGCATAAATAAACCATTACTACACTACCATGTATCTAGCTTTGGGTTGATTATTATTTTTTTGTTTTAATTAATATAATATCTCAGATTTAAATCAGTCATAAGCATTTTTAAGAAAAGGTTAAACAACAGAAAGGAAATCTGTGTATGTAAAAGTCAGTATTTATGGCCAAAAATATATACTATAAAATAAAGCAAAACAAGAAGAAGTGTTTTATTTATTTATTAAACATAAATAAGGTCCTGTCAAGCAGAGATTCTTAAAGAAAAAAGCTTGGTGTACAAGACTGAGATGTAATAATTCTAACTGAAGAGACAAAATACGGGAAGTTTATATTTGACATCACAGTGGTCTCCTAGCAACCAACAACTGATTTACATATTTTTGTGTTTCAGATTAGCCTCCAATTGCCTGTTTAGAATGGTACCTGTGTTCCTAATTCAAAAATGTTGGGCCTGTCTAACACCCGACATAAAAACACTCTGAGGCTATTCAAAACTTTGATTTTTCAAAATATAGAGAGAAGGCAATTCCCAAAAATGTGAGATATACAGTACACTACTCGCCACTCCAAAACAATGTAAACTTTGGTGGAGTTTTAAATAGCCTGAGTTTGTATGCATTTGATTCAGTTTTTTGTATAGCCGTAGGGTGTAGATCATACTGCTTCTGCTTAAAACTTTATTGAAAAACTGAACCGAGTAGCCTGTAGCTACTTTAGTACATTTGCTTTTCCCTCTCAACTCATTTAAAAATTTGGAAATAGTTAAATAGCCTCATGATGCAAAGATTTTAAATAATGTTTATTAATGAACTCAGGCTATGTAGAAGACATCAAAAGTTACATTGCTTTGGCATAGTTAGTGTATAAATAATTACTATAATTCATATATGATGGGAGTTGCCTTCTCTTAAAAATGCAAGGTTTTAAACAGCTTGAGAGCATTTTAATGACGGAGGTCGAACAGGCCAAACATTTTCCATTTTGGAATTTAAGTACTATCAAAAACAAGCAATCAGATGCGAGTTACAACTTTCTTACAGCTTGACTAAGATGGATGATGTTGGCTAACTGTTAAGTGGGTTTAATTGCCCTGTTGCTAGGAGACCAGTGTGACTTCCTACGTAAACATTTTGGCTTTTGCTCTAGGTATTTGTACCAGCAAATTATTTTCATTCAATTTTGATTGTTTTACAAATTCTGTGTTTAGAATTAATGTGGTAGTATTCTAGTACTTTATGTATGGATGTCAGACAGAACTTATATCCATTCCAAATAGTCAAGTATCTCATTGTTCCGTTTCAGTGAGTTTTAAAGTATTTCTGTTGACTACTATAACTGCTGCATTCATTTCTGTATACAATAGGGAATTGTCAGTTTTAGACAAACTTTTTCAATAAAAATCAATTGGAATCTAAGATGAATTTATTTAAAAAAGAAAATCAAAATTACAAGTAGGTGATAACTAGGTACATAATTGCATGGTAACAGCTTCTCTATATAAATGTACATCCTCAGTCAGTGAATAAACCTTACAGAGTACAAATTTTATGTAATTATCGAAATGGCAACTTTTGTGTTAGAGAGAAATAATTTAAAAAGAAAACTATTTTCTCACTTAAATGAGACAAGACATACGTTAATTGAAAAAGTCCAAAAATTGACAAGACGATATGATCAAAGCTAGGGAAAGCATGAGGAAACTAAAAAAATTTCTCTTTGTGAACTTCATCTCATATATGGTAATGCGCCGTCATAGAGCTAGTTGTGGTAAGGTTAGTCAATCTTCGGAAAAGCGCAACCTCGCTGCAGGATACAATGGTCAGACAATTTCTATACTTTGACGTCTAGAAGTGTCCTGATGGTAGAGCCATAAGTTGATGAGGTGTAGCCAACATGGTTGATAGTCTCTGGCATCATAAAATATAAATCAAGTACATGACAATGATTGAGTAGACTTGATGGAATACACAACAGCTAAGCACCAAAAATAGACTGAGAAACAAACAACAAAACATTGAAAAAGCTAGGGTAACCAAAACCAGTGATGATTCAATTTCAGCTTTTTATTAATTTAAATCAACAGTATGTAAAGTTATACATTTGTCAGTCAGCTTGATTCAGCATTTCTTACAAGAATTCTTTGTCGTACTATGGTGGTCATTTTTTTTACCAAAGAGCCATATTTGAGATTTAAAGCCATGGACGAAAGATAACAGGATCACCAGAACGCCGAAATACGTGAGGCGAAAACCAGGCCATCTTGTATCTCAACTTTTGCCGCAGATATCACGTGACTCTCACAAACAACTACATTCAAATCAAGATATACTTAGTAGTAAAGATCCGCCAATGGCAGAATGAGAATAAAAGATAGTTCAAAAACGAAATTCAAATACGGCTTTTTGCCACATGTCAAAGATTACGGATGTATTATCGTTGACATAGTCATTTCTTGTTTTCGGAGCGAATATGTTAGTGCAAGTAACAATATTTGAATCGTTAAACCTATTGAAGTATCTCCCGCCGTGTATTAAGCGTACAAAAATCAATAAGAACACGATATTGATTACGAGACTCAAATGGTCTTGAATATTTTTGGAGCGGCATACGGCTACATCTGGATCGTTACAAAAGTTATACTACTCAGCCGCAGCTGAAAATTCTTATATATTTCATCATGATTAAAACAAATTAATACGGGCGTCACTCTATGTGACAGGAAAGCATGTTTTCTATATACATGTGCATTATAATATATACTACCTATGCTGTTTCAGTAATGCGTCATAGCCATGAATGAACTGTGATGGGGAGTTTCAACTTAGGTAAGCTGGCCTTGGCCCAAGGGGCCACAGCTTTATCACCTGTTATAGGATGTTACCTCACCGTCAGCACACTTACCCTCCATCATATGGCTCTGTCTGACCAACATATAAAAAGGTCAATATTGATGCATTTACACAGGCATAATAAAAGATGCACAGCAAGATCTATCTCTACTCTTCAATTTGATTGCAATAAGAACAGAAAAATACATTATTTATATTTATGAAAACACTACTGTTCATTATGGCTAGTTTCACGTAATATACCTAATGAAAAGGGTACACACAAACCATAGAATCATCTCCCATCCTAGAACGCTCACTGTAGGTGAGCTATAACATGAGCGGATGGTGCCAGAGCGTGGCTCATTTTTAAATATGGTTTATATAGTGCTCAGTACAGGTAAAAACGGCAACGTAGAACGAATAAAATCCGCTATCACATTCACTTTTATAATTAGCACATCTATTTTTAAAAGGAAATATTTTACAAGAGATAATATTTGGGGGAATAATAGAGTGGTACACCATTTTTACCCATCCCAAATGGTCAGCGTTCTAGGTTAGATAATTCTATGGTACACGCATTCATTTTCTATTATCAGGAATGAACAAGGCTGTAGCCATGTCCAGTAATGTGCTTACATAGGTCATAGTTTCCATCATTTTTATACACTGGCTCAATAAAACCACTGTAGGTTGAAAAGCAGTGTTTTTAAGTGATGAGATAACTCCCACATCTACGACCAATAACATAGTTTATAATTCGCATGACTACCAGAAATGGACCATTTTTTTTGTCAAACGTTCCAGTCTTCCGTATTCATCGCCAAAGCCTGGCATCGAATAGCATGCCACATGAGCCTGACTGGCAGCTTGTATGACATAGTGTTCAATCAAGAAAACGCTAGTACGACATAGTGTTCAATCAAGAAATGCTAACAATATAACTTTATTACCAAGTTTGTTATTGCTGTTCAATTCAACGATAAACAAGTTTGTGATTGACTATTATTTATAACTGTTTAAACTAATGACAAAGATGTTATAATATATACTATTATATAACTACTATGTATGGTATTTGAAAACACACCCTTGAAACTTTCATCACAAGGAATCCTGTATTAAAAAAATCAAGCAAGCACGACGAACAGGATGAAAAATCGATCGTGTCTGTTCTGCTTCATCCAACGTGATGGGACAACGGATATTGATATTCTGGTTTGGCTAGTAGGGACATAAACCTTCACACAATGACAAACTGTGCAACAATTTTGGCAGGTCTCTTACGCTAGCTCGCTGTAGACAAAATGTGAAGAACGTTACAATGTATTGACAATACATGTTTATTGTTAATGTTAACTCTCTATCAATCTTTCAATACGAACAAAATTGATCAAAAAAGCCATGTATGGATAGTAGTTAGGGGTATCATGATTATCTCTCACAGACCGATAACTGTTCATTAGCGCTTGCATACATAATACATTCACACCAACACTGCAGCGAGTCGCAAATGTTCCGAAAGCCCGGTAACCATCAAGAGTGTTCATTATACCCATCATCATTTGGAGAGTTAGGGACCTGCAAAAAGAAATATTTTCCCTTACTAAACCTGCTGACAACATACTGTAGAGTGACATACCAAGGAGCTTTTACAACAGGAAAACACATTTACTTTTGGCTCTCATCAGCAGAAGAAAACTTTGGACAACACTATACGACAGCATTGACTACATACATAACAAAAACTAATTATTTCCCGGAGATGAGACCATGCATGAACCATTTAGCTATTAAAATTGAACCACAAAAGCTGACAGGCTCGATCAACAGATAAACAACGCACTTAATTCCAATTGAAGTCGGTCAGTTTCGGGAATGATGACATTAAAATGCAAAAAAATAGCAATCACACAGAAAACCATTTGACTTTATAGTCATTCAAAAGCCACTTGTTCTCGACTATAGCAAAGGTACTAGTGAGAAGGTGGCACTCAGACATGGAGTGCCAGAGAGGCTGGTATCCGACAACGGTTTAATGGCAGAGTTGACAGGCATGCTAGGAATCCGGAAAAAGGAGATAGCTCCCCACCATGCAGCTGCGAACGGTTTGATTGGAAGATCTTTTCAAACGTACAGTAACCTGATGGCCACACTGATTAGCCAATACCAAAGTAGATGGAGTGAGTTCACTCCGTATGTGGTGTTTGCGTACAACAATACTGTACATACCTCCACTCAATTTTCCCGTACTATCTGTTACATGGTAGGCACGCAGAACTACCGTTTGACATCTGCGTGCCAGTGCCCACCTTCTACGAGCAACCAAATATGTAGACTTGGAGAGGTTGAAGCCTTTCAGCCAGCCAGCTATGTGTCCAAGGCCAGACCTCTACCACCAACACAACCCAACAAGCCCCAAACCTGCAGCAAGGTACAACTTGAGAAATAGAACAAAACAATCAGGATTAAATTCTTTTTGACATAAGTACATTTCCTTTTGAAGCTTGACTACACTACCACATACGGGCGAGTCATACTACTACAAATTTGTTATATGGTACACAAAAAGAATTGTTGATTGTTGCCGACTGACTTATTATTATTACCCACCGAATACCTATGCATACGTACCAGTCATACATATCTTAATAGAGTAGATGTGTTACATGCTACTCACCCGGTAAATAATCCTGTGGACAGTAAGTTAAGATGGTGTATATGGGGTATAGTGTCATGGCGGAGGTATGCCTATCAACTAGCACTTGTGTAAACCCTTGACAGACACTGATTGGAGACTCACGGTGACTAATAAGTGAATGACTAACAGAGAAGCCAACTCCAACTCGGAACCACCGCTTGCACAGGAACACCTGTGGAGCTGTCCATGTTTGACTAAGAATAACAGATAAGATAGGCAGAGTACAAAATGTTGGTAAATAGATTCTGGTATAGATAAAAAAAAAACTAATATGTAGGTGGAGTATAATAGGTAGAGTAGATAGATCTTACTACGGTAAATGTAAATGAGTAAACACGGCCTATGGCCAGTGTTATAATGATATCTTCTAGCGTCGGCGGCGCAACCATTGCGTCACCACAAACGGCTGTCGCCACCAGGGCAGCCGCAACTAAAATGGTTCTTCCACCCGCATTCTCCCTAAAAGAAATAGCAAGAGTGCGAGTGTCTGCCGACATTTATACGAATGGACGGAACATGACAGGAAGAAACTATGGCAAACAATGAGGTACTCACCATAAATAAACACTATAGGTGGATCAGCTAGGTGTAGATCCATCTTATTTCAGTTTTGGCGAAATTTAAGCAAAAGGTTCTACAACAGCAGACAATATTATTTTTGGAAAAATGACAACAATTAGAGAAAACGTTTGTGCAGCGCTGACGATATAAGGTGATCACGATACACAATAATCTGTGAATAGATATTACTTACTGACTCTAAGGTGGACTTGACAGTCGGAGGTGAACAGCAGAAATAAGATGGTGACAGATATTCAATAGATACATGTACAAGTGTGTCTGTCGTTTCCAGGATAACCTTTGACCTTGAAACATGATCAAAATTACTATACGCAAGGACCCCACCCTTACCTCATGCTGTGTTATTGTTATTGAATATTGGCTTGTGTTATTCCAGATGTTTACTTTTCAGCTACAGCCAAGTTACCCTGATGTAAGATATTGTTTAAAATTGATCTGCTGTCAAAGGTGTATATAAAATTTAATAAAAATTAAACACATCAGAATTGTGGGCAAGAATTGGTCCATTGGCTGGGTAGACCAATCATTGGGAGGTCAACTCAGACATGATAGCTGGAACAACATTTTATCGGAATAAAATCAGTGGAAATGAGATTGTTTATATGAATTTGCAGGAACAAAATTAGTAACATTGTTGGAATCCACCTATGCTTAAACGGCCGAATTTCAGCCGCATTAGGCAGTTGTGTTATGAAACTGGCTGAGAACCGGCTGCACCTCCGGCCGGTTTAATCAGCAGGAGCTAGGGCGGATCGGATAGTCGGTTTTGTGATTCAGCTGCAAAGCACTCCTGGTTTAAACGATCAGGCCTCTTAGCAGTGTTTTATTTTTATAATTACAATAAATAATAACAATTATTTACACAAGAAATAATAATTATTTACACATTAAACAATAATAATATAATTATTATTAATTTAATTGTTGTTATTATTTATTATTATTATCCTTATTATTGAGATGACCATGACCACTTGACATCGTGACGGGATTGTTATCACTTGATTGATTGGCATGCTGTCTCTCATCAATCAATGACAAGAACAACCGCTACTATTACATGGTTGTGTGGCGTTCACCATCACAAATACATAAAATTATTACCTCGGGCCGCCATGCGGTCATTGTTGAAATCTCTAAACACGCCTGAAAATACGACTGGCTAGTGACCCTGTAGAGGGTCACTACGACTGGCAAATTTCATGTCGGAGTTACGGCAGCCCTTGCCGCAATTACGGCTGGAAAATCGACTAAAATGTGACCATTGGATCAAGAACAGGGGGGTGCGATACTATTCACCCCCTGACGGTAATTATCCAGAATGATGACAACAATATCTTCACATTTGACAGCAGCACACTACCAGTATACCAACTAACTTCAATGATTCTGCCTCAGATTTCAATTTTCAGAGTAGCAGCCCAGTCCGACGTCATTACATCAACAATAAAAAAAAAACACTACATAAACGAGGAGTTCATCTACCAAGAAACAGTACCTATACACCTACATACTATACCCCACCTACGATCCACCTACATCAAAGACCCCTACACTAAAGATAAGTTGACATTACCAAGAATCATCAAACCCAGTCAAAAACCTCCAACCAATAGAAATCTAGGGAAGGGTTATGATAAACAGCTTGCGCATCAGTAAATCAAGTCAATGAATACAACTGACGGCAAGTGTACAAATCTTAAACCCCGTGTACATATAGCGATTACTAAGCGATTTCCTTAGCGATTGCGTGATTTTGCAACTTCTGTTTCCTACAAAATCGCTAAGCAATCACTAGCATTTTATTTGAGGTTATCGTCAGCTTTTGATCAAGATCAAAAAATCGCTAGCGGATTCTTTGATCAGCCAATCACAACGTAAAAAAACTTTACCCTTGTTTCCAATATGGTCTTGTCATGTTCAGCGCTCCGATCTATCAACGATCCTACAATAAACTGAAGGCTATGCTTTATAACAGCGAGCTTGACCGGAATCGCTGAAGAATTGGTATTAGTGAAAAATTGCGCAATTTGGGGGAGGGACTTCCCCAATCGCTAAGCAAAATCGCTAGCACGATCGCTATATGTACATGAAGCATTACCTTATCAAGTAACAGAGAGTATGGAGTTGCTTCCTCTCAACCATAGCTAAAACAAATAGACATGGATGTAACATACAGGACTGTACACATACATAGTACACAAAATCGCTATTGCACATAATCAGAAGAATAAAAATTCTCAACTCATAGATTAATCGGAGTGAGCTGAGTTGTATCATCATATAACATGCAATGTATACTATGTGAGAGGACAACTACAAGATCTGACCAGACTTTCTAGGTTGCACAAAAAACTTACCAACAATACTTGATCCAGCAACCAACAGATCCTAGACAGAAGCAGCATCTCCTGCAATGATAACCGTTCTTACATCACACTGTGATTAACAATATCAGTAAAAAGTGATATATACAGTAATCAAGGACCAAGACTTCAGACGGTACCATAACAACACAATACTTCAGAGAGCTGGGTTTAATAGCAAGGCTAGTCATCACTGCGGGTCAAGGTCAATCTAATACACACTTCAATAGTAGACTTACAAATACTCACCAATAGGTAGTTGGTGTAGTGTAAGACACAATCCATCCACGTCACAGCTATAAATGGAAGAACACTCAATGTACACCCACCAACAACAAAGACAACACAATATATATGGTTGTAAATGTAAGTAGATCAGTATGTTTGGTATAGATAACATCAGACACTAAGTCAGTAGCAGAACTGAGTATCCTCATTTCTACAAACAGCTAGTAGAAAGCAAATGATTGTCTAAAACAAAGACACTATCTTTATATAATGCGTACCATTAACAAGATGAAGACACTCCATTACTGATTGATAGATATCTGATTGACGTGTGGATCTCTAAACAGGAGGATGAGCTTTTCTTCAGAGCAAGGAGGGGGAAGCCTACAATTCATGCATTTTCGGGGCAAAAAAAACCAAGTATTAACCCAACATTGTTAAAGCCGGCACAAATGATTGCCATCAGACCTCATGAACCAGTCTACCTTGGCTGTTATAGACCAGCACACCACAGATAACGTGTGAACCAAGTCACAGCTTAAAGTCAGAAGAGACAGGGAAAAACGGACGGGGAAGGACACCCTTAGTTAGCACAACTTCCGGTAGCACTGATGTCTCACAGTGAGTTTATAAGAGTTGTACAAGGGTGATAAAAGCATCAATGGAATGGCGTACACCGAGACAGCTCGCTGGTAAGGTATTTCACTTAGGTGGACACAAGGGCAAGGTGACACCGTTAGCTCTAAACTGTCATCACATAAACCAAGCAGGACAATAATAGGGGCGGTGACAGCTGAGCCCAAAACCCTGCGACACAAATTCATTACAGTCAAGGTGGACTCGGCAAATTCTCTGAGCAGTCAATTCTTTCTTCTAGGTAGGGACCAGGCGCAGCAGATACGTGCTGGTTTTGCGAGTTACCACAAAACACAGGAGGTATACTGGTTACCCGGATGCGTGGATCTGTGGTTGGTCTTGGCCATTCGCCTGTCCGGGATGAGCTATAAATGAATCGGACCAGGGTTGGGGGATAGCCGATACATGGACTGCTGCAGTTAAGCAGTTTAACCAATAAACAAAGCACACCCACACTAAACCAATGGACTGGGGAAAGGGAAGTATGGACGTATGCTGTTTTGGGTACTGACAGTGAACTAGACTATGGTAAACACTGACTGTATTTGTTAGTGCTTTGTCTAGCCTCAGTTGTAATACTATCATCATATGACACCATTACCAATTATCGTTACTGGTTTATACAAACTCACCATTATTACCGTTCCTGACATAGGGAGTTACTTCCTCTCAATCAAAGCTAAAACAAATAGACATGGATATAAGATACAGGATTGTACACACGCATTGTACACACAAAACAACTATTGCGCATAATCAGATAGATAAAAAACTTTCTACTCATAGATGAATCAGAGTGAGCTGAGTTGTATCATCATATAACATGCAATATATACTATGCGAGAGGACAACTACAAAATCTGACTCCACTTTCTAGGTTGCACAAAAAACTTACCAACACAATATTTGGTCCAGCAACCAACAGATCCTAGACAAAAGCAGCATCTTCTGCAATGATAACCGTTCTTACATCACACTATGATTAACAGTATCAGTAAAAAGTAATATATAGAGTAATCAAGGACCAAGACTTCAGACGGTACCATAACAACACAATACTTCAGAGAGCTGGGTTTAATAGCAAGGCTAGTCATCACTGCAGGTCAAGGTCAATCTAATACACACTTTAATAGTAGACTTACAAATACTCACCAATAGGTAGTTGGTGTAGTGTAAGACACAATCCATCCACGTAACAGCTATAAATGGAAGAACACTCAATGTACACCCACCAACAACAAAGACAACACAATATATATGGTTGTAAATGTAAGTAGATCAGTATGTTTGGTATAGATAACATCAGACACCAAGTCAGTAGCAGAACTGAGTATCCTCATTTCTACGAATATCGAAAATCAAACATAAATCTGAATAACTATATAACACTTACCATCAACAAGACAATTCAATTGCTGATAAATGGCTCTTATCTCTAAACAGTAGATGGGCCTTTCTTCAAGACAAAAATGAGCCTCCTATAGTCCACGCATGTTTGGAGCTATAAAACCAAATATCTAAAGATCATCGTTGAAGTTGATACAATCAAATAAATAGACCTCATCAATCAGTCTACCTTAGTTGTTATAGACCTGCACAAACGGATAACAAGCAAACCAGGTCATAGCTCATCGAGAGAGACCATTATCGTTTGTATGATATTCTATAATTTATTATAATTGCTGTTATTATTTTCACCAAAATTATTGTTCTCAGAAGTTCTTGTTGATCAGATTATCGTCATCCCACAAATATAACAATAATAATATATTAAAGAATATCATACAAACAATAATAATAATTTTTTTAAACCTTTAAAGCATGCCAGCACTGAACAATTTTTTGTTGATTTTGTGAATATTCAAGTCTTAAGCAGCAGATTGATGTATTGAACAACCCTCTAGACCTACTCAGTGCTGATATACAAGCCTGCAAAATACCCCTCTTCCAAAAATGCTCGCTAATTTTTACGCTGCTTAAAATTGACGTCATCTTCGGGAATTTACTTTTTCACGGCACAATATTTATTTGACCAATCAGATGCCCCTATTTATTATTATTATTTTATTTATTATTATTATTCTACCTACATACTACTGTCCATTATTGTATAAATACCATTTATTGTTCCCTTACTCACCAAAAGAAGCACAATTTTTTTTTATCCTGTTCATGGAAGGAGGGTAAGATGAGATGATCCTTCGTGATGGGTGATCACATTGGACAACCTGACCAATCCCGCAATCGTCTCTTGTTGCCATTTCGCATATGAAAATTGCGTAATAAACAAGCGTTGGTTTTGTTTACTATGCGTGTGCACTAATTGCGTCCATATTGATAGAAACCACTAATTCCGATTTTATGCGTGCAGCGTGCAAATTGAAGCCAGGTGAAAAATGGCGCGGAACAGTAAACCTCAACATTAAATCTTAGAACCAGTTTTTGATGGGGTGTCTTCGTAAGGACTGTTTATTCCTGTTGCAATGGCCTTCAATAGACCTAAGACTAAATGAATTGCCCAATCAGATTTCATTTTGAACGCTAACGATGTAAATTCATTTATAAAACTTTGCCATTATTTATTATAATTGATCACGCCCACATCCCGAAGATGACGTACACCGCAATCAATGGAAGTTATAGTAAGCTAAATTTCAGCTGATACGACGAGCATTTGAGGCCAATGGCTTTTTGGCAAGCTTGTAAATCATGACTGAGTGGGCCTAGAGGGTTATTTAATACATCAATCTGCTGCTTAAGACTTGAATATTCAGAAACTCAACCAAAAAGTGATAAGTGCTGGCATGCTTTAAACCCGTCTTTGTTGGTGCTGGCTTCAAAATGATTAACAACTGATAATAATAAATATCAATAATAACAACCGCCGAAATTAAACTGAGGTCTAATAAAAAGTTCAAAGAAAAAACAAGCTGATCAAGCAATGGGCCAACGATGGTAGTTAATGTATACTACAATCTTTGCATTGGCGACCATTTGGTCGCCGAAGCTATCTCTTTAACTTAGGCCAACAAACCAGCACAAAAAACCCCGTCCACTAAACAAGTCATCCAATGAAATCCATTTAAAAGTTGCTAAGATAACAATGGGGCATGCAACTCCCAATAAAACAACTCACGGCATATTTCAAGCAAAATACACATAATGCCTCAAATGTTGGCCTTAGGTTAAAGGCTGCTACACACGGCGACGAAACGAGGACGAAACGAACTGGCCGAAACGAATTGTTTTTTGTTTCAGTGTATTGTTAACAAAACTTGCTTCACACGCGAACGAAGCTGCATGTAGCCGAACAACGACCAACAACTGCCAGCCAATGACAATACACGAATTATAATAACAACTGCCGCCAATCATACTAATAGTAGTATTCAATACTAGTAGTTCTTCTGTACGGACAGCTTCCACATATTCACATTTAGTTAATTTATTGGTGTGTAAACTTAATTATTTATCAACTGGTTATCATTATTACTCACACACCGGGCTAGTAATTTTATAAGTGCTAGGTTCTTTTTAATTCCTAATAATAAATAATGATGAATCATTTGTTATTTCGTTGCAGTAGGCCCAATTTTTATCAAAAAATTAATTAACTGTACTGTATTAAAGGGCCTATGACGCCTAATTTGAAGAGGATTTGATTTAATTCAAACTTTCTGAGGTGGAAATGTGTTCAGAAAAATTATCTGGAGTTGCCCTCTCACCAGTAAGACGATTCCTATAGACACAGTCAGCACTTGCCAAGACGCCTTTTTTTCTCGAAGACGCACCAAGTTATATAGAGCTATAAAGCGAGTTTTCAAAAATTTGGCTTGTTCGCATAGAAATAGGGCGTCCTAGATATTAGTTTTGTGCAGAGACTCTTTTGATAGCAAAAAAATGATATTGCAACAATTTTTATTTTTTTTGGAGCTGTTTTTCTCAAGTCAGCAATTTGTTTTATCTTTGGTAAGCTCGCTATTATGTATACACTGGCGTTCACGTGATAGTGTTTGTCATCAAAATCAAAAGAAATAATGACATTTTTTTTTATCAAAATAATAATTTTCAAGTGAAAAATTAATCAAACAATAACGTTAGTGTACTTTCATGATAATACTAGGTGAAAAAAAAACATTGCCGAAATTGTATTTCCGGCGTTGTTTTTTTCACAACAACGATAATAATTAAATCTGAAATACCAGCTATCTTTCCAAGAAAAAACTTCAAAAGCACTGAATAATAATAATTAAGATTTTTAAAAAGTAGTTTGGAACTGAAAAAGTAACAAAAATGGTACAAACTACTTGCTGTAATATACTATATAATATCATAATGCAGATAGTCTCTTCTGCCGAACGCATTGTCATAGACCTCCATAGACCTCTACATGATACCTACTGGTGTTTTGTTGACGCGAGTGAGTTTTCTCAATAGTTTTACAATGCTTGATGAGAAAACAACTCTACACACAAAGTGCGCCTTGAAAAGCCCGTCCTAAGCCCTTTAATAATTACTTTAATAATTTTTATTATAATAATATCATTAGGCAAATTTAATAACAATAATAATAAACAACAGCCAGCCAATGATAGTATTCAATATAATACTAGTAGTAGTAATAATAATTATTATAATAATAAATTTTAGTAGCATGTGCTGTGTTTAGCGCCACTAACGCAACATGGACCAATGAAGTTACGCCTTGTGTGGCCAATGGCAAAATGCGGAAAAGACTTTTGACCAATGATCGACTAACGAACAAATGCCAACTAAGCACTGCTAGGTCTGGATGAAACGTCACCGCAACGCTACCGAAGTACCGGTAGGGCTTTCGTGGGGCAAATTTATTTGTTACGAAATTAATTTGACGTTTCGTCCTCGTTTTGTCGCCGTGTGGAGCAGCCTTTAGGCTACCAAAAACCATGGCATGCAAATACAACATAGACAAAGTGGACATGACATATTTTCGCATGATAGGTGACATCTACTTCTTTGACCACAGCAGACTTGACTTGATCATGGCTGCGGCCAACCCGAAATGAGCTATGGTTCGGACTAGAGTTGGGGGATAATCGCTATAGGGCCCGCTGCACTTAAGCAGCTTGACCGAGAACATGACAGACCCACACTAAACTAATGGAGTGGGAAAATGGATGCATGAACATGTGGTGCTATTGGATGCTAACAGTGAACTAGACTGAGGTAAACACTGACAGCATATATTTGCGTTCTCTAGCCTCATTCCATAATATTAGTATTACATGACATTAGTACTAAATATGCTTACTAACGCACACAAACTCACCGTTTGCGTTGGTGCTATTGGGAGTTACTTTCTCTCAATCTTGGCTAAAACAAATAGACACGGATGTCAGATACAGGACTGTACACACACATAGTACACAAAACCGCTATTGCACATAATCAGAAGAATAAAAATTCTCAACTCATGGTTCAATCAGAGTGAGCTGAGTTGTATCATCATATAAAATGCAATGTCTACAATGTGAGAGGACAACTACAAAAATTTATGGTAACTGCTTTTACGAGATGACGACTCAAAACTGCAAAAAACTTACCAACACAATACTTGATCCAGCAACCAACAGATCCTAGACAGAAACAACATCTCCTGCAATGATAACCGTTCTTACATCACACTGTGATTAACAATATCACTAACAAGTAATATATAGAGTAATCAAGGACCAAGACTTCAGACGGTACCATAACAACACAATACTTCAGAGAGCTGGGTTTAATAGCAAGGCTAGTCATCACTGCAGGTCAAGGTCAATCTAATACACACTTTAATAGTAGACTTACAAATACTCACCAATAGGTAGTTGGTGTAGTGTAAGACACAATCCATCCACGTAACAGCTATAAATGGAAGAACACTCAATGTACACCCACCAACAACAAAGACAACACAATATATATGGTTGTAAATGTAAGTAGATCAGTATGTTTGGTATAGATAACATCAGACACCAAGTCAGTAGCAGAACTGAGTATCCTCATTTCTACTAACAGCTAGTAGAAAACAAATGATTGTCTAAAACAAAGACACGAAAACACTATCTTTATATAATGCGTACCATTAACAAGATGAAGACACTCCATTGCTGATCGCCAGATATCTGATCGACATGTGGATCTCTAAACAGGAGGATGAGCTTTTCTTCAGAGCAAGGAGGGGGCAGCCTACAATTCATGCATATTCGGGGCAATAAAACCAAGTATTAACCCAACATTGTTAAAGCCGGCACAAATAATTGCCATCAGACCTTATGAACCAGTCTACCTTGGCTGTTATAGACCAGCAAACCACAGATAACGTGTGAACCAAGTCACAGCTCAAAGTCAGAAGAGAGGGGAAACAGGGATGGGGAAGGACACCCTTAGTTAGCACAACACCAGGTAGCACTGATGTCTCACAGTGAGTTTACAAGAGTTGTACGAAAGGAAATAAAAGTATCAATGGAATGGTGTACACCGAGACAGCTCGCTGCTAAGGTATTTCACTTAGGTGGACACAAGGGTAAGGTGACACCGTTAGCTCTAAACTGTCATCACATAAACCAAGCAGGACAATAATAGGGGCGGTGACAGCTGAGCCCAAAACCCTGCGACACAAATTCATTACAGTCAAGGTGGACTCGGCAAATTCTCTGAGCAGTCAGTTCTTTCTTCTAGGTAGGGACCAGGCGCAGCAGATACGTGCTGGTTTTGCGAGTTACCACAAAACACAGGAGGTATACTGGTTACCCGGATGCGTGGATCTGTGGTTGGTCTTGGCCATTCGCCTGTCCGGGATGAGCTATAAATGAATCGGACCAGGGTTGGGGGATAGCCGATACATGGACTGCTGCAGTTATGCAGTTTAACCAATAAACAAAGCACACCCACACTAAACCAATGGACTGGGGAAAGGGAAGTATGGACGTATGCTGTTTTGGGTACTAACAGTGAACTAGACTATGGTAAACACTGACTGCATTTGTTAGTGCTTAGTCTAGCCTCAGTTGTGTAATACTATCATCATATGACACCATTACTAATTATCGTTACTGGTTTATATGAACTTACCATTGTGAAATACTAAGTGACATTGGGAGTTACTTCCTCTCAACCAAATCTAAAACATGTTCATATGGATATAAGATAGAGGATTCCACACATACATTGTACACACAAAATTATTGCGCATAATCAGATAGATAAAAAAGTTTCTACTCATAGATTAATCAGAGTGAGCTGAATTGTATCATCATATAACATGCAATGTATACTATGTGAGAGGACAACTACAAGATCTGACCAGACTTTCTAGGTTGCACAAAAAACTGACCAACAATACTTGATCCAGCAACCAACAGATCCTAGACAGAAGCAGCATCTCCTGCAATAATAATCGTACCTACATCACACTGTGATTAACAATATCAGTCAATAGTAATATATAGAGTAATCAAGGACCAAGACTTCAGACGGTACCATAACAACACAATACTTCAGAGAGCTGGGTTTAATAGCAAGGCTAGTCATCACTGCAGGTCAAGGTCAATCGCTCACAATTATACACTAACATATGAAACAAAGACACAAAAACAGAATATCTTCATAAGGACATACCGCTAACCAAAAACCATTTCATCTCTGATTGATATCTGACCGACAGGTCAGTCTTTGAACAGGAGCTGAGCTTTTCTTCAGAGCAAGAAGGGGGAAGCCTACAATTCATGCATATTTGGGGCAATAAAACCAAGTATTAACTCAATATTGTTAAAGCCGCCACAAATGATTGCCATCAGACTTCATAAATCAGTCTACCTTGGCTGTTATAGACCAGCACACCACAGATAACGTGTGAACCAAGTCACAGCTCAAAGTCAGAAGAGACAAGGAAAAAGGGACGGGGAAGGACACCCTTAGTTAGCACAACTCCCGGTAGCACTGATGTCTCACAGTGAGTTTACAAGAATTGTACGAAGGGTGATAAAAGTATCAATGGAATGGTGTACACCGAGACAGCTCGCTGCTAAGGTATTTCACTTAGGTGGACGCAAGGGTAAGGTGACACCGTTAGCTCTAAACTGTCATCACATAAACCAAGCAGGACAATAATAGGGGCGGTGACAGCTGAGCCCAAAACCCTGCGACACAAATTCATTACAGTCAAGGTGGACTCGGCAAATTCTCTGAGCAGTCAGTTCTTTCTTCTAGGTAGGGACCAGGCGCAGCAGATACGTGCTGGTTTTGCGAGTTACCACAAAACACAGGAGGTATACTGGTTACCCGGATGCGTGGATCTGTGGTTGGTCTTGGCCATTCGCCTGTCCGGGATGAGCTATAAATGAATCGGACCAGGGTTGGGGGATAGCCGATACATGGACTGCTGCAGTTATGCAGTTTAACCAATAAACAAAGCACACCCACACTAAACCAATGGACTGGGGAAAGGGAAGTATGGACGTATGCTGTTTTGGGTACTGACAGTGAACTAGACTATGGTAAACACTGACTGTATTTATTAGTGCTTAGTCTAGCCTCAGTTGTGTAATACTATCATCATATGACACCATTACTAATTATCTTACTGGTTTATATGAACTTACCATAGTGAAATACTAAGTGACATTGGGAGTTACTTCCTCTCAACCAAATCTAAAACAAATAGACACGGATATAAGACAGAGGATTCCACACATACATTGTACACAAAAACACTATCGCACATAGTCAATCAGAAGAATAAAAATTTCAACTCATGATTCAATCAGAGTGAGCTGAGTTGTATCATCATAACACATGCAGCGTCTGAAATGTGAGAGGACAACTACAGAAATTAAAGGTAACTGCTTACAAAGGATGACGACTCAAAACTGCAAAAAACTTACCAACAATACTTGATCCAGCAACCAACAGATCCTAGACAGAAACAACATCTCCTGCAATGATAACCGTTCTTACATCACACTATGATTAACAGTATCAGTAAAAAGTGATATATAGAGTAATCAAGTACCAAGACTTCAGACGGTACCATAACAACACAATACTTCAGAGAGCTGGGTTTAATAGCAAGGCTAGTCATCACTGCGGGTCAAGGTCAATCTAATACACACTTCAATAGTAGACTTACAAATACTCACCAATAGGTAGTTGGTGTAGTGTAAGACACAATCCGTCCACGTCACAGCTATAAACGGAAGAACACTCAATGTACACCCACAAATAACAAAGACAACACAATATATATGTTTGGTATAGATAACATCAGACACCAAGTCAGTGGCAGAAGTGAGTATCCTCATTTCTACATATTTCAGGCAAGACAAGCGCAGTACAACAAACGCAAAACAGTACACTAACAGCTGATAACTAACCATAACATCCTGCGAAGTCCATCCATATCGGTAGCTTCAAACACACGTATGCTCAAGCGCTTGCATCATTGGCACTAGTAGCTGTCGTGGATATCAAACAGCTCTCAAAACATCAAAAATAAAACGACCATTATACTTACACATACTTCCAAATACCTATGAAAGACAACTCCCGTAAACAACTGATCACAATTATTTGCGGAGAGAATAATATAACAAAGTGATTTGAAACGTACCTGTGATGGTCAACAATGTAAGAACAATGATATTTCACTGCACAGTAAAGATGAAATATGAAACCAATTGCTGCAGTAGTTGTTTTATTTGGCCATTAAAAAACTTGAAACCAAACAATGTGACAATAAATGACACTATGCGTCGCCAGCAGCAACCTTCTTGAGCCATGACTCTTTTTTCTGCTTGACTCTGTCTTTGCGCTGAGCCAAATTCATCTTGCTGCGGTTCCATCTATGACCACAAAAAACCCATGTAATCATTATATACTGACAATGACAACAAATGAAAAATCTCGACAAGCTAGCATTACCAATCGGGACTGCACTCGTATCACCAAACTGGTTTCACTTTAATTTTAATAAAATGAAACCAACTATTTAAATAAATAATAGAACTACCATGGTCTGGTCGCTTTTTCAAGGACCAATCGAAACTTCGAAAAGACCGTTGTAGACCCCACTGCAATGATTTCTAGAAAGGAATAACTCACCTCTTCACTTTGACCTCCTTCTTAGGCGCGGGCTTAGGAGCTGGATCAGCTCTGATGGCGGCATGCACCTTCTTGTACATATCCTCAAGACTCTCAGGGGTGAGGCCCAGTTTGATGTACCTACCAAACTGTCTCTGGTAGGCATCGCTGTCTTCCTCCTGCAGATGGGCCATGTAATCACCGACATGACCACCCATGATGTGACTTCTGTGAACATCGGCATCCAACTTGTCACTTTCGGCGTCATATCCAGGGAACCTCTTGACACTACAACAAACAAATATTTATAGTAGTCACCAGAGCCGTGATTAATATTAGAAGACAATTATAACGACTTCAACCTGTCAAGACACAAACCTGTGGGGAATATCAATACCACCATCTGCAGCACCTTTCATGGCTCCAAACACTCTAGCACCAGTCGTTGTTCGTACCAACCCTACATCAAGGAAGGCTCTAAATGGCCCTGCTTTATCGTCCAATGCCTCTACGTTGTACTCGTCACCATCAACCTAAAGTATGCAATTGATTGCGTTCACTGAAATATTTGGAGTACTTAGTACAATTGATGGCAGCATTGATGGCATTTCTACATATTGATTGCACCTTACTTCTATCAATTTAACTTTAAAAAAAACTGGCGATTAAAAGTCAACATTTTCAAATAAAAAAGCACACGCGCACACCTTACACTAACATAGCATGCAGAAAACAATATGGTTAAGTAGGATATACCTCCTCTTGGCCTTTGTATAGACTATCTAAGTTGAACTTTTGCAGTAATCTTCTTGCTAGAAGCAGTCCTGTGCAATAAGCTGCAGCATAATTGGTCAACCCTACCTTCAAGCCATATCTCGGGAGCTCATGAGCATATGCTGCGCATATGATCACATCTCCTTCAATTCTGGCGTACGCTACCTACATGAAAAATACTGAATTAGTATTTATTTATATGCAATATCATAGACAATTAAATATTATCTGGACAAAAAATTGTGAGCCTGCCTTGTACAGTTGCTTTGATAACAAAGAACTAATGGAAAGGGGCTCACACGTTCAGTTTAGCACTGTTTTCCATGTGCAGGTACTGAAAAGAAGCCACTACACTTGAACAGCCAGTGCACCGTTAACATGTACCGAATTATTGATAGCTAAAACCACATGCTATGGTTGGTATCAAGTCATCAACAACATACTTGGCAAATGATGTCCTTGTTGGTAAATCGGACAATCAACCTATATTTAGGTGTGTTGTACTTGTTCTTTTCCTGAACTACCAGTCGACGACGAGCATAGTAGTCAGTTTTACCTTCTCGCCTCCTTCGGAATTTCACTTGAAATCTTTTGAAGTAGGCCTTGTTTTTCACTACTTTCACAAATCCAGGCTAAAATAGTGACAAATATTATTTATAATATTACTTATTACTATTATGGTAATAAAACGAACTTCTGGCAAAATTGATCTCATTATTCTCATCATTAAATTTAGGTAGCGCAGCTAAACCCATAATTATCACGTGATGCGGTAAAAGTATCCATATATGAATTTGTCTCTCACGCAGATTTCAAAGTGTCCAATTACAGTTTTGGTAATAACTTTGCAATTAATCCACCAATCAGAAAGAAACTTGTTCTTCAAACAGCCAATACAATTTCGCATCTGATTGTCTGTCAATAGACTTCTGAAATGTACTCTACCCACTAATAACTAGTCATGAAAAAAAAATACTTTGGCGCACCTGTGGGAATTCCTCCGAACATATTAATAATTTTTGACAATTACAAATAAAACACCAATGTCTTACCTACTCACTAACATGTTGTTTTGTTGATTCAGTTCAGTATTTATAATTAATTAGAATTTATTTCAAAAAGGTTACTAATAATTTGTGAGCGGTTTTTAAATACGCAACAATGTAGCTAAAAAACATAATTCCGTAATTGCGGGCGTCATCATATAGTACCCAATGTTTTGGCCGAATAAAATTGAAGTTTTTTAGGTTATCATTTTTGATAGCTTCGCAACAAAAACCAAACCGCAATTGTTTTTATTAAATTTTTTTTTATTATTGAAATGTAAATTTAGGCAATTAAAAAGTTATTTATACTAGTAATTTTTATACCATGGAGATAATCATGTCTAGCTCTACAAGTTGGTACCAAATTTGTTCACTGAAGTTCAAATTGAAAAATTGAGCTGCACTGGCTCCAATATTTTGACAATATATTTACGCGTAGTTGAGCATTTTTTTGGCTTGCGGTGAGACAGGAATGTGATATGTTTTTTTTAAATTTTAAAAAATGTTTTAAAATTCGGAAATAGCAGCTATGGGAACAAACTAAGTATCAACAGAATAGGCAACAAAAAGTCTTCAACTTGATACCACTTTCAGTAGTGTAAGATTTTTTTTTGGTTTTTTGTCCGATTGAGTTGCAGTACCTATTAAATTGCATAAACGTTGATTGATGAAATAACTACATCATCATTAAAGCAATAATAATAATAATTTATTCAACAGCAGAGCGATTTACCAAATAAAAAAACTACTCTTACTACTAACTATTATAATAATAGTAGTTAGTAGTAGGAGTAATTGATTAATTAATTATTAATTATTACCCGATCATCATCAGATCATTTTTTAATTTTTTAGTGCAAAAAAATTATATAACAACAACAATGATCTGCAACAAATGAAACAAGTCCTCAAAAGACAGACTGATAATTTGCAAATATTAGTTAGCAAAATATTATTCGTAGCGCATACATAGCACACTAATCTTGTAACAACGTATGTAAAAAAAATAGAGGGTTCAATTTTTATCCAAAAACATCGGCCAAGAACACAGCTTAGTCAATGAAATACATATGCAGACCTGAATAATAATCACCTATGAACAAAATACCAATGGTTGAAGGTATAGCAACAACACACCATGATTAAAGTGGTAAGTTTGCAGCACACTCGCTCACGTAGCTTCGGTTATGGGGCTGACTCCAGCCGGAAAAGGACAAGTTGATATTTTCACAGACCGTCCTAAGCAAACAAATATACATCGGAAAGTTAACATCAAATAACGATGTGCGTCGTTAAGACTATTTCGCCGTTTTGCACTTTGTCAACCAACCCCATAGAATTATCTCCTCTCTACAATTCTGTGATCTGTACCGTAAATGGCCGTCTAAAATGATGTGCTATAAACTGGATGTTCATTTCATTGCTGATGATGATGAATTCTTTACTTACATAAAATATTTACTTAAAATATAATAAAAAACAGGCCTCTATTAGCGGGTAAGAATTAAAGGATATTTTCAAACAATCATTAAAATATAATGCTATTACAATGTAATAATGTATTATTTATAATATTTTTGTCAAATATGAAAGTTTATAAAGTATATATTATTATGGCTTTGTTTTGCAAGATATGTACATGGTAAAAAATATATCTTATGTTGAGGAGATATGACTATGATAGTAATCTATCTTGACCAGAAAGCGAGTCTTTTGGTTTGACATATATATGGAGATCATGGACTTCCAGTTGTTAATGGTGGGCTTGATTGTTGATCGCAGTACTTGATAAGCTGGACAGTAGTAGATATAGCATTCAACAATTTTCTCATCCTGTAGGCATGAACATGTAGGATTGAAGCTTATTTGTATCTGGAATCGGAAGAGTAGGCGTCTACTGCGTCCTGTAAGGAGGTCACATGGCTGGCCCAATGTTTGTCTTCCGTAATACAAACAAATCTGATGTCTCACTAAGTGTGCTAGAGGTAGCTGAAAGAGCAGACCATATGGACTTATCTCCTCTCTCAGCAACATGTCCCATTGGCGTGTCCATTCTCTATAGATGGCATTTTCGACGGCATGCTGTGACAATTCTTTGGGCTGTATTTCATTGAAGGAGAGTCGTCTGTCAGTCATTTTTTTGATGTCGGCTGTATAAGTCTTCCCAATGGCACTCTTTGGTGTCATCGTTAATATGCCTGAGCTGCAGTCTTTCTCGTGTGTAATAAAGATCGGCAAGCGGAATATTAATAATTTTATGAAGTCCTTCTATTGGAGGATTGAAGTGTGCACCAAGGATGAACTTGATCAGCGGTGATACAGTGGAGTCCCAAATTAAGACTGCATATAGGACTTTAACAAGAACCAACTGGAGAAATATTCTTTTGGCGGTTTCACATTTGAGATCTGCGTACATAAAGGGTTTCAGCATATTCGTCTTCTGTTTGAGAGATTTTATGCATTTTGTATACTGCGTGTTGAACGATAGGTTGTGGTCATGGATGAAATATACCAGGATTGCCAGCTACGGCCGTTCAATATAACTTTGACCACGATTCAAGTGAGGCCGTTTATGGGAGTCGCCATGACTAGCGACTTTTACGCAGTATCCGGTACGTACATTGTGTCTTTTGAATGCAGTGTCGAGTTGTCTTTTCATTAAAAAAGACAACTACGCCAATCCAAGGGAAAATTGACGTATTTCCGGTACGTTCGTAAAATTTGACTGCTTCAAAAAATGCGGTGGCTGCTATAAAAAGATTTGACCATAACTTGCGGCCCCTAACTATAGCGTATGTCACAAAATCCCTTGTAAAAGTCGCAGTTACAGTCTATATCCAGTACGGACTTGGCCTGATTGGGCGCAGCTGGCAATCCTGGTATATTTCATCCATGGTTGTGGTCTACTGTAATACCAAGAACCTTTAATGAATTAGATAATTGTATTGCTGTCGTGTGTATTGAAGGTGATGTAAGCACCCCTTGAATCCTAAGATTCCTGTCTCTTGGTAGTTGACTTTCAGTTTCCATTTATCCTTCCACTGTTGGATCCTGTTACAGTTGTGTTGATATTTTTGTTGAAGTTCCTGCGATGTGCTTATCCACAAAAGTTACTTTCTATCAAGAAATTCAACTTTACACGGAGTCTATGACACAGTCTATGATGGACGGATGCAGGCATCGAATCTAATACATCCGATAAAAAACGGCTACATTAGTCAGTGAATGTTTCCTGATCGCAAAACTGGAAGTGTTCTCTGTATGACAATAAAGAATAACAACATAAAATTAGTTCCTACAGATCTGCGTATATTTAATCAAAACTGTAAAGACAACATAATACCATCTCTAATATTTACAAAAAGATTGTAGCGCTTTATGTCACAAAGCGTAGTAGCAGCATGAGTTAAGCAAGAATGTTTTGGAGTTGTCTTATCAGAAACTGTAAATGTAAAAGTAGACAACTTCATAAATAAGTATAGTATAAAAGTTATGTTACATTTATTTGATTTGGAATAAATGAGACCAGACAGAATGTCATATAACGATATCAGGCTGATTCATCTCAGACTAAATCGAGGCCTAGGTCTAGGTTGCATAGGTGTGTGATGAAGATGATGCCACATGCTGATTGGTTGAGAGACAGATCTGTTGTCCAACAGTAGCCAATGGCCACATTCCACATCGCTGGCACCGCTACCAAGTATCGTATAACCGATAGTATGATGTGATCTATCTGGCAGCTCCTCACAGAACTCTATCAGCAGTTTGCTTTTCTGTAAGCACACAATGGTGTCAAATGATAACCCCAACAATCAAAACTAAAACACGATTAATTTGAAAATGTACCAATGCTACTACAAGTAACAATTAATTACTCAAGTGACAATAGCAGTTAAATATCCTAAAAGTATGTGTACATATAACGATCTTGTGCTAGCAATTCTTTTTAGCAATGCATGAAATCCCTTCCCTAAATTTTACAACTTTTAACTATAGTCTATTTTTTAGCGATTCGAGTCAAACTTGCTGTTACAATCTATATCCTGTAACTTTTTATATGGTTGCTAATAGACTGGAACGCTGCAGATGAAGAGGCAATATTGGGAACAATGATGAAACATTTGTGCGTTGTGATTGGTTGATTAAGAATCGGCTAGCAAATTTTTGATATGAATCAAAACCTGGCGATAACTTCAAATAAAATGCTAGTGAATGCTTAGCGATATCTCCGGAAACGGAAGCTGCAAAATCCCACAATCGCTGAGCTAATAACTTAGCGAGTACTAAAAGTACATGTGATTTTATGCTTGGAATTATAATTGGAATTCAAAGTTTTTCAATTTCTTTAGAAACTATTTAAACAGTCAACCACCTAGGCCTAACATTGACTCTAATTTTGATGTTTTTTCAAGATTACGCGAGGAGAAGTATGGTGGACAAATGTTAGAAATTAAAACTGTAGTTGTCTGCACATAAATTAGAGGACAACTCCACAAAATAGACAAGTACTTATGGCGCTGGTAAGACGTTTCATAACATGATAAAGTTTTCTGAATTGGAATTATTTGATACCAAGGTATAGGATGGTAACGTTAGACAGTGAATCATTTCATCAATCTCAATATCCTTGAGCTTACTAAAACACTGGGAAAACAATTATAAAAATTGAGTAACAAAACGCGATAAATAAATCACTTCTTGTGCAGTGATGCACTAGCTAATATATAGGAAAAGCGATGCAGCGGTAAGAAATAAATACGTACTAGTAAACTTTCATTGGTCTGATTAAATATCATAGGCTGAGGTTTTAAGGAGAGTTGAGTGCAATCGGTAGCCACAGAGAATATTGCTGTTCTCTTTTTCACACCCGGCTCATCTGGGGGTATGAGAGTAACATCCAGGAAAACTGCTACAATTGAAAATGAATAACAGCAGTGAATGGCGTGCACAATCATAGCAGCAGCAGTGACTGTAGAGTACGCAGTAGATGTAGTAGTAGTGGTAGTAGTAGATGTGGTGGTAGATGTGGTGGTGGTGGTAGTAGTAGCAGTAGTGGCAGAGGTAGTGGCAGCAGTAGAGTGACAGTAGTAGAGTGGCAGCAGTAGAGTGGCAGCGGCAGATTGGCAGTGGCGGCAGCCAGCAGCGGCAGCAGCTAGCAGCAGCAGTAGTAAGTAGTATAGTAGTGGTAGTAGCAGCAGTGGTAGTAGTAATACCAAATCACCAATACAGATCACTGATGTATTATGCTGTACATGAAATGCTGAGAATATGACATTTGACTGTAGCCTAAGCCTTAGGCCAACATTTGAGGCGTTATGTGTATTTTCTTGGAATATGCTGTGCGTTTTTTATTGGGAGTTGTATACCCCCTGTTATCTTGGCAACTTTTAAATGTATTTCATTGGATGGTTGGTTTAGTGGGCGGGGTTTTTATGCTGGTTTTCTGGTCAACAGACCTACACAAAAAACCCCGCCCACTAAACCAACCATCTAATGAAATCCATTTAAAAGTTGCCAAGATAACAGGGGGCATACAACTCCCAATAAAAAACGCACAGCATATTCCAAGCAAAATACACATAACGCCCCAAATGTTGGCCTAAGACTTAAGCTAATTTGACTCATGGTTTGGAAATTTTGTTTGCTTCAGTTCACAAAGTGCTCTTTGCTTACCTTTCGAGTTGTACAAAGGTGAAGGATGAAACTTTAAAGCTCGCAATTCCAAAATAATAACCTTGGTTTGCACCTGGGTTGCATCATACTCCAAACTCACTTTCACATCTGCACAGGAACTGGTTGGCTGAAAGAATACGAAACAAGTTGAAGAGCATACTAACTTGTACAAATTTATATAAAAATATATCCTTGTGGGATTCAAAAGAGCAGATGCATTAGCCGTTGGTGGTACAGTCAAAAACAAAACACAAGCGGTTATTAGCTTCAACAGTTGTTTAATTATAGATAACTTGTTTATCGCTGCCGGCTACTGCTCTAACAGCTGCTCATCTTTGCTGTCGGTTGGATGTAGCTTGTTTAACTTGATAGCAGCTTCCTGTCGGCAAAACAACATTCATTGCCTATTGCAAAGTTTTTGACTTTTTAACACTGAAACAATTTCGTTCATGGCAACTTAAACGAAATTATAAAAATATTTTTCCTAAAAACATTAACTTTTTAATTCTTTGAAACTATGACAAAATGTCAATTTCAAAAAATATGGATGAGCCTTAAACTAAACCAACATATTTTTTTAATTTTCAGAATAAATTATAAAACTTCGTCCATTTTTCTTACTGGTGAGAGTTGAGAGGCAGAGTGACTAAAACTTTTAGTTATGAATATACAAACAAAGACTACTTGAATATCCTGTTTGTTTTAGCTATGCCTTGAGGGCAACCCTAGAGACGGGTCTCGTAAGCTTGTAGCTTATTTGAGCAGCACGCACCCTATACCCATGCCGACCGTTAAACCGGCTACTCTTGCGAAAAAGCAGAGGGGGATCTGTTACATATTACTGTATGACTCAGGTCTTGAGTTCATTACTGTTCTATAAATAGCATATCTATTTCCTGTTTATGTATAATTTGATATAGTCATCAGTTGTTCATTGAGTTTAGTAGTGTCTAGTTGCGTGCACATGATTTGTCACTTGTACTTGGTTAGTACTAATACACCAACTATACAAACACAACAACTGGTGTCAGAGACATGGACTTCTCACGCCTTCAGCTACACTAGACAGAAGCAACACTACTTTTTATTATAACAAACACTTACAAACATCTACTTTTGGATTACTAGACTATAAACAAACAGCACTTGTCAGCTATGGATAGCACAGTGAAAGCAATCCTAGAGGCTATGCAACAGCAGCAGCAACAATTCCAGCAACAGCAGCAACAGATGCAAGAACAGTTCATTGCTATATTAGGCAACAAGAGTAGTACAGCTGCACCAGAAGCCACCACAATAGCTATACCCAAGTTTGAAGCGTTCAACAAAGGAAAAGAGAAATGGTCACAGTACCTACAGCGCTTCAAACAGCATTTTAGTGTTTATAAGGTGGATGATGCTGAACAAAAGCGTGCGTGCCTCTTGTCCTGGATTGGGCCAGAAACATATACTTTGCTTACCAATCTATTTGGTTCTGAGGACATAACTACTAAATCGTTTGACCGGCTTACAGAGAAACTCAACCAACACTTTGTGGATACAACTCATGTCCAAGCTGCAAGATACGAGTTCTACCAATGCAAAATGAAAGAAGGACAGGGCTATGCTGACTGGGCAGCGGAGCTTCGTGGTATGGCTAGGGATTGCAATTTCACTTGTAAAAACTCCACTTGCAAACAGAGTTATGTGGATGAGCAGATTCGTGATGTAATAATTAAGGAAACTCCACATGCTGATGTTCGACGCCAGTGTTTGTTGGATGCTGATCCGTCACTCAGCGAAGTGTTAAAAAAAGCAGCATCGTTCATAAGAACTACAGAGACAGATAACATTCTTAAAGGGGAGACAACTCCTACACCTGATTGCATGGTGAACAAAATGACTGGATCGTATCAACAAAAACACCCTGGTAAGAGTAAACGTACACCATCTACAGTCAAACACTCCCCAGGTATGTACAAGTCTTGTCCTAGCTGTTACAATGCTCATGAAAGACATGAATGTCCTTGTCGAGAGCTTGTTTGCCGAAAATGCTCCAAAAGAGGACATATTCAAAGTGTTTGCATGTCCAAGGTCACGCAGCAACCCCAAGTTGACCATCATGCCACAAAAGCTGTAGAGGATTCCGTTTTAAGTGTGCTTTGTAAGACGGAGCAATCTTGTAGTGAACAGGTGTTTCACTTATCCGATAACTTAATCAGGCGCGTTGGAAAAACTGTTTGGATCAACACCCAGGTCAATGGACGGGACTCTATGTTTCAGTGGGACACAGGAGCTACTTGCTCAATGGTAGGGTTAGAAGGTTTCAAACTTCTTGGTTCCCCAACCTTACAAAAAGTAAACACATCTCTTAAAGCCTATGGAGATGGTAAACTGGATGTGAAAGGTCAGTGCAACGTTACTGTAACAGTTGGTAAAAAAGAAATCCAAAACTTGAAGCTATTAGTTGTTGACATTCCTCATGGAACTAATTTGTTCGGGTTAGACTGGAGTGAGGCATTTGGTCTCTCCCAACATGGCTTAGAAGGGTTCATTGAATCTGATAATATCCAAGCTAAAACTGTTTCTGACTTTTCACATGTACCTAAACACAACATCGATGCAAAGGTCGCCTCACTTACAACCAAATATCCGGAAGTATTCAAATCTGGACTCGGGCTTTGCAAAAAGATGAAAGTTCCAATTCATCTCCACCCTGACAGCAAACCAGTTTTCTTCAAGCCAAGAGAAGTTCCTTTTTCAAAACGCCAAGCAGTCCAGGACGAGCTAAAAAGGCTGGTCTCAGAAGGTGTTTTAGAACATATAGACTTCAGCGACTATGCTGCTCCCATAGTCGCTGTCTCCAAACCTAACGGGAAAGTGCGCATTTGCGGAGATTTCAAAAAGTTGAACCAACAAATATCAATTGATCAACACCCTTTGCCAAAATTGAGTGATTTGATGGAAAAGCTACAGGGTGGACAATACTTTTCCAAGATTGACTTAGCTGATGCCTATCTGCAGTTGGAACTAGATGCAGAAGCAAAGAAACTGTGTGTAATCAACACTTCACTTGGCTTATTTCGTTACAATCGAATGTGTTTTGGAGTTGCATCTAGTCCAGCACAATTTCAGAGATGTATGGACACGATGATTGCTGACTTACCTGGAGTAGCATCCTATTTAGATGACTTGATTATCACCGGACAGACAGAAAATGAGCACTGGAGAAATCTAGAGAGACTTCTGGCTCGCCTTCAGGATTATGGTTTTCGCATCCGGCAAGAAAAATGTGAGTTCTTCAAGCAGTCTGTTGAATATTTAGGTCATGTCATCGACAAAGATGGCAAAACACCATCCAAATCTGCTATAGAAGCAGTCGAACAACTTCCACAACCAGAAAACATCCAGCAGTTACAGGCATTTTTGGGCAAAATAAACTATTATGGCCATTTCATACCAGATTTAGCCGAAAAAGCTGCACCATTGTATCAGTTCTTGCGCAAAAATGCCAAGTTCACCTGGACAAAAGATTGTCACCACGCATTCCAAACACTAAAAGACAGTGTAATTAAGGCCACAAAACTTACCCACTACAACCCTGAGAAATCTCTTGTTCTTGCTACCGATGCCTCCAACTACGGTATTGGTGCTGTGCTTATGCAAGTAGAGAATGGAATTGAACGTCCATTAGCTCATGCCTCCAAAACGCTTGATGATCATCAACGGAATTATTCTCAAATTGAAAAAGAGGCATTGTCAATCATCTATGGTGTGACCAAATACAGGCAATACCTGTATGGAAGAAAATTTACGCTAGTCACAGACCACAAACCATTGGTTTCGATGTTTTCACCAGACAAAGCCATTCCTGTGTTAACAGCACAACGACTGCAGAGATGGGCTTTGAAGCTTATGGCCTATCAGTATGAAATAAAGTTTAAACCGACACAGAAACATGGTAATGCAGATGGACTTTCCAGATTACCGATGGGGACTGATTCCATTTTCGATGGCCAGGAGAGAAGTGACAGTGCTGAGGTTTCGTTTGCAATTCAAGAGGAGTTACAGGAATGCCCAATCGATGCACAGGTCATTCGAGAACAAATCTCGTTAGATGCTGAACTTTGCCAAGTGAAAGAGTATATTGTCAATGGCACCTGGCCAAACCGTTTACCAAAATGTTCTGAACACCTGAGGTCTTACTGGAACATGAAGGACTCACTGTTTGTCCATGATGATGTCATCATGATTCAACGTGACAGTTGTGCTAGAGTGGTAATACCTTACAAGTTTCGTGACAGAGTTCTAGATCTTCTTCACACATCACACTGTGGGATCGTTCGTATGAAACAACTTGCCCGACGATACGCTTGGTGGCCGAAAATTAATGATGACATTGAAAACACAGTAAAAGTTTGTGAGCCATGCAGACTTTCCGCTAATGACCCTGTGAAGTCCTTTCAGAGTTGGCCGATCACGCAAAAACCCTGGGAACGGATTCATGTAGATTTCGCAGGCCCTTTCAAGGGATATATGTGGCTTGTTTGTGTTGACTCCCACTCAAAATATCCATATGTGTCAATGCTTGATATTGGTAGGACCACTTCATCAGATACAGTGGCAGTTCTTCGTCAAATTTTCATTACCGAAGGCTTACCTCAAACTATTGTGTCCGACAACGGGCCACAATTTACATCCCAAGAGTTCGAGAATTTTTGCTTGAGACAAGGCATCAAACACTTGACATCTCCACCTTTTCACCCAGCATCGAATGGTGAAGCAGAACGATTTGTTCAATCGCTCAAGAGAAGCATTGAAAAAAATTGTGCGGGAGGAAGTGCCACAAAGTCAGCTCTCCAGAACTTTCTGACCACTTATCGATGTTTACCCCATCCAACTCTGAACTGGAAATCACCTGCTGAAATACTTCATGGAAGACAACCCAGAAACACTCTCACATTGCTGAACCCATTCGAAACATCTACTGAGAGTAACACAAGCCAAAAAGACGTTAATGGGAAGTACAGCATAAATTCTCTTGTCTATGCCAGAAACTACAGCTCCAGCACCAAATGGTTACCTGGAAAAGTAACCGGTAAACTAGGCAACATGCTTTACTGGGTGCATACAGATAAAGGGACTTGGAAGCGACACATAAACCAGCTGCAACCCCGATTTGATGGCTTGACTGAACCTAGTGCTTCTGCTGGTAGTGACGACATACCCACCACCTCCACTGACAATAACGATGCCGTACCGCCATACCGATACCCACAACGTACCAGAAAACGCCCAGATTATTATGACTCCTCCAAGTATTAACTTGAGCCAAATATTGGTGGGACTTAACTAAAGTGGGAGGAGTGTTACATATTACTGTATGACTCAGGTCTTGAGTTCATTACTGTTCTATAAATAGCATATCTATTTCCTGTTTATGTATAATTTGATATAGTCATCAGTTGTTCATTGAGTTTAGTAGTGTCTAGTTGCGTGCACATGATTTGTCACTTGTACTTGGTTAGTACTAATACACCAACTATACAAACACAACAGGATCGTTTACTAGCATGACGCCATAGTTTTAATGGAGAGTGCCATCAAGCTAGGGACCACAGTGTTTTTATGCCCATATCCGACCAGTCAGAGCATGTAGAAAGCTGAATATCTTGCTCACTGATGACCGTGCTGGGAATTGAATCCCAGATCCTGGATTGAAGTGCAAGCACTTCAACCACTAGACCACACGAGCCTCCAATTGTGATTGCATTATGGGTAATAAAATAACAAAATTAAAACAAGAGATGCTACAACGGTCTTGATAGCTGAATTTAATAGGACAGAAAAAACTTTCCTGACCTGATGATCATAGTCCAAGATGTTAGACCATGTTCTGTAAGAGTCTGTGACTAAAAGGGGAGACAACTCAGCTGATATCTCACCAACCAACTTTTGTCTAGCGTAGTGATCTCTAGTGAACACTTGGAGGGTGACGGAGGCTGTGGAGAGCTCATTGTAGTCAACACAGAATATAAACTGTTCCTTAAACACTGGATTAACTGTGGCTTTGCATATCTGCAACATAAATATGTAGTCTATGCATTACATAATATGAGAAACTGTCATTAGCATTTACCAACTAGTAACTAATCAAGATAATCTTAATCGTAAATAAATTAATCTTACATTAATCGTCAATTATTTGTGTAATTAAAATCCGGTATAATCTGTTTGCATAACTTTAGAGTATTGGCCAAATTTTGATTGATTTTCAATATTGGATATTGAGGAATAATTGATGTTGATAAAAATGAGTGTTCTAGTATATAAGTGTTGAAGCGTTCCTCTAGTATTGACTCGAGTCTATATTTAGTTATGAACAGCATTAAACAGTTTATTTTAAGAGGAAAATTCAGAACGCCATTTTAATCTGCCTTATTCAAACCAATTAATCTTTATTGCTTAATAGAATAAGATTAAATTATTTATGCACGCAGCTGTTTTTGTTCCTCATATCCAAATTAAATCGATAATAATATATTTTCATCTATTTTTTAATGGATTAAAAATTAGTATTTTTGATTACGGCTGTTTTTTAATCGAGCTGATTAAAGATTAAAAATGATCAATTTAACATTAGGTTTATTTCATGAAATTATTTTATGCGAAATTATTCCATTTTAAAAATAACATTATTTCACTATTATTATATGCATACATGTCTATCAAAAATCTATTTTGACATTTTAACTTTCAGGGAAAACACTGACATGATGACAGCTTACGCTAAAATAAAAATTTGGAAAAAAAACAAATCACGAACAACGCTAAGTGGAAATTGTTTTGTCAAAGAAAACGATGAAACCTGTGCTATTTGCAATACAATCACAGCGCAAAAAAATTTAGCTATCATTAAAAAATAAAGGTCAATATTTTCAAATAACGGGTGATCTTTCAAACAAAATGTATGAGAAAGAGAGAGTGAATTGGGTTGTTCATAGACAATGTTAACCCAAAAACAATTAGCCTGTTGATCAAAGATGTTAAAATTTAGCAGTTAAGATTAATCTCGATGAAAACTGTCAGCTGGTGACAGCACCAGCTTTAATACTAAAATAAAAAATACTAAAAGTAATAAATTCTGATTACTTTTAGTTTTTTAAATGTTTCATAAGAATATAAAAATATGCTATTGTTGTGTTAACGCATTTCATGCATATTTCACCCCAAGGTCATTCAAACAAAACTACACGTGTACGTTATTGATCAGCATAGAGATACAAGCGCAGGAAGTGCTTGCTCAGAGTATATATAGTTTATTGCTACATAAAAAGCATATTTGTGGAGAGTCCCTAGTGAGTTAGGAATATAGGCTACCTTGGTTTGTTTCTTTGGGTCACGATCGTGGCAATCGCTGGCAAAAGTTTTAATAAATGTATCTGGAAGACTACCATTAGCACTGCAGTGGATATCAAGTTCTTTAGCTTGTAGTATGTGTAACACCACTTGACTTTTGTCTCTGCAATAAAATAACGGCTGCCAGGTGATGAAACTAAAATAAATGCTTGAATGCTTGAATAATCGTAGAAAAAATCACGAGGAAAAATTTTTTCACCAATTATGCATAAAATTGTTAACTTTTGCAAAAGCTATGCTTGAAAAATACACCAGAATTTTTCTGGTTTGGAATCAATTTTTAAAAAAAATCTCTGCTCATTGATATATTTTTTACAAAAATTTTGCAAAACCATAGATGGTATCCAAAACATGAATGATTCCTCCAAAGAGCTTAATTTATTTGTTAGTTTAGAGTTTAACGTGACAGTTTAACAGCATCCTGCTGTGTTAATTTAGACTTTTTTTCAAATTAAAAAATGCAGAACAGCCGTTCAAATGGCCAATTAGAATAGCCCATTGGTCATGTGACCATTGGTAAGGTGTGACAAGCTGCAGCAGGTGCATATATAACATACTTATGGTAATGCAGAGAGTATTCGACCTGGCCCAGCCCGGAGTCACTACTGTGTAACTCTAGCAGGTCGAGAGAATCTCCCACCGATGGAGACTCACTGCGTGTCAAACTTGACTCGCTACTTGTTTCTCCATTCTCCAAACCTGCATATATATAGTTTATTTTTATTATGAAGTAAGGTGTAAATTAATAGTGGCAATTCTTTTTATCTCATTATCCAACTTTAATTTATTGACATATATATATGTATATGATGATGAAAACGCACACTTGACCTTGAACCATGAAAGTGGTATGCATTAATATCAATAGTGGCAATCAACTTTTATTGATAAATGTCAACCGCTCTTCAAGCACTTCAATTTGTTTTTGTCCGCTGAAGATTTATTAAAATCTCTAATTTTTTAAATAGAAACTTTCAACCAGCAACTAAATGTATCAATATTCCAATATAATTCATTTAAATTTAATTTAATTATTTATATATTATATAATAAATAACAGCCCTAAAACCACTACCCTTTGAATCCAGGTTAATTGTCCGCAGGTTAATACCTTGGACATCTTCTCTGATAGACTCAGAAGACTGCTGACTACATACACTCCTAGCTGCTGACTCATTGCCAGATAGATCACTAGGCTCCTCATATATCGTGTAACTGTTGTGAAACGAGTAGCCGTTGGGTTTATCTCCATGAGATTTAGCTCTAGGCTTCCTCAGTCCCATTTGAGGTGCCGTTTTCAACATCGTCATATCAAGATTGTCTTCTGATACGCTCAAACATTCATTTCTCAGACTTTTGTCTGGTTCCGTATAGCACAGTCCCTCCTTGCTCACAGATAAAGGAAGTTTAGAAATAGTTATATCTCTCTCCATTGCGTCGTATCCTACGTAGTCACCTTGTTGCATCTTCAACATGAATTCCGATTCTTGCGAGACGATGTTCTGTAGAAATATGTGATACAAACTGAATCGACTGCCACAAACAAGTGTTAGAAATGTGAAAACTTAATTACATAGTAAGTACTTGGAGAGCGTAGCAATTCTACTTGACACCTCCAGGGAAATGTAACAAGTTTTTAACATAATTTATCTAGTGAGGAGGTTCGCTGTAGAACGTCAGACGTAAAGTAATCGACGCTCATTATCTTGTAATTACTGAAAGATCCTTTAGGGGTCACATGCAGTGACAGTCTAACATGTGTATCCTGTTAAAGCTGAGGCTATTTATTGCCTGAAAATTGTGAGCTATATTTGCCTTGCTATCTATATTCCTTGACATTTACACAAAACCCAAATACGTAAGCACACAACAAAAATTACCACAAGAATTTTAGAGAACAGTTGAAATCAAGAAAAATAATCTTGTTATGATCTTTTTCATATAATAATTCCAGAGTAACAAATAATTGACCAATTTAAAAAAATTAATTGAAATAATTTCACGTTTTGAGTTAGCCATGACTAAAATTGAACATATTCCATTTAAATTTAATAAAAAAAAACAGTTATTTAGATACGGATTGCACCTTGACTTGATCAGTATGACACGCTGATTTTATGCACACCAACCTTCTCTGAAGAAACTCAATGATACAGTATGAACTATGTTAACCTCAGCGCTTTGACACTAAGATTAACTGGAGATTAACTGACGCGCCTAATATTCTAACCATCATTGTTATGAATACAACTTTACATAACATTTTTTCCTATAGTTCGGACAATAAAAGTTTTAATGATCCGACAGTTTTTATGCTTTCAAAGGCATATTATGCTTGCGTATTGACAATATTCAAAACTGTAGCCTTCTATAGAAAAACCTTGACTACCTCACATGTTCATAAAATCGCTAGAGAATTCAACACACAAATAATCAAATTCATACCTTATTGTAGCTGGCATCACTGGCTCCGTTAGCAGAGGATCCTTTGGCAAGAAATGCATCAAATCCTGTCATTCTTTGAGCCGTTCTACTGTTTAGGCAGTACTTACAGAGAACACAGGCTATCATTGTTAGTAGACCAACGACTACTAGGGCTATGATAGCCGCATACAGACCAACCTGATCTTCCAACATGGTGAGGTGAATGTAGAGGTTAGGTACGGGTCACCTCGGATACTTGAGCATCTGAAACAAAATGTGTACGTAAAATTATGGCCCAAAGTGTTTTGATGGAGTAAAATAAGCGATTTTACTTAATCAAGAAAGCAAAACAATTGAGTAGATCAATTAAATTTCAAAAACTTAAACTTTTTGTAATTTATCATATTTATTTTTTATAGTTCTTAAAAGTATCAATTAATGTTCAGATTCCTATTCTTAAGGTGACAAGACTAGCACAGTGTAAGCTCTGGAGAAAAGAGATCCTTCAAAAAGACAATCGTTTAACATTTATAATTGGAATTTTTCATGAAAGGAGTTTTTTAAATGTAACTTACATGATCTATAATATAGACAACATCACAACACAACAATATCATACTCTGTCTTGAAAAGGTATTTCTCCAGCTTAATGTAACTGACACAGAAAAATTTTTGGTTCACAGACATACATGTGGTTATGCCAAAGAACAATTGTGCTGTTCTCAAGTAGTCATGAAGGTTAATCTGATTGAAAAACTCCTACATTTGTTTTGATTATATAAAAAATATATTAATGTTTTTATCTTACATGGTAATTGTGAAACCTCCATTTCAGCACTTCTATGTTTATATAGCCACTAATTCTGTTTTACGTTGCAGAAACAACTAATATATAATACTTACAAAAACTATAAAAATTGGTATAGCACTGCCTCTGCTGCCGTTACTAATTACTTTCAATCATTGTAAGTACAGAAACTACGAACTTTGAGTACAAAATTATGCCCTGTAATGGTAATTAGTAACAATTTATCTCACCAGGGGAATTGGACATAATGGCATTATATTTGCCTATCTGATGGCTAGATTGGCATGGCTATATATAAGATGTAGCCAGCAGCAATGATTTGCTATGATGGAACGAACAGCTGACTGACCCGCAAGCTGGTGATAAGAGTTGAACGAAAGGCACAACAACTATGTCATGCCCAATGTTATTATTGATGATAACAACATTGTTAGAAAATTCTAGATGCATAACATGAAGTTCATGATTGGCAAAATTTTCCAATCATGGAAAATGATTGGAAATAGCATTAGTATTGAATCATTCATAAGAAACTTCAAGCCAACAAATGCCGTACCTTAGTTTATAAACAATCTGCTTCAAATACATGTAGAGCTATGGCGTAACCAATGAGAAAAATTGGCTCTTTGAAGGGAGAACAACTCCAAATCTTTTGCTACTACGCAGTTAGCCAGGGTGGCTCTCTGGGGAGCCCTGTCAACAATCGTAAACACCGCCCCTTGAGAGCCGTTTCTGATAATGTGTAATGTTTTGTACACAGCCTGAGCATTGTCGATATAAAAAATTAATTATTAATAAAATGAAAGGATTTTGAAATAACCAACTGAACAGTATTTGTTCAACACTGTGATGGAACACCTTCCATTCTTTAATTATTTACCATTGGAAAAGGTTGCCAGCAAATTAACAGAAAAACTTCGCTCTTTTGAATACAAAGTGGTTTTGAGCTTTTTTATCCATATAATTTATTCAATGTCCTGATAGGATCTCTAAAAATATTGAAAACAATTATAATTATTTATTTACCTTTGCTAGATAAATCGACCTGCTCAATCAGCACTGACTGTAACCACTTTCGTAGGAGGCGATCTCAACTCATTCAGTTCAGCATACGCTTACACTGAAACATAAAAATATGACATCAAAATCTCGAAGTATATAAATACTCATCATTAGCAATAGGAAATAAATAACTATCACACGGGGATGTAAAACTTCACAAACAGCATAGACAAATCCAGGTGGCAACACCATTAATTTTATTATTTTATATTTATGTTGCAAATATTCTGGCCAACAAGTTTAATTGATGAATCTATCATAGTCAATGAAAACAATGCAAAGCAATTTACAAATGGACTGTTTGTCAACGTTGAAAATGAATATCCAGGATTGTATGTCATATCAATTGCGCATACAACATGGCGTATGATTACTACTACAATAATAGCTAGCTGTGAACGAATCACACAAAATAATAATAATATTTGCTGTTCATTTTAATATCCTTTGTTATTTCAACCAGTCCAATAATCGTATTGCATTTTTAATAATTCGCTCATGAGAACAGTGAAAAAATTTGCTTGCAAGGATAATATTAGGTGTAGATCAGTTACAAACTTTATCGACAATACTAACCAGCTATCTACTAGCATTGTACCAGGTGGGTAAGAGATGGTAAAACTCAAAGTACACTTGTATTACCTTGTAGTAGTAGAGTAATCCTGCAAGTAGTCATTCACTCACTCACTAGTCGATTATTTACACTGATGGATGCAACTTCGCCTGTGGGCGTCTCTCTCCCTCTATACTCATATATATATCAATTGCTTGCATGCATCCGTTTTTATTGATTGGAGCAAAAGCTATATTCATTCAACTTGACACATAATATCTCACATCTCCCTAAATAATTAAGGTGTATAAGACAAGGTACTCAGTCTATTATTGATTGGCATAGCTAAACACTAGTGATGCAGTCTTTGTCCTTCAATACAAAGATGGTGTTTTGTAGTAAATATGAGGATCGATTAAATCCTAGTAGAGTACACAGAGTTGGTTAATGCCTGTTTGATAGCCCGCTATATATGGAGAAAACTAATTCTAAATGTACATACACTCGTGTATATACGTGTTTTAAAACTCTTTGATATTGCGCGTTCGAGTGTTTGTTTACTTGGAATAAATTTGCTAATCAACTTATGAAAATAGATTTAAATAGCAATAAAATTAAAAGAAAACATTTAGTCGACAAATTTTTTTTATCACAAACATACTGTATTGCCCATTTTCTTACATACAATAAGGGTCGCCTTCAATCCACTCACCGTGCGAAACTGTTTAAATAAAATTGTAACTAAACGCAAAATAAAGCCAGTTTAGAACTCTACAGTAAGGCCAAAACTGCACTAAAAATAAGGTGTTCATTTCTTAATTTTTTTTAGAGAATTTTTATGTAAAGACCAATTCATAGACGCTAACGTTCACCATTACTATGACCAGATTATACTACATACGGTTAACTAAGGGCAATAATCTTGTACAGAATTAAGAGAACAAGCTAATTGCCATTTAGAGATACAAATCAATTTCCATGAAATATTTATAAAAACCAATAATTAAACAACTTTAGGTATGTGCAATGGCATTTAGGTAGCTGATCTAATCAGCTGTGTTAGGTAGCAACAGTCTGCAACTTCTGGCGCTGTCAATAATCTGATTATCTCAAGGGTCATTCATACTGCAAGCCAGTGCTCAAAGTGTAAAATTGCTCTTACAGGAACGCCAGGGTGGGAGGGGAGGGGGTGCGGGGGAGGGGTGGGGTGCAGGGCACCCCTTCCCCGCATTAGCCCCGCGCTAGCGGAAAAAATTGAAAAAGGGACATTTTAGAAGCTCAGAAATGACTTTTCAGGTGCAAATACATGATCTGTACATGAAACCAAAAACTAGCAATAACTTACATGGCCCTATGAATACCAAAAATTAAATGAACAAATAACAGTGACATAATTCAAAAAACTTACCTAGTATTTTCACCCAATCATCCACCGGAACTCATTGCATAAGTTAATAATAATCAGAACTGGCCATAATAACATACGGCTTACGATTCATTTAGAGGGAAGAATGAGCTTATGATTAACAACTTTATTTATATATAAATGGCTAGTTTAAATTGCACTATAGAAAAAGATAAACTGACTTTGATAGCTACTTATATTGAGATTAAAATAATCACATAACTGCGAATCACTCTACAAATGTTTCCACATTTCGCAAAAATCATGTTCAATGAACAATTTTGGCTTCTTTGCCATAGCATTAGTGTCATCTGCCAGATGCCTTCCTTGCTTAAGCCAAGTTTTCACATAGTGCTCAGGATGAAATAGAGATAACGGTGGGCCAGTTGTATATATATAACAAGCAATCAGCCAGTCGTGGCACAGACATAGAAGACCTCGTTGGTGTCAAAATTCGGTTCATGGCGCTAAAGCCACATTCGCATTCAGCTGTTTGGATGGGAATCAAATTAATTGCTTGATGCAGTTTGTTCAAACAGCCAAGCTCTTTCCCACCCCTAAAAAGAAACTCTCTGAAGGCTTGAACATTGTTTTTAACTGGCTCACGGAATACTTTGCATAGCCGCTCTATCACATCATCACAAAATGCTGGATTCTCCATTTCTTCTGCTGTCCAATCAGTTCTATTCAAGACATTCAAATCATTTATAAGAGTATCATAAATTTTTTTTGTCATCACTATTGTCTGAACTACGACTGGAAGCTGATGTGAACATTCGTTCATTCATATTCTCTATGATTGCCTGTAAAATTTGCCCCCTGTTTATTTCGCTGGAACCACGAGAGCTTGACATTAATTTCACACCTTTAAAAGTTTCAGTAGATTCATTTAGTTGCTGCTCAAATTTTCCAAAGCGAGATTTCATACTAACAAAAAGCTGCCGAGTGAGTATAAATTTCTGGTGTGAAGTTTGCATATTGATAGTGTTTTGCTGCAGTTGTTGAGAAAGGCTAGACAGCTCACGTAAAACATCGTACATTAGTGCCAAGTTTTTAACAAATGTTGTACTCTGTAACTGCGAGGCCAGGCCAGCAAAAGTGGCTCGCTCAGAACTAGATCTGGTTGTATCTTTTGCTGCTTTGCAAAAGTGGTTGAACAGAGCGGGGTAATTCTGCCACACAGCTTTCACAGAACGAACACTAGATGCTACCCATCTAATACTAAAGATCCTACCAATTTTCAAAAGCTGGCAATTTACGGCTATAATGCTCTATGGAGTCTGAAGCAAATTAGTCCTGTTCTGAAAGTTTTGTCACAAAATAGGCAATTGTGGCACCTACCTCAAATGATTACTAAAATACTTTTAATAATCCTTGATCGATTGGTATTTACTCAATCATCTCTATATTTTATAACAAAGCTAATAATAATTTATATCAGAGTACAATTGATCGCCTATTGCTGAAAATCAAAAGACATTCAGCAATAGACAAGTGGATTTACTTATCACATCAAACTAATAATTAAAAATAGTGTTGGCTAAACACTAATACTGACAATAATTACAAAAATTAGTCAATTAGTGAGCAGCAAACTAAAACACAATAATTATTATCATAATTAATATAAGACTAATAATAATTAAATAATTTTGTTATTTAATAATAATAATAATATTAGCTGTAACAATAATAATGATGATAATAATAATAATTATACAGAATCATTTTGGTATTGTTTATTATTATCTCCAAATCACAATACATCTACTCATTACAACAGCACCAATCATCATCATCATCATTATCTTGCGTTATATTTAATCTGATCCATATTATTAAAAAAAAATTGTCATCGATTCATCATTGTTTTTATTTAATAATCATCATCATTATCAAATAATAACTGTAACAATAATAATAATATTAATAATAATAATCTCAAAATACAACAATAGTGATTATTATTTATCATTAATAATTAGTATTAATAACAAATAATAAATTTTATTTTTTATATATATATTATAAATAATTAACACAATACATATCAAAAAAATAACAACAACAACAAAAAGAGCACCAAGAAGATCCACCATTATTTATTATAATTAATTAAGAGACAGATACAAAGAAACCCCACAATAATATGGTTAAGTAACACTAGCATACACACAAAAATTGAGCCTACAAAAAACAACTAACAGCTATCTTTTTATTATCTTACTACCACCTTTTTTTGTTGTTTTTTGGCAAAGAAGTCTGTTAACAGTTTCGGCATGTCTGAAAAATTTCATGGAAATGATAAAAGTGGAAACGCTGTAGTTAGACTGTGATGTAAGCAAAGCAATGATGTGGGATTATAAATACTTGTTCACCATATGCTAATATAGAATAGTTGTTGTGCTCAAACTAATTTTTGGCTTTTCAACTTTTACATTTTATTCGTGATTCAGGGAAAATCCACTCAACTACCAGAAAAGGCCGTGATATGACAAGATTTTGCTATGTAACAAACTAATTTTTTTTCCGGAACGTTCGTTCCCAAAAGATGTTGTTTAATTTCAAACAGGAACGTCGTTCCGGTGCGTTCCGGTACACTTTGAGCACTGCTGCAAGCTCGATATACCTTATCTTATATTAGACAGGATTGCAGAAACCACTGAAATATCATTTCTGCACAAGTAACAAATAAATCGCTAATAACTTTATGATTATTTTAAACCAATCACAGTAAAACCTGTCAGACATCGCAGCAAGTGGTTGAGAATTAAACCATTTTTAATGATGGAGCTGATGTGTTGTGACAGGTCAATTTAGAAATGCATTGCCTATTTTTCTTACATACAATAAGGGTCGCCTGCAATCCACTCACCGTGCAAATCTGTTTAAATAAAATTGTGACTAGACGCAAAATAAAGCCAGTTTAGAACTCTACAGTTTCAAGACAGAGTCACAGCAAATGGGAATCTGCGCAAGAACAAAATGTTATTATATTATGTTGAGATACTCAAAAATTCAAAACCTGTAAGCTAACAAAAACTACAACTACATGTATGTAGCTTATCTTGAGTGGTTCAGAAAGATGTGTGTTCTGCCTGAACACTTAGCAAAATTGTCTGAACAAATTAAAAACTAAAATTTATTTGTTGATCCACTCAATTATTTCGTCCGTTTATGGGTCGAAGAGAAATGTTCAAGTTTGTTGTTATAAATGGAAAGCGGCCAAGCCGGACTAATGGTGTGAAAGACAAGCTCTGTTCAAACCATTCAAACCGTTTCAAAATAGGTTAGAGAATCTGAAAAGCTTGATTCTTTCAAAATAGTTTACATGGTTTTTAAATCCGTAATACTAATTCTAGGGCATTCAGATGGTTTGAGCTTTTCCAATTTTCTACAACACACAGGCATTCAAAAGTGTTGGATGATTCGCAAAATAATTAGGCTATTTCAAAATTTCCTGCCGTTAAACCAAAAATACAGGTTTATTGCATGAAATATTGTAAATACCATGAGCAATATCACTTAATTTAAGCCACCAATTACTACGTTATTTACGGTCTTCTTCAAATTAATCTCAATATGATCAAAGCCTTTGAGCCACCTTTTTCTAGAAGTGAAGTCATCTATCCTAGTAAACAATGCAAGAATAATAATTGTGCGTAAAAATTTTATTGCATGTCCGAATTCAATACAAACTTTTGAGGATGATTTAAATTTGTTTGATTGAATCTAAATTTAAACTGGTTCATTCAAATCCATTCTGGCAAGAATCTAGATGCCTTCTGGTAATTAATTATGGATCATAAAATGAGCCAATGCTTGAAGTGCAAATTTAGTATTAAATATACAAAACAACAATGGCTAGCAGGTCGAACTGGCGAGATAATGTAGCACAGAGGATTTGATAGCGTTAAACATGTTATACAAAGATATTAACTTTGCTATAAAAAAATTGCAACTTTAAAGCTAATGATATATAATTCAAACAATTTTTCGAGAATTATCAAATTGTTCCTAGAGGCATAAAACAGATGTCAGCATCCATCTTATAAGTTCTCTCTATTTGCTGGTTCATCATAGTTGAGTTCTGGGAAGGCAGGTACTATGTGGTGTGGGTTAATGGGACTTGTGTAGTACGACAACTACAAATATAAAAGATGAAAGAATGTAACGTACTTGGACAATATCGCTGACACCTCTGATACATTTACTACCACTACCCCTGCAACTCACACTATTACTACCACTACCCCTAGTACTGACACTATTACTACCACTACCCCTAGGACTGACACTATTACTACCACTACCCCTACAACTGACACTATTACTACTACTACCCCTAGGACTGACACTATTACTACCACTACCCCTACAACTGACACTATTACTACCACTACCCCTAGGACTGACACTATTACTACCACTACACCTACAACTGACACTATTACTACCACTACCCCTACAACTGACACTATTACTACCACTACACCTAGGACTGACACTATTACTACCACTACCCCTACAACTGACACTATTACTACCACTACCCCTACAACTGACACTATTACTACCACTACCCCTACAACTGACACTATTACTACCACTACTCCTAGGACTGACACTATTACTACCACTACCCCTACAACTGACACTATTACTACCACTACCCCTACAACTGACACTACTACTACCACTACCCCTAGGACTGAAACTATTACTACCACTACACCTACAACTGACACTATTACTACCACTACCCCTAGGACTGACACTATTACTACCACTACCCCTACAACTGACACTATTACTACCACTACCCCTACAACTGACACTATTACTACCACTATTATAGTCAATTCATAACCACCCCTATTGTGCATGGTTATGCTACTAGCACTACTGTTGAGAGCTGTTAATAACATTATCACCACTACTACTACTGCTAATGCTAATGCAGATACTGCTGCTACTACTGATACTACTACTCCTGCTCCTAGTACCACCATCCCCGCCACCAGCACCACCACCATTACTGCTATTGCTACTACTTCACGTAGTATCACCACCACTACTACTGCTACTACTACTGCTGCTCCTATCACTACTACTACCACTGTTACTGCTATTAAATTAAAGACTTACAAAGTAGCCCTTCATGATCTGATCCATCACAACTGTATCTTTGACATTTCCAGTTTGGTAGATATCCCTGGTATATGCCCACAGATTAGGATAGTCTACAAAATGAGTTAAAAAGGAGTTGTCTCATCAGTGTCTTTGTTCACATTATGAGAAGATAACTCTAAGACAGCTATCAACATGCAATCACATACAGTTTTCTCTAAGAGCAAGCATCTTACAAGCCTACTGCTACATTGACTTAGTGTTTTTTTGTCAAAAGAAAGTCATATTTTAGTCAGCAGCCCTTGTTTTATCAAAAATTTAACTTCTTCAAGTAAGAATCTCAAAGCATTGAGTCTAAGGTAATTACGAATATTTACCCATAATAATTCACATGTCAGGGTACAAAAAGGAAGTAGTGACTAAGACTTGCCTGTCAATCTTTTCTTACTGCATCTCAACATGTAGTACACTGGATCAAATCTGATGAGAATAACAAATAGTCTGATGTCAGCTTCGGTCAGGTATTTACCAACCAGAAACCTTTGTTTAGATAGAAGTTCTTCAACCTGCAACCAGTAATGTTGGACTATTACAGTACGGCAAGATGACTGCCATTATCGCAGAGGTAGAAGTCTAAACAACAATAACTTCATTGGATATTCAAGACAAAACCTTCAAGTTGTAAGATACAGACTGCAGAGTGTTTAACCATTAAACCAATCAGCGAAGGCGTCTGTACAATGTAACCTAGCGTATTTACTCTAAAATTGCTTACTACAAGCAGTAGACAAGGTAAATAAAATAAAAGCTCCCAAAGAGTTATTAAAAGTTGAAAGAAACTTAAAAATATTCAACCAAATATTATTTATAAGAATTGCCTAAAAGCGTGGCTACACAGGCCGATGTTTGGCATCAGAAGGCCTTGCAATGGGCGTGCCCGACAAGTCAGCACACCATGGGGCCTGTTTAGGGGCATAACCAACATGTTGGTCTATGCCCCATGCCGAGAGCACATTGGCACCCTCTGATTGGATAAAACAAAATATTTTTCCAAGCTCATCAAGTTTGACCATTTACAACACATTTCTGCTAGAATTTTTTATCAACAACGAGTATCTACTTCAAATTCCGAAGGAACGTTTATGTTGTAGAATTTGAACATCCATCTCTTTGCACTAATATTATTTCGATGTAATGCAGTTGTTGCCAAAAATAATTCAGTCAAGCGAAGTAAAATAATGATAATTGATTATTTCAACATTACTGAGTATCATTATAATAATAATTAAAATTATTATCAAGTAAAACAATAAAATAAATGATGAATAAGAACAACATCCTGGAGATTTAATAATAAGTAAAACCAAAAAATTATTAAAAATAATGTTTTTTATGGTGAAAAAAAGGCAACCATGCATCACAGTGAACTTTTTTTCAATTATTGTTATTATTGTAATTATGTCAGGGAAACAATAATTCGTTGTCAGAATTAAACAGACAAAAACCTGCGCTTTGTGCCATATGATTGGCTAGTTTAATAGCAGTTAACCGATGTGCTCTAGTACATCGGCACGCTACATCAACCTGTGTAGCCACATGCACATTGTTACGATCCATCGTATAGGTACATCGGCACCAAAACATCGGAGCAGTGTAGCCACGGCTTAAGCTGTCCCCCTTATGGTGTGGAACCTTAACAAATATATAGCCTTAGAGTTTAAATAACTATTATCTCCCCACTACCTCACATGCCACGGAGCAAGTATTTGCAACCATCATATAAGAGAAGATGAATAACGGTTATATAGACGTCAGTCTACTATATAGTAGAGACTAGCGGGGGGCAATGTGCGGCCCGCGGGCCAAAAGTGGTCCACCAATCCCTTACAAAAATCTCAGTTTAGGAAGGATTTTAAGTCTTGGTTATTTCACAACAATTTTGCTATTTTCGTTGGTGAATTTATGCAAATTTCCAAGTATTTGGAATTTCCCTTTACAATTCATCGGTAACTCGTTGAAAATAGTCCATGCAGCAAGCAGCATTAACTTATCTCCAGACGTTGAGAAATTAGCCAGAGAGGTTTCAACCTCAAACATTTCACTAGAAACTGATCTCGAGTTGTGGAGTGGATGGTTACTAAAATATCATACTTGTTACAGTATTTCATTATAGCACTTATTGTTATGGTATTACACATTTTTTTGTGATATGTAAAATAATAATAAAATAATAGCATACAAAACTTGCAATGCAGCCTTTGTCACAACCGCAACAGCCATGTAACAACCAGATTTCCAGATGGTGACTTCATCGTTTGTGTGTGGCTCACAAATAATTTAACAGTGTCTATAACAGGGGCGGGCAAAAAAGGTTGCCCGCCCCTGTTATAGACACTCACCCTGTCTAAGCCGCCAAACAATTTCTCAATGCTGTTATCATATTCCTCCTGGGTTTTGGCTCTAACAGGACCATAGACACTAAAGACAATAGAGCTACAAAAAATAAAACAAAAAAATATTGATTAAAAACAATGATTATTTTAATCGGTTGGACTGTTTGTAGGTGTATCAATGAAAGCCGTCCAACACTAAACAAAACCCAAATTAAACGAACAACTCTCAAACAAGCTTGTGACAAGATGGTAGCTAGTACAACAACACATAGTTGAAGGGGTAATCTAATCTGGTGTCATCATGTAACATCTTCCATATACAACATCTTCCCCTCTTTAGTTTAAAAGAATATTATTAAACCATCGACTTTTTATAAATGTGAAAATGTTTTTCATCATTCCCGACACTATTGTTGGCATGGAAATCAATCAATTACCATGAGCAAATATAATTTTATTGGCTAGTTAAATGTAGCAAAAAATAAATAATTTTTACATGCTTTTAAATCATCATTATTTTTAACTTTTTTTCTAGTGGGGGAGGGGGGGGGGTTGGGAATCTCCTTATCAAAAAGACTATGTGAAGGTCTCCCAGCTAGCAAAAATGTTAGTCTTTGTGGCCACCATATAATGTGATATCACAGAGATCCGCAAACAAACACTCATTGGGTACAACTAGCAGACACAACAAGCTATAGTGAGACAGCGTACACACCTTTGTGTCCACCCCTCCACCTCCTCAATCTGAGACCTCAGCTCCTGCGGGTAGAGATCAAGCTCTCGATGAGCTGGTTTAGCACAAAACTCCTTGAACTCTTCGTTAAACATTCTGACAATATCCGCAGACTCGTTGCTGACTACACGCTGGAGCTTCTTGTCATACAAGGTGGGGACAACCACTTTTCCTGAGAAACCTGCATAGAGAAAGACTTGGCACATTTTAGATAAGTCTTTCAATCACTTAGAGACGCAAACAAAAAAGTAGTATTACGGCGAATGATTACTGATGACATTGGAACTTACCTGAAGCTCCCATTTTCTTAGCAGAGGCTTCATAGGCTTCCCTCAAGTATTCATAGCCATTGACTGAGTCTGCATCACACCCATCTTTCTACAGGATTTAATAATAATCCTCAATTGTAAGCCAAGAAAAAACGTGAAAACATGAAATTTCCAAAAAACTTGGCCTTACCCTCAATATTTATGAAATAAAACATGTCAGATACTTACATGCATTTGCCTATCACTCCCTTACCTCTACCGTACATCTATACCTGCGATAACAAACAGCAGTCTTACCTCAGGGCTAAATTTCCACCCTTTTCCTTGTTCTATAACGTAATCCACAACATCCCAGGAGACAACTTCTTCTAGACCTTTCAGCACTCGTGCTATCCCAACTCTATGAGAAAATGGACAAAGGTGCTGTCCATAAACATGATATCGACCTTTCTCTGGCAAGAAGTCTGTGCTGCCATCAGCTACAAGTAAATGTATATGTAAAGATTCACTTCCAGTATTAGAGAGGGTAAAGCCATGGAATGAAGTAGTAGACAATAGGCCCTTTCGGCTAAGTTTGCTTGAAGAACTCTGCTAATTTTCAAGCGTTCTCAAAACTGGACGCACGAGAAATAATAAATTTATTGAGTTGTCTTCTCTCACAGCAGTTTTACGTTGTACAGGCTAAAAAATGAAAAATTAGTAATAATAAAATAATGTTTATTGTAATTAAAATAATAAATAATTATTTCTACTAAAACAATGCAAACAAATAAATAATTACTTTTGGCATCGCTAATGTATTGATAACGTGATGCACAGATATTTGACATAATAAATTATTATAATTATTATGGCCTTGCATCAACGATCGTTGCTTGAATGACGTCGACTAATTGTGTTTGTTGCTGTATCCAAAACGTAAATATTGATTACCGTAAAACGGCTTTGCTTTTAATTGCCAAGCATAAATACAGATAAGACGACTCCTGCTGTTCAAACCAGCATTGTTTCTCGCTATCACCTTCGCCTTGAAGTTGTCGCGAAGCAAAAGCGTCAAGAAATCACATTTTGTACTCGCTGAAACAAAAGAATTTCGCCCATTCGTCAAGATTGTGCCTTGGCGTTCACTTAGCCGACAGCGCCTATTGTGACAACTTTTACCTTTTACCCAGTCCTTGAATGATTTAATTGTACCATCTTCTTCTATTGTAGTCTTTCCAGCCATTTTATCTTCTATAAAACAAAAAGTACATGTTTGTTGAAGGTATCCATTGTTGCAATGGTGGCTCTGGTATGAAAATGACATGCGAAGATTAATTTAAAATCAACACAGAGCAGGGTAGTACTGGTATATAAGGGGGTAGTACTGGTATATAAGGGATAAATATAAAATGCTTTGTGCAGCAACGTTAGACTTTAATAGTGTAACAGGAAAGTCTCTACAATAAAAGGATGGAGCTAATGTGAAAGGGCACTGTTTATTTGCAGAATACACATTTATAAGTATCTTGCAAAGGAGTAAGTTAGCAGACTGCAGTTTGGCTGTAATCACACTGAGGTGGTTATTTAGGACTTCACACTGCCATTCCAATGTGGACTAGTGAACTAACTTGAGATAAAACAACTTTAAAATTGACCAACACAAGTATCAACAAGCTAATACTGATTGTGATACCCAGTTTTAAATATCTCAATCAGCATTGTAGTACTGCTATCTATCTTTATACAACAGAAAAATAGCCAAGTTTCTTCAGTAATTTTCACTTACACATTCATTCCTTGACAACATCAAACTTGTCCAAACTAAAGTAATCAGATTCTAATAAACAGCAGCTTTTACCACCTCAGGTTAATACCTTACAAGTAGCCTCAAACAACCTGACACATAACATGGCTTGGGTGCAACAGGCTGCAAACTATTGCTAATGCAATCACTTGGCTGTTTGAACACCCAGCTAAAGACACCAGTGTACCGCTGCTGCCTTATTGTAGTAGCAAAACATGAGGTAGGAGAGGTAAGAGGCGAGCTGCTAGAATTGATGCACAAACTTGATTCAATGACTCTATCTGAGCAAGTAGTGAGAGTATAACTTCAAAGGCCACTGAGAAATGCCTGTCACATCACAAAATAGCGGTTTGTTAGCTAGTAGGGCTGGCACATTTCTCATATTTCTCTACTGATAAAGTTTGTGCAAATGTACAGTTTATCACAGTCACATTGACAAGGAAGTGTTCTCAGCAACTCTGTGAAGCACAAATCTTAGACAGAATGACCGCTAAACAAAGTGTACAGCGAATTTTAGTTACAAACTCTGATATTGCTTCCAAATTAGAAGAAAGTCGAAGTCAATGCCCAGAAATGTCATTCATTTTTTTATTGTCATTGAGGGCACTTGTTCACCAGCAATAACACATAACAGTGCTGCATAATATCTACACCAAAATTCTATACACAAGAATTGCCCATAACAACTCAAAAAGTTTGGAAGTTCCATTTATGGCAAGAGCGAGTCTGTAACTAGCACCATTTTCTATAGCTACGACTACTACTACCACTACTACAACTACTACTGTTGTTACTACTACTGCTACTGCTATTACCACTGCTGCTAGCTACCATTATTACTGCTACTACTACACTACTGCTAGCTACTACTACCACTGCTACAACTAATATTACAGCAGTGCTACAACTACTGTTATTACCACTGCAGCTAGCTACCACTATTACTGCTACTACTACCACTAATGCTGCTACTACTACCACTAATGCTGCTACTACTCTTACTACTACTCTTACTGCTACTACTGCTGCTACTACTGTTACTGCTTCTACTGTTACTATTACTTTTACTACTGTTACTACTTCTACTACTGCTGTTACTGTTACTAGATACTTTGTACTGAAACCATTTCTGTTACAAATGAACAAAATACTCCACCTACACAGCAGAGATAGAGGAAGCTATCACACACAATAAGTAACAGTACTACAGGTTACTTACTACTTTGAGGGAGCAGTCGATGATTGATGCGTAGTGAATGCAAAAGAGAAGCCGTACAAACGCTTTTATGACTAGTCGACCACAATAATCAGCTAAGCATAAAGAGACAAGGGCTGGTCAGTCAACCACTCGCTAATAGCTATCACAGAAAGCAGTCTACTCTCACGCTACAATACATGGTGAAACTCATTTGTTTGACTGACAGCTTTTTCATCAATGGTATCCTGCTTTCACAGAGCCAAGTCTTTTGGTAACACATTTTAATTGCCTGAATTTCAAGTTTTACAGGAGAATGCATGGTCGGACCTGTAGTTCTTACCTGCATGTGTAGGTGTTAAACTAGGACACCAAAACCATTGAAGGAATGTAGGGAGGAGAATCATTTGAATGTGGGTGTCAAAGTGGTGAGTGACAAATAAACTGGGTGTGCAAAAGAAAAAGACAATAAGGGCAGGTTACCTCGGTGCATGAATAAAGCAGGTCATCAAACCTCCCCCAGCTTGTATCTACAAAACCAAATTATAGATACTGTAACTAACGTCTATCAATTCACTGGGTAAGTAAACAAAATGAATGCTGGTTACGGCTTACCTGAAAAGTGGATATTTGGGTTGCTGTTTCTGGAAGAAACTGCACAGCTGGTGCTTTTGAACTGAGCTCAAACCGTGTTCGATAGGACACAGCTGCACAAATGCAGACACAAATGCAGACACAAATGCAGACACAAATGCAGACACAAATGCAGACACAAATGCAGTTGGATGAAGTCACATCTATGTATTACATTCACTGAATAGATCATTGATGAGAGAGCAGAACTAGCTGCCTGTGGATTATTCATTATAGCCAAAGATGATGCAAAATTTATTATGTAGGCACACTTTGCAACTGGACTTTTAGAATCTTGAGTTTACTGCAGCTTTTTTATATATTCATTTATTGTCTATTTTTTGTTTTCTTGAGTTAGTAACAAAAATAAACTAAAAAAAACTGGGCCATTCATTTGCATGTCTTAACTCAATCTTTCAGGGATGATTTGAATTTATTTGATTAAACAAAAATTTATACTTGTTCATTAAAACTCATTTTAACAAGAATATGGATGCCTTCTGATGAGTACAGGCCATAAACGTAACCAATGTTCAAAGTGCAGATTTAGTATTAGATATATAAATCAACAATGGCTAGCAGGTCGAATTAGCGAGATAATGTAACACAGAGAATTTGATAGCATTAAACATGTTATACAAAGATATCAACTTTGCTATAAAAAAATGCCTAAAAGCTACAACATAAACTTTAAAGCTAATGATAATTCAAAATTATCAAATTGTTCTTAGAGGCATAAAACAGATGTCAGCAACCATCTTACAAGTTCTCTCTATTTGCTGGTTCATTATAGTTGAGTTCTGGGAAGGCAGGTACTATGTGATGTGGGTTAATGGGAGTTGTGTAGTGCGACAACTACAAATATAAAATATGAAAGAATGTAATGTACTTGGACAATATCGCTGACACCTCTGATACATTTACTACTGCTACCCCTACAACTGACACTATTACTACCACTACCCCTAGGACTGACACTATTACTACCACTACCCCTACAACTGACACTATTACTACCACTACCCCTACAACTGACACTATTACTACCACTACCCCTACAACTGACACTATTACTACCACTACCCCTAGGACTGACACTATTACTACCACTACCCCTACAACTGACACTATTACTACCACTACCCCTACAACTGACACTATTACTACCACTACCCCTACAACTGACACTATTACTACCACTACCCCTACAACTGACACTATTACTACCACTACTCCTAGGACTGACACTATTACTACCACTACCCCTAGGACTGACACTATTACAACCACTACTCCTAGGACTGACACTATTACTACCACTACCCCTACAACTGACACTATTACTACCACTACCCCTACAACTGACACTATTACTACCACTACCCCTACAACTGACACTATTACTACCACTACCCCTACAACTGACACTATTACTACCACTACTCCTAGGACTGACACTATTACTACCACTACCCCTAGGACTGACACTATTACTACCACTACCCCTACAACTGACACTATTACTACCACTACAACTGACACTATTACTACCACTACTCCTAGGACTGACACTATTACTACCACTACCCCTACAACTGACACTATTACTACCACTACCCCTACAACTGACACTATTACTACCACTACCCCTACAACTGACACTATTACTACCACTACTCCTAGGACTGACACTATTACTACCACTACCCCTACAACTGACACTATTACTACCACTACCCCTAGGACTGACACTATTACTACCACTACCCCTAGGACTGACACTATTACTACCACTACTCCTAGGACTGACACTATTACTACCACTACCCCTACAACTGACACTATTACTACCACTACCCCTAGGACTGACACTATTACTACCACTACCCCTAGGACTGACACTATTACAACCACTACTCCTAGGACTGACACTATTACTACCACTACCCCTACAACTGACACTATTACTACCACTACCCCTACAACTGACACTATTACCACCACTACCCCTAGGACTGACACTATTACTACCACTAACCCTAGGACTGACACTATTACTACCACTACCCCTACAACTGACACTATTACTACCACTACCCCTACAACTGACACTATTACTACCACTACTCCTAGGACTGACACTATTACTACCACTACCCCTACAACTGACACTATTACTACCATTACCCCTAGGACTGACACTATTACTACCACTACTCCTAGGACTGACACTATTACTACCACTACCCCTACAACTGACACTATTACTACCACTATTATAGTCAATTCATAACCACCCCTATTGTGCATGGTTATGCTACTAGCACTACTGTTGAGAGCTGTTAATAACATTATCACCACTACTACTACTGCTAATGCAGATACTGCTGCTACTACTGATACTACTACTCCTGCTCCTAGTACCACCATCCCCGCCACCAGCACCACCACCATTACTGCTATTGCTACTACTTCACGTAGTATCACCACCACTACTACTGCTACTACTACTGCTGCTCCTATCACTACTACTACCACTGTTACTGCTATTAAATTAAAGACTTACAAAGTAGCCCTTCATTATATGATCCATCACAACTGTATCTTTGACATTTCCAGTTTGGTAGATATCCCTGGTATATGCCCACAGATTAGGATAGTCTACAAAATGAGTTAAAAAGGAGTTGTCTCATCAGTGTTTTTGTTCACATCAAGAGAAGATAACTCTAAGACAGCTATCAACACGCAATCGCAATAGTTTTTTCCAAGAGCAAGCATCTTACAAACTTACTGCTACATTGGATTGACTTATTGTTTTCTGTCAAACAAAAGTCATATTCTAGTCAGCAGCACTTATTTTAACAAAAATTTAACTATTTCAAGTAAAAATCTCAAAGCATTGAGTCTTAGGTAATTACAGATATAATTCCATAATCCTCATGTCAGGGTACACCAAGGAAGTAGTGACTAAGACTTGCCTGTCAATCTTTTCTTGCTACATCTCAACATGTAGTACACTGGATCAAATCTGATGAGAATAACAAACAGTCTGATGTCAGCTTCCGTCAGGTATTTACCAACCAGAAACCTTTGCTTAGATAGAAGCTCTTCAACCTGCAACAAATAATGTTGGACTATAGAGTACGGCAAGATGACTGCCATTATCGCAGAGGTAGAAGTCTAAACAACAATAACTTCATTGGATATTCAAGACAAAACCTTCAAGTTGTAAGATACAGACTGCAGGAGAGTGTTTAACCATTAAACCAATCAGCGAAGGCGTCTGTACAGTGTAACCTAGCGTATTTACTCTAAAATTGCTTACTACAAGAAGTAGACAAGGTAAATAAAATAAAACCCCCCAAAGTGTTATTAAAAGTTGAACGAAACTCAAAACGATTCAACCAAATATTACTTATAAGAATAATTGTCTAAGCTGTCCCTTATGGTGTGGAACCCTAACAAATTTATAGCCTTAGAGTTTAAATAGTTATTATCTCGCCCACTGCCTCACATGCTAGTATTTGGAAACCAGGAAACCTCCCAGCTAATATTACTATCTGTTGTATCTACGCCGGTATACTATATAGTATAGCCACTAACCCTGTCTAAACCACCAAACAATTTCTCAATGCTGTTATCATATTCCTCCTGGGTTTTGGCTCTAACAGGACCATAGACACCAAAGACAATAGAGCTAGAAAAAATGAACAAATACCATTATTGATTTAAAAAAGAACTTTTTAAATCGATTGGATTTGCTCTGTTGACCACTAAATCATGCGATGACAAAAATATCAATGAAAACTGCCTAAAACTGAACACAACACAAAAAAGAACAATTCTCAAACAAGTTAGTGACAAGCTAGTATAACTAATCAATTACTGTAAAAAATTATGTAAAACCTTTGATCAATTGAATATTGTAAATATAAATCATTTTTGCATGCTTGTAAACATTATTTTATCAGTTATAACTTCGTTCTGAAAAAAAGAATTAAAATGAAAGCCCACCTGTTAGCAAAAATGTTAGTCTTTGTGGCCACCAAATAACGCAATATCACAGAGATGCACTAACAAATACCCATTGGGTACGACTAGCAGGCACAACTACCTATATGAGAGAGCGTACACACCTCTGTGTCCACCCCTCCACCTCATCAATCTGAGACCTCAGTTCTTGCGGGTAGAGATCAAGCTCTCGATGAGCTGGTTTAGCACAAAACTCCTTGAACTCTTCGTTAAACATTCTGACAATATCCGCAGACTCGTTGCTGACAACACGCTGGAGCTTCTTGTCATACAAGGTGGGGACAACCACTGTTCCTGAGAAACCTGCACAGAAAAAAAATCTGCACATTTTAGACGCTTTTTAATCAGTTAAAAACTCACCAAAAAAATGGTAGCATCTACATTAAATTATTTTTTGAATAAAAAGCAGCAAAAATCCAGTGAGTTCAAAACTAATATTGACAAATGATTACTGATGACATTGGAATTTACCTGAAGCTCCCATTTTCTTAGCAGAGGCTTCATAGGCTTCCCTCAAGTATTCATAGCCATTGACTGAGTCTGCATCACAACCATCTTTCTGCAGGAGTTAAAAAATGAGTAAAAAATAGTCTCCAAAATAGTTTGGATTTATCCTCACTATTTACAAGATAACACATGTCAGATACATAATGCATTTGCCGATCACCCGCTTACTGTACATCTATAACCACGACAACAAATGGCAGGGCTAAAGTACCTCAGGGCTAAATTTCCACCCTTTGCCTTGTTCTATAACGTAATCGGCAACATCCCAGGAGACAACTTCTTCCAGACCCTTCAGCACTCGTGCTATCCCAACTCTATGAGAGAATGGGCAAAGGTGCTGTCCATAAACATGATATCGACCTTTCTCTGGCAAGAAGTCTGTGCTGCCATCAGCTACAAGTAAATGTATATGTAAAGATTCACTTCAAGTATAAGAGAGGGTAAAGCCATGGAATGAAGTAGTAGACAATAGACCCTTTCGGCTAAGTTTGTTTGAAGAACTCTGCTAATTTTCATGCCCTGTCAAAACCTGACGCACGAAAAACTATCAAAACATGTAGCAGTGCAGAATAATAAGTTTATCGAGTTGTCTTCTCTTACAATAGTTATATGTCGTACAAGCTAAAAAACGAAAAATTAATAATATTTATTGTAACTAATATAATAAATAATTATTTCTACCAAAACAATGCAAACAGAAAAATAATTACTTTGGCATCTCTAATGTATTGATAATGTGATGCACGGATATTTGACATAATAAATTAATTATAATTATTATGGCCTTGAATCAACGATCGTTGCTTGCATGACGACGACTTGTTGTTTTTGTTGCTGTATCCGAAACGGAAATATTGATTGCCATAAAACGGTTTCGTTTTACTTGGAAAGCATAAACACATATAAGACAACTCCTGCTTTTCAAATCAGCATTGTTTCTCGCTATCACCTTCGCCTTGAATTTGTCGCGAAGCCACAGCGTCAAGAAATCACATTTTGTACTCGCCAAAACAAGATAAATTCGCCCATTCGTCAAGATCGTGCCTTGGCGTTCACTTAGCCGAAAGCGCCTATTGTGACAACTTGTACCTTTCACCCAGTCCTTGAATGATTTAATTGTACCATCTTCTTCTATTACAGTCTTTCCAGCCATTTGATACTCTACAAAGTAAAAAAGTACATCATAATGTTTGTTCAAAGTGTCCATTTTTGCACTGGTGGTTCTGGTAAAAGAATCACCAAGTGAAGATTAAAGTTATTTCATCACACAGAACAAGGGAGTACAGGTATAAAAGGGACCAAGATGAAATGTCTTGCGGAGCCAATATAGCAGAGAGTTGCTTATCTATGTAATACATATTATTTATCAGCTGTTTTGTAAGTTAGGAGACTGTAGTTTGGCTGTAATCACACTGAGGTGGTTATTTAGGACTTCACACTGACATTCCAATGTGGACTAGTGAACTAACTTGAGATAAAACAACTTTAAAATTCACCAACATTAGTAACCAGAAGCTGATAGTGATTGTGATACCCAGTTCTCAATACTTCGATCAGCATTGTCATACTGCCATCGATCTTTATACAACAGGAACACAGCCAAGTTTCTTCAGTAATTATCACTCACATGTTGATTCAGCATTAAATTTGTCCAAAGTGAAGTAGTCAAGATTCTTAGAAGCATCAACTTTCACCACCTCAGAACCTTTACAGGCAGCCTCAAACAACCTGACACAAAACATTGCTTGGATATACCAGGCTGCTAACTTTTGCCAATGTAGTTATTTGGCTGCTTTGCCATCCAGCTAAAGATACCAGTGTACCCTCGCTGCTTTATGTTAGAAGCAAAACAAGAAGTAGAAGAGTTGAGAGGTGAGCTGCTAGTAGTCGAAGTACAAGTTTGATTCTATGATGTAAAGTGAGCAGTGAGAGTATGACATCAATGGCCACTGAGAAATAGCTGACAGCTAAAACCATAGAATTCTCTCCCCTTCTAGAATGCTGACCGTAGGTCAAATAGAATATGAGCAGCTTGCGACAGAAAGTAAGTGGTTTTTATATTGAGTCTATACAGTAAGGGGTGATCTAATGAAACGGTTCCATATAACATAATCTGGTACGGCGTTTTTACAGGGTGGTATGTAATCCGACTTTAAAATCATCAAAAGCTACGATAAGTTAGCATTCTGGAAGTGATAATTCTATGGTTAGGACTGGTTTCCGGATTTCTCTACTTATAAAGTTTGTGCAAATGTACAGCTTGTCACAGTCACAGAATTTGACATGGAAGTGTTCTCAGCAACTCTGTAAGACACAAATCTGAACCAGGATGTCAAGTAAACATGCTCAATACAGCGACTTTTAGTGACAAACTATGATATTTCCTCCAAATCAGCAATACATACGATTGAGAGCATTTCTAGTCATCTGCAGAGAGTCAATGCCCAGAAATATCATTCACCTAGTTATTGTCACTGAGAGCACTTGTTCACCAGCAATAACACATAACAGTGCTGCATAATATCTACACCAAAATTCTATACACAAGAATTGCCCATAACAACTCAAAAAGTTTGGAAGTTCCATCCATGGCAAGAGCGATACTTTAACTAATACCATTTTCTACAGCTACCACTACTACTGCTGTTACTACTTCAGCTACCACTACTACTACTGCTGCTACTACTACTGTTGTTACTACTGCTACCACTACTATTACTACTACTTCTGTTACTACTACTACTACCTACTGTTACTATTTCTTTTACTACTGTTACTACTTCTACTACTGCTGTTACTGTTACTAGATACTTTTTACTGATACCATTTCTGTAACAAATGAACAAAATACTCTACCTACACAGCAGAGGTAGAGGAAGCTATCACACACAATAAGTAACAGAACTACAGGTTACTTACTACTTTGAGGGAGCAGTCGATGATTGATGAGTAGTGAATGCAAAAGAGAAGCTGTACAAACGCTTTTATAACTAGTCGACCACACTAATCAGCTAGGCATAAAGAGACAAGGGCTGGTTAGTCAACCACTCGCTATAGCTATCACAGAAAGCAGTCTACTCTCATGCTACAATACCTGGGAAAAATTCATTTGCTTGATTTATGTCGACTCATTATCGGCTACAAACTATGACTGGCAGTTTTTTTTATCAATGGCATCCTGCTTTCATAAAGGCAAGTCTTTTGATAAACACATTTCGATTTTCTAAAAACCAGACGTCAGTGTAATGTATTGGCTTTCAAATTTCACAGGAGAACACGTGGTCGGACCTGTAGTTCCTACCTGCATGTGTAGTTGTTAAACTAGGACTCGGAGAAAAAGTATTAAAGGTGCATGTGAGCGATTTTGGGCTGATTTGAACCTAAATTATTTAATTCTAGTGCTTCTTGATTGAAAAACTTTTTCCGGAGTTGTGCTCTCTTAGTTACATATATAACATAAGTGCAATAGATGCTAACTTGTACACAATATTCTTCTCGATACGCAACGGCCGTAAAGCGGAGTTGCAAAAATTCGACTTGTTTGCATAGAATGAGGGCATCCCAGTAATAGTCATTGTGCACAGACTTTCAACAGTATAAGAAATTAGGTTTGCAATTATTTTCAGATTTTTTGCAGTGGTTTAGTTGAGTCAGCAATTTAGTTCATTATTGATAGGTTTGCTATTATGTATACACTGGCGCTCACGTGATAAATAAAATGGCCAATGTCTCAAAAGCTAAAACAATATTGCAGTTGAAAAAGTTATTTTTAGAATCAAATGATACCGAAAGATTTAAATATCATTATTTAGAATTTATTTGTCAAAAAAATTTGTCAGATTTTTGTTTCTGGCGTTGTTGTTGTCATCGAGGAGTTTGATTAGAACCAATCAAATCTGTCTAATCAAACTCCTAGTTGTAATCAATAACAACAATTTTTAAATCTGAATTACACATTATTGACTGGAAAAAAATTGTGACACATAGGTTGTAAATAAATAATGATTTTCAAATACAATAAAAAAATAAATACCTATTAACTTATGATTACTTTTAGTATTTTGGTTAAAACTATTTAGCACTCTTTGACACTAAAGAAAAGACAACTCCGACTAGTGAATTGCAAAGCAAAAGCTGACATGCCACCTTTAAGACGAAAGTGCGCGTAAACAACTATTGCAATAAATGAATATATAGATAATTTCATCGCTATCTGAGGTGTAGCTAGTACAAGAACCATAAAATAGACGACAAGAAGAGGCCTCAGACAAACAACAGACGGGTGGCTACTTTTCAGTAAAAATATTATTATTGGTAGTCATGGATATCGCTGTGTGCAAAAGCAGAAAGAAGAATTCTATTACGTTTTCAACATTTGTAAAATGGTTTTGCAAAAAACCAGTAATCTTGGCTTACAGATTTTACAATAGGATGGTTGAAGAGTATATCTCTTTGATGGTGACACATGACACGCTCACATGATAACCAAATTGAATTCCATTTCAAGTAGAGGTGAAGCAGAGGATTTTAATAGCAATGTCATGATTTGGCAGAAATATGCTGATCTACTGTTATAAGCTGTATTTTCCATACAATACAATTCTTGAGGTAACACCATTATACATGGATGCCGCTCCAACTAAACTGCTGAGTCATTGTTATGTAGAAGAAATATACCTGTGACATTCAATATATTGTCTGGTGAAATATAGGGGTCTGTTGACATTTGATAATGAACTACTAGCTACATCACATTGTGTACATCATGTGATATACGTACAGCTACTGCACTGTTTGTGCAATAAAAATGAAGCTGTAGACATTTGAGCTATTCAGTATGCTTAAAGTTTGTTGCGAACGAAACATTATTCATTATCATTTCTCGTCAAACATTCAACCTGCCACACCATTGTGAACATAAATGACAGTAGCCAATAAATGGCAATTAGTAATCGTGTGCGAGTGTGTTGTTGTAACGATAATAACAGAAATATCAATGTTATGGTCGCTGTTTAACTTATTGTCCAATCTACAGTTGACGAAACACATTAAACAATAAATGCTCGTCCGCGTACACATGAGTGCATTAAATTTGTTAGACATTTTGTTGAAAAAACACGTTAGTGTGGGCGAGCCTTTAGCACATTTGCTGAAATCAGCAGCAAATTAGCAGGTGCAACTGATTATTGAATAAGTATGCAGCGACGAATGTGTATATATAGCCTACTTGTCTTGTTGGCGAGAGGAAAAATGGGAAATATTTTGGGCCAATTGCTTTGGTGGATTGCGACTGGGTTTGTATACAACAACAATGGGAAAACAATGTAGCTGCTGAACCATCTCAGTCTTGTTTTTGCTCGGTAAGGAGCAAAACTTAGGACTGCAGGAGATTTCAGGCAGAGAATTGAATTTCCAGGAGTTATCAGGAAGTTCAGGAGTTTTCAGCAGGCAAGTAAAATTGAACTGAAAACTCAGGAGGGTCCATGGCAAATCAGGAGACATGACAGGTGTATAATTGCAATGAAAAGTATAACACCAAAACCATAGAAGGAATGTAGGGAGGAGAATCATTTGAATTTGTGGGTCAAAGTGGTGAGTTACAAATAAACTGGGTGTGCAAAAGAAAACAACAATAAAGGGCAGGTTACCTCGGCACATGAATAAAGCAGGTCAACAAACCTCCCCCAGCTTGTATCTACAAAACCAAACTATAGATACTGTAACTAACGTCTATCAATTCACTGGGTAAGTAAACAAAATGAATGCTGGTTACGGCTTACCTGAAAAGTGGATATTTGGGTTGCTGTTTCAGGCAGAAGTTGCACAGCTGGTGCTTTTAAGACAAACAGTGCTTGTTCGGTCAAAACTACCATGGTGCAGTGTAAATTTACACCAGATCTAAATGCAGTTGAGTGGAGTCACATCTATGTATTACATTCACTGAGTATATCATTGATGAGAGAGTAGAACTAACTGCCTGTGTGTGCACTAATCATTATGATCACAGAAAATGATATAAAATTTACTTTGCAGGTTACACACTTTGCAACTCAACTTTTAGAATCTTGAGTAGACCCGATTACATTTTTTTTCATACATTCATTTGTTGTTGATTTAATGTTTTCTTGCGTTACTAACAGAAATAAACTGAAAAAGCTGGGTCATTGAATAGTCTGACATTAGGGTACTATATCTATAAATTGATATTTATCAGATAGAAGAGTGTGCAACTGCATACACAGGCCATGAGAAAGTAAGGTGTCATTATTATTGAAATATTTTACAGAATCTGAGTTTTGCAAAAAAAAAAATCGACTTTTTATAGACATAAAATAGAACAAAACATGCTGATGGAGGAACAGTGACGTAGGGCAAATGATTGTATTGTGTATAAGCATTGTAGACATTCAGCCTCCACCAATCACAATATAACACAATAGAAGACAACTCTTAATCTAACAAGTAGAAAGCACCAATGAATTGCATAGCTAGCAGTTTATAGACAGACAGGAGTGAGCAGTAACAAAGCTAACAACTAAATAGATAGAAAATATAACTGAAGTACATTCAATTGAATACCTAATTGACAGAACAGAAGATAAAACAATATATTGTGTATTCTGCTTTAATGACTCTTTACTGAATTAAAAATATATCATTACATTTTTTGTTGAATAAAATTCAAACTCCAAACAAAAAGATCCTAAAACATGTTACTTAAAACATATTTCGCAAGAAAAATATCGCAACTATGTGTATTTTAAAAAATCATAATAATAAAACCTTTTGTAACACTACAATAAAACAAAAAACTCTAAAATCACACAAGTATCCAATAGAATGTGTTGAGCTTACAAGCTATCACCCACAAGTAGTTACAATTTGAGAGCTGGGGCAAACGTCTTTTAACAGAAGACTACATAAGAAAACCTCCAATTAAAACCAAGAGCTGTATAATCTATAATGACCTACATATCACTAGAGCTACCCGATGAACTGTATAAAAAAAATCAACTTCAAAAACACCTAAATTAAAAAAAAAAATTTTCAAAGCACTGAAGACTGCTGACAGAAGACAAAACAAAAGCAACAAAAGTACCTCTATATCTATGACATTGGGAATTCATGCGTAGCTGCATATCTTCCATAGACATAATGATAGAGTTGTCTCTCTACATCAATGAGCAGTGAGCTGGCACCAAGTCTAAATAGCTTGGGAGTCAACCATTCATCTCCCAGCTCCTCCTTCATAAGTGAAAGCCACACACAAGCGTCTTTGGCTGTTCTAATGCCGCCAGCTGGCTTGAACCCAACCTAGACGACAAAAGTTAATTATCACCTTGAACACTCCATCAACAGCCAGCTGTCAATTGCTGCTCATTGAGGCTGTCATAGGATACATGTAGCATTAGTGTGCAAAAGAGATGTCTGAAATAAACACCAGTAAAGACAGAACAAATAATTCACGTGTAATTTCCTTTTGTTTGCAATAATAATTTGACTACAAATCAGAAATGGAACAATACTAATCATATTCATTTAGAATCACACAGCTTTTTGCTCAATTATACTTAGAAAAATAAATAAAAATGCATAAATGAACGACATGTGATTCAAGCTGAAATAATTTGTCAACTTCAGTTCACTGTTATTAAGATAAAACTCACTAGACTAGGTGGGTATATTTTTGAACTGCATTTATTACAGAGTATTCTCTGAATAACTCATGCCGTTCTACCAACAGCCTGAATGAGGGAGCATGAAATTCTTATTGCTTCAACTAGTGATTGCGAATTCCACAAAAAACTGAATACACCTATACTTTTGACAGCATTCATGGCAGAATCGTTTTACCATTGAGACGGAAAATCAAACAATTCAATTTATGAATTAAACCGTATGATGAAAGGTAACAGTGTATTCTGCAAAATTCACACAAATGCAACCAGTGGCTTTCATCTGACAGCCAAACAATGAGAAATGCCCATTCTATTTAGGTTACTTTCAGACTATAGAATATCTGATAATACCACTGACCTTGACACCTGTCCGTTCCTGATACTCACGAATGGCTCGCACCATGACCAGACCGACAGGAAGTGTAGCATTAACACCTTCTTTACCAGTAGAAGTCTTAATAAAGTCAGCACCTAGACAGTAAACATCACATCACCTAGTAATGTCAACTCAACAAATACGACAACGAACAGTTTGAATGCGACAATCAATGATTTTCAAACAGCTTTTGGAGCTAATTGCAAGTGTATTATCAAGATTCATAAACATTCAGAGATCAACGTCCGAGACTTTCTTTTGAAAAAAACAATAGTTAACCATAAACAGAAGTCTACCGTAGAAAACGAAGACATTCAAGCTTTGTAGCTGAAGTTCAATGACAACCTTCTGAATATTTCAAGAAAAACGGTTCATCAAACGGTTCATCAAACTGCATAGGACAGGTGCTATGTGATAATATTATGCTACTGAAGACAAAAAGAATACAAGAATTGTAAATATTAGGAGTTGTCTACCAAACACAAGAGAAAGTAACTCCTAGTTTCAGGTCATCCAGGCACTATTTAGAACTAGCCAGCCCACAAATACATTTAAATATATAACAGACTTAGTTATTATTAAACCATGAGTGTAATGGTTTGTTTTTATAGCTGTTACAGGCTAATGAAAATGTCAGCTATCGAAATCTTACAAGTATAATTGTATTTTATGTGTAGAACAATGAGAAATTTATCCATATTTATTGGCAATATTTACGTCATTGAAAAACGGAGTTGCTCTACAGCGCCATTAAAATGCTAGAAATGTGACGTCATTGATAAAATAAGCTTTCGCGAATCTAAGTAGGAAACCTTACTTTTATAGAAAAGGTGCCTGTATTAATCTGAAGATATTTCAGTTTTTATTGGGTTCTGTGACATCCCACCCAACCCAGTCAAATAAAACATATTGATAATTCATTTCAACACTTACTCCCATAGATTTTGTCAAATTAATCATCAAAAAGTGTATAAAATATAAGACAATTCCATCGGACCTTTTTGTTAGCAAGATTCTGATTGGCTGAAATTGTTGTTGGCTTTAGCACCAGATATTCTAGTATTTCTAGTAAAGCTACAATAAAAATTTTTATATCATCGTGTAGAGCAGAATCTCCTCTATTTTCTGGTCCTTATTTGAGGTAAATCTGCCAGTCTAAACGGAAACCGCTCCATTAGATTCGCACCCCGTTCCTTGTCGGGCAAGAAATAATTTTTCTTGCTGAGATAGTTTGAAATAATATTTTTTGCAGAGAACCTCCACGGATGAGATTTGTTCTGATAAATGGTTAGATTATATTTATTTAGGCATGCTGGAATTGTTTAGAAGTGGAAATGACAGGTAGTATGCTAGAAATTAATTATTTGGATGACGACGATATTGTTGACTAGTAATTTTTTATTATTTTTCATTTTTTTTTTCAAAGTGTTTATTATTATGGTTCTTTATATCAGAAGATAGCGCTTGAAATTTTCTATTCAGTGGTGTAAAAAGTCAGGTGCTAGCTTGAATAGAAAAAAAAAAAATTAATATTATTCTTTGAAAAAATGTCCGGGATTTTCGCAAAAACAAGGCCAACTTTGATTGACGTGTCATGGCTAATGTGGTGGCCCATTAATTCTTCAAAATTACCTACATGCATCAGAATTGAATTTTCTTTCTATCTGTCGCCTCAGTTTTTTGTTTGGAGCTTTACTTTTGGTGTTTTTTCAAAGCAAAAATGTCAATTTTCAGAAATTTTTTCCTCTGATTAATGAAACGCGCAACCTAATTGGCTAACAATTTTATACTAGCCGATAACTTCAGTGTCTAAGAAAAGGTCTATAAATCTTGGACTGTCACAGTTTTTTTTATTAATGACGTCACATATTTTGGAGTTGTCCCAGCAAGTGTGTTTTTGGGTGTCTCAAAATTCAGCTGAATTATTTTGTTTTTTTTAGCATGTTCATGGGATATTTATAATATATAAAGCTAATAAAGCTTAATTATAAGGTTACATCAGCCTATAACTGCTGTAAAAAGCAACCATTATACCCATGGTTTAAGGAAAAGATCCGGCAATTCAGCACTACTTAGTGAATGTAGGAAAGTCACCATGCACTCATACATCTGTTCTTTTCTTAACCTATGTAGCAGTCAAAATTTGCATGGAATTTAGTTCAACAGTGAAATACATATCTGCAACATGATTTTAGATGCAAATGGGAGTTACCTGCTTTATAATAAAGAAGGCAACTCCAAGATAACCAGTATGCAAAAAACAAAGAAATTCTCATGGATCGAAATGGAAATGATCGAAAATAAGACAATGTGACAATAGCAAAAAGAAGTCTTGATATCATAATTAACTCTTTATAAATTTACACATAGCAGCATTAATCAAAGCCTACCCATGTCGTAGTGTCAACATGAGTCAAGTGGACAGGCGCAGACATTGTACACAATAGCCCACTCACCTGCCATCATGCACACCATGCTGGCTTTATACACATTAGTCAAACTTCCACATTCTCCAGTGGCTAGTATTGTCTTCATGTGGGCCTCGCCACATGCCTCCCTCATTTCTCTCACCTCATCATATATGGCTAAAGCAAAACAGTAAGCCAAAAGATGCAATACAAAAATGGTTTATTCTGATTAAGTGAGCAATAGGAATAACACCTAATGTAAAAGTCAACTCGTACAGATATACAAGTTTTTAAATTTCCCCTTCAACCAAATCAGTTGAGCATATCACACAACACAATCCATACATTGTTGTATAACAAAGCTCACATTGCCAGTTGGCTGAGAGTACGTAGGCTCTGTTGATGACTATATCTATCTCTGTAGCTCCCTCCTTCACTGCATACCTTATCTCCTCCAGTCTAGTGTGGAGAGGAGTTTGTCCAGCAGGAAACCCTGTCGCAACTAAACCAACAAACTTGTGGATTGATACAAGAGAAGCATGGGATACAATGTAGTATGTGCTGGTATATATAATATTTCTACTGGATCTAAAATAAAAAAGTGATGCTGAGCCTCAACCAAGCGACTCAGGTTGGAAATTCTAGCCGTACTTGAAAACAAAACAATCTTTTAATTTTCAATTGTTTTTGGAGAATTCAACAGTTCTCAAATCTTCACCCAAAGATTGCATATGTTCACTGAAGCTTGCACTCCCTGATGGGGTGTTGTTGTGATGTTTTATTTTGGTGTATTTTTTGTTCAACTTTAAGTACAAGAACATGAAATTGAGATATATTTAGAAGACATGCAAAACTATGCAGAGGTTGTCATAAAAGTACATCCGTGCAAACTAATCGGACACCAGCTCATACAAGTATATTAACATTCATGTGCAATAAGCTGAGATAAAACACACATACCAGAGGCTATGGGGATGTTTAGGCCACCACATTCCTTCAGACTTAGTACAACCTCAGGAACTCTGCTAGGATATACACACACTGCACCACACGTTATCTGTAAATGCTTCACTCCCAGCGCCTCAACCAGGTCTTGTCTTATAGGATTCTTTGCCTGGGATAAGACAACTTCATTAACAGTAAGTCAAAATTTGCTCGGGCCCAAAATACAAGTATTTTCGGATTATATTTCAAAACCTGGTTTTTATATAGAAGTGCATAAAAGTATCATAGAAATGAACCAAGTAATATTCAACTTGAAGAATGCCTCCGGTCATTTCTACATTTATCTGATATGTCATTGATATGTCCTTATGAACTGCTTCAAATATCAACCTCATCAAAATTCAATTGATTTCTATATTTTCATAACATCATTAATAATTAGCGTGTTATGAGTGTTGTCTCCCCATTGCAACATCTTAGAAATGGATCATGAAATCACTGAAGTATAACCACATGTGCTGCTAGCCGCTACTACTACTTATTAGTTATACCAATCAATGACCAATGCTGTAGTGCTATTTGTTATACTTCAGTGATTTCATGATTCAAAAGTTGTCTAATCAAAATATAAAACAAATGTTTAGTGTTCGCTAAAACACTTGCGCATGTCATAGGTTTTCTAAGATGTTGGAATGGGGAGACAACACTCATAACACGCTAATTATTAATGATGTTATGAAAATGTAGAAATCAATTGAATTTTGACGAAGTTGGTATTTGAAGCACCTCATAAGGACATATCAATGACATATCAGATAAATATAGAAATGACCAGAGGCATTCTTTAAAGCAACATTTCACTACGATATAACATAACTATAAGCGTGTTGAACGGATGTATTACAATAAATATCACCAGTAAAGAAAAGTCATAGTTACAATACAATTTTCACCCCATTTGTCATAAAAACCAATGATACATTTGAAAAAAAACCATTGCAATCTCTCAGTGAGGACAGGGTATTTTGTCAATATAGCTTCTGCTTTTATCAACTAAAATATTTTGACCAGGACAGGAAAAGAGTGCTAGAAATTGAGATTGTGGTGTATTAAATATAGATTATTAAAAAGCTTTAGCAAGCTAACTAATGGAACTACAACATAAGTAGATGAGCAGGCATCTGCAATTAGTCACATCTGAATACTGTAAAAAAAATACAAACAGGTACAAAGACATAGTCTTGAGATAAATTTATGATCTGGACTTGAAGCCCAAATAGCATAGGCCTACCTTGTAACACAATCTCTGAATATTTGTAACTGTGTCATCACCAGCCAGCGTGGTAAGGTCAATGCACGAGGCAGCTTTTAGCAACCAAGCTGCCTACAAACCAATTATAATAAGTTGAATACTTGGCTTTAAATTTTGTCGACAGTGGACATTGATTATTATTTAGAGACAAGTTTCACAGAACGTGTGCTACTGTTCCTTAAAACAGACTTGAGCTACGTAACAAATAATGCCATATAGTATTTCAATAACCTAAATTCTTTCATCAAAAATTCATTTGTCTAATCAATACTGACATTAAAGCTGTCATAATTTTTTATTAAACTATATATATATGTAAGAGTGGAGCAGATTTTCAAATTAAACAAGATAGTCTTTTTAATCGAACAAGACTTCAACTTACTTGCCATTTCTTTTTAACACAACGCCTGGTCCCAAGAGTTTCTGCTCTAGCCTTTACAGCTGGCAAATTGACTTTAACATCTTTTATCCATCCCTCGTCTGTCAAATGATGGCAGTAATAATAAGAAATGCAAGATAAACACTATATAATAATAATAATCAGTTTTAAGGTGATGAGTTATTCATAAGACTTTGAAACATCTACATACCATCGTTCAATACCCACTGCTAAACACCATGTTGTGAGTCAGCAACAACTCCTTTATTTATTTAGATTTGTGCATGCGAAAAATATTAATTATTCTTCAGAAACAACAATAATAATAAGCATTTTTAATTAAATAATCAATCATCAATCACTACTAAAAATATATTATTACAACAACTTACCATGGTAGTAATTATTATTACAATTATTATTTAACTTCGTTTTCATATAATACTAACAGCCAATATTTCAAATAGCAGTTACTACTATAATAATAATCAATTATATTATTATATTATCAACGGTAATTGATTGATGATTGGTGAGATAAATAAAAACTACTAATTGATGGATTATTGGACTATTATTTATGTAAAAATTATTTTAATAAATACTGAATCAAACAGATTCAATGATCGGTCTTCTCTACTATTATTATCTCGTACCTCATATTACCTCGTAGTTGTCTTCACACTAGACCACATAATGTGGAAGTGGTGCGCCTCAAGTGTTAAAATTTGGTTGTCAGTGATTTTCAATTTTCGAGTAATTAGGTAGTTATGTTAGACACTGTAGTACAAGCATTAAACTTGCAAGTTTTGTTTAAACAGTGAGAGTCTGGCAATCGCTAGCATTTATTTTGAGGTCTCTTATTGTTTTTAGTAAGAAGCTGTTATGATACTCAGTTTTAGTAGCACCTATAGATGAGGGTATTCCTTTACTCTGGGCTCTAGTTTGAATGTTAGTGTCAGATGCTTTATTGATGAGCTCATCATATGAAGCATTAAGTGCTGGTAGTTTATCACCTTCATTAAGGATTCTCATTAAAAGTCTTAGCCGGATGTCCCTTTGTCGTCGTTCTAGTAGTTTAAGTCCAATATCTTCCTTTGCATCTGATACACTCTCTCTCCCTTTGAGGTGGAAGATCAAACGTACTGCTTGGTTCTGCAAGTTTTCCATATCTGATAATGTTTTTTTCAAAAATGGGTCCCACACTGCCACAGCATACTCTAGGTGTGGACGACAGAGTGATTTATAGGCTTGTAATTTAGCAGCCTGAGGGGCCCAGTGTAATGCCCTTTTTAGCATGCCCAGTTGTCGTTTGGCAAGTAAAGTTTTGTTGTGAATATGCTCGTCAAATCTCAGGTTCGACTGCAATTTAACCCCTAAATAGCGTGTGTCCTCCACATGTTCTAGTATTTCGCCACCAAGTGTATACTTGGGTATTACATTTTTATTGATGAACCCAATGACATGGCATTTCATGGCATTAAAATCTATTTCCCATTTATCTGCCCATAGTTTCAGCATGTCAATGTTTCTTTGGAAATGCCTTTCATCAGATGCGTTATTGACAACTTGATAAATTAAGGTATCATCTGCAAACAGGCTAACAGAGCAATCCACACAATCTGGGAGGTCATTAATGTATGTCAGGAAGAGGGTGGGTCCTAAAACAGATCCTTGTGGTACTCCTGAGGTGACTGGCATCATGCTAGATTTATCACCATTGAGGACTACACACTGATTGCGACCAGTTAAGAAGTCGTGGATCCAGCTTAGTAGATAAGTGTCAATACCCTCTATAGCTGATAGTTTTTGCATTAGCAGACCATGGGGAACCCTGTCAAATGCTTCGGTAAGGTCCAGTATAACTGCGTGTATACTGTTTGAGTCTTCTGCCGAGCTTAGAATGTCATGCATTGTGCCACAAAGCTAAGTTTCACAGGACAATCCTCTCCTAAATCCATGTTGGCTGTTATGAAGGACAGAGTCCAGTTTTCAGTTAAATGATCTCAGAACAACATGTTCTAGAATTTTGCAAGGTATGCTTGTTAATGACACAGGTCTATAATTGTTGGGTAGATCCATTCGACACTTTTTGTGGATTGGCGTAACATTTGCTAACTTCCACGTCGAGGGTAATTTCCTAATTTCAAGAGATCTATTGTATATGCGAGTAAGGCAGTGAGAGGTTAATTAATATCTATTTGCAAGTCTTCTTTGCGGAGTGAATCAGATCCTGGTGCCTTCCCTGGTTTAAATTTCTGATTAGGTTCTCAATTCCTTCAGGTACAATTTTTGGCCCTGTATACTCAGTCTGATTATATGGTTGTAGCTCAAGTTGATGTTTTTTCTCAAAATTGTCCATGAAAAAATTCATTTAACAACGTGGCACACTCGGTTGGGTCTTCAGTGGTCTGGCCATTCAGCTAAGATAATCTTATTCATTTTTCCGATTTGTCAGTTTGCTTGATGTGTCCATAGAAGGGTTTGCTGTTGCCTTTTTATAGGGGATTACAGATTTTGTTTTCAATATATTCTTTCTTGATTTTGTGTATAGCCTTCTTTGTTTCCTTCCTCTCTGTTCGGTAGCGTTGTAGAAGAAAAGGGTCGCCTGTAGTTTTAAATTGATTATATGTTCTGCGTTGCTTCTGAACCAGTTTGGAGCACGGGCCCCTGGGGATTTTTGCAAGCATGTTCTTCCAACGGCCCACTATCATATATACTATAGTATATATGATAGTGGGCCGTTGGAAGAACATGCTTGCAAAAATCCCCAGGGGCCCGTGGTTTGGAGGCATCCTTGTTGAACCGAGAACGAAGATTTGTTTTTATCCCGACAGTTTTTGTAGGAACAAAGCTATCTATAGCATTACTCAATCCTGCTGAGAACATATTCCACGTCTCATCGATGTTGGAGGTTTTAGACTATTGATCATCAATCTCCTGTAACACAATGCTGAATTTCTCAAGATCAACTTTACCATACATTTTCATGGCTTTCCTTGCTAATTGCTCATGCTTCTTGATTGTGCTAACACACGCCGTAATGATAAAGTGATCACTCAAACCTGGATTAATAACCTCTGTTGAAGCAATATCTGACGGATTGTTTGTGCAAATCAAATCAAGTGTGTTACTTAGTATATGTGTTGGCTCATGTGCTAGTTGTTGTAGGTCGTGCTGCTGCAGAGTGTCCAAGAATTCTTGATGTAAATTCTTTTCCCCAGTGCCAGTTTTAACTGTTAGCTTATTCCAGTTGATTCCAGGGAAGTTCATGTCTCCAACAAGTACTAATGTGTGTCCAATATACTTTTGCAGTAGTTCTCCAATAGCCGAGTTAAGAGTATAATAAAGTTCCCTATCATCATCCTGAGGTCTGTAGTAGCAACCACCAACTAGTATTATGGAGTTGTTTATTCTTATGAAAATCAGTTCACAAGAATTTGCGTAATTAAATGTGACTAGCTCACGGTCAATAACTCTATTTACAGCTATAAGCACTCCTCCGCCATATTCATTATTATTATCCATTAATTAATAATAATAATTGTCATATTTTTTAATGATAAAATTATTAATTATTATTATTATGATTAATTTTAATTACATAATTAATAATAATAAATAATAATAGATGAAAATTTAAAATTTTGTTTCACCTGAAACTGGACTGTATAACTACAGTGCTTGACAGAAAGTCTTGTCCCCCTACCTAGACTTTTTTTGTCAAAATAATAATTATTATTATTATAATTAATATATATTATTATTATATTATTAAATTAATTTAATTATTATTAATTATAATTATTATTATTTATAAACAGATACAATTCCTGCCAAATTTGTTCCATTTCTTCCAAGCATAAATAACACAAACCACGCAATTTTTTTCGGAATAAAGCAATCTTACTCACCCCATGCAACCCCTTGATTTCTAGCTGACATGACAAAGTCACAGTGGCTAAAATAAAAATTACTTTTGCAACCAACTTTTTTGTGCAGACGTCCAGGTGTCCCTGGGCTCAACTTTGGCGGCTTCAAAATAATGCACTATCATCCAAAAACTGTAGCCTTTAAACTCGCTTTAAAATGGTTAACACATCAGTATTTCGTCGGACAAATACAATAAAGCTAAAATACAGGCTATAAATGCAAGCGTATTTCCAGATCGCCAAAACAGGTTCAAAAAAGTGTACATCCGTCTGCGCAAGCTAATCAGTTTACATGTTGCTATCCAAAAAGCAGAAGAAGTTGTTGACAGCAGTAGTAGTAGTCTTTCTATTAATATAATCTCATTTTCATTCATTCATGCAGTTTATATTTCACTCACAAGTATCTGAACTGGCCTGACGTGTCAGCAACTTTGTAAGTTTGTTTGAGGAGAGAGCAGTATGTTTCATTACTCCAAGACGCTTATTATTTTTTTGCAGAGAGCGAAGTAGTAACAAGTTTAACAAACAACAAAACAACCACCAACGACAAGTTGTTGTTGTTTTTTGTTGTTCGTTGTTGGTTATTATTATTATTTGTTATTATATAATTATTATTATTTATAATAATAAAAAAAACATACTTATTAGTATTATTAATTATATAATTTCATTAATTAATGTCATTTATTATTATTATTATAATTTTAGTTGACTTATTATTATTATTATTATTATTATTGGTATGTATTATTATTATTTATAATAAATATATTATTATTTATTATTATTTATAAAAATAATAATGATTAACTGATAATAATAATAATAATAATTATTACTAGTCGTTTTTCTTTTTGAAGTTTAATGATAATACTAATCAATACTACAACATCATTATTACTAATAATTATCATTATTTACACAAAAAAATTCCCATTATTATAATAATAATAATAGTAATTAATGTAATAATTTATTATTATTATTATTTTTTATCATTATTATTTACTATGGTAATGATAATAGTCATTATTATATGTATTATTACCTCGTTATTATCTCATGGAAATAGAACATTCAAAATCACCTCGTGGTGCAAACAGGGAATGCCTCTTTGGTCAGTGTTTGGTCAGTGTTTATTCAGTGTGGCAGCGACAGCTGCTTATTGTTGAGTGTTAGTTGACCCCAGCCTAAGATCTCTCACGCTGCGCGGAAGGAAGCTGTTGTAATATGTCTAACTCGATGCATATATTGAGGTTGGCTCTCCTCTGCTGGCAGCTCGTGTGACCATAGTTGTCTGGCTCATCATACGCTGAGGCAAAGGTCTGGTGTCTGATTTCATCTGGGAGTATTCTCATCAGTAATGACAACCTGTGTGATTTTCGTCTTTCTTTGAGTGGTTTAAGCTCAACTGCGTTCGACCTTCAGTTACCACACGTCTACCCTTAATATTTTTGATAAAGCCAACTGCTTGAGATTGTACATGCTCAATAGCATCGCAAGTGTTATTCTCAGCTGGGTCCCAAAGGGTATCACTGTATTCGAGGATTGGTCGACAGAGACTGGTATATGCAAGCAACTTGCTTCTCTCAGTCACCTCATGTAGAGTGTATTTTATGCAGCCAAGGATTTTAGATGCGCTCTTGATTTTGGATGTTATCTGTTTTTGAAACTTCAGGTTTGATTGCATTTCTATGCCGAGATACGTGGTCTGCTCAACACATTCGAGAGGACAGTTACCGAGGGAGTACTTTGAATCTGCAGATGGCCCTTTGCTAGATGTAATAACTTCACATTTATCAGTGTTTAATGGCATTTTCCATTTGGTAGACCACGCATGCAGTGCGTCAATATTTTCTTGGAAGCGGTTCCTATTATTAAGTATATTATTATAATTATTATGACCACCAAAGGTGATGTCATTATTATTAGTATTATGATTATTATTATTATGTATTAATTGTTATAAAGAGTAAATGACGATGATAAACAGTAACTAATTATTGTTATTATAGTTATTATTATTTTTTATTATTATTATTAATAAAATTATTCACACAACTACTACCAGAGTAGCAGCAGTAATAGTAGTAGTTGTAGCAGTAGTAAAAGTAATAGCAGTGAGTATTAACATTATTATTATGATCGGTGTATGCAGAAAAAATACTTAAAATTCAGCAGCAACCACATCAGCAACAAATGAGTTATCAACAATAGATAATAATATTACTGATCAAATAATAATAATATTTTTATTTGCCTAATAATTTACTAATATTTTTATTATTATCATTCAGAACTATTCTTGTTTTTAATACTAATGTTTAAAAAAACGCAAAACGTATAAACATTTTAGAAATAACATAAACTATTTCCGAGTTGTAGGAGCCACCACTTTGAAATGGTCTGAAGTGTTTCAAAATCATCTGAGGTAGTTTAAAAAGCTTTGAACAGTATGAATAAAGCATGTTTTTTTTAACTAAAATCAGTTGCCTTCAGTTTTTGTGTAACCTTTATGTAAAACATCTACCATAGCCGTAATTATCAATAGATAAAAACAAATCTATTGTGGCTCAGAATGTTTTGTGTTTTTCATTTTAAAATGCCTGAACATTGTTGAGAGTGTCTTGAGTGTTTTGTCAAATACTTTATATGCTTCCGAAAAGTCCCCTCATTTCCTCGCCTGCGTTAATGATAATATATCTGTAGTCCATGAACAACTAGTAGTTTTTTTTTTTTACTAAACAGTCACCAGAGATTTTTTAAAGTAGTAAACAGAAAAAAAGTATGCGTCTTGCAAACCTTTCAAATTCTTTTAAAACACTTCAGATTATTTCAAAATAGTTCATATAGTTTGTAAATATTTCATATTATTTCTAAAGTGCTCCTATGGTTTGTGCTCTTCCAAACTGTTTGAATCATTTTAAAACTAATAACAATATTGTTGGTCAAGTTCACGATGATTTCATAAAAATGATGAATCTTTAGGCGTTTCTAGCTCAAAATGACCTATTGCATTGGTATGGGAATTGGAACGAACATAGATAGGAATGAACGTCGACAGATATGATTGCAGGCACAGCTGGAATGAACATAGACACATCCTGGAATGAATGTTGACTTACCTGGAACGAATGTCGACTATGCAACAAACCAGAGAATTTCGACTTTCATTCCCGGATGCGTCTACATTCGTTCTCGACGATATATAACATATCATTTCGACTTCCACTCCAGGAGTTGTCTACTTTGAGAAACAACGATAATTTATTTTACTCCCGGAATGAACGTTGAAACGAAAGTTTAAATGTTGCCAGGAATGAATGTCGACACTTCCTAGAATGAACGTCGAATTTTTTTCTCTCTAACATAGTTGACTTTCATTCCAGGTCTGTCGACGTTCATTCCAGGATGTGTCTACGTTCATTCCAGCTATGTCTGCATTCATTCCTGTCGACGTTCTTTCCTGTCTACATTTGTTCCAAATTCCTCAGCATTAGGCAACACACTGTGGCGTTGTGGTGCCACAGCAACATATCTAAACACTACATTATGCTATATAAAGTATATTTTATCCACCTACAATGACACACTGTTGAACATTGCAGACAATATCGTGAATGCAATAATTGGCCTGTCGTTAGCAGAAATAATCTGAAATCACAGCAGTTTTTATTAGTGTTTGGTTTAATTTATTTATCTGCTAAAAAGTAATTAATGTTTTATATATTTTTCTCAACTCACTCGATAATTTTTTCTTTGAAAATAACCGATCAATAGAGTTGTCAACAATTTCGCTATTACATGTTACTTATTATGGATGTTTGGAAGGAAATGTTTGGCTATTTACAATTAAATGGATTAAGCGGCAATGTTTGATTATTAGTGTCACCGGTGTAAAGGTTATTACTTCCTGCAAATAATTTAATCAATAAGGTATTTTAAGCTTGCATATATACTGACGTATACTGCGTTTATATTGCATAGATGTTGGTTTTGTGTTTTTAAATTTAATGAAGACTTGTTTGCATGTTAGTTAGTATTTTTTACTAGTTATCGAAGTTATTTTACTGTTTTTGAGCAAGTTTATGACAATAAGCTATTGTACTGTACATTGTGGTTGCAGAATATCTGCAGACACCCTGTGAACAATGTTAAAGAATAGAACACGTGTCAACAAATCGTTCATTGACTAACAGCTTGCATCTCTGTAATACTTGGGTAAGTATCATAAACTATTTAACACTATATTTTGCAAAATATCTGTGAGAGAAATTTTGCAAAACTTCAAAGTTTGTTAGTGGACCATGTTTGACATTATCTCATTCATACCATAAATTGTTGACACAAACAACTTGCAAAATCTTTCACGATGTTTTTATATGCTGGGTGTTGTAAGGGGAGATAATTCCACGTTATCCCATGCGTCATAATTGTTGTATAACATAATCGTAAATGGTAACGACTGAAATCTAGCTTAGCGTCTACACTTACCAATTTTCGGCTAAACCAGCTACATATATTCAGGAAAAAATACACGAAAATATGAAGTTATTATGCCGTCATATCTCTCTTTTAATGTAATAAGCTGGTTTTTGGAACTTTTGATGCAAATCAATGTAAAGGTATGTTTTAGATACTGAACTTTCGAAAGTTCCTGTTCGAAAAAGTTTGCGCAAAACTTCAGCTGAAGTTTGTCTTAATTAAAAAAAAGTAACCAGGTATATAATAACTATACTGATGATGTCAACTCTACAACGACCACACCGCCTGCAATGCCTCGACATGAGCTAATTAACCGTATTTGCAGAAAGGCCAACTAATGCCATTGTGCAGTGCAGAGATTGGCTTTGCTATCAGAGTTCAGTGTGCTATAGTACAGTGTTAACCACTTGCCAATCACTGGCTGCAAATATTACACCTATGTATGCTTGATAAATACTCTCGCATACAATCTCACCCTACACTAAGCATGCAAACTACGGCCTATTTTTGTGTGCTGGCAGATGTATTGTTTCAAGTGTTCTTCAGAAGCAAATGTCAAAAAAATAATCAAATCCTTTTGCCAAAACAGCTTTGTTTACTTAGATTTTGATGAAATTAGAGCAAACTTCTGCAGAAATAGAACAAACTCGCGTAAAATCATCATTATTAGTAATAGTTCACACATTAGCTGGTCAGTTTCACTAATTGGCAAATAGGGAATTGTCTTCTCTTAATTACAATGTTTTTGTTGGGAGTTTTTGCTGCTGATTTAACAATTAATAATTTAATTAATTGTAATTAAAACTATACTTGCTTAGGGATCAGGTATGGATGTAGGAAATCAGTCTCTGTTGCCTGCTGTAGTTGTACATCTGCTAAAGAGGCAAAAGTCTTAAACACTGTATGGCCAATCAGCAAATGTAGAGTTTCAGCTAAAATGACCTAGTTCCTTCTATCCTATCTTTCCTCCAGAGAGATACAACATCAGTAATGATTAACCAATTAAAGTGTGCAACTTAAAGAACCCACAGGAGGCAAAACATTTAACGTAAAACATCATCATTGATAGATTCAAATTTACTTCATGGCAATCTGTGAACCTTATAAGCAAGTAGTTGTAATACTACTTTTGAAGTTGAAATAAATTATTTTCACACGTGTGAGTGCCCTTTGTAATATTAATAGTTCTGTTGCTCTCACTTAACACTCATTTCACCTGAGAAACAACTGAACTTGCTTCAACAGTCACACAATTAGACAGCATACACCACATGAAACGGTATATAGTTATACTGTATGCATTGCTTATTAATCAAATTATACCGTGACCCGTTCAACAAGCACTCACTCAATCAGTCTTGTAACATAAAACAAACCAAATATTTAATTTCTTGTTCAAACCTTAAAAAACTTATTTTATAATATTTGCCATTAGGCATATTGAAAAGGAGGCTGTGTTACGTGTGTTGACAGCCATCGTACAGATTTCCAATTAATCTTTGTACTGGCTCGTTGTATGTTTCAACAAGACCTGTTTTGTTAAGACTAATGTTATTCTTGTTCGTTTACATTATTCAATCACGCAATTGTGTTATAGCGTTTCTTCTTGTTAACGTATTGTCACTCTATCCATTCATTATGTAAAGTTACGTATGAAAACTATTGCTTTTTCAATTCTTTGCTATTGTGTGCCCCAATATGACATGTTGCTATTGTTTGGCTCGGCTTGGGGGTTCAAACTAAGTTGATTTGTTTTCATCAGTTAACTTGTTCCACCGACCACTATACAGAATTGTTTGGATAAGTGAAATTATAGGAGTGTTCTTGTGTGACTGAGGTACGTACTTGAATATCTACTTGCTACATATAAGTGTTACACGCACTTGTTTTGTTTGTTAGGTGTAATACTTGACTGGCAGCGATAAAGAATTCTTATCACCTGTATTTACCTTTGTATGATGCAGACAGGTGAGTAGTAATAACTTGAGATTTATCGTTTGTGTATGATATGGCTAATAAACGTTGTAGGCTATTGGATTATTTATTAGTACTTGGAATTTTGTAAGTCTGTAAGTAATTATAGATTGCAGCGAATCAGCAGAACAGTTTTTTTTTTATTGTTTTTGTAAAGTTATTGATAACAAGAGATAGATTATTGTTAAATGGCGGTCAATATTGTTGGAAGATCGTCTTTGTGCTTTAGACGGCATAAATTTTGTGTTTACAGTTTATCTGGGATGCCGTCGGTATTTTGTCATTGTGAATTATGATATATTACAATCCTTTTTTTTAACGCTGTTACATCAGCTACAATGCGGTTGTCTGTCTTTTTTCTGCCGACGGTTCCGAAAATTTAGTTTGTTGAATGCGGTACCACAAAGCCATCATTTTTGATGAGTGTCATATTTCAGCTTTCGATAATAAGTCCGAACAATCGATACCAACTTGTTTTATTATTAGTTATTACAGCAAACAAAGCATACATACTCTTGAATATTTTATAATTATATTGGCAGGATAAAATTATAAAAAAAAACCCAGCTCCATGACAACGGCACGCACATGCGATAGAAGTGTGACATAGCAATATTATCTCTGCCAATATTGAGAACATTAATACCGGCAAGAAGAATAATTCTTGCAAAATTTCTCTCGAAAGTTTCTGTAGGATTTGGTTTGTAAGATTTAGTTTCATATGAGATCAAAATTATTTTTTAGTGTTATCCCATTTCTGTGCGAAAAGAGCTTCTACTAGGTACCGTTACATTAAAAAGTAGTGCTTGCAGAGTTGGTAGTTAATTTGTATTATCTTTTTTGTAGTGTTGAAATTAGAGCATTTTATACGTAATCCCTGAAAGTTCTTGATTATTCATGCTCATCCATATTTGATTATTTTTCTTTAATCTTTTAAATATCTATATATGTGTATTATATTATTTAGTTTTTTTATTTGCAGAATTTAAAACCTTTTACAGTCATTGACTTTAAATTATTCATGCTGGGTTTCAAATAAGAATACTAACAGCAAGCCGATGTTTATGTATAATATATCATATAAATAATTGATGTGAAATACTGTCAAATCAATAGAAGCGACGAGGTTGATTGTGAAGTTGGTGTCACAAGAAATGTGAAGACCAAATACATTTCTTTCATGTTTGTCAATGCAAGCAGTCGAAGTGAACCTTCATGTGATTTTTTTGTAGCTGTAGCCTGGCGTCCTAGGCGTTAGCTAGCAGGTAGACAGGTGGATCAGCATAGCCCAAGTTCTGCTGCAGTATGACATCTGCTATGCAAGTCAATAAAAGACCTAGTCATATGGACAAACCCTCCCCCGTCCCCCATACCAGGGTGGATGATGAAACTGTTATAGAGTCAATGTTCTCGATGGGCAGAAAGTTAGGTCAAGGTAGCTTTGGTATCGTACGTGAGGCTGTAGACCTGAACACTGGCAGGAAATGGGCTGTCAAGGCAGTCAACAAAGAGAAGGTACGAAATTTATTATTGTGATCAAAATAATTGGACATTTCTCTCTCAAAACTAGTTATATCTGCATTTAGTAACTGCGTTATTTACATCGACTGAATAAATATATATAAAGCATTCCTTGAGATTGTATCTTTCCAAGTATTTCTTATCTCCCCTCGATCAATTCAATACGTGTTTAACACCTTCATCGGCACCTAACCTATTGTCGTGACGTCATCATTAGATTATTATAGTTTTTTTAAATAACTTCATTGATGTGTACCTGTCATATATCGGAGTATTAGTTGTCTCTCCTTGGTGGTTACTAAATGTCACCCAATAGTCACTTCCTATTCCATGCGTTTAGGCTGGAAGTTCTGCAGTGAAGTTATTGGAGAGAGAAGTAAGCATATTGAAAAGAGTCAATCACCATCACATCATACACCTTGAGCAGGTCTTTGAGACTTCAAAGGTACAAATTACCCTCTCTCTATGTCTTTGAGCCAATGTCAGTGGCCATTCTCTTTTGGTGCATTTCAGCAGTCTTAATTCATGTTGTGTGGCAAGTGCTAGCATCTAGTAAGGTTTCAGCAAGCGAAACATGGAGTGTAAAGTACGGTCATTTATTTTGGTTATCTTTAAACACTCAAAGGTTCGAAAAGGTCAGGTGATTAAACATGGCACCTTCCAAATTTTTTAACATGCTAACAGCATAAAAATATAAATCTCTACTTATTTATGTTATGTGCCATTTGATTATATCCTAGTGTTACCATTCAACTCACGCATAATCATACAGGTCTAGTATATATGCAATGTTTCATCTTCGAAGAGAGGTAATTTTGGGTATTGCACTGAGTTTTTATCTGTTAGTTTTCAAATGTAATAATGATGCAATTACCGAGTTAGGTGGTAGTACGTATTAAGACTTTCCACTACCTGTTATTGTCTAACCAACATTCTTTTTGCTTTCACATCAAATAGTTTAACTGGCATTATAGCTGGCAGCTGCAGCACAGTTGCCCTATGCTTTCCACATGCTTGACAAAACAATAAGAATCAATGTATTGTGTAGAAATAACATAGAAGTAAACTGTGATAGAGTTATACCTGTAGAGGTATACCTCCTCTGTTATTACTCACTCAGTCATATCTCTCGCCTTACAAACAGCTGTTTGCTCTGCGTAAGGTTAGCTTTGGTTGTCGCTGTTGCCTAGCAACAGCAGTGTATACACTCAGCTGTTGTAACACCATTCACTATATAATACATGTAACTAACTAGTTTACTACATGTTGTGTGAACGGTGAATGATTGGTTAAATTATTTTGCCATTCGGATTAAAACTATTTTTTAACAATGACATCAGTTGCATCATTAATGATGCATTTTCCTTATAAAACTGACTTACGCAAAGTTCTTCCTAGAATAACTAATCATAATAATAATTATTATTAGAATATTAATAATAATTATAATGGTAATAAAAATGGTGCATTTAATATTTAAAAACCCGAATTTATAGGAGAAGATATGTGTTAACACGTGAAACCTGTTTGGTGCATAAAACTTTAAAATTGAATATTTGGGTGATTTATTACGATTATTTATTGACACGGAAATGAGCACAGAAATACATGATAAATAAAAATGGATTAAACAAAATAAGAAAGACGTGACTTCCTTGCAAACATCACCTTCCTCAACATCTGAATCTGCATTATAAGTTATATTTTTATCTTCTCTGACCTCACTGCACTAGCCACGTCTGCTATCTTTCTGGGAGACAAATGTATTGATATATCCGTGTCCATATGGTTATTTTATCACCCTAAGTCATTATATGAATACATGTCACTTCTACTAAAAACTGATAACAATCCCCTGATCTCCTGTCAAACATACAAGACAGGATATATCTCTGTTTGCAGAAGATGTATTTAGTGATGGAGTTATGTGAACATGGCGAGATAGCGGACATGCTCAAAGCTCAACACTATTTTAAGGAAGACGAAGCTAGAAAAATTATTGGAGATCTCGCTAGTGCAATCTCGTATCTTCATAAAAATGGTTGGTTTGTGTTTTAGTTTTAGTACCAGTTGTCGTAGCGCGTTGGGGTCAAGGACGTAGCTTCCTGTAGTGTAGTTAGTACCTGCTACTGCGATGGCTTCAACTATATAATGTGTTTTTGGAAAATCATCGCATAGGGATTGGCCATGGGATTAAACGAGCTGGTTTAGAGGTCTCGTTATTGAGTACTAGTCATTATAGGGTATTTTGAGGTCAAGGACTGCTGAGATAGGTAAGGTGGTTGAGAAACAGACGTGACCTTGACTCAGAGTGTAAACCTGCAGCAATCGAGGCTATTAGAGCTTCACCCTCCGCGTTTTAAATTGTGACAATCCATTTTGTTGTATATACTTAACAAAACAAACAGTAATATCATTGTAATTTCGTTTCATTATAAAAAAAAATAGTAGACTGGGCTCGCTATAACGCTGCATTGTACTAATTGACTATGACTAACGTTTAAATGCGAAAAGCACTTGCGAAGAGGCCTCACCAACTATAATTTGTGTAATGTATGCAAAAGCACCTAAAATCTGACCTTCTGTGTCAAAAATTTTTGTGAACATACATCTGCTGCGGCTGTTAGTTTTCTTGGGCCCACTTTTGTTGTTTTGTGCAACTATGGATGAGGCGATACATTCAAAAGGTGGTTGAGTAGAATGTATGTATTGTGGTATACATAGACATCATGGAATGTTACTCTATTGTAAATACATACTGGTAGTTTTTCGCCATGTCATACCTAAACTGTACAGTCTTTCTATATTAGGCATTTTCGGATCGAGAACGTTCATGCCAAAATGGGCGAAATTTTCGTTTTTCGGCGAGTACAAAACCTGTTTTTTGGAACTCTATGCTGAACGGTGGTTTTACCGTTCAGGGGGTCGTCCACCCTATGACGTTCTTGATCCGAATGCGTAGAGTTCTCCTATAATAAATATTTTTTACAAATAATGAGCCCTTTTACGTTAGTTACAATAACAAGACAAGAGTGATGAGGCCTCAAGTTTCATTTCTAACAATAATAATAAAATAAATAATAACAAGTCTTGAAGCATGTTGATGTTGAAATTATTTTTGGACACATTTACTGAGGATGGTGAATTAAAACAAAATTGTAATAAATAATTATAATATAACAAAAAAATGTATGATAATCATTATTAATATTACTGTTATTCAAATGATATCATCATTAATATTATTATTATAAGTTCTTATAGTTTTTTTCAAATTATTTTATTATACTTTAGTTAGTAAAAAAAACAATTATTCAAATAGCCAAACATCACCAACTGATAATAAACAATGTTAAAAATGAAAAAAAGTAATTAGTAAAACACGTAAGTAGCTGGTAATAATTATCAAAATTATTATTTACTTTTTTTATAATATATAGCCGAAAAGCTGTCACCTCAGCAGATGCGTCTTTTACTATTCACTGCGACACTATAAAAAAAGAAGAAGATAACTCCGATGAAGTGAACTTTTGATTTTGAACGTTCATGCATAGAAATTATGCCAGGAACGAACGTCAAAATTGCATTCGGAAGCGCTTTCCCGTGCCAATTTTTTCAAGGCATGGACGTTCTTGATCCGAAAATGCCTATTATATAGTACATACATAGATATGGGATACAATTATATTGGTACATAGACATATAGTACATAGACTAGAATACATAGACTAGAATACATAGACTAGAATACATAGACTAGAATACATAGACTAGAATACATAGACATATATATGTCATAGACATAAAGTACAGTTATTTTATTTAGTACATAGACATCTGTGTTCTTTGCTATGTTTTAGATATTGTACATCGAGATCTAAAGCTAGAAAATATTCTTGTCCACAAAAACGAAGACAGCGACGACCTACACATTAAGGTAGCGCTAACTCAACTCTTATTACCGATTAGTGTCATAGCTACTCAAATATTTACCCTTTCTTAAATAACTACTCGCTCTTATGCAATCATCGCACTGGTGGTTTGAAAGTCGAGCTGCCTGTGTGGCCATTTATCCGTATGCTTACTGCTTTTTTTACGAGCTATAATTAGTGAGCAAGAAGAAGTCTGGTTAGCTCTGTGATGAGCAAACACAGCTATTGATATGGTGTTAGTTTTGTTGGCTCGTTTGTTAATACTATATTATGAAAGTGTAGGATTAGTGAGTTGTCAAGGTTGGTTCATATCGCGTCATACAAAAGTTTTATTAATATTAGCAGTCTATGGAAATGGTTGATCGGAAATATTACAACTTTTGATTATTTGTGGGAGTCACATATGCCTCATGTGGAATGCATTTATTTTTATTAGAGATCGTAGAAAAAGTTAAATTTCTGTTACTTTTCCATTTAAAAAATGTTTCTGTCAAATACCTAGTAATTTTTTGATTTCCTCGCTGCACAAGAATATGTTGTGATAAAGTTTTGTGCGTTGTCCATAACCATTATGGAGATCTTGTTTCTTGTCTCACATTTAAAAGTATCAAGTTAGTATTTTATTTGAGTGAAAAATTTTACCTTCCATAGAAATATCTGTAGATATGACTAGTTCTTTGCCTACTAACCAGCAACATGATTGGTTCTTTTGCCCCTCAACAAGCAATATGATTGGTTCTTTACCTACTAACTAGCTACGTGATTGGTTCTTTTGCTCATCAACAAGCAATTTAGTTTTTTACCCACTAACCAGCAACAATATTATCCTTTGCCCATCAATAAGCAATGTGATTGGCTCATTGCCTTAGCTAAGAGCAATACGATTGGTTTGTTGCCTACAAACCAGTAATATGATTCGTTCTTTATCAAGGTAACTGACTTTGGTCTGTCAGTGGTAAAAGATGGTGTAGGCCATGAGAACATGATGCAACAGTTCTGTGGCACTCCTATCTACATGCCACCTGAAATCGTTGATAACAAAACATACAGTCAACAGTGTGATGTGTGGGCTATGGGAGTTATCACCTATTACTTGTAAGTAGACAACTCCTGTATTGTTATTGTTTTCTTTCTTCACATCAAATAATAAATAATGCTTTGCGTTCCTAAAATGTTTATATGATTTTTGGCATTACGTTTATTCTTACTACTAGAAGACACCTTTATATGTTTCTTTGATTACCTCCAGTTATTTCTACCGTTCTTTCATGATAATATTGATGGTCTTTGGTTGTAATGTATACGGCCTTTTGTATTCCTTGTGTGTTAGGAAAGTAAATTTTCAAAAATTAGTTTATAATTTATCAAGAAAAAATTTTATCATCATCCATATTTATTGTTAGTCAGTTTTTTTAATTGTATTTTTTTTTAACCAATGTATGAAATAGTAAATGGCTTGTTTACAAGATCGTAGCCTGAGAGCTTTAACCATGCTATTGTGTTGCAGACTGTCAGGGGTACCTCCCTTTAGGGCCAGGGATGAAGACACACTCTATGAATATATAAAGAAAGGGGAGATAAACTTCAAAGAAGAGAATATAAAAAACTGTTCTACAGCAGGTAACAATAGCCCCAGAGTATAGAGCAGCAGGTAACAATAGCACCAGAGTATAGAGCTAGTTTTTGGTGTCAGAAATTTACAATATAATTAATATAAATGTGGTATTGTTTCATATGCTGCCGTATTACGTAATGGTATTTCTATCCTGTCTTATTAGTTTTGCAGTAGCGTACTAGCGCCTACTGTCAATAATGGGTTCTTTCTAACTTACCCGCTGCAGGCTAATTATTATTATTATTAATTATAATTATAATATATTATTTATTATATAATATATTATAATATATAATTATGTATTATAATATATTAATGTTATTATATTTAATATATAATATATTATAATTATATATATTATAACATATTATATATATTATATTAATTATTAATTATAATTATTATCTATGGCTATTGATGCTGTACAACTCCTCGGTGCCCTGTTGACAGTTTCTGGTGTATATTTATAGCTCATCAATGTATACAAGGAATGCTCAAGGTTGACCCTGCACATAGATTGACAGCTAGTGAGGTGCTCAATCACCAGTGGATTACTGTAAGTCTATATATCACTATATGTCTGTGTACACTATAAGTCTATATATCACTATATGTCTATGTATACTACATGTCTGTGTATACTATATGTCTATGTATATTATGTGTCTATGTATACTATATGTCTATGTATACTATATGTACTATATGTCTATGTATACTATAGCTATGTATACTATATGTCTATGTATACTATATGTCTATGTGTATTATGTGTCTATGTATACTATATGTCTATGTATACTATATGTCTATGTATACTATATGTACTATATGTCTATGTATATTATGTGTCTATGTATACTATATGTCCTATATGTCTATGTATACTATATGTACTATATGTCTATGTATATTATGTGTCTATGTATACTACATGTCTGTGTGATCTATATTGACAGTGTATGAATGATATCTGTAATACATCTATGTACAATCTAAATCTTTAATTGTTAACGCCGAATTTATGAGCAATGTCTAGGGTTTAGCACACTTGCATTATATCAGTAGCTACACTATAGACATACATCTATGATGTAAGATATCAATGGGTTCTGGCATGGTTACATATTATGTATACAGACATATAAGTAGCACCAATAGTGTAACTTCATCGACAATAGTGTAACCTCATCGACAATAGTGTAACCTCATCGACAATAGTGTAACCTCATCGACAATAGTGTAACCTCATCGACAATAGTGTAACTTCATCGACAATAGTGTAACCTCATCGACAATAGTGTAACCTCATCGACAATAGTGTAACCTCATCGACAATAGTGTAACCTCATCGACAATAGTGTAACCTCATCGACAATAGTGTAACCTCATCGACAATAGTGTAACCTCATCGACAATAGTGTAACCTCATCGACAATAGTGTAACCTCATCGACAATAGTGTAACCTCATCGACAATAGTGTAACCTCATCGACAATAGTGTAACCTCATCGACAATAGTGTAACCTCATCGACAATAGTGTAACCTCATCGACAATAGTGTAACCTCATCGACAATAGTGTAACCTCATCGACAATAGTGTAACTTCATCGACAATAGTGTAACCTCATCGACAATAGTGTAACCTCATCGACAATAGTGTAACCTCATCGACAATAGTGTAACCTCATCGACAATAGTGTAACCTCATCGACAATAGTGTAACTTCATCGACAATAGTGTAACCTCATCGACAATAGTGTAACCTCATCGACAATAGTGTAACCTCATCGACAATAGTGTAACCTCATCGACAATAGTGTAACTTCATCGACAATAGTGTAACCTCATCGACAATAGTGTAACCTCATCGACAATAGTGTAACCTTATCGACAATAGTGTAACCTCATCGACAATGCAGTGCATAGCTCCAGTTGGTTTTAATAATCTCAATCACAAACCGAAACACCGATGTGAGTATTACAAACGTTTACCTGCAGTACACACAATCTGCAGTGCTGTTATTTACCAGGGAGTACACAACGGTAGCACAACAGGAAACGTGCTCGAGCTAATGAAACAATGGAAGGACGAACTGACGGAAGAAAATGACCCTGAAGCACACGAGGCTGTCAATCACGACTCCTGTGAAAATATACCTAGTTCTGACTCTCCGTCAGGTGTTCTAACTGAGAAGAGTCAGCACAAGCCCGTAGTAAGTACATCTATATATATATTGGTAGTTATTACTCTCAGTCTATATATTGGTCTGGGCCATTCATTTGTCGTTGCTTTGTTGACCCTTGGTACATAAGCTAACCTTTAGTTACTAAGCGCAGCTACCTTGTAATGTTTTCTTTTCTAAATATTTATCTTTTGCTCATGTCGTTCCAAGATAACTCAGGTTGTTTTGTTGAACAACACCCAGTTGTTTTTTTATTATTTATAATTAATTCTTTTACATTTGGTCCAACAAAACATAATATCCATGGTTATAGCACCTACGATGAGATGGAAAACATAATTGTGTAGTTTTTTTTACAAATAATAAAAAACTTGATTGTATAATATTATACAAAAAAAATAGGTAGTTTGAAAAGTGTTTTGTTGTTCATGTTTTGCCTGAAGACCGAGATTATTGCCTACTAGCGAGTGTTTGTAGTGTTTTTTTTTAGCTAATCTGAGAATTGGACAAATGTCAATTAAAATAAATACAGTGTCTGATTTTGCTGAATAATCGATTAAAACGATAATAAATAAGATTGAAGAGACGTTATAACATTTATTAAAAATTTAGCGCCAATTTAAATATACACTATTTAGTAAGAAAAGTTTTACAAGCACCCTTTCAGCGACTAACCCCTAGCTGTAGATTTGAACGTTTAACACACCCTTTTGCAATCTCTTGGCAATTTCTATACCGTGGAGCAGTCTTGCAGTAAATTTTGGTCGACGTTTTGCAATCGTATTTTCTCTTCAAATGATATTTTTGTGAAAGCGGAGGTTTCAAAGCTGTTTGTGAGCCCCACGAGGGTGTGTTTAGTTTGCATCTAATCATATTACTGGGGTTAAGGGGAGGTGGTGAAAGTATTCCTTGCTTTTTATCTCTTCAAATAAAATTGCACTTTTTATTCTTAACCTTTGTTATTATTATTATTCTGAAATATCGCTGTTTAAATTTATTTGGATTTCTAAACTTTTATATAGAGTGTTTTATGGAAGTTGTGATTGTGGCTTGTTGTAAAGCCAATAGATAGAAGTTTTACCGGGAAGTAAAATTGTGTGTTTGACTTTGATACTTCTTTAACCTTGCAGCTTCCATTAGGTTTTTCCAGTGTAGAAACTTGCTATAAATGTTATAAATATTTGTTAGAGGTGGTGTATTTAATATATTACTGGGCTTTATATTAGATAATAATGATGTCCACTGTATTTTATATTTAATCTTAATTAATCTTTAACAATATTTTTAAATCTTAAATTAATGATAAACTCTGCCTTTAATCTTACATTAATCTTAAATAATTTGTTTTGCGTTTTATTTAGTTTTTATCGTTTTTATTTGCTGGTGACAAAACTAGTTTTCAAATTTAAAATTTCAAAAAGTTGAATGCAAGATTAATCAGCCATTCAGTGATAGACAGCACTAACAGAAATGCATATTGTCATGTGATCCATGTTCTAATACACTATTATCTTTGCTTTAACTCTTCTAGAAAGGTAATACGTCCCGCACAACTGGCTCTAGACTGCTACTTAGTGGTAACCATAACAATACCAAATCTTCCTTTAACCAATCTCATAGAAACCCGCACGCTGGTTCACATTTTACTAACAGAACTTCTCACCTGTCTAACATCAGTGCACCCAGTGTTCTTCTTGCACGCCATAAGCACTTAACTGGCCAGCAGCAGTCTCCAGTTTCCACAGCAGAGGTACTCGATGTACCCAAGACTGATAGCCACACCAGAAGTCGTAGTGGTATGTGACGTAATCTCTGTCCATACAAAGTCTCTTTCTCTTCAAACTGCATTTTGATCTACACTCAATGTGGTCTGCAGACTCTACACTGCAGACTCTGCAGTGCAGACTCTGTAGTGCAGAGGGACACGAACCCAAATCAAAATGGTCTCTCATTGCTTCAGCTGCTTCTTTGCCGCTTTGAGTGACGTTTGATGTGTATTTTGTGCAGTGTACTCTTATGTTACTACGGCGTGCGCACTTGTCTGTTCTGTCGCTTTGTGACTGGCACAATTGCTTTAACAACAATCAACTAACAAACAACTAACATTCAGCAAAATAAAAATTTAATTTTCTAACCATCTTCTAGAATGAAAGTAACTCGACATGCTCTGATCTTTCAATATCTCTTGTTTTATATACTTCATCAAAATTACTTGAATTTGTTTTGAAAATTATAATAAGTTGTCTAAAACTTTTTATTTCTTACTTAAAGTATGGAAATGCGTCAGTTTCTGGCTACATCATGCAGCTCTGTCAGCGGATTTGTATTATTCCATCTTGTAGCTGGTAAAAAGACATCCACGCTGACAACTGCACCTTCGACCAACAAAGCCAACACACCAACTACCAAGAAGAAATTAGAGAAATCTCCACCAAGTCAAAATGCCAAAACTATCAACAAGAAATGAATGGAATTCTTAGTATCTAGTTGCACTGCATCCACAAAGTTGGCTCAATTATTGTACATAAAGAGTTGACAACTCCCATGACCTATGATATTAATCACACTCAACTTTTATTTTCTTTTGCTTTTTTATGTATTTTTACTTTTTTCTTTCTTCGACAATGTCAGCAGATTGCTCAACTGTAGTGATATCATACACCATCTCCCTCTTGCTGCCACTACCGCTGTCTTTGTTGCAGCCATACGATCTGCTCACTTGTTCTATTACACTCGCCCCACACCGTCCATCTCGCTCAACATATTTTATTGAGTTTGTTTGAAATTAGTTTAGGATTAAACTATTTGTAGCAAATTATTTTGGTTCCGATTGAATTTTTATTTGCAATTTAACTTTCTTCACCTCGGACATTTTCGTTGCCGTCAAAATTTTTAATTTGTTGGTCTCATTAGCTTCAGTTCCTCGATGCTTGGAATGTTCTTTTTTCTCTCCGCATTTTGTTCAAATCAAGTTTTATTTCAGTGTAAATCAGATGTAGGTCTCAGGCAAGCTATCACTAGCCTTACCCACTTGGCCCTTTTGACTTTAGCTACTTTAGCTAATAAATAATAACTTTCATCAGGAAATTTTTTTTTAAACTTATTTCTCGGCACCGAATCAGCCTGACCATAAAATTGTAATTTGTTCAGTAGGAAAGTGTGTTATAGCTCGATCTATTTCATACTTCGGTGCCCATGCTACATTTACTCTTCACCTTATCATAGTTGTTTTACTTTTTTTTTGGGTCCAGAGAGTTGCCAAAGAATTTTAAGAGTTGAATCCATTTCCATGTGTTCACTTAGCTCTCGCTATTTTCTAATGCGATGTCATTTCCTGAGCTAAATGAAGTATTCCGTGCAATTTTAACATGACAGATTCCAGGCCCATATATTTTTCTATTTACTTACCATATGTCTCTATTTATCCATCTGAAACCGTGCCATGAGTTAAAAATTAGCTGTGGCCACACATGCGAGCCAATACTTTTGCTTAGCTACATAAATAGATAGTGGTTTTACATAGCCATAGCATAGAATGGTGCACACCATTTATCTCATGATATTTTTTTTATCTGGTTCCAATCCGAGATATTTCACTGTATTATTTTATGATAATATGCTGTACATATTTTTGTTAAGTTAATACACTGATTCAGATTGCCAAAACTTCAGATATTTTTTGTTCCAAATCGAAGATCCAGTTCGTCGTCTTATGTGGTTATCTAGTTTTGATTGCTAACATTAACTAGTCAAATCATAATGCTTGACCATAGTTTTGTAGTTATGTGCTCTTTGCTAAAGAAAACAACTCCCAATTATTAGTAATATTTTTATTGATAATTATCTTATTCACTGTAGTTCGTTAACTGAACATGCAGATTTCTCCAGTTGCAATGACCTGTGATCAGTGTAATATTGATCTTGACAAGTTTTCATCTTTAATAAAAATTTGAATTCACAGTGTTAACTTTTGTGCATTTGGTTTGAGAATTTTGCAATAGGGACTGCGAGGTTCTTTCTCAAATGTCATTTGGTGATAGAAGAATACAGCGACCAGATCACAGTAGCGCTATTAAATATATATAAAAAGTTAATTTCATTTCATTCGAATAAACTAATATTCATCAGTAAACCAGTTTGATAAATTATTTAAACCAAAGTTAAATTATTTATTTCAAAATGCCAACACCTAAAATTTTATTTTAGGTAAAAAATTTATACTTTTACTGCCCTTGAAGTGCTCAATAGCCCATTACTTAGCTTACCGGTAACAGCTATACGTTATAATTACAGCTTTATTAATTATTTTGACTGAGTTGTCTGTTTTTGAGGAGGCAACTCCACAGGTTTAGTCATTTGGCACTGGAAACCCTAGTGACTCCTGGTGTATGTACTCTTACCAGTACAGCCCTTTTTGCCGCTAATATTATCAAAATTTGTTGACTTGGTAAACACAATGTTTTCTTCATTGTGCAAATAAGCTTATTAATTATACATTTGATCTTTTAAATCTGCAGTATTAGAAACTTGGTCAACTCCTAGTATAAATGATATGTGATTAAACTCGGATAAGAAAAATCTGAAGCCTGAGCTAACAAGAGGAAGCAACTACTAATTTTTTGTACTAATGCATGCTAAATGGTAGATACACTGAACTCATTTACCCCGCTCAAAATATTCATGCTGTATCATTGTATGCAATATCTGCATAAACAAGTAATATTTAATCTGATTTTAACCTTTTTTTTCTTATACTTGATCTTGACTGTGGCCTTTGCCATCAATAGTATATGGAAATAGATGCAGCAAATTTAAATGGTATGTAAAACAAATTTTGGTCCATTACAAAATTATTTTTGAGTTTGATTATTCAAGAGAATGTATTCACCTCATTTTAGTTAAAAAATTAAAAGAACTTTTTGTTCAACAACAACATAATTCTACTATGACATTAATTTTTCATTAAACCCAATTTTTGAACCTGGATTGTGTTCTCGGATAATTTCTCACCTTGCACACTTGCCAAGTCAATTTTTACAAGTTGATGCCGTGGTCTATGGTATAGTATTTCATGATTGGATTACTGGATTATTGCTGCCAAATCCATGCACTTTTTCATAGCCATCTACCAGGAAAGACTAAACATAAAATGATTATGTTTCGTATTTATTAAACCTGAATAATTTTACTAAATATTTAAATGGAAACTTTCAAATAAAAAAATGGAATATGTTTATGAATATGGAAACTCTAAAAAGAAAAAGTGGAATATGTATATTCATATGGAAATTTTGTGATAAAAAATGAAATATGTTTATGAATATGGCTATTATACTGAACGGGTCAACCCTGCCCTCTACTTTATTTTACTCTACACTTAAGGCTAGAGCAATTTCCATTTCTCTCTTTTTGCAGTTTACAGTAACAAGTAATAATAGTGCAGTGTAAACTGTACAATGATAATTGTCACTTACCCACTGTTAGCCATCAATTTAGAAATAATCCCACCACTGAGAAAGTTTTAAAGATGCTGCCTTTTCCAACGCTGTTGGCGATGCTTAATTTTTGTGAAATTCTTAGGTAAAACTGCTTTTGAGGTTTGTGCAAACAAAACCAAACATATCCATAGACCTTTGGCTTGCTCAGGAGTTGTCATGCCTTGCGGTGGCTTTTAATAGTTCAAGGCGAAACAACTCCTGAACAGGCAAAAAGGTTATTCATTGATTGATCTACTTCGATGGAAACTTTGAAATTAAAATGCAAGTTTTTTCCATTATCCAAGTGGAACTCGAGCGTGAGTGGAATGTTTGTTGGAGTGCGGCACTTTTTGTATGTTACATAATATATCTAGTTTTGTTAATTCACTTCACAAATGTTTTACCATTATAACTAACATGCTCGGTATATTACATGCTGAAATAAAAATTATTTTTAAATTGCTAAAAACTGAGATTTTTGGAAATTTTTGGGGTCATGTTATAATTAATTGGAAGCTATATCTCGTCTTTGAACTGTAAACATTATAAACACAACATTACAAAAAATTTTGTACAATTTGCTAAATTATTCCGATAATAAACCGACATCAACAAACAAATAACTTTTTACATGTATTCAGCTTCTCGAGTTGCTTTTATTTGTAGCTTATCTGTCAAGTATTTGGTAGAAGTTTTACTCTATTCATTTACAACAGTTGAATGCAATACGCTGTGTACAAGTCCTCCACAAGTGAGACATAATATCCAAACATGAAACAGTAAGTGGGGTTTAAAAAAGGCGCTGTACCTCAGTAAGCAATCAGTTGGCAGCATAAGTAGCTTTTACTACCAAGTGAAGGTTTAGCCACATCATATTAATAAATCTTTGCCAGGTAACCGCATTTTATTGATATCCTAAGCTACATAAATCCTATTTTTCTCCTTTGATCTCCTTTTCCACTTTCTTGCAGCCAAAAATTTGTTGGAGATTGCCTGCGGGCAATTTTCATTCATCTAGACAGCTATTTCATCTTTATTACAAGTTGATTTGCTTTGATGAGATTCTTAGCTTGTGTTCTGTTTGTGGCTACATCATAATACTAACATCCTAGCCTTGCCTAACCAGTTTGCCCTCATCGGAGTGTCATATAGTCACAGGCTAACTAAACGCCTGCTGATTGTGCTGTCATACTTTGCTTCTGTTTTAGCATGGTCCCTCACCATTCACCAAATCTAATGTTCATCTCTTGCAATCAGTGCAACAGTGAAGTAGAAAAAAGTTACATCTTAGACATTGTGACGAAGTGAGAGTTGTTTACTCACTCTAATGGGGGTTGCAACAGTCTTTCTCAAATGTCATTTGACTTTAGAAACAGCTCGCAAACATCGGTAGCACTGCTAAATATATATATTGCTAATTAGGTTTTATTCTAATAAATAGCAATAGTTGTCGTTGAAAAATATAAAAAAAGAAATATATCAAAAAAAAGTTGAAACATTCATCTCAAAATGCTGACAATGTAATTGTCAGTGGACACACTCATACATGATGGAAGCAATCATTTTAGTAGAGTTGTCTTTTCTTACGTAAAATAACTACGTCACTCAAGTCATTTTGTCCTGGAAACTCTAGCGATTCCTTGTGTTTGTACTGCGCCCCATTGTGTTACATTGTGAGAAAGTAATGCCAATTATCGTATCCATGGATTATTACAGTGTATTCAGTTGTTTAGTATACTGTAACAGTAATGTAAAACGTGGCAAGAGTGGATTGAGTTCAAATATTTAAAAGTCTTGTAACCAATTTTTATTAAATCGAATTGACCGCTGCAAATTATTTGTCAGCGCAACATTTTCTTTTCTACATAAGACATGACCACAAATAGTTAGTTTATTATAAAAGATAAAAAATTTTTGCTTATTCTGCTGCGTATCATCTGGCAAACTGTACATAGTGAAAAAATTGGAGTGAAGTAACTTTTGTGTGTATGACTTGATTATGAAATCTAAACAAAAGTCATCAGATGCCTGGTTGATAAGGGTTTTAATAGCCGCTGTAGTTTCTATTTTTTTGTATATAGAAAACCTATCAATGGGTAAGAAAGTAAAAGATGCACACCTCACACAAGTTTTTAACAGTATTACTTCACTCAATGTTGACTCTACGTGTAGACTCTATGTGTGGACTCTACGTGTGGACTCTACGTGTGGACTCTACATGTAGACTCTACGTGTAGACTCTACATGTAGACTCTACGTGTAGACTCTACGCGTAGACTATACGTGTAGACTCTACGCTCAATACAATTTTGATTGGTCAAAAACTTGCTCAGTTTGATTCAGAATACTAGCTGTATTTTAGTGTCTAAGAAGGTTTCCACAAGCTGATAGCAAAGGATTAGTGGACTAAAGTCCAGCATAACATGATATCAGTTATATAACTGATATCAGTTATTTAACTGAAGTTGAAAGGTTTTCAATGGCTTTTTAGATTTCTTTTCTATTATGTGCAAAAAACTTATCATTTTATGCTATGGGATAAGGCATAGACTGTGTACATTTTCCAAATATATTTAACTGCAGATTGACAATGCGTGCAGATTATGCAAGTCGAATCAGTGGATAACACAGCTAAACTTGAGGAGGCTGAGAAAATGCTAATCCTCGAAAATCAAACAAACGTACGCCGGCTTAGTTAGAGAAATTAGGTTACAGTTTAAGAAATCTATTTGCTCAGGCTATAATAGACCTAGTACAATGTTTGTTTAGGTCGATCACAATCAGTCAGGAATCAGACTGAGCAGATGAGAGAGATTACACAATAGAATCAGTTATACAACAACAGTTGTTGGACAATGAAGGGGCTAATACTAACAGCTCTGATTGTTACACTTGTTAGTGAACAGTTAGTTAACTGTATAGTAATAGACACACCAAGTGGAAGTCTAAAAGGTATTGTCTCCGCTAACGCTGACGGTGTGTACAAGTTTCTGGGAATTCCATTTGCAGAAACTCCAGTGAGATTTGAGAAAGCTGTGCAGAAACTATTTTGGGCAGGTAGGAGATTGTTACATAACACTTTTAGATATTTATTGTATTGTATATTAACCTTATTTAAAGCTGGTTCGCGTATTTCAACATTATTTTTACGTTACATGACTTATTCTTACCAAAACATGGTTGTAAAATATACTAACCAACGCGTGTCATAAATTACAGTTTGCAGTTATCCTATCACATCTTACAACATTTACTGCGATATATAGTATTATACTTATATCATGTTAGTGCCAACTATAGTACAATATATTATGTATTGTATACGTACTTATAACATTCTATCATACTGGCTAACTTACAATAACTGACACACAATAACTAACGTACAATAACTAACACACAATAACTAACACACAATAACTAACACACAATAACTAACATACAACAACTAAGATACAATAACTAACATACAATAACTAACATACAATAACTAACACACAATAACTAACACACAATAACTAACACACAATAACTAACACACAATAACTAACACACAATAACTAACGTACAATAACTAACGTACAATAACTAACACACAATAACTAACACACAATAACTAACACAATAACTAACACAATAACTAACGTACAATAACTAACATACAATAACTAACACACAATAACTAACACACAATAACTAACACACAATAACTAACACACAATAACTAACACACAATAACTAACACACAATAACTAACACACAATAACTAACACACAATAACTAACACACAATAACTAACACACAATAACTAACACACAATAACTAACATACAATAACTAACACACAATAACTAACGCACAATAACTAACACACAATAACTAACACACAATAACTAACATACAATAACTAACACACAATAACTAACACACAATAACTAACACACAATAACTAACACACAATAACTAACACACAATAACTAACATACAATAACTAATATACAACAACTAGCATATAATTTACAGGTACCAGAGATGCTACATTTTACAGAGAAGCATGCTTACAGCTCAACTTCATCACCAAAACTGTGTTTGGCTCTGAAGATTGCCTCACCTTAGATGTCTACACTCCAGTCAACGTTAGCAATGTCAATGTCAGTGATTCAGCCAATCAAATTCCAGTTATGGTGTGGATTCATGGTGGAGGACTTACCCAGGGTGCATCCAGTCTATATGAAGGTAATTAATAAACTCATTTAATTTATTTCAATCCACCAAATGAAAACCCTCAAGTTATGCAACTTTCAGAATGGGGTCCCGGCAGAGTAGTTTTACTTTAGCGATGCAACCGAAAGTAGCTAAGTCGATTGTTGAACTTATCATTAGACATCACGGCTTGCTTGACTATCATTCTGATGTGAGGAAATTTGAAAAAATAATATAACAAAAAGTATGTTGTTGAGAAAGCTCAACGAACCAATAAAGCGTTTGGAAGTTATTTTTTGAACAAAAATTGGTTTATTTAGTTGAAAATAACAATTAAATATCATGTTGACGGGTAGAACCATAGTTTCGTATCTCGGGTTCAATTGAGCTTGCCAATGTAAACTAATGAAAGCGCGCCCTTGAATGATTACTGTGGTTTGCTTTCACAGTAGTTTTACAATTTATGTTGATGGCGCATCTTCAGTATTATATACCCCAAACTTATCATCCGCCGTGAATAAAAAATGTTTCTTTAGTAATTGTTAAAATGAATTGACTTTCGATTTAATGGTGTGGTTGATGGAAAGCGGGCTTCTGGTTTCTTTAATAATAGCTCCGCACATAAATCTGCCGGGACCCCATTGGGATGTGAAAATCAGACCAAGAAGCTATATTTTTAATGTAGATTGAAAATGTGCAAGAAGCTTGCTCAGTTAACGATTTATCAAATAATGAAACATTATATAATAAGATATTATTTAATACAATATTAAAAGCATGTAATGTCTGAGGAAGCGAGTGCAATTTTTATTTTTAGGAAGTGCTAAATAACATTTCTAGGCAGAGTCGACTTTGTGCAGCTGCAACTATTGAAATGTAGTTGTCATTGATCGATCAAGCCTGCGTAACATTATTTGACCTCACGCCACCTTGCGTCACCTCATATAGTCTCATGTCACCTTACGTCACCTCGCGTCACCTCGCGCCACTTCGCATCACCTCATGTAGTTTCATGTCACCTTACGTCACCTTACTCACCTTACATCACCTGGCGTCACCTGGCGTCACCTCGCGTCACCTCGCATCGCCTCTATAAATAATGACTGTTCTTGAGAGCTTCTCTGGTTTTCACACTTGAATTAATCATAAACATCGACACTTCTTTCAATTTTCTATAACTGTCTGGCAGCAAATGGCTTCGTCCATTATCCTTTGCCAATCAATTTGTTCACAAATTCTTTCAAAGTTTCTTTCTTGGCTCCATTTCAAAACCAGACTAGACAGTTTCCTAATCGAAGGTCCAAATGGTGTAATAAAAGCCCCGTTAGTCGGAAATCGAGGAGAGAAAAAACGTGCTTATTTCTTATTTCTGCTCAGTATCAAGTTGCTAAACATCTTTAACAAAACAATTTGATATCACGACTCCTCAAAAGTTCACAGGAAACAATCTGCAAAACAAAGCTTCAACAAATGATAAACTTGGTAAAATAAATTGTTTTTGATATTAGGTTCTCAGTTGGCTCAGCTTGGAAATGTAGTAGTAGTAGCTATTCAGTATAGACTGGGAGCTTTTGGTTGGCTCTACAGCTACGGTACCAAGCCTTCCAACCTTGCAATGTGGGACCAAAAGTTAGCCTTAGAATGGATTCAAAGAAATATTCATGCTTTCGGAGGAGACAAATCCACAGTTACAATATTTGGAGAGTCCGCAGGTTCAATATGTGTCTCAGCCCTAGTTGTAAGTAACGGAGAGAAGAGTTGTCTAATGTAATAATTTACTACGGTGTAAACTTGTGTGGTTTAGGTGCAGGGCAAATTTTTATTAAAGCTTTCGTTCCCGTAATCTTTTTTTTTTATAGATGAGTCCAATAGTGAATAACTCTCTGTTTCAAAGAGCTATCATGCAGAGTGGAACTTTACTGAATGGTGATCCATCACAACATATCAGAGATTTGGCTAGTGAGTTCCCTTGACTGAGTTCTAAAGAGAACTGGTCATTGTATAATAGGGGGGCAGATCTGCTCCTATTATACTACTGGGACATTTTGTAAAATGGGTCCAATTAATTATTATTTAAATGGTTGAAATTTTAGTGCATGATTTTCTTCTACGATGGATGAACTTTCCGTAGCTATATTAGAAACAATATTTTGATAATTTTTTTAATCCAACTTCATATTAATATTTACAGTTATCGGATCGTCTGTTATTTGTCCGAATCAAAATGTGACTGACAAAATAATTTGTCTGCAAGGAGTTGCTGCTGTAGATATATTAAGCAAGTTGTTTGTGCCTGTGTTTACCCCGGTTCCAGACAACCAGTTTGTTATGGAGAGCTCGTCTAAAGTTTTGAGAGACTTTGCTACGTAAGTTTTTTTTGTATAACTTTGTGTAAAGCTTCACCTTTGATCCAGTTTATTGGGTTATACATAATCTCAATCCCAATCTACTTCAGAGATGGCATAGGCAACATACGAGATGCCATTGGTAACATGCAACAGTACGATATATTGAATGGATTCAATGGACAAGAAGGTTTTCTCTCCCTCAATTCCATACAGAGTTTAGCCCAGTCATCACTAGACGATGGAATAACTCAAGACGAATACAACTCTATTGTGACTACACAGATAGAGAACATAACTCCAAACAAAAGTGGATCTGCTCAAACCTTAGCCAGTTACTTGCAAGGAAATTATAACACAGTTCTGTCCGGTGATCGTTCACAGGAAGATAACAATCTGAACAATCTGTTAGATTTACTGGGTGAGTTGAACAAACAGTTATATAAGCTTGACATCACCAGTAATTTAGTAATCAAATTACTTAAATTTTAGTTTATTTACTTCTGCTCATAGGTGATTTGTCCTTTGGTGTACCAACAATAAACACTGCAACGGTACACGCTGAATCAGCGCGAACAACAGGAACGCAGAAAAAGACTTTTTTGTATTTATTTGATCACAAACCGGCCAATGGCTCGAGGATTGTTAAAGGACCTGATTGGTTGCAGACAAGCGCGAGTCACACGGATGACCTTCGATTTTTACTTTCGTTCAACGTAAGTTTAAGTTGGTTATAGTTAAAACTTGAGCGCTAACTTTAACTGTTTTTGAGAGGCAGTGAGTTGTACAGTTTTTATAAACGTACAGTTTTTACTGAACTTACAATTCTCCTTTGCTCACTAAGAGTTGTGTTCTCAATGAGGAAAAGAACTCGTATGAGACTGCAGTGCATTGCTGTAGTAGCAAACGCATATAAAGTTACAGAGAACTAGCAGAGACTTATACATCTCAAAACTTTATGTTACTATAATATACTTGCCAACACTTCGTGTTGAAGCTTATCCATATAGCTCATAGCATTGTCTGTGCACATGTCACTCTCATTATGAATTCTTTTGATATCAATCCAATTTTTAAAAGCATTCACTCTAAAAATCAAATGTGCAGAGAAAGTCAATCCATATGCAGCAATAAATGTACAATTCTTTAGATAGCTTTGATTAAATTTAGAATGCGTCGCAGAGATATTACCTGACACCAGAAGAAGAGCTACTGAGTGAGATTATGATGAGATATTGGACCAACTTTGCCAAGACTGGGTAAGTAGAACATCAAACACATAACTTGATAGTACATACTCCTGTACATCAATGAATGAATCTGTAACGTGTAATCTATATGTCTATGTTTTAGTAGTTTCGTACTTTATCTTTTGTTACTTTTTGTAGAAATCCTAATTCTGTTGGAGAAGACAAATGGAAAGAGTTTAGCAAAGAAACTACTAACTTTGTCAGGTTTACTTTAGATAAAGGTGAGTATGACACAGTTATATAACTCTATTATATATACTTGTATAGTTATATAACTCTATTATATATACTTGTATAGTTATATAACTCTATTATATATAATGTGTACAGTTATATAACTCTATTATATATAATGCGTACAGTTATATAACTCTATTATATATAATGTGTGCAGTTATATAACTCTATTATATATACTGCGTGCAGTTATATAACTCTATTATATATACATGTGTATAGTTATATAACTCTATTATATATACTTGTATAGTTATATAGCTCTATTATATACAATGTGTATGTTATATAACTCTATTATATATAATGTGTACTGTTATATAACTCTATTATATATAATGTGTACAGTTATATAACTCTATTATATATAATGTATGTGGTTATATAACTCTATTATATATACTTGTATAGTTATATAACTCTATTATATATACTTGTATAGTTATATAGCTCTATTATATATAATGTGTATGTTATATAACTCTATTATATATAATGTGTACTGTTATATAACTCTATTATATATAATGTGTACAGTTATATAACTCTATTATATATAATGTGTACTGTTATATAACTCTATTATATATAATGTGTACTGTTATATAACTCTATTATGTATAATGTGTACTGTTATATAACTCTATTATATATAATCTGTATAGTTATTGAACTCTATTATAAATAATGTGTACGGTTATACAACTTTATTGTATATAATTTCTACAGTTATATAATATATAATTTGTTCAGTTGGTTATATAAATGTTATATAAATTATGTACAGTTACGTAACTATATTATATATATAGTGGACAAGTATACAACTATATTATACATAAGATGTACAGTTACAAATATATTATATATGATTTGTACAGTTATACAATATATAGCATGTACAATTATACAATATACAGCATGTACAATTATACGATATATAACATGTACAACTATATAATGTATAACATGTACAGCTACATAATAAATAACATGTACAACTATATAATATATAACATGTACAGTTACACAACTGTAAGAATACACTTTATTGCACACAGTTACTGCAGAGACTGCACCAAGGGAAGGCAAGAGAGAGATATTTGATTGTGTATACAAGGCTGTCTATGACAACAACCCAGATCTGTGTCAGCAACAAGCCTCTACAACCCCTAGTACTGCCACGACCTCAAACGCTGCTCCATCGCTACTTCCAGCATTCATCTTTGTAGCATCTGTTGCTGCCTGTTCCTGGTAGTAGACTTGAAAATTTAATCATTTTGTATTTGTGACACTTTCACCAGTCAGCCCATTATTGATATACATAATATATCAAACTTCTATATCTGTGTTTTCACTCACTTTTAGTTCCCGCTGCAGAATATGACAATAAAACGATTTGTCTGCAAACAGTAATAAATATTTTACACCGTGTGAGTGGCAGACATTACCAACTTCTTAAATTTCTAAATCTGTAAAACACTAGAAATTAGCTGACAAACAATTGTTGAAGAAGAGGTGTACTGTCTTTTCTATCTTGCAGCTCTGCATAGGATAAACATTTTCTCCATCACTAAACTTCAGTAGCATACATTCAACTCACCGCATAAAACTTTTGTACACCAGAAATAAATTATTTTTCAAAAAATTTTTATTATAAAAAACTAAATTAAAATCAGCTCTCTTTAGCAAAAAATAATACACCAGTTTCAGCGAATCTTAGTATTTTGAAAAAGAAATACTTTTGTCTCTCTCTAGCACCAAAGAAGTACTTTTGCTTCTCTCCGGCACCAAAGAAGTACTTTTGCCGCTCTCTGGTACCAAAGAAGTACTTTTGCTGTTCTCCGGTACCAAAGAAGTAGCGACTATTAATTATTATTTATCAACTGAGCTGAAATATTATGGAGTTAAACTTTTGTCGTAACATGCGAGCATCATAGTTTAATGAATATTCATGACAGATATCTTGAGCGGGCAAGTTTAACAACATAAATAGCCATTTATATCAGAGAATAGAAAATATTCAACTTCTTCCCATGATGCATTCTGTGCAGACAGTGAAAAGCTGTTTATTAAACATTGTCTATGGAAAGCTTTCAGCTACTTTACCGTAGAGATTAATTGTGAGGCTAAATGTCTTCAATCAGGAGCACCTTCACTGAGCTGTCAAAAACCTGCTCAAGTGTCACACCAGCATTGAGTGGCAAAACTATCGCTGAGGTGCTTTGTAAAATCAGTATATTTCTGACTGACATTTTGGTAATCCAGGCAATTTTGTTGCACAAGTTTGTATGGTTCAACAGTTTACTTATAAAAAATAGTTATTACAATTGTATTTAGTATTAATAATCGATATTATATTTTTAGTAATTATGATATCTATTATTGTTCACTAGTTTAATGCATAAGATTTACTAACAATCAGGTTAAATAAACATTAGCTACTACCATAATCACTGGTGTGAGTAAATAACCAGTGCAACACACAAAACTAGTTTATCTAGTATTAGAGAGTAATGCAGTTGGAGTTGCTAAACAAAACATGCACAGGTATTCTTAGGAGCAGCGCAAAAAGATGGAATTCATTTTCTGTGGCGAAGTTCACCGATAACGGTGGTTAACAACAGCCCCGTGCATAGAGTATTTGATGGCACTCTAATGTAGCTCTCTGAGATAAAATATGCTAATGTAGGTTCAGCTCTTCTTTATCTACTTGTGTTTATTTAGATTTAAAATTTGCAACAAATTTTCTTTTAAAACAGATGATTCAAAATTCCCTCCAATTGTTGTTTTTCAATTCATATCTTCTTTCTCTCAGTGATGGAAAAATAACTTTTATTGTTTCATGACAACCAATCACGATGTGTGTACATATCTATACTAGATATAATCACAAGCAACATGTGGAAGCAACTCCTATGACTGAATGTGCTATTTATGAAACTATAACAGTGTGCATGAGGTAATACAAACAATCCAACAGTTGGTGATTTTCGTATGTCTGTTATACTTAGTAATGATAATCTAAATTCAATAACACAGTTTAAATAATGAGATTTCAAATAGTAAAGTTATATTTTAAAAACACAATACTTGATATTTCACTTCATGTGAGTTTTCACAATATCAAAAACGACTAATATACCATTATTACTCATCTGTGCTAGATGTTGCATCATAATTAATACTGGATCTGGTTGTATTACAACATAGTTAACTCTAGAGCTCAATGACTCTTCTACTAAATGCACCTATCAGATAACAATTTGTACTTGTAGATATGACTAGTATGCCTAGATTATTTCTGTCATGAAATTTTATATAATATGATAAAATTTATTTAAAATATTTTTCATTATCAGCTAGCGAATTGTAATTTTAGATTATAGTGCAGTAAGAGGTCAAACTAAAGCGCAATAAATAACATTATATTTGGTGCTTTTAGATATGTGCTACGGACAGTTACAAAATTTCATGAGCTTGATTGGATACCTAACACAACAAAGAATAAAACCAATTAAATAAATATAGATTGATAATATGGAGTATAAACTTTATGAAACTATTTGACTTGCTTACATTAATGATTTCAGAACAAAACGAATAGCCGCTATGCAATTAAAATAAGATAAGTTGAATCATTCAAAGACAACTGGCGGACAATTTTTTTTTAAAGCGGAGATTCAGTACCCAGTAGTAACAACCTTGACTGTCAGCTTTGATGTAAAGTCCATCCATTTACTTTGTTTGACAATTTCCCGTATAGTTTGACAAGATATAATTAATTTTATGGACTTGGATAGAGTGGCACCAAATAGTAAATAATGCAAGACCAATGAAAACGACTAGCATACTTTTAGAATGATGTTCATGTTTATTTTTAATTCATCTTTATGGACATCGTATTTCTATGCTTGGAGTTTTTTGTGCATTCTCAATCAAGTATTTTGTTTTTAATACTAAATTTAACAACTTGAGTTTCATTTTGATTTTGGAACTACAGAATTTATAAAAAACCATCTTGTTTGAAGTCAATTCTCATTCATGATAGCTACTAGATAACATCTAGTCCAAGTTTGAATGCAAAAACAATGTGGTAAACAGTAATTCTAGGAATATTGAAAACCATCTTCTATCAAGCTGTGCTACCCAGACCACATGCTCTAGACATTGTATTTTATAATTAACAGAGTCTTTTGATAATAGAAACCTGCAAAAACAAATTGTGAACGCTCTGTAATTAATTGAACACTTGCGCTGCTCATTGCCAGTTACTTGCACAAATACATGTTGATAGTTTCTCACACTCGTCTAATTGAGTGCATACGGACTTTTATAGGTCTAGAGTCATATAGATGTAATACTGTGGCGTCACATCAGCGCAAACTTTTTAAACTGTAATTAATTACAGGTACATTACAAGAGGACATATAAAAGCAGTAACTTTGATGTGATATTTTATAAATGCTGAGGTGAGGCACGATGTTGTGGCGTTTAGTGCTAGCTTTGATTGTCACACAAGTAGCTAATTGTTTGGTGATAGAGACACCATGTGGAAGTCTGAAAGGTGCCGTCTCACCTACTGCTGATGATGTTTACAGATTTCTAGGAGTTCCATTTGCAGAAGCTCCAGTGAGATTTGAGAAAGCAACACAGAAGATGTCGTGGGAAGGTGCGGTTTTTATCATTATTTGAATTTTTTACCTTATTATTTAAAAATATTTATTAATGTGAAATTTTACCATTATGTAACCATTATGTAAGAATACATTTGCACAAGAGCGTAGCCAGTGAAATATTAGATAATCACACATACATCTTATGATGATGCAATAGCTCAATATCAGAGATTTTTTTGCTCATCATTCTGAGAAGACATTAGACATTTTTCATTTTTATATCATTTAAATATAATGATGGAAAGTTTTTTTTTTATAAAAATAGATATATATATGAAGTATTTCTGAAACTTATTAGATTCAAATTCTTAGACATAATCTGCTGTTCTGTTATACAGCAATATTTTGTTCAAATTTATTGCTGTTATTTTTATGAGTATTTTAGTTAATGGGGCAATTTTCATGGTCAATCAGGCGTGAAAGTTTTCTGCAACTGCTGAAAAACTCAACATGCCTGACCGAAGTTTGAACCCGAGACTCTACGGCAAAACCACTTCATTGATTCTTGAATTTATGTATTGTACATATTTTTATGTTTAACTCAGAGTCGTTTAAAAAATTACTAAATATTTCACTGACAACTTGAAGCATGTAATAAGCAAACAGTTGAAGACAATATTCTACATACGTTCAGGTACCAGGGATGCCACTTTCTACAGAGATTCTTGTGTACAGCCGAACTTACAAACAGGAGAACTCTCTGGTTCCGAGGACTGCCTCACCTTAGATGTCTATTCACCAGTTGACTTGAGTAACGTAAATGTCAGTGATCCGGCCAATCAGGTTGCTGTTATGGTCTGGATTTATGGCGGAGCATTTTCTATTGGTTCCACTAACCAGTATGAAGGTAGCGCTTTGTGTTATATTTTTCTACATTTATCAAATGTGGCTTGTTTTGAAAAATGAAAAAATATAGTAATTTTTTTAAAATCCGTTCTCCTTAAAATGCAATAGAATGTATGTAATTTTTTTATAGGTACGAAGTTAGCTCGTGATGGGAACGTAGTGGTAATAGCAATTCAGTATAGACTGGGAGCTTTTGGTTGGCTCTACAGCTACGGTACTAAGCCTTCCAACATTGGCTTGTGGGACCAAAAGTTAGCCTTAGAATGGGTTCAACAAAATGTGTATGCTTTCGGGGGAGATAACTCTAAAGTTACTATATTTGGGGAGTCAGCAGGTGCAATGTCGGTGTCTGCATTAGTTGTAAGTTGGTCTGGTTTGCTCGATATTCTGTTTCATTATTCTTAGTTGATGAGTTTTAACCTTTCCTTGCATCGGTGTCAGTAGATAACATAACTCGTTTTGTCTTCAGATGAGTCCACTGATGAATAACTCTACATTCCAAAGAGCTATCATGCAGAGCGGAAGTGTGATAAATGGTGACCCAACTCAACATGTCAGAGGAGAAGCTAGTATGTCTATTACTTTCCGGTTGGCAGCTTCCTCAAAATTTACATGCATTTATTTTTTATGATTGAATTACATTTATCATTGCTGAAGTCTTTAGGAAATTCTGAGAATTCCATCTTTGGATTTTATTTCTTTATATTTTCAAACTTTTAAACAAATAAATTTTATGTTTAAAGTTATGTTGGAGATTTTTTAAAACTTCAGCATTTATTTTGTCCAAACACCTTTTTTGATAATAATAATCTAGCCAAGAAGCTATTTGCACACGTCGTGTATTACTTTCTATTTACAGTGAAAAAACTTTCTTCTCTGTGTCCAAGTGAGGATTTAGATGAAAAGATGGCCTGTCTGCAGGGGGTGGATGCTGCTGTACTACTACAGGAGACGAGCGCCCTCTTGTTCCTTCCCATCCAAGACCATCAGTTTATCACAAGCAGTCCTTCTAATCTTCTCAGAAACTTTGCCGCGTAAGTTTTGTTAAATAACCTTCAAACAAAATAGTAAAATGATACTAGTTTTTAGAAATGTTTTTTTTAATTTTTTAACATTTTAAGGTGCTAGCATGGCATCTAATCATTTTGGAGTGTTTAGTAAATCCGAAAAATACCCCAAGGATTTCCTTTTTACTCTTTATCTAATTAATTATTATAATCATTTTAAAATTTTAAAAAAGCAAAGTTTAATGTTTATCTAAATTTTTTTTGTGGTAGTTAAACAGTTAAATTGGTGTTTGGGTGACATCTATCGGTCCTGAAATTTTTTGGGAAATTTGAAACAACTCCTGAGGATTTCATTTTTAGAATTTTCGCTATTACTTACCAGGTTCATTTTAAAATACTAAGCCAATTAAAATATTATGTGTATTTAACTATTAGTAAACATTTTTCGTTATTATTAAACAATAAAATTTAGTCAAGATTACTTGAGAGTTAATTAAAAGCGATTAGGAAATTTTACAGATTTTTCAGGACTTGAGGACCATTAAATGCCATCCCAGCAATCATTCTAATACTTTACTCTTTTGGCAACATTTCTGTATAGTTTCGTGCAAAAACAAAGATTTTGTAGTATGAATATGTTTCCTCCAAATCCAACTACTGCTTGCAGTTGATTTTTACTGGTTTACCATAACGCAAATGTTCTAAATTACCCAGGATACATTGCACCTGTTGTTATTATTTATAACTCATCAGTACACTATAAATTAAAAAATAAACTGTCTACCTTGAAAACTACAGATCTTTTGATTGGTCGTTAATTTCCAACACAAAGTTTTTATTCTTGCAACTCCTTAATTTATTAAATACACAGTTTTTACTTTAAACATTTTATAAAAAGCAACTGGTCGCATTTAAAAATTTACAAAAAAATAAATAATAATAGCGAAGCATAATTTTGCGGTTTTGTTTTTTATTCTTGAAAACTCTCGATAGTTAAAATAGAACTAAAAAGTTTTCAAATAATTTCTTGAGGAAAAATTCCTGTACGATAATTTGATTTCAACGAGAAGGTTTTTGTTTAAAACTTTCATCTCTTTTATGTTATTTTTTCCCAGAAAAAAATCACTTTTTTAATACAGTATGTTTTTAAAAAAGTAAACTATTACAGGCAAGGCATAGGTAGCATTCGACCTAACATAGGTAATATGGAACAGTACGATATACTGAGTGGGTTCAACGGACAAGAGGGATATCTAATATTGGTACCTCTAGCAAACATTCTTGGCATGGATCTCGATGACGGCATTCTAGGCTTTAAATACACATTTATGGTAAGCACGCAGATAGCGAGTATCGCGCGTGTCATGGTTGGCCCAATCGAAGAATTAACCGCCTACCTGAAGGCAAACTATGACGAATCCTTGGCCGAGCATCCTTCTAATGCGGATAACAACATGAACAACCTGTTAACCATGCTCGGTGAGTACCTGGACACATATTTTCGTTTACCGTACTTCACCAAATGTTACAGCATTTTGATCGAAAGAAAATTGCCAAAAATTAATTTCATGAAAAATAACAATGCCTACTGCCCTTGAAATCTCTTAAGGCATAACTTTAATGAATCAAATTGTTTTGGGTGGATACAGCTGTATTACTTATTTTGTTTTCAATTTAACGTATTTTACTATTTGATTATTATTTTGAAATTTAAATTTTTGGTAATGTGGAAGTTCCTGTGGGTGTGCGCGCCAGTTGATGCCAACCCACACCTGTCGCACACCGTGGAATTCCTTGCTCAAAATGAGTGAGTAATTTGTGACTCGTATAAGATTAGTGACTGTCAATATATTTAAATTATATATAGTAAACTGTAATAATATATCACACAATTTATTTCATAAATCTAATATATTATATATATTAAAAATGTATATTTTGTTTTGCAATATCCGTGCATAATCTTAGATATAATATATATTATTCGGCAGTATTAATAAGTAAAGTTACTACTACGGCTACACATGTATTACATGGATGTGTAAGCAGACGATAGCAATTGACATCGTGTATGTAATACTACAAGCAATTAAAAGTTTGTAAGAAAAATCTCCATCACTGTAACAAGCCTTCAATACAATGTTACATTTGTAGGTGACTTTGTTATGGCAATACCTACTATAAGTACAGCTAGGATACATACAAAGGCAATACTTGACGGAAAAACTGAGAGAAAGCATTATATGTATCTATTTGATCATATACCAAGTTATGGCTCCTTTCTTGTCGGCGGACCCGAATGGTTACAAACAAGTGCAAGCCATGGAGATGATATTGCTTTTATTCTTGATTTGAACGTAAGTTGTGTTTAATTTTCATATTGGTTCGATTGTTTTTAACATAGTCTAAGGCTAAACCAAACAATAATAACAATGATACAAAAGTTGATTAGCTATAGGTTTGACAAAACTCGCTTTTTGAATTGTTTTTTCTTAATAATGAGTAAACAACTCCAAGCCATGTGATCAGCGATGTATATATTCTAAATTACTCTCTAGCATTTGTATGTTGTAATGTTTTTACTCATACTTTTGTGCTACCCTCAGTTTACTACGAGTCCTTCCTTCTGCGCTTTAAATACAAATAAGATGAGACTGGTTCTTCCAGCTTTTTATTTTTTGTCCTCCCACAGATCTGTCACTCTGTCTTCGTACAAAAAAGTATAATAACAAGAAACAGCAAAAAACAAAAACCAAAGGCAGCAAGAAAAAAAGTAATAAAAACAGCATAAGAATTATTTCAAGCTGGGAATAACCAATTATGCAAATATGAGTTTTGCGTGTTGAACAGGCTTCAGTAAAGATGATAGTTTTAATTTCACAACAGTTTTGGAAATGGTAAAGCGTCTCTGATAATGGGGTCCCGGCAGTTTTTTTGCGGAGCTAGTATTAAACAAACCAGAAGCCCGCTTTTCACAAACAATACGAAAATCAATTCATTTTAACAATTACTAAAGAAACATTTTTTTATTCACGGCGGCTGATAAGTTTGGGGTATATAATACTGGCGATGCGCCATCAACATAAATTGTAACTCTACAACGGCACTGTGAAAACCACAGTAATCATTTAGGGTGCTTTCGGATACCCTACGCTTTGGGCTTAACGATGGGATTAAACGAGACCATTCGGAAACCCCGTCGTTGAGGGCAGAAAAACATGGCAGCAATGGGCAATTTGGGCTCAACGATGGAAGTGACAAGCGAGGTAGGTTGCGTCGTTGACTGACCTTGACTCCACCTAACCAACAGTTTTAACGAGTCAACTTTTATTAATCACTGTTTCTCCCCGTTTCAAGTCGTGACAATGCATTATAATGTATATAGAAAATACATCAGACTATAAAATCATCGTAATTATTTTTTTTTTGTAAAGAAACTAAAGTGGGCTAGCTTCAGCTATACAGTTTTCATAGACGTTGATGAAAATAAAGATGTCTATGGTTTACGCTCAAACAACTTCCGTTAAGCGACAGTCATCGTTGAGCCCTCAACGAGTGTTCAACGACTGCCCTATGCATAGGGTATCCGAAAGCACCCTTAAGGGCACGCTTTCATTGGTTTACCTTGGCAAGCTCAATTAAACCCAAAATACTGAACAATGGTTTTACCCGTGAACATGGTATTTAATTTTTTTTTAACTGAATAAACCAATTGTTTTTCAAAAATAAACTTCCAAAGGGCTTTTTTGATTCTTTGAGCTTTCTCAACAACATCATTTTTGTCATGTTATTTGCTCAAATTTCTTCACATTAGAATAATAGTCAAGCAAGTCATGATTTCTAATGATAAGTGCAATGATCGACTTAGCTACTTCCAGTTGCATCACTAAAGTGAAACTACTCTGCCGGGACCCCATTAAAACAAATGTCAATAAGAGAGAAAAGTTAAAAGTTGAGACAGTGTTTGCAAGTAGCGCGAAAATTAAATGGCAACAATTATCTATGTTGTAAAGGAAGCAATCTATAGTACATGTATAAGATACAGCTGTGTCTGGATACACATAGAAAGGAGAGATTAAAATGTGTCTGTACTATCAGACCCAATGGCATGGTAGTTGCCATTTGTTTAGAGTTTAAAATAAAACCATATTTTCTCCAAACGATCTAATAAATTTATAAGAACTCATTTGTTCTCAGCAGTATTTTTGTGATTTCTCTAACACAAATAAATATAACATTCGTGATATCTGTGCCTTTTTTTGTTAATTTAATAAAAAATTGGTTGACACTTGTCTCTGGTGGTCTAGTTTGATTGACACTTGTCTCTGGTGGTCTAGTTTGATAGACACTTGTCTCTGGTGGTCTAGTTTGATAGAGAGTTCTCTCTGGTGGTCTAGTTTGATTGAAACTTGTTTCTGGTGGTCTAGTTTGATAGACACTTGTTTCTGGTGGTCTAGTTTGATTGACACTTGTTTCTGGTGGTCTAGTTTGATAGACACTTGTCTCTGGTGGTCTAGTTTGATAGACACTTGTCTCTGGTGGTCTAGTTTGATTGACACTTGTCTCTGGTGGTCTAGTTTGATTGACACTTGTCTTTGGTGGTCTAGTTTGATTGACACTTGTCTTTGGTGGTCTAGTTTGATTGACACTTGTCTCTGGTGGTCTAGTTTGATTGACACTTGTCTCTGGTGGTCTAGTTTGATTGACACTTGTCTCTGGTGGTCTAGTTTGATTGACACTTGTCTCTGGTGGTCTAGTTTGCCTCATATGTCATAATACTTTGCTATCGAGATTCTATGAGACTAAGTGCAAAATGCCCCGATTGTTATACATGTGCAATGTAAGCTGTTTAATTTGATTGGTTGCTCTTTAATAACCCAAAATCCAGTAGCTAATAAAATTGGTTGTTTCTAGAATTCCACAGATAACAAAACACCAGACGAGAATGTTCTCAGTAAAACTATGAGAGACTATTGGACTAACTTTGCAAAGACTGGGTAAGTAGTTATATTTAAATTTATTTAAATGATATGAGAAATAATATCAAGGTAATATCAAAATTTGTTAATGTTTATTTTAATTATTTTACTAGATTAATGAAAAAAAAATTGCACTGATTTAATCTAAGTAGCGGTTAAGAAATACATTCGCGACATATTGATTTACAAACACTTTCTAGTTTTTGTACTTTGTTCGACGAACAGGTCGCAAGTACTCTTATTGACTCTAGTTAGTATGATGATTGGTCAAAGTCGACTATGACTAACCACCAAATATGAAATTTTCGTATGACTTGTCTGGGGCCCTTCTGGGGTTATAAAGTACAGTATTATATGCTGCGTTATTGCCTATCTTAAATTTTGTTTGCCTGGATTTTGGTTTGCGTAGTCCTGACAACGCTTGCTAACAGTAAACTAGTTTCTGTATTTACTGATTTTTTGTAGGAATCCAAATTCTGGCAATAATGTTGAATGGAAGGAATACACAGAAGAAACAGCAAACTTTATTAGACTCGCTTTGAATAATGGTGAGTACATACTGTATATACAACTGTCTTATACGTATGTTGTATGTACATATATATAGCTACATTATATGTACGTAGCGACACTTTTTTCACTGCAGTAGTTTTGTACGTATACCTACACGTAGTTAAAGCAAATATTTCTTTAATAACATGTATATAAAAATGATGAGTTAAGTTTTTATATCTTACCTGATAGAGATAAAGTATGGGCATATGATACTTGGACTGTAGTATTTGTCTATGAAAGCTGATCAACCAGTCTGAACATCCACCGTGGAGTAAGTAATAAAAAGTCTGGCAAGTTTTATTCTGTCTTACAGTCTCTTCAGAAGTGAATCCCAGAGGAGACAAACCACAAGTTTGGGATTGTGTGTACAGAGTTGCCTATAATAACAACCCTGGAGTGTGCAACCTAAAGTCGGAAGCTGCTGCAAGTGCTGACTCAAAGATACAGCCCAAAGTGGCAGTCAGTGGTGATGGCATCACTTTTAAACACGCATTTCTTAGGAGACCGCATGACATCAACGAGCGAGTGCTTGTTTCATCAGGCAATCGATATAAAGCTACTACACTCCTGGCTACTTCTGCTTTGCTTGTATTGTCACTCCTGCTGTAATTGTTTCTAAATTGAAACCGGCATGTAATATAATTATGTTCTATTTGCTATCAACTGAAAGAATATTTTCTAATACTGTTTTGACCAACACTAATTTGCACAGTAAATCTATATTATATTTACACATTTTTCTTACAAAGTAACTTAAATTACATCGCTGTTGTGAATTGCTTTTGTACATTGTTTGTAAGTTGTTGACGTGTCCTCTATATGGATCAGTAATACGGTGTTAGATAGATGGACATATCACAAATATATTTTATTCGCCAACTTTTCATTTGATGACATTCCCGATTGATTGTAATTCAATTAGACTCTAACAACAAACAAGTACATTAGTCGAGAACATCAATGTTGGTTCATCAATTATTATAAAGCTGTTTGAGGAACAAACAAAGAGAACATAACTCCTACTTGTAACAACCAACACTGATATAAAACATCATATGGGTACCATTGTAATTAAATATAGTTGTTTATTATGCCGTCTATTAAGCATTATGTATTATGAGTGTTCTGGTCCAGATTTTTCACCCTCCCCAAAAAGCCGTATTTTTTACTTAGTTTTTCGTCGTTTTCAAAGTCAGTACCCTTTCCTGGCCTAAAATTTTCATAGTGAATTCGCTATGAAAACTCTAAAAATGTTTAACAAAAATCAAACTTAACAGAGTGACACACGACTGACGGACAAATGTTCGTGTCATGCTTGCTTATTGTACGCTATCTTTTTATTCTATACACAAAAATCTTTGAAGAATCAATAAATTTACCAAATAATCATTCACAATAATAAATAAACACTGTCTGTCAGAAAATTAGTGAGATCCCATTGATAACAAGACACTTAATAGAAAGTATAAATAGTAAGCATACCAAATTTGGTTCTGTTATAACCAAGGCTGTTAACAAGGTTATCAGTGAAGTACCTTAACATATAGCAAAGTACTTATCGCTGCGTAAGAAGTCTTATTGCACTGGTTTGAAAACATCTGAACACACAGGACATCCATATCATAGCATAGAATTCGGTGAATTTGTAGAACGAGAGTCTTCTGATGGATGCTCATGTATGAACGGAGGATTTAATTGCTGGTGTCACTAATTTGGCAGCAAGGAAATTGTAAAATAGACTCTAGTTGATTTACCTTGAAAATAATATAATAATAAATGATAGAAAAATATGACTTTTGGTGAGTTTGTATGCTAGCTCAAGAACCTATCAAGCATATGATACTGGAGATGTGGCAAAATGTACTAGTTTCAGCTTATTACTAGTTATTCTTTTTGTGCTTTGAGTACTCGTCAGATCAGACTCGTTCCTCCAGCTTTTTATGTTGTTGTCTCCCCACATCCTTGCTTCTCTGCACTCAACAGAGAGAAAAATAAAAAATTTTGCATTTCAATACAGGCTTTTGTCAATATGTGTTATATATCGATCAGTAAGATGGCTGTGTTATTCCAATCAAGTAAGTTATGTTTCGTTACGAACACAAGTCTGTCAACAGCCACAATATGTGGTGAGATTGTTAAAATATAAGAAACAAAGAATAAAGAAAAGATTAAAATCAAGAAATTTCTGAAATAATAAATGGTACAACAGCAGCTGTCTTGACTCACTGCAAGAATCTCTGATACTCTACTTGGTAAACAATCTCACTGTAATAGCAAAAAATGTGTCCAGAACTGGTTGACAAAAATAATTGGTATTTAACACTAGCTAATGATGTGTGCATTTACATGTTACGTTTCGTTGTGGCTAGAAATAAAATCATTATTTTATTGAATAGACAGTGGTATGGTATTTGATATTTACTGATGACTGCGGGAATCCAAAAATAATCTAAAGTCTCATTCATGTACATTTATCGATTGCTTATCAATTTGCCAGACTGATTGAGGATTTTCCTTTTTTTGCTTACGATTTTACTTGATAAAATGATCGATAGCACTTCATTTGAGGCTATCAGTAAGCTTTGCTGGTGATCATAAAATTGGGAAACAAACCGCAATTCGACCAATCATATCACTCTTCTGAGTATTGCTGGTTTTAATAACAATTATTTTTTGGGCTCAAGTTTTTATACGTAGCGGGTTATTTATAGACTGCCTCCTTTGTTGTCGCAAAGTATTTTTGGCTAACAACGATTATAATAAAGAACACACTCTGTTGTTTTTTCTGATTGGTGGCGGCAAATTGGTAGACAATCAGTAGATGTACACGTTACTTTGGATGTGTTTAATCGATGGATGGGTTTAACTATAAAATATATTCTGTTATAATTAACCTGTTTCTAACTACCTGAACATTGTAATATTAAGGATGCAGATATGTCGTACATATATATCTAAATGCAGACAGTCTTTGTGACATGCTCACACAACTCATCAGCTCTTCGTTCAGATAAACATATACAACTGCAATTAGTCTAGTAACAAAGAAAGCTAGATTATTACAAAATATGCCTGCATTAAATTCAGCTATCTTTTATACCCAGTAGTAGAGGTAGTAGTTTATGGGATTCATTTGTACTAGCAACATCTCTCCAAGGTGAGCTATAAACATATATATGTGTTTTATTGATAGAGAAAAACTAGAATAGATTTAATGCAAACACTTTTTACTTGATTATATAAACGTAAGAAATTTATAGAAATAATTGTGAAAATTTCCATTCACACATGTTAAGTCCTAAATATGTACAATTATAGATCTGTCCAGTCATAAATAGACTCTTCAGTCATAGATATATCCAATCATAGATAAAAACGATTAGTTGTTGGCGCCTTAGAACACAGTCTGTGCCTACGTATGCTTTCTCACTGGTGCCTTCGAAATAGATCTAAATAACTGTCAACCATGAAACCATCTATAATGCCAGACCAATTGTGCATAAGCTAGCTCGTTTGAGCATTGTCTGGACTGTTTAGTATATCTTTTGGGAGGTTATTACTGTCCACCAAGTCTGGTACTGCTCACCAGTTGCCAGCTTGTGACACAGTCATGGTAACGCCTCTCTTCCAGAGGTTCCACATGCCGGTATGGCTCGCAATGTACTACTCAAAAATGCTAACACTTTCACAAAACAGAGCAAACCCATGGGCTAACAATAAACATGATATTCGACTGAGATCTATTGAACAGAACAATCTAAGGGGGCAGTTGTCTAGAGATGCATACACTTGAATAGGAGTGGAAAAGAGCCTGATTGTATCAAAAACTAGGCTTTTATAGGAGGGCTTACAGGAAGCAGCTGACATATATAACAATATGACCAATGATATACACAGGAAGTAACCTGTAATGAAATGACAATAATTTAATACAGAATGGCAAATCGCATAACTATAACACAGTTGAATAAATAAGTCACCAGGTGATAAAGGGAGGACTCATGAGAAAACCATCCAATCAGTTGACCCGCTATTTTACCTACATGGTCCTCAAGCTTTTATTTAGCCTTGGCTCAATTGATCTTGACTTCTAAAGGTTTCTTTTATAGGTTTCTGATTTTGAGCATACTTAGGTTAATTCTGGATTCATGGCTATGGCGGCCATTTTGATATCGGTCAGGTATACTATATAGGACAGGTATGACAATGTCGGTACACAGTACCATGGGTCAGGGTACCAATAATCACTAGTTATCACTCTAATACATATAGTAGTTGACTAACTTCACCTGTGAGTCCTGCTCCAGCTACCGGGAGGTCTGTCTGCCTGAGAACCATCAGTTGAGACACATCTGAGGCTATAAATGTGGTGCTGGATGTAAGATACTGAATGACACCAAAATCTATCACAGCTGTCTTAGTATCGTACATAAAGGCCTGGTTTGGCCAAATTTTTGTGTGCCGATGATACACCTGCTGTAGGTTCTCGTTTGGCATTTACAACATTGCCATATAAAATATTATTAGTTTCAAAAAAAAAATTTTTAAAAAAATTTTCAAATCAAATTTTATAAAATTCATAATTGTTTTTAAACAAATAGAATTGAACAATTTTTTTAGTCACCTTATTTACTCTGCAGAACAAAAAGACAGTAATAATGTTTTTAAAATAATATTAATCTTTTACCAAATATTTTTTTGTATTCATATTTCTTTATTTACTGCTTAATAACTCATCAATAGTACACCACTATAACTCATCAATAGTACCTCACTATGACTCATCAATGGTACCTCACTATGACTCATCAATAGTACCTCACTATGACTCATCAATAGTACCTCACTATGACTCATCAATAGTACCTCACTATGACTCACCAATAGTACCTCACTCACTATAACTCATCAATAGTACCTCACTATGACTCTTCAATAGTACCTCACTATAACTCATCAATAGTACCCCACTATGACTCATCAATAGTACCTCACTATGACTCTTCAATAGTACCTCACTATAACTCATCAATAGTACCCCACTATAACTCATCAATAGTACCTCACTATAACTCATCAATAGTACCTCACTATAACTCATCAATAGTACCTCACTATAACTCATCAATAGTAAGTCACTATGACTCTTCAATAGTACCTCACTATAACTCATCAATAGTACCTCACTATAACTCATCAATAGTACCACACTATGACTCATCAATAGTACCTCACTATGACTCATCAATAGTACCACACTATGACTCATCAATAGTACCACACTATGACTCATCAATAGTACCACACTATGACTCATCAATAGTACCTCACTATGACTCATCAATAGTACCACACTATGACTCATCAATAGTACCACACTATGACTCATCAATAGTATTGTAGTGTTTTTCTATTTACACCACTGACACAACGGCATCCATGTATTACTGACTTTAGCAACTGGTGCAAAGACCACGTCCAGACAACGATACAACCGTTTCTCTTAATAATTATTTATTAGACACATTTTATTTAGCAATATACAAGTTCTCTAAGCAATCCACAAAACTTCTGCCTTCCTGATCTTCAGCAATTCCCTTTATAGGAAGAGATCAGGAAAGCATGCTCCCTTATTAGGGTGAGCCAATCTCACAAAGTATCACAATACAATAACCAATTGTTTCCAACAATACAAAAATATACACAAAGTTAATCAATAAGAGTAGCGCACACATGGGACATCATTTAATAAGTGCAAGGCTCCTCCTTATTTAGCCTGTTTTCGGCTCGAGTGCTCTCATCTCCATGTATGGCTTTAGCATGCTCCTATATTTGTCAACAGCTCAGGCTTCTCTTGGCGGCCATTTATCTCCGTATGACTCAGGCAGGCGGCCATTTATCGCAGGCTCACTCGGTATAGCCTGTATACTGAGTATACATGATGGATGCAGTGTCTAGATGATTTACTTTGACTTCTGACACTTCGGGTTACCTTTAGTCAAGGGGAAGGGGTTCTATCACACTCTTTCAGGGAGGACAAGGGGTGCAGGGTTAGGGGGGCTGAGGGGGAAGGGGCTCGGTGTCACTGGATTTACACAAATCTCCCACAGTACATCACTATGACTCATCAATAGTACCTCACTATGACTCTTCAATAGTACCTCACTATGACTCATCAATAGTACCTCACTATGACTCATCAATATGAGTTTATTTACTGCAATTTTCTTGCATCACTGGATTGTATCATTATATCAAAATTGTGTTCATTAGCACAGTTTGCTCTTTCGATTGTTACCATCGAATGCCAGTCAAGTGTAGAAACAATCCTTTGAAAAAAGAGAGGCGGGCTATATCTCTATACTAACGGCTATAAAATTGAGCATCATTAGACTGCTATTGTGTGTATTATATACACCATTGCCACCATGACAAACCAGAAGTACCATTAACGGTGTTTTGTTGACATATGCCTCGGTCAAAAGGTCCATTGTATTTTATATAGGGAAAAGTAATAAAGTGAAGACATCCCTCTATGATTTACATCAACCGCACATATGGTGGTGACACCATTCTATGATTTTCATCATTTTATATCCTGCACTCAGGACCCACAAATCACAGAAATGTGACAGAAATTAAGTTCTAAAAGAGTCGTAATCTCTTTTGTATCCAGCAAAAGACGTCACTTCGATAATAAACTCCATTTTCACCTTGACCCGCGTTTTAAAGTGATATAAAACTGGTTACAGGAGATTATTAATTCTGATGAGCTGTGATGGATTTTCATGTAACATGCATGTGCGCAGATGTGTTAGTACTAGTTCTGGCATCACTATATAGCCCGTAGATGGCCAGAATGATAACAATTAATTACACTGAAAGGACCGACTCTGCATTATCAGGCATCTACCCGGCATTGGAGCCATACCGACCCTGCATGACTCATTACCGATCCAGTGGGTGCAAGACCGGGCCGGCAGGAAGTGAGTCACTATAGTCTGCGACCTGAAGATAGCCTCGGAAGGAACAGAAGGTCATATCCACCAGATACCCACCCGTACTTATGAGGAAAGTCAAGAGACCAAGCCTACAAAGCCTAAGACACTTAACATAGGAAGTAGAAGTGCCTGTGATTGGCTAATGAGTCTATAGCTCCTCCTACTACTTCTGGGCGCCACTGACCTTTAAGCCCATCTACCTTACATCATTTGTTGACTATTTATATATGCCGATCTATTCGTTATGTTGTGTTCTACTTATGTGATACTAGTTATGGCCACATTTTGCTTCCTGTGCTCTGCCTATAAAAGACAGAGGCTGTACCATATCTAGTCAGTCAGTAATGTAGTCTTGTATTGTGACTTTTATCTAACCGTATTCCTTGGAGAAGAATAAAAGCGTTTTTCCTCTAAAGCTCTGAGTTATGCGTCTGAGCCGAGGGCTCTGTATTAATTGTGGAGTTGAGCATACTCCTTCACGTCTGACTCGGTGTATACCGACCTGTTGTTACCTCTAGGAGAAAGGTAACTGGTGGCAGCATACCATTGGGCGCTATCGACTTCTCTGTGCCGGCCAACAAGGAGTTCGTTGGACCGCAGACACTCAGTTAGTGGTTTTCCACCCCCGAAATCCACTAGAAAGCTATGATTTGTGGTGACTAAGGGGTGAGAATGATGAGTGATTAAATGAAGGTATTCATTGAGTTAGATTATAGATGCAGAGTTGGGGTTATTAGAATTTACAAGCTACAAGAATGTACTAGAATGTACTAGTACTACTGTGTAATGTCTAGTACTACTGTGAGTGACTAGTACTATTGTGTAGTGACTAGGACTGGTGTGTAGTGACTAGTACTACTGTGTAGTGACTAATACTATTGTGTAGTGACTAGTACTACTGTGTAGTGACTAGTACTACTGTGTAGTGACCAGTACTACTGTGTAGTGACTAGTACTACTGTGTAGTGACTAGTACTACTGTGTAGTGACTAGTACTACTGTGTAGTGACTAGTACTACTGTGTAGTGACTAGTACTGATGTGTAGTAACTAGTACTACTGTGTAGTGACTAGTACTGCTGTATAGTGACTAGTACTACTGTGTAGTGACTAGTACTATTGTGTAGTGACTAGTACTACAGTGTAGTGACTAGTACTATTGTGTAGTGACTAGTACTACTGTGTAGTGACTAGTACTACTGTGTAATGACTAGTACTACTGTGTAGTGACTAGTACTACTGTGTAGTGACTAGTACTACTGTGTAGTGACTAGTACTACTGTGTAATGACTAGTACTACTGTGTAGTGACTAGTACTACTGTGTAGTGACTAGTACTACTGTGTAGTGACTAGTACTACTGTGTAGTGACTAGTACTACTGTGTAGTGACCAGTACTACTGTGTAGTGACTAGTACTACTGTGTAGTGACTAGTACTATTGTGTAGTGACTAGTACTATTGTGTAGTGACTAGTACTACTGTGTAGTGACTAGTACTACTGTCTAGTGACTAGTACTACTGTGTAGTGACTAGTACTACTGTGTAGTGACTAGTACTACTGTGGAGTGACTGGTACTACTGTGTAGTGACTAGTACTATTGTGTAGTGACTAGTACTACTGTATAGCGACTATTACTTCTGTGTAATGACTAGTACTACTGTATAGTGACTACCATACAAATACTAACAACATAACACATAGTTGTGTAGGCACATAATTTCTCCTCATTAACTGATGACATCACAAAGCACTTCAGCTGCCAAAGAGCTTGTCAGCAAAAGTTACATTCAGCAGACTCTAACAGATCTAATAATCTGTAAGTATATAACCTTACATGACAGTCACTAACATATAATACAGTGGGTACATTTCTGTTTATAATACTAATGTTGTGTATACTAAGGATATGTTTATTTTAGACAGAAAAGCACATCAACTTACCATGATGATGACCAGTAATACTACCGTATTATAGTCACTAGTACTATTATTATTGACTCATTGAGCGACTGTACATAGACATAGATAGCATAGACACATACCATTGATGCAGAACTTGTCGTTAAACTAATAACAATATGCATGCATGAGGCTACTGACACTGAATGGCAGTCGAACTTTGGTCTACTATAAAGTTGTCTCCTTCCATCCATTAACATATCGGTAAGTACAAAAATATTTTATTCGATACAAGCTAAATGATAAAAATATGGAAAAGTTTCAATAATTTATTGACATGACAACAAAGGATATTGAATTGTAGTAACAAGAATGTTATGGATGCTATAATGGTTCTACTTGTCTCTGTAATGGTTCTGCTTGTCTCTGTAATGGTGCTGCTTGTCTCTGTAATGGTCCTGTGAACCAAACCAACTCCTACACAGAGGGTGTACAGATGTACAGCCCGTAGTTGCAATAGCCACCCCCACTACAAGAAAGTACATACCACAGTACAACGTATATAATAATTGTAATACATTTATAACTAGCTGATCTGGTACTGAAAACATGAAGAATACATTTTGCTTTGTTTGTAGGTGGTGGAATAGAATGCAATGAATGAGGTTACCACTATTTCATCTATTTCAAATATTTATTTAACGATCTGAAGGAAGTCAAGTTTTCTGCATGTTTATTGCATGTACCTGTGAATGTTCAACAGAATAATTAATTTACAACATCAATAGTTAGCTCAGTTCTTGTGAAAACTAGCGAGTAAAGTGCATGCAGAGAAATTAATAATAACTTGATGTGATGTATAGCTAAAAGTATACAAAATATCGAACGAATAATAGAATAATTATTTTATTGTTTCTTTCCTTCACAATTTTCTTTCATAGAGCTAACAACTTTGCATGTACACTCTCCACGAATATCTCTGCATGCAGTTAATTATTAAATTTAAAGTAAATGTTTACGTTTTACACATAATGTAGCTCACTAATTTTTTAATTTTGAATTGAAATTAGACAATACTTTAATTCGATGTAAATCACCGCACCAATAAGACTTGCTGCTCAAAAAACTCCAATACTTAAATACATATATAATTAAGGAAGGTGCCATTTCTAGATAATGGATGTTGTCTCTGAACTGCTGAGGCTGTACTCAATGACTTTATCATGCAGCACATATCTATATGCCCTTGTCAGCGTCTTGTTACTATAATATATTATGTAATAATAAAATTACAATCTCTTCTACTGCTCGACTCTTACCTGGTTTTACCTGCTTGCCTGCTGAGATACGTTTCGATAGTCACAACATTTTTTAGCTTTTGTTGTACAAAATCAACTTATTAAAAAGTTCAACTGATCAACTTCATGCTCTTTAATTGATATCTTTGGAAGAAATGTTTTTAATTGCGTTATTCTTAAAAGAAAACAGAAGCTACACATTTGATGAGATTACGCATTTAATGTAGTTTGATGTTAGATTCTTCCAGTAGGTTTTATTATGCAGAGAAACCAGGCTAACATTACAAAAGAGCTGGGCACCAACTGTTACACTCTGTATCTGGTAAAGAATTCACAATCTAGACTATTGCACTATGCTTTTATGAAGTTGTGTTCTCTCCAAGGCGTCAAGACGACTCCAATTTGAATTAACATCAAATAAAGCTGTACAATTAATTACCTTAGCATTATACATAGCTATAATTATACATTATAGCAGTAGAAGTGGTAGCAGCAGGAGTTGCAGTTGCAGTTGTTATAAATTAATAGACTGGACTGTGCCAATAACAATTACATAAGGTGAGCTATATATAAAAGCTTTATGTTGTATAAAGTGATATTTAAGTTTTAGCTGACAAGTAGCTACTGACAGATTTAAGACGTAGATACTTCAAGTTATGGACATATTTTATCATAGATATGCGCAATCATAGATATGCACAATCATAGATATATTCAAATACAAATATTGCAAAGAGTTTTGCAATTCTGTCTTGAGACGCAACTTCTTCGCTAGAAGCAAACTCTAGCTAAAGTGTTTGACTGCATTTGCCGCTACTCAGGGACTTTTCTGTACCAGCAGCAATCTCTATTCCTCAACTCCTTCTCTTTTCTCCTCTCAACCCAGCAACTCTTTACCCTCTCACTTAATTCTTTTGACCACCCCTGGAACCGCACTTCTTTCTAATCACCATCAGGTTGAAATCTCTCTCCTCTCAGGTAACCACTACTATTCTGGATGAGATCTCTTTTCTTTCCTCCTAAACCAACCGACAGCTCCTCAGGCAGCTGCACAAACAAACGAAGGGTAGTTAATCAAACATATTGGTTTGTTTCACATTTTTCACAGAGCATTCAAAACTTGCAGCCAAAACCGAACTACGGCTGCTACTAATACTACTCGCTGTAATATAAATAAAAAAATATATGCAAATGAGTTGATTCAAACACCAATCAAAAGAGTACAACTATGATGAGAACAGACAGGCATTAGCTCGTTGCTAAAATGTTGATGGGGCACCAGCTAGAACTTTCTTCTGCACTGAAGCATGATCTCGCTATCATCCAATCAGAAGGGTTAGTTCCTGTGTCACCGGTTAGAGGGTGGACACTTCAGGCTCCTTTGACAGATATAATGTTTAACTTTAATGAAATTGAAGTTTAATACTATAAACTTGAAAGTTAATGTAAAATTATGATAGGGCTTAGATTTTAATTTAATCCTCCGAGATGGTGGCGATTTGCTGAATAGGAAGAGGGGACAACTCTTATTTCATTTGTAAAAATGTTAGAAAAAACGGTTAAACTATGCTTGAAAGAGAAGGGTTGGGGTTATTCTTTTTGCTAGGTAGGGGGAGGGGTAAAACAAATGGAGTCAGATCTTAAGTGCAGACAACTCCAAAGCTTTCAGCTACACTATGTATGAGCTGATGTAGTGACATCCATTATAGACTGTGGTTTCTTTGAAGGTCAAAGTTGTAGCACTTTGAGGAAGCATTGACTGTGAGGAGAGATATATATGGTGTGTAGAAGGAAGGTTAGAGTGTGTAGAAGGGAGGTTAGGGAGTGTAGAAGGGAGGTTAGGGAGTGTAGAAGGGAGATTAGGGTGTGTAGAAGGGAGGTTAGGGTGTGTAGAAGGAAGGTTAGGGTGTGTAGAAGGGAGGTTAGGGAGTGTAGAAGGGAGGTTAGGGTGTGTAGAAGGGAGGTTAGGGTGTGTAGAAGAGAGGTTAGGGTGTGTAGAAGGAAGGTTAGGGTGTGTAGAAGGAAGGTTAGAGTGTGTAGAAGGAAGGTTAGGGTGTGTAGAAGGGAGGTTAGAGTGTGTAGAAGGGAGGTTAGGGAGTGTAGAAGGGAGGTTAGGGAGTGTAGAAGGGAGATTAGGGTGTGTAGAAGGGAGGTTAGGGTGTGTAGAAGGAAGGTTAGGGTGTGTAGAAGGGAGGTTAGGTTGTGTAGAAGGGAGATTAGGGTGTGTAGAAGGGAGGTTAGGGTGTGTAGAAGAAAGGTTAGGGTGTGTAGAAAGAAGGTTAAGGTGTGTAGAAGGGAGGTTAGGGTGTGTAGAAAGGAGGTTAGGGTGTGTAGAAGGGAGGTTAGAGTGTGTAGAAGGGTGGTTAGGGTGTGTAGAACGGAGGTTAGGGTGTGTAGAAGGTGGGTTAGAGTGTGTAGAAGGGAGGTTAGGGTGTGTAGAAGGAGGTTAGGGTGTGTAGAAGGTAGGTTAGAGTGTGTAGAAGAGAGGTTAGGGTGTGTAGAAGGAAGGTTAGAGTGTGTAGAGGGGAGGTTAGGGAGTGTAGAAGGGAGGTTAGGGTGTGTAGAAGGAAGGTTAGAGTGTGGAGAAGGGAGGTTAGGGTGTGTAGAAGGAAGGTTAGAGTGTGTAGAACGGAGGTTAGGGTGTGTAGAAGGTAGGTTAGAGTGTGTAGAAGGGAGGTTAGGGAGTGTAGAAGGAGGTTAGGGAGTGTAGAAGGAAGGTTAGAGTGTGTAGAAGGAGGTTAGGGTGTGTAGAAGGTAGGTTAGAGTGTGTAGAACGGAGGTTAGGGTGTGTAGAAGGTAGGTTAGAGTGTGTAGAAGGGAGGTTAGGGAGTGTAGAAGGAGGTTAGGGAGTGTAGAAGGAAGGTTAGAGTGTGTAGAAGGAGGTTAGGGTGTGTAGAAGGTAGGTTAGAGTGTGTAGAACGGAGGTTAGGGTGTGTAGAAGGTAGGTTAGAGTGTGTAGAAGGGAGGTTAGGGAGTGTAGAAGGAGGTTAGGGTGTGTAGAAGAGAGGTTAGGGAGTGTAGAAGGAAGGTTAGAGTGTGTAGAAGGAAGGTTAGGGAGTGTAGAAGGGAGGTTAGGGTGTGTAGAAGGGAGGTTAGGGTGTGTAGAAGAGAGGTTAGGGTGTGTAGAAGGAAGGTTAGGGTGTGTAGAAGGAAGGTTAGAGTGTGTAGAAGGAAGGTTAGGGTGTGTAGAAGGAAGGTTAGGGTGTGTAAAAGGGAGGTTAGGGTGTGTAGAAGAGAGGTTAGGGTGTGTAGAAGGGAGGTTAGGGTGTGTAGAAGAGAGGTTAGGGTGTGTAGAAGGAAGGTTAGGGTGTGTAGAAGGAAGGTTAGGGTGTGTAGAAGAGAGGTTAGGGTGTGTAGAAGGAAGGTTAGGGTGTGTAGAAGGGAGGTTAGGGTGTGTAGAAGAGAGGTTAGGGTGTGTAGAAGGGAGGTTAGGGTGTGTAGAAGGAAGGTTAGGGTGTGTAGAAGGGAGGTTAGGGTGTGTAGAAGAGAGGTTAGGGTGTGTAGAAGGGAGGTTAGGGTGTGTAGAAGAGAGGTTAGGGTGTGTAGAAGGAAGGTTAGGGTGTGTAGAAGGAAGGTTAGAGTGTGTAGAAGGAAGGTTAGGGTGTTTAGAAGGGAGGTTAGGGTGTGTAGAAGAGAGGTTAGGGTGTGTAGAAGGGAGGTTAGGGTGTGTAGAAGAGAGGTTAGGGTGTGTAGAAGGAAGGTTAGGGTGTGTAGAAGGAAGGTTAGAGTGTGTAGAAGGAAGGTTAGGGTGTGTAGAAGGAAGGTTAGGGTGTGTAGAAGGAAGGTTAGGGAGTGTAGAAGGGAGGTTAGGGAGTGTAGAAGGGAGGTTAGGGTGTGTAGAAGGAAGGTTAGGGTGTGTAGAAGGGAGGTTAGGGAGTGTAGAAGGGAGGTTAGGGTGTGTAGAAGAGAGGTTAGGGAGTGTAGAAGGAAGGTTAGAGTGTGTAGAAGGAAGGTTAGGGAGTGTAGAAGGGAGGTTAGGGTGTGTAGAAGGGAGGTTAGGGTGTGTAGAAGAGAGGTTAGGGTGTGTAGAAGGAAGGTTAGGGTGTGTAGAAGGAAGGTTAGAGTGTGTAGAAGGAAGGTTAGGGTGTGTAGAAGGAAGGTTAGGGTGTGTAGAAGGAAGGTTAGGGTGTGTAGAAGGGAGGTTAGGGTGTGTAGAAGGGAGGTTAAGGTGTGTAGAAGGGAGGTTAAGGTGTGTATCAGAGTGGAACGAGGACAGAGACAGGGAGTGACAGAACAAATTGCTTCTGTAATTCCAGCACAACATGTTCATCCATAGATCCATTCAGTCATGGAATAATCCAGTTATAGATATATTCAGCCACAGACATGTCCTGCCATAGATATGTAGAACCACAGACATATTGAGTCAGAAAATTCCATAGTCATGATTTTGTTTAGCCATGGGTTTCTTTAATCAATTATATAACCGAGCAGACATATACCCAGACATAGATATATCCAGACATAGATATATCCAGACATAGATATATCCAGACATAGATATATCCAGACATAGATATACCCAGACATAGATATATCCAGACATAGATATATCCAGACATAGATATACCCAGACATAGATATATCCAGACATAGATATATCCAGACATAGATATACCCAGACATAGATATACCCAGACATAGATATATCCAGGCATAGATATATCCAGACATAGATATACCCAGACATAGATATATCCAGACATAGATATATCCAGACATAGATATATCCAGGCATAGATATATCCAGATATAGATATATCCAGACATAGATATATCCAGGCATAGATATACCCAGACATAGATATACCCAGACATAGATATATCCAGACATAGATATATCCAGACATAGGTATATCCAGACATAGATATACCCAGACATAGATATACCCAGACATAGATATACCCAGACATAGATATATCCAGACATAGATATATCCAGACATAGATATATGAAGACATAGACAAGTGCTACCCAAGTTTTGATGTTGGCTACAACTACAATAGACGGTTTGCACTGCCTTCATTTTTATCCCCATCTGATATTTTTGAGCCAAAAATGAGGTCTTGGAAGTCATTTGTGCTAATTTGAGGGCAAACTTAACTTTTTGTATTGGTAATGTAGATCAAATGTTAACTCTCTGTTAATTCTTTTGTTATATTTATAGATGGTGAGAAGATTAGAGTGAACACATCTCTCTATGGTTTACATCTACAGTACATATAGTGGTGACATCACTCTACAAATCTGGAGCTCCATACTCTGTACTTAGCAATCACCGACAGATGATATACAAACAATAGAAATAACATGTAGGACCTGTAACCAAAGTCTGACACTAGACACAGTTAATAAAGAGACAGAAATCTATGGATATGACATAACCTGTAGATGTCACATGGATAGAGAAGACAACTCCGGTACACAACAATAGTATAAACTGATGGATACAAAGATACAAGCGGATACAAACATTTCTGTACCAAGTAAAACTATACCAACAGTACAAATGTACCGACACTTATGAGGACTTCACATGGAGGTAGTTGGTGATCTAGAACTCATCAGATAACTTGTAGTGATACAAAGTATCTGGTATAGACAGTTTCTCTAGGATTATCTATAAACTACAACACCAGTAGACTTATTCACACTCAACAAACTTAGCATATAGTCAGCAGATGACTTGCTGCTGATATTCTATGGAATCTACAAACTGTTTTGTTACTTTTGTCAACTTCACATCTCATGTTGTTATTTTAATATTCAAGTGAGATTTGTACACAGTAATGTGTAATTCGCCGATCGAGAATGTATATAAATATACTATTACTATGTATTACTTCTGACTAAATTGCCATTCCTTCAATTTAATTTTCAATTAAAAAAATTTCAGGTAATAATTATCAATCTGTCAAATATATACCAGAATTAAGTTCACAAAACAACATGGTTAGGTCAAGATATGACAGCAGTGCTTGTGATACAAAAATATTCTGTCATATAATTACTGGATGTGAACAAGCACCTGCTCATCACATGTACCTCAACCTGTCACATCTTCTCACAACAAATATCCCCACAAAACTTCACAAATAAATCAATATTTGATTGCTGACAATCCATGATGTAGTACACAAGACAATATACAGTATGCTTATGTTTATATATGACATCACAGTGGTTTCCTAGCAACAGAGAACTGATTTGCATATTATTTGCGAGTTTTCGAAAGTAGTTCCTGATTGGTTGTTTAAATTGGTTCCCGGGTTCTGAACTCAAGAATGTCTGGTCTGTCTAACCCCCAACATCATTATACTCTGAAGCTATTTGAAACTTTGAATTTTTAAAAAACAGAGAGAAAGCAACCACCAAACTTGTAACATATACAGTACACCACTGTTCCTGTTGAACTGTTGTAATCCTTAAATGACAATAAGATAGCTTAAGTTTATCTCTTGAATCCTAAGGCTATTTAATTGTTTTTATAGTTGTTCAAAACCAACTAACAAAACAGTTGCACAAACTGTATATGTTACCAGCTTGGTAGTTGCTTTCTCTCTGCGTTTTGAAAATTCAAATTTTCAAATAGCTTCAGAGTATAATGATGTTGGGGGTTAGACAGACCAGACATTCTTGAGTTCAGAACCCAGGAACCAATTTAAACAACCAATCAGGAACTACTTTCGAAAACTCGCAAATAATATGCAAATCAGTTCTCTGTTGCTAGGATACCACTGTGATGTCATATATAAACACACTGTATATTGTCTCGTGTACTATATCATGGATTACCATATCAGCAATTATTGATTTACTTGTGAAGTTTTGTGAACATATTTATTGCGATGAGATTTGACAGGTTGAGGTACATGTGATGAGCAGGTGCTTGTTCACTTCCAGTAATTATATGACAGAATATTTTTGTATCACAAGCCCTGCTGTCATATCTTGGTCTAATGATGTTGTTTGGTGAACTCAATTCTGGTATTTATTTGACAGATTGATAATTAGTACCTGAAATTTTTTTAATTAAAAATTAAATTGAAGGAATAGCAATTAAGTCAGAAGTAGTACATAGTAATAGTATACTTATATACAATCTCACTCAGTGAACTACACATTACTGTGTACAAATCTCACTTGATTGTTAAAATAACAACATGAGATGTGAGGTTGACAAAAGTAACAAAACATTTTGTAGATTCCATAGAATATCAGCAGCAAGTCATCCGCTGACTAGATGCTAAGTTTGTTGAGTGTGAATAAGTCAACTGGTGTTGTAGTTTATAGATAATCCTAGAGAAACTGTCTATAGCAGATACTTTGTATCACTATCAGTTATCTGATGAGTTCTAGATCACCAACTACCTCCGTGTAAAGTCCTCATAAGTGTCGGTACATTTGTACTGTTGGTATAGTTTAACTTGGTACAAAAATGTTTGTATCTGCTTGTATCCATCAGTTTATACTATTGTTGTCTACTGGAGTTGTCTTCTCTATCCATGTGACATCTACTATATGATGTCACGTGGATAGAGTACACAACTGTTTCATTTAGTTAGAACAGTCGCTGTTGCCTATTTTGAGGTCTTTGAAGTCTCATGAATCAAACTACTGGCTGTGTGGTGTTGTCTTCCCAAATAAATTATAAACAGAAAAACGCTACTGAGAACGTGAGAGAACAACTCCAACTTATGAGAAACCTCAAGCATGTAATCGTGGATGTCTATTACAAAAGTTGTAACATGTGATTGTCAGTATTCTTTGGGTAGTGCTAGATAGATAAACCAACCCCTTACACAAAATACTGTAATACAAAGAAACTTTTATAAAATTATTTGGTTTCATTTGAATGTAGCAGAAAATTACGAACGTAGAAAAGATATTTGTTGTGTGCAATAATAAGTTATAAAGTGCTAGTACGTTAATAGCTATAAAGCACCAAACTTGGTCTAAGCCCAATGTAGCCTACAACTCTTTACTCTTGGGCCCTTTTTGTGTTAGTTACACAAAACAGAGTATAAGTAAAAGACTCAGTCTAAGGCGATGTGCAGGAACTTGCTCTTTAGCAGCTGGTGGACAGAAGCTCTGGACAGAAGTAGGTAGTGATAAGCAAAGGATGGACTAGGCATGCGGATATTATGCATCGACTGGATCAGGAGCTGATCTTAAACTCTGCATTCAAAAGTTTTAGGTTTCTATTCTCGCACTGCTTGTAGAGATCAGTGCGACCCAGTAGCGACAATGTCATTCGTAGAGTCGACCATATATTGTCTGACATGACTGATTTCTCTCCAGCAGGTCCTTCCCCTTTCTTTTGCATATTCAATGCTTGCAGAAAATGTTCAGCTGCTTCGCTACAAAATAGTGTGTATAACTTTTAAAACCGCTAAGTAAAAAAGGGAAGACAATTTCCAATACATGAAGTCATGCAGCTTGCATATGAAACATGTTAACACTGTAGTCCAACAATGGTGTTAGTGAATACAGTCTTTTACATGTGATTGAAATGGTGACACCTTTACAGCATAATAATACCATCATCATACGTACTAGTACTACCACCACTATGCTACAGTACTACCACCACTAAGCTACAGTACTACCACCACTAAGCTACAGTACTACCACCACTAAGCTACAGTACTATCACCACTATGCTACAGTACTACCACCACTAAGCTACAGTACTACCACCACTATGCTACAGTACTACCACCACTATGCTACAGCACTACCACCACTAAGCTACAGTACTACCACCACTAAGCTACAGTACTATCACCACTATGCTACAGTACTACCACCACTAAGCTACAGCACTACCACCACTATGCTACAGTACTACCACCACTATGCTACAGTACTACCACCACTAAGCTACAGTACTACCACCACTATGCTACAGTACTTCCACCACTATGCTACAGTACTACCTCCACTATGCTACAGTACTACCTCCACTATGCTACAGCATTACCACCACTATGCTACAGTACTACCACCACTATGCTACAGTACTACTTCCACTATCCAATAAACAACAAAACACAGGCAATGACACAACCCTCACCTTTGAGCTCCCAGATTTAGACAGGCTATCCCCAGGTTGAACCGACATCTAATATAGCCTGGGGATATCCCCAATGCCTGTCGGTACGCATCAACAGCCTCCTCACTTCTATTGCTGTTTGCTAGCGTGGCACCCAGTTTATTCCATAGCAATGCATCCTGGCCAACATAATGGTACAAGTGCAGCTTACAAGGGGAGACAACTAACGGTGTAGCAACGCAGGAAATGTTAAGACTATAAATATTAATTTTGTACAAGCTAAATTCATTAAACATTTCAACGATTTTTGTGATGAAATATTTAGTGGTAGTAATATTTCATCTTCTTTTACTATTAATGCTCTTACATTGGATGATCAATATCAATAAATATTATATATCATAAAACAATAGCCCACAAACAAGCACAGCAGGTCAAACTCACCTTAGGATTGACTTGCAGGGCAGTTTTGAAGCAGTCGACAGCCTTATCATAGTCACCTGACAGGTTAAACAGAACCCCCAGCCCACACTACAACATAGACATGTAACGTGTGGAGTTATCCTCTCATGTGAGCATTAGCTGTTATTTTTACAAGTATACACTAATGAGTGTTTTATATACTCACTTGTACACCGGGATCTATCTCACCCGGGAATGCTTTGATAGCCTTTAAATAGCTCTTTTTTACTGTATCATGTAGTTCCCTATATTTAAATAAAAGTCATGTACAATTAATATACGACTCACACATTTACTCACACATAAGCTGTATATCCTCATACAACCGTAGTACTTACTGTGACATGAAGGAACCTGTGTATCTCTGAAACTCTTGCCCTTGCGCTGGCACAATTCCAGAATATTTAGGATTTGCTGCGATCCAGTTGAGGAGGGCTTGGCAGGCGTGACTCTGGAGTGACTCGTTAGCATAAGATACGGAGAGAGACATGAGAGCTGTCAGGTTGGAGGGTTGTAACTCTATACACCTACAGTATGTATACACCTACAGTATATATACACCTACAGTATATATACACCTACAGTATGTATACACCTACAGTATGTATACACCTACAGTATATATACACCTACAGTATATATACACCTACAGTATATATACACCTACAGTATGTATACACCTACAGTATATATACACCTACAGTATATATACACCTACAGTATGTATACACCTACAGTATGTATACACCTACAGTATATATACACCTACAGTATGTATACACCTACAGTATATATACACCTACAGTATATATACACCTACAGTATATATACACCTACAGTATGTATACACCTACAGTATGTATACACCTACAGTATATATACACCTACAGTATATATACACCTACAGTATATATACACCTACAGTATATATACACTCAAAGTGTGTACACAAAAGCATTTGATGTTGATCAAACTTAAACTGGCAATTGGCCAAGTAATAAAAAAACGAGCTACGATGTATTATGCCTGTCGATTACTGTATAAAGGTGCTGTGCCATGAATTGTTCATTGAATTCTACATAAATTACTTATTTCTGATAAAACAGTAATAAAGAGATTTGTTGCGGAGTTGTGCTCTCGTTTGTAACTTCTATAGAATGAGCATTAGCTGCTTATTAGTAGGCAACTTGCTTTCGATACACAACAAGTTATATAAAGCCATAAAACAGAACTGCAAAATTTTAACTTATTTGCATAGAAAGAGGGCTTCCCAAGTAGAGTAACTGGGTAGAAATTTTTAATAACATTAAAAGTTAAGATTTCTCTTGGTTTCAAGTTGTTTGTTTTATCTGAGTCGTCATTCTTACATATCGTTGGTATGTTTACTACTTTGTATTCCGATATCCATTTGATATGTTACCTGGCTAATATGTCAAAAATCAGGTCGAATTCAAAATAGATAATTTTAAACTTGAAAAGATTTTTCTCTAAAATATTGACATTGGCATATTTTTGAATTTATTTGTGAAGAAAAAATAATCACAAGGTTTATGTTCCCAGCCATGTTGTCAGCATTAACTATCAAATCTGATTCACCAATTATTTAATAAATAAAAACTGCAGCAACATAAAATGAAAATAATTACTAATTATCAGATTCAATAACAAAATAAACAATAGCTAATTCATAGATATCCCCAGTAATTTGGTATTGGCTGTATAGCACTTATCAAGGCTTGAAGAGAGGACAACTCCAGCAAGTGAGCTGATAAATCAATCAATGACAATTTATTTTTAATTCCAAACATCGCCAAAATATTTTTAGCTTGAGCTCTACTAAATGATAACAAACCGATTTAAAGCAGCAATAGCCCGCGGTTCCTGCTCATTCTCAGCTTGACTGGTACCGAGGTACTGCCACGCCTCCGCATGTTCCGGATCCTTCTGCGCGGCAGCCTCAAAAAGCAGCACAGCGTTAGGAATGTCACCATGAGCCAGTCGTTTGAGCCCCTCAGCAAATGGATTCTCATGATTTGTTAGCGGATTGTTCTCTTCAAATCTGTACGTCTGCAACAACAACTTGTGTACTGACATGATATACTTCCACACTATATGTACACGTACATACATGTGTAACTTACACGTACATACATGTGTAACTTACACGTACATACATGTACAGTAAGTCACGTAGATGAGTATTACCTTATATGGCTCTGAGTTATCATAGTCTAACCACGGATGACCTTCCTCTCTGTAATACAAATAACATTCACTAAAATATCACAGTACTGTAATAGACACATTAGAAACATGTCTGCATCTACTCGGCAGATAACAAAGGTCAGCATGCAGAGGTCAGCATACAAAGGTCAGCATGCAGAGGAGTTCCTGTGGACAACTGTCACTTGGTGATTGAGTAACCGGTGTAAACACTGACATCTGTTACTAATCTTAATTATTTTAATTATAAATGAAAAGCGATTTTTTTTTTTGGATATCATTTTTTAATAGAAAATAATCATGTTGTGTAGTTTGCTTAAAAATTATGTAAAAAATACCCTGAAATACGATTGATGACCTAGATTTTATCAATTAAAAAATTATTAAAAACAATAATAATAAGAGTATTCGCGACCTCTGTTCGCCAAACACAATAAGAGTATTCGTGACCTGTTCGTCGAACAAAATAAAAAAATGATAGGTGTTTGTAGTGCAATATGTCGCGTAAGCAACGGAACAATAGTTTAGAGCAACATGAATATTCAATGAAATGTTATAGTTTACCGAACAAATCATAAAGAAGATAACTCCCAATTTTCAAAATAATCACAAAAATAATAAAATTTGAGCTGCTACAAACTGGAATAGTTTGTCAAGCTGCCCTTCAATTTAGTAAATCTCCAACGTTTGTATTACTTTGAATTATTTTTCAACGATAAAAAACTGGTCTATGAAAATGAAAAAAATCAACTCGCTCATTATTATTCATTTAGTGTTCAGTTTCATTCGCGACCTACGAACGATACAAATAAATACTTGCTGATTATTTTTTTTACTCATTGAGCTACTTTTTGTTGACCCTCGAGTTCCGAACAAAATGATTATTTATTGATTAAATTTATTGCCGGTCTGATTATTTTTATTGCAATGTGTTCGGCGAACGGAGGTCGCGAATACTTTTATTGCAGTAAAAATAATCAGAACGGCAATAAATTTAATCAATAAATAATTATTTTGTTCGGAACTTGTGGGTCAACAAAAAGTAGCTCACTGAATAAAAAAAATGTTTTTCGTAGGTTGCGAAGGAAACTGAACATTAAATAAATAATAACGAGCGAGTTGATGTTTTTCATTTTCATAGACCGGCTTTAATCCTTGAAAAATAATTCAAAATAACTGCAAGCGTTTGAAACTTACTAAATTGAAGGGCAGCTTTACGAACTATCCCAGTTTATAGCAGTTCAAATTTTATTGTTTTCTTAATTATTTTGAAAACTGGGAGTTGTTTTCTTTATGATTTGTTCGGTAAACTATACCATTTCATTGAATATTTACGTTGCTCTAAACTAATGCTCTGTTGCGTACGCGAGGTATTTAATTACGAACACCATTATTTTTTGTATTTTGTTCGATGAACAGGTCGGGAATACTCTTAATAACAACAATAATTGAAATAATGATAAACAAAACAATAAAAACTACTTATTATTTTAAAAGTTTTTGAAAAATTTTCATATTCCGTTTATAAAATTAAAAGATCTAATTTTCCAGGAGCCGCCTGATAGCAAAACGACAAAGGATTTTCAGTGAGTATCACTTTATCAAGTTTTCTGTGAGTAGCATATTATTCCGTCAGAGAAAGCTGATGCAATCCACTCACTTTGACATGTCATCCCACTGTTTCTCTAGAACATCCCAGAAGTCTTTATCGGCAGGTTTTGTTGCACCACCAGACATTTCCGCTGCCCACTTGTCCGCCAGCGACTTACCTCCCTCATCTTGCCCCTCCTCTGACTTCTGCATAGACTGAAACTGGTTGACCCACTCTCGGACCTGCAGTGATGTAAGAGATCAGTGTAGACCACACAAGCTGTTGCATATACAAATATACATTAGGGAGACTTAGCAAACTGTTTGTTAATTACGGATACGGCCATTGCACTTACATTGCCATAGACTTCAATTGAGACAGTCTATCATGTGAGAGTTGTCTGCCCACACAATAAAATAGTTGTGATTCTTATCACAAAACGTTAGCATTTTTTTCGAGGGGGTGGAGTCCATTTTGTTACTTTAAAAACCAATGCTAGTTTTCAATTTCTCCATCGAAAATGACAAAAAAAAGGAGGAAAGTACTTCGCAAATGATAATTAAATAAAATTAAGCTGCCAATAATATTTGATATGTTGAATATATCTACCTTACTTAAAACGCAATTAAAACCACAAAAATGAACCGATTACTTGTTTTTTTTTATTATTAAATAAAATAATGATATTATACATATTTCTGAAAGAGTTGAAGTAAGAAATGACACCAACTACAATGTAATTTTGACTCTTTTAGCTGCAAGTAGCAACATAAATATTATTATGTGTGGGTAGATAAATCATTAAGGCCCGGCCACACTAGCGTGCTTTCCGAACGAATCGACAAACGAATTTAATGCGCGTATGGGTGCGCTGACGAGTGTTTATTGTTTAACGTGCTTTGACGACGGTGGAGCTGTTGACCGTCAACAGTGACCGATGACATATCTACTTTGTCATTGGGAAATAAGCGAAACAGCGACTCAAACATTGATACTTCCGTTTTTATCAATGCAACAACAGGCTCGCCCAAAATACCTAGTGGCCATTAATTGGCTACGGGTTATTTATGTCCACGATAGCGTGGCAGGTTCAATGTTTGACCAGGAATAACTTTTGTTCACAAACACGTTAATGTGTTAGTCTACACACAGCAAGCATTATACTAACAAGCATATTAGGTGATTATAAATAAATAATAACAAAGTTGCGTGAGGTTTCCATCCGTTAGTCACAACTTTGCATTTGCTAAACCTCCCACTCAAACTAATGCTGACACCGATGTCCCTAGTGACCACCTGCATTCAGAGACCAGCTCTAAACATACGTCAGCATACCTTTGGGTCTCCTGCTGAATTTTGTTTGACCTCATTTCCCTCTATTGTAACTTCTTCATCAGCGATGTCCTTCACAAACTGCATGAACTAGTGGAGAGAGGAGACAACTCAGGGTGGACTGAGAGAACAGGTGGTCACTAACACAGGGCAAAGGCAAGTATAAGAGAGAGAGGATCAATAGAAATACCAACTTGTGAGCCTTTTAGCTTGGGGTCTGTGACACTTTCATGGAATTCTTTAGCTGTCTTTACAAGCTCGTCTTTTTCATCAAACGGGGTAGTCCAAGCCTGAGCCTGTTGCGTTGTGAGGTTGGGTTGACGAGCCTCCCTGGGTAAATATATAAACAAATATAGAACTAAAGCTAAATTGTTTCAGAGAAAAGTTTTTAGAATAGATGATTCCAGAATCCCAGGCTATGATGGTGCAATGGGGTCCAGGTAAGCTGCTATATGATGGTAAATAAATAACACCAGAAATAACAAAAGTTAGTCAAAAACAAAAACTACAAAACAATATATTACCAATATGAGATTAATTGATGCAATAAGTTTTTGTGCACAAAATAATCGGTTGAGATAACATCGAGTGATTAATACGTTTATTTAATAAACCATCCTATAAATTATATTATTAATAATCAAACACCATTTGAGAAATATTAAAACAATTGAGTATTTTCATTGCTAGGTCAATTTTTACAGTCAATCAGGCATTAAAGGTCTTTGCTACTGCTGAAAAAACTCAACATGCCTGACTGGGGTTTGAACCCGAGACCCTATGACAACGCCGTCTAGCCCAGTAGACAGACGCATTAACCATTTCAGTAACTAGGCATCTCTTAAGCAGCGTTTACACTAGGTGTTTTGTCTGCTAGCTTACCGACACCGTTTGTCTGTTTTCAATTAAAAGTTTACACTTGTTACCATACTGTAGTCGCTGACATATGCGTAAGCCAATGAGAGTTGGCATTTATGCTTGCGGTAATTTTGATTGGCTCCTGCAACAAGATAACGGGCCGATTTGCCGACATTGACCGAAAACGACTTTTTCATGACGTTTGACCATTTACACTGGGCATCAAACAGGTGGAATTAGCAAAAGATCAGACAAAGCACTTTAAGAAGAAAGCTGGACCAGTGGACACGGAGCTCTCACCTATGGCCGACTAGCAACAAAAATACTCGTATAAAAAAAATGGCCAAATAAAAAATACCACATTTAAACATATATATCGTCTATAACACATCATATTTAAAAATCTCGTTATAATGTGATTACAATTAATATAATAATATGTAATACCACAATCCTACAAAAACATACGTAAATATCATATAAATAATGTTTTATATGAGTTTTTCAGAGGTAGACAAAAGCCAATCAACTTGCAACAATCAATTCACCAATAGACCTTTTCATAGAAGAATCTAACACGCCTACTCACCAATGTTGTTGCATATGTAGCCTGGGGCCCATCATTTCAAAACGAGGATTTAGAGGGCCGACAGTCAACTGTGCCTTATTAGACATACCCATGTGTGGAACAACAGCATCGAAATCAGCTGCAGGTTTATTCATTTCATTAGCTAAAAATTCTTGAGCCCAGTTGGCATGGGTAGCCAACTCCGCAACTGCCGGCGCTACAAGATAATGTAAATGTATTTATACACAGTTGTTGAGAAGTTACTTTCTCTTGCCTTTTACCTCAACCAAGGAGAAAACAACTACTATTTTAAGGACTGCAAATAGCTCTTCATGTGTTTTGCTTTCAATTGCTTAGGGCGGGCTTTGCAAGACGCAGAGTTGTCCTCTCATCAAGCATTGTAAAACTATTGAGAAACTCACTTGTACAACAAAAATGCAAAGAGTCTGTAGAGGTCTATGGAAGCCTAGGACGACGTGGTTGACAGAAGAAACTATCTGCGAGCGGCAGTTCCATTAGGACATTATATAGTACATTCCAACAAGTAATTGCACCATTTTTATCAAGTTTTCAGTTTAAAACTAGCTTCTAAAAATCTTAATTATTATTTCTTGGTGCGTTTTAATTTTTCTTTTAGAAAGATAGCCAGTATTTCAGATTTAATCATAAACGTCGTTGTGACAAAAAGACCATGTCAGAAATATAATTTCGACAATGTTTTCTTTTGCATCTCATATTATTGTAAAATTGTTAATATTACTGTTTAATTAACTTTTCACTAAAAAATTATTATTTTGATAAAAATCCTCCATTAATTTCTTGGATTTTGTTTACAAACACTGTCACGCGAAGGATGGTGTGTACATAATAGCGAGCTTACTAAAGATGAAAAAAGCGCTGACTTGAGAAAAACAGCTCCAAAGAATTTAAAATTTGTTGCAGTCTCATTTTTTTGCGATCACAAAAGTCTCTGCACAATGCCAACATTTAGGAGGCCCTACTTCTATACAAACATGCCAAAATTTTGAAAACTCGCTTTATAGCTCTGTACAACTTCAGGAAAAAATGGCATCGTAGTGAGTGCTGACTGCATCTATGCGAATCGCTTTACTGGCGAGAGGGCAACTACAAATAAGTTTTTGAATAAATTTCAATCAACCTCAAAAAGTTTAAATTAAACCCTCCTTTCAAACTTACAACTTATCTACAAGCTATTATGACTATTTTAGTCAGAAATTTGTCATAGCTTTGCTATTGTAATACCACATAATATGTACCTCTCTGAGGTGTGGCTTGTTGATATGCCGCAGCTTCATCCATTTCTCTCATTTCTTGCAATAATCCTGCCATCTCAAAGCTTTGTGGTGCCATCTGACGTCTATTGGTTTGCTCATACAGAAACTCATTGGCCAGCTAGGAGATACATTGCGCTGTTATACTAATATCCCAGAAACACTCAAACAAACAAACACAACAACAACGATTCATTGTGAGTCGTTTTTTTTCGCACTCACCTGTTCTTCTTGGGGAATTCCCAGAGCTGATCTACCTCGCTGTGAGAATCCTTCCTGTCTGCGTGCTTTATCTTGGGTCATGTGACCAGTGAGTTTCATTAGAGGATTAATGCCACCACATTCTGCACCAACTAGATCTCTGGCAGCTGACATGATTGGTGCCTGGAGGTAAGAGAATTGTAACAATAGAGAAAAACGCGCAGCCTGAGAAAGTTTTTAAACAGTGGGGAAACCCCAATTAATTACGGGTATTTCCAAATTCTGTCCACTGTTTTATATAAGCTCGCAATAATCATGTTTTTGGGTTTCCACAGTAATAAAACTTTTGCACAGGTTGCGCGTTTTTCTCTAGTGTCACGCTTATTTGTGTTTTTCTCTTGAAATAAAGAAGTAGTGGAAATGGCACAAGTTAAATAAAGTTCTTTCTTAATTTAAATTTGCTAGAAAAGAACAAAACCTGAGAACAAATATTATATCTGGAACGTAATACAGTTGATTTGATGTCACCTCTTTGAAAAACTGAACTCTCAGTCAAAATAAAACTGACCTTTTGGGGCAATTTTGGAATTCAATGTACGAATAGATTTTCCTACGATTAACAGAAATCACAATCTGAAAGTTTTAAACTTCGTTTTTACCAGCCATTAATCTTAAATAAATTGTTGATAACTTTTAAGTTAATGTAGTGTACATTGTAAACAAAATCCATTCTATTTTGTCCAAGGAGACTACCATGCTCATTAGGTAGCAGAACTATTAGCAAAGTCAACAGAAATGCTTGCTAAAAGGACATCAACTATAATAGTCACTGAGTACCAAAGTTTCAAAGTTTTTCTCGTTCCCTAGTTGGAATAAAATGGAAACCAAAACTGATAAAAGTGCTGATACTATTTGATATATGTTTTTTCGTTGGGTGATTTTGAAGGACAAAGAACAGATTGTTACTACAGTCTGGTTTATTCATTATTATCCTAGTCGTTTGTAGCGGAAAATGTAAAAATAATAATAAATGCAAAGACTTAACTTTGGTTCAACCAAGACTCGTCGCTCAGTTATGAAGCTACAGAACAGGAGGCTGGTATGTAGGAGAAGAGGTTTGATGTCTTAAAATAATATGTTTGAGGTAGAGCACTTGGCTCCTTTTCATTTTATAAACAGGCTTCGAAAGACATGCTGATAGCATGTTGAAAAAGATGCGTCTAAAATAAAGTTTACAATCTGGCCTCAGTTCTCAGTTTGCATTATTTTACAATTTGGTTGTGCAGCATATAACTACCCCTCATCTTGAAATGTGTTTTGTTTCATCCATTACACCTTTTCTCAAAATCAGCTCAAATCAAGAGACTGGCCGAGTGATAGCAATTTTTGGCTTCTTTAAACTCCTGGTGAATGGTTTAATTTTGTCTCAAACAAATTGCTTGCTTTTTCATTCCAACAGTGCGTTGGTAATTCCATTTTATCTGTCTTAGGATTCTGTTTATAACAAAATTTTGCATGAAAATCATATCACCATCTCATCAGATTTTAACTCTTGTTTTAAAGCAAGACTGAAGATTACCTGCGAAAGCAACATATTAAGTTGAGTGCATCGATTCCACTACAACAATCCAAAGCAAGCTTGGATTGTTCAGAGCATCAATAATAACTCAAGGACTGAATAGACTAAAACATTTACAATAATGTGCTAACAAATATAGCGTTGAATATATAAAGTTTGATACCAGCTGTTTTTTTATTGCTTTTACAACCAACTATTGCTATTTAGAATCTTCTTGTTCAATTTATCTGTGTTTATTTCAAAAGAACAAAAGTGAGTGAGTAGCAGTTACTTATTATTGTTATTGTATTTTTTTCGATTTTTTGCTATATGTTCAAAAAATCACAAAATTAATCGAGGATTATTGAAAGTATTGAATACATATATAGTGCTATTTATCATTTGTATTATATTATTTCAGGTACCTCATCATTACCTCAATTATGGTAGAACTTCCTAGCAGTTTGTAAAAGTCTATAGGGAAGCCTGTAGTTTTGGAGTACTGGTTTTAGGCCAGGTTTTACTTGTGTTGCAGAGTGCAGCTCTTTACGATTAATTATTTGTTTTGCCTCCACTCATGTCATGAGTTGTTCGTGGCAACAATCTGTTGTGATATATACCTTTTGTGGATGCTAGTGAGTTTGGCTTTTCTTCAGTTTCTGCTCTTGTGACCATTGTGGTGTTTTTCGTTTTTTGTAATTCGATCACATGTCTCAGAAAGATCACGGTGTTGAGCTCTATCCTGGAGAATTTTTGTTAGTAGGCATAGGCAGTGATCTCTTCTCCTATCTTCTAATGAGCTCATCAAAAGCTGACTTTTTACTTCTGTTACGCTGTCAGTACAGCATTCCATGTTTTTTAAAAAGCAGATGGCATTATTTTGTATTAATTTCATTTTCTGTACTGTATTCTTTGTGACCGGGTACCAGGCCACAAGATGGGTCTGCATAAACTAGTGTATTCTGGCAACTTTGCCTCTTCTGGGGTACAGATCAAGTGCTTAGTCCCTCCTAGTACCTTCTTGATCTTAATGCACTTTTCATTTATGTGTTAGTCAAATTTTAGATCTGATTGTATTACTTCAAGATACTTTGTGTTGTCTGTCCTGGCAAGGCTTGCGTCACTGAGCTTATACGTAAATTTAGGAGATTCTTATCTAAAGTTCATAGCTTGGCACTTTTTTGTCGTTGAATGGCATTTTCCGTCTCTTTGATCATTTACATACTGAATCAATGTTATTTTTAAGCACACAATTTGGTATAGTAAAGTATCATCCGCATAAAAGCTCACATTGTAAAATAAACATTGTAGCGGGTCATTAATATAACAGAGAAACAGGGCTTCACTCGATATTGATCCTTGTGTAACATCAGAGGTGACTAATCTGCTCTGAGAATTAATCCTTTAAATACAACAGATTATTGCCTGTCAAATAGGGAGTCGTGTATCCAATTTAGGAAATGTCCGTTTACTGCTGGTATTCTCTGCAGTTTTTTGGAGCAGCAGCAGGTGTGGGATCTTGTCAACGGTTTTCTTAAAATCCATAACTATGGCTTGAGTGGTATATCTGCTGCCAGCGGCCTTTACTGAACCGTGTTTGGTAGCGCATAGCTGGGTTCGGCAAGACAGTCCTCTCTTGAATTCATGTTGCCTATGGTGAAGTACATCATTGATTGTCTTATTCAGGTAGTGCAGCACTATATTATTGGTATTACTTATTATTGGTATTACTACTTAGGTAAATTAATACTACTCAACTATTATAACTATTATCGATCAAGTATAAATATACCATTGCATTGTTGTACAGTAATAGCAACAATTGAAATAATAATTATCATTAAACAATTTATCATTCATAGTCGATCACAGTGACTGATATCCACTAGTAGTACTATTATTGTGATCATAATAATTGTATTATTAAATTATTATTATTAATTATCATTAACTAATATTGTGCAGGAATTTCCGGTAACGTTCCCAGTTACCCTGGTAGCACACCTGCACTTTCCTAGGAAGTCAGAGTTGTCTACTCGCTGTAGTCAGCACTACTGACAGGCCGTCGGTATCACTGCCTATCATTCAGCATGTCTGCTAAAGTAGGCTGGATAGGCAACGCCTGCCAGGTAGGCTTGTAGTCTGTCTGCCACTCCTAGGCAATTTAAAGCTTTTAGACCGAAGGGTCGTTAAAGCAGTTGTCTCCTGGAGTGGTAGAGCTGTCTAGTCTTTATGCGGTCTGAGATAAATTCAAGATAATCTTGAGTGAGTGTATCTGGTTTTTATTCTTGCGAACAAAAGGCCAGCTGAGCATCCAAAGTAACACTGACTAGTGTGGAGCCCAGCCGCTATATTTATATAAAATGTTACATAATACCCATTGTGTAGGGTTAGCCTTACTACAATATATGATAAAGGGTGGCTAACAAAAGGTGCCTTAAACATGCATACAAATAGCCTCAGTGGTACATACTGGGCGAGACAAAGAAAGTTCATAACAGGTTTAGTCATGTACGCAGTTTCACTTGCTTGTTGTTATGTTGACAGGTTGCCACAGGAAGCTACGCCATTTTCCTGTACAATATTATATTAACCAATGGTATTATTTTTCATAATAATGGCATTAATTATTATTATCGTCACTATTATTATCATTAGCATTATTATTATATATATTAGATATAATAATAACCACTTTTTTAATAATTTTTTTATTAATGTTAAAAAAATGATAATAATAATAATAATTATTATTATAATAATTATCATTTATTTAACTGAATGATAATTATTACAAGAATAATAATAATTATCATTTGTTTGGTTATTGTTATATTATCTTCTTATGTATTATCGTAATAAAGATAGCCTCAATACTATATCTAGATGATACTATTGTCATAGCACCGGATTTCCAGACGCACCTCCACAGGCTGACAGAGGTCCTGCAAAGGTTGCAGAAGGCAGGGCTAAAACTCGAACCAGCGAAATGCGAACTCTGACAGTCGCAAGTCTGGTACCTGGGACACATAGTCAGCAAGGATGGTGTGGCCACCGACCCTGCCAGAATCAAGGTAGTAAAAAAAGGCTAGAAGTCCCCCAGGGAGTTGAAGGATCTACTGGCATTTTTGGGTACCGTTGAGTACTACAGGCAGTACATACCCGGGTTTGCCACAATTGCCAAGCCCTTGACCAAGCTGACTGGTAAAGATACCCCCTGGGAGTGGGGAACAGGGCAAGAAAGTGCCTTTTAGCAGTTAAAACACAGCCTGCTCATAGCTGGCATACTGGGATACTCAAAGGCTACCGGCACATATATTGTAGATACGAATGCCAGCAATGATGGTGTTGGAGCTGTGTTGTCCCAGGAACAGAATGGGCAAGAGAGAGTAATCTTCTTCTCCTACTACAGTAAAACGCTTGGTCTGTAGAATTTTGTTTCGCTGCTCAATGTGTAGTTTTGTCGGCCATACCAATCATCTTGTCTTTTGTTGTTTTTTTGCATGTGATCATGATGATAATAATAATAATTATTATTTTTTTCTTATAATATAATATTATTATAATTATTATGATAATAATAATATATTGATTGAGAAGATAATAATTATTAATAATAATTATTATTAATTAACAGTTACAATAATTAATATGATAATAATTAATAATATTATTTATAATTAATATTATTTGTTTTTTAAATTTATCACCATCATCACGATATAATTATTATTATTAATTATTATTATTATTATCATGATAATAATAATTATTATTATTAATTATAATAATAATATTCATTATTATTATTATATTACTATTATTATAATTATTATAATAATAATAATATTATATTATAATAATTATTATTATATAAAATAATAATATATATATATTATTATTATATTATTATTATAATTATTAATTATTTTTTTATGCAAAAACAAAAGACGGATTGGTATGGTCGGTAAAACTAAACATTGAGCAGCAAAATATAATTCTACAGAGAGCAAAAAATTAAAATCTAAATATTGAGGTTCTCTTGTATTATCTGTACAATGTTGTGAAGCTGATAATGCATATTTTACTCTATGCAACACCCAACAACTTGCTTGCTTTTTGACACTTATCACTTTCGTAAGATTTCGGTCTATATTTTTTTTTGTGGCTCCTACCGCATACCCGCTTCAAGCAATACAGTTTAAAAAATTTAGCTACAAAAGCATAGTTTATGCGTATTGGCACCATTGCAGGCTGTCGGCTGTAATTGTTGTTTTAGACCAGAAGTCCATAACAAAATACTGGCGGTCCATAGACTATAATTCACAATCTTCAAGCCTTTATCATCAAGCTAATTGTAGTCAGAATATAAAGTCGGCAACTTGTTGTTTTGGCAAATCGTTTGAAATTACTTGATTCAGCGTATCAAGTTTTTTTTGCAATGTAAATCATTTCCGATTGTGAAAGAACTTTCAATTTCAAGTCATTGATTAAAATCACAAAGATTGTGGTCTCGCTAGTTCTTATTAATTGTGTAATTACGATATATATTTGAGCTTTATGATGGCAGATGGGGAGTCCAATGTTTCCATTGAAAATAGAAAGGATATGGTTGGTAAAAAACTTCAAGAACGTGAAGACGAGAGAGTTATGGAAATCAACAGAAGAAAAGAAGAAACTGACAAAACTGCATCAAAAACCGAAAAAACTGACGTATTTATGGAGACATTGACAGCTGGTGTGGGCACCATAAAAGCAGGACTGGCAAATGCAGCCAGTCAAGACAAAAGCAGCCTAAATTTGTACTTTGACACCCTTTCATCACAGTTGGCGGAAATTCAAAAGTATGTAACCGATTCTGCAATGTTCCTCTCAAGTTATGACTTAGCTCAAAAACAGCAACAATTGAATGATCTTCAAGGAGAAATAGCCATGAGTCGTAGTAGACTTATGCCAAAATCAAAGTTCGCTTTTAAAAACAGAAAAAAACAGACAACAGCATCATCAGAACCATCCGCTTTGAGTGCGTCCACCCAACCACCACCCACAACATCAAATATCTCACTCGATAAAATGTTTGCTAATGAATACCGTATTAGTTCTTTGTCTAAGGAAGTAGTGAAGATTTCTGCTGAACATGTAGCAAACAAAGATGTTGTAATAACTTCCATCAATGGATGCACCATCCATATGACTGGCTCACCTAGTGCAATGCACCTTACTAACCTAACTGACTCCACTATACTTGCTGGTCCATGTGGAAGGTTAGTGTATTTTTTATCATTTGAGGGAAAACAAAATTATATCCATTTGACTATGAGGCTCAGTTTCTAAACTATTATTATAAATCTGCACCAGCTTATTTATAATAATATATTAACGAGTATTGTCACCTAACTTTGACTCCCAAACTTCAAATGGTTATTTCTCAGAAATATTGTTACGTAACCATCAGCAATATACATTACCTTTTTTACTCCACTTGGTAATATATAGTCTCAACTTCAGCTGCTTCAAAGCACATTTTACATATGCATTTTTTTGTATTTGTGTTGTAGGTCTATTTTCATCGAGAAATGTTCCAATTGTGTGCTAGTTCTCGCTTGTCAACAATTGCGGATACATGAAGCAGTAGACTGCACATTCTTCATACACGTTACAAGCAGGGCCATCATTGAGGACAGCCAAAGTAACTATGTTTATTTTTTTTCTATTTGTCCATTTTTTCTGTCAAAAACATGACAAAACTTGAAAAATGTTAATTTTAAGGCCAACTTGAATACATGTACATATAGCGATCGTGCCAGCGATTTTGCTTAGCGATAAGGGAAATCCCCCCATTTTCCCCCCCCCCCTCCCCCCCCCCCCCGAAATCGCACAACTTTTGACTACTATCCATTCTTCAGCGATTCCGGTCAAACTCCCTGTTACAAAGCATAGCGTGGAACTTGATATATATTCGTTGAGAGATCGAAGCGCTGCAGATAACGAGACGCTAGTGGAAACAAGAATAGGGTTGTGATTGGTTGATCTGGGGATCGGCTGGCGATCTTTCGATTTGGGTAAAAATCTGGTGATAACCTCAAATAAAATGCTAGCGATTGCTTGGGGATTTCGCCGGAAACAGAAGTTGCAAAATCCCGCTATCGCTAACTAATGTTTAGTAATCGCTATATGTACATCCAGTTTTGCATTCATGGAGAGGGCTTCAGTAGCTGCTGGCTTTTCGATATTTTCATAATAGATTCACAAAAACGACTCGAAAATTAACGTAATTATTTTTATTTTCATTGTTTTTTATCGCTGTTTTCTGTAGTATAACCTTGAAAATTCCAACTTTTAAAATTATGAGTTATTTTATTATTCTCTTCTTTTAATTGTGTTATATGATATTATTTAATTTCAATTTCACCAAAAATAAATTTAAAAATTGTTTCATTAATTTCTAATTATGCAAAACCTTAGTCTATTCGATTTTTTTCTCATAACGATCATTATTTTCAATGAACACACTAGGTGTATTCGCGACCTGGATCGATGAACATCTGCTATTAATCATATTTGGGATCCACATCAGTTGGCGGCGAATGCATCGATCCAGGCGTTTAATTTTTATTATATATTAATAAGAAATAATATCCATCGTTGCGGATCAGACGTGAAGGCATAAAATTCCAATGTGCATTGTAGCGAGCATAGTTATTTTCACATGTGTAAGCGATTCATCAGTGGCGGTTATTGTGTCGTTGATTTCTCATTGGTACTATTAGCATGATGCTACGGGAAGTAGCAGATAGTGGTAGCGAGTCGAAGAATAAACAGCTTTACACTTGTCCGGTTGACAACGTTTGTTCAAAGCAATTCCTTTTTGATCAAGTATAACATTTATCTTTATTGTTTTAACAAAATAGCTCTGCTTTTCATTATTTTGGTCAATCTATTTCCAATATATCAATATTGTACATGAAGATCATAATAATTAATAATATATAACAATAAAATAATAATAAATTATGCCGAGAGTGAACTGCTTTGAAACAAACGTCACCCACGTGGGTATACATTAATTTTTATGTTATGGATCGGTAGTGTTCGCGACCCATGAGTACACCTCGCAAATTAATATTTTGTTGCTCGTGGGGATGGTATTTTGCGATCCATTAAAAATATTGCTACCGACCCATTCGCATTAAATAAATTGCGAAAAAAATTATTTATTAAATTTACTGTACAGATCGATCCAGGTCGCGAAAACATCTACTAAATAGCAAACCTATCAAAAAGCATTTATAGTTGCAAACGTTGCCTTATATTTCTCTCACTCTAAGTGGTGTGAGATAGGCAATAACATTGTATGGCTAGACTGTTCAAACCTGCGCTGGTCACTTTCAGAGCTGACGTTTGGCCCATACATGCTCACGTATGATGGCATCGATGAGCATTACAAGGAATCCGGTCTCAACCGACAAATAAACAACTGGTATGATGTGGATGATTTTAATTGGTTAGTCAAAGACAAACAATCTCCCAATTGGATGATACTAGCTGAGGGTGATAGGAAAGCTCACCAGATTGAGTAACAATGTGATATCATTAGTCAGGTTTGGGAAAGTGTTTTGTTGATTTTATGGTTTATGAAAAGCAAATTGTCATACAAATAACGTATATGTTTGCGTTCATTTCGAGAAACCATAATTGAAACGTTTTTCCTCCAAATTCGAGCAAATTTATGATTAAGAAAACTGGGTGCGTTTTATTTTATTGTTTTGTACTTCCTCCTTCCTTGAAACAAGCGTTATTGAAATAATAAGAAGTTGTCTTCCCATTACATATATATTTATTTTCCTCAAAAAGCTTACAATCAGAGTGATAAAACGATTATTTTATTCTGATTATGTCCTTTTTGTCCGGCCATCACATTACTAACTATTTTGTGCTATTTATTTATCATTTATTCGCTTTTTGTTTCGATAATCAAGTAGCTTTTATTCAGTTTCATTAGTGGCAGCTTTGGCAGCGATGTAGCTTCTCCAGTTCTATAAGATTTGAGAAATAAAAATGTGCATCATTAATTAATGGAGAAAAATGATGATTTGTTCCGATTTTTCATTTTGTGTACTTTTTGAACGTTGTTATTACTGTTTACATTGCTCCATTAGCAACATCAAATTTATGTCACATTTAGCTATGGTTTCTTGTCAGGAAATTTTTGTGATGGATGGGGGTGTAGAAGATAGCCTCCAATCAAATGGAGTAGTACTAAATTTGTTTCCTTTTTAGTAGTTTTGGTGTTAGACACCATAATGAATGAGCTTGATTGTAATTGCTGTAATCAGCAAATTGGAGTTGTGGTTTCTGAGGAGACAACTCTTCATGTAATGAAAAACAGTCTACCACATAGATAAGGGTGCAACTGCAAGGAATAATATGCACTTTAAGGATTGCATGTATGAAACTATGTAGTTATTTCAACACAAAATATTGGTAACAGAGTTATCTCCTCTAGAGAAGACAACTCTGTCAAATACACTCGTTACTGCATTGTTTGAGAGCTGCAAAAGTCGTAACCACAAATGTGTGTTGGAATTTCTAATCGAGTATTTTAACTTCTACTTTGGTGTTTTTCCAAGCGTGTCAAAATAAAGATACTGTTATTTATTGCAATAACTAAAGTCAAGTTGTAAATATTCTTCACAATGCTCTTGCGGTCAATGATTTGTATCTAGGGCCGAATGGTTGTTTGTATGTTAGCAGGAAGTGTGACCACAATCGTAATGTATGTTCTGACACCATTGTCATTGCTACAGCTGATATGGTTCACATATATACATGTATCAACGAATGACCTTTTTGCTTGCTCAGGAGTTGTCATGCCTTGGCTTTTGATAGTTCAAGTCATTACAACTCCTGAGCTGTCAAAAGGGTTATTCGTTGATCTAGTTCACACACATATTTGTGTGTGTAGTGCTCTTTCTCCGCAATATAAATTTGATATGTCGGTGACTTGGTTGCCATGGTTACAAGCGCAGCGCAAGAATTATGATGCTTAGAGATCAAAAATACAGGCTATGATTTGACATTGAGTAACAGCTGTATGGAGGACATGAGGTCTTTCCACTGCTATCTTTTATACTTACTTGCTTTTTGAAACAAAGTGTGAACTGGAAAAAAATGAGGTAGGTGGACTCATTGTTGTGCAGAGTCGTTATAGAGTTGATTAACATATATGCTTATTTATACCCATAGAAAGCTCAGCAATGAGCAGATATGTATTTTATATGCACATATTGTTATTACACTCAGTTGCAGCAGAATGTGGTCAAGCAAGCATGCTAGTAGTATTGCTAAGGTCATGTAAGCATACAAACCACACTCCTGCACTAGTCAGAGAATCTCATTCCTTGAGTTATATTCAGCAGTAAGTTTCTCTCGCTACAAAATAAGATCATGTAATATCAAAGGCTAAGCATCAGTCCGGTACTTCCTTGTATGCAGGCATCTGATTGGCTCACAGCTACTGTAACTAGTTGATATACTCTACCCTGTTTCTACTCAGCAATTATTTTGGCGACAGACAGAACAGCACATGACACTGGCACAACACGGCTGGTGAAAAGATAATAATTAGCTTTTGTGATAAGCACTAAATGTGCAGTCAAGCAGCATGTGATCAGGTTAGTACTGCAGCTTGTACCTACTGGTGACTTTTTGGGCTTGTATAGTGGTCTCGGTTTTACTGTCATTTAATATTTCAGTTGTTGGTCTATAGTGGGTATGTTACTTACTTGTTCAGTGAGTGAGTATTACTTTGGTTATGAACTAATCTGCTTAATCAGGTTATGTCATAGTTTCAAGCGTTAATGTAATCAAATGCTTATTCCGTAGGTTTGTGTTCGTAATTATGAGCGTTTGATGATTGCTGCCTGAGGAATGCATTCCTAATTGTACTGGCAGCTAACTTTGTACTTTTCTAACTTTACTGTTACAGCAGTACTGTAACAGTACTTTATATTGTGTGTTATGTAATGTAATGGTATTATACAATCATTAAATGCTTTCTAGTTGTCATAGCTGTGAACAGTTACATAGCTCGAGAGTAATGTCGAAAGGTGGTGGTGCGACTCGTAGTCGATCATACCGACAAGCCGTTCAGGGATCGCTACCCAATACCATTGGTGCGTCGTCATTCATTTCTACCCTTTCTACAAGTGAAGAAAATTCCAGCAATGAACATCCAGGTAATGTCTTGTGTCCAGCCAACTTCCATTTTACTAATGATGCAATACAAAAAAGCTTAGACTAAAGCCTGGTTGGAAATTTGCCAAGTGCTTTTTAGAAATATTTTGTCTGCTGAAAAAGCTAGTTTAGTAGAAACAGTAGTAGTAAGTAGTAGACACTATAGCAGTTTTTTGGCACTAGAGGTCAAAGTTACATCTACTAACTAACATTTCGAAGTAGGCATTTCACAGCAACAAAACTATAGAGAGGTGGCAATCCATTGATCTTTATATTACCTTATTTTTGAGTCAACAAACGACTGATTGTATGTGTGCTATCAGCTATCGGCCATTCTATAGCATTCAATTGTTAGTTATGTAGTTAAGCATAACATAAACGTTCTATTCTTCACTTCAAGCATTAATCATTGATTGGCTTTTATTTCTAGTTATATGTTATACCATCAATCATTAACCATGATATCAATTTGAAAATTTAAAGACTTTAAAAAAAATTTGGTATTTCTAAATTCTAATGTTTGAAGCTTTAAAGTAATTTTTTTCTGAATTTGTGAAAAAGATGCGTGCGTCGAGAAATGAATGGAAGTAGAAATAGGTATTGTGCTGTTTATTATGACGCCGCCTGTGTACTGCTTTCTTTATTTTCTTCTATCCACTATCGCACTTTTGATTGCGATGTTGTATGCAATGTAACGAAACACTCTGGATAGATGTTATTGATGAGACGTATTGTGTAATTTGATAAGTCAATTGCCAATGTAAAAATTATCAGGTAGGTCAAATCTGCAGTAGAGATCAACATGTTTTGGTATTTGATTAAGCATTGACCTTAGACATCAATGTATGTATATTAACTAAAACCAGTGAAGTCATCTGTGGGCGTTGTTACAAATGTTACAGTTTTAAATGTTGAAAGGAAGTTGATTACCAGGAAGTCAAATGTGTTGCTGTGGATGAAAATGGATTAAATAATTGCTTTAACATTTTTGGTCAAAAATATATTTTTTCCTTGTGTGTGTCTTGTTGTTTTTGTAATCGCCCGACTCTTTTTCCAAAGATTCATCAGTTACTTTCATGCAAAAGATTCTATGCTAACCTTCTCCTTAGACTCCATGACAGGGATCTGCTCCCTTATTAATACTAAGATTCTATACTAACCTCATTTTGATGCTAGTCGGACCAGGATTTCATCTTTTACTAACGATAAAATGCAAAAGTTCTCTCATCAATTCATTTGTTTGTCATTTGTTAGTCGTAAACTCATTTCAATAGTCATAGTGGTATAAAGGACACGCAATGTTTGGTTAGTACAAGTAGTAGTTAGTATATAGGGTGTTTAGTTACATGTAACACTTTGCTATTGGTTATCTCTCCCTCATTCTACAGTATCACCTCCTTTTATCTACAAGTATATCTTACATCATACTTCTTTCTTCGCCAGCTCATCCACATTGCGCTAGCACATCCACATTGCGCTAGCACATCCACATCGCGCTAGCACATCCACATCGCGCTAGCTCATCCACATCGCGCTAGCACATCCACATTGCGCTAGCACATCCACATTGCGCTAGCTCATCCACATTGCGCTAGCACATCCACATTGCGCTAGCTCATCCACATTGCCCTAGCACATCCACATTGCGCTAGCACATCCACATTGCGCTAGTTCAAACACACTGTTTGTTGTTTTTGTGATAAACTTTGTGTCTATAGTTTTTTCCCTCCGCCTGTCTACGGCTCGGCTCGCCTTTCCCGCTAATCCTTCCTACATCATCATTCTCTCGCACATTCCTTTCTCACCGCTCTTACTTTTCCATTTTCCTTCCCGTATCTAACTGTACTGTGCAAAGTACTTCCTCCTTACTGTTTTGTTTCCACTGTTTTGTGGTTGTCGCCTAGGATAAACTTGTAGAGGTGCTCCCGACTTTGCTGCTCCAAATCCAGGATCCCAGGTTATAATCCAAGTACAAACAAACAAGCATCAGATTCTTTTGCAAAGCAGCCATAGTTGTACGTGCACCGGCCCAGCTGGACTTGACAGATGACAAGAAAATTATTTATTTATTGCTGTTCTGTTCGTTGCTGGCCTGTTTTTCTTCTTTTAAAAGATTCTTGGGTGGTTGTCTGAGATGATAGATGGGTTAACAGGTTTAAGTAGGTTGGTTATGGAAAATCTAGCAATTGTATTATCTAGTGAGTTTTTGTTTACAGAAGTGCGGTTAACCGGTGAAACAGCAGTCGATGGATGGTGAAAATCAGCTTATTTCAGAGGTTTGTTGAATCGTAAAAAATTGTCTGTCTCTGTATTGGCTTATTTGTTACAACTTGGGAATTTTATTTCCAAAACGTCTTCATTATTTTAGAAAAGTAATACGTTGACCTCTAGTGAAGCCTCCGGGGAGAGTGACTTGACCTCTAGCGATGGCTCAAGCTATTATGATACTGCTGCCGATGTTGGCAAGTACCCCACCGTCATTCGTAAGTTTCCTCACTCGGCCACACAAGAACTTACTGCGCCCCTTAATGAAGAAGCAACAGATGCTCAGTCTAAACTCATTGGAGAGCTGGCTCAGAAGCTTCAAGAGAAATCAAAAGATGGTGGCTTGACTAAATCAGACAGTCATCAAATTTACGATGATGTACCAGAAGAAGTGGAGTATGATGAAGTGGCAGCACCTGGTGAGATTTCTGTGAAGTAATTAGTATTTTAGAGAACCTAAAATACTATCGTTATTGCTGGTTTTGTTATTATTTTTTTTCTTTTATAACGACAATCTTGCCACTTTGCAGCCAAAACCGTTATACATAGAGCCACCAATTTTTTGCATTGTATTACTCAGGTATTAAGTCTTAAAGTGCGTGAGTTACATAGATTTCTAGTACCTTCCAGAACATAGCACTTTGAGCGCGAAAAGAGGTTACGAATTTCTAAATTACATTGAAAAACAGGAACCGTTTGACTGATATTGACAAATCTTTGGATGCTGGTGCACTTTACTCATCTTTTGAAGTTTATCGATTAGGCAATACTCAAAATCAATGCAGAGGCGACCATCTTGGTTTTAGATAGAAAACTCGTTTTTTAGCATAAAACAGCTTCCCGTTTAAGAACCAGAGAGTCGATTCAGTTGAAACTCACGACAAAGGTGCACAGTAGCGTGTTGATGCAATATTTTGGAATTCAAAGCAATCACACAAAAACTGTTGGTTGAAAGTTTTTCCATTTCGAGTCTTTAAAAACACCAAAAACAGCACTTTTCAATTCTATCCCGGAGTAATATGAAGTAAGTCAAAGACAAATGGAAATAATAGTAATGTAGCCTTAGATGTTGTCTTTCAAAAATGTTTTATCTTTCAAATTTCTTGAAATACCGACTACACAGTACTACACATGGTACTACACACTGTACCGACAACTCACTACTACACATGGTACTACACACTGTACCGACCACTCAGTACTACACATGGTACTACACACTGTACCGACCACACAGTACTGCACATGGTACTACACACTGTACCGACCACACAGTACTACACATGGTACTACACACTGTACCGACCACACAGTACTGCACATGGTACTACACACTGTACCGACCACACAGTACTACACATGGTACTACACACACAGTACTACACACTGTACCGACCACACAGTACTACACATGGTACTACACACTGTACCGACCACACAGTACTACACACGGTACTACACACTGTACCGACAACTCACTACTACACATGGTACTACACACTGTACGGACCACACAGTACTACACATGGTACTACACACATGGTACTACACACATGGTACTACACACTGTACCGCCCACACAGCTATTTAATTTCAAATAAAGAGGCTTCAAAATCAAAATATAGCCGCAACACCAATTGACATAACTTCTGCACCAAAGCGTTCTCCTCGATATGCCCCTTCAGACAAACTCTCATTTGATGACACTCTTTGCTTGCAAATGCTCAATCCATGTATGAAAACACTAGATGTTCTAGATGTAAAAAATTCGAATTGCTTTCTTCTTAACATTTAATGATGTCAACTATAATTGTTGACTTTGACTTTATAATAACTTCAATTTTTGCCAAACACCACCTGCCCTTCATTGTCATAGTTTAACCCAATTAAATAATTTTGTTGAAGTTCACATAACTGAACAAGTAGTTAAAGTACACTAAAATATTTTTCTTTTGGTTCTTTCAGCGTGCAATTGTTAATGGCAAAAGCATAGTAGATACGTAATAATGATATATCTACTAACTTTCTCCAGTAGATATTCTTAAACCCAAGCTTTAAACAAATATTTTCTTGTGATTAGGAAATGTTTAACCATTTTAGACCCAGACCAGAATGCTAACAATCTTTATCACGTACTCAACAAAGAGGAAGGCTGCACTCTACCGCACAGTACAGATACTCTCGGGTCAAATGCCTCTGAGGCTATATATGAGCCAGTAGAACTCAGGTGTGACACCGAGTTCTTTGATGAGGAAGAAAGTGGAGAGTTTGAGCCAGTAGAACCATCAAAAGTAGGATTACTGAAATATCTTCGAACGTCGCAAATGGTTCAGTGATTCATCATTTACTTTGATTTATTAATTTGTCTAAAAAGATCGCCCGTTTTGGAAATGTTGGCTGTTCTTTATTATTATTATTCTATATTTTATTACTCAATTTTGTTAATAAAACTTTTTCCAGCTATCTTACTATTGTTAGTTTAGGCAATTATTTTTTTAATGTTTTTGTTAATTCACCTTATCACGTAACCTTATTTAGCATTTTACGAGTTGCTAATATTAATGAGCTTGTAATTATTAATAATCACGAAATAAATGTTGCTCAGTTATATTTGATTATGTTATTTTGGTTGCAGACAAAAAATCGTGTTGGCAAGTTTATTTCTCAATGGAAAAGGTCTAAAAATAGAGATACAAGAGGAAAATCCTTTTCCTTTGATGACCAGAAGCATCCTGCCCCGGTATTGCCTTCGTGCCCCGACGGTCTGACAGAAAAACAGGTTTGTTTTGTTTATCGCTAGTTTTCATGTAATTATCACTGCATTTTTTTTTTATTTCACTTGGTGTGTAGCTTTCCACTGGCGAAAGTGTTAGCAATGTATTCATTGTTGAAATACATCTTCTGTCAAATTCTGTTGTTTTGTGCTTACAGTCAACAAGCTGAGAAATCGACAGTGTTTACAGCAATGTTATATTCGATACAATTTGTGTTTGGAATGTCAGTGTAGGCAAGTATCAACATAAAGGTGTATATAACAATAAATAGTTTGTAGAAACTCCATTTTTGTTTTACAGATGAAAAGGAGATACGTAGTGAGCTCTATAGTTGAAATAGAGAACTCGTATGTGAATTCTCTCAATATCTTGGTTGAGGTACGTATTACATATTTTTATTGCTTTCCTTCGGTTTGTCAGCTCATTTCTGAGATTACTGGAATGTTTCAGATTTCTAGAGATATGTGATAGCTTCTCTGCAGGGTATGATAAGAATAACTATAATGCTTTACCATTTGATTATCGTTTATAAATGAACAACTTGTACCATCTATATTGTCGTTTACTGCCGAGTTACCAACATTGATGTCCATATTAGTTTGGACATTAATGTATATGTTGATGTGTACATTGACTTGTATATTGATGTCTATGTTGCTAGTACTACAAGAAACCGCTGCTAGAAAAAAAGATTCTTCCTCCCGAAAAGGTGGAAATGATATTTCATAATCTAGAGGATATTCTCGATTGTCATTTAATGTTCCGGATTGCTCTAGAATACTGCATAAAGGACTGGGATGATCATGAGATGATTGGTAATCAGTTTATTGAGGTAATTCACAATAATCATTCATCTCTTTATCGCAATAACTCATCAGTACCGTGTGTGGTACTGTGTGTAGTACTGTGTGTGGTACTGTGTGTGGTATTGTATGTAGTACTGTGTGTAGTACTGTGTGTGGTGCTGTGTGTAGTACTGTGTGTGGTACTGTGTGTGGTACTGTATGTGGTACTGTGTGTAGTACCGTGTATGGTACTGTGTGTGGTGCTGTGTATGGTACTGTGTGTAGTACCGTGTGTAGTACTGTGTGTAGCACTGTGTGTGGTACTGTGTGTAGTACTGTGTGTAGTGCTGTGTGTAGTACTGTGTGTAGTACTGTGTGTAGTACTGTGTGTAGTACTGTGTGTTGTACTTTGTGTAGTACTGTGTGTAGTACTGTGTGTGGTGCTGTGTGTAGTACTGTGTGTAGTACTGTGTGTGGTACTGTGTGTGGTACTGTGTGTGGTACTGTGTGTAGTACTGTGTGTAGTACTGTGTGTGGTACTTTGTGTAGTACTGTGTGTGGTACTGTGTGTGGTACTGTGTGTAGTACTGTGTGTAGTACTGTGTGTGGTACTTTGTGTAGTACTGTGTGTAGTACTGTGTGTGGTGCTGTGTGTAGTACTGTGTGTGGTACTGTGTGTGGTACTGTATGTGGTACTGTGTGTAGTACCGTGTATGGTACTGTGTGTGGTGCTGTGTATGGTACTGTGTGTAGTACCGTGTGTAGTACTGTGTGTAGTACTGTGTGTGGTACTGTGTGTAGTACTGTGTGTGGTACCGTGTGTAGTACCGTGTGTGGTACTGTGTCTAGTACCGTGTATGGTACTGTGTGTAGTACCGTGTGTGGTACCGTGTGTAGTACCGTGTATGGTACCGTGTGTAGGCCTGTGTGTAGTACTGCGCATAGTACTGTGTTTGATACTGTGTGTAGGTCTGTGTGTGGTACTTTGTGGAGTACTGTATGTAGTACTGTATGTAGTACTGTGTGTAGTACTGTGCAGTACCGTTTGTAGTACTATGTTTAGTATCACGTGTAGTACTGCAAGGTTAAATATCAAACCTATGATTATGCAAAATGTGCATTTTTGATGTATGTAGTAGAGATCTTTGTATGATGTATGTAGTAGAGATCTTTGTATGATGTATGTAGTAGAGATCTTTGTATGATGTATGTAGTGGAGATCTTTGTATGATGTATGTAGTAGAGATCTTTGTATGATGTATGTAGTAGAGATCTTTGTATGATGTATGTAGTAGAGATCTTTGTATGATGTATGTAGTAGAGATCTTTGTATGATCTTACAGATCTGTAAAGAGCTAGTTTTGGAGAGGTACAGTGAGTTTGTTAACGATTTCATGAAAGCCACTGAGCAGCTGAAGAAGTCAATGAAAGAGAAATCTTTTATGGATTTTGTCAATGTAAGTAACTTGTTATATTAATAGTAGTAACTATATACTGTAGTAGTAACTATATACTGTAGTAGTAACTATATACAGTAGTAGTAACTATATACAGTAGTAGTAACTATATACAGTAGTAGTAACTATGTACTGTAGTAGTAACTATATACAGTAGTAGTAACTATATACTGTAGTAGTAACTATATACAGTAGTAGTAACTATATACAGTAGTAGTAACTATATACAGTAGTAGTAACTATATACAGTAGTAGTAACTATATACAGTAGTAGTAACTATATACAGTATTAGTAACTATATACAGTATTAGTAACTATCTACTGTAGTAGTAACTATGTACTGTAGTAGTAACTATATACAGTAGTAGTAACTATGTACTGTAGTAGTAACTATATACTGTAGTAGTAGTAACTATATACAGTAGTAGTAACTATATACTGTAGTAGTAACTATATACAGTAGTAGTAACTATCTACTGTAGTAGTAACTATGTACTGTAGTAGCAACTATATACTGTAGTAGAAACTATATACTGTAGTAGTAGTAACTATATACAGTAGTAGTAACTATATACAGTAGTAGTAACTATATACTGTAGTAGTAACTATATACAGTAGTAGTAACTATCTACTGTAGTAGTAACTATGTACTGTAGTAGCAACTATATACTGTAGTAGTAGTAACTATATACAGTAGTAGTAACTATATACAGTAGTAGTAACTATATACAGTAGTAGTAACTATATACAGTAGTAGTAACTATATACAGTAGTAGTAACTATATACAGTAGTAGTAACTATATACAGTAGTAGTAACTATATACAGTAGTAGTAACTATATACAGTATTAGTAACTATATACTGTAGTAGTAACTATATACAGTAGTAGTAACTATATACAGTAGTAGTAACTATATACAGTAGTAGTAACTATATACAGTAGTAGTAACTATATACAGTAGTAGTAGCTATATACAGTAGTAGTAACTATGTACTGTAGTAGTAACTATATACAGTAGTAGTAACTATATACAGTAGTAGTAACTATATACTGTAGTAGTAACTATATACAGTAGTAGTAACTATATACAGTAGTAGTAACTATATACAGTAGTAGTAACTATATACAGTAGTAGTAACTATGTACTGTAGTAGTAACTATGTACAGTAGTAGTAACTATATACAGTAGTAGTAACTATATACTGTAGTAGTAACTATATACAGTAGTAGTAACTATATACAGTAGTAGTAACTATATACAGTAGTAGTAACTATATACAGTAGTAGTAACTATATACAGTAGTAGTAACTATATACTGTAGTAGTAACTATATACTGTAGTAGTAACTATATACAGTAGTAGTAACTATATACTGTAGTAGTAACTATATACTGTAGTAGTAACTATATACTGTAGTAACTATATACAGTAGTAGTAACTATATACAGTAGTAGTAACTATATACTGTAGTAGTAACTATATACTGTAGTAGTAACTATATACTGTAGTAACTATATACAGTAGTAGTAACTATATACTGTAGTAGTAACTATATACAGTAGTAGTAACTATATACAGTAGTAGTAACTATATACAGTAGTAGTAACTATATACAGTAGTAGTAACTATATACTGTAGTAGTAACTATATACTGTAGTAGTAACTATATACAGTAGTAGTAACTATATACTGTAGTAGTAACTATATACTGTAGTAGTAACTATATACTGTAGTAACTATATACAGTAGTAGTAACTATATACTGTAGTAGTAACTATATACAGTAGTAGTAACTATATACAGTAGTAGTAACTATATACTGTAGTAGTAACTATATACTGTAGTAGTAACTATATACTGTAGTAGTAACTATATACTGTAGTAGTAACTATATACAGTAGTAGTAACTACATACTGTAGTAGTAACTATATACTGTAGCAGTAACTATATACAGCTCACAAAACCGAGAAAAGCAAAAGTTGTGTTACTCTATTTTCACACCATCTACCATTGGACAGGCACAGATGAAGGCGTCCAATGACATGGTAGGACCTCATGGGCTCATGATTAAAGTCGTACAAAGGTTTCCGCAGTATATTTTACAGATTAAGGTAGATGTATAGCTTTTATTGATAGACATCATTGGAAAATTTTTGATGTTACTCTCTGCCTCCTCATGTCTGTTCATTTATGCAATCATTGTCGTTGTATATATGTCATCATATAATAATATTTACTGCCATGTAGCAACTGTTTCCATTCGTCTAGTTCAAAGGGCCAAAACATGTCGGCTTGATTTGTGTGCCAAAGCATTCTTTCACAATTCATTTTTCGACTCTACAAAAGGCATCCAAAATATATTTTTATTTTATGAGTCATAACGCGCTTGAAGTGTGAATGATTTACAATCCAGCATTTTCAAACGTAATTAATTATTTTAGCAGACGATTTTCTATCCTGACCCAAGTGAATGCATTTGTTTGTTGTTGCCACAAAACCAACTACAGATAAATAACTTGTTATCTGTTTCCAAGGACCTGCTCAAACACACTCCACCAGATCACGATGACCATCTTAAACTGTACATGGCCCTGTCCAAGTTAGAGAATGTAGCCTACCAGCTCAATGTGAAGAAGAGAACTAGTGAGGAGCGGTTAGCTGCTCGTCTCCTACTTAGTAGAATTGCCAAACATGGAGAGTTGAAAAACTCAGGGAGCATTCTCTACAGGCAGGATGATGTGACAGAGCTGGTATGTTACCTGGCAGTGGAGTTGTTACCTGGCAGTGCAGTTGTTACCTGGCAGTGCAGTTGTTACTTGGCAGTGCAGTTGTTACCTGGCAGTGCTGTTGTTACCTGGCAGTGCTGTTGTTACCTGGCAGTGCTGTTGTTATTTGGCGATGTTGTTGTTACTGTGCAGTCTTTGTACTTGATATAAATGTTTTTCGCCTTCATGGTAACCACAATGATTTTGGTTTACTTTCACACACTTTCATCAGCAGAAAACTGTGTATTATTAAAAGTTAAATGATATCAAATATGTGCATGTAGGCAGCGATACAAGTAAAGAATTATTTATCAGCTTTACTTACTCCAAGTCCAAGTATTGATGATAGTTTTGCACGATAACAATGTGCTTGTCTTATTTCAGCTTTACAGCGCCAACGGAGAAATAACCAAACAGAAATCACGGCGGTTGTTACTGTTCAATGACATGATTTGTCTATTAAACACAGACAGCAAGTGAGTATGTATGTCTATGGGGCCTGTGAGTATGTATGTCTATTAAACACAGACAGCAAGTGAGTATGTATGTCTATGGGGCCTGTGAGTATGTATGTCTATTGAACACAGACAGCAAGTGAGTATGAATGTCTATGGGGCCTGTGATTATGTATGTCTATTGAACACAGACAGCAAGTGAGTATGTATGTCTATTGAACACAGACAGCAAGTGAGTATGCATGTCTATGGGGCCTGTGAGTATGTATGTCTATTGAACACAGACAGCAAGTGAGTATGTATGTCTATTGAACACAGACAGCAAGTGAGTATGTATGTCTATTAAACACAGACAGCAAGTGAGTATGTATGTCTATTAAACACAGACAGCAAGTGAGTATGTTGGTCTATTGAACACAGACAGCAAGTGAGTATGTATGTCTATTAAACACAGACAGCAAGTGAGTATGTATGTCTATTGAACACAGACAGCAAGTGAGTATGTATGTCTATTGAACACAGACAACAAGTGAGTATGTATGTCTATTGAACACAGACAGCAAGTGAGTATGTATGTCTATTAAACACAGACAGCAAGTGAGTATGTATGTCTATTAAACACAGACAGCAAGTGAGTATGTATGTCTATTGAACACAGACAGCAAGTGAGTATGTATGTCTATTGAACACAGACAACAAGTGAGTATGTATGTCTATTGAACACAGACAGCAAGTGAGTATGTATGTCTATTGAACACAGACAACAAGTGAGTATGTATGTCTATGTCCAGTCTTTATCTGTTACATAAATTCGATAAACTGATGTTTTGTCAAACGGTTTCAAATAAACTGTCACATTGAGTCACTCCAGTAGTTGTGAACTAATTGGAAGTTGCATACCCTTCACATTGCGGAGGCAACTCCAAGTGTTTACATACTTGGGCAACATGGCGAGTTGTCTGTGTAGGTCTACAAGTAACTCCACACTGGAGAAAGTCCATCTCAAGTGGTGTTGTCCAGTACGGGACATACAGTATCATGAGACAGGGGCCCCCCTTAACCCCAACTCACTCCGGCAAGGATCCTCAGGCGCTGTACTCATTCAGAGCACATCCAAGTACCAGAAAAAGAACGGGTCGGAATCAGGTAGCATCAATATTCATGTGTTGATAGGAACTAAGGCTAGCTTGCTTCGAACTCTTATGGCTCTGTAGCCATGCAACCCCATCATGTCCTTGCGTTCATTTTGAAGCTCTCAGCTACGTCTATCTAACAGTTTAATTTTTTGTCACTTTGAACATTAATGTCGTACAAAAACGAGCATTTATAAAACCATTATTCACAGTTATTGTTATTTTCAAATGATGTTCAAAGGCAGTTATGATTGTATGATGCATGTACTTGGCTAGCAACCACTTTGTGATGTCATTGCTAACATCATTGACAGGTGCCAGTGACAGTTCAGCTGTAACACACAAAGAGCTAGAAGATCTTCTATTCGACCAAACGGTGCTGGCAAAGATAATGACCTTGACTTCTACTCTTAGACGGGACTATAAGGTAGAATTGTATAGCAGTAATATATGGTAATATTGTATAGCAGTAATATATGGTAGTATTGTATAGTAGTAATATATAGTAGTATAGTATAGCAGTAATATATGGTAGTATAGCAGTAATATATGGTAGTATAGCAGTAATATATGGTAGAATAACAGTAATATATGGTAGTATTGTATAGCAGTAATATATGGTAGTATAGCAGTAATATATGGTAGTATAGCAGTAATATATGGTAGTATAGCAGTAATATATGGTAGTATAGCAGTAATATATGGTAGTATAGCAGTAATATATGGTAGTATAGCAGTAATATATGGTAGTATAGCAGTAATATATGGTAGTATAGCAGTAATATATGGTAGTATAGCAGTAATATATGGTAGTATAGCAGTAATATATGGTAGTATAGCAGTAATATATGGTAGTATAGCAGTAATATATGGTAGTATAGCAGTAATATATGGTAGAATAACAGTAATATATGGTAGAATAACAGTAATATATGGTAGTATAGCAGTAATATATGGTAGTATAGCAGTAATATATGGTAGTATAGCAGTAATATATGGTAGTATAGCAGTAATATATGGTAGCATTGTATAGTAGTAATATATGGTAGTATTGTATAGCAGTAATATATGGTAGTATAACAGTAATATATGGTAGTATAGCAGTAATATATGGTAGTATAGTAGTAATATATGGTAGAATAACATTATGGTTGTAATACTACCTGCACAGTGCCTTCAATCCATTTCAAGCTAGGCTCTCTTTCTCGCTGTTCACCAAATCCCAATGCAGTAAGATGTCTGATGAATTTTCCTTATTCAGTTAATTGTCTCCTCGTGTTATTATTATTACCCAGAGTCCTCTTGTATGATTGTTGAAGGGGTTGAACGTAGACGAGCTGCAGGAGCAGTTGAAGAATGTGCAGACATCGATACGTATCAGAGATGAACAGCTGCAGATGTTAGATAGCTGTGTTATTTGTCTCTCCTATATGAAGAATGGACAGAGGGTTAGAGATGTGTTTGACATGGGCACCCCTGAGAGGAAACAAGACTGGGTTATGGACTTTAGGGCTGTGAAACTCTCTCAAGGTGAGTTCTTCTGTAAAATATGTCAAGTGTGTTCTCTTTTACTCTTTTACCTTTGTGATAAGGGGATATATTAATTTTTTTGGGTAGTAGCGCAAAGATTTGTTTCATGAATAACTTAAAGCTGTGAGAAAATTGCTTTTCAACTTTATATTATGGAGTTGTCTCTTCACTTGAAAGAGCAAACAACTGCTAATATCTTGCCAGCTCAATACTCGATCAAAAATGTCTTTCCCATGTTTTAATATTGTGGAATGTGTTCTTAGTGCCAAGATATTTAAAATCACTACTTCTAGCATGGTGAATAGGTTTCAATCAATCGGTTTTTAATTTTAATACTTTTTTAAATGTAAAATTCTTTATGGCTGCTTTTTTGTTTCTTTCCATTATTTTCTCTCGCACTCGGTGGTGATAATCCATTTTTTTCTTTTCCTTTCATTTACACATTCGTTGGAGTCTACTTTAGATGTTCAACTACTAATGGCATGATGTGTTAGCAGCTGTACCTGTACATACATTAATCCAATCTCACCTGTCCAGTGCATACACATTAGGTAGTACAACTCTTCTCTATTCTCTATTCTAATGTTAGAAAGCATCAACCATCCATCTAAATGTTGGCTGACTGATGAAGTAAAGCTAAACTACCCTCTAGTGGTACAAGATGTTCGCGTGGATGTGACTGACCTGCAAACACAGGTGTGTGCAGCTTCTTTATATACTTACCAGTGATGCTATGTCTGTATCTCTTAACTGTTACACGACTTTATCAGGTAATGTTTTAATTTTTTACACAGTGAGGGTTTGGGGCAATTAACTTATTAATTTTATAAAAAATTAATTTTTTGAACTGTTTCAAGAGATTTTGCAATAACAAAAATGTGGATTTCATTGAAAATTTGATTTCACCAAAGCAAAAGTTATGCTCTTAGCTGTCAATGTATGGTAAGGGCACACAATTCCTCTCTAATATTTTGTTAACAAGAATATTTTTTTAATATTATTATTTAGCATCTTTGGGCCAGTAGTTGAAAAATCTCATAGTTTTTTTATTGATGTCAATTTTTTTTATCACTATGATCACTGTACATTTCTCAGTGGCTGAGAATTTTAGTATCATCTACTGTTAGTTCTTAGTATCTCTACTTCGTGCTGTAGTTGTATTTTGAAACGTCTAATTTTGGTTGGATTTTTCGTCTTCCCATTTTTTTTTCACATTTTTGTTCAGCCAACTGCAAATCCAGTTATCAAGTTTATGAAGCATAGACATGTGAAGTAGTGTACAGCATAAAGTAAGATCTACACATCAATGTCTATTACAGGTTGAATGCGCTACACCGATATTCCTCACAAACACATCTGGCGGTATTGGTCTGCAGTACCTCTGGGTTTGCTCAAGCAATGAGCAAGTTGGTCAGGTCACATTGATCTCTATACATTCTGATAAACCTCAAATCATTGAATGCTTTCAAGGTTGGTTGGAGAGTTCTTTTGATAACAAAGCTCTGAGGCTAGACTTGGTCGGGAGCACAGGCTTTTTTATTATGAGTAGTGAATGCAAAACCCTGCATGTTTGGAATATAAATAGAATATTAATTTATGTTTGGTGTGTTGTCGTAATAGGATCAGATTCTACTAAACTAAAAGTTTTTGTAGAAAAGCTCGGAAATTTTAAGAATTGTGCAGTGGAAATTCCCCTCTTGACACCACTACTAGTGTGTGATGTCATACTTGTTATGTTTACAGCGTGTGATGGGCCTATAACCTCGTGCGCGCTGGTGCCAAGTAATATTCATTGTTCATTGGACCACGTGTGGATGGCCGATTCCACTTACAACATTTACGTACACAATTTGCGTGTGGGAGAATGGAGGACTCCGTATAGAAAGTTCTCAGTGCACGCAGAGGTGAAACACATGTGTTGTTTTGGTAACCACGTCTTCCTCGCATTAGCAGATGGCTCTGTGCTCAAGTATGCGAAGAGAAAAGGTGAGCCCTATTTATGCAACTTGGATTTGGTTACATGCAAAGCATAACAATCTATAATAATTAATAATTAATTATTTCAACGCTAGACGACTCTCTTGACACAAGAAAGACTAGAAGGTCACTCAGTCGTAGTCGGTCAGGTAATTCTATGTACGTCTGGTCTTATTGGTTTGCTTCTTGTATGCACGGCATTCCCTACCAGATATTTGTTTAGCTCGTGCTGCCTTCGCAATGATTAATTATAACTGAACTTTTTAAGCGTGTTCATATGTTTTGTTTTATTTAGTTGCATCGTGTCATACTGTGTTACATATGGTTACGCTCACTATTTAATGCGGAGGGTGTTTGGATATTTTGGGATCCTTTCATCTGTGTTTAAATACATTCACAGTCCATTCCTTAACATCAAGGGGTGGATAACTTCCATTCCTCATGCCTCTTGTAACAATAGGGTATCTACCATAGAATTATCTCTTCTTCCAAAACGCTAACCAATGCTCAAATTTTTTCCATGGCAAAACATTTTGTTTTGCGTGTAATCACTTGATTTTTACATTTCCTCAAAAAATAAACTTCTTCAAAATGTCTAGCCTTTATCATTTTGTCTTTAATGCTTTTATCATCTGGTGTCTGCAGCTTTTAAAAAAGCATGGCTCTGCTTTTTGTTGAATGTTTCCCCTTCTACCATAGTTGGCTGTGCTTGTTGAATTATTTGATGTTATTGTCCAGTAAATGGTAGAAAACTTCTGCTCGAGCAAACATTGTGGTTTTACATTTTAACCTGGAGTCTTTTGAATACACCACCAACTACATGTACCTCCTCCATGCATACCATCCTTTCTCCAACCATTTGACTTACGATAAAAAATACTGTTAGCGAGCTCACGCGCATATTTGAAAGAAATAACATATTAGTTTTTTTCCTGGCAGGTATGTTCATATCATGTCAGTAGAACATTTTCAAACTTCAATATTCTACTGTTTATGCAATAATAGGACTAACAATAAACTAAGATATAAAATGATTAAGCACAGTGAGCAATAATAATCATAAATAGCATGTCAAAAGTGGGCTGAACCTAAATACCCAATCTTAACCCTCTTGTCATTGAGTTTCTTGTTGTAGTATTATATAGGCTATTTTTTATTGCCGTATACTCAATGTACTTAGGAGTTATCTGTCCTTTTATTTGTCACAGGAAGTACCCTGTACTCTGAGCCAACGTCTCAGAGGCTGACGGATGAGAATATACCTGTAAATTTCTTGCTGCCTTGCGAGAACAACAAAATACTGGCAGCGTGTGGAAATACTCTTTTCATACTTAGCACTGTCGGTAACCTCAGCATTCTGGTAAGTTGTGCTCTCTCTTTACGTGTATGTTCTATATTGTGTGAGTTTCTTTCAGGCTTCAATGCCATAGGTTTTTTATATTCTTTTTAAATGGGAGATTAGTTTTTACTGGTTCAGAGATTAATTATTTATCTTGGAGTTGTGTTTGTTTTTGTCCCAAGGTTGTTTAGGAGAAATGGCGTTATAAAATATTATTAATAGCATTAATACATAAATGCTGTTTGTAAATTTTGATTTAAAACAAATCCACATAGATTAATTTTCTCACTGATTAAGAAGATGTGCTAGTTGTAATGTAATATTATGAATCATCTGTTTTTATCATTCTATTATTTTGATCGTAATGGTTTAATTTTTTATGAAATTATAAAGCTCTTATTCTTCAATGAAAATAATTGATATCCACGTCCAGATTTGTCACAAACCCAAGTCTGTACACATAGACATCTGTTTTGGATAGTTGAACACAATAGACAATCGTCTAAGAAGTCTGTGTTGTTTTAGGAAAGTCACCCAGTTGAAGACTTGACTCTATGTATTGACAAGATGGTGAAGTTTGGTCTGGGCATTTGGTTCTCTTGTACAGGAGACCCAAATCTGCGTCTCATCCACCATGAGACGTACAAGAACATATCTGAGGTGCACATTGGCAACGCTTTGTGTAAATTACTGAGAGATGGTGAGTCGTAGCAGCGCTTGCTTACCAATTGCCATTATTTGAAGCATTTATACAAATATACAGCCATCGACTCTCTCTTGCCTCCATCTTGTATTGCGCAATTTAACTTCACCGGACTCATGTTTGTGTTTAGAATCGACGTTAATCTACCTTGAAGGTAACTACTATTACGTTTCGATTTTTCACCTTTCACTGCATGCCAGCGGTATTCATATATTACAGTATCATATGAAATGTTGTGTTTGCAGGTTGTTTGTGCATGTTTTGTTTAGTTATTTGCATTTTGATTCAATATCTTACAGCATAAGATACAAAGTGACCGTATCTACCTTGGAAGATAGGGATCCTGCGAGTAGCAGGTTAAGACTTTTTAACATGCTTTGGATTCGTCTGCCTTGTAGATGTGTTGAATGGCAACCAGATATCAATAACGGCTCTGAGCTGCTCTCAAGGGCTCATATGGGTTGGGTGCAGCACTGGTCATATACTTACTATTCCTGTGCCTGTAAGTTTGTGTTGTACTTACTGTAGATTGGTAGTAGCAATAGTAGTAGTAGTAGTAGTAGCAATAGTAGTAGTAGTAGCAATAGTAGCAATAGTAGTAGTAGTAGTAGTAGTAGTAGTAATAGTAGTAACAGCAATAGTAGTAGTAGCAGTAGCAGCAGTAGTAGTAGCAGTAGCAGTAGTAGTAGTAGCAGTAGCAGTAGTAGTAGTAGCAGTAGCAGTAGTAGTAGTAGCAGTAGCAGTAGTAGTAATAGTAGTAGCAGCAATAGTAACAGTAGTAGTAGTAGCAATAGTAGTAGTAGTAGCAATAGTAACAGTAGTAGTAGTAGCAATAGTAGTAGTAGCAGTAGCAGCAGTAGTAGTAGTAGTAGCAGTAGCAGTAGTAGTAGCAGCAGTAGCAGTAGTAGTAGCAGCAGTAACAGCAGTAGCAGTAGTAATAGCAGCAGTAGCAGTAGTAGTAGCAGCAGTAACAGCAGTAGCAGTAGTAATAGCAGCAGCAGTAGTAGTAGCAGCAGTAGCAGTAGTAGTAGCAGCAGTAGCAGTAGTAGTAGCAGCAGTAACAGCAGCAGCAGTAGTAGTAGCAATAGTAGTAGTAGTAGTAGTAGCAATATTAGTAGTAGTAGTAGTAGTAGCAATAGTAGTAGTAGTAGTAGCAATAGTAGTAGTAGTAGTAGCAATAGTAGTAGTAGCAATAGTAGTAGTAGTAGTAGCAATAGTAGTAGCAGTAGTAGTAGTAGTAGTAGTAGTAGTAGCAGTAGTAGTAGTAGTAGTAGCAGCAATAGTAGCAACAGTAGCAGCAGTAGTAGTCACAGTAGCAGTTATAGTTCCAACAGTAGAAGCAAGACTAGAACAAGTAATAGTAGAATTATTAGGTATAGTAGTGGCAGAAGTTGTAGCAACAGTAGTTGCATTAGTAGAACTAACATCAAGTAAGACAAACTATACACTAACTACACACACAGAGGTAACATTGTAGGTGTTGGAGGGAGTACCTCAGCAGTCAGGCAAAGTGAACCTCTCTTCTATCTGTCACTCAGGGCCAGTCAAATTCATATCCACCATTAACTGCAGCATTACATTCGCACCTCAAGCTTTGACTGGTGAGTATTCATAGGCATCAGGGTAAACTCATACATCCGCACAATCTCTTAGTCTATGCAAAGATCATTGTTGTTTGCTTGTCCGTAATAGTGTGTGAATAAGAATATTTGTGACTAGTTGCAACATTTTAGTAGTTGTCTGCTCTCCGGCTGGGTTCACTATAACCAATACTTGACGATGAATATCACATTTTTGTTCACAGTTTTGCCCATTTTCTTGTAAATGAGATTTCACAAAAATTTTTCACCATCTAGAGTCCTTAAACAGTTAATTGCGAAGTTTTGGCACTGTTGTACATACATTTTGCTTTGTCTGGTATTACTACCGAAAATGATAGTATTGTTTACTTAATCGTGTAATAAAACAATAAACCAGAAAAAAAATTCCATCAAATATCAATCACAACTATACAACGACACTATAGAGAACTAATCAAAACATTTACAAACACTTTCCAACTGGTTTATGAGTTGGTGTTACATGGACTTTTTGCAAAAGAAAGCACTTTGTTTTAGTTTGAAGTCATTTTAAAGAAGCAATGTTTCATTATCTATCTCATTTTACTGTAAATGTATGTGACTCTTTGTGTATATGAATGGTTCAATGACAACTCTATGGTACTGAACTGATTAAATGACAACTCTATTGTACTGAACTGATTCAATGACAACTCTATTGTACTGAACTGATTAAATAACAACTCTATTGTACTGAACTGATTAAATGATAACTCTATTGTACTGAACTGATTAAATGATAACTCTATTGTACTGAACTGATTAAATGATAACTCTATTGTACTGAACTGATTAAATGACAACTCTATTGTACTGAACTGATTAAATGACAACTCTATTGTACTGAACTGATTAAATGATAACTCTATTGTACTGAACTGATTAAATGATAACTCTATTGTACTGAACTGATTAAATGATAACTCTATTGTACTGAACTGAATAAATGACAACTCTATTGTACTGAACTGATTAAATGACAACTCTATTGTACTGAACTGATTAAATGACAACTCTATTGTACTGAACTGATTAAATGACAACTCTATTGTACTGAACTGATTCAATGACAACTCTATTGTACTGAACTGATTAAATGACAACTCTATTGTACTGAACTGATTAAATGACAACTCTATTGTACTGAACTGATTAAATGACAACTCTATTGTACTGAACTGATTAAATGACAACTCTATTGTACTGAACTGAATAAATGACAACTCTATTGTACTGAACTGATTAAATGATAACTCTATTGTACTGAACTGATTAAATGACAACTCTATTGTACTGAACTGATTAAATGATAACTCTATTGTACTGAACTGATTAAATGACAACTCTATTGTACTGAACTGATTAAATGACAACTCTATTGTACTGAACTGATTAAATGACAACTCTATTGTACTGAATTGATTCAATGACAACTCTATTGTACTGAACTGATTAAATGACAACTCTATTGTACTGAACTGATTAAATGACAACTCTATTGTACTGAACTGATTAAATGACAACTCTATTGTACTGAACTGATTAAATGACAACTCTATTGTACTGAACTGAATAAATGACAACTCTATTGTACTGAACTGATTAAATGATAACTCTATTGTACTGAACTGATTAAATGACAACTCTATTGTACTGAACTGATTAAATGATAACTCTATTGTACTGAACTGATTAAATGACAACTCTATTGTACTGAACTGATTAAATGACAACTCTATTGTACTGAACTGATTAAATGACAACTCTATTGTACTGAATTGATTCAATGACAACTCTATTGTACTGAACTGATTAAATGACAACTCTATTGTACTGAACTGATTAAATGACAACTCTATTGTACTGAACTGATTAAATGACAACTCTATTGTACTGAACTGATTAAATGACAACTCTATTGTACTGAACTGAATAAATGACAACTCTATTGTACTGAACTGATTAAATGACAACTCTATTGTACCGAATTGATTCAATGACAACTCTATTGTACCGAATTGATTCAATGACAACTCTATTGTACTGAACTGATTAAATGACAACTCTATTGTACCGAATTGATTCAATGACAACTCTATTGTACTGAACTGATTCAATGACAACTCTATTGTACTGAACTGATTCAATGACAACTTTATGGTATTGCATTAGACGAAGAACTTGCTATGGTCTCCAGCACTCAAAGTTTGGCATCCAATAGCTCTATGGATGAAGATTATGACACTTTTGATGAGATGGACTCTGGCAGACAACGCGTAAATTCTGCACACAAACGCGGATCTTTTTCTTTACTCAAGAGCAAGGTAGATTTAGTCTCACTAACATACATACAGTTTGTGGTTTACATCTAGTTACTTGTACGGTATTAACTAGCTTCTACTTTTGTATGCAGGCTTTAAGTAGGCTCAAGCAATCTAAGGGTGTAGCTGCATCCACTCCAAACCTAGCGTTCAGTTCATCTCCAGGGCAACCCAAGTCTACTGCAGGAATTTATGGCAGCCTGATGAGGTTAGATGAACTTGACACAGCTAGCACCACAACGGAAATTGTGAATAGACTGGTGCCAACTAACCCTCTCCCGATAAGAAAACTTTGTAGAAAGATCTCTACACTACGAGGAGCTGGAACTTTGAAAGTAACGAAGTCTTCTAGCATATCGCACCTGGCACACAATCCTCTCCGTTTGTTCTCTGGGGCAAAGAAGTATGTTTGTCTTCCCTATCATTGGTTACCTCAGTTTATTTGATCACATTATTGAGTATAGAGAAAAACGCGCAACCTGAGCAAAAGTTTTATTACTGGGGAAACCCAAAAATAATTATTGCGGGCTTATATAAAACAATGGACAAATCTGGAAATCCCCATAAATAATTGGGGTTTCCCCACTGTTTGAAAACTTTCTCAGGCTGCGCGTTTTTCTCTAACGTAAAATTGCATTATGCTCAGTATTTTTTACATAAATTGTTTTAAAAATCCCAATTCGGTGAATCTTTTCAGTGATTGCTTCTAGTTGAAAAGGATGGAAATTAAATACTGCCTTATAAAATAGGCCAAGATTTCTATGGTTTGTTGTACAGGAGTGGTGCACAGAGCATGTGGGCCCTCAATACAACTTCTTCTCATTCCGTATTCTCTGAAGCCGCGGAGACTGATGAGGTATCAAAGGCTAAAGGTATAGCCTTAGATCAAGCGTACTGCGATATGAATGTAGAATTGCGTGGTAAGTTTACTCTATCTGTTAGCAGTTTCTTCTTACAAAGTCTGTTTCCTTTTGCCAAGTTTTAAATAGCGTATCAGGGGAAGTTATGCAATACCAGAGCATTCCGGTGTAAACTTTTATCACCTGTAAGTTCTTACATCTTCTACAAGTTTTTAAACCTGTAACATGTACCAGAAATAGAATTGATTGATACTATACACAGGTGAAGGGGAACAGTTGTACGTTGCTCCTGATGGTACGTATTTGTGTCCCGCGCGTTGCTTTCTCTAGCTTAACATTTCCCTTAGCTGTGACTCACCCAAAAATAGCTACTTGTAGACAGCACCAGTAGTCTGTGTGTAGTTTGCTGCCTGTTTCGTTTATCTCACGCACATGTGTCTAACATTAAGTCTTCTTATGAAATTGTCTCAATTATGAATATAACTTTGTTAAAAATGCTTCTTTCTGTGCAGAATGTAATAAAATACATGAAGTTTTACGCAGGAATTATTTATGTAATTGGCTGCTATGTTACAGCAAAATTCAACCTATTATCTAAAGAGTATAGAGATGGGAGAACAGTTTCAGTAGACACTCTCTTGTCTAAAGTAGATGAAGACGAAGAATATATTGATGACGATGATGAGTTTGATATGAGTTTTGATGAAGATGACCATTTCCATAAGTAAGTGTTAGTGAATTTGTCATGTTCTTGCATCGTATCTTGTTGTACTTGTAGACTTCATTGTATATTTACTTTGTACAAGTGTATACTATACATTGGTATCATTTTGGCAGCCTTTGTAGTCCTTTCAAAATCTGTCGTACATGCATATATAGACCTGGTATTGTATATGATGTATATTTATTCTTCTATTCCAGTGAAGGACCAGATGGAAATGACGTGGAAGAAGCTCTGGTGGTTACCAACTTTCTCAAGGTAATCAAGCGGCTGTATTTTGATCTTTATTTTTGTCTGTTTTTGTCTGTAAATGAAACCTGAGGTTTTGAAAAGTAGAATTTTGACGTTTTTGTGCAAAACTTTGGGTCATTTTATTACATTTATCTTTGGTATACTATTAAACAAACCCAAAACTTGACAAGATTTGTATGTTTTACTCTGCAGGCGTCGCTGATAGTATCTGGTGGTGAGGGATATGTCAATCTACACCAAGATGACAGCAGACACTCCGAGTCTACGCTTATTATGTGGCAGCAGAATCAAACGTGATCTCTGCAATAGCTACAGCACCCCTGCCCCTTTTATACCTAAGCATTACCTCCACTATGCATACAGCAAGGTGTTGAGCAAGATAACCAGTGGTGTTGATCACATCACAAGCTAAGTCTTTTCACATGATCATCAGTTTAAGACAGTCCTTGGACAACACTTTTACTTTTTCTAAATTAGAAAGCGCTGGCATAACGCCAAGAACAAGGTCTTACTCTTGTTCATTGCTAATAATGTGCCATGATTTTTTCTTTTATTATTACAATCAAAATTTAGATGATGATTATTTTTTGATATTAAAAACTAACAGACTAACACACCAAATTAGATGTGATGTATGAAGCCATCCAAATAAACGTTCCCTATATTTTTGTATCTTTTATTGCTGAATGTTGAGTTGCAGGTACTTGAGTTGTACAATGAACTGGAGGTTATATTTCATGTAAAACACCCAGTTATTGTTGCAATAGACTTCACCATTGATGAATATTTACTATAGGTAAGATGATTAACATTTTTTCATATCAAGTTTATCACAGATATAAACTGTGTATTATATACCTACCAAATCTTCATTTGTTACCAAGAAAGTAAGTTTATGAGATCGCCCGTTGCTAAATGTGCTTGCAAGTTGTCTTCTCATCAAAGAAAGTACAACTTCTTATTTGTTTTCTTATACCTGTAAACAGGCGTCGCACATAGCTATTGTATAGCGATGGTGGTTAAACGGAAATTTCTTGTATAAAATTTGCTTTAAATCAACATACAACAGGCTCTATTGTCATATGTACATATAGAGATCCCTTGGCGATTGTGCTTGCTTGATGATTTAGGATTGTTCTACTTTTGTCTCTGGTGAAATTGTCAGCATTTTATCATTTATTTATTATTTATATGACAACATCAGGGTTTGATTAGAATAAAAAATTGCCAAACACTTCCTTGATCAACAGAATGCAACGCACAAACATCATTTCATACGCAGCGTCCTACTCGTGCAATGATCATACAACAATTTGTAGACTGTAGTTTGTAACAGCAAATTTGATTGGACTCGCTGAAAGTGAGGAATAGAAATCAGTAAGAAAAAAACTGCACAACTTTTATGGAGAGTTTCCCAGAGGCGATCAATATATGTACAGGCTACAGTTTCCCAGAGGCGATCAATATATGTACAGGCTACAGTTTCCCAGAGGCACTCACTATATGTACAAGCTACAGTTCCCCAGAGGCAATCACTACATGTACAACCTACAGTTCCCCAGAGGCAATCACTATATGTACAAGCTACAGTTTCCCAGAGGCAATCACTACATGTACAAGCTACAGTTTCCCAGAGGCACTCACTATATGTACAAGCTACAGTTCCCCAGAGGCAATCACTACATGTACAACCTACAGTTCCCCAGAGGCAATCACTACATGTACAAGCTACAGTTTCCCAGAGGCAATCACTATATGTACAACCTACAGTTTCCCAGAGGCAATCACTATATGTACAAGCTACAGTTTCCCAGAGGCAATCACTATATGTACAACCTACAGTTTCCCAGAGGCAATCACTATATGTACAGGCTACTTATAAATAACCAAAATTATTTTATAGGCCTTTAGATTGATCGGATTAATCAAAGTTGCCAAAAGTAAGTTAAAACGGAGTCTAATTATTAAAGTTAGTTTAAATTACCGAGATCTGCTCCTACATTACTACCCTCAGTTAGTTTAAACTAAAAGTTCGGCCACACTAGCGTGTTTGCCTATGAAACGTTATTCACTGTCATTCCTTGGCAAGCATATTATCTAGGATATAAACACCAATAGCTAATGAATGGCCACTAGTAATTTTGTTCGAGCCTGCTTTTGCAATGATAAAAACAGAAATAGCAATGTTGGACTCGCTGTTCAATTTATTGCTCAATCACAGAGCAGAGAATTTTGAACGAATGTCCCCACTCATTGTTGATGGTCAACAGCTCCGCCGTTAAGCGATGAATGCTCGTGAGCGTACGCATGCGCACATTAAATTCGTTCATCAATTTGTTGGAAAAACACTCTAGTGTGGGCGAGCCTTATAGCAGCTCAACGTGGCTGAAGAGTTTGTTCTGATGTAAACTTAGTTGAGTAATATCTGGACTTGTAGCAGTAGTGTTAGAGTGCTGATGGACCTCACATTATGTGGAGCTGTTGGGTTATTCTTATCCTGTCTTTCAATCAAGTTGATTAAGGATTAAAAATGATTTTTTAGGATCATTTGATTAAATTTTTTTATGCAAAATTAATCTATTGTGGAAATGACATTACTTTTAAATTTTTATATTGTGAATTATCTATTTGGTTTTTAGATTTCAGGAACAGCACTGTCATAATGTGAGTTTCCGCAGCGATACAATTTTGCAGGAAAGAATCACGAACAATGTTTGGTAGAAATTTTTACAAGAAAAAGTTTCGTAGCCAAGATGTATGTAAAAGGGTGAAATTAGTTGTTCATAGACACTTTTTAACCCAAGAACAATAAACCTGGCAGTCGAAGATTAAAAAGTGTAGGTGCAAAGATTATTTTTATTAAAATCAATCAACAGGTGACAGCACTACATACCGGCACAAACAAATTACTCACCTTATTGGCTATTGATTGTAATATCTAGAGATAACAAGAATAATTTTAAAAGCATGCTTTTCTTTCAAAATGTTCTCATACTTTTTGTAGATGCTGGATAAAAACCAAGCTTACTTTTTTTGCAATTTAAACCCAATCATTTTCATGATTATTTCTGCCTTAAAACTGTATTATACTAACACAGTTTGCAGGGAAGCGTAGAAATTTCTGGGAGCTTCTTCTAAACTAAAGGATGAGTTACTGCTGATATTCTATGGAATCTACAAACTGTTTTGTTACTTTTGTCAACTTCACATCTCTTGTTGTTATTTTAATATTCAAGTGAGATTTGTACACAGTAATGTGTAGTTCGCCGAGTGAGATTGTATATAAGTATACTATTACTTTGTACTACTTCTGACTTAATTGCCATTCCTTCAATTTAATTTTCAATGAAAAAAATTTCAGGTACTAATTATCAATCTGTCAAATATATGCCAGAATTAAGTTCACAAAACAACATCGTTAGGTCAAGATATGACAGCAGTGCTTGTGATACAAAAATATTCTGTCATATAATTACTGGAAGTGAACAAGCACCTGCTCATCACATGTACCTCAACCTGTCAAATCTCATCACAATAAATATGTTCACAAAACTTCACAAATAAATCAATATTTGATTGCTGACAATCCATGATATAGTACACAAGACAATATACATTATGTTTATGTTTATATTTGACATCACAGTGGTCTCCTAGCAACAGAACACTGATTTGCATATTATTTGCGAGTTTTTGAAATTCGTCCTTGATTGGTTGTTTAAAATGGTTCCTGGGTTCTGAACTCAAGAATGTCTGGTTTGTCTAACCCCCAACATCATTATGCTCTGAAGCTATTTGAAACTTTGAATTTTAAAAAAACAGAGAGAAAGCAACCACCAAACTTGTAACATATACAGTACATTCAGTTGTTCAGTTGGTCGCTTTTCAATAACTATTCAAACAGTCAAATAGCCTTAGGATCCCAAGAATAAACTCTGGATATTTTACTGTCAGTTACGGATTGCACCAATTAAAAAAGCAAAGTGGTGTACTGTATATGTTACAAGTTTGGTAGTTGCTTTCTCTCTGTTTTTTGAAAATTCAAAGTTTCAAATAGCTTCAGAGTATAATGATGTTGGGGGTTAGACAAACCAGACATTCTTGAATTTGGAACCCAGGAACCATTTTAAACAACCAATCAGGGACGACTTTCAAAAACTCGCAAATAATATGCAAATCAGTTATCTGTTGCTAGGATACCACTGTTATGTCATATATAAACATAAACATAATGTATATTGTCTTGTGTACTACATCATGGATTGCCAGGAATCAAATACTGGTTTACTTGTGAAGTTTTGTGAACATATTTATTGTGATGAGATTTGACAGGTTAAGGTAGATGTGATGAGCAGGTGCTTGTTCACTTCCAGTAATTATACGACAGAATATTTTTGTATCACAAGCCCTGCTGTCATATCTTGATCTAACGATGTTGTTTTGTGAACTCAATTCTGGTATTCAAGGTGACAAAATTGATAATCAGTACCTGAAATGTTTTTATTTAAAAATTAAATTGAAGGAATGGCAATTAAGTCAGAAGTAGTACATAGTACTAGTATATTTATATACAATCTCACTCAGTGAACTACACATTACTGTGTACAAATCTCACTTGAATATGAAAATAACAACATGAGATGTGAGGTTGACAAAAGTAACAAAACAGTTTGTAGATTCCATAGAATATCAGCAGCAAGTCATCCGCTGACTATATGCTAAGTTTGTTGAGTGTGAATAACTCTACTGATGTTGTAGTTTATAGATAATCCTAGAGAAACTGTCTATACCAGATACTTTGTATCACTGTAAGTTATCTGATGAGTTCTAGATCACCAACTACCTCCATGTAAAGTCCTCATAAGTGTTGGTACATTTGTACTGTTGGTATAGTTTTACTTGGTACAGAAATGTTTGTATCCGCTTGTATCTCTGTATCCATCAGTTTATACTATTGTTGTCTACCAGAGTTGTCTACTCTATCCATGTGACATCTACAGGTTATGTCATATCCATAGATTTCTGTCTCTTTATTAACTGTGTCTAGTGTCTGTCTTACAGCTTCTACATGTTATTGCTATTGTTTGTATATCATCTGTCGGTGATTGCTAAGTACAGAGTATTAAAGCTCCAGATTTGTAGAGTGATGTCACCACTATATGTACTGTAGATGTAAACCATAGAGAGATGTCCTCACTTTAATACTACTCACCATCTACAAATACAACAATAGGTTTAACAGAGAATGGTTATAGAGCCAATAAGAAGGAAGAGTCGCAGGTAATTGATTCTATTGGCTGAGAGTATAGATAGGCTGAGGACCTTTGTCAGTTTTCAAGTAGGATAGCTCCATAGACCTATAACCCCCCTAGACCACGTACCTCACGCCATGTTGAGCGGCACCCATGGATGCGTGGCCGCCATGATTTTTGTGAAGAGTCACTTACTCGACACTATACGGTACCGTATTAGCCTGCCATATAAGTATATAGTGACACGCGCGTCATGCACGAATGAAATACAATGCCTACTATTGCATTTACATTATTATAACCGTTAGATTCATGGATGAAATATTATATTTCATCCATGGTTAGATTGGAGTCTCTGTGTGTAGCCATAGCACCTATTGTAGTTAGTGGCCATAATAATATTGACAATACCATTGTTTACTCTTCACCCAGGCCTATTATTCAATTATGCAACAAAAACAGTTTCTTAATGCTTGAAAAAATGCAGAGTAAGCTTCTGAGGAGTTATCTACTTTGATTGAAGCCCATGAATATATATTTGGCATTGAGAGTACCAGCCAGTCACTTCAAAAACCTGTTGCCTTTGCAATCATGCCATAAAAAGTAGCTGAACTATTCATTCAAGTGCATGTCTAACATATTCCAAGCCAATAACTACTGATGCATTTAAGTTTCCGAACAAACAATCAATATATTTGCAATCCAATTGTGATGTATTTTTTTCATAGGCAGGCTAATACATAAATCTTCAGCAGTGGTGAGCAGACAAGGTTATTTTGTTCAAGTGCAGCCACTGTACTTGTAAAGCAAAACAGATAGCCTGCAACAGTGAGAATAACAGAGCCACAATACAGAAATGGTTGGTGTAATTACAGGAGCGGTACACTTCGGGAACACAAAAAATGTCTGTATTTGAGACTAAAACGGAAAAACATATATACTACGTAATAAGAGTAGAGATGCTATATGATACAATTTGAAAATACTATATTATATCTATGCCTATGGTGATCCCGAGAAACATGTTAAATGGATGTCTGTAGGGCAACAACCACCCTCATATCCAGTGAGCTGAAGCAGCCAGGGCTCCCAATCCGAGTAAAAGTATAACGGTGTCCCACCTGGACACCCCCGCACATAGCGTGCACTTCCAACCACCTGAAAGATCATATGAACAGGTGAGACATCATATGCAAAGAAATGATGACGAGGAAGTATTCAGAAGACAGTCAAATGAGTGTCGACTATAATAGCCTGATATTTTGTGTAAAGACAAATAAAAATCTAAAAGAAAACCAACCTGTAGGTGCGTAAATCGTTCAACTGCAGGGAGTGGCAATTAAAAGTGTGAGACTTGAAATGATCTGGTTTGTACATTCGGACAATTCATAGATTTTTATGTATCTGTTATTTTATGTTTACCTCTGAACCCTAGGTCAAGATGACTCGAAGTTCATACAGTAGTTGTCTCATTGTCTCAAACATCAGCTCTTTCAGTTGACTCCTACACAGCAGTCTCACCGCGGTGTACTGAGAAATTGTTCCAGCTCCTAAAATAGACATATATCATTGAATATAAATAATACTAGAGAATCAACTGTAAGAAGCACAACAATGAGGAAAAGACCAGTGACCTGGGACACATTTATCTGCAGCTTAGCTATCTAAAGCAAATGACCCATAACCAAAGGCTAGTTTAGGAGAATACATAAAAACAGGATTTCATCAGACATTGAAGGTGTATAAACACTAGCCATGATGATGATATCATTTTTTTGGATGTTATCATTATTATAATTGTTGGCCTGAAGTGAGATTTGAATGCATGCTACTACCAATAAATTTATGCATTTGCTAAATCATTGGTTGTTACAACAACAATTACCATAAATACAACAATTATTATTTTTCATCGATATAATAATTGAACAACATTAATTATTGTTATATTGTTATCAATCCACAACAAACAGAAGTTCATATATTATTATATATTATTGTTATTAATTAATTATCATAAATAATAATATTATTAGTATGGTGATGATGGTATTTTTATTACTGGATTATTATTATAATAATCAATACTTACTAATTATTAATATATAATAATAATATCATTATCAATAAAAAAAATATTGTTAAAAATAAAACCACTATTATCACCATCATCATGATCACATATACATCTATAAATAATAACAGTGTAATAATAAATAAATAATAATAACTATTATGATAAATAATAGCAACAACAATTAATACAAAATTAAAATAATATTATTTTTATTATTAATTATTATAATAAAAATATTTAATATTAATTAATTATTATTTATTTATTATGAATCGATGATGATCATTATTATAATAATAATAATGAGCATCATTCATTCATAACAAATAATGATCATAATAATTAATAATAATTATTAATTAACTAACTACTATTATTTATTATATTATTATTATTCTTATGAATGATGATTATTATTATGATCATCAATCATCATCATCGTCATCATCATTGAAGAGTTACCACGTTATTACTTGTCAACTAACCATATTCATGTCACTATATAGATCCTGGTGATAAAGGTGATTTTTAGTCATCTTGAAAACTAGACGTAATGCAACATAACCGTGAGTAAAACTAAAGTACCATGATGATGAGTGACACTTCTGGGAAACAGAAATCGTGTTTCCAACGAGCATCACCACTACAAACATGGCGCCCGGGCATCCGCTGTTGCACCAACGATTATCATTGGCCGAGCACGCAGTAATTGGTCTAGGGGGGTTATAGGTCTATCTTTCAACATAAGTGCACGGGATATCATCTCCGAGCCCACTGATGACATTTGTTTCTAAGACAAAGAAGATAGTATATATAAACTACCATCTTTGGCATTGATGTTACAGTCATACAGTTATAGATAATTTTCAGTCTATGGTTACGGTATCTAGGAAATGTGCATTTCTTTTTTTTTAAAATTACAAAAACTATTGTCATTTGTATATGGGCCAAAACTGCTCGTTTTCATTTTATTCAAGCTTCGAATATGTTACTTTCTTCTAAATACATTTAAAACAATTAAAAGAGCAAATTAAATGGCAAATCTGAAATGTATCCTCGTATATTATTCAATCTGGTGACAAACTGTTTCCGGTAATTGAACCGATTGAGAAAGAGGATTGCTATACCCATAAACACTTCAACTAAATTACAAATACAAAAAAGTTAAGTTTGCACTCAAAGTGGTTAAGAGGACTTCAAAAACTTCATTTGTAGCTCAAAAATATCGAACGGAGAAAATGAAGGCAGTGAAAACTGTCTATTGTAGTTGTAGCCAACTTCGAAACATGGATAGCACCTGTCTATGTCTGGATATATCTATGTCCGGATATATCAATGCTTGGATATATCTATGTCTGGATACATCAATGCTTGGATATATCTATGTCTGGATATATCTATGTCTGGATATATCTATGTCTGGATATATCTATGTCTGGGTATATCTATGTCTGGATATATCTATGTCTGGATATATCTATGTGTGGGTATATCTATGTCTGGGTATATCTATGTCTGGGTATATCTACGTCTGGATATATCTACGTCTGGGTATATCTATGTCTGGATATATCTATGCCTGGATATATCTATGTCTGGATATATCTATGACTGGATATATCTATGACTGGATATATCTATGACTGGATATATCTATGCCTGGATATATCTATGTCTGGATATATCTATGTCCGGATATATCTATGTCTGGATATATCTATGCCTGGATATATCTATGTCTGGATATATCTATGTCTGGGTATATCTATGTCTGGGTATATTTATGCCGAGTTCATCTACGTCTGGGTATAACTTTGCCTGTTTTATGTAATTGATTAAAGAAGTCTATGGCTAAACAAACATTTACCTACAGAGAAACCACAGTTTGTAATTGTATAAGCTTATAGAGTTTATAGCTGAAGTTTTTGGAGTTGTCTACAGTTGAGACCTCACCTATTGGACCACCTCTTCCCTTCCACTTATTGTACACTACTCTTTTTCCTTCAAGCTTAGTCTAATCTATTTTCTTTTAATAGTCCTACATATTGCCACAGAATGAGTAAACACTCGAAAGTGGGAGTTGCCCTTTCTCCTATGGAGTAATCACTACCGCCAAGGAAAATTAAATGAAGACCAAAGCCCCACGTTAATTTTACGTTAACTTTCAGCCTATGTTCGTTACTGCAGCTTTTATTCAATCAAACTTGAGCTTTGTTGAAATAAAAAAATAAGATATCTCCACGGAACAGTAGTATCTGCTGCTAAACCAATATGAAGCAGAGAAAATAACCCCTCCGATTGGATGATGGTAAGTTCATACTTCAGTGCGAAAGGAAAATCAAGCTATGGCCTTACCAATATTTTAACAACAAGCCAATCTTTGTCTTTTCCAATCATATTTGCACTCTTTTGATTGGTGTGTTTTAAATCAATTCATCTGCATATATTTTCCTATTTAATTAACAGCGTGTAGCATCACTAATAGTTGGTAGTTTGGTTTGACTGCGCATGTTTGAATGCTCTGTGAACCCTAGTATAGAGATAAGGTAACGAGTGGTGGGGTTGAGAGGACAATAGATAGAGATAGTCAAATGGTTGAGAAATAGAGATTGCTGTTTGCACAGAGAAGTCCCTGAGCTATGCATACTTGCACTCTGGCTAGAGTTTGTTTCTATCGAGTAAGTTGCAACTCAAGACAAGATGACAAATTTCTTTACCACAGATTCTATGTTTGAATATTATGTATGGCTATACATATCTATGGCTGCACATATCTATGATCGAAAGTTGTTTTAATTCAACCAGTAACTAGCTGTCCGTTAGAACTTTATCAATATAAAGCATTTATATATAACTCACCTTCCGGAATCATTACTAGTAGAACTCAGTCTACTACATGTTACAATACGTATATAACTACTTCTGCTAGGTATAATTATAGCTAGGTATAATGCTATCGCTTGCTGTATTAATATGACTATTTGATGTTAATCTAAATTGGAGTCGTCTTCACACCTGGGAGAGAACACAACTTCGTAAAAAGAATAACATTCGAGTCCACATTATAAATTCTTTGTAATTACAGAGTGGAAGAGCTAGCTCCCAGATATTTCGTGACGTTAGCCTGATTTCTCAGAAGTAGCAACATCTGGTGGAAGAGTCTGACATTAAATCAATAGCTTGAGATGCGTATATTTCATCAGGAGTTTAGTTTTTCTTCTCTTCTTTAGGAATCACACTGAGCATTTTGTATGCGCTTTTGCCGATGCCGTGTGCATGACATCCAGTGTAAATGGTCAAATGCCATGAAAATTTTGTTGTCGGTGAATGTCGGAGCCCTGTGAGAACATCACAGAGCTTTGCAATATCGGCTCGTTATCTTGCTGCAAGAGTGAATCAAGACCATTGAAAATGGTAGTGCCTAACTCCCATTGGCTGACACATACGCCAGCTTCTACAGTATGGCAATGTGTAAAATTTAAGTTGAAAACTTTCAAATTGTAAGTAAACTAGTAGACAAATCTCTTTACTCGATGATTAAAAACTGCATTCTTTTCTTGTGCCCTTAATTATTTAATTTATAAAAATTATCTCTCGGAGTTATCAATGAAAGAGCATGAAGTTGTTTTTGAGTAATATAATTTTTTCAACAATTTTGTTTCGAATAACAAAAGCAAAAAAATGGTGTGACTATCAAAGCGTATCTGAGCAGGTGAGCAGGTAAAACCAGGTAAGAGTCGAGCAGTGGAAGAGATTGTAATTTTATTATTATATAATATATTATAGTAACAAGACGCTGACAAGGACATAGATATGTGCTGCATGATAAAGTCATCGAGCAAAGCCTCAGCAGTTCAGAGACAACATCCATTGTCTAGAAATGGCACCTTCCCTAATTATATATGTATTTAAGTATTGGAGGTTGTTGAACAGCAAGTCTTATTGGTGCGGTGATTTACATCGAATTAAAATATTGTTTAGTTTCAATTCAATATTAAATAATAAGCTAAATTATGAGTAAAACGTAAATATTTACTCTAAATTTAATAATTAATTGCATGCAGAGATACTCGTGGAGAGTGTACATGCAAAGTTGTTAGCTCTATCAAAGAAAATTGTGAAGGAAAGAAACAACGAAATAATTATTCTATTATTCATCAGATATTTTGTATACTTTTAGCTATACATCACATCAAGTTATTATTAATTTCTCTGCATGCACTTTACTCGTTAGTTTTCACAAGAACTGAGCTAACTATTGATGTTGTAAATTAATTATTCTGTTGAACATTCACAGGTACATGCAATAAACATGCAGAAAACTTGACTTCCTTCAGATCGTTAAATAAATATTTGAATTAGATGAAATAGTGGTAACCTCATTCATTGCATTCTATTCCACCACCTACAAAATGAAACAAAATGTATTCTTCCTGTTTTCAGTACCAGATCAGCTAGTTATAAATGTATTACAATTATTATATACGTTGTACTGTGGTATATACTTTCTTGTAGTGGGGGTGGCTATTGCAACTACGGGCTGTGCATCTGTACACCCTCTGTCTAGGAGTTGGTTTGGTTCACAGGACCATTACAGAGACAAGCAAAACCATTACAGAGACAAGCAGAACCATTACAGAGACAAGCAGCACCATTATAGCATCCATAACTTTCTTGTTACTACAATTCAATATCCTTTGTTGTCATGTCAATAAATTATTGAAACTTTTCCATATTTTTATGATTTAGCTTGTATCGAGTAAAACATTTTTGTACTTACCGATATGTAAATGGATGGAAGGAGACAACTTTATAGTAGACCAAAGTACGACTGCCATTCAGTGTCAGTAGCTTCATGCATGCATATTGTTATTAGTTTAACGACAAGTTCTGCATCAATGGTATGTGTCTATGTGTGCAGTATGCTATCTATGTCTATGTACAGTCGCTCAATGAGTCAATAATAGTACTAGTGACTATACTACGGTAGTATTACTGCTTATCATGATAAGTTGATGCTCTTTCCTGTGTAAAATAAACATATCCTAAGTAAACACAACCTTAGTATTATAAACAGAAATGTACACACTGTATGTATTATATGTTAGTGACTGTCATGTAAGGTTATATACTTACAGTGCCTGTCATGTAAGGTTATATACTTACAGTGCCTGTCATGTAAGGTTATATACTTACAGTGACTGTCATGTAAGGTTATATACTTACAGTGACTGTCATGTAAGGTTATATACTTACAGTGACTGTCATGTAAGGTTATATACTTACAGTGCCTGTCATGTTAGGTTATATACTTACAGTGCCTGTCATGTAAGGTTATATACTTACAGTGCCTGTCATGTAAGGTTATATACTTACAGTGCCTGTCATGTAAGGTTATATACTTACAGTGACTGTCATGTATGTAAGGTTATATACTTACAGTGCCTGTCATGTAAGGTTATATACTTACAGTGCCTGTCATGTAAGGTTATATACTTACAGTGACTGTCATGTAAGGTTATATACTTACAGTGACTGTCATGTAAGGTTATATACTTACAGTGCCTGTCATGTAAGGTTATATACTTACAGTGACTGTCATGTAAGGTTATATACTTACAGTGACTGTCATGTAAGGTTATATACTTACAGTGACTGTAATGTAAGGTTATATAGTTACAGTGACTGTCATGTAAGGTTATATACTTACAGTGACTGTCATGTAAGGTTATATACTTATAGTGACTGTCATGTAAGGTTATATACTTACAGTGACTGTCATGTAAGGTTATATACTTACAGTGACTGTCATGTAAGGTTATATACTTACAGTGACTGTCATGTAAGGTTATATACTTACAGTGCCTGTCATGTAAGGTTATATACTTACAGTGCCTGTCATGTAAGGTTATATACTTACAGTGACTGTCATGTAAGGTTATATAGTTACAGTGACTGTCATGTAAGGTTATATACTTACAGTGACTGTCATGTAAGGTTATATACTTACAGTGCCTGTCATGTAAGGTTATATACTTACAGTGACTGTCATGTAAGGTTATATACTTACAGTGATTGTCATGTAAGGTTATATACTTACAGTGCCTGTCATGTAAGGTTATATACTTACAGTGACTGTCATGTAAGGTTATATACTTACAGTGACTGTCATGTAAGGTTATATACTTACAGTGCCTGTCATGTAAGGTTATATATACTTACAGTGACTGTCATGTAAGGTTATATACTTACAGTGACTGTCATGTAAGGTTATATACTTACAGTGCCTGTCATGTAAGGTTATATACTTACAGTGCCTGTCATGTAAGGTTATATACTTACAGATTATTATATCTGTTAGAGTCTGCTGAATGTAACTTTTGCTGACAAGCTTTTTGGCAGCTGAAGTGCTTTGTGATGTCATCAGTTTATGAGGAGAAATTATGTGCCTGCACAACTATGTGTTATGTAGTTGGTATTTGTATGGTGGTCACTATATTGTAGTACTAGTCACTACACAGTAGTACTAGTCACTACACAATAGTACTAGTCACTACACAGTAGTACTAGTCACTATACAGTAGTACTAGTCATTACACAGTAGTACTAGTCACTATACAATAGTAATAGTCACTACACAATAGTACTAGTCACTACACAGTAGTACTAGTCACTATACAGTAGTACTAATCATTACACAGTAGTACTAGTCACTATACAATAGTACTAGTCACTACACTATAGTACTAGTCACTATACAGTAGTACTAGTCACTACACAATAGTACTAGTCACTACACAATAGTACTAGTCACTACACAATAGTACTAGTCACTACACAGTAGTACTAGTCACTACACAATAGTACTAGTCACTACACAGTAGTACTAGTCACTACACAGTAGTACTAGTCACTACACAGTAGTACTAGTCACTACACAATAGTACTAGTCACTACACAATAGTACTAGTCACTACACAATAGTACTAGTCACTACACAATAGTACTAGTCACTACACAGCAGTACTAGTCACTACACAGTAGTACTAGTCACTACACAGTAGTACTAGTCACTACACAGTAGTACTAGTCACTACACAGTAGTACTAGTCACTACACAGTAGTATTAGTCACTACACAGTAGTACTAGTCACTACACAGTAGTACTAGTCACTACACAGTAGTACTAGTCACTACACAATAGTACTAGTCACTACACAGTAGTACTAGTCACTACACAGTAGTACTAGTCACTACACAGTAGTACTAGTCATTACACAGTAGTACTAGTCACTACACAGTAGAACTAGTCACTACACAATAGTACTAGTCACTAGACAGTAGTACTAGTCACTACACAGTAGTACTAGTCACTACACATTAGTACTAGTCACTACACAATAGTACTAGTCACTACACAGTAGTACTAGTCACAGTAGTACTAGTCCCTACACAGTAGTACTAGTCACTACACATTAGTACTAGTCACTACACAGTAGTACTAGTCACAGTAGTACTAGTCCCTACACAGTAGTACTAGTCACTACACAGTAGTACTAGTCACTACACGGTAGTACTAGTCACGACACAGTGGTACTAGTCACTACACAATAGTACTAGTCACTACACAGTAGTACTAGTCACTACACAATAGTACTAGTCACTACACATTAGTACTAGTCACTACACAATAGTACTAGTCACTACACAGTAGTACTAGTCACTACACAGTAGTACTAGTCACTACACAATAGTACTAGTCACTACACAGTAGTACTAGTCACTACACACCAGTCCTAGTCACTACACAGTAGTACTAGTCACTACACAATAGTACTAGTCACTACACAGTAGTACTAGTCACTATACAGTAGTACTAGTCACTACACTATAGTACTAGTCACTATACAGTAGTACTAGTCACTACACAATAGTACTAGTCACTACACAGTAGTACTAGTCACTACACAGTAGTATTAGTCACTACACAGTAGTACTACTCACTACACATTAGTACTAGTCACTACACAGTAGTACTAGTCACTACACGGTAGTACTAGTCACGACACAGTAGTACTAGTCACTACACAATAGTACTAGTCACTACACATTAGTACTAGTCACTACACAATAGTACTAGTCACTACACAGTAGTACTAGTCACTACACAGTAGTACTAGTCACTACACAATAGTACTAGTCACTACACAGTAGTACTAGTCACTACACACCAGTCCTAGTCACTACACAGTAGTACTAGTCACTACACAATAGTACTAGTCACTACACAGTAGTACTAGTCACTATACAGTAGTACTAGTCACTACACTATAGTACTAGTCACTATACAGTAGTACTAGTCACTACACAATAGTACTAGTCACTACACAGTAGTACTAGTCACTACACAGTAGTATTAGTCACTACACAGTAGTACTACTCACTACACATTAGTACTAGTCACTACACAGTAGTACTAGTCACTACACGGTAGTACTAGTCACGACACAGTAGTACTAGTCACTACACAATAGTACTAGTCACTACACATTAGTACTAGTCACTACACAATAGTACTAGTCACTGCACAGTAGTACTAGTCACTACACAGTAGTACTAGTCACTACACTGTAGTACTGGTCACTACACTGTAGTACTAGTCACTACACGGTAGTACTAGTCACTACACAGTAGTACTAGTCACTACACAGTAGTACTAGTCACTACACTGTAGTACTGGTCACTACACTGTAGTACTAGTCACTACACGGTAGTACTCACTACCGTTTTCTATACAATACTAAAATGTACAAAAACATAAAAAATAAAGTTTATTGTTGGGTAATATCTTCGACTTTTGTTATTTGTGATTTGCAGCTTTTTCTTTCACGTTTTAATGAAACAAGCCCTTTGGGCTTGGTCTGCGACGCAGGTCTCATTGCATGACCTCTGTTGGTGAGGTCATGTTTGGGAATTCCATCAGGGGCCGTGCTCCCTTGTATTGAGGAGACAACTCCAGGTAAAGGAAGCAATCCCAATGCATTGTAGCCCGAGTTCTAACACCTGTCGAGTGGGGCGGGGTGGTTCAGGTATCCACCCTGCCTCAGTTTGGAAATTGAGGGCCTGAGGCTACGGCCCCGCCGACATGGCCCGAGTTCCAACACCCGCCGGTGGGGGAAGGGTGGGTCGAGTACCCATCTCACCCGGGGTGGGGGCCGAGGACCTGAGGCTTTGGCCCCGCCTTGGCAGCGATGCCGAGGGACCCCCGCCGGAGCCCTGGGGCCGAGATGCGGACCGTCAGCATTGTATCATATATACCAGCCATTTGACCTTTTGACCCTGTTTCCTACCCGGAAATGGGCGACGCCCGTGACGGACGGAAAGACGAACACCCCTTCATCTTTTGTTATATGATGTCGGTGCTGAGTGCAAAATATCAAAACAAGAAAAATGTAAACTGATGTAAGCTTCATGTTTAATGTTGATGGCGTCGTGAAATGATCTCTTCACTCTATTATTTATTACCATAGTTAAATATTAAAAAGTTCACACTTCACTATATATTACATGTAATGCTTAGAGAAGATGACTTGTGTACAAATAGTCTTTTATTATAAATGGGTTCTTGGACTTAAGTTTCTATTTTTTACCCGAAAGCACCAGAGAGAAGAGAAATTGTCATTTAGCCAAGTTTTCCTGTGCTATAATGCTCTTTATGACTGAACATAACTATGACTGCAAGGGGGGGGGTGATGCCGTTAAAAGAACACTAAACGATTGCTCTGGATAGCCAAGGCTTTATTAGTTGTAAGAGAGATAGTCCATGCAGATTATACTTTAATCATAATAAATAAAGTATTTGGAGTTGTTTATTCTTGGTATCTCCACCATTGCTATGAGGGAACAACTCCGAGTTTACAATTCTAATTCCAGAATAGATTGAAAAGTAATCTAGTCTTTGGACAAATGAAACTTGGACATATAATGGTCTCAATGATCCTGTCATTACACACATATTATGTAATAATGGTCACAATGATCCAGTCATTACACACATATTATGTAAAGAAAAAGTTAATCCTTGCCTTTACCGACTTTCAAAATAGCTTGTTCGATGATCAATGTTAACATAAATAATGATGAAATCAAATCATTTTACAATAAAAAACAAATTTACCTCTCATGAAGTGGATAGCAACCCATGGAAACACTTAATGGAGATGGTTTTCCTTACTTTTCAACAATTTAATAGTTCTACTTGCCGATTAACACATCCTTGGTGGGTGCAAAAATAGCTACTAAAAGCTACCTCTAATCCATCATAAAGCCATCTCTAATCCCCTAAAGCTATATATTTTTGCAATGTAAGCAGGCCTGGTACATGGTGATGGTAAAAATAAAAACCTACCTGATGATGAAAAAGGCCGACACTCAAGCGTTGTACAAAGGTGAAGGTTGAAGCTCCGCACATGCAACCACCTGGCATTTTCACTCTGATCCGTAGCATCAGACTTCAACGCTCAAATTTTCCATGCTTGGTTTGCAATTTAATAATCCAAAGAAAAAAGCCTGTAATTTTCTAGCATGTTTGTCATGAATGCACCAAACAATAGTAATCTGGAGTTATCTACCCAATAAACAGTTGCGTTGATTTTTTAATTATTTATTTTAGCAACTGACAGCGATAGTTGGACACTGGCCAATTTAAAGTATTTTGAAACAACAATGAAATACTTAAAAAAGACAAAAATCAGTAATAACGGATAACAGTTCCACAACCGTAATGTTACAAACCGCTCTAGCAAAAACAGCTCTATTACATGTTGAAATAGAATCATTAAAAGTTAGTACATCAACAGGTAAAGATGAGAAAGTATATCCTTTGTACACTAGAGGTCATCAAGTGCATAACTATTCATTTGCAAAATTCAATGAAAAGATTGAAACCAACAATTTAAAAAAAAATAATAATTAGGCGATAATATTGTATAGAAAAAAGGGTATGAACATAGAATGTACATTATATACAAGGTCAATATAGAACGCAAAAATTGTGGCGTGGTGTAACAACGCCACTGATAGAACTGTGCCTTTGTAATAGAAACTGTATAGCACCAAATAATGGCCATTTGCTGGGGGCAGTTAGGAGTCACTAGATGTGTTGTAAGCCTGATATGGAAGGTAGAGTTTAGCATTGGCGTAGGTTATATAGCTAGCACATAATCCAAGTATATATCTCAGCTAGTCTGAGTCCATCGTACTGTTGTAAATGCTAGAATGGTTGCCTGTTTGCCGTGTCTTCACGATCTCTCGCCATATTCTACACTCTACCCCGCCTCTACAAATCATAGACTATTGTTAACAAAAACCAAAAAATCGAAAATGCAGGAATAACGATGTTTTTTATTACTGCTGCTATTTATTGTTACTGCCAAACAAACATACCTCAAGTTCATTCGACGTAAATCGTCTCTAGAGAGAAGTTCCAACACGTCGTTCAAAGTATACTCCTCAATCGCAAACCTCGAAATTGTCGTCCGGTCACAGTTGAGTGACTCCAGCCATTTAACAAGCTTCAGATCAGCTGTCGCTTGCTACAAAATTGGCGGCCATCGTAGAAATACTAGCAACAGGCAGTTTGATAACAAAACAACCAAAAATAACAAAAACATTGCATCAAGTGTTATATAATGCCAGCAGCTAAGATATCAATCCTACCTGCACGGATAGCTGTGGTACAATAATATTGGTTTCAGGGCTATCTGGTTCACTGCTGGACATGATAGATGATTGAGGAGGGGAATCTGCTCCGTAGGTACTGCTGCTTATAGGCAGTGGATTAGGTGGTGGCATGGCAATAGCATCCCTACAACGGATAATAATAAATTATTATAAAAAATAACTAGCAAGGTGACAAAGCATATGGTATGGGCGGAAGTAATATGTTTCACTCACGTCAAACATTGTACTTGGGCTTTTCGTTCCCGCAGTACACCTTTGAGCAGCTGCTGGTAGTTTTTATCAACAGTGGTCAACTCACGGAGCAACCGATAGTTGTCTTCCTGTGACTTGGCGTATTCTTCTTGTAATCTCTGGATATCCTGCAATTTACCAGAATCCTCTACCTAAGAAACCAAAGTATATAACGATGTGCAAAGTTCTGCCTTACATAATGATATAATTTGACTTAGAGGTACCAACACTGCAATAACACACTTCTAGAACAATCCTAACATTTGGTAGCTGAGCAGATATTTGATCAGAAGAGAGAAGGTTTTGGCAGAAATCCATCAGATGCTAATTACAAGTTCTAATGCGCTATAAGGGCATTGGCCTAGCCAATCAAGTTTCAGTTTCAACCTTATTGACTAAAGAGATTTTAGCATCTACTCTCATTGGCTAATGATAGTTAGCTTTTCATTTTAGTTGACCAATGAAATGCACATTATCCATGCTATTTGGACCAATGATATTTTACTATTAATCCCCATTGAATAAGTACAACTCTAATAGCTGATGGAAAGAGAAGGAAATCTGTATTGAAAGCATTCGGGATGCAAAGCTCTAGACCAGAAAGATGTAACCAATCACGGTAGAGCAAAGAGAGAATAGCTATCTAGAAAAAGGGGCTAGTAAGTAGAGAAAGGGAGAGAGTTTCCTACCGCAGATTCGGAACTGGAGCAAGTCTGCAACAAAATATCTTCTAACTTTCAATGTGAACTAACCCCCCCTTTCCTGTTTACGCTTAGTTTTAATTATTTAATTATTATACCACAATGCACCGGCAGTTCTGAACCTGTCCAACAAATTGAAGATATAAAAGATAGACCTACCCTTCGATATTTGCTGATAGAAGCACCATCAGATAGGTCTCCATTCATTAAGCTTAGAGAAGAATGCAGCGGGGGTGTTAAATCTCCATCTACGGAGTCGTCTGACCTTAGTTCAGGAGTTAAAAATTCTATAGAATGTTTTATTGTGGTTTTGAGGAAATCGTCAAACGCAAACATCCAATGTGGAGGCATCTGTCGTTCTTTTAAAATCTTCACCGACTACAACCAAACAAAAACATCAATTTACAATCATAAAATAACCTTGAAATGTTTTGAGTCGAATGAGAAAAGCTTAAAAGTAATTGAAAAGTACGTTTCCAAAAATAATCTGTACTACAGTGTATAATATTTGTGAGAGTGAATGTTAAAAATTCAGAAACGGAGAAGAAACTCCACTTACGGCTTCATTGAGAGAGTAAATACTGCGCTGTAACTCTGACATGGTCATGTCCCCATGCTGCACCATCTGTTGTAGATCTTTGAGGTAATTGTCCAGGTTGGTACAGTCCTGGGTTTGTATAAATTCTCTCATAGCTTTGGCTAGATTGTGCATCTGTACTTCTGAGAGACAATTTATTTGGTTTTGTCTTTGATCTTCAGCCCAGATTTCTGACAGCTGCAGACAAAAAGACGACGTGTAAGTTGCAAACAAATTGGCAACGTGATAAATCAACTCTAGACCAAAAATATACTGACAAAACTTGAATTGTCAATAAAAACAAATGTTATTAGTTATATTTTGTGCCACAAATGAAAATATTTCGCTAAGACAAAACGTAACCAACCTTAGCTGCATCTTCCGTCAAAATATCAATGAGTTTAGAGCGCCTCTCTGCGTCTTTCTTTAGAATAAACAAACCACCAGTTTCAGCGCTGCTTCCTCCTCGGGTCTCAAACGAGGCAGCGCTGTCGACGGGTGGAGATGTGAGGTAGTCTTTAGGAGTTCCAGGAGTACCAGGATGTGTATCATAGTCCATACTGTACAACAGCGATGAAATGAGTTATTATTGTTTCAAAAGCATTTGTTGGGAGTTGTCTTCTCACACTATGGCTTCTATTTAGTAAATACTATATTGAACAAACACATGCACACAACAGTGAACGGACACATGCACACAACAGTGAACGGACACATGCACACAACAGTGAACGGACACATGCACACAACAGTGAACGGACACATGCACACAACAGTGAACGGACACATGCACACAACAGTGAACGGACACATGCACACAACAGTGAACGGACACATGCACACAACAGTGAACGGACACATGCACACAACAGTGAACGGACACATGCACACAACAGTGAACGGACACATGCACACAACAGTGAACGGACACATGCACACAACAGTGAACGGACACGTAGCGCGTGAAATTATGTGATACTACAACAAACACACAATAAAACATAAAATAAACAGCAACCAAGTCAGCATTTGTCCAGCAACATGTAGAAATTTCTTTTACGAATTGGTGAAAACAATATAAGGTTTTTAACAACAAGAAAACACGCATTAGTGGTGTTGCTGAAACAAATCGATGTAAGTTCTAGAAATGTTGTGTAAAAGAGGAAATGACATCAAGACAAAGTGCGACATTAGCGAAAGCTGTCAGAATCAAACGACAACGTTAGTCCACAAGAGCAGAATTAGACTTCTAGTAAACTGACCAACTAGACACACCACTACAACTCATTAACACATCAACTGATAAAAGGAGGAGTTGTCTTACACTGAACTAGCGTGGATCAACCAGCACGGGGCTGTCCTGCTCCTGCAGGGACTGATAGACTTGCTGTAAGGTACACATGCAATGTAAACAGGTCAGCAACAACCTCACGACAGCGTAAACAACATGGCCGACAAGCATTCGTGCGCGACACATTGACACAAACAAAGCTTACACACACAGATCAAACGCCTAGCAGTGCACAACAACTAAAATCTATTCAAACGCAACCAGTAGACTGAAACAATTTTTCATTTTAGCACTTTTTTTGGCGAACGACTTTTTTCAATTAAAATTTTCAGACCAATCGTGTTAAAACAAAAATTTATGCTAATAATATTCTAGTGATAAACAACGAACGTGTAGAAGCACTAGTGACGACAAGTATGTAGCTGGTAATGCAATAAATGTCACAAAGAGGGTGGGCAAGCGTGAGAAAGAAATACTGCAAATGAAAAGCAGGCAAATATTTGGTGAAGAAGTAAACCTGTTGGAAGGGAAGAATCTCCAAGAGGAAACGCTGGTCGTAGGAGAACCAGTGATTGGCCTATAGAACAGAGCAGTGCAGCGCTACATTCCCACTCGACTACTAGCTACTAACTACCACGTGGAGACAACTCCCATAACACGAACAGCGACAGTTAATTGCGGAGACGAAGGAATACAAAAACTTGAGGTTTGGAGGGAAACAAAAATGAACTAACCTGAACAAACTGGTAAAAACATAGCCAACAGTTTAAAGTTTACCTATTTTAAAAGTTTCGTGAAAAACAGCAAGAGAAATAGACAGTAACTCCAAAATAGCTTGAGTAGCCCATTGAACTTTATAATAATCCACCTTTAATACTAACCAGGGTCACAGCGTTAACAAATTACAATTGACTTTGAAACATTGCCAAAATTAGGAGTTGTTTTCTCTCATACAGCGAGTGTAAATAACCCACCTGTGATGTGTTGTCTGTGCGAATGTTGACATTGATCTCTCCGTACCCTCGCTAGCATGACGCCCACCACTGCAACACACAAAGCAATCATGTACATCACACTGCAAGGTGACCGGCAATTTTTTTATGAAATAAAACGTAACAGCCAATGGAAGACCAGTTTACAATACACTGGTATGCACTAAAGCCCCCAGTAATATTACACCAAGTACTATCAATGCTAGCATCTCTTGAAAGACTACATCGGTTATACAATATCCATTTATCAACTTCAACCATTAATTGCCAGTAAAGATGGCCGCCAGTACTCAAAGCCATCGTATGAAGTTGACATTATATTCACATGTCTATGAAACTATTAGCTTCATAAGTTTGTTTGAAGACAAAATTCAAACACTTATGCTTTGCTTCTAAGAAAACTTCTCAACATGTAAGGCAAAGCAAAGACATAAAAATTGGCGGAAAACATTAAATATAGAATAAATGACTCACGCTCTCAGATTGGCATTGGTTGGTGGTAAGACAACCCTGAGTTTGTTATGATGTGTGCGTGCTTCCGGTGATGTTATTGGACTAGATACAGTTTGTGCAGTGAGAGCTGGTACTGTAACAAACAGACAAAACAGACTTGGAGACAAAAGGTAGGAATGAGAAACTAAATTGATACAATTTGATTGATGAGCGTTCTAGTAGATAATTGATGTGATCGTTAGTCACTCGCTGATAAGTAACTAGCTATCAACTAAATAATATGGTAGATGCGAGCAGTAGTTTTAGTACTAATTAGCAATAAATGGATATTTACTGCGGTAGGCAGCGAAGAAAACATCTAAAAACAACGAGTAAAACCTCAAATGACAAAAGAAAACGTTCTAGATTCATTTCCTGTCTCACCGCAGTAGCCACCGTACCACCAACGTAGCGGGAGAGAAAACCAGGAATGTGTAAATAATGTTTTTTTTAGCTATGGCGGATCAAGTATAAGTAGCATACTCCAGTACTAGTTGATGTACTTAGAAAGCTACACCCATTAATTATATATCCAACAGTCTGAGAACTAACGATATCAAAATACTGTAGTGTGTGAAGGTTGAGAAACCGGACTATAATCAGATTTTGGCGAGGTCAACATCTAATGTTTATATTTACACTAGTAGAATGCAGAGGTCACTAACTGAAAATTAAATTAGCTCATTATCGCAGACTATACTGACTACAATGAGGGTCCTGAAGGTTATATTAATGTATTGGGTTACGAGCACCCAACACGGAAAGGCGATACAAAAATCAATGACATCCAGGGTAGGCTAACTTGTAGTGGATTGACATTTTCACTTATCGTTGGCAAACCACTAACGGTTGCCCAACTGGGCAGACATTTTCCTCAGCAATTTACGGTCAGACTGAAAAATTTTTGAGCCGGAAAGTATGAAAGTTCACAGGTATATGTTGAGACATCTCTCATCAATAATTCACTAGGATAGTTGATGGGTACACTTGATTATACAGTACAAACAAGTATATTAGCATCTGTATGATCAATATAACTTGTAGCCTCAGAGAAAGCAGTGTCATGTGATGTTATCTCCCCACAGGCACTCTAGAAGTTCACAGTCTAGCCGTCTATATTTAACTAACAAAGCTATAAAAACAATCTCTGCTGCCACATTTCTTCCCTTAACACAATGAAAATAAAAAAATTACCATATTTTATATAATATGCAGACGATGTTGTTTTGGCAGCGTTTTTGTTTAGTCTAGTGAATGCCAAAAACACGCGGGTACAGTAAGTAAGCTGTCGGCGGATGGGCTAGACAGCTGTTTTGAACAATATAATAGACAACTCCTAAACCAGGGTACTTAGCGCATGAACCTACTAACTAATACAGTAAAAATCAGGACTATACGTTGCCATAACATGTTCACTCTATGACTGATAGCTTTATGGTGTAGATACTTCTCTATTACGAGGATGTTGACTTTTTGACCAGCGTGGATACTAGAGCTTTGTGCAGCATACACACATGGATTTGATAGAGTCATGCAAGACTTTTACACAAACTATAAAACAGCCCTTGTCTAGTAACAAATATATGAACTTGGAACGTGTTGACAGCTGTGACCTTTGGTAGACTTGTACACACCAATTGAGGGACGAGGGGCGTACAGACGCAAGGACAGTATGATACAAGTTAGGATAATGAGGCTATGACCTGTTGAGTGATAAAGTGTGCTACACAAAGGGGTATTGACATGTTTGATGGGTATACAGTGAACAATGTGGTTTATATGTACAACATTATACAGTTGCTATGCGCATGAATGCTGGTCTTACTTTAACAGCAGGAGCTCCTGTCAAAGTTAACGATTAGCGGTAAAAAATGCAAGTATAATTTGTTTGACACTGAGGAAAGTATCAGTACAATATCATTTACATCCTGTTTTAGCATAATTTACGAAAAACACTTAACATTTCTAGATGAGGACAAAAAGTGCACTGATTGTCTGGTGCAAACAAAACCATCAAAAAAAATCGGCACCACTTCATCAACTGATAAAAAACTTCACATAGAAATAACCCACTTAATTTTAGCCAAAATGCAGACCGTCCAATGAACAAACGGGTCCAGATGAACTTGACTTTATTTGTAACAAAACAGGTCAACGTTCATGAACAACACAACAAAATCAAGTGTTGAGCACAGCTCTTTGTTTGTGACAGAAAACAGCTATATGACTTGGATCAAAGCAATTAACAAAAAATATGGGAGACCAAAGTCTGGTTGGTATAGCGTGGCACAAAGAACTGGCAAGCATACAACCTACAGAGAGAGATTTGACATTTGATGGAAGTAATAAATGAGAGAGAGAAGATATAGATATCTAACTATCACAAGTGCATACCATATAGTGACACGCCACTAAGTAGATAGATCTCTTGAAATCTCAAACAGACACTACGGCCCTAGATTTTTGGAATTAGAGCATAAATCTGACAGAAATAAAAAATTATCTCTTTGTGGGAAAGTTAAAAGATAACTTCAATAATAATAAATAAAGTATTAAAAATAATAATTAACTCGATTTTAAAAACCTACTAATTATTAATGAAAAGTTTCATATAAGAAAACAATTATTCTAGAATAATAATATATAACCAAGCCTACGAAACACTGGCGCAAGGATACTTTTTAAGAGCGATGGAAAAACGATTAATCAAATTTTCAGTATGAATTTAACGGATTTAACTTGTTGGCGATTTTCCAAATGAACACGGAGATGTGCGTTCACAATAGAGTTGTGATGTAATGAAGAGAGTAGAGTGACAGAAAAAGAATGATACATCAAACACACCCAGCTTTGCATTGACCACGTGTATAAAAAGGTTAACACTCGACGTGAAACCAGAGTAGTACAGCAGTTTCTACAACAAGGATGCCTGGAGATCAAACAAATGCTATGCTAGGAGGCTAGGAGATATCAAAGAAGGTGAAATGGTTAGTGTGGTCAGAAGAACTACCCCCTAGAAGTAAAGCTATTACAGCCCACTCCATGACTCTAATAAATCCTTAAAGCAATTACTGGTGGATTGGTAGGCTTGTAACGCTCTGGTTTAAACCACATTGTGGTGCATTCTATTTAACGTGCCATAACAGCGGCCATCTTGTAGTTTGTCAGCCAAAAGATTTGCATGTACTGGAATATGGCAAGTTGACAGCTCATACAGTAATCACAAGTTCAGTGATGCAGTTTTTGCTATCAGAATAGCTGTCACTGGTACAGCTGCCGTAGGAGTTGCACTGAGTCATGTTCCGCATATGTTTACACGCAACGTATAGTACTGCGACATTCCAGTAAGAGTAAAATTTCAGTAACTCTATAGGAAAAGTAATTGTAAGTCAAACATTAGTAACAACTGTGAATATTACTTTCTAGCGCCGAAAAGATTATTTGCTAAAATGAATTTGTGGGACTGTCGACCTATATATTTACAATAAACACTTGACATTCATTCTACGAAATGAATATATTTAATGGCCAACCCTTTAGAGGTTAATGATTGAGACGATGATAATATTGTTTGAGCTCTAGATAGGTCCGCTATATTATTTACTTATAAGGCCAGCCTGGAACAACTTGAGCCAAGGACAAATTCTGTGCTATATTTACTCTATTAGGCCAAAACAAAGATAGGAGATAACGGTCTCCAGTGCTTTTGACCCTCTCATCCTCACTCCACTTTATCACAACCTGATCTGACCTAGCCCTGACAACAAACATGTCAATTGCTGCCTTTTGTAAACAATTTAACTTTATTGTGCAGAAGGTATGTCAAATGAGATGAAAACACTTTGGTGAAAAAGTGTACTAAATGGACACCAAATTATGCCAATAGGGTGATAAGTTTTGCTGTTAATAGACGATTTGGGTGAATAGTGGAGATCCTTTATAGGAAGGAAAAGAGATTGCTATCTACAGACGCATCCTCTACTGGAAAGTAGAATATTTGATTCTATTTGTCCATTACAAGATCGTTATATGCTAGTTTAATAGAGAAGTTAATAATGCATATAAAATGTTTCTTTGGGTTTCGTTAAATGGAGGCAAGCTGAACCGCGAGCACCTGGAAGTGAAATGGCATTTCCATCAACTATCAATTTGTCTGTCCGTTATGTATTTCCACTTTTGAGCTGCGCAGGGAAGGTAGAGTCAGGTAAGGCCACAGAATTTACATAAATAGCTGGCAGTACCTACCATAACTATCAGCTACTAGGACCTTCCATCTCCCCACAACAGAGTTATGTAACAGCACCTTAAGCTAAACACTAATCCCTACACAAGCTCTAACCTCCCTCTTTAGCTCTTCAGAAATGTAGTTTATTAGACATAGTTTGACCAACATTTCATGTAGCAATATTGACCTAATTTGAAAATGTTTTGGCTGTAATATCAGTTAGAGAGACAGCGATAGGAGCCAGTTAAATAGGAAGTGAGTGACAGTTTAGACTTTGGGTGTTGTTCTGCTTCAACGTATCAGTGTGTTACCGCCACCTTCACTTCTTTGTTTCACTAGATTCTTGTGGTTCGAGTATATTACAAATGTGTTGTTTTGCTGATTTGAGTATGTTAAGCAGAAACATACAAAACCTAATCCATCACCATGCCCATATAAGGAACAACCAAAGACACTCGTTCTAATTGAATCAATGGGTGGAAAACTCTAAAGCAGTTACTAAGAAACATTCCTTTACGCATTATATGAACGTACAGTTGAGGCAGCATAGCTAGTAGCTGTCGAAGCAAACGCCAGTCATTGATGAACCTTGTCAGCACTTCAACAAGGTAAACGTCCAATCAGTAAGTAGCTAAAGAAGCAGTTAATCATGTTTTTGGAAGGACTATTAATAGTAACACGTGCAAAAACAGTGGCATCTCCTTGATCTTATGAATAACACTGATAAGGTGGTACGTACCACACAGAGATGTACAATAGAGGTAATTAAAGGCGAGGTAGAGGTGAACACTGAACTGTTTGTTGTTATTATACCTATAATCAGCACTCTAACGAAGATATCAATTGTTTGTCAAAATAATGTCAGAGAGAGCAACAACACTGATGTTTGCTACTGTCTGCTTTATAAGCTCTACCTACATTCACCACAAAATAACAAAGAAGCCGAGGGCCTTCCTGCAGGCCCAAACCCACGTCAGTTTGTGTTATTTTATTGTTCTCGAGCTGGGAACTGAGTCTACTATTCACAACAAACACATCTCCTAATATAGAGTAACGGTAATATATATTATCAGTTATACTTCTACAGATTAATGTAATGTATTTCCCATGTTCATATATTTAAAAATTTGCGCACCACTTTTTTCTTCCCCTGTCATGCTCACAAATAAACAAATCATAAAAGACATAGTAAAGGGATAGTAAGTAAATCCGGACTAACTTACCCGAGACGCTCCTCTCATATACCGAGCCATTATCCTTGTGTAATTTACCCCGGGTCTCATATACTTTCCTAGCTTTCTTTCTATTCCTATAAAAGCCACCAGAAGTCAAACCAGGCTGTATACGATAGACAGCTTTCTCTGACACTACATCACAGTACAACACCAACTCCTCATTCTGGTTATAGTCATGTCTAGTCATGGTCTCCAAATTCTCTAAATGGTCCGTGGTCATCATAGACCTGTGTACTGTTTGCCTAACCATTCAATGAGACGAGAGCGGAAATATTATAACATCCCCCTTTTCAGATGGGGATCGTATTAAAGGCAACTTTGATGAAATCGACGTAGAATCACGATTGTTTCCTTCCGCTAGCGACAATAGTTGGCTGTTAGATAACGTTGCTGTGCGTATGCAGCCTACTTGTAGTTATATATTCTCTAGAGACGAGGAATAAAGCAATATATCCACACCCTCAGTCAACTACTAGTACCTGATGAATTGAATACTAGGCACGGCTAAGAGAGACTCAATTACGCCAGCAACTGCGAGCTGTATCAGTAGAAATGATAAGCTTGTGCGAGGCTGTGCTACACCAATGAACAATAGAGGGCATAGGCTAGCGAATGCAGTATAGATAAAGAACGCTTATCCATTAGCGCAAACAGCATAGAGCAAGTGGGCGGGACTTCATACTGGTTTGTTGCCATGACTACGACGTAATTAATTATCAATTTTGCAGCAGGTTTCTACAAACTTGAATAAAACAAAAAAAAGTCTTTTGGCTCTGTACCAACTAGTATGGCTAGGTTAGTAGTAGTAGCAAGCATTGGTAACCAAATACTAAATTGACAAAAGCAAAAAGCTAGTATTGTTGATTTGCTGATGCAGCTGCGATGGAATGACACGGAACATATCTTGATAAATAGCCTCTTTTATATCCATTAAGACGATTGGCATGAATTCCAGAGTAGCAATCTAGCAGATGTACATACATGTCAGATGTTGGGCAGGAACCAAACAACTTTATAATGACGATACGTATCATTCTACAACCAACAACTTCCACAATATGACCACAAAGATTGAAGATAATAACCAGGATCTTAGATTCAAGAAAGCTTCATAGCTCTCAGGCTCATTAGACTGTTTATCTGAAAAAACAACCTTGAAAATTTTGGTAAAAACAAGTTCAGCTTAGATGTGTTTTTATACTGTTTCATGTGGTAAACAATAACAATCCTACTAAAATTCAGTCGATCAACTCTGGCAGAGAATCTTTGATGTAGTACTATCCAAAGCTACAATCGCCTTTCGTTAAAACATGACAGAAAAGACGCAATGCTGTGTTGTATTACAGTGTCGTATTCTTTACAATATTGCTATCACGGATATTAGATAATTCTCAGGTTCAATAAATATTTGGGTGCGCCATTTACCGCCATCCATCCAGTGCTTCAATTTTTTATAGGTCAACGCGCAATGCATGAAAATATTTTTGTGATTTGTATCTCCATTGTCTCTGCGTCAGTCATTAAAACTAGAGCAATGTACGTAAGGCTGACCGCTACAACTTGATTCAGCGACTTTGGTCTATTTATAAAAGAAATTATAGTTTAAAAACAAAATTACATAATGTTATTATATTTTGAGGGGTTATCAATGCTACAGGCACCAATTACAAGATTAATTAGATATGCTAAATTAATGGATGATAATTAATTAGGGAAGGAAACCACAATAGCCATAGGAATGTCTGAACAGATCGGACAGTACTGCAGCCTTAATATAACCAACCACAAAGCTATTCTGTACATCTGCGAGTAATCTACAAGGTAGAGCAATACAATGTGACATTGGCGGCTGGCTGTATTCAACGGCTCCAACAATATTATGACCATGACCTCGCGTACTGTAACAATCCATGAGAAGTAATGAAGAATTCTAACAAACAAACATAACGAATCAAAGTACAGTGCAAAGCACTCAGATATACAAAGTTAGGGGGGGGCGGAGAAAGCTATCGTACTAGCAGCAGATGTCCACAGGCTATTCGAGAATAGTATCAAGGAAAACAATAAGATTCCTTGGAGGCTGCCAAAACCAATGGGATAAGGAAACCAAATAAAAAAAAACGGTAGCGAATGGAATAGCGCCTTAATTAAAATTCATAATAATAAAAGAGTTATTGTACCTACTAGCTACTATCTAGGGATATACGAGGGTTTTCATTGACAACAAGAACATCTCAAAGGTCTTGCGTGGTTTTCTACGGCAGACAGAGGAAGTTTTGGTGTTTGAAGGCAAATATCCTGGTCTAGTGGAAGAAGAAAAGACAAAGAGTCTAAAAGAGGCTTAGGGCAGCTATGGGAACCAAAAAGCGATGCCAGAACACGATTGGACAATGCCAATGTACACAAACCTAGCAGCTAGCATAAACAGGACGACATGTAGAAAAAGACAAGTTCACATAAAGTAAAAAAGACACACACTTCAAGGTCTTTTTCAACAAATCTAGACATTCATCCGTTGTCTTGCTATACAATTATGTGCATAGGTGACAACCAAAATCTTTACTTTCAACGCAGCACAGTCAAGCGGCAGATTGTTACATAACACAGTGTCAGCGATAATAACTGCCATAGCCAATAAAACAACTTCAAAGCACCACAGGAATATCTGCTATAGCATAACATGTAGAAATGACATAACGAAATGACATTTATGTAAGAGAATTGAGCCCTGGATAAGACAGCTATGGCAACTAGTGAGCTGCCATTTTGTCAAGATCAAATACACGAGAGACCTCAGTTCATTGCTTTTCTGCTGGTTACACAGCTGCGCTAAAATAATAATTTCATACCATTTTATGCATAAACAAAAAATTATTATGCTGAAAGTTTTGTTGAAGCGGCTATTGACAATAAAAACTTGGTAGAAGTTATCTCCTCAAGCTACTACTTTTGGAAAACGCGCAACCTCCCTAGTTATAACTCTGTTTTATAACACGTTTTCAATCTCAAATAATGTTGTTGAAAAAACTGGATCATTCAACATAGACTTAGGGGAAGTTTTTCATAAAATAATTTTGACTCCCGCCTTAACAGAAGCAATATTGGTATATCTACAAACACTGCGTGGTGAAGCGATTATTTTGCATAACTGGTTGGTTTAGTTTAGCCGAATAAAATGGATGATTATTCGCCGCGCATATAGATTACGGTCAGGCGCCAAAACCCACGCTGTGGTAGAACAGTATAAATGGGTTAGACACAGGTAGTACAGTCATACGTGTACCAAACACCTGAAAGGCTCTGATTTGCTGGTTGAGTATTTTGTGAATAAATAAATAATACCGTATGTATATTTATCATATATAAATAGTAACAAACGACAATTGTCTACTTTTGATGCTTTCATCATTTTTCGGATAGAATAATTAAATTTATTAGTATTATCATTATAAAAACTAATTATTATTAATGAAATTATTGATATTAGTAATTTTCGCGGGTCAGCGATTCACGCAATGTCAACAATTTTTGCCCATATATGGGCATTTTTTCTAGCATTTCCACAAGCTGAAGCACTGCGAAAACCTGGACAAGTGGATCTGGGTAGAAGTTTGAGTGTTTTTTCAAAAACAATGATAGCATTTTTTCTCACCCAGGTCAAGCGACCAAATCTTATGTTTTTATATTTAAAAAAAATGCTCAACTCTAAACAATCACAACACTGTAGTATCGAATGTATGCATATACAAAGATCAGTTAATGTAAAATAATTAATAAATGATAATAATATGGCTGTAATAAAATTGTACAGCAAATCTCGTTCATGACGCGCTCAGCTAGTTCTTGATTAGACCAATAGAAGCACTGGTAAAATACTCTGCATATAGAAAAGCTATAAAACGCCCAGCCTTCTGGGTGCTAACACCATTCAGGTCCTGAATAAACTTGAAAAACAAAAAAAATGAATATTTTTCAGTCACATGATCTATGTAGACTTCTAACCAAAACATTCTCAACCATAATTCAATTTATCATAAGAAAACCAGTTAGAGCGGGGAGTAGACAAGGAGTGGGCGCGGATATGAATGACAGCAATAAATTACATTAAAATTCCCAGTAAGAGGAAATGCAGTGCGTTTTCTGTGACAGGTTTAAACAGTCACAAGATGCCTGCTGGATCTCTGCCAAGACACGCTGCCAATGCATACATACATGACAAACATTCAAGTGATGACTTGGCTCTTTGTAAAGGCCTTAATGGGATGTGATCAACTTCATTTCTCAATGAAATCTCTACATCATTATTTTCTATCAAGACGTAATTTCTTGATGCGATTATAAAAAATAATTATTATTCAAAACTTTGTTGAACTTGAAAACGAAAAACTTAAGAAAACACTATTTCAGAAGAAAATTGTTGATTCCTTTTGCGCTCTGACATTATATATTACATACAGATTGTATTGTCCATACTTGCGAACAATCAAAAGAATTATCTGAAATTTCAGAATACGTACTCTAAACTCAGATTCTTTGTGAGTCCAAAATGACTTATAAAACACTATCAGCCAACGGACGAAGCGGTTGAGATATAACTTGGGTTCACTACAAGCAATCGTCTGTTAATAGCTAATTCGATAGAGTTGAGAGCAGATAAAATGACAGAGAGAGAGATAAGAGGAGGTAGAATTACTTTCACTGCAAATATACGAGACTCGATCACTCTCTATGCGTGCACCCGGTAGCGTACAGTGCTAATACCTTGTCAGGTAAATCATCCCATCAACAAATCACTGAACTACTACAGTAGCGCTAGTACGCACGCATTCAATAAGTTGGTACTAAATGCAGTGAGACAGTGCTAATCAATCACCAATAGCGTTCACTGCACACCATCAGGTGTGGCACAGACAGACATACAGAGGCAACAGTTCTCTAGTGGTAGAGCATCAATCAACCAACTAGCAAACACCCATCACCTTTCAACACCTCTGGTGAAACTATTCAACGATGTCTGTGTTTATAAACACTGAAGCGATGAGACAAGACAGCGACAATTTATGAAACAAAATGCTTGAAGCAAACCTTCTAGTGCTGTAATTAACAAGCCAAATGATAAGCGACTATCGCGCCAAACTAAGCGATAACTAACATGCCTAATAACAAACCGCTAACAGCTAAAATAACATCCTCAAAATGGTTTTATAATCTATCAAACTACCATGACTAACATGTCATATTCTGATAACTCAATCAGCAAAAACCCGAAACGGAAACACGCTAACATCAAAGGAATAGATTCGTAAATATTACTTTTTACAAAAATATTTGTGTGATAAAAAGTAGCACAACTGGGTAAGATGATCTCTACAGATGTGAGCATGAGAAGTTGATGAGAGAGGGGAGAAGATGACAAGCTGTGGTAAAGCTTTACAAAGAAACGCGTCAGAGATTGGTTGCTGCTGAAGAAGACAACATTTAATTATTCGATTCAGCCGTAGAGAATGGTGAAACCTCGCGAGTTTTGGTCCAATGAGACCAGAAACACTGGCTCGAGGATTAATGCGGTCAAAGGGGCTTTTTTTATGCAAATCCTTCTACTGAAGCATACTGAAAGCCGTAGTTGAAGCCAACTGTAACCAAAGGCAACTATTTCCTCGAACCTACTAATGTTTGTTATGTAATTGAACGTAAGTTTAAAAAATAAACACAACAACATAAATCCTAAAACCTCAGGATAAAAAAAAATAGATATGTTGGCCAGCTGGCTTGTGTTAGATCTAGTTATCAGTAAATCAAATCGACCAATAAAAAAGAGCGATAGATAACATACAATCAATCATGTATTCTGCTAATGCATCAGCTCAACATATCGTGACAAGTTAGCAGACAATAAAGGAAACCCTGGGAATCGAGGCCGACAAGCTTGATCATTATTAATCAGTCGATTTAGACCGAGTTAGTTCAAGCAAAAAGACGAGCAGTTTAACATTTTCAAAAACTGGCCAGGTGGAAAGTGTTTAGTACAAAAGCATGTATATCTCTACTTATCAACAATGCGTGACAAGCACCAAACAATAATTAGAGTATTGAACACTGGCTATACGTTGTCGTTCTAAAGCGGATCTCTTACCAATTGACATTTGTTGGCAACGCCGATTGGCTAATAGAGAGCCGAAGCAAAGAATGGCATGCACCATTTACCGCTCAGATTACAGATTAAGATAGGTGGCAGGTGATGGTAAACCGTGGGTAAGTAACTCCCTTAGTTACCGAATAGAAGTTGTCGTCTGATTGGATAAGATGCAAACCCAGCATCGATTGTAGATAAAGGCGTGAATGACAAAAAGATATGAAGAACCAATCACATTGCAGAAGTTTGCATCGAGACTCTTTTGCTACTGATTGCACACGAATAACTATAAGAAAATTGGCTAGCCTGGATGTAGCTTTCAAGTCTGAATGTAAATGTTAGATAATAAGAGGAATCATCGAAAACGGAGGTGCAAAAAATAAAATTGACGGCCACATAAAAGGAGTGTATCGGTGCCTACACATCTGCGCTATTTTTGGATAAGATCCAAGAGCCTGGATCCGCTCAAACCAAATCTATGGATAAATCGGCGATTGAGGTGTGGGAAGATTTACTAGCTAGAATCATAAATCAAACTAATAGCTAAACTGCACCAAAACCTACATTTAATGTGGAGATCTATGTGTGCAGAGTGCAGACTGGTGAGAGCAGAAAACTGATAAACAACCAAGAATTTATGAACAGTCTAATAAAAAATCAAGTGAGCTTAAAAATTGACCTCTTCAGATGTTGTTACACGTTTGCGCTGCAGCTAAACAAGAGCTCTAACCAACAAACATTATACTAACCACTCTACTAACATTTCTATGGATGTCTTGGTTTACCACATGAAAAAATTTGCTTCTCGGGCGACAAACAGCGGGCAAACTCCACAAAATACAGAAAACAATAAGCAAAAAACTCCAAATATTCGATTTGGCTCGACGCCCATAACTTACACCTGAGTGATTCCCACAGAGTACAAAGGCTTATGGAATTTAACGGTAGAATGTAGGCATATAATTGACACACAAACAAGTACACTTTTATGTAATTCCACGTAAACCATCAAAATACCAGCTCAGGACTGGAATGTCACATAACAAATAGAGATGTACTCCTGTGAGAAGCTGAAGAACTGCTGGCTATGCCAGTCTGATCGATAGTTAAAATAGCTAAACTATAAACACAAAACTGGCAAGGCGTGTCACAAAAAGACGTAAGACAACCTTCAACTATCCTTGAAGGGAAAATAATCGATTCATGTTGTATCAGAGAAAAAACAAATAGGATATAGGTGTCAGCTGGGAGATTATCTTGGGAAAACTGCAACAAATCTGCACAATCGAGAATGTATAGTCAATCACAAAGAGCCTTCAAACATGGAAATGGAACGATCTTTGTCATAGACAACATCAGATCTAAACGGTTACAAGTTGGACACACATCTATGTCTAGTAGTCAGTCAGTAGTCACAACAGGATAAATACATATATAATACTGCAATGGTTAGCTGCTAGCAATAGAAGAAGTTGTGTACACATTGACAATATCACTGCAAATTTCGAGTAAAAAGATTTTGGCGATGAGTAAAGATTTTACGCTAAGAGTAATGATAAAAAATGGTGAAATGATTAACGATTATTTATCTGTAAATGCGTAAGGCAGCGGTGAAGAGGAGGAAATGCTTCGGTTACCACTGATGTCATGGCTGACTAACAGAGCTGTCAGCTAACCAATGCAGCAAGCGTGGGTATATAATTTGCATACAAGGATATCAAATGTACAACGTATACTACAAAACGTTCGCTGGCTGCCAAATTCACACAATAAACCGACAAAAAACGATGGATGTCAGTAGACAAAACTTTAAAATGGTGAATTTTAGAATTAGAGTAAAGTTGGGTTTTAAATTACCATTTAGAAAAGTTTATTATGAAAATAACAAAATTGAAGTAATTAGTGGTAATTTCAGTTCCAAACTTATCATTAATATTGGTAAAGGTATCAAACATGAGAACTTATATATTTTCAAGCACCTGACAGAACTTGCCAGTTAAAACTCTTACCCCAGGCACACTTAAGCATGCGGTAAGAGACATCTTCGGTAGGCCTATGGCAGACATGTACTGCACAACGGATAAGATATAGTTCTGAGAAAGCTCTTTGCACACCAAAGTTGAGATGCACTTATTGTGGTACAGCAATGGCAAACCTATCAATGATTACTTACACAAATGGATGTTCCAGCAATGCTTGAGCTGAAGGTCGATTCAAAGGATCTGGTTCAAAACATCTGAAACATTAGACAGTTAATTGTATACTGTACTTCACCGTACATCACTGTAGACTATCGTATACTACTGTATATTACTGCACAATACTGTACACTACTGTATACTACCATACACAGTTGTATACTACTTTATACAACTATACACCACAATACAGTAAATGTACATTGCATAATACTGCTCATTCAGACAATATGCGAAGAACTGATTCACAGCAATAATAATTTGAATAGAGAAACAAAACATACTTGAGAGCTAATATAATTATTCAAGTACTTCCACCCTCAATCTGTACAGCACCACAGCTCGCCACAGCTCGCCACAGCTCACCACACACACCATCATATTAATATTTAGAATATGGCGTACATCTAATGACTTCAGCACATCAACTACCCCTGCACAATTTTATTTATGCCAAAAATTGAACACTTTCCACCAGGGAACCTAATACATCACACTCATCATTTTGACAAATTCAACGAAAATCGTTTTCACGCGTTATAAATAATATTCCAAAAATAATCAAATTTTTCAGATATGTCTGGCAAAAGAGAATAAAATAATTAATTAATTCAGTTTTGTAGTTGTCTTTACAGAATCCTGTACTTCTATCAGTGTTTATACTACTATACCAGAATATTGAGTGCGTTCTTTTCTATGATATTATTAATAATGAAAACAATAACAAACAACGACATTTTAAATAGTATACCCAACTAGTTTGTACATATAAATGTAACTAGTGAGACTTTTTTAAAACTTGTATACCGTAATTTCTCTATATATCAACTTTATTGGTTTATTTTGCGTGTCTGTATATAACGAACTGCCTGTATATAATGAACTGTCTGTATATAATGAACTGTCTGTATATAATGAACTGTCTGTATATAATGAACTGTCTGTATATAATGAACTGTCTGTATATAATGAACTGTCTGTATATAATGAACTGTCTGTATATAATGAACTGTCTGTATATAATGAACTAACAATATCAACTCGAGCTGTTTGACATCAAAAACATTTATTTCTGCAGAATTTTAGAGTTTCAAATGACTCGTCCACAAAAATTTCTCCATCAATAAAATAAAATGAATAAAATGGCGAGCCTACGAAAGACGACGATACTTTATAATTCTGCGTGTAACTTAATAGATTTCTGCACTGATGGTTTTTGAAGTATTTTTGAGTTTGTAACGTAAATCTTTAAGCAAATCTAGAAATACGGATCCAGTCCAATTACACGGCCAGATGGCATGTCCTAAGAAACGCTAGGAATTACCATATTTATATAGCTGAATCTACATAATACATGGCAGATTATCTAGGGATAAGCAGATAATCTACAGCAACAATTCAAATAAATGACCACAAGAGGGCAGCAGTGGAAGGCGGTGAGACATTTTATCTCGATACTTATGCATTGCTTTGATTGAATTCTCGTATTTTTGTCATTAATAATCATATTTAGAGAGATTGTAGGCAATTGTGTGGAAACAGAAGGAAATGATAGCAAATAAGTCAATAACGACATTTCACTTAACTGACAAGGATAAGAACAAATCAATCAATCACATAAAAAGTGCTTTCTAGAACTCGCTATTGTTAGAGCTAAAATCTAATATTACAAAATAATTAATAAAAAATAGTAATTTGTAACTAACTTTTGCAAACATTTCATAGAAAACAGTTACAGTTGCAAAGAGATTCAGCGTTTAATGAAGTGACGATATCAAAATGCCAGCAAAAACATAAAAAGAGGAAAAATAATCATTGCTGTGCAAAAACTTGAGATATAACAAAAAACATTACGAGTATGCACCAAAAAATGGTTTGACCCCGAGGGCAGAGGGTCGACTAAACAGGATACAAGAAATCAGCAGATGAATAGAAGAAACTACCCCGAAGGTGGACACCACAGAAATGATTGTTGCATAGACATTATTACTAATTAATTCTTTTTGCATGACAAAATCAAAATTCACAACCTACGCGTCTATGGCTGGTCTGTCTTAGCAAAACTTTGCCCATTCATACTTCCCAAGATGAATCGCCTCCCGAAACCAAAGTTTTTTTATTTTTTTGCATGACGAAATAGTTGTACTGAATTGGAATAAGTTACAAGAAATGGAGGTCACACAAGGTCAAGGCAAACTACTAAGATGGCCGTCAGTAAACCAAGAAATTTACTCACTTCAGTATGAAGTCTTTAGCAACATCTGATAGACTTTCAGGTATCTCAGGGTGCGAGTTGAACATCCCAACCTTGAACAAGGCAGCAGGGGGCTCCAGCTATAACAACACACACATTTCAAGCATTTCTAACTTATTGCATGCTTATTATACCAATATATTTGCTAATGAAATTATTATTGTCACATTTAATTAGACGAATATGTATACCGAGTATAACTACTTTTACTTGATATATATTTCATCAGCCAATTACTGTTTTCTTCTGTTTCATAAACTATTTAGTAATTATTTACCATTAATTATTACTTATTTATTGCAAACAAAAAATTTGGTCCTTTCTTAACACAATATTTTGATGGCCAAAAAAATTATCTGTATTTTCGTTAAACTGTTGTACCAGAAGACGCGCCTTGTTCAAAAGGGGTTCTCATACATGATTTACAAAAAACATGGCCACCATTACGAGCAAAAAACCCTTTGACGGCACAGCTAGACAAAGACACACACAACATTCGCTGCCCTAGAGGGAATGTATCAACCATTAAAAACAACAATTTGAATATCGTACACATTCGAGCTATTGTTGAAAGAAGATGAAATGAGAATAAGATAGGAAAGTATCAGGTGATGGTACTAAGAGTAAATACCACCACTGGGTGTATCTTATCGCCACCACACAAAGGTGTGATTTGCCAGAATAGTGATCAGTCACTAACTTCAGAGGGAAACTCAACATTTGTGTCGCATTATGTTAACTTTTTGTCACTGGAATGTCTATAAATTTATCACTTTTTGGCTGCATTGGAATTTGATGAATTTAAAGATAAAATATTTCAAGTGTTATTTTTTCATCTCTAAGTATTATAGAGACACAATACAAATGTTACTGATTTGACAATATTAGAATAAACAACATTTGAATATTTACAGCAGAAAAGGTGTCCTACCAAAGGTGTCCCACCAAAGGTGTCCTACCAAAGGTGTCCTGCCACATTTCAATCAAACGAATGAAGCGTTTTATATTGTTGTTTTTATGTAGGATGCTGTTTTCAGGAAACGCGTTATTCCGAGGAAGGAAAAAGGAACTTTTGTCATTCAGGAACAAAAAACATGAAATTCGACGAATTTAAAAATTGGCAGCTGTCAAGCTAAGAGAGAAAATGTGAGAAATTGACAAGATGCTGGTAGCTGTACAGTATACGATAATATACTGTATATATACAGAGTTCCACATAAAACACCAGTATATTTCACATGCCAACTGCCAATAGAATGTATAGCATAACCGCAAATAAAACAAACAAGGCGATATTGTAGTACAATTTTAAAAGCAATTTGACAGTCACTATAGAAAGTCTTTTAGCCAAATGACAACAAGTACACATCAGATTTGGTAAAATGCCATAAATGTTTGATGAAGTGTTCATGACACAAATAAAAATATCCCATATTAGGTTATTATATCACTAAATTAATATTTTATTGATTTAGATAATAAACAGCGGCAATAAGAAAAAAATCTGTTTTTAGAAGCAGAAGGCTGTATTCAGCAGCAATTGGTTTAAAGCAGATTTTTTCAAAAAACTATGTTGGTTAGCTTGAGAAACCTAAAACTCACCTCCACAAAAGGAGGTTGGCCAGTAGCCATCTCCACCACAGTACAACCGAGTGACCAAATGTCTGCAGGAGCACCGTAACCTCTCTGACCTTTGGTGATCACTTCTGGCGCCATATACTGGGGAGTACCTAAAATAAAACAAGGACACACCTATGGCCTGCACAGAGATGTCATTACAAAAATATTCCTTTCGTGAATTTGGCTCGCGTGAATTATTTCCATCGATCTAGAACACTCTAACAATAGAATATGCCAACTGAAACAGTGTCATATGAAGTTTAGCCTTCCCCAATGTCATCAGTAGAAAACTTCACCTATTAATCTACAAATTAATATAGTTTACTATCACGAAGCATTAAGTTGATAAACTGTGACACACCCACCACCTCACAATGTGACGTGAACCTACGGCCAAAATACTTACTGTCAACACAAGTTGTAGGGATAATCCACACAAATATTTTTACCTGCAAGGGATCATCTGCTAAATCAAAATGCGATTTTGATTACACAACGTAATGAAAAAGTAGTTAGAAAATATGAAAATCCTGTTTGTAGTTGATGCATTTATCTGCTCCCTGGGTGGAGGTCGGAGAGTGGGGAAAGCTGTACTCACCAGCAAAAGTGCTCAATTTGTTTTTCAGGCCAGATAGACGTTTGGATGTACCAAAATCAGATATCTTGACCACTCCGTTGTACGTGTTGACTAGCACGTTGTCTCCCTTGATATCTCTGTGCACAATCTGGTTATCATGCTGAAAATAAATAATAATAATAATAATAATAATTATTATTAATATATTTAACCCAAATCTACATAATCAGACAATTTGCACTTTCTGAGACAAGTTGCAGGTTTCGACTAGTTAAAAGTTAAACCAAAAGTTCATTCAAACAATTTTTTCAAATTTTTAATGATATGATGATTCAGTAAGGTTTAACTGATGGGATAAGAGTCTACTCAAACACAATAAGTCTATAACATATCCATGAATACTAACCAGCGTCGAGCTGTCACATTACCATATTTGGAAATTGTGACCAAGTGTCAGGATAAAACGCGTCTATCTATGACTGACAAGCGCACAAACTCAAATTGACATTCGATCGTTGTCTATATACAATACTTGGTGAGCAGTGTTGACGTACGAGCCAGAGTGAAACGCGTAACCTGGCAGAAATTTTAGACCAACAGGTTTTTTTTATTACAAAACGGTCCACCAATGTAAAGAATTTATGCAGAAATTCGCGGCATTACGCGAGGAGTTAATTTTAAAGGCTGCTCCACACGGCAACGAAACGAGGACGAAACGAACTGGCCGAAACGAAAAGTTTTTCGTTTCGGTACATTGTTAACGAAATTTGCTTCACACGCGAACGAAACTGCATGTAGCCGATCAACGACAAACAACTGCCAGCCAATGACAATACACGAATTGTAATAACAACTGCCGCCAATCATAATAATAGTAGTATTCAATACTAGTAGTTTTTCTACTAGTTCTTCTGTACGGACAGCTTCCAGATATTCGCATTTAGTTAATTTATCGGTGAGTAAACTTAATTATTTATCAACTGGTTATCATTATTACTCACTCACCAGACTAGTAATTTTATAAGTGCTAGACTCTTTTTAATTCCTTCTAATAATAATAAATAATGATGATTATGATGAATCATTTGTTATTTTGTTGCAGTAGGCCCAATTTTTATTAAAAAAATTAATTAACTGTACTGTAATAATAATTACTTTAATAATTCTAATAATTTTTATTATAATAATAACATCATTAGGCAAATTTAATAACAATAATAATAAACAACTGCCAGCCAATGGTAGTATTTAATATAATACTACTAGTAGTAGTAATAATAATTATTAAAATTATTATAATAATAAATTTTAGTAACATGTGCTGTGTTTAGCGCCACTAACGCAACATGGACCAATGAAGTTACGCCTTGTGTGGCCAATAGCAAAATGCAGAAAAGACTTTTGACCAATGATCGACTAACGAAAAAATGCCAACCAAGCACTGCTAGGTCTGGACGAAACGTCACCGTAACGCTACCGAAGTGACGGTAGGGCTTTCGTTGGGCAAATTTATTTTCGTTACGAAATTAATTTGACGTTTCGTCCTCGTTTCGTTGCCGTGTGGAGCAGCCTTAAAGCAGTGCCTAGCGTGGAATGGCGTGTTTAACAAACGGCTCTTGAACCAGACTTGCAGACAACCAAATGGTTAGAGGAGAGAGTGAGGAGGCTATGTAAAATGTACTATAGATAAATAACTTCTAGAAAGCCACCATTAATGAAGAGAAGATGTATAATTCATCCATAAAAGTCTCATCAGATTTTCTTTGCATATAGACGAGATTTCAAAGAAGCAGATGTGCATACGATACGAACAATAAAATAAATTAACTTAAATAATTTTCTGTGGTTTGTGCACATTCTAAGGCCTATTACTGTAGTCAATGGGGCAGCAATAAATAACGGCAGACAGACAGTAACTAAATCAAATATATATTAAAAAGATAAACCAGCTGAGTAGTAAAATTAGTCCTCACTAGACCAGTATTAGTGCCTGCCATACATAATTGACAGAAATAATTGCTATAAATTGTCACAAACGGGCCTGTTTATTAAATATACTTGAAGATTATTGAGATAAACGGCTATTTGTTAGAATATTGAATATGATTACAATTAAAAATGTCCTGACTAGGTTGGTTGAGAGCGTCGAAGAGCCATTTCCTTAGATGTCATAGGCAGACAGGCAGTCATAAATGGCTAGAATATACAATTATAAGTAATCAACTAATTCCCACAGTAGATTGTCACTTGGATAAGACAAACAAAAACCAGAAAAATAACAGTTTTTGTGAAACTTCTAAAAAATTTCATGAAATGGATATTTGTTTGTTGAGCTAGCACCACATGCACTGACTGCAGTGGCTTCTTGGAATTGTTTTTTTTTTGCATTTTTTATTTATTAGAGAAGGGTATCCAATACTGTAGACAGTAAAGTTTAACATATAAATATGACCGCTGGTAAAAAGGAAACAGAGGTAGTACCTTGACCCCAGCCATCGAATGCCATCGCATTCAGCCAGCCAAAAGGATGTCATTCACAGATTATATAACACTGCCAAATACATGACCTTAATTAATGACAGATAGCGATGAACAAAGGAGGATACACAGGGGTCACAACTCCTTAATACTTACCAAATACTTGAGGCCATCCAGTATCTGTTTTGTATACATGATCATAGACTGCTCATTATCCTTGAGTGGGCCCCACTTGTTTCTCAGCAACTGAGTGAGGCTTCCTCCAGGAACCTGTCCAAAATCAGGTAGAGCAATCTGCATTCACGAATATTGTTATAACAGCAAATGCAGTCAAGTTTTGATGAAACTAAAGATCTCTAGACAGGGGCTTGAACTGTAGAGATCTTTGATACATTCTCCATGGCGCTAAAGTTTGTGAATATCGAAAATCAAGATTTTATATCAAGTACTGCTAAGTCGCAAATAACAATAATAAGAATAAAAATAGTAAAAAAAATCTTTAAATGAAAACGACTGAGGGACTTGGGCTAGTAGCACGTGTGGCCTGGTGGTTACACTGCTTGCACTTCAACCTCAGATCTCCGGTTCAATTCCCAACTCAATTATCCTTGAGAGCAGAATATTTGGCTTTCTATGGAATGCTCTGCATGGTTAGATATGGGCATAGAGAATAGTCCCTAGCTGGATTGCACTCTCCATAACTCCTATCGAGTCATGTTAGTAAAAGATGCACAACTGCTTTCTCAAAAGAATGGAGCGCTGCTCACACAAGCACTAATGTATGAGATCTTGGGGCACAGCAGAAGCAATGCAACACAAAAATTAAAACTTTGCAGGAATAAATATTTAGGGAATAAGAAATAATTAACAATAAATAAAGTGTGCCAAGGATTGCAGAGAAACTGGTAGAGGACAGCAATGCACTACAATCTCTGTTCACACGCCACAACCAACCTCAACATAAATAATATTTAGTAGCAGAGTTTGGAACCACAAAACTTTTGAAATGCTCATTATTTGAATTTAGAAATGGTCATGTAATACATTAGGCAAATCACACCTACCGCTAAGTGTACTTTATGTGTGCTTAACGCAGACAAACACTCGCATCAAAGATGATATATTTGTGTTTATAAAAATTTACTGATTTTGGTGCTCTTTGATATAGTCGATGTTCTAAACGGAACCAACATTTTTAGGTTGGTTAGTTATAAACAAGTGAAAATCCGGGATAAGACGTAATGACGTGTATACATAGGATGGCGCAGTGCTGCATGTTATATTACCTGCTACATAGGATGGCGCAGTGCTGCGTGTTATATTATATTACCTGTTACATAGGATGGCGCAGTGCTGCGTGTTATATTACCTGCTACATAGGATGGCGCAGTGTTGCGTGTTATATTACCTGCTACATAGGATGGCGCAGTGCTGTGTGTTATATTACCTGCTACATAGGATGGCGCAGTGCTGCGTGTTATATTACCTGTTACATAGGATGGCGCAGTGCTGCGTGTTATATTACCTGCTACATAGGATGGCGCAGTGCTGCGTGTTATATTACCTGCTACATAGGATGGCGCAGTGCTGCATGTTATATTACCTGCTACATAGGATGGCGCAGTGCTGCGTGTTATATTACCTGCTACATAGGATGGCGCAGTGCTGCGTGTTATATTACCTGTTACATAGGATGGCGCAGTGCTGCGTGTTATATTACCTGCTACATAGGATGGCGCAGTGCTGCGTGTTATATTACCTGCTACATCAGATGGCGCAGTGCTGCATGTTATATTACCTGTTACATAGGATGGCGCAGTGCTGCATGTTATATTACCTGCTACATAGGATGGCGCAGAGCTGCGTGTTATATTACCTGTTACATAGGATGGCGCAGTGCTGTGTGTTATATTATATTACCTGCTACATAGGATGGCGCAGTGCTGCATGTTATATTACTTGCTACATAGGATGGCGCAGTGTTGCATGTTATATTACTTGCTACATAGGATGGCGCAGTGCTGTGTGTTATATTACCTACTACATAGGATGGCGCAGTGCTGCGTGTTATATTACCTGCTACATAGGATGGCGCAGTGCTGCGTGTTATATTATATTACCTGCTACATAGGATGGCGCAGTGCTGCGTGTTATATTACCTGCTACATGGGATGGCGCAGTACTGCGTGTTATATTACCTGCTACATAGGATGGCGCAGTGCTGCCTGTTATATTACCTGCTACATAGGATGGCGCAGTGCTGCGTGTTATATTACCTGCTACATAGGATGGCGCAGTGCTGCGTGTTATATTACCTGCTACATAGGATGGCGCAGTGCTGCGTGTTATATTACCTGCTACATAGGATGGCGCAGTGCTGCGTGTTATATTACCTGCTCCATAGGATGGCGCAGTGCTGCGTGTTATATTGTATTACCTGCTACATAGGATGGCGCAGTGCTGCGTGTTATATTATATTACCTACTACATAGGATGGCGCTGTGTTGCGTGTTATATTACCTGCTACATAGGATGGCGCAGTGCTGCGTATTATATTACCTGCTCCATGAAGATCTTAAGATATCCACCGTCCACTGTAGAGCCCATGTACCGTACTATGTTTCTGTGACTCAGGTTAGCATGCAGTCTTATCTCTTCTTGCAAGGGCTGCACATCACTACAAGTACGCATCATTGGTGAGTACATTGATAGGAGTACATCTATAGATGTAAGTACACAAGGGTAAGCGCACAGATGTAAGTACACAAGGGTAAGTGCACAGATGTAAGTACACAAGGGTAAGTGCACAGATGTAAGTACCCATAGGTAAGTGTACAGATGTGAGTGCACAGATGTAAGTACCCAGATTTAAGCACCCAGTACGTAAGTACCCAGATGTAAGTACACAGTACGTAAGTACCCAGATGTAAGCACACAGTACGTAAGTACCCAGATGTAAGCACACAGTACGTAAGTACCCATATGTAAGCACACAGTACGTAAGTACCCAGATGTAAGTACACGTAAATACCCAGATGTAAGTACACAGTACGTATGTAACCAGATGTAAGTACACGTAAGTACCCAGATGTAAGCACGCAGTACGTAAGTACCCAGATGTAAGTACCCAGTACGTAAGTACCCAGATGCAAGTACTCAGTACATATGTACCCAGATGTAAGTACCCAGTACGTAAGTACCCATATGTAAGCACACAGTACGTAAGTACCCATATGTAAGCACACAGTACGTAAGTACCCATATGTAAGCACACAGTACGTAAGTACCCAGATGTAAGTACACAGTATGTAAGTACCCAGATGTAAGTACCCAGTGCGTATGTACCCAGATGTAAGTACACGTAAGTACCCATATGTAAGCACACAGTACGTAAGTACCCATATGTAAGCACACAGTACGTAAGTACCCATATGTAAGCACACAGTACGTAAGTACCCATATGTAAGCACACAGTACGTAAGTACCCAGATGTAAGTACACAGTATGTAAGTACCCAGATGTAAGTACCCAGTGCGTATGTACCCAGATGTAAGTACACGTAAGTACCCATATGTAAGCACACAGTACGTAAGTACCCAGATGTAAGTACGTGTAAGTACAAGCTAGCCCTCAAGTGTCAAGCCCTCTAAGCCTAATTATAGAGATACAAAAGTGAGCAAAAGTGGAAGCAACAAGGCAGATGATGAAGTAGCAGGTGGAAGTGGCTGGTGAATCACTAACAAATAAGCAGTGAGTCACGACACCAGCCATAATAACCAACTCACATGACGACTAACCATCAAATTGGCAGGATAAATAGACTGTACTTAGCAACTGTTGACAATGTTGGTTAGTTCAAGCCAACAGACTACAAAGGCCAGCGTCACTTAGTGTGATGGTTCAACTATAGTAGTTGTACATAAATAGCACGAGGAAGTGTTTCCGGTAAGAAAGCAGGAACTGGGAGATGCATACATGGCAGGCATCATATGTGCTCGACAGTCTGCATACATGGCAGCCATCATACGTACTCGATAGTCTGCATACATGGCAGACATCATACGTACTCAACAGTCTGCACACATGGCAGCCATCATACGTACTCAATAGTCTGCATACATGGCAGCCATCATACGTACTCAATAGTCTGCATACATGGCAGCCATCATACGTACTAGATAGTCTGCATACATGGCAGACATCATACGTACTCGATAGTCTGTTCAGGGATCTCTTTAATAGCTATCTTTAGATGGGTGTTGGTGTCTCTAGCTGCAACTACTACACCATAACTTCCTTTGCCCAAAATCATTCTATGCCCTTTATCATCAAGTTCATATTCGTACTACAACAGAGACGAGACAATATCGGTGACAAAAGCAATAAAAGTGTAATTGTTACTATTTTTCAAACTTTTTTGAGAAGGACTGTTACGTTTAATGATGGAATTGTCCGCTAAGCACTCAAAAGTGCTAGGCTAATGTTGATTAGAAAAACAAATTTTTGGCTTAATAAACACATCAAACGCAGCTGTGGAGTACAGTTTGCCAATTCTGACATCAATGTTGCTGCTAATTTCCATTTATTACATGATCCAAGCGAGCGAGGCGTTTTATCTCCCATCTACCTACCCATCTGCATAAACTATAGTAGTGTATCCACTAGCGATGGTCAAAAGTTCAAGCACAGACAATAAATATCAGCTAGTGGAAGCAGTTAAGGTAAAGAGATCATTGTGGAAGAACCACAAGATGTCTATGGTTAGCGCTAACCACGCCAGTACATGGTTACATTCAGTGACATCACATGGGTTTTAGTTCCAGCCCATTTAGCAACTAAAAATACCTCCAAACATAAGTTATGACGTGTGTATCACTTCCATCCCAGCATTACACGCATAAACTACCAGAAAAAACCGCTGTACAGATTTTCAAGAAAGAAATCATGGTGAATCAGCGTGACCAGGCACTTTGATGGTTACAAGTCATCGGCTGAAGTGATTACCCTCCGAACAATCAGATAGGAGCTAGTGGACCCTAGTACAGAGCTGGAGATTACTAATCACTGGGTTGGTAGTGTGCACGGCTGGAATTAGATGACCTACTAGGCAGGGCTTATAATTAAAAACACTTAGAATCATTCATTGTGTGTGTGTGGCACTGACCAAACCATATAAAATGTATGGCATTTTATAATTTGGGCTTTTAATTAAAGAGTGGACGAGATTCACTAATAATAAGATGTAATTGGACAGGTCCAGGTGATAAGCGGTAGCAATTATTATACCTTGGTCAGAAATTAAAGAACTGTGTCAAAAACTACTGAAACATAAACTTTATTAATAAATATTTTTAAATCAAAATAATTAATATTAGTACAACCATTCCAGCTACTGTGTACAGACCACCTGCATAGACAAGCAAACATTGACCCCTACATCAAATGACAGACATACCTAAAATTTATTGAATTGAGACAAAGGAATTGATAATTAGAATTAATTACTAAAACGATTCTTATTCATTGGGTCTAATTTAAAATCAATTTGGACAGAAAAATGACAGGCTTTGTAAAAAGACTTTTTTTAGAACAAAGTGAAGAATAATTAGTGTAAAACTATTATATCTAAATTAAAACATATTTTAGTGAATCTAATTAATTAATGTGTTATCATATTCACCACCTACATTCCACTTATAGTACAGTTGGCAAATCAAATACACACGGTCTGAGTCAGAGATACTTTATACGCTGTCGGTGAATATTGAGCTCGACTCACTTGAATATTACAATTCTCTGCAGAATCCATGGCAAAGTCAGTTTTGATGGCTGCTTCGTCATTCTCAATCTCAAACATGTTCAGTACTGACTCATAAAACCTGCATCAAACAATAATTAGCCCAAAAATAAAACGAAAAGTAAAATATTTAAATAGCTATAAAAACTGACATTCTTCTCAAATACTGACCACCGCTGCCAATTGAAAACTTGACAAAACCCAAATTTAGGGAAACAAAATTTGTGATCAAAAAATGTAAAATTAGAAATTATCTCCTCTTTGTGAGCTTATGGAAAAGACAACTCCAATTTAAAGGAAACGGTTGACAAACGTTATTTCAATCTAAATTTTAATTAGACTAAATTTAAAATAATTCAACATTGTTATTTAATGCGTTCTGCTACTACAAAGTGCGAGGAAGCAAATGTGATAAATGATAGAATGTACAGACCCTTTTCTCTTGAGCTCGGAAGGAAAGAATATGTGGAAGTCATCGCTGTTCTGTTGCACATAGAGAAATATAGCCCTGGCATCTCTCTTGTACAACGAAACGCCTTTGATGTGCTGCCGCTCAAAACACCATTGATGTATTTGTTTGCTGTCTTGCTGTACGTGCCAAAGTTTTATAGTAGGTGGCTAAAACAGTGATAATATTGCTACCAACGACGTACAAAGGATCTTATAAAGGGTGCCTTCACATACACTCATAAAGGATAGTCATCGATGCCTCAAGGATATGTGCTGTCCAGTTAAATCATAAACGCAGTGATTCTTATAATGTCTGTGGCAACTCTATAGCTACATCAATTCCGCTTTACCATTTTGCTGTTCGTTATATTAATCATATACAGTATAACGTAACTCCACAATTTAAAATTGGGAGAATGAATTTCAAATAGCTTGACACATTCAAATTGCATTCATTCGCCGCTGGTTCATACACTAAGTCAAGGTTTCAATGACCCTGTCTACTTGGCCAGCTGCTCTGCATCGTTGACCCCAAATTACCCGGGTGTTTTGGAACTGAACGAATTGATTTCCGAAAGCGCTAACTTAGTCTGTCTTTTAATACCAGAAGAAAGCATCATTAATTGAAACTAGAAACTTCGTAAAATTCGCTGAAATAAACAAAAAGAAATTCTATATTTTGGCCCTAAGATGTCAAGCTCTAATGGTTTCAGTGAAAGAATATTCATATGATCCAAACACTCAGGCTATCACAGCTGATCAGTGAAACTCTAAGAAAACATACGACCCGAGCTTTACGCTGTGGGAACAAAAATTGTGTCACTCGATTGAGGTGAATGATTTAAAAGAAATTATGCAAAGCATAAAAATCAGCAGTGCGAGGTTATTCAACCAAAAGTTAACCATCAGGTCATGTGGAACGGATTAGTCGGAGACAGTCTGACCCACGTTGCGTAATGTTGGCAGGAGTCCTGCACTGAATAAATAAATACTACAGTACGCCAGAAGTGGGCGAATGTGATCTCAGTGCTGAAAGCAACATAGACGGGTATATTTGTAGATAGATGCCAATCACCAACAACAACTTGCCAACTAGTGACGGCCATAGTTCATAAAATAACGCCACTTCATTACACATAAATCGCCTTTCATGTTTCTTTTATAAAATCGTGAATTAGCTTCTCAAATGTGGGACAAACCTTACGAAGTACAAATGCTATAATTTTTTATTACTTCGTATTAAAAAAACTGAATTTTTTCAAACCATAGAGATATTAATTAACAAAGCTACATAAAATAACGTTATAGAGATATCATACCTCATCATCGGTGTTGATCTGCACGTAGCTTGTAGTGTAAAATTTTGTTGGCTCCAGCACAAGCACCTGCAGTACATGTCACATGATAGGCAAAAAACTATTTTGTATCAATGGCAAAGCACATTATAACATAACTAAGGAGTTGTCTTTTCTCGCACTTATATATCGCTTTGACTAGTGAGAGGGAACAACTCTCAATTATGTACCTTATTTAATTCACAATGAAAACGCATGGGCTGGTAAAACGATCTATTAACTCTGAATACGCTGGTAACTAACTTTGTAAAAATAAAATATCAATTTTTCAGCAATTAACCAAGGAATTTTATGAGACGATAGGTTGCCCAGCTAGAAGGGCAGGTGGACGTAAAAACATAGAGTTACAAAACATAGAGTTACAAAACAGCAAGCAAACGCAAAGAGTTCAATAGCTTATATCAAGAATGTTTTATTAAAACTTAAAGCAAGTTTTGGTAAAGACTATAATAATATATATCTATGGCAGACATCTTTTTGACGAAAATTTATGAAGTTCACCAGCTTGTTAATATTGACTGAATGGCCAGACCCTGTACCAGGCAATTATATATTACATAAACATTGGAGTTACTCACAGGAAACCTGACACAGCTCGTGTCTTCGTCTTTTATGGCCTCCATAAAGAAATCCATCCAGAAATGAAACAGCTGCACCTCTATGGATTGGTCATCATCCTGTTCCATGTTCTTATAGCGGAAGTAATTTATCAACTGTATATTTCCTACAATACAACAACTGTATATTCCCTACAATACAACAACTGTATATTTCCTACAATACAACAACTGTATATTCCCTACAATACAACAACTGTATATTCCCTACAATACAACAACTGTATATTCCATACAATACAACAACTGTATATTCCATACAATACAACAACTGTATATTCCATACAATACAACCACTGTATATTCCCTACAATACAACAACTGTATATTCCCTACAATACAACAACTGTATATTCCCTACAATATAACAATTGTATATTTCCTACAATACAACTGTATATTCCCTACAATACAACAACTGTATATTCCCTACAATACAACAACTGTATATTCCATACAAAACATCAACTGTATATTCCCTACAATACAACCACTGTATATTCCCTACAATACAACCACTGTATATTCCCTACAATACAACCACTGTATATTCCCTGCAATACAACCACTGTATATTCCCTACAATACAACCACTGTATATTCCCTACAATACAACCACTGTATATTCCCTACAATACAACAACTGTATATTCCATACAATACAACAACTGTATATTCCCTACAATACAACAACTGTATATTCCCTACAATACAACCACTGTATATTCCCTACAATACAACAACTGTATATTCCATACAATACAACAACTGTATATTCCATACAATACAACAACTGTATATTCCCTACAATACAACAACTGTATATTCCCTACAATATAACAACTGTATATTTCCTACAATACAACTGTATATTCCCTACAATACAACAACTGTATATTCCCTACAATACAACCACTGTATATTCCATACAATACATCAACTGTATATTCCCTACAATACAACCACTGTATATTCCCTACAATACAACCACTGTATATTCCCTGCAATACAACCACTGTATATTCCCTACAATACAACCACTGTATATTCCCTACAATACAACCACTGTATATTCCCTACAATACAACAACTGTATATTCCCTACAATACATCAACTGTATATTCCCTACAATACAACCACTGTATATTCCCTACAATACAACCACTGTATATTCCATACAATGCAACAACTGTATATTCCCTACAATACAACAACTGTATATTCCCTACAATACAACAACTGTATATCCCCTACAATACAACAACTGTATATTCCCTACAATACATCAACTGCATATTCCCTACAACCTACGGACACCAGACTTCACATTTAAGACTCACCCAGAGTAGATTTCAAGTACCACATGGGTGGTTGAAGCTTGAACATGCATTCTGCTGCTTGGATAGCCTTAGTGTAGTCCTCAGCGAGCACTGATATCTCAAAGTACGTGGCCACGTCCCAGTAATCATGTAGCTGAGTAAGGCTGCCCTTTCGACCGATCAAGTTGTTCAAACTACAGCCTGCCAGACAAAGAACACCACGATTAAATAAATTTCTAAAAAATACCCAAAAACTAATAAATTGATTTATTTCGTTTGGCTGGTAGACTTGGACAAAAAATTAGGAGTTGTGTTCTTTAAACTAGTGCATATCGATTATCAAAATACAAATAACTGTATGAACGTTGATAGTAAAACATGTTTGTTCGTGCAATACAGTTGAAAGATCTAATTTTTATCACATTCGAAAGAAGATAACTCCTCATGACATTGAAAGTCTGCAAAAGAGCAAGTTGGTTATTGTAAATCCATCGTTGATGTTTTTATTTTTATGATTTGACAATAACCACTTCGCATGTTGTGAAATATAATTATATATAACTATCTACAGCTAATAGCAATATGAACAACAATGCAACTTTTTCCTATACTGCTTAATAACATTCAATAATTGAATGATTTAAGAAGGCATACAAAATACCTAAAACAGTACTAATAAAAAGGTGTACTTTTTCAGTGCCGATATGAGTAAAAATCTTAAATTTTCATTCATCTTCGAAAGACAACTCCAAATTTGCAGATTTATGCTTTCTATAGAAGACAGCTCTCTCCGAGATATGATTTGGGTATATCGAGCAAATAGCAGATTCTGGCAAAAACTGCAACAATTATGCTAATTTTTTTTGCCTGAATTGCCATTTTTTAAAATTCTGGATGCAACCTCTTCTTTTATACTTTATGTTTGAGGTGGCTTTATCAGTTTTGATGACATGCAAAGCAAGTGAAATGTAAGAGACTTGAGCTTTAGATGGCGACAATAAAACAGAGACCTACAATACCTAACAGCAATGAATTGTTATGAAAGCTGCTTTAGGTGAGATTTATTGAGTGAGAAAGATTATCGTAGATCCAATTACTGGTACTAGCAAATCATCTCAATAATTGTTGTCACTTTCAACTGCAGATGTAAAAATAGCAAAAATCAGTTTCAACTAAACATCTCACCAATTTTTGTTTCAAAATTTATTGATCCACAAAGAAAGAGCACTTATTGTTTTGACTTTTATCGAATTGACTTTCTCTAACATCAAAAAACATGAATATTTAGTCTTGGAGTTGTCCAATAATTCGACTTTACAAGAGTACATCAATTAGATTACACATAAATGAAGGAATAGATAGACGGATGACACACAAACATAAAACAATCAGCAGTAACAATTCTGAATATCCCTGCAGCCAGTTAGAAATTTAAAAACTGCAGAAAAATCGATGAAGAATACCAAGGCGCCAAGTGAACATAACTCCTATCTGTCCACAAGTACCCTATCCAGCTATCTGTGTAATCCAGTTATAATGAAGGGTAATGGCAACAAATATCTGCATAAACTGGTTAGACATTACTTCCTGTCTATAAGCTTGAGCTGGTCAGAAATGGTAAGAGTGGGTGTGCCCAGAATAGCGAAGGGTGATTAAGATATTCTAGAACATGTTAACGAGCAAAAATGAAGCTAATCAGTAGGCTCAACAAGCCCTCCTACATCTGTTTATAAATCTGCGGCAATTGAAGCCAATAAAAGCGGCTTTTTAATATAATGATCGTAGGATATCGCTAGGATATAGCGTAGAATTAGCTGTAAAGGTTATCGGGAAAGATATCAGTGGCCAGGTGCATGGCTAGTAACAACAGTAGAAGATAATAGTATTTTCTTTATAAAAACGCTAAAAATAAAAGTAATTAAATAAATCACCAGAGGCCAATCATAACTCCCACAACTACAAAAAATTACACATTCTTTGATCCTATTTTTAGTAGCACTGTTAATACTGCTGTAGCAATCTATGAACACAGTTGATGAACTTGAGAACTTTACATGAGCTAGTTATGTACTTCAAATCAGACACTAGTCTAATTACTTAATATCTGGGTCAAACCTTGACCTATATAAGCAAAAGCATAAAAAACTCAATAACTGGTAGTGTGGTGGGTGCTTGATGTTATATTAGAGAGTCCCTTGAGGCCAAAATCATTCAATCTCATTAAGCAGTCAAACACTATGTCTAACTTGTGCCACACGTCTATGGGGCGATTCACATTCGATTTCTCAAAAGCAAAAGTGGTTCGCAAAACATCAAGTGATTTTCATGAGATTTGAAACCCGGAACAGTGTCAAACTATTTGCGACAGAATATAAAAATGATGCAAATAATATGTAAAAGCCAATTAAATATAACTTTCCCACCATAAACCATTGGATATTTAAAAAAAAACAAAAAACTTGAGAAGTGATATGGTGAATATGGATGATAAAGTATAGAGGCGCGCTAGAGGTAGAGAGAAGATAATTCCACAAAGACATAAAGTTAACTACAATTATAATGTTTTTATATAGAGCCTAACCAGTACAGCTTTTGACACTTTACTAGCATTGGTGCAGCACTAGCACACTAGACAGGGTACTATCTCAGCACTAGTAGCTACCAACCACTTACCAATTCTCTGCAGCTCTCGGTCTGAACTGAAGTCTTTGCCAGATATAACCAACATGGTGGCCAGATTGATGCCAGCATACACATTGGCCTGAAGGTCAAACCCCTTACGGTACCTGAAAGCATTGCAACGAGTTAAATGAGGGCACGCATGTTTATATCAAATCACTCAGCAACAGGATCCGTTGGACTCATTATCAGTAGCTGCTGGACTTGTCTCAACCTGTCACAAACCCTCAAGTGATATAACTCTTGCATAAGATGAAATACTAGGCAATAACTTTGTACTGCTTGACACCAATTTGTTAAACGTTGGGAGTTATCTTCTCACAAAATTCAATGCGGCAATTTTATAATTATGTTTACAACAATTTGTAAAACAAATAGTAAAACAAATCTGTAAATTCCAGCTAGCGGCTAGTCAATTTTTTGTCATCCAATATAGTCAAAACAGTTGGTGGAAGTACAACGCTGATAGCACCGCTGAAATGACACCTATTTGGTCATAAAGTTTTGAAGAAAATCTGAGGATTTTGTTTTCAGACTTTTTATAATTATTTCTCATCTTAAACGTTATCCCATCACCAACGATTATCAAATATTTATTATTATTACACATCAATAAATAATCCACTTTACATTAGAACTGTTAGGGGTAATTGAAAAAAAATTAAAAAGCTTTGGACAACTTTCATAACTCGTGTAATTTTAGAATGAAAAAAAATTTAAATAACAAAAATAAAAGTGAATACGTATTTAACAGATAACATAGACTTGACATTGAAAGGTCACACGTACTCACTCACCATTTGATGGCCTCATCTCTCGCATCGATATCCTTGTAGTTACTCTCGTAGAATTTATCCTTATAGATACGGCCACACAGACAGACAACATCCTGTACAAGATGGCCGCCCATCTCAGTGGCCACATGTTTTATTACAACAAGAGCTTTGTCTCTATCACCTGGTTCGTTACGTCTACAAGCATGGGTGATCAGCAAGTGAAAAAATGGTTACAGATCAACAACAACGAAGCATCATTTTGACCTTTGAGAGAATAAAACGGAAAATCAGCAGTGCAATGCCAACTTGCAATGGGGAGATAACTACCTGTTTAGTGCAAATGCATATTGGTGTTGTATAGCGATGGTTTCGGTAGCGGATGTTGTTGATATCTTGTGTGGCAAGGCGTTGATGTCTTCAACAAACTTAACCATCGCATCGTAGTCCTAAAACAGAAATTATCCGTGCCTCAGTTTGGGGGATGCACCATTAGCATAAACTAATAATAATCTCGATTTTAAATTTAAACATTAAAAAAATGACATTACATGACTTGGCATTTTGCCAGGTACCGTTTTTATCCAATATTTAAATGAGTAAATAAATAAAATGAACAAAACCATTGAAATTCGTAAAAGTTCTAAAAGGGTCATCGATAGAAGCTGAAGGAGAACCATAAACGTATAAAGCTGGCACATGGGAATGTACGCTCTAGCACATGGAAGTGTATGCCCTAGCCCATGGGAGTGTATGCTCTAGCACATGGGAGTGTACGCTCTAGCACATGGAAGTGTATGCCCTAGCCCATGGGAGTGTATGCTCTAGCACATGGGAGTGTACGCTCTAGCACATGGGAGTGTACGCTCTAGCACATGGGAGTGTACATTCTAGCACATGGGAGTGTACGCTCTGGCACATGGGAGTGTATGCTCTAGCACATGGGAGTGTACGCTCTAGCACATGGGAGTGTATGCTCTAGCACATGGGAGTGTACGCTCTAGCACATGGGAGTGTACGCTCTAGCACATGGGAGTGTACATTCTAGCACATGGAAGTGTATGCTCTAGCACATGGAAGTGTATGCTCTAGCACATGGGAGTGTACGCTCTAGCACATGGGAGTGTACGCTCTAGCACATGGGAGTGTACGCTCTAGCACATGGGAGTGTACACTCTAGCACATGGGAGTGTACACTCTAGCACATGGGAGTGTACACTCTAGCACATGGGAGTGTATGCTCTAGCACATGGGAGTGTATGCTCTAGCACATGGAAGTGTATGCTCTAGCACATGGGAGTGTACGCTCTAGCACATGGGAGTGTACGCTCTAGCACATGGGAGTGTACACTGTAGCACAAGGGAGTGTATGCTCTAGCACATGGGAGTGTACGCTCTAGCACATGGGAGTGTACGCTCTGGCACATGGGGGTGTACGCTCTAGCACATGGGAGTGTACGCTCTAGCACATGGGAGTGTACGCTCTAGCACATGGGAGTGTACGCTCTAGCACATGGGAGTGTACGCTCTAGCACATGGGAGTGTACGCTCTAGCACATCAACACAAATCAAGCTTACAGGGGCCGATCATCAGATAGAGTAATGAAATGACAGCAAATAAGTTTTGTTACCTGGATGTCTCTGTAAGCCAGCAGTAAATTGTACACAACGTCAGCTTGAATCAGCTGAGGATGATCTATACGATTTCTCATCGACAGCAGTTTCTATAACATAACAAAAGAAGTGATTTCATTTAAAAATGAATATTTTAACCATATAAAGGTATATAACTAAAAAACTGCATAGTACTGTGATATTGGGGAGTTGCTATGCAACAAAAAGCAATGAAAATAAATCAAACTACGTCATGAAAAAGCACTTAACATTGTCAACACAGTATTCATAAATTATTTATGGTTTTATTACACCGCAACTTGAAATGAATTTTAAATGAGCTGAAATGCACTATTGCACGCAGTTAAAATATTCATTTTTATCGTTTAAATCAAATAGTAGGATCTCTCGATGGACTTTCTGTTGTTAGCCTGAGCTCTAGAGCCTGGGCCAACGAGCAGATACTCAGCTAACTCTAGCGCACACAAAAATAAATCTATTGACGTTTTAGTAGTAAAAGCATCAATCATACTTTTGGTATAATCTCAGATATTAATTGTACACCACACTAGAACGGAATGTCAGAGAGTGATTTGTGTCTGTAGCCACCTGGCTGTAAGATACTGTTTGCTACCTGCACACCACCAAACTCATACCATTCCAAACATAGGCTGTCATTCAAAATATATCAGTAAAATCTGTCTTATTCTGTCACCAAGCACAGCCTGTACAGGACAGTGGAGTTGCCTCCCTTGATAGTAGAGACTGGTACCAAAAATATGAATATCTGTTACACGGTCAAAAAACTTCGCTTACTGCAGATTTCGATACGAAAAACTGTTTGCTTAGGATCAGCTTTTGATGGTTTTTTAAAAAGTTTACTTTTTTTAATATCAACCCTATCAGATATTGTTCCACATCCTATTCGAACAGTTACTAATCTAAAAATACTACAACATGGCAATTTTACTGCTATTAATACTGAACCAATCAGTGCTTGAGTAACGACATCTCAAAACAATCTTTATAAAGCAAAAGACTCAAAATAACTAAAAGACTTCTGTGAAGCATAATATAATTGTGAAGCATTGATCACAGCGTTCAGGTTTGCTAATGGGACACTAGCGGGCTAATTTGTGCAAATGAACGGTTGTAAATGGGGTGATAAAGGTCATTGAAGGGTCAAGATAACAAAGTATTACAACAACAGCAGATCAAATACAAAAACTGACAAATGCTGATAGAAAAATGACAATTTTCAATGATATCACGTGTGGAACAGTACTCTATATCCAATAGTTACCTTTCTCAGTGCTGGTATATCATCGCTTAACATCTCTTTCGCTTTTCTCAGGTCAATCAGAAATCTATCTTTCCGATTTTGGCTATAAACAACAGTAAAAAGCAACTGAAGAGTAAATACAAACTAAACTGCAGCTTGCTACAGCGTATAATTTTACAAAACACTAAAGTAACGTAGAACTTGATGAATATAACTCGAACAGCAATATGGCTACTAGGAAACTTGCAATTAATTGCTTGAAGATTGACAACTAACATCGATGGTAAGCCAACATCGACTTTGAATACTTGACAGCCAATGTTTGACACTAGTAAATAGTAAAATAACTAGTAAATAATAAATCAGCAGTGAAGTAGATCCAAGAGTTTGAGGAACAAAAAGTCAAGTTTAAACGGACAAGTGAAATTGTAATATTCTCATGCATCTGGCAGAACTGAAAACATCACTAAAAGGAGAGGTAATCCGCCATGAACGTTTTGTTTGATTTATGAGACACACTTGGCTGCTAGCACTGAATGGTAGCTAGTAGTACCTGGTGGGCTAGTTAAGTGTTGTACTGGAGCTGTCAACACTGACAAGTTGAACTCTGCGCATGCACGACATATCTGTCTGACAGACCTCGCATTGACTACTACTGATCATACTATAGGCACTCTAACATCCTGAATATCTAGACTTGACACCAGCTTAAAGCTATTATCTAAGATAAGTTTGCAGGTTTTACTTTGGCATTGATGAAATGTGGATGTATGGTGGCTCATCTTCAGTAGTTGGGATGTAAATGATTTGGTTAGTGAAATTGAATGCGGATCAGTAACAAAATGCATAGCAAAACAACAACAAAAACACTGCCAATTCACTAAATGATTCAAATGAATGATACTTTAAACTGCTAACATCCAATTGATAGATGGTGTGAAATCTTTAATTTTCTCTAAAAGTAATCAAAAACATGAACGTTAACTGTGAGTGACCATTTGACATTTAAAAACAACCCTGGAAAAAACATTTGAAAATAGATTAAGAAAATCAAAAGAAATGCTAAAATTTACCGCAGCCAAATTAAACCAAAATGGTCATATGCGCTAGAGGAAATACTGTCCGACTTGAAAAAAACAGCTTCTGTTTAGCTGTGAGAGCCGATGAAGACATATTCACCTTGTGTTGACATCAACTTCTTGCAATGCTTTCTTGAGTCGATTGAGGAAGGTTACCTTGGTGGTTATCTTAGAGGCAACGTTTTCCGGATCTGGCAAGAGTCCATTTACATCTGTGATGTAGATGGTACCATTGCAGTCAACGCTGTATGGGAAGAATGTGCAGCCAGTGCATGACAGCTGAAACAGCAAAACGAACCGAGTGTGACTGCAGTACTATAGTATGACTATACAACGACTAGTGAGACTATGTAAATACTAGTGTGACTATACAACTAGTAGTGTGACTATATAACTACTAGTGTGACTATACAACTAGTAGTGTGACTATACAACTAGTTGTGTGACTATATAACTACTAGTGTGACTATATAACTACTAGTGTGACTATATAACTACTAGTGTGACTATACAACTAGTAGCGTGACTATACAACTACTAGTGTGACTATATAACTACTAGTGTGACTATATAACTACTAGTGAGACTATATAACTACTGTACACGATGGAGACCAACGAGAATGCAAGGAATAGGCCACCGCAGGTAGAGTAGCTAAAAGAGCAGGTAGAGTAGCTAAAAGACTACAAGACAAATGGGTTGACGTTACTTGGACTTCACTCTTCTGGCGTTTCCCATCAATTAGTGTTGACATTTGGACATACAAAAATAGCCTGAGGTAGACGCTGTGATTCAGTTACATTTACATTACGTTGAGAGATTGGTTGGTGGATCACGGAATGCTTTACAGAGCAATAAACCTTTCGATGTCTATAGAGTACAGCAACTGTATAGTGTAACAGTAAAGTATCACTTACATTCAACATATTTCTGAACAAACATTGCAAATGTAGAGTCGTATTGCGCTTGTCTTGATATCGTTTCCCTAAGCAAATACTAAATATGGCTTGAGGGTTTACAAAATAAAAAGAAAACACTCCCTTTTTTGGGATTTAAATTGAAGGAAGGAGGAAAATTTCACACCAAATACTTGAGCGCTAAATTGTAAAAAACCAGAAGAATGAATGATCATTACTATTACTATTATTACTAACTACTACTGGTGTTGGTATTACTGTAACTCCAGCAGCGACTCATCTTACTGTTACTTATACAAAATCACTACTAGTTCTACTACTATTATTAGTTTTACCGTTACTACTACTGCTACTATTATTACTGCTACTACTATTGCACTACAGCTGCTGACTGCTGCTAATATCTACTGCTGCTACTGCCGCTGTTACTGCTGCTGCTACTATTACTACTGCTGCTACTACTGCTGCTACTACTGCTGCTACTACTGTCACTACTACTGCTGCTGCTACTACTGCTGCTACTACTACTGCTGCTACTGCTACTACTACTGCTACTACTTCTACTACTACCACTGCTGCTGCTACTGCTGTTACTACTACTGCTACTACTACTGCTACTGCTGCTACTACTATATCCCTGCTTGTACTAGACCATTATTAATATTAATACTGGAAATACTAATATGATTATTTTGACCACAGATGCTACTTCAGGAATTGTACATAAAATTTCACAACAGACAACAATAGCAGTTATACATGTAAATAATGAATACTAGGATATTGCCATCACTAGATATGTATATAGAGGATTCATTGGTAAATAGCGAGCATAGATTAGTGATGACCAAGACGCTAGTATATAAAACAACATCACACTGAGATGAATCAGCTCAATGCAGTATATCTAAAGTAATGTGAGATATAACACAGACTAGCCTAGTAATACATGTGCGGGTGAGGTCAACAACATCCCTTGTCAGCGTTCTTTGCTTCATACCATCAAAACAAATATGACCTTTGCATTCGGGTTTCAAGCCTACCCAAAGGGCTAATTAATTGAAATAACCACATGATTGTCGACATTCACCGCAAACCTTTGTTTGGTAATAAAATACACCTTTGCCAACATTACTGGAGTATTGATCCAGTGAAAACTTTTAGATTTGTGCAAAAACCTGCTACTTACTTGAAGCAAAAATTTTAGGAGCGTTTTTTTTTAGTAATTTGCTCAATTTTTCAAAATAGCACATTTAGATAAACTTTAATGAACTTCTAACAACAAGTAGTGAGTTTGCAAAACGAAACAACTGTAGATTAATAATTACATAATTATAAAAATAATAATGAAATAATTATTACATAAATAATTAATGGTAAAAATCAAATCCTATTTTCAGGCAGCAAAAAAGATTAACGACTTCATTTTTGCTAATGCGGGTCTCAGTCTTTTTATATGATTTATTAGATTGAAATTAAACATTATTATTTTGATAACAAACAAAATGAAATATGCGATCAAACACAAAATGTTATCAGTTGAAGGCAAATATTAGTAGTGGGTATTTTTGACAATGAAAAACGCATCTAACTAGTAGACGGCCATAGAAATGTATTTCTCATTTAGCTGAGATAAACTTCTCACCTTCATCGATATGGTTTCTTCAGGATTTTCATCTCTGAACAACATGAAGTTGTCTTTCATGCCAAGACTGTCGCGTACACCAATATGGTAGCTAAGCGCTGCCTGACCTTTGGAGGTCATGTCAACAATCGCCACATCAGCATTCGAGAAAGTTTCTAGTACCGATGTTTCACCGAAGTCAAGCTTGTCAAACGGAACAGTAAGAAACTTGCTGTTTTTTCTCCTAAAAAAAATAATGAAAAAGGGATTCATTGAAAGGAGTGAGGTTTAGCTTGGGCTAACGGACTGAGAACTTGTCAGCGTTTGTGATAAATGATATGTTCACCAGTTACATAACAGATAAGTGACCAAGTCATTAAACTTTATAGATCAAATTTGCGGTCAAATTTTGGTGAATGGCCCACAGTTGTCACCTGTTGACCAAATGAATATTGTGCCTGGGCTGATCTCCAGATGTCATGTCAGGACAGGTTATCGCTGACAGACTTGTACAAGTTATAAAGAATCAGCATTCTCCAGAGGGAACAAGTTCAGTGAGATTTTATTGTTTGCTACCACAGTAATAGGTACCAGAGTAGCTAGTATAAAATAGCAGTATGTGGCGTGGGTTATACCGCAAGGGCAAGCTAGTAGAAACTGTATACTGGTATGGTTGGTATTGCACTCTGTACACACTTATACGCATCATATGCGGTCACAGGAAGTGCCAAGCATGTGTATGACGGCACAAGTGTTAGACTTGGCAGCCAAAAGTTACTGTTTGGAATCTCATTAGCCAATTTGGCCGTTGAAAAAAGACAATTAAGGAATATTGTGTACAACACTATAACTGCATCCAGGGTTTTGCAGCAGTTTCGCATTGAAAGAAAGTCATCAGCATACGAAAAAGAAGTGCTGTACTGGATTTGAACACAGGCTACAATCACGATCGAATGAGGTCTAAAAGATATATTTTTGCTTTTGCATATTTCAACTAGTTTGAATATTATTATAATTTATAATATTATCGATGTATCAACGCAAACTTTATACTATAAATTCATAGAAAGTTTGTAGTTTGTGACGTTGTTTTCTACAACAAATGTAGCAGATTGTTGGACTGTTGCCAATAGCAGCATCACTTGTCACTGGAGGATCTTAAGTGACACATAAGAATGCTGATCTACAGAGTGTACATTACAACAGAGCTATTCATCGCTATATATACTTGTATGGTGTACACCTCAGGGAGTAGATAAAGGTGTCAAATTTCACAACTTGATCATTCTTTTTTGTCCATTGACAGTCTGCATAAAGAGGTTACCTAAAGAAGCTGGAATAGTAGCACGTCCAGTTTTAATACTCCAGAGAAATCATTAAAAGGAGAAAAAAATTCATTTCTACAGTCTTGTAAAAACTAAAACCGCAATCTATAATTTCATTATACTCACTCATCTACCGCCACTTGCAGATCTGCTTTAATCCGCTTCTGTACTTTCTCCTGTTCCCGCTGGTTCTGGAAAGGTGCTCCATCCACATACACTACCGTCAGAGTGTAAGACTCCTTGTTAGCAAGTAAAGTCTTCACTCCACCAACACTCTCCTTAGTCTTCCCTCCACTAACACTTTCCTTAGTCTTCCCTCCACTAACACTTTCCTTAGTCTTCCCTCCACTAACACTCTCCTTTTTCTGCGCAGCCATTTCTGTTATCCCTTCATGACATACTCCTAATAGTAGAATAAAGAATCTTGAGAGAGTAGCTGTCGGCAGCAGTCAGCTATCTAGCTAATAATAACACTAGTTTATTGATAGACAATGTTGAGAGTGAGACAGAGCCTCCTGTGTAGTAGCGAAGTTAGTAGGCGACACTGATATCGTTTGCACGCCTCACTGAATTGATAATACTTGCTAGGTATTGCCTAGATACCTAAGTGAAGTAATCAAAGTGTGGTCAGCCGTTTCCAGCGCTATTTTATATAAAGACAACTCCACTGGAGCCAAATACCACAGAGGCTCATACATGTCATAATTGGCTGAAATAGCATTTACGCATGTATTCAATATTTGTTTCATAAAATGAAATTTTTTCTTGCATTAATACCTATGTGAACTTCTTTTGTTTTTAACTGGTAAAATTTTTTATTTTATTAAGCTGAATTTTGCAGCAGAACTTTGTTTAAAACTCTTAAACGTTATTCGAGCCAGGGATAAACAAGGAGTCGTCTCCCGTTCGGAGGGGAAACTCTCTAATGAGCAGTACCGGACATGGAGATGTTTGCTGACACATTTACTAAAGACTACGTGCCCTGTACTGCAAAAATGTTCACTTTCAGGCTAGTAAACTTACGCGGCCTTTTGTAATTGTATACAGTCGCGTTAGTTACCATATATATGGCAGACACTCGAATATTGAAGTGCCACTTGGTTTTGTCGCGAAAACAAAATAATATAAAACGAGTGGAATGATCCTACTGAGATACTGGTAACTAATATTATTAAAAGTGCAGTATTTACTCTTTGAAACTGGTGTTTGTTGTTAGTGTGTTGCTGCTGATGCGAATCAACAATGCATGATTTGACAAAAAGAACAATCTAATCTGTTTTATTATTTATTTTACATACTATTTATTATTATTTTTCTTTTTTCATAAAAAGCTGACTGAATAACAAAAATTCGTAATAGGCTACTCTGAAGTGAAATATGAATAATGTCAAATCAATAGTATGCTCATTTTGAAAAAAAATGATCGATTATATTGGTACCGTAATCAATAATTATTTTTGGGAATACTTACATTATTATTATTTAAATATTACGAGATTATTCTTCTACGATTAACTGTTGGCTATTATTAGTATTTATATGTATAAACTATTTTTTATTTAAAATTTCATATGAAAGTTGAATGGTACAAGAAAAATAGTTTGTAATACATATTTTTTATAATATAAGTGGTAATATAAGCACTGTGTTTTGGCCCTTATTAATTTTCTTCAAATGGAAAGTTTTTGTTTAAAATTCCCAGAGAGCTCGGAGACATTCTGAGCTTTCAGATGAATGATTGTTTTAGGCTTTAGCTTGTCAATCTGTTGCTTTATGAGCTGTTGAAAATGAGCATTTTTGGTATAAGTTATAGTGTAGTCACTCAAGCATTTGGCTCCAGAGGGTCACGTGACAAGGGCAGTTGGCCACACTTTGATTACTTCGCTTAGCTAGATACTATTGCTCGCTTCATATATTCAGTGATTAGTGTTCCATATATCACCGCTTGTCATTATCCTGAGGAGGCTATGATGTTTTCATATACGGTTCACTCGCTAATGGCATTAACTGCAATAAGTGGAATGTCTCTTTGGCATTGCGATTGGTAATTAGAACAAAAAACACCTACAGTCAAGAGTACCCACAGCGGTCAAAGTTAATAACATGAATACAATGCATAATGAAATAACTTGAATATTATGTGGTAGCTGCTTACATCAATAGAATGTAATTTGCTAGAAATTTTTTATATTTGATCGATCCGTGTGGTTTCTAAAAATCAACAAAAAACATGATGTTATTGTTGTGTTGATGGATAGAATATTTTTTAATAGAAATAATCATTTGGAGTCATGTATATCTACAAAATAAATGGTAAAAAACTCTAAAATTACCTAAAAACCAGGATGGTATTGTTTTATATGTAGGTAAACAGCTATAATAACTAGAGTATATAAAATGTTTGCAAGGTATTTGGTCAAATAATCCGAAAAAAAATCTTTTTTCAATTAGTTCTAACATAAATTTGAAAAATCTTGACGAGTTTTGTTAAATGTTACTTCATTTTTGTCACAGTAAGATGGTGAGTAATTCACCTTTAATAATTGGTGAATTTGAAAAACTCAGAAGCATAATTTTGGCCAAAATATATTCATCCACAAAAAAAAACTAAAAATACAGGCCACCGTTTTTATTATTTTAATATTTAAAACTTTAAAAATAATACTTGTTATTAAATCTATTTATTGGTTTTCAAGTCTAACTACGTTTGTGGACAAAAAATATTTCTTTAACATTATTGTGTCTGAATTACCAGCTTTACCAACAACCAAGAGGAAACTGCTGGCTCAGCCAAAACATTTCCGAAAACATAAATTTTTAAGCAGCATGATTTTTCGAAATCATGAAAACCTCTGGATCATAACAAACTTTTAAAGCTTCCTATTTTATTCAAATACGCCAAATGCTTGCAAAAATGCAAAGAAACGGAATCTAGTTTAACTACAAACGTGACTAATGTACCAAAGAAAGGATAATAAGTTGAACTGCAAACTTTCTAGCCCAGGATTAACGTCTGACAGCGATAACCCAAAATTTCGCTCAAGTTTATAATTTATCACCAACATATAAAAAAAAATATAATCATAATTAATTCACTGAAAGATTTGGCACTTTAACAACTATGTTGATCATAAAAAACAACAAATGATGAGCAACCGCTTGGACATGTTAAAATTCTTGTTGACACTTCAAAATGTTTTATATTCCTACAAAACATTTTCAAGTAACAACACAATCTTTGGAGAAGTTATGACAAAATTTCATATCTACTGTTTAAATTCAAAGAATAAGAACTAACTGATAACTGATAGACAAAAACATTTAAACCATTTGGATTCAACGCGGCATACATGATACTTCTATCATGTACATATATACGATTTACATATAAAAGCAACAAAATAAATGCAATGAAGACAAATAAAATGCAATACTGAACTTGTAAATTCATCATGATCATCACTGCTTTGTATCTAACTCAGTGTTAATTTATTAAATAAAGAGAGGATAAATCTAATTTACTTAGAACTAACATGTATCTAACTGAGCATAGGTGTTGGTCAACAAAGCAGAAACCAACTTTAAAATAAAATATTGTTTCAATATACATCTTTGAAAAAAGCACAAAATTGAAACAGAACTCATTAACCACAAGATCAAACAAACACGAGGTAACATCAGTTGTTGATGTAGCCAGCACACACAATTTTTTTTGATTAATCAGTGTTAATCAGTATTAAAATAATTAGATGAGTTAAGATAAAACACAAATTATGTAACTAATTAGTAGACAATTTAAGTACAGAATAGGACGTGATGAATGAATGAAAAGCATTTCTCTTGCTTAGTGTATAGAATGCTACAAGATGGTACAAGAAAAACCTACAGACTGATTATCATTTTCTGCGAACAACAAACTACCAAATTGTGGTCGGAATCTTGTCATAATTTCCATCTACAGCTCATAAAAATACATACAAAATAACAACAACTTATCATGCAATGCCATCGGGATATAACAACCACTAAGCTTTTGTTATATCACAAAAATAATCAAATATTTATAATCAATAACATCTTATACATGTTATTAAAATATTTTTGCTCCAAAATCTCAATTTACAAGATCAATAGAGGGACCTCCCTAGATACTAATTATTGTAACAAAAATGTGACAGAAACATTTTAGAATTGCGGCCATTTCTGTGCTAAACTATTTGCATATATAGAGAAAAGAGTCGCAGAAAATCGAACGCAAATGGCATATATCGAAAACAAATGACAGCAATTATTTTTCTGCATGAAGACTGTGAACTATGTAATCTCCTGTTCAGCTAAGCTTATTATGGACAATAAGCCTTATTCAATAGTCAATTAAATAGGCAATCATACCTGCATGCACCCACTGCTTGTAATAATAGCGGACTGATTATCGAAAACAAAGTGGGATGTTGAAAACTTGGATGGCGAAAAAGTTGGCTCGATCAGCGACAATACAAGTTCGCTTGGAGACAATTTCGACTAATCTGTCAAATAACTTACCTCAAACAATGTCAACAGAGTGTTTGCAGACAATCATTGGCTCGTTCGGCGACAAATTTTGACTTTAAAACTTCACAGTGGGTGACAAAACACCTTTCAGCCCCACAAGCTCATTTTTCAACAAACACAGTGATAATGAAAAAATTTACCGTCTAGAAAAATGCTCATAACTGCTCTATCTATACACATATTGCATATGCACCACATATCATTATAAATTCAATATCTACATGAAGGAAATATTGCGAAGGTTGAAAGTGGTAATTGCTTTCTTTCAATATGCAGACAGCTCCAAAAATTTCATGTTCAAATCGAAGGAAACCATAAATAAAACAAAAATAATACCCATTGCCCATAAAACGTAATGAAGAGATTATCAAAAGCTCTAACAGTAATATAAACCATTGAGAAACTTTTTCAAATGATTTATTTTTCTCATTTTGAATATATTTCATCTGCAGAAAAGAATTTAAAACATAATTGAATTGATTGAATAGTATGCAGTATAAATTACGGTTTGTCGACCTCCAATCCAGGCTAGTCAACGACTTGTTCAAAACTGTCAGCAATCGATCCAGCTTAGTCGGTCATCAGGCTGTCGCCATTCCGGCATTCGACAATCAGTCCAGTTACCGATTATACAACTTTCTGATCCCATAATTTAGTCTTATCATAATGCATAAGCATGTAATTATAATTTACACCTTAAAAGTTAATGCCTTAAATATTATGGAGAGACAGCTCCATTTTTACATTGTCCGAATTGTGGAGTCAAAAAACTGTATTTTTGTAGTATTGCTTATTTCTGCGTAAAATCATTGACACATGTTAAATTATTGATATCTGTACCAGCAACATAGAAAGAAATTAAACTTAACCAGATTGTTACATGCGTTGATGTATATAAAACTACAAAAAAAACAAAGATCATTTTTTAATAGCATGGACAACAATGAACCACTGCCACTACAACAGTAAATATTATTTACCCAACTTCTTAACCAATAGTTTAATATTTACTATATCTGTGTGCCGCTGTACAAATATTGTACATAATAATTGATACAGAACATTACTTGATTGTTTAATTAACTTTCAGTATACACATGATGTACATTACTTTATCTATCGTTATGATTCTATGACTATTATCATCATGTCTAACTAATCCATTTTGCCATTACTCTTTGCACCAATGAATTATTGCTTTTATTTGTTTTAATATATCATAATAACAAAATAAATAATATGATGATAATAACTAATCATTATTATTGCTGCTAATTAACTTAAACTATCATTATTAATAACGATTATTATTAATGGTTCTGCTCCATATGAAAAAAAAACAAGCGGCATTAGCATAAGCATACCAATCACTGTCCTGTTATTAGGGAAGTTAGTATTGTCTATGGTGGCTCAGAACGTTTTGCCTTTTGTGTTTTAAAACGTCTGAACGCTTTCCAAACCGTTTGAACGAATTTGAAATAGTCTGAACTTTTTGCAAAAACTTCTGAACGCTTTGTGAACTTAGTAAATCCGAGCCGATTTGCTGGTTCGCTCTATTGGTCATAGATCTACAGTCCATTTATGATGGATAATGTTTTTTCTAAACACTGAACGGTTGAATTTTTTCTAAATAAATAAATAAAATTTTTGATTTAATAAATATTATTTGCTATGAAGTATTTTAAATAATAAATACAACCTAACTGTAAATGTAAAAATTCGTTTTAGAGATTATAATCAACAACATTTTTATACAGTTAATCAACTTGCTCTATGTCTTTTGATCGACGTCTATGATGACAAAGTTATATAGAGGCTATAAATAAAATTATGACGATCGCTTTTGGTTCGAAAGCAATGTGCTTTGCAAACTTCTCCAACCATTTCAAAATAGTTTAGACTATTTTAAAACAGTTCAGACTATTTCAAAATAATTCATACGGTTTGTAAATAGTTCATACTCTTTCTAAAGCGTCCATACGGTTTGTAATTTCCTAAATCATCTGAATCATTTCTAAACCGTCTGAATTATTTGCAATACAACTATACGGTTTGCAGATTTTGCAATTGTTGGACAGGAAATACAGTTTTATAGCATTAATCCTGCAACTGCTGAGGCCGACAATTAATTTATTATAACCAACAAGCCCGTTTTTAAACATAGTTTCTTGGGCTGTTTTACTACAATTACCCAATTATTTTCAATGTAAAAGACGCTTTGCAAACCGTCTGGACTATTTCAAATCCGTTCATACGCTTTGAAAACGAAACCGTCTAACGTTATGAGCCACCATAATTGTCACTAATTTTTCAGATTACTGCCCGATTACTGCTATGATTGCTCTAAAACACAGCAAATATAACAAAATTAATATCATCACTTATTTATTACCATTATTATTACTGTAACTATTGTTTTGGGATTGTTTTGTTTTGAAGATATATCTATTGATAAAAAAAAAAATGATAAGTAGCCTTTATAATAATAATAAATAATAATGAGAGATCAGTATTATAGCTCTTTAAACAAGTAATACCTATAATAATAACACTAATAATAATAAGAGAGCACTTGATCATTGATGAAATATATAACAAAGAAGCATCACTAACTTATTATTATTATTAACCTTTTCTTTTATGTACTTGATTTTTTAATAATAATTATTCAATTATTAAATGATGATACATCATCATTATTAGTACTGGTGTGTTTCAATAATCAACCCAAGGACAATAATAATGATAATAATAATCTTCTCAAATAATAATAAACTAATGAATCAGAAAACATCATTGATTCGTAATTAATATTAATTAATAAATAAATAATAAAGCAGTTGAGTTGTTGTTGCAGAAGCATGATCATAATTATTATTATAATAATAATAATAATTATTGCACTGGCTATATTATATATTATTATTATTACTATGATAATAATAGTTATAATAACAACAATAATAACAAACTTTTAAAAAGACAGGCAGGTGTCCGGGAAGGGAAGCTTAACAAATAAATGTAAGCATAGCGCATACCACAACAACAACCATTATTCATTATTATTATTACTTGTTGCTACTACTACTACTAGCTAGTACTTTAAAAAACTACTACAAAAAAAGTTACAGTAAGGTCAAACAACAAACAGTACTACACCACCAATAAACATCAATGCATCACATCATTAGGAGTTACTACACTAAACAGTGTTTGCACCTTACAAACATACATGCAGTTGGTATAGATGCAAGACATAATACTAATGTATGAACTTATTGCTTATTATTAATTATTATTTCTGGTAAAAAATCTTCTGCAAACTCATTCCTGCCAGCTGACAAAAATAAACTAGTTTGGTCTGCTAGACTGTTGCCTGTTGGATAACAGACCAGGTCATCAAATCGTTAAAGCATACCAAGTCTATTTCACTTTAAAAGAGCACAGACTATGGAGCATGTTTCCGGTATATTGCTTGACAGTTTCATAAACACGTTATGTTATTGAGCGACTTCAATGTTGTATGACTACCACTGCTGTAAATATTATTATTTTTTACAAAGCTAACTAAGTTAACGTACCAGTTTGTTATCAATGGCCAGTCTTGTTGCTAGTGTGTGCTGGGTCAATCGGGGTGTTGCCAAAACCCGACCTGAGAAGTTAACTTTACAAGCTTCAGACCTGGAAAACGTGATCAGTAATTTGAAGGGAACAACAACAACAGCAGGCTCGACAGCAGCCGCAGGGTAAGAGCTTGTGAGTCAGGGAAAGGTAGATATTAAGATGCAATGCTTCGTTGGTAGTGAGTGCTACTGATAATTGTTCAATCATAGATGTAGTGAATAAATGGTTGTTTTTGTGTTTCATTCAAATAATATTTATTAATTATTATTTATTTAGATAGATATATATAATCTATCTAATATATAATAAGACCTAAGTCGACTATTATAACAGCTTGCTCATAAGGAAAATGGTAGCCACTTTCTTTCATCTGGCGATTGTACGTTGGACACAAGGCTTCCTGACAACAAGAACCCGGAGGGTCAACGTTCAAGGCCTCTGTCAGTTATATCTGTTGTATAAGAAGAACTGATCTGGCTTTTATTCATACACACAATAATATACATACGCACAAGCAACAAACAGTATAATAACACAACAATATCAGAAGTACCTCAAGGATCTGTCATTGGTCCACTGTTTTTTCTGGTCTTTATTAATGATATAGCTAACTCTTTAGACTTCTCCTCTATGACGTTGTTCGCAGATGATGTTCTGACCTACATGTTAGTGTAAAGTCATGGGGACCATAATGATTTCCTGTAAGATCTTAACAATTTGACCAAATGGGCGGAACCGAACCATATGCAATTCAATGTCGCTAAGTGCCAAACTGTAGCTTTAAATGAAAAATCTAAGGCTAATGTCGTGGCAATGTACACATCATTAATCCAAGTGGCAGAGTTTAAATATCTGGGTGTCAATATATGCAACAATTTCCACTGCGATTCACCCATGTATGGTAACCAACAAAGCCTCCCGGAAATTTTGAATGATCAAGAGAGCCCTCCATGAAGCTCTTATGAAAGTGAGACTTGTGGCATACCTCTCATTTTGTCTGCTAGTCCTGGGTTATGCTTCCGAAGCTTGGGATCCCCACTTGGTAAAGCATGTGGAACTGTTGGAGAGAGTGCAGAGGCAGACGATCTGTTACACTAAGAGGAATCGTTAGTGTCATGGAGGATTGATCATGATAATAATCATCTTTTATGATGATGATGATAGATATCAATAATTATGATGAAAAAAATACTTATCACCAAATAATCGATGATAACGATAGTAATCCTCTCAAATAACAATTATAATGGTTAGTGATGATAATTAATAATAAAAATTGGTAATAATAATAACAAGGCAGTTTTTAAAGCAATGCTGTAGAGTCGCTACAATATGTGTGTTTGAAATTGTTATTTATTTGTTATTGTCTAAACTGGTCTATGAGTTTAGAATAGGTGATCTTGGTTAGTTTACTACTACGAAATTCACACGGGGTACCTCTCAGAACTTCCACACTAGCCTATGCAAAACTATCCTTGGGTATGCAAATGCAGTATGGTAGTGTATCTGTGGTCGGACCATTGCAGCCCAGGAGAGAATTTAAAAACTGATCTAATAACATGGTTTATAGAAAACGTAAATGAGAATGTATCTAATTGAAGCAGAGTTTCTACATAATGTGAGGATCTACATAGTTCCCTACTCTCTAGCACTCTTAAGGGAGAGTTTTAGTACTCTGTTGCACATTTTAGGATATCAGCTAAACATAAACAATAATGCCTTATCGCAAAATTCAGAACTGAAGGAGAGCTAAAGTTCACATGTTTAAGCTGCGATATATATTTTAACAGTAACCCCAGATAGTAGTCCAAGAGATGAGGGGCAAACTACTGCTAACTAACTCATCAACATGAACAGCAACATGCTGTCACCACCCTAAATGTGCCTTAGCAAAATTTCTATACATTTAGGTTTCATCCTTTTTGTTTGTCAGAATATCTAAGATATGCTACCTCACAGAGGCATCAATGAAATGATGCTCTCCAATGTAGGGCCAATGTTGTCATTGGCATTTAATTTCATTTTTTGGAGTTTTCCCGAAAATCTGGTGGGCACACACTTATTTTCTTCTACTTCTTCTGTTCCACATATCTATATGTATAATTTTACCTAATTGTATTTTTTTTTGTCTTTTGCAATTGTGCGTTACACATTAGGTAGAGATGCTCGCCTGGAGAAAGTTTTTTTTTGGGAAAACCATCAATTATGCCTATGCGTCTAGTCATTCATCAGCAGGAAAAACTCATAATTCATGGTTTTCCCTAGCAAAAAATTTTTTATCGGGATGCGCGTCACTACTTAGTGTGCGACAGTGGTTATTCTGTTATCCAATATCAACTGTGCTATATATTTGTTCAAACTGTAAACTAACTATTTTTGAGAAAGTTCTTTTGATTTTGTGCCAGACTGTTTTGCATGCCTGTATTGAGTGAGCAGACCTTTTTTGGAGTTGATTTTTTATTTACCATCAAACAATTTTTATCGATAAACGATACTGGCCTACAATCTTATGATAAAAATAAATAGCTAACAATTTAATATTAGAACAAAAATGTGAGCTACATTGATTCATATTTATGATGATTATATTTTATTTACTACACTTGTATTCTACGCCTCACCAGGTGACTGATCACACCCATGTATTTATGATACTTTGGTCTTTAAGTTACTAGTTATGCAAAATCTTCAATGTCTTACTTCTAATGAGTTATTATATTGAATTAGATTTCACACAATTTTGTCGTTGCTCTAGTTTGCTGTCTGACAGCGATGACGATGAGCCACTTCCACACAAACCCGCCAGCAATGCTGCCATCCATACAGAAGTGGGCAGTGGTGACGCTGACTCATCTGGCTCAGAGTTGGACGAGGAGGACGAGGACACAGACGACCCATACAACCTGGCAGCCTATGATGATGAAGATCAAGATGAAGGTGTCTGATCAATAATGCCTTTCCAAGTATCTATTGAGGGAATAATTGTTTTCCTTTTAACTTTGCTCTGTGGTTGTATAATCTGAGAAAGTACCCGATTGCAGAGCTGTTGCTGGAGTCTACCATAGCAGGTATGACTGTTTATGCAGATAACAAAGATGATCCATATGTGACTCTCCCTGATGAGGTATGTATTATTGTGTGTGTTGTATTGTGTATGTTGTATTGTGTATGTAGTATTGTGTATGTAGTATTGTGTATGTAGTATTGTGTATGTAGTATTGTGTGTGTTGTATTGTGTGTGTTGTATTGTGTGTGTTGTATTGTGTGTGTTGTATTGTGTGTGTTGTATTGTGTATGTTGTATTGTGTACGTAGTATTGTGTATGTAGTATTGTGTATGTAGTATTGTGTATGTAGTATTGTGTGTGTAGTATTGTGTATGTAGTATTGTGTATGTAGTATTGTGTATGTAGTATTGTGTGTGTTGTATTGTGTGTGTTGTATTGTGTGTGTTGTATTGTGTATGTTGTATTGTGTATGTTGTATTGTGTATGTAGTATTGTGTATGTTGTATTGTGTATGTAGTATTGTGTGTGTTGTATTGTGTGTGTTGTATTGTGTATGTTGTATTGTGTATGTAGTATTGTGTATGTTGTATTGTGTGTGTTGTATTGTGTGTGTTGTATTGTGTGTGTTGTATTGTGTATGTTGTATTGTGTGTGTTACATTGTGTATGTTGTATTGTGTATGTTGTATTGTGTATGTTGTATTGTGTATGTTGTATTGTGTGTGTTACATTGTGTATGTTGTATTGTGTATGTTGTATTGTGTATGTTGTATTGTGTGTTGTATTGTGTGTGTTGTATTATGTATGTTGTACTGTGTATGTTGTATTGTGTATGTAGTATTGTGTGTGTAGTATTGTGTGTATTGTATTGTGCATGTTGTATTGTGTGTGTTGTATTGTGTGTGTGTTGTATTGTGTATGTTGTATTGTGTATGTTGTACTGTGTGTGTTGTATTGTGTGTGTTGTATTGTGTGTGTTGTATTGTGTGTGTTGTACTGTGTATGTTGTATTGTGTTTGTTGTATTGTGTGTGTTGTATTGTGTGTGTAGTATTGTGTGTGTTGTATTGTGTGTGTTGTATTGTGTGTGTTGTATTGTGTGTGTTGTATTGTGTGTATTGTATTGTGTGTGTTGTATTGTGTATGTTGTATTGTGTGTGTAGTATTGTGTGTGTTGTACTGTGGATGCAGTATTGTGTATGTTGTATTGTGTATGTTACATCGTGCATTTTGTATTGTGTATGTTGTACTGTGTATGTGGTGTTGTGTAGGTGGATGAAGAAGAAGACAGAGAAGATTTTGAGATAAAACCCACAGACAACCTGATTGTAGCTGGTAGAGCTGCTCCTGAGTGCAGCCTTCTAGAAATCTATGGTTTGTATATATATTGTATGATTATAACTCTCTGCATGTCTATGGTTTGTATATATATTGTATGATTACAACTCTCTCTCCATGTCTATGGTTTGTATATATATTGTATTATTATAACTCTCTCTGCATGTCTATGGTTTGTATGTATATTGTATGATTACAACTCTCTCTCCATGTCTATGGTTTGTATATATATTGTATGATTAAAACTCTCTCTGCATGTCTATGGTTTGTATATATATTGTATGATTAAAACTCTCTCTGCATGTCTATGGTTTGTATATATATTGTATGATTACAACTCTATCTCCATGTCTATGGTTTGTATATATATTGTATTATTATAACTCTCTCTGCATGTCTATGGTTTGTATGTATATTGTATGATTACAACTCTCTCTCCATGTCTATGGTTTGTATATATATTGTATGATTAAAACTCTCTCTGCATGTCTATGGTTTGTATATATATTGTATGATTACAACTCTCTCTCCATGTCTATGGTTTGTATATATATTGTATGATTATAACTCTCTCTCCATGTCTATGGTTTGTATATATATTGTATGATTATAACTCTCTCTCCATGTCTATGGTTTGTATATATATTGTATGATTATAACTCTCTCTCCATGTCTATGGTTTGTATATATATTGTATGATTATAACTCTCTCTCCATGTCTATGGTTTGTATATATATTGTATGATTATAACTCTCTCTCTCCATGTCTATGGTTTGTATATATATTGTATGATTATAACTCTCTCTCTGCATGTCTATGGTTTGTATATATATTGTATCATTATAACTCTCTCTGCATGTCTATGGTTTGTATATATATTGTATGATTATAACTCTCTCTGCATGTCTATGGTTTGTATATATATTGTATCATTATAACTCTCTCTCTGCATGTCTATGGTTTGTATATATATTGTATCATTATAACTCTCTCTCCATGTCTATGGTTTGTATATATATTGTATGATTATAACTCTCTCTGCATGTCTATGGTTTGTATATATATTGTATGATTATAACTCTTTGCATGTCTATGGTTGACCTAATGTAGTGCCATGTATACTTACTAATACTGGTACACCACTGTTAATATCTTTGCAGTGTACAACCAAAGAGCCTCCAACCTTTACTGTCACCATGATATAGTCCTTCCAGCATTTCCTCTCGCCACTTGTTGGGTCAACTATGATATAGAGACAAAACTACCAGGTAGGTTCACTTTGTATGTTTGCCTCTTGTTTTGTGACCTCCATAGGAGTGAAGGAAACAGCTATTTTTCCATCAGTTTGTTGTTCTCAAAAATAATAAAACAAATGTACACTTAAAGTGAATTATGTCATAGTCTTTAGCAGGTTGTGTACATATGGTCAGAGCTATTACCTTGACTTACATAAAGTGGTACTGGGTTTGTTTCAGGTAACTTGGTGGCTGTTGGTTCCATGGATCCAGTAATTTCGCTCTGGGAGCTCGATGTTGTGGAGGTCCTTGAGCCTGTAGCTACTCTGGGTACCAAACCTAGCAAAGGATCCAAAAAGAAAAAAGTAAATTCATGCGTTCTCTGATACGCTGCTGTAGATTTATGTGAATATATGTTAATAGCATTACCTACACACACCTATAAGTGCAACCTGTGGTTGGTTATAGAAATCGGCACAAGAGAATGCACTTACAGGACATACAGATGCTGTGCTAGACTTGAGTTGGCACTCGTTGGCTCCAACAGCTTTAGCAAGTGCTTCTGCGGACCATACGGCAGCCATCTGGGACTTGTCTGATGGTAAACAACTCCTCAGTCTTTCACATACAGAAAAGGTGCAGACTCTAGACTGGCATCCTAAAGAATCATCTGTACTCCTTACGGGGGCGTTCGACCAGTGAGTGATTAAGGCTAAAACTCCATTAACTTAACGGTTTGTTATTTTGAGTTTAGGTAGTGGTGAGTGGTCAGTGACATCTGACAAAGCTTTTGGGAAGAATAGAGCATTTTTCCAATACTATGCACATCCATTCTTTTGTCCTTGATAAGTTGGAAATACTTTATATAAATTTTGCTTAATTTACTACTTCAAATTTGCAATGTAGTTTGCAGTGAGATTAGTAAACTGTGCAATCATCTAGTACCCTAGGAAACCGTTGTTTGCTTTTGCTATGCGGGAGTTGTTCTCCCCTCAGTTTGTCCATGAAAGCATAACTCCATTATATGAACCCAAGTATTTATATATTTTCAATTGAATGTATGGATAAAAAAAGTTAAGTATCCATCAATTCTCCACTCCTTTTGGACAATACACTCCCATTTTTTATGAGCTGAATTTTTATGTTAGAAAGTACTTATTTCGGCAGTGATTGGTAAATAATTGTATATTGTTAGACGCTATTTCCAAGGGAAGTGTATTGATTAAGTATTGGTATGATTGACAGCTGATTACATAAGTATAATATCTTCTAGTGTGGTGCGTCTATTTGACTGTCGGCAAGAAGACAAGTCCTGTATGAAATGGAAGATAAAGGGAGAAGTAGAGAGAGTGATATGGGATAAATCCAATCCATTTAACTTTTTTGTAAGTACAACTACCGTCTGATTAGTAACACCCTTAAAACAGAATGTTTCGTTAACGTTTCATTCTCCCAGATGAACACAATATAATGCCTCTTAGGCCTCGGACGACTCCGGACACATCCACTACATGGACTCACGACAGACCAAATCAATGTTCACTCTACAAGCGCACACATCCGCTGTCACTGGCATCACACAGTGTGATGGCTTTGATGGTTGTCTAGTAACAGTTGCCATGGACTCTTTGCTCAAAGTTTGGGATACCTCCAATCAAAAGCCTAGTTGTATTCTAGAAAAAAAATTCAAAGACCAAGTATGTGTTCGTAAAATGTTTTTTATTTGTTCGTATTCTTTTTAGTTTTTTACATGCTCTCTGCTCAGTAGTGGTTAAAAAATTTATTACACTCCAGCATAAAATCTCATTTTCTGTTTGTGTTATTTTTAGGGTGGGCTGACATGTGTGGGCACATGTCCAGAGGCTAACTCAGTGTTAGTTCTGGGCAGTGAGAAATGCATCACTATATATGACATCTTAGACTCTAATCAAGGTACGTATAATATACCACTACCTTTCCATCACCCACAATTTAATATACGTGTTATACCATCTATAGCTCCTTGGTACAATTGTAGTCAGAAGACACTTTGACAAAGAGAATACAACGGAAAAGAAGACGAAAGCAAAGACAGTCGATGAAGCAATGGATGAGCTCAATCTTAATACAATGGACTCTGATGAAGAATTAAACGATTATTTAGAAAATTCTGTTGAAACCACACAGAAAGAAAAGTCCAAGTCAAGAAAACCCAAACACCAGAATCGTAAAAAGAAGACGGCCAAACGCAAAAATAAATAGTAACAGAAATAATTAACTGTAATGTAGGTAGCTAAGAAATTCTGACATCTGAGTTTTCTTCACTATGTGAGACTGCTGTCCATATTATTGTATGTAACATTGAGCATATACATGTGCATACATCACATACAGTACATGTAGTATATGTGAGTTTATAACTTAAACATAAAATGTAATATTATCTGTGTAATACATTTCAACATATTATTGCGGAAGGCTGTGAAACAAAAGAATAGTTATGGAGCCTTAAATGTTAATTATATTGACTCGACTAGTAAATTTTTACACCATTTTCTAGTGGAGGTGAGCGGTTATTAGTTGCTTTTAAAAGCAGCAGCAACACAGCAGCACAACTCCTAAGGATGATTAAATTTATTAGAGATATTGTGGTGTCACTACAGCCAGGATAACAACATTTCTATAATATATAACCACACCAACAGTTTTTCCCAATTGCTGGAAACAGGCAAGATTTTTGTTTTTGGTGAGCGCAAAATCTGTTGCTTGTACTTCAAACTGAATGCAGGCTTTACCGTCCGAGGGGTTTACCTTATGTTATTGGCGCGAAACTAGAGTTGCGATTTCCAATGTAAATTATTATCAAAACTTTATGTTCGCAGTTGTTACAAAAATCCTATGGTCTCGATGTTTCATCTCCGATGGCAAATAAGTTTTTGATGCATTTTGAAATTACTATTGCGCACACTTATGGTGGAAGAACTGGTACTGTAATTATATAAATAAGCACGACAATAATTATTATATCGTTTATATTAAAAAAAATAATCTTTCTAATAAGGTAGTAAAAATTTACAAATCAGAATTCCTAAAAAAATACGAAATAATAATATAACGGTTTGTAATAATAATAATTATATATTGCTGATTATTTCATAAATATCGAAATAAATTTTTACTACTATGCATTTTTACAATTATCAATATCACTCATTGCGGCACTCGAAACAGGAACAAAGCTTAGTATAAAATAAACTGGTGTTCTTTCAATGTTCTTAAACAGGAATCATGCCATGTAAAGTTGTACAAACAACATTAAAATGCACTTGACCGCAGCAATTTTTGCAATGGCGTAGATAGTCGTGATCCGAAAATGCCAAATGTATAGCATGCAATATGGTGACAATATAATACAAGGCTGCAATGCATTCTGATTGGATGAATATCACAATATATTATGTCTCAAAGCTCACCAGGCTAAGTAAGTCAAAAGCAAATAAAACAATTTAAACTATCATTTTGGTAATTATTACAATATATCCATCTACATATATGCCTAAAAAATAATGGAAGTTTGAAAAATAATAGCAATCTCAAAAAAAAAACTTGACAAAAATCAACAAAAGAATCCGACATCAAATGATTAATTAATTTCAACGATTGTTGGTTTGAAAGTAGTGCTGGGTCAACATAACAAGATATGACAGAGAGAAAGGTGTCAATGCTTTCAAATTATAAACAAAATATTTTGTGCATAGAATAATGTGGTGAGTCATAAAGTGCAAATAATCTCAATTAATTGTTCGGATATCAATAATCCGCTAAAATAATAAACTGTTTACAATATTCAACTGAAATGGGAACAACTGGTCTTAGCCTACGTAATTACATCTAGTTTGTATTTCTTCAGACAAAACCTACTGTACGCTCACCAGTAATGTCAAGGTGAAAGATTAAGAACATTGGCTAAGATTTGATTAGCTGAAAATTAATAGACTCATCTTTGCATTGAGGAAAATGCCAAAAAATAGAAATATTTAGAAATCTTTGATTTTCAGTACAAAGCACCAGGGATATGACTTAATCGTGAGTGGCATCTAAAGCCAAAGAAGACTTGACTTGTTTTTTGTTTAGACTCATCTGTAGAAGATCATGAGGTCCGTTGCATGTTTCTTTCCCACCTGTAGTAACTATACTTGATACTTCTAAGATTGTCTGCGCCTACACCAAAGCACCAATGGAGAGCACCAAAGACCAGAGACTTATCTCTATAAATTTGACGACTCTTGAGAGTCTTGTCCGGCGCCCCTCCTCAGTCTGTCCGGATCATTTGAGGCTAAATGTGTAAAGTCTCTGATGATGTCATTGAGTGAGTCATCAGTGAGAGATCCTGGGTCAGCGTCAGTCATTTCTTGTCGTAGATTGGCCACTCTAAGCCTATGAGACAGACAACATATTTTTACTACTTCAAGTACTGACACACCATTCGCTATTCATAATTAAACAGAACATAATCATTATTGTAAATGTGTGCACAACAAATAGGTGTCGGCCCCATTTTAAAAAAATGCAATAGTTTGCAAGGAAAATGAAAAAACGATGCGAGTTCTGTGAAATTAGTAAAGAAATTAGCCATAAAAACATGATTAGATAGGTTTGCCTCAGTAACTTACAGAGTGACTATATCTGCAAGCTCTGCCTTCATAGCTAAGTCAAGAGCATTCGATTGGGTGTCATCCTTATGCTTATAATTAGCGCCCCTCTTCAGCAGCTGACAAACTTGAGCTGTGTGTCTGCGGAGTACGGCGTGGTGCAGAGCTGGTCGGTTCTTCCTATCAACCACGTCCACATTGGCAGAGTTGAGGAGCAGGAACTCACAAGTGGCCAATGAACCCTATTGTAATAAACTACTAATACAACCAGCAGCAGTAATAGCCTACAGTAAGAAACTACTGGTACAACCAGCAGGAGTAATAACCTACAGTAAGAAACTACTAGAACAACCAGCAGGAGTAATAACCTACAGTAAGAAACTACTGGTACAACCAGCAGGAGTAATAGCCTGCGGTAAGAAACTACTGGTACAACCAGCAGGAGTAATAGCCTACAGTAAGAAACTACTGGTACAACCAGCAGGAGTAATAGCCTGCGGTAAGAAATTACTAGTACAACCAGTAGGAGTAATAGCCTACAGTAAGAAACTACTAGTACAACCAGTAGGAGTAATAGCCTACAGTAAGAAACCACTAGTACAACTAGCAGGAGTAATAACCTACAGTAAGAAACTACTAGAACAACCAGCAGGAGTAATAACCCACAGTAAGAAACTACTGGTACAACCAGCAGGAGTAATAGCCTGCGGTAAGAAACTACTGGTACAACCAGCAGGAGTAATAGCCTACAGTAAGAAACTACTGGTACAACCAGCAGTAGCAATAACCTACAGTAGAAAAGTACTATCATGACCAGCAATAAGGTGAAGGCCTACAATGAGAAAATACTATTACGACCAGCAATAGTAATAGCCTACAGCAAGAAAGGACTAGTAAAAATTAAAACCTGCAGCATAAAAATTGAAAACAATTTACAAGTTGTGTTTATACCCCATCAAAACCTTCATTTACTTTTTCTTTCTCAGTTGTAGTCACTGTACCAATCGTTAAAATTCTAGATGTACTTTCACAAATGTTCCTTCAAACAGTTCTTGCATTTGACCGTTTTAAATAAAGGACAAGAATCAAGGCTAGACTTAGGAGTTTAAAAGTTATTTTTAGTCAGCAGATGCTACATCCTGCTCCGTGATTGGCAGTAACGGCTGCCTAGATTAGACGAGATAACACAATGATGTCAGCAACATAAACAGGAAGCACAACTTACACTTTCCACAGCTTTAATGAGAGGAGTTTTATTCTCGTCGATAGAATTCTTCCAGTTGATGTCAGCCTTATTAGCCAGAGCTTGTAACATAATGGGTATATTCTTGGCCTCAGCAGCCTGCAGCAAACATTTGTTACCATCAGTATTATATATTAGTGGAAGAGCCTATTTAATAGTTGCATCATTTTATATCAATATGCAGACTACAGAGGGGAGATATATTACATATTACATGTATTACAGAGAGACAATACCTTATGCAGTGCATAGATTATAGAGGGGAGACAATACCTTAAATAGTACATAGGTTACAGAGGGGAGACAATACCTTAAATAGTACATAGGTTACAGAGGGGAGACAATACCTTAAAGAGTACATAGATTACAGAGGGGAGACAATACCTTAAATAGTACATAAATTATAGAGGGGAGACAATACCTTAAATAGTACATAGATTACAGCGGGGAGACAATACCTTAAATAGTACATAGATTATACAGGGGAAACAATACCTTAAATAGTACATAAATTATAGAGGGGAGACAATACCTTAATTAGTACATAGGGGAGACAATACCTTAAATAGTACATAGATTATACAGGGGAGACAATACCGTAAATAGTACGTAAATTATGGAGGGGAGACAATACCTTAAATCGTACATAGATTACAGAGGGGAGACAATACCTTAAATAAGAGCACAAAGATTATACAGGGGAGACAATACCTTAAATAAAAGAGTGTTTGGGTCGAGTTTCTCCACTTCTTCTATACTCGTATGTGACTGATTGTCTTCTGAGCCGTCATTGCTACTGGAGTCATCTAGTAGATCACTGCTCAGCTCTATGACAATACATAGAGTTACATAGCATACGCGTCAAACGCTGAGTGTAACTTGTGAATAAAACAGAACGTAACACCAAACGGAGTCTTCAATATTAATGAGAACAAAACTATAAACCTGCTATTTTGGTGTCAAAAGTACGTGAAACTTAGAGAGAATTAATTCTTTGCGTACAAATCATTGGTTTTTATAAAAAAAAAGACAAGTTAGTGTTGCAAGTTGAAAATGAAACAAAATCAAAGGTCAACAGGCAGAACATAAAAATAAAATGAAAAAGAATTTAGGAAAGCAAAAAGCATAAAGAAACAAACAGAGGTATCACAGAGACAAAACATGCATTACTGAGAGAAAGTTAGAGAAGAAGCTCACCAAATAACATTTGGATGTCGGTTGGAAAATCAAAACTATTTTTAAAATTTTCACGAAATTGAAAATTTTATACACACCAACATATACCCAGAAGTGTTTACATCACAGTAAACATAGCCCAGGTACACATGGACAACACAGTACCGCAGGTAACTTACTATCTACAGGGTCATTTACTGAAGTGCCAAACATAACTACATCTTCATCTGAAGTTGTCTTCCCTTTCCCACTCACACTGCTAGTAGCAGCGGATATACCAGTTGGCTCAGTGGCCTCATCTGCATGCATAAACACAAGTAGGTACCACATAGAGAGAACACAATAGAAGTAACATAACGCCTCCACCACACACATAGACACACAGACAGAAGCAGCAGCGCGTGGAAATTGGTTGGTCAGCAAGCATTTTGTTTTGCCAATTTTTTTCAATAAAATATATAAATCTATTTTAACTAAGACAAAGTTTTTTATTTCAGATTATTATAATTGTGCTATTCTTATTTTAAACGTGCTATAAACGAGTATCCGCGACCTATTGTTTGTCAAACGAAATGCAATTAAAATAAATCTCATCAAAAAATAATCATTTTGTTCAAAACTCGTGAGATGGTGCTGGGGGGTTGTAAGTTTTTCTGTAGAGTCAAAAGTTGACCACCAAGTGAGCATTTACTATTATGTAATAAAAGGCAAAAGTGCTCGTTGATTGTACTGCTAGCAAACCAACAAATGTTGACAGGTCTACAACTACCATGCAAAGTCTCTATCAATAAATAACATCTCTACAAGCGACCCCAACTAGTAACATACAGCCATGCACAGAAGTGACACTGGGAGTTACCTGTCCCTGGCTCTAATATAAGCGTCTTCCTTTGCCTACGAGCTACAGCCCAGCGTTTGACCGTAGCCGATTTCTCTGCTGTAACCAGGGGTCTTATGTACTGGCCTTCCATGTATTTGGCTTTGATGAATGCCTCCCTGATGGAGCTGTAACAGATGAGCTATAGACCTGCACACACCTCGCCATAGCGTACATATATACAAAACCATAGAGCGAGCTACATATAGAGCCATAAACAGACACACACAAAGTCATAGAGTTACACATACAATAGACATACAAAAGCTATACCAAGAGTACAAACCTAGCAGAGGTGGAAGAAGGTCTGGTAGCAGACTTGTCACTATACGAATACTCATATATAGAGTTTACTGCTGTGTTACCCAACTCTGCCATCACTTTCAGTACTTCAGGCTCCCAAGAGTCCAACGTGATAGAGCGAACCTTCGATATGTGGACACCTAGACTTCTAAAACATGATACGACATAGGAATGGAGACATTATGATAGGAATGGAGACATTATGATAGGAATGGAGACATTATGATAGGGATGGAGACATTATGATAGGGATGGAGACATTATGATAGGGATGGAGACATTATGATAGGGATGGAGACATTATGATAGGGATGGAGACATTATGATAGGGATGGAGACATTACGATAGGGATGGAGACATTACGATAGGGATGGAGACATTACGATAGGGATGGAGACATTATGATAGGGATGGAGAGATTATGATAGGGATGGAGACATTATGATCGGGATGGAGACATTACGATAGGGATGGAGACATTATGATAGGGATGGAGACATTATGATAGGAATGGAGACATTATGATAGGGATGGAGACATTATGATAGGGATGGAGACATTACGATAGGGATGGAGACATTATGATAGGGATGGAGCCATTATGATAGGGATGGAGAGATTATGATAGGGATGGAGACATTATGATAGGGATGGAGACATTACAATATGGGATGGAGACATTATGACATCGCACACTATGACATCACACAGAGCTGCACAGGACACCAACCTGTGCACTCCGGAACATTCTATACAAAGGGTGATGCCCAGGTTGACACTGGCCCATCTGGGATCTCTAGAGCCACAATCGGCACACTGGTCGTTGCCTGGGATGGTGAAGAGCAGCGCTGCCTGACTACAATATATAATCAGAGTATTCCGACCTCTGTTCGCCAAGCACATTGCAAAAAAAATAATCAGACCGGCAATCAATTCAAACAATAAATAATAATTTTGTTCGGAACTCGTGGGTCAACAAAAAGTAGCTCACTGAATAAAAAAAAATGATCAACAAGCATTTATTTATATTGTTCGTAGGTCGCGAATGAAACTGAATAATAAATAATAACGAGCGAGTTGATTTTTTTCGTTTTCATAGACCGGTTTTATATCCTTGAAAAATAATTCAAAATAATTGCAAGCACTCAAAATTTATTAAAATAAAGGACAGCTTTACAAACTATCCCAGTTTATAGCAGTTCAAATTTTATTATTTTCTTGATTATTTTGAAAATTTGGAGTCATCTTCTTGAAGATTTGTTTGGTAAACTATAACATTTCATTGAATATTTATGTTGTTCTAAATTAATGTTCCGTTGTTCCGTATTGAATTACGAACACCTATTATTTTCTGTATTTTGTTCGACAAACAGGTCGCGAATACTCTTAATGAGTACAACACATACAGTGTATGTTATATATCCTACTGACTGGTGCTCTCTACACCACACCATACACTAGTGTATGTTATATATCCTACTGACTGGTGCTATCTACACCACACCATACAGTGTATGTTATATATCCTACTGACTGGTGCTATCTACACCACACCATACAGTAGTGTATGTTATATATCCTACTGACTGGTGCTCTCTACACCACACCATACACTAGTGTATGTTATATATCCTACTGACTGGTGCTATCTACACCACACCATACAGTGTATGTTATATATCCTACTGACTGGTGCTCTCTACTCCACGCCATACAGTGTATGTTATATATCCTACTGACTGGTGCTCTCTACACCACACCATACAGTGTATGTTATATATCCTACTGACTGGTGCTCTCTACACCACACCATACAGTGTATGTTATATATCCTACTGACTGGTGCTCTCTACACCACACCATACACTAGTGTATGTTATATATCCTACTGACTGGTGCTATCTACACCACACCATACAGTGTATGTTATATATCCTACTGACTGGTGCTATCTACACCACACCATACAGTGTGTGTTTATATACCCTACTGGCTGGTGCTATCTACACCACACCATACAGTGTATGTTATATATCCTACTGACTGGTGCTCTCTACACCACACCATACAGTGTATGTTATATATCCTACTGACTGGTGCTCTCTACACCACACCATACAGTGTATGTTATATATCCTACTGACTGGTGCTATCTACACCACACCATACAGTGTATGTTATATATCCTACTGACTGGTGCTCTCTACACCACACCATACAGTGTATGTTATATATCCTACTGACTGGTGCTCTCTACACCACACCATACAGTGATACCAACCTAGAAGTTTTAGACTTGCTGTGATTGTCTAATATAGGTTGACTAAGGCTATGAGTGAGGACAGGAGTTCTTGCGTCCCCATGAGACAAAGTACGGGATCTATCGCTATAAGCTGCCAGCACACCAGCTTGAATGGCCCTAATCCACATCTGGCACTCGTCTTCATCAGTAGCTTGTAGAACATGAGACCTGCAACGTATACACGTAATATATGACTATATGCATGTAATATATGACTGTCTACATGTAATATATGACTATATACACGTAATATATGCCTATATACATGTAATATATGACTATATACATGTAATATATGACTATATGCATGTAATATATGACGATATGCATGTAATATATGACTATATGCATGTAATATATGATTATTAATGTAATTTGTAATTATAAGCAAATCTCACCTGGATGGAGATTTCACTTCAAAACAGAATCTCCTCTCGTTGTCAGAATAAGGTTTAACAAGGCATAGCCTGAGGTCCTCCTCCATCACAGTCCAGCCTTCAGATAACTTCTTAGTGTAGATTAGTTGGTTGTTTTGTATGCTAAACCAGCGTCTGCAATGTCAAGGTCATGCTTAAATGTATATGGGCACAAGGAATACAGTAGACATGCAATAGCTGTTACTGTAGAAAGCATTTTCTATTTATTTTTATCATCAGTGAAATGAGTCTAACAGAGTGATGACTATCTCACTCAATTATTTCTTTGTGCATTTTTACCAAGAGACATCAGTGGACTGACACAAGACCTCAGTGGACTGACACAAGACATCAGTGGACTGACACAAGACATCAGTAGACTGACACAAGACATCAGTGGACTGACACAAGACATCAGTGGACTGACACAAGACATCAGTGGACTGACACAAGACATCAGTGGACTGACACAAGACATCGGTGGACTGACACAAGACATCAGTAGACTGACACAAGACATCAGTGGACTGACACAAGACATCAGTGGACTGACACAAGACATCAGTGGACTGACACAAGACATCGGTGGACTGACACAAGACATCAGTAGACTGACACAAGACATCAGTGGACTGACACAAGACATCAGTGGACTGACACAAGACATCAATGGACTGACGCAAGACATCAGTGGACTGACGCAAGACATCAGTGGACTGACACAAGACATCAGTGGACTGACACAAGACATCAGTGGACTGACACAAGACATCAGTGGACTGACACAAGACATCAGTGGACTGACACAAGACATCAGTGGACTAACCTAACCCACGACTTGAAGCCTTTGGCAGTCCTTCTAAAGAGAAATCCAGAGACATTGACATCAGAATCTGTAGACTAAAAAAGAATAACAAGTTCAGACAATTTCAAAAAAAAATCTTGCTACATATTCACAGAAGTTGTTTCCTCTTCTGTGTTTGAAACTTTTTTCACAGAATACCATGACAATTCAGCAGTTTGCTTGTTCAGAGCAGCTGTTATCTAAATTATTGGTTGATGAAAATAAATTACAAATATTTATCCGAGACTAACTGGATGTTAATTATAAAACGAATTAGCACAAAAAAGCTTGTTTGAATTGAGCACAAATTTCTTTCAACTTGGTCATATGGAAGCTACTTTGGGGTGACTTAATGAATGAGAAAATATTCTCTTATTCGCCCAACCTAGTTGATATTGGGACAACTTTCGCCAACCTTTAATAATAAATTGGTAATTAATAATAAGTTGGAAACTAATAACAAATTAGTAATAATAAATAATCTAGAAATAATAATTAATATTTTGTGTAGTAACAAGGTTATTACTTTGCTGTGGTTGTCAGTTGCAGCGGCAGCAGAGGCATCATTGCCGCTCCGTTCACTGATGTTGACAATATTCTCTTTGACATCTTCTGTCAGTGTCTGCAGCATTTCCTTACGTCTGTTCTCACTCTGTTTAGATATAGCCAGGGCCAAATCTGTCAGATCAACCAACTACCAACACACAAGAGATTAAATTATTACTTCCTACTAACTCATATCTTTGTATGAAACTGGATGATAAGTTAAACTAAATAACAGTCAACCAATATTTGCTTTTTTGGTCATCTCAACGAACAGAAAATATATCTTGGCACATCGTGTAAAGCCACTAGACATAGATGTGTATTTAGTGCAAATATAAAGCAAAGTTACAAGTCAATGATCAGCTAGTAACAAAAGTAATAATACATGTACTAGTAGTACCAGCAACATACCTTGGCAGCTACATCCTTCATAAATGGGTCACTGTCCTCAAACAAGTCAAAACCTTGATGAAAGAAAGTGCTTTGAGCTGTCAGGTAGGAAAACATCTGAAATACATACAACAAACGTATCATTGTACTCCTGTACTGCTGCATGTAGCAGTGTTTTATCTCCACAATCCTACATATCCAATAAATGACTGCGCATAGAAACTTGCTAGGTCAATTTATAAAGAGACTAGCTACACAAACACTAATAGGTGTAAGGTAGGGTGGTTACTCAGGGCCCCCACCTAATTACAGTCACATTTAGTGTAACTGAAGCTACTTACAGTTTGTAGTACATCATGTCTCTGTTTCTCGTTAAACATATTCAACTACAAATGTAACCGGCAACTGATTAGTTAAATGTCGACATTTCTTTGTGGATATACATAGCTGTGAGATTAGACATTTTTGAAAACTTACTCCTGTTCAAATTATATAATAAAACAAACTTAGTACAAAAATAGAGAATTTAAAATCACATGTAGTTAAGGACAAAATCAGATTCTTCAAAAAAAAATAATTATTACATAAAACTAACTGGAGGAAATGCGATTATGGTTATTAGTAACAAAAAAGCTAATAGGTAGTACTTAGAACAATATTATTGTGTAATGAGAGCACAACTCCAGAATTTATAATTTTGTAATAATCGCAGTTCAAGTAAGTTGTTTAAAGCATTTTTCAGTTCTCCACTAAATTTGAAACAGGCTCTGAGTAATTTCAAGCTTAGAAACACAAAAGTTGTCTCACCTTGTCAGCATATTCAAGTGACACTGCTGTGAACTTTGACCTGCAGACAAGAAGTTGATTGGCTGCCTCATCACATTCAAGGGGTTTACTTTTTGGAGCACCAACATGTTTGTTCAGAGCTGAGTCAAGGTCATCACTGGCTCGTCGAAACTTTGATTGTGACTCTTTGACATGACGCAGGTCGCTACTCAGTAGAACAAATTAAATAATCACCAGTTGTAATTCAGCAATAGTAATGATAGAGAAAATGCTAGTAACTTCAGGCTATTTAAAAGTAATTTTAGTTTCATATAACCTGAGAACTTTGAATCTGCCAAATGCCAAAAAAACAAAAATTCTTGAACCAAAAAATGACAATCGATAAAATTTAGGAGGGGTCAGGAATAGTGTTACATGAGAAACCAGGTTAGAAAAACGCTGACGCGAGTAAACCCATGCAATGAGGTCTGCACCGGTAAGGGTACGAACATGAGGAGTAGCTTGTACTTCCCAAAGAACAAATGACAAATGAAGGAGTTACTTTCTCAATAACACAACTCCAAACTTATAACAGATTTATCTCCCGTAGAAAAGACAACTCCACTAACACAATTGTTATCATTGTAACCATAAAGTTTAAATATTTGCAATGAAAAACTAAACTACTGGTGAGAACTTCTACGGTTGTAAAGATATAAAAATTTTCACCACAACACAAAATTTTATGTCATCATTTTGATATAAGTGTTTCAACTTTGGGTTTGATACTTCATACAAATAGTTCAATGAGAGATATTGCTATTATATAATAAAACCAAATCTACATTATATCTATTCAATAGCCCCACCGTGGTTTATGAGCTTTCTCATGGATCAAACCACTTTTGAGAAATATGGTCAAAGTCCCAATTGGTTGAAAAATATGGCTAACCGATATTCAAAACCATTTATTAAACTATTGAGTATGAGAGACATGTAGAGCAAGCTGCACTCCACGTCTATGGCAGCATTAGTATGTCTATGTAGTAACACACTTATAGCAAAAAACATGGAGCTATATAGCAGCTATACAGCAATATAAAAAACACAACCCTGTTTTATTTAAAAATAAATAATGACGTTTTTATAATTATTTATTCAGTTTTTCAAACTAGATTCTTCATATTAACATGAAACTACATCTAGGAAAAGTTTACATTTTCACCCAAAACAAGCATGTAAGTCCACATTCACACCACAAAACCTAACCCCAGCTACTGTAAGTAAGACAGCATGTGACATGGACAAGTACGAATACAAGTAGGCATGCAGTACAAACAGCTATAAAAAGACATGCACGCATGGGCTGTCTCTACTCTACATGGTGGGTGGGATGTAAAGCACATGCCCCTTACTAAGCCCCTTACCTATGTAGCATATGTTTTATATGAGATAGGATAGACCGTGTGGCCTGATCGATAAGGATCTATAGAGCAAACAGAGTGAAGTATTAGTTATTGTACTAAACAGTAGATCTGTCAGAGTCGGCAGCTATCCAGGCAAAACCAGATGACTAATTTTTGAAGGTGATAGAAATCGGTAGCCGTTTTATCGCAAATTTGACAATTAAAAGTTCATGAATCGGTTTGCATTTAAACCAAACGTTGTTAGATGTTTTGAAAAAAATTTCCAACAAATATATCGGTTTTGTAATGCACATTCCATTCATGTAAAGCAACAAATATGGCAAATTTAGAAATATTCAAATAGAGTGTCACCTGCAGTGCCACGATAGCCTCAAACTCCAACAGAGTTGTAACAATAAAGAGCACTTACGTTTTCATTAACCAATGCAGATCTCGAGATATAGACTGGGAAGCTAAATCCACAAGCACCTTTTAACAAGCAAATCAGAATCAGTAGCTCAAAATATAGAAACTAATGGTAAGATTTTAGCTGTTAACATGTATAAGCAAAGCAATGCAATGCCATTAATAATAATACATTTAAATACAATATCACTTAATTAAAGCTATTATGTATAAACGTAATACCATTGTAGGTAAAAAATTTCTTTAGCCAAAAATGATACATTTGTTGACTTATAAACGAAATCTTTACAAATATTAAATCTGTATTAATTAGTTTCAATAGAATGCATTCTAACAAAGCTTTATACTAGGCTGATGGGTAGACGGTTATCACATGGAGTAGACAACTCTAACAGGGTGATAAAAGTTTCATGGACCAACAAAATCTAATAAGCCAGTGACAGGTAGCTATTCGTCCACTGCAGGAGACAAACGTATCTCAAAATAGTTATTACAGTAGAGAAGCAAAAATTAAAATTCTAACAACATACACAATATAAATAATTAAGTCTAATAAACTATACCTTAAATGAATGGATATAATAAATAATTTATTAAGTAAAATATATAAATTCAATAAATAATTAAAACAGATAAATTGAATAAACAAACAAAGTCAACAATTTAAATTATTAAGAAAAAAAGTATAAAACATTCAATTTATTTTTAAATTATAAACAACCTTATTTGTATATCTGCATTGATAATTAACCTCAGAAGCACAAAAAATGTAATGAAATGCAGACAATTAGAGTGTTTATTTCAGCACAAATCAGACCAAATTATTTTAACTGTAACAATACCCGACACACAAAGAGTAAAAGAAATGTTCCCCTATATCCAAACACTTTAGTATAAGTAAGCAGACAAGTAAACAACAGAGACAGTCTAACCCTCTACATGTAATGAGACAAACAGATTAATACAAGAGTAAATCTACCGTATGGAAGCTTTGTATCTCAGTGAGAGCTTCAGAGAACCTTCCCAATGACTTCTACAAAAATAAAACCAAACTTACTGTAGACCTTGACCAATGTTCTACCCCACATCGATGTAGTTCTTCTAACGAACTCTATGAGACAAACTACAACCCACCAGATAAGTCTAACTTACCTCTAAAACTGGATCTCCTGAGTAGTATTGAGTCATGTCTTGTACTCCACTGATGAACGCGCTATAATATATCAAATGTGTAAATAAATATAACTTGATATTAATTAATAATAATATATATCTATAAGATAAACAATATATTAATAATATAAAAATAAAAAAGACAATATAGGAAACACATTTATATTATATAAAAACAAAACTAGACAAACTAGATTTTTAAAGTTTTAGGTTGAAGATTTCTGAGGGAGAAGTTCCGTAACGTACTGACATTACAATGAGCAATTATAGTACAAAAACACAAAATGTCGTTACTGTGAAAAAAATCAAAGGTTGTTCAAAAGATGTCAATCATAGAACCCAGCTAATGCGAATAACATTAGTATGATAGCTGGACATATGAGATAATATACAAGTAACGCAATATAGACCAAGTATACAACACGTTATATCTAAATGGAACACTTCAACTCGTATTATAACAGATAGCTTGTGTTATCTTTTGTTATAATCTCACAGATACCGTTGGATGATCCTGTCATGATATCATGTAATAAAATATTGCAATAATCCATTAGCCTAGCAGCCCAATATTAACTACTAACCTGTTAGCATTTCCGTAGGTCTTGCCTGCTTCTACCATATTATTACATAACTTTATCACCTAAAATATGTAAAGTAAGCAATACTTGGTAAAGTAATTATTTGTTCATATCAAATGTGGGAAGTTAGGATGTGGATGTTATTATGCTTGGAAGGACAAAGGAGACAGATTTTCTCAGCAGATGCTGGTACTTAAATACAATTGAATGAGTGTACATGTCATATAATGCGTAAAGTGATGTGCAAAGGACAAATGGTTGGATTAGCAATTGTTTAAATAAGTCAAACAGACAGTTGATACTTCCTTGATCAAGTATTACTACAGCAAAGTATGAGTAACAGAAAATACAAACTGTCAAGTTTCCACAGCCTCTAGGCATTTCTAGCAACATTGGGTATTGTCTCATTTAAAATTGGATAGATTTCATCCACAACTTGTCAAATAAGTAACAGAAATGTAAGAATGTCAGAGTCTGCCTTTAACGACAATGGGTTACTTTCCATAAAACTTATTTATTTCTAGGTACACACACAACAACTTATCATGTTAAAGTTAAATCCTAGTAATGCCCGAGCGCCTTTGTAACAAAATTCAAATAGACCAAACTTCGCTCCAGAAGGTAGCGATTATATTATTCACCAGTAATGAACACAGACAACAACATTCAATTCCACACTAATCAATCATCAACGCTTCTGACAGATACTAGTACTAGTACTGACAGATACTAGTACTAGTACTGTTGATTCACTAACTAATTATGTGACACCTGGTAAAATTGAAAGCAACAAACTATTTAATTATTTACAATTCACAATTTAATTTTTGTTGCCAAGCACAATTTTTGATATTTATCGATTATTATTATTATTATTTTTCAAAGCAACTCAATCATTTTTATTATAATTATATTGTAACTTAACAAATTCAAAATATCAGACAGAAATTGGTCACAATTAACAAGAAAAAAATTGAAACATAAAGAGAATATTTATATTTAAATTTTTATTTTAAACAAATAGTATTCTCATATCCCTCATGAGACAAATTTGAATGATTTACATTCAGTCACAAAAAGCAGTTACTATAAAACCAAACATGACAGAGTATATACTAAAACAAAAGACTCTCCAATTTGTTGGTCACAAAGGTAAATTTGATGGAAAGCTCAGACACCCACCTTCTCAAGTCTGCTCTCAAGGGTTGATATACTGTGTTCAGCGGCTTCGATATCAGACCTAAAGCAAACGATTGATATAGGTGTATAATACAAACAACCGCAAAAGGCTTCAAGGTGATGGCAAATGATTAATTATGCGTCATTGTAAAATGACTCACTTCTAGCATTGTCCTAGCTAACGCTCGGACAAATATTAGGTCAAACAGAGAACACATGATTTAAGACGCGAGCTACTGCACTGCTCTGATCAGCGTGAAAACAATAATCAAAGACAAGCCCCAAAAGGACGGAATTAGCAATGATACTGTTATGATAGAGTAACTACATAGAGCCACTAGCAGATGAAAAAAAAAAACGAGTGCTTATAATCAAGTTAACAAAAATTGGCAGCTACATACATGATAAACGTTGAGTCAAAGATTTTTATCGGCATATCACAATCTGCAGCGGGTTTTTTGGTCAATATTGTCAATACCTCATGGTGTACTTGGTCCACTGCGGTTGTATTACACATTTGAGAAAAAAAAGCTCAAAATAATTCCAATAAACATGTGTAAATGTAATTGTGATAATTTCATAATTTACGCAAGAATTAGTAAAAAATGTAGCTAAAAAATATATTACATTTGTCTAAAATCAACAAATGATCGTTTCTTTTTAAATGATAAAATTTAAAAGTTACTTGCACTAGGAACAAAGGCTACATAACTAATCTGAAATGAGCAAATATGTATTAGTCTAAATATCGATACTGACCAGAAAAATGACTTGGAAATAATGTAAAGGCATGTTAGTTTATTCAAATATAAGAAGTTTCTATAATACCGTATGTTTTATAATTTAATATACTACTACTATAATATAATCAACTCACAAACTGCGTATGTTTAAGGGTGTGCACATAGTATTGTAAGAGCATATAAGTAGATCATAGACAGGAATAAACATTGAGAGAAATGAGCACAGACAAGACAAATATGAAGTTAGCTAACACATCCTTGGAATGAATGCTGAAAAAATTGTCGAAGAAAAATATTTTGATATTTGTTCTAGAATGTTTTAACATTCATTCCGGGTCACAATGAATGGCATATATATATATATAATACCATTTAGATGATTACCCTGAAAAATTATTATTGTGTCCGCATGGATTACTTTTCGTCAGCTTTATATTAGTTAGAAGTCCGATTGTAAAAACCTAAGAAACAATATAATAATAATAATGGCAAGTACTACATCATCAAATCAGTAATTTAACTAATGATTAAGAATGATGAGTTACAAGTAAAAAGCAGAAAATTTGTATAGAAAGACCAGTAATAATTATTTTATAAACTTTTTTTACCTCAACATCATGTTGCTACAACAAATTTCTACTACTTATTTATTATTATAATTTTGATTATTGTGATTATTACTACTATTATTATATAACAACTACTAACCAACTAATTTATCTATCATTATTATTATTGATTATTATTATAATTATTATATTATTATCTTTGATTATTATTATTATTATCTTCTTTAGTAATGATGATGATGATGGTGGTGGTGGTGGTGATGGTATGAATGATGATGATAAGATGACGATAATAATAATAATAATAATAATAATAATGGTGATGACCAATGATAATAATAACAACCAAGAAAATAATATTAATGGCGGCGATGATGATGGTGATTCGTGAACATCATGATGATAATCTTTAATGATTATTATTATTGGTAATAATGATGATAAGCCTAAGTAATAAGGGTGCAGGAAAATAACAACAAAAACAACAATGTCAAGAAGAACAACAACTACCACCTACTACTACTACTACTACTGTATCTTTTTTTTCTTCTAATTAGTAGGAGTCTGCTGTTTATTATCATAATAATTATTATTAATTAGTTATTATTATCATTAGTTATTAGTTAGTTAGTAGCTAAGTTGTTAAGTAGAAGAAGTAGCAGCAGTGGCCTACAATTTTTTTGAATAATAATAATTTACCTAAACTGTGGAGAATCCTTCTTACATTCTTCAACGTTCACATTGATCTTCATCTTTTCGCTGTTTTGTTTCACTGATTTCTAAACCTTTATGTTAGAAATACCTCTCCAAAGGCATTTGCAAGAAGATATAAATCATTATTTTCTGAAAAAAGACTGGTAACAAAACTTCAGCGTAATCGACAGGAAATTAGTTATATACCAAGTTCTAATAATGTTATCGGGACTGTTTGTACACACACCCCAAAAAAGTCAGAGAACTAAGAAAATGCAACTAACCATAAAAGTATCTCAGACATAAATCTATATATGAAAAATCATCAAAACACGTTTTATCCATACTGTTTGTGTCTATTGCTCTTTCATAGATTTTTGACTAAAATCTAAGATTCCAGTCTAGGTAATTTCCTGAGACCGGTGAAATTGTTCAAAATTAGGTGTAACGTTCACCGTTTTTCCTGCCGCAGTAATAATAATAACAGCTAAACATTTCTATTAGAACCTAGTTTACTTTTATGATCAGTTGCTGTTATCTTATCACTTCAGGTTTTTGAAGCATTGTTTTACTGAATATGCTCGATAGCAACAAAGCGCTCTAAAAAATAAATATTTATTTATTTAATAATTAATAATAACAATAATAATAATTGATTGATAAATAAATAATCATAAATTAAATAAATAATAATAAACAAATTATTAATATTAAACAAGCAAATTAATAATAATGAAAGTTTTAAATAACAATAATGATTATTAATATTAGTATTATAACAACTACTATTATTATTATTATAATAATTATTTATTATTATATATTATTATTATTATTAATTAATTACTTATTATTATAATATAGAAGACTACTACTACCTATAGCTATTACTACTAGTAGTAGGTTGTTGTGGTAGTAGTAGCTTCCGCCAAAAAAAGAAGCTACTACTACTTCCTACTACTACTAGTAGCTGCTAGCTTGGTAGCAGGTTTTGTTATTATTATTAACTAGTAGTTTTTCTTGTTGTTGTTGTTGCTGCTAGCTGTTGTTGTTGTTACCAATCATCATAATTGTTGTTATTACATAATATTAATGTTATTGTAATAATAATAGGTTTAAAAATATTGACTTTGAGGTCTACAAAAAAAGGTATATGATCTGAAACTGAAAATAACTTGTTGATCTCTAACAAAATAAAACTATAGTAACTATGACAACAATGATGATGATTATTCATGGAGTAGTAGTAGTAGTAAGTAATCAAGCCATTTGTTTTTTCTTTTGAATTGTTATCTATTATTATTATCATTACTATGAAAACGATTATTAATAATAAATGATAATAATGTGCAGGATTTCACTGTGGGGGTGTGAGTTGGTAGCTCGGCCTACCTGCACAACCTCCCGAACTGTGATGGCAAACTGTGTCTATCGCTTCAGCAATACAACCCGCCCACAGGTCGACTAGTATCCTTGGGAATGGTGCATTACCATCCTAGTTTACTATCTAACTGTCGGTTGCGTTAGCTATTCTAATACAAGGCAGAGGCCGAACTTTGAAGCGCGAACTAGTCAAGGCTAGGTTCGGCCAGCAGAGGTTCGGCTAATCTGTTTCAGTGCAAGGCAGAGGCCGAACTTTGAAGGCGAACTAGTCAAAGCTATGTTCGGCCAGCAGAGGTTCAGGCTGATCTGCTTATTAATTACTACTCGAGTAATAGAGCATTCGTTGTACGTGCATGTACTTGCGCAGTGAAGTTATTGTTAGAGAACAAAGAAACTTCTGAGAGTGTGCAAGCTGACTCTGACTTTATTTGATCAAAACATCCATATTTGTATACAACGTTACATAACTCACAAATGGTAGACAAAAGGTGGCCACACCTAGCACAGCAATTGGTTAGAGTGTGCCAATAAAGTATAAGAGGTGGTCCTAGGGTAAATGCATGAATAACCTCACATGACAAACATATAAGTTTAAATGTTTAAAGAAAATAATAATGAATGTACATAGAGTGACTTGCCCTAAAGCGCGGGCATAGAACTAATACATGTAGACAGTCTAGAATAAGCGTAAGCATAGAACTAGGTAAGTGTATGTATATAATTGTACCATAGAACGTTCGTAAAGATGGCGCCGGTCCTTCACAATAATAATGAACAATAATAATAATTCCAAATTGATGTTATTAATAATTACAATAATAATAATAATAATAATTGATAAAAATAGCATAATAATAATGAACGTACACAACAACAACAAGGTTAAGCTTTTTATTAGATTAATAAATTATAAAATAAGTGTATTAATTAATTGTTATATTATTTATTATCTGCTCACTAGCATGGTATATTGAACAACTCAATTATTATTATGTATGAAGTCTTAAATCAATGACCCTGCGTTCCCCCTGCGTAAAGCATTCATTGATAGCGGCAAACAAATGTAGCCTCGGGCCTATAGAACGCTTTTGATTAGGTTCCACAATGTTTTCATCACACTGACTTGAGCTATCTAATATTAGTAACAAACTAGCATTGTAATGAAGAGAATTAAAACTACATTTTTTTCACAATATAATAACAACACACTAAAAGTGCAAACACTCCTTTCGCATATTAGTTTTACCCTATCTATCTTAATAAATGCCAAAATATCTAAAGGAACATTCTGAATCACTCAGCTTGAACTAGTTTTAATTAAAGAGACATTCTGAACTTATTTTTTCTCATGGAACTTAGCACATTAATCAATTTTGATTAATATTTTTTTTAGATTTTAAATTTTATGCTTAATTTTTGGCCGACAGCTGTTTATGTTTATCAGCTTTAACATAATCTTCAAATACTCATCTACTATCGGTCAAACTGATGTTCTTTCTACAACGAACCGAAAGATAACTATATAAGTCAATGCCGCCACTCTGTAAAACTATTGATTCCATTTACGAACACTTGTAAAATTGTTTGCAAATTCCCGTAAATGCAGTCAATAATTTTTTCAGATTTACAAAGTTATCATCAAGCCAGTGTAGAGAAAACTTCAAATCAGACCTATTACGACAGCTTGTGCAAAAAAGGGAGTTAGTTTGGATCCATTGGTTCCAGTGGTCGCAATCAAGTTTAAGGGTATAAATGGGGTGACTGTGTAGATGCAAAGTAAGATAATAATTTTTTATTAGTTTAGAAACCTATTGCTGAGGTGAATGCGGTACAAAAAATTACAGTATCAAACAAACTAAATCTATATTAAACAAGGTTAGTACGAAAACAATGTTTACCCTAAGCCACCTCAAAGCTTAGTTTTTGCTCAATAAAAAGTAAAATTAGAGTCTGCAAGAGGTTTTTGGGAGGATATTCAAATTTTAGGAGTTTTCAGGGAGTTCTGCCATATTCAGTAGTAAGGAAAATTTTCACCTAAAAATCAGGAGGGTCCCTTACAAATCAATAGACATGACAGTTATGTTATGCGTCAAATGCGTACTATGCATGAAGAAATGATATTTTGGCATTTAATATAAGATGCAAAAATGTCTCTTTGAGACATAAACTTAATATTTATTGTTGTAAAAGCTGTCTACTTCTTTAATGATAAGGATTTTCGACCCTTTTGAAATAAATGTCAAAGTTGTATATTATATGTACCCATGAATAAATGGCAAAATTTTCTAGAATGTTCTTTTTCACCTACTTGTACACATTCCTTTCAAGCCTGTTGACTTGTGTTATATGCCTCTACTTTCAATCCAGGTTTTTTATGCATTTACTTATTTGAATATCCATTCGGACAATCGTAGTCCAAGAATTTATATGAATTATACCATCACAAATAAGTTTTATTTTGGTGTAAAATAATTTCATTCGAAAGAACTTGCAGATAATTTGTGCTTGGCTCCTCACAAATAAATAAAATAAGATTATCCCGCTGAGTATTTCACTCACGTTAGGTTTTTAATCGATTCAGTTTGGTGTTCGTTTAAACGTTTATAGTAGCTTGGTCAAATGTATAATCATTGCAATATGCATCGAAGACAGTATAGTATAAGCTTTTTGTACGTTAGTTTAATGCTACTACTCTATCAAGAGTTTCCATCAACAAACAACACTTGGCGCTCTACAATCCTTATCTCTATAGAATGTCAGTATATAAATAGTACAACAAGCCGGCTGGTAGTAAATTTATCACCATCATTAGTTTGACTGTGCATGCACTAGTGGAGTGAGATATTGTGTTATCTTTTCAACTTCAATCACTTGTGTTGCTAACGTGATCCATGCCACGTACATTTACTATTTCATTGTGACGACAGGGTCTGGATAGCTAGTGCTTACATGTCATTTGTCTTTCAGCCGGTGCTCTAAAAAAATCTCAACATGTCTATCTCAAAGGTGCACGCAAGACAAATCTTCGACAGCCGAGGCAATCCCACTGTTGAGGTGGATCTTTTCACCGATCAGGGTGAGTAGTGTATTCTATGCCGCTTCTTTTATTATTGTGACATTAATCCTTGATCTTAACAATCGTTTGCTGTCTCATGTGGCGGTGTAGGTATGTTCAGAGCCGCTGTGCCATCTGGAGCATCTACCGGTATTTATGAAGCTGTGGAGTTGCGCGACGGGGGTTCAGCGTACCACAAGAAAGGAGTTAGCAAGGCTGTCTCCAATGTCAACGACATTATTGCCCCAGCGTTGCTTGGCAAGGGCTTCAATGTCACCCAGCAGAAAGAGATTGATGAATTCATGATTCAGCTAGATGGAACTGACAACAAAGGTTGATATTTTAGGCTTGTAAAGTTTAAAATTATTCATGCATTCGTTTATTTAGTTTGGCACAATTCCAATATATTCGTTTTTATCAAGATTTAACTGGTGTTCTCATTTAGATTCATTTCTATTGAATATTTTAGGAAAGCTGGGAGCCAATGCTATTCTAGGAGTGTCTCTAGCTGTATGTAAGGCTGGAGCCTCTTGCAAGGTAATCCTTGAATAGATGTTTGTGATGTTTTTGTCAAAACATTTCGGATGAATCACCGGTTTAACAGATAGGTCGGCCTTTCTAATTGTTTGTACAGACCTATTGTTGTGAGATGTGTACAACAGCGCGTGTAGATTCCTTGTTATATTACAGAGCAAGCCTCTGTACCAGTACATAGCTGAGCTAGCCGGTAAGTCCAGTGTGGTACTGCCTGTACCTGCATTCAATGTCATCAATGGAGGAAGCCATGCAGGTAACGCTCTCGCCATGCAAGAATTTATGATTTTACCTACTGGTGCTACAAGCTTCACTCAGGCTATGCAGATGGGCTCTGAGACTTATCATCACCTGAAGGCAGTCATCAAGAAGAAGTACGGACAGGATGGTATGTGTGACCAATGTTACCGCTTGTACCCATTTCTATTATATACTAGGGTTAGCCATTGCTGCCTGCAACTGTGATTGGATGCAACTTCTTTTGCATTTTGCATGACATAGATGCATGTAATTCTATTTTATGACTGGCGTTATTATGTGGTCTTGGATGTTGTACAAAAACTTGTACAATCAAATTATAATAGAATCCAGGGGTGCATTATTTCCATACTGTATTCGTTGTTGGAGTCTTGTGTGTGATTATGGGTATTTGCCCATTCAATCTCAATTTGACTGAGATAAGCCAAGTTGATTGGGGATTACATGAATAATTACAATGGCATGGCAGCAATAAATCATTCATGAATTTGATTTTACATGGTGCCAATTAACAAAAAACTCGTCATATTGTGAAAAATGGGCCTATAAAAATATATCTTGGTTTGACATTGTGATTGTGAATGAGCTTGTTCATGTACGTTCAAATTTGATTTTTTATTAGATATTTCATAGAGATCATTAGATATATTATACAAAGTCATAATTATTTTATGAAACTGCGCAAAAAAAATTGAACTTCATGTGGAAATGATTATCGGTTATTGTAGATGGTTTATTACTATTACTTGTCCTGAAAGAATTGTTTTTTTTTAAATATGCCAATCTTACTGCAAATAATCTGTAATCTATTTGTTATTTTGTTTTGCAAGGACAAAAGTCTGGAGATTTGAAACTGAGTCGAATGATATTTTGGATGACTCGCTGAGCAAATCAAACGCTTGGAGTTAGCTAAAGTTTTTAATGTGGCTGGATAATAATTTATAAAGTTTTTTGGTTTAAAAATCAGAAGATATTCGCAAGTTATACTCCAATTTTCACTAATATTGTTAAGTTTTATTGACGGATATTTTTACCATTTATCACTGTAAATAGTGTTTAACATTTTGAGGATTTCCGTGCCTCCGTTTTTGGTAAAATCACTAGCATGTCTCCAGGTTTTGATCGAGATCAAAAAATCGTTAACCACTTTTTAGATCAACCAATCACAACACCCAAATGGTATATTAATGTTTCCAACAATGTCATTTCACATGCACCGCCCAGATCTCTCAGAGGTTGTATGAGAACGTGTAGACTATAGTTTGTAACAGTAAATTTGTCTGCAGAATGGATATTGTGTAGAATTTCTGCAATCGCTATTTGTACGTGGGGCTTGACTATTCTTTTCAATATTTATGTTATTGCAGCGTGCAATGTCGGAGACGAGGGTGGCTTTGCTCCAAACATTCTGGACAACTTTGAGGCACTCAACCTGCTGATGGAGGCCATTGACAAGGCTGGATATAACGGTAAAATACAAATTGGTATGGACGTGGCAGCCAGCGAGTTCTGTAGGGATGGAAAGTATGACCTGAACTTCAAGGACAAGTCCACTGACCCGTCTACCTATGTGAGTAGATAACTCCAAATAAAAAACACATCAGTTTTTTGTGCAGTCAATATACTCGTAATCCGTATATTTTAATTTGGAATAGTGAAAGATAATTGATGAGTGACATTAGTGGAATGTGATATGATGCTGTAGCTATATACATCACATACTGTTACACCAGAAAGAGGCTTGATCTAACTTGTATATACCAACAGCTGGAGTCGGAGAAGTTGGCCGATGTGTACAGAGACATGGTGTCCAAGTACCCCATTGTCTCTATTGAGGATGCCTTTGACCAGGATGACTGGGCAGCGTGGTCAGCTTTCACCGGCAGCGTTGACATCCAGGTGGTTGGAGATGACCTGACAGTCACCAACCCCAAGCGTGTGCAGCAGGTAAACTTGTTTGTATGCTTGGACTATAGTTCTTGTTTTCTTTGCAGTGGAGCATAAACCTCAATGTTTGCTTTTAGGCTGTGGATGAGAAATCTTGTAATTGTCTCCTCCTCAAAGTGAATCAGATTGGCTCAGTCACTGAGGCTATCAATGCCTGTTTGTTGGCTCAGCAAAACGGGTGGGGTGTGATGGTGTCCCACAGGTCTGGTGAGACTGAGGACACAACTATTGCTGATCTTGTGGTGGGACTGTGCACTGGACAGGTAAGTCTCTACTTCACCTTTTTTTGTCTGTGATGTCATCTGAAGAGTTGTCTCCTCTTGTCTAAAGAATAGCACGTATATCGTATCGAGGCTGTAAACTGTGTGGTGTTTTGGCAATGTGGATTTCATGGGTTTCTCGTTCTGTTTGGTTTTAAGTTTTTTTTACTAAGCCTGATTTTGTCATAGACTTTTTATTGCAGCGTACTAGTTGTGGATATTTGCAACAAAGAACTTTTTGAGTCAAAATTTCAGCAGCAATCTCTCACAATGTCTGCCATGTATAAAGTAATAGCGACAATAATAATGTTCTTGTGTTACGAATTGAGAAAGATTATGTTTAGTTTATAATTAACCAATAGTAATAGTATAGATATCATTAATCCCTCATCGAACCGAATAATTAATTGAGCAATTAAACTGAAAACTGAAGTGGAGAGTTTTTTAAAAGAAGCAGCTTCATAACGCATTTTTCTTTTGTATTAAAACTGTTTAGTGACTTTTCAATTTGTTTTATTATAGGCAACTTTCAATTTGAACATTAATTGAACCTGTCAAATTTTTCTGCCTTGGTTTCCAATGTGCTTTAGTCTGTAAACTCGCTGGACGTATGCTTCTATTGATCCCATTGACTGATACACAGACACAATATATATATATATATGTATAAGGATTTTGGTTTATAGCAGTTAGACTGTCTCCGGCGGCCATGTTTAGCTAGTTATGTGTACTTTAGATCAAAACTGGAGCCCCGTGTAGGTCTGAGCGGGTAGCCAAGTACAACCAGTTACTGAGAATTGAAGAGGAATTGGGTGAGGCCGCCAAGTATGCGGGTGCTTCTTTCCGACACCCCCAGTAGATGTTACTCAGTTTATGGACTTCTGTCTACACGTTACTGCTGTATGTATTTGTTGGCTCCATTAGTGAGTTACACATTGTAGCGTCTTTCATGTGCAGTGCTGTTCTTGTGGCAATTGGAAGTTGTGCTCTCTTTTGTATGTAAGACAACTCTTGACTATTGTTGTGTTACTGTTACGTTTTGTATGCAGTCGTTGCGTCGCTGCGTTATATGTTTGAGGAGATTTATTTTGTTGTAAATGCATACGAGTAACAGTTGTCTGGTTGTTTTCTTTTTCTACCTGTTGATACTGAGTTCTACAGGTGATAGGGCTATTGTCTTCACAAATATAGTATTTGTAATCTGAAGTCCCTGGTCTTTTTTCCTGTGATTGGTTTCGTGGCCTCATTCAACCTTTTAGGTGTTTAATTTTTGTGTTGTTAGCGCGGTTGTGTAATGGTAGAAAATTTCATTGTACGAGTTGGCAGGTTGTCAAAAACGAGTTCTTGCTAATTTGTACTTTTGTATGCTGGTCTAAAGGTCTAACTGATGCCTTTCTATGCTCCGACCATCTCAAACTGTCTCAAACTGTGTTTGTTGCTGCATTTTGTTGTTGTTTTTTGTTTACTTTGATCAAAAAACATGGCTTATACACCAGAGCCTATTAGATCAACTCCAATGTGACAATTCCCAGTTCTTTCATTCATACACTTTTATCAAAACTTTTTTGTTTTTATTTAAAACCAAAATTATTATCTACATTCATCTGAAGTTCCACTGTTGTACTATTATCTGCCTCACTCTCCATCATACAGTCGACAATGTGCCATGGCGCAATGTACAGCACAACTCAGTTCGTAATGTTGGGCTACGGTTTGAATAGCCTGGGCGATACTGGTAGTGAGGAGCTCATCAATAATAATATATATTATTATACTGTAGTTATTATATCATTGTTGTGACTGTCTTAACGAGACTCAGAATTCCTGTAGACATGGTGAGTGCCTTGCAAACAATAATAACAATTAATATTTATTATAATTTTAGTAATTTGTGCATATCAAATATTATTATTATTACTATTGTTTAGCTAGCACCAGTGCAAATTTTATTTTGACAATTTTTCCTCAAATGGGAGCATCAGCTTTTAGAAAAATTTGCTTTCCATCTAATGGTGCAAAAATTATTTGTGTCCCACCAGTGGTTGTCTGAAAAAAGCGCCTTTGCTTAAAAAAACAATGGTTTGTGGTCAGCGTATTGAGCATTGCTGACAATGGTATTGTTGCAGAATCAGAGACGCATGACCATGCGTGGCGGAAAGTAACTAATGGTGCGGTATAGAAGTTTTTTTTATTTATTTGAATATGACTCCAGTGAAATTAGTTTTTGTCTGCATAACATGATTGCTCTATGATAAATAAATAGTATACCACTGGGTTAGTAAAATAACAGAGAATCTGAATGACATATACTGAAATCTTTTAAATGTCGCTTGTTATTTTTGCTGTCTTGTCTGCTGCATAGAATTTCTTTTGCAATCAACAATAAATTTTTGCATAGATTTATGATGAGTGCAGGCTGAGAGCCAAAGCTCGCTGCATTTTCTTCCTTTCGCTGTTCTTCTGCTGAAGCTTGTAGTCAAACGCATTTTATGATGTAATAATTTAAGACATCAGATTGATGTGTGTGATAGTATTCCTGCCTGAGCAGTCTTCCTCTTAAACATGCAATCAAAGTCTTTATTATTGTTTACTTTATTGGATGGTTTTTTGGTGTGAATGTTTTGGGTTGGCTTACCCGTTTTTTTTAAGTTTACCTGTTTTTTTTACGAAATTATTTTAGCATGTCTGTGCTGTTCATTTTTAGTTCCTGGTTTGATTTTTACTCTCAGGTAATGTGCGCTAAGATTCGAGCTCTCGATCAAAATCTTTCGTAGTCTGGTTCAGTTAGTGTCACTCTCTGTTCATATCTCCAATTGTTTTGTTACTGCGAAGCTATTGAGTTAAAATGGTTTTATTACACAAAATGAAATTTTTCTAAATCTTTATTCTGTTTTAGCTTTTTGGTGCACCCATTGTGTCTTGACTAACATTAGCTTTATGAAAGTGTCTGCGTTTCACTGTGTCTGCCTTGTGGTTTTGCCTCCTTCAAGAATTCTTCAGTAGCAGGTTTTAAAATAGTGTCTGCATTTGCGTGTTTATCCACTGGTTTTTTTGGTTAGCTAGTGCATGTGCTACTAATGTCTGTGTGAATATGCTTTTTAATAATTTTTTTCATTTTTTTTCCGTCACTCATTGGTATAAATATCGTTAACAACTGGTGTAGTATCTTTGTTTTAATTTTTACATCGTTGGTTTTCTTGTTTTTGTTTTTTGGTCGGTCGGTGTTACCAAAATACTTTAAACTCAGATTCCACTCATATTTTTATGGTTTTTATTTTGGCCTTAGAATTACTGATTTATTACGATCTCAGATTCTGTACTCCAAATTTTCCAGTTGTTGATAATTCACTACACAATCTTTCGTTGCTTGAAAGTTTACATGTAATCGATCGTCATTTAAGATTTTTTGTGGACTCTGTAGGTTTTATTAGTCGAGTGAAGTCTCGTCACCATCAGCTTGAAACAGGGAAGAATAACTGTAGACAGTATGTTGGGAGAAGCTCCTAGTTGGTTGTATCAAAGCCAAAGGTTAATATGCATTTTTTTCCATTGCATGAGTTTAAAGCTGTAATAATCGATATTTTTTTTGATGGAAATGGATGGTACACTGCATTGTATTAACAAATATGTCGCAATGTGAATATTGCATTTGGTTCAGATGTAGTTTATATAAAAAAACAAGCGCACGAAAATGTCTGTTTTTGAGTTTTGGTTTGAAGTCAAATATTTATAAAAAGCTGCTCAAAAATTCAACTGTCAGGCTCTGTGACATTATTGCCTGTGTTTCACTATAAGGTGTGGTTGTTGGCCGATATCTTAACACCTTCCTTACTTGTAACCTTTAACATAATAACGGTTGGCAGCTGATTGATAATTTTTGATTGATTATTCTATCAAACACCTTAAACAACTTCAAACTAAACTTACATGAACATTTATAAAAAACTCAAAAATGCACAAAACAGAAAAGACGCGAGTAGTTATAAATCAATAAATTGGTACCTCTTCAGTGGTGAACATCTCGATATTTTCCATTTCTTCAGCTGTTGCTCCATTACTCTAAAAGCAAACAATTATTATTATTTAATTATGCTTTAAAACCCAATACTTATGATTTAGCTATCCAGAACAAACTGGAGTATCATTGAAGTGGATGTTACTTCACCAACAAAAAATTCCACCTTGGCTTATGCCTGCAAGAAAGACTGCTAGATAAATTAAAATAATTACAATAAAATTTTTATTCTGACAACAGTCCTTCATATGAATTTTCTTTTTTGAGCTCTTCTTTTCCGTAATCAGTCACAGGCTATTGACAATTTCGGGGGAGGTGATCAACGCATTGCAAGGTCAAGGTGAGGAAGAGCTAGGGAGGGGGAATAAAGCATCCTTCTGTATTGGATTGTGCCGGGGCTCTCACTACTGTCTGCTAATAAACAGCTATCCACAGCACGCAGCTCATGACGCAGCCAAACTAAAAGAAAATTGAAAGTTATATAATTATTAATTATCAAGCGATGAATTATTTGTTAATAATACGGATGAGTCGTCTTATGATAACATAGTAGTAGTAGTATAATAGGAGTAGATCCTCTCTATGATATTACAAACATATTATATTATATTGTTGTTTAATTAACAACTGTTCAGAAGATAAGCTGACTTCTTGCTGGGGTAGTTCTGCAGATAATGCAAATAAATACGTTTTTTGGCTGGGGAATTTCTCAGTGGATGGGTTTTACAATGGTGGCAAGCTTACTCGCCCCTCTATCAGTGTACCACCCGCGCTACTTTTTCAGCTCGGCTGAATAGTTGCAAATTGTGAAAAGCTCGTGTCACAAAAATGTCAGTAATGGTATAGAGATCTTTGAAAATTGTTTGCGAGAATGTGCTGAATATAATTTTTTTCTTTAAAGAGCTGATTAACTGCAGCTGAATATGCATGTGTGAGCTTATTTATTTAACTTTAAACATAAAAGTCTTAACTTCAGTTCAAGCAAAGATAATTTAAAAAGTAAAATGAAATAAACATCAAAATTTTATGTTGCGCTTGCATGTATGTATTTTTTTCCGCCAGTCAATTTTCACATACAAAAAAACGAAGGGCTGTTGACTATGATAACAGACTGTCACTACCTATAACATATCTGCCACTGAACTCAAGTAACAAACAAAAAATATCATCAGTTTATTTAATATTGAAGTTGGCAGGTTTATTAAAACAGCAAGTTTTATTAAAAGAACCAACATACGTATTGCATTATTTTGATCAATTGATTTATATTGGTTGGTTCTCCTATATTTTATCTCTAGTAAACGTGTGTGAACTCTCATTTTCAAGTTGATAAGTAAATGATTCTGTGTGCAATGACCAAACCATGGAACACAGTCTACAGAGTTAAACCATACTCACACTGCACACTACAACCGCATGGGATTCTGTGTGACTACAAATGAAACATTACAGATACGCAGGTGCTTAAATACAGGTAGATAAAAATCAAAGTACTGATACAAACAAATAATCCAACAAAAGCTTTATTTTTTTTTATTTCAAAAGCATAAAATAAAACTGGCATCACATTTCAATTGGCATATGATTCTGTGTACAATCAATTGGCATAGGATTCTGTGTACAATCAATAAGCATAGGATTCTGTGTACAATCAAAAGGAGAGATTTGAGATAGCTGTAATAGACGTGGTCACACCAGTTACTTTTCATTCCGCCATCTGCAAAATAAAATAAAATGCATTCCTCATAGTTTTAGCATCAAATCAATTAATCATAGACGTATAACCACAGTACAACATATATTATACATGTTGTACTGTGGTGTATACTTGTATATTTCGTAGCCAATCACGGCAGTTTCTATCACTACAAAACCAATTTTTCGTATATCTATTCAGTTTATTGGAATTGGTTCATCTGATTGTTCCATACTGTCGCACATCGTTGGCATTGCAGACCAAACAAAGCACTCATAGCAAATGGGCTTTCTACTTTCTATGGTTCATCTTGATGTAATAAACATTATAATTTAGTATAATTATATAATTTTGCTAGTATAAATTTTATTATATGTTCTAATCTACCAAACACAAATCATACCATGAAAGTTTTATTTTAAGCAGAAACTCTGTGTGAAGCCAAATATTATTTCAATACATTAAATGACACACATTAGAGCTAGTAAAGTGGTAGGGACATGCATTAGAGCTAGTAAAGTGATAGTGACACACATTAGAGCTAGTAAAGTGATAGTGACACACATTAGAGCTAGTAAAGTGATAGTGACATGCATTAGAACTAGTAAAGTGATAGTGACACACATTAGAGCTAGTAAAGTGGTAGGGACATGCATTAGAGCTAGTAAAGTGATAGTGACACACATTAGAGCTAGTAAAGTGATAGTGACACACATTAGAGCTAGTAAAGTGATAGTGACATGCATTAGAACTAGTAAAGTGATAGTGACACACATTAGAGCTAGTAAAGTGGTAGGGACATGCATTAGAGCTAGTAAAGTGATAGTGACATGCATTAGAGCTAGTAGAGTGATATGTGATCAGGAAATTAAGTTGCGAACTCGTAATGAATAAAATTATAAATAAAAACGTTTGCTAATTTTCAGGTTAATAAATAAAGTTATGTTGCATGAGAGCTGCTGAGCTTTCAAAAGCTCATCTGTTTTACAATTAACTAATCTATCGATACAGAAGAGATCAAGTATTGAATGTGCGCTTTCGTTTTATTTACAATTTTATTGCATTGAAAATAGATTGTTTATGCTACATATACATCTGTTGAATAGCTACCGCTTTGTCCTTACCGATTGGAGAGGATGTCAAGACGTTCCCTATTTTTTTCTGCATTCGCCATTCTCATGCAATACCGGTCAAACTCGCTGTATTCATATCATAATTGGCAATAAAGTGCTTTCAAACAACAAACGGGACGCTCAAATCGGCTCTTCGCTTATAAGTCATTGCACTTGAGAAACAGTTTTGTTGGAAATATTAAAACCGCGAACAGTGATATGATTGGTCAAATCACGAAGTGTCTACCGGTTTTTTGATTCGTATCAAAACCTGCCGATTGCCTCAAATCAGGTCCTACTGATTGTTTGGCGACTTATCCGGAAACAGAAGTTGCAAAATCACCCATTCGAGAGCTAATCGGTAGATGTACATGGGGTATTAAACAAGGGGCTGTCAGATAAACGCTACCGATATTAGCAAGCGTTTGATGAACTATGGTTCGTTTTTTAGCACTGCTTGGCTAATGCGTCTTGTTGCATGGACTTTTCTAATTGTTACTACCAAAGCGGACACTATACACTGTTCATAAGCACTGTCGTGTGCATCATAGAATTATCCCCGTCCTCAAATGCTAACCAGTGTAGTGTTTGGAGTATTTTAGGGAGCTATGAGACGGTTTGAAAGATATAAATTACTAATTCGCGCTCGCTCTGTGACGCCATTTTATAAATGTATTCTGTAGTACTGCACGAACTTAACTCTATATAAAGCCTGCTTACGCACTGTCACCTGCCACTATAATCTATTTGACCCGCAGTTAGTGTTTTAGGAAGGAGATAACTCTATGGTGTGCATAGCCGCCATGTGTGGCGTGCAGCAACGAACCAGGGAGGAAAATTCCCCTCAATGTGCCATTTTTGTAGCCGTAAACCGGTGTGTGTTGAGTGGCCTCTAGTTAGAGGCCCCTTGATAGGCCCCTAGTAATAGCTTGTAAGCATCGGACACGTCTCAATACAGCGATACCATCAATAAGACCAAGATGATTGCACTTATCCTATTAGCTTAAATAACCAGTGGAATCAATTGTATTTAACTATTCCGGCACAGCATACATTACGGATTACTATACCGGCCCCCGGTAGTTATCCCGGGACCTCACTCCATCCGCCTCCGAACTCTTCTTTTCCTCCGCCCCTTTTTCACTTCCCTTTTCTCCTACAGGTTCTGGTCTCTCCTTTTTCTATACCACTTTTGAATGCTTCTCTGGGGCTAATATTGTTACACTTTGACTAACAATCACTTCACAAAAAATGGACAGAAGGGAAAGGTAAAGAAAAAAATATGTTCAAAAGAAAAGAACGATGGTAACAAAAAAAAAGTTGTTTCTGGTAAGTTGTTACATCTGGCACCAAATGTGTTTGACCCTTCGACCATTGGCATCTTCTTTCCGGTAAATTATAATTGACACATTTTTGGACACGGTGAGTTAAAAATTGGTAATCAAAACGTAGGTTCACTTCCCCTCAAGGAAAATAACTTTGAACAGTGAGTAAAACAGTGAAAGTCTAAACTTCTTTGGTAGTGACAAGGTGTAAAAATTCATAAATAGATGTACAGGTGTACTTGGAAAGTTCCTGACAGCAATACTCAACTCATTTTCTCGCAAATTTTCAGTAACTGAAGGGTTGACAATACAATGGATAGAAGTAAGAAGAAGAGCTAAAAAGGAGAAAAGTGGAAAAAGTGATAAAGGTGGCTGACAGGGTAAAAATGGAGATTATATTTGAATGATGGAAAATGTCAGAGAAATGAAAATTTTTAAATTCAAAATATCATTTAAAAGCTAAATAAATCAAATTTATTAACTGCAAGTTTCCAAAAACCTTGATTCAGCCCAAAATTAAGAAAAAGTGAGATGGAATTGGAGGAGCTAGCAACATGCAAGGAGAGAGAAAATAGAAGTGGTTAAAGGGGGGGGGGGGGGGCTGGAGAAAAAATTGGAGGAAAAAAAAGTAGTTAGGAGAGATGATAAAAGTAACTGAGAGGGAAAAGATGAAGATTTATATTTGACTGATGATATTTTTTATGTTGTGAAAGATTTCAATAAATTTTTTGTGACACGTTACAAGTTTGAGTGATCAAATTTAGAGAGTCATTTATTTGGAAACCTGATTAAAATTATACATGTACAATTTATGTTATAGAATGTATATTAAAGAAATTAAATGCAAGTTCTTCAATTGAACAGCTAAATGAAATTGATAATGTTACTTCATGTTATTTTCTCAGGTTACAGGAAAGCTCAAATCATGCTACAATAAAACGTGTTAACTTACAAAGGCAATTTCAGTGAAAGTGGAACTTTTGCAACTTTAGAGCATTTACTGGCCGGACAGAAGGCTAGAATATCATGTGAACCCAAAAAGTAAATACTCTATCGTAATGCAAGTGCATATATATATTCTTTACTAGCCACAATAGGCATTTTTGGTCTACTCAACGTTTATCATTTTTTCTCAAAACTTTTATCATAATGTGCCATGCGGAAATAGAAAAACATAAACAAGTAAAAACAACTATAGATAGAAAATAATGTCTCTGTAACAAACGATGTTCAGTGTACTGTCATATGAAAATAATTCAAGCAGGTTTGACTTGAATATACTGGAATTGGTTCGTTGTCTCAATATGATTAGTGCCAACCAACAAAGTGTTCTCATTAACAAAATCGTAGTCTTAGTGCTAACTAAAAGCGTGTTGTCATTGCAGAAATTAAAATTGTTACATATTACTGCATATATTGAGTTTATTGTTTGTATATAAATAGTATATCTATTTCCTGTTTATGTAAAGTTTGATATAGTCTTCAGTTGTTCATTGAGTAGTGTCTAGCACAAACAGTTGTTAGTTGTTATATAGCAGTTTCATTTGCATGTTGTTTAATAACGTAAAGAAATGAAAAGACACGAAAGCTTTTTGCAAAAATCCCGAAATAAAAAAAATTGCCTTCTAAATAATCACAAACCGAAGGCAATAGTCACTACATACATAATAAATAATGTATATTTGAATTCTACACACCTTATTACTGCTCAACAGTCATTTCAATGGTCTTGCGTTTAAAACGTCTGAATGCTTTCCAAACCGTTTGAACGAATTTTAAATAGTCTGAACTTTTGCAAAACTTCTGAACGCTTTGTGAAATCGTTCGTGGGCTTTGAAAATCCGAGCCGATTTGCTGGTTCGCTCTATTGATCATAGATCTACAGTTCATTTATGGTTGATAATGTTTTTACTAAACACCGTACAAATGAGTTTTCTTTAAATAAATACAAAATATTTTTATTTACTACATATTATTTGTTTTAAATTATTTTAAGTAATAAGTAAACCTAATTATAGATGTAAAAATTAACTTTAGAGATTATAGTCAACAACAGTTTTATACTGTTAATTGATTATCTCTATGTCTTTTGATCTATGTCCATGTTGATAAAGTTGCATAGAGGCTATAAATAAAATGATGACGATCGTTCTTGGTTCGAAAGCCATATGCTTTGCAAACTTTTCCAACTCTTTCTAAAGTGTCCATACGGTTTGAAATTTTCTAAATCATCGAATCATTTCTAAGCCGTCTGACTTATTTTCAAGACAACTATACGGTTTGCAGAATTTACGATTGTTAGGAAATACAGTTTTATAGCATGAATCCCACAACTGCTGAGGCCGACGATTAATTTATTATAACCAACCAGCCCGTTTTTAAACATAGCTTCTTGGGCTATTTTACTACAATTACCCGATTATTTTTAATGTAAAAGACGCTTTGCAAACCGTCTGGACTATTTCAAATCCGTTCATACGCTTTGAAAACGAAACCGTCTAACGTTATGAGCCACCATAGTATACAGCTCTTACCAATTAATTCTTTTCTGAGACATGAAATTTGCTGAACAACACTCGCAGATCAAGCCGGAAGTGACATCACAACACTGAATGCTGGGACGGATTATTGTTTATGGCACACAACTCTTTCGGGGTGTTTGCTTTGCTCTAGTATAGGTTCGTGGCAACGATCATCTTATTATTATTATGTAATCGTTTCTCACAAGAGTTATGTGCCCTTCACTTGGCTTATTTTGTTACAATCGAATGTGTTTTGGAGTTGCATCTAGTCCAGCACAATTTCAGAGGTGTATGGACACAATGATCGCTGATTTACCTGGAGTAGCGTCCTATTTAGATGACTTGATTATCACCGGACTAAGTACTTCAGAATACCGAATCCAGGATATACCTACCCTCCAACCTTGAGATTCATGGAGTACAAGCTATAGAAAGCCCTAGAATACATCAGGAGATGGGACCGTTATACACATACATTACTCATTAACTATGCCCATTGCCACTTGGTGGTTTTCTGTAGTTTTGCCTATAAAAAGCTCAACTCTCTTATTATTCATCGCATTTCATTACATCCTGTGCCAGACATCCAGTGGAAGATCAACATCGAGTATTAGCGATTTACTTGGACCAAGGGCTCTTTCTAGTCGGTAAAGGCCGGGAACAAGTGGCATTGCCCAAAGGTTAGAGTCCCCTCTGGATAGAGGTACAGCTTGAGCTTAATAGTATTTTACAACATTGAAGCTTGTAGTCAAACGCATTTTATCAAAGGATTGATGCAACGATGATGTAATAATTTAAGACATCAGATCGATGTGTGTGAGAGTAGTATTACTGCCTGAGCAGTCTTCCTCTTAAACATGTAATCAAAGTCTTTATTATTGTTTACTTTATTGGATGGTTTTTTGTGTTTTTTGGTGTGAATGTTTTGGGTTGGCTTACCCGTTTTTTTTTTTAAGTTTTTTTTTTTTTTATCAAGTTTTTTTAGCATGTCTGCGTTGTTCATTTTTAGTTCCTGGTTTGATTTTTACTCTCAGGTAATGTACGCTAAGATTCGAGCTCTCGATCAAAATCTTTCGTAGTCTGGTTCAGTTAGTGTCACTCTCCAGTCGTTTTGTTACTGCGAAGCTATTGAGTTACATGAAACAAAACACTTGAAAATAAACTTGTTAACCTAATCCAGCAAATTTAGAACGGTTAAAATGGTTTTATTACACAAAATGAAATTTTTATAAATCTTTATTCTGTTTTAGCTTTTTGGTGCACCTATTGTGTCTAACATTAGCATTATGTGTCTGCGTTTCACTGTGCCTGCCTTGTGGTTTTGCCTCATTCAAGAATTCTTCAGTAGCAGGTTTTAAAATAGTGTCTGCATTTGTGTGTTTATTCACTAGTTTTTCTAGTTCTTTTGGTTAGCTAGTGCTACAAATTGTCGGTGTGAATATGCCAACTCTCATTTTGAAATGTGTTCAAATGCTTTTTAATAATTTTTTCCATCTTTTTTCCTTCACTCATTGGTATAAATATTGTTTAACAACTGGTGTAGTATCTTTGTTTTAATTTTTACATCGTTGGTATTCTTGTTTTTGTTTTTTGTTTTGGTCGGTGTTACCAAAATACTTTAAACTCAGATTCCACTCATATTTTTATGGTTTTTATTTTGGCCTTAGAATTACTGATTTATTACGATCTCAGATTCTGTACTCCAAATTTTCCAGTTGTTGATATTTCACTACACAATCTTTCGTTGCTTGAAAGTTTACATGTAATCGATCGTCATTCAAGATTTTTTGTGGACTCTCTAGGTTTTATTAGTCGAGTAAAGTCTCGTCACCATCAGCTTGAAACAGGGAAGAATAACTGTAGACAGTATGTTGGGAGAAGCTCCTAGTTGGTTGTATCAAAGCCAAAGGTTAATATGCATTTTTTTCCATTGCATGAGTTTAAAGCTGTAATAATCAATATTTTTTTTGATGGAAATGGATGGTATACTGCATTGTATTAACAAATATGTCGCAATGTGAATATTGCATTTGGTTCAGATGTAGTTTATATAAAAAAACAAGCGCACGAAAATGTCTGTTTTTGAGTTTTGGTTTGAAGTCAAATATTTATAAAAAGCTGCACAAAAATTCAACTGTCAGGCTCTGTGACATTATTGCCTGTGTTTCACACTATAAGGTGTGGTTGTTGGTCGATATCTTAACACCTTCCTTACTTGTAACCTTTAACATAATAACGGTTGGCAGCTGATTGATAATTTTTGATTGATTATTCTATCAAACACCTTAAACAACTTCAAACTAAACTTACATGAACATTTATAAAAAACTCAAAAATGCACAAAACAGAAAAGACGCGAGTAGTTATAAATCAATAAATTGGTACCTCTTCAGTGGTGAACATCTCGATATTTTCCATTTCTTCAGCTGTTGCTCCATTACTCTAAAAGCAAACAATTATTATTATTTAATTATGCTTTAAAACCCAATACTTATGATTTAGCTATCCAGAACAAACTGGAGTATCATTGAAGTGGATGTTACTTCACCAACAAAAAATTCCACCTTGGCTTATGCCTGTAAGAAAGACTGCTAGATAAATTAAAATAATTACAATAAAATTTTTATTCTGACAACAGTCCTTCATATGAATTTTCTTTTTTGAGCTCTTCTTTTCCGTAATCAGTCACAGGCTATTGACAATTTCGGGGGAGGTGATCAACGCATTGCAAGGTCAAGGTGAGGAAGAGCTAGGGAGGGGGAATAAAGCATCCTTCTGTATTGGATTGTGCAGGGGCTCTCACTACCGTCTACTAATAAACAGCTATCCACAGCACGCAGCTCATGACGCAGCCAAACTAAAAGAAAATTGAAAGTTATATAATTATTAATTATCAAGCGATGAATTATTTGTTAATAATACGGATGAGTCGTCTTATGATAACATAGTAGTAGTAGTATAATAGGAGTAGATCCTCTCTATGATATTACAAACATATTATATTATACAATATTGTTGTTTAATTAACAACTGTTCAGAAGATAAGCTGACTTCATGCTGGGGTAGTTCTGCAGATAATGCAAATAAATACGTTTTTTGGCTGGGGAATTTCTCAGTGGATGGGTTTTACAATGGTGGCAAGCTTACTCGCCCCTCTATCAGTGTACCACCCGCGCTACTTTTTCAGCTCGGCTGAATAGTTGCAAATTGTGAAAAGCTCGTGTCACAAAAATGTCAGTAATGGTATAGAGATCTTTGAAAATTGATTGCGAGAATGTGCTGAATATAATTTTTTTCTTTAAAGAGCTGATTAACTGCAGCTGAATATGCATGTGTGAGCTTATTTATTTAACTTTAAAAATAAAAGTCTTAACTTCAGTTCAAGCAAAGATAATTTAAAAGTAAAATGAAATAAACCTCAAAATTTTATGTTGCATGTATTTATTGTTTTCCCGCCAGTCAATTTTCACATACAAAAGAACGAAAGGCTGTTGACTATGATAACAGACTGCCTATAACATATCCGACTAGAAAAAGATGTAACAGTCCCAAAACTGCTTACTCAATATTCTTTGTTAACGCTAATTGCTCTAAATAGTAACTAAATGGGTGAAAAAACTGCAGAAATAGACAGAAACAACAAATAGAATTATACTACTAGCACACAATTTCTGTTATCAACCAAAAATTTTACCCATAATGGGCATAATTTTGCTGTAGTGTGATAATATATTCAGGCAAAATTAATTGAAATGAAAAACTTTCAGTACTCATCTACGATACAGAGAATTGTCAATTTAGCAAAACTGCACATGCATGTGTACTACGCAGTGTTTCATTTTTGTCTTCTCGCAAAGTTTTGCAAGTTGAAAGTCTCTTACATAATACATTTACTCAGTCAATAAAACATCATACCACATTTTTTTTATATAACTTTCATTTTGGTTTGATTAATGTTAACTATGACGTTATCAGGCAGCACAACGAGACAAACAACAGAGAGCTGTCAGTTGTTACACAATACTCCAGACGTACCTGCTCATTAGGTGCACATGCAGCTTACATCCACATTGTGTGGATTCCACACAGTGGACCACATCTGATACTCCTGACTCTACATCCACACAACTTGGTGCGACACTTGGTCGTACACGAGCATTTAGCATTCTTCTTATCTCCGGAGTTATATATTAGATTAATTTTGTGTGTAATTAATAGTCAAGTGATAACGCTACACAAAAGAGGTACAAAGTAATGATATAAAGATAAAGATATATATAAATATACAGATAGTTTTTGCAATGCATCTGAGAGAGATGAAAAAAAACAATAAATCTTACCTTAGAGTAACAGTCAAACTGGTTATGATAAAATGCGATAAACATCACATTTTACTTTCTTGATTTGATTTATTTTTATGTAGGTTAGCTAATCCATCAACTTTTGGCAATTTTTTTTCATACATGCAATGAACACCATAAAATAAATTAATATTTAATAATAATTAATTAGCTTTTACTAGAGACTTTTTGGCTGTTCAATGAATTCATTGTAGACTGTTACAGGTTATCGATAACTTTTTGTAGCCTTTGGTTCAATTATTTTATTTATTATACCTGAACTTAACAGTCGGCGATAATTCAACAACAACCACGGTTAATTTCAAATTTAGTGTGATTATATAAGAGTTGAAATTTAACAGATTTTTTATATTTACATTTCTTATCATAACTTGATAAAACAAAATTTGGTTCCCACTAAAGCTATCAAGAACGCGTTAAAACTTATGCTTTCAAATTGTATCTGCTCTTTGATCAAACCTTTTGATGTTTATCATATACACTGTCTGTTGAGTACTAATTATTGTTCTGTTAGTTGTATATATTAATATCGGTTCTATATTTTATTCTTAATATTTCCTATTTTCATCATCTAAGATATTTCAAAACTGCAGAATTTTTGTAGTGACAATTTCCTGTACAATATTCTTACACAAAATTTTAAATTAGCATTTAACATAATTGTTATTATACAGAGTTGTTAGGTTCTGAAATGATACTATGCATCAATATACAAATAAATATCACCCATTTGTTCTCTCAACCCTGAAAGCATTGCTGTGAATTGAAACAAAACTTTGGGGCATTTGTATAACGTATTAAATAGTTTTGTTGATTGATTACAATGTTGTATTATACTGGCAATCAAAATTAGTTTGTTTTAGGAGTTGTCCTCTCAATAAAGCGGCTAAAGCCAAAGCACACGACCAATTACATTTATTGCTTTTTCATTACTAGTTTAATGGAATGTAAGTCATGTGACAAGATCAAACAGATGATAGAGTAATATGAAGTCATAGAAAGAGTAATAGAGCTGTGAGATGTGTAGAGATATATATGCTTTTCATTGGAAAATATATCAGTTTTGTCATAATAATTCTTTGAAAATGCCATAGATGAGGAAGAGGAACTAATGGAATACGCAAACATATAAACAACAGTGGAAAAAAATAAACTCACCGAAAGTTTTTTTTATTGTAATGCATGTCATAAAGTAGATATTTAAACAATTGCGGTGTTTGTGGTTTCAAGAGAGTGGCTATATTGGCTTATTATATTGGCTGGTGTTGATGTCTTATTATTATAGACCTGATTCTTGTGGCTATCACATAGATTGAAATTTTTTTCTTTTATTAATAGCACAAGAAGTAAACTTCTTAATTTTAATAGCATCATTGTCTGTCAGATGTTTTTTCAAAGTTACAATGAAAATGCATGTGATTGATATATATTTGATACTAGTGCTTAAATAAATCATAGATATGATCTTAGGTTAATCTTGGACATGACATGTGATTAATCTAGTACATCACACCAGATTAATTCTGCATGTAATGCTACAGTTTTGCTGAGATTTGGAGACAAAAAAGGTGCCAAGTAACAAGTATATCTTAATACAATCAGAGAGAGTAAAAATATAGCAATGATACATGTTTTACAGTGACTACTATTACCGAAAATGATAAAATCTGGTATACGTTACATTTTTATTTTTAAATTCACGCCAGTTTGACCAATTGATTTTGGACATTTTGAGGCTAATTATTGTACTATATTGGTTAATCTATTAATTACTTATTATCTTTTTTTTCAGCAAGACTTCAAGATGAACTAAAATAATTACATAAAACGTAATTCACAAGAGAATTTTGTTAGAATGTTGTTTATCATGGTGGTTTGTATCTCTGTTAGTTACAGGCTATTGATAACTAAAACTTGTTCTACAGAGGAGCTGGTCAATGCTCCTCTGTATGTTTTATTGCTCCTGGTAACTTCAGATCTAATGATCTTACTGGATGATTCCTGTGGTCTTTGCAGTGTTGAATACATTTGTTCCGCAATTATCATTAACACATATTTTCCCCAGTCCTTGTAGAAGTATATTTGACTGATGTGATTGGACTTGTCAGAGAAATGCAATTATTCAGTTCTACATGTCACTTGAATCTAAATTAATTAATTTTATCAACTGCAAAACTTGGCAAAGTGGCATAAGATGCAGGGAGACGGCGACGTAGAAAGGAGATGGGAAGGGGTAGTAGAGAGAAAGGTAGGGAAAGAAAAAGATAAGTAATATTAGCGGTGCCAAATATAACTGAGAGGTTGAAAGAGAAGATGCATCTTTGACTAACAAGAAATGTCCTATTCAGTATATCAACTGGAGCAAAATAAATTATATTTAGTAAGTGCAAGACTTCAAGTGTTTTCTCTGAGGCTGTCAGAGAGAGAAGTGAAGGAAAAAAGGACAAAGCAGAAAGGAATCGAAATGTAGGGCGGATAAAAGGAGCACAAGAGGAAAAGATCAGAACAGAACCACTTGCAGTCCACCAGCAGTTTACATTTATGATAGCTAACACAGGCAGTAAAATAGCCTGATATATCAACTAATTAAAGGAAAAACACAAAAATAGTTTATAATATTCAAGCTTGGAATACAGACAAATGTTGTAGCAGTTACTCCTAAAACAAACAGGAAACATACATTCACAAATATATACTTGTACACTCATGTATCTAGCCAAATTGAAATGCTTGTTTGTTTTTTTTTTATCAGAGTTTAGTTGTAGCAAAGGCACAGTTCATTTGTATATTACAATGGTTATTTACTAGTTATAGCGCTAACATTATTGTGAACAAATAAAATAACTTTTGGAGACATATTGACAGTTGAAGCTTATGAAAAAGGATCATTTTTTTTCATCTTAATCTGCCACTGAACTCAAGTAACAAACAAAAAATATCATCAGTTTATTTAATATTGAAGTTGGCAGGTTTATTAAAACAGCAAGTTTTACTAAAAGAACCAACATACCCATTGCATTATTTTGATCAATTGATTTATATTGGTTGGTTCTCCTATATTTTATCTCAAGTAAACGTGTGTGAACTCTCATTTTCAAGTTGATAAGTAAACGATTCTGTGTGCAATGACCAAACCATGGAACACAGTCTACAGAGTTAAACCATACTCACACTGCACACTACAACCGCATGGGATTCAGTGTGACTACGAATGAAACATTACAGATACGTAGGTGCTTAAATACAGGTAGATAAAAAATCAAAATACTGATACAAACAAATAATCCAACAAAAGCTTTATTTTTTTTTCATTTCAAAAGCGTAAAATAAAACTGGCACCACATTTCAATTGGCATAGGATTCTGTGTACAATCAAAAGGAGAGATTTGAGATAGCTGTAATAGATGTGGTCACACCAGTTACTTTTCATTCCGCCATCTGCAAAATAAAATAAAACGCATTCCTCATGGTTTTAGCATCAAATCAATTAATCATAGACGTATAACCACAGTACAACATATATTATACATGTTGTACTGTGGTGTATACTTGTATATTTCGTAGCCAATCACGGCAGTTTCTATCACTACAAAACCAATTTTCGTATATCTATTCCAGTTTGTTGGAATTGGTTCATCTGATTGTTCCATACTGTCGCACATTGTTGGCACTGCAGACCAAACAAAGTACTCATAGCAAATGGGCTTTCTACTTTCTATGGTTCATCTTGATGTAATAAACATTAGAATAATAATATAATTATATCATTTTGCTAGTATAAATTTTATTATATGTTCCAACCTACCAAACACAAATCATACCATGAAAGTTTTATTTTAAGCAGAAACTCTGTGTGAAACCTAATATTATTTTAACACATTAAACGACACACATTAGAGCTAGTAAAGTGATAGTGACATGCATTAGAGCTAGTAAAGTGATGGTGACACACATTAGAGCTAGTAAAGTGGTATTTGAGCAGGAAAGTTGCAAAATCGTAATGAATAAAATTTTAAATCAAAACGTTTGCTAATTTTCAGGTTAATAAACGAAGTTACATTGCATGAAAGCTGCTGAGCTTTTCAAAAGCTCATCTGTTTTACAATTAACTAATCTATCAATACAGAAGAGATCAAGTATTGAATGTGCGCTGTCGTTTTATTCACAATTTTATTGCATTTAAAATAGATTGTTTATGTTACATGTACATTCGTTGAATAGCTATTGATTTGTCCTTACCGATTGGAGATGACGCCAAGATGTTCCCTATTTTTTTCTGCATTCGCCATTCTCATGCAATACCGGTCAAACTCGCTGTATTCATATCATAATTGGCAATAAAGCGCTTTCAAACAACAAACGGGACGCTCAAATCGGCTCTTCGCTTATAACCAATTGCACTTGAGAAACATTTTTGTTGGAAATATTAAAACCGCGAACAGTGATATGATTGGTCAAATCACAAAGTGTCTACCGGTTTTTTGATTCGTATCAAAACCTGCCGATCGCCTCAAATTAGGCCCTACTGACTGTTTGGCGACTTATCCGGAAACAGAAGTTGCAAAATCACCCATTCGGGAGCTAATCGGTAGATGTACTACCAAAGCAGGCACTATACACTGTTCATAAGCACTGTCGTGTGCATCATAGAATTATCCCCCTCCTCAAATGCTAACCAGTGTAGTGTTTGGAGTATTTTAGGGAGCTATGAGACGGTTTGAAAGATATAAATTACTAATGCGCGCTCGCTCTGTGACGCCATTTTATAAACGCATTCTGTAGTACTGCACGAACTTAACTCTATATAAAGCCTGCTTACGCACTGTCACCTGCCACTATAACCTATTTGACCCGCAGTTAGTGTTTTAGGAAGGAGATAACTCTATGGTGTGCATAGCCGCCATGTGTGGCGTGCAGCAACGAACCAGGGAGGAAAATTCCCCTCAATGTGCCATTTTTGTAGCTGTAAACCGGTGTGTGTAGAGAGGCCTCTAGTAAGAGGCCCCTAGTAATAGCTTGTAAGCATCGGACACATCTCAATACAGCGATACCATCAATAAGACCAAGATGATTGCACTTATCCAGTGGAATCAATTGTATTTAACTATTCCGGCACAGCATACATTACGGATTACTATACCGGCTCCCGCTAGTTATCCCGGGATCTCACTCCATCTGCTTCTGAACTCTTCTTTTCATCCGCCCCTTTTGCACTTCCCTTTTCTCCTACAGCTTCTGGTGTCTCCTTTTCCTCTACCACTTCTGAATGCTTCTCTGGGGCTAATATTGTTACACTTTGACTAACAATCACTTCACAAAAAATGGACAGAAGGGAAAGGTAAAGAAAAAAATATGTTCAAAAGAAAAGAACGATGGTAACAAAAAAAAGTTGTTTCTGGCAAGTTGTTATATCTGGCACCAAATTTGTTTGATCCTTCGACCATTGGCATCTTCTTTCTGGAAAATCATAATTGACACATTTTTGGACACGGTGAGTTAAAAATTGGTAATCAAAGTAGGTTCACTTCCCCTCAAGGAAAATAACTTTGAACAGTGAGTAAAACAGTGAAAGTCTAAACTTCTTTGGTAGTGACAAGGTGTAAAAATTCATAAATAGATGTACAGGTGTACTTGGAAAGTTCCTGACAGCAATACTCAACTCATTTTCTCGCAAATTTTCAGTAACTGAAGGGTTGACAATACAAGATAGAAGTAAGAAGAAGAACTAAAAAGGAGAAAAGTGGAAAAAGTGATAAAGGTGGCTGACAGGGTAAAAATGGAGATTATATTTGAATGATGGAAAATGTCAGAGAAATGAAAATTTTTAAATTCAAAATATCATTTAAAAGCTAAATAAATCAAATTTATTAACTGCAAGTTTCCAAAAACCTTGATTCAGCCCAAAATTAAGAAAAAGTGAGATGGAATTGGAGGAGCTAGCAACATGCAAGGAGAGAGAAAGTAGAAGTGGATAAGAGAGGGGGGGGGGGCTGAAGAAAAAATTGGAGAAAAAAAGTAGTTGGGAGAGATGATAAAATTAACTGAGAGGGAAAAGATGAAGATTTATATTTGACTGATGATATTTTTTATGTTGTGATAGATTTCAATAAAGTTTTTGTGACACGTTACAAGTTTGAGTGATCAAATTTAGAGAGTCATTTGTTTGGAAGCCTGATAAAAATTATACATGTACAATTTATGTTATAGAATGTATATTAAAGAAATTAAATGCAAGTTCTTCAATTGAACAGCTAAATGGAATTGATAATGTTATTCATGTTATTTTCTCAGGTTACAGGAAAGCTCAAATCATGCTACAATAAAGCGTGTTAACTTACAAAGGCAATTTCAGTGAAAGTGGAACTTTTGCAACTTTAGAGCATTTACTGGCCGGACAGAAGGCTAGAATATCATGTGAACCCAAAAAGTAAATACTCTATCGTAATGCAGGTGCATATATATATTTTTTACTAGCCACAATAGGCATTTTTGGTCTACTCAACGTTTATCATTTTTTCTCAAAACTTTTATCATAATGTGCGATGCGGAAATAGAAAAACACAAAAACACAAACAGGTAAAAACAACTATAGATAGAAAATAATGTCTCTGTAACAAACGATGTTCAGTGTACTGTCATATGAAAATAATTCAAGTAGGTTTGACTTGAATATACTGGAATTGGTTCGTTGTCTCAATATGATTGGATCCAACCAGCAAAGTGCTCTCATTAACAAAACCGTAGTCTTAGTGCTAACTAAAAGCGTGTTGTCATTGCAGAAATTAAAATTGTTACATATTACTGCATATATTGAGTTTATTGCTTGTATATAAATAGCATATCTATTTCCTGTTTATGTAAAGTTTGATATAGTCTTCAGTTGTTCATTGAGTAGTGTCTAGCACAGACAGTTGTTAGTTGTTATATAGCAGTTTCATTTGCATGTTCTTTAATAACGTAAAGAAATGAAAAGACACGAAAGCTTTTTGCGAAAATCCCGTAATAAAAAAATTGTGTTCTAAATAGTCGCAAACCGAAGGCAATAGTCACTACATACATAATAAATAATGTATATTTGAATTCTACACACCTTATTACTGCTCAACAGCCATTTCAATGGTCTTGCGTTTTAAAACGTCTTAATGCTTTCCAAACCGTTTGAACGAATTTAGAATAGTGTGAACTTTTGCAAAACTTCTGAACGCTTTGTGAAATCGTTCGTGGGCTTTGAAAATCCGAGCCGATTTGCTGGTTCACTCTTTTGATCATAGATCTACAGTCTTTTACGGTTGATAATGTTTTTACTAAACATCGAACAGACGAATTTTCTTCAAATAATTAAAAAAATGTTTTTATTTACTACATATTAATTGTTTTAAGTTATTTTAAATAATAAATACAATCTAATTATAGATATAAAAATTAAATTTAGAGATTATAGTCGACAACAATTTTATACAGTTAATTAATTTACTCTGTCTTTTGATCTACGCCTATGTTGATAAAGTAGCATAGAGGCTATAAATAAAATGATGACGGTCGCTTTTGGTTCAAAAGCCATGTCCTTTGCAAACTTTTCCAACTATTTCAAAATAGTTTAGACCATTTCAAAACAGTTCACATTATTTAAAAATAGTTCATACGGTTTGTAAATAGTTCATGCTCTTTCTAAAGCGTCTATACGGTTTGTAATTTTCTAAATCATCTGAATCATTTTTAAGCTGTCTGAATTATTTGCAAGACAACTATACGGTTTGCAGAATTTACAATTGTTAGACAGGAAATACAATTTTATAGCATGAATCCCGCAACTGCTGAGGCCAACGATTAATTTATTATAACCAACCAGCCCATTTGGAAACATAGTTTCTCGGGCTATTTTACTACAATTACCCGATTATTTTTAACGTAAAAGACACTTTGCAAACCGTCTGGACTATTTCAAACCCGTTCATATGCTTTGAAAACGAAACCGTCTAACGTTATGAGCCACCATAGTATACAGCTCTTACCAAATAATTCTTTCTGAGACATGACATTTGCTGAACAACACTCGCAGATCAAGCCGGAAGTGACATCACAACACTGAATGGTTGGACGGATTATTCTCTATGGCACACAACTCTTTCGGGGTGCGTTTGCTTTGCTCTAGTACAGGTTCGTGGCAACGATCATCTTATTATTATTATATAATCGTTTCTCACCAGAGTTATGTGCCCTTCACTTGGCTTATTTTGTTACAATCGAATGCGTTTTGGAGTTGCATCTAGTCCAGCACAATTTCAGAGGTGTATGGGCACAATGATCGCTGATTTACCTGGAGTAGCATTCTATTTAGATGACTTGATTATCACTGGACTGAGTACTTCATGTATTAGCGATTTACTTGGACCAAGGGCTATTTCTAGCCGTTAAAGGCCCGGAACAAGTGGCATTGCCCAAAGGTTAGTGTACCCTCTGGATAAAGGTACAGCTCGAGCTTAATAGTATTTTGTGGCAACTGAGGCCAGAGTCTACTACAGTACTTTTACAACATTGAAGGTTGCAGGCACTAATAAATTTTTGGCTCATTCTCGTAATAATCAATTCAATTTTACAAAAATATGTTTTTAAAGAGAAAAGCTCATGTAGACTATTTCAAAACCACATAGCCTCTAGTACAACGCTGGTTCATGCTTTACAAACTATTTATTGTAGAATACTGGCCAAACTAAGCTTTTGCCTATTGTCATGTGGTGCAGCAGGAAGTTAGAAGAAACCGAACCACACATAGAGAAAAGATGAAAACTCATAGATTAAAAAGACAAAAACATTCACGATAAGCGTGTGGAAATCGGCAATTCATAACAAGTTGAACTTAACAGCATCGAATCACAGAGCAAGTTATGCGCAACCTTTTACTACCAGGAACAGGCAGCAACAGATGCTACAAAGATGAATGCTGGAAGTAGTGATGGAGCAGCGTTTGAGGTTGTGGCAGTACTAGGGGTTGAAGAAGTTTGTTGCTGACACAGATCTGGGTTGTTGTCATAGACAGCCTTGTATACACAATCAAATATCTCTCTCTTGCCTTCCCTTGGTGCAGTCTCTGCAGTAACTGTGTGCCATAAAGTGTATTCTTACAGTTGTGTAACTGTGCATGTTATATATTATATAGTTGTACATGTTATTTATTATATAGCTGTACATGTTTTAAATTATATAACTGTACATATTATGTCTAATAAAATTATATATATATGTACACATTATAAATAATAGAGTTATGTAACTGTACACATTATATTGTAACGGTTTTCGTTGTGATCTCGAAGAATGCCTGTACCGACAACTGCTAGAAAGTGACTGTATTGCAATCGCTGTAGCCGTACGGTATTACAGAGTGCAAATAGACTGGTAGTGTAGGCTTTCTGTGGAAGGCAGTTTGTACGAACAGCAAGCGCTACCGGTATGGTAGTATATGCTCTCTGCTGTAGGAGGTCCGTATAGAAGACAGACCCAAATGTTATGTATGCAAACAATCGTGATAACAGGCAACCGGCCTCACTAAGCACACAATGTTCGGATTAATAATAATTTATTAGTTACAACCCAAAGCTTGCCGGATAAACAGTGCTCACAAGCATACAGTAAACTTGAACACTTGGACAACACTAAGTCGGTACAAGCAATCGCTGACACTTATCTGAGAAAGACTAGATACTATATCAGGTAAAACTAAACTAACAACTGAGCGCTGGGCGAATTGCCTCACTATTTGTAAGAAATCATAGCAGTTGAAAAGCGAGATACATGATTGGATAATAATAAACTGGCGCTGCAGAAAAAGATGAATCACAACAAGCCGGCTAAGTATAAAAATCGCATGCATAAGCTGACAGATTTCTAACTGGCTAGCAGTGGTACTAGTACTGGTACTGGTACTCAGTGCTATCAACTAAGTAAGCCTGTGCATACTCAGCTACCGCATCCCACAATCCATTGCTCGCTCACAACTTGCACACCCGTGCATCAACTGTTTTGATTAACAAGCAGATGCACCGACCGATGACTGGCCACACTAGGCAAATTCCATTACAATATATAATAGAGTTATATAACAGTACACATTATATACAATAGAGCTATATAGCTATACACATTATATATAATAGAGTTATATAGTTGTACACATATATAATAGAGTTATATAACTGTACACATTATTTATAATAGAGTTATATAACTGTACACATTATATATAATAGAGTTATATAACTGTACACATTATATATAATAGAGTTATATGACTGTACACATTATATATAATAGAGTTATATAACTGTACACATTATATATAATAGAGGTATATAACTGTACACGTTATATATAATAGAGTTATATAACTGTACACATTATATATAATAGAGTTATATAATTGTACACACTATATATATGGAGAAGAGTTATATAACTGTACACGTTATAAATAATAGAGTTATATAATTGTACACACTATATATATAATAGAGTTATATAACTGTACACATTATAAATAATAGAGTTATATAATTGTACACACTATATATATAATAGAGTTATATAACTGTACACGTTATATATAATAGAGTTATATAACTATACGCATTATATATAATAGAGTTATATAACTATGCACATTATATATTATAGAGTTATATAACTATACACATTATATATAATAGAGTTATATAACTATACACATTATATATAATAGAGTTATATAACTATGCACATTATATGTAATAGAGTTATATAACTGTACACGTTATATATAATAGAGTTATATAACTGTACACATATATATAATAGAGTTATATAACTATACACATTATATATAATAGAGTTATATAACTATGCACATTATATGTAATAGAGTTATATAACTGTACACGTTATATATAATAGAGTTATATAACTGTACACATTATATATAATAGAGTTATATAACTATACACATTATATATAATAGAGTTATATAACTATGCACATTATATGTAATAGAGTTATATAACTATACACATTATATATAATAGAGTTATATAACTATACACATTATATATAATAGAGTTATATAACTATGCACATTATATGTAATAGAGTTATATAACTGTGCACGTTATATATAATAGAGTTATATAACTGTACACATATATATAATAGAGTTATATAACTATACACATTATATATAATAGAGTTATATAACTATGCACATTATATGGAATAGAGTTATATAACTGTGTCATACTCACCTTTATCTAAAGTAAACCTGACAAAGTTAGTAGTTTCTTTGCTAAACTCTTTCCATTTGTCTTCTCCATCAGAATTAGGATTTCTACAAAAAGTAACAAAAGATAAAGTACGAAACTACTAAAACATAGACATATAGATTACACGTTACAGATTCATTCATTGATCTACAGGAGTATTTAGTATCAAGTTATGTGTTTGATGTTCTACTTACCCAGTCTTGGCAAAGTTGGTCCAATATCTCATCATAATCTCACTCAGTATCTCTTCTTCTGGTGTCAGGTAATATCTCTGCGACGCATTCTAAATTTAATCAAAGCTATCTAAAGATTTGTACATTTATTGCTGCATACGGATTGACTTTCTCTGCGAATTTGATTTGCAGAATAAATACTTTTATATAAAGAATCAATATGCTAGCAGTTTGAGATACTTGAATGTTTAAATTTATTCAATTATCATTTGGTTTCATAATTTTGACAACAAATATTTTTCGAACTTACATTGTATGAAAGAATAAATCTAATATCGTCAGTGTGGCTAGAGCTAGTCTGCAACCAATCAGGTCCCACAGCAAGTCTGGAGCCATTGGCAGGTTTGTGATCAAACAAGTACAAGAAGGTTTTTTTCTGCGTTCCTGTTGCTCGCACCGATTCGGCATGAATGGTTGCAGTGTTTATCGTTGGTACAGCATAAGACAAATCACCTGTATAGAAAAGTACCAGAAACTAACAAGTAGGCTATAGAAATATCAAAATGGAATATACTAATAATTTGGAAAAAAATTAATTAAAATTTTTTTGTTATGATCATGTAATCATTTGTCTAACTCACCCAGCAAATCTAACAGATTGTTCAGATTGTTATCTTCCTGTGAACGATCACCGGACTGAACTGTGTTATAATTTCCTTGCAAGTAGCTGGCTAAGGTTTGAGCAGATCCACTTTTGTTTGGAGTTATGCTCTCTATCTGTGTGGTCACAATAGAGTCGTATTCGTCTTGAGTTATTCCGTCGTCTAGTATTAATGACTGTACTCTTTGTAGTGCGTTTAGAAGCAGAAAACCTTCTTGTCCACTGAAGCCATTCAATATATCGTACTGTTGCATGTTACCTACGGCATCTCGTATGCTGTCTATGCCATCTCTGAATCAAATTGTAACTTGCGTTACTTGAACCAATTGAGCAGTTTTCAATAAGAATTTACAAAAGTTACTTAGGAGAACTTACGTAGCAAAGTCTCTCAAAACTTTGGACGCACTCTCCATAACAAATTGGTTGTCTGGAAATGGGCTTAACGCAGGCGCAAACATATTTCTTGCTACATCTACAGCATCCGCTTCTTGCAGACAAACTATTTTGTCAGCTAGACTTTGATTTGGACAAATTCTGGACAACCCGTTAACTGCAAATATTAATTTAAAATAGACAAAGTTGACAAAGTTTTGCATAAAATCATAAATAGGTACCAATATAGCATTTATCATGCTCACTACTACCAAAAATATTTTGACTTTAACAATATACAGCAAACCAACAATCTTCACTTCGCTCTTATGGGGTAACGAATCGAACCCATTTTATGTAATCTTGTTCAAAGCCTAATTTCATACTCACTTGCCACGTCTCTGATATGTTGTAATGGATCACCATTCAGCAATGATCCACTTTGCATGATAGCTCTTTGAAACAGAGTGTTATTCATTACAGGACTAGTCTGCAAAGATTTTACAAATTCAAGAAATACTAAGCGCAAATAGAATCAAAACTATACTCTAAGCAATCCATGCCACACCATAGCAAGCCATTACTTACTATTAGTGCACACCATAGCAAGCCATTACTTACTGTTAGTGCACACCATAGCAAGCCATTACTTACTGCTAGTGCACACCATAGCAAGCCATTACTTACTATTAGTGCACACCATAGCAAGCCATTACTTACTATTAGTGCACACCATAGCAAGCCATTACTTACTACTAGTGCACACCATAGCAAGCCATTACTTACTACTAGTGCACACCATAGCAAGCCATTACTTACTGCTAGTGCACACCATAGCAAGCCATTACTTACTATTAGTGCACACCATAGCAAGCCATTACTTACTACTAGTGCACACCATAGCAAGCCATTACTTACTACTAGTGCCATAGCAAGCCATTACTTACTACTAGTGCACACCATAGCAAGCCATTACTTACTACTAGTGCACACCATAGCAAGCCATTACTTACTACTAGTGCACACCATAGCAAGCCATTACTTACTACTAGTGCACACCATAGCAAGCCATTACTTACTATTAGTGCACACCATAGCAAGCCATTACTTACTACTAGTGCCATAGCAAGCCATTACTTACTACTAGTGCACACCATAGCAAGCCATTACTTACTATTAGTGCACACCATAGCAAGCCATTACTTACTATTAGTGCACACCACAGCAAGCCATTACTTACTACTAGTGCACACCATAGCAAGCCATTACTTACTACTAGTGCACACCACAGCAAGCCATTACTTACTACTAGTGCCATAGCAAGCCATTACTTACTACTAGTGCCATAGCAAGCCATTACTTACTACTAGTGCACACCATAGCAAGCCATTACTTACTACTAGTGCACACCATAGCAAGCCATTACTTACTACTAGTGCACACCATAGCAAGCCATTACTTACTACTAGTGCACACCATAGCAAGCCATTACTTACTACTAGTGCACACCATAGCAAGCCATTACTTACTATTAGTGCACACCATAGCAAGCCATTACTTACTACTAGTGCACACCATAGCAAGCCATTACTTACTATTAGTGCACACCATAGCAAGCCATTACTTACTACTAGTGCACACCATAGCAAGCCATTACTTACTACTAGTGCACACCATAGCAAGCCATTACTTACTACTAGTGCACACCATAGCAAGCCATTACTTACTATTAGTGCACACCATAGCAAGCCATTACTTACTGCTAGTGCACACCATAGCAAGCCATTACTTACTATTAGTGCACACCATAGCAAGCCATTACTTACTACTAGTGCACACCACAGCAAGCCATTACTTACTACTAGTGCACACCACAGCAAGCCATTACTTACTACTAGTGCACACCATAGCAAGCCATTACTTACTACTAGTGCACACCACAGTAAGCCATAGCAAGCCATTACTTACTACTAGTGCACACCACAGCAAGCCATTACTTACTACTAGTGCACACTATAGCAAGCCATTACTTACTACTAGTGCCATAGCAAGCCATTACTTACTACTAGTGCACACCATAGCAAGCCATTACTTACTACTAGTGCCATAGCAAGCCATTACTTACTACTAGTGCACACCATAGCAAGCCATTACTTACTACTAGTGCGGAGATACATCTGGAACCGGCAGACTCTCCAAAAACAGTAACTCTAGACTTATCTCCCCCAAAAGCATAGATATTTCTTTGAATCCATTCCAAAGCTAGCCTTTGGTCCCACAGACCAATGTTGGATGGTTTAGTACCGTAGCTGTAGAGCCAACCAAAAGCTCCCAGTCTATACTGGATAGCTACTACCACTACATTTCCATAATTAGCCAACCTTGAACCTAGTAGTAGATAGCAAGAAAAAGTTAGGAAAACGCTTTTTGGTGTATTTTTTTATTCTTTGTATTGCAGACTATTTGCTGTGTATACGTTATGAATCATATCTTTAGTTAAGTCAGGCAAACTTATTTTTTTCCAAATGGAATATATTTCATCGATGAAGGACAATAGCACATGAGGGGAGATAATTTCAATACTAGTTTTTTACTCTCACATTTTTCAATGATCAAAATGTCAAACTCCTAGTACCTTAAAATTGTAATCGTAAACATTAAAGCAGTAAAATAGGAGCAAAACTCCTGAAAAATAAATACAACTTTCTTGGCACATGCCACAGATGTGCTTCCATTTTGACCCCCCATTAAAAACGCTCACTGCAAAAAGTAGTCCCACAGAAACTACTTTGTGTAAAGAACATTTTTAATTCAAAAGCAAAATTATAGCTGCTTCATTTATACACATTCTAAACTTGCTACGTATGAGTAATTAAAACACGCTTTTTATCATTTGTTTGATTTTAAACATCATTAAAATCTCTTTTAGGAAAGATGTCAGTGCATGATTTTAGTCATTAATTGAGACTGAAGTTTGTTTGATTTGAGAGTTTCTACAAACACTTTTACTACGTTTATTTTGTAATACATGCTACTTATTAGCAAGCTGAAAATATCCGTGTTTAATATTTGAATAATAGCCAAGTATTGAAGTGTTACGAGTGGTATAATAGGAGTATTCTGCTCCTGTTATACTATCGCTATGGCGATATTTCTTATTATATAACTTGATATTACTTCTTAAATCTCAATTCATGAAAAACTTCTCTATTGCTAATAATATTGTAATCTATTTTTTTCAATCATCAAAAGATTAAATACAGCGAAATACTCATATTTCTAGAAATTACAAGAAAAAACTTTATGGACACGATATAATCAATATTGCAAAAAAATAATTTTGAAAAGTAGTTTTGATAATGTAAAAAATCATTTTGCTTTTTAGCTGACTCGTTTTAATGACAGCATCAATTTTGAACCATATACGAGAAAAAAATTATATATTGGAATGGATTATTTTGAAGTAAAATTTTTATTAAAACTCTTATTTTTTAGATGTCCAGCATTAAAACTATTTAATCAACTTCAGGGGTGATTAAAACTGTTTCAATACAAAAGTGCTTTGTCAACTGGTAATTTATTGCGAAAGCAAATGGTAATATTGGGTATAAGAGGGTTTTTTTATTGCTTGATCAAAGTGCTAGATTTTAGCCCAAAGATAAGAATTGTAACATTAGAATTAAGAGAGTCGGCAGCAAATAGTTGAGTAATTGAAATTAATTAAGAAAGTAACTCAACATCTCATAGTTAGGCGCTACTGAAAGCTACAAGATATGTTTACTGTTTATTACCTTCATACAAGCTGGAAGCACCCTCAACAGATCCTCCAATATGAATCCACACCATAACTGCTACCTGATTGGCTGAATCACTGACATTGACATTGCTAACGTTGACTGGAGTGTAGACATCTAAGGTGAGGCAGTCTTCAGAACCATGTACAGTATTGGCGTAATAGTTTAGTTGTAAACATTCGTCTCTGTAAAATGTAGCATCTCTGGTACCTGTAAATTTTGTGTTAGCTGTTGTATGTTAGTTATTGTATATTAGTTATTGCATGTTAATTATTGCGTGTTAGTTATTGTGTGTTAGTTATTGTGTGTTAGTTATTGTTATTGCACATTAGTTATTGTGTGCTAGTTGTTGTACGTTAGTTCGTTTGTGCTGTGCCTCGTGGGCAACCCTAAAGTCGGGTCTCTTAAGCGAAGCTTCTGTGAGCAGCACCCTATACCCATGCCCGCCGTTACACCGGCTACTCTTCCGAAAAAGCAGAGGGGGATCTTTTACTAGCATGACTCCATAGTTATTATTGAGAGTGCAATCAAACTAGGGACCACGTTATTTTTATGCCCATATCCGACCAGGCAGAGCATAGGAAGCCAAATATCTCGCTCACAGATAACCGTGCTGGGAATCGAACCCCAGATTCTGGATTGAAGTGCAAGCGTTTTAACCACTAGACCACACGTGCTTCCTTAGTTATGTGTTAGCTATTGTATGTTAATTATTGTGTGTTACAGTAGTTGTTGTATGTTAGTTATTCTGTGTTAGTTACTGTGCGTTAGTTATTGTGTGTTAGTTGTTGTGTGTTAGTTATTATATGTTAGTTATTGTATGTTAGTTATTGTATGTTAGTTGTTGTGTGTTAGTTATTGTATGTCAGTTATTGTGTGTTAGTTATTGTGTGTTAGTTATTGTGTGTTAGTTATTGTATGTTAGTTATTGTATGTTAGTTATTGTGTGTTAGTTATTGTGTGTTAGTTATTGTGTGTTAGTTATTGTGTGTTAGTTATTGTATGTTAGTTATTGTATGTTAGTTATTGTATGTTAGTTATTCTGTGTTAGTTGTTGTATGTTAGTTATTGTGTGTTAGTTATTGTGTGTTAGTTATTGTGTGTTGGTTATTGTGTGTTAGTTATTCTGTGTTAGTTATTGTACATTAGTTATTGTATGCTAGTTATTGTATGTTAGTTATTGTGTGTTAGTTATTGTGTGTTAGTTATTGTATGTTAGTTATTGTGTGTTAGTTATTGTGTGTTAGTTATTGTATGCTAGTTATTGTATGTTAGTTATTGTATGTTAGTTATTGTGTGTTAGTTATTGTATGTTAGTTATTGTATGTTAGTTATTGTATGTTAGTTATTGTGTTAGTTATTGTATGTTAGTTATTGTGTGTTAGTTATTGTGTGTTAGTTATTGTGTGTTAGTTATTGTGTGTTAGTTATTGTGTGTTAGTTATTGTATGTTAGTTATTGTGTGTTAGTTATTGTATGCTAGTTATTGTATGTTAGTTATTGTATGTTAGTTATTGTGTGTTAGTTATTGTATGTTAGTTATTGTATGTTAGTTATTGTATGTTAGTTATTCTGTGTTAGTTATTGTGTGTTAGTTATTGTGTGTTAGTTATTGTATGTTAGTTATTGTTCGTTAGTTATTGTATGTTAGTTATTGTATGTTAGTTATTGTGTGTTAGTTATTGTGTGTTAGTTATTGTGTGTTAGTTATTGTGTGTTAGTTATTGTATGTTAGTTATTGTACGTTAGTTATTGTGTGTTAGTTATTGTGTGTTAGTTATTGTGTGTTAGTTATTGTGTGTTAGTTATTGTATGTTAGTTATTGTATGTTAGTTATTGTATGTTAGTTATTCTGTGTTAGTTGTTGTGTGTTAGTTATTGTGTGTTAGTTATTGTGTGTTAGTTATTGTGTGTTAGTTATTGTGTGTTAGTTATTGTGTGTTAGTTATTGTGTGTTAGTTATTGTGTGTTAGTTGTTGTGTGTTAGTTATTGTATGTTAGTTATTGTGTGTTAGTTATTGTATGTTAGTTATTGTATGTTAGTTATTGTGTGTTAGTTATTGTATGTTAGTTATTGTGTGTTAGTTATTGTACGTTAGTTGTTATGATAGAATGTTCTAAGTACGTATACAATACATAATATATTGTGCTATAGTTGGCACTAACATGATATAAGTATAATACTATATATTGCAGTAAATGTTGTAAGATGTGATAGGATAACTCCAAACTGTAATTTATGACATACGTTGATTATTATATTGTACAACTATTTTTTGGTGAGAAGAAGTCATGTAACGTAAAAATAATGTTGAAATACGCGGACCAGCTTTAAATAAGGTAAATATGCAATACAATAAATATATAAAAGTGTTATGTAACAATCTCCTACCTGCCCAAGATAGTTTCTGCACAGCTTTCTCAAATCTCACCGGAGTTTCTGCAAATGGAATTCCCAGAAACTTGTACACACCGTCAGCGTTAGAGGAGGCAGCACCTTTTAGACTTCCACTTGGTGTGTCTATTACTATACAGTTAACTAACTGTTCACTAACAAGTATAACAGTCACAGCTGTTAGTATTAACCCCTTCATTGTCCAACAGCTGTAGTTGTATAACTGATTCTATTGTGTAATCTCTCTCATCAGCTCAGTCTGATTACTGACTGATTGTGATCGACCTAAACAAACATTGTACTAGGTCTATTATAGCCTGAGCAAATAGATTTCTTATACTGTAACCTGATTTCTCTAACTAAGCCGGGGTAGGTTTGTTTGATTTCCCAGGGTTAGCATTTTCTCAGCCTCCTCAAGTTTAGCTGTATTATCTTCTGACCCGACTTGCATAATCTGCACGTATTGTCAACCTGCAGTGAAGTATGTTTCGAACATGTACACAGTCTGTGCTTTATCCTATAGCATAAAATAATAAGTTTTCTGCACAGAATAGAAAAAATGATCTAAAAAGCCATTGAAAATCTTTTAACTTCAGTTATATAACTGATATCGTGTTATGCTGGACTTTAGTCCACTAATCCTTTGCTATCAGCTTGTGGAAACCTTCTTAGACACTAAAATACAGCTAGTATTCAGCCCAACACATTTTTGTGTGAAAATAAACTGAGAAGTTTTTGATCAATCAATTGATCGTTACCAGACATACAACTGTATCTGTTTGATTTATACAAAAAGGTAAAACACACAACACCAAATCTTACTCCTTCAATTTTTTTCTAGATTCATAATTAGTCTTTTTTCAATGTATAGATTAAGGTATAATCATATAATAGTGATAATATTTGTATTCATTTGAACGTGAATTGCTGAGTTTAGAGTGTGTTCCAAGAAAATGCCGTTAGACAATGACTAGTTTGAACACTGTTTTAAGTAATTTTTCACTGGCTTGTTTATTCATTGGTTGCACATCAACTAAAACTGCTGAGGTGGAGGGTAGATCCAGGTGAATGGTAACGAGGAAGAATTGTGAATAGATACAGAAGGGTGTGAAGAAAGGAAACACAGAGAACAAGGGATGTAAATTTGAGAACAGATGGAGAGGGAGGTGGAATATTTACTTACCTGAAATCGTCGATGATATAAGTTTATATATAACAAACAATCTAACAAAGTTACTTGAAAGAAATGCCTTCTCATTCAGATGCACAGCTACCAATATAGTGCACTGATTTTTTAACTTATGTCTGTATTTGGTAGTCACTGTAACAGCTCTCGATTGGCTGTCCAGCTACTACAACAGTATAATATGCTACTCGATCTTGTTGTGGTCTCTACCAACTACAAAAGTCAGACAGAAAAATTTTTGTGAGAAACTTTTATTAGCTTTGGCTCCAAAAGATTAAATAATCTCACACGGGTAAAAGTTAAAGCAATATTTAAATAGTGAAGTAACAGAAATTTTATGACAAACAGAAATATATGTCAAGTCATCCCATGTACGCATTTGATCTCTTCAGTAAACTGTTGACGACTACACAATACCATAAAATGTCTGTATGAAAAAATTTGTACATTATGTAAACTAAAGAAAATTTTGTACTCAAATAACAAAAAACCTCTTTTTATTCATTACAAAAGTTTTGGATAAACTCCGCAGGGGAGGACAACTTCCCAATCTCTCAGTTCAACAAAAGGAGACACGCTATTAGCAATGCTGCTGTAAATTGACTTTGATTGGATGATGAGTAAAATGCTCTATCGTTGATGGCGTCATCATCACGTAAAAAAGAAAGTTCTTGCATTCCTACTATGACAACGCTGCTGTCATAGACTTTATACCCAAGTGCAGTGTCACCTTTATAATTGGTAGTGGTAAAAGAATTACATAGTTTAGGGTCGTTAGCGTATACAGCTTGGTACACGCAGTCCCATATTTGTGGCTGGTCTCCCCTGGGGTTCACTTCCGCTGTCACTGTGAACAACAGAAATAAAAATTGCAAAAATATTCTACTGGAAATTTGTCCTCTAAATGCCAATGCAACTAATTACATTAAATTGTAATACAATATAAGTATTCACAAAATGCTGAAGGGCACATCACATTATAGGTGTATTCGCCGCCAGGACCGATCCATACAATAATTTAAATAAATAATATTTCTCGCAATTTGTTCAATGCGAAGGAGTACGTAGCGATATGTTAAGTGAATTGCAAAATTTTCTCCCCAGGGAAAAAATAAAATTAATTTGCAAGACATTCTCATAGGTCCCGAACACTACAATTTCCCCACACAAAATTAATATACACCCATGTTGGTGACGTTTATTTTAAAGCAGTTCATTCTTGGTATTACCATTTTATTACTCTTTACTAATAATATAAATTATGCGTAATGCTTATTATTATCAGTTATTGTGATTATCACGTACAATAATAATATATTGGAAATAAATTAATTATAATAATAAAAAAGCAGAATCGTTTTGTTACAACAATAATGATAATTGCTATTGTTATAGTTAAACAATAAAGTTGTTTTCTCTTGGACTCACTATCACTATCCGCTACTTCCTGTAGCATCAGGCTAGGAGTATCAGAGGGAAATCAACGGCACAATAAACATCATTGATGGACTGCTTACAAATGTGAAAATAATTATGCTCGCTACAATGCACATGGAAACTTTATGTCTTCGCAAACTGATCCGGATCGAAGGATGTGATTTCCTATTATTATATGAATAAATGCAAAAGCTCGGATCAATGCCGCCCACCGATGTGGTCCCCAAATAAAAATAACAACAGCTGTTCATCGATCTAACCGGCAAATACACCTTACACGCGTACACCAACGCACACACATAGAATATATATTATACTGTACACTTTACATGCATACACCAACGCACACACATATAACATATATTATACTGTACACTTTACATGCGTACACCAACGCACACACATATAATATATATTATACTGTACACCTTACATGCGTACACCAACGCACACACATATAATATATATTATACTGTACACCTTACATGCATACACCAACGCACACACATATAATATATACTATACTGTACACCTTACATGCGTACACCAACGCACACACATATAATATATATTATACTGTACACCTTACATGCGTACACCAACGCACACACATATAATATATATTATACTGTACACTTTACATGCGTACACCAACGCACACACATATAATATATATTATATTGTATACTTTACATGCGTACATCAACGCACACACATATAATATATATTATACTGTACACTTTACATGCATACACCAACGCACACACATATAATATATATTATACTGCACACCTTACATGCGTACACCAACGCACACACATATAATATATATTATACTGTACACCTTACATGCGTACACCAACGCACACACATATAATATATACTATACTGTACACCTTACATGCGTACACCAACGCACACACATATAATATATATTATACTGTACACCTTACATGCGTACACCAACGCACACACATATAATATATATTATACTGTATACTGACCAGCGTCTAGTGTAAACCTCACAAAGTTTGCAGTTTCTGTTGTGAACTCTTTCCAATAATGGCTGCCTTCCCAATTAGGTTTTCTACATGCATGGTATAAATAATAAAAAAAACTGAAATCATAAAAACAAACAACTTCATATTGAAACAAATTATTGAAATAGTTTTATTTGCAGCAATCTGAAACTAAAATCAAACTTTTGATAAAAAATCAGTCTATGAAAACAATTTACTAAAATTTAAAAATTACATTAAAAATATCTATCATATTTTAAAATTGGTGATTTACAGTCACTCTTGATTTATTTATGACATATTTCTCTTATTTGAAGACAAATCCTAAAAAAAGCTAAAACCAGTTTGAATAAGCTAACCAGAGAAGCCAATATCGTTAAGAAATTATTTTTCAGTCCTATTTACTCTTCATGCTAGAAGTGATTTAGAGACAAGATATGTATATTCCCCTTTCCAGTGTTACCCAGTTTTGTTACAACTTACCCAGTTTTGTTATAACTTACCCAGTTTTGTTATAACTTACCCAGTTTTGTTATAATTTACCCAGTTTTAGCGAAGTTACTCCAGTACTTCATCATAATGTCGCTGAGCATCTGTTCTTCTGCCGTGAGAAATTCATGCTTGGAGCGATTCTAGATGTTATTGAAAATATTTGTTAGCTCGTTGTTTTTTATTTTTTTACTACTGAAATTTCCCATAAAAAAGATCTGATTATTTGTTGGTTTCTAAAATCTCTAGTAGCCAACCTTGTGAAATCGACACTTCCGAACTCGTAACAAAACTTGCGAACTCAACTTGTGTACTCAACTTGTGTATGGATTATTTTCTACCTGCTAATCCGGGTAGAACAATGTTCTTGACATGACAGAGTTTACACTTGAATCTATCGTATACATGAGAAGTTGGCCTTGACTTACGTTAAACTCAAGTACAAAAGCCACATCATCCCCATGACTAGCGCTGGTCTGTAGCCAATCAGGTCCGACAACAAAAACAGAACCGTTGGCAGGTTTGTGGTCAAATAGATACATGTAGGTTTTCTTCCCTGTACCCGCCGCACGTACTGCCTCTGAATGTATCCTAGCTGTGCTTATTGTAGGCATCGTCATAGCAAAGTCTCCTAAAAGTGATGATGGAAGGATTTAAATAAACTAATTGAAATACAATCTGCAAGCTATTGCAATACTTTCAACCGGAGAGAAGACAACTCTAGTATATGCAAACTTTCACTGGGAGAGGAAAACTCCTGTATGTTTTAACTTTTACTGGAGAGAGGAAAACTCTTGTATGTTTCAACTTTCATTGAAGAGAGGACAACTCTTGTATGTTTCAACTTTCCTTAGAGAGAAGACAACTCGAATCTGTTTAAGCCTTTTAAATATCTTATAATAGTAAAAAAACAGAACTCTTGTTGTTTACCAGAATACACAAATTCTCTAGTTGGGTACATTAGAGGTCAAGCAAACCAAAGATTGCTGCAACCACCAATGATAATTAATTGAATAAAATACTATATTTGTCAAAAATAATCTTAAATATATAAAAACCATCAATTAAAGTTATCTATGTAGAAATTTCTTACAACAACATACAGTTTAAAATTAAAAATGGAGTGTATTAACTGAGCTATAAACATTAATTCTAACTTTATTGTGGTTGGCTTCACTAGTTACTCTATGCATTGTTTGTTTGTCTACAAAACCATCTGCATTATACCACTTTGGTTATACAATGTATAGCGAGTGTGTATTTACCTCTTTATCAACGACTGCTGCTGCTGATTTTAAATGATTTGAATACCTTTTATCTGCTACAGAAATTTTCAGAGTAATTAGTAAGAATGTGGGCCTTGAGAATCATATAAAAAAATAAATTCAGCTTTTTGTGTAAAATGAAAAAGGGCAGGGATAATATTATTAGTTAGTTGATACATGACACCATATATGTCAAAAGCTTGGATAATACTTGAGGGGTGCCAGTTGTGGGTCCCATCCTTAGTACAAAAGCAAAGTATAAAATTCAGCCTTTTTTAGACAAGAGTACATACGCCAGAAGTTGCTGGTGTTTTCCAGGATCTAATGACTGGACTTTTGCATTTGTTTTGTAAAAACAAGACAACTCCAGTTTCACACCAGAGTTATCTTCCATAGAGAAGACAACTGAGTCAAAACTATCATTGCAGCGTAACCTATAACTATTTCAGGTAAAAATAGTTTTAAACTAGTAAAAATTTCTATGTTGTAAAAGCATAAACTTTATTCTTAAAACAAAAATTTTGGCTTTGGCATTTTAATAGGAATGTTTTAACATTGGTTTAAATAACAAGTTGATTCATTGACAAATATTAATAGTTGTTATGAAAAAAAATCAATTCAATAATCTATATACAATTAATAGTGCTGCTATGGTTAGGTTGCTGTTTTTAAGAAATAATCATTTTTGAGAAAGACGATCACAGTGCCCATTGATGCCGAACCTCTCAATCGATCTTGTCCTCTAATTTCTTCTATTCGCCAAATAAAACAGACTTCACACGGAGTACAGACAAATAAATTGATGGTTTAATAAAATTTTCATTAGAAAATTTCTCACAAGTTCTTGCCACAAAAATATTTGACAAAACAACTTACCTAACATGTTTAATAGGTTATTCATGTTGTTGTCATCTTTGGAGGGATGGTCAACGAGTGATTCATTGTAATGTGCTTGCAGGTACCTATCTATCCCTTGCACATATCTGGTCAAATTGGGAGTTATGCTCTCTAATTCTGCGAGCACTATAGAACTATATGTGTGGTCTTCGATGCCGTAATCCAAGTCCAATTTCCACTTCTTTGCTAACGGTTCCAGCGCTAAGAATCCTTCTTGTCCGTTGAAACCACTCAAGATATCGTATTGTTGTACATTGCCTATAGCGTCTTGTATACTCTTCACTCCTCCACTGTAACAAGAACCGTAGTAGTGTGTTGTACCAGCCGTATCAAACAAACAATTGAATTATGTAACAATAACTATCATGTGTTGCCAGTCAGGTCAGTGAACTGTTAATCCATGAGCAGCCCAACAATTTGTTATGATTTGTACATCACAAAACCAATAAAGTTATCCAATGAAAAATGGTCACAATCTGTCAAATGTGACTCATCAGTTTGCATAAAATATAATAAAAATTTTTGTTACTCTATTTGTTTTTTGGCAACGTACATAAACTTTTCTTCTTAAAAAAAATTCCCGAGTGGAAATGAGTGTTTCTTTCTAAATGTAGCTTCTGAATGTGACCAAACAAGATATCAATAAAACTTACATGGAAAAGTCTCTCAATAGTTTTGAAGAGCTCTCCATAATGAACTGGCTGTCTGGTACCGGGTTGAAGGCATTGGTCAGCGATGACGTGTGATCAGCAATGGCTGTTGCATTTAAAGATTGTAGACAGGCTATCCTATCTTCTATATCCAACTTGGGGCACAGCGAATAGAGATTGTCCACTGACAATGTAGAGATTAGAGATCATGGACTTATAACACTAATAATAAATAATTGTTATTATCATTTTGATAGTCAATTATCATTATTATCACTATTATCATTATCCTTGTTCTTATAACAATAATTATTATTATTACTATCAGTTTCCATGGTACAGCCAATATCATGTACTGTTTCAACTCCAGATGTACAAACTAACAAAATCACTACTAAGTCAAATTTTACTGTGTCAAAACTATTGCAGCTTTAACATTTAGCAAACTTTGCTGTTTGGGCATGCAGACGACTCACAAAAGAATAAAGCCTTAATTCAGAGTTTGAGAAATAAAACTGACTAATAGAATACAGTAGAAGTTAAAGAAGAGCTAAATGAACTTACATTCCAAACTTCTGTCGTGTTGTTTTGGGTCACCATTTATCACACTTCCGCTCTGCATGATAGCTCTTTGGAACAAAGAGTTATTTACTAGCGGGCTTGTCTGTGAGCAAAAGGAAACGGGGATCAGCTATGTCTGAAGATACTATTCAATGTTATTTATAATAAATGTTAATACTTACAATAAGAGCTGAGACCGACATTGAACCTGCCGACTCTCCAAATACAGTAACTGTGGAGTTGTCTCCCCCAAAGGCATGAATGTTTCTTTGAATCCATTCCAAGGCTAGCTTCTGGTCCCATATGCCAAGATTGGAAGGCTTGGTACCGTAGCTGTAGAGCCAACCAAAAGCTCCCAGTCTATATTGAATAGCTACTACCACTACATTTCCAAGCTGAGCCAATTTTGAACCTGAAAATTTATATTTGTTTGATGCAGTATAACAGTTGATGGAAGTTTTGTCTGTTCAACCCCATGACTAGTACAACCTGCAACTTTGCTTCATAATTAAACCTACACACTCTGAACAATTTTGTGGATCGGAAACCCCAAAAAAATTATAACCGCATCTGATTTAGCAAACACACTGGCCGTGGCCAAAGACACTATCAGCTGACAGTCAACAACGCTTTATGACCACATACGAGCTTTTAGCGAAAACAAGACTAACAACTAATTGCCCACTTACTTACCCTCATAACGGCGAGAATCGCCAAACACAAATGCTCCTCCGTAGATCCAAACCATTACTGGCACTTGATTGGTTGGATTGATGACATTTTGTAGATCAACAGGAGTGTAAACATCTACTGTCAGACAATCTTCAGAACCAAATACAGTTTTGCTCGTCATACCTTTTTGTATACAAGAGTCTCTGTAGTAAGTAGCATCTCTGAGGCCTGCAATAATATAATCAGACACGAGCAATAGCTTAAAACTTTGTTTCCAGCTACAAACTTTGAAAACTAACCTTCTTACCTGTCCAGGATAACTTCTGCTCAGCCTTCTCAAACCTGACAGGAGTTTCTGCAAAAGGAACACCCAGAAATCTGTAAACACCTGCAGCATTTGGTGACTTAGCACCTTTCAACTGTCCACACGGTGTATTTATTACCAATGAAGCTACTTCATGGCTACAGACTACAGCAAATAGGAGGCTGACAAGCATGTGATTCTTTTCCACCACCATAATGCCGAAAAATATTATTTATTATTTAAAATGAAATAATTAAAAGCAAGAAGAACTGATCGCGTGCAACTAACTCAAAGGTCACATGACTGCAAAGTATAGAAAGTCCGTAATTACTTGATATGCATGAGTGATTTGTTCATTACTGAGGTTCTTTGTTAACTATGGGCTTCGTATGTATGTGTTGTCAACTAGTGACCCTACAGGGTCCCTATTGTCAACGAGTGGTTGTTTCTCTCTTTGGTATAATGTCGTTAGTATTCCCATGGATGAAATATATATTTCATCCATGAGTATTCCAGATCCATGGTTATAGCGATGGATTGCAGTAGCAGAGTTTTCAACAGGGACACACACTATCGTAAAACACATCAGCCAGCCTTGGCCACACTACCATCTGGACACCTGCCCCTTAGGCTTTACTTACCAAACGATACAAGTAAGTAAGCAGTAACTCAGTCATCTCTTCACTGCAGCTCCGGTTGGAAAGAATGAAATTCATAATCCAAGTTTCAGTTTAAAACAAAGCTGTGTTACATATGTATTTCTCCGCAAGGAGTGAAGTGCCAGGAGTGTACACAGGGTATGACCAAAAGGGGTTCTTTCTCAGTTACTCATTGTTTTTTCATCGTTAAGTTTAGAGTCCTCACAAAGCATATTGGATATTGCTCTAGCTACGGAGTGCAGTATAATATATTTACAACTGGTTTGTAAAATCTTGAGGGAGAGTACATTAGCCAAAGAGCATCCATATGGAAATTTAACAAAGCTTATGACTTTTTACATGCAATGAGGGCCAGTTGATATAGAAAATGTACCCTACTACTCAGCAGTCAGCCAAATACAGAAATATTGTTAGAGCAAGTTCTATCAACAAATACGAGGAGTTGACCTCCCCTTTTGTAACTTTTTCCATTTTCTTTTTTTATTCAATTTGTTTGATATCTTATAAAACTTTAAAAAACTGCAGTTGCTGCTAGGTGAAAAAAATCGATTTTTAATTTCTCTAACCAGGTGAACATCATATTGAAGGAGTTGTCCCCTCTTCTCAATATGCTACGTAACACTTTATCTTTCCTGTTTGAACTTGCAAAGAAGCAAAGCCAAATGGAAGTTTTGCTCTAAACTAATCACAACTAATTAAAAATTCACGGTATACTTTTATACGGTTTGTAAACAAAATAATATTATCATTGTTATTTCTGCCTCAAAGTCTTATTCAGGTTTTTGCCTGATTATCCTGTTCAGAAACTTTTGTAATTTGAAACTAAATGAATAAGTATACTTGTTAATGCCCGTTCGAATTGTATAGGAGTTGTGCTCCCTACTGTTGTTCTTTATTGGCATGAACAGACCACTCCCAGATGATAAAAATCATATCTCAGCAAAACTACAGCACAATATGACTTGTAGCAAGTCAGTATTGTATTGTTACTTCTCATAAACTTTTGAATGTGCTTTTGCTCATTTCAAAAATCTTGAAACAAATTCATCAGCTAATTTGGTATTTTTACGCTCGTCGTATGTTGTCTGTAGTTCATATTGGGTTTTTATTGTAAAAGTAAGAGAAAATCAAATAAAAACGCAGACTGTCAAAATGTCTATGATATTTGTAAAAATGTTTGATTTTAACTAAAATTTGAGAATTCTTTTTGTTGATTTGGAGTTGCTTTCGCATTATGCTGGTGAATGCCATACAATAGACACCATAAAAAGGATACAGCAAACACATTGCGTAAAATTTTAATCATAGCTTGAATGTAGATTCACTTAGATCTACTGCATCGAAAAAACAACACAATTGATAAACCAAGGCTTACTGGTAAACAAGTAACTATTGTACTGACTTTTGTTTTTCTTTGAAAGGCCGTTATTGATTGCGTCTTTGTATTGAGCATATCACAATAGACGTTAACTTTTGTAAGAATCAATTTACATTGCAATCTACATACAAGTGGATTTGTTTGTTGCTCAACTTCTGTGGAGAGCGTAACTTCTCCTAAAAAGTTATGGCATGGATAAAATTTCGCTATTTAGCTTGGTTTATGGTACTAATCCTACTTGCTATTTACATTAAGTGGAAACCAGACTTGATTTTGTGGGAAAACTCTCAGTCTAACATTCACCAATCCTACCAACAAGCTGGTAGCCACAATGATGCTGCTGTGAAGAATTTCCCGCATGAAAAAGATAAAGCAACGATCTCACCAAACAGTCCGCAGGTACGTGCAAAAATACCAACAGAACGTGAGGGCAATACAACAGGAAGTAAAGACAAAGTTAAATTAATTTTAGCTTATACGACTATATACGGTTATGTGTTACCACAATATAGGTACTTCCGGAAGCCTCTTACAAAATGTCGTTATAAATGTCGATGGACGACTGATAAATCGGATTATAACAGAAGCGATGCAGTAGCCTTCCATTTGTATAACTTTGTAGAGCCAAAACGTATTGGACGCGGCTATAGAGAGTTTGTCATAAGCGACCTACCTAAGAGGTATAGTGAAGATCAGAAGTGGATTCTTATTGGTAGAGAGCCCAGCGCATTCTTTTATCCTCAACAACTTAAACTATTGGACAATATGTTTAATCTATCTATGACGTATCAGTCAGACTCTGATATTTCCATACCTTACGGTCAGACTGGACCACTTCCTGTTTATGAAAAAGCTGAAAGCCACTGGATGTACAACAATATGAAAATTAAGACGAAAACCGTGGTGTGGATGGTTAGTAATTGTATCACTAGTAGCAGAAGAGAAGATTATGTGAAACAGTTACAGAAATATATAACTGTGGACATCTTTGGTCACTGTTATGGAAAAAAGGAAGATTACTCCAAAAAAGCATTATCAAAACAATATAATTTTTATCTGGCGTTTGAAAATTCTGATTGCGATGATTACGCCACAGAGAAGCTTTGGAAAAGCTTACATGTGGGAATGATTCCCGTAGTGAGAGGTAAAAGAGTCAACTATAAGAAGATTGCTCCACCGAACTCCTTCATACATGCAGACGAATTTGAAAGTCCGCAACATCTAGCACAAGCTCTCAGAGATATTTCTTCTAACAAAACATTGTTCCTCGAGTATCATCAATGGAGAAAATCATTTCGGACAAGTAGTAGCTTGGATAAGGTATGCACGATTTGTGAGCAGGTGCACACATCGGCTAAAAAGACTTTAGATGTCTATGAGCATTTTAGTGAAGATAAGAGATGTTATTCATTTGATAGAAACAGAAATAGGACTGGGGAGGCCATGAAAGACATCGAACACTTTACACCTCTCCCTACTTAAGCCTTATAAATGCTTTACAAGTTTTTAATGATTGGCTGCAACTCATTATATTGGAGATCAGACCCTGTCATACTTCATGATCTTTACTAGACCTCTGCAATGTTGTACAGCATTGCGATTAATTTCATATTACCTAAATATCGTTTTTGAAAAGGACTTGATTCAGTTTACTAATAAAGGCTACGAATTGAAGTTACTTCTACATAAAGCGACCAAATGTATAGAAATAAATGATGTTAAATGACTGTGAGGTACAAGACAAACAACATTAAAAAATTAATCAATGTTTTTCAAGCTAAACGCCAATTTGTTTTTATTATTAGGAGTTATCAGTACTTCATTGAGTAAAAAGAAAACAACTCCAACATGACATACATATTGTAGAGACAAATTTATATATTTGCATTTGTAGACACAGCTGTCGGTGGCAGTGGAAAAAATGTAGACAGAAATATTTACTGGTTGGCCATTAGAGAACGATATGTACAAAAAATGTAAAATTAATCAAAAGTTGCATAGCGTTCTGAGCGTTAATTTGGTAAAAATTAGAACAAAACAGGTTTTTTTTAGAATTTTTTAGTGTTTCGTATTGCCAGCAGCATTTGTGAAATACAAGGTGGTGTAGATTGTGTGAGTCAAAATAGATTGACTAGTCTCCACCCCCTGATGCTTGGTCATGTTCATCAGATGCAATCAATCCTTCCTCTAAGTTTACTTCATTGGTCAGTGATGGAGAGCGAGTGTGTCGAGGTGGGTTTATATCTAGTATTGGGTGCTCTGAAATAGTGGACACATCACATACACAGTACATACCACATAACAGATATCACACAGTACATACCACATAACAGATATTACACAGTACATACCACATAACAGATATTACATAGTACATACCACATAACAGATATTACATAGTACATACCACATAACAGATATTACACAGTACATACCACATAACAGATATTACATAGTACATACCACATAACAGATATTACATAGTACATACCACATAACAGATATTACACAGTACATACCACATAACAGATATTACACAGTACATACCACATAACAGATATTACACAGTACATACCACATAACAGATATTACACAGTACATACCACATAACAGATATTACATAGTATAGCGTCCACAAACTGATCACGAAATATGACGTCACACGTCAAAAGCATCGGTATAAATATTTGTAGCTCCTATTTTTTTTCAGTTTCCAAATATTCGGGAATTACTAAATTTTTAATAACTTGGGACCACAGGCTACTAGAAACAAAATTTTAAAAGGGTTTAATAGGATACGCTTTGCCAAACGAGATTAACCAATCACTGCACTTCTTACATATCTGTAGTTTTGGGAAAAATTGTCTGGAAATGACGTTGTAAACGTGACTTTTCCCAGTGCGCCGATGGACCATATGATTTTAGTTTATGTTATATCACTATCCTGTCTTATTACCGACCTGTTGATATACTATTTGTTATAGATCCTTTACATCTGGAGGTAGGAAAATAGATTTAATAATTTCCTTGCCAAATAAAAACGTAATTTTTTTTAATATATATTATCATGAAGCAATTAGTAACTAACCGCAAATTAATTACGCTCGCTTGGTCTTGCGTCACGGATTTCACTCTAATGTATCATTAATGAGGCGTAAAACTAACCGCAGTGCGAACATGAAACAAAGTAATTTTTTTGCTGAGAGGGTCATTTTTAAAACTCATTTTCTCAGTAACTATCAATAAGAGACAAAAAAGTTTACTATTATTGTGACTGCAAGATATGATTCTACGCCATGATATGTTTTTTAACGTCCCAAGGCTGATTTGAAAATTGCACTTGTGCTAGCTACATAGTACATACCACATAACAGATATTACACAGTAAATACCACATAACAGATATTACATAGTACATACCACATAACAGATATTACATAGTACATACCACATAACAGATATTACATAGTACATACCACATAACAGATATTACATAGTACATACCACATAACAGATATTACATAGTACATACCACATAACAGATATTACACAGTACATACTACATAACAGATATTACATAGTACATACCACATAACCGATATTACACAGTACATACTACATAACAGATATTACATAGTACATACCACATATCAGATATTACATAGTACATACCACATAACAGATATTACATAGTACATACCACATAACAGATATTACACAGTACATACCACATAACAGATATAAGGTGTAAATAAAACTTTTATGAACTTCGTGATTTTTTACATCGGACCACAAAGTCGCACCACGACGTCGTACCACGACGTCGTACCATGATGCATTTATCATTCAATTTGGTTTTTTTGTGCATGAAACTATTGGTTGGTCATTGCACCAAAGCATAGCTCTGTTTTATAGTTGTCAACTTTCATTTTACACAATAACAAAAAAATATTCACCTGTGTTTTATCTCAGAACGTAAATGACCATGTAGGCAATATAACAACGTTAACACGTTAGTAGAAACTTGAAAGTTTGAAACTGTCAATAATACAAAGTAAGAAATTCCCTTTGGCCAGTAGAATCAACCAATAATAAGATGCAGAAGTGGAAAGTAAAACTTCGATTCTCAAAAATAAACTATTTAAAATCTCACCTGACTCTTTCGTAGCCTTCACCTCTTTAGCATTTGGTACCGAGGCTACAAATATAAAACCAATGTTAAAGAAAACACAAAGTTGTTTTCAAGTTTTTTGTTTGATAAAGTAATTCAATATTTTATGTTAATAAATTGGTTTTTAGCAAAATTTATTTTTACCAAAATTTATTTTCTTTGCAGCAAAAGTACAAGCTTTCAATCAATGCTCTATAGAAACTGTGCTAATCTGAAGGAAGCTATATTGAAGGAAAAAAACAATATTTTTACCCAAAAACTTACATGTACATGCAAATACTTCAAAACTTTTTTGCATATTATAGTTTAATTTTTTGCTGTATTAAGAGATATGTAAACATAAATACCAGGTGATGGTGTCGGATTAGTCTGTAAACAGCTTTCTACATCAGCATTCCTTTCATCAGATGATTGCACTAAAACATCACAACACGATGTAACAGCTCACTGGCTAAAGTCCCGACAGTTTTCTCAGAGTACTTGCTAAGTGGTGCGATACGGAATGTTTCTGGTTTACCTCATCAATTACCCAGTTATTGGAGGAATACTAGAAATCTCAAAGCACATAATGGGGGAGAGTGACGACTTTTCTCAATCAGTTCAATCACCTGAAGCAGTTTATCGCCAAATATCGTCTTTTTGTATCCGTTTTAAAATGTATATAGCAGAAAACAAAACTTATTAATTTTAAAGGTGAAATAAAAAAACAACCTGTTGAAAGGATTAAATTAACAATTGAACTAATATAAAGTGACAATAATTTTTGAGTTTTTGAAAATGGAAACGCATATTTCCTTAGATCCGCGACCAAAGACTGTGAAAATTTGCTATAGTTGTATGATTGTGACGTAAATGTCAAAGACGGTAGTTTATATAAACTACAATCTCTGTCATCTTTGAAATAAACGTTGCCAGTAGGCTGGGAAACAATATCTCTTGCATGTAGTTTGATAGCTTCTGTTCGTCCTTTTTCAAAAGTGATAGCTCTCAGTCTATGTATATTTTAAAACCAATAGAATCAATTACCTGGAAATTATGCAGCCCCTGGCGTATGCATTCTTATCGTCACTATCCCCATTGTAATACGTAATATAAATACCAACTAACTCAAGCGGCTAATAAGAAATGAAACCGGAAAAAATAATGACTCATAGGGACATTTATTGTCATTTAAGGAAAACCCAAGCAGTCAATGCCATCTTTCCATGTCGTCATAAACAACTGTTTGTCAATTAAATCTAGTGAATGCATACAAGGGACATGTTTATGTCAAGTGTTGTGAAACAACCTTAATAATTACTAGAAACAGGCCAACTTATGAAGACTGGCAAGGTGGCTGCAATAAAAATTTCAAAATTGAGAAACATGTAACTTTGTGAACTAGTTTTTGCAGATTTCAAGGCTGCAAACAAAAAGGTAACATTGAGCATTGTAAGTGTATATTAAAAATAATCTTTTAATATTATTAGGCTGAGTAATCTGTGATTAAAACGTTTTTATTCAAACAAACCTGATAGTGGAAAACGGTTTCCTTTATTCTTGCTCTTGCAATATGCGTCCATCCTCTCTAAAATTATGGTTTTCTCATGTTAAAGGTTGTAGTTGGTGGATGAAGACACGCAGTGAATAAGAACTCACTCTCTCAATTGAAAGGTGTTATACATATGGTCAAAGGTGTTATACGTATGGTCAAAGGTGTTATACGTATGGTCAAAGGTGTTATACATATGGTCAAATGCGTTGTACATATGGTCAAAGGTGTTATACGTATGGTCAAACGTGTTATACGTATGGTCAAAGGTGTTATACGTATGGTCAAATGTGTTGTACGTATGGTCAAAGGTGTTATACATATGGTCAAATGTGTTGTACGTATGGTCAAAGGTGTTGTACGTATGGTCAAAGGTGTGGATAAGCACCTGATTAATGACTTACTGAACAAATTCTTGATATTCTGCCAATATTTCAGACGACAAACCAATCCAATAATGAGTACTATTCCCACTGCCACTGCAATGCACCACATATAATTATCTGCGTCAGCTGTCTCCATAGCAACCCCGGCAGCAGATGTGACAGCAGTGGTGGTGCTGCTTGTCATGGAACTCGATGTACTCAAAGTCGATGTAGACTCAGTGGAGGTGACAACGTCACATCCTCCCAACTTCCTCAAGTAAACTAAAATAACAACTTTTGGTGCTCACAAACAATGTGTAACACCAAACAAGAAATAAAAGCGTTAAAAAGTGGATTACCTAAAATCAGCAAAATCTATAAAGTGCCTGTTGAAACACATTTGTACCCTAGATATGACCACAGTTTTCAGAAATTTATCTAGTTAACTAGCGATTATCTACGTTACCTGTGGATCTGATGTAATAATTACCTGGGCAGTTTCTGTTACAATTTTCCTCTTCTGTTGCGCTAGTAATAGAGTTACAGATACCAGCGCAGCTTCTGTACTGATTAACATTTTTCACCAAATAACATCCAGCGACATTTCCAAGCTTTTCGCATAGAGTGTTTGTGTACCGGCTAAGAGCACTGGTGCAACTGTAGCTAAAAACACAACAACACAGTGACTACACATGAATGCTTCAAGTGTTCAGTCTCTCTTCTCTTTCCTGTTATTGTTACTTATAGCTGTACTTACTATGGAGTTGACATCCTTGCTTGCTACCACGTACTTGGTGTCTGAAATATAAATAATTTTGATCTAAAGTTTTATTTAGGTATAGAAAATTATTTTGGAAAACTTATGTGAAGAAGAAAAATAATCAGCTTCCAACAAAATAATGCTAACAACAAATATAATCAAATTCTGCCTAGAGAAATAATTTTGAAATTATTAATATTATTTGACGAGCTTAAATAAAATATTTATCTACAAACGTGCCTAACTGCGCAGTTGTATACTACCTACTAGTGTTCTACTAGCTATAGACTACAAACTACCCATTAATTACCTTTCTCTTCCGAAGCCTGTGTTCAAATGCCGTGAAGTATCCAAATTTTATCCAATGTGTTAATCATGGATTTTCCCAAACATTATCCAACGCTTTGGAATGATACCAATAATTATTTTGTAATTATGCAAGGGATTTTCCAAAGCATATTACGTCATAGATAATGTAGATAAATTGCATTGCGCTGTATTGCGCAATTGATTAATCAAAAGGTTAGTATTGCTAGCACTGCCGCCAAAGGCAATACGCGTATAACAGTTCTATGAATCATAGAAACCAGGAGGAAACCAGGCTAATTGTTTAAAAATCTACATGTTTAGTCAGTAATGTCACATGACAAGTTGTAAGTTGAAGTTAATGTGATGTCGTTTTTTAACATATCACAGAATCTCTAGAAAATGAAAATAATTAAATACCATGAAAAGAAAATGCGCAAGAAGAAACATTTCTAACATCATTTGATAATACTTGACTACCAAATTGAAAACAGGTGAATTGTAAAAGCTAGGACTACGCCCAATGCCAAGTCAAATGGCTAACTGATATCACACAGGTAAGCGAAACAGTCCGACCTGCCATGTAACTTTGTGTTGTTTATTGAACTGTGCCCTTCCATGAGCATATCTTATGGCTGCAGGGATTTGGGAATTTTTCCTATCCATTTTTGCTTTGATCGAGCAAAACTTTTGGTGCTACCTAATGATGGATCAAAGTGAGTGTTCACATGTAATACCAACCATAAAAGGCTTTTGCTTTCGAACACTCCATAATCGTTGCAAGCTTGTTGTATGCACAGAGATGGAGGTTTTTATGGCTTATTACAGATCAATGTTTACATGCATGTATGTAAACGAAGCTTTGCTTGGCAATATTAATGCAAGAGAGCATAACTCTTGTCACCCAGAATGGTTGGAGGCAGCTTTCGCACTAAGTTCTATAAAATAATGAATACTGTAGCAGTCACTTCTGAACTGAATCCCTCTGGTTCTCATTTAAGGTTGTTTCTTTGTGGTTTTTGATAAATTATCCTAAGACCGAGCATTTTCTATTGTAATGAAGCAACAATATAAGTAGATTTGATATAACAACGAATTGTAGAGAATACTGCTAATTTTCTAGCTTTGCACAAACATATTAGGAAGAGCCGTAAGGCACTTTGAGGTTCTATCATCAGCTTGAGTAGTTAGTGATAAACACGTAATGAGGTTTCTGACTTTATTACACAATTCAAAGAAGTTATGTCCCCAAAAGGGAGTCAACTCTAGTAAAACAGCGGCCTATTTGTTGTCAGCATTGGGGTTGGAGCAGAGGGGGTGTATCTATTTACGCTGAGGGCCTGAAACTTGTAGGGTAGGTGGATTATGGAGGCCTAGACTGGGGTGAAAGCAAGGTTGGTGGGGAAGGAGCAATGCTGATAAAGGTATGTATCTAATACTAGGAGTGAGTGGGGAGGGAAAGAGGGGAGGGGAAAAGGAACAAGGGTGTAGGGAGGGAGAAGAGGTACTGGTGTTGTGTAGTGAGAGAGGGTGAAGGGGGGTCAGACACTGGACTCTATCATAGTATGCCATTATGGTGGGGTTTAAATTTAAGGCCTGTCATATAAATACTATAACATAATTTAAAGCAACAATATATAATACATACAAAACATATTATTTATCTTAAAAACCATGAAATGATGTTAGTAAACAAAATAACAGAAAATTCACAACTAACCAAACATATTTCTTTGGACAAATTAAAAAAATTGCTTTTCGCTAAATCGTGTCTCGGGGTCATAAAATATTAAATGAGCTAAATTCCTTCCACACTATCTCTTGCAATCAGAGGTAATAAAAACGCTTATGCAAGAACTCTTCTGGAAACAGGAGCTCGTCGGCGAATTATCTGTAGGAAGTTGTCCATTTGCTGTGAGTACTGATCTTGGTTAGATAAATCATGAAAGAGCGTGCTGCCTAACACGAATGCCAACCAACCACTCGGTTTATACTTTTTTTCTAATCGTATTGGAACCAGAGGTTTCTTTAGTTTGCTGGCATATTCCAACTCTACCAAAGAAGAGTAGAGATATTGTAAATTTATCTGCATTCAAAGCTGTCAGTAGTATTTGAGGAGCAGATCAATTCATTATTGGCATAACGGTAGACCAAACCACTATTTTTTGCAATGATGAAATAACTCCATAATTTTTAAATATCTATCAGCTTAGCAGGGATTGGAGTTGTTTAACTGATTCCAAAATCAGTTCATATCATTCAAATTTCAAACTACGTGTATTTGATGAATAACACAAAAGCTTCAATATCTAATGTTTGTATATTACACTGTAAACGTATATTAGTAGCGTACAAAGTGCATTCCTACCTGCTTTGCACCGGGAGGTGTTCTGGTATTGTTGAGTTAGCACCGGTACCACCACATCAGAACTTTCTATAATCTTAGCCATGGGAGACAACTCATCTACAATCACATTACGTTTTTGATTATCGTCTATCAATTGCTAGCTTTCTCTGCATCAATAACCATCACTTCACCTTAAACAGGCAAAATAACTAACATACTATTGATTGCGTCAAAATGTAAAATAAATTAATTAATAACTTTATTAAAATCATATTTTCATATTTTTTTTATTTTGGTTCAATGTTCGTCATTTTTCGATTGTGATATAAATATGTGAATTATTATGACTGGAATTATAGGAAAGAATAACAAATATTGCTAGTAAACTAGTACTACATAATTGTACCTAACCAACCTTGGCACCCCTTACCAATACATGTAGTTGGGAAAAATTCACTGAAACCCGCCATGCAATATATGTTTATTCTAAGACATATTTTGTTAATATTTTTCACCTTTATTAACGCCAGCGGGTGAACAGCCATCTTGTTGATCTGCTGTAACCCAAACTGAGTAGCCCTCTTTCCCAAGGATGCTTTGAACGATTGTTATTTCAGCTTCAACTTCATCATCGCAGCTTATTGTAATTTGTGGCCTAATCTTTTCATCTACAAAATCTACAAGAGCACATAACTCTTATAACTAGGCAAATTGTAAACAATACAGGTATTACAGGTATTACAAGTATTACAGGTATTACAATTTTTAGTATTGAACAGGTTTGTGAAAATGTATACGTTTTGATTGGATCGTCTAGTTAATTTCAAAATTGCTTGACAAAGCATTGATAATTTTTATGAACTGTCAGTATTGATGCTCAAAGCAAGTATTATTCAACATCTTGATGCTATGGCTAAATTTTAACTTAATAATTTTAGGGAAGTTCATACAACTTTCTTTCATATCCTTACTAAAAAATAAATTTGATTATTTTTAAAAAAAAATTTACTGCACTTTTATGACGTGGTGTTTGCAAACCTGATTTCTTTCTTGCCTCTTTTGCTTCATCCTCTAAAGTTTGCATGAGGTTAGCCATCTCTATAGCATAGTTGTGCTCACTGGAGAGATCAAAGGAAGGTTTACCTCCAATTATAAAGTTCAACCATCCGTTCATTTTATAGTTTTCTTGTAGATAAATTGGTATAATCGTCTTTTTTGTTCTGTCTGCATATTCTATTTCTAAATAAATGTAGAACGTTTTTTATTGAAGTGCCAGTATTTATTCTCCTTTGAAAACTGATTGCGGAATGTGAGCATGTGGCTGGTAATAATTACTTTATGTCATACCAAATACTCCATCTACTACAAAGTACCTCCAATTTCTTGCAGCGTGTTCTTTCGTGTGCACAACAGAACCACCAACTGTTCTCCAACGGCTGAATACAGGCAGACATCCTGTCTGCCGGCAGAGCAACTCAGACAACCTCCACAGGTCTGACAACCACTATCTCCTCTCACCAGAGAGGACCCTTTGCCGCTATGGCTCTAGGAAACTGCTATGGAGGAGTATTTCAACTCCACAACTAATGGAGAGCTCTCAGCTCAGATCTATAACTGGGTGCTTTGAAGTCTATACATTTATTGTCTCATACAATCCCAGTTTAAGAGCAATGGTAGCAGTGGCCAAGGCAAGCCACAGGAAGCGCACAGGAAGTAGTTGGCCTACTTTATTAGTAAACCAATCAGGCATAACACATATATGGGTAAACGAATAACATATACGAGTTATTTATATAATCCAATAGAGTAACAGGCATAAGGTTAAATATAGATGGCGCTTAGAAATAGGGGCGGAGCTAATAGGTCCATAGCCAATGTAATTTGTCACTAGATGTCTCTTTGTCTTTGAGATAGGTCCTTGGTCTTTTCGGAGCCTTTGGTCTTGAAATACGGACGAGCCATCTAAGATTTAGATAGGTGATGATGGCATCCTTAGGCTATGTTACACTCTTCTGGCTATGGCAACCATCTTGATGCCGGCAAGGAATACCCTTCCAGGGTCGGTACTGTGCCGGTAGTTTGCCGGCATAGGTCTGTCTGATGCCAAATGGCTATCAGAAGCACCTCTCTGGCACACTGGTCACAACAGAGATCCACCACATCATTAAACGTTGATTATCCAAAATTTTTTTATAAGTTCAATAAATTAATGCTATAAAATGGCCAAGGATAAATTTGATGCTTCATTAACTATAATTTGAATGCTCAAAGATGTTACAAGTTGAAACATTTTTTCCAACTTTATTTCTCTGCAAGATTGATATTGGGATAATGAAGAAGCATGGTTAGATTAAATGCAAACCACTAAAAATGCTTCTAAAAAATTGATTTAGTAAAACGTAAAGCAATTCGCGCACTTTTATAGATTATTCAGTGAAAAAGGTATTCATAAACTCACAAATTATTCTAAAAATTGGGTGTTATATGGAGAGAAGTACCTTTTCTGCAGTTATCACTTTTTTGATATTGTTGAGTCAGCACTGGAATTACAACCGCTGCATCTTCTACCGCTTTGGCCATAGACTCAAATGTTGACTCTCCTGAAAGTAGAATAGGTGTTTTTTTTGTGCTAGTCGTTAGGAGACATGTTACATAGTAACGCATGAGACTGTATGTGCATGTATGCGATGACACCACCTTTATGCATCTGCTCTATATCAATCCACACCCGGTATCCTTCATTTTTTAAGGCCTCCTTCAACTTTATCACTTCCGCCTTGACATCCCATTGATAACTGATCATTATATGCGGTAACACTGTAATAAATGTACATAGAACGCTTGAAAATTGCATTTGATGCATAATAACAGTTATCTCTCAAAAAACTTACAAACCCCAAGAATCGTCTTCTCTGTATCAACATTGCGTTATTTCTAGGAGTGATAATTTTTTCCAGAGAATATACTTGAGTTTATACATCCCTAACTCAAAGATTATTGATTGTTTTTACCAATTACCTTCTCCAGATGTTTCTTCCCTCGTATCCTGTTGTTGACTCCTCTCAAGGGTTGTCTTTTGCCTCACAAAAGCTGTCATGTTCTTATCTACAATTCATATAGCATCAATATTATTCGGTCACTCTAGATCACATGACTATTTTACTTTTTGTTTTTGCAATAATTCTATTATAGTTGTATAGTCATTTTTAACAAATTAACGCATCATTTCAGATATTCTAAATGAAAAAAAATTGCATATTGTTGTGTGCGTAATAAATACAGGAGTCTAGAATTATTGGTAGATATACTCACAATAGTCCCAGCCAGCGTGGTTCCCAGATTTAGTTCCATTTTTCTCTATATTTTGTGAAACATCATCTATTTGTGTATTACGTTTTTTGCAAATGCTAAAGCAAGAAAGTGATGTCGTTCACAAAAATATTATTAAAAATAATCATTTGCTGATTATCAAACAATCTTGTTCTCTCAACAAACTTATTTTAATTTATAACAATTTTTTTCTTGTTTGTCTAGATAAAAACTTGTATACCAAACTTTACAATGACCTGAAATGACAAATTAAGCATGATAAAAATTAATTATTTGTAAACTAAGCTATTTATTATAATTTTATAACTCACCCAAACTTGCAGCAGCACACGAGCAGCACTATCGTAGCTATCAAAACCACCCTAAAAACATAACACTTTTTTTACAAGTATATGTGTGATAAAAAAGCTGAGATGAAAAGTTGTAAAACACAATTGTGTCATTGTTGTACGTTGAGAGAAAGGGAGATAGTGGGGACAGCTATTACCAACCCTCCAACTGTTGATCCAATTATAATCCCTGTTGATCCAATTATAATCCAAGTGCTTGTTGCTACAAAAGAAAACAACTCCAAACAAAATTGAAAGTGAAACTTGAAGTTAAAGTTGAAGAGAAATTAATGTAGTGTTATTCTGTGTACGATGTATCTACCTAATTCATTGGCATTGGCAAAACTATCTGTTGAAGTAGCTTGTAATGTTGAAACTGTGGCAGCAGCGGTTTGTGATGGGTTGGTGGTGGTTGCTGTCTCTACACCTTCGCTGGTTGTTAATGTAGTCGAAATTGTCGTAGTTGAAGTTGTTGTTGTTGAAGTTGTTGTTGTTGAAGTTGTTGTTGTTGCTGTAAGAATAAATGATTTGTTGCATTTATTTTTTTCAGTTATAGTTTGTACGATAGCTTTTCTATGTTGGCGTAAGCATTTTCAACTAGAAATACAGTTACAACTTGACTGGAAAGTTTTGATTTAAACCCCCTGTACATATAGTGATTACTAAGCGATTTCATTAGCGATTGCGTGATTTTGCAACTTCTGTTTCCTACAAAATCGCTAAGCAATCTCAAGCATTTTATTTGAGGTTATCGTCAGATTTTGATCGAGATCAAAAAATCGCTAGCGGGTTCTTTGATCAGCCAATCACAACGTAAAAAAACTTTACCCTTGTTTCCAATAATGTCTTGTCATGTTCAGCGCTCCGATCTATTAACTACCCTGTAATAAATTGAAGGCTATGCTTTGTAAAAGCGAGTTTGACCGGAATCGCTGAAGAATTGGCAGTAGTGAAAAATTGCGCAATTTGGGGGAGGGACTTCCCCAATCGCTAAGCAAAATCGCTAGCACGATCGCTATATGTACATGAAGCATTAGTCTTTACTCGCTTGAAAAAAGCATGACAATAAAATACCTATTACTTCCGTAAAGTTATTGGAAAAATTGAGCTTATAGAAGTTAAACCATGTTTTTGGAGCTGCTAAAAGTTTTGTTGAAATGCCATAATAAATACACATTATAATAAAGTTTTTTTTTCATTAAAAATATTAATTTAGAACTTTGGAGTTTTCAGCTGGAGGGAACACTATAGCAATAATTTTTCATAGAAGGCACATAGCTGGCAGTGACAGTTCAATATTACCAAACAATTTACGAAACTCACTTGGAAAAACCTTATACCAGGTAAGATTGAAACCAGTGTAAGAATTATTGGAGTCGCTATTAAAAGTGACAGTGGCTAAGTTAGTCGTGCCTCTCAAGATGTATGGGTCCAACAGGCTGTACGCACCACACAACTTCCCCCAAATCTCATTTGAGTCATAATAGTTGGTTATCTACAATACAGAGCTCTGTAATGGGCCATGTGACGAGCTAGTCTTATAACTAATATGCTCATAGGTGACTAATACTCCCTCATAAAGAACTAGTATGGTAAAGCATCTGTATTTGAAAGTTGAAATATAAATATGCCAGAATCGATAACAAAACATCTTCAAAAGTACCATTTTGTTTACATTACAAATGTGTAAGTACTGATGCAGACTTATAGTTGGATTAGCCAACTGATTAAACCAATTTTTAGTTAGAAGGTAGAATAAAATAAATTTTGATACTTCACTTGAGCCCGAGTTTTGAATATAATGTGGAGATTAGAACGGAATTAGACACCAGTGAATGTCTACGAACCTGGACTAAAAGTCAAATATGCAGTAAACAAAAATATTTCAACTTTGGTTCTAAAAAATCTTTGCAACTGTTTCTGACAATATTCGAATTATAATTTTAATGTTCATTCTAACAATGACTTTCAGCATCTAACTGAACATCTTGATTCTATGTATTGTCTAATTCACATTGATAAAAACAAGAAATATCGATGATTTTGAACATGGAAACGAAACAGTAGTTAATGCGGCCATAAACGAATGTTGACACTTTCTAAAAAACTTCATAACATTTTTCTACATAGGATTGTAAAAATTTACTCCAAGTTCATTCATTCTAAATAAGGGTTGTTTTATGCTGATTCCTAGTCTGACTGGATTCATTCCTGCCGATGTTCATTCCTCTATATATTTATTATAATCTGAACATGAGGTTATACTAAAAAACCTTGCTTCAGTGTTACATGAATCTACTATTTTTAACAATGGCTACTGACTACTAGCAACGGCTACTGACTATTAGCAATGGCTACTCACCACTAGCAATGGCTACTGACTACTAGCAATGACTATTGACTACCAGCAATGGCAACTGACTACTAGCAATGGCTACTGACTACTAGCAATGGCTACTGACTACTAGCAATGGCTACTGACTACCAGCAATGGCTACTGACTACCAGCAATGGCTACTGACTACTAGCAATGGCTACTGACTACTAGCAATGGCTACTGACTACTAGCAATGGCTTCTGACTACCAGCAATGGCTACTTACTACCAGCAATGGCTACTGACTACCAGCAATGGCTACTAACCAATAAATAATCAGACAAGCAATCATCGGTGTCATGCTCTATATCCAACACTATATTAAACTCTAAGACTCCAGAATCACCAGGCAATGTGACTCCCCAAACGCAAACTTGGTCGGGTGGATACAGTCCTGGAATGGGTGGAAATGAGATTGTTCCAGTTTCAGCAACCGTATTTGTCGTAGTAAATGAGCAATCTGCAACACCAGTTCAAATGATTTGTGTAAAACGACTCTTTTTAATATTTACAAATTGATGATAGGCCTTTCCTACCAGCATTTTGAAAAATTACGAGCAGATTTTTTCCATGCCATCAATTGGGGTTGGGATTTGCTAGTTTTGTTCACAAAAACGCCAAGCTTCTGATGCTGGCAATCACAGTGATATAATGACAGTGATAACTTCAAGCGCGAAGGCCACGCCCCCTCCTATTATATCGCTGTGCTGGCAATGCTATTGTGAGGGACGCCAGTACTTAGCGCATATTTAACATTATTTACTCCTACTTAGTCTGAGCCATTGACTCAATATCATCTCACCTTTTGTTCTCTTTGTCTACGCAACTGTCTGAGATATTAACTCACTGTCTACGTACGATCTCAATATGTACTCACTTATGTTTGTCTATGCTTGTCCTAGTTCTATTGCTACGGTGTCTATCTAGAGCAGTTCTATGATGTACCCAAATAATAATTATTTACTATTTTCTATTACACTTTTTCCACGAAATAATTATATAAACGCATTTTGGTACTACTGTAAGGGCAAGGCGTGGCTTGCACCAATATTTTTACTAGGTGTGGTTAAGTAACTTGTACCCGCCTTCCCTGTATAAATATCTGTGTTGAGATAATAAAAATCAGAGTTAGCCTGACTCTCAGATGATTCTCTCTCTCTGAAGCAAGCACAGCTAGGAGCACCAAAACTACCAGCGCTGGACCAGTCGACTATTAGCAAGCACGACGCTAAGGTGGAAAGTGAGAACGGTACGCCCTATCACTGTGTATACCCTTGCCTGAGGCAAGGATTACAGCACAAGGCCTAGTGCACTAATAGTTCGGCTCTTACTAAATTCGGATTCGGGGAATTCAACAAGCTAGTCAAACAATAATTGCAGGAAGTTATTGTCGATCTCGGCTGAGCCCAGATTCGGCTACAAACTTCAGCATAATTGTTGTCAGAGCACAGTTCGAAACAAACTATAAACTAGACAAGTAATTCCTGAGGAATTAATGTCAGAGCACAGTTCGAAACAAACTATAAACTAGACAATAATTTACAATTATTGTCGGACCTTGTAAAGGTTCGGACACAGCCAATAATTACAGATAATTATTGCACGCACTCCACCACAGATTCGGCCACACGCAAAACTGCACAAGCCAATGTACGCACTGTGAACAATAATAAGCACATTATTGAGCGCTGACTTAGGGTCGAACAGAGCATATCGGGAGAGTGTACAGGTGGCTACCACCCAGACACGAAATCCTGTACATTGGTGGCAGCAGTGGGATTTGAATACCCACCAAGAGCAACCTCCCGAACCTAGGACCCAAGCTGCAAGATGACATACAGGCGAAGGGCAGTCAGCTCCGACAGAGAGGGCTCCTCCATGCAGATTATGGGGACACTCACCGAAATTCCAGAGAGAATGACCACGTCAACCGCAAAAAGCAAATTCAAGACGCCTCACTTCGATGGCGAGGGTGACGTACACTACTTCATACAGCGCTTCGAAGAGGTGGCTAGAATGAACCGCTGGACTCCAGAAGAAGCCACAGTCCACCTCCGCCATGCTCTAACAGGAAAGGCGGAACAATGTGGACGCGGCCCCACACAGCCTGCCATAATAGAAGCTTTAAGGGCCAGCTTCGGACTTACCAGGACAGAGGCCCAAGCCAAGCTAATGACATATCGCAAACACCCAAGAGACACATTACGGGAGCACGCCTCCAGCATAGAAAGGCTAGTGGAAGCAGCCTACGAGGATTTACCACAAGAGAACCGGACGGAGTTAACCCTCCAAACGTTCCAAAGCACGCTAGGCCCCGCATACCTGCAACGACACTTGCTGGCCATCCGGCCCACCCACTTAGAGGAGGCCGTAAGAGCAGGCAATGACTATCTACAAATCCAACACAATCCACTCCCTCAATCTAACGTTCGACCATTCATGAAGGCCCCGCCGATCACCCTACAGATCTGCCCAACGGCGGGATCTCCTGCCAAGAGGTGGAGGACCCTCTGGCCATGTTATTGAGGACAGTCGAGGCCCTCAGCAAAGAGGTGGCCGACCTGCGACAAAAGCCACAAGGAGGACCCCCCAAGCGCTGCTGGGGCTGCCAGCGCACTGGACACCTCCGCAGCCAATGCAAAACTGCTCCGTGGACCGCATGACAGGGAAACGGGCTCGGCCCGCAGTAGTAGGGTCGCCTACTAGCTGCACAAGGGCAACACACCAACACAAGACCCCATATTCCGACTGTCGTAGCCAAAAGACTACACAGCAAATAGGGCCACCCCAGATCGCCCTAACCAACCGGTTCACCCCCCTGAGCGATGAGGAAGAAGAGGAGAAGCCACCACCATCGGAAGGCGATGAAAACGAGACACCCCCCTGGAGCCAACCAGAAACGAGCCACCCTCGAACCATCCACCTCAACCAGATCGAAAGGCCGTACAAATCCAGCTACTACCTGCCTGGAAAGGTGGAAGGTCGAACAGTCTCCTATCTCATCGATACCGGGTGCAATACGAATTTGCTAGCCAAACGAGTTTACGACCGACTTCCTGACCGCATCCAGCAATGTCTACAACAGTATGACTCCCATGGGCTGATGGCCGATGGGACACGACTACCATTTTATGGGCTGATTACACTCTCAGGACGCATCCGGCACATCCGATATGAAGAGACCTTCGTCGTCAGTCAAATAAATGAAGACGTAATCCTCGGCATGCCGTTTCTAACGAACCAGAGCTGCCATATGGGATTCGACAAACCAATCCTCACGGTGCATGGAAGAGAACTCACCTGTACAGACCGACATGGACGGGACTTGGTGTCCAAAGTACAAGTACAACGAGACACCTACTTGCCACCCCAAACCAGAAACCACCACTACTTACGACAGGCCTAGGAGAGAACCGAAGAAACCGGTAAAATTCACTGATTACCAGTGTTACAGGACACAAGAAGCAAGGGAAGAAAATAAAGACAGCGAAAAAATGAAGAAAATCGAAGAAACAGCTCACACACCGTGGCAAAACGAAAGTGAAACTAGAAAAACACTGAAACTACCAAGGAAAGACAACTCCGAAGTGAACATGCCCCCGGGAAAACCACGTACTCCAATAGAGGAGAAAACTCCCAACTCCATGTCCGAAAACGCCCCTTCGCTGAGAGACTACACCCACCGGAACACGTGGCCAGACAGAACAATAGAAAAGGCGGTGTTAGCAACTGAAGAGGGAATGTCCAACCAGGCACGCTGTGTAAATAAAAACAACAAACAGTTCAGGAGCTCAACACACTACAGAACACAGTGCCTGCAGACTATTACCAAACTACTAGCAGAGATGGAAAACGATGGATCAATATCTACAGAGGAGGACCCGACCTTTGCTGCAGCACTACTAGCCGAAACACACACTAGTCGACCAAGAAAACGAAATAATTCGGCACCCACTAAGGTGAATAACATTAAATTAGCTGACGATGGTGCCGCAAGATGTCGGATAAGAACGCCAGCAACAACAACACCTCCTCCATCAACATCACACACCAAGGAAACCTGGAAGTCGGACGAAACGTCCCAAGCTATCAAAAGAGCCATTTGCCAAGTACAGGGAGACACCTGGAGTTGCAAGATTTGCAGTTTACAACTAAACAAGAAGAGGATAATGTACCACAAACATCAACACTTTACGTACTTCTTCTGTACGTGTGGTAAGAAGAGCAGCTCTCGTGACACCATATTGAAGCATATCAGGAGCCGAGGAGGAGAAACCGCACATGGAGGCGAATCTCGACCCCTCTACGAGGTAGATGAACACTCGTACCCAGAGTTTTGCAGAACCATGGGTTGGAAGAAACCCGAACCATTCGGTGTACCAACACCCATCAAAGAAGCAGAGAAGCTGCCAATCCAAAAAAGATTGGGTGACCGAACTCAGGATACACCCGCCAAAGTAGCTAGGATCGACGTAGTCGATCACTACGCAGCACCCAGGATGCCACTAAGCAGCAAGGAAGCCGCCTTCCAACGACACCTTGCTCAGAAAGAAAATCGGCAGCGTACACCCAGTGGAGAAAGAAGGAGGCAGAGAGAAAGGGCTGAGGAAGGAAAGAGAGAGGATAAATATAGACGAATACAACGCCTAGAGGATGAATTATACCAGGCCACCCGTGAGGCATATAGACAGTTACAGAGGGTAGAGGAAATCAAGACAGCTATCCAGAAAGAGCGAGGACTATTCTAACAAGCATATTGGGCAAGTGGCCATTTACATCTTTTTACACACTCTTGCGTCCCTTCTTATTTTTATTGACCTTACAGTTGTCAATGGAGGAGAGTGTGTGAGGGACGCCAGTACTTAGCGCATATTTAACATTATTTACTCCTACTTAGTCTGAGCCATTGACTCAATATCATCTCACCTTTTGTTCTCTTTGTCTACGCAACTGTCTGAGATATTAACTCACTGTCTACGTACGATCTCAATATGTACTCACTTATGTTTGTCTATGCTTGTCCTAGTTCTATTGCTACGGTGTCTATCTAGAGCAGTTCTATGATGTACCCAAATAATAATTATTTACTATTTTCTATTACACTTTTTCCACGAAATAATTATATAAACGCATTTTGGTACTACTGTAAGGGCAAGGCGTGGCTTGCACCAATATTTTTACTAGGTGTGGTTAAGTAACTTGTACCCGCCTTCCCTGTATAAATATCTGTGTTGAGATAATAAAAATCAGAGTTAGCCTGACTCTCAGATGATTCTCTCTCTCTGAAGCAAGCACAGCTAGGAGCACCAAAACTACCAGCGCTGGACCAGTCGACTATTAGCAAGCACGACGCTAAGGTGGAAAGTGAGAACGGTACGCCCTATCACTGTGTACACCCTTGCCTGAGGCAAGGATTACAACACAAGGCCTAGTGCACTAATAGTTCGGCTCTTACTAAATTCGGATTCGGGGAATCCAACAAGCTAGTCAAACAATAATTGCAGGAAGTTATTGTCGATCTCGGCTGAGCCCAGATTCGGCTACAAACTTCAGCATAATTGTTGTCAGAGCACAGTTCGAAACAAACTATAAACTAGACAAGTAATTCCTGAGGAATTAATGTCAGAGCACAGTTCGAAACAAACTATAAACTAGACAATAATTTACAATTATTGTCGGACCTTGTAAAGGTTCGGACACAGCCAATAATTACAGATAATTATTGCACGCACTCCACCACAGATTCGGCCACACGCAAAACTGCACAAGCCAATGTACGCACTGTGAACAATAATAAGCACATTATTGAGCGCTGACTTAGGGTCGAACAGAGCATATCGGGAGAGTGTACAGGTGGCTACCACCCAGACACCAAATCCTGTACACTATGACTTATGTATGTATGTAACCTTGATTTAATTATACCATTCCAAAAAAGTAACAATTCAAAATTGTCCCTTTTAGAGAAGACAACTGCCACTCTCTTGAAGATGCAGTCATTACTGCGTACCGCTCGGCTTCATGTAAAAGTAAGAAATCATAGAATGACAGAACATGAACTTACTACTGGCAGTGGCTCTTCTGAAACTTAGGCTACCGACCTGAAACAGAATGGAGAAGTGAAAAGGGCTAGTAATTACATTCAGGGAAATCAAATCATAATTTTGACTGAACCCACTGATGTTTTCTACTAACAACCCTAATTGACAAAACAAACTTTAAGGTTCCAAGATAAAAAATAGCCTACTCTTTCAGAAGCATCTTTAGTGGCACAGATAAAGTACTGCAAAGCAATTTAGTTATTAAGCAAAAAGTGTTTGCTAGTCTTTTTTGCAAAAAAAACAAAGTCAAAAACTAGTTTATCAGAGCGTTCAATTGCTAGTAGATACATGTAAACAAATTTCATATGTGACATAATAAGTGCTGCTCTTTCATTAACTGATAAACCAAAAGAGGCAGCAGCTGTTTTCAGTTTAAATCCCAAAAAAATTTGTCAAGTATAAAAAACTAGACACTATCTTCAGCTCATTTGAAAGTTTTGTTCCGTATCAAATTGGTGAAGATTGCAGGAAATGTTTATATTCAATACTTTGTTCGGTTTCTTGACATTTGTGTTGTTGCTGTGACCATACCCTGATAGAGTGTAACCAAAAACTAATAATCACCACAGTAACATGGTGAAACTTTAGGTTTGTTACAACAATGAATACTAAAAGTACTCACCAATGCAGTTACTAGTAGGCATCGCTGCATAAATCTGCTGCTGTAACTACACATGATTTCTGTGAAGGAACCTAGTGGCTAGTCCACGGAAGTGTTCTACTGAGAGCAGCTGTCATCGTTGCCAGTGACTACTTGAGTGCAATTTCTTTTTGTTGATTGATCTCTTCTATTATTGTGCAACTTCATGTACAGAGTTCAATAACAATAGCTTAATGAAAGGCAATAGAACAAATGGAAAAACACAACAGCTAAACTAATGTCTGCTTTACATTTCCCTACAAAAGAGTTTATTGTTTGAGTCATTGATAGCTGCTAGGTGATGGTTATGTAATACCAGTTTTAATCTGACCATAATTTTTGATGGAGATAATTACTTGATTTGTGCTTTGTTACATGAAAAACATGTTTGCGCAATAAAAATCAAACCGGCAATTAAAAACTTTTAGATGTAGGCAAATGTACAAATAAAACGTTAAAAGTTTTTAATTAAACTAGCCTCGCAAATGCTGTGAAATATTTCATTGGGTTTATTTCCAACCGAACAGAGAGCATTAGTAACATTTTTAGGTACAAACAACTGTTATTTCTTGTTACAAGCAAACCGGTTGCAATTGGTAAAGAAAGGTCATTTGATAGTCTGAGCAGACAATGCACATTCCATAGCTTAGCAGTTGTCTACTCTTAGAAATAGCTGGCCGACTTTACTAAACCTTGCTACGTGTTGGGACCACTCTACAGGCTCATAGACTTATGGTTATTAACCTCTAACGCGTCCATTTTATAAGATTATTCTGATGCTGAAAGTTTCCAAAAAGGTTTTTGCACAGGTCTACTGCAGAGAATTTTGTAGGTTTTGGACCATTTTTTTGAATTTGATGCTTAACAAACACCAACAACAAAACACAACATAAAATTGCGAATTAATCCAGCGATATTTCTGCAGTAGATCTGTGGGTTTTTGTGAAATTTAATAATAATAATAATAATAAGCAACAATAATAATTATTATAATAATAATTAATTTAATTTAATAGTTTGTGCATTGTTGTTGTTGTTTTTCAGCTTTTTTCAAATAACCATGCGATGTTGCATGACCAAAAATTTTGAATTATATACAACTTAGCGTTTATATATTTGTGATTGATCTTTGGAAAACAAAAATTCTTATAAATAATTTTTTTTTAAAACATGTAGTTCTTAAAGATGTAAATAATAATAATAAATGATATGATGATGATGGTTTATAACAACAATAATAAATGAATATATTATTATTATTATAAATAATAACTTAATATTATTTATAACAACAACAAGTCGCAGCAGCATTACTTGTGATAGCTGCTAATATTTTTTAAAAAAATTATAATCTGCAAACCATTATTACCACCATTGACGAAAAAACACTTACTACTTGTTTGTTGTTTATTATTTATTATTATTATTGTTGTCAGGTAAAAAAAGTAATAATAATGAATAATAATAATACCATGTCAATGAAAACCAACTGATAATAAGAATACAAAACACTGCAAAATTGGATTAATTATTATTTGCGTTACTGATTAATTGTCATTGGTAGGTAGTAGTTATTATTATTATTATTATAATTTATTTATCTGATAATTTGATGTGGTGTGTATGTTTACTACTGTTATTATTATTTCATTAAAACGATTGGTATTAATGATTATTGGTTTTTGCACGTACGCTATTGTTGGCAAACATGTGATAAATAAAACAACAGTGATAACAATATCTGATAAATCAATAATAGCAACTTTTTGCTACCAACTGTAACTGTTGTCTCAAATCATAATCAATAATACTTTATTATAATAATTGGTTATGTGATTATTATTAATAGTTTTTATTATTATAGGTGGCAAACACTATATTACAATTGCTTTTTAAACGAAAGCATATATTAGCTTTTTTAAATTTGTTGTCCTTGCTACTGGCATGCTCATTGGTATTGAAAGACAAGTTACTAGCTATAAATAATGATGGTTTGATTATAAAGCTGTATAACAGGCAGCAGTAATGAAGTCAGCGATGCTCCATATGGTGAGATCTATGCATACAAGAACTCAAGTTCCCCGGCGAGCTTTACTATATGTCCCGGGTAAATATGATGATTTATGGTCCAATTTTAAGTACACCTAAAATAGCTCTCTACTTTCACTGGTCATAGTTATTTGTTGATAAATGAAGTTAGTAACACTTGTGAGAAATATGCAAATGTGAGCAAACCTTCAGCTATTTATACTTCTGTGCTGTTCTGCACAAAGAAATATTGGAAATATTTTTTTTAGGAAGTGATCGTCGAAAAATTACGAAAGCCACAGCATTACAAGCTGATTGTATTTGCTTGGATATAGAAGATGGTGTGTCAGCTACGGCAAAGGTACGATTTGTTTTTTTTTTGCATTATTATTACAAGAAAAGGTCAAATATAGGTCAAAAAGTCATATAGAGTTCTAACAGCTGTTTGTGCAAATGTGTGAGGGTCATTAATTAAATTTATTATTACTGATTAATGAATTTTTCAGGACCTTGCAAGAAGAACAATCGCTGACGTTTTGGAGGCTAAAACAGATTTTGGTGCATCAGAAGTGGCTGTACGTATCAATGCGGTATCTAGTGGTATAGCAAATGAAGACCTTGACGTTATTATGAAATGTCAAAACCCTCCGTCTACTCTTGTAGTACCTAAAGTGGACACAATGGATGAGTCGCAATGGGTGAGTTAGTAGCACTCTTTACTATTTTTTTATAGCACAGTACCTAAGTGAGGCAGACTTCGTCTCAGCAAACTCACCCACCTTAAATTACAATGTGTCATATTTTGGCTATAGAAAAACTGCGCCATTATAATTCTATTTTGTTTACTTTTCGCAAAAAAGGGTATCTATAATATTTGTAGAGTTCTGGCTTTACCATTTTCTATTGACATTAATGGACAGCAAAAACAAATTAATACTTTGTGTGATTTGTTTATTGTTTCATAAAATTAATTGTTTATTCATAGAGCCAATCAATAGTTATCTGTTTTTTTGCATATAATAATACACAGTAATGATTATGTTTAAGTGGAGCAAAAAAAAATTGTGTTCAATGTCTTTAATCTAAATCAATAATTCAATTTGATGATAAAAATTAGTAATTTAATTTTCCACAATTTGGTTGTGTTAAAAAAGGAAGATGAAGACTACCTTTTTTAGCACCTAAACATTTCATTTTTTATCGCTTTGCAAACGAAATTATACTGGTTACACAAGACTTTGGTGGAATATCAATATTGAAGTTGGCTATATTGTGGCAAGGCAGGCAATGTGGTAGAAGATCAACTGCTCCATCAATAACTGTTTGTAACCTGCAGCCAATTTGAGCCATGATAAAATGAAATATACTATAAATGAATCCTTGGTTGTATTTTTACCAGATATACTGAATATATACTTGGTTGTATTGTTAGTAGATATACTAAATATATGCTTTCTTATACCTTTAGTTAGTTGATAGACTCAAGTCATACTCTGGTGCAAAGGGAATACAACTCATCACTCAAGTAGAATCTGCTCTAGGACTATTAAATCTCAAAGACATTTGCAAGTTCCTGTGCGAAGCTCTTAGAGAAATCGATGGACAGCTGGCAGCTGTTATATTTGGTTCTGATGACTTCTGTGCAAGTATAGGTAACAATACTTCTGTGATACTGTACACTGTGGTACCGTACACTGTAGGACTGTACATTGTGGTACCGTACACTGTAGTACTGTACATTGTGGTACTGTACACTGTAGTACTGTACATTGTGGTACTGTACACTGTGGTACTGTACATTGTGATACTGTACATTGTGGTACTGTACACTGTGGTACTGTACATTGTGGTACTGTACACTGTGGTACTGTACATTGTGGTACTGTACATTGTGGTACTGTACATTGTGGTACTGTACACTCTGATACTGTACATTGTGGTATTGTACACTGTGGTACTGTACACTGTGGTACTGTACATTGTGGTACTGTACACTGGGGTACTGTATACTGTGGTACTGTACACTTTTCTCTGTTGCTGCAGGTGCTACAAGGTCAGCTGGAGGTGAAGAGTTAATGTATGCCAGACAGAAGGTGGTGGCTGTGGCCAAAGCGTACCAAGCTCAGGCTATTGACATGGTACATATAGACTACAAAGGTAACTAACTCCACCTCCAACTCTTCATTGGTGCTCAGGCTAGCTCATGCTCTGTGGAAAATTAAACGTTTATCAAATTTAGGAATTGTCTTCTTGATAAATTATTTTTGCCTGATTGTTAGCACAGAGAAAGTTTCCTCTTTTATGCATATTGTTTGATATGGATTTGTCCTCTCTCTGTTGAATATCTTGTTTAACATGGATTTGTCCTCTCTCCATTGCATAGTATTTTTTAACTTGGATTTGTCCCCTTTCTATTGCATATGCTGTTTAATATTTCTATTGGGATAGGTTGAAGCCTTCTACCCATATTCTACACTGCACTCTACTATCGAAACTCCCTACCTCTAGTTGATACCCCCTACCTTTAGAGGTAACCCCCTACTGGAAATAGCATTTTGAAGTTTTAAGTATCTCGAAAAAGAAAGCAATATTAGAGTCGAAAAAATTTGTTTCAAATCAAATAATAATATCAAAATATTTAAATTATCGCAGTTATAAGTGCATTTGTGATGAAAAAACTCCCAAGCTTACATTTCCGATAACAACAATAATTCTCAAATCTGCTTTAGGCCTACATGTTTTTTGACTGAATAAAAACCACAACTTGTAAAATGTAAATAAATAACCATTTTCAGACACAATAAGTTTAGGATTATGTTTAGTAATTTGGCTATGACTATGGCTATACTATGGTATGACAACTCGTCTAGAGATCAGGAATTTCGATGCGGCTTAGGGTATGTGTATGGTATGGGTAGGGGGTTTGTCTTACCCCTCTATTGCATATGATGTCTAGTATAGAGTTGTCCCCTCTCTATTGCATATGATGTCCAATAAAGAGTTGTTCCCTCTCTATTGCATATGATGTGTGATATAGAGTTGTTCCTTCTCTATTGCACATGATGTCTAATATAGAGTTGTTCCCTCTCTATTGCATATGATGTCTAATATAGAGTTGTCCCCCTCTATTGCATATGATGTCTAATATAGAGTTGTTCCCCTATCTATTGCATATGATGTCTAATATAGAGTTGTTCCCCCGCTATTGCATATGATGTCTAATATAGAATTGTTCCCCCGCTATTGCATATGATGTCTAATATAGAGTTGTTCCCTCTCTATTGCATATGATGTCTAATAAAGAGTTGTTCCCCTATCTATTGCATATGATGTCTAATATAGAGTTGTTCCCCCTCTATTGCATATGACGTGTAATATAAAGATGTTCCCTCTCAATTGCATATGATGTCTAATATAGAGTTGTTCCCCCTCTATTGCAGACACAGAGGGTTTTGAAGTGTACTGTAAGCAAGGTGCTGCAATGGGATTTACTGGTAAGTTTGACGTGCTTTTTCCCTCTAATTTATTGTGTGTTATAACGTGATCTACAGAATCCTTGCAGACTACCTGCATTTACTTTTGTCTACCTTATAGCTTTGGTGTTTTGTTTGGGTCTGTTACCTTTCAAATTATTTGTTCAAATGGAAAAAATATTTCAGGACTATGAAAAAAGTCGGCATTGTATAAAATCCTAAATGTAGCAAATAAAACACTTGTGATAAGTTGTCGGCCATATTGTATTGGGATAGAGAAGGAAGTAGCCACACCCCTCTATGTTTACAATCCGTTATGTATCTATTTTTCTGCAAGAAATAAGTGATGCTTTGACTAATAGTAATCTATTTGTTAAAACCTGTCAAGTCTTGTTTGTTGTAGTGACACTTTTTGAGCTGGCAATACTTTCAAAACTGGCCATACAATAGATTTATCTGACAAAAGAGGAGAAAACTCCTGCAAAATTTGACTGAATAATTATGACTGCCAGATAAATTGGTATATCGTCCGGTGAAAAACTTGCTAGTCCAGAAATAATCAGGCCACATTTTACGCAATGATATTTTGATGTGAGCCACCATCCTGCGTAAATAAATCGCTGAAGCAGACGTGTGCCTTCATTTATATGCACTGCACCTCATCATTTATTCATGTCGGTAAAGCTAAATAAGCCCATAATGCTAACTTGTCGCTTAGCTTTACAACAATATGCAAAAAGTAACATTGCTTTTTCAAATATGTTAGTCAAAATTATTATGTGAAAAAATTTCCAAAGGCTTTTCCGATTCAACATTGTGTTTGCCATGTAGCTGTAAATGTGTCACAGCAGAATAATAGTTCAGCTAGTCGGGATTTCTACTTACAGATAATACAATAGAATAAAATGCTTCTGGTTGCAGAAGTGGAGTGAGATAACTCCCACAATGTCAATGTAATTTTAGTGAAATGTAACTATGTTTTAGAACTGAAATTTGCCATGCCTCCAGCGATTTGATTTAATTTCAGTTAAAACAACTCTCTTGTCCGTAAATACAATAAAACTTTGATCTAGCTGATAACATCCAACAAATGACCAGTTTCAATGCATTTTTATGCTATATTGTATCACTCATTGTGCGCAGGTAAACAGGTGATACATCCACTGCAGGTAAATCCTGCACACGAATGTTTTGCTCCTTCACCTGACAAAGTCACTTGGGCTATGGAACTAATAGAAGCATTTGAGAAACATCAGCACAAAGGAGAGGTCGGTCTTTGGTTGTCGGCAGCTCTAATGAGCTTCCAATTGTCAGCTACATATAAATTAGTTATTGATTTATTGATTGATTTATTGTAAACTACCTCATGAGACCAACATATAGTACCAAGATGGCTAAATATCTTGGATCTGTATGACATCCTGTTGCAAAAGTTTTGTAATCTGCTGGCTGATCAAGCGTGTATTAGTGTTGTTTGCCTCACATTGTTGCTTTGATAGCAGCTGTGTGTTATTTTTGTCCAGGACTTCCTTTTTCCTCAACCTTCCCACGTCTCTAAAACATACAGTTTTAACGATTGTTTACTTGGAACTTAAAAATGTGGTGGCTTGTGTAGGCAGAGAGATGATTCTCTGTGGAATGTGTAGTATTAGTCATAAGCTTTATTTATTTGGACACACCTTTCAGGTGTGCGACTCTGAATGCATTGTTTGTATTAAAAATTGGATGTTTTTTTAGTGGGGTAATGCAACATTTCTCTTTGTGTAGGCTAATGCAAAGTTTTTGTATGTAGGCTAATGAAATTTTTCTGCGTGTTGGCTATGCAAAGTTTCCTTGTGTAGGCATATGCTAGATTTCATTTACAGGGAGCGTTCGTATTTAGACAACAAATGATTGACAAACCATCTCTGCTACAAGCGGAGAATATCAAGACTATAGCGGAATTAATTAAGAGCCGTGGGTTGTGACCCCCTTCTCTTGTCTAAACCAGAAGGTAGGATCCGAGCTAAGGATATGTTGGCAGTTGGACTGATTCAACTGAATACAAGTTACAAATTTTTGTTATTCGTATTTTGATAAATGGCTAGTGCTGGTATGTGTGAGAGTGACACGTAACTCAGTCTTTATCTATTTATTGAAGCATCTACCAGGCCTAGCGTACTAGTGTGACCAGGGCATAATACTGTAAGTTGTACTTATCTGCAATAGATATGCTTTTTCTCAATTTATTTATGTTTGAAGAGAGAGTTCTCTGTGTGGTAGTATTTGTTTATTAATTGAATGAAAACATGACAAGTTTTTAATTTGCATTTGCTGGTGGTTTCAGTTGATTTATTGGGTTTAGTCAGGCGAGTGGAGTTATTCAATAGTGTCTACAGTTACTAGCATTTCATTCAAGGTCTGTCAAGCTTGAAAGAACTTGCAAGTCACTTGTTTCTTGTCGTTTCATTGTGTTTTATTTATAATGCTGTCAACGGCAAAGAAAGAAATTCATCAAAAATTAGTGCATTGCCAGAATATACTAATTTTTTTTTTGCGCTCGTGCAGAAGTACTTATTTTAATCAATATTTTAAATAAATAAAAAATTGTCATTGGATATGCTTACTAAGCGGATTATTGTAGTGAGTCCACTTTCTATGTATTGTTTGTAGAGTGATTTTTATTATTTTCATCTGCATAATCTTCTATATCATATTTTATTGTACAACCAAAAGTATTGTATCTAGGAGTTATCTGTACTCTACCAGAATGTGGCATTGGGAGAGTTTCTGTTTTTTGTCCCGTGCTTTCATTCAGATATTTTTTGGTACAAGCGATGTTATTTTGCTATAAAAACACCTTGACAAGAGCTTAATCGGCAATCACAATAAATATTTCGTTATTCATTACTCAAATGCCCCAATCTACAGAAACTAGTGTTTGTTGATGGCAAAACATGAGAATTAGAGACATGTAAAATAATTGCACTAATATCTATAATTTTCTTTCAACCTGAAAATTTAAAAAGGCAGTTATGTTGGTTTTATTTAGGTGGTTTAATTTAAAATAAAATCAACGCCTAAATTACTCTGTCAAAAAACTGGAAAGTTGGTAATAGATTGCCGATGGAAAGCTGTTCAAGATTGAGTGGTTGGAATGTTCAAGAAATGAGTGCCTGCTGGAACTGAAATATTACAAAAACACTACAAAGCTTCGAAATTTGCTTTTATTAATGTCTATACTAATTTATAACAGTTTACGTTCTGAGAATGGAGCAACATTTATTGGTGAGCAAGTTTAGTGTCTAGAAATGTGAGTACTGTGTACCAACATTGGTCCGCGCTGTTGGGATTGATTTAACGCTTTCAATTGAGTTTCTGGCTAGTCCATAAATTTTACTCCCCCGCTAGTTGTATTACTGTTATATAGATTAAAGAGTTCAACATTTCTGCTGTTCATTTGTAGTAGAGTCAGTGATTGCTGAGAAGAGGTTTATTGCTGCTGGTTGATCTTCTGTTAGACTAAGTCGGATGCCGTGATATAAAAAATTTGGGCTGTAGCATCAAAGCTATATAGCATCAAAGCTATATAGTATCAATGCTATATAGCATCAATGCTATATAACCCTTGTTTTCAAAATTTTATTATTATTATGATACGACATTGTAGCAATAATCTTTTAATGGTCGAAATAGGCAGTAGGCTTGCTTGTTGATAACTTTGATCTTTCATCATTATTTCTTCTGTTATTGCTGTTAAGTCATCATTTGGGATCTAACTACTAGGGGATCGTTTACTGACAAATCATCGCAGCTTAATATCATATCACCACAGGAGACACGGTTGTATAAAGGTTGGTTAGTTAGGGCAGTTCTTCTCTCCTCTCCGTCCCCTACACTCTCTCCACCCTCTCCACCCCTCTCCCCCACCCACCCCCTCGCACCCCTCTCCCCACCCACCCCCTCGCACCCCTCTCCCCCACCCACCCCCTCACACCCCTCTCCAACCCTTTATGCTCCCTCCTTTGCACCTGCTATCCTCATTTTCACACCCTCCGCCTGTTCCATTTCCTAGCCCCTCTCCACCTATATTGTTGGCACGGCTATTTGGCAACAGAAATGGTGAGACAAACGACTACATTTGAATTGTTAAAATAAGAAATACCAAGCCGTCGCGGATGAAATGTGAAAAAAGAGATAAAACATGTTATTTATTTACTGCTTTCGCATTGACATAATTATGCGCAATCTTATCATTACTGGCTACATTTCAATTGGGATCAAAGTTACATTAAGTCGTCACAGATGGCAATCTGGTATATTTCATCCATTTTTTCCACTCTACTCTCTCTTCTCCGACCCTTCCACACAGACCCCATCTGTGTGGAACATTCTGTTATTTCCATGTGGTCGCAACTGCCCGTACCACACTACACGCACCTATTCTATTTCATTGCATTTATTTGAATGTTGTCAAAGGAGCGATGCACTATTGTACAAGCAGAAGTTTCATCTTATTGGCTGATGGCTGAGATGTCAGTCATGGATAGATCAGTAGTTTGTCATAATAGCCTGTGTTTTTTACTTTTGGTGCTATCAAATTTCTTGTTTGTCTCTTCTTAAATTTTAAAAAAAATTCCTAAAGAATTTTGATCTCGGCTTAGCAGTTTTTTCATCAACTTCTTTACAGTTGTGTTTGTACATAAAAACTTGCCGTAAATATAATTTTTGTCCGATAACTTCCAAACAATTTATAATATTAATATTAACCGTTCAAATTTGTATTTTTACGCCCTTCTTTTCATTCGTCTGACACTTTATGACCAGCGAATCAATTTTATTAACAATTTTGATGAAATGTCAAAAATTATTAGACTTTGGAATTGCTAGGTTACAAATTTTTAATAAAACAATTATAAAATATTTTGAGATCGATTCAGGAAACAAATGTTGTTAGTTGTTGTGAATAATTTAACAAAGTTGTATTTTACGCTATTTTATTGAGTACAAAAAGTACCAATTTACAGCGCTTTATTTTGTCACCGTTCAGAATCAGCTAACAACAATCAAAGCATAAGCTGCTGCAATTACAATGTTGGTATTATGTGAAGAGAACGCAACTCCTGGAAAATTTAGTAATCAATTATTATGTATTATTAATTGTTAAATATTGTTAGCGCTCGCTTGTCTATGATCAGCGTTAAGTTTTGAAAAAATTCTGAAAAAGATTAATATTGATGATACTTGAAAATATAAAGTATTCTCTCAAAAGTCTTGATTGTATCGTTGCTATAAATTACTTGACTCAATCCAATTTCTTAGTATTTTTTCCAGTTATAAAAACAAACACTCAGTGTGTTATAATCGGCAAATGCTAATGAGCACTGAGAAAAATATTGCCTTCACAATATTTATTCGTTGGCTGCTTGTTTTGTTCATAGCTTTGATTGCTGCCTTTCCCAATCAATACTATATAAATAGGTGTTACCGCACTGTATCCTACAGGATGTCATACGCTGTGAATGCTTGAAGGTATTCTAATTCCGCTGTAGCCTGTGGGTATTTTTTTCCAGTAATTATTAGGCAAGGGCGTCATTCTCTTACAGTTTAATCTGTCCAATGTTATGCCTCGGCAATTAGCTAATTAGCAGCGGCAGCGAATAGAAGTAAGTAATGAGGTTAGCTGTTGGATAGCATCTACTTGTCACAAGAAACTCTCTCCTTTCTCTCACTCTTTTAGCTTTATATACATTTCATGTCTCTTTAATATCGTTTGTGCCAGCATTCTTGTTTATTTCTTTGTCTGCACAAACAGCTGATCTTGAGGTAAGTTAATTCTGTTTTTCTTTTATTTGGACTTTTGTAATTAAGCAAATTGTTTGGCATGTTTTTAGCCCCAAAATTATTTATTTTAAGCTGATCATTGGTTTGCTCCAGTAATACGTATTTGTGATGTTTTTTTAGAGTTTTTCAAGTATGTAGTTTTTCATGCCAAGAAAAACTGAAATAGTGCCATATTTTTAGGTTCATTACGAACATGTCATGCTCCTAGCTAGCCAGTTTAACAGCCTAATCTGCTATAGTTTTCATTTTTTCTTGTATTTCACGAATTGACTGACTTGGATAATGAATGGAGTGTTCTAAATTATTTTTAAGTGGTACATAGTTCTGGTATAGAACATTATAAAGCCTTTGTCTTAATATCTTTTTGTAATTGTTTTAATTCTCAAACCTTGCTCAACCATTGTAAAGCTTAACTTATCAATCATTCTATGCGAATGTACCAAAACACATGTTCCACTACATCGTACAAAAACTTTCGTTATTTTTTTACAACTTTTGTTATTTAGAAGTTGGATAGTGTTTTGAACAATTGAACAATAAATGGCGTAAATAGTTCCATAAAAAAGAGTGACGAAATAGTGATATCTACTACCTGGAATGTATAATATATCAAGTACTGCTGCCTCACACAGAGGTAATAACTCTATTATCTAACACAATTTAGCAGAACAGATTCAGCGTGGGAGGTAGGTAGGTCTTCTATATTTTGTCTGCTGGCAGCGCTGACTAGTTATAAAGCTTTACTAGTTGTTTTCACCATTCTTCCATTCCACTGTTTATTTTATTATTTCTTCAAACTAATGAAAAAAAATGTGTGAAAGCTTTAAATATAAATTTTTTGAAGTTCCTTATGTTCATGATAAGCAAATGCCTAAAACGTTATCATTAGTTATGGCCTGAATCCTAGTCAACTATGGCAAAAAGTTTTTAACACGCTTTGCTAGTGTAAAGCAAGCATCTCTTTGTCCCCCCAACACCAATGTTAATAACATCTGAGGAATTACCGTTCAACGAGGCTAGTTTTAATAAAAAGTTATTGACGAACTGTCTTGTTTGAGGCGCGACCATTCTACTTCGCAGACAATCGTCTGTCTAGGAGTACGTCGATTTATCAAGATCATTAAAAAATGCTACCAATAATTTTCTATAAAGCCTGTTTGACCAGGGTAGCAACATTTTGTAAAGCTGAGTAATGCCACAAATGTATCAGTTAAATTGTTATAAAGTTTGTTTATGCAGTCGCTATGGCAACTCTGCTCATTTTTGTTAGAATGATAATATTTTACTAACCACACTTGGTCAGTATTAGAACTAGTTTTTCTATATTCAATATAAATAGTTGTGTATGCCTGCACATGTGATGATACTCTGGGGTGGTAGATATATGTTACGTGTTGTACTACAATCTGTATGCTTTTATTATCCAGCCATTCACTGGTTGTGATAATCAATTTATAATTGCGATTGGTATTGATTATGATAACCACATGACCTGTCTGTATGTTATGAGTGTGCGGTATGTTCTCATTTATCTTGTGTAACCCAACTGTTAGTTTATGTGTTCCTGTTTAGCTCGGCAGCAAGATATATACTCTGTGTATGCATTAGGAAGCGTAAAAATCATAATTAATTATTTTAATAATAAATAATTAAAAAACATAAAAAATTTTTTATTAGTCAACGGTTGCTTGTAAAATTAAATTATTTCAAGAAATATTTAACAAAAAAATGTTTGTTGATTCACTGCTCAGGAATATCTTTTTTCAGTTGGTTAATGTTTTAAAAGAAAGATAGGTTTTTGTTAAAAACCAAAGTTACTGTTTGCAATGCACGGACATGTCAGTGTTTGTTGAATAAAAACTTGCTGGAAGGAGATAAAAAACTGGTAACGTTACTCCTTTTATCTCTGTTACGGCATCTCTACATTATCAGAAACACACTTTCAATAAAAGAGCCAGGCGTTGCATTATCTTATATTGTTTACATTGTAGAACTGGCAGACTCTTGACAATGCTGCTGTAGCCCAATGGATATGATATGTACCCGCTGCCTCTCTATAACTATATATTATCTACTGCTGACTTTGTCTTTATCTAAATGTGAGTATTTCACTCCTTCCTGTTGTGTTGTGTATCACAAAATGTAGCCAATTCACTGTTTATTATGGCGTTTGTTTGTTGTAGTTGTTCAGTTCAATATATTGTTGATATGGTATTCAAATTTAGAGAAATGTCTAGTAAAATACAGGTTAACAAGAATATAAATCGATGTTGTCCTAAAATAATTTTGAAAATGTTATTTCAAGTAATCATGTGAAAATAAATTGAAGGAATATTCAACGACTACAACGATGTAGAGCATGGATGAATTGGCAACCTTTTTGCTTTGTGGGCCAAATAAAGATCATCAAACTATTGATTGGCCACACGCAATGATGTCACTTTCTGAAAATCTGGTTGTTACATGGCTGTTGCGGTTGCGGCAAAGGCTGCATTGCAAGTTTTGTATGCTATTATTTTATTATTAGTTACATATCACGAAAAAAGAATGTAATTACATAACAATAAGTGCTATAATAAAATACTGTAACAAGTATGGTACTTTAGTAACCATCCACTCCACAACTCAAGATCAGTTTCTAGTGAAATGTTTGAGGTTGTACCTCTCTGGCTAATTTCTCAACGTCTGGAGATAAGTTATTGCTCCTTGCTGCATGGACTATTTTTATGAGCTACTGATAATTGTGAAAGGGGTTTTAAAATGCTTGGAATTTTGCGTGTTAAGTTCGCAGTCTGAAATAGCTACACATTGCGCACTGCCGATCTGGAGCATCCATTCAAGCGATATCACTTCTCTTATTTTATTGTTTTACACTACTGTTAAAAAAAACTAGAACATTTTTTGTAAAAAAGGAATTTATCATCTTGTATTTATTAAACATTTCATTTTGGAATAACAACATATTCATTTACACCGAGTGAATATTCTACTCACGTTTTCGACATGGATAGAGATATCAGAAAATTTAAGTTGAAGATGAACTATATATCCTGATGTATCATCTAATTTAGTGTATAAATCCTAGTTATCGGGCTCTTACATCATGGTCGGTGAGGGTGTTAAAGTATGATAATGTTCTAGTAGGTTCCGCTGACTTCGTACCTTTTTTTCCAAAATCACTGCCAACTCTTTATGCTGATATTACAGTGCACAGGTCAGTAAACGCTGTGTAATATGGTATCTTTGGTGTTTTATAACTCTGCAGGTAGACATAACGGCCAATTAATTTCACCCGAACATGGAATTAATCAACATTACAAGTTTGAGTTAAGCAAATGTGAAAGTTATTGAGTTTAAATAAAATAGTCGATCAATACCTTTTATTGTTTAATTACTGTTTGTAATATTTAGGGCAGCTTAGCAAAATATCATTTGGGATATTTATTGATAAAGAGAGAATCTTTGATGCTCAGAATAAATCACATTGTCAGCTTGATTGCAATTAGCTGTGTGGCGTATTAGTCAATTACATAAGCCAATCTGCGTATTAGTCATTATATATATTAGTATTGTGGGGTGTCTGCCGTATAAAGTCATCGCAGTGTGTCATTTGTCAGTTGTATGTATTCTGACATGTCAGTTGTATGTATTCTGACATGTCAGTTGTATGTATTCTGACATGTCAGTTGTATGTATTCTGACATGTCAGTTGTATGTATTCTGACATGTCAGTTGTATGTATTCTGACATGTCAGTTGTATGTATTCTGACATGTCAGTTGTATGTATTCTGACATGTCAGTTGTATGTATTCTGACATGTTAGTTGTATGTATTCTGACATGTATGGCATAAAAAACTTAACAATACAATGACTGCTGTTATACAATATAACAAGTTAACAATACAATGACTGCTGTTATACAATATAACAAGTTAACAATACAATTACTGCTGTTATACAATATAACAAGTTAACAATACAATGACTGCTGTTATACAATATAACAAGTTAACAATACAATTACTGCTGTTATACAATATAACAGGTTAACAATACAATTACTGCTGTTATACAATATAACAAGTTAACAAAACAATTACTGCTGTTATACAATATAACAAGTTAACAATACAATTACTGCTGTTATACAATATAACAAGTTAACAATACAATTACTGCTGTTATACAAGACCAATTTGCTGCAAGGGGCGCAAAGTGTGACCAGTATACTGGCGTGCTCTCTCTAGTCTCTTCCAGTTAATTAGCCATTGATCGATTTTTGTTTTCCGACTTATACTAAATCTGTCCCGACTATTTCCAAGGCTCTACTCTAATCCTCACCCTTGCTTAAGCAGCAGCTGCCAAACTATGACAGCTATTGCTGCCTGGAGATTGTGCACATGTTCTTGGAAGATAAACTATTTCTCGGTGTAGTAGCTGATTGAAGGAGTCTGTGCAGTAGATACGTACGATATTAGATTTGTGTCAAGGGTGCTTCTGATATTAAGGCTTTCCCTGCCTTGTCGGCTTTATGTGATGCCACCGTTACCCAGTATCTTGTGCTGTGCGCACTTTTTGTATAAATAGTGGAACTGCAAACCAATCATAATGCACTTTCATATACTAATATTACATTTAAATCTAATTTACGCCTTTATTAACCAAACCACGTAGCTGCCGTGAAACATAACACACAGAAATGATGTCAGCGGACTGTCAGCACCCAGGTTGACTCTTCTTATATATCAAAAATTTTATGTTCGGCCAAAGAAAAATTCAGAATGAATTCAGATAGGAATAGAAGCTGCCAGAAATGTCTAGAACTAACATCTAAAGATCTGGTGCGATTCTAGACTATTTGAAGAAAAATTCTTCGCTATCCATTCTTGGAGGCGTCGACATACTGATTATTGTTTCAACATTCATTTCAAGAAATATTGGGCGCTGCTACTTTTTGAGCAGAGAAAATCCTGAAACAAACGTCACGGTAATATTTTTCTTCGTTGAAAATTAATGTTAAATTTTTCAGAACAAGTAAGAAAAATTTTGCATTAACTTTACGGAGAATTATGCATTTTTTTATTTTTTTGTAAAAATAAATATCTGTTTATTTAAGGTTTATGTGCTTTCTTTTCAGCTAACATTACATTCTGTCAACTTTCAACTCAATATATTTAGAAAAACAAATAGCACTTTTGGCATACTACTCCCAGACCAAACATTTCTGTAGAATTGTTGTTTTGTAGCTCGATTCATCAGTAAATGTTTGATTTTTGTACCAAAACTACTGTAGTAAAAAGGATTTCATTCCAAAATGGGTTTTCTCATTACATAATTTTCAGGAAATAATGTGTAAAGTTTGCATAATTATTCAGATATGAAATGTTTGCAACACAAAAAGCATTTTATCTGCAAATATTTCATTATAATTAATATCAGCAAAAATTAGAATAATGAACTTTTGATTTTTTGTAAGATTATTCACCCCAAAAGTTATACTTTTGCAGTTGTTACGTAACACAAGTTTTCTAATCAAAATTTGTTCTGTGGTTGTTAAGAGCTGTTACCTGTTTCTGATGTAGACTCGGTCGTTGCTGGCGGTAACAAAAGAATCTATGTGAACGGAGACATCATCTTAGGAGCTCTATTTCCTGTCCATCACAAATCTCAGGTGAGATAATACGCACCTCATCATTCCTTTCCTTCCAACCTCCGATCTGTCTGTATTTCTGCTTTTCACCGCTAACATTTTATAATTGGTATTTCAAAGTGTTTATCTTAATAATTTCAAGTGAACATTTTTTTTTAAATTTTAGTCTTGCGACATCTCAGTTGATTGTACTTTAAATATCTGTAACGCGTATGATTTTCTCCAAATGATACAAGTAATTTTGAAGTTACATTTTACAAATTTATGCTTCAAAAACAATTCCTTGAGAAGCTACAGTTTTCTTAAAAATGAAGCAATTTGTTTTTTACTTGATGGAAAAATGTTAATTTTTGACAAAAAATTAATTTCATTTTTAATAAATGATATATCTGTAATCCGCAAGTAAATATATTATTTACTATTTATAAACGCTTCAATATACAAGTTTCAAACACGAATTTTTGGTGCCTTGTTCAAAAAAGAAAGCACCATTTTTATGCGAGGCCATAATAGGTAAGCCAACTTCTGCTACACCCGTTTTCGAACTTACTTTCTGGAACAGTCCTAAATTTATCTCCACAACTAAGAAAAAAGTTACCAAAAACAATCAAACTCTCGACAAACTGATTTAGAAAACAAGAGCTCTTGCTGTGAAGTAAACACATTCATGTACTTGGAGTGTATTGTCTAAGTTGATATAGCATTCATTAATTAGACCGCATGCAAAGCATCAGCTGCTTGTATCTCTCTAACCTACAGTTTATACCTCAATAAACCTGACACTACTCGGGGCATAACGTTATTGCCAGTTGATTTATTGTAAATAGCTAATTCTGTGTGGATCTGTTACTTTTACCTGTCACTTTCATCTACTCAAATTCATTGCTTTGGTTCACGCTTATATTTTCTGCTGATATTTGTTTTTCAAAAAAATTCTATAAATTTGAGGTATTGGTTTGTTCTAGTACAGTGAAGGTTAACCAAAGGCGTACAACTTTTTTTTACGTCAGAATTTTGCCGTTTGTTATAATTAAATCAGAAAAAACTTAAAATATTTTTTTGTTAGTACAACAGTTTTACTACTCAAGGGCTTGATAATGTAGCGTTGTCCATGCCAATGATTGCTGGAAAAAAACTTCATAAGTTTTTTTACCAGGTACACTTGTACTTGCTTGTGGATAAAAAATTTTAACTGAAAAGCTCAAATACATGTTACAAAACTCTTATTTAGAAATAGTGATCAACACTGAACATCTTTAAAAACTGTATAGGAAAGTCACTGAGTGAATTATTAACAAGCTATTGAAAAATAAGCATTATTCGGTTAATTTTTCGGAGTTGTGCCCTTTTTTCAGTAAAATTATGTACATTTGGTATGTTCTGTTTCGTTTGCTATCAACGAGAACCAGCTAGAGTCTTGTAAACTGGTGCGTAATATTCAGTAAAGAAAATATAATTTTATACGATTTTAATAAAATAATTGTTTGGTTGCTGGTTACTGGTTAATTTACGATTATTTTCATTTGTTGTTATGTTTTGATTGCTTTGTTAAAAAACTCCATCAAACTCATTTTGTACGTGAGTCCAGTCAAATAAGCCTGAGGACCTTTCACCTTCTGGTATAAATTGTATAATATTGTCCAATAATAGAACAAAGACATTGTGTAAATAGATGCGAGTGAAATTAGTGAAAATTGTAATATTTTGTATGTCAGCGTTGCTAAACAAATGCAAATGTGAGAAATGTCAATTTTACCCGATTCATGTTATCCCAACAATGTTAATCGTACTCCATACTCGTTAACTTTGTTCCATCAGCGTTAACCTCATTATTGTATGACTATTATACACTTTATTAAAATAATCCATTTCACGATAAAGGATGTATTTTTATTCTACTGTTTTGGTGGAAGTTATAAATTAGGTCTAGCGATATGCTATATATCATCGAGTGGCTACTTTTTGTTTTCTTGTGTAAATTCATAGAAATGCAAATATTTCGCTTGACCTCTTGCCCTTTACTGCAGGCTGGCTTCTCATGTCTTGGTTTTATCTACCTAACTTACCATAACTCTATTGTCTATCATAACTCTATATACTACAATAACTCTATTGTCTATCATAACTCTATAGTCTACAATAACTCTATAATCTAAAATTATTCTAATTACTATGATAACTCTATGTAAAGAGTAAAGGCTATTGAACGCACCAGTTTCTGCCGTCAAAAATAACAGATCTAAGTATTGTGTCGTTTATACAGAAGCCGTGCTTGTGCTAACTCAATTGTGACGGAGTGAGACAACGGGTGCTTGACTCTATTCAATTTCCTTTTAGTCCTGAGATAGAAAGTGAATTACTTGAGCTGCAAATCAGCTGTCTTCGCTTAACTCGCAAAATTGCTGTCGATACGTACCTAACCGAGATGTTAAATCTGTCAGCATGACCAAATCTATACAGGCGTATGATTACTGCAGGGGTTTTGAAAATGGTGATTAAAAATTATCTACTGAAAGTTTGTTTATGAAAATGGGCGTTTTCTTTTTACTAGTATCTGTGCAACTTCTTCGTTTTATGCAACCTTGACACGTTTTATTCCGCATCACAAAAAATACTCACTACGCATTCATCAGTTTAGTAGTATTTTACTCAGAAATCTCAATAAAATCAGATCACTTGCGAATAGAACCAAATTTGATATTTGCACCTAAACAAAAAACACATTTTTTATTACAATTGTTTTTTTTAAAAAGACAAATGTTCTCGGAAAGTTGTGAATGTGCTTGGGCCCGCTTTATTGTTGATTTGCTGCTGTGCCATTTCTTGTTTTATCAGTCGAAATTATTTCAATGAACTATTTTTTGTGGTGTTCCTTCTCGATTGACACCATTTTATTTTTGAGTCTGTTTAGGCAAACATTGATATCTCTGCTCTAACCAAGCTAACTCCTTATAGAATTGATTTAACAGCCAATAAAGAGCTCAATCACGGATGCATATTCAGCAGTAAATTGATGTGTTAAGCCCTGTTGAATATCACTTTCGTATTACAACAAGCTCTGGTTGGCCGTGAGAGTTGTGAGTGTCCAATATCAAATCAATATCTAGGTCGCATGGAATCGTGGGAAGCATTATTTCTAATCTCTTAGCTATTTGTGTTACAAAAACGTGACAGTTAGCACAACACTTAGGTCACATGCTCATTTTCTACTGTAAGCTAGAAGCAATGCCTTTTAAAAATCATCAATTTTTGATAATTCGAAAAATCAACTAAATTGGTGAATATGCTTTGATTACTGTTAGTTTGCTGGGTGATGTCCAAGATTTTTTGCACCAACTCTTGGAGTTGTGTCCTCGTGTCTTTAGTTAGCTCTGTTGTGTAACTTATGGACCTTAACAAACTGTTGGATCTCATTGGTCGATTTATGAGCTGTTTCGTCATACATTTAGGTTGAGAATGGAAAATGCGGAGAGATCTGGGAACAATATGGTATACAACGTATCGAAGCCTTCCTGTTGGTCCTCGAACAGATCAACAATAACTCTAATCTGTTGCCTAACGTCACTCTAGGCTGTGATATACGGGACTCGTGCTGGTACACCCCTAAAGCTCTCGAAGAATCTAAGGATTTCATACGTAGCTCATTTTTTGGTGCTCAAGGACCGACATGCAATGATGGCAATGCAACAAAACCAATAGCGGGTTAGTATTATTGCACTTACTTTTATTGATTTGAGAGAGCACAACTCCACTCTGTTGGAGTGACAACTATATTTGTATTGTGTGTTCTTTCAATGCTAAATTGACAGATTGAACAGAGATATATTGTTTTTTTTTTGCGCTAGTTGTATTACAACTGGTTACAACTATATTACAACTATAGAAAAGTCTAAAATATGTCAGCTGTGATAGATTGATTATGTCAAAAGTTGTTATATGTATGTTTGCTAATTAACGATTTACTACAATTTAATTTGACCACTTGGTTGATTTGTAATCAGATGTTGGCTTCCTTAAATCAGCTAGTTGGAGTAATGCGATGATCTATAACTACCTACATGTTATTCAGCTTCAATTTATCTTGTGCTGCCTTGGTAATTGTGTTATAGCTGTAGCTGCCGTTGTATGCATATACATGTACAAGTCTACTTATTCTTTGTCGTGTCATTATGTAAGGTTACATAACTTATTTTGCCTGTTAAGATGAACAACCACATACGGTTTTTATTTCTAATATAAGAACTTGTTGGATCTGAAACTTCAGACAAAATTTCATAACAAAAAAGCTCATAAACAATGGCAAACCTTGTTTGTATGAAAAATTGATAGTAGTTTTGAAAGTTTGATGTGCTCAAACTTAACACGTAGATTGTTTTCTATATTTTTAGAGTTTATTTTAACTTTCACTGTCGATATAAAAAACAAAATACTTGTTTTCATAGTTGACACTAAATAAAATGATGGTAAACATATAAAAGATGCCAAAATCATGTTCATAAGCTTTGTAATGTACACTTGTTAATAATTAATTCTTTTCTTGTGTTGTAATGTTTATTTGATGAATTCTTAAATTAGAAAAAAAAATTGATTTTTATTACTATTTCTTTTTACTTCTGTTAGTTTTCTGTCATTTTCTTTAATAATAATTTGTCCCGAATGATTATTTATTATTTAGTAAACAGTGAAACACCCTCATTCACTCGTTTCAGGAGTTATCGGTCCTGGTAGCTCTCCTGTCACAGAAGATGTGCAGAATATGTTGGCACAATTCCAAATACCACAGATAGGGTACAGTGCCACTTCTATTACCCTCAGCAATACTGAATTTTTTCCGTACTTCCTGAGGGTTGTCTCCCCTGACAGTCGGCAGGCTCGAGCTTTAGCTGACTTGGTGCAAGATTTTGGTTGGAAGTATATCTCAACTATTCACACAGAAGGTTAGTTTCCTGGTAGTTGTCTTTCCTTCCAGCTAAATACCAATTTTGGAAGCGTTTTATTCGTGTGTTCTAAAATAAGTATTTTGCGAAGTGAATAAATCAATATAGTTTTTTCAGTGATGTAAATTTTTATTTTTGTCAAATGTATTGCATTTAAAATAGTTTATATAATTATAATAAAAAAAAAATCGTGAAAGATATAATTACCAACAGTACTCCACATGCGGCAGCAATTGTCCATTTTCTAATAGCTGTGCTTTTTTATCTAATAGATTAACCCTCTATTACATCCAACTGACTGAAACATGTTACTTAAAATCTACAAGTTTTTCGAAATTGTTGAGTTTATTTGTGTGAAATTGAACTGGGTTGACAGGAAAAAGTTTGTTGTTTTGTTGGTTTAATTTATTTCAACACAAAAATATAGTAATGGAAAAAAGTTGGCAGCAGAGGAATTGTTGGGACCCAAGGCGCAATAGCACTGCAGCTAGTCGAGGCGCCAGGATAAACAATATCTTATATGTTTTGTATGTTTGTCATTGAAAACCTGGCTTATTAGGAAAGAACTTCCAACTGTGATGAGTTGGAACACTTAGAATATATCAAATTTTTATTAAATATAATTTTTGTTGCTGCCATGTCAAATGCTGGCAGTTTTAATTATTAAAATGAACTTACATGCAGTTGTTTTTGTCTAAAATATTTTACAAGTTTAGCAAATGCTCTAAAATATTAAAAACTTCTCACACCAAACAATCTCACTTCACCGATCGCTCTAACATCTAATACTGATTCTTAGATAATAACAATGGATGTACGTATGTTATACGTAAGTCTCTGAGATGTACGTACATTTGACATGTTACAGGTACGTACGGCTCTAAAGGTATGCAGCAGTTCAAGTCATTTATAAACGATATGGGTATATGCGTTGCCTCTGACGCAATGATATCCAATTCTGCCACTGAGAAGTTTCTGGATAACATAATTGATCAGCTATTGGAGCATTCGTCTGCTACGGTAGTTGTCTGCTTCTGTGATGGCAATGACGTACGTTTGCTGCTAAAGGCCCTTGGTGGGCGTGGCCTACAAAATAACTTCACTATCATTGGAAGGTTAGTTGGCAACAGTTTGTTCCTAGCCATAGTTCATTGAATACCACACAAATACACACAGTATTGTATTATCATGATTGAACACAAAAAACAATCCCAGGAACCAAACCTTTTTCATCTATAAACAAAACACACGTCCTAATATTGTTGTTTTAACTGTCGAACACTTGAAACCAAATTTGATAATTTTTTATTCTTTCATTAAACGTTGCATATAAGCCGTTTTGTGTGCATTCCAGCTTCTTTACCGATCACTACAAAAAATATTGATTGATTGCAAAAACAATCCTAAACAATCTGAAACTCGGTGTAATTTCGGATGTCCCTGCACAATGAGAACATTTGGTAGACATTTTGTCTACGCATACTCAAAAACCAAATGTTTTGTTTTTTAATATTGATTTTATCTTTTTGGTTCTGGTGAGGGATATTGTGTCTAGGTAAACATTGAATAGACCAATAAGAAGCATTTGTGACAAGAACTAGCTATTCTTCTTTTGGTTTTATATATCGATTAATCTTTGTCTGGTTCCATGCAGTTATTAATCTTCATCTAGTTTTGTGCAATAATTAATTTTCATCTAGTTCTAAGTAATAATTAATCGCCATAGAATCATATACAGTAATGAACCTTTCTGCTATATTCATATATCTATTGACCAGGTATTATTGTTTATCGTTTCCCCACAAAAACTACAAAGTACATTCCTCTAATACGAGCATTGTCTACAATTTCCAGCGATGGATGGAACACCAGACCAGATGTAGTGATGGATCTAGAACACATCGCTAAAGGCAGTCTGTCTATCCAGTTATCGTCTCCTCCGTATGATTCCTTCGAGGACCACTACCTCTCCCTTAACCCACTCAATCATACAGTAAATCCCTGGTTTAGAGAATTCTGGGAGCAAAAGTTTCACTGTAATTTAAACAAAACTGGTCCAAAACCCATTTGCACTGGTAAGTGTAACGCAATAGTGATAATTTAACACTTTTGTCACCGACAACAACAATAATTTTTTGTACAATGTGAATTTTCTACGTTACAGGTAGGGAAGATTTGTCCTTGAACTTTACAGTTGATGGTAAGATAGGATTTGTAGCAGACGCTATATACACAGCAGCACATGGTCTGCACAACATGATCAACCACTACTGTCCTGACAAGGTCTTTGTCTCTCAATATTAATAGTTTAGTTACATACATTAGCAGCTATTGTTGTGTACCAGGGCTCTCTGCAGAGGGGCGGTAGGTAGAGAGAGCCCTGCTGTGTACAACAGTTATTTGAATATTTATTATTTAGTCGTTTGGATTTTGGCTAAATTGAAATAAATAATAATTAATTTTAGTTATTTTCATAAATTTTCTTATGGCAATTAAAATATGTTTTTGCTATCTGAACGGCGTGCGAGCATTCGTTGGTACACAATAATTCTATATGCTTGGATTACCAATAGAGTTATACGAGGCATTTTTAGTTGAAACCAGCAATATTTGTTACAATATCATTTTAGCCCAAGTTTTCGAAGACTGATCATTTTTGAGAATGGTCATTAGTTGAGGTAAAAAACTTGACTTCTCATGTTTACAACTTTGTCTATAGATATGCCTTATGATGTCTGTGTGTTTGAATATTAGACTCTTTGCTCTGCTCTGAGGCCACTAAATGGGACACTATTCTATGAATACATGCTCAAGGTCAACTTCACCACCTACAGTAGGAAAAAGTTATACTTTGATAAGAATGGAGACCCACCTGGCAAGTAAGTTTTTCTTTTCTTATTACAAGTTTGTAAGTTGTTGCTACGATGTAGAGTAGATTTGGTGTAAGTGTTGTTGTTATCATTGTCGTTGTTGTGTTGTTGTCGTTGTGGTGTTGTGTTGGTGTTGTGGTGTTGTGGTGTTGTTTAATCAAAATAAAAACAAAAAAACATTATTTTTCTATTGGGATACTTGGTGTGTGCTACGAATGTCGATTTTTTAGTCATGTAATCATGATTTGCCTAATTTGACGGTTTATCATTTTCAGCTGTACAGACGCCTTTTTCATTTGAATTTATTCATTTTAATTGGTTTAAAAAGCTTTCTACTCCATTGAAATTAAAATTTATTTTAGCTGTTACAGCGTTTAGGCTCAGAATAATCGTGAGCTGGCTGGATTGTATTAATTACATAACTATCTTTTGCCACATTCCCTATTAAATGTTTGTTTCTTGATATATAAAAGAACCACCAAGAAGTTTTCAAATGAGGAATAATATATTTTCTATATATATTACTTGGATTCAGTGACCAGGAGAGAACAACTCCGTTTATCATAAACTGAAAAATTTTAATCTTTATTAAAATATGTGCGTATTTTGGAGAGAAAATTGTCTTATTTATTTCCAAGATAAAACGAAAAATCATAACTGCTATAAACGCACCCATAGACTGAGTGTTCTTGCCGCAGGTATCAAGTGATGAACTATCAGCAGTTTAAGAATGGCTCATACGGTTATGTACAAATAGCTACGTGGGAGACGGGCAATCTGGTGGTTAATGGCAGCTTGCAGTGGAAAGACAACAACAAACCAGTTTCTATATGTAGTGAAGAATGTGCAAGAGGTTACGCCAAAGTAGGTCAACGACCTTGATTTAATTTCTTAGCTCGTTGACTAGTTCTGCTGCAGTTATTTATGAGCTGACAGCCAGCCAATCAGTGAATGTGGTTGTTGCTTACAGCGGCAGCAGGCGGAGGGATCCAAATGTTGCTGGTCATGTGACGAGTGCTCCAAAAATGCTATTATTACTGAAGAGCAGGGGTGTATGGACTGTCCCAGCGGGCAATGGCCCAACGATAATCTCACAGGTAAAACCTCTAACATCTATGAATAGGTGGTGTAGATCATCAGAACTTCTGTACAAAAACTTGAAGGAATGGGGACTGCGACCGTTTTCCTCAAAAGTCATTCGGTCCTGGAAACAGTGAGCAAAAGATTGTTGATTTGGCTTTATTATAAAAATAAAAAAAATGAATACTTGCCAATAAACCAACTTGACAAATTATTCAAACCAAAATTAAAACATTCATCTCAAACTGTCAACACCAAAACTTTTGTACTAGGAAAAAGTTAATACAGCACTGGAAGTCTTTATTGCTATTTTTTACCAGAAACACGTACGTTGTAGTTACTGCTATAATAAATATTTGGAGTTAGCTGCCTTTTCTAGAGAAGATAACTCTGATGTGTAATTGGAGTTGTCTTACTTTTAGGAGACTACTGCACAATTTTAATTAATTGGTCCCCAAAAACGCTAGTACTCTTACTAGTACAATCCCCATTATTATTATTTTTGTTGTATAATAATTTATTATTAGATTAATCTTTGGTTAACTCAAATAAAATAGATTGATAAACAGTAGTTTTTTCGAGCTACAATCCACATTTATGATTAATCCTTTTTAATTCTAGTCCTATTGCAATTTATTTTTGCCACAAGCAGAATCAAAATCGCAAGTTTTTATTTTGGACTTTAAAATCCACCAAATTTCATCACTTCAATTACTATTTTGAAAGTAAAAAATTAAGATTAATCTTGATATTCCACAGACTGTGAGGACCTGCCCCAGCAACACATAGAGTGGACAGATGTTGATGCCTTGCTGCCATTCATCTGCGCTCTGATTGGCATTGCTGTCGCTGTGGGAACTGTCGTTGTGGTTGCAAAAAACAATGGCACGGCCATTGTTAAAGCTTCTACTAGGGAGTTATCTTACGTTATACTTGTTGGTATCATACTAGCATACATGTAAGTCGGTCTCATGACTTAGAGTGGATAACTCCTAATTGTATTTCTTTTTTATTACTTATGATTAAGGCTGTTGAATAGTCGCGTTAATTATAAGATTAACGCAAATAATCTAATTTGTGAGATTAACTCGAACAATACTCTTAATCACGAATAAAAAAATAATCGTTTACGCTTTAGGCAACTCACCACTTTTTACGGTAATGACAGAGGAAAAACTGTCCCATGCATAGATTTCAGCATTAGCAGAGCGCAAATCAATCATAGAATATTTATTTTATATGAGGCAATAAATTGAATTTATTTATTATAAAGTTAGAAAATTGTATGTAAAATTATATAATTAATATATATACAATTAAATAATTAGTTGATAAAATTAAACTATTTAATTATTAATTGTAAATTTTTATATTTATACAAAGCTGATAGGTCGGTGTTGTATCCATGCGGCAACACTTCACAGATTTATCAGCCTTGGATCATTGAAATGTTAACCCCGGGTTACGATGTTATAAATGCCCAACATATACATAGCTTATTGATGTTTTATGTTTTATGTATCAGCTATTACAGTAATATCGCTGCGGAACGACTTTACAATTTCATGTCATGTTACTGGACATGTAGTAAGACAGACAACTCCAATGTTGATGACAAATTTATGTGAAACAGGCTACATGTTGCAATGAATGTTGCGCATAGGAGCAAAATTAACATGAGTACGATTAAACAAGATTAAAAGTCAGATTAATTGCAGATTAATCTGAATCTCATCAAAGATTAATTGCGATTAGAGTGGTTAATCTTTCAACAGCCTTACTTGTGATAGAATGGAAACGGAATGATTTCATGAAGTTTGTTGATGTGAAAAAAATCGAAAAACATTCCAATAACAAATAATAAAGTTTTACCATTGGGCGAAGTTTTAAAATTTTTGCTGAATGATGGATTTTTTTTGCTTCAATTGTTTGTTTTGAATTCAAGAGCAGAAAATGATTTATGGAATTGTTATAATTTCTTCAATGTGTGTTTCTCCGGTGATTCTAAACTGTAAATAAGTTTAGTCAGGGTTTGATAACAAGATCTATTTCATATGTTTTATTTATGCTAATATTTGTTGGCATATAACAAAGCATAAATAAATGAATTTATTTAATTTGAAGTTTAAAATTATGATAAAGAATTTAAAAAAACTGAAGAAAATATTAAAAAATTTCAAATAATTTGGTTTTATATTATTTTTAGATCTACAATAGCCTTTGTTGTGAAGCCCACAATCTTCACATGTTACGTGACGCGCATACTACCCGGCCTATCATTCTCTATGATATATGGATCTGTGCTAACTAAAACAAACAGAATAGCCAGGATATTGGCAAGAGGAAAGAAAAAGATAATAACCAGAAAGCCGAGGTGTATGACCACCACGTCTCTTGTGCTCGTAACATTCCTTCTTATCTCTATAGAGTTGGTGGTGATAATAGCTATACTTGTATGGCAGCCAGCTGAAGTGTGGGTAGGTGCTACCATAGTGCTAAATATTATATAATAGAAAATATCTCCTCACTCTTTTCTATTTATAACAAATGATCCTGGCTCCTTTAGTGTTTGTGCATTGTATTTGATGCTCTGATTTGATGTGTTTTTTCAAAATTACAAGAATTAATGTTTTCATTGTTTGTTTAGGCATCAAAACTGAAGGAAATGTGTGAGATTGAATATGTAATTAAATAGACCAGTGCTGTGTTTGACAGTAATAAATTGTTGAATGCAACTATGAAAAAGAGTTAGTTAAGAGTTGTCTTCTCTTAAAATGATTAATACGGAATACCTCTGTTAAAGTTTTGACTTTTTTCGCTAAAAATTACAATTTCTGAGTTTTTTTTTCATTTGTTTTATTTTATCCACCAAGTCCACTAGCTAGTACCTTGTCCACTAGCTAGTACCTTGTCCACTAGCTAATACCAAGTACCCAGTCCACTAGATAGTACCTAGTACCCAGTCCACTAGCTAGTACCTAGTCCACTAGCTAGTACCCAGTCCACTAGCTAGTACCTAGTACCTAGTCCACTAGCTAGTACCAAGTCCACTAGCTAGTACCCAGTCCACTAGCTAGTACCCAGTCCACTAGCTAGTACCTAGTACCCAGTCCACTAGCTAGTACCAAGTCCACTAGCTAGTACCCAGTCCACTAGCTAGTACCCAGTCCACTAGCTAGTACCTAGTCCCCAGTCCACTAGCTAGCTTTTTTGCAATATCTAAAGTTCAAGTATTCAGAGAACTGAAACTAAAATTACCGACTTTATTCACACGTTATGGTTTTTATGTTTATTTCAATGTATTGTTTGTTATCTATTATACTTGATTTGCATAAAATAAAGATCAAATCCTGATCTGGACAAGAGAACAGACACGAAGCAGTACAGTGATCCCTGTATCTTTTTAAGGTGACAAATCCAAGCATAGACATAGCCCGGCTAGAGTGCAAGGTCACTATGTATGGAATTCTGGGACCTTTTGGGCTCGTCTTCATCCTCATTGGGCTGTGCACCTTCTACGCGGTCAACACCAGAAATGTACCTGCAAACTTTAATGAAGCCAAATTTATCGGCTTCTGCATGTACGTGACATGCGTCATTTGGATCGCATTCGTTCCTCTTTACTTTGGCAGCAATAGTAAGGTAAGGCAGCAATAGTAAGGTGAGTTTACCAAGATTAACCTTGTCTCCACAATTAATCTGGTTTATGTTGGTTGGTTGCACTGTTTGATACAAGCTTATTATTTGGCCATTTGGAGTTATTTTTTCATTCTCTAGTGGTAACATGTGACTCTACTGTATACTCCCAACTACTTGCAGGTAATCACCATAACAATGTGCATATCCCTGAGTGCCACTGTTGCCCTCATGCTCTTGTTCTGGCCCAAAGTCTACGTGATCTTGTGGCATCCTGAGAAGAACCACAGGGCAGAGTTTACCACCACCACAGAAGTACGCTGCCATGTAGGTCAGCGGTCCAACACCAACAACACCAGCAGCAGACGATACTCGTAAGTTTTATATTTTTTGCTTTTCTTCTCTTTTTTTAGTGTTGATTATTTTTGTAGCTAGCTACTACTACTAGGGTTGCTAGCTACTACTACTACTAGGGTAGCTAGCTTCTACTACTACTACTAGGGTAGCTAGCTACTACTACTACTAGGGTAGCTAGCTACTACTAATACTACTAGGGTAGCTAGCTACTACTACTAAGGTAGCTAGCTACTACTACTACTAGGGTAGCTAGCTACTACTACTACTAGGGTAGCTAGCTACTACTACTACTACTAGGGTAGCTAGCTACTACTACTACTACTAGGGTAGCTAGCTATTACTACTACTACTACTAGGGTGTAGTTGTAATTGTAATAATTATATCAAACAGGTATTGCTTTGTTACATAAAATTATTTTGATCCAATTAAAAATATGCTTGCTGGATTACCCACACAAAGGTGAATTTTAAAGAAAAAATGCGCTGCGATATTTGTGGATTTACTGTATTCACGTAATAGACTGTAATAGACTGTAATATACTATACTTAATAGATCGTAATATATCATAATTTTCCCATAATTATAACAATTCATTTACTTACAGTCATACTGCTGAGCAATTTTCTCGTATTTTATAGATAAAGTGACATGGATGCTTAAAGATAATTTATCTAAAATTTAATCTATTTATGTTATGTAAAACAGCCTGTTATGTAAAACAGCTCACTCAAATAACATATAAAAAAAATTAAAAATCAAAAACTAAAATATTCTATTGTCGCTAGTAGTAAAGTGCTGAGACGTATCAGAAGCGGCAGGTAATAACTAGAGGTATAGATGTTGTAGCGCACAAAGCTTTACGTATTACCTTGTAGATTAGTGCAGACATGATATATTTGATTCTCAGCTTTGATTATGTTGCAGTTAGTAGCTAGTAGTCTAATGATATACAATGTGTATCTAAGCAACCATACAACAACTCTGTGGGCTACAATTGTTTCTTTAGCTCAGCTAATTGGAAAAAATTAAAAAAGTGAAGAAATTTCTCACCTAGCGAAATGTGACTATGGTTGTAGCTGTAACAGTGTTTTAGAATAGCAAAATAATTTTAATAAATACAGTCTAATTTGGTCTTTGATATCTCAGTCGTCCATCAAATTTTTAGAACTATTTATGGAGAGTGTCTAATGGATTAGTAATTAGTTTGTTAGACATGGACCCACCGAAATGGTCCTAACATCAACTGACTCCTGGGAGGAATTAGAATTTAACAAATGGCTTCCACGTGCGCTATTGGGTCATTCTGATTAGCCAATAATTTATTGTAGCTTTGGCTCCGAACAGTGAAATTTGATGACACTCAGGCTCAAAGAGCTTATTGCTTGAATCCAGATGTGCTAGAATTCAATTTGTTTTCCTTTTTTTGTTGTTGTTGCTGGATATCATCAGAACCAAAAATAAAGATTTATTTTTTATGCCTTTTCATTGATTTTCGTTATAATATGAAGTTTTGTTCCACTACAAGCTGTAAATTCTGTGCTTTACTTGGATACCGCAGTGAGTAAATAGAGAGGCTCGGTGACACTGTATGTAGTGCATTAGCCTTAGTCCCTGCGTCATACCCCTCTCTGCCTTCGTGTGGCCATATTGGTTTGTGATAATAAGTTGTTTTTTTCCAGTGGTTAGCTGCTTATTAATGACGTCCCGGCAGTTTTATAAGGGGCGCCAGTAGTGAAGATACTGGAAGTCATATTTCTACGATATTACGATGCTAAAATACTAATAATATTAACAGAAGTCTATCTTTTTTATTCTAATTCATGAAATCAGCGATCAACGATTCATAGCATTAGATAAGTACGGAGTGTATATTAAGGATGATACGCCGTTCATCCCTGATAAAGCACCTCCTTACACCCCAACTGTGTAACCAGCCTACGGCAAGGCCCGCTGTCATTTATTTACGTCAGCAAACCTAATGGAATTCAAAATAAAAAACTACGAAGTATTCTGAGCATATTTAGTATTTAGTTAATTCTTCTCAAGTGGGTAAATTATTATCTTCTCAAAAAAAATTTCGAAGGCTCTATTGATTCTTTGAGCTTTCTTAATGACATTATTTTTTTCATTTCGACTGCTCAAATTTTCTTAATTCAGTATAATAGTCAAGCAAGTCGTGATTTCTAATGATAAGTTAAACGATCGACTAAGCTACTTTGGTTGCATCGCTAAAGTGAAACTACTCTGTCGGGACCCCATTGTTAGTATACTAATCCTTCATTTTATTTACAAGAATTTGTCAATTTAAAAAAATTTTAAATGGTGCAGTAGACAGATATAGTAGTCTTGCCTTAAAGTGAAAGAGGTCTTGGTGTGAAAAGTTGATCTTTTTTTCTTATGTTTATTAGCTTATTGTTTTTTTTTTTAAAATTTAGCTTGGTTTTGTTTCCCTCAGTATTGCAGCTTTCCCGTAATTGGTTTTTATTTATGCTAGGCTGGCATTCATTGGTCCAACAGTAAGTTGGATTGACAACTCCACAATAACACTTTCAGCATTCGGAAATCCAGTTTGTGTGTAACAAACACTATTATTTGGTGGACATCGGTACCACTCTATAGATACATAATGTCTTACTTTGTCATAGATCGTTAATAAAAAAAGACTTCCTGCGTGAAGTAGAAAGGTAATTAGTGTGGTGTTGGCACTTCCCTTCAGTTCAGCCAATCACAGCTAAATTTGAGCACTGGTTGGTTTGATTCCTTCTGCACTCATTTGTCTATTTTGCATATTTTGTTTTTCTGCATCTTTCAGAAATTGTTTTATCCACAATGTCAGAGCATCACCAAGTAACTACTTACGTAACCTTGATAAAAATAAATTTAAAAAATTCCACGATTTCAACTTTATTATTTCATGATTTCACTAACCCCTAGATAATCGCAATTGTTTATTAATAATGTCAAATATATCTTTGTCCAAAAATCAAGTTTACAAATTTAATCTGAAATATTTCTTGGTTTCCAAAAGTTACAAAAATCACATCAAAAATCACAAAATAACATGCACCCGCAAGTTTAGTGTGTAATAGTCATTTAGAATGAGTTTACTGACTGTGATCACATAAATTGTTTCGTCGTTTGGCCTTTTTAAAGTGTTTCTGCTAATTGTTGCATGCACTTTTAGTTTGGTAGCAACTGCTCTCTTTCATAGCTCGGGTGTTATTTAGCCATATCTTATCTTCTTCTTTTTTGTCGAAATAAGGCTAGAGCAAGGCAATTTTTACCTTTTTTTTTTCCCAATCTCATCATTCATCTGTTCTTCTAAAAGCGACAAAACTAAAATCGCAAGGTACCCTCTTTTGCAAAAACTTTTAGTGTTATAATTTTTTTTGTCAAGTAATTTTTCTTCTTGATCAAAGTATCTGCTTGACAGTATGTTAAAAAAATATTAGTAAAAATATTTGTTTTTTTGTATTTGATAATTTTAAATTTATTTCATGAGATTTACAGGAACTGTTTTGCTACAGATACGGTCTTACGAAGTCATCCAAGCGTACCACTGACATCGATATTGGCTACGGAAGTGACATCATTACTATGTGTGATGATATGTCTCCTTGTGAGAAACCTCCTGCAGAATTCGGTTTCTATTGCTGCAAAGCTCTCAGCAAAAGGTATATGTGACATTGATCTCTCCTGTGTATTCTACATTGATGCCTTATTGTTTGTGTTACACAGACACATGTAATTAAGTTTGTGAAATAATTGAAATTAAAGGTGCATATACATCTATCGATTGCTTAACGATTTGCCTCTGCCTATTGAAATAACGACAAGATGTTTACCCTGTTTTCTCCTCTACTTTCCAGTCTCATTCACTTTCGGTTAAAATCGCTGTATGTGATGTCGCTGGTGACCATAAAATATTTTGCAACAAAAGAGAAGTGTTGTCCGTAAATGCCCCTCTTTGTTTGAATACTTGCAGACGAGAAATTGTTTTATTAGAAACAATGATACTACAAATTTTCTATCAACTTTTTATCACCATCGACATCTACCGATAGCCTCAAATCAAATGCTACCTGTTATTCTATCAAATTATCAAAAAGGAAAATCTTCATCGCTAGGCTATTGGTAGATGTACGCTCCCCTTTGGACATGCAAAATAAGTCAAGTTATCAGTGATTATTATTTTTTTTGGAAAACATATTGACTAATTTCACATTTGAAGGTCTGTAAGCTGCCAAGTGGACTTTGACAATGTAGCGTCTGCGAGTCAACCCGCTTTTGATATATCTAGTGAGGAATCTTGTACTTCCCATGGTTGGTCACAGGCTAAAGGTGAATAAAAATTATAATAACTTGCCAATGGCTAAATGTCAAGGTCGTTTGACATAACACTTGCTTGAGACAACAAATAAATATTTATTTGCTGCTTGTCGTAGGAGATGAAAGTTCCTTGATCAAACCTTCAGGTTACAAAATACTGCAGTGCGACTCCCTGCATCCACACAGGAGTTGTCCCTTCTCTCACAGCTCCCACAGGAGAAGTGCATCACTAAAGCAGTACCCGGTGCCGCAGAAGACTCGGTATGTTTTGTCTTTTTGCATTTGAGAGTTGTCCCGCTTATACAAAGTCTATCGGCTGTATGGACCAGTTTTCATTTGTTAAAAGTTAAAACCTTTGCACATAAATTATTTGCTATTTTATATTTATTTGATTAAACTTAGTCACAATTACTTTTTTGTTGACCAAATATTGACCGTCAAAAAATTTGTTTGGAAAATCACATGATTTCAGCTCATTCTGTGTTGATTATTTTGAGAAAAAATTTTTTTTTTTAATTTTGATTTTGCAAATTTTTTGTTCTTGTCAATTGAATAATTAAAACAGCTTTTAAAATAATTTCAACATCAAAAATTTGTAAATGTCATTCATCTTTGCTATTATTATTGTATACAATTTCCCCCACGCATCACATGTAATAAACATCGAACATGATGTTACCAAAGTTGCCTTATTTCACATTTGGTCAATGAAGGTGATTATAGGTAATATTGGGAAATATTTCGTTTTAGTTTGTGCCGTAATCTGAGCGATGGCTTCAATACAAACAAAAACCCTATCCACTCAGACTATTTACGACATCAGCTGCGCGGCAGTAGCACCTCCTCGCAAAACCTTAACCCCTATTATTACTTAAACCACCTGAGCAGCAGTGCTACTGAAGAGACACAGCTTATAGCCTCCTCCGTTATGTTAGACCATGACATCAGATCTATTGAACCAGATCCACCTAAACTGACAACAGTACCATCGATTGGTAACACAAATACAACCGACGATGATGATATTCTCTCGTCACATCATGTGATTAATTCTACTAGTTATAGCGATCGCCGTAAACTTTATCCAAGCTGTGACTCTACGTTAAGAAGAGACAAAAAGAATGGATATGTGAATGGTGCTGAAGGTTTCTTAGACACAACTGATTGTGTCTATAGATATTTAAATAGTAGCGGAGATTCCACGCCAAGAGAGGGCAACTTCCCACTTAGTGCTGCATCTTCCATAGAGGATATGTTGGTGCCCAAAGGCAATGATTTCTCCAGTTCCTCTACTGACTGAAATGTTTAGATGCAATGGTAGAGGTCAGAGTATTTATATATGAGATTGCTATTTAATTTTAAAAATATATGTATTTGATAATTTTTTCTTTTGTTTTTTTTTTAAAGTCAATGTTTAAATTCAAATTTTTATATAGTTTATGTTGTATAACTTTTATTTCTCAAAAACTTAAGTGCAGATTTAATACAAAATTCTTGTTATTAATATCCCATGGATATATATTGAATGCAGAGTTACGGAATATTAAGTACAAAGGCTGGAAACGCTATCGAGGTAATAGCATAAAAAACTATGTGATACAAAATCATTGCGTACCATGTTTGACCCATAGTTTTCTTTCCTCAGTTGCGGTACTATGCGTGTTAAGTACTCAGATTGTTTGTTTTACAAAAATCATTTATATTTTACTCTTTAATAACGAGATTTCATGCAGCAAAGAGCTGCTGTTTGTTATTTTTTAAACAAACTTCCATACAATAACTGCAGACATTTTTAAGAATTGAAATTTTGCAAACGCTATGAATCATGCAAACATTCCAAAATATTTGATTATAGAAAATTCCGGCTCGATCGAAACGATTATATTGTTTGTGACCAAAAGTAGTTTTGAGAACAAATTAATAATATATCTTGTAAAAGTTTGTTGGCTGAAATGATGATGAATGATAGTTACAAAGATCCCTAAATGAAAATTATCTTTCTTTGTAAAAATAATCATCTGCTGGGTATTGTTGTTCATTTCCAACAGGCTTTAAACTGTAATCGATTGCTAGCAGGTGAACAAGATCATTGCAATAGTAAATTAGTGCCAAAACTTTCGTGTAATTATAAAATGACGCGTTCAATCTTGGCTAATTTTGCATTTAATTTTGAAAAATGGTAAAATATGAATAAAAGGCCGATCTTGATCACTTTATATCTCTTTTGACTTTGTCAGTCTTTTTTTCAAAATCAATCAATCGCTGTAAATTTAATTTCAACGAATCAATTTATTCCACTTTTATTAATAAAAAAGTCCTGTTCGATCTATTGTCCTAATTATGCATTAGTTGTTTCATAGATAAAGTGTGACAAGTTTTGAAATTATTGACTGTATTTCATACAAGTTCTTATACAAAAACAGTGCATAATTTAGATACGACAGGAAATTGATCTATTTCTAGCAAAAGTGAAGGGTGAAAAATTAGAAATAAAAATGAGACAAAAAATTCGCTGAAGGTTTATCGCCACCGTCGAAGCATGAAAAGAATTTCCGAAGCAAGATGTGTAACATCAGTGGTCTACATTAATAAATAATGAGAAAAAATATTTTTTGTTAACTGCTGGAAGAAAGAGAAAGTTGGGCATTGGTTTTGCAAATAACAAAAATGAAATAGTTCTTTGGCTGAAAATGTTGGCACAAAATTCTATCGAAGCTCTCGATAAAATGTAAACTAATTATATAATTTAGTTCGCAAATATAAAATGTGTTGTTCGTTATCAAAGTGACTCCATAATAGTCTTTCTCCTGATCAATTAAAGGGTTACTGACTCCAGATTATTTTCTTTCAGTAGATTTTGTAGCCTTTAGTTGGACATCTATGCTATTATCGGTGGGGCCGTATGCACCCGCTCCTTTGAAACTTCCGATCTCAATTTTCCTGTCAGCTGAGCATCTTTCATCATAGAGCGATCTCTTTTCATATCCTGAAGAAAACATTGAAGATATTCAGAAACTGTTGAAGTATAAACTAACTGAAGTTTTTGCTGTGAAATTTCTGCCTAAAATGTTAACACAAACAATCAGTCCCATAGATGTCCTTTAACGATTTTTCTGCCCTATATTGCAGTCCTGGTAAAATGACTTTTAAATTAGATCAAGCTGATTTGAGAAAGTAATTTTAGTCAGTTTTGGAAAAAATATTATTCTCGCGAAATTTGGGTTACCCAATAAAACTTTTTTACAAATTGCCGTCTTGCTAATTATATAGGCTTCTAATTTATATTTTGGTTCTTGTGTGGGAATGCTTTTCATGGATGAAGAAGAATCGAATGACTTTGTTAATCCAGCAAGCATAATCACCAATGTAACCTACAGAACTACGTTTCTCTTGGTTCATCTGCTGCTGTAGTTTAGCTCCGTGCAGCAGGTCTCTTTCTTCCCTTCTAGCAGCCATGGCCACAATCCTCTGCTGATTTTTATTGAGATGAGCCATGGACTGATGTCTACTTTCAACCTCTCGCTTGTAAGAGGTAGCATTTACTTCCTGTTGATAGGTACTGGATGGAATAGTCGTCATTTTATTCGGAGCGGTAGAGGCAACCTAAAAATAGTATTACATTTTTTTTATCTTTGTCTTTCCTCTCTCAAATGTATTCATGATTAAATTTTGCCAATGAGCGTATTCTTACCTCTCTCATGTAGCTAGTTGATGGCCTTGACCTCTGCCGAGACATTTGTGCTGCCACTCGTTCTCTATGAAAGTCCTGTCAAGTTATAAATTATGATTTAGTGACATGAAATTGTTTGTATCTCTTGAAAGGAGCACCTACTGTTTTGTGACAAGTTTACGACTCACCTGACGCGCATACAGTCACGCGACGTATCTACTCCCGCTAGACACACCTGCTATGACATGTTATGTATGTTATGATGCAATATAAAATACCTGCATTGACTCTCCAACTGTGTCTCCATTCATGTAGTAAGTACTAGGGTTTGGAGGTGCTTGCAGTCGTTGTCTGGAGGCATTCTGTCTCAACTGCAACTTCTTCTCTTGCTGAGATGCGTGGGTGACTAGGTTGGAGCCAGATGCCACATGGACATTGGAGTTGTCCTGAAAACTCACTGATTTCATAGCAGCAACAGGCGCACTCTTGATGTAACGCTCGCAGTGATTGGTTCTTCCATTGGGGACAACCTTATGGAAATGGGCCCCTCCCCATTCCAGTACTGAAATATTCCATAAATATCCATGTATAGAGTGTATGACAGTTGTTTGATATACATGTATGACGGGAAGTAAAATCTGTAACACGAGACAATACATACCTCCATTATTGACTTTAGAATCTCTAAGTTCTAAAGGCTCTGCCACAGCTGACTGACTGTAAGGTTCATGGAACGGCGGATCCATTACATCCGGTACTGGATCTGCTTTCCAATACTGCCATGGAGGTCTCTCCTCATTGGTTTTTTTCAACTTGATCTCTCTACCATTTCTAATGATTGGTGTATTAGTGCCTGAATCTCTGGTGAAAGAGCCATCATCAAACCCGCTGTCATAAGTAGAGCGAGGTGAATGTTCATTGTCATACCTGTACCGATGATGCCTGTTCAGACTTTCATCAAAACTGACTGATCGAGTTGGTGACAATGATCGAGCTCTGCTCCTGGGAGACCGCGGAGAGATATGCCCAAATGATGGTGCCCTTTCTGTGGATAATGACCTTGACCTGGATCGGTGATGAACTTCTCGGCTTCTTGATCTGCCTCTTTCATCTCTTGTAGGAGTTCTATACCGTGGAGAGAGAGACCCTCGATCTCTAGACATTGATCTCTCTTCATAAGGAGAAGAAGATCGATAAGAACTGTGTTGTGGTCTAGATCTCTGTCGTTCTCTAGATAACCTGGTTTCTCGCGGATATCCGAAAAGTAAACGTCTATCTTCCATTAACTGGTTCCTTTCCTGTATTCTAATTTCAATCTCATCGTCAATTTCTTGTTTTTTTCGATCTATAGCCTGCTCTCTCAGCTTCATTTTGTATTTGAGTTCAGCTTCCAAAACTGAAATATCTCGATCAATCTCGTCTTTTGACTTCTTTTCGTCGCTTTTGTATTCTCTAAGCTTGCGTTTTCTCTCTTCCAATTCCCTGCAAAACATGTCAATGGCCAATGATTCTACTTCGCTAAAATTGGCTCCTGAGTCTTTCTCAATTGCGTATTTATTGATTAGAACTCAATCAGTTGTTTGAGCAGGAAAGACGATTTAAATCACCAACACCACATTAACTCGCATGCTCTGAAACCTACTTACATTTTATCATGCATACGCTGATCGTGTTCTGCCAGGTCATGCCAATGCGCATCAAGCTGAGCATCGACCTTCTCTTCCAGTTCAGATTCTGTTAAATGTGTCCCTGGAATTTTTTGCTCCACCTGCTCTCTGGTTGTTGAACACCGCTGTGAGTGGTCCTTCACGTATGGCCTGTAATCTTCGTACTGTTCTGAATGGATGCTCAGTCCTACAATATAGTCACCACCATTTAATTTAAATTTAAATAGAAACACACGAGGAGAGCATAGTCGATGTTGGCACGGAAACCTGAATATTATTCGTCAAAGATCACTCAAACTTTTCTAAACTTTTATTTAACATATACAAAAAAACAGCAACATTCATGTCAGCTATCAATAAACAAACCAACATTCAAGGCAGGCAATGTGCTTTTTAGGTAAACAAAATATTTGCACCTGTATGTGGTTGAAAGGTTGCATTTAGTCCAGTTGTACGGAATTTCCGTGGTAGCTCCCACTCGACAGGATCTTTGCTAGCCCCAGATACAGGATAGCCTGGGAAACTGTTCTCGGGGTAGCTAGATACTGTGTCCACAATCTGCTGTCTTGTTTTTTTGGGAAGCTTAATCTCAAAAGCTGTCCTGTCATACAACAGTTGATCAATCCATATTGCCTGACCTAAGGCTATGTCTGCACTCTTTCCCGTTGAGAACATAACTACCAATGGTTTGTCTTCTAAGTCTGCAAAAAGATCCATCATGATAGCTGATAATTTACTAAACGTTTATTATTATAATAAGGTTACTTATTATTATAATAAGGTTGCTAATTGTTAAATTGATAAAAAAATTAATTATTAAACTATTAATAATTATACAAGCTTTTCCAAGATATTTGGCAAAAAAGTTGATTGAGAAGTTTTTTCTGATAAAGTTTTGATTCACAATTGAGAACAAAAATTTGTAATTAATCACTTTCTGTCAGTTTTTTAATGATTATATTTTTTCCAAATGTACACCTTTAGCAGTACTCCTTCCTTCCTGTCCATCAATAACAGTGCCTGGTTCAAAGAGATCCCCTCCATGCTCTGTTGGTGCTAACACTTTATCACCTTTCATTATGGAGTGTCTCCTCCCATCATCCGTCTGCACAATGTCAAACACGAATGTCTCCTGATAGGTGGTCTCCGTGAACTGACCTTGAGTGCATGGCGCAAACTCCACTAGAAACTTGTCATCACTTATCTAGAAACAGTCATCCACACAAACTGTTTTGTTTATTGGAAAGAGAGTCAACATGACTGCAAAATTATTTCCGAGAAACTGGATTCAAGCTTCTTACATGCTGATAGCTAAAGTTTACTGAGGAAATTAGCTCGAGATTGTTTGTGATGCTGTATAATATATTTGTATTGCAAACTTCATAACTCATATCAGTGGTTGCTAACGTCAATATTGATGTTTTGTATCAACAGTAATTTATGAGAGTCGCAATGATCGCTACCTGAGATTTCACAGTAGCCCTGTAGTATAGCCCATCTGAGGTCCTTCTCGCTAACACCGGTCTGTCTATGAGCAACGCCCCTGCTGCTGGAGAAACAGTCATACTTGACAACGCACCATCCAAGTCATCAGATAGCTTCAACCATGATCTGCATATTTAGAAGAGCTTCATTAGTAACAACATTACTAGCAAGAAATTGTGGTGAACTTCGATGGTTGCTTGATACGTTGAAGATGACTCGTTCAGTTCATGACCAACTAAATTTAGCCTGTTCACAACTTCCAAGCTTATTACAAACATTAACATGAAAACAATACTTCAATTCTATGGTTGAAATCTTCACAAAAAAGTATTGCATAAAATTACCTGGCAGTTCTATACCTAGCCCAGAGATAGGGTTGGTACCATTGAGCCCAAGCTTGATTAAAGTACGGTACTTTGAGAACACGCCCCTCATTGTCAGTGTAAACTCTGGGAACAGTAGTGAAGCTATAAGGATTTGGATAGATAACTCCTGGATGAGGTGCTCGTAAAGTAGTATACGGTGGGATAATAGTGGGCTGGCCAGAGGGTATGTATGGTGCACCATAAGGATAGACGAGACCGGTTGGAGTTGCCCCTTGTATAATTGTCATCGGTGAAGGATGCTCTAACGTAGAAGTAACGCTGCATTGCTTTTGATTTCCAGAAAAAACTTGTTTGTTTGTTGTACGAATCACACCCGTACCTCCGTGTGAGGCTTTGTAGACAGGAGTAATCCTCTCAATAGAGCCATGGTTAGTGACAGTAACAATCATGAAGGAACCGTAGGTATCGGTAGCTAGATCCTGTAAAAAGTTAGTAGCTGATTTGTCAACTGTAGCACCAGTAAGATAAATGCAATGGCACGGCCTGCCATGACAGACGTAGGCTACTCTGTCTAAGATATCGCTAGGTTTAGAGTCAGGGAGTCCGTCTGTGACCAGATACACTGCATCACACTCATCATCGTTGTAAGCTGCTAGCAATGCTGACTCGGTGTTGGTACCAGTTTTAGCTTCAAGGGAATTTATCCAATCACACGCCACTGTAACTGTTTCTGGTAAGCATCGTACCATTTCATTGGACCATTGCGTTACTGTTGTGTTGAACTCTACCATGTTGAACTTACATTCACCTAAAATAATATCAGGTATGTAAATAATTATTTTTTTTAATTTTTTACTTTTTAAAGCGTTCGAAAATTTCTATTTACATACCTCTGAATGCCATCTTATGAAGATATTCTTTGAGGTGTTCCTTCACTATGGCTAATCTGGAGTACATACTACCTGATGTATCCAGTAGAAATATTACATTCTTTTCTGATACATCATCAAACAATGTTGGCTCCTGTCTGCTCATTCCAGCCATTATTACTCTGCTGTAGCGTAGATTGTCTCCTATAAACAACGATTGATCAGCATTTGAATCGAACCGTTCTGATTTGGGACACTCATGATCTAAGAACTATGATAGAGAACCCAAGTTTTAGTTATGCTCGTCAAAACAAATTATTCTTCTTCTCGTTTGGAACCATTAAATCAGCAAACTTTGGGTTTATCAATAACAAAAATTCTAGGATGACATACTATACTAGTATACTACTAATCTAACACGGCTTTGCATGCTACTACAATTGTATAGCTTCGTTGCAGCTCGACCTCTAATACACACCACAAGGGTATATAATACTACTACTATTGTTGTAATCATTAGCTAATCTAATGATTGATGATGATATTGATAATCATAATAATGATTGTTGTTATTTTATTGAATAAAATAATAATAATTATTATTTTTGCTGTGAAGTACTATTTACTTACAAGGATGCACTTACTATGTCATTTATTTGCTATTGTTAATTCCTCTATGTTGAAACGCTCACGAATGGCACCTTGTGTGACAAAAAAATCCTAGCAGCTGAGGATGAAGAAGCGTAACGTGTCTGGCAATTGGTTATCGTAGCTTCAACTACAAGCACCTGTTTATTGGTATCTTAGCAACAACGTGTGTCCATGTAACAGCCAATTTGTGAAACTTAGCTCTATTGCAGTTACAGAAATGTGACTGCCGCTGCTCACTAGGCTGTCTATTGGCTGAAATTACTCTCGTAAAAAAAAGAACGAAAAGTGAACGTGCAAGCGTTTCAATGACAAAAATAAAGAAGAAGTAGTATTATTATTATAATAATATTATTGATACTTGTTTGTCGTTGTAAAAAGGAAACTCATTTCAAAACAGGCCCTGCAAGACATCAACATGTTTAAACCTGGGCTCATTGAGCTTGAAGATAACTATATCTTATTTACTGTGTTAGGTTTTGTTTGGCTGGTTTCTCTGTGGGAAAATTATCTCACTTTCAGACAGGTTGGTTGTTACGGTAATAATCGGTGTCATCATGATCATCATCATCCGTCATTCATTCATCAAATATATTATGATAATATATATTAATATTATGAATGGATGGTTTCATTATTATTCTTCATTCGGTCAGAAAATAATAATCATCATTAAACATCACCCTTGAGACGATGATGATGACCATCAATCAATCCTTATCAAATCAGTAGTAGCTAAGTAAGTAGTAGTAGTTAGTAGTAGTAGTAGTATTAAATTTAATTAAGTTATTAATTATTTGTTTATTATAATTAATACTTTTATTATTATTATTATTAAATTACTGTTAATTATTATTATTCTATTAATTATTATTATTATTTATTGCTGAGTGAATGAAAAAAAGTTGATGATCATCATGGTGATAATCATTATGATCACCATGATGATGGTGGTGATAAATAATAGTAATAATAATAATTATTCCTGTTTATTTTTGGCTTATTATTATATCGTTATTGTATTATTATTAATATTTATTTGTTTGTATTAATAATAATGATAATTATTATTATTACTGTAACTTAGTAGTATCTGCTATTGATTATTATTTAGCCAGTGCAAATGGATTTTTCAAATCAGCCTTGGGACGTTAAAAATCATATCATGGCATAGAATCATATCTTGCCGTCACAATAGTGGTAAACATTTTTGTCTATCACTTATAGCTAATGAGAAAATGAGTTTTAAAAGAGATTCTCTCTGCACCAAAATTACTTTGTTTTATGTTTGCACAGCGGATGGTTTTACGCCCCATTATTGGTACATTAGAGTGAAATCCGTGACGCGTGACCAAACGTGCGTTATTAATTTGCGGTAATTACTAATTACTTCATTGTAATATAAAAAAATTACGTTTCATTTGGAAAGGGCATTATTAAATCCATTTTCATTCCTTCAGATGTAAATTATCTGTAACAAGTAGTATATCAACAGGTCGGTAATCTGATAGGCTAGTGCTATAAAATGAATTAAAATTATAAGGGCCCACGGCGCACTGGGTTTCAAAAAAATTTTTCCAAGTCCACAGCTATGTAAGCAGTGCAGTGATTGGTTAAAGGTTTGGTTTGGGGTGGTCTGACATCGAATAGCTAACATACCCATCAGATTCTCCTATGTCTTTTGTGTGCCCACCAGAAATTTTAAGTCAATCCATCCATCACAAGCCACGTGGCAGCTTGTTTTGTACACCAGCATTCGATAGCTGGTTGAAAAACATTCTTATATATTGCAATGATATCGTGACGTCTGTTTTTCCTGTGTACTACTGAAATTTCTGTTATTAGCCAATGAGCATCTAGCTACTGGGCTGTGACTGGTTGCAGTGTAATAATGCTAGTACTACCTAGTATTACTAACCAGATTATCTAATGAAACTGTTATTGTAGATTGAGTTCGATGAACTGTATTAAAGTATTAGGGCTTTATTTACTACTTACAATCCTTCAATCGTCTCTATGAGTTATGAGTTATTCTCCATTACACATTACACATTACACAACGCTATGCTGACAAGGCTTTTCCGAAGTTCAACCAATCACGGCCCAGTAGCTAAATGCTCATTGGCTGATAATAGAAATTTTAGTAATACCCAGGAAAGCCGAACGTCACGATATCACTGCAATATATAAGAATGTTTTTCAACCAGCTACTATCCAATGCTGGTCTACAAAACAAACTGCCGCATGGCTTGTGATGGATGGATTGACTTAAAATTTGTGGTGGGCACATAAAGACATTGGAGAATCTGATGGTTGTGTTAGCTATTCGATGTCAGACCACCCCCAAACCAAACTTTTAATCTGGTACGGAAAAGTGTATCCTATTAAACCCTTTTAAAATTTTGTCTTTAGCAGCCTGTGGTCCCAAGTTATTAAAGATTTAGTAATTTGATAATATTTGAAAACTGAAAAAACGGTGTGCTACGAATTTATATATCGATGCTTTGACTCCATAAACGCTACGCAATTACGGGTTTTGTGGACGCTATATTATTATTATTGATTATTGACAATGATTGCTGTCAGCGATTATGATGATTATTATCATCACCAATTATATGATTATGTATAATAATAAAGATGATGATCATAAATAATAATTTTTAGTAGTAATAGTTCACAGAAGTAGTATAATAATAATAATAGTTATATGAAAAATACATATTATTATTTATTATACATATTTAATTTTTCAATTCAGTAACTATTAATAGTCAGTGAGTAACAAAAAATGCAAATATTTTTTTTATAGTAATAATGAAAATGTTTTGACTTTAATAATTTTGTTGTACTTCTATTGTAGTAATGAAAATAATGAAATAATACAATAATCGTATAACCGTTCACCCACTGAAAATTTTTTGTTACGTAGTGTCATTTCAATAAAAGTAATATTCCCACAAATAAAGCTATTATATAATTTAGTATAACGATTAATATTTTGTGGCTTGTAGCGCAAATACTTTCGCTTTCAATAATGTCTCAATACTTTTGAAATAATCCAGACGCTTTTAAAAAATGTTTTATTCAGAATTACCTGGGATAATACAGTAAGTAGCCTGATGAACTGCGTCTCAAAGTAGGCTTTTTGGTTTGATTAAATAAATATGTCAGCTTTTCTAGATACCTAGTTTAGTGCAATTTAATGGATTTTGTGTCTAACAACAATGCAAAATTTTAAAATCATCTGTTTTTCTTAAATGCTCCAGACGCTTTTGAAATAATACATATGATTTAGAAAAATATCAACTGATTAACGCTTTACAGATGTTATGAACTAATTTAAAACCATTTTTAACTATTGAACGTATTTCAACGAGTAAAACTATTAAATTGAACTAGTCTGAACTGTGGTAGTGTTATCTGAATTATTTTGAAAAGATTTGAATAAAGCATGTTTTTTAAACAAAACACTCTCTCATTTCCTGTGTAACCTCGGTGTAAAATGTCTATCAAAGGTGTGAAGACTCACTGAAGACTGACTAAGTGACTAAGTGAAAATACAGTTGTTAGATATCTGCTCAAAATTTGAATGATAAATTTGAAGAATTTTTGTGAATCATTTGATAACAGTAATGACAAATTTTGAACTATGTATGTACTATATACGTAATATATATGTAATATATACGTAATATATACGTAATATATATGTAATATATATGTAATATATATGTAATATATATGTAATGTTTTCATTGATCTGTGATTGGTAAAAGTACTACTAGCTCAGAGCTTATCGGTGATTTGGCTTGGGTCACTGAAGCCTTTATACCAACTAATTGCCAAAGTATTCATCCGGTTTGCAAAAATTTATACCCTTTTGAAAACATCCAGATGGTTTGGATTACGTACATATGCTGTTAAATGCAAAACACAAAAAAATCCGAGCCATTTTATCAAAAGAGTTCTGCCATATTTGTTTAGAGAAAGATATACCAGAATGCTAAAGAAGTACCAACTGAGGTCGAGTCCATTATGGACCAGGAAACTTATGATAAGGCCAGGAGGTATCAACTAGACAAAACCAACTTTGGACTGGTTAAAGGTGCCTTTGGTGAAGTAGAATCTGGGGTGAGTTTGACAGTCCATGAACAGTTATTTTTGTTTAGTTGCGGTGAGTTGTACAATATAAGTACAGTTTGAAGTATGTAGATATACAGGTTTCAGTCTAGTGTTTAGTTATGGCATAAGAATACAACAAGTTTTCAATTCCACGAGTTGAAATCCGTTAGAAGAACAAATCATTTACAGCCCAAATTTATCAATAACATAATTTTCTTGGACTGCGACGGTTTTGCTCAAACGTCATTTAGTCATAGAAACCGATTGCGAAGTTCGGTAGCGCTAGTAAATATTTATATATAACGTTGATTAGGCTTCATTATAATAAATAGCAATAGTTGTCATTGAAACATATAAAAAAATATGCAAGAGTGAAAATTGAAACACTCATTTCACGATGCCAACAGCACATTTTTGTAATAGAAAAAAAATTATACATTTACTACCCAAGGAGCTCTTGTTAATCTGCAAACTTTTCGCGTGAAACACCTGTAAGTTATAATTATGAGGGAAGCGACTATTTCGCAGAGTTGTCTTTTTTTGGAAAGATAATTGTGTTGCTCAACTCATTTGGTCCTGGAAACTCAAGCGACTTCTGGCACATGTACTCTTACCATACTTACTCTTACAATATCCAACTTCTTGTCTAATTTATTGACTTTGCGTTACTCAAATGAGATGACTGAATGCTAAAAGTTTTATATTACTTTCACTGTTATTAATTAATAATTATATTTATTCTGATTTTAATAATCGATTCATCATTTACCATTTACCATTGTAATTTCTATTCACCAAAACCCCTATCATATGCTGTTTTATTACATCACAAGGTGGTTTATTTATTATTGAGAGCCGGTCGAGTGTTAATTCAGAGTTAACTAGGCAGGAATTAAATGATAGAACAAGAACTATGGGTAGTATAAACATGTACTCTCTCACTAGATGGCTTGTCTACTCGATGGACAGAAGAAAACGCTGTATAACAATCATTGACCAGCATGTCTCCCATGTAACCAGTAAATGTGTGTTGTAGTTGATCTTACTTTTGGGTGGAATCCCTTACCTGTGGGGAGTGTCTGGAAGGTTGATGGACTCTTATGGTTATCCATCAGTTGACTATGAGGTGAGTATATTTTGTTTATTTATTTGGTGAATAATTTTTTAATCACAGGAGTTTGTATGACGAATAAAATTTCGATCTTTTAATTCAGAATGCGGGTTGGTTTGAAAACAATTCTTGAATAGGCACTTTTGGTGAATGTGAAGGTACGATTGTTACAAATGGGCAAACTTCTTTTGTTTCGGCGAGTACAAAGTAGGATTTCTTCACGCCGTGGCTTCGCTAGAAATTCAAAGCAAAGGTGATAACGAGAAACAGTGCTAGATCGAAAATCAAGAGTTGTATGATCTGTATTCATGCTTTGCGGTTAAAAACAGAGCCGTTTTATGGCAATTAATATTTCCGTTTTGGATACAGCAACAAAAACAATGAGTCGAAGTCATGCAAGCAACGATCGTTGATGCAAGGCCATAATAATTATAATAATTTATTATGTCAAATATCTGTGCATCACATTATCAATACATTAGCGTTGCCAAAAGTAATTATTTATTTGTTTGCATTGTTTTAGTAGAAATAATTATTTGTTTTTTTAATGATTATAAATATTATTCTATTATTATTAATTTTTCGTTCTTTAGCCCGTATGACGTTTCACTGTTGTGAGAGAAGACAACTCGATAAACTTTATTTTTCTGCATGGCTGCTTGTTTCGCCAGATTCGCGTGCATCCAACTTTGAAAACGCTTATAAATTAGCAAAAAGCCGAAAGCGACAAATGGGTCCTCTAAAGTGAAGACAATCCCTGTATGAATATAAAAATTTGTCAACCATTCTTCTCTAGATCACCCACTCTCTGGTGTTCTCATTTCTTGGAGCCATATTCTCTGTAGTAACGAGCATGCCATGGACGGTGTACTATACTTTTGTGATTGAAGCTAGACATGGGTTCAACAAGCAGGTTAGACCACAGGCTATGTATCTTTACCAACATTCGATGTTCTCTTATTTATTAAGTTAAAAAAGCACAACTGCTAATACTTGCTCAAGACAATCCGCAAATGAAGTGCAATTGGGAGTTGCTCACTCTGTTGCAAATTCTAGCATAGTAAAACAACTCCCAAAACTTGCGATATAACCCGGACTTTTGTACTATTGTTGGCCATTGATTTTTTTTATTTAAACTGCTTAAAATTTTTAACATTTCAAAATTTTCAATGTTTTGTGTAATGAATTTAACTCTGTTGCATTACAAGCAACAATCTTTACGTGAGACAGATTTTGCTTACAAAATTTTTTCTCAAGGCGCTCACAGCTGCACTGTGTACGTAATGAACTTGTTACTAGCTGTACAACAAACTATCAAATTTGTATCTATTATTTAAATTTTATCCATTCATTGCTTCACAGTGAACATTGTAAAATAGCAGAGGTAATATAATATATTAAATTTGTAGACTGCTGGCTTTTTTATCAAAGACCAGATCAAGTCCTTCTTTGTCTTCCAACTCATCAGTCTGGTCATCACTGCAGGACTTATTTACATCATCAAAATGGGCGGAGACTATTTCTTCCTCTATTGCTGGGCTTTTGTCATTGTGGTGTCTTTGGTACGTTGTTGAGTGACTAGCTACTGTATGAGTTGTCTTCTCTCCATTTACACTTTGTAGTTTAATCATTATATTTCATGAGAAATCATTGCAATCCTATAGATGTAGGTCTAATTATTGTGTTTGTGTTATTATGGTAAACTTCTGTTGTTGGTTTCCAAATTTGTAAATCAAAATGAATGTAGTTATATGAAATGGGGAGTTGTGCACTCATTGGGGAGACAACTATAGGTAAAATACAAATATGTATGTTCTGTTGGAATAATGTAAGTCTAACAATTATTGTGGGTATTCTATCCTCTGCTGAAATATGTTAGCTCACAATAGTATATCAACTGGTACAATGTATGTGGTGTTGTATACGTTACTGTGTGTTGTATCACTTGTATACCATTATATATATATGTATGTGGTGTTGTATACGTTACTGTGTGTTGTATCACTTGTATACCATTATATATATATATATATGTGGTGTTGTATACGTTACTGTGTGTTGTATCACTTGTATACCATTATATATATATGTATGTGGTGTTGTATACGTTACTGTGTGTTGTATCACTCGCTATTGTTCTCTATCAACTTGCTAACGTTTATAATTCATCTTCATGTTTGTTTCTGGTAATTGCTGATGCATGACAACCTCGCATGTTTTGTATGCTACAGGTAATGATCACCATATACCCAGACTACATAGCTCCGCTGTTTGACAAGTTCACTCCGCTGCCGGAGGGACCCCTCAGGGCTGATATTGAGAAGCTCGCTGCCAGCATTGACTTCCCCCTCACCAAACTCTATGTGGTCGAAGGTATATTTTATATACTTGCTATATGTAGTTGAATCTACTTGTATAAACCAGTTGACTTTTGTTGAATGTAAGTGTGAGTTATGTGATGTTTGCGCAGGCTCAAAGAGATCCAGTCATAGCAATGCCTACTTCTATGGATTCTTCAAGAACAAACGTATTGTACTCTTTGACACTCTGCTGGAGAACTACACCCCAGCTACGGACGACCAGAGCGAGAAGAAAGATGAGGGAGCAGACGACTCCAATGAAAAGGTTAGCTAGTATCAATATAAGGCGCGTTCAACTTTATATATTGTATATTGTTGTACCTGTTTATGCCAAGTTTGGCGCGGATGAGTACATTCTATAATGAACTTTCATGTAAAATATAGGAGCATTATATGCGGATTTCTCCTCTTTATTGCGACACCACCTACTATTGTTGATGATTCATCTTAAAATCAGTCGAGTCATCGTTCAGCAAAAAGTTGTATCGCAGTCAATTAACTTTCTCTTTTTAATTTAGGCTTTTGAAAAAGAATTGACGATTCTTCTGTTTTTTTTTATGACATCATCTGGTTATTACCAGAGCCTAGCAGGGCTTGCTACAGTATTACAAGTTATGTGTAAGACTATTGATCTTATTGCGTATTGATTTTGTTGTAACTATTAGTAGAAGTTGTTGCAATAGCATGTTTAAGCTTACAATGTGTGTTTTTTGGAAATTTGTTCAGGTTTTCCCTCATTTGCATGATAAGAGTAATTACTTTTTGTAAATGGAAAATGGAAATGAAAATGGGACTGTGGAGGGAATTTATAGCCTCTGTTACCTCTGACTGGTGTAAGGCAATGAGAGGATAATTCCGTGTTATATATTATAAAAATTTGTATGGAAATCGATGCAGTAAACATCATGATGATCAAAACTTGTTTTGTCCAACAAATTCTGATGCTGTTGCTGACTGTTTTATACAACTGTTTTTGGTTTATACTTGCGCGATGTTTCGCTTGTGATCTCATTCGGAGAGAAAGTTCTCACTCTATGTTGCATGTAGAATGAAGGGTCGGGTGGTACTGAGGAAAAGACTGATGCTAATGTTGAGGAGAAGACTGAGGCTAAGAAAGGATGTACAGATGAAGAAGTGGTGGCTGTTTTGTCTCATGAGCTTGGACATTGGTATCTGAACCACGTGCTCAAAAACTTCTTTGTTGGCCAGGTGGGTGCAGTGAGATGTTATCTATCAAAAGCCATTGCAGCTTTTCATCTTGTCCCTGCAGCTGTTTGTCTGTGGAAAACCTCAGAATGGTCTAGAATTATGGGTGTGTGGCGTGGGCGGATAAATCCACCAAAGATACTCCAAAACTCAGATTAGGGTTAATAATCTTGATAAAACTATCGAAAAGAGAGGATGGCAAATGAAATGCAGTTATGGGTGCTCCATATTGAAGAATTGCGATGTGCCTCACAAGTGATTTATTAATAATAAGTGTGTCTAGAATTTGATTTGAGCAGATATATCGAGTTCAATTTGGGAGCAGACTTTTTCAGTTTCACTTCGAGCAGACTATTTCAAATGAAATGATAAATAGATTCTGTTAAATATGTGTGTAGTCCTGGATATTTTCTATGAAATTCCGGTGGTTTAATCTCTTTATACTTTATGAATGGTCTTTTAGTAAACTAGTTAGTCAGTGCAAATCTTGCACTATACCAGTTGATAGACATCTAATTATCACCAATAACAAGAATATTAAAAAAATAATTATAATTTTTTGCTTAACAAAAGTACCATTTTAAATAAGACTACTTGGCCTTATTATCTTGTAATTCCTGACGACTCCGAAGAACACCCGATTTGGAACAGCTTATGAACAAACATTTATAAATTAAAAAGATTGCAGTGATGCGATCTCCATTTTTTTGCCAGTTTCTCAAAAATAAATCTGTGTTAAGTGCGTATTATTTTTTTCTCGTTAAAAATAACAAATAATGAAGATCTCTTTAATATCCAGGCACTTTCCACATCATAGACTCAATTTGATAGCTTAATAGCTAAACTGAAGTGAATACCTGCCAGGTACTCTACAGGTCTTTATTTTCATACTATTATCTAAAGCTGCTCGCAAATTCGTGCAGCTGATATGGACGAGTCGATGAGTCGATTGTAAATAACATCATGGATGGCACTAGTAAAAAGTTCTGAAATATGTTGTGGTCCATTTAATGCAGCTGCACTGGCTGTGGACTATGATTGTCTCTGCTCAGAGCACTCTGGGTAATGTAAGTAACAGTGCATGTCTGCTGATAGGAAACAGCTGTAGTCAGTGCATTACCCTGTCACAAGTGTTTGGTCTCTTCAAATCATATACAAGAAGACCAGGTAATTACAGTGAAACCAAATTACGTAACTGGTTGCTCGGGACAGCAAATAACAGTACCTGTAGTTCAAATAACATAAAGACTGTAATTTGTTTAAAACGTAACAACAATCTTACAAACAAAGAACCTCTCAGCTTTGCCTTTCAGGAAATCTGATACGGACCCTATAAATACTGACATCTCTCGTAACGCCATAAATTCTACTGCATGCTGACAGCTGAGTTGCCTGCAATATCACAGGATCATAAACATTGGCCTCTGCCATTCAATAATTAGACCCATTAATTTTAGCTTGTGGGTCTAACTAGTAACATCTAGTCATACCACATCATCTAGCATTGTTCTAGTTATTCAATAACTTAATTACAACACAATAGCGGCAACAAACCCTCTTTAGCTGTGGCATATAATCCCTACCAGTTCTTATGGCTAACAGGAGTGTCAGTATGGTAATGGCAAAGACAATGCAAGAGTTTGACAGGACAGACAAAGAGAAATGATTGAAACTAAACTAATGCCAATCTTTAAATTTGTTGTACTGTCACTCACTTGTCTGATTTTGTAATATTGAAATATTTCGTAGGCATAGAATAACAGAAATCAACAAACAAATCAACTAACCAACCATAAATCATAAGAAAGTTGGAGCGGATCTATAACTCTATCATAGCCCATAAATAACTCTGCCGTAGCCCATAAATAACTCTGTCATAGCCCATAAATAACTCTGCCGTAGCTTTCGCACATTAATACTTCATAAATCACCACACGCCTATATAAAACAAAATAGCTCAAAGTAAATATTTAAAATGGCCTCTAGAAGGTATCCAGTTCTTACAGTTGATGACCTGGCCTTTTACAACATAGTTTCCTTTGCTCTTGTCGGATCAGCTCTTCAGTTCTCGCTCAATTTCACTGTAGCTCCACCGAAACTAGCTTTCTGTATTTAGCTTACCCAGTGCTTGTTGTTTTTCGTTGTTGTTTGTGGTTTTTAGTATTAACCACAAAAGTTGCTCTCTCCAAGAAGTTATATTTTTCTGTCCTCTTTGTTAGCAGTTGTTTCCAGTTTAACACCAAATATCAACTTCCTTTTGCTCACTCTATCCTTGTTGTCTTTGAGTACATATCTGGCGTAGTGTCAATTGTTGGCACTCTGCCAGCATTGTTTCCCTCAGTCCGGATGGGACGCGCAGCTGGCCGCTAACATTCATCTGATGTTGACTTCTTTCACTTTAACGGCCACATCACTCATCAATCGTTGCTCTCTTTTGCTGTCTGTGCTAACCATCACTGTCATCAAAACTGATTTCTGATGCTGATAATTCAATAATTGTGGCTTACCGGGAGATTAGCCTTCTATTAGTGTCTAAGCGGATGCTCACTAGAAACATTGAGACTGAACTATACCTCATTGCCCTAGCAAATAAAACTTAATGTCCTTTTGCCCTATGCATCAGTAACCAAGATGATTGCATTAAACCCCTGGTTATTGATATTATGCCTCACGGCTGGCCAGACATGTATGATGTGTTTTGCCTGCTTATTACAACCTTACACCTGACACTCAGACCTGTTTCAGCATGTTGCACAAATCATTGTATTCAAATCATAAGATGACTGCACTAAACTACCCACAATGGTGATTCCAAAAGTTGCTCAAGCTTGCTGGTGTTGATTAGATGTTTTATTTAATAACTCAAAATGATGTGCGGTAAAAGCATTCTGCTATGAATTTGTCACATCTTAATAAAATTTATAAAATAATTTAAGTCATAAAAAAATGATGCAGGCATCGAAGTTATATATCGCTACAGCAATATCGGGGAACTGCGAATTTTAGATTTTGTAACACCTCCTCCATGGCCGCACACTCTTCCCCTCTGATTTTGTAAAAGAGCAAATCTCTGCTTGAGTTCGGTGTCTTTCACTTTAAGGCTGTTTGCCTTCAGCTTTAGTTTAGCAAACTGTTTCCTCAAATGTTTGGCCGTCTCCGTTGAGGTTAAGTCATCAAGGTCTAGTTTTTCTAATGTCTGGTTAAGAGATGTTTGGCTGCCCGAAAGTGATTTTCGAAGATTCCTGCAATGAGAAATCAATAATAGAAACCTGAGTCTAGTAAAAGTAAAGAGTGCTGTAATCTTCTCTTTTTTTAGGAGTTTGTTTCGCAATGGGTTAGGTTATCTTATCTAACTGCATTCGTTCTGCAGCTTTCAATAACAACAAAACGCATAATGTTAATCTCTAGACAATAGCTGAGTGACATTGTATTTAGTCTCCAAGTTACCAACCTGGTGAATTCTTGATCTGCACCTGTAACATCTTCACTTTGATTAGCAGTAGGTGCTAAGTTGATCTCCAACGAAACTCTTTTCACTGATTCATCATCTGACGAAATACTCAAAGGTCGAATCTTGACCTATATGGAAAGTGAGTAGAGTTTAGATAAAGTACAGGGGACAGCTGAGTAGGGATGGCAGTTCTACTTTTTTTTACCACTGCCTTGATGCTGGCAGTTACCAGCATGTGTCCAAAGTCATAATGCTTTATAAGTGCTACAGAAATGTTATAGCAAGCAGTTTTATTGATAGTAGCAAGTGGTAATCATGTTATCACTAGTTTATCTGACCACTAAGGCTCTTATGACCTTGGCATTATGGGCTGAGCTCAGCTGAAATGCTAAAGAAAACTATTGGAAAGTGATGAGCCCACAAAACCAAAAGCCACAAACTAACATTGTTGAAGTTAAAGTATGAAATATCAAATCTGGTTATTAATTTGTTCTAGAGTATTGCCAGTGTTACGGTAAGTGACGTCTTTCAACATACAATTGTTGAGTTCCATACAAAGTTTATAATGATTTATGATCATGAAATACGTAAGATGATGCAAAAATTTATTGAAAGGAATGTCAGCAGATAAAAGCCATGATTTCTTTAATGTAACTGGAGTCAACAAATGTGGTGTATAATATCTTATAAACGTACCTTTTTCTTTCTCCGTAAAACAACATCAATGCTATCTCCACTGACATTCAAGCTGCCTGTTGAAGAATAGGGTGACTGGTTCTTCTTGGATGAACTGAGCTTGCCAGGTGAAGGATTTGAAGAATTGGATTGTAAATTACTGTCCTTCATGTTATAATACTTCATCATATTTTCTAACGCATCAGAGGTGCACATATCACCTGTGTTTAGTTTACTTTGGGGTGAATACTGTTTTAATGAGGTCTCCAACTTTGTTGCTGAAAGCATCGGTTTGATTGGTGTTGGTCCGGATGGTTTTATGGGTGTGATCTCGGGTTCTGGTGAAGAAGGAAATGGTGGCTTTTGATTTCGAAAGCGATGGCTTGGTGGTGAAGGGGTGCACGGGCGGGTTGAGAATGAGGAACCCATGGTTGAGTAGACTGGCTTGGAGGTTTTTCCTGAGGTCCTTTTCGCCATGGCCTGAGCCACAGCTGGGTCCAGTTTTGTTGGTAAGTCAGTTATTGTAAATGCAGGATTGATAAATGAACCTTCTGGAGATTGAAGCAGATTACCTCCTTTATAGACCTCAGCCATTCCTGTAGCGCTGTGTTGTTTCCTCATACAATCGATTTTTGGTCGGTAAAACATGAATCGGTTGTTGGAATTGGTAAGCTTATCCAGTTCCGGAGGGCTAGTTGCCTCAGGTGAAGGCATTTTCTTTGAACCTTTTTCAGATCTTATACTACTTCTGCTATCAGCCTGTATTTCATGCTTACCATTCCGAATGTGTTTGTCTGTCTTGCTTCGTGAATGCTTTACCGAGTTGTTGAAATTTCTTGTATCATTGTTGTGGCTAGGTTGGGGTGTGTGATGATTCCTGTCCATATACTGGAGGTCATTGGCAAGTCTTGACTGAATATCGGCTTTAAAACTACCTCGTAAAATATCAGGTCTGCGCGATATTTGTGGACAAGCAGTTTGTTGGGAGCTCTGAATAATATCACACATTGGCTGAGAGTTTGAGTATGGATCTTGTACATTCTTACGTGGTACTTCATACTTCTGGTATGATTGTTTTAGTGCAGTCTTCTGTTTATTATGATCTCCGTATCCATTTTGTTCGAGCTTTTCACTGTTTGATGAATACTTTGAATCTTTGTCGATGTTGTATGCTGGTTTACAGTATAGTTCTTGTGATTTACCGAGTGATGTAGCCATTCTGTCAGGCAAAGCGTCAATTCTTCTTTGTGACTTCCTACTTCTGGGTGGAGGTACTGGTGTTCTGCTTTGTGAAATATTCAGTGTAGCTAAGCGACGTTCTAAGCTCATTTCCTGCAACTCCTAAAATGAGATAAACGGCACGATGAGTCTTTGGCATGCGCCAGATAATTTATAACGTCAAGCACCAATCACCAATCGTTGCTGGTGACAACATTTCAACTGTGGCTATCACCCTTTTGTATGATTAACTATTAATCACATACGCAGAATAACCCCAAGCGGTTGGTTTGAGTTGCGGTTGTTGTGACTCGACAATGCCCATAAACCCAACATCATACTAGTTGAGATGATATAACTAGCTGCAAATTAACTGACAAACCATTTAGGCATCCACGAATAAAATACAAAAGTCTTGGAAGAAAATTGCAAGGATATAAGATAGGGCACGTAATGTATACCTCTATTCACTCCAAATAATCTGTGAAGTAATGACTAACGCTGGCGGAATTAAATGTTGGCTCAAATGAAGCGTGACTGGGAGCTACTAGCATGTACTTGCTACTAACACCTTGTAGCTCCTGTCACTCTCGTGTTGGACACTCAAATGATTGCTCTATTAGGACTCTACACATTTGATAAGTGTTTAGCGTAAACAAACAACATTCTTTCCCCTAATTAACCTTGGCAACGTACTTAGTTGACATCCAATTGTGAGCTCTTAGCTTTTAATGAAATCCTCAACTCTGGACATTACCAGATAACTGTTGAATTGGTAATAGTATGAGAAACAATAGGCTGTTCATGTCAAATATACTATTTTTGCTCATTCTACTACCTCAAGTTTCTTGCTATAATTTTACGCATAGCCTGTTGCACCGCCACTTCTGCACCGCAAGTCACTGAAAAGCATACACTAATGCACTTGCCACACTACCCTGTCTTCCGTACCCGTAGCCGGAGTCTGGTGATGGATACCATGCCACACGAACTTGACTGGCAACTGGAACGACGGACTTGATGTCTGATCTAGCAAATAGGAGTAGTATTAATGTTTAGTGCGTTCCACATGGCTTCCTGTTTAATAATAATTATTTTTATTGAAATTTGATTATTTATTGCCAAGTTTGTTATTATGGCTCAAGTCATTATTAATATTAGGTTTAAGATTCTTTATCATTTATAACTTTTATGCTTTCGAATTATAGATTGTTTTATTTAAAATGCAAATGATAACTATTTTGAAAATCGTCTGTCCACGGCAGTTTCACAGAAACACCAACAATCATAATTATTACAATACGTATTACCTTATAATTATTATATATGATCTTTGTAAACGTGCCCTAGAATCATGGTAACCTTAATCTAGGCAATTTTATCACATGGAATCGCTCTACGTTAGGAAATAATCATTTGCAGCGCAAGACCAAATATGGACCATATCCCTCCTGCTTCATCTTGCGCTGGGTAGACCATGCTACATGACGGAATGACGGAAACAGGTGATATTCTGGCTCATGTGACTGGCCCATAACACTGAACTATGCTAAAACATTAAACAGATTAGGGAGTTTTCTTCTAAGGACAATTTTCTGATAACTTGAGAACATCAAGAGTTTTTTCACTTCCCAGAAAATATTTGAAGTCAGATATTGGAAATACTCAAAGTGGGAGAAATTAATGTAAACCGCACAAAATTAGAGAGGTTTGAGTAACTACCTCAATGTAGGACTTCGTGTCAGCCAACACTGAATATACACATTTAGAGTAGATATAAATACTCATCACAAATAATGCTTTACACGCAGGTCAATACACTTGTGATAATAAACTGTCAGACTAGACTGCTAATGAATGCTGGTACACCAGGAAATATCTCATTAATTCTGGGTGTGAAATATACATTCCCAAACATATTAGCAAATAAATTTCAAGGGAAAACACTTTGCTTAATGCCCTCTTATCTTGGGGGATTTGCTAAAACCTTTAAAGTCCTCTATCAGTGACATTGGAATACGACTCACAGATTCACATGCAAAAGCCAAAGCAAATACAAGTTTAGTAATAACATATGTTGGAATGCAAACATGAGGTTGTCATTATTTTGGCTGCCGATGTAGGCTAGGAGACTTTGTCATGTGTAGATACTCGTAGATATGTTTATATGTCTGTGAAACGGTTACTGCTGGAGACATATGTTGTCAATAAAACACAAGAATGTGCACATGCTGTAGCATTTAGCAAATGATGTAAACATACTATTACAAAAAACTAAGTTAATCTAGACATTAAAGAGGGAAAACATTCAAATTAGAGGAAAACAACTTTTTTGCATGCCAACAATTATTGACGTTGCGCAATCACGGCGCGTGTCACTGCAAAAATCTGCAAACACAACATCACATTTTAAAAAGAGGCGTGCGATCTTATTTGTTTATTGATATTGGACAGGAAATGTATAATTGTAAGTTTTTTTGCCAAAACGACTAATTATTTAATGATTTTATGTTAAATAACCGAACTATGAGGCTGAGACTCGGTCGCTTGAGTAAACAATAAATAAATTTACCTCTGCTGTTGGGAGTTTGTCCCGCCGCTTGCGAGGCAAAGTTGTGTAACTTCCAATGTCTATAGGAGACTCCATTGTTTGTTATTTTCCCTTGCTTTCAAAACTTCTAACATTTATTCCAGCAGATCTACAAGACATCATCTGTAACTAACTACTCTGCCATAATCATTAAATTAATGATGCAAAGTAAATCAAAAGATAGCCAGTAGACTGAGTATTTACTTGTCTGAAGGGAACTATACCCTGTCTAATCATAAAGTCATCAGATATATCATGAATGAAACTTTGGCCTAGTGCATGCTAACCAGGCAGAAGATTTCATTCATGTCTACTTCAAATCGCCAGAAAGAATTGATTGCATTGCTGGGTGTTCAATAGAAAAGCCAACCACACTTGTCAAAAACAGCAGTAATCTGACTTTCTAATAATGAACAATAACTAATACTAATGACAGGATTTGCTGTAAAGGCCAGGGCAAATCTTTGACGAAACTGTAAATGAAACTATTTTTCCAATCAAAGCGAATTTGCTGTTAAACAAACGTTGCGAATAGTTCGGTTTCGTTGTAATCAAACAATGTTAGGTTTGGGAAGTTCGTCGGCTATAATGTTTACATATGATTGGACCATTGGACGACGTAAGCTCATCAATTGGTTAATTTTTTAGCTTTTAAATTTATAAGCATTAAAAAAATAATAAATAATATGCAAGATATTTAAACTAGACTATATTTTAATGTTTTAAAATAAAGCACAATCTGTGATTGGCTGAAACTTTAGGAGTAACAAATCGGCAAATGTTGCTCTTCCCGCTGTGTGACTGGCTTAACGAAAATTTTATCGCCGTGCTTCAGCAGCGCCTAATAAAGCTTTGTTTAACGTCCTCGTGTGACCCAGGCGAAAAGAAACAGATCTATTGGAAGGGTTTGACTTTATCAAGAATCACAACAACAATATGGCTCACAGCAATAGTTAAAAAATGGTTATGGGCCGAGCTCTAAATGCATATTCCTTTGAACTTTGTTTGTGATTAAACTATGTGAAATGCATCATGTATAAGCTGAGATACTGAGCAACAAACATCATTTAATAATTATAGTTGAAATTGGTTTTCCATGTTTGGAATTTATTATAATTATTATTATTCTAATGAGTTTGGGTGTGAACATTTGATGGTCTGCAAAAAATTAGTCAAAAACTTCCTTGTCAAGATGGTAATTGACTGGAAAGGTTTGTGGCCACATAAAGGGAACCATCATGAAAAATTTTGCTGTAAATTTGTGTGTAACGAGCAGTTATTGTTCAATACCATATGTGACCACTATGATGTCCCTCATTGGCTAATTATTAATCATAATTTGAACTTATAACACCAATGACGGTATTTGTTTATTATTGCTGTGTTAACTGCTTTAAATATCAATGAGTGAAACATGCGTTTTATGAAAGCGCTTACAGTTTTAACCATCAAAACCTGAAAGCAGTTCGTGCTTGGAAATTTAGCTATCATCATAACTTTGTTGTAACCAGTATAATTGCAACATGATGCTTGCGGTTTATAATCTTGGTAACTACTGACAGCTACTGGGTGTGGTGGTTTTACTCAACCGCAGTATTAGTCATATCAGTGGCCAAAACTAATATTATGCCTAGTTGACTGAGTCGAAGCTCTTTGTCTCCATCTTATGCGTTACACCTTCAATCACAAACCACTAAGTATCCCTATTATTCCTAAAACTTATGATTATCTCCTTCTGAAAGTGGTGTATGGTGACTAGCTACATGGAACTATAAGTTATTTAATGGTCATTACTAACCTCCAGTACTACATCACACACCTAACTGCCTATTGTTATAAAATACAGACACATATGTGTTTGATATAAATGCCACAACCTCTCTATTACTAGCATGTCCTTTCCTAATAGCAATAAACTAGTTACTCTAATAGATTTCAGTAGCTATTATATTACCTGCATGCCTAGAAAGTAAATGGTCAGCGCTGACAGAAGAATACATGACTTGTGTTCAGTCCTTGCTGTTTGCTATTTCTACTCATGAATGTAAGATACTTTAGTTTGAATAGACATATGTATCAGATTGCAGCAGCCAATACTTGTGCACATCACTGTTTGATCAGTTGAATGATAGATATGATGATAGCGCGTTACTCTCTGTCATGCATCCTTGTTATGAGTTGTTGCAAATAATTGCGACATGGCGGAATGATAATTGTCAAATTGCTAATGTTCATTGAGAGAATTGACAGCTCTTAGTAATGCTTCTTAGTAACTACTAGATATACCATACCACACACACTCTACTACTAGTTATACCCTACCACACTCTACTACTAGTTATACCATACCACACACTCTACTACTAGTTATACCATACCACACACACTCTACTACTAGTTATACCCTACCACACTCTACTACTAGTTATACCATACCACACACTCTACTACTAGTTATACCATACCACACACACACTACTACTAGTTATACCATACCACACACACTACTACTAGTTATACCATACCACACACTCTACTACTAGTTATACCATACCACACACTCTACTACTAGTTATACCATACCACACACACACTACTACTAGTTATACCATACCACACACTCTACTACTAGTTATACCATACCACACACTCTACTACTAGTTATACCATACACACACTCTACTACTAGTTATACCATACCACACACTACTACTAGTTATACCATACCACACACTCTACTACTAGTTATACCATACCACACACTACTACTAGTTATACCATACCACACACTCTACTACTAGTTATACCATACCACACACTCTACTACTAGTTATACCATACCACACACTCTACCACTAGTTATACCATACCACACACTCTACTACTAGTTATACCATACCACACACTCTACTACTAGTTATACCATACCACACACTCTACTACTAGTTATACCATACCACCCACTCTACTACTAGTTATACCATACCACACACTCTACTACTAGTTATACCATACCACACTCTACTACTAGTTATACCATACCACACACTACTACTACTAGTTATACCATACCACACCCACTCTACTACTAATTATACCATACCACACACACTCTACTACTAGTTATACCATACCACACACACACACTACTACTAGTTATACCATACCACACACACTCTACTACTAGTTATACCATACCACACACACACACTACTACTAGTTATACCATACCACACACACTACTACTAGATATACCATACCACACACACTCTACTACTAGTTATACCATACCACACTCTACTACTAGTTATACCACACCACACACTCTACTACTAGTTATACCATACCACACACACACTACTACTAGATATACCATACCACACACACTCTACTACTAGTTATACCATACCACACACACTACTACTAGTTATACCATACCACACACTCTACTACTAGTTATACCATACCACACATTACTACTACTAGATATACCATACCACACACTCTACTAATAGTTATACCATACCACCCACTCTACTACTAGTTATACCATACCACACACTCTACTACTAGTTATACCATACCACACACTCTACTACTAGTTATACCACACCACACACTCTACTACTAGTTACGGGGAGTTATATCAAATATCAGTAAATTTTTGTAAACAAAACAAAGGATGTCAGTTTGATTTTTTTTACTGCCGCTCAAACAGACAGGCTTATTGAAATTGGTGTCAAAGAGTTGTCAAAACTAATTCAATATAAACGCTAGTGCTAGTGCTATTTACTCACCGACGCAATTGGTCTGTGGCTGATAGCCTGTTCTCAACTTCTCTGTTAGTCTATAGTAGAATATCACTCAATATCAGGTAGAGGCGGCGCTCACACGGTGACCTTTGAACTGTGTATAAGCTTTATATGTGCTACAAATGGGTAATCAATGAATGGCTTTTGGCAGCCACTAATAATTGATGTCTAACGATGTTTATAGTTGATGAGACATGCAGTCTTTCAACTATACTAAAACTTCTATTTCATCCGGGTCGTTTGACTGACATTTGGTTTGTTATGAATACTTGCCGAAGTTTTTTGTGACGAGACATTGTACGGTTTCAAGTGAAATTATGACTATAGGTTTGTGGTAAAGTTGGCATAGTTTTTATGTATAGTAGGTAGAAATGTGTAACTGAATGAACTCGTTTGGATTTGTCTTCTCTTTGGGTAAACTTGGCTAACTTGCTATCACCCTCTGGAAATCCTGTGTTGCTTTTAGAATCTTGACAGTATCGAAGATAAAACAAAACTAGCATTTTTTTATTGTAATATACGATGACCTTCACCTGTACAGGAGTTACTCCACTTGATCCTATGATATTCTAGATAATGCGTCCCATTCAAAAGCCATATTACTTATGCCACAGATTTTGCATGAATTGTGCTGAAAATAAGCTAAAAATTTGAGGTATTCATGTAAAAATATTTTGGCATTATTCCTTCTTCTACTCCCAGTTGTAAAAACAACTGATGCTCCCTCATTCCCAGTAACCACCATCTACTCACCTCTTTCGTTCTCTCTCTTTTGTTACACCACTGCCATGCATCTGATACTTCAATATTATGACATGTTAGTACGACCAAACAACGCTTAAAATTTTGGCAAACAAACAACACTATGTGATAGAAATCAATTTCAATAGATCAATACATCATCTTGATGACAGATTATTGATTAATTGGTGATTGCTATTTGCGTTTAGTAAGCAATGCACCTGTTTTTATTGCTGGTTCTCAGGCTATAGTTTGAAGTACTTAGGCTATTATTACTTCAACAAGTTGCTCAAGAGCTATATCAACCCTTCACATTCTTGTAATAGTAACTTGTTGATAACGTTGCATTCCTTTCATCTCTGTTTTCTCTCTGGTTACACAGCGTCAGGGGTGGACAACTCCTCAACTTCATAGTATATTGGGTTGTAACATTGTCACTGCTCATTTTATATGAAATATAATACAAAGGAAGTGTTATTTATATATCTACCAAAAGATAAAGTAATTGCACTATCAAACACGCTTGTTTTTTGCTCACACATCGATGTGACGTTTTTTTGTGGTAATTTGTTTCTGAATGTTTTTTTCTGTTGCAGGCGAATGTGTTTGTGTGTTTTGCTGCCTTTGCCTACCTCATCAAGACCGAAGCTTTGTATGAAGCATTCGGTTTCTATGACCAGCAGCCAGTTCTTATTGGTCTTCTCATTATATTCACTTACATATTCGCTCCCTACAACCAGGTGAGGGCAACTCCATCTACCAAAACTTAGGCTCTTGTTTCTCATCAGCTGTATCACCCTGCGCAATGGCAGGACTTCTATTTATAAACTATATAAACTATGCTCATTTTGTATAATTGATGAAGTATATCTTACGCCTTTTATACCATGAAAATCAAAAATGTTTTGTGATTATGTGAGACAAAAATGTTTGAGGGTGGGGTTTAGCTCACAACAGTGGGATTTGTGAGGAACTGAGCCTATACTACTGCATATTTCTAATTAAATAATCTGAAAAAGTGATAAATACTTATTGTGAAAGCACGAATGTAGTATTTAGCAATATTTGTGGTATTTAAATATCCATTTCACTTTTCACTTTATTTATTTATTGTTGATAATTAGTAAATACTGAAAAGCAATGTATGTGTGAGCTGGTGGAATTACAGCAGCTATGGTGCGTGAACAAAATGGAGTTAAAAAAAAAAGCAACTTTTATCAGCTTCAGAAAGATTCATTTCGTTTTTCACATGTTTGCTTTTAAGAAGTTGTTGATTTGGCCAAATATTGATTTTATTTACAGTTCTTACTGGAGCATATCGATAAAGTGTTTAGCTCAGAACATAAAATTTTCATTTGTTGTCGTTATTTTGAATTTTAACTTCGATAATTCAAATAGATTCTATCGTACAGTTAACATTCTGAGCATATGTGCAGGTGGAGAGCTTCCTGATGACAATGATGAGCAGGCGTTACGAGTTTCAAGCAGACGCTTTTGGTAAGAAGTTGGGCTATTCTAAACTATTGCAATCGGCCCTTACTAAACTACAAAAGGACAACTTGAGCTTCCCCGTAGTGGATTGGCTGTATTCCACATGGAACTACTCTCACCCTCCATTGTTAGAGCGGCTGGAAGCCCTCAATGCCAAGAAAGAAGACTAAAAGGATTTAGCTAATAATACTTGATCCACTTGCTATGGTGCCATGTACTGTTTGAAGTGGCAATGTCAGCAATGTCAGTTAGTTTATGACACTTTTATACAAACAATAAAAATGTCAGCCTTTTACATAACAGTGTTTTGTTCTGTTTAGTTGGCAGTTGGTTTAGCTGTGTTCTACCAAAGGGACAAGCCTTTATTTAATTGCTTTGTAAGCTTTAAAATGAGAAAGTGATATGAACTCTACCAAGTTTGCTTAGCTGTTGTCATCTTTTATGTGTAAGTATAGCTCTTCTATTAACTCTTGGTTGCTTTAACTGGTTTGGGTAATTACCGAAAAGAAGGAGTCGTGGAGACATGGTTGATATTGCTTAAAAATGCGGATCTACTTTTGTGTGCTTATAATCAGAAGTTGAGGAAAAGTGGAAAAAGAAAAAGATAAACTTTTGGGTGAGTTGTTACGCCTCTGTCTCTGTAACTCTAACCGCTTTTACATAAAGTGATCGCTTGCGAGATTTTCCTTTTCTGACTGGAAAAATCGCTAAATAATTGCTGGCATTTTATTCGAGGTTATGGGTAGGTTTGATCAAGATGCCAATTCCTTGATAAACCATACACGATGTGCAAAGGTCAAACTGGTGTTTTCACTAGTATCGTGTCACTTGCATTGCCTCGTTCTCTCAACCACCATGTAATAATTTGTATGCTGTAATTTGGAGCAATGAGTTTGACCTGAATTGCTGAATAATGGATAGTAGTAAAAAAAAAAATGGGTACATCTTTCATGAGTTGACCCTTTCGCTAGAGAAAACCGCTAGCATGAGGTTTTATTGTTTTATTTATATGATTGGTGCATGTGTTGATTTATGTTTCCTTAGCATAGCGTTTAGTGAGAACATATAACATTAGTAGTTGTTATGGACGTCTGGTCTATCTTTCAACCGAATTGTTTGTTACCATAAAAAAAACGTTCATGACAAAACACTTTTCTTGGGCATTTTGCTGTTTTTTTCCGTTTGATCCCGTCCCATCTCATCAAAACCAATTTTTTTGTTAACTGATTGAACCGTTATCTTCAGTTGTTTATGGGAAAATACACATAACCTTCTTGCAATTTGACACGGAAGTAATGCCATTGCAAGTGTTTTCGTTTTGCAACATCATAACTTCATTGTGTATTCCACTAGTAAATACTCAGCAAAATACTCATCAAAAGTACTGCACAATGTGTAGCTTTGTCATTTCAGTGTGAATTGCACGTTAAAGCATTGCACAAGCTTGAAACTGACTCCTTTGTTGCAGCTGGAAAGAATGATAATAATTTTGAATGTCTTGATGGGAGTTGTCTGCTAATTGCATAAAAGTTCATTACGATCGAGACAGCAGCGCAAGTTAATTCATTTGGTTCCTGAAAACTTTCCAAGGCCCTTCATGATTGGACAGGTAGGCAGGTATCCATCCAAATTTTCAGTAAGTAATGGTCGCAAGATCCGTCCTAAGATCCTTGGTCAAAAATTGATCATTTCCCCCTATTTCCAACACTTTTTAATAAAATAAAAATGTTATTTCAAGTCATAAGAGGTTATGCTAGCAGTTTATAACCATAAGAGCTATGAATGAATGATTGATTTTATTCCGAGTTTTAAATGTTTTTTTGTGACATTGATTTTGTTATGCAAAAAAAATTAATAAAAATAATAATATTATAATAATTGTTTTGTAATATTTTTTTTATTAGTTTTAATTAATAAATAATTAACATAAACTTTTTGTTAAATTTAAAAAAAACAGCAGCTTATTTAATATTGTAATGAAATACATGAGCGAGTTTATATAAATTATAATAATAATGCAAGGTGTTGTATCACTCACCACTAGGTATATGTAAATTATTATAGCAGCTCCAGCACAACACAACCACCACCCAGTCTGGTCACTCCAAAAGTGGTGCCTCCCCAGCTTTCTAATCCCCTCGAGCTATCCACAATCCTTTAGCTACCCTCAACCTTCACTAATCCAGTAGCTACATTATGCACATATCTAGCATGCCCTTTTTTCATTTAGGTGCAAGACTGGCGATTTATTGCGATAATACTCTTGGGGACAAAACGTAGACTATTTTTGTTAGTTAGATAGGAAAATAACATGGGCTACGCCGCAAAATAGGCAGTTCTGCACCTACCTCGGAATTTGTTACTCACTCTGGTGAGGTGGATAATGAAGCTCACTTGAGTGAGATTCTGGTAGGCAAAGGTGAGAGTCAATCAGGTGACTCAGATCCTAAGCTAGGTGGAGGTGAGAGGTAGGTGCAGTAACAAATTCCATATTCTCAATGGAGTGAGGCCTCTGTACAGCCTCGGAGGTGAGCTGTTGCCGGGTCACAAGTGACTGCTCAGCAACTACCTCCTGGCTTTCCTCCGCATGAGCCGAAGCTTCCGCAGGCCTAACAGACGACTTCCTCTGGGCTGAGACCAGCTCCTCAGAGTGGGTAGGTCTGTTAGGTGCTTCAAAGGTGCGGTGAGCTCCCCCAGCTCTGCAGGTTGGGCCCTAGGTGGCTCCTCCACCTCCTCCTTGTTTTCTGAGAGAGGTAAACCTCTCCCAGATAGAGGTGCACAGGCCTCGATATTCTGGGCCTCATAAGACGGCTCTTCACAATCAGCAAACCTTACATGACCTATGTAAACCCCACTCATTTCACTAGCACAACTCCCTTCACTACTACTGCTACTACCTCGATAACTATACCTATCAGTATGTTTATACCTTTTATAAGGACAGTCCTGGGAAGTATGACCCATACCATCACAAACCCAGCAGTGTACAGCTGGGCAAAACCTAGTTTGGTGACCATCTCTGCCACAGCAAAAACACGCTTTAGCATCATGGAAAGCCAAATAACTTCTGGACTTAGTCCTATTATTTCTTCTATCACTTTCAACCCTGTTCCTACTAGAGTCTTTTCTACGCCATTCAGGCACGAACCTTTCATTGTTAGAATGCCTATTAGACCAATAATTTTTACCATGAGCAGACCTATAATCATCACAGCTGTGGCTAGCCTCACCTTTTATCTTTTCTGCATATTTCTCAGCATATCTACCATATTTCGCAGCAGATTGACCATTGCAAATGCTACGTACCTACATACTACTGTTACACTCACCACCATGCATGTTCTTTTTTATATCAGTTACCTGTGTGGAGTTGAGCTGATTTGCCTTACCCAGCTCCATGATGTTCTCTGAATCTCGAGCCAATTTTCTTGCCCTCAGAGTGTCTGTCAGTTCTTTCCAATTTAAATTACCTTGTTGCATCAGCTGAATATGCAATGAAGATTCTCTCAAACCATTCACAGCTATAGCAAAGGCAAATTCTCGCCTAACATTATCATTATTCCCAAAATTTAATGACCTAAGTTTTTCAACATGTAGAAGATAATCAATTTCATTCTCCCCCACAGCCTGATTAACAGTGACAAACTTGAATGTTTTCACATAAACTGTTTCCGCGGAACCATGAACATTCTTTAAATGAGCTGTCGCTTGTTCTACTTGCCTCACTTCTCTTATCAAATCCAAAAGACTCTAGGGCATCTCTACCCCCTTGACCAATGTTATGCAATAAAGCCAACAGTTTCATTCTCCTCTTGAAAACATCTTGTTTTCTTCTATTTACTGTTTTCTTTCCTAGTTTAAAGGTAACCATTTCCACACTAAGCTCAAATTCATCTAACCATGCCTTCCATGAACCATAAGTGTCATCAGGATTGATAACTTAGGAAAATCATTAAAATCGAATCCCAAGGCCATACTTCACTAACCTGAAGTGTTCGGCAACACTGACCTTAAAAACTGGTGAAGTAAATGCCAACTCCTTTACAAATCTTATTGACTGTATCCTTCAACAATAACAGTTGTAATGCACCACCACTAACAAATAATAAACACTCACCTTCACCACTACCAACTGGCACCGGGCCTATAACAATGGCGTTAATAAATAGTAAATACACACCGACCTTCACTATAACCATCAACCCTTCAATACTCCTCTCACAAGATGATGAAACACAATAGTATATGACAACCCTCCTTTCCTTTTGCCTACGACGCCATGTTGTATCACTCACTATGTATATATATATATAGCAGCTCCAGCACAACACAACCACCACCCAGTGTGGTCACTCCAAAAGTGGTGTCTCCCCAGCTTTCTAATCCTCTCGAGCTATTCACAATCCTTTAGCTACCCTTAACCTTCACTAATCCAATAGCTACATAACACAAGGATCTTAGGACGGATTTTGTATCCTTTTCTGACTCAAATTTTGGTACCCAGTTCCTTAGCCTATAACCCCCCCCCCCCCCGGGGTTTATAGGTCTATGCATAGATCAGAACAACCAGTTTCCTAGGGACACTGCTCGGTCATAATTACTTATTAGCAGACAAATTATTATGATAATAGAATAAAAAAAATGCATAATAATATATCCGGACCAAATCAGCAACATTCTGAATTGATTCTGAGTATTGGCTGGTCTGCCTGCATGATAGATATTTATCGTGTGCACAAGCGCCTGTGTTTTTATGCTCTCCTCTAGCACATGCATGCACGCCTCTTTTTTATTCATTATTATTTATTACTCGCTTTATTTATTAAAAATTATTATTTGTATAATTTATAAGACATCATTTCGATCGGCTTGCAGAGCCGAATTCAGAGGGAGGTGATTTAGATGGCCATGGCATTTTAATGATTAAAAATTCTGAGTTGAAAGGCAATATGGCATGAAAACATCATTCCCGCAATTCAACTTTCCTGTTCTTCTGATGTGGGAATTTCAGAAATGTACATAACGGATCAGCTCTGTGTGCTATCGAAGGAGGGCAGATGCCAGTGCCCTTCTCCTTGAGAGTGCGATTTCTTACCGCTATCATTTCCTATTCTGTAATCGCACTGCAAGCACCTCACCTATCGGCCCAACATTTGAATTCAGTCTCGGCCAAAAAGAACTCCCTAGCCAAACACTGCCTACTACCAGTGATATAGGCAACCCAGCAAAAAGATCATTCTACAAGATATTGGATCATATTCACTGTCAATGAATTTGCAGTATAGCCTCGTTTTTTTGTTGTTGCAAAATCATAATGAAAAGAAGCCAAAACACAGCGAGAGAATGGTCCTGGTTTTAAACAGAGGTCAGTTATGGACCAAGCACTCCCAAAAACCTAATTTGAGTCCACAAACTCTGCCCCCTTAAACTAGTCAGTAACAGTAGTTCTCCACTGGCATAGTTGGTATTATTGGTGGGGCAACTATCGTTAATCAATATAGTATCTGCTATTGACCAACTCTCAGTCAACTATCGCTCACTATTGAGAGACAAAACAGTCAAATCTGATAAGTAATAAGCGTTTATATGAGAGACTTTCCATAATACGGTGTTTTCAAAGGTTTTCATGCGAAAATGATAACCATCGATATCAATTTCGTATACGCATATATCGTATTGAACCTGATTCAGGGTCGAGTGCCATCACTAGCCTGTAGCAAGCGGTCACCCAATTGCCAGTCAAAGGTCAGATGCACTCTTAATAATCTCAGATCAATCATTGCTTGAACTATAAACACAATATTTTATTAGGTACAACATTCTACTGGTTCAAAAAAGAGCACTGTGGTGTCAATATCTACATTTTACAATTAAAATTATTGAAATGCTAGCTCAGTCAAATACAATACTAACTGGCGGAGAAATGTAACCAAATAATACTAATACTAATTGATACAATATTCTGCTGGCTTATAAAAAGAGCACCATGGTGTCTAATATCTGTATTACAGTATTGAAATGCTAGCTCAGTCAAATATATTAACTGGCGGAGAAATGTAACAAAATAATACAAATACTCTATGAGATTTACTTCAAATGACTTTATGATGACTTTAATAAAGTCATCTGTATTATAAAGTCAAGTCATGGAACTTTTCAAAACAAGTCAGATTAAGCATAAAGTCAGAGTCAAGTCACTGCTCAACTAAGGCAAGTCAAGTTATGACTTGACTTAACTCTAAGATGACTTGACTTAGTCCGTCTCATTCCCACCTCTGACAACAACCGTAGCTGTTTATCAATATTTTTAATTTTTATAGTTCACTTCAAGACTTTTAGTATGTTGTTACTATTATCCAATAATAAGTAATACTGTTTTCGGTGGTCATATGAATAATAATGTAAGTAGCTTCTATGTATACCGTAAAGGATAGAATAGTTCAAAACGAGCTTGACTTTACTCATAATGGCCCAATTAATGTTATATTTGGTGCCACTATCCTTCAAAGTCCATATGTGTTTGCTGAGAGTTGCCTCATGCTTACTGTTGCTGTCATTGAAGGAAGATTTGTGGTTGGTCGTGTCTTGAAGGCTGTCTTGCATATTCCAATAAATGTGTCTTTGCTCCCGAGTTGTGTGTTAGTAACAGTGGTCAAAACATAAGATGCTACCAATGAATTCTGGCAATCTTCGGCTACTCTACTAACTTGTTGGTGCTAAGATTTTAAGTATTGCCAATATTTTATAAAAAGAAGAAATATATGTTGTTATAAACACCAGTCATCTCTAATTGCTATAATGTATGTATGCTTTAATTTTGCAAACACTCAGCAGTGATACCACAAAGTCACTTGCTATTTTTGTAGATCACTTACTACTTGTATGTTACTTGTCCTATCAGGTTTCATTTAGATTTTGACATAGTTTGTTTCCGATTTTTATGTATTATTTCATTATATTTTTTTTGCCAGTATAATTGCTGGTGAGTTTTTATTACTGATGCTCATTAGAAAATGTCGATTAAATGTTTTTCTTCTGTTTTAGTTGGATGGACCTGTTGTTACCATGATCATCACATTGAAGAGAACTTAAAATAAGACAATGCCTCTCCTGAGATATTAAATTTTCACATTGATGTGGCATGCTAAGAGTGAACCAACAGCGAAACTTGATTGACTCACCATGTTCACTGCGGCACTAGTAGTCATTACTACTGCATTAGTTTTTTGTTATTTCCTTACGGAGAGAAAGAACAGTTATCCACCTGGACCTTTCACCCTGCTGTTCTTTGGTAACCTGTTTCAGTTGGCTTTGTGTGGTTCAATTACTGCTTTTGCTGAACATTACAAGAAGATATATGGAAATGTGAGTGTCTGCCACAATATTGAGTATCCTTACATTACTTTCTGAACAACCAACAAAAATCTTTATGAATGGGTCTAGCATGAAACCTAATTACAGGTTTTCACTTTTGAGTTTGGAGGTAACAAAAGAGTAGTTATTTCTGGGTATGAAATAATTCATGCTTTGATAGTAAAAAAGGCAGACAACACCAGCAACCGCTCCGTAAATTCTATGACTGATAAAATCAGGCAAATTGCGAGCATTACTCCAGGTAAGCCTGTATGTGTAAGTTATTGTCTAATGGAGACTTGTATCAGCATTTGTAACTGTGTTACACTTCTCTTTCCTGATTGTACTTTGCTAAGATGTATATTTAATAATGTAGGAATATTTTGGGCTCCATTTCCTCACTGGAAAACCCTGAGATCATTCACAATCAGCACTCTAAGAGAAGAAGGAATGGGAAAGTCATCGATGGAACCAAGAATACATGAGGAGATACAACAATACATCAGCCATTTTATTGAACCTAGTCTTGGCAAGCCTTTCAATTTGGATGTTGGTCTTTCCAAAATGACATGTAATGTCCTCTTCCAGATGCTGTATGCAAAGAGATTTGATTACGAAGATGAAACGTATACAAACATGATCTTAGCTCTGGATGAATCCATAGATATTGTTGTCAAAATTTCTACCCTGCAAAATTTACCATTTACATCCTACTTCTTGAGATCGCTTATTGCAAGGGAAAAATATTTGTCTCATAGTGTCATAAATCCCACCATCAAGTCTCTCATCAATGAACATAAAGAGAGCCTCGACAGAGAAAATCCACGGGACATCATGGACAAATATTTAATTCACTCGAAGACAGCTGAAGGAGAGCATATGCAAAGTTTTTCAGGTTAGTGTTTATTAGTCTGTTAGTTAAAAACAAATGCATGAGGTACTGTTACTCCGTATTTGTTTTTTCTTTTTATTTAATCTCATCAGTTTCTTCATCCTATTTCAGAGGAAAATGCAGTTTTGTATAGCGCCCACTTGTACGTTGCTGGAACAGAAACTACTGCCACTGCTTTAAAATGGGCATTTCTCTTCATGTGTTTGTATCCTGGAGTTAAAGAGAGAGTGCAAAGGGAAATAGATGAACATCTGGGTTAGTCGTTTCTTCTTCTTTCTCCATAGTTGGTTGTTTTACTTACATTATGTTAGCTTTAGTTCTCAATAGTATGTTATAGTACACGTAACCCTGATTGTTATTAAATACTTCCCATTTGTCAATCATCCAATCTGTTGCCATAGAAAAACAATTAAACAGAACATTGACTCAGCATATTTACCTTTTTATTAGTATTTTGGTGAAAAACAATTACTAATGCATTAGAAAAAATAATAGTATTTTCTTAACCTTTCATCATATTAGGCACAGATGGCCGAGTGACATACAAAGATAGACTAGATATGCCCTACACAGAAGCCGTTATGTTTGAGACTTTAAGAAAAGGAAATGTAGCTTCTACTGCATTACCTCACTCAACAGATCAAGATATAGTTATCGATGATGTGGTATGTCCTTGTATTAATTCTCATTGACTGCATGAACTTGTGCACTTTGGTACCTTTGTGTATGGTATAAGTTTTAATGACACATTTATGAGCCCCAATAACACTCTTTTACAAAATTTTTTTATGTATAAAATTATCTTTTGTTAAAACCTCTGATCAATTTGTAATAGTTTAGTAATCAAAATATTAGGTTAAAAGAATACCGCTTGTGCCATAAGCCAGCGGGCAGGGAAGCTTCCCTCTGCCAAGCGTGAAGGGTGCAAGTAGACTAAAGGCGCGCCAGCATGCACCCAAATAAAACATCCTCCAGGCTCTTCCACACAACCTAGAGAGATGTGCCTAGAGGCAGAGATGTGTACCAGCCGACCAGCAAGCACTGGCATACTAACTGGATCTGTTGCCATCACTCCTTGAGCCATCAATCCAGCAATCTGCCCCTCAGAGACCACCAGATAGAGGCTGGAAATCAGTACCTAGGGGCTAGTAACGCCTGAGTAGGTAACGACCAATGTTACCTGGTGCAAATCAAGTCAGAGGGCAGTACAGTCCAACTTTCATTGAGCCACACCGCAGCCAGTCATGAAATACTTGTAGAAGAGCATGCATTAAGTATGAAGCCAGTAGAGGCTGGTGGGCCTAAGAGAAACATTAGGCCACCGTCAAACTGGTTGGCTACCAGTGTAATCATACAACAGAAGTTACATCAAATCTTACAAAAACAGTTGCCAGCAAGAGAGAATGGCTGAAAATTTACACCCATCACCCACTGAGTACGGCAAAACATAAGAAAAATCAGTAATGTGGAAGTTCCTGTCAATGTGTGCGCCTGTTGGCGCCAGCCCACTCTTTTCGGTGTCGCGCAAACCATAGAATTCTCTCATGCCTGCAAGTTTGCACGCACACACTTTTTAGCCGTGCAAATGGGTGCCAGTATTTGGTGTGAATCTTTTTTTCGCACTCGCATGACTTAAACTCAGCGATGCCCAATAAGCGATTCATTTCATAACCCTTATTCCTGTTGTTGCGACACGGATTTTCTGTGAGTGATCCAGCAATATTTATAGCAACATTTATATATGATGTATATAATCGTTGTTCATAATTTTCCCCGTATGACTATGCTGCCAAAGTCATTTTCTGCAGCAATATTTTTCTTCTCATTTTCACCTTTATTTGTCTATTTACGTTACTGTTACATAGTAGATAAACTCTGTAGCAGATAAAGTCAATAACTAATCTCCAACTTTCTTTATCATGGACCTGTTTAGAAATCTAATTGGTCGTCATTGAACAACAACTTGATCATTGTAAGTATTGGTCAACGTACCTGTTTATCAATAAATATTACTTCATTCTTAAGCATAAAAAATATTAGAAATAATAATTTTATTATAATAATAATAATCTGTTGTTGTTATTCGTTGTTGAGAAGAATGAGAAAAGTAATAATAATTACCACTACTTACAACGGCCAAGTTGTTGTTCAATGACACCCAATTAGATTTCTAAACAGGTCCTTTACGATAAAGAAAGTCGGAGATTGGCTATTTTTTTTATTTGCTAGAGAGTTTATTTGCTATGTATTGTAAATAGACAAATAGCAGTGAAAATGAGAAGAAAAAATTTTGCTGCAGAAAGTGACCTTGGCAGCATAGCCATAAGAGGAAAATTATGATGTTATTGGATTGCTCACAGAAAACTCATGCTGCAATAACAGGAGTAGGGTTTATGGACTGAATCACTTATTGGACATTGCCGAGTTTGTCATGAGAGTGTGGGCGAACAATTCACACCGAATAGTGACACTCATTGAAGCGACTTAAAGGTGTGTGCGCGCAAACTTGTGGGCAAATCTTGGAAGTATTTACAGGGGGAGATAGTTCTATGGTTTGTGCGACACCGACAGGAACTTCCACATTACCGAACAATCAATACTGGGGTGAAAACAATACTCAGAGGATGAGGGATTGCCTAATTTGCTAATATTTGCCAAGAAATATTGGAAAGAATTTGCAAAGCAGCCACAAAGACTCGATACTGATAAACATCAACTGGACGATAAAATGTTGGCACAAACTCTTCCGCAAAATTAGCAGTTGCCAGACAATAATATAGAATGTGAAAAAGGCAATAATTGAGAAACCTCTATGATAAATAGGGTGCCCCATGCATGTTATCATCAGCCTGAGAATCCTGGCTGACGCTCCAGCAATGAAGATATTCATATGAGAAGAATGGAGAGGAGAAAACGAAATCCTCCCATCAGCCCATTGGTTGTGTAATGCAGCGCTAAGATTTACCGTGACACAAGGCAATGCTGTCTGTTGCAGCTAATAGTTTGAACAGTGGACACACAATAAGCTCACTTTCTACAGAGGAATCAATTCTGATAGCAAAGACAGCGTTTGTAAGAATAAAAGAAAGACAATCAGAATTATCTATCAAGAGGATGCTAAGGTTGCTGAGGAAATTATTGGTGAGGAATGTTTATTGCAAGTAGTCAACAAGTTTGACTCTAGGCAAACACCTTGTGACAATAGAGTGCCCGCCAAAAAAGAGATGTACCAGCAGCAGCATGCACAGCTAGGGGATGAAATGATAAAAAAAATAAATGCATTACAGAAGAGAAAACAAAAGCAGAAAAACCAAAGACAGCTAAAGGCTGGCTGAAGACGATCATGTAAAAGTGAAAAAATATGCATTATTTCATTGTCAACCGAGATGCTGGCATCTTTGGATGGCATGGTAGTTACGACAGATGTAATATATGAGGGCAAGCAGAAATGCACTGAGTGCAGTTACACAAACGTCTGCAAATAAGTATTATATCATTCTCGCCAACACTATGCGTTCTATTTTTCCACTTGTGCCAAAATATCCAGCTCCTGGGATGCCGTGAGAAAACGCATCACCAAGCGGAACAAAGCGACAACATATGGACGGCACTCGCTCCGCTCTTCAAGTGGATGCAAACTCTTTCTGTCCAGTTCATGTCTTGGTCACATTCCCCACCATTTAGATGGCTGCTGCTCACTTAGAGCAAAAAGCTATCGCAGCCACCCCTAAAATTCGGGCTACTGTCATTGGCCGGGAAAGCGTACACAGACAGGTAACCCGATTAAGAAGTCCAAGACAGGTAACCCGATTAAGAAGTCCAAGACCTCATGCAAGGAAGGGCGTAAGGTCTTTATGAAGTCGTCAACCCCTTCACCTGGTTGCCATTGGTAGAGACCGAGCATGCAAAGGAGGAACCAATTATAACTACTAACGAAAGGACTGAGGAGCTATAGGAATGAACAGAGAGAAGGATAGAACCACAGAGAAGAATTGTGTACGTAGAACCTCAGCTAAGGCAGCCTACAGAAGTCGAAGAAGTATGCAGCTGCAAAGAAGGGAGATGAGCATTTAAACTGCGTAAGAAGAGAGCAGATGGCGGAAGAGAAAAAAAGAGAGCTCAACGGGTTAACAGAAGACGGATATAAATCGTTACTCATATCTGAAGATGTAAAAGCACAGACAAAAGACATAGAGTATTGTTTACAGCAGAGGGAACGTTATTAAGGATTAACTGCGAGGCACTTTCCTTGACAACCTCACCCTAACATCTATGCACATAGGTGCTCTACCATATTACTTACTAATCTATGTGTATAACTGACTCTGGGATTCACCAATCGTCTTTTTATGTTGTAGCCATTATTGCTCTATTGTATTTTACTTATATATATATATATATGTGCATACATATGCACATATAGACATTGAGCTACACAACCTCTTATCCGATTAGACTTTACTCCTTTGTCAGTCACGGATTTGTACCGTGTACGTCTTAAATTGGTCCCCCTAAGTCAACCAATGGAAGGAGTAGCGCACAAAAAATATATGGCACGACTTCCTGTGACTAATCTGCAAATAATGAAATGATCATGAACATTTAACACTACTATTTTTAGTATGTTACTACGATCTAATCTACCGATATTATACTTTTTACTTTGCACATCTGTAATCTTTATCCAGAATCTTATTATGCCTCTTTTCAATACATATCCATTTTCGAGGTTACAACCTTTAGAACCGCCCTAAGGCCAAAGGTCGTTTGTTGCATATATGCAGCTCCTATACTTCGTCTCTTCAACGTATTCTGAAGAGGCACAACTGAAGAACCTTTACAAGAATAAAGTACTAAAAAACATCCAGTCACTCCATTCTTACCTTGTACTACAAGCAACTTGTACTGCAAGTACAGCAACCTTACAATACTTGGGAGGATGACCTGCTCTGAACAGCCTCATAGCTCCAACAACAGTGTTGTTTGATGGGTGGCTGACATCAAAGGCAGATACCCTGTCAGACATCAGCCTTCCAACATCTAGTATCAGCGGACCATGCTGATGAGCAAACATAGACATGCCATGTCTGACAGTGAGCTTTTCTTATCTGTTAGCCCTGCCTGGGTTTAATGACTTTGTTTACCCAAAGGTTTTGCAGACGGCTACCACTAGTGACTGCCTGCACAATATTACTGTGATTTTAATAACAATGAAAGGGAAAATAGTTTTATCAACCATTGTAGTATTCTTTGCAGATAATAAGGAAAAACGCGCAACCTGAGAAAGTTTTCAAACGGTGGGGAAACCCTAATTAATTACGAGGATTTTTGGATTTCGTCCATTGATTTATATAAGGGCGCAACCGTAATTTTTGGGTTTCCCCGATAATAAAAAGTTTGCCTAGGTTGCGCGTTTACCCTAATAATAGAAAATAATGATAATAATAAAATTAAGTGAATGATATCTTTGTCCCAAGTTGTTTTTTAAATGAACACAGTCACTCATCAGTAAATTGTTGATTATTTGTATAAATAATTTTATTTATCATCACTATTGTCTAGATATGCATTCTTAAAACAACGGTATATGTTTTCATCAATAAAGGGAATAAACGGGCATGATTGGAGAGACATTTGGAAAAGGGACAAATTGGATAGTTGGAGAAACGTTAGACAAAGTGGATAAAGGAAGAGGGGCAGGGCAAAAGAAGTGACAATTGTCTGCTGCTGAGAATGGCCAGTATTGCAGCTATTTTTTAATATATAATACAACCTTTATTGACCTTTGATGTAGTGAAAGCAGCCCACTAAACCTAGAGAGTAATCTGTCTCATGTAGACCAATACCCCAACCTTCCTTGTTATCAAACAGAATATATTTTCTCTCAGATTTTTCTTTGTAGCTGATACCAGCAGGAGCTGACCTGATGTTAAACATGGCTTCGGTTCTACATGATGAGACGGTATTTGAAGAACCAGAGAAGTTTAAACCAGAAAGATATCTAACAGGAGATATTGCACTAAAGAAACAGAGAACTATTCCTTTTGGTATTGGTGAGTTGGACCTTGCAGTTAACACACTAGTATCTCTCAAATAACTCACTGGCAAACATACAAACAACCCTTCAAATTTTTTTAGGAAGAAGGATGTGTCCAGGAGAAAGTTTAGCCAAAGTGGAGTTTTTTCTTTTTTTTGTAACCATATTACAGCGATATAATGTGAGACTGGCAGATGGATCTAAGGCTACAGATGAAGGTTTGGAGCTAATAATTCATTCACCAAAACCTTATGAGTTGATTTTCACTGCCAGATACTGAGTTTGTATTACAGTTCTTTTTTACTTTGAGTCGAGTGACTAAACTGTTAACTTATTGGTTGGTACTTATCTTTTATTTCTGAATGAAGATTTTGCCAACGTACACTTAGGATACAAATTATTCAAGCTTTTAGATAAAACATTTATTATCTAATTATAAATTGACTTTCAGAGAATGAAATGGTAGTTACATGGATCAAATTAGCCAAAGCTACCCACTCAAACTTTATTGCATAACGCTGCGTTACTTCGTATTTTTTTTAATTTTTTACTCTCTACCGCCTACTTATTTCAGCTTGTTGGTTTGTGTTTTACACATATTAGCATAGAATATTTTGTATGAAAAACACAAGTGGATGTTTTTAAGCTTTTTTGTTGCAGAGCATTTTACAGTTGAAATCTTTTAAGAATGGCTTGTGATCATTATTTGCTGTGTAAAAATAGTTATGAGTCGATGTCAAAGCTTTTGAATTTTGTTTGAGATTTACTTTATTTGCATTTTGCCAAAGATTTGATTTTGTCCTAGCTTATTTTGACACATTTTGTTATTGTAATCAATCAGCTATCATTGATATTTTAGCAGATGAAAATACACTACTTTTGTACTTCGATATACCAAACGTTAATAACGTATGTGTGTGTTTTGTCAGATTTAACAGAAAACAAAAAACTGGTCTGCTGCAATAATATTATTCATCAAAATTGAATAAAATATGAATGGAAATAGAAGACAAACGGTTTAACATCAAGTAGGAAGTTGTCTACTTTTTAAATAAAACTCCTCAAAGGAGAAGATTATTTCAAAAATTTTGATTCTAAACAGCAACACAAATTAATTATTTTGTTTAATTAGAAGCTTTAAAAGATTTCATGTTGTAGGATTATTTTTCTTACTCCAACAGGACGTATCTATAGCGATTGCTTGGCGATTGAGCTTAGCAGTTTAGGGTTTCTACTTTCGTTTCCAGAATATCACTAAAGTAATCGCTAGCATTTTATTTTCGGTTATCGCCAGGTTCCTATTGAAATCAAAAAATCACTAGCTACCTTCCTGGTCAACCACTCTCAGTGCACAAATTTTATACCATCGTTTTTAATAATATCATGTCACATGCAACGCCCCGATTTTTGAATCCTACGACAATTTTTAGGCCATAGTTTTTAACAGCGAGTTGGAGCGGAATCGTCAAAGAAAAAGTATCGCAGAAAATTGCGCCACTTTTGTGAGGAATTTTCCTAACAGCTAAGGAAATTCTACTTCAATTTTTTCTTGTTTTTGTAAAATTGTAGTGTTGTGTGTATGAGTATACGTAGCTGAGCATCATCAGTATGCTACTCCCTGTTGAGCCAGAGGAGGTAACTCCGATATACAGCATACATAAACAAGACTCTAGTGATACATGCTAACAGCAGGCGGTGTGATGTAATGTACAAATAATAAGCAGCCTGTTGTGCTTGAGTAGACTAGTACATCATCAGCAATTATCGTCACACCATCCTGTTCCGAAAGAGAATTTTCTAGCTTTCGTTGGAGTTCTTCTGGACTAGGGGACGGTCCAAAAATCACCCTTAACCACTTGTGTTTTCCAAAGGAGTCTAACACATGGCTAAGACTTCAGCTCCATGCAATTCTGGTGAGATATCTTTTAGAGCGAGCATGGACAATTGATTCTGTTTGATTACTTTGTTGGGATAGGCTGGATGAATACATGCTCAAATTTTCCCATTTGGTTAATTTCCTATTGTGTGTATTGCTGATCCATGTAGTTGGGTATTCTATGCTAGCTCTACTGTGGTTATCAGACAGGGACTGAATCCTCCATTTAAGATCATTCCTTACAGAAAGAGGAACTTTCCTGTGGTGGAATTGGGTTGATGAGACACTTTCATCTATCTCTGTATGATATTTTCCTGGCAAAACTACCTATTCCCTTTGGAACATCAGCATGTTCTTTAAGTAGCTCCTTTATTTCTGGCTATTCTTCTCGGCCAATAACATTAGGCCATTTTTGCTCACAGTTGCGAGACCTAGATCTAGGCAGCTATTTAAAGACAGCAAGCTCATACTGCTTATGTTTACCTAGCCAGGGTGGCTCTCTATGAGAGAGAATGAGAGCCAGGGACACATTGACACACGGTGGGCGGAGCTTACATCGTAGTTGAGCATTAATCCCATTATAACTCCATCGTATTACTAACTGAAAACGAATGAGACAGTCTATATCACAAGGAAGCATAACTACTGCGGTTGTATTTATTATTAGCTTCATATAGCTGATATCATTCCTTTGTGTTGAATTGAGCGCTCTGTTGGATGGTGGCACTAACTTGGCCACAAGTAAACTAGACCACTTTTTCACAGAGCTTATGAGTGATTTGATTCTTACCCAAAAACTTGTCAAGATAAAGCTAAAACTCCACTGTTCAATGAGGGTTTACTCCCACTGATGATAATGGCTTTCTAGCATTCTTTCATGCAACTTCGATTATAATTTTACGGAATTTATAGAACATGCATACGTATGGATTTATGCATACAAAGTCAAAGAAAAAACAATAGATTAGCAAAATGTGTGAAATAACATATTGTAAATCAGAACTTTGCGGTGAATAAAATTTAAACAGGAATTTTGTACACAACAAGTTATCACATGAATCATATAGCGAGTACAATTGAAAAATAAAAATACACGCCCGTAAACAAATATAAAAAAATGTACATACATATATTTGTAATGTACATATATTTGTAATGCAGGAAATATAAATAACTATAAATGAAAGAAGTAACAGGGGAAAACCACTGAACTGAGCAAGTAGCTAACCAGAAATACAAACATTAACACAGCCACCAGTACAGAGGAAGTGATATTTTTCATCTCTCCAACTCAGTTTTCAGTTACAAATGAATCACCAGGCTCATTTCCTGAATGACTAACGACTGTAATTGTTGTCTTGTAGCAAGGAAGTCGCATCCATAGGCACTTTGCATGGCCAGTACTTCTGAGTAAAGCACCACATAATATGGTCTGTTACGATCCAAATATGTTCTGGAACCATTTCACCAGAGAGTTTATTGTTGCATTCTCCTGCAACAACAATAACAGCTGACAATTGTAAACATAATAATGAAGTTACACAATGCTAAGCCAAAACTGGAAATTTTAGTTATAGTCACAGAATAAAAATGTAACAACAAATAACAAGTGGTTCGAGTAGCATATCTTACCAATCAAACATCAAGCATACAGATTATTGCATAACTGTAATTAATTAAATGCATAATAATAATAATAATAAAAACGTGTGCTTTCTTGTTTGGCAAGATGATGTTGCTTTGTTGGTTATACTACTCGTCCACAACAATAAAGCATTGTCATTAGCACACATTCTTCTATAGCATTAATTATTATTTGTGAAAGTAGTATATAAAATTATTTATTATATAATATATATATTATCTATTATTTTAATTGTAAAACTATAAAATTTAATTATTATGATAATAATTTGCAATTCTAACAAATCCTAATAATCATAACAAAAATCATTATTAGTAGTTCGTAGTAGCCAATGACAAAAAAATTATCAAATATCAACCTCAAACAACAATAATAAATGGAATAAAATAATAAAAAAATTTATTGTTGATGATGTTTGTTGGCTGATAGTTTTATTTCTGAAAACAATATTATTATTGTTTATTATTAATCATCATATTGCTAGTAGATAGATAGATGTATTATAAAAACATTCACAATTTTTGAGCAACAATTGCAATAAATTAATAATAAAAATAAATAAATAATAATAATTATTTAATTTTATTTATTATAATTATTCCTTATTTATTACATACATTACTATTATAATAATATTCTACCACTTCTCATCGACTACTTACTGTAAAATCTTAGTTGTGGCATCCAGAGTTGAGATCGGTCAATTCTATGATGTCCAGTTGTAAAAGAAATTGTAAAACAACAAACCAGCACAAATTTGTTCGTAGAGCTGAGCATGTGGCTAGCACATGGCAATAACTTGAGAGAAAAATCAATAGACTTACTCAACAAAACCACATTCAAGTCGGCTTTTCGTTGAAAAAAGGCAGTTTATTCAGACTAGGACGTATTCTGTTACAGAATATGGCATCTCAAAATCAATCTGTCCCCGGCTCTCTTTCACTCTCTCCCCCCCAAACCCCGCCCACCTTCACAAACTCCGCCTCTTGAGAGCCGCCCCGGCTAATGTTTACCAGTTAGATTTTAAAGAGTTGTCTGCTCACAATTACCTCACACTCTGCGCCCTGGTGATAGTACCATTTTAAAGATGTAGAGTAGGTAGTTTCTTTTTGCTGAGAATTGATTTTGCGAGGGTTGTGTAGTCTCTCTGATTACGCCCATTGCATGATGCACCTGCATTTATTTGCTACTCAATAAACCTTCTGCCAGTAACAGTGTCGGTTTCTACAGTGGGTAGGACCGTTTTTCTCAATGACCTGCACTGGATACACATGAATAGGTTTCTGCCTAATAAATAGTATTTGCTAACGCCTCTTTAAACTTGTGACATTTCTGATGGCTTCTTTTGACCTACACACTACTCAGTACTAAAGCATACCAAACCTAAACTATCTACCTGATATTTCACCACGTCTTCACCCAATACTGTGTGCCGATGATACTGATTTTTTCTTTTTTGAGAATAAAGACCTAATTAAACATGTGGAGAAAATTAATGAAATATTAGTACAAACGGAAAATCAGTGTGACTCAAACAAACTCGCATCGAACCTGGAAACAAACCAATTATGTTGGATTAAAAACTCCACCAAAACTCTCCTTTGAAAAGCGTTTTTCAAAATAGGCGATACTTATTTAAAATAAAAAGCTCAAACAATCTTCAGGAGTAGATATTGACAAAAATATGTTTTGAAACATATACTCTGAAAAGCTTTTTAAGAAACTATGCAACTGTATGTGTAAATGCTCTAATTAGCTATCTCATCGGATGGCCTGGAATGCCAGAACACTCTCTTGATCAAAATCACTTTCACAGAAAACTTTACTACAGATGATTTATAAAAAGTCTGGCACTACTCAATGAGCACCTCTTTCTTCCAACTGTCCAATTCTACCTGTTCTGGTCATTTACTGTATAAATACGAATGACTACTTGCTCATAAAACTTCCTACTCTACCCAATGTTACTTGCATCACAATTATCTAGCTCGTGCGTCTCAAAAGTGCTGCTAAGCTCGACATCACAAAGTGGGTTATCAGTGTGATTTCTTGTAGACAGGGCTGCTAAGCTCGATTTGCGCTATAACCAAGGAGAATGGTTTCACGCGCACCCTCAGGTGCCATCTCCTTAGCTTGATATAAGGATAACTACTAACCAGATCAAGCCTGGTCCCCTGACTAGCTGCAACGTTTTTGTAGGTCTCTACATCTCCTTTTCTAACATTTTTTTTTATTTTGCGTTAAAATAATAAAAAAAAACTAACAAATGAATAGCTATTGGCTTAGTAACTTATATAGCAACCAATTAGCCATTTTCAATGCAGGGACTGTGAGAAACTTTCATAACTTTAAATAACAAACATCAACACTTGATTCCTGAAATGCACTAGGAAATAATTGATGAGCAAGTCTTAGTGTCAACAAGTGTAATAATAATGATGCATTATATATCAACTTCAAACGCCTACCCATCATTTGATGCTCGACTGTCAATGAAGACCGCAGGTGGTAAAATCACTCCACATTCAGTAAGTAGGCTCTTATACACTACATCCTTGTCAATTGTATTTTGCCTGCAGCTGGCACTCCAAATATTTCAGTTAGTGTAATATTATTTGATATTTATCACCAAAAGATATGATTTTGCTGCATCATCAGTGTTGTTAGCAGTGTGACACTACTTTTTTCAGAGATGCAAAAAATGGAAGTATCATGAGAGACGATGCTAATTGTTTTATATAATTTATATTAGCAAATATTGTTAGAAGGAATTTGATACTGAAATCTATATATACATTTATGTTTATTTGTTGCTTTTTTGTGTTTTTTGAAACTCTCATCACTGCTATTAATGAGAGAAGATGACTGGTAAACTATTTGAAGAGTAGTTCTTTTGTCTCAACACACCAAAATGCTTTGTTATTGTAATTGCTCTGTTAATGTATTAATATTTCATCATCTATGGATCTATTGCTATGTTATTGATATAATTGTTTAGATCTTCATATATTTCAATTTATCAATCAATCGAAGGGAGATCCAGATTTGTACACGACACCTGACTACTCAAATATGCACATTTTTACTACAAATCATATCCAAATTTTCTCCGAATTGGAAACCTGATCAAAAAGCAAAGAAAGCACAAAGTTAATTTTGTTCTTTGCAGTTCACTCTTGACAAAATCCTTACGTAAGGTCAGGGAGTGGTCATTACTGGTTAGTTGCTATTGGTGCTCCTGATACAATGATGATTACAAACTATTTTAAAAGTGGTGGTAATAAAAAACTGAAGTAGGTCAAAACTTTTCTCCACCTTTCATACGTTCTTAAAATAGCTATAAATATTTACATCCTTGTAGAGTGTTGCGAGGGAGTGCACCAACACCTGGACTTGATTGACTCACCATGTTCACTGAAGCACTAGTAATCATTACTAGTGCAATAAATTTTTATTATTTTCTAACGAAGAGAGAGAACAGATATCCACCTGGACCTTTGACCCTGCCGCTCTTTGGTAACCTGTTTCAGTTGGCTTTGTGTGGTTCAGCGACAGCTTTTGCTGAATATTACAAGAAAATATATGGAAATGTGAGTGTCTATTACACCAATACTTCGTTTTTCGACTATGAACAATCACCAGAATAGATTTTTGCATGAAAGTTAATAAATTACAGGTCTTCACTTTTGAATTCGGAGGTAACAAAAGAGTGGTCATTTCTGGGTATGAAACGATTCATGCTTTGCTAGTGAAAAATGCAGAGCATACCAGTAACCACGAATTCCATGACTGATGAAATTAGACAAGTTACCACACAAACTCCAGGTAAGCCTGAATGCAAAAATGTTTGCCCAATAGAGATTTCTTCTCTTGTTTGTGTGTACGTGTATTTATATCTGTTTGTGTGTGTACGTGTATTTATATCTGTTTGTGTGTGCGTGTATTTATATCTGTTTGTGTGTACGTGTATTTATGTCTGTTTGTGTGTACGTGTATTTATATCTGTTTGTGTGTACGTGTATTTATATCTGTTTGTGTGTACGTGTATTTATATCTGTTTGTGTGTACGTGTATTTATATCTGTTTGTGTGTACGTGTATTTATATCTGTTTGTGTGTACGTGTATTTATATCTGTTTGTGTGTACGTGTATTTATATCTGTCTGTGTGTACGTGTATTTATATCTGTTTGTGTGTACGTGTATTTATGTCTGTTTGTGTGTACATGTATTTATATCTGTTTGTGTGTGCGTGTATTTATGTCTGTTTGTGTGTACGTGTATTTATATTTGTTTGTGTGTACGTGTATTTATGTCTGTTTGTGTGTACGTGTATTTATATCTGTTTGTGTGTACGTGTATTTATATCTGTTTGTGTGTACGTGTATTTGTATCTGTTTGTGTGTACGTGTATTTATATCTGTTTGTGTGTACGTGTATTTATATCTGTTTGTGTGTACGTGTATTTGTATCTGTTTGTGTGTACGTGTATTTATGTCTGTTTGTGTGTAAGTGTATTTATATCTGTTTGTGTGTACGTGTATTTATATCTGTTTGTGTGTACGTGTATTTATGTCTTCCCTTTATGTACTTCACCAGAATATTCAATAATGTAGGAATATTCTGGGCTCCATTTCCTCACTGGAAAACCCTGAGATCTTTCACAATCAGCACTCTAAGAGAAGAAGGAATGGGAAAGTCATCGATGGAACCAAGAATATATGAGGAGATACAACAATACATCAACCATTTTATTGAACCTAATCTTGGCAAACCATTCAATTTGGATGTTAGTCTCTCCAAATTTACATGTAATGTGTTCTTCCAGATGCTTTATGCAAGGAGATTTGATTACGAAGATGAAACGTATACAAACATGATCTTGGCTCTGGATGAGTCAATAGCCATTGTTGCCAAAAATTCTACCGTGCAACATCTGCCATTTGCATCTTACTTTCTGGAATCCCTGATTGCAAGAGAAAAATATTTGTCTCGTAATGTCATAATTCCTACCATGAAACGTTTTATTGGCTATCACAAACATAACCTTGACAGGGAAAATCCGCGAGGCATTATTGATAAATATTTGATTCACTCGGAAACTGCTAAAGGAGAACACATGCAAAGTTTTTCAGGTTTGTGTCTGTTAGTTTGTTAAAAACAAATGGATGAGCAACTCTTACTCCATATTTATTTCTTATTGTTTAATCTCATCAGTTTCTTCATCTTATTTTAGAGGAAAATGCAGTATTGTATAGCATTCACTTGTACGTTGCTGGAACTGAAACTACTGCTACTGCTTTAAAATGGGCATTTCTCTTCATGTGTTTGTATCCTGAAGTTAAAGAGAGAGTGCAAAGGGAAATAGATGAACATCTGGGTGAGTCGTTTCTTTTTTTGTTATTGGTTGTTTTTACGTACATTATGTTAGCGTTAGTTCTCAATAGTATGTAATAATACACGTAAGACTAATTATTATTAAATACTTCCCATTTGGCAATCATCCAATCTGTTACCATAAAGAATTAAATAGATAATACATCTTACCTTTGAAACTTTTTCCAGTATTTCTATGAAAATCAATTATTGATGTGATGAAGAAATAATATTATTCTGTTGACCTTATATTATGTACTATACATATATTAGGCACAGATGGCCGAGTGACATACAAAGGTAGACTAGAGATGTCCTACACGGAAGCCGTTATGTTTGAGACTCTAAGAAAAGCAAATGTAGTTTCTACTGCATTACCTCACTCAGCAGATCAAGATATAGTTATCGATGATGTGGTTAGTATTAATTCTCATTGACTACATGTATTTTACCTTCATCTCTCGATCTCTTATACTTGATCACTCTCTCAAACACCACCGCTAGACTGTAATAGATTAATCTGCAATAAAGCCTAACTGTTAGATAATACTTGCTGGCTTACCATTATAAATAACCATAATGAGTATCGTCGGATAAATCGTTGCCCTCCTCACTAGCCCCTTTCTCTTAGTCTCTTCTTCCCATGGTTGTCGCCTCTCGTTGTTGTCTCCTCCAGTGATCGCCTGCATATATTGGATCTAGGAGAAGCATATCCTCTGCAATCTCGCTGACTGAAAACACACGACTACCAGCAACTTCCTGGATAAGCTCCAACATGTAACCATCTGGAGACAGCCAGCTTGCTGTGATTTGCATTTTTCCAAGTTTCCAGCTAAACTTGCTGCCGAAACATTGCTTTAAAGATACCAACTTTCTCTGAATACACCCAGATATCTTGAATGCTGGTTTCTTGCGGCTTGTTATCCATTTCTACTGTTACATCGAAGTAACCAAAAAGGTACTGGTCTAGTCTTGAAAAGAGTAGGCTATGGCTGAAGTCACTAACTCGATTTGCACATTTCTATTCACACCCAATGAATGACTGTGAGATATATGTGAGTGGTTTGTCCTCTTGCGGAAGTGTACCACCTAGCGTAGCGTAGATGCATCGGTTTAAATATTACTGTTGAAATTGAATCATTAAAAAGTTGAAGGGTTTTTGCTTTTGTTACAACCTTATTCAACTTAAAGAAAACCATCCGCTGATTTCGAGACCATACAAATTGTTTGCATTGACTCTACAGGAGTCGGTGAAGAGGTTCTGCTTTTGCTGACAAGTTTCGGATAAACTTTGCCATATATCTATTGTGACTGAGAAATTGCCTGGCCTAGTCGGAAGTAGTTAGCGTTGCCATTTTAAAAATGTTATCAACTTTCTTTGGACTAGGTTTCAATCCCTTCTGTGTTAGTATGTGACCAATAGATGACAGCTGCGTCTCTAGGAGATTACACTTGTTCTGTTCAGTTTCAATCCTGCCTTTCGGGCTTTTACCAGCAGCTTTCTCAAGTTGTCGTCATAATCAACTAATTTTTTCCAAAAATGAGTGTTTCATCAGCAGTGACAGCAACTCCTTTCAAATTTAGCAGTGTATCTCATAAACAGCATTGGAATTCCTCTCGCACAATTGATATGCCAAGAGGCATCCTTCGATATTTCATCGGCCACTAGGAGTCTAAAATTTTACTAACTCAATGGATTCTTCTGCAAGGACTACTTGCTGAAAACCATTTTTTGCATCACGTCGTGAAAAACACTGGCTGAGTTGAGCTGCGGCAAAATGTCTTTTATAGTTGGCATTTCTACATGGTTGTGATGAATAACTCAATTCAAGTTTCTGAGGATCAATGCATATATGCGTATGGTGCCAGAAGGGTTTCGCACGGATGGAATATGGCTTATCCACACTGTGGGTTTGTTTACTTTTTCACTAATCTCTCTAGCCTCTAAATCTTTCATCACCTTTTCATCTCATTTGTTATTGTTAGCGATATCTTCCCCGATTGAACTTGCGCTGGTTTTATAGGCTTGTCTAACTCGATGGAGTGTTCACCTGGCACGCATCCCAACCCATCAAAGGCATCTTAAAACTTTCCCAGAGTGTTTTTAATGTCCACTGGCCCACCAACTATATTCACAGATTTTGCCAATTGCAATAATTTTATTTCCTAACATGACATTCAAGAAAGTAAACTGTGTTTGCCAACAAAACTAGCAGCTAAACCTTCTCTCCCTTGCCATCGAGTAAGTCACTGTGAGCAAGCTAACCTTGAGGGTCAAACCATTTACGGTCTGTTCTTGGGATGGATTTGGCATTGGTACACTCACCTTCTGAGCAGTAACTCTCCACAATGGCCTAGTGTAACACCTCTTTCTTGACACGTGCTTGCTTTTCACTACTCTGGGATCTACTTCACTGAGCACTTCTTACAGTTGTGGCCACAAGTAAGACATCATCTTGGTTCATGTAACCTCCACACCTAGCAACAGCTCGCACGTATATTGTATGTATTGCTTTGATTTTAGAGTCTCTTTTTTGTACAAACTCACAACATCAACTTTTTCCGCTGCTGTGCCTACCAATAATTTCAAATCTTCGTAGAGGCATATTTGGATTGTCAAGGAGTCGTTGTCTTGCGGGGTCATTTTCTATACCTAGTAAATAAGCCTTCATCAATATTCTTCATACATTTGTGAAAATTCAGAATCTTCTGCTACATTGTGTAGTTCAGTCACAAACTCATGAATATGTTATGTTCAAAATTGTTAGTTTTTATTTCCCTGTGGCTTTTGTGAAATTGTCAAGTTTGAATTATTGTAGAGATGACAACTCTCAATACTTCTATTCATTTAAATGTGTGCCAACTTAATAAAAGTTGTCCACTCTTTCTTTTATAGCTTAATTGAGTAAATAACTCCAAATTGCCTAGTGATGTATATCAACCAGATATGCTATCACATCAATTCAGTTCAGTCCAGAGCTAGCAACTGGCCAGTCAACTAATTACTTAATAGAAACACAGATTAAGAATCTACTCTAAAATTCAATAGTAAATGGAACCGATCAACATGTAATCAACTTAAAAGACACTCACTACCTAACCTCAACATTCGTGGGAGGGTGAATGGAGAGAGAATGAAGTAGATTCGAGCGATGATATTCCGTTCTACTACAAATACATGGAACTAACCCCAAGCTGTTATTGTAGATCAACATATACACCACTGATAGCTAACCGTGGAGACCGAACCTACTAACAGCCGAGACAACTCTATGACATTTATCCACTCCGACGCAGGACCGTGGAAAGTACTACTTACAGTGATATAGCTAGGATTCGAGGAGTCGATCATACAACTAAGTAAGTTACGACAAACAATAAACCTCGGATTTTATACATATCATAATGGTGGAGGCCCAGACGATCCCCAACTCGTAAGCCGTTGGCGCCCTAATGTTTTTGTTCCCTCGATACGCTGTGTTAGAGTACGGGGACGTACATTTTTATCTGGTCGACAGGAGAGTTCGTAAGCCAGCAAGGTCAGTGATATTTTGCTGCGTGGTTTTAATCCTTCTTACTGTCAAAATGGCAACAAGCTGTAATGATTGGGAGCATCTGTTTTTATGTCAAAACAGCTCATACAACGTTACAAGTTTTTCTTTTGAGCCAACAGACAACTGGTTCCAAACCAAACAAGAATTTGATAGAAGTGCAAATGCGTTGTTTTTGTCAGATGAACAAAGAGTTTTTTGTTTTCAAACTTGTCTGTTTGGACTTGCTAAGTCTATATACATTGCTGAACTCAGAAACCTACAGGAGGTGACTTTTTCAAACCTCATAATTGCCTTAGATGCCAGATTCAATTTGTATTCCCCGCTCAAAACAGTTAGTTTGCTAAAATTGGCAATGGGAATTGATGAGTCCTTTGGTCATTTTTCTCTTCGAGTTGAATTGGCAGCAAGAGACTTGTTTTATCTCTCTACTGAAGTGCAAGATCAGTTGATTTTTGACACTCTGTTATCTGGCATACCTGAAAACATGAAAGATTTTGTTCTTGACCAAGCTCTCGAGCAATCTAATTCTGTATTGAGCTATACACAGTTGATACAAATATGTAAATCTTTTGAACTCATCCAGCTCTACATGTCAAAAAATGTGTCTACTAGTAAACCAATGTCAACCAATAGCTGTCAAAGCTGCAAACAAGTTGTCTTGGTATTTTTAAATACTTTTGGAGATGCTATTGAAAACTGTGAGAAACCGAAAATGGTGCAAAGTGAACTAAAAGTAGCTCCCACAATAAAGCAAATAGTTACCACTGAGAACAGCCAACGAGCTGAACCACATTTTGTTGACAAAAGCTGTGTTGTAGCAATGGAATATGTATCACCAGATACACTTTTTGAGGCCAAAGTTTTTAATTTTGAAGGCCCAGCAATTGCAGATCTAAGCACTCAAGAAGTGCATTTTGAACAATGCTATGTGGTACCAAGTTTTGAAACTGTAGTGCCTGTTCATAAGCTGAGGCAAGATTTTTGCTCTTTTGGAAGCTCTGTCCAAGGTCTGAATGAGACCAGCCATAAAGGCCATTTAAAGGCAAATGAAGTCGTAGTTTTACAGATGGAAGATTTCACCCAAATTGGTGATCAGAAGAATTCATTGGTTGAAACTCAAAACCTTTTGTCACAGACACATAATGTCACCACAGCTATGCTTTTTGACAATGATGAGGGATACTTCAGTGATAATTAATCATTTCTTCTCATTTTGTTTAGTAAAGTTTCTAATAGCCATCAATCATCGATGTACTGATAATGATTCTTGAAAATAAAACTCTCTATGAGTATGCCGAAATGGCAAAAACAGTGGATGCTTACTGTATGAAGGAGTAAAAGGTTTTACAGCCACATTTAAGCCCATAACAATAGAGGCTGTTGAAAATAAAATCAACGAAACCCTCTGACCACGAGTCAAAAGAAAATTAATAACACAAAAAGTGTAGAAGCTTCTTTCAAAATGCAGATTTCACATAATGTGATTACAAATCCTTGCAAGGTACCACCGGTGGTTTGGCTAACACTGTGCACATTAAGTTGTTAACCCAACACTGGAAACAACACATGACTTGTGTTACCTATTGACCTCATACAACTGACTACACTCAAGCGCTGCGCTTCGACATGCAAGCACGGAATGCGTATGAATGTGTATGTCTGTGAGAGTTGTGAGATGTACATGTAACTGTTTAACACATCTTAAAACATGTATTCCATTGCAGGGCAACGAACTTCGATCGAAACGAATCGAGAAATAAAATTGTGATAAAAATTCACACGAAAACCGTCGTAGAACGAAGTGATCGAAACGGCAGCATCACGCTGACCCAGATCAATTTATTCGCTGATTACACAGCAATGTGATCGAAACGGCAGCATCGCGCTGACCCAGATCAATTTATTTACTGATTACATAGTCGCCAGAGCAAAAAGAAAACAAAAGGGATTTAAAATGAAAAGGGGAGTAGGGATAGTTTAAAATTAGTGTATATTTAGAAGAAAAGTGGATGTAGTACGACCTTTTTACTTGCCTACTGAACTAGCCAATCAGTGGGCCTATATAATTGTGTTCTGTACCATCTCGCTAAAGTGTAACTAGTTATGTAAAATACAGGTTTCATCTATCTGACTTACAGGACTGGTTTTCACTGACGCACCTGTTGTGAATTACACTTTTTAAGAATTTATCACCTTACATAATACCACAACCCACAGAGTGCCCTTATTAGGGCACACCATCGCATGGCAACTGACTATGTTGTTTTCAGATATATACCCACATATATTATATCATATTATTAGTTATTGTATATACATGTAGAAGGATTGTATTACAGACATTTTTTATGCCACTAGCCTTTCACTCTAGTAATTAGGTCAAATCGTCCAGTTACAAAGCTCTTACTTATTATATGTGGAAACTGGAAGCCATAAATCTTACTTAACCATTTTCCGTGCTGACCAGCCATATAAGGCGTTCATCACCAACATTATTTACAGATAGCGATAACATGTTAATGCAATTGATTACCATATTATTCAGTTGTGTATGCGTCACAATACCACAGCAGACGAGACTACATACATTTGTCTTGCTGTGCCTTTGATATACATATACATATATATATGTGTGCATATATGAATACCCAATCACAGTATATGAACATAGTAAACTTATTAGCAGCAGGTAGCAATTATAAGTGTTTTCTACATAACATGCCTACCTATAGCACAACAACTTACAAAACTTTGAAATCTCTATGTTTTATGCTTAGTATCAACCCTGTTAATTTCAGTCTATTGTAACATGATTTAAAGTACAATGTACATCTATTTACATGTCCTTAATGTGACCGCTGTCTACACTCCTTAATAACTTTTTGCCAACCCCCCCCCCCCCTACCAAACTTGGAATAGCTTATTATCAATAGATTTCAAATGATACACACTCATTTCTCTCCTGCTATCACTCTTCCTATCTGATGAGCTTGATTTATGTCTCATTGTCTGGCATTATTTAAGCCCTTCACTGCCGACCAATCCCTGGCAGATATCATAAGCTCAGCCACTTAACAATCCACTTAATCCTTGTTACTTCATTTCCTTTGTGATTGTAACTTCTAACTACTTCTAACCACATCTGAAAACAAACTGACTTTATGTGAGGATTACCCTATATCAATCACAGCCTTTTCTTGTTTAATAGCTATCATTCTCACCCAACCTTTAGAACTTAATGTGCTATAAACATTGCACAAAAATATTCTCTCCTAGAGATAAGAAAAAGAAAATTAACAAAACCCTGTATTGCATGCCATAACCATTTCGTGTTGCTTTCCTATCAAATTTTATTGTGTCTACTAACTAACCATTGCATTGTTTGTAACTAACCATTTTATTTCAGGTTTAGAGGTACGTATTTTCACAACACAGAATTGACACGCTTATTGTTACTACAAAAATCATATGCTATAGACAGTTTCACTTGTTTTTGTATCATTCGGGAGAATGATTATTTTGCAGAGGGTATAGTACACCTCAAAAACTTAAAACTTCATTTTAGCTATGCGTCATTTAAACAAACTTTTCTCAGTATCAAATCCCAGAAGAAAAACTCACTTTTTCAAATAACTTTAACTTAAAATTTAAATCTAAAATCAGCCATACTTTCCAAACCCCAGTTAAAATAGAGATTTTAAATACCTTTCTAACTAAAAGCAAACACAAATATAAATGATTTGTCTTTTTCTCTATTCTTAATTAGCTTTTAGTTCATAGAGCGGATAATAAATAGTAGAGTTTAGTGTAATTGGATGACTCCTCTTAACCAAATATGCCTGCTGTGGTTGCTTTTATCTGCTATCATTTGCCAATATAATACTATCTCCAACTATCTCCAATAGCCAATTAGCATGCCTTCTTTGTCTGTTAATGAGGTACCGCTTGCATGCTTGCATGTATCTCTCAGGCTTATATGTACCTTCCATGCTTACATGTCTCTGTATGTGAACCACTGAATGTGTCCATTGTGTGAGGATGCATGCATGTACATGATATAACACGAAACCTTTGTAACATTTTATTAAACCCAAAATGAAAAATCTTCGGTCATTTTTGTAAAAAGAATTAATTTCCACTCTCACGGCTAACAGGTCAAAACTGCCAAATTAAAAGATAAAACCAGTTCAATTGTAATCGAAGATTCAGGCTTAATTGCACAACACCACTGTAGTTGTGAGGACATATTATCTGAACACAATTTCGTCAGCTTATTTTATGACTGTCAGACCAGAAAACTTCTCACTAAAATAACTAAAAATAGAATTTTAACTTTTGTGTAAAATCTGCTTTTTCAAACTTGAAACAAACTTAAATTAAACAACCTAATAATGAAAATCACTCGTTGGTACAACATTTATTTTGTGAGTCATATTCTTTTCCTTTTTTTCTAGCACTTAAGGTAAGTAGCGTAAGTACTTTACAACTATTAATTAACTGTATATGATGAACCCAGCACCATCAATGTTCTGTTTCTAGCTGATTCTCAGGGACGAGAATAATTCAGTTTTCGGGTAGATGTTATGTTCAAAATTGTTAGTTTTTATTTCCCTGTGGCTTTTGTGAAATTGTCAAGTTTGAATTATTGTAGAGATGACAACTCTCAATACTTCTATTCATTTAAATGTGTGCCAACTTAATAAAAGTTGTCCACTCTTTCTTTTATAGCTTAATTGAGTAAATAACTCCAAATTGCCTAGTGATGTATATCAACCAGATATGCTATCACATCAATTCAGTTCAGTCCAGAGCTAGCAACTGGCCAGTCAACTAATTACTTAATAGAAACACAGATTAAGAATCTACTCTAAAATTCAATAGTAAATGGAACCGATCAACATGTAATCAACTTAAAAGACACTCACTACCTAACCTCAACATTCGTGGGAGGGTGAATGGAGAGAGAATGAAGTAGATTCGAGCGATGATATTCCGTTCTACTACAAATACATGGAACTAACCCCAAGCTGTTATTGTAGATCAACATATACACCACTGATAGCTAACCGTGGAGACCGAACCTACTAACAGCCGAGACAACTCTATGACATTTATCCACTCCGACGCAGGACCGTGGAAAGTACTACTTACAGTGATATAGCTAGGATTCGAGGAGTCGATCATACAACTAAGTAAGTTACGACAAACAATAAACCTCGGATTTTATACATATCAAATAGTCATATTGCCCTGTTTTGTTGTAAGAAGCCTGTGTGTTATAGCAACTGCATTTTTTCTAAGAGTACAAACTTCTGTATCAAGCACCACTTTATTTGCATCTTGTGCCCAGCTAAATGGGTTGAATATGTCCATACCACGAGGCCCAATCAATCTCAATGACAACGTAACTTTGAACGCATTATCAGCATCGGCCTTTTCTATTGTCATCAGCAACAAATCAAAGTTTGTTTTAAACCGCTTTGATTGGTCTGGTAGATCTCCTGCTCATAGAAAGGTTCAGGGCGCAAAAATTTCTCCAAATATGAATAAAAGTGCTAGTTTTCATCAAGAACAAAACACATCTCACAAAGGAAACGAAACTACAGGATTATTATTCTAGGAACAGTAATAAGTCCAACAATGGCAATTATTATTAACGCAAAAGCAGTGACCCACTTGTATTGAATCGTTGTCAGTAAAAATGCATTTGCACATATATTTCGCAGTTGTAGTTAGTCGCATATTACAGAAATAGTAATGAAAATTTATAATATTTATTTATATAAAATGTAGCAATATATCCTATTACTTTATTATTTATGTATGGATGATTCTAGCTACCGAATCACACCACAAGCTTACTGCCATTAATTATTATTGGAGGCACAGCAAACATGGTTTAACACTGTCTACCAATTACTAATTGATTATCAGCAATGGGATAATTATCATTGCTATTGCTAGTGGGTTTTTAAAGTATTGCTGCCTCCAGCATGTCTAAAAAGCAAAAAAATAATTGATTGAAAATGTTTGGGGCACCTTGTAACATATTTTTGTGATAAGCAGGATAAACCGAAAACCGACGTGGATTATTCGGCTTAGAAACACAACGAATAAAATAAAGAGCAGGGATTCTGGGTATGGTGCGAGAAACCTTGGGAACAAGGACAACAAAGGATGATGAAATAGACGTGAGAAATAAGTGACAAATGAGGATGGTGAGAGAGATGGGAGGAAGAAGTGACAGAGGAAGGAAGGCAGAGCAAAAGAAGTGACTGAGGAAGGAAGGCAGAGCAAAATAAGGGACAGAGGAAGGAAGGCAGAGCAAAAGAAGTGACTGAGGAAGGAAGGCAGAGCAAAAGAAGTGACTGAGGAAGGAAGGCAGAGCAAAAGAAGTGACTGAGGAAGGAAGGCAGAGCAAAAGAAGAGACAGAGGAAGGAAGGCAGAGCAAAATAAGGGACAGAGGAAGGAAGGCAGAGCAAAAGAAGTGACTGAGGAAGGAAGGCAGAGCAAAAGAAGGGACAGAGGAAGGAAGGCAGAGCAAAAGAAGGGACAGAGGAAGGAAGGCAGAGCAAAAGAAGCGGCAGAGTTGTTCACTGATGAGGATGAAGATCATTGCAGCTAATTTTTTATATATATATATATAATTCAACTTTTATTTACCTTTGATCTATTCTACAATGTACATGTGGTAGTGCTGGGTGGGAAAAAATAAGATGTATTAAATGTGATCCACCAAACCTAACCAGTAAACTATCTCATGTAGACCAATTCACTAACTGACCGTACTTTTTATCAGAATACATTTTCTTTTAGATTTTACTTTGTAGCTGATACCAGCAGGAGCAGACTTGATGTTAAACATGGCCTCAGTTTTGCATGATGAGACAGTATTTGAAGAACCAGAGAAGTTTAAACCAGAAAGATATCTAACAGGAGATATTGTACTAAAGAAACAGCGAACTATTCCTTTTGGTATTGGTGAGTTTGTTTGACCTTGCAGGTAACACGCTAATAGAATGCAATAATTCACTTGTGGCACATTCTTTCAAATTGTTTTAGGCAGGAGATTATGTCCTGGAGAAAGTTTGGCCAAAGTGGAGTTTTTTCTCTCTTTTGTAACCATATTACAGCGATATGATGTAAGACTGGCAGATAGAGCTAAGGCTAAAGACGAAGGTTTGGAGTTTCTCATTCGTTCACCAAAACCTTTCGAGTTGATTTTCACTGCCAGATACTGAGTTTGTGCTACAGTTCTTTTTTACTTCAAGTAAAATGACTGTTGATTTATTTGTTGGTATCAATTCCTTATTTCTCAACTTGCTCTTGGAATGCAAATTATTTACAGTTTTAGACAAAACATGTATTATCTAGTTATACACTAACTTTCAGAGTATAATTGGGTATTCTATGATGCTCAAGCTACACAAATTTACCCACTAACACTCAATTGCATAATATTGGGTCATCAGCATTTAATGTTTTTATGCACTAATACTAACATATTACAACATATTGGTTTGCATTTTACACACAATTTAGCATAAGACATTTTGTATGAAGAATGCATTTACTGTTCCAAGCATATGTACTGTGAAACGTTTCACAATTTAAATGTTATAGAAATGGCATGTGGTTACTATTTGCTGTGTAAAAACTGACATGATACAGAACCTATAGGACAAGATGAAAACTGTGGCAAAAGTGCAAACAGTGTTCCAAAGTTGTGATCTTGGCTCGTGTCACAATTTTTACACAACAAATAGGCTATAGCTTATTTTGACACAATTTTTATTATTCTAATCACCTGTCATTAAATTTTTAGTGAATAAAATTACACCAGAGTTTGTCTGTGGAGCCTGTCCCTACTCACTGAGTACCTCTTTGTCCCAACTCCTCAATTTTACCTGCCGATTTAATATACAAATACAAACTAATACTTGCTCAAAAAACGTTTTACTCCGTCCAATCTCACTCGCAACCAAGTATTTAACGTGTGCATAAGAAAGCTATTTTTATCTAAAATCAGCCACTACTGTCAAAGTGAGTTACCGGCATGCTTCCTCGTAGAAAGGGATGCCGAGCTCAAATCACATTATTACGGTGGAGGATAGCTGAGGTGTAATACCCTGAGGCGTCCTCGGCTTGACCCGATATAAGGATATCTGCTAACCAAACCGGGTCTGGCGCCTTGACTAGCTGCGATGTTATTGCGCTATCGGATTCGACATCCCTTTTTTGCCATTTTTTTGTTCTGTTGTTTTCTGTTGAAATGATTACAGCGAACAAACCAACTAATAGCTACTACCTTAGTAGCTTTTATAGCACCCCATTAGGCATTTTCGATGTGATACACCACAGCTAGAGTTACAATACGCCAGAGAAGTGGAAAAACTTCTTTACGTTTGAATAACAACAACATCTACACTTACTGATTGATTAATGGAATGCGTTGTAAGATAATTAATGACCAACTAGGTATGTCACTAACCTCAAAGTAATAACAATAATATAGCTACTTGGATACATAATTCAATCCCGTGGTCAATGGAGACCACAGGATTTTGTGATAAAGTTTATTATTACTGTGTCTGGTGAGTTCACTCTACAGCCAGTAAGTATTCTCTTTTACATCGCAACAACCTTGTCAATTCCTTTATTTTATGCACAGATACTCCATACACTAGCTAGTTTAATTTATTATTTGTCAAAATTTATTATCACAAAGGAAATCTTTGTTGCTGCGTCATTAGCGTTCTTAACAGTGTGACAGCGTAACTTTTCAGAGATGAAAAAAATTGAAACATTATGAGAGATGATAAAAATTGTTGTAGCATTTAAGTTTGTAACGTACTGTAACGCGTTTCACAATTTAAATGTAACAAAAATGGCACCTGGTTACTATTTGCTGTGTAAAAGCTGAGATAATATTGTAGAGGAAGTGACTATAAGTACTCTGTTAGTAACGCAGGTACACAGCCTCATTTTATTCCCGTAGAGCAACCACATCCATTGAAGGACAACTCCCAGGAGCCAGTATACCTACTAGAGAATACTCCACCCGAACACTAAATAGGAGCCAAGGCAAAACTGCGTACATGACATTTGTACTGTAACTCTCCCACTAGTATGTAATGCTAAGGCTATTCTTTTGTATTTACGTCGCTTTATGTTAGCCCACCTTTCTTTTATGCATGTTATCAAGGCTACCTGTACAAAAAATTATATTATGTAACCATTTATATGAATACTGGCTGCTGCTGCCTCTTAAATCAGAGTAGTAGGAGGAGCACAGCCAGAAGTACAGAAGAATAAAGCTACACTACTCTCACACACACACTCTATCTCATTGCTTACAAGAAGATAGCAATAACTACTACAATAATAGTCTTGTAGTAAAATACAATCCTGCAACTTCCAACTTACAGATGCCTGCAAGTAGCCAGCCTACACTCAGGGCCCTGCAGTCAGGCAGCCGATATAGTCCGGCACCTAGCCCAGCACACAGTCCAGCTGTGCCGGCCTACACTATTGCCCAGTAGTGCCTGGCTGAGCTACTGAACTGCAGACTGACGGCTTAGTCTGGTACTGAGGGAGGTGCAGGTACATGCTAACTAGTGAATTGTTACACTACTACAAAATCGTCCACAATATAGCACCTATAAGGACAAGATGAAAACTCTGGCAAAATTGCCGAGTCCAAAGTTGTGATATTGCATCGTGTCACAATTTTAACACAGCAAGTAGGCTATAGCTAATTTTGACACATGTTTTATTATTTTAATCAGTTGTCATTAAATTTTTAGTGAATAAAAAAAATACACCCTAGTTGACTTTGGATTGTAGCTTATGTGCGCGTTTTGTCAATTATTTTTGTGAGAGTTTCATTTATAAAGTGTAAAGTCATGGCTATCGAAATCAATGTGTACTCGGAACAGTTGTTTTTATTGCGTTGACTAGGTTGTAAAAGTGAACAAACAAAAAAACACTGGTCTGGGGGAATACTAGTGGATATTTATCAAAAGTTTAAACAAAACCTCCATAAAAATAGAAAAGTAATAATCTAGCCAGGGTGGCTCTCTCTGATTGGGAAAGGGGGGTGAGAGCCCCGCCCACCACTACAAACCCCACCCCTTGAGACCCGCCCCACAGACATATACATACAGTTGCGTGAATCATGCAGCTTATATAAAAGTGGATGTGGGGTCTTGAAGTAAGGGTCGGAGCCTATTTTTTATGTAATTTACAATGGACAAATTTTTGTAGAGCCTACTAACCACTTATTTGAAAAAAATTGCATGGCATTTGAGTTCTCATTGATTACAAAATATGAAAGAAAACCTACAGACGCATACAAATTTTAAGTTTCTATAAGCAGCGTAAGGAAAGATAATCACATCTAAGTGTCACTCCACAGCCAGTAAGTAGTATAATAAAACAAAAAAAAAGTTGTATGTCTTTTTTTACTACAGGCCTACTGAAGAAAATTGGTGGGTTTTCGGGCCGCTTTTAGGAAATTGATGTTGTGTTCCTAGAAGTAGCCCAAAACCCACCAACTTTCTGCGGTAGGCCTGTGTCTTTTACACTACAGTATTACCTCGGTTGAGGTAGAACTTCCTAGCAATTTGTAAAAATCTAGAGGGGAACCTCTAGTTTTGAGGGAAATGTTTTCGGTCTGGTTTGACTCAGTTACAGCACCCCACTGTTTAGGATTTATTATTTGTTTTGTGACCTTTGTTGTCACAAATTGCTTGCGGCAAGAAGCTGTTGTGAAATAATCTTTTTGTAGCTGCTACTGAGTTTGGCTCTCCTTCAGTTTCTGCTCTTGTGGTTATTGTGGTGTGTTCCCTGTCTTTCATAATTTGATCATTTGCCTCAGTAAGATCACGGTGCTGTTCTTTATCCTGGAGAATTCTTGTTAGTAGGCGTGCATAGGAGGTGATTTCTCTTCCTGTCTTTTAATGAACTCATGTGGTTCCTTACTTCTGTTACAGCCTTTTCAATCCATTTTTTTCCGACTGAGAAATGCACTCCAAATATTTCATAATATTATTAATATTATGTTAGCAATAAATAATATTTGTTTAATATTTGTTCTGTTATAAAAAAAGAATGGTTGGCTGCCACATCACGAGACAAATCTATCGCTACTAAAGTGTCACTGTTTGCACAACAATGGACAATGTACCATTTGTGACAGATATGCTGAGTTGGTGGAAGGTGCTGTGCCTACCGAACAAGAACTGTCGGATGCTATAACTGGATCGATAGAAGAATAGTTTTTAAAAGAGTGCTAAAATGAGATTGTTGGTGCATGATAAATGGATAAACGCTTTTTTGGAACTGTCCTTAGACGATTTAAAGACTCCCTTTATTTTAAAAAGTTTATGCTCTCGATTAAATCCCTATCTACTACCCACATCTCAAAGCAAACTATCTTCCCAGCGTTTAAAAGATAGATTACTTGCAATAGCAGAAGGTTATCCTTATGCATTCAGTCTTAATGATGATGATTCAAACGACTCAATGAGCGATGATGACTCAACGACCATGATCATGGGCTCATAAAAGAAGCGACACAAAAAACTACATCATTCATCACTGAAACATGAGCGGAAAAATCGAGGCTTCAAGTCAATCACCACGCTGGCTGATTTTGTTCCCAAATTCATAAAGACCCACTCTGAGCACATTCCTTTGGAGCGCTTGGATCCTCTTTTTGTTCAACTTGTTACCGAAGAAGTATTCTACTTTGTGTTAGAACTCAACCTAGCTCGCAAGTAGATTTCTACGTTGTTATTATATTTCAAGAGCAATTCCTCTCAAATGCTTAAACTGCTATGGGAACTTTGATTCAAAAGTCTGTTGTCCAGAAGACAAGACGATAGATTTTGAGGATCTAAAGAGAGCAATCAAACTGATTGACGTAAAACAATGTTTGGAAGACACTGAGCTTGGCGATTTGGTGGATATTTCAATTTTAAATGGAATATGCGCATTTCAGTGGACATCTTCGCATATTTTTTTGTCTCAGACACGAGTAGAGTGGTACTTACATTTCGCCATTCACTTTGATGGGATTGTCTCACACCTCCAAAAACAGCTGAGTGAGATGATTAAGGCAATAGTCGTTTACAAACAAATGTCATGCTTGTCATCGAGTAAAAGCATTTAGTTGTTGATGCTGAAAGCAAAAGCACTTCGGAGATGAGTTGCACAATCGTATTGCTATTGACAACTTTATTTCTCAATGCCAATGGAAACTTCTACCCTGACGACATTGATGAATGCGTCGATGGAACTATGGAAAAAGATTGTTTTCTTCTTTGCGACTTTTGAATAGAGTATACGATATACGGATGCGGATGACAGTAACTGCGTGAGAATCTACCCCTCTAACTTTTTGTATGGCGGATTTTTCATCCCTTGAAACGCCTTTTGGATTTGCAAAAGCCAAAAGTCTACAAATGAATCATCCTGTAATACTCCAACAAAATACAGTTCAAATGAAGAGAAATGTGTGTTGGGAGTCAAAAAATGATACGGAAGGACTTACCCAGAACGCAAAACTGTTTTGGAATGGGGAATTGTGCGCATTCGATTACAAAGCCTCATTTCTGATCTGTCCATTGTCACAAGAATTTGAGACATCCGACTTTGCATGCGCAAAGTGTAATCACTCGAGCAACACCGAACCAACTACTATCATCACTGATGTTGATGGTGTCAAAGGTGTGAATTTGTCGTTTTCGAGTTTTGAAAGTCTAAAGACTGTTTAAAACAAGATCATCATTAGCATGACGTGTCGAGGAGATAACAAAGACAGATGCGATCCCAACGTCCTGTATACCGAGTTTTAATTGTATCATATTAACCAAGTGCAGCTGATGTTTGAGACAGTTACCTCTAGACATTGAAAGCGTAAACTAGAGTGAAAAAAGGGTTCTCTGTCAAGAAAAAAAATGAAATATCGGCTGTATCGTCTATTGTTCTCTATCCTTTTCAGACATTGTCTTGCAATGGTGTAGAATCTTAGGTTTCTTTCAGTAGGCTATGCTCGGGTGATGTCAGTAGCAGTTGAGCATGACAGGAGTGTTACTAGCTGTAAGTTAACTAATGGCTGTTAAATACATGTGCTCAAGACAAATCAATAATATTTGTTTATCTGAAACATAACATTTGGCGACAAGGATGTCTGATACAGAGGAACTAGCTAGTCAAGGGACTCCTGCAGCAAGTAATCATTTCTTGCCAATGGCTTTTGCACCGCCACCTCCATTTTTGAGCAGCCCATGAAAGCCACCAATACCATGGGCTACTTGGATGATTATGCAACTATTGCACAGCTGGGGAGAGCAGATGAGCAGATACAGAAGGCTTATTTGATAAATTTTATTTGTGTGGATGGCCAGAGATTGATTTTCAACATGCCTGTTAGCGATAACACTTGTTTTGCTGCTGGAGCTGCTATGAAGAGACATTTTACACCAATGTGCAATGAAGTAGTTGAGCGGGTAAGGCTTAGACGACGTAGTCAACAGGCCAATGAGGGCGTGGAAGCTTATGTGAATACTCTGAGGGAGCTTATTTCTGGCTGTAACTACAGACGCTATGGAGCAGCTTGGGAACAGGAAATGCTCAGAGCTATGATTATTGAGAAATCCCATTCGAACAAACTTCGTGGAAGACTCTTGTACTTGTCAGCAGAAAATGCTCGTGAGGATGCGTTATTATAATTGGATACAACAATATCTACAGCCAAGGCCATGGAGGCAGTGAGCCGAGATACACGTACAGTAACTGGCAGTAAGTCTCATGGTAGTATGACCACAATTTTTGCTGAAGTTCATGCTGTAAGTAAACCAAGCAGATATACTGAGGTTACGCAAGATAGAGCTACAAAGGTTGGTGTTACTGACGGTGATGCAGTGTGCTATGCTTGTTCCAATGTGCGTCATAAATCGACTGACCCAAGATGTGCTGCGAAAGGTAAAGTATGTCGTGATTGCAAGGCTGTTGGTCACTTTGCTTATAGCAAGAAGTGTAGGCATGCTGCTGCCATTGCTAAGACCAATCAGATCGTCTCTGCTAATGAAACTAGTGGGTTTTCAGTAGCAAATTGTGACAGTATTGACAGGGATGACTCATTTTACCGTTTTAACACTAACAGCAGTAACTCAATAGATAGTAGTGACAGTGTCATTATGATGAATGCAATTGTTCCAGTGTCTGATAATGCTAGTGAAAACATTTTGTTTCAAGTATATGCTGGTGCAAAGGTTTCCATAGTTCCACGTGATGTATATCAAAAGTACTTTTCTATGTCTGTATTTGAGGAACTTAGGAAGCGTTTGGCAAACTACTCTGGAGGAGAAATCGCGGTGTGTGGGGTAGCTAATGAGCGTGTTTCTGTTAAAGCAAATTCTTGTGAAGTAGATTTGTATGTGGTAGAACATGGCACACCCATACTAGGTATAGATGTAATTACAAGATTGTCATTGCTTGTCCCTGTCCAGACCAGGTCCAAGTCTGTAAATTGTCATGTCACCAAGTTTGTTCACAAAGTCAAGTTGAAACAGAATTTTACTACTCATACTACCAAGCGGCATCCTATGCCTCTGAATTTGCGGGGTAAGGTGTCTGGTGAGGTTCAATGTTTGGTGTCAAAAGATATCATAGAGCCTATAGATGCTTCAGAGTGGATATCACTTATTGTTGTCGTCAGTAAAAAGGACAGTGATGACATCAGACTTTGTGTTGATTTGTTTGATTTGACCTAATCCATTGTCATAGATTGTCATCCACTGCCAAAGATTGAGGAGGTGTTCAGCTCGTTATCTGCTGCCACGATGTTCTCTACTCTTGATTTAAAAGGAGTATATAGCCAAGTACCACTGCATCCTGATTCGAAGGATTTAACTGCATTAATTACAGATGAGGGCTTGTTTAGATTCAAAAGAATACCATATGGCCTGGCATCAGCACCTTCATTCTTTCATAAGATGATGGGTATTGTTTTGGATATTCTAGTGTATGGCAGATCGAAGCAGGAGCACGATACAAGGCTCAAGCAGGTGATTTAGAAGCTAGATAGTGTCAATTTGAAGCTAAACAACAGCAAGTGTGTCATTGGTTGACCAAAAGTGAACTACTTAGGGGCATTACTTTCTGGTGATGATATTGAGCTTCAAGAGGACAAGCTAGCTGCCATTGCTGGAATGAGCCAACATCGACAGGTGAACTTCAGATTTTCTTTGGTCTAATTCAGTACTACCATAAGCATCTTCCAAACTTGGCTGCGCTGTCCTCGCCCATTCGAAAAGCTCTTCGGCGTAATGATGAACCATTGAACATGAGTCTCGAGTTGCAAACATTGTTCCAAAATTTGTTTTGTAGTACCACACTGTCGGCTTTCGAACAGCATCTTCCTACCAAAGTGACAACAGATGCCAGTATGAAGGGCTTAGGGGCGATTTTATCACAGGTTCATCCAGATGGTAGTGAGCGTGTGATTGATTTTGCTTCCAAAGCCTTGACAACAACTGAGGAAAAGTAGTGTTGTAGAGTTGGAAGCTCTCGCTTGTTTGTGGGCTGTTGAGCATTGGCATGTTTATTTATAGGGTAGGAATTTAACTTTAGTTACTGACTATTGTCCTACAATATATGGTTCTACTAACAAGAGAGTCAGGTCGTAGAGTTTCTAAGTGGAGGTCAAGACTAATGGTATTCTCTTTTGTGATTGAATATCAAAGAGGACAGTTAAACACTGTAGCTGATGGACTGTCCCGACTGCCTACGGCAGGTCGATCATTTGCAGATGTAGAATTTCCGGCAGGCATTTCTGTTGTTAAGAAAGATAATTTTGTAATTGCCTGTAAGAATGATGTCATCATAAAGGAATTGTGTCGAATGGTGAAATACAATTGAGTTGGTCAAACTGAGTTGGACAACTTCTATGGAAGATTGAAAGATGAGTTCAGTGTAGTTGGTGATGTGGTGTTGAGATGTGGGAAGACAGCTGTGCCTGAGAGCTATCAAAGTAAGCTCATCCAGATTTCTCATGAGAACCACCAGGGCATGGCGAGGTGTAAGAGTCAGCTGCGATCCATGTAAATGGGAAAGGCATGGATAAGCAGATAGAAATAGTTGTTAGTAATTGTCTTGTCTGTGCAGAAAATGTTTGTGCATCTCGCAATGCACCATTGAAACCAGTTCCACTACCGTAACGCTGTTGGCAGAAGGTTGGAATTGATATTACAGGTCCTTTAGTAATCGCAAAGGAAAACTGTCGTTATGCAGTTGTGCTCATCTACTACAGATCTAAGTGGCCTGAGGTTGGTTTCATGAAATCTGTTACATCTAAGAGCGTCATGGATTGGCTAGATGTAGCTTTGCTTGGGAAAGGTATCCGGAGTTTTTAGTGAGTGACAATGGTTAACAATTTGTTTCTGGTGAGTTTGAGAAGTATCTTGAGGAGCGAAACATTAATCATTACAAAAGTAGCTTATATTATCCACGAGCAAATGGAGAAGTTGAGAGGTTCAATAGAATTCTCAAGAACGTTATTAAGATGACTGTTGCTGAGCACAGACATTGGAAAAAGAGTGTGGTAGAGTTCCTTCAAGCATACAGGTCAACACCTCATACCATTACTGGGACGATTCCTAGTGCTTTGCTTCATGTGAGGCAAATGAAAACCAAGTTGACTCTAGATACAACTATGGTGCCGGCAACTGATACTGACATTGATGAGGCAGTTAAGATTAAACAACCCAAAATGAAAAGTACGCTGATAGCAGGTGATCACCAATTGATCAGGACATTCAAGTTGGTGACTTGGTAAAAGTTAAAAAACAGAGTAATCTTAAAGGTCAGTCAGAGTATTAGTAGTAGTAGTAGCTGCACTCCGTGGTAATAATACTAAAGAATTACAAACTGGTCAGAGATACAATCAAAGCAATTTGGCTCCAGTGCCTCCGTTTGCAAATAGAGAATCTACTGGTTCCAGCATATTGCCAAACACTTACCAGGTTCTCCGTTCACCCAGTACTAGAGTAAGGCATAAACCTAGTCATCTGCATGATTATGTTTGCTAACCAGACACTCCTGTAACAAGAGTGGTTGATGTTTTCAACATTTATAGTTGTCTTTGCTATCTGTTTTACAATTACAGTTTTGCATATGCCTTACTTATATTATGTTAAACTTTACTGTCAAGGTTATTGCAATTTATGAATTTTACTGAGAGCAATTTTATTTTGATGAAAGGAAATGTAGAGTGTTAGGTTTCTTTCAGCAGGCTATGCTCGGGTGATGTCAGTAGCAGTTGAGCATGACAGGAGTGTTACTAGTTGTAAGTTAACTAATGGCTGTTAAATACATGTGCTCAAGACAAATAAATAATAGTCATTTATCTGAAACCTATCAAATGGAGACTCTTCCATTCATTTTATCTCCTTGGGCTTCGGGATCTCATCATGGAACTCTTTGTATCAGAGGTGTGCGAGTAGCGGCTCATCTTTTGGATCAAACTTTAGAATATCAAATGCGTTCACACACATTTTCCATGGCTCCTGACGGTCGAATACCAAACTGCTCCAGAACCGACAGGATAAACGAATACTAAATTGTTTGCAAAACCGATGAAGCTTTGTCATACATTCAAATACACCTGGATCGATCAAGAGCTACAACTAGAAGAACAACAACAACTACTTGGACATTGACAACAACTCCTCCTATGACGGCAACAACAGCAACTCTACCAACTACGGATCCAAAACTTCCCTTCATTTTATCTCCTCGGGCTTCGGAATATCATTATGGAACTCTTGGTGGCAAAGGTGTTCGAGTAACGGCTCATCTGTTGGATTAAACTTAGAAACATTGAATGCCCTCATTCACATGCTTTATGTCTCCTGATGGACGAACACCGAACTGCTCCAGAACTGACAGGATGAACGAATACCAATTAGTTTTCAAAACCGATGAAGCTTTGAATTACATCCAAATATACTTGGAACGATCAAGAGCTACAACTCGGAGATTAAACAACAACTACAATTACAACGACAACAACAACTTTAGCAAATACAGATCTGACAACCAACACACTTCCTGTGACTACAATTCCTCTACACCAACAAAAACCAACACTACTCTGGAAACAACTAATGATTGCACACACAAAAAACATTACACCGTATGCGAAAACAATTCGATAGCAATTACAACTCCACCACCTTTTTATACAGTTTTCAGTTATGATGATTTTGAAAATTTTTCAAAAACGAGTCTGTCTGTGTCGGAAACTAAAAAATGGAAACAATCTTCTCATCATCATTCATCCCGAATGTGACGGTATTTCTTGCAATATCATTAAATATTTTACAAATTAAAAAATAGCTATTAATGCAAAAATTGCCAGCTCACAAAATCTACCATTTGCATCTTTTTTATTGGCTCGCTTGTTAAAAGGGAGGAGTATTTGTCTCAGCACTTTATACTTCCCACAATGAGACTTTACATTGGTGAGCATAAAGAGAGTCTTGACAGAGAAAATCCACGAGACATAATCGATAAATTGTTAATTTACGCGGAGACTGCTAAAGATAAGCATGTGGAAAGCTTTTCAGGTCAGTCCTATGAGGTTAAAGAAACTATGCACTGGTCTGTGTGTTGTCTGCTCTAAATTTTTAAACAAAACTGTTTCTCTAACAGTTTTAGAAGATAACGCTGTATTATACAGTTTTCACTTGTATGTTACTGGAACTGAAACGACTACTACTGCTGTAAAATGGGCATTTCTCTTCATGTGCCTATATCCTGAAGTTAAAGAGATAGTGCAAAGGGAAATAGATGAACATCTGGGTGAGTTCTTATATATTTTTCTTTGTAGTTTAATGTTGTTTTTTTGTGCCAACCAGTTGGTATGGTTTATTTATTTTATTATTTATTTTAATTATTTATTTTAATTGTTATTCAGGCATATTTTTTTTCAATAATTTTTTGCCAAGTTTAGGGGAAAAAATGTATCATTTCAATACATGTTAAGTGTTGATAAGTAGAGTCCTGTGTCCAGCAAGTCAGACACACAGATATCTTTCTACAACCAAGCTAGTTATTGCAAGGATGCCTATGTGGTGCAATGGTTTATGTGACTGGCCACTGGGCTCGGCATTGGCTCCTTGAAACTTTAGACTCCATTGCCTGTTAATTAGATATAACTTTTCAACAATTGTAAAAACTCTCAGCTTAGTTTACCATAGATAGTCATGCTTAGCTGCAAAAATATTTGTTATCTTGTATCTGTAAACTCTGTGCTTTGGTTTCTTCTAGAGTGTGTTTTTCATTCTCAATATCCTTTCTGTGGCATTCTGAGAAAGCAAATCTGTAATTACTTGTCACTTTAGCATTTGGTATTTTGTAAGTGTTTTATTGTTGTCTTTATATATTAGGCACAGATGGCCGAGTGACATACAAAGATGGACTAGATATGTCTTACACAGAAGCCGTTATGTTTGAGACTCTAAGAAAAGGAAATATAGCTTCTACTGCATTACCTCACTCAACAGATCAAGATATACTTATCGATGATGTGGTATGTATCATTTCTCATCGAAGATTTATGTATATAAATGTGAAGAATAATGGTGTGTGTATGTTCACCTTCATGTCTGTCTGTTGCAATGTGCTAAGAGATGTGAATACCTATGAAAGCACCCTATTGATGCACTTTTTTGCGTGGTATGGGCTCGATTTTATATTTTGTTTTAAACCAAATCATTTTGTGCTTTTTGGTTTTTCTTTTATCAATGTTTAGGATAAAAAGTCATAGAAGATCACATCTTGCATAGAGCAGGTTGCTGGAAATTTGAATAAGTTTTTCTATGTTGGACTTGCATCAATTTTTTTTCCAGAACATATAGATTGCATCTTTTTTCATTTTGGTTTTATCAGTGGTCTGTAGCAGTCAGTACCAACAGTGGATTAGTGAACTTCAAAACGCACCTTAACAAAACATGTGCCAGAGCACTATTTTACTGTGTCGTGTCAAGTTGAGCGGTAGAGAAAGAAAGGGAGAAGTGGGGAGGTTAGAGCTGGGTAGGAGGGAACCGGACGGTAGTAGAGCAAGTTGGAGGGTGAAAAGTAAATAAGAGATAGAGAGAGATTAGGACAGGTAAAAGGTGAGGCCAAGTGGCGTGTAGAGATAAAAATGAGGGGGGGGGGAGCATGAGTAAAACAAGAGTCATCGACGGTAGATTGGAAGGGTGTATTTGTGTATGACAGGCAATACTGCCAGTGTAGATATTTAAAACATAGCTGTCTGTGAGTCTGTCTGTCCCCTGTATGTGAGTATATCACTTGTATGTGAGTATCTCCCCTGTATGTGAGTATATCCCCTGTATGTGAGTATCTCCCCTGTATGTGAGTATCTCCCCTGTATATGAGTATCTCCCCTGTATGTGAGTATATCCCCTGTATGTGAGTATATCCCCTGTATGTGAGTATCTCCCCTGTATGTGAGTATCTCCCCTGTATGTGAGTATATCCCCTGTATGTGAGTATATACCCTGTATGTGAGTATATCCCCTGTATGTGAGTATATCCCCTGTATGTGAGTATATCCCCTGTATGTGAGTATATCCCCTGTATGTGAGTATATCCCCTGTATGTGAGTATATCCCCTGTATGTGAGTATATCCCCTGTATGTGAGTATATCCCCTGTATGTGAGTATATCCCCTGTATGTGAGTATTTCCCCTGTATGTGAGTATCTCCCCTGTATGTGAGTATATCCCCTGTATGTGAGTATCTCCCCTGTATGTGAGTATATCCCCTGTATGTGAGTATCTCCCCTGTATGGGAGTATCTCCCCTGTATGGGAGTATCTCCCCTGTATGTGAGTATCTCCCCTGTATGTGAGTATATCCCCTGTATGTGAGTATATCCCCTGTATGTGAGTATCTCCCTTGTATGTGAGTATCTCCCCCGTATGTGAGTATATCCCCTGTATGTGAGTATCTCCCCTGTCTGTGAGTATATCCCCTGTATGTGAGTATATCCCCTGTATGTGAGTATATCCCCTGTATGTGAGTATATCCCTGTATGTGAGTATCTCGCACCAATACCGGTTCCGTATCGTCTCAAAACTGAAACAGGGCCCAATGCGTTTTAATACGGATACGGAACTAATGCGCTAGACAGACGATTGTCTGAACAGGCACTTTGGTGCGGACCAATCCCGAACTGTAGCTGTTACGATTTTTTATCGTGTTTTTCATAGCGTACTAGTGTAAACCGAGCCTATGTAAACGCCTTGCTGGGCCGTCTTTCAAATTGTGGGGGTAAGAGAGAGGAAGCGAGAGATGGAGAGGGTAGAGCTGGGCAAAAATGGAATTTGGTGGGGACAGGGTGAGGTAGAGGACAAGAAGGACAGTGGGGAAGGAGGTAGAATAGAGTAGTGGAGGGGAGAACAGGAGGGGGCTGGAGAGCTGGCGTAATTTAATACTACTGGTAATGCTGCTAGTATTAAATACATAAGTGATAACCAATTGCACTAAAAAAGAATTGATATTAGTTTTATTTTGTAGCTTATTCCAGCTGGAGCAGACTTGATGTTAAACATGGCCTCAGTTCTACATGATGAGACAGTATTTGAAGAACCAGAGAAGCCTAAACCAGAAAGATATCTAACAGGAGATATTGTACTAAAGAAACAGCGAACTATTCCTTTTGGTATTGGTAAGCTATTTCATCTTTCAGGCATGAACAGGTAATATACCAGTGTTATACAGGTAGCATAATGTTCAGGCATGAACAGGTAATATACCAGTGTTATACAGGTAACATAATGTTCAGGCATGCACAGGTAATATACCAGTGTTATACAGGTAGCATAATGTTCAGGCATGCACAGGTAATATACCAGTGTTATACAGGTAACATAATGTTCAGGCATGCACAGGTAATATACCAGTGTTATACAGGTAACATAATGTTCAGGCATGCACAGGTAATATACCAGTGTTATACAGGTAGCATAATGTTCAGGTATGAACAGGTAATATACCAGTGTTATACAGGTAACATTATGTTCAGGTATGAACAGGTAATATACCAGTGTTATACAGGTAACATAATGTTCAGGCATGCACAGGTAATATACCAGTGTTATACAGGTAGCATAATGTTCAGGCATGCACAGGTAATATACCAGTGTTATACAGGTAGCATAATGTTCAGGCATGCACAGGTAATATACCAGTGTTATACAGGTAACATAATGTTCAGGCATGCACAGGTAATATACCAGTGTTATACAGGTAGCATAATGTTCAGGCATGCACAGGTAATATACCAGTGTTATACAGGTAACATAATGTTCAGGCAATGCACAGGTAATATACCAGCGTTATACAGTTAGCATAATGTTCAGGTATGCACAGGTAATATACCAGTGTTATACAGGTAACATAATGTTCAGGCATGCACAGGTAATATACCAGTGCTATACAGGTAGCATAATGTTCAGGCATGAACAGGTAATATACCAGTGTTATACAGGTAACATAATGTTCAGGCATGAACAGGTAATATACCAGTGTTATACAGGTAGCATAATGTTCAGGTATGAACAGGTAATATACCAGTGTTTTACAGGTAGCATAATGTTCAAGTATGCACAGGTAATATACCAATGTTATACAGGTAACATAATGTTCAGGCATGCACAGGTGATATACCAGTGTTATACAGGTAGCATAATGTTCAGGTATGAACAGGTAATATACCAGCGTTATACAGGTAGCATAATGTTCAGGCAGTGCACAGGTATATTTTTTTTAGGAAGAAGGATGTGTCCAGGAGAAAGTTTAGCCAAGGTGGAGTTTTTTCTTTCCTTTGTAACCATATTACAGCGATATAATGTGAGACTGGCAGATGGATCCAAGGCTACAGATGAAGGTTTAGAATATATCTTTCGCTCACCAAAACCTTTCGAGTTGATTTTCACTCCTAGACATTAGGAGTGTACTACAGTTTGCTCCCATTTGAAGGAAAAAGCTTGCTTCTCAAATTAATTGTTTGTTTGTTTGGTTTGATAAGAGCGCTGAAATTTAAAATAGGTGATGCAAGAGAGGCTAAAAAAAGACTTGGAGAAGCACGAGGGAGAAAGTTCGTTTGACCGACGATGGTGCAGGAAATCGACGGCTGGTGTTTGCAGAAATGAAGTGAATGCAGTCACTCACACGTATATGACAAAACCAGATTTTAAATATTGAATTAGATGAAATACTGATACAGTACCGTGGTAAGTTCATGTTTATAATATACTTGGCTCACTGAGTTTTATAATTTTCTTATACAATATATCCAGTTTTTTAAAATGCACTATTGTTGTTGTTGTAACTTTACCTTTAGGCTTGTTGTTGTAACTTTACCTTTAGGCTTGTTGTTGTTGTTGTAACTTTACCTTTAGGCTTGTTGTTGTTGTTGTAACTTTACCTTTAGGCTTGTTGTTGTTGTTGTTGTAACTTTACCTTTAGGCTTGTTGTTGTTGTTGTAACTTTACCTTTAGGCTTGTTGTTGTTGTAACTTTACCTTTAGGCTTGTTGTTGTAACTTTGCCTTTAGGCTTGTTGTTGTTGTAACTTTACCTTTAGGCTTGTTGTTGTAACTTTACCTTTAGGCTTGTTGTTGTAACTTTGCCTTTAGGCTTGTTGTTGTTGTAACTTTACCTTTAGGCTTGTTGTTGTTGTAACTTTGCCTTTAGGCTTGTTGTTGTTGTAACTTTACCTTTAGGCTTGTTGTTGTAACTTTACCTTTAGGCTTGTTGTTGTAACTTTACCTTTAGGCTTGTTGTTGTAACTTTACCTTTAGGCTTGTTGTTGTTGTTGTAACTTTACCTTTAGGCTTGTTGTTGTTGTTGTAACTTTACCTTTAGGCTTGTTGTTGTTGTTGTAACTTTACCTTTAGGCTTGTTGTTGTTGTTGTAACTTTACCTTTAGGCTTGTTGTTGTTGTAACTTTACCTTTAGGCTTGTTGTTGTAACTTTGCCTTTAGGCTTGTTGTTGTTGTAACTTTACCTTTAGGCTTGTTGTTGTTGTTGTAACTTTACCTTTAGGCTTGTTGTTGTTGTAACTTTACCTTTAGGCTTGTTGTTGTAACTTTACCTTTAGGCTTGTTGTTGTTGTAACTTTACCTTTAGGCTTGTTGTTGTTGTTGTAACTTTACCTTTAGGCTTGTTGTTGTAACTTTGCCTTTAGGCTTGTTGTTGTTGTAACTTTACCTTTAGGCTTGTTGTTGTAACTTTACCTTTAGGCTTGTTGTTGTTGTTGTAACTTTGCCTTTAGGCTTGTTGTTGTTGTAACTTTACCTTTAGGCTTGTTGTTGTTGTTGTAACTTTACCTTTAGGCTTGTTGTTGTAACTTTGCCTTTAGGCTTGTTGTTGTTGTAACTTTACCTTTAGGCTTGTTGTTGTTGTTGTAACTTTACCTTTAGGCTTGTTGTTATTGTTGTAACTTTGCCTTTAGGCTTGTTGTTGTTGTTGTAACTTTACCTTTAGGCTTGTTGTTGTAACTTTACCTTTAGGCTTGTTGTTGTAACTTTGCCTTTAGGCTTGTTGTTGTAACTTTGCCTTTAGGCTTGTTGTTGTTGTAACTTTACCTTTAGGCTTGTTGTTGTTGTAACTTTACCTTTAGGCTTGTTGTTGTTGTAACTTTACCTTTAGGCTTGTTGTTGTTGTAACTTTGCCTTTAGGCTTGTTGTTGTTGTAACTTTACCTTTAGGCTTGTTGTTGTTGTAACTTTACCTTTAGGCTTGTTGTTGTAACTTTGCCTTTAGGCTTGTTGTTGTTGTAACTTTACCTTTAGGCTTGTTGTTGTAACTTTACCTTTAGGCTTGTTGTTGTTGTAACTTTACCTTTAGGCTTGTTGTTGTTGTTGTAACTTTACCTTTAGGCTTGTTGTTGTAACTTTGCCTTTAGGCTTGTTGTTGTTGTAACTTTACCTTTAGGCTTGTTGTTGTAACTTTACCTTTAGGCTTGTTGTTGTTGTTGTAACTTTGCCTTTAGGCTTGTTGTTGTTGTTGTAACTTTACCTTTAGGCTTGTTGTTGTTGTAACTTTACCTTTAGGCTTGTTGTTATTGTTGTAACTTTGCCTTTAGGCTTGTTGTTGTTGTTGTAACTTTACCTTTAGGCTTGTTGTTGTAACTTTACCTTTAGGCTTGTTGTTGTTGTTGTTGTAACTTTACCTTTAGGCTTGTTGTTGTAACTTTACCTTTAGGCTTGTTGTTGTTGTTGTAACTTTACCTTTAGGCTTGTTGTTGTTGTTGTAACTTTACCTTTAGGCTTGTTGTTGTTGTTGTAACTTTACCTTTAGGCTTGTTGTTGTTGTTGTAACTTTACCTTTAGGCTTGTTGTTGTTGTTGTTGTTGTTGTAACTTGACCTTTAGGCGTGTACATATTACTCGCTGTGGGCTAACATTGCAAACAAATGACAATCTCAGTATCAGCCCCTGAAGTGGTTGCTCTTTTAGTTACGTTATTTTGTAGATGCGCTTGCAATTCTGCTTCTCACCATCGCTCTAGCAAAAAGTTATTTTTGGTTTATAAAACAATTATGATCTATGATTCAGTGTGGCCATGAGCTGTTATTTTTGTGCAACCAAATTGGCGTAAAGAAAGTTTACTGTAATCTCACTTTCCAGGGTTTTAAATACCTTTAAATACCTTTATCAACTTAGTCAAGTTTAATACACAAGCTTATGTCCTTGGATAAACATTTGATTGTGTCTATAAAGTAGATTATATTGAGAAATACTAAATATTTTTAGTTGTAAACATTCACCGATATGGAATTATTGTTTTTTTGGTAGAGATGAATCCTTGTTGAAGGTTTTAGGTGTGAAAAAAGTGTACAATGGGCGCTTTTGGCTAATGATTCCTACTTTAAAATGTGCCATATGTTTTTCTCTAACACGCTCTTACGTACATCAAAGTGCAGGAATACTTTTGTAAATGCATTCATTTCTTGAATTTTTACTATTTGTGACGTAAGTTTGATGAAGATAAAAAAATAATTATTTCTATACATCTGAAGAAATAGAAATTTTCTTCACAGAATCTGATTATCAAAACAAAAAATTGTATTCTATATTAAGCAATTTTCTATTGGTCAATGTGAAATGTTTCAACTAATGAAAAGCTCAACTAATAAATAGCTCTTCATTGCTATCATTCACTTGAACGGAAGATTCGGCGTTGGTTGCAGAGCTAGTTACTGCTAAACTGCTGTATTTCACTGTTTATGTAGCACAGAGGGACATCGAAGAAGTGGTGTATATGTGAAATCATGTGTAAATATTGTGCATTTTACTTGTGTAAATGCATTCCTTTCTTGAAATTTTTACTATCAGCGATCGCGCCACACATACGTATTTCTTTGCAGCCAGCTACAAACTTAGTTTGCTATTTCAGAACTTCAACACTGTGTAAGTGTAACTGGTGATGGAAGAGTTGAAGGGGAAGTAAGTTACTGTATATGAGACAGTCACTCTGTGTATGGTAAGTTTATAAACTGTCAGTAGAATGTAATTTTGTACCAAATTCAAAAAGGAATAACAACTACTTTTTAAATTCTTATCATTGCTTTTATTGCCAAAAATATCATAGCCTAAAATGTCTTCATGTATTTAGTTCCACAGGCGTTTTTGCTCAACTAAAATCATGAAAACTGAAACGAAAAGTTTGATTTATCCACCATCTTTTCATAGCCATGTTCTATAGATTCCCTGCCCCTTCACTACATTTTGTATTTTTTATAGTTGTTCCCACTGCCGCTATGGCTGACAGATAACACAAAAGTTCCATAGACCGCGAGATGGGCAGTGATAACAAGTACGAAATGTTGTCTGTGAATGGAGAAAACCAGATCAGGTAGGCCTGTTCTATATGAGGAATAATTCACATTGCGGTAGGATAATAGCATTAGAGAGAAAAGGAGAATCATCTGGAGTTGTTGAAAGAGGAAAGTCATAAATACCATCTGTTTTATTTGTGATCTGCTGGGTTTTTGTGTTCAAACAAACTCAATTTGAGTTGCCATCATCAGAAATCAGCTACTCACAAAAATAACAAAACTCATATTCAGGTTTTATAAAAATTTCGGTTGCTTTTTGTTCTGCCAAAATAATAGCTTCACAGCCACTCTGCGGATGGTAAAAGTTGGAAAGGTATTACCAAATCTCAGTCTATCATGCACTCATCACGTAAGTATTGCCATCTTAAGAATTTGTTCTATAAGTAAAGATGTGGCTTGTAGAGGTTATTTCAAGATTGTAGTTGTGCCCTTTTTCCAGAGAAGACGATTTCACAATGTGTCGCTTGAGCCATTGCTAACAGCTGAGCAGTGATATATTGCATCTACTTATGTAACTGACAATAGAATTGGCTGTATGCTGTATCTGGTGCTTGTCTAGCTTGGAGTTATGTACTCGCTGTAGGAATGTGAACTCCAAATTATAGTCACTCGTTAGTTGAAAGTTTTGTCACAATATGCCAAAACCGTTGCTCTATTCTGACAAAACCCATTATCTCAAAATTTTGAAATTGTCCAGGAGAGCTCACAATGTAAGCAACCTTGTCCCTGGAAGCTCAACGATTTTATTTACTAACTGCTATGAACTTATGGATTGTAAAACATTGCCATTACATTTGTGCTGTCTACTTTGAATGAAAAATTTACTATGTCCGAAAAAATGAGGATGTTTGGTTTCATCTGCGTACATCAAGGCTTAACTGCTTTGTTCATTATGCTGATAAAACCTCACATCTCAGCTTGGAAACATAAATTTTTCTTAAATTTTTTGAATTCCTACATTCTATTCTTGCTACGACTAAAGCCCTTGCCACACGAGCCCGCCTTCCGTACCCAGAGCCAGAGTCTGGTGACGGCTAGCATGCCACACGAACCTGACTGGCAACTTAAACGACGGGCATAGTGTTTGAGCAAATATGAGCACGTTTAATATTTTGTGCGTTCCACATGGTTTCCTGTTTTTGATTATTTTTATTTTTTATTAAAACATGCTTCTTTACTGCTAAGTTATTGGTCCTGTTATTGATAAATTATTATTATTAGGTATTTGATCCATTATCATTTACAACTTTTATTCCTTCCAATTATTTATTTATAATTTTTTCCCACCACAAACGATAATTATTTCAACAATTATACGCCAGCGGTAGTTTCAGATGAACTCCAACGATCGTATACTAATTATAATATGTACCATCTTACAAGTATATGGACTTTGTAAACCAGTGGGAAATCAATATAACCTTGTCAAATGGAATCACTGTGGGTCAATCAACCAATCATACCATGACATACAGGATGGATAATTCCTCATGTCCATTCAGCTTTATCCTGCGCCGGATGTACAATCCTGCGTGACGGAGCGACGAATACGGGTGATATTCTGGCTCGTGTGGCGGGGCATAACTATGCATTGCACAGACTTCAAATGTTATAGTACAAGTTTGTGATATCAAATAAAAATACAAATTACACAAAAATTGATGAAGTTACCGCTTTTTAATGAAGTTCTACTCATCATCTGTAATCAAGTCAACAACTTGACTTGTGGGTGGTTTTTAGCGAAAATCTTGATGACTCTGGGTCATATGCTTTGAAATAAGATAAGAAAATAACCAGTATTTCTCGCATTCAATAAGGCCTCATGATGCAGTTCTAGCATGTTAGAATGCATTCATGCCATGTTTGTATGGAGTTTTTACGAAGTAAACTTCTAGCCATTCAGAGTTCACTCAATCAATGAACAAATTTTTAATGCATGCTTCAATTTCCTCTTGCAATTTTTGAAGTACTGATATTACTGAGCTAATGTGTACAGTAGAAGATGTAAGAATATAACTGCAGCTAGTCCTTAAAAATCCTGCTGTTACCAACAGCTAGAAACTAACATGTAATGACATTTTATCATATTAGCTAAAAATCATTTAAATGAAAAGTAATTGAAGATAAATTTCTTACATATTGAATTTAATCATTCACCGAAAAAGTCTTGTATGAGCAAGTAAATCCAATTAATCTGAGAGTAAATCTCACCGAATTTTGTATGCTCGTTACTGACAAAAGAGTGATGGTTTACACAGCATATCAGGTTTTGTATGATAATAGCCCTGACAAATGACTCTCTCAAAACCTAATAACTGAGATAATGGGTTTTGTCTGCATGTAATTGGTAATGACTCGTGAGGTGTTCGGTTTGCAGACTAAAAAAGTGCATTTCTAGTGTGAGTAGAGGAAAACTTTTTCAGGAATATTTGTAGTAAGGACTCCTTATTGTTTTAAAGAAAAAAAGTTAAGTTTGAAATTTGAGTCAGAAATTGGATTTTGCCTGGCAAGTGTTTGGTTATCAACTATACAGTGTGGGGTGAGTGGTAACAAGTATATAATGTATTTGAATGTATAAATGACAAAACGAGGGTAACAATTAATGGTAAAAATGGAACGGTTTTCTAGAGAAAACCTATGGTCATACTATTTGTTAACATGAAACCTCCTGCACATCAGCTGGATTTTCCTCATTGACTCTGTTGACATAGGTTCTTTGAGTGGAACGTTTTCTTTTCGACTGATGAATCGAATGACGGAAGTTGTTTTGGATTAATAGTAGTGTCGCCAGTCATTGTTTGTTTGGTAGAAGGAGGTCGGTGTCGAAGGCATTAGGTTCTGGCCGTAGCTGTCAGTGGCTGAGACCACTACACCTTCGGTTACCACAGGAAGTGCTGAAGACTATGGTAAAGCAGTTGTTTTATTTGGTTGGATTTGATTATCTCTAGTCCAAGGGAGGCCATGTGATTTCTATACCTCCCTTGGACCTCATAGTCTTCAGCGACATGAAGGCAGTGACTGCCAGCAACCACTGCCTTCATGTAAGGTGGTGCTGTGGTAACCGAATTAGTAGCGGTCTCTGTTTTGGTTGATGGTAATGTTGTTGTGGTGAAGAGTTCTGGGCTGTAGTTGGTTTTCTTTGCCACTGACAGCATCCAGCCGGAATGTGTGGTTGTTTTGGTGGCTCTGCTAATTTCTGTTGGTGGTAAATGCTTCGCCTTCGACAACCGATACTGCCCGAGTGTGTGCACAAAGTCTTCTGTGCACCTAAAATGTACATTTAGTGAATAAAACCATTTATATACACTCACGCAATGGTAATTAGAGTATATAAAGTGACAGTAGAGATGAGCTGGTGTACTTACAGAGGTATTGGATGGTACGTCCTCGGATCACCCCACGGAATGAATTCTTCTGTCTTTTGATCTTGTGATTCTACATCTCCGTGGGGTGATGCACTCGGGCAGCACGCCAGGTGCGGATCTTTCTCAAACTCCTGGACAATCGTAACATCGTTGATCCGCACCCAGCGCCTCCTTCTACCATATTCTGTGGTGTTATCATCATCATCCTAAGGAAGACAGCGCATACTGTCTAACAAAGCTATTCCTACACCCAAATATCTTATAATGTGGTTATAATGTTGATAGGTTGGTTTTACTCACATGAAAGATAGTTTTCTTCAGATATCTAGCCATTGCTTTGTCGTTCCTTTTAGCTCCTCTGATGTTGTGCTGTCGTTCCTTTTAGCTCCCCTGATGCTGTGCTGCTAAAACACTGCAGCATCCACCTTTTATACTAAAAATAGAACAATCAAACTCGTGTGATTGGCTATGATAGACAATCAAATTGCTGTGATTGGCCATGATAGACAATCGGCGACGAATAAAATCAACTTTCCATTGTGATGCCCACAAGAATGCGTAATATTTCCAAAGAATGTAAACTAATGTTCAATAAAAGTACAGTTGACTCGATGGAAAAGGAAAGCTAGTTGGTGTTTGGAACAGACAGAATATCAATGGTGAGTAGATAGAGACGAGAAATTGAGGAAATTAAGATGGTAACAAATTATTTTGTATTTTATGAATTTTTGAGAGTATTATTAACACTGAGACTCTATTTCAATTCATAACTTGTGTTCGACTTCATCAAAAAAAGCCCTTACAAAACACAACTAATGGCAGACAATACAGTAGGCATGAAGTTTATGTCCTCAAATCCAAAAACTTAGCAGAGCCTCCCTTTATTATCATATTCTTCTTCTTAGGAAATGTTGAAGTAGTTATTCTCTCTGCCATACTACAGCTCCAAGGCAGACAAATAAATGAGGATTAATGTTGCATGAGAAATCGAATTTGGACCGAAGGTCGAAATGAGAAATTACTTTCATACCCAAAACAAAACCACATGCAAGGAACCACCTCAGCCAGGATCAAAGAAATGGTAAGTTAATAATAATTACTGCTGCTCAGAATAGTTACTGTTTTGTATTTTAGAGCGTACACATGCTTTCTAAGCTATCTACATGCTTTCAAATGCATCTGAACTTTCGCAAATTGTCAATACAGTTCCTCCAATGATTCATTTTGAAAATAAATGCAAAATCAACATTTATTTGTACCAAAATGGTTTCTCTCTGCTTTGCTTTCTGTCAAAGGTCATCTTTCATTCGACCCTGATAATTGGAAATTTAATCTATCGAGTGGAATCAGTTGAATTTGTTTATGAGTATTTCAAACAGACAAAATACTTAATTTTCAAAAATCATGTTAATTTGTTAGTTTGGTAGAATTAATCATTTCATTCATATTTATGAATCATTATGTGATTGATAATTGTTTTGTACAAACAGTGTGAGGATATGATTGCTGCTGTTTTTGGCCTGAAAAACTATGTTTCGGGTTTATTCAAACTGCTCAAATGTTTTCAAAATTGTTGATGTAGTTCGTAAAAGTCCCTGCAATTTTTAGTTTCCCAAACCGCCCAAAAAATCTCCAAAATATTTCATGATTGATAAACAGGAAACGCAGTTTCGTTGGATAAATCTCCCAAACTACTGATGCCAATATTAATTAGTTAAAGCCGCTGAGAATGTTTTGAGATTTAGTTTATTGGGATAACTCTCCCTGTTGTTTGCAATGTAAAAAAAATACTTTGCCAAGTTTCTAGATTACTTTAAAAGCTTTTGAACTTGAAATTATTTTGTATAGTTCAAGTATGATATTAATTATTCTATACAATTAAATTCAATTTGTTGAATGCATCCTCTGTTCGATATGTTTATTTATTAGGTTTGTACACATTTATTCAATGCAGTTAGTCAATGCAGTTAGTCAATGCAGTTAGTCAAACTGATAAACAACTTTTGAGGAATGCTAAGTGTATAAAAGTGTGATGTCATCAAAATATGATATTTCTGACTGCTAGTCAAGCCGGATAACAATTTGGTTTACACGGCAGCAATAATAGTTAGTTGCATGCTGACTATTATATATAGTTGGTATCTGATGTTGTAGATGCACGGCAAACGTTCAACTATATGCAGTTGTCTTCTCTTCGCCACTGACTGTATTCTACCAGAATGCAATTTGACCTCTCCATACACCGCATCAAGATGGATCTTTGTATTTCTTCACATGCATCACCAACTGGACTTCATTTCGCTGTTTGTTTAGTTCATCTCGGTGGGGTGATCCGCACGGGCAGCACGCCAAGTGCTGATCTTTCTTTTCGTATTCTTGACAATCATAAAACTTTTTCATAATCTACAAGTTCATCCTCGTCCGAACATAGCTATTGTATATTCCTGCATAAAACTATGTCATGGAGCGGTTAGGTAGTTTATAAGGTGGTTTTATTTACGCGAAATATCGTTATTTAAAGGTATTTTGCCATTTTATCGGAGCTGTCTTGAGACTTCAGTGTGCATCTCATGGTCTTCTTTTTGTTAATCTCCAAGCGGTAATTCATTCGAGCTGTACGCCAAGTGGCAATCTTTTGCATATTCCTTTACGAGCATTACATTGTTGATCCGCACCCTGCGCCTTCTTCTACCATAAACTTCCACATTGTCATCATGCTGGGGAGAGACAAGACATATTGTCTAACATGGCTATTGTATATTCCTGCATGAAACTATTTCATGGAGCGGTTAGGTAGTTTATAAGGTGGTTTTACTTACGTGAAATATCGTTCTTTAAAGGTCTTTCGCCAGGTTATTACTTTCATGAAGTATATTTTGCTGATATTAGGTAGCCCTCTTCATCTTATGTGGTTGTCTCATGGTGTTGTTGAGCAATCATGAACCAAACTGTTTTGTTAATATTTTGTAAATAAATGTTTCATAATTGACAAGATGAACCTTCTGATTGCTGCCAAAGTATCTGTACTTTATTGCCATAAACAATCGATCAATTATTGCTTTACCATTGTGCCTAGCAAAAGAGGAAAACTCTTTATAAATACAAAAAGTAACCTCTAATAAAGAATTTGTAGTTGAAGTTTTTAATTTTTGTTGAAAAGTTCAACTGAAGTTTTTTTTTCTTGCTTACAGCTAGTAATGTGTTAGACTATTACTTGCTGGTTCCACAATGATGCAATATATACAAATGCACATAAAACAACCATCAAGCAATCAGGAAATACTACAACTAAATTGATCTGTTTTGTTATCTATTAATAGTAAATCTATGAATTTGTTGACTGATTTATACAAGGAAATACCAGCTACTTAGTGGGTGGCATCCATAAAGCTGCAAGCTTTCATTTTACAGCTATTTTAGCTTTTACAGCTATTCCAGCTTTTACAGCTATTCAAGCTTTTACAGCTATTCAAGATTTTACAGCCAGCTTCTCAGAGCAAAGATAGTTCACTTCGTCATCTAGATCATAAGCTTAGCAATAATTAGTTGGCTATTCCAAAACTTCAACACTTTAACAGGAAACTGATGATGGGACGGAGACTGTACATGGTCAGTAGAATGCAATTTTGTACCAAGTTCAACAATTACTGACAACTATTTTTTAAATTATTTTCTTTGCTTTGCCAGAAATATCAGAGTCTAAAATATCTTCAGACAGTTCCACACGCTTCTTTGCTCAACTAAACTCAAACTTTGAAAGTTTGATTTAGCCATCATCTTCTCATAGCCATGTTTTATACATTATGTATCCTTCACTCTATCTTATGTTGTTTTTTTATTATAGTTCTTCCCACTCCAGCTATGGCTGACAGATAAGACAAAAGTTCTGTGGTAATAACTGAACTGGTGTCAGTGAATGGTAAACATGAGAGGGAAGGTCCATGCTATTGGAGGAATTAATTCTTATTTGGGTAAGATAATTAATTACCAGCAATTTGGAAGCCGGCTATAACAGATGAGCTGCGCCACGCAAAACTCGCCCAGGTTTTTTCATGGTGGGGCCCTGAGTTAACCCCCGAGCCCAAGCAAAACACCCCTGGTGCACTACCAGCGCTAATTAAAGCACCAACATGGCCTGTCAACTCACCTGAGCATGGCCTACATGGTCAAAAGCGGGACTCGAACCTGAGACCTTGCAGGTAACAGAAGTTATTGCTGCCAACGCATACCATTGCTCCACTATGACCGATGTGTTGGAAGTGAACCGCCCGTTTGCCTAGTTATTGCTGAAAGTTGTAACGCTAACCACGCCCATCGGTGAAATAGTAATTGGTCAACACCAACTTGTACCACATTAGGTCAACATTAGCTTGTAACACATTAGGTCAACACTAGCATGTACCACATTAGGTCAACATTAGCTTGTACCACATTAGGTCAACATTAGCTTGTACCACATTAGGTCAACACTAGCTTGTACCACATTAGGTCAACACCAGCGTGTACCACATCAGGTCAACACTAGCTTGTACCACATTAGGTCAACACTAGCTTGTACCACATTAGGTCAACATTAGCTTGTACCACATTAGGTCAACATTAGCTTGTACCACATTAGGTCAACACTAGCTTGTACCACATTAGGTCAACACTAGCTTGTAACACATTAGGTCACCACTAGCATGTACCACATTAGGTCAACACTAGCTTGTACCACATTAGGTCAACACTAGCTTGTACCACATTAGGTCAACATTAGCTTGTACCACATTAGGTCAACACTAGTTTGTACCACATTAGGTCAACACTAGCTTGTACCACATTAGATCAACACCAGCTTGTACCACATTAGGTCAACACTAGTTTGTACCACATTAGGTCAGTGTGTACCAATCGACAATGAAGTAAAATGGTGGCTCAACTGAAGTTTTTTAAAAGTTCTGAAAAAATTTTATAAAGTTATTTTTTGTTGAAAGCCGCTCAACAATAATTACCCTTGACAGCCCCCCTCCCCTTCTACATAAACTAGCCCAGTTTCCACCACTCGGCTTTATGACCTTATATAAATTTTTACGTGTTAAAGCAAGTTACCTAGGATTCAGCATTTATTGTGCTTATACGAAAGATGGAATTAATGAGAGGACAACTCCACAACAAGTTTTTACTGAAATAAACACACGATATGGATGCGTTACGTTGAATTCAGTAAAAACTCTAAGACAACTACTCATAGTTTATATAACATTTCCTTGTATTGATTTTGTTGCCTCTTGGTTTGTTCAGTTAGGTCACTCACTAACGCTCTCTCAATAAGGATAGAGCCAATAAGAGTACAGGCGCCAGGAGTAGCATTAGTTTCAGGTAGTTCATTTTGTTGAATGGAAGTATGAATAGTCTGAGAACTTCCATCTGTTTTCAAGTAGGATGCCCCAAGCAAAAACTACCAAATCAAGTGCAAAGAATGTCATTTCCGAGCCCATTGGTGACATCTAATCATCTAATCATCATTTAATATAAACTACGGTCTTTGGCACCGGTGTTAGAGTAATACAGTTATCGATAATTTTCAAAGTCTTTGGTCACAGTATCTAAAGAAGAATGTGTTTCCTTTTTTTTTTAAAAAACACAAGTTTTGTCCAATTCTCTATCAGTCCAAACTAATAATTTAAACCTTTTGGTAGGTTTTTTAATTTCTACTCTAAAATTAATGTTTTTTTTCTTCCGAATACATTTTAAACAAAAAAACAAGAATATAAAAGAAAATTATGTAGCAATTCTGAAACGTATCCTTGTATATAATAATAATTCAATCTGGTAAAAAACTCTTTTTGGTAATTGAAACGATCGCGAAAGACTGTCACTATCCCCATTAGCCTATGCAAAATGGCTATTAAAGTAATTGGGAAATGGAGGGAATTTAGGGTCATAAGATTAGAACTTGCAAAGTAGGCAAATCCATCATGTATTGGATAACTCCATGTATTGGATAACTCCATGTATTGGATGCTGCTAAAAATACATCTATGCTAAATAACTCGCGAGCTACAGTTGAGGTGGCGCTTTTAGAGTTATTTATAGATCTTGTAAAATAGTTTGGGATAAAAAAATAAGGGTGGAAAGGATAGGGGAGGAGAATCCCTGAATCATCGGGGTGTCTTCATCTATAAGTAACAAGACATTCAGTGAGAAGGCTCTATGTTTTGAGTTGAGAGGAAATGCCATCTTAATTCTGTCTTCGTGGCAATCGTATATATAAATCTTTATTTGTCAACCATTGGTCATGCACAGTGCAGTTAAGAAAAGTGCCAACCCTTATAGGTTTTCAGCACAGTAGTTTTAGAATCTATGGCAGCCTGAGCTTAAAAAGAAAAAGAGCGATTAATTAATAAAAGATTCAGTATTAAGAATAATAAAATTTACTTAGAGTACTTCAAACAGATGTAAAATATATCCATAAAGAATTGCTAACAGTAGCAGCATAGTTGTTCACGTATCAATATTCAACACACTTAATATTACTCTTTATCTTTATCATGAAACTGCCATTAAAGTCTAGTTGGAATGTGGGTTGAGAGGTCCATATCCCCCAGATCAATCCCACTGACTCTGCTTCACTGTCAAATTGCATAATTTGTGTTACTTAATAACATTTTATGTTTTACACATCTACTATTAATATATTTCGGCATATTGATATGTATTTTACACACATTTTAGCATAATAAACTTGGCTACATGAAAAAGTTTTTATTACACACTTTTGTATAATATTTCTATAAACTGACTTTAATTACTACTTGGTGTGAAAGCACTCAGGTCCTTCCTGATATCACAACTCTTGAATCTTGTTTACAAAAAAACTTTGCTGTAGTTTTGTTTTTAATTGGACTCTATGGCTAGAATAGACAAGATGGAAATGAGAATCCTTAGAAATGATTTTCGATGACTTTAGAATGAATGCATGGTATGGGGTGAAAAATAATATTTAGAAAAATTTCATAACGATTTCATATCTCACTGAAAAGAAATGTCAACACTTTATAGAATTAGCCGCTAAATATTGTTTTTTATTACAACATTCATTATACATGTAGGAGTTGTCCGCATTAATTCCAGATATGTCTGCATTCATTCTAGTCAGTGCGAATGTCTATGTAAATGTACAGCCTCTCCTACCTAGTCATCTGCACTGACTCTGCATAGACATCTGCACCCTCTCCTACATAGAGATTTGCACCAACTCTTACCTATTATGCCTGCACCAACTCTTTCATGAACATATGCACTGATTTTGACATAGACATCTGCACTAGCTATCACAAAGACAGGAGGTAGGCAAAACCAACATCAAATGCATGCATGACAAAGTAGACTTTTGTGTATAAATTGTGTGTTTTAAACCATAACACAAGAGCCATTTGCTGTCTTGTCATTGTTGCTGGAAGTCCTTATCTCCTTATCCCTACTTTGGCACCCCCCCCCCCATCCTTATGGTACCTCATTTTCTCCAGTACCTCCTGAGCCATTGTTGACACTCCCAATAGTTTGTTTAAACATATTTTGTCCAAAAAAACTCTAAGGAGTAGCAGTATTGAGAGCTGGTCAACCCTGAGAAAAAACCCCTTTCCCTGGTTTTTCTCCAGAGACAAATTTGCAAGCGTCTTACCCCATATAAAATGGTGGGTCTCACCAAAGTACTTTATAGAAACTTGACTACATTCATGACTATTTATCATCACAACTTTTGTCTATTTCCCAAAATGTAAATACATAAAACTTTAGTTATTAAAATCTCAATAAGAGTATTCGCGACCTCCGTTCGCCGAACACATTGCAATAAAAATAATCAGACCGGCAATAAATCTAATCAATAAATATTCATTTTGTTCGGAATTCGTGGGTCAACAAAAAGTAGCTCACTGAATAAAAACAATAATCAGCAAGTATTTATTTGTATTGTTCGTATGTCGCGAATGAAACTGAACGCTAAATAAATAATAATGAGCGAGTTGATTTTTTTCATTTTCATAGACCGGTTTTATATTCTTGAAAAATAATTCAAAATAATGCAAGCATTCGAGATTTACTAAATTAAAGGGCAGCTTGACACACTATTCTAGTTTGTAGCAGTCCAAATTTTATTATTTTCATGATTATTATAAAAATTTGGAGTTATCTTCTTTATGATTTGTTCGGTAAACTATAACATTTCATTGAAAAATATGTTGTGCTAAAGTTATGTTCCGTTGCTTACGCGACATATTGAACCAACGATTATATATACTATGATACAAAACTCTCGCGAATATTTGAGAACAGCGTGTTCGGCCCCGCCCATTTTCCGTATGTCATTTGGCATTCAGGTGGTGATGTAAAATAAGTTATCATAGGTATGGCAAGTTTTGTCTATGATATACTTTCACTTTCTTCTGCTTTTCATGTTTGTTTTGCAAAATAGCTGCTAAACCGATAGAATGAACAGAGGGTATTTGAAGATACACTGTAAATGGCCACTAACTAGTGAGAGTGAGTGATTGAAGTTGCAGCAGCGTCATTATTGTTTGTATTATTTGTCCTTGACCGGTATTGTTTATACTTGTCCTTGACCTTGTCTCGTTTTGAATAATAAGGCAGTCGCCATTGTCAGCTCCAGCTGAAACATCATCTTCTTATGTATTATCTATTAGTTATTAAGTAATCTATCTATAATCTCATCAAACAAACATACAAGAAACATGGTGCCCCGAGTGAGGAATTATTAAATCGTTATTATAACTATAATATTACTTATCATCATGAGCCTCCAGTTTTTAGCACCTAAACCAATTGAAGATGGGACCGACTTGCCAAATCAATGGGCTCAGTTCAAAAGAACATTTGAATTGTTTCTAACTGCTGCTGAACTTACAGACGCTGCTGATAAAAAGAAAGTAGCTATTCTACTAAGATGTATAGGCCCCAGAGGCAATGACATTTATGAATCATTAAACTTTACTAACGGGAAAGCCAAAGATGTATATGATGATGTTATAGAGTTGTTTGATGCTTTCTGTAAACCTAGGGTCAACTATGTAATTTTGCGCCACCAGTTGCTGTCACTTAAACAGGGTTGTTTATCTATAGACGAGTACATAACCCAGCTACACAAATTGGCTAGAGACTGTAACCTGGGTGAAATGCATAATGCTCTTGTACTACAAGCACTACTCCTAGGCATCAATGATGACAGACTTCGCAGGCGATTATTTGAGCTTACTGAAGAACCAACACTAGAGGAGGCCATCAAAATTTGCAGAGCAACAGAAGCTACTGCCGCAGACCTCAAGTCGCTGAAACTAGAACCGGTTGAATCAGTGCATGCAGTAGCCAATGCCAAAGCTAAACAACCATGGAAAACAAAGAATCAAAGTAGCAAGAGCTTGAGTAAATGTGGTAACTGTGGTGGCTCACACCCACCACGCCAATGTCCCGCATACGGTCAACAGTGCCATGCCTGCAAAAAGTTCAACCATTTCAAAAGTCAGTGTAGATCTAAACGAGCTGTAAACTTGGTAGCAGACCAATATACTCAACAAACACTGACTGGAGACTCTGACTCGAGCGAGTCATGCCTATGCATACAAGTGAAGCGCATTAATCGCAAACTGCTCAGTGAACTGGTAGTCAAGACACCAAAAAAAACATCTAGGATTGAGTTTCAATTAGACACCGCTGCCTCTTGCAACATTCTTAATCACAGAGACTACCGTTCACTGGGTAAACCACATCTCAAGACAACTGACATAGTTTTAAACTTGTACGATGATTCGTCAGTAAAACCACAAGGGCAATGTACAGTTGAGTTAAAGGGTCAACAAACAAATTTTTATGTGATGAAAACAAATAATCACAGCTTACTCTCAATGGATTCTTGCTTGAATTTGGGACTTCTGTCAATCAACAAGGAATTTGTCAACATGATTGCTCCAAAAAGTCCAGAACTAGAGAAGCTAACAGACCAGTTTAATGATGTTTTCCATGGCGTTGGGTGCCTACCTGGTGAATACGACATACAGATGGATCCCAAGGTGACTCCAGTGCAAAACAATCAGCGAAAAGTTCCAATATCTATGAAAGCAGACGTCAAAGCTAAACTGGAAGCATTGATGAACAAAGGTATCTTGTCAAAGGTGGATTACCCAACACCATGGATTAGTAACATGGTAGCAGTACGTAAACCAAATGGCACAATCAGGCTCTGCATTGACCCAAACCATCTCAACAAAGGCATTTGTAGGAATCACTATCCAATGCCAACAATCGACGATGTTCTCTCGGAACTTTCTGGTGCATCAGTGTTCTCGCTGTGTGATGCAAAAGATGGATTTTTGCAGGTCAAACTTTCGGAAAAATGCAGTGACTTGACAACTTTTTGGACACCATTTGGGCGATACAAATGGAACCGTATGCCTTTTGGAATTTCTTCGAGCCCGGAGGAGTTTCAAAGACGCCTCTCGCAAACACTTGAGGGACTCAAAGGTATAGCGGTTGTCGCAGATGACATTCTCATATTTGGGAAGGGGTGTACGCACGCAGAAGCTGTGGCAGACCACAATCGCAAACTAGAAGCTCTCTTAAACAGAGCCCGACAGACAAACCTCAAACTCAACAAAGCAAAGTGTAGGTTTCTGTTATCTGAGCTACCATACATTGGTCATGTAATCACACCAGAAGGAGTCAAACCAGACCCAAAGAAAGTAGCAGCAATACAAGAGATGACACCCCCAGCAAGTGGAGATGAGGTGCGACGATTTTTAGGACATGTAAACTACCTATCTCGGTTTATACCGAATCTATCAGCTGAAAGCGAACCATTGAGACGGCTAGTAAACTCCACCAAGAGTGAGTTTGTCTGGGAAGATGACCAGCAACAGGCATTTCAGAGGCTGAAAGAACTAACGACTAGTGAAAGTACACTGAAATATTACAACCCAGCTGAACCAGTTGTCGTCCAAACCGATGCCAGTACGGTAGGCATTGGGGCAGTTCTCATGCAAAAAGGAAAACCCGTGGCTTATGCATCACGTAGTCTAACATCCAGCGAGCAACATTATGCCCCTATAGAGCTAGAATGTTTAGCCATTGTATTTGGTCTCACCAAGTTTGATCAGTATGTGTTCGGTCATCGAGACGTCACAGTGCAAACAGATCACCAGCCATTAGAAGTCATTCTAAAAAAATCTCTCCTCAAAGCTCCTAAACGACTACAATGTATGATCATGTACTTACAGCGATACTCATTCGAAGTGGTATACCAACCAGGGGAGAAACAAGTGATTGCTGACATGTTATCTCGAAGCCCACTCGTTGAGACAAATAACACCAAAGCTGAAATGAACACTGAACAAGTATTTCAGGTAGTTAGTCACCAAGAAACGTGCTCTTTATTCGAGGTAAACCCATCAAGTGACCTGCGAGTCACTGAAGATCGCTACAAAGCAATTCAAATAGCAACGACAGCCGATCCATTGCTCATCAATCTAAAGAACAGAATATTGAATGGCTGGCCAAGAAATGTGAACGATGTAGATGAACAACTTAAGCCTTTCTGGACGTTTCGGGATGAGTTAGCTGTGCTAGATGGCATCATCTACAAAGGCACTAAGATCGTTATACCTACATCGTTGAGACCTGACATTCTCCAGAGGGTTCATTCAAGTCACCAAGGGACAGCAGCTTCCCTGCGTAGAGCCAGACAAGCAGTATATTGGCCAAGCATGGCTCAAGATATCCAAACTTACACCGAGAAGTGTGTGACATGCAAACTAGATGCACCGCTACAGCAAAAAGAAACTATTAAAAATCACAGTATACCTAGTCAGCTGTGGGCCAAAGTCGGCATGGATTTGTTCTATTACGACAACAAAGACTATCTAATCGTAGTAGACTATCTGTCTGATTTCTTTGATGTGGAACTGCTTAAATCAACAAGTAGCTCCAGTGTGGTGGAGGCCTGCAAGAGGATATTTGCTAGATTTGGAATACCCATTCTCGTACAATCAGATAATGGGCCTCAATTCACGGCGCAGGAGTTTAGGCAATTTGAACGAGACTGGGAGTTCAAACACACAACCAGCTCTCCCTATCATGCCAAGTCTAATGGCAAGGCTGAGTCAGCTGTAAAAATTGCTAAACGAGTATTCAAGCGTGCTAAAGACCCATATCTGGCTTTATTAGAAATAAGAAACACCCCTTCAGAGGGCATGACAACCTCACCAGCACAGCGTCTATTTGGTAGGGAAACCAGATCAGTTTTGCCACAAATCACAACATTGGGTACAGATATTCAGACCATGGTGCAACAAAAGGCCATCAAACACCAGAGAACGCAGAAGCAATATAACAAGAGTGCCAAAGACTTGCCCAGATTGTCTGAAGGCACAGCTGTATTGCTTAGAGACTATACTAGGCACAAGCAAAACTGGCAAAGAGGAACGATTGCCAAACAACTATCTGACAGATCATACTCAATAATAAATGGAGAAGGCAATCTTGTACGTCGAAATAGAGTCGACTTACAGCAAATTAACTCTACACCTAACGTCACAGCAGAACCCTTAGATTTGTCACCCAGAGCACCGACAGAATCTAGAGACACTCCAAAATGTAAGAGCAACACTACCACACCTCGCAGAAAAACACGAATAGATGCTGCACCCTATCCAACAGAACCGATAACTCTCTCAGAGCCTGTGTTACCACCAGTCATGTCCAGTGAAAATCAAGTTAATGCAGCTGCCATGCCATACTTGACCAAGAGTGGTAGAGCAGTTCTAAAACCACTGAGATACCGGGAATAACAAACATTTGACACTCGACCATTACTGTAAGGATATTAAACAACCAATGCAAACGCGTCGAAAGCACACAATAGTGCGATCCAATTCATAAAGACACCTCATCAATTACGCTTGTTCCTTATATCATTTTAGAGATCTTTCTACATGTTTTGTGATGGAACAGTAAACACTTTTTAGTTTGTGCTATGGCCAGGTTTTGGCCGACAGTCATATATTTTGTGTTTGTTACAAATTATTATAATCTTCTGTAGAAACCCCCTCTTTTATTAAGCTTGGTTTTAAAAAAGAAAAGGGGATGTTTGTATTATTTGTCCTTGACCGGTATTGTTTATACTTGTCCTTGACCTTGTCTCGTTTTGAATAATAAGGCAGTCGCCATTGTCAGCTCCAGCTGAAACATCATCTTCTTATGTATTATCTATTAGTTATTAAGTAATCTATCTATAATCTCATCAAACAAACATACAAGAAACAATTATTATTATTATTATTATTATTATTTATTGTTATAATAATTAATAATAATTATTATAATAAGAATAATAAATTATTATTATATTTGATATCATTAATATTACTATTCATTATTATTATTATAATAAAGTTATTATAATTATAATTATTATACATAGATATTATTATTGTATCTTTGTTAATTATTATTATTATTTCATCACCGCTATCATCATTCATACTAACTATCACTTTCTGTATTGTTGTTTAATTAATAATAAAAATAATAATAATCATCAATGATAATAATAATAATCAATAATAATTATGATAATGTATATAATTATTAATAATAAATAATAATAACAATAATAATAACGTTTCTTATTTTAATTTACTGGTGGCAATCAATCTTTTCACTTTTAATTGTTGTTAATAATTTCTCCCGAATTTTTTTTCTGATAATAATAATATATTTTTGTTGCTGATGTTACTATTATAATAATTATTATTATTATTATTAATTAGTAGGCCTACTAGTGATAATAATAATAATGCTGATGATGATTAATGATCATGAATAACAATAACTGGATTCATGATCATTATCATGAATAATTAATTAATAAGCGTTAGAACATCATTGTTATTGATTGGATAAATAATGATAATATTTAATACTATCATTATTTATTCAATCAATGAAGTTTGCAATGAAGAATCATAGTAATAATACTAATATATTAGTATTATTACTATGATTCTTCATTGCAAACTTCATTATTATGAAAAAATATATTACTAGTCTCTTGGCACATCAACTCAAATTTCGGCTGTATGTGAATTAATAGTAGTTGCATGTGTATCACTGTTGGCGGTCAGCTAACTACTCATCTGGAAACATTCATTGATTTGATAACAGCTGGCAGTTGGTTTCAGAAGAGGGCTCTTTTGTATGTACAACCCAGCTTGCAACAGTTTTGCATGACATTATTATGAGCTATATCAAAAAAAATCAAATGGTTCATGCAGCGGTCTTAGATTTTTCATAAGCCTTCGATAAAGTTGGCCATAATTTTCTCATAAGGAGAATGTTAGCCGACTTCTTTCATCCGGTGACTGTACGTTGGACATAAAGCTTCCTGGCAGCTAGAGCCCAGAGCAGTCGGGTCGGTGCCTCCAATGCAAGTTTCCAATACAAGTGACATGCACTAAGGCTTTTTCTGTTGCACGCCCAGTCCAAAAATGGTGATACCAGCAATTGAGCTTTCCTTCTTTTAATATGTCTAGTTTTGACTTTATGTTCAATTCATTCTCTAACTTTTACAACTAACATGACGTCTCCCTCTCCCCATACCCTAAGGGTTGAGGAGATCTGGATTAACATAACCAAGTATTTACTATTTTGGTCACCGTCCTGCTGCCAAAAAATGGTGAGTTTTTAGATACCTGGTGTTTGAATGCATCAGGTACCAACTAGTCTAAAAACCCACCTATTTCTGGCAGTGTACGTGATTCTGGATCTTTTTAAAATAGAGTTTTTAGACCACCTAATATTGGATGGTAGTAAGTGGGGGCCTTTAAAAACTTGAAAATGATAAAGATTGAGATATAGAATGATAGTTAAAAAGTCCATGAATTAAAGTTATTAATAATTATTGTGTTGCAGTTACTGTCTGTCTGTGACTTGATTTTATACTTTGGTTGTTTGTATTATTTGTTTTTTATCGATATAATAGTGATGATGATTGCTATTAAGACACCAATACTGTTGGCCAAGTTCAATTTTTTCCTCGATATCCTCTCCCAAGCAAAGAGCAATATCTATTACATCAATGGATTGTAATGCTTCAGCATACTTACAAATGTATCATTTTTTGTGAACAATTGTTGTGGAGAAAGCAGTGTGATGCTGCTGCTTCCAAAGTTTGATGGGCTATCAATTACATGTAGGAATATAACACATGGTTAAGAACAATAAATATCGCTTTCACTATCGCTGTGGGGCCAAGTCAAATAGATTGATATTGTGATTGGATCTAATTATTTTTTCCAATGTTTAAAAGATATCTTTAAATTGCTATTGTATGTCTAGGTTAGGCAAGCATTGGTGTTAAGATGGGCTACAGAGGGCAGATGGAATATGGAACAAAATGTGAACGAACACTCGCGCCTCTAGGATAGGTGAGTTGAGGACTAGGTTGTCCTTCAAATATTTTCAGCTTAAAAATTTAGCTGGCAACGCCAATATTTCCGGAATACAACACCAATACATGTCTCATTAACTATGATCTGATACCATAAAATATATAGTCCACCAACACAATCTACTTAGATCTACTGAGATATTTTAGTAGCAATCGTTGTGCTTTTTCATTTGGAATTTTTATCATGTTACGGCACTTGATTTGCGTATGCATTCATTATTTGTTCATTTATTTACGGTTAAGTGAAATCGTCAGTGTGTATTTATTTTTCTATAATTGCTATAAAACGAAATATTTTTAGATTCAGGAACATTTTGAAGCTTCACCGCTAATATCGGACAATCTAAAGAGTTTAAAATAATGTCTTTCAAGCGACTAATTTTTTACCCCGGGTAAAAGACTGACCATGCAGAGCCATGCAAACAGGTAAGTTTTGTCATTTTAAATACTTGTAACTTGTGTCCAGACTAGAATTTTGCAGGATTTTTATGCTATGATTACTAACTTAGAAGTCAAAAAAACTTCAGGCAACAAACCACAGCTGAATGTTTGAGGAATAGTGTAGATTATTGACTGTATATTTTCATAACATGTCATACTTGGTTGGGACCCCAAGCTACATACAGGGAACAATTTTATTTATGAATATATCTATTCCTGTGAAAGTTATATGCAGTTGGATGATCAATTTCTAGAGAAGCGCTACATTTTATTTGAACATGCCTGTAAGTAAGTAAAATGGTTCAGAACTTGGTGCTGTTATAAACAAGTACTCATCTAAACAGTGAAGTGAATTGTCATGAACTGCAGAGTAAATTGTTCTGTTTTAGGTAGACGGGCCATTGTCTCCAAAATCAGCCATAGATGATGCGCGGTTGCTGAAATTCTAAATTATTAGGGCATCAATATTTGGAAATTCATTTATATTTCTAGTTTATGTTTATTGAGTACACCAACTCATGCTGTATGTACGGTACAACCAGTATGTCAGCTTGTCTACCTGCTAAAATACACCAACTCCTGCTATATATACAATACAGCCAGTATGTCAGCTTATCTACCTGCTAAAATACACCAACTCATACTGCATGATACAACCAGTATGCCAGCTTGTCTACCAGCTAAAATACACCAATTCATGCTGTACAATACAACCAGTATGTCAGCATGTCTACCAGCTAAAATACACCGACTCATACTGTACAATACAACCAGTATGTCAGCTTGTCTACCTGCTAAAATACACCAACTCATACTGTATATACAATACAGCCAGTATGTCAGCTTATCTACCTGCTAAAATACACCAACTCATACTGTATATACAATACAGCCAGTATGTCAGCTTATCTACCTGCTAAAATACACCAACTCATACTGTATATACAATACAGCCAGTATGTCAGCTTATCTACCTGCTAAAATACACCAACTCATATTGTATGTACAATACAGCCAGTATGTCAGCTTGTCTACCTGCTAAAATACACCAACTCATACTGTATATACAATACAGCCAGTATGTCAGCTTGTCTACCTGCTAAAATACACCAACTCATACTGTATATACAATACAGCCAGTATGTCAGCTTGTCTACCTGCTAAAATACACCAACTCATACTGTATATACAATACAGCCAGTATGTCAATACAGCAAATGACATACGGAAAGTGGGCGGAGCCTAATTTGACCCGGTTGTATTTGTTTGTAGCACTCTTATCATTGAGTTTCGTATCATAGTATATATAATCGTTGATTGAACTACGAACACCTATCATTTTTTGTGTTTTGTTCCACGAACAGGTCGCGAATACTCTTAATGACCATTCATAATTGAAAATTTAACTTACTCATTGATGTCGCTAAAATAGAAATTACAGCGGATTTTTGCCTAAATATATTTAATGGGGATCCGGCACGCAGTTTCTCTTTGTAGATGCAACCGGAAGCAGTTCAATTGCTAATATAACTTATCATTAGAATTTACGACTTGCTTGACTGTTATTTTAATTTGAGACATTTAAGCAGCTAATATGACAAAAAAAATGTGTTTGAGGAAGCTTGAGGGATCAATATAACCTCTAATTTTTTCTTTTGAAAAATATTTTGCTTTATTCACTTGAAAAAATTAATTTAATAATGATGCTCATAGATAGTATGCAGTTGAACCAAAGTATCGTATTTCGGGCCTAACTAAGTTTGCCAATGTAAATAACTTACAGTGCGCCCTGTCAATTTATCTCAACAACAGCGATATACTATTATGCTTGATTTACGCGGCGCATCCTCACTATTACAAGCTCCATCCCCATCAACTGCTCGTAAATTGTTTGTTGCGGATTTCTTAACTCCAGTCAACGACTAGCAATAATAATAATAATAATAATAACAAACTCTTATGACAATCCCAAGTGTACCAAAAATCTGGTGTACCCTGTGATATGTGACTAATAAATAGCAATTGTTTTTAAAAGTTTGTTTTATATTTTTTAATTTTTAGGGCAAATGAATAATAATTTTTTTGATATTATTATTATTATTATAAATAATCATCATCATAATAATAATTATTAATTAAACTAAATGAATTAATTTTCTTCTTAAGGCTTTTGAGTGAAACTTGTAATTTCGTAATCACAAGTTGGATCAAATTTGTGCTTGAATGAAAATTATTTAACAATGAAATAAAATGAATAGTGTTAATCCCTGATGACAACAACACAATAAATAAATAATAAGTAATAAATAATAATAAATGGGAGATAACTCTTACGAGCTCACTCTATATTTTATATAGCGATCTATAGTCAGAATTGTTAGCGTTCATAAAAAGTGATTATTCGAGTTGATTATAACTGTTTATTGTACCAAAAAAAATGTAGTGAGCTAAAACAGACATTGGAGCTCCTGCCATTTCAATATATCAGTGAGAAGAAACTTCTAAAGCAAAAAATAAAAATAAAAGTAGTGGATTTTTGAAAATCTTAACGATATTATCATAAAACTTCAAGTAAACTTCCGGTATCATCAAATTAGCACCCCCTGGTGAGCACCTAAAATCTGCCGGGTCCCCATTGCTAAAAAAACCTAAAAAGAGATATGGCGAGGGTTACGTATAGAGAGAATTAGTGTATTTGACGTATTCATGGTGTGAAAATGCTCTTTCTTTAGTAGGAACTAGTAGCTATGTTTTCTACCATACGAAAATGCAGGGACTGAGGCTTTAGCAATGCTGCTGTAACACACACTGTTCCAAAAGGTCACGCTATCTGTTATTGAATGAGTTCAAGGTCATGTGTTTGTTTACACTATAAGAGACTTCACTTTGGTCTGTTGATCATACATCTGTCATACTTGGCTTAGTTATTGCTTCATCCACTGCATCATCTCAGTTTCGAATGTTATGTAATCGGCAATGTAAATACTCTCTAGGTAAATGTATGTAGTCAAGTCTATGCCACACAAAACTCGCCCATATCTTTGTGGTGCAGTGTGTCTAGTTTTTGTAGACTAATTGTGCCATAACTTGAAACTTGTGTGGCGTAGCTCGTCTACAGTTAACAGTGGAACTGCATCAAAACTCGTAAAGGCAACTGCAATACATTTTGCCCTCCAAAAACCTTTTTATATTGTTTGTAAATAGTAATTTACTTTTGCAGAAATATTAAAAAACTTAGTGATTCAACTTCTAAACAACTCAAATTCTCATGTTTATTTCTGAAAATATATTTGTGATTAAAACAAGTTGCAAACTTTTATTTCAAAGCTTTTCATAAAAAAATCAATATGTTTTATAAAAAAAATACTCATTTTCTCGACTGGTAAAATTTTTTGTTTATTGCCATTTGTATAATAAATTTTTTTATGAAAGCCTTATAAACTAATGAACTGACTCAATAATAAGCAAGTTTGATAATTATAAAACAGCAGAAAACAATAATTATCAAACTAAAAATTTTTTTTCAATCCACTCTCAATATATCACCGACTTAAATGGGAAAAAATTACAGTGACTTTGCTTGTCTACAGCAACTAGACGAAGCGTGCCCTGTGCAGGACAATCTAGGCGAGTTTTGTGCGACCCGGTTCGTCTGCAGTACAACTCACTGGATCATTATTATTAGCGGAATCATTTAAAAATGGAAACTGCCCCGTCATTAGGTTTTGTAAGCAATCTATCTTTAGGTCTCTGATTGCTACTATTGTTTCAATAGATAACTGTAATGTTGACTGAATTTCAATGCTTTTACTCGCGAAACTTCTTTTTTGCGTTATGCATTTGTGGCACAAACTGGATTCTAGTATTTCTCAAAGTTTAATCTTGAAAATATGCAGCAACAATACAGTATGTAATATTATGTAATACAAAATGTAATATGATGTAATACAATATGTAATACTATGCGATACAGGATGTAATACTATGTAATACAATATGTAATATTATGTAATACTATGTAATACAATATGTAATATTATGTAATACAATATGTAATATTATGTAATACAATATGTCATACTATGTAATACAATACGTAATATGTACAGTGCTACTTTCCACCTATCATGCCACCTCATTTTCCTGTTCACCCTTCATATATTATCAGTCCTGTACTACCATAGAATTATCCCCCCCCTAAGATATTTCTATGTGTACTACTCATTGCTCTTTCCAACTATTACATCATAGATTTCCTATTACAACTACAGCAATAGCTTTCACTCCTTGCGCTGATAAGAATTAATGGTAAAAATGATAACAGCAAATGCTTATATGCTGGAACAGTGGCTATGTAATTTTTTCATGACAAAATTTCCCTGAGTCAGTGATCACTTGACTAGCAAGGAACTAAAATAAAACTGTCACTGCTAGTGATAAGCTGGGTGGTCTATTGAGCTGGAAATTACTTGCTACTAACAGGTACATCAGATACTTTAGTTAGTATGCTCTATTAAACAATTTCTCATCTATTAGCAATTATTCACAACATACTAGTATTAGCAATGATAGTGGTAGTAATGGCAGTGGTAGTAGTAGTGGCAGAATTAGTAGTAGTGGTAGTAGCAGGAGCAGCAGCGACGGCAGCAGTGGTAGTAGTAGTAATGGTAGTAGCAGTAGCAGCAAGTAGTAGTAGTAGTAAGTAGTAGTAATAGTAGTAGTAATAGTAGTAGCAGCAGCAGTAGTAGTAATAGTAGCAGTAGTAGCAGCAGGAGTAGGAGCAAGTAGTAGTAGGAGTAGCAAGTAGTAGTAGTAGTAGCGCTAATATCTTCTTGCAATCACTTATGCTATATTTTATATTATATATTGAATTAGATTATTGCGTAGTGAGAGTGATGTGGTAGATTACAGTGAGTCATATGCCCTGCACACAAACGTTACTATAGAGGTGTTTCTAGTTGATGGTTTCAGCCAGACACGCCTCCCTCCCCATCTACTATGGTGCAGACACTCTGTGTCAGCACCATAGTAGAAGATGCAAATGCTTTACTGACCCTGCAGCCACCTTACCGGCCCTGCAGTAAACTAAACTGGCCCTGCAGTGACCTTTATCGACCATGCAACCTTCCTTACCGACAATACCAGGTCGGGGATAAGATGGCTGCCATAGCCAGAGGATCTGAAATAGCCTAAGTCACTACAAAGGGACAAATCCAGGACATTACAACCTCTAGATACCACCAACCATGGACCAGGGCTACCTAAGACTGAGACCTATGTCTATGGCCTCTTACCCTTACCACTAGGCACCGTATCCATTTAACTTTGTGCATTGTTGTATGGTTTTCGTATGTGGGTAAACTGATTGGCTTTCTTCTACTTCCTGTATTTACCGTAGGTTATTTTATGATGATGTAATCAGTTTCCTGTAAGCCAGGCTTCGTATAAAGTCTGGCTCTTTGCATGTTCAGTGCCTTTCATCTATTACTGCTGCTGTCGCGTACATATTTCTATGAGATTGCCTTCCTGTAGAGTAGATATGGGACAATAAATATGTTCTTACATTAGAACTCTGATTAGTTAGTCTGAGAGGCGAGCTCATTAGTTGTGAGATCTGAGCAACTTCTCTGCTGTACCCTGCAGATCTGACCGACCCCGTGTCACCTCTTGTAGAGAGGTGTTGTTAGGCTATGCCACCAGCCGTGTGCTGTAAGTAGTAATAAGGGAGCAGATCTCTGTCATGGAGTCTAATGAGAAGGTTCTCCTGGTTCCAGGTGTACTTAAAGTAGGCACCAGTTACCATGAGAACCTGTGAGGTACCTTTTTGTGTGCACCAGTTGTATGGAATTTATAGTGTGGAATGTTGATTTAGACATTGGTTTGTATGGTGTGTTGGAGGTTCTCCTTGTCCTGTTTATTGGGTGCCTTTTTGTGTGCACCAGATGTTTAGAATGTATGGTATTTATTGGTGTGGTATGTTGATTATTTATCGGGTTCTCCTGGTCCCTGTTAGTGCCTTTTTGTGTGCACCAGGTGTTTTAAATGTTTTGGTGATTTTGGATTTTAGATTGGGGGGTTTGAGTATTGTATAAAAATGAAGCGTTGTATGATTGTATTGCTATTGAAAGATAATATGTCGACAGAGGAAGACATTGAGATGAGACCGATGAATGAAAATGGTACTGTTGATGGTGCTACGAGTGATATTGTAGATGTTTTACCGATTCTGAAACGTAAAGCGCTAATAGTTATGATGATCTTGGTATTTGTCGTAGGGTTTTCTACTTTTGGAGGTGTTACTGAGTATGTATGAAAATTTGTTAAGATAATAAAACTGATTGGAAAACTGTACTCCGTCAGCCAACCAGACCTTTATTTGACTATGGCAAAAATGTACTTGTTGCGCTCAGAGAAAACAGGTTGAAAATGCAAAAATTTTTACTTTGTCGAGTAGAGAATATTTTTTTGTCAAAAAAATAATTTTTTTCGAGAAAGCAAATCGATGTACTTGTCATGTGAGAAAAATTGTATTCAAAACGCAAAGTAATGTATTTGTCATAAGAAAGCAAGCATTTTTGAAAAAGATAATAAAAACTTTTGGTTGTATGAAAAAAAGATTTCAGTTTCATAGCCAAAAATAAAAACCAAATGCCAGAGACAACGATGAGTTTTATAATACAGTAAAATACTGTTGCCCAAAGTTAACCGTAACAAGTGGGAAAAGATTTATTTCATTACACAAGGGTGAAAAACTTTAGTTAAAACAAAGCGGTCTTGCTGCAAAACAGACACATTTACGGCTTATGACAACGTTGATGCAATACTGAGGATACATTATTTGCTCATAAGCGTGGTGAGATAAGAATATGAAAAGTGAGAAAATATTTTTGTTGACATTGAACTAGTAAGTTCAAGATAACCAAAACACTAATAGGAGTGGATCCAACAGTAGATCCAACAATGGACTTTGACCATAAAAAAACCAGAGCAAAGATATAGAAAAGCTTTCATGTGTATCGGAGGCAATCATTTTGTGACTATTGAAGAAGTCTGCAAAGAATTTTGCAAAAGTATCAGCAGCAAAGTTTGGATATGTCTACCTGATTTTTATATCATTGTTAATTCAAATGTCTGCCAATCAGTTGATTATTTTAAAAAATGATTCATTTTTTCTCAAATCTTCATGAATGTTTTATTTTCTAGAGGATGGTCTGTACTGCATCACACCACTCTTTGGATGTTGGATTTTCTTAATGGCTTGATGATTGATAATTAATTAAAAAAACTCTAAAATTTACTTTATCTTATAGTTGTAGGCCGAAAGGATTCCTATGGAATAAAGAGGGATAGATTTAGATTGCCACTAGATAGATGGATTCATTTGTTAAATCCTAAATAAGAACAATTTCATGTCAATTACACCAACTAACACAATGGGACAAATTACGTTGGCAGTTTTTTTGTTGCAAAGATATTTAATTTTAGTAGGTGCATCACAACTGTGGACTCTAAGTACAGATCCATAGCTCTCAACTCAAGATATTCTATTGCTTGGCTTAGAATGATTACTCTTTGACTCGTGACAACAGAATAAAGAAGCTGAAGAGTTGAAAAAATGTGCTTATCTCGAGAAATAAAACAACAAAATCCTTGAAAAATTAAGAAAAAGAAGTCCTTTATTGATAGCACTTTTGATATCCATGAATTTTTTTAAGATATAAAGATTTTACTAACATTTTCAAGTGTAGTGTTACCCCTTTATTTATTTTAGTATATACTACACCTTGATTCTAATAAAATACTGCTTTGTTCTTTTCCAAAGATATTGACGATTTTAATAAGGCCACACTACTATTTATTAGAAGTTGCGCAGTATGTACCAGATGCCTAGAATCAAGTTGAATATTGTGTTACAAAACATTGCTCTCAGAGCTACCAATTCCAGCACTGGTGATATTGCTATATAGTCATCGTAGACTAAAAAAAACAGGATAACTGTAGCATCAGTGATCAACTAAGACACCTTTCCATGGCAGATCTTCACACTGGATCCTGCTTGCAAATTAGATTTTTAATGTTAGTTCACCCGTAACTAACAGATCACATTGAACTGTACAAACTCCTGTTAAACACCACAAGTTGGTACAAGACTCTCTTCAGTTAGTCATAACCATCCAACTGCTACACATACAACACAACACAGCTGACTAAGTTGAAAATGTTTGTTAAATTGGAGGCCATTGATCATAAGAGAGGCATTTCAACTTTCCATAGGTTTTGTCAAAGCTTTACACTAAAAATGGCATACTGCTATTTTCACCATCGGTATACAACACAATGGAAGTTCTACTACAAATCAAACTTTTTTTGCAAGTTTCATCGTACATTTTTGTTTCAATTTGTTTTTGTTTTTTACAGTGAATCCATTCCCTATGGAAGCAGCTGAGAATAAAGAACTCGCCATGAGCAATGTAGAAGACGAATGGGGGTTGGATGGAGTAGAAAGCATGGAGACTACAGAAAATGCTCATGTGGAAGTCAAACTCACAAAGTTGAGACAGTTGATTGTTGCGTACAAAAACAGAGAAATAATTTCTTTATCAAATTTAACGGCTTGCTTGAATAATATCTCACCAGAACAGAGATTCAAAGAACTGTGTGACGTAAACATTTTCAAGCAGACAGTCGTGCACATAGCAGCTGCGCTTGGTGACCGTGATATAGTCGAATGTGCTTTGAATTGCCTCTCTCCATCTAAAAGATGGGACATTTTAGTTTACGAGGATCTGAAACATCTAACACCATTGCTACTCGGTGCTCTGAATGGTGATGCAGAGACAATTAAGCGTATGTTAAATAGTATAACAGCTGATAAAATTTTTGATTTGCTAGCAACACAGAATAGTGATGGTGTTACAGCAATACACTCTGCCGCTCTGAATGGTCATGCCGAGACCCTTAACTGCCTGCTAGATGGTGTACCAGCTGAAAGGATTTATGACTTGCTAGCGATACAAAGAAATACTGGCACTACAGCGATATACATGGCTGCTAATAACGGGTACACAAAGGCTGTTGAATGTATGTTGGGCAGAATGGCAGCTGATAGAATAATTGATTTGTTGTCAATACGAAGTGGCGCTGATGCTACAGCTGTATTCATTGCTGCTCACAATGGTCATACGGAGACTTTACGGTGCATATTGGGTAGTGTGCCAGCGGATAGACCTTACTATGTGCTTGCAAAACAAAATAGTGAAGGCATTACAGCAATACACATTGCTGCTTTGAATGGTCATGCAGAGACTATCAAAATCATGCTCGACAGTGTATCGCCTGATAAGATTTATGAGTTGCTAGCGATACAAAGCAATACTGGTGCTACCGCTGTACACATTGCCGCGCATAATGGTCATGCGAATACAGTAAAGTGTATGTTGAGCAGTATACCAGCTTCTCGAATGTATGATTTGCTTGCAATACAGGATGGTATTGGTACTCCTGCTGTATGCATTGCTGCTCACTATGGCCATGAAAAGACAATTAAATGTATGTTGAACGGTTTACTAGCGGATAGGTGTTATGACTTGCTGTCAATACAAAGCAATGTCAACCCTACAGCTATTATCTTTGCTGCTCGCAATGGTCATACAAATACAATTAAGTGTATGTTGAGTAGTGTACCAGCTGCAAGGGTTTATGAACTGTTGGCAAAGCAACATACTAATGGTGCTACAGCTATTTACTTTGCTGCTGAAAATGGCCATGCAAAAACTATCGAGTGCATGTTAGATAAAGTACCAGCTGGTAGGATTTGTGCTTTGCTGTCAATACAGGACAGTGCGGGCGACACAGCTATGTATATTGCTGCTCAAAAGGGTTTTACAAAAACTATTAACTTTTTAGTCGGCAAATTACCAGCCAATAGAGTTTACGATTTGCTTGCAATACAAAGAAGTACTGGTGCTACAGCGATTCACATTGCCGCTCAGTTGGGACATACGGACACTATCAGATATATGTTGGACAGTGTACCTCCTGAGATGGTGTACAACTTGCTAGCAGTTCAGCGTAATGATGGGGCTACAACTACTTATACCGCTGCTCAAAATGGCCACGAAGAAACTGTAAAATGTATGTTGAACAAAGTACCGGGTGATAGGATATATGAATTTTTAACAATACCAAAGAAAAGTGGTGCTACTGTTGCATATATTACTGCTCAGAATGGTCATACCGAGACCATGAAATGCTTATTGGGCAGTATATCAGTGGATAAGGTGTATGACCTGCTAGCAATAAAACACACCAATGTTCCAACAGCCATATATGTTGCTGCCCAGAATGGTCATATAGAGACCACCAAATGCATACTGAGCAATTTACGAAATGATAGGATTTATGACTTGGTTACCGCACAAAAAAGCGATTTTCCGTCCGCCGTATACATTGCTGCTCAAAATGGTTTTGCGGAGATTATCCAAAGCATTATCAACAGTGTTCCTGCTCATAGGAGATACGACCTCCTTGCGAAACAAAGTACTGGTGGTGCTACAGCTATTCACAGTGCTGCTCATGCTGGTCAGACAGAAACTATAAAATGTATGTTAACCTCTTTACCCCATGACAGGATTTTGGCCTTACTGGCAATGAAGGATAGCAATGATGATACAACAATATACATTGCTGCTCAGAATGGTCATACAGAGATTGTTAAATGCATGTTGGGAAGTATACTAACTGATAGAATTCTTGACTTGCTGTTAATACAAAACAATCGTGGCTCTACACCAATACACATTGCTGCTCAGAATGGTCATACAGACACTGTTAAATTCATGCTGTCCAGTATATCAGACGATGAAAATTTCGATTTGCTAGCAAAACAAAACGGTGCTGGTGATACAGCAATACAAATTGCGTCTCGGAATAGTCATACAGAGATCATTAAATTTATGTTGCATAGCATAAGAGATGATAAGGGTTGTGACTTGCTAGCAATACGGAACAAGGCTGGAGCTACCGTGTTACATGATGCTGCACAAAATGGTTCTGCACAGACTATCAAATGTTTGTTGGACAGCCTACCTGATGACAAAATTTGTGACTTGTTGGCAATGAAAAATGAGAACGATCTTACATCTCTACATGTAGCTGCACGAAGCCATCACGTTGGTGTTATTAAACTTGCTACAGATACATTAGAAGCAAATGACTATTTGCGGCTGCTACTCGTACAAGATGACTCCAAACGCACAGCTCTACATCTGGCTGTACAAACAGGAGATATTAATCTGGTGAAATGTCTACTAGATGATAAACTGTCTGCGGTTGAGCTGGACAAGCTACTGAACTTTGAAAACTCTGATGGAAAGTCTCCTGTTGACGTAGCCAGCAGTCTGGGATATGTGGATGTTGCTGATTGGCTAACTCAGCTAAATGTACTGCACAGTCTGCAAGGTGAGATGCACTGTAAGAAAGTTTGCTATCCATTTGTTCGTAATGGGCATGTGTTTTAGTGGGCAAATGAAAAGTGTGTGGTGTGAATTACCAGTAAAATGGCAGATCACCCACTGATTCGAAGTCCCACAGTTAGTACATAAATTTAGAAAATGTTTTGCTAATAAAAATGGCTGGTTTTTCACAGCAAAACACATATTGACCCACTTTGGCCAATCACTCGAAAGGTGTTTACAATCATTCTGTTGACTCCGGTTGTAACTTTTCGTTTGAAGCATTTGCACAAACTAATTTTTTAAAGCAGTAGAAAAAGTGGTTATCAGAACCTAATGGTTGGTCTTATTTTGTGGATGTGGCCATAACAGAAGCGTATCAGTACTCAACTTTAACAAAAGAATATTTTTGTTTTTTGTTCAGGTAAAGCTTTTTGGTGTTGTGAAAAGCAAACAAACCAAGGTGTAACTTTGTCATTGAAATTGAAAAGTTGCAGTTGTACATCTTTTTCGTAAAAACACCAAAATTGGAACAAAGTTATGCACACAAATTGAAAAATTTATTATTAAACTGCAACAAGATTTCAGCTAAACTGATATTTGAATGTTTTCATATATATTTTTTATTTTTATTTTATAGTAGTAGTATAATACAGATCTGCTCTTATTGTACTACTACTATGTGAACAGCTCAATTTTAAGAAAAAGGCAAAAACAGAGCAATCACTTTTGACAAGCGCCAAAATATCCTGCAGACAATTGCATCCACTTCGCAAAAGTTCAGGAATCTAAAATATTCTTCCATTTGTTTGCTGACTGACATTTTGGGAACACATATAAATTGTTAGCCCATATTTCAAGTAATCATGTAGAAAGCATACTGATCCCCAGGTTTCCCAGTAGTAATGGTGAACTGTGAAACATTGACGCTTCCAAGAGATTTCTCAGTCAACTCACACAAACCTGCATGTCGAAGCACACTTCATTTCGCCGATCAACTGCCGCACCTATTAGTAGTGCTTGTGCATAAAATTTTTTTGTGTTCTGCTTGCTTAAAACACATGTCCAATTTTTATTACTATCTAGCGCTTGAAATGACAAAAGCTTATTCATTTTTTTTGGGTTTCTGCGGCGGTTATGGCTAAAGAAATTGCAGAAGGCAATTAGTGTTCAAAAATGGTTGAAACTGAGCAGTTCATTGTCATGAAAAAATTGCTAGGGTTACAAATGTAATTTTTGTTCAATGACTGTGAAGATATCTATCAAAATTGGCTCAAAATTCCGTTAGTTTTTTTGGTGGGATAAAAGAGGAATGAGCCAGCTCAATGCGTTCACTTATTATCATAGGGAGGGATGAGGCATTTGTTTAAAAACTCAGTTTGCTTCACCAATATTTTTTATTTCACAATAGATCCAATGGCGATGGATGAAACGCCAACTTTGGAGATTAACGTGAGTGCCCTTGAAGAGGAATGGGAATTTACTGGAACAGAAGATATGGAAGCAACAGATAGTGTAGAAATAGAGGTGGAAATGACAAGTTTAAAACAGTTCATCCTTTCATACACTAGTAAAGAAAAAGTTTCTTCAACGGCCTTAACTACCTGTTTGTATAGCCTCACACCAAATCAAAGATTAGCGGAACTGCGTACCGTGGACTTTTTTGGGCAAACGCTTGTTCACGTAGCAGCTGACCGCGGTGACAGTGAAATGTTAGAGTGTGTTATGAGTGGCCTGACTCCATCTGCCAGATGTGAGATAATGAGTATAAAAGATATTGAAACCTCTACACCTTTACATCTTGCTGCTCACAATGGCAATTCAAAGACTATGAAATGTCTGTTGAACGATCTTCCAGCTGAGAGCATTTATGACTTGCTTGCAATACAAAGAAATGGTGCTGCCACATCTCTATACATTGCTGCTGAAGATGGCTATTCAGAGACCATTAAATGCATGTTAGACAAAATATCAACTAATCAATTATGCGACTTGCTGGCAATACAAGATAATGATATGTCTACAGCTCTTTACATTGCTGCTCAGAATGGCCATACAAAAGCAATAGAACGTATGTTAGATCGCGTACCAGATAGTAAGGTTTATGACTTGTTGGCATTGCAAACCAGTATGGGTGTTACAGCTACGTATATTGCTGCTCAAAATGGTCATACAAAGACCATGAAATGTATGTTGGGCAGTATACCAACTGGTAGAACTCGTGAGCTGCTAGCAATACAAAGCAATGCTCACATTACACCTGTACACATTGCTGCTCAGAATGGTCATACGAAAACTATCAATTGTATACTAGAGTATATACCAGCTCATGGAATTTACAATTTATTAGCAAATCAAAGTAATACTGGTTCCACAGCAATTCATATTGCTGCTCAAAAAGGTCATACAAAGACGGTCAAAAGGATGTTGGAATGTCTTCCAGCTGATGGGATTTACGACTTGTTAGCAATACGAAACAATATTGGTGCTACACCAGTTTACACCGCTGCTCAAAATGGTCACACAGAGACTATCAAATACTTATTAGGCAGTATACAAGATGATAAAATTTTTGACTTGCTAACAATACAAAGTAATACTGGTTTTACAGCTATACACATTGCTGCTCAGAATGGTCATACAGAGACAGTTAAAAGAATTTTAGAGAGTGTACCTGTTGGTATGGCGTATAGTTTTCTAGCAATACGAAGTGAGGCTGGTATTACAGCTTTATACATTGCTGCACAAAATGGCCATACAGAGACTATTAAGTGCATGTTAGATGCTGTACCTACTGACAGATTTGCTGATCTGCTAGCAATGCAAAGCGGTCCTGGTATTACTACTTTGCACATCGCTGCTAATTTTAATCATCCAGCGACTATTAAACTCATGTTGAAGAGTATACCAGCTGATAGGATTTGTGGCTTGCTAGCAATACAAGAAGATTCTGGAGCCACAGCTATATATATAGCTGCTCAAAATGGCCATACTGAGACAATGAAAGGTTTTTTGGACAAAATACCGGCAGATAAAGTGTGTGACTTGCTAGCAATACAAAAAAATTCTGGTGTCACATCTTTGTACATAGCTGCTCAAAATGGTCACACAGATACCGTCAAATGCATGCTGGACTATACACGAAATGAAAGAGCTTATCGCTTGCTAGAAATAAAAAATAATGCCGGTGTTTCAGCTATACACATTGCAGCTCTCCAAGGTTTTACAGAGATTATTAAACAAATGTTGGACAGTATACCAGCTGATAAAATTTTTGATTTGCTATCAATACAAGATGGTGAGTCATGCACACCTGTACAGATTGCTGCTCAGAATGCTCATACAGAGACTATTAGGTGCATGCTGGATAGTTTACCAGCGGATCGGATTTGTCACTTGCTAGCAGCACGAAAGATAGCTGGTGTTACACCTATACATTTTGCTGCTTACCAAGGTTATGTGAAGACGGTCGAATGTATGTTGGACAGTCTACCACCTAATATGACTTATGATTTTTTAACAATAAAGGATGGTGTTGGATATACAGCTGTTTACATCGCTGCTCGAAATGGTCATGCTGAGACTATAAAAAGAATGTTGCATCACGTATCAGATGATAGGATTTTCGATTTGTTAACATCGAAGCAAGCTGATGGAGATACAGCTATTCACATTGCAGCTGAAAATGGGCATACAGAGATTATTGAATGCATGCTTCAATGTATACCTGCTGACAAATTTTATGATTTCGCTACCATACAAAAGGACACTGGTGAAACAGCTGTACACGTTGCAGCACAGAATGGTAACTCAGAGACTATTAAATGCATGTTAAATATTATGTCAGCTGAGAGAATATGCGACTTGCTAGCGGTGCAATGTAATACCGGTGCGACAGCTTTATACATGGCTGCTCAACATGATCATTCAATAACTATAAAGTGTATGTTGGATAGCGTACCAGCTAATAGGACTTATGACTTGCTAGCAATACAGGACAGGTATGGTAATACAGCCTTTCATATTGGTGCTCACCTTGGCCACACCGGGCCTGTTAAATATATGTTGGACAGTATACCTGCTGGTAGGATTTATGACATATTAACGATACGAGACAGTGACCGGGACACAATTATATATATCGCTGCACACAATGGTCACACAGATACTATCAAGTGTATGTTGGACAGTATACCGGTTGGTAGAACTTGTGACTTGCTGACAATAAAAAGCAGTAGTGATCAAACACCTCTACACGTAGCCACACAAAACTCACACACTTCTGTGGTAAAACTTTTAGCTTACAGATTAGAAGTAGGTGACTACTTGAGACTATTATTTGTACAAGATGTCACTAAATGTACAGCTCTACATCTAGCTGTACAAACAGGAAACCTAAATTTGGTGAAATGCTTACTAGATGATAGGCTTTCTTTGGTCATTTTAAACAAGATACTAAACTTGACAAACGCTAATGGAAAGACTCCTGTAGACATAGCTAGAAGTCTGGGACATTTAGATGTTACGGATTGGCTAAATGAGCTTGATGAATCAGATAGTATACCGGGTGAGTTACAGACTCGTTGGTTTTTTTTACTTTTTGAGTTGTTGCATTTAGTAGGTGCGATATTGTTAATTTTTAAATGTGTTCAAATATGTATAAGCACCTCCATTGTAACATTTTAGAACCACTGAGTGATGATGATCTATTGCAACTTAGAGTTTTACAAGAGATTCAGTCACTTCCTTCAGCAACTACAGAACTACCTATGGTCAGCCATACAGTTGCAATTGAGGCTTCACCATCAGCTAGCCCTAGTATGGAATCGTCGCTTTTTTATGAAAGCTCTAGTGAGTCAATCACTACACATACGGGTGTCTCTGATAGACCACCTTTTTCTTCAACTGACATCACCAACTTGTTATCAAGTGAACCAATGTCATATAACCAGTCAACAGCAGTTCCTTTTGATCTACCTGCAGATTTAATTGAACTTACATCGATTAGCATTTCAAATGAGTCTAACAATCAAGCATCAGCTGTGCAACAAAGTAGCAGAAACCAACAGCATACACTTTCTGAATCAAAAGAAAACATAACACAACCCACAATTCTTTCAGACTATCTTTCAATTCATCAACCTGTCTCGCCTGGTGGTCCAACTCTTGAAGAGGGCTTAACAGAATTAGCTGCATTATTAAAACAGCACACAGAAGCCAATCTCGATCAAGTAAGCAATTTAACAGACATTACGGAGTTTGTACTAGACTCTCAGATTCCTCACCAAGAAGCAGCCAGTACTCCATCTCTGCCTCAACCAGAAGCTCAAATTCCTGACCAAGAAGCAGCCAGTACCCCATCTCTGCCTCAACCAGAAGCTCAAATTCCTCACCAAGAAGCAGCAAGTACTCCATCTCTGCCTCAACCAGAAGCTCAAATTCCCCACCAAGAGGCAGCCAGTACTCCATCTCTGCCTCAACCAGAAGCTCAAATTCCTGACCAAGAAGCAGCCGGTACTCCATCTCTGCCTCAACCAGATGCTCAAATTCCTCACCAAGAAGCAACCAGTCCTCCAAATCTACCACGACTAGAAGTCCTTCTTCCACACAAGAACACAGCCAATTCTGCACAGAGAAGAGTTGCATATCACCGTAAGACAATGCTTATCATGTGTTAAAACAGTGTATCTGTTAAATGACCAAAAAGTGTACTGGCACAAAATTTTTTCAGTTTTGCCCAAGACTCACTCATTTTTCAGGAAATAACATTGTTGTGTTTTATTCAAATTTAGCAGCCCATAACTGTTTAACAGAGTTACCTGGCAGTTCGACCTTGGAAGAGGGAATAAAAGGAATAACTGAGACATCAAAGCACCACTTAACCGGGGAATCAAGTGAACAAGCTTCACTGAATGTTCCCCCTCCCACTACTCATGATACCAATGACTCTAATAATTTACCAGACCTAATGAGATTGATGTCGCCCTCTCCAACAGCCAACGCTCCATCTCCTCCTCAACCAGAGATAGTAAACTATAACAGTAAGACAAGGCTTGTTTGCTGTAAATTTATTGTTCTGTTCATCGACGAGTACGTCTCACTAAAACTTGAAAGTCTTTGTGTCCTTTCTTGGTTTTGTTATAACACCAACCTATTAGACACGGCTAATTTCTAGAACGCCTATTTGTGAAGATTTTATTTCATTTGGTTTTCTCATTCACAAGCCCCATTTATTTTTTCTATGAGCAGATTTGGTGCTTATTTAGAGAATAAGACGACCGGACATTTAATAGTGGTGTTACAAGTTGTTAAAAATAAGTTAGGTTATTGGTGGATATATTTATTTTACAACGTAATACTTGCTGAAAAAATATGAATATGATGTAATCAACTGTTAGAGCAGTAATTTGATTGGCTTGCTCTTTATTCTTTAATGTCTATGTCATAAATTCTAATAACATTATATAACCATTCCAATCTCTAGAAAACTTTGGCTGGTGAGGATGACTAATGATGTTATGATACCGCAGTATTGAAGTATTTTGTCCTTTGTGTATCATAACACCATATTTTTTATTTGTTCCGTTTAAACACAACTTAATAATCTTTATTTCCAAGTGTTCCGCTATAGTAAAACTTGTGTTAAATGCATTCTGATCGACACAATTATGATAATAAATCGTCTGGTTGGATAATGCGCCAAAAGCTACCACATCTGCTCATGCATTACTACTTCAGTTTTACTCATTTTTAATATGGTTTCTCAATAGTCTCTTCGCAATCTTTTCTACTCATCAAAAAATACTGCACATTTTTACATGAATTTGTTAAGATTTTATAAACTGATCGAAACCATAATTTTGCCAGTCAATAAAAAGCTAGGCAGTTTCAATCATTCAATCATGAATTAAAAAATGTAAAAAAACTCGACTTCAAAATATCAATTCTTTAATTTTATTTCAACTTGAATGCGTTTGACCTACTTGAAGGTGTCATACAGCGAAATACGATCAAGTTGGTGTGTGAAGGAGGAGGGTTGATATTTAGTTTTGGAGGAGCCAAAACTGTTGGACAGTTGGCTACTGAAGTGACTGATGAAACTGGATTTGGCTGTACAGTTTACTCTTCTGGTTTGTGTACTTTATATGTTGGTAAATTGTACAGTGTATACTTTATATGTTAGTATATAGTATATTGTACAGTGTATACTTTATATGTTAGTATATAGTATATTGTACAGTGTATACTTTATATGTTAGTATATAGTATATTGTACAATGTATACTTTATATGTTAGTATATAGTATATTGTACAGTGTATACTTTATATGTTAGTATATAGTATATTGTACAGTGTATACTTTATATGTTAGTATATAGTATATTGTACAGTATATACTTTATATGTTAGTATATTGTACAGTGTATACTTTATATGTTAGTATATTGTACATTGTATACTTTATATGTTAGTATATAGTATATTGTACAGTATATACTTTATATGTTAGTATATAGTATATTGTACAGTGTATACTTTATATGTTAGTATATAGTATATTGTACAGTGTATACTTTATATGTTAGTATATAGTATATTGTACAGTGTATACTTTATATGTTAGTATATAGTATATTGTACAGTGTATACTTTATATGTTAGTATATAGTATATTGTACAGTGTATACTTTATATGTTAGTATATAGTATATCGTATAGTGTATACTTTATATGTTAGTATATAGTATATTGTACAGTGTATACTTTATATGTTAGTATATAGTATATTGTACAGTATATACTTTATATGTTAGTATATAGTATATTGTACAGTATATACTTTATATGTTAGTATATAGTATATTGTACAGTGTATACTTTATATGTTAGTATATAGTACAGTGTATACTTTATATGTTAGTATATAGTATATTGTACAGTGTATACTTTATATGTTAGTATATTGTACAGTGTATACTTTATATGTTAGTATATTGTACAGTGTATACTTTATATGTTAGTATATAGTATATTGTACAGTGTATACTTTATATGTTAGTATATAGTATATCGTATAGTGTATACTTTATATGTTAGTATATAGTATATTGTACAGTGTATACTTTATATGTTAGTATATAGTATATTGTACAGTATATACTTTATATGTTAGTATATAGTATATTGTACAGTGTATACTTTATATGTTAGTATATAGTATATTGTACAGTATATACTTTATATGTTAGTATATAGTATATTGTACAGTGTATACTTTATATGTTAGTATATAGTATATTGTACAGTGTATACTTTATATGTTGGTATATAGTATATTGTACAGTGTATACTTTATATGTTAGTATATAGTATATTGTACAGTGTATACTTTATATGTTAGTATATAGTATATTGTACAGTATATACTTTATATGTTGGTATATAGTATATTGTACAGTGTATACTTTATATGTTAGTATATAGTATATTGTACAGTGTATACTTTATATGTTAGTATATAGTATATTGTACAGTGTATACTTTATATGTTGGTATATAGTATATTGTACAGTGTATACTTTATATGTTGGTATATAGTATATTGTACAGTGTATACTTTATATGTTGGTATATAGTATATTGTACAGTGTATACTTTATATGTTAGTATATAGTATATTGTACAGTGTATACTTTATATGTTAGTATATAGTATATTGTACAGTGTATACTTTATATGTTAGTATATAGTATATTGTACAGTGTATACTTTATATGATAGTATATAGTATATTGTACAGTGTATACTTTATATGATAGTATATAGTATATTGTACAGTATATACTTTATATGTTAGTATATTGTACAGTGTATACTTTATATGTTAGTATATAGTATATTGTACAATGTATACTTTATATGTTAGTATATAGTATATTGTACAGTGTATACTTTATATGTTAGTATATAGTATATTGTACAGTGTATACTTTATATGATAGTATATAGTATATTGTACAGTGTATACTTTATATGATAGTATATAGTATATTGTACAGTATATACTTTATATGTTAGTATATTGTACAGTGTATACTTTATATGTTAGTATATTGTATATTGTACAGTGTATACTTTATATGTTAGTATATAGTATATTGTACAGTATATACTTTATATGTTAGTATATTGTACAGTGTATACTTTATATGTTAGTATATTGTATATTGTACAGTGTATACTTTATATGTTAGTATATAGTATATTGTACAGTATATACTTTATATGTTAGTATATAGTATATAGTATATAGTATATTGTACAGTGTATACTTTATATGTTAGTATATAGTATATAGTACAGTGTATACTTTATATGTTAGTATATAGTATATTGTACAGTGTATACTTTATATGTTAGTATATTGTACAGTGTATACTTTATATGTTAGTATATAGTATATTGTACAGTGTATTCTTTATATGTTAGTATATAGTATATTGTACAGTATATACTTTATATGTTAGTATATTGTACAGTGTATACTTTATATGTTAGTATATTGTACATTGTATACTTTATATGTTAGTATATAGTATATTGTACAGTATATACTTTATATGTTAGTATATAGTATATTGTACAGTGTATACTTTATATGTTAGTATATAGTATATTGTACAGTATATACTTTATATGTTAGTATATAGTATATTGTACAGTGTATACTTTATATGTTAGTATATAGTATATTGTACAGTGTATACTTTATATGTTAGTATATTGTACAGTGTATACTTTATATGTTGGTATATAGTATATTGTACAGTGTATACTTTATATGTTAGTATATAGTATATTGTACAGTGTATACTTTATATGTTAGTATATAGTATATTGTACAGTGTATACTTTATATGTTAGTATATAGTATATTGTACAGTGTATACTTTATATGTTAGTATATAGTATATTGTACAGTGTATACTTTATATGTTAGTATATAGTATATTGTACAGTGTATACTTTATATGTTAGTATATAGTATATTGTACAGTGTATACTTTATATGTTAGTATATAGTATATTGTACAGTGTATACTTTATATGATAGTATATAGTATATTGTACAGTGTATACTTTATATGTTAGTATATAGTATATTGTACAGTGTATACGTTATATGTTAGTATATAGTATTGTACAGTGTATACTTTATATGTTAGTATATAGTATATTGTACAGTGTATACTTTATATGTTAGTATATAGTACAGTGTATACTTTATATGTTAGTATATAGTATATTGTACAGTGTATACTTTATATGTTAGTATATAGTATATTGTACAGTGTATACTTTATATGATAGTATATAGTATATTGTACAGTATATACTTTATATGTTAGTATATAGTATATTGTACAGTGTATACTTTATATGTTAGTATATTGTACATTGTATACTTTATATGTTAGTATATAGTATATTGTACAGTGTATACTTTATATGTTAGTATATAGTATATTGTACAGTGTATACTTTATATGATAGTATATAGTATATTGTACAGTATATACTTTATATGTTAGTATATAGTATATTGTACAGTGTATACTTTATATGTTAGTATATTGTACATTGTATACTTTATATGTTAGTATATAGTATATTGTACAGTATATACTTTATATGTTAGTATATAGTATATTGTACAGTGTATACTTTATATGTTAGTATATTGTACATTGTATACTTTATATGTTAGTATATAGTATATTGTACAGTGTATACTTTATATGTTAGTATATTGTACAGTGTATACTTTATATGTTAGTATATAGTACAGTGTATACTTTATATGTTAGTATATAGTATATTGTACAGTGTATACTTTATATGTTAGTATATAGTATATTGTACAGTGTATACTTTATATGATAGTATATAGTATATTGTACAGTATATACTTTATATGTCAGTATATAGTATATTGTACAGTATATACTTTATATGTTAGTATATAGTATATTGTACAGTGTATACTTTATATGTTAGTATATAGTACAGTGTATACTTTATATGTTAGTATATAGTATATTGTACAGTGTATACTTTATATGTTAGTATATAGTATATTGTACAGTGTATACTTTATATGTTAGTATATTGTACAGTGTATACTTTATATGTTAGTATATAGTATATTGTACAGTGTATACTTTATATGTTAGTATATAGTATATTGTACAGCGTATACTTTATATGTTAGTATATAGTATATTGTACAGTGTATACTTTATATGTTAGTATATAGTATATTGTACAGTGTATACTTTATATGTTAGTATATAGTATATTGTACAGTGTATACTTTATATGTTAGTATATAGTATATTGTACAGTGTATACTTTATATGTTAGTATATAGTATATTGTACAGTGTATACTTTATATGTTAGTATATAGTACAGTGTATACTTTATATGTTAGTATATAGTATATTGTACAGTGTATACTTTATATGTTAGTATATTGTACAGTGTATACTTTATATGTTAGTATATAGTATATTGTACAGTGTATACTTTATATGTTAGTATAAAGTATATTGTACAGTGTATACTTTATATGTTGGTATATAGTATATTGTACAGTGTATACTTTATATGTTAGTATATAGTATATTGTACAGTGTATACTTTATATGTTAGTATATAGTATATTGTACAGTGTATACTTTATATGTTAGTATATAGTATATTGTACAGTGTATACTTTATATGTTAGTATATAGTATATTGTACAGTGTATACTTTATATGTTAGTATATAGTATATTGTACAGTGTATTCATGTTGTTTATTGTTAGTATATAGAACGTTGTGCAGTGTATACTTGTGGTTCATTGGGCATCCATAAATCATCTCGTGAGATCATTGCTTTGTATATTCAGATGGTGCGAAGTGTGACATCACAATGTACCTTGTAAACTTGAAGATCCCATTTACAGTGTTAGTTGGACATTACCAAACTACCATAACAGGTGAGGTGGTGACATCTGTCATGCCACAATGTTTTCTTACGATATAAAAACAATCGATATTGTTGTCTAACTAGAACACCAATAGGTTACTTTCAATATAATGTTGAATATTAGTCCGTAGTGAAATTTCGTAGCCCATTGATTTCTTGTTGGTGTTATAAGTGGCGAAAAAGATTAAACTGGAGAGAGCAATGGTATTAAAAGATTTTTTTCACCTGCTATGTGTGTTGCACATATAAACATTGTGTTGTATGGTTTTATGAATAGATAAAATAGTAGACCCTAGAGAGGCAGCAGACTACTCATCATCTACTAGTGATGCTGATGTCTCTGTCAGAAGTCCAGGAGAAGGTATTCCAGTAATAGGCAGAGGTAAGAAATGGGCAGAAAAAACTTCTGATTTGCTGCGAGGTCCTTTTGTTGACTAATAAATAATGAACAACTTATAAATACCTAAACTTTTCCCTTTCTTTTTTGTGTTATTGGTTAATGTCAAAAACCCACCAAGACGTCTGTCATGCTATAATTAACTTTTATTTTGCCTTTTACTCTAAATGTGGAGACTGCTGTGGCGTTAGTTATCCTTGACCAATAGGATGTTGAACAACTTTTCCACTAATAAACAAAAAACGTAAAGTGGAGCTCTTTATGCTCATTTAAAATATTATTGTTAATACAGCTCGATATGCCTGACCAAACGGATATATTCATTGACATATTTTTTCTCTTCCTTCACTTTTTATTTTCTTTTTTCAAGTTTTGGTACTTCAAGAGAAACGTCTAGTTAAAAAATAATATTGATGCCATTAAAGTATTATTTATACATGTTGACCATTTACAGATTCAAAATTATTAGTTTATTGATTTTGATTTATTTTTCATTTGTGGCATTCGTGGAAAGACTAATCAATAAAATAGTTGAAAAAATCACATAGGCTAATTATCATTGTTTTCAGTTAGATAAATAAATTACAAGTGAGAAAAATAAATGCGTTCTCTAACCAGTATAACAGCTACATTATTGCTAAGAAATAATAATTGTATTTAGCAATGAAAAGAAGCTGTGTGAGGTTTCATGTTTCATTCATTAAATGCGAAATCAGTAACTGATGGATTGTAAATGAATATACACAAAAAGCTTTTTATTGGATAGCCTTTAATTCTAACAAAAACCAGTAACGTCGATAGTGTTACATTTTCTGCTGAGTTTATGACAAAATGTTATGTTACCAATGTGCATGCTATTTTAAAACAAAGATATAACCACCCACTGTAAAAGACCAAGAGAGAAATACATAGAATCAGGTGCAAATTAAATAATTGAATCGATGATAAAACGGTTCACTCAATACAATCAAAGTTATCCTGGTCACTTCAATCCTGGTTTTAGCTCTTTTTTAAAACGGTAAAATTTAATTGAAGAGAAGAAAGCCCGTTGTTGAAATGTATAAATTAGCTCACTTTGGTTGTCGCCACTGCCACACGAAACAAACGTCACCAAATCGTGCTTCAACTGCCACTTTTTCTGTCGAATCAAAACAGTCAAAGTCTAAACCACTATTTTATATATATATATATATATATATATATATATATATATATATATATATATATATATATATATATATATATATATATATATATATATATACTGTCCTACACAATAAACTTGATACATCTATTGTTGTTACTGCAGTCAACACTCCGAGAAAGGTGGTTAAATTGATCTCTTTTGTACACAAACGAGTCAGACAAGGTAAAACTATCCTATCAGCATTTGAGGAAATGAAGAAAGACAGAAAAGTGATAGATCATACACAGAATATCTACTACCTGTACAAACAGGATAGAGACAAGTTTTACCAGGTAAATAATTTGTGTATAAGTTCATATCATCAGGTATGATTATATGTGTGTGTCTATGAGTGTGACCAGATTATTTGGGCGAGTACGACAAGCTAATGAGCACATTTTCGATTCATGTGCTCACTTCAAATTTTGTGTTTACTGTTCTGGCATTTTTACTGGCTAGCTATGCAAGTGTTTTTTTTCTCCAAATCCAAAAATTCTTTCAAGTTGATGTCTCAATTGAATGGCAGTGAAAAAGCATTTTTTAGATTGTCATCAACTTTCAATGACTTCTGTACTGTTATGGTAAACTAATCAGTAGCATTCAGCCAAACTATTTCACCGTTTTATGAGTTGTTTTCTGAAGATCTTTGATTTGCAAAGCATAAAAATAACGAGCTTCTGAAATCAAGTCTTTTTGTAAAAACACTTATGGCATAAAAATTTTTCTCATTATAGAAATAAGTGATAAAATAATGGTGCCGGAGCCTTATAAAAAGGTGATTATGAAAAGAAGAAAGTAATTAAGCAGTTTTTTTGTGAAACCAGATGAAGATCTATTTTTCTACATTCTTGTAACCTCAACCAGATCTTCATCTGGTTGAAGTCATAGAAATGGTGGATGGAGTATCAGAGGAAAGGACATGGAGGAAGGGAGTTGGTAGAGAGAGGCAGAGAGGAAGGGAGTTGGTAGAGAGAGGCGGAGAGGAAGGGAGTTGGTAGAGAGAGGCAGAGAGGAAGGGAGTTGGTAGAGAGAGGCAGGGAGGGAGGGAGTTGGTAAAGAGAGGGCAGAGAGGAAGGGAGTTGGTAGAGAGGAAGGATGTTGGTAGAGAGAGGCAGGGAGGGAGGGAGTTGGTAGAGAGAGGTAGAGAGGAAGGGAGTTGGTAGAGAGAGAGCAGGAGAGGGAAATGATGGCTATGCTTGGTAGTAACCTAAATAAGCTTCGTATTTATGTATTTAGCTGGAAGAGGCCTGGAGAAGAAAGAAAAGAAATATAAGAAGAATGCATGAGTTGGCTGCTTGTGAACTGGATTGGAAGAGACTCAAACAAATGCAGGATAACAATGAAATAACTATATTTAGAAAGGATAAAAAGTGATGAAATGGATGATTGGTGTCACAGACATTCATAGACATCAATATTATTACTGTAAATAATATACTTAGTTATTGTACAAAAACTCAGATGTTCACATACTTTATAATAAATCAAAGAGTGGTCATAGACAGCTATAGTCATGGTAACACATATGTTAATGTTGTGTTATGTTAATACATATGTTATTGTATGGTAACACGTACACAGTATTGTATGTATATGGTAACATGAACATAGTATTGTATTGCAAACTGTACATATTGTTGTATGTGTGTGGTAACATTTTTTTGAAAAGTGAATACTAGGACAACTGTGAGAATGTAGCTGCCAGGAGAAGGAAAGTTGCTTTAGTGGGATCAGTTTGTTCTCTACAGTTACTTACTTTTCTTTCACGCCACTGGGAAGATGACAATTGGATCAAGAATTGGTAGACTCTTTGGTCAAACTATGGAAGACATTTCTACTCCTTGTGATACGGAACGCGCGTGGTAAAAAGCTGCAAATGCTTTCTGATTTGCTGGTAACAGCTAGAAATTTTTCTGAAGATGCCTAAAAGCAAAGAGTTTCTCCCACGATTGCAGAATAATAATAAAGTTTTTAGCATTGTCAATAAGGCCTTTCTTTGTTGAAACTGAATACAGCTTCAATTGTTGGAGTTGTCTTCTTGCGGTGAAATTGGTTTTCTGTATGACATAGCTCCAAGTTGTGCGCTCTTTGCCCGCTCTTTGACGATACAGCCAAGCAAACTTTTCTTTTTACAAAAAAGACAGTTAATTTAGGCAATTTTCTATTGGTCAATGTGAAATGTTTCAACTAATGAAGAGCTCAACTAATAAATAGCTCTTTATTGCTATCATTCACTATTCGCTTGAAAAGAAGATTCGGCGTTGGTTGCAGAGCTAGTTACTGCTAAACTGCTGTATTTCACTGCTTATGTAGCACAGAGGGACATCGAAGAGGTGGTGTATATGTGAAATCATGTGTAAATATTGTGCATTTCACTTGTGTAAATGCATTCCTTTCTTGAAATTTTTACTATTCGTGACTTTAGTTTGATAAAGATGAAAAAATAATTATTTCTATACATCTGATGAAAAATAAATTTTCTTTACAGAATCTCATTATCAAAACAAAAAACTTGCATTCTATATTTAATACAAGCTTTTATTGCATCAGCGATCACGCCACACAGCCAGCTACAAGCTTAGTTTGCTATTTCAGAACTTCAACACTGTGTAAGTGTAACTGGTGATGGAACAGTTGAAGGGGAACTAAATATCATAGCCTAAAATGTCTTCATGTATTTAGTTCCACATGCTTTTTGGCTCAACTAGAATTATGAAAACTGAAACGAAAAGTTAGATTTATCCATCATCTTTTCATAGCCAAGTTCGATACATTACCTGCCCCTTCACTACATTTTGTATTTTTTATAGTTGTTCCCATTGCCGCTATGGCTGACAGATAACACAAAAGTTCCATAGACAGTGAGATGGGCAGTGATAACAAGTACGAAATGTTGTCTTTGAATGAAGAAACTCAGATCAGGTGGGTCTGTTCTATATGAGGAATAATTCACATTGCGGTAGGATAATAGTATTAGAGGGAAAAGGAGAATCATCTGGAGTTGTTGAAAGAGGAAAGTCATAAATATCATCTGTTTTATTTGTGGTCTGTTGGGTTTTTGTGTTCAAACAAACTCAATTGGAGTTGCCATCATCAGAAATCAGCTCCTCACAAAAATAACAAAACTTATATTCAGGTTTTATAAAAATTTCGGTTGCTTATTGTTCTGCCAAAATAATAGCTTCACAGCCACTCTGCGGATGGTAAAAGTTGGAAAGGTATTACTAAATCTCAGTCTATCATGCGCTCATCACGTAAGTCTTGCCATCTAAAGAATTTGTTCTATCAGTAAAGATGTGGGTTGTAGAAGTTATTTCAAATTTGTAGTTGTGTCCTTTTTCCAGGGAAGACAATTTCACAATGTGCTAACAGCTGAGCGGTGCTATATTGCATTTACTGACTATGGAATTGGTTGTATGCCGTATCTGGTGCTTGTCTAGCGTGGAGTTATGTACTCTCTGTAGGAATGTGAAATCCAAATTATAGTCACTCGTTAGTTGAAAGTTTTGTCACAATATGCCAAAACCGTTGCTCTATTCTGACAAAACCAAATATCTCAAAATTTTGAAATTGTCCAGGAGAGCTCACAATGTAAGCAACCTTGTCCCTCGACGCTCAATGATTTCATTTACTAACTGCTATGAACTTACGGATTGTAAAACATTGCCATTACATATGTGCCGTCTAAGTTGAATGAAAAATTTAATACGACTGAAAAAATCAGGATGTTTGGTTTTGTCTGCATATATCAAGCCTTGACTGCTTCGTTCATTATGCTGACAAAACCTCACATCTCAGCTTGTAAACATAAATTTAATAAATTTTGTGAATTCCTATATTCAATTCTTGCTACGGCTAAAGTCCTTGCCACACGAGCCTGCCTTCCGTACCCAGAGCCAGAGTCTGGCGACGGCTAGCATGCCACACGAACCTGACTGGCAACTAAAACGATGTGCGTAGTGTTTGAGCAAATAAGCGCAAGATTAATATTTTGTGCGTTCCACATGGGTTCTTGTTTTTGATTATTTTGATTGTTTATTAAAACATATGCTTTTTTATTGCTAAGTTTATCATTATTGGTCCAGTAATTAATAAATTATTATTAGGTATTTGATCCATCATGATTTATAACTTTTATGCCTTCTAATTATTTATTTATAATTTTTTCCCACCACAAACAATACTTATTTTAACAATTATATGCCAGCGGTAGTTTCAGATGAACTCCAACGATCGTATACTAATTATAATATGTACTATCTTACAAGTATATATGAACTTTTTAAACCAGTGGGAAATCAATATAACCTTGTCAAATGGAATCACTGTGGGGTACTCAACCAATCACAGCACGGCGTACAGGATGGATAATTCATCATGTCCATTCCGCTTTATCCTGCGCTGGATGTACAATCCTGCGTGACGGAGCGACGGATACGGGTGATACTCTGGCTCATGTGGCGGGGGCATAACTATGCATTGCACAAACTTCAAATGTTACAGTACAAGTTTGTGATATCAAATAAAAATACAAATTACACAAAAATTGATGAAGTTACCGCTTTTTAATGAAGTTCTACTCATCATTTGTAATCAAGTCAACAACTTGACTTGTAGGTGGTTTATGGCAAAAATCTCGATGACTCTTGGGCATATAGTTTGAAATAAGATAAGAAAATAACCAGTATTTCTCGCATTCAATAAAGCCTCATGATGCAGTTCTAGCGGGTTAGAATGCATTCATGCCATGTTTGTATGGAGTTTTTACGAAGTAAACTTCTAGCCATTCAGAGTTCGCTCCATCAATGAACAACTTTTTAAGGCATGCTTCAATTTCCTCTTGCAATTTTGGAAGTACTGATATTACTTAGCTAATGTGTACAGTAGGAGATTTAAGGACTGCAGCCAGTCCTTAAAAATCCTGTCGTTACCAACAGCTAGAAGCTAACGTGTAATGACAACATTTTATCATATTAGCTAAAAATCATTTAAATGCAAAGTAATTGAAGATAAATTTCTTACATATTGAATTTAATCATTCACCGAAAAAGTCTTGTATGAACAAGTAAATCCAATTAATCTGAGAGAAAATCTCACCGAATTTTGTATGCTTGTTACTGACAAAAGAGTGATGGTTTACACAGCATATCAGGTTATGTATGATAATAGCCCTGACAAATGACTCTCTCAAAACCCAATAACTGAGATAATGGGTTTTGTCTGCATGTTATTGGTGATGACTCACGAGGTGTTCGGTTTGCAGACTAAAAAAGTGCATTTCTAGTGTGAGTAGAGGAAAACTTTTTTAGGAATATTTGTAGTAAGGGCTCCTTATTGTTTTAAAGAAAAAAAGTGAAGTTTGAAATTTGAGTCAGAAATTGGGTTTTGCCTGGCAAGTATTTGGTTATCAACTATACAGTGTGGAGTGAGTGGTAACAAGTAGATAATGTATTTGAATGTATAAATGACAAAACGAGGTAATAATTAATGGTAAAAACAGAAGGGTTTTCTAGAGAAAACCTATGGTCATACTATTTGTTAACATGAAACCTCCTCCACATCAGCTGGATTTTCCTCATTGACTCTGTTGACATAGGTTCTTTGAGTGGAACGTTTTCTTTTTAATTGACTCATGAATCGAATGACGGAAGTTGTTTTGGATTAATAGTAGTGTCGCCAGTCATTGTTTGTTTGGTAGAAGGAGGTCGGTGTCGAAGGCATTAGGTTCTGGCCGTAGCTGTCAGTGGCTGAGACCACTACACCTTCGGTTACCACAGGAAGTGCTGAAGACTATGGTAAAGCAGTTGTTTTATTTGGTTGGATTTGATTATCTCTAGTCCAAGGGAGGCCATGTGATTTCTATACCTCCCTTGGACCTCATAGTCTTCAGCGACATGAAGGCAGTGACCGCCAGCAACCACTACCTTCATGTAAGGTGGTGCTGTGGTAACCGAATTAGTAGCGGTCTCTGTTTTGGTTGCTGGTAATGTTGTTGCGGTGAAGAGTTCTGGGTTGTAGTTGGTTTTCTTCGCCACCGACAGCGTCCGGCCAGAATGTGTGGTTATTTTGGTGGCTCTGCTAATTTCTGTTGGTGGTAAATGCTTTGCCTTCGACAACCGATACTGCCCGAGTGTGTGCACAAAGTCTTCTGTGCACCTAAAACGTACATTTAGTAAATAAAACCATTTATATACACTCACGCAATGGTAATTAGAGCATATAAAGTGACAGGAGAGATGAGCTGGTGTACTTACAGAGGTATTGGATGGTACGTCCTCGGATCACCCCACGGAATGAATTCTTCTGTCTTTTGATCTTGTGATTCTACATCTCCGTGGGGTGATGCACTCGGGCAGCACGCCAGGTGCGGATCTTTCTCATACTCCTGGACAATCGTAACATCGTTGATCCGCACCCAGCGCCTCCTTCTACCATATTCTGCGGTGCTATCATCATCCTAAGGAAGACAGCGCATACTGTCTAACAAAGCTATTCCTACACCCAAATATCTTATAATGTGGTTATAATGTTGATAGGTTGGTTTTACTCACATGAAAGATAGTTTTCTTCAGATATCTAGCCATTGTTTTGTCGTTCCTTTTAGCTCCCCTGATGCTGTGCTGCTAAAACACTGCAGCATCCGCCTTTTATACTAAAACTAGAACAATCAAACTCGTGTGATTGGCTATGATAGACAATCAAATTGCTGTGATTGGCCATGATAGACAATCGGCGGCCAATAAAATCAACTTTCCATTGTGACGCCCACAAGAATGCGTAATATTTCCAAAGAATGTAAACTAATGTTCAATAAAAGTACAGTTGACCCGATGGAAAAGGAAAGCTAGTTGGTGTTTGGAACAGACAGAACATAAATGGTGAGTAGACAGAGACGAGAAATTGAGGAAATAAAAACGGCAACAAATTATTTTCTATTTTATGAATTTTTGAGAGTATTATTAACACTTGGACTCTATTTCAATCCATAACTTGCGGTGTGTTTGACTTCATCAAACAAAACCCTTACAAAACACAACTAATGGCAGACAATACAGTAGGTATGAAGTTTATGTCCTCAATTCCAAAAAATTAGCAGAGCCTCCCTTTATTATCATATTTCTCTTCTTAGGAAATGTTAAAATAGTTATTCTCTATGCCCTACGACAGCGCCAAGGCAGACAAATAAATGAGGATTAATGTTGCATGAGAAATCGAATTTGGACCAAAGGTCGAAATGAGAAATTACTTTCATACCAAAAACAAAACCACATGCAAGGAACCACCTCAGCCAGGATCAAAGAAATGGTAAGTTAATAATAATTACTGCAGCTCAGAATGGTTACTGTTTTGTATTTTAGAGCGTACACGTGCTTTCCAAGCTATCTACATGCTTTCAAATGCATCTGAACTTTCGCAAATCGTCAATACAGTTCCTCCAATGATTCATTTTGAAAATAAATGCAAAATTGACATTTTTTTGTACCAAAATGGTTTCCCTCTGCTTTGCTTTCTGTCAAAGGTCATCTTTCATTCGACCCTGATAATGGAAATTTAATCTGTTGAGTGGAATCAGTTGAATTTGTTTATGAGTATTTCAAACAAACAAATACTTAATTTTCAAGAATCATGTCAGTTCGTTAGTTTGGTAGAATTAATCATTTCATTCATATTTATGAATCATTATGTGATTGATAATTGTTTTGTATAAACAGTGTGAGGAGATGATTGCGGCTGTTTTTGGTCCAAAAAACTATGTTTCGGGTTTATTCAAACTGCTCAAATGCTTTCAAAATTGTTGATGTAGTTTGTAAAAGTCCCTGCAGTTTTTAGTTTCCCAAACCGCCCAAAAAATCTCCAAAGTATTTCATGATTGATAAACAGGAAACGCAGTTTCGTTGGTAAAAACTCCCAAACTACTGATACTAATATTAATTAGTTAGAGCCGCTGAGAATGTTTTGAGATTTAGTTTATTGGGATAACTCTCCCTGTTGTTTGCAATGTAAAGAAAATACTTTGCCAAGTTTCTAGATTACTTTAAAAGCGTTTAGATACTTTTGAACTTGAAATTATTTTGTATAGTTTAAGTATGATATTAATTATTCTATACAATGAAATTCAAGTTGTTGAATACATCCTCTGTTTGATATATTTATATATGTATTTATTAGGTTTGTACACATTTAGTCAGTGCAGTTAGTAATGGCTGATAAACAGGAATGCTAAGCGTATGAAAGTGTGATGTCATCAAAATATGATATTTCTGACTGCTAGTCAAGCCGGATAACAATTTGGTTTACACGGCAGCAATAATAGTTAGTTGCATGCTGACTATTATATATAGTTGGTATCTGATGTTGTAGATGCACGGCAATGTTCAACTATATGCAGTTGCCTTCTCTTCGCCACTGACAGTATTCTACCAGAATGTAATTTGACCTCTCCGTGCACCACATCAAGATGGATCTTTGTATTCCTTCACATGCATCATCAAGTGAACTTCATTTCGCTGTTTGTTTAGTTCATCTCGGTGGGGTGATCCGCTCGGGCAGCACGCCAAGCGCTCATCTTTCTTTTCGTATTCTTGACAATCATAACTTCTTCTACCATAATCTACAAGTTCATCCTCGTCCGAACATAGCTATTGTATATTCCTACATAAAACTATGGAGTAGCTAGGAGTAGTAATATATGAGCAGATCTCCCTACCAAGTGTTTTTTTGTGGTTCTGGTCTTGGGGGTTATGCAATGGGTTACGGCGTTGGATGAATTCGCCGAGTTTATATTGTATTTCATTTGAGGGGTACTTGAGTGGCGTTTGAGTGGCATTTAAGCGGCATTTGAGTTTTGATTATTTTTTTACTTGATTTGAACTCATATGGCAGCTAGATTTTGAATGTATGGCATTTAAGTTTTGATACTTTTTCACATAATTTGAACTCATATGGCATCTTGAGAGAGAGAGGAGAGAGAAAGGAGAGAGGAGTTTTATCTACATTGAATAACTATATTGATCAAAAATGAAACATTTTATGATTATATACATTGATTACATAATAAGTAGGGAAAATCTTCCTATATAATATAGCTAGAGTCAGTAAATACTAAGTAATACAAAGCACTACAACTTGTAATGACAATCAATGTATACATACATATGGTATCTTGAGATAAAGAAAGAGAGAGAGGAGAGAGGGAGAGAGAGGAGAGAGGAAGAAAGAGAGGAGAGAGGAGAGAAGAGATATATCTACATTGAATAAATATATTGATCAAAATGAATCATTATATGATTATATACATTTATTACATAATAAGTATGGAAAATCTTCCTATATAATATACCTTTACAATAATGTTTTTGATGTACTGATGTTTGGTAAAAAAACTACATTAGTTAAGTTTTAAATTCATATGAAAAAAATTTGTGTCAATTTAGTATCTACTCCCAGGACTGATACTCCCCTAAAATAACCCATAAGGCTCAGCCTAAAAACAAGTTTTAGGGGGTGTTTTTGTGCAAGATACAATAAAAATAACTGTGTTTGTATATATCTAGAGAGAGTGTTTAGAGGAGAGAGAGAGGAGACTTGAGCATAAATATTCCTGGTAAATTATTTATTTACAATATTATTTGTAATTATTAGTGAAAGAAATTATGAGCAAGGTACAATAAAAATAACTGTGTTTGTATATATCTAGAGAGAGTGTTTAGAGGAGAGAGAGAGAGAGAGGAGACTTGAGCATAAATATTCCTGGTAAATTATTTATTTACAATATTATTTGTAATTATTAGTGAAAGAAATTATGAAATACTGGCGAGTAATTAAGTAATTCAGTAAGGAAATTGGTTGGAAACGTAGTAATATTATTTAAATACAACATTGCTTTGCAACAATGATTAATAAAAACAATTATGGACGTTGGTGAGTAATTAAGTAATCTAGTAAGGAAAACTGATTGAAAATCACGGTAATATTTGGTAAAAGATACTTGCAACATGTTTTATCAGCGAAAAAATCAAACAATTTTCAAATGTTTACGAGTACTAGGCGATTTAGTAGGAAAAACCAACTGAAACACGCATTTCAAATATTTACGCGTAACTAAGTGATTCAGTAGGAAAAACCAACTGAAACGCGCAATATCCGTTTTTGAAATATTTACGATAAACACAATTGGGATATTACTGTTATCAAAGAAATCAAGCGAGTATCAAATGTTTACGAGTAACTAAGTGTTTAGTTGAAAAAAATCGATTGAGATCGTGTGACATCCGTTACAAAATATTTTACGTCAAGTTACCAACGAGAAAATAAATATTTCTTAGAATATCCGCTATAGCGAGTTACGATAATTTTTACGCACCTTGAAGGTTTTCAGTCCATTTTCAGTCAGAACAAAATTTATGCGAGACGTTTTAGGTATTATTTCAGTCGACGTAATGTTACCAGTTCATTTTTAAAAAGTAATTAATTATAATATAACGCAAGTGCCCCGCAAGTGTCATTTTACTAATAAACTCATTCCAGAAAAGACATTAATCATCATCTCGCTTAATCCTATATGTTTTGATCTTTTTAATATCAAGTGTGTCGCTCGAGAAAAGTCATTAGTTACACCTAAGCACTATTTATTATCATGCTATTTCTATTTAAAACAAAAACAACAAACATCCATAGATGATGGAATTATAGGTCGAATTCAACCTAAAAAGGAAGAGAACTTGATTGCATCTATCTCCTGTTTTTTATTGTTTCATTACATATTAGTTAATATAGATACAGCCTTCCACCAAAACGGATTTGTGGTTTTACTTTTAATCCTAGGTATCTCCGCTATCGTCTAAAAAACATGAGCAAAGCATGACTTTATCCACTTGTTTTATTAGTTAGACTGGTACTTTTTTTAAAATATCTCATTGTTTTTTGTGTGAAATACAAATAATGTTTCAACATACATAGTATATTTTCTATTTTTAGGAAGCTGTTTTGTCTAATAAATCAAGAGTTATATGTTACATATGCATATTTAAATGCTATCAGATATCTTTAAAGTGTTTATTACATTCCTAACTCATACTTAATGTTGTAAACTATAATTGGAGCTCTCACATTTTAATTTACTGTCTGATGATATAAAGATGGAGCTACACTACATCATTGTTTTGCTGATGATGTGTCTATATGATTGTTTGTGGTAGTGTGTGTTATAGTAGAGTATATCAATAAACTGCAATTGAACTAGTTATTAAATGCTATCAGTACCTGTAAAGTATTTTATTACATTCCGAACTCACGCTTAATGGTGTAAACTATAATTGAAGCTCTCACATATTAATTTACTGTCTGATGATATAAAGATGGAACTACACCGCATCATTGTTTTGCTGTTGATGTGTCTATATGAAAATTGTTGCTATAAAAATATGTTTGAAGGATGTGAGTTGTCATTCAAATGAAATGTAAGTTTCATCCTAGCTAGCTATATTTAAAAGAGGTTGTAAAATTTGTTTATCCAACGCTCTACATTCAAAAATTTTAGCTAGATGGAAAGACAGTTTACAGGAGTGTTTGTGGTGGTTAAGCTTATTAAACTATTTAATCTCTATCTTCCTATTTTTTTAACCAACTTCCTAATCGTCTTCCACTTTTTTTAAAAAACAATATCATTTATCATAGTAATAATCAGAAAATCAGTCTACAAATTAATCTTGATAAATGACTTCAATGTTTTGTATATAAGAGAAACTATTTTTTTAAACAGTATCAGTTTTCATTTATACTTCATCATCTGCAACATCTACACATCTGCAAAACAACAATGGCTAGCAATATCCCTACAACAAATGAGTAAGTTATTTATACTATCTTTTACAATTTTGTTGCAGTTACATTTATAAATTTATACAAATGTATATATATATATATATATTACTTGTAGGTCTACATCCTCAAATGATGCATTAGAGATAAATATAGACGAAATAGATTTCAGTACCATGTAAGTATATTATTGAAACTTTATTATTCAACTGTATTATATAGAGTTTTTAATTAATCACAATCTTGTTTTATTGCTTTATTAAGCTCTACCGATGATGAAACAATGAGATGGTTGGACGAATGTTTTAAGGAAACGGAGAAGCCAAAAAAGACCAAGCCTACCGCGCACATTGCTATGAGTAAGTATTTTTCTGTATTATGAAAAATGTAAATTTTTCTGTAGGTAAAATAATAACGACTCTACATTTACTACGTTATTTTTGTAGAGAAAACATCTACACGATTCATTGCAAGCGCATGTTATGTAGGAAAAGATGAATCATTTCTCTCCTATGATCGTCACACATTTGAATGTAAGTATGATAAAAATATTATTTACTACATACTCATTCAATTTTAATAAATTTTTTCAAAAACTAACATAATTACATTCATATTTTCTATTTTAGTTCAAGCAGAGAACCTGCAGCTAGAGCAGTACAGAAGGAGCAGTGTTATAGATGGAGAGATAAAAGATGATAAGGAGTGCTTCAAGTGTAAGTGATATGCGTTATCTTTATATACATATACCATACTCAAGACAGTTATCTATATATATATATATATATATAATGAGAATTTGTTTATTTTGCTTGTAGATATCGATAACAAAAACACAAGCTATTTTCTTTCAGTGCTTTCGTTGCTATTGATATCGTATTGTACAAAGACTCTGAGCGAAGCACTGAAAGAAAAAAAAGACAGTATTTCGTGTATATTTTGTGGTAAGAAGTTTAAATTAGGGAAGATGCATGAGCCTGGCCGAGTTCTTTCAAGACATTTTTTTGCTCACTTGTTTATTTTTTATTGTTTATGCGGAAAATCACATACAACTTTGAGAGAACTCCAGCAACATACTTGTATTTTGAAAACTAAAATATTTTTTGTTGTTGATATTGCTAGTTATGATAATTTTGTTTTATTTATTAATAAAAAATATTCTGAGTTAGTTATGAACATTACTTTTCCCAAAAATTTTATGTTAGTATATCTCTATCCAATAGAAGGTTATTTTTCTGGAAACATCGATTTAGATTTTGAGGGATTAGGGTGTAAATGGTTGGCAATAGCTAAAAAACCGGTTGCTGGAGATCGAAAGCTTTTACTTAAAACCCAGCGTAAAAAAATGAGAGCACTTATATCTTCAGATTCTGATTTTTCAGAAACTGAAGAAAGTAATAATGACTTAATTTCTGTTGCTAGTTCACAGTGCAGTCCAAAAACCAGTGTTTTAGAATCTAATACAACAGATAACCCACAAACTCAAGTAGATTTAAAACCAAGCCAAAAGATTGATATAACTTCACTGAAATTAATTTTGAATATAAAAGATGGGCTGAAAAAAAAGGGTTTTAATGATTGTGTTAAATTGAAATTAGCGTCTATTAGACAGAAAATGCAAAAAAATTCAGATTTTTCTCAAGAAGAAATTCTTGTATTAACTGCACTCTTAGGTGAGTTTTAAAATTTTTATTTCACTATATTTTTTATTATTATCATGGCTCTGGAATAGGTTTTATGCAACTATCCTATTTTATAATTTCTTACCACAAAATATATAGTTAATAGGATGTTTTTTTTATAAATACTCTCTATATATATATTATATATACAGACAATAGTCTGTGTTTTTTATGAATACTTTATTCATATGTATACACTTCATGTAGAATTGTTCTGTCATTAGTTTACCTAATGCATTATTTTTATTTGTTTTGTGGTTGAAAACTCCATACGCTTCATTCTTACTGTATTACTTTGCATAATATTACAAAATAAATATTACATCAACTACCTTCAAACTGCATCCAAGTGATGAAACAGTAAATTTCACATCTGTATTACTGAATCTATAGCATTGTTATGAAAAAGACTGTAATTACTTAATTATTATGTCATATCGTGACAAACTATCAACACCCAATTCACAAAACTGTAAAACCTAAAGTATAATGCTTGTGGTTGTAAAAAGTCTTCTACTGTTTTGGTTTCTCAAACAAATTATAAAACATTTTCACAATTTTTGTGCAAAAGCGGAGTTGTCTTACCATTTTGACACAATGTGCCGACAACTTTTACATATTTTTTCAAAAACGAAGTTTAGAAATTATAAATGGGAGTTGTCTTAACATTTTTGAAAAATGAGACGATAACTTGAAATATTTATTTTTGTGTCGGAACATTGAAATTTTGTAACATTTTAGAGTTGTAACCCCGAAAGTTTTACAAATTGGCTAAATTACCAATGTTAAATATGGATAAAATACTTTATTACACTAAATATATACAAATTATTGCACAATACAAATAATATGTAATTTAATGTTTATGAGTTGTTGCTGATAGATTTTGGCGAGTCGACGGTCATTCACTTGTACACGTATTCTATCTAAAAGCATACATAGATATCGTTATAACAACTACATTATACTATGGTGAAAAATACGGCTATTAGTAGTTACTTATTACTAGTGAAGATTAACATACCTTAATTAAATTTCCGATATTGAAATCCTGCTAGCTTCGCTTGAAATGTGTTTGTCATCTTCATTGCTTTTCTCACTATCATTGTCGACAACTTCATCTTTTTCCTCAAATTTTTTGTTCTCAGAGTCATCATCCGTCATATTATCATCTTCATCAGTATAAGCATCAATGTTATCATCGTCATCATCATCATCATCATCATCATCATCATCATCATCATCATCATCATCATCATCATCATCATCATCATCATCATCATCATCATCATCATCATCATCATCATCATCATCATCATCATCATCATCATCATCATCAGCAGCATCATCAGCGGCAACATCATCATCATAACTTTTCATCAGCTCAGCATCATCAAATAGAGAAAGTCTGAAAGCTATTCCTTCTTTTTCACTTGAAGTAGATAGAAGCATCAAAGCTTCTTCAACACTCAGAATCGTGAGAATGTGTTTCTTTGTGCCGCTTTCAGTTGTCATCGTACTTTTATAGTGGATCATACCACATTCATGATTTTTGATCTTCAAAACGTTCTCAGGAGGGACAACAATCTTCCCAGTCATCAAAGATCCGTCATTCATCATGTATCTGTAAGTGACAGTGTGAGTGATACGTAAAGGCGATGTATCTTGTTTTCGTTTTCGCTGCTTCGACTTCAAATTTTTCCAAACTGAAAGTCTAGTGAATGTCAGAAGAGTGTTGACAGGAATATTATCGAAAGTGATGATATCAAAGTATGCTTGCAACTGTTTCAATGATTTTTTTCTCAAGATTTTGGCTATAACTCGTTGTTTTAGCCCTTGATGACGATGATTATCTCCTACAATACGTAGATCGGGTTGATTTTCTTCTAGCTTTCCCATGTACACTACGATTTGTGAAGAGCCGGGATCAAGTTCCTGTAGCTCCATCGTAAGTTCTTTGTCAATCAGTGACTTGACTCGAATTCGGTGATTGTTTTTTAAAACATATTCATAGTCCAATATACCATAATCTTCAACGTAATTAACATCGAAAACCTCCAATATCGTAGGAATTGGTAAATCCAACAAACTCACAAAATTTCCGATTTCCAACATTCCTTTCTGCATAGCTCCTGTCATTATTCCACCCATCTCGAGCAATTCAAACTCTCTAAGTTTGTTTGCGGTATTATTCTTGCAGTTGCTGAATAAAAAGGAAATTGAAGCTTGAGATAATGTCACTATCGGTTTTTTGATATCCTCCGTTCGTTTGACTTCACTGTTCTCATGCAGATATGTGTAGTCCGGTGTGGGACTCAAAGGAGAGTCAGCTGAAACTACATGATGGTTCATTGCTATATCAGCATGAGCATTGGTGTTTGAGCGAGAAGATGTATCATTAAAGGTGTTAGGATTGGATCTTCTATCATCAATGTGAATGCCGTTGGTGGTGGAAATGATGGTTGTAGTGGAAATAGCGTTAGTGTTGTTGGTAGCTGTGATTGGTTCAATATGGAGCTTAGGAAGTGCTTTGGAGTGTGATGTCATCATATCTGCAAAAAGTAAAAGAACTTAGTTTAATGATGTAAATATACTGAAATTATTGTTTTATTAAAAGATTGTTTTTAAAAACTAAGATTCAAAAACCTAGATGTTTCAATTAATTAAAAACAAATAATTATTTTAGTGCTTCTTACCTTGTTGCTCTCCTAATAGCTGTAGTAGATGTTGCTCCTCTGTTAGTCGCTGTAGAACTGGATGCTTTCTGTGTGAAAACGATGGCTCTTATATAGCTAAAGTTGTACTGATTAAACCCTATGAACACCATCACGTGTCAATCTCTATGAATCAACATTTGTTCACGCGAAGGAAAGTCAATGGTTTCGCGGGAATAAATGAATTATTTTCACGCGAATACAAACCAATGCTTTCGCGGGAATAAATAATTTATTTTCACATGAATAGAAACCAATGCTTTCGCGGGAATAAATAATTTATTTTCACGCGAATAGAAACCAATTCTTTCGCGGGAATAAGTACTTTATTTTCACACGAATGCAAACTGTTGCCTTCGCGGGAATAAATGATTTAATTTCCCGCGAATGGAAACCGTTGCTTTCGCGGGAATAAATATTTTATTTTCACGCGAATAGAAACCAATGCTTTCGCGGGAATAAATGATTTTATTTCCCGCGGATGAAAGTCAATGTTGTCGCGGGAATAAATACTTTGTTTTCACGCGAATGGAAACCGTTGCTTTCGCGGGAATAAATACTTTATTTTCACGCGAATACAAACCGTTGCTTTCGCGGGAATAAATAATTTATTTTCACGCGAATAGAAACCAATGCTTTCGCGGGAATAAATATTTTATTTTCACGCGAAAGCAACGGTTTGTATTCGCATGAAAATAAAGTATTTATTCCCGCGACAACATTGACTTTCATCCGCGGGAAATAAAATCATTTATTCCCGCGAAAGCATTGGTTTCTATTCGCGTGAAAATAAAATATTTATTCCCGCGAAAGCAACGGTTTGTATTCGCGTGAAAATAAAGTATTTATTCCCGCGACAACATTGACTTTCATCCGCGGGAAATAAAATCATTTATTCCCGCGAAAGCATTGGTTTCTATTCGTGTGAAAATAAATTATTTATTCCCGCGAAAGAATTGGTTTCTATTCGCGTGAAAATAAAGTATTTATTCCCGCGACAACATTGACTTTCATCCGCGGGAAATAAAATCATTTATTCCCGCGAAAGCATTGGTTTCTATTCGTGTGAAAATAAATTATTTATTCCCGCGAAAGAATTGGTTTCTATTCGCGTGAAAATAAATTATTTATTCCCGCGAAAGCAACGGTTTCCATTCGCGTGAAAATAACTTATTTATTCCCGCGAAAGCATTGGTTTGTATTCGCGTGAAAATTATTTATTTATTCCCGCGAAAGCATTGACCTTCCTTCGCGTGAACAAATGTTGATTCATAGAGATTGACACGAGATGGTGTTCATAGGGTTTAATCAGTACAACTTTAGCTATATAAGAGCCATAGTTTTCACACAGAAAGCATCCAGTTCTACAACAGCTATCAGAGAAGCAACATCTACTACAGCTATTAGAAGAGCATCAAGGTAAAAACTTAATAAATTACAGTTTTTACTCATATATTATTTATTATACTAAAACAACTGAACAAAATTAATCATCTGTTTTTTTTGTTTTTTTTTCAGATTCAATGACAAAAAATGGAAATAGTTAACAACACAGAATCAGAAACTCAGCCTAAATCTTTGACTCAAGAGGACTTGATACTTCTACAAAACATATGCAATAAGAAAATTGAAGAGAGAGTGCGAATTATCTCAAACAATTGTAAATTCATACAGAAAGACTTGATAGAGCAGCTAAATAGTTTTCGAACTGAATCTTTTCTAACATTAAAGCTCTTAGGAAATGATGTTACATCAGACATTCAGAGATTACATTACGTATTACAACAACGACAATATCAACTACAACAGGTAAACACACCAATTTCTATCGAGTGTGCTCGTAAAGAACTTGCTCTAAAAAGAAGAAACATGCAGCGACAGTCCGCTCAAAGACAAGCTAGAAGGGTAAGGACTCAACAACGTAAGACACGAAAAGCTACAAAAACATCTGATTAACAGTCAATTTTTGATGACAAGGTAATAATTAATAAAAAAGTACTATTTAGTAAGAGTTTGTAGTTGTTTTAAATTTCTGTTTAACCATTCTATACTAATACATAACTTTTTATTTTAGTTCATTATGGAATCAAAAGTACATAGAACAGAAGTCTTCCTTCCTAAGTTTGTATTATTTAATATTTACTGACTCTAGCTATATTGTATGAGATTTTCCCTACTTATTACACAATAAATGTATATATTCACATATTGTTTCATTTTTAATCACTGTATTTATTCAATGTAGATATATCTCCTCTCTCCTCTCTCCTCTTTTTATCTCTCCTCTCTCTCTCAACATACTCTCTCCTCTACCAAATACTCTTCTCTCCTCTCTTGCAGTTATTTCCCAAATACTGTAGATTTTAACCATCTAGAGGTCTAATTTGGTGATTTTCCAACATATTTTATAGCATTTAATATACTTATTATGTAATAAAAATGTAGTTTTTTTTACCAAACATCAGTACATCAAAAACATTATTGTAAAGGTATATTATATAGGAAGATTTTCCATACTTATTATGTAATAAATGTATATAATCATATAATGATTAATTTTTGATCAATATATTTATTCAATGTAGATATATCTCTTCTCTCCTCTCTCCTCTCTTTCTTCCTCTCTCCTCTCTCTCTCTCCCTCTCTCCTCTCTCTCTTTCTTTATCTCAAGATACCATATGTATGTATACATTGATTATCATTACAAGTTGTAGTGCTTTGTATTACTTAGTATTTACTGACTCTAGCTATATTATATAGGATGATTTTCCCTACTTATTATGTAATCAATGTATATAATCATAAAATGTTTCATTTTTGATCAATATAGTTATTCAATGTAGATAAAACTCCTCTCTCCTTTCTCTCTCCTCTCTCCTCTCTGTCTTCTCTCTCCTCTCTCTCAAGATGCCATATGAGTTCAAATTATGTGAAAAAAGTATCAAAACTTAAATGCCATACATTCAAAATCTAGATGCCATATGAGTTCAAATCAAGTAAAAAAATAATCAAAACTCAAATGCCACTTAAATGCCATTCAAACGCCACTCAAGTACCCCTCAAGTAAAATACAATATAAACTCGGCGAATTCATCCAACGTCGTAACCCATTGCCTCAACCCCAAGGCCAGAACCACAAAAAAACACTTGGTAGGGAGATCTGCTCATATATTACTACTGCTAGGTAGTTTATAAGGTGGCTTTGCTTACGTGAAGTATCGTTATTTAAAGGTCTTTCGCCATTTTATCGGCGTTGTCTTGAGACTTCAGTGTGCATCTCATGGTCTTCTGTTTGCACACCTCCATGCGGTGATTCACTCGAGCATCACGCCAAGTGCCAATCTTTTGCATATTCATTTACGAGCATTACATTGTTGATCCGCACCCTGCGCCTTCTTCTACCATAAACCTCCACATTGTCACCATGCTGGGGTGAGACAAGACATATTGTCTAACGTGGCTATTGTATATTCCTGCATGAAACTATGTCATGGAGCAGTTAGGTAGTTTATAAGGTGGTTTTATTTATGTGAAATATCGTTATTTAAAGGTATTTCGCCATGTTATTACTTTTATGAAATATATTTTGCTGATATTAGGTAGCCCTTTTCATCACATGTGGTTGTCTCATGGTGTTGTAGAGCAATCATGAACCAAACTGTTTTGTTAATATTTTGTAAATAAATGTTTCATAATTGACAATATGAACCTTCTGATTGCTGCCAAAGTATCTGTACTTAGATGCCATAAACAATCGATCAATTATTGCTTTACCATGGTGCCTAGCAAAGGAGGAAAACTTTTTATATACAAAAAGTGGCCTCTAATAAAGAATTTGTAGTTGAAGCTTTTAATTTTTGTTGAAAAGTTCAACTGAAGTTATTTTTTCTTGCTTACAGCTAGTAATGTGTTAGACTATTACTTGCTGGTTCCACGATGATGCAATATATACAAATGCACATAAAACAACCATCACGCAATCAGGAAATACTACAACTAAATGGATCTGTTTTGTTATATATCTATTAAAAGTAAATCTATGAATTTGTTGACTGATTTATACAAGGAAATACCAGCTGCTTAGTGGTTGGCATCCATAAAGCTGCAAGCTTTCATTTTACAGCTATTCCAACTTGTACAGCTATTCCAGGATTTACAGTCAGCTTATCAGAGCAGAGATAGTTCACCTCATCATCTAGATCATAAGCTTAGCATTAATTAGTTTGCTATTCCAGAACTTAACACTTTAACAGGAAACTGATGATGGGACAGAGACTGTACATGGTTAGTAGAATGTAATTTTGTACCAAATTCAACAATTATTGACAACAATTTTTTAAATTGCTTTCCTTACTTTTGATTGCCAGAAATATCAGAGTCTAAAATATCTTCAGACAGTTCCACACGCTTCTTTGCTCAACTAAACTCAAACTTGGAAAGTTTGATTTAGCCATCATCTTCTCGTAGCCATGTTTTATACATTACGTATCCTTCACTCTATTTTATGTTTTTTTTTATAGTTCTTCCCACTCCAGCTATGGCTGACAGATAAGACAAAAGTTCTGTGGTAATAACTGATCTGGTGTTAGTGAATGGTAAACATGAGAGGGGAGGTTCATGCTATTGGAGGAATTAATTCTTATTTGGGTAAGATTATTAATTACCAGCAATTTGGAAGCCGGCTATGGCAAATGAGCTGCACCACACAAAACTCGCCCAGATTTTTCATTAATCTATCGTACTCACTGAAAAATAACGTCTAGAAACTGTCAAAAGCTGGAGACTCATAGGCGCATCCAAAATATTGTCTCTACCAGTCTGAGTCAAAATTCTACGCTTATCACTAACTGTTTCTTTGTTGATTAGTTTAAGTAGGTCGTTCTTGTAGCGTTGCAACTCAATAAACTGTTCCTACGCTAGAGTAACATTACCTAATATAATGTTTTGAATGGTTTCTATCAGTGATTGAAACAGATCCATTTTGGCTTACTGAATGACTAATCTTTAGCTTCCAAGAAAATATATGATGAAACTCTGACAATGTTGCAGCTGGAAAGAAATTGTTTCAAAGTTGTCACCTAAACTAATGCATATCAAGCCAAGGTTTTACAAAGCTCTACCAATTGATGGTACGCTTCTGTTAAGATAGAGAAGTTACCAACTCTTGAGACAGCTCAGGGTAAGTTGGTGCAGACATCTGCTACAAACAAGTTCATCGCTTTCACCCACGGCAAAGTATTACTTTTCATTTAATTGAAGAGTAAGAGTTATAGGAGAGATTAAAGCTCGCTCAGGATGACTGAAAATTAATTTTTGTCAAATTGAACTGTTGTACTGTGGCAGCGTAGCTTCAGCAGGTACTTTTATTTGATTATGAAATAGAGCAACACAGTGAAGCATGCCTTTGGCTCTCAGGCTATATATTGTAGGCTTAGTTCCTCAGGAGCCACTAGAGCGGGCTATCACCTCTACCTTCTCATTTCTATTGATGAATTGTTTGTTGATCTTCAGCCAGGTAAGGTTGGTAGAGGAAGACCATGTTCTATAGCAATGCCTTGACTCCTCAGGATAAGCAAAGTCTTATTAATTTCATACAAAAGTTCCTTTTTCATACCCACTTGAGCTCTCAGTTCTTGCGGCATTATCATTGTGACATGTCCTGGTAGTTGTTTTCTCATTGATGGGATAACTCCAATGTTGCATTTGTCAATCGGTATTGCTTTGCATTTAACAAACAAGTTGTTGTTTTTAACCTCAAGCAGCAAAAGTCGATTAAAGACATGTTAAAGGCGATTTGACTGCTTATTACCTTCTGGTTAACTCCAAACAACGTTTTCGTATATTTATTTTTTGTGAGGAGATAACTTCTATATTTGTCTTTTCAATTGAGTGGTTTCCATAATTATTTACTGTATAATTTGGTTGGCAGAAAAAAGAATGAGAAAACAACTCTTTAAACCAAAGTACTACAGATGTTGGAGATGAGGCATGTAGCTACGGGCTATCATATTACTAGGAATTGAACATTCGCGATTAAACTGATTGGTGTTCTGTATAGACCACCAAAGTTGTGTTGTTGTAGGTAACTGTAGCAGATGTGGTCTTATTTACATTCGTGGTACACCTAAGGGAGAAGAGGAGAAAGCGATGAGTCTATGGCTAACATGAACTCTGTTTCTAAAATCTCAGAAAAATCAATGAAAACGTTTATACAGACATGGTTTGATGACTAGGATATTAACAGTATGAAAGCTTATATATGGCCGTATTGAGGAGTTGTGTCATCTCTCCTACCATTTATACAGCTTACAACTCGGCATACAAGCCTACTAGAAGAGAGTTTTTACTGAATGTTGTAGATTATCAAGTGGGTACTAACCTTCTATCGCCTTCACAATGGAAATAAAGTTGTCATATCTCATAGATTGCTCTGCATTATTGCTATCTTCTGTGGCACATGCAAGAACATGATAAAAAAAGTGGCTTTCATGTTTAAGCTGAAGCATCATCTGTTTTTTTTTTCATTCCCCTGATACATTTTAATTTTTGGATATACATAATTTTTTTACGTTTTTGGCAGATTCTGATCAACAGAACCACTGTATCATCCCCTGCATGGAGCCGTTATGTCATTGAGCCAAGCATCATATCTACTTTGCATCAAAACTCAAACAAAAAAGCAACAAATCCAAGAAGCTTGTTGTTTTTTGCTTGTTGCAGATGCACTCAACTCTGCAAACATTCTCTTCATACAGGGTATTAGATAATGACCTTGTTGCTGCAGTCTGCATGACTAACACGGCATCAACATCAAGTTGCAATGACAATGTGGTAGATTTTTATGCACCAAGTTGGTTAACAGTGACTTTCACAGACCTTTACCTGCTAGAGGCTGTCTCTGTGGGACCAAGACATCCCTTTAGCCTTGTGTTGGCACAAGCAACTGGTGACTGGTTGTCCCTGTTGCCCACAGTAGAGCAAGCAGTGCTGCCTTCCCTGTACTATAAACATGACAGGGCCGGTAGTAATATGACCGGGCCGGTGGTGACCTTTACTGGGATGGTAGTAACCTTACTGGGCCGGGGTAAAAAAAGGATGTAGCCTGGGAACTTTAAAATAGCCAAGGAGCTACAGAAGGATGAGCCTGTATGATATATACTACTAAAAGAAGCAAAGAAAGCACGCCAGCCTATATTTTAGCCCTAGGACCTACCAGGAGATCAGAACGCACAGCAGCAGACACTTACCCATTAACTCGCCCCTTATAGCTGGGCTCTAGTTCTATTTAATTAATTGCCATTACTGTTTCATTCGTTGCTATTTTTAACCTTATCCATCATTTGTCTGAATCACTCCCTGTGCACATAATTGGTTATTATGTATATTCTTAGCACGTGATTGGCTTGTGACAATTCTAGCTTCCTGCGCTCCAGCCTATATAAGGCTAGAGATTGCCTATACTCTTTGCACTTGTATGTTATTTCTACTCTTGCCACTTCACTCTGGAGGACTACCTCCCTAGAGCAGTATTGATACAATAAATGGATTTATACCAGAGGAACCTGACTAGCTGGTTTTAGCCGTGGGCTCCTCTAACTAGTTGCTAGAGTTATTTGTAACAAGTGGCACCGGTCATTCTGGAGTTGTCCCCTCTGGAGAGAGAACGAGTACTTGAGCTTAGGGCGATTTTGTGGTACCATGCCAGAATCCACTACAATGTCTGTACTTAGAAGTCATGTGAACGGATGAATGAATTTTTGCCAAACAACCATTCATAATTAACGTGGCACATGATAACGCCGTTTTTAACACGTTTCTCAAAATGAAAAAGCATGAACAAAAACCCATTGCACTTTTTAAAAGTTTTATATTAAATACATGAAAACTTTCTAGTGTTTTACAATAATTAAGTTACAAAAATCACAAAATAAATTGGTTTTTTTTCAAATAACTAAGTATCAATGCTAATGATTGTTTTTATTTTCAATATGTCCTCCCAATCTCCATACAACTCTGCTACAAAGATGAAATGAAACTATAAACCTATGAAACTGTCCTCCAGTGTAGTTGAGAAAATTAAAAACAACGAAACTTTAACCATTCACAACACAAGTGTGACTGTCTGCTAATAGGCTCACAAGTAATAACTATTTTATCTCTCCCAGTCTTTAAGCTGCATTTTATGATTTTGAATTAAATTTGTCTACTTTACTTTTAATATTTAGAGAGTTTTTCTCATTCGACAGAATCAAGCTGTTCCGTGATATTTTCTGATTTCTGTTGTTTGATTGGATACAATTAGACCTACCCATGAGCTTGGTCAAGTAAAGATTCCAGCAGGAAATGTTGAGTAGCAGTTGTAATATATTGTACAGTGTATCAGATTATTTCGTTTCGCTCACAAGCTGAAGCATTTGTCATGTTTACAGATAATGAGAATTAGTAAGGAGTTATCTGCACAATATTCATACAAGTGACAACCTTGTGAGGACCCCACATGAAGGTGGTTGGTGCTCAGGAAATCAACTGCAGACAGTTTCTCTAAGTCTGCCTCTTGGACTATTTATTGAACTATATCTTAGACTATCTTGGACTACAAAACATTTACATCTACCACTACGACTATTTGTTAACCACCAGATGGCTCGCAGATTCAACAAAATCAAATATATAGTCAGCAGATGACATGCTGTAGATTCTGCTGCTGACTCAATCAGTAGACACTAAACTGTAGAGGAGATAATACATAATCCCTGTATATTACATAACTATCAGTACTTTGTATGAAGCAAGGATTTAATTTCATATTATATTTTTTAACAGATTTGTTTTGTTTTATTCAAATAGATACTTTTTTGTTGTCTACTCTCAAATCTCTCACCGGTGGTATAGTTTTGTTAAGTACTGCAGGTACAACTATCTCTCACCGGTGGTATAGTTTTGTTAAGCACTGCAGGTACAACTATCTCTCACCGGTGGTATAGTTTTGTTAAGTACTGCAGGTACAACTATCTCACACCAGTGGTATAGTTTTGTTATGCACTGCAGGTACAACTATCTCTCACCGGTGGTATAGTTTTGTTAAGTACTGTAGGTACAACTATCTCTCACCGGTGGTATAGTTTTGTTAAGTACTGTAGGTACAACTATCTCTCACCGGTGGTATAGTTTTGTTAAGTACTGTAGGTACAACTATCTCTCACCGGTGGTATAGTTTTGTTAAGCATTGCAGGTACAACTATCTCTCACCGGTGGTATAGTTTTGTTAAGTACTGTAGGTACAACTATCTCTCACCGGTGGTATAGTTTTGTTAAGCATTGCAGGTACAACTATATCTCACTGGTGGTATAGTTTTGTTAAGTACTGCAGGTACAACTATCTCTCACCAGTGGTATAGTTTTGTTATGCATTGTAGGTACAACTATCTCTCACCAGTGGTATAGTTTTGTTATGCATTGTAGGTACAACTACTTTTGTGTACTAATTTTATCTGTCTGTATTTTTTTTCAAATGATTTTTGGAAAGAAATGACATATTTAACTACTTGTTTATTTGTGTTGTTTGTTGTACTATGTACATAATATAATTGAAGGAACAAACGGAAATTAAAAATAGTGCTTGTACTGTACATAAACACATTGGTATGTGTATCAACCATCTACAATGAGGCTTTAACATGTATACAATATTCAACCAATCAGCTACAAGCAGTTTATCTCACTCTCATGAAAGCAAGGCTCAACAAAACACATATAGTGGAGTTTGGAGAAAACCTGGGTTCTCAATTCAAGAGTGTTTGGTTTGTTCAATGCCCATCATCACCAAACTCTGAAGCTATTCAAAACTTTGAAGATGCAATAAACAGAGAGAGAACAACTCTCAAACATGTAAGATATACAGTAGCTTTCATTTGAAAATGTCAATTATTTGTTAGCATTGTATGATTATACTTGTTTACAGTGTGAAGTGATGTACTGTATATCCTACATGTTTGAGAGTTGCCTTATCTCTGTTTTTATCATTTTGAAAGTTTTCAATAGCTTCAGAGCTCGGTGATGATGGGCATCGAGCAAACCAAACATTCTTGAACTGAGAATCCAGGCTTTTGTTAAAACTCCAGTTTAGGTTTCTCTTGAGCCTTGCTTTCATGAGAGTGAGATAAAATGCTTGTTGCTGATTGGTTGAATATTGAATACCTTTTAAAGTTCACATTTTATGGTCAAAAACAAGTACACAACAAAGTGTCTGATGGAATTGTATCAGATATTGCTATGGCTATGCAAACAAGCTGGCACAATATGTTAAAAAAAATTCCAAGGATTTCAAACATTAGATACAATAAGTATAAAACAAGATGCATGTAAAGATGAATTGGGATATTTAACACTTTGTATTGTGGAGTCTTATAAACTTTCTGATACTTTCAAGTATTGAATGCTTTCATAGAAATGTAGTTGGAAATGCATGAATATAAATATATATAAAAGAAAGCCATGCATATACTTATAATATATGACAATGTAAGAAGCATACAAGAATCAATACATTTTATGACATCATTAGTAGACTAGAAGTATGTATGTAGTAGTTGTAGCAGTGTGAAGTAATGTACTACTGATATGTATCTCACTGTACAAGTATACAGTACTGTATAAACCACTCAATGGTTGACATTGGTAATTTACAAAAAAAAGAAATTATAACACAACGTACTACACAGAGCTTTTGTATTCATGTATAAAATTGAAGTTCTCACCTTGCATGAGGCTTATTTATATTAATTGGTAAACTGCAAAATGGTTAAAACTCATAAAAAAGTATATTCCACTGAGTTGTATAGATTTATACAATCAAGTTATTTACACATTAAATTTGTGTTTTAGGAGCAATATTAAACAAGTGTTTTTGCTTGGAAACTCAAAAAAGTTCAGAAGTTGTCATGTCACTAAAGAAAAGACAACTAACAATTTTTACAGCGATGCTGTTTTGGTTAATGCTGCAAGTTTGTGCTAATATTTTAGCATTTATTTTGTGCAATATGGTGTTTTAAACTAAATATTTTCGAGTCATCGAATTGGTAGTTCATAGTGGCATGCTAGTCAATATCCTATGCTATGGCATATTAGTTGTTCATCTAATGTTTGTTAATTATGTTTTCTAATGAAATTTTGTTTAGTCGTTGAACCTTTTGCACATTTTAGCAGACGGAAATGCTCAGAAAATGGTCTACATTTGCGAAATTCTAGGACTACTAAAATTTTTAATGAAACTTAGATTTCTAAATCATTTCTATTAATTATTGGTGAGTTACTAAGGCATCGATTTACCTTGTGTGCACTGAAAGTCACCAGAAGTGACTGAAAATTAGAAGACAGATACAGTTATTTGCACTTACTGCGGGCATAGTTAACTTTATTTGTTACTATTGCCCAGACAATTTAATGATTTATTCAATGTTCTGAGTGTAACTGAAGAATGAGCCAAAAAAATGTTCTGTTAATTGCTTTAATCAGTGTAAGTAATGTGTAAGTCTGTCACATTGTCACTTCCTCTTCTCCATATATTCTGCAAACTTTGGATCATTTCTTATATTGGTCATGCGCTCATCATTGCCAATGTCAACATCAGGAAACAGATGGGGCACGTCTTCTATCCCAATGAAGTACAGAAGGTCAGCTACAGTGATCTACAAGTAGGTACAATATTAGGTTATAAACACCTGTCACTCATCAGCTATGACCCATGGCATGAACACATCTCACAAGTGACACACCTGTCACTCATCAGCTACGACCCATGGCATGAACACATCTCACAAGTGACACACCTGTCACTCATCAGCTATGACCAATGGCATGAACACATCTCACAAGTAACACACCTGTCACTCATCAGCTATGACCAATGGCATGAACACATCTCACAAGTGACACACCTGTCACTCATCAGCTATGACCCATGGCATGAACACATCTCACAAGTGACACACCTGTCACTCATCAGCTATGACCAATGGCATGAACACATCTCACAAGTAACACACCTGTCACTCATCAGCTATGATCCATGGTATGAACACATCTCACAAGTAACACACCTGTCACTCATCAGCTATGAACCATGGCATGAACACATCTCACAAGTAACACACCTGCCGATGAAAAACAATGAATAAATTTTGTTTCATCCGATCAACTTAAAACTTCACCCTTGTAACTTCTAGACCTCAAGAAGTATTTTGCAGCCCATTGTTACATGAGCGGTATAAGCTATCTAGATATATGGTTTTCAGCAAACGACAAAAGGTTATCAAATTTTTATTCTTGATTAAATTTTTTGACCATGAAAACTTCTCAAAGCATTATCAGTGTTTACCAGCTCATGTTTACCATAGAAAGTGTGTGCAACTGGGACTATAAAACATATTGTATACTACAAGGTGAATTTCACCAGCTACAATATTAGATTTACATTTACCTTATCCCCAAAAAGAAACTTGGTGTCAGGTTTTGTAATAGTTTTGATAAATGCTATAGTTTCCTTCACCTTCTCTTGTACCAGCAACTTTTCTTCTTCAATATTTGGTGGTGACGGCTTGAGCTGTGATATTAGCCAAGAGTTTTTTTAAAAACCCAACAGTAGTAATGGTATTATTGTGTCACATAGGAGTTGTCTGCACATTTACCTTGAACACTTCAGATTTTTAGTAATGGTCATGAGGTCATCGAGGGTAATCAGGAGAGAAAGAGTTTGGATTCTCTTGTAGGCGGATTCTGGCAAGAACCCTAAAATAACAGCACAAATTTTGTACGTTTGTAAAATACTGGAAACTTCAGCGGATTCCAGTCATCACTTTCATTGATACACATGATCATGTTGCTTCACTAACCCATTTTTTCAGCAACAAATATGCTGACAGCAATAGTTTGGGAGATAACTCATTCAGATGTTTCTAGAACAGGAAGGAACCCTTGAGGAGTCTCTACAACACAAGTATAAGTTGACAGCTCACTATCAAACAAAAGATTTGGAGGTTTTGTAAAAGATTTGACAAACTTGAATTGGAACTGTCAAACTTACTTGGCCAATCAAAGAAAGGTATTCTTACATCTTCAAATTCCTGACCAGCCATCAAAAACATCATTCTAGCAGCTTCTCCTCTTCCTCGGAGGTCAAAGTATGTAAGTTTATAAGTCTCTGCAGCCATTGTTGTTTCTTTCACCTACACTCCACAAATGAACAGATAGCTTATACTAGATACAAGCGTATGACTCCAACTACTAAATAGCTTACAGCTAGAGCAGTTTAAAGCTTATTGGGTGAAGTAGAACAAAATGCTTTTCATGCATGAAACTGCATTACTTAATTCTATGAACAGTTGACCAATCACAGGCTCAACAGCAGGAGTTTATCTATAAAATGATGTTTTTCTATTGAAGTTTAATTATATGCATGATCAGCAGCTGCGAAATTTATTACTGATAAAGTGCACGATACAGAAAGCAAACTTGAGTACTGATAATGCTTCAACGATTTTATTTCCAAAGCCGATGCATGCTGTAGTCGGTGTTATGATGAATGTTTTATCTCTTCTCACAAGTATACATGTCTGTAATTGGTTTGCTGTAATTGGTTTGCTGCAACGCAATGAATAAATTTTATTAAAGGTTATCCACGAGGTTAAATGAAAAAAAAAATTAATGGGGGTGTTAAAATTTTGTCACTACACTAAACTGAAGAGTTTTGGTTTCTATAGTATCAACTTCACCTCACAAAAGTTCACCTAATGATAATACCAAAACCTCTGCAATTTCTAGTTTTGTAAACTTTAATTTTTTTAATCATATTCTTTTGGAGAATTATAGCTAGACTCAAGACATCTTAATTAATGCCCAAGCTACAATTAGAATCTTGTATTGTCTATATAAAGTCTTAAAAAAGTAAATTAGGAAAGTTGTTAGAAGCTTGTATTGCACCATCAGTAACAACCGAAGTCAGTCATCATCTGGTGGTAGGTGTACCAGAGAACATTCTAGTTGTAGAGATAGCAGATGCATATAAACTGGTTGGTAACCATGAGGCCAAAACAGATTTTTTTTTCTTGTTTTTTTTTTTTATAAATGGCATTGAAAGAGAGAAATAAACTTGTTATAAATTGAAACTGACCAGGTCAGCTAATCAATTGAATTAAATGCACTTTTTCAATCAAAGATTTAATCTAAAAATGATGGCCATCTTGAATTTGGATATTTTTTTTATGTTTTTGTCAAGTTTAAGAAAGATCATGCTGTTTGTAACTTGTATTTGCCCCCATGGGGTAGACACATTCATCTAATCACCATAGCAACAGGTAAACTCCAGTGGTCTGTAACTAGCCATGCATAACTGATACTAACGTAAAATATCAACTGTTGAAACATTAACCGTACGTGTGATAGATTAAGACAACAAAGTATGCCTCTAATGCAGTTCTGCAATAGAAGTAGGTCACCTTAAGTTGGACTTTTACAAGACTAGCTTTCAAAGTTACGTTCATTCTGAACCATTTACAGGTACATAAAAAGAAACAGAGATGCACACTAAAGTCTGCAATGTTTTGAAAAGTGCTAAAATTTAATGGCAATGACAAAGTTTGCCCAAAACTAAAACTTTCTTGTTCATTGGAAATATTGTGATATTTTAGTAACAACAACAACAAAAAATTTAGAACATTGTAAAAGTTTATGTACAGTTGTTTTTCGTTCAAACAGTACAAACTTATGTGTCAGTAATAAATGTAAATCGAAGGTGTTCTAACTAATAGATTGGTAAAAACCCACTCCAAGGAGATTTTTTAAACAACTGAACAAGCTATTAAACCGTTGGTCTCATATTTCTCCTGATTCTATTACATTTGATGAATACAGCCATGTTTAGTTGATTTATTGAGGAGTTGTCTCCTCTATATTTCTTCAAATAAAAGCAAGTACTTCAGTTATCTATAGTCATTTCTTTTCCAATCTATTTATCATAAAAAAACTTGTTTGAATTTAAGAAACGGGGACTCTTTGACGTTTCTATGAAGTTTTTTTCATCAAAACTGTCTGTTTCTCCATCAGTTGACCAATCAGTGCATGACTTAGTAAGTACGCTACCCAGTCCTAGATTAACCAACCAGAGAATGACTTAGTATGCTACACAGTCCTAGAGTAACCAATCAGTGAATGACTTAGTATGCTACACAGTCCTAGAGTAACCAATCAGTGAATGACTTAGTATGCTACACAGTCCTAGAGTAACCAATCAGTGAATGAATTAGAATGCTACACAGTCCTAGAGTAACCAATCAGTGAATGACTTAGTACGCTACACAGTCCTCGAGTAACTTCAATGCTAACAAGGCTCTTATTTAGTTGAAAATATTTCTGAATACATATTGTTTTTCTCATTTTTTTCTAAAATTTATTTTAAGTAGCAAAAATGCTTTGGGATTTAATCAGTTGTTGAAGAGACAATAATTATCAATTTCAGTTTTTCAGTCTTTAGTTTGTATTGCCTGTGCACAAGTATTATATGTTTATAACCAAGTCCATTTTGATGTGAAATGGTTGATCTATATTTTATAGCGTATGCTAGGTAACTGTGTTTAACGTAGTTGTACTATTATTTGAGCTGCAGCATAACAATTCCAATTTCCTGTGAAACTTTTCTACTATTTAGCACTTCATTGGCTTTTATGCAATGCTGAGCAAACTTGGCTCACCGCATTTGGTGTCATCTAGCACCTGCATAAAAATAAACATTTAGCTTTGTCTCAATTATATTTGTTGATACATTCAGAATGTATTTCGCAACAAATTATTATTATCAATATTAGTAGTTGGAAGTATTAACGGTGTATCTGCTTGTTTCCTTGATCAATATATAAGTTGTCTTCTCTTTCTTTACTCGATTATGTAGGCCGAATTTATTGCTTTATACTTGAATACATGAGTTGTGTTCTTCTGACTTGATGAGAGTTGTACTCTCTGGCTAAATTTATTACACGTGGTTGGTTTCCTTTGCGTTATGATGTATAATGTAAGTTGTCCTACCTTTCTCTTTTGTTCATTTGGCTTTTTTGTTATGTTGTTTGTTTATGTGCGTTTATTTTTTTTTTGATGGACTAATCAGTATTTTAATGTGAGTTGCCGGCAATTTTAACAATTGAAAAAACAAAATAATTAAAGTTTATCAGCTCACTAAAGTCAGACATCGGATTCTGACTTTGGCACATCTAATAACTGACAATCGTTTCATGGCAGAAAAAAAATGAAAGTGTGATGAATCAGCTACTTATGCTTTGTTTCTCATTAATTATTTAAAATTGGAATATAAACTGTATGATGGGTACTTAATCAGTTAAAGCGTCGTGCTACAGCCAATAAGATCTTGTTACCTTTGTTTGACGATCTCAATCTAAATGTAGTCGAACAAGGAAGTGCTGCCATAAAACATGTCACAATCTCCTAGTAAAAGTTCAGCTGTAGATGTCTAGTGTGAACGTAAATTGCATCAGGTACGAAATAGCAGAATGGGGGTTGTAATACAACACCCACAAGAAACAATACTTAGCAAAACTTGAACAAAATTTCAGTTTGATGGCAGGCCAAATTCAGCACAGCTGTAGTACACCCTAGTGTGAATGCAGTGATGGCCAACTTTTGTGCTTGAAGTCATCAACGAATGATCTAACAGATTTCCGATTAAATCGCAGTATCAGTGCATGACAGTGCTTGTTGTCTGTTTACTCAGGAAAAATTGGTGGAAGAACATTATATTTGTAATCAATAGGAAGATAAAGATGAAAAAGATTGTTACCCATCAAGGAGATGTCTAATTAATAAATTTTTTATTAACATTCTTGTTTTCAGACATTCAACTGCAATCATAAATTTAGATATTTGAGAAATAGTTTTAAATGGATTTTTTGCAAAACTAAATGCATTAAATTTGGGTCAACAACATGAATAAATATAGAAGCATCAACTGCTGTAGTTACTAAGTAAGCACCATAGACGTAGGATAACAGTAAATAATAGTGTCGAGTATTAATATTTATACTTGTTCTACAGTGAGGGCTGCAACGATCTTTTTCAAATGTTATTTGGTCTTAAAATCAGCGACCACAACGGGTAGCTCTACTGAATATACATCAAAATTTGATTTTGTTTTATTAAAATAAGCACCATTACTTGTCAACAAACCAACTAGTTTGATAAATTATTTTAACTGAAGTTGAATTGTTCATCTCAAAATTCCATAACAAAAAATTTGTTAAAGGGAAAAAATTATACTTTTACAGCTCTAGAAGTCGTAACCAACTTCATAGTAGTTTTATTGTAAACAGCTGTTATATGTTTATGTATTACTACGCCGATTCTCGTACGACGAGAGATCACGAGAAAACGCCGAGGCAGGACAATCAAGATTCTGACAATCAGAAATCAAACCTGACAATCTGATGCAATCCCCCTCTTAGGACTGGCCAGTCATTCCCCCTTCATGATCTAAGCTACAAGGAACATCTAAGAGGTAAGTACAACATGGTGGCAGCGTAACCGATCGACTTGTTCCACGCCAAAACCCCGAGTTTTCACGCGACTGATTGGACAATTTTGGACCAATTCTTGATGAACTTTAGGCTTCAATTATGGATGCGCTAGGTATGCAACCTCCGGGGGAGTTGAGTTTTGAGGGTAATGTCTCGGAGAACTGGAGAAAATGGCGGCGCCAGTTTGAGAATTATTTGATTGCTATAAACTTGATCGCTGGGCCAGCTGATGAAGATGGTAATTTTCCGGCAGGGAACACGGCCATCTGGCAACGGCAGGTAGCAATTCTCCTGCATACAGCCGGCGAGGAAGCGGCGGAAATATACGACCAGTTTGAGTTCACAGCTGGGCAGGATAAGAATAGATTGCCCGACGTACTTGAGAAATATGAGGGTTACTGCAACCCAAGGAGAAACTTGCTATACGAGTGGTACGTTTTCATGTCCATGACTCAGAATGAAGGCGAATCTATAGACATGTTTGTAAAAAGACTGAAGACACAGGCCGCGAAGTGTGAGTTTGGTGACAAAAAAGAAATGATGATGCTTTGTAGATTAGTTTTCGGTATCAAAGACACCAAGCTCAAGGAACGTCTGCTGAGAGACAATAATATTACCTTGGGTCGTGCCATGGACGACATTCGAGCCGCTGAGGTGACAAGAGCCCAAATGTCCTCAATGGCTAATGGTGATAAAACGGTGTCTCATATTGCTAGAGATGAGCCGTCAACTGATAATGCACACACAAGGATCAGCTGCAAGTACTGCGGCTACCAGCATATGAAGGGTAAGTGCCCTGCCTATGGCCAAACCTGTAGAAAATGTGGAGGACGAAACCATTTCCAAAAGAAGTGTTCTTCAAAAGCTGTACAAGAGATCAGAACAGAACAGAGTGAAACAGAAGGAACACCAGGTCTTAGGGATTTGTTCATAGGGGCTGTTGGCACAGGGGAGAAGTCTAAAGGAAATTCATGGTCAATGTCGGCTGAGTTAGATGGGAGGGTAACAGTAGACTTTAAAATAGATACTGGAGCTGAGGCCAACATAATACCACAGCGTATTGCCAAAACCCTCAAAGCAGCAATGAAGCCCTCGCCTACACGTCTGCGGGGTTACAACAACGCGATCATTGAAAACGTAGGTCGAATCTCAGTACCATTGAGCCTAAATGACAAGAAGGCCGATGTATCATTCGAAGTTGTGGCTGATGACCTTGCACCCATTCTAGGTCTGGCAACTTGTCTGGACTTCGAGATAGTAAAACAAGTAAATGAGCTCTCATCATCAATACTGGATGAATACCCTGAAGTGTTCGCCGGGCTTGGTTGTCTCAACAAGGCGCATGAGATCCAAGTTGACCCCTCTGTCAGACCAGTTATACACCACGCAAGGCGAATACCAATCAACATGATGGACAGAGTCAAGGAGGAACTTCACACAATGGAACAAAACGAGATAATCACTCGAGTAGATGAGCCAACAGACTGGGTTAACTCTATGGTGGTCGTTGAGAAGAAGAATGGAGCAGTTAGAATCTGTCTAGACCCCCGTGATCTCAACAAGGCTATCAAAAGAGAGCACCACCACATACCCACACTAGACGACATTGCTCATAGATTCAATGGGATGGAACATTTCACCATACTGGACATGAAATTTGGTTATTGGCACATACCTCTCACAGAAAAGAGCAGCATGCTGACTACTTTCAACACACCGTTTGGTCGCTATCGTTACCTGAGACTGCCTTTTGGGATCAACTCGGCAGCCGAAGTATTTGAGAAACGAGTGGAACAGATATTTGAAGGTATACCAGCATCTGTATACTTTGACGACATCATTGTAGCTGGTCGTACCAAAGCAGAACATGATGAGAACCTCCGTAAGCTACTACAGAGGGCCAAGGAAGCTAACATCAGATTCAACAAAGACAAAGTTCAGCTTGACAGGCCTGAGGTGAGCTACCTGGGCCATATCATATCTAAGGAAGGTCTTAAGCCAGATCCTGGAAAGGTCAAGGCGATAGAAATGATGCCTGAACCAACCGACAAGCTAGGCATACAGAGGCTGCTTGGCACGCTTAACTTCCTGAGACCATACCTACCAAACATGTCTACACTGACCGAACCGCTGAGGTCTCTACTCAAAGATGATGTCCCATGGTCATGGGGTCACGAACAGAAGGAAGCCATGAGAAAGATAAAGGAGTTGCTCACCAGTGGCCCTGTACTGAAGTTCTATGACATGAACAAGGATGTCACATTGCAAGTAGATGCCTCAGAGTCTGGCCTAGGTGCTGTGATATTTCAGGACAATCACCCTGTCGCTTACGCATCACGCTCATTGTCCCCTGCTGAGTGTAACTATCCTCAGATAGATAAAGAACTGCTTGCTATTGTGTTTGGTTGTGAACGATTCAATCACTATGTATATGGTAAACCACTGGCCGTTCAAACGGATCATCAACCACTTGTAGCGATTGTAGCCAAACCACTACAGAAAGCCTCACCCAGACTGCAACGCCTACTAATGCGCCTGCACCGCTACCAAATTGACAAAGTGACATTTGTACCAGGAAAACACCTTTACCTAGCTGACACGCTCTCTCGGGCCTACCTACCTGAAGCAGTACCCGATCAGAGTGACCTGGATGAGGTAGTAGCCATTCACACAGTGCAGATCACTGATGCAGCTAGAGAGAGGCTTTTGATTGCCTACCAGGCAGACACCACTATGACTTTACTCAAACAGGCACTCAAGACAGGGTGGAATTGGCCAAAGAAGAAGATGGCACCCCTGGCTATTCAACCATACTGGCATGTCAGAGATGAAATATATGAGTCTGATCAGTTCCTGTACATGGGTGAAAGACTACTCATACCTGTAAGTGAACGACAACAGTCACTCCAACAAGTGCATGAAGGCCATCTGGGCATGGACAAATGTAAAGATCGTGCCAGAAGATCGATATACTGGCCAGGTATGTCAGCTGACATAGAGGCGCTAGTAGCAGAATGTCGTGTGTGCAACAAGTTTTCTAGACAACAGCAGAAAGAACCCCTCATGCCACACACGCTCCCAACCCTACCTTGGAATAAGGTGGCCATGGACATTTGCCAGTTCAAGAACAACAATTACCTGGTAGTAGTTGACATGTATTCTCACTTTCCCGAACTGCGACTAATGCAGAAGAAGACCGCCTCTGACGTCATCATGGGCCTCAAGTCTATGTTCGCTGTGCACGGAGTGCCAAAAGCTATCATGGCGGACAACATGCCCTTCAACAGCATACAGATGGAGCAGTTTGCATCCGAATGGGGCTTTGAAATAGTCACATCAAGCCCCCATTACCCTAGGTCCAATGGGCTTGCTGAGAGATATGTACAGACAATCAAGGGCTTCTTAAAGAAGGCTGAGGAAGCCAATCAGGATGTGTATGCCTCATTGCTAGCATACCGTGAAACGCCAGTCACTGGCTGTCAGTATAGCCCTGCTGAGATGCTGTTCAATCGCTGTATACGGGGGCGTCTCCCATTGACTGAGACACACCTCACGCCTGTGGTGAGAAATGATGTTAGAGAACAGCTCATCGCCCGACAGGCAACCGCCAAGCAACACCATGACAGACATGCTTTACGCCAACCACTACCAGAACTAACAGCTGGACAGCCGGTGTTGACCAGGATTGGGACAGACAAGGTTTGGACGCCAGGGAGAATAGCCAGCAAACATGATAGTCCTAGATCATACGTGGTCACCCAATCAGAAAGTGGACAGGAAGTCAGACGAAATAGGATACATCTACGGCCCGACAATACTACACCCAGCACACCTCGTCTGGATATCTCGTCTACCGACCACCAGCAAGCTACAGATGATCTTGACACTACCACCAGACCGATAGTCGACGCTGTACCGCACACACCTCGTAGGAGCTCTCGTGCCAACAAAGGTCAGCCGCCCTCCTGGCTCAACGACTATGACAGAGACTAGTTGACTCTGTATACATACATGGCTTCCGATGTTTTCGGTAGGCCACACAATTGTACATATACGCTTTACTTACCGCTTATCGCTAAGAGCTATCTGCTACCCCTACAACTTCAATATTATGCTTATTGTTATTTACGTCGACTCTCGTAGGATAATCTGAGACTCTCGTATAACGCTCTACACTACTTACTGTTATTAACTGTTTGCTACTTCAATAACTTCTATGGAAAAAGAAGGATGTTATATGTTTATGTATTACTACGCCGATTCTCGTACGACGAGAGATCACGAGAAAACGCCGAGGCAGGACAATCAAGATTCTGACAATCAGAAATCAAACCTGACAATCTGATGCAATCCCCCTCTTAGGACTGGCCAGTCATTCCCCCTTCATGATCTAAGCTACAAGGAACATCTAAGAGGTAAGTACAACAACAGCTACATATTATAATTACAACTATACGTTGTAGTTACGACTTCGAGAATTATTTATATTGAGTTGTCTGCTTTTGAGGAAACAACTCCATAAGTATAGTCATTTGGTTGCGGAAACTCTAGCGACTCCTGGCGTCTGTACTCTTACCAGCGCAGACCCCACTAGGTAGCTTTCTAGCATCTGCTTGTACACCAGTGTGTAGTTTTTTTTGTAACAGCCCCTTATAATATACTCAAATATATTGTAAATGTTTTGAATGAGTGCAGCACAGAATTGTGGGATTTAATGACCAACCAGGTGTTTTTAATCAAGCTTCGTGCTGAAAAATACTAAGAATTAATATAACCACAACTTTAAAATTAGAACATCTTATTTAAATTTGTTGATAAAACTCGGATGACCAGTACTGACCTAAATCTTCAACTCCGGGCATTTTTCCTTTCAGTAGGAGTCTGGGCTAGTATTCGTCCTCCAGGAACTGCACTGACTAACACACATTCTTGAACGCAACCACACAGACAAATGGCAAAATATTTAGATAGGAAAATGAAGATTGTTTTTCTGCTATGCTATAGATTCACATTAATACTATGTGCTTGGTACAAAATCTGATGTAAAATTGACAACTCTAGCACTTGCCGCTATCTATGTGTGTGCATGAATATCTAAAATAATCCAGGTATTTCAAGTCATTGCCTATTTTTTCTCTTCGGCCAGCTTACAAGTTCCCGCAACATCCAACCAGTTTGTGGTCAGCCAATCAAGCAGATATTTTCCACCAATCCAGCTCATGAAGAAGAGTCACAGTAGATATAAGTGAACCAGCAAACTAATCTTGTATCTATTTAATAGACCTTTCCTGTACTCTCTGATTTCACAAAGAAATAAAAGTGGCCAGGGGGGGGGGGGGGGTGGGGAGAGGTAAACCAATGACAGCCTGCATAGTGTGGTGATAGCATGTCGTGGTGTTGCCCTAGCAAGAACTCACGATTGAATCAAAAGCAGATGATAATGATGTAAGATGACAAAATAGCAAGCATATTATGAACATTGACAGCTTACCTAGAATAGCGAGATGATGGTGAAGAAATATCATGCCGATGCAGCAAAAAATATATTGTCATAGCAAGAACTCACGTTTGAATCAAATTATTACTTTATTATGATCATAAATATATACAAATATGCTATACAAAAGACAACAGCTTCCACTATACAATCCTCAGACAATAACAATACACAACTCTAAATATCAGCAGGTGTCTGCTGCTTAGCAGGTGTCTGCTACTTAGCAGGTGTCTGCTACTTAGCAGGTGTCAGCTACTTAGCAGGTGTCTGCTGCTTAGCAGGTGTCTGCTGCTTAGCAGGTGTCTGCTGCTTATGACATCATCACCACACTATTATCCTGGGCCACAGCTGCTCCATCTGACAAAAGATTCAACATTTATCAATGTACAGGAGTAATGAAAGGACCACTTGGCTGCTCAATAATAAATTTTTTTGCTATTTAAATATCATTATTTTCTATTCATACTTTGCTTGGTAAATGCTATAAGGCATGGTGCAGTGATTATTGAGGTGTAATAGCAGCTGTCATAGTGCAGGAGACAGCAGACAGCAAAGCAGCAACTGTCAGACCAAACTATTACACTCACCTGTGGCAGCAGCGGCGGCACCAGCAGCATTCTGTCCACCCATAGCCAGGCGCCCAAGAATGCTCCTCTCAGACATCTGCAGTCTGGCAGCGACAGGGGGCACCCTATTTAGTGTGCCTGGCAGCCTACTCACATCTTGCTTCATGTCGGCTAGAAGTTCCTCCAGCTGAGCCAACACTGAGCAGGCAAAAATGCAGAGCAATTAGTAAAGTGCAGTGAATTACACAGAAACACCAATCAGTGAACAGAGTTGTTTGACAAAATACGATCCCACACAACTAACAGTGCTACATGTACCTACACAGTGGCACTGTGTAGGTACACCATGTGCTATATGTACCTACACAGTGGCACTGTGTAGGTACACCATGTGCTATATGTACCTACACAGTGGCACTGTGTAGGTACACCATGTGCATAGAATAAACAAACAAACGAGACAATAAATACCGTATTACATCCAGTACAACATAGAAGAACTTGGAGCTTTTAAAACAGGCCGGAGTTAACTGAATAATAATAATAATGACGTAAACAAAACACTCCTTAAAAAAAAAGGTACGAATGTCTAACAACAGAATTCGTACCAACCTTTCTGTAGTACAGCGCTGGCTGGCTTGTTGCCCTGTAAAGCCTCCTTAGAGAGGTGCTGGTGGCTCTCTGCCTGGCACTCGAGCTCTGCAAACCTTGTGTTAAGTGCCATAGCTGGGTGGTTAGGGTCCTGGGTGAGATTGAGGTAGGCAGCGCGTCTCAACTGTTCCTCTATGACCAGAGCTTGCTCTAGCAGCTACGGCAGCAGTAAGGTAGACATGTTGTTTCTTACAATGATATATACTAGCACTATGATCAGAGCGTGCAGTGTGTACATAGAAGACTGGACTATTGCAGCGACACCCAGCTGCAGGTGCTTGTGCAGTGACACCCAGCTGGACTATTGCAGTGACACCCAACTGGACTATTGCAGTGACACCCAGCTGGACAATTGCAGTGACACCCAGCTGGACTATTGCAGTGACACCCAGCTGGACTATTGCAGTGACACCCAGCTGGACAATTGCAGTGACACCCAGCTGCAGGTGCTTGTGCAGTGACACCCAGCTGGACTATTGCAGTGACACCCAACTGGACTATTGCAGTGACACCCAGCTGGACAATTGCAGTGACACCCAGCTGGACTATTGCAGTGACACCCAGCTGGACTATTGCAGTGACACCCAGCTGGACTATTGCAGTGACACCCAGCTGGACTATTGCAGTGACACCCAGCTGGACTATTGCAGTGACACCCAGCTGGACTATTGCAGTGACACCCAGCTGGACTATTGCAGTGACACCCAGCTGGACTATTGCAGTGACACCCAGCTGGACTATTGCAGTGACACCCAGCTGCAGGTGCTTGTGCAGTGACACCCAGCTGGACTATTGCAGTGACACCCAACTGGACTATTGCAGTGACACCCAGCTGGACAATTGCAGTGACACCCAGCTGGACTATTGCAGTGACACCCAGCTGGACTATTGCAGTGACACCCAGCTGGACTATTGCAGTGACACCCAGCTGGACTATTGCAGTGACACCCAGCTGGACTATTGCAGTGACACCCAGCTGGACTATTGCAGTGACACCCAGCTGGACTATTGCAGTGACACCCAGCTGGACTATTGCAGTGACACCCAGCTGGACTATTGCAGTGACACCCAGCTGCAGGTGCTTGTGCAGTGACACCCAGCTGCAGGTGCTTGTGCAGTGACACCCAGCTGGACTATTGCAGTGACACCCAGCTGGACTATTGCAGTGACACCCAGCTGGACTATTGCAGTGACACCCAGCTGGACTATTGCAGTGACACCCAGCTGCAGGTGCTTGTGCAAGGACAACATACACAAACAATCTAGTGTTGTGCTGGCAATTCTCTAACTACTAGCTCTAGAAGTAGCAGGTAAAAAACCAACATAAGCACGTTTATCTATGCCTGGGTAATAGCCTGTACTCAACAACTCAGGATGACAGGCTGATTCACAAGCAATATCAGAGATTTCACTCCTATGGCACAGAGTCTACGTATAAGTGTACTTACCTTAAATCTCCTCGCTAGAAACTTGTTCTTCACCTCCAGGTAGTTTCCGAGTCCCAGCTGAGCCTTGAATGGTTCATTGATGACAAGAAAACGAGGATCATTCTGGATGTCTGTCCAGCGACCATATCCATGAGATACTATGCCAGCCAGTAGCCAGTAGTCGTGTCTACAAATGAGAGAGCATTGAGGTAGTTAGCCAGTTTTGATAGATGCAATGTATTGCCAAGGAATTTGCCAATTTGGAATCAGAGAGCACTGATGACAAAATATATTTGAAAATTCTAGCCAGCTACTCTGAGTACTGCTGAAAAGAAGCTGGCAATCCCTCCGATAAGAGGACAAGTCCTAATGAGTATTTCACTGATGTAGAGCCATGTTCAGGCACTGCACTTAAGCACTTAAGTAGAGCAGACACGAAGGTACGTACCTCCTGTGCCACACCTCATTCTCATGCTTTGGTTTGAGAGCCTGTTGCTCATTCTGCCACAGAGTGTGCAGCTCCGTGAAGCCTCCATCAGCAATGTTGAACATAAACTTCTTCTCCTTTACCTCGGCCGTCACTTCCTGTACATCACCGGCCTCTTCCTCAGGCTTGTCACCATTAGCTGGTGGTTCTTTCTTTGTGGGCTCTTCCTTAGCGGTCTTGTCCTCCCCAGAGTCTGTGGATTTACCTTCCCCATCAACTGCATTCTCCTGCAGACAAATGATTGGTTGCACTGACTGCATCAAGTTTGGTGTATTATGGAGTCACTCAGTGCTTGTAAGAGTACATATGCCAGGACCAAATCACTACACATGTGGAGTTGTCTTCGCAAAAACAGTCAACTCCAAAACATTAAAATTATCAAAGACAATTATAATATTTAGCTCCTTCCATTTGTAGCTGTTTCAAGCAAAAATATTAACTAGTTGGTAAGGAATTTTAAGGCTGTAAAATTTCAACTTTTTTCCTTGAAACAAAACTTTAGATGTTGGAATTTTGAGATGAATAGCTTAAATTCATTCTAAATAATGTATCTAACTGGTTTGTTGACAAATATTACTGTTTATTTCAATAAAACGAAATCAATTTTTTATATATATTTAATAGCTCTACTGTGGTCCGGTAGCTTTTCTAGGACCGAATGACATGTTAAAAAGAACGCCGCAGTCCCCATTAGAGATGTATAATGCAAACCAACCACACTTCAAGGCAGCAAAAAACAGGTAGAGAAAGCAATGGCAATGCATTATTTGGCTAGGATTACGCAGCAGTTTAAAAGCTTTGTCAACTTGGACTCAACATAGAGTAAATATCAGCAGCTGCCCTACCAAACAGCAGTAAAAATACTGCTTCTACAACGTCAACTAATGCAGGGGACCCACCTCAGTTTTCTCTTCTTTTGGTTTCTCATCAGTTGGTTCAGCCTCAGTTTCCGGTTTGGGTTCTGCTGGTGTCTGCTCTGTGTCCATCTTCTCTTCACCACTTGCAGCTAAAGATGACAAACACATGGAGCTGAGGCTAGATATGGGGGTAAAGGACTAAACACAGCTACGAGATAGCAGTAAGTACGTATATGTAAGACGCCAACTACAGAGACCAGGCAGGTCTCTTGAGATAAAAGATGTTACACTCGGCCTTTTGAGCTGATCATAGACTTGAGATCAGCCCCCTAGTTAGAGTGCATCACTCTATGTCAGTGGAACTTTGCACATCAAGATGACGAGCAATAGGGTGCACAGGTGACAGCTCTAGTAACATAGGACAGACAACTCCCACTTCCTGTGACAAGCGTACCTGGTGCTGGGGCCGAAGATGCTTCTGTGTCGTCAGTTTTCTCTTGAGATTTCACCTCCACAGCAGAAGTATTCTCTGTTTCCATAGTTTCAGTGTTGGCAGCGTCAGCATTCTACAGAATAGATACAGGCCATAGACCTTATTACCTCAGTATTATGGGCAAGAAGGTACAATCTATGGAGCTGCTTAGCCTTATAAACTGAAGATTGCTATTAGAACAGGTGAAGGTAGCGGCTACATTTTTTTTTATGATAACGACAAACAGGTACCCACTTGCTGTGTCTACTAACCAACAACATTATTAGGTAATGTACTGGACTGCTTTAATCCTACATTAAATTATTCAATTATTATCGAATGCAATAAAGAGTTTTCCTCCCCACGATTAGAATAAGTGAGTCAGGAGAAGACAAACAGCCGATAGAACACTGCAGTGAAGAGGCTACAGGGGTTTTGGAGAGACAAAACGATCAGGTAAGTAATGCTCACCTCAGGTTTACTATCCTCTTTGACGTCTGCTGAGTTATCAGTTTTAGACACCTCAGAGCTGGCCTCTGGAACCTTCCTACAAGTACATCACACAAGGTGAGCCATTTACTAGATTTCCATGCGTCGAAATTTTGACACATTTTTCAAATCTTCGAAGGATGCAAGTCCAAAGCTTCAAAACTTCAAACTTTTCACTGTGCCAATATTGAGGGTGGGATTTTTCAACTCATCGAAGATTCAAAACTACAAACTTGATGGTAGGATTATGGAAGTTGAAAACTTCGTAGTTTTTGTCATAACCAACTATTAACATTAGAGAGAATCACCAAAAATAGATTATTACTCATGTTTAACTTGAATTTCCTTCCTTCATGAAAATATTCTTGAAAAAATATCAGGTGCGCCGCATCATATCAACAACTAATAATAAATAAAAAAAATGATAACCAATGGCGATGTAATAATAAATAAATAATAATAATTATTATTATGTATTTATATCGCAGTTGGACAACTAACTACTATTTACTTATTATAAGGTTCAGTTGTCTATGAAAAGCCATAAACACACTGGTTGTTCACTCATTTCCTGTGTTATTAATTGATTTTAGACCACATGATTGGGAATGTAAACAATTTGGTGACGACAGGCATTTGTGAAAACAATGTTTTTGTCATACTGCTATCGTTTTGATAGAAACTGCTCATCTCTGATCGCAATAATACCATGACATAGCAAGCCCCAAATCACGGATACGCTGTTTGCGTAGTTAGCCTCTCCTTGGTGTAGACAACTTCTTTCAAAAAAATTATAATGGAAGTATGGCAAATAAAAATTTCAAAGTTTTCAACAATCAGTTGTTCGAAATTCCTTCAAGACTTTGACGTATTGAAATCTAGAGATTGTTGTGTACAATCAGTGCTGCAACGGTAAAGCCCCAGTACACCACATTACTTCTAAGATCTGACAACACAATTAAACTATATATATACACACACAATAGAACATCAAACTAAATTGCAGCAATAACATTTTTAAGCACTTACTGATCTTCAGCAGGTGCTGACCCTCCAGCAGGTGCTGACTCCCCATCAGGTGCTGACTGCTTGCTGCCACCAGGTAAAGGACTCTCCGTTCTATCTGGTGCAGGACTGGGTGCTGCCGACTGAGATTTACTGGGTGCTGGGCTGCCTGCCGAGGATGAAGGTTTACTTCCACCTTTATGAGACTTTAGGGCAGCGATGCTCTCTATGTCTGGGATCTCTATCGAGAATTTACCATTGATATTCTCAAACTCTTGCACCTGTAGAGAATGCACAGACAAGGTATGATAACGGCTGGAATGGCAAATGGTCTGGTAAACGGACAAAACAAAGCAACATCTACTCAACGTTAGTAATTATAAAAGCAAATCAATTTCTGTACTGATTACCAATAAACAGACAAAAGCAACAACTCCTGCCAGAAAATACTTCAACTGAACAAAAGCTTGAAATAAGCCAAGTGAGGCTGAGACAATCTCATCTACAGAAAGCCTTTTACAAAAACCTAGATAAGAAAACACTCACAGCAACAGAATCCAGAAGACTTCATTAACAAATCATTCACCAAACAAATTGTTTTATTTGAAATACTATGACTACACAGCTATCACAGATCACCAAGGGATGCCTCGAGCCATCGACATGTTGACAGGTGAACTCACCTTCTTCCTCACTAGAGACATGATGCCGATTCTAGTGAGCACATGCTGCCGTGAGAGACCTTCCCTAGGGACCCCATCAGCAAATGTCTCGGACGAGTCAGCACCCGGCTCACACAGATGTCTCATGAAAAGGGAAATGTAGGCTTTGAATACCTTCTCCGACTTGCCTCGCAGATCCCTTACTAACCTATCAACAGTACAGAACATGTCACAGTGTCACATGTCACAGTGGAAGCATTCAGATACTCAAATATTTATGGGCAGCGGCAGCAGTACGCTACTTAAATAGTCGTCTGGTCATGTGATCAACAGTTGGTGCCGGTATGTGATTGCACCAGTAAATGGTTACGTTGCTGGGGGACACTTACCACTGCGAGTTAAAGGCATCGTGAGGAGGCATACCATATCTCATGACAGCATTAAGGAAGGCCTTGCGTTGCCTGGCACTAAACCCAAGCACTTCAATCTGTCCATTGACTCTAGACAACAGCGGGGGCAAAGGTCTGTCCTTCTCCTTATGCTTTCTCCTACCAGGCATGGCTGGTGTGCCATCTTTGTTCTCTTCATACTCATCATCTGTCTCTGCCAAGTAAATCAACAACTACAGCGACGCCAACAACAATACTAATAATAGTCGGGGGCAGACCATCAGTTGCCTCAAACAGGAAGAAATGTCACCAAAGTAAACTCAGGCGGTGAACCCATTCCAAGTATAGACCACTTTGACTGCCCAATGACAAAATGTGCGGGGGTGAGTTAATCTTACCTCCTGAATGCGAGAAGTCAGAGTCAAAATCGGAGGCATCCTGGTTCCATTCTGTGTCGTTCTGTACATTACCTCGTCCGCCATCCACATCTGAGTAATTTACCTACAGCACACAACATCACAATAGATATATATATGTCACAATAGACATATATATGTCACAATAGACATATATATGTCACAATAGACATATATATGTCACAATAGACATATATATGTCACAATAGACATATACATGAACCAATGGCTCAGACAAGCAGTAACATGGTTATCATAATCTAACCTAAATGGCAACAATAAATAACCACTCACCTGCTTTCGCACACGTTTTCCCTTTCCAAGATTCCTCTGCACGTCCTCTTGCTGCTGCTCATAGTGATGCCTGAGAAGTTTCTCCCAGTAAGCAGGATCGGCATGTTCTACTTCCTGTTTCAGAACTTCTCGTTCTTCTTCCTCCTCTTCAGACGATTCGCCTTCTTTCACGTTGTATGTAGCCACCTGTAGCACACAACACAGTAATATTATATAGTATTTAGCACATCTAGTACTCACTGTATATGAATCTATCATCAAAGCATACTTTAAAAGACTTGAAGTAGTCATTCATCTCATGCTCCTTCTCTACTTGCCCCTCCTGGGTTCGATCCAACAGTTTAGCTACTGCCTCGTCATCGTACACGATCCTGTTTTCGTCCTCCTTGTCTCCATCTTTAAAATCCTTGAACAACTCCTCGGTACCAAACTTTAAGATGTCGTCCAGTTCCTGTTTGGTCATCTGACCTGTGTTAGCTCCGCCCATACCAGGCCTCACCACCTGTCATATCATACAAATTTCTATATGAAAATTATCTAACTTGTATGTATAAGAAAAAATTGGAGGCAAATCCACAATCGAACATAAAAAGCCAGGGAGGGGAGCAACTTCAAATACGATTGCTATCCAATTGCATTGAAACCATAAAAAATTGCAGACACACGGTAAACCCTCTCTCCAAATAACTTGTACACCATATTTAGGACAGACAGTCCTAATTAGCCAGTGGGAGGACAACTCTAGCTGCCTTTGGATGCTGATAGGAAACATACCAAGTGAGTTAACATCATCTTCTTCTTAGCCACCTGAGTGATTCTCTCCTCCACAGTATTTCTGGTCACAAACCGGTAGATCATCACTCTATTTGCTTGCCCGATACGGTGGGCTCTGCTAAACGCCTGTCACCACAGAATTACTCCATCACACCAGCACAAACACGAGTGGGTGAAAAGAACCTCAAGTTTGAATTCATGCACTTTGGTTAGGCTGGAGCCAAAAGTGTGAGAGAATAAAGGCTCTCCAATAGGAAAATTATACGTGGATATATTGAAGTAAGTCTCAAAGAGGAAAGACATCAAACCAATTTGATTCCAAAAGAGTTTATTTTTTGTAAATTGTGGTGAATAATTGCACTTGCTGAGCTACTAGTCTACCAATGCAAATCGGCACACAGTATCCCCATCAACCTAATCACTTGCGAGTATTTTTTTTACTAGTTCTAGTCAGATAACAATCAGGTACTAGTGATAAGCGGAGAACCACCCCTAGCGCTGCGCTCACCTGGATGTCATTGTGAGGATTCCAGTCACTGTCATAGATGACTACAGTGTCCGCGGTGGCGAGGTTGATGCCGAGACCACCAGCTTTGGTGGAGAGCAAAAAGACAAACTGAGGAGAGTCTGGGGCATTGAATCTGTCGATAGCTTCCTGCCTGAGTTGACCGGTGACACCTCCATCTATACGCTCGTACCTGTACCCGAGCCCCTCTAGGAAGTCCTCCAGGATATCTAGTAACTTGGTCATCTACAGCCATATCGAGACTATTATAGAGCTAATCAACCATCACTGCAGGTAAGACCAAACATTTGAGACAACCTGCACGCTATTGTCAATAGGCCAAACATTTGAGACAACCTGCACTTCATTGTCAACAGGACAAACATTTGAGACACCCAGCACTTCATTGTCAATAGGCCAAACATTTGAGACACCCAGCACTTCATTGTCAATAGGCCAAACATTTGAGACACCCAGCACTTCATTGTCAATAGAAAGTGTGGCTATACCTTTGCAAAGTGAATATGAATGACTTGGGTTTGAGAGATTCTCTATTGTGACGCACATTGTACCAGGTCTGTGATTTTCTATTTTTCTATTTTGTAAAAAGCTCACGCACAGACCAGGGTCGTGGTGTAGACCGCACTATTTTTCATGGTTCTTATGACTCCAAGACTTTAAGCACACACAAACTCCAAGGACAAAGTCTCTCACACAACAAAATGTACTTTATGTCTCAACCACAGGTTGTAGAACCACACGCATTTGTTAACCGGTTGTTATAACATGCTGTAGAAATCAGCAATTACAGTTTGACATAAGCTCCCCACTGATATCACAAGCCATTTAGAGGGGGTGCCGTATGCATACACAGGTATCACACAAACTCAGCAGTGTTTGTACCTGAGAGAAGATCAGAACTCTGTGTTTATCTTCCTGACACTTCTTCAGCATTTTTGCCAGGAGCTCTGTCTTCCCGGAGGCCTTCATCAGAGCCTGAGCCTCATACATGCCGTTGGGATACTTGACAGCCTCGTCGGCAGCAGACGGGAAGAGATAGGGGTGGTTGGCACATTTCTTTAGGTCCATCATAATGTTGAGTAGAGACACCTGCCAAACATGCCAGTCAACTCATTGACAGGTGACAGACAGGTGGTATTTGGCAGAGTTACAGTATTTAATACATAGGATAAGTTAAACATCGATGCAACTCGTACACTGGTTCTGTAGCACCTGAGCACACAATAACAAACAGGAAGAGTTTACAAATCTCTCGGCATGTTCAACGTAGTTCATGGCAACTTATTATGCCCGTACCTGATTGTTTTTGCCTTTAGCTCCTTTGGCATTTAAAGCTTCAAAGTTTCTGGTGAGTATATACTTGTAGTACTTCCTGTCAACAAGAGTTGTCGCCTCTTGAGTAACACATTATGAGAACACAACTCTAACATTTTAACATACCACCTTCATTATAACAACTGATACACTTGAAAGCATAATTTTTATCAAGAGTATTTATATGGGAAAGAGAGAGGAAGAGAGCTCCCCCACGCATACAAAAGCACTTTAAAAAGATGGAAGGAAATAAACATACTTTTGCATTGGGCTGAGTTCCACACGGATAATAAATTCACTCTTGCCAGGCATTCCCTGCAGCACATCAGACTTGAGTCTTCTCAGCAGGTGAGGTCCCAGCATGTCATGTAACTTACCTATTTGCTCCTCCTTGGACACGTCAGCAAACTCATCTAAGAAACCTTGCAAGTCACTGCAAGCAAAAGTCAGCACAGACGTATGTGAGAGGGCAGGGCACAAAACATCCACCTATGTGACACGAAGTCATCGAAGAGTGATACAAGCCACTGAAACATTTGTTATGTGATGGCAGCAGACAGCTGGAGATGTAAATAAAGACTTACTGGAAGTTTTGGGGGGAAAGAAAGTTAAGGAGGTTGAAGAGCTCTTCTAGATTGTTCTGTAGCGGGGTTCCAGTCAGCAGCAGTTTATAGGCTAGGTTGTAGGAACTCAGCACTTTGAAGAACTAAAAACCAAATTGAATTCGATTTGAAAACAATTAATTGGTAAATTGAACATCCAACCACTCTAGGCACCCAGAATGCTAAGGGAGACAAACACCTTGAGATAAGGGTTGGCAAATGAATAGACTCGTATAGCCTTAGTGCTGATATCACATAAATAGCACAATAGGGGAGACAACTCACTCCACGTACAGTTGATTGAATTTTGTATGTGGCAGCTATAAATCATCAAATTCAAGAATTGACCATAAATTCCTTGTGTGTTGATTAAAATTATGAACAGAAAATTTCGCTTCATCAACCAACCGTGTCCACCCCAAATATTTTTTGGTAACTGATAGAAAAGAAAGAACACGCCCGTGTTCCAAAATTGTAAAACAATCCACTAATCATTTGAATGCTTTACTACAAAAAAACAGCCAGGGAACTGAACTGAAATTTGCTAATCAATAAAAAAATAGCAAAAAACACAATCTGTAAGCTCAAAAATGTGCAGCAATAAAAAAATCAAAGAATCAACTTGATAAATACACCATTTCCTGAAATTCTTCACCAAAACAAATAATTAGTGATAAAAGAATCCCTCGACTCAGATATCAACAACATTATAACAATATCTGCAGACATGCACTTAGCAGGTGACACGTTTGTAATTTATTACATTGTAAATTTGGGAGTTGTCTTTTCTTCACACATTAAACAATGCTATATATCTGATACAAAATTACAAGAAGAATAACCATCACCTAGCTCGTATTTATTTTTTATTTGATTCTGAAAATTCTTTATTTTCATGCTGTTGCCCTAGTCTTTTAAAGTCAATTGACTTGTAAGTCTCATTTGATGAGCATTGCTTTTGTTAAACGCGCCAATGAATCAAATCATTTAAGTAAAATGTAAATCTCAATCTTTTGATTTCAATCTCAGAGAATTAAGTTTTCAACTGAAACGTTGCAGAAGTATTTGAAAGCTTGCGTGCACATGGTAGCCGAGTTACCAAAGATAAATGAAAATACTGACTCAGTTAAAACTTCTAAAAATTGATGTCAAACTTAGTTGTAGCTCGAATTTTTAATTGTATGGAAAATCAATGAATATCCTTGGGAAGCTTTCCTTCTATGCCAGCAAGCCAAATGTTTGTAACTGTTGTAGATGGTCTAGTATAAAACTGTCTCAAACAATAAAGACGGAATCTATTGCATTTATGGTATAAGTGGAGCTAATGATAGCACAACTCCACAACAGTTTCGCTATAACAAAATCACCTGAAAGAAATCAAGCTCAGTCAAAATCTATGACACAGCATCTGTAGTTAAGGTTGCTTACCTTGCTCTGGTTGTTCTTTAGCCTGTGAGCCTCATCTACGACTAGCACATCCCAGTTGACGCTACCCAGCAGAGCAGAGTCTATGCTGACCAGCTCGTAGGAGGTGAGAAGGACATGGAACTTGACATTACAGCCCTGACGTAGCTTGGAAGCCTTGGCTGACTGTCTTATGGCCCCTTCTGATAACGAGAACTCATGCTCCCTACAAACAAATAATCACATGAGCTATTTTAAGGAACAAGGGCTAAGCGGAGGCTATGATATCTAAACAATGCCACATATCAACCAATATGTACTTACACAATGCACGTGCAGTAAGTGTAGCGCACACACAAGCAGACACTGTAGAGTAAATAGACACACACCTGATTATCTGTCGACTGTCCTTGTCTCCACAGTAGGTAACTACATAGAAATCTGGTGCCCAAAACTCAAACTCTCTCTCCCAGTTGATGATAGTAGACAATGGTGCACTTACTAGGAAAGGGCCCCGTGCATGTCCCTGTTGTACACAAGAGACACGTAGAACTCTGGCTAACAGAGGACTAACAGAGGTACACAAGCTGCTTCATCCGTTCACAAGTTGTAACAACAAACCAGTCCGTATCTTGGGAGTCACGATAAGACAATTTACGAAATGACATCATAATTTTTGTTGCATACTAACACAGCTACATGGTAAATTAATTAATGTGTACATCTCTATCGTAGAGAAACATGACACGCAATTACATAAATGATGCAGGCAGATAAGCACATTCTTACCTCTTTGTACAGAGAGTAGAGGAATGTAATGGTCTGTATAGTCTTACCAAGTCCCATTTCATCAGCCAATATTGTATCAGTTGAATTGGACCAGGAGAACCTGCAAAGCATACAGTCCGGTAAGTATACAGTACAGTAAGTATACAGTACATTAAGTATACAGTACATTAAGTATACAGTACAGTAAGTATGCAGTACAGTAAGTATGCAGTACAGTAAGTATACAGTACAGTAAGTATACAGTACAGTAAGTATACAGTACAGTAAGTATACAGTAAGTATACAGTAAGTATACAGTAAGTATACAGTACAGTAAGTATACAGTACAGTAAGTATACAGTACAGTAAGTATACAGTACAGTAAGTATACAGTACAGTAAGTATACAGTACAGTAAGTATACAGTACAGTAAGTATACAGTACAGTAAGTATACAGTACAGTAAGTATACAGTACAGTAAGTATACAGTACAGTAAGTATACAGTACAGTAAGTATACAGTACAGTAAGTATAAAGTACAGTAAGTATACAGTACAGTAAGTATACAGTACAGTAAGTATACAATACAGTAAGTATACAGTACAGTAAGTATACAGCACAGTAAAGAGAAGACAAACCTGAGCCAGTTGATGCCTTCCAGCTGATATGGATGCAGAGTACCTCCAGTGATATCAATATATTCCGGTTGTTTCTCATACTTCCTGCGACACTGCAAGCACAGACCCATTGATGCATGTTGATGTCAGACCACAAGATCACATTATATGACTATCAAGTGGCTGTTGACTTGGCCATCAAAAACTTACGTCAGAAGTTGGTTTATCTGGGAATCTTTTGCTCTTATTTTTACTGCCTTTTCCTTTCTTGCCTTTAGCTTTTTCTAACTCCTTCTGTTCACCAAGCATCACCTCTCTGTTAAAAAACACTGAAGCTTACACCTGTTGGCCAAAGACACCTGTCAACCACAGACACCTGTCAGCTACAGTCACCTGACAGTTACAGACACCTATCAGCTACAGAAACCTGTCAGCTACTAGACACCTGTCAGCTACTAGACACCTGTCAGCTACAGACACCTGACAGCTACAGACACCTGTCAGCTACAGATACCTGACAGATACCTACAGATAAACGTCAGATACAGACACCTGTCAGCTGCAGACAACTGACAGCTACAGACACCTGACAGCTACAGACAAACGTCAGATACGAACACTTGTCAGATACACAGACACCTGTCGGATATAAACACGATTATGACTATAGGCAACAAACACATTATGTCACTCACCTGTTGGCTAGATATTTGTCAATTTCTGTTTGGAAGTCTGCAATGTCAGATTCATCGGTTTCCCAGGTCGCTGCATCATAACCAAGATCTTTCCATTTGGTTAAATACCAGGTAGTGCCATCTCTAGTAGTTCTGTAAATTTGTACACAGATTAAGGGCTAGTTTAGATAATGGGACTAGTCAAAGCCAAATGTGATCTGTATATCTTATATTTAAAAACACTTGAAGCATTTTACCTACGATGAGTTAACACTTGTATATCAATAAAGTATCTAAACAGTAAATAAAAAAACAAATCTTAAACCGATGCTCCTAATGCATTGCCATCACAATGATCTACAAGCTATAGCGCGAGCTTCTTATGGTGAGCAGACAAAGATAGGCTGTAGACGGATCTCCTACACACCTGTGGTTGATTATCCTATGCACCTGCAGCCACTCAGGCTTCACCCCATATCTGTAAAACCTTTCTTCAAGATTGTGAGGATCACTTTGTCTATTTTTGTGTTTATTTTTTTGGCCATAAGAAGACCCATCCTCCAGAGGTGGCGGCTCATCCATATCATTCTTGTTGATGTAGTTTCTGATCTTGGCTGGATGGTAGACTTCCACCTGCACGTAAATGTCAATCACTTTAAAATTTTTCACAACCATATTCTGACACTGGACAAGGAAACTGACTGATGGCACCCTAGGAATATTCTTACTCAGCAATGTCCACGGGTTGAAGCAACGCATCAAAAAGTTATCCAACATTAGACGCTTTCGGCAAGTGAACGCGAAGAGGTTAGCTAATTTTTTTAGCGTTCTCCAAGCTTTACTCACACGCATCTAGTATAACGAGTAGCCGTGAAAACCTTTTTCTATTGAGTTGTCTTCTATTACCACAGTCACCTGTCGTACAAACTAAGAAACGGAAATTTAATCATAATAAAATAATACTTACTATTATTATTGTTAATGATTATTTCTACTAAAACAATACAAACTAATAAACAATTACTTTTGACATCGCTAATGTATTTATAGGTCTACGATGACACACAAATATTTGACATAATGAATTATTTTAACTGTTATGGCCTAGCATCAGCGATCATTGCTTGCATGATGACGACTCCGTTTCGTTGCTGCACCCAAAATGGAAATATTAATTGCCATAAAACGATTGTTTTTAATCGCAATGCATATATGGAGAAAAGACAACTCCAAATTATGCAAACTAGCGTTGTTTCTCACAAACAGTTTAGTGCTAAATTTCCCGAAGCCACAACGTGAAGAAATACTACGTTGCACTGGCCTAAACCAGAGAAATTCGCCCATTCATCATGATTACGACTTCACGTTCACTAAGCCAAAACCGAGCATTGTTAGACATGTTTGTAACTAACACAGATGTCTTCTGATTAAAATGAGGTGAGCTGTTACTTGATAAGGACATCAAATCCAAAGAGGCAACTATCATCCACAAGTATAAACAGAAAATTGACAACATTCTAGAGCGAACATACGGCGGGCGGATCACATTCTGCTTATATTCAACTCATGAGATAAATATAATCTAACAAAGTTCAATCTATACAAGCTTATAGGACAAACTAATGCAAAGTGTACACCCTTGTGTAGACTCTGATACATAACTCTATATATCAGTGTAAACTGTGAAAGGTGCTTTAGTCTAGGAGGGTTGTATCTACAAATGACTGGTCTTCAGTTCATTTATATTCTAATTCCTCCACTGCAAAGGTGCATAAAGGTGAACTTATCAACATAATTTGAAACAAAACTTTGGATTTTCTTACAGTAGAATACACAAAACAAAGTGACGTGAGCAATGCAGTCTTTTGGCAATACACAGACCAGTGAGGCAGGAGTTTTGCCCCCATGCTACTTATAATACATACCCGTATCTCTTCCACCCAGTTGCAGTGCCAGTAAGACATCCCATCCCATTTGATAAAGTACTCTCTCTCTTTGTTGGTCTGCCAAGAGAACAGGTAAAGTATTACGATGTGTAAACATGTATCAACCATTAGCCAGAAGACAATAAAAAATACCCAAAAATCAACTAGAAACCGCAATGTAGCTGATATGACAAGGGTTGCATAACCTTGCATACTAATGAGACAATGCACTCGGTTGTTGAAGATCGGTAACCCTCACTAGGTATTTTCGGATTGAGAATGTCCATGCCTTGAAAAAATTGGCACGGAAAAGTGCTTCAGAATGCAATTTGGACTATCGTTCCTGGCACAAACGTTCAAAATCATCAGCTTACATTAGGCGTGTTCGGTGTGCTCAACGTTTACATTTAATCCTCAACGGCAGTTTTTTGTCGAGGGATTATCAGCCCCTTTGTAGCAAGTTTTTTTCAACGTGCATCAACGCTCATTTTTGTGTTTGTCAACGAGTTTACAGTGCACGTTGGCCAGCGAACACCTATAAAAGTCAACGCGTTGGTTTACCAAAGGAGTCATCTTCTCACTAATTACGGCACTGTAACCTTTTGCGGCATTATAACAACAACGTGCTATCAAAAGTTATGATTTTTTTTTTTAAATGGATGTATTATTACTTATTATTAATGTCATAAATTATTATTTTTAGTACTGTCATTATTATTAATGCTATCATTATTGCCAATAATAATAATATTATAACTTTCATTCATTCCATTTTTATTATCTTTATTAATCTAATAAAATATATTATTTTATTATAACAGGGAATAATAAGAACACCATTATTAATTATTAATTCAGGTTTTTGCTTGTTGCTGTCATTATTATTCATCATTGTCATTATTATCACCATCAATAACAAGACAATTTGTACTTGGGGGTTTGCTGAGTGTTAATAACACTGTGGATAAATAGTAGATGATGCAGTTGTTGTCAGGGCAACAAAAATCTCGCAATGAACAGCTACTGTTCAGCCCAAGAATTTAGGCTAACAAACTTACGATTGCGGGCCTATGTTTATGACTGAAGACACAAAAAAAGAGGACAACTCTTGCAAAATTTTGTAAATTGTACGCACTCGCCTACTCCTATAAGTTATCGTTTGAGGGATAAACGCGTTGATCAAACTTTCTCAAACCAACGCGTTGAGACACCGAAAACGCCTATTATACAGAGTTGTCATATTTTTTTCTATTTTCACGGTTAATGGTAAGAGATAAATCCTGGTGACAACTTTTGGGTTATTTATATAAGAAAAACCAACAGTAAATAATCATTTTAATAGTTATGACTAACTACTATATATATTACTATTTACTATTTGTCATTTTGTAGTAATGTTTATTATCAATTATTATAATTTGGCTATAACTGTTAAACAATTGTCTTTATACTAGGCCAAAGTATAATAAAATAATTAATTATAACAATAACACCTTAATTAATATTAATAACAGTATCATTTGAATAACAGTAATAATGACAATAGGATTATCGTGTTTTTCATTTGCCCGTAATTATTTATTATATTTTTATTATAACTCACCATCAAAGGTAAATGTGTCCGAAAATAATTTCAACACGCTTCAAGATTTTTTATTATTTATTATTACCACTATTGTCTTATCATGGTAGTTAACGCAAAAGGGCTCATTATTTGCAAAAAAATGTTGCTGTAGGCGTTCAAATCAAGAACGTCAAGGAATGAACAACTTCCTGAACGGTAAAACCACCGCTAATCATAGAGTTTAAAAACAACAGGTTTTGAACTCGCCGCGAAATGAGAATTTCGTTGGTTTTGGCATGGATGTTCTTGATCCGAAAATGCCGACAAAGCCAGTTTGTCAGCCGGCAGCAAAGAATCATACAAGAAAACAAGGACAAGTTAGTAGATGTACGCATGTACCGCATTTACATTTTTCTTTGTAGGACTGTGTGTGTGGTCGAGCTCATCCTTGGCATCATCCATGGTGGGAGGCTCTCTCCACCTCCACGTCAGTATTCTCTGTACCTTGCCCTTCAGCGGCTCAGCCTGCAAGCACCCATAACTCCAGTTAATGCACACTCTCACTACATCACATTGGGGCCAGTCACCAGCAAACAAAGCCAGTGTAACTATTAATACAAAGAGAGGGCCCTAGCTATAATTAGGTTTTCTTTTGTCCGCTTCTAAAAGCTCCAATAATGCTCAATAAAAAACATGTTATGTTTAATATTTCAAATCCGTAAATAATGTTGTCTAATATGTCTGTTACCAAACCACTGGTTCTGCTTAATCATCTTGCAAGTTTCAAATAGTTGGTGATAAAAATGCACATACCTTAACCTCATCAGAGCTGACTCTATATCTCACATGCATACAGTCAAAAGCAATGCTGAGACAAAGTCTAATGACCTTCACCTAGCTAATACTCACGGAACAGCGTGGACACTGCCACTCTCCATCAGGTATTTGAGGCAGAGGTGGGTTGAGACATTTAATATGGTATGCAGAAGGACACTGGTCACAACAGAGCAGCTCTCCGCCGTCCTTACACACTCTACAGAACTCTGCATGGTCATCCTCCTCCTGTTCCTGTATGCCTTCTGTCTCCTACATTGACATTGAGACCGCCTTGAGGACATCTCGTATACCAAATAACCTCTAGCATACTAATCTATGTACAACAATTAACTGTCTATCACCAGCTGTAATCTACAACCTCAAATCTGGAGTAATAACTTCCTCATTTGAATTCCACTAGCAAAACTTGAGGTAATTATCTTTCAATTAATTCTCACTATTAGCTGTTTCTTTCCAAACGCACAGCATGGGTGGGTACAACAATGAAGTTATACACAAATCATTTCAACTCAAATGCTTCCATGGAATTGTCACACAAAAAAATAGCATTTGTTAATTGTTGACTTTAAACAAAATTAATAACTTACACAGTGGGGACAACTCCATTTCCCCTCTGGTGCCTCCTCTAGGGGTGGTTCTAGACAGACCAGATGGTACGCTCTAGGGCACGTGTCACACAACATTATCTCCCCACCCTGCTGGCACACTTCACAGTAGTCCTGGTGATCAGTCTATACAAACAGTATAACACATTGAACAGCAACAGTGATATGGGCGCCAAATATGTCATATATATTATGTGTAGCGGATAGTCAGCTAGTAATAAAACTGAAGTCATCAATTTGAAAAGTCGATTAAAACCGATAAGTCAAAATGAAGCAGAGCTTGAGATAACAAGACAACATGTATTACATAAAGCAACCAAACTAAAACCACTGTTTTGTTATTATAAAGAATGAATTGAAATTGATACGTATCTATAAAAATCAGAGAGAATTTCTTAGAGAGTCAACGAACCTCATAACCGTCAGCATCAGGGTCAGAGGGGAACTTCTGTGTTTTCTTGAGCTGCTTCTTTTTTTTGGGAACTCGACCTTGACCCCTGCCAACTTTAGTCTTTGCTTTACCTCTGATAGATCCAGTCTCTGAGGGGCTGTCTGTGGCTGCCGATGCCTCTACCAACTGCCTCTCAAACTCCTCATCGCTAGTGTTGTAGTCCTCATTCTACAGGCAATCAAACGCACTAACTGGTCACTACTTGGTCACTAAACTGCTCCAGCTGGAAGTTGAAACTTACCACACAAGTGAATATATTGCATTAACTCATTGGCGTTGATACAGGGAGAGATAGCGCATGCTAAAAGTTAATGTTTGAAGATGATTTCAAAATATTGGTTAAAAGTACTGAAACAGCTGCTACTTAAAAATGACGCCAGAAATGACTGTTGCTCAATTTGGACATCTCAAACCATCACAAAAGTATCAAAAAATTAAACCTTCAAATAAGCAACAACTTTGCCTCGTGCATCATTACTTAGATTCCACATTTCTTCTGATAGAAATAATGACAAAGAAGTCGTAAAAAGGTTCTACATACTTCTACTACAATTGGTCACGTTTCAATGGTTTGTCATAGAAAAATGAGACTAAAATATTTATTCTTCTTGACGCATTCGTGGGTTATAAATGGTACATTTGAAGATAATGTGACAAGGAACACAGTCTATGCCAGCTAAATTTAAATCCAAATGTACCAGATTGTGACCCAACGAACCACTAGTGGACGGCAAAGGTGATCAGTTCTATATTTGATTACTACTGCTACAGATATTACAAAGACCAGCCGTCTAACTCGTCACAAACCAATGCCTCAAACCAACCTTCTTACAACCATGTGATGCAAGAGAGGATAAACCCACCTCGCTGTCCTTGTGCTTTTTCTTTCGACCAATCTTAATTTTGAGGGGAGCGATTCTTCCTTTCTTTTTACCTTTTGTGGCCACTTCTACATCCTCCACCTCTTCCTCCTCCTCTCCTGGCCAATCTACCAACGTATACAACCACATCAAAATCGCCCTCACAGAAGATTATATTCGCCCACACACAATATCAAAATCGCCCTCACACAAGATCAAAATCGCCCATCCACAAGATCACATGCCCCACACCAGATAACACTCGCCCACACACAAGATAACATTCGCCCACACACAAGATCAACACCGCCTCACATAACATCATATTTGTCCATCCACAAGAAAACATTTGCCCACACACAAGATAAAACTCGCCCACACACAAGATAACACTCGTCCACACACAAGGTTACATATGCAATCGCATACCAACACCAGCAGTGTCGTAGTTTCCCCTCTCCATTGGAGGAACCTGCATGACAAACTCGCGGTACTTTGCCTGCATCAGCTTGTTCAGTTTACTGCCAGGCAACTTTGGTGTTGTATCGGCCACTACAAGTGGTTTGATGTTGTCACAAAACAATTTGAATGTCGTGAGATTTGAGAAGTCATCTTCGTCATACTCCAGTTCGACATCCTCTATCTGCCACTCAGCACAGAGTTCAGCCGATGTCTTGATTACCTGGATATACACAACCTGCTGCTTACTAGAAGTATGAGAAGGCATTGCGCCTCTTACAACGAGAGAATTTACTACATCCCTCCACTTGGTGAGAATTCAAATCCATTTCTTACAGAACAATGTAGGATTTGATCAATGGATAAACAAGGACTGGGTGTAAATAAAGCACCTTCCGTAACAAACACAATGTAATGCTAGTAATCGGTTCCATTGCGCCTTCAGTAGAGCAGCTGCTTCAACATGGGCCATACGTATGAGACAACCAATCAAGAAAATTTAAAAGATCCTGTTTGCAAAGACACATGAAGTAAACAAAAATAGAACGAAAGTAACCTGACCAAATTTTTTTGTAGCAACGATACAAAGCTGCTCAATGCTGCCTCGAGTGTTACATTGTTTTAGTTGTAGTGCTCGGTCTTTGCCACAAAATCATCGGGTAAATAGTCAAGATTTCAGCTAAATTAATTCGTCAAAATATCGAAAAACACAATTTACAGTTATGTAACCTATAACAACTGATCGAACTGTCTGTCATTAAAACACTCGTAAGTTGCAAAGGCTTGTTTCAAACTCGAAACAATATGTTATTTTGAAGGAGTGTACAATGGTTCCAAAAACATCAATAGAACAAACCAAAGGGCAGCAGTACCTTTGCAGATTTTTTATTGCGTTCCTTTGGAGTAGTAATTTCGTACTCGCTGTCTTCTTGCGATGCTTCCTGTGAAAGTGACAGACAGTATTTAGAAGAATCATTAGATAGAAAAGAACGTCCACTGAAACAGTGTAATAACAACATCAACGTACATTGTCTACCAGTTCAGCTATTCTCTTCTTCTTTTTAGCTTTCTTTTTCTCTGAGGCAACCGATCTACGTTTTCTGCCTTTCTTGGTTGCTGGAACATCATCGACATCTAAAGATGGGATACTCATTCAGTTCAATCATATTACTACTGATATAAACCTATCTGTACTTGCAAACTAAAGCAGGTCAACAAAAGATAACTACAGAAGCTACCGTCAGATTTTTTGCACTTTCTAAACATGCAACTGGACAGAACAAAACGTATCAGAATCCACAACCCAGATATTTGTTCACTCTAACTCGTTTATGGACCTGCTTTTTGAGTTGTGACTTTCATTAATTTACATAGCATTATGGAAGTTGCAATAAATTGCCAATCAAAATGATGCAATTCTACCGATTTTGCCTCAACACTCTTTTATTGACAGCTGCTGTTTTGAAATTGACAATAGTATAAAATTTCGTGGTAGTTTTTTAGGGAGCCATCTATGGTTAGTAATGAACCAAGCGTTGTTATGGAACAATAAAAAAAAAATGCAGTATAAATAATAAATAAACATTAAAACAGAATATAAACCTGCTTTGTGTGCATCTGATAAATGCTCCCTCAACAGCATCAAACAACTAGCAGGTTTTAGCGTAGAAATAGAGACTGTCTAATAGTTCCCACAAAAATTGGTGAGAATCAAGTTTCATGCCTATCGAATCGAATCTAACAGGTAAGCAATGTCATTTAGATGTTCTGGATGCTTTTAGTCAGTGTTTTTTTTGTGATATTTTTTGGCAGAGTCTGACTCAGATGAAAAGGTCATAAATCTTTGGATTATTATTATCAATATATAGTTTTTGTCTATTTTTCCAGCTCGATTAAGTTAACTTATTGCAAATCATATATTCACAGGGATAAACTTGCAGTGCTTCAGAAAGCGAACGGAGTGGATGCGTAGTACCAGCATGGCTTTTAAATTCAAAAGTTGGCACATAGAAAAGACTTGAGATTACCATAGAAGTATCAATCAAAAACTAAGCCACATGCCCCAGTACACAACAGCACACATACATTTTAATTTAAGAACTTCAAAAACACACCATGTGCAGGTTTTAAAGTGAAGTAAGATTTAAAAAAGTTTTACACAACATTGAAAAAAGGCAGTTCTTTCAAAATAAAACATATGGTGAGGAAAATACTTGGTTGCAAGCACTAACTAGCTATTGGGGACAACAAACAACATGCAACTTACACCCTGCGGTATTTAATGGCTCATCTGCCACTGCTATAGCAGGTGGATTGAAGAGCGAAATATTGCCACTTGATTCCTGAGATTCTATAGAAACACATATTCAAAGAGGAAATAATAAGTTCTACAATAATTAATGTTTCTTCAGATGGGATATTTTAAACAAGCTTTGCTATAACTAGCATTTTTGATGTTAAATATCACTGGCACGAGTTATGATTTAATTATATAAGTACGGTAAACACAATCAATTATGATACATGATTCATATCATTATTATTAGTACTAGTGAGGGTAGTAGTATTTTATAATAGAACAAAGTGAAGTGTTCAAAACTCTTCTGATTGCTTTGATGTAACTTGATAAAATAATAATAGTTTTTTATTATTAAAGTTAAAGCATTACTATTATTATAATATTGTTGTCAATAATAATAAAAATCAAAAATTAAAACAATAGAGCTAAAGGCTTCAAATAAAATAACTATTATGCGCATCATCCAACGGACAATCATTGATTAACAAAACAATATATAAATTGATTACTTTTCATAATAAATGAACAAAAAAAATGTAACAGCTACTCATCTATCAAGCAACAGATGATGATGATAATTATTACAATGATAAAATAGATTCAAATGTATGTGATGTTCATCGTGACCATGATGATGCTCATGAAGGTAATTATTATTATTCCTGGCATGACGATGATGAATAATGATAATTGACAATCACATTGAACTTGCTGCTACATAATACACACTCACTAGGCCTACTACTGACAATTTTATTGGATTTGTCGTTTCCAGTTGTTGTATGATAATCATCATGACAATGTAGTAGCAGTGTAAACACAATAGAATAAAATGACAAATAATATTAGATTAAATTATTAATGATAATGATAAGCTTTTTTCCTGTTTGATGAAAAGGTATTTTTCTTTCAGCAAAAAAAATTACTAAAACACAAGAACTACTACCACTATTAAAAATAACAGACAGAATAATAATAGACATTTTATTATATTAATAATAATAAAATTAACCATTATTATTAATTATTATTATTTTCTATTAAATAATTATTATAATTTTAATAGTAGTAATAATTATTATTATTGTCATTTGTTGCTGTGTTCTTGTTGTGACTGTACTAACTGTATGTATGTACAAGTAGTACTATTATTATTATTATTATAATAATAATAATTATTATTTCAATTATTTATTATTAGAGCTTTGAAGTTCATTTGCATTTGTGCACATCATCATGACAATAATAATTTATTTATTATTACATTACACATGATCATGATGATTGATAATCATATAATAATTATATATAATAATATCATTATTTATTATTATTATTATTATATTATCTATGTAAATTATTATCGTCATTCTTCTATTCTTCTCATTGTTGTTGTTGTTATCATCTTCACGACGATTATAATAATAATAATAATAATAATAATAATAATAATAATAATAATAATAATAATAATAATAATAATAATAATAATAATAATAATAATAATAATAATAATAATAATAATAATAATAATAATAATAATAATAATAATAATAATAATGTTGTGCGCCAAATCAAATGAAACTATTATTATTCTGCAAACACGGTGAACAGGGCAGCAGTCGCTGTCCGCAGTTTGTATTTGCAGAAAAATAGATTAGGATTGGATCAAAAGAGAAGTGTTGCTTTGCATTTTTATTTTCAATAATTTACGTTGACCAAGTGCAAACTCGCGCTTATTGTCACGTGAGTCATCAAAGCGGCTGGTGTAAATCGATCAATGAATGAAAGACCGCTACTACTAGGAACGAAGTGCCAAGTTGGTACTAACCTTCTGCTTCCTCATCAACTTGATCGACATCAGAAGCCAAGTCCTCCCCATCTTTTCCCATTGAAGACATGTCCACAGAGTGATTGAGTTATCAAAGCAAATTACGATCTGATACCAAGTACCTACAAACAATACTGTGACTGACTACTAACCACAGTCACATAGTTGAACAAAGACACTGTAGATGAAGTACAGCTTACGCATGCGTCATGCTAATTACTTTACACGTCATTATGCCAAAGATAATAGATTCTGATTGAAATATATATTATCATTGGCAGAGGCTGATCAAAGATAATACAATGCCTTTACATCCATTCAAGCTCATTGCTACAGCAAAACAGGCATGTATTTCTTGCTGAAAAAATCTGCATTACGTATATGCGAATAAACAATCGAACTGTCAAGCGGATACCGCTGCTCTAGAGCTATCGCTCGCTCACCTCTTTCGATTTTTGCTTTAGGAAAACGAACATTACACACTGTTGGTAGAAACTTGCGCTACTTGTTACACCATGAGCATTAAAACTTCAGGAAGACACATAGATTTTCATCTTCACAATGCAAAAATGCGCTTTTTTGCCTAGCTTCTGTATTGGAAACAATATTGAAACATATTTGTTGAAAACAATTGGTTTGAAAGCTGGTAACTTTTCAAAAAACTTAGACAATTTTTACAAACTTGGTACTTCGCCACAACTTTTTTAAGGAACTGGGACATGTGGTTTTTACTGAACTGGCAAATGTTTATTTTAGTCAGATACAAAATGGTTGCTTGGTAAAAATCTGTTACTACATGTGCCGAAACCCATTTTTGCTTATACATAGATAGTTTCTGCTCCCATTAACCGCTTCTGTCTCATGGAAAATCTTTCACTGTAGACAGACGAGCTTTTTCCGCTTTTACTGTAGACGACAACCTCACTATGCTGCTAAAGCCTTTTACTGTAGTAGTTGTTCTAAATAACACAGCAATGTTTAATAGCGCAGAGATTTATTATTTGTTTATTTGTGATTTTGTTATGTATAAAAAAATTGCCTCAGTAGACTTATATATATTATTGCAGCTCCAAAGCGCTTTGCAGCACTCAATTTCCTTGCCAACAAACAATGTTTACAAGCAACTAAGGCTGTGTGATGTTATCTTCTTGGACATTTTCTACAAGCTGAAAGCAAAGTTACATCTAGTAGCAAGTTTTTAGAGACAGTTTCAACATAATTAAAAGTAAGGTAACTCCAACAAATCACAATCTACAGTCTATCTCGATAAAAATGAACTATCTCATATCCCAAAAATGAAATGTAGCATCACTTTTAACAAACTATAACTGCGAAACATCTGTAACCAGGAGGCACCGTACCCACTCAACTTTCAAGCACTGGGGAACCAAAGATCACTGTGATAAGTATACTATAGTGGTTAGACGCATAGATAGATAGTTGTTATATATGGCTGTAAAAGTAGACGATGGGACTGCAAACTTGAGCTATTTATTGTAGGATTTTAAAATTTATCGATCCAACGTTCTTGCACTTTTTTTTTAATCTGATGGATAGAGATTTTTCTGGACAAAGTAATCTTCTGGTTTCTAATTATTTGTTTAATGTTACAAGACATGATCAGCGATTTTGGTTTTGTTTTTATTATTAATTTATCCACAGCAACAATTTTGTTTACGCAGCGCTATGGACATGACCGCACCGACTAAATTACTTAATTCTGATTGGCTAATGTTTCAAAAATTGTCGGAGATTTTGAGCATGGCTCAAATGGAATTTTCACCGGCCGATAGACCTAATCATCGGCTGATATTGCATTCACACTAGGCCGTTCTGCAAGTGCGCCAATTTCGGCCACCAAATCGTCCTAGTGTTTACGCAGTTTTAGAGATTAGAGTTTTCTCAACAGTCAAATTTAGTACAAACAGTTGCAAGAGGGTGAGCAAGAGTGAGCAGTGCTGCTCTTTTGACTATTATACATATACTTGCCTCTGATATTTATAAACTGAAAAGATAACGGCTAAATGAACCAACTTCAGAGTGACGTGTATATTTTGTGAGTACTTTTTAACTATTTATATGGTACTAGGTATTCGGCTAAGGTCTTTGAGTTTTTTGAGTGTGTGTTAAGTTCGTTTTTGTTCTCTGGACCGACAAATTATTGTCTGTACCTTGATTTCCCTAATAACTCACAATGAAACAAGGAAGGCCAATCCGAACTGAGTTATAGTAGAACAGGAAAGGAATAAGAATGGTTGTGATACATAGAGCGGTATAACCAATATCTTCCTGACAAATGAATGCTGCGCCCTACCATTTTGGATTACCAATCAACTGGAAAATATGACTGGCTGGCCTCTTTTTCCAGTGGTTTCAGTTGCCAGTCAGGCTTGTTTGGCATGCTATCAGTCACCAGACTCTGACGCTGGGTACGGCAAACAGGCTCGTATGGCAAGCGCATTAAGGCCACCATCTGACCTCTGTAGGTCCATAATCTCATTGCATACCGCAGTCGATCTCCCATAACCAGCGCCAATTTCTTCATATTACGAAAACCCTAATTGATTTGTGATTTTTTTTTACTATTTTTGATCCCTTTAGGATATTACTTATTGAGCTATACTTTTATGCACAAGTATTGTTATCCAATTCTTGCGCTTTCATATTACTTCTTTGTTGGTACTGTAGCTTTCATGACAGTTTTGTTTTTTTATCCTAATCGACGTCGACAATGATCTCAGATCAGTGATCTGCTGCTCATATTCATTCAAGTTAATCGCGCCTGCGTGTTTGTTGCATCATTGTTTCTCCTATATCTTATTTAGAGAACACTAGCAACCGTTTAATAACACCACTTATTTGCTGGCGCATCAATTTTGACTTACGCTTTACACTCTTCCACATTGCTACGCTCCACAACTTCATTTTGGCACAAAAACTCAAGGTTTTTTTGGCAATAAACTCCTGAAAATAATGAACCAAAAACCATTTCAGCATGTGATACGATACCACAAAATGTAAAACGATCTGGAACACATGTTACGCATCGTCGATGTCAGTCAAGCTGAAGTGATAAAGCATATGTGCAGACGCGTGAGGTGATGCTTGTGGTGTGTGCCAGAAAGCTATTGGTGAGAAGGAAAAGATTGGCGGAGAAGAATTAAGGAATAGAGCTCAAACTGACAGAGCGACAAACAGTCATTTTGTGAGACTATTTGTGCACACGGTCAAATTATACGTAATAGAAAGGTATGTAGTGTAACTATTATTGGCTTATTCCATCTGCTTCCATAGACGCACATATTATTAATATACGTAATAAAATGTACGTAAAAATATTTTTTAGACCAATATATATTGCATTAAACTTTTTTTAATTGTTTTTATGTGCGTCCATAATGGTATATAGCCTCTCAACCAAAGGAATTCAAGTGTGACTCACACAATGGGTTTTGTTGTTTGCTATCAATTACATTGCAAGGGATTATGGAATCTCAAGCAGGGGCACATCATTACTGGCATAAAATGTGATTACAAACCTAATAACACATACATTAAAATATTCATATCGTTGCATTAATTCTTGCAGCAGTTTTATTTAGCAATTACTGCTCCTTACGAGCCATGTGATACCACAACAAGTCAAACAAAAATCATTCAACAACATCGGCATCCTTGGTTTAAAAAAGGTTATAAAGTGTTGGTATGCAGGGTTGTATGTATGGGTATGGGTATTGGGGGGGGGGGGGGGGGGGAGGAGGGTTTGGGGGTGCAGTTGAAAAGTAAGCAATGAAAAGGAGTTGGCAAAACTTGGTCGCAAGCTGTGCAAGAAATAAAATTCAGTTCAGTTTTAGTTTCACTAGATAGATTACACATGATATTCGAGTGCAATAATCTCACATTCCTGAAATAAGGAGAATAGAAAACAAGACTTACAAAAACAAACAACGGTAGGTTATAAAAGTCATGTTCCATAAAATTTCAAAGTTAACACTTTTTAGGTAATAAAAATACGTAGTTTCTAATGATTGCCAAAACCACTGTTTTTTTCAAATTACTTTGAAATTACTGTGTCGATGGAACAACGCTGCTAGATTTGAGTAAGTTGAGCCATTCTTATGAAACTAAGTCTGGTTATGTTCTGCGTGTGCGCACCTCCATGTCATTTCATATAGGTTGAAGTGTTCCAAACCATTGGGGTATACCTGTAATATGATGAGATAGATTTGCACAGGGTGTGCCCATTGTGTGACTGATGTAAACAGCGGGTCAGAGATATGATGCTTAGCAGAAACGCTAAACAAAAGAAAATGAAGAAAAATGAAGCGCTAGAATTTATCAGGAGAAAAGCTAAATGGTCCAGTAAAAGCTGATGGATTGGAAAAGGACAAGAACTATTTTTAATTTATTTTTTTAATATACAGATTGTTTTGAGCCAATAACATTGTGCATTTTCCACAAAATCATGTTCATGTTCTAGTCTATAAATTATAGTGCTGCTTCCCATTGTTAGCAGTTGTTAGTTGGATTACACTGTGCACACTACGATATAGCTAGTTATTGTTATTATTAGTCTGACAGGTAGCCATATTTGTGTTAGAGGTTTCTTGGTAATTCCGACGCGAGATTCACTAGTCTATACTAACTCAAGAGCTAGTTGCATTCGGTCCAACGCCAATCTGAAGTTGATTTCAGCCTGAGCACTCCAATACCATAGTTTTGTCTCCCAGTAAGGGGAGAACGCAAGACCCACACAGTAAAAACCTAAACCATATGCAATTTTTGTGATTATTGTAAAAAGTTAGTGCACAACTGAAATGGCTTTGGCTCGTTTGACCTCACTACCTTCGCATCTAGTAAGAATGCAAACTTCAGCTAGCCATCAATTGCTTACATATTTATCAGTTTATTACATCAAATCGTTATGATTTTCACCATTTGGTAACCAAGTCATTATATAAATCTATCGCTACAAACACAAAACCACAATTCTTTTCAACTATCTCCTTTGTTTCACTCAGGCACTCTCAGTTTAACTTTTAATTAAGGATGTGATTTAATGGAGTCATTTTAACAATTAACGCGAACAGTTTCCATAAAATATTAACCCAATTAAAAATCATCTTTTAATTAATCACCATTAGTAGTGACGTCTTGGTTTTATTTTTCTTAAGCTGCCATCTTGGTGCAAAGAGAACCGGAAACTGCTGCCCGTTGGTTATATAATTTTCATTGCCTCAAATTGATTAAAATGGCAATTACAGGTTGATGTCTCTCATCATTTGTTTTAATATAGTACAGGCAAACCATTCACACTTCACACTACTTCAAAGTTTTAATATCAATTTGCTGTGTGCCTAATATTGGGCTGGTAATCTGATTAGGGCCGTTAAAATTAAAACTGGATTTCTCACAGCTTAGTATGATAGTGGAACAGTGCAAATAATAATTTTGTATCAAAAATATGAGATATCATGCCACTCAGTGCCCTCAATCACTTTTGTTTTTAAATGTTTCACAATTGACAAAATACAAAAAAAACTATTTCATTATGAAATATATATATCACAAAGGTTCAGTGGCATAAGCTAGTAACAAATAGAAAATCTTGTCAGTTACACAGTGACAGTCTATATATCCCAGGCTTTCATTTGGTACACTAAAAACATTCATAGATTCATAGATGCTCAGCTATGCTGTATGCAATATCGACTGGTGGTGGTAAGTACCACCAAGTACTGGCTGCTGGTGGTAAGCACCAAAATGGCAACTATAGGCGTTAAGTCCCCACTCTGTGTATTAAAGCACTCTGATAAAGCCATTGTAACATTGTGACACCATTTAACGCCAGACCTTCACCGTTGCTTATTGCTGTGATAACTTCACCTACAAATAACAGTTTAATTCAATTCTTTGTAGGAAAAATGACAAAAAACATATTCCTATTTAACGCCATTGCGGTGTTGATGGTTTGTGCTCTGTTATTGAATTACTATTTCTCAAATAAACCAATAAATTTATTTGTGAAAGAGAAAACCGTTGAAATGAATCCATCTCCTAAAGTACAGGTAAGCGGTCTATACAGTAACAGTTATGAAAATATTATTGATAGTTACCTTGACCTGTTTTTCTGCAGACTCCATGACTGCACAAAGAGTGTATACAAATATAAATTTATAATAAGCAAACAGAGTATACTTTGCAGGACATTGTTGGTGTTATGTAACTCATAGATAGAGCGTAATACACTGTATATCCGTAATACAGATAATTAAATGAATTACAGATAATATACAATGACATATCACACTGTCCCAAAAGACCACAATACTTCCCTCAATACAAGAGTCAATGCTGGGGAAAGTGTGAAAATAGCAGCTCATGCAGTCGACCTGTCTCTCTGTTTGATGTTCAAAGTAAAAGGTATGAAGTTTTCGTGTGTTTTGTTTAAATAGTTTTGTGTAGGAAAAGTCATGAGATAAGAGAAAATAGCTTTTATTTAATTATTTTCACTCCCAGTAACTATACACCAAGTTATTTTTTATATCATGTAAAAAAAACATCAAACAGGAAGTAATACTTTGTTGTTCTACAAGTCAGTTGACTTTAGGCTGACGCTCTCATTAATCAGTAAATTAATCGTTAAGTTTATGAAAAAATCTTATTCAAACAGCAACTTCGTCAAATCAGATAATCTTTGTGCTTTTTACGTTTATTTATGAACAGAGCTAGTCTACAATGCATTGGTAACCTTTACCTCATTGGTGTTCGCAAATCTGGAACATCGGATGCTAAAGGATGGGTGAGACAGCGCAAAGAAATAAAGACCACTGGTGGGGTGAGTTAATTTTGTATATTTTTGCTTCTACTTCCATCAAATGACTGATTTTCACTGGATTGAAAGTTGAAGTACAGTTAAGTATTTTACCCTATCTTCACTGTCACAACCACAATGTTACTGAACAGCAACACCAGTGCGACAACTCCTATAATGGCAGGAGCTGAACCACCAGCTCTACAACACAGTTCTCCTCGAACTCTACTACTGCTCTTCCAGACTCACAGATTCCAGCTGTTGCAGAGTCTGCCACTGGGGTTCCACTCAGTAATCTGATCCTCCTTATCCTCCTCCCCCTTCCACTCCTCCTCCACTATTCCTCCTAGCCATAGCCAACAGGCCACACAGATCTCACAGTGTTCCAGTGATAACTTAGTTTATTCCAGAAAAATGCGATACAAGTATCTGATCCTAACTGAGTCTTAAAGTTTTTCTGCGGGACTGTACAAGTGGTTTTGGCTTTTATAAGAATGCCCTAGGATATTGTCTTACCAAATATGTACAAATACCAATTATATAATAAAATAACAAAATTAGAACCAATCAACATTACTATACATATTTATAAATACCAACACATGATATTCTAGCAAATAGTCTTTCTCTTGAGTCTTTAGGCTCCGCCATGAGTTCCTTGAAGTGCCTACTCTCTCCTCACTTTATCCTTTATACTTATCCTGTACGACGTCCTATCAGTCTATCAGGAAGTGACTGTATCTTGCGTACAAGCTGTCTGATGATTGCATGGGACCCAGTGCAGCTCAGGGTAGCTGTTTGAGGGAAAGAGAGGGCTTTTTTGGTGTCTAAAACTGGTGAAATTCAACGGAAAAGGTTTTATCCATCACTCCAGATATGCTGTTAATTGAAGTATCCAGTTTTGGTCCATAAGCAAGGGTTTAAAAATGGGGAAAAGCTGCTGTTTAGGACCCCAAGTGTTTGGCTACACTGGGTAGATTACTGTGAGTGAATTGACTTCTGTCGCAGCAAAAAAAGCACTGGGGGTAGGGAATAAGGGAGTGTATGTAGAGGGTGTGTTGGGAAATGGGTAAAAATTGAAGGGGTGGGGGTGTGTGGGTTCAAGAGGGGGGGGGGGGGCATAGATGCACTAAATTCTCAACAGTACTCAAGTTTCTACAATTATAAAATATTTTAGCAGCATATTACTCGTTGCTTTTGATAATTAAAACGCAAATTTACTATTACATCAATGAAACTTTATTAAGTATAAAACCAATCGGGGCAAATCTAGCTGCAAACGGGCAAGGCATGTACCTGTCAAGAAAAACAGACCAGTGGTAAAAAGGCAAAGCGCGCCTCCCCTCAGAGTGTTAGAGCGCCCCTACCAAGCCAGCCACTTCTTGTCAGGAAGGATGGACAGCCAGTGTCGATATTAATAGACACTGGGTGTACAACGAACCTGTTGTTGAAACACACCGATCGTCGATTATCGCACCCTGCACCGTGCACCGCACTGCACTGCACCACACTGCACCGCACCCTGCAACATAGTGAACCCTATGGACTGATGGCCGACGGCTCTAGGATAACCTTCTATGGAACTGTCAGAGTACCACTGCAACTCTGAGACCTCTATACAGAAACCAATTTCGTCATAAGTGACATCAGTGAAGATGCCATAATTGGCATGCCCTTCTTAACCAGCCACGAATACCCGATGAAGTTTAGGGACTCTACCATCACAATCGATGGACACAGACAGCCATGCACCGACAAGCATAGGAGGCCACTGAACAGCATAAGGCTGCTGCAATCGAAAGCGAAATTCTGGGATGAAATTCGGCTAAAACCCCCTTGTAAGTAACTAAATACCCCTACAACTATCCCTCTGGCAGAGCTATCTGCAGGGAAGACACAACATACGCTGGTGAGAGGTAAGGAGCACCCTCACAACAAGTTTCAATCCAATCGGATGAAAACTATGGCCTACAAGGCAGTAAATGCGCAAACTAACCCCGCGCCCCTGTTTGCTACACCCCTAGCAGAGAAAGGAGTTCCCCGCAAACCAGATACAAGAGCAATACCCCCGAGCCAGCCAGAGCAGTTGACACACATGACCAAGAACAGTCTAAACAGTGTGAAAAGGAGTGGAATCAGAAGACGCTATGAAGCAATAGTGGGAGAACCGTGGAAAGCCAGTAAATTGACTGCAACAGATAGACGAACGCTAGCAGCACCACCACGCTTAGTTTCTACAGAATCAGTATAGAATTCTCTACCAGCTCGTCTCCAGTCTCAACGGTTTGCTGCCACCTCCAGCCCACTGGAACCCATTGAAAGTTGCCCTAATACCCCCAGTCGGCACAGGCCTCCTGTGCTCACAGGAAGCAAAATGAGTCATAGCTGCATGCAGACTGTCAGCCAAGCAAACCAGTTCATTCTGCTAACTAACAACCAAGGAGCGGCACCTATGGATTACACAGCACTAGAATGAGCTGCTTACAACTACAAGATGAAAACGAGGATACGCTCCTACTTGAGGCAAACCTCGCCGAATATACTGGAAATATTAAAGAAGAGCTGCTCGCTATGCCAACAGACGAACTCTTCAGGACCACTGCAGCACCCCCTGCTGTTGCTACAAAGGAGAAGAAAGCTGCCTCCAACCCTGCAACTAACCACGGTGAGCTCACGCCTTCTCAAATTTCGGATTGGGTTTTCAAGGACAGAACATTACGTGATCCGTTGGCATTGACAAAGGGAAACCCAACTAAATTAGCTAGAGCACTGCCCCAAACCCCAGGGCCCTTGCCACAGCATGTTTGCAAGGAAATGTCTCAGTGGTTGGTGACTTCTGCTCAGACTCTTTATCAGAAGGTAGAAGTAGGTTTTTGTGAAAGTAAATATGCCCGCCCAGTATAACTCTATGCCGTCCCGGGGTACCTCTATACCAGCCCAGGGTACATCTGTACCGGCCCGGGGTATCTTGACAACCTCAGGGAGGTTGGTTTCAATACAAAACGATTTCTAATGTTTTGCATGGTCTCAGTAATAAAAACCCTGAGACAAACTTGATGAAAGGAGGTAGTGTAGCCTCTCAGACTGCAGGCAAACCCCTGCAGTCACCCTCTCCCTCTACCCCGAACCGGGGTAGGGAGAAAACTCCCCAGAAGGAGTGGAGACCAGGAGAAGGGTGCCGCGAAAACCGGCAGCCCTCGCAGGAGAATGTAGATCTTGCTGGGCCTGAATTGAGTGAAATCCTTGCTGACACCGAGCAGTTAGAGCATGATCAGTTGCCTAACCCTGCCCATTTAACAATACCTGCTGTGAAAGCGTGCAGCTTTCCTAATACGAATTGTACTGTTGTAGGCAAAGACTCGTTGTCGAAAGGGAAGGTTGAGCCTAAGCTGACAGTACGACTAGTAAAGTCACTTCGAAGACAGAAGTGGAAGAGCTCTCCACTGATACTCTACCCGTCCAGAAGGAACAAGCCCTGGAGGATGAGCCTACCATCTCCTACGGGATAGATGGTAAAAGGAACCACGCCAGATGGCGAATGCTCCGTTGGGTGGCCAAGGCCACGAAGGACAGAAAAGCCTCGATGATAACAGATGCCAGGGACATTGTATGCACTGTATGTAATCCGCAGCAGCTACGAACACACGTAGCCCAGCATTACACACGGTACCATTGCCGGTGTAGGTACTCCATTGAGAGTAGGGACGAGGTGTATACACACCCAGCCAAGTTTGACGCGCCTGATGATGATATTCATCACCAGAAAACAGGCATCATGTATCTGGTCGACAGACCAAGTTACACAAGATTCTGCCACTTTGAACAATGGGCAGACCCACCTAAGTTTAAGAAGTGTCGGCCGACTCAGTACGGAGAGAGTCCAGCCACAGAACCCCTCAGCTCACAGACCAAAGAAGAGAGGGAAGGAGACACTGCCAAGCATGGCAGAGCCACTCCAGGGATACACCATCCCCAAAAGACCAAAGAAGCCAGCTGTCAGTAACAGCTTGGCGTTCCCTGAGGAAGACGTAAGTTCTCCCCCTCAGGAAGACAACATCGCTGAGTTATCAGCCCCCCCCACCGTTCCAAGACCCTTGTTGCCTTTCCTACAGGAGAGTAATCGATTAGCAGAGGCTATAGAGGCTAGAGTGGATGAGATGAACCAGAGCCTGCAGTCATTACGGCGGCTCCTGGTAACAGGACGGTTGTCTTAGGAAGACATCGTGATTGCCAAGTCAAAAGCGCGACTGGATACAACTGAGATATAGCGTCTGAGGACTCAAGCAAATAGTCTCAGAGGAAACCTCTTATAGAGACGTGTCTATGCTTGTATTTACCTGTATCTGTAAAATATATACTCATGAGTGCGAAGACACTCCCCTTGATTTGCCATGATTATCTTTATTATTAAAGACTGGATGTCTTTAATGGTGAGAGGTATGTAGTGAATTTTACTCAACAAAAATAGTGACCACTACTGCGCAGAGGTCCCCCTGATGGTGGCTACCACAGGCATGCCTCCAATGAACACAATAGACAAAGACCGGAATCTATTGTAGTGATTATAGTGCTCTGTCAAGTGTTTATTAATAATAATTAATCATACCGGCACTGGGTATTTACTACGCCAACCCTGGGTAGCCATCCCGGGTCGGTAACAACATGGCTGCCATAGCCTGAGAGACGAAACCAAGCTAAAGTGCCTCCAGATACCACCTCCCAAAGCTAACCACCCTTAGATGTAGAGAAACAAGGACCAAAGGCCGATAAAGACCAAAGAACTCTCAGGGAATATATTAACCTATCACTGGCCAAGCTAACCATGGACTCCGCCCCTTACTTCTGGGTGCCAGTGCACTTTAACTCACTTATCATTATCTTATTGGACAATACTGTTTGCTATATATCATATTACTTCCTGCCATGCTTCCTGTGCATGTTGGAAACTTTCCATTGATACTTCCTGTAACTCTGCCTATAAAAGGCAGAGACTTTGTGATACTCTTTGCATTACCTCTCAGCAGTGCATTGCATTACCTGATATGGCAAGAGTGTGTTCTCTTGTCTTGTTTTGCCACCCTATATTCTGATATGAATAAAGGTTATATTTATACACTACTTGAAAGCTCTGTGTGTATGTTTGAGCTGAGGGCTCGTTACCGTTGTTAAAGTCAGTCGTTTACTTTGCAACACCTTGTTTGTGCTATCCCGGCACGGGGCAACCTCTTAGTTGAGGTAGACCGTTGATTCTCAGGCCTGAAGCGGCTGACGGTATTGTTGTGGCTGCACAGACTGCGCGTCTACCAGCACAACCCCCTAGCGGAAGGTAGTGGACATAATATTCCGCTACAATATCTATTATATAAAATCATCAGAGTACGTGAATACTTTATTTCATCCAGGACTTGTCTATGCTACATAAGCTTGACTTTGTAACAGAGAGCACAAAGCACGATAATTATATCATTTATTCTATCCTTTTGCAAGTCGGTCATATTTATAAAATTTGTTTTCGATATCTTCAGAAGAATTGTCACTTTAACCAGAACTGTGGAATCTAACATTAGTATTACTAGCTGCCTCAATATTTTAGTCGTTTTGTGATTCACTTTTATCAAGTATTGTTTGTATTTTTAATCTTCTCATGCATTATTAACACTAGTAGCGTATATTTTTAAAACAGCTGATGTGAACTGCTATGTATGTATGATTACGCTGCATGTATTGTACTTGCAGTTTTCACAGTGTGCACTATGACAATAAAGTAACAAACCATTCTTTCATGTAACAAAGTCCAAAGCTACCTTTAGTAACATAACGTAGATAGTAGAACTGAATTGGCATTCACTGTTGGTATATTGTGAGTTCTACAAACGTGATGGTAACCGATCAAGTAAAACAAAAACCCTAGTCCTGATACTGCTGAACTATCCCACAGTTGTATAAAAAAGTGGAATTAAACCATACATGCACATAATAAATGAACAATGCTTGCCTATAATACGGAGACAAACTCCGCCATTACAACTGGAAGACATATTGACTTCCATTGAATGGCAGGAGTTTATGTTACTCTTTGACTGACTTACCAAGCTAAAGTTGGTATTGACAATCTCACCAGTCCTAAAGAAATGTAATATACGGAATAGGACTTACAGTCAATACATTCAAACCAGACGACACAACTATATGGCGTCCTTCACTTACCACTCAAAAGAGAATTCAACTAGCAATTATATTTAGATGTTAAAGAAGGAGAAAATTAACTAAAACCGGCTGGGAAATTCTTAGAAGAGTTACGGGTATAATTAGGAAAAATATTTCATGATCTGTATAGCAAGGGTTTTACACGAAAGTTTTGTTTTTATGTAGACATGTATCCAAGCACTTGTATCCAAGCACTTGCTTTCACATGCTATCAACTGATCATCCATTTATATGACTAGACTAACATTTTAATTTTTTACCTCTTTAGTTTTATTGCATTTGCGCAAAGGGTGCTTCATTTCCTTTGGTCACTGCTTCTGTCATAAGTTCACTCATTCCCGCCTCTTCCCTTTTCCTTTTCTTTGCATCCCTTCCCACCCACTACCTTCCCCATTATCTACCCCCAAAAACTCTTTCCCTCTCTCAAAAGCTGCATGAAAATTAGAGTTATCCTTTTTTGCCGTAGTTGAGCAATTGGAAGAAAAGCAGATTCAACTTAGGTGTAAAAATCTGACGTAAATTCTATAATTTCACATATCGATCCAGATCCATAGATCTGCAAATTTTTTAAAATAATATTGGAAAATCTCTGATCAATTTCCAGAAACTCTTCTGGACATATGTTATACACCAAGAGAAGAAAGGAAACATGCTGATTGGCTGTGTACAAGTTATTGTGTTATAACCAAAAAATTACTCTTGGGCTGGCAAGCTAGCCCAACAGAAACACTTGCAGTTAGCCGTTGTTGGGCGTTGCACAGCTAAATGGTAACTGGTGGAGCTAAAGACACCATCAGGAGTTTTACTGTGTAAATAGACCTGTTTTTTCATTAAGAAAGGAGCAAATCCTTCGCAGTATATCATGTAGAAGATGGATTTTATTGGATGAATGCATATACCTATGCATGAAACTGAATGAAATAAATCGGTGAAATATTGGGGATTGGAACGAAAGCAAGCAGAAATAAACTTCAACAGGAATGACTGCAGGCATAGGTGAAATGAACGTCCATAGACCTGAAACGAACGTCCGAAGACCTGAAATGAACGTCCACAGACCTGAAATAAATGTCGACTATGCTGTAAAGAAGAGAATTTCAATGTTCATTTTTGGAAATGTTGACATTTGTTCCCGGTGACATATAAAATATGATTTTGAGGTTTATTCCAGGATTTGTGTACTATATCAAAAACATGAAACTTTTGATTATGTTTCCGGAAAGAAGGCCAAAAAGTAATTTATATGCTGCCAGAAATGACATCAACACTTTTAGGAGCTAACGTTGAAGTTTTCTCCTCTATAGCATAGTCAACATTTGTTCTAGGTCTGTTCACGCCCATTCCAGGTGTCTATCTACGTTCCTTTCAATTATGTCTGCATTCATCCCTGTAGATGTTCTTTTCATTTTTTGAAACATTACTTCCTCAGATTCCTTCATTTCATGTATGTCTTGTATTTTTTGTATTTGTAAACTGAAATGAAAAAACAGCAATTGTGTTGCTATGCAGGATTTTAGAATTACCGAGAATGAGTGTCCTACAGCGTACTTCAGGAAATGTGCTCTTTCTTTGGATCCCAACCAAAAAAATTCATTCAAGCTTTTCTCCGAGCAAGTGAAAAATGGTCATTTCCACTATGGACCAGGTTAGTAGTGTGTAGCCACAAAATTTTTTCTCTCTGCTATGAAAAGCATATATACAATTATTCGATGACACCATTCTTACACGTCATATCTTGAAGAACAAGCCGTGAACATGAGAGTTCGGTTAGGTGTACTACCAAACTTTATTGCATTATTGCTCTTTTGCTCTAAAGTACGTGGTTCTTATTATTGTTACAGAATCATAACAGGGGCAACTCCTCAAAATATTTTATCCTCCAATTGATTGATGAGTAAATAATTGAGTCTGAACGTTCTTAATTTTATAAGTTTACAACAAAATTTGAGTTAAAAACTGGCAATAAGTTTTGCGGATGTAGTTGAAATCAGCAGCGCAATGGGAGGCAGGGGTCACATCACAATGTATGTGTCTTCTTTGGCAGCTCAAATGGCAAGTTCTCCCTTGCTTGTGTCAGGTATATCTAAATACAAATTAGTTTAAGGTCAAGTTACGACAAGCTAATAATTATCAATGAATAATAAATATTTGGTAAATTATTTTCAATTGATAACGATAACAAATGATGAAGAAAAATCAAGTAATAATGATGTTGATGAACAATACTCAGATGATAATAAATAATAATTAATTATTGAATAATAAAAATTAGTTATTCAATAATAATAATAATAATAATAATAATAATTAATTATTAAATAGATAATAATTAGTTATTATTTAGTGGTTCACTTCACATCTCACGTCATATTTTGCAGGTAATCTAATGGTCAACAATAAAATAGCCACAAACTCTACACATGTAACTATTGCAACTGCTATGCAGTACTTAGGATATATGTCTACACCTGATACGAAGTTCTATGTGCAGCTAAGAAATCCTACTGACAGGTTAGCAAATACCCTCAAAGCACATGTAGTTTTTCACTCATCAATCAGCAGTATTCCCATCCATAAAATTACTAACAGAGTTTTTTCATATATTTAATAGTTTCATAAATGATGTCAATCAAATGCTGGCATTGGTATGTTAGCATTTATTACACAATACGTTCATCATTTGATAAATAATGAACGTAACTCGGACCAAATCTATGTACTATAGCTGCATATTGTATGGCAGGCAAACTAAAACGACTCATTTAGTTCATTACCAAAGTATATATATATATATGAAAACCAGTGACCAAATCTATTATTTATAGGGCTATCTCGTATCTCTTTCACTGGCACAACAAACGAAGATATAAATTATTTGTGAATATGACGCTGGAGCAGATGAATGCCGAGTTTGTTGATCATCTGTTGAAAAGATATTTAACAAAACTGAAGAAATGCATTACTGAATATGGAGATTTATATTGTGCATATCTCTCTGATGGAGAAGATGGCGACTTGAATGTAAGTAGAGCGTACCGTTTGATGAGCCTAGTAAGGGTTTTTGTCTGATTTTCAAAGACGATAAACCTATAAAATATGTTCACTAATTTTGGTGCTATACTTTGAAAAAGATGAAAATCCAAAACTCATATTCCTTCTGACTTGTTAGATTTTTCAACAGTAAGTTTTACTATATTGCACATACTCCATGTATATGTATCAAATGGTGTATACTAAAACATAGCATGCATGTTTTGTATATATTACAGTGTCTGCTACAACATAGTATGTACATTGTGTACATCAGAGAAGCTTTCAAGTTCGTACCAAGGGAACAGTTTATGTTTGTGACTACTTCAGAATACAGTGCAGATGAAGTAAGTGATAGTAGTATGATAGGAGCAGATGAGGCAAGTCATGAAATGTGAACTTTACTGAAAGAGTTACAGATGCTTCTCTTGCAATAAACATATTTTAATCTTGAACCTAACCGAAATTAATAACATAAATACTATTAATCAAATGAATCAAGCATATTTAATTATCTAGCTTCTGATCTGTGATCTATATTTCTGGATTACTCTGTATTTCACTTAAAAATTTACGATGTACACTTTCTCTCATGCGCATAAGTGCAAATCTCTCAACTCTGTTAAATGGAGTGTTTAAACAAAAGTTTTGTGTAAAAAAGATTGCGTCAAATTCTCCATCTACAATATTGATCGTACTTAGGAGAGGACAACTTCCCAATAATCATTTTACTGCATAATCATCTGAAACAGATTGAATAAAACCATGTTTCTTGTAGTACTAATGACATGGAGAGCAGTAGAGTAGACGCCTACTGCAAGCCCATAGACAAGAATATAAAGTATCAATCAATGGTGTAGACAGTGGAATTTAGTAATAAAATTTAGAATAAAAACTTCCTAGTAAGTCGATTAGAAAGCTCTTCAGCTGACTCGACCTTGGCTTTACCTTGACTGGACCTCAGTACGTCACCAACCAACTACCAGATGTAACCAAGAAAGCTGGTCAGACGTATTAGTTGATGGTAGAGTTAAATATTTAATAGATAGTAAAGAGACAAAAAGTGCAGAGTACGTGATGTATTCACAATCACAGCTAACAATCTACTAACAATAATTGAGCATTGGACTCCTATTTATAGAGTTCGGGTACAGTTGAAAATAGCAATGTCTGATTGGTCCACAATCAGCAGGCGCATTAGTGCCTTGCTCAACTACTTTCCTAATGTGTCTGCTAATTTGAACCTTTGCGGCCATTTTCTTTTGGTATGTCAGTTTTCAGCATGTCAAGTTACAGTGCCTTCTACTCGCCTGCTTCCGCAGAGCTGTGCACCTGAGAACTCAGACATGCCACCTGCGAAATTCTGCTAATGTTCAACAAGGGATGGGGTGTTTTTATTTACACCAAAACCTTGAGATCTGGGGGACATGGGGGGGGGGAGGGATCAGGGCCTAGATGTAGGGTTTCTACAGGGATAGGCTGGGGGAGGGGCTGTAGGAGGGGGTGTAGGGTACTTATTTGACTGATGGGTTAGGTTATGGAGGGAGGCAAGGGAGGGGAGAGGAAACTTGCCGTCTTACTCTACAGGGTGGGGAAGTTTAAAGAAAGGGTTACAAGGTAGTATGAGGTAGGAAAAGAGAGATAGATAACAGGGGCGTAGCCAGACATAATTGAACCCCAATTTTCACCAAAACATTCGTTCATTTACAAATAATTAAAATCATAACAACCAAGTTTGATTGAATGAAACTACGTATACTAACGTAAATAATTGATGTATTGACTACATTTTTAGGTGGGAGTTGCTAAAAGAATAATATCAACTTTCTTTAAGCTCAGATTCCAGAAAGAAACTTCAAAGCAGGAAGATAAGAGACGAAACGTGGGTTCCAAAAGCCCTGTATGGGTTTCTACTTTGAAATTGCTTGATGAGTTTTATGAACCGTACAATAGACAACTTGCACAACTACTGGGAGATGATAAATGGTTATTTACTGTAAACAGGTAAATTTAGCCAGTTGAGCCTTCAACTGCAGTAGCTGTTCTTAGTTTAGTTTTGATCTTCAATAAGGCTGTTGACTTGTTTACAGAAGATTATTGTTGTTTATTTATATCTAGTAAAATGATACATCCATCAATATTGTACAGCCAATAACCTTCATCTTCCTCCATTGGATTATTTTATATTTATTGCATACATTATGTTTTTGTGCACAATAACTGCTTTTAACTCCACAATAAGACAATCTGATCCACAATTTCCTAAAATATTTGAAATACAAAATTGGAAATTTTTTCAAGGATATTATCTTGATAATAATAATAATTAGCAATTTATTCTAACCACATTTTAATATATTACAAGACTTCTTTTAAACAAATTTTAAAATCTGTTTTATTTTAAAATAGAGCTTTGCATTAAATAGGACGCTCAAATTGCCACTTCAATCCACTCGTAATTCCACCTAAATAAGGTGAGTACTTAACATGTACTTAACTTGTATATAACATGTACTTAACTTGTATATAACACACACTTAACTTGTATTTGACATGTACTAAACTTGTTTATAACGTGTACTTAATTTGTACTCGACATGTACTGAACTTGTACTTAACACCATTAACTAATTTATTTTGACTTCTACACAGCTTGTAAAAATCATTCAAGTTTTAAACTAAGTGCACATTTACAATTACAAAAAGTTCAACAGGAACAAAGATTATTTCAAAATTCAACCAGCTACTCTTACTTTAGTGAGAAAAAATAAACTATCAAACTCAACTACCTCTCGAATGCTTTGGAATGAGAACTTTTTTAATGTGTTCTTTATACTCGCTACTCTTGACTTTCTGCTTTCCATTAAAATATATTTAGTTTTAGTCGCAGCTGAACAACTGTAGCAGGATATGACTTGGGCTGATGGGATATAGTTAATAGATTGTAACAATTTGAAATCGTAACATGAAATGCAAATCATAACATTGCCATTTTCCACCAAGTAAAAAATATTAGTCACATGTTTAGAGTCTCATAAGGTCAGAAAATAAAAAGCAAGCACTAACTATTTATGTATTTAGTATATTTATATAAGTTGTTAACAGTTAGTAGGCAGCAAAGCAAATACAAGCATCTTCTTACCATTATAACATTATGTCAAGTTGTCCAAAAACATTAAGATTAAGAAAAAGCTTTCAACCTCAATTAATTTGAAAAGCTTTGTAATATTGACACGACAACAATTAAGTAAATTGAAAGGATGCCAACAATCCTGAAGCCAACAGGATGATCACAATAGATAGACTTCGAATTGACATCAATACTGGCAAGTTGGTGCATTTCTCCAACAGAATTTGTTACAACAGAATAACAGATGCAACCATAAATACAATTAAATAAATAATAGAAACTGTCTGGTGACTATCAAGTGCAACTTTGGAGCCTCTGAGAACATAAGTGATCCAGGCATTTTTTAATTATTTTTAACAATCAGTGACCGACAAGCAAATCTCCAGTAATAGAGCTGGGCAGATAACCAGAGACTATCAATTGACTTAATACTATAGGTAGCGTATGGGACTACCTTTGCCTGCAACTATAATTCTCTCTGGAACTACGGTAAAATCTTCGCTGACAATTGTTTTTCGTAAATATGGACCAAAATTAAGTCAAGTGTTAGCAGTTTTCCACGATTGCGTAAACATTCATACCTGGCGGAATATGAAAAGTTGCTCAGCTACAACAGAATTAAGCCATGGCTACACACCTACATTTTGTCGGTATGCAGGGAAAACGCGTTTTTTCTCTTTGGAGGCAGTGTTTTTTTTTTACAAAAAGGCTCAAATGCGTAGACCAGCATGTTGGTCTACAAAATCGTATTCTGCCTGACGCTTTGGTGATTGGACAGTTATTATCAGATAGCCACTTTCAATTGGATAATATATAAGGACGAAACTTGATGACTCCAGTAAACTTTTTTATTTTGCGACCTTGACCTGGTCATTAGTGATTGGCCAACAGTCCAATTTGTTAATTCTGTCAAAAAGGGTATTTTTTAATTATAATCAACTAATTGTTATTTATAAACATTAATCATTTGATACGGCTGACAAGATTATTTATCTATTATTATAAACAAAAATAGTTAATTATTATGATTTATATTTATGATAGTTATTATAATGACTGTTTATAATGATTAAACCCTCTGCCTCACTGGACAATCCGTAACGTTGCGGCGATCACACATCTGTGTGTGTAGCCACCAGAGCAATGCTACAAAATGTATTTCTCGTCACATTCCTACAAACCGTAGGTGTGTGCAGCCAAGAGGTAGGTGCAGAACTGCCTATTTTTCGGCGTAGCCCATGTTATTTTCCTATGTAACTAACAAAAATCGTCTACCTTTTGTCCCCAAGAGTATTATCGCGATAAATCGCCAGTCCTGCACCTAAATGGCAGCCAAGGCTTTACAATATGTCTATTGTTGAAACAATCTCATAGTTAGATACATTTTGGTTGCATCATCTGCGGCACACTGATCTTTGGGCGCATTGATACTGTTCCTAATTAAATCTATAGTGCATGACTTTCACAGGGCAATTTTTTAGTGATCTAATAATCGGTGCGATGCAAATCCTGTTATTGTGCAATTACTATAGAAATTACTGCCAAAAGGTTTTATTTACTATTAAAGCATCCCAGCATTGAACAATTTTTGTTGAATTTTTGAATATTCGTCTTAAGCAGCAGATTGATGTATTGGATAACCCTCTCGACCTGCTCAGTGCTGATCTACAAGCCTGCAAAATACCCCTCTTCCAGAAATGCTCGCCAACTTTTACACTGCTTAAAATTGACGTCACTTTTGGATCGGAAGTGTGTTTACTTCTTTGTCGTACAGTATTTATTTTTGTTATTTTCATTTATTATTATTCTACCTCCATACTACTATCCATTCTTGTATGAATACCGTTTGTTGTTCCCTAACTCACCAAAACAAGCAAAAAAATTTTCAATCCTGTTGATGCAAAGAGTATAAGATGATCCTTGTGATTGTGATCACATTGGACCACTTGACAAATCCCACAATCGTCTCTTGTTGCCATTTCACATATAAAATTTGCATAATAAACAAGTGTTGATTTTGTTTACAATGCATGTGCACTAATTGAGAGAAACCACCGATTCCAATTTTATGTGTGCAGCGTGCAAATTCAAACCAGATGAAAATTGGCGAGTAACCGTAAAGCCCAACATTAAATCCTAGAATCAATTTTTGATGAGGTGTCTTTGTAAGGATTCTTTATTCTTGTTGCAATGGCCTTCAGTAGACCTAAGACTGAATGAAGACGATGTAACTTCATATGTAAAAATTTGCCATTATTTGTTATAATTGACCACGCCCACAATCCGAAGATGACGTACTCGGCAATCATTGGAAGTTATAGTAAGCTAAATTTCAGCTGATGCGACGAGCATTTGAGGCCAATAGCTTTTTGGCAAGCTTGTAAATCAAGACTGAGCAGGCTTAGAGGGTTATTCAATACATCAATCTTCTGCTTAAAACTTGAATATTTAAAAAACTCAACAAAATGTGCTCAGTGCTGGCATGCTTCAATGTAGTTTTACGAAGTGACACATTCACCGACTGATCTCCTTGTCAAACAAAGTTCTCATCTCTCTAGATCATGATTGAACTACACACTGCAGTGCCAATCATTAATGCAGCTCATATTTGTCATGCAATCTCTAAATTTGCCCGAATGCAGCTTGTCGTTGTACTGCGCGATTTTAGTGGAAAGTGTGTTTTATTAGGTCAAGGTTGTAAGTGTGCAACAGCTCGCATAAATTTTTTATAGAAAAGAAATATGCCGTCCAGTTCTAAAGAAGATGTAAAACAGAAAAAAACACTGAAATATATGCTATTTTAATCACGTGCTTGTACGTACAACTGGGCTATTTTTGACTCTCACACTATGAGCTGAAGGGAATTCGTTTCGAGGTTTTTTGGCGAAGAGCCAAAGCAATTGATTACTGTACTGGTCTATGTAGCAGTTCGCTGTATGCACTCTGTTATCTATTTTCTGATTATACAGATCAGACAATAGAGATTATTGTGTGGTCAAAAACCATCTGGCAGGTTGGCTTGCGGTTATAATGGGGTCCCCGACAGAGTAAGTTTCACTTTAGCGATGCAACTGGCAGTAGCTAAGTCGATTGTTGAACTTATCATTAGAAATCACGACTTGCCTGACTGTTATTCTGATGTGAGGAAATTTGAGCAAATAATATGACAAAAGTGATGTTGTTGAGAAAGCTCAAAGAATCAATAAAGCCTTAAGAGGTAATTTTTGAAAAAACTTTGGTTCATTCAGTTAAAAAAATAATTAAATATGTTCACGGGTAGAACCATGGTTTCATATTTCGGGTTGATTGAGCTTGCCAACGTGAACTAATGAAAGCGCTCCCTTGAACGATTACTGTGGTTTTGCTCCACAGTGCCATTGCAATGTTACAATTTATGTTGATGGCGCATCGTCATTATTATACACTCCAAACCTGTCAGCCGCTGTGAATAAAAAGTTTGTGCTTTAGTAATTGTTAGGGAGGCACGTGTGGTCTAGTGGTTAAAGTGCTTGCACTTCAATACTGGATCTGGGGTTCGATTCCCAGCACGGTTATCTGTGAGCAAGATATTTGGCTTCCTATAAGCTCTGCCTGGTCGGATATGGGCATAAAAATAACGTGGTCCCTAGTTTGATTGCACTCTCCATAATAACTATGGAGTCATGCTAGTAAAAGATCCCCCTCTGCTTTTTCGGAAGAGTAGCCGGTGTAACGGCGGGCATGGGTATAGGGTGCTGCTCACACAAGCTCCGCTTAAGAGACCCGTCTTTAGGGTTGCCCACGAGGCACAGCTGAAACAAACAAGCAAAATAAAGTGACTTTCATTTTAATAGTATTGTTGGTGGAAAGCGAGCTTCCGGTTTCTTTAATACTAGCCCCGCACAAAAAACTGCCGGACCCCATTGCTTCAAAAAAGTTGTACAGACAGAATTCCTACCTGCATTTTGTCATTGCTTGAGATTTCCTACCCAGCAATTGCATTTCATTCCTGCAGTGAACAGTAATTTTGTTACAGCAAGTTAAGCATTACTGGGAGGCCCAATACATTAGTATATACCTGCAGCACTATAGTCTCTAACAGCTTACCCAGCTGACACTAAACGCTGACTCACATTTCAATACTTCAAATAGTTGCGCCTCTAATTACAGATCTCTACAAATTTGTTACATTATTATTACCGAGGCTTTCATAAATATGTTCAACTGGTGCAATAGAAATGAAAGATCTCTCAAGTACACTTGAGCTGTTCAATGTTTTATTACGTGATATAAATTAATGTTGCTAATATTATTTATTTAGTTATTCCCGTACCACAAGAATGATAAATAACAGTTGATGGATCGCTGGGGTTATTATCAATTCATATGGTAATGATTTTTAACACACGGACAGACAAAGGTACATCATATCTTGTCCTAGACCTAGATCTTGCAAGCAAATAATGAGTTGGTGAGCTTTGATTGGCTTTATTTTGCGCTTTTTGTGTTGAGCTTGTCATGTTTTTGGCAAGTTGCCATATAGCTGTTGACCATACCTGTCTGCTATCAGTATTTTAAATATTTAATGAATTAGCTGTAGTTAATTTTCGGTTCCTCACAAGGTTAGATGTAGAAATAGTGCATAACTGAGGTAACTGTGCATACGTGGTAATGTTGCTGTGGAATAATCGGTGAGCAGCTAGTACATTGTATTGAATACTAAGCTGGGCTAAACAATGAACTACAAGCAAGATGGAGACAAAAGGCAATAAAATTATAACAGTTGAAGAAGAAAGTCATTTTTTGGCAAATGCTAAAGTTATGTAACCCTGCGACACAAATAGAGTATACATTAGATATTAATATCATTTTATGCTCCTTGCAAGTGTAAAGGGGTGGCTACACAGGCCGATGTTTGGCATCGGAAGGCCTTGCGATGGGCGTGTCCAATACTTCGGCACATCGTGGGGCCTGTTTGTGAGCATAACCAACATGTTGGTCTATGCCCTATGCCGAAGGCACATCGGCATTCTCTGATGGGTTGAAACAAAATATTTTCCCAAGCTCATCAAGTTTAACCATTTACAACGCATTTCCGTTAGAATTTTTGTCAACGAGCATTCACTGCAAACTCTGAAGGAATTATTATGTTATAGAGTTTGGACAGTGAATTCAGTCCAGTGAATTAATTTTACATGGCTCATAGAACAGTGGTAATTGATAAATTCAACATTACTGAGTAGAATTATAATGATAATTATATTAACAAGTACAACAACAATAAAATTCATTATTATTCATTATTATACATGTCATTTATTATAAATGATGAGTAATCAAAATATCCGGAAGATTTAATAATAAATTAAACCAAAAAAATTATTGAAAGTAATTTGTTCACGGTGAGCAAAAACAGCCATACATCACAGTGAAACTGTTCTTCAATTATTGTGGTTATTATATCAGGGAAACAAACAATTCGTTGTCGGAAATGAAACAGGCAAAAACCCGCACTTTGTGTCGTATGATTGGCTAGTTCAGTCGCAGCTCACTGATGTGCACGAGTACATTGTCACGCTACTTCGGCCGGTGTAGCCACCTGCACATCGTCACGAACCATCGTATAGGCACATCGGTATCAAAACATCGGTGCAGTGTAGCCACACCTTAAGGGCATGTATTCCATGTTTCTACTATCTCAACTAAAAAAAACCAAATTTGACTGCATTGTGCAATGACTTTAGACTTGGAAAATGTTGTCTTCTCCTTATGCTAAGGAGAGGAAAAAGAAGACGAAACTTTAAAGTTCAACATTCTTTTCTTGTTGAAGTAAAATATTTCTTGCATAAAAGAGTTGACTACTCATTAACAGTTCAATTTTTATGTTGTTCCATGTACTTCTTGAAATCCAGTAAAGATTATCGTTTTAATTAATGTTGATTACTATTGTGGCAAATATTAATGTGAATGTGAGACTTAGCGATAATAAACATCTCAGGATTACCAACAATATATAAATTGGTGGCTCTATTGATTGTGACAAACAGCAGATCGCGCAGCTCCATCAAGACAAATTTACAAAAATTGTTTGCATTACGAGCAGCTTAAATATGATGTATGGTAGACCTTGGCTCAAAAGATGCCTTCCAACAGCTATTAATTAATTTTGAGTATAAAAATGGGATTATGCAACACCCATTTTTGCTCTATTGACTGTAATTGTACGTAAGTCTGACTGTAATGTTATCATATTGTAATAGTTTTGTAGTCTCTGTCACCGACACAACCGCATCCACTCCTCTTCTCCACACTTTGGAGTCTATCCTGAATAGACGTTAACGACTTCACGGGGTCCACGACCTAGACACATTACACAGAGATTTATACGAGTAAATACTCTATTGCATAATCTATTTAGCAACACAATAAAAGGGTATTTAGCACAATCCACAAAACTTCTGCACTCTCATGTTCAGCAGCTCCTTATATCGGAGAAGGTAGGCAAACTCACTCCCTTATTAGGAGTGAACCAATAATATAATATAACACAAAACATGCATAAATAGAAATCAGCGATACAAAAGACAATAACATATTGAGCCAATAAGAGTAGTAATATATGAGCAGATCTCCCTACCAAGTGTTTTTTTGTGGATTTGATCTTGGAGTTGAGACAATGGGTTACGGCGTTGGATGAATTCGCCGAGTTTATATTGTATTTCATTTGAGGGGTACTTGAGTGGCATTTGAATGGCATTTAAGTGGCATTCGAGTTTTGATTATTTGTTTACTTAATTTGAACTTTTAAATTTTGAATGTATGGCATTCAAGTTTTGATAATCTTGTACATAATTATATACATAACTTTAACTCATAGAGCATCTAGATTTTGAATGTATGGCATTTAAGTTTTGATATTTTTTTGTAATTCGGCTCATTATATCTACATTGAATAAATACAGTAATTAAAAATGAAACAATATGTGAATATATACATTTATTGTGCAATAAGTAGGGAAAATTTCATATAATATAGCTAGAGTCAGTAAATATTAAATAATACCAAACACTACAACTTGTAATGACAATCAATGCATAAGCTTTTACTAAAAACTATCTTGAAAACCTTCAAAACATGATCCCAAATGGAAAAAAAATGGATAAAGTTAGATATTCATCTATTTTGTTTACATCTACAAAAAAGAGGTATTTGGTGAAATATTTTTTCGATTTATTCAATTTTCATTAATTTTTTACAAAAACAAATCATCCTCTAAATGGTTAAATTTCATCTAATTGTACAAATTTACAAAAAAAACAGGGTATTTGGTAAAATATTCTTTCATTTCATTAAATATTCATTATTTTTTTTGCAAAAAAGAAATCACCCTTTAAATGGTTAAATTTTATCTGTTTGTATATCTTTACAAAAAACAGGGTATTTGGTAAAATATTTCCTTTACTCTATTCAATTTTCATTAATTTTTTCAATAATTGCTTAAATATACATTATTCACTATTTTCTTATTCTAATTGTATAAATTTACAAAAAAAAACAAGGTATTTGGTAAAATATTCTTTCATTTCATTAAATCTTCATTATTTTTTTGCAAAAAAAGAAATCATCCTTTAAATGGTTAAATTTTATCTGTTTGTATATCTTTACAAAAAAAACAGACTATTTGGTAAAATATTTCCTTTATTCTATTCAATTTTCATTAATTCTTTCAATAATTGTTTAAATATAAATCATTCATTATTTTCTTATTATTAGGTGAGCACCCTATCATACAAAATTAGTTTCTTGAGTGAAGGTTTTATCCTGCATTTTCCTTTTGAATTTTTTTCAAAAATTTACCATTTTTTTCAAAAACAATCTTTTATATATACAATTTCCATTATTTTTTAAACAGAACAATTCCTATCTCTGAGAGGTTGGAGATATTGGGGTAGAAAACTTAGACATGATGATGAGAAGGCTATGGATTTTCCCGTTTAAGAACAAACCATTTTCGATGGCAATTTCAATTCGGAAAACTAAAACAATGCAATTTGTTTTTCAAAACGCAACCATCAGAAAGCTTTTGTCATGATGAGGAGGAGGAGGTTATGGATTTACCCATTCAAGAACAAACCATTTTCGATGGCGACTTCAATTCTAAAAACGAATTAGAACTGAAGCATGTAGTATTACGTAATCATTTTTTTTAAAGAAGAACAATCCATTTTTGATAGCAACTTTAATTCTAAAAACTAAATCAATGTAACTTTTTTATTCTTTGTCTCCCATGAAATTGTTCAAAACGAATTAGAACTGAAGTATGTGGTATTACATGATAATTTTTTTAAAAAAACACATCAAAATCGACAAATTACTCCTCTAGATAGTTCAAGTTTACAATATTTGAGAATTAATCACAATAGAAACATTAAGCCTACTTGATAAAAAAGAATTTGACTGTTAAATTTAACTAATTGATTCAATGTTATTATTTGGATCTTTTGAAAATAAACATTTCAATGAAAACATCATATTTAGTCTTTGACACACTTGAAACTATTTTCCAGTAAATTTTACCAACAATATTTCAGAAATTTTTACTAGATATTTACAAAAAAAAATGAGGTATTTTGGTAAAATATTCTTTTATTACATTCCTTTTTAATTTTTTATGTTTTAAAACAGGGTTTTATTACAAATTTTTTTTGTTTTTTCAACTTTTTGATAAAAAAGAATTTGACTGTTAAATTTAACTAATTGATTCAATGTTATTATTTGGATCTTTTGAAAATAAACATTTCAATGAAAACATCATATTTAGTCTTTGACACACTTGAAACCATTTTCCAGTAAATTTTACCAACAATATTTCAGAAATTTTTACTAGATATTTACAAAAAAAAATGAGGTATTTTGGTAAAATATTCTTTTATTACATTCCTTTTTAATTTTTTATGTTTTAAAACAGGGTTTTATTACAAATTTTTTTGTTTTTTCAGTTTTTAAAAAAATAATCATTATAATATACAGTTTTCGATATTATTTTAAAAAATTAAATATATATAGCGATTTTCACTTTATATTCTTTTATTCCATTCAATTTTCAATAATTTTTTGAGTGAGGATTTTATCCTACACCTTCCTTTTAAATTTTTTTATTTTTTTAAAAAATAATCATTGAAATATATAGTTTTCGATATTATTTTAAAAACAATGTATATATATATATAGAGTTTTTCATGGTATTTGGGAAAATATTTTTTAATTTCATTCAATTTTCAATAATTTTTTGAGTGAGAATTTTATCCTACACAATCCTTTTAAATTTTTTATGTTTCAAAACAGAGCTTTATTACATTTTTTTGAACTTTTTTAAAAAATAATCATTGAAATATATAGTTTTCGATATTTTTTGTACTTTTTAACTTTTTTAAAAACTGTCAAAAAATCACCAAATTACCTCTCTAGATGAATAAAATTTACTTTTTAAAAAATAATCATTGAAATATACAGTTTTCGATATTTTTTGATTTTTTTTGTACTTTTTAACTTTTTTAAAAACTGTCAAAAAATCACCAAATTACCTCTCTAGATGAATAAAATTTACAAGTAAATAATTGTAATAGAAAATACCATATCTAGTTTTTACATTCATAAAACTGTTTTATAGTAAATTTTCTGTAATACAAACTACTATAGCTTACGATATCAATGGTTACAAAGTGCTTTTCTTGAACAATATCTTTCTCGATATTCTTCTGGTATATTATTAGACCCAGGGAGGAACTCTTGTATTCCGTATTCTCTGTGATCCAATAATTGACTAAAATACAAAAGTTATTCATTATATAAATAAATTTTACCGAATTTAAATTTTACTCTTAGCTACATTAGATAGTTTACATTTTATATATAACAGGAAAATAACTCACTGAGTTACATCATTCAGCTCAATATTTCTTAGGGAAAGTTCTTTACTCTGTTTTCTTTTTACGATAAAATGGACTAAAATAAAAAATGATGTATTAGTATAGTATGATTAAAATTAATGTAAAATAAATATAAACTTTCGTTATTTTTTCAACTTCTATGTAAAAGAAATACACTGATTACACACGAAAAAGTCCTTTTTTTTTCATTTGGTGTGATTTTTTTTTCAACTTCTAGCTAAAAAAATACACTGATTACACAAAAAACCCTTTTTTTAATCCAAAATATATATAATTTAAAAATGTTTTACAAAAAAAATGTATATGAATTGATCATTTATGTGAAAAACTAAACATTTTTGTAAAATAATTATAACCTTTTTGTTATTTTTTAAACTTTTATGTAAAAAATACACTGATTGCACAAAAAAGTCCTTTTTTTAATCCGAAATAGATATAATTTAAACATGTTTTACAAAAAATGTTTATGAATTGATCATTTATGTGAAAAACTAAACATTTTTGTAAAATAATTATACCCTTTTGTTATTTTTTTAAACTTTTATGTAAAAAAAATACACTGATTGCACAAAAAAATCCTTTTTTAATCCGAAATAGCTATAATTTAAAAATGTTTTACAAAAAATGTTTATGAATTGATCATTTATGTGAAAAACTAAACATTTTTGCAAAATAATTATAACCTTTTGTTATTTTTTAAAACTTTTATGTAAAAAAATACACTGATTACACAAAAAAAGTCCTTTTTTTAATCCGAAATATATATAATTCAAAAATGTTTTACAAAAAAGGTTATGAGTTGATCATTTATGTGAAAAATTGAACATTTTTGTAAAATAATTATCACCTTTTGTTATTTTTCCAACTTTTATGTAAAAAAAAACACTGATGATATAACAAAATCCTTTTTTAATTCGAAATATATATATATATATATATAACTTAAAATTTTTTTACAAAAATGTTCACAAATTTATCATTTTAAGGGGTTTTTCATTGTAAGAATACACTAAATTTTCACAAATCAACTTTTTAAAATTATGGTAAAAATTAATAAAACTTACCTATAGTGATATGAATCCCTTGAGTTATAGATTAGCTTCTCGAGAGTTTGTTCTCCACAGTCTTCTTTTTCAGCATCATCGAAGTGGTTGAGAAAATCCTCAGATTTTGGATTATCAGCCAGTTCCGAGGCTTGGACGAAGGCTTGATGAGCTGCGAGTACACTGATGTTGTAGAAAATTGAATTGTCTGCGTTTCGACTCAGGCCCTTGAACAAAATCACTCCAAATCTCTCCGATGTCACAGCAGAAGCTATTTGATGAGGAATGCGCATATCTCCGATCAGTAATTCTTCATCTACAACACTTCTGTATTGAACTAGAAGAGTCTCTTCATTTCCATTCCATCGCCTGTCAGACTTTGTTATAACTTCAGGGTTTTGGAAACATATGACACTATCTGTTGGGAAATCCTGAAGATTAGCTACCTCGAAATAAGCATTGATTTGTCGCATACTTTTTTCTGGTAATACATCAAACACATTCTTACACCTCAAAGTAGTTCCTGTTTCTGTAGCAGCACGAAAAATTGCTTTTCCAGTCTTTTCAACACCCATGTAGATCAAAACCAGTGGTCTTATTTGCGAAGCTTCATTGACAAGTAATCCCGCTGCTAATGGAATAGTGCTCTTCACTCTAACTACCTTTCCATCCTTTTTATAGTTGTATATGATGGTGCAGTTCGTTTCATCATGGAGCTCAACGGTTAACACCTGCATAACTGTAGGTATTGGTAAATCTTCAACTTTGACTATGTTTTCAATGTTTCTTCTGGAAGCTGGAGATAGAGTACTTAACAGAGAGGCGCTTTTGATGATGAGAGTTGCCAGAGTATTCAGACTGGCGCTTTGAAAGGGGATCATAGTGCGTTGAAGAAGTACATTGTCATCAATCACCTTATCTTGTGAAGGTTTTGATTCTTTATTCTTTAGTTGTTTTGATATGACTTGTGTCGACATTCTAAAAGATAAAGTAAAAATCCATGTTATGATTTCTTTTTCAAACCAATTTGAAGATATATATACATATATATATATATATATTTACTCAATATCATACCACTATTAGTATCTAAATCGATAAAAATTAAATTTATACTCAATCAAGTTGACTTACCTCCAAACAGAAAAGTCCTTCTAGCAGTTGTAGTAGATGATGTTGTAGTAGATCTTGCTCCTTCAGTTGCTAATGTCGAAGTGACTGCTTTCTGTGTAAAAACAGTGCTTCTTATATAGCTGAAATCATGCCATTTATCATAAGGTTAAATTAATGAAACATTGTTTCTACGGAAGAACACCAATGCTTTCGCGGGAATAAATAATTTATTTTCACGCGAATACAAACCAATGCTTTCGCGGGAATAAACATTTTATTTTCACGCGAATGGAAACTGTTGCTTTCGCGGGAATGAATACTTTATTTTCACGCGAATACAAACCAATGCTTTCGCGGGAATAAACATTTAATTTTCACGCGAATGGAAACTGTTGCTTTCGCGGGAATGATTACTTTATTTTCACGCGAATACAAACCAGTGCCTTCGCGGGAATAAACATTTAATTTTCACGCGAATGGAAACTGTTGCTTTCGCGGGAATGAATACTTTATTTTCACGCGAATACAAACCAATGCTTTCGCGGGAATAAACATTTTATTTTCACGCGAATGGAAACTGTTGCTTTCGCGGGAATGAATACTTTATTTTCACGCGGATACAAACCAATGCTTTCGCGGGAATAAACATTTAATTTTCACACGAATGGAAACTGTTGCTTTCGCGGGAATGAATACTTTATTTTCACACGAATACAAACCAATGCTTTCGCGGGAATAAACATTTTATTTTCACGCGAATGGAAACTGTTGCTTTCGCGGGAATGAATAATTTATTTTCACGCGAATACAAACCAATGCTTTCGCGGGAATAAACATTTTATTTTCACGCGAATGGAAACTGTTGCTTTCGCGGGAATGAATACTTTATTTTCACGCGAATACAAACCAATGCTTTCGCGGGAATAAACATTTTATTTTCACGCGAATGGAAACTGTTGTTTTCGCGGGAATGAATACTTTATTTTCACGCGAATACAAACCAATGCTTTCGCGGGAATAAACATTTAATTTTCACGCGAATGGAAACTGTTGCTTTCGCGGGAATGAATACTTTATTTTCACGCGAATACAAACCAATGCTTTCGCGGGAATAAACATTTTATTTTCACGCGAATGGAAACTGTTGCTTTCGCGGGAATGAATACTTTATTTTCACGCGAATACAAACCAATGCTTTCGCGGGAATAAACATTTAATTTTCACGCGAATGGAAACTGTTGCTTTCGCGGGAATGAATACTTTATTTTCACGCGAATACAAACCAATGCTTTCGCGGGAATAAACATTTTATTTTCACGCGAATGGAAACTGTTGCTTTCGCGGGAATGAATACTTTATTTTCACGCGAATACAAAGCAATGCTTTCGCGGGAATAAACATTTAATTTTCACGCGAATGGAAACTGTTGCTTTCGCGGGAATGAATACTTTATTTTCACGCGAATACAAACCAATGCTTTCGCGGGAATAAACATTTTATTTTCACGCGAATGGAAACTGTTGTTTTCGCGGGAATAAACATTTTTTTTTCAGGTAAATAAAAACCAATGCTTTCGCGGGAATAAATAATTTATTTCCACGCGAATGGAACCCATTGCTTTCGCGGGAATAAACAATTTATTTTCACGCGAATACAAACCAATGCTTTCGCGGGAATGAAAGATTTATTTTCACACATTCACCTATATAAGAGACAACGGTTTCAGACAGAAAGCATCCAGTTCAACAACAGTGAGCAAAGGAGCAACATCTATCTACTACATCTTCCATTGCAACTACTAAGAGTTCTCTCTTCATAAAGGTAAAACTTAAACTCAAATATTTCCGCTAGCTAACACAACTATTTGAAGGCTTTATGACATATCTATCTTTAAATTGGTTATAAAGAATTGAATCAATTTTTTCTGTTTTTTTCAGAATGAATACTCAAGTCGTAGAAAGTCAACCATTGTATCTAAAGTCAGAATCTCAGCCTGATGAAAAGGTAAGAATTAATAAAAAATACTATTTAACACCTGTTGAACACCTTTAATTATTTTAGTTATCTAATTATCGCTTGTATTTTAGAACAACGCAACAACAAATCCAATCTACTTAAAGGACTTCCTTCCAGAAATATATCATAACTATGTGATAAATAATGATGTTGTTGAAAAAAAAGCTGTAGAACGTTTGACATTTCAAGTTATAATATTCTGTATAACTCAACACATGATGAGTATGGGGATGTGTTGTAAGAAACGTGATATATCTACAGAACGTTTTGATGACATTATAAAAAACGGTTTCGAAATCGTTTTGTCGATGGTGGAAGTCGTTAATATTAATGATTTTTTAAAAGAAATTGAAAGAAGTGCTTGGAATCAAATAGTTTTCAAAAAATTATACAACATGACATGGAACAAAAAAACTTTTTATAAATTCAGAAAGCATATTTATAATTATGTCCAAATAGATAAAGCTCTATCCTCTTCTGTAGGTATTTTAGAATTAATGTTGGAAGGGTTTCATACATATTTATGAAAAATTTTAGTTGTTTTTTATTATTTTACAATATTTTGTTCAAACTATTATATTTTATTTCTTACCAATTTAGATGTTATGTTCAAACTATTATATTTTATTTCTTACCAATTTAGATGTTAAAAGCGGTATGATATTAAGTAAATACATATATATATATATTTGAACGCATCCTTTGTTGTCTGTCTCCACATCCCGATAGTTTAATAAGCACATTCTCAATCTACCATAACTCTACGATCTTAACCGCTTTTGGCATAAATACATATATATATATATAAGACACTTTAAGTAATAAATACACTCTTAGCCACTCATGCAAATATTACCCTTTTATTTTTAGAATGTTATGGATGCTCTTTCTGAAGAGCTCCTTAGCACAGATCCATATCCAACAGAAAATAAAATGAAAAACGGCAAAACAACTCCTAAGAGAAGGAAAACTGCTCCAAAAAAGCGAATAGTAAGGAAACGAAAACAAACAGTGAGAAAACAAACTACTTCCGTTGATAAGCAAACAATGGAGAGCGCAGCTATAACTCATTTAACAGTTGAATGTCTCAACGAAAGGAGAGCTAGGGAATTAGAAAAGTCTAAAGGTTCTCAAGTGATTGACTCACCAAAAGTTCCGATTTGCAAAACATTTGAAGATCTTCCTATCCCAAGCATTATGCGAGTGACTGGTGTGATACATCCATCAAGTAAGGAGAAGTGTAGATATTCTCAAGTACACTACCATGATCCTTCAGATATAAATGAACTCGAGCCCAAAATACTCCTCTGTCCAGTTGAAATAGCTAAAAACTTCAACTGTGATAATTACCCTCCTCCGTTTAACGTTGTATATTTGGGTAGAAAGGGAAAACCAAAAAATAAAAACGTTCTTTGGTATGATGTCAGACGTGTTAGCAGACATCCTCTAAGCAAAAAGAAAGCTGAAGAGGAATCACTATATTTTAGTACATTGACCAAATGTCAGCTCAAACGCTTCTTGAACATCAACACCCTCAATAGTTTTCAACCCGGTGCTGTTTTTCCTTACCAAGATGTTGTTGATAGATTCGTTCCTCATCGATTTAAAGGAGGTCAGTCGAATGTAATTTGTATCCGTTATAGCATTGAACAATGTGGAGAAACGCTGTTGAAGACGCTCGTCATACCAGACAAATATGCTTCAGAAGCTAACAAATATACTCCAGGTGTGATGATCTACAGAGGAAAAACAACACACGGAAAATTTAAGACAGAATACGATCTTTCATTTTGCTCTCCATACTGTCTCGGTCGAATGTATTGGAAACAATATTGTGATCAAGCAAAGTACAACAAAACAATATTAGAAATTGATGATGATGATGAACTTGAAGATTTTCTATGTGGAGACTTTGATGATTTTGAGACAGGATATGTTGCTGAAAAAAAATGATGAGTGTTTTAACGATGGATAGTCTCTAATTCAAAAAACAAGTTGGACAATGTGTCTTGGTGAGCTATTTCCCTTTTCTATATAATGTAAACTATCCAATGTAACTAAAGCTATAATTCAATTTCATGTAATTACTTTAAATTTTTTCCCTACTTATTACACAATAAATGTATATATTCACATATTGTTTCATTTTTAATCACTGTATTTATTCAATGTAGATATATCTCCTCTCTCCTCTCTCCTCTTTTTATCTCTCCTCTCTCTCAACATACTCTCTCCTCTACCAAATACTCCTCTCTCCTCTCTTGCAGTTATTTCCCAAATACTGTAGATTTTAACCATCTAGAGGTCTAATTTGGTAATTTTCCAACATATTTTATAGCATTTAATATACTTATTATGTAATAAATGTATATTATTCAATGTAAATGTAAATATATTCATAAATATGTACATAATTATCCATATATACATAAATGTATAAAAAACTAAAAAAAATCTCTCCTCTCTCTCCTCTCTCTTCTCTCCTCTCTCATCTCTCCTCTCCCCTCTCTCCAGAAGATTTTCCCTACTTATTATGTAATCAGGTATATAATCATATAATTTTCATTTTTGATCAATATATTTGTTCAATGTAGATATATCTCCTCTCTCTATGTAGATATAAATATAGCCATAAATATGTACATAACTAACCATATATACATGAATGTATAGAAAACTAAAAAATCTCTCTCCTCTCTCTCCTCTCTCATCTCCCATCTCTCCTCTCTCCTCTCCCCTCTCTCTCAAGATACCATATGAGTTCGAGTTATGTAAAAAAGTTATCAAAACTTGAATGCCATACATTCAAAATCTATATGCCATATAAGTTCAAATTAAGTAAAAAATAATCAAAACTCAAATGCCACTTAAATGCCATTCAAACACCACTCAAGTACCCCTCAAGTAAAATACAATATAAACTCGGCGAATTCATCCAACGCCGTAACCCATTGTCTCAACTCCAAGGTCAGATCCACAAAAAAACACTTGGTAGGGAGATCTGCTCATATATTACTACTAATAAGAAAGGTGTGCACACGGCAGGGAGGCTCTGGGCTGCCTTCCCGCTCTTTTGGGTGTAGTGGAAACTTTCCACTCCTTATACAGAGTCCTTGCTTCCTAGTCTTTGCTCTCTTCATTCGTACTGCTCTGGTATCTGTATAACAAAGGGCGTTCTGTTCCTAGGGCCTCAAACTACCACTATCAGTCATCTTCAATACTGGCCCGGGTTAAGTTCTTCTCTGTTCTATAACTGGATACAGGGTCTATACTGGCCTGGTATAACTGGATACAGAGTCTATACTGGCCTGGTATAACTGGTATCCTAAAATCTAACGAAGCAAGTATAGGGGGCGAGGGAGAAGGCTTCGGGTCATTATCTCAAGTCACTACTACAGGTGGGTGGGGGACATGGGTGGTTTCTAGGGTAGGGGGCGGGGACGGCTAACATCTCATGCAAATCTCTCACTATATCACAAAGTTATGTTATAATCACTCCCCCTGCCAGCCTTATGATGCTTTTGTGAGAAGTGAAAAATCTATAGAAGTTGTGATATTACTATTTTGACAATTAATTGTACTGTTTTTGTTGGTTGATGCAATTTTGGTTGTTGTTTACGTATAGTATTACAACAAGGCTCAAATGCTGCAAGTAATCTACACAATCTATGTCCGACTGATTTTGATAATGTAGCCTATATCAACTATTGTTTGGTTGAAGAGCGAAACCCAATATTGTTTGTTGCTTGAGTTACAACAACCTGTGGTTAGTGTAGCAGCCAGACATATTATCATTTGCACCAACAGGCTTTCTAGTCACAATATTTGTCCGTTTTCTCATGGTGTATATTTAATCTATAATTAATTATTAAGACAATAGAACATTTGAGTAAAAACATGGATAGCAAAAAGTTGAGCAATTATCGAACAAAGCATACGTCTATTCTATAGGAGCAAGCTACCAAACAATTGAAATGAGGTCTCAACAAGCTTGTTGAAATAAAAAAAAAAACACTAATGAAATAAATATATTTTTCAATAGGTGCTTTTTTACGAGACCAAAGAATTGAAAAAAATTAGATCTCAAGTAGTTGAGAATCTGATAAATCATCGGCAGAATTAGGTGTCTACTAGCATTTTAAAATAAACCACTCAAATCTGTATATAAAAAAGTAAACTGCAGCAATATTTAAAATAAATTCTAGCTCTATTCAAGAAAAAAATTTATGACCTTGGCTGGCCTAATGTCTTGGAGAAAAGATGAGATCATAAAGTTGGGGAGCATGCAGTAGCTGCTTTACTGGCTCCTCAGTGACTTTCGACCCCTCTGGTAGGGAGATATCAAACCTCTGTAATATGGTTACAAAAAAGAGAAATAACTCCATCTTGGCTAGACTTTCTCCTGGACACGCCCTTCTTCCTTCAATCAGATATACCATGAGTTGCAAAAAAGATTTTCGTTAATAACAAATTATCAGTATTTACTAAATTCTGAATAATCATGAACCATTCAATCACTGTCACTTACCAATCCCAAAAGGAATAGTCCTCTGTTTCTTTAGTACAATATCTCCTGTTAGATATCTTTCTGGTTTAAACTTCTTTGGTTCTTCAAATACTGTCTCATCATGTAGAACTGAGGCCATGTTTAACATCAAGTCTGCTCCAGCTGGTATTTTCTATAACATATGAACCATTTAGCTTTGGCTGCAAGGGTTTCTAAGACTTGGAATAAATCCAGCAGCTGCATCACACAGCAGATCTAGCTTGGCTAGATTTGTGACAATTAAATTAGTTGTACCCTCAACAGAGTAATTTTGTGAGCTGAATTCAAATCCAATGAATTCCAATCGCAAAATAAATCCATATTTTTCCAAATCATACTCTATTCTTATAAAAATATTAGTGACTGTTAAGGTTATCTTTACCTACAAGCACAGAAAAATATGGGTGTAACTCTGAATTTATTGATAGAATCGACACGGCAAACAAACAGTTTTTATGAAAAACAAGAACACAAACACAATAAGTCTGTATTGAAGATTCCAACTATAAAGTGAGCGTTTGGTGGGGATGTATTACTGGGTTTGATGAAGGCTGGAATAATTTTTCCAAGTGTGACGGGGAAAGAGAGAGAAATACATCATGAAAGTGTGTAAGGTGCCCAGCAAGGGAAAAAGAGAAGGACAGATGGACAGGACAAGATTAAAAAAGATCTCCAATCCTTTGAAATTAGAAAAGAGGGTGCTCAACAGAGAATTACATAGAGAAGTCTATTTGAGCTTGGTTTCTGATTGACATTTGCTACTAGGACAGGGTAAAGCAGAGATAAATGAGCATTGGTGACTGTATTTTTTTGATACCATGATATATAAACCACAATTTGTCTCCTAAATCACCAGCAACAAAGTTTGACAGTTTGCTAATCAAAACAGATCAAGAATGCTGTTGAAGTATCTAAACTTGTAGAACTGCTGAAGGCAGTAAAAAAGCAAAAACTAATTTGATGCGTACTAATTACCATGGAGACTAATAGGCAGCAGTTTTGTCCAACGCAGTAAGTCTAGTGCACTGCAAATGTGATCGCAAAACACACGGGCAGCACACAGGTTGATTGTACTCTTTGTTGTGCAATAGGTAGTTTATTGAACTCTACAGACGTTGTCGGTGTGTTCAACATTTACATTGTCTTCAATGGCAATTTTTTGCTGAATGATTATCGGCCTTTTCATAGCCAGTTTTTCTAACGTACATCAACGCTCATTTTGACTAACGAACACCACAAAATTCAACCCTTTTGCGGCATTTTCTGGTTTCTTTATCACTATGGATACATAGCCATTCACCCATACTCCTTTCTTCAAGCATTACCGTAAATATGGAAATTTTGAAAAGGAAAAGGTAAGCTTCACATTAAACACTTTTATTTTTCATCAGCTACTTCACGCTCGTACAACATCATAATAATTTTGAATGCTGATAGCCCAAATTCTAATATGCAGCATTGGGACAATATTGTTGCAAAACTCTGAACAATTGAAAATCACAAATTCAGGTAAAGTTTCGGCAACTCAAAGCTAACAAGATGAAGTAAACAACGGAAAGACAGGCAAGCAAAATTTTTCTCATCTAAACACAGCAATATAACAATGACTTAATGTTTGTTACCGCAAGCTAAAACTGCTCCAGGTAACAATGCAAGAAGAGGAAGAATATGTTTCAAACATAATGAAACGATGAAGCAGTTTTTTAGAGATGCTAAGACATCTGCTGTTGGGACACAAGGAGATCTCCAAAGTAATTGTATCATTATTACACTACAATTATTAATCTATGCTCAACCAGGATTGATCTCTCGTCTAAAAACCATTGTTTTTTTTTACAGCGAATTCAATTGTACACTGTAGAAGCATAATAGGCAAGAAAAAAATTGTCTGAGCTTCTAGAACAGTTAGTTGAAAATGATGATAGAAAAACGTTTGCATTAGAACAATTGGTAAACAATTTAATTGGTGACTAAAGGACATAATTGTATGGTCCATCCAGTAGTCAACTTATTAATAAGAAATATAAAATTCTCAAAACAAATTGTTTGCAATTGCTGGGTTTAGATATACTAGCTGGAGTAGTATCTACCTCAATGTCAACATCTTTAATTGGTGTTGGTTCAGGCAATGTACAGAGAAGAACTGGACTAATGCATCAAACTGCAAAATTATGCCCAACACAGCACCCTATTATTGTAATGGCTATAGCAAGAGTGTTAACATCCAAGTGTTTTAGTCGGCGGCATTGAGTTTTATGACGCCCAAAGCTGTTTCCATTGTAACTATCATGGCTTTAAGAGTCGCAATTAATGTCAGCTCAGCAGTGCTTGTGAGATTGGCTAGGAGAGGGCAAAGTCTGGATGTGCAAGGGTAAGCGTAATCACCTAAAACAAATGTATCACATTGCCATTTATCGAAATAAAATGACCCAGGTGGTCATTGTAAACATTGAATTTCGCAACTTTTTTACCAACCAAGAATGAAGAAGTTCTCTGGTAAGGGGGCAAGTTTTTCTGGCAGTTGGTTACAACGATGTACCCCCTTAACATGTGCACGGCCGAAGGCTCCAGTGTAATAGTATGCAATCTCTTGACTATCCGATGGAACTGACAATGCGTTCATAGAGAAGTTCTGCTTTCTGTCGTAGAATAGATCAGGCTCTCTGAATGGCCTCTTCAAGCAAACACCATGCATACCTATGTGCGAGAAAATAATTGACAATTCACTGTAACGAGTAAATAATGTTTTTAAACTAATATCTATTTTATTTATAAACTAACCGTCGACATATCCTTTGAATCCAGGCACTGGCATGAACAGGTAGGGACGTGGTGTTCCTCAGCTTACTTATCACTCCCGTCATGAACTCTGCAAGTGAGCAAATGCTTTTTTAAACACATAAAACCAAACTAAGTAAACTTGCTATTCTGAAACTCGGCTCAAGGACAGAAATTGGCCAGACACCAGAAAGCCACTTATCCTTACATTTTGGCAGTCAGTGGTGAGTTGTCACTAGCAGGTAAATTGAGGGTTGCAAAGAGCTGATCAGCAATTTCTACAACAAAAGATTTGTACTCTGCATAATTGTTTCATGTTAAGAAAATTTTTTCTCTGTTACAAGCAATTAGTGTAGCATAACTTGCAGCTTGCTAACATTGAAAATGGCTTAGAAGTGTTCCTCGCTCATAACATGCTCTATTGCTGTTGGCATCTTGCTCTTCGTGTAACATACTAAGAATCGTGCGGTTAGGTCTATAAACATCATTATAAAAAAATGTTGCATGTTTATAAGCGGCTAATAATTATCAATTACTGCTACATAAAAAATTTTCAAGTTTTTTACAATGCTTCTATGATTGTAATAATTTTTAACATCTATAATTTATTACTCCTAATATTAGGAATATTATGGAAGTAGCTTGTGATAATGGTTTCAAATTATTGTTATCATTTTGTAAACAGCACTGCAACTTTTATTGATAACAATAAAATGGCTAACTTGGATATTTAAAACTTTTAAATTAAAAGCTTATAAAACTCAACAAATTATAATAATCACACATAGTATTATTTATTATTACTAAACAAAATGCTAGTAATTATATTATTGTAATCCCCACAAATATCAATAAAAAAATATAATTTCTGATATTAATAATGAAACATAACAATAATACTAATAATAACTAGAAAAGATTATTTTTTCTGTAGAAAAATTAGAAGCCATACAGATGCTCAGTCTGACGAAAAAAAAATGATCCATTTTCGACTTACGGTTCGAAAGTTATGGAGAAAAATGCAATTTTTGAGGAGTTATCCTCTCGGTATCTGATGGAAAACGCAGCTATTAATGAATATACATGATGCAAAACAATTTGGCAGCTTTCCAAGTAAACAGCTCATGGTTTGAATGATTATGAATGCATCCAGTTGTTTTTACACGACTAACTTCCCTTGTCAAGACGGAAACTGGTTTATTTTAGGAGTTACCCTCTCAACAAAACTTTCAAAGTTTCAGGCAGTTACTATAGTGACAGAACATAATATTTTGATGAGAGAAGCTGTGCAATTTGATGATATATTTACATGCAACCTAAGAGTTGTCCTCTCTGTAGAATGTTTAACATTCAAAAACATAAACAACCCTGTTCTGCTCATATATTACTACTGTTCATTATTTTTTCGGAATGTTAGTCAATGTGACTTAATCAATGTGTCTTCCAAGATCGGTTATGATCAACGTAAGAACCAATAAAAACTGGTATTTCTTTGAGTTTAAATGGGTGAGCGTGTTGTGGTGTGAAACCATTGTATGCTGCATTATTGGCTGTAAAACATGCACACATGGCTTTGATTAAAAAAAGTTTTAGTGACTTGCGACAAACGGTTCAAAAGTTAAAGAGCAATATAAGTGTTTTGTTCGGAGTTATCTTCTCCGAGATGGCAGGCAACTCTCTAAATGGTATGTCAAAGTACTCATGCACTTGGCAACATTCCAAGTAGGTTACTCAATGCTCATGGCTCTATTCGTTTGAGCAGACTATGACGTTGTGTTATTACACAGCTCACTTCACAACGACGTTGATCAAACTGCTGCTTGCTTAAAGACGTCATGTCATGACTTAAAGTCCTAATAGGCCTCTCCTGTGAGAAAACCTGCCATATCTACTTGTATTCCAACAGTTTATATTGGAATTTCTTCCAGCAGACTATGACGTTGTGTCATGACCCGACGTTGTTGATCAAACTGCAGTTCACTCAACAACGTCGTGTCATGACATAACGTCGTAATAGGCCTCTCCTGTGGGAAAACATGCCACATCTACTTGTATTTCAACAGTTTAGATTGGAATTTCTTCCAGCAAAAAAGTTCAAATTTTCTGAAAATCATTAAAAATTGCCTCTCCTTGAAAAACTTGTAAACTTACTATTGAAAACTTTTGATGCCTGTGTACATCTACCATAGCTGCACACCCTCATATAAAAATCATGCAGTTTTGATGAAAAGTGACAGAGCTATTTAGCATTTATTGACCAAAAATGCCTGTTGAAGAGGCTTGCGGAAAGTGGAATAGCTGTGACACCGTGACTTTCTTAACTCGAAAAAAATACTTTCATAAAATTTCAGATGTGTCCCTACGTAACCAACTATTTTTTAGAGAGTTCCGATCGGGGAATCTGTAGTTATAGAAGAAGAAAGTTCGCGAAAGAAAAATAATAATAATAATAATAACTAGAAAAGATTATTTTTTCTGTAGAAAAATTAAAAGCCATACAGATGCTCAGTCTGACGAAAAAAAAAATGATCCATTTTCGACTTACGGTTCGAAAGTTATGGAGAAAAATGCGATTTTTGAGGAGTTATCCTCTCGGTATCTGATGGAAAACGCAGCTATTAATGAAATTACATGATGCAAAGTAATTTGGCAGCTTTCCAAGTAAGCAGCTCATGGCTTGAGTACTTATGATTGCATCAAGTTGTTTTTATACGACTAACTTCCCTTGTCAAGACGGAAACTGGTTTATTTTAGGAGTTACCCTCTCAACAAAACTTTCAAATTTTCAGGCAGTTACTATAGTGATAGAACATAATATTTTGATGAGAGAAGTTGCGCAATTTGATGATATATTTACATGCAACCTGAGAGTTGTCCTCTCTGTAGAATGTTTAACATTCAAAAACATAAACAACCCTGTTCTGCTCATATATTACTACTGCTCATTATTTTTTCGGAATGTTAGTCAATGTGACTTAATCAATGTGTCTTCCAAGATCGGTTATGATCAACGTAAGAACCAATAAAAACTGGTATTTCTTTGAGTTTAAATGGAAGAGCGTGTTGTGGTGTGAAACCATTGTATGCGGCATTATTGGCTGTAAAACATGCACACATGGCTTTGATTAAAAAAAGTTTTAGTGACTTGCGACAAAGGGTTCAAAAGTTAAAGAGCAATATAAGTGTTTTGTCTGGAGTTGTCTTCTCCGAGGTGGCAGGCAACTCTCTAAATGGTCTGTCAAAGTACACATGCACTTGGCAACATTCTAAGTAAGTTACTCAATGCTAATGCCTCTATTCGTTTGAGCAGACTATGACGTTGTGTCATTACGCAGCTCACTTCACAACGACGTTGATCAAACTGCTGCTTGCTTAAAGACGTCGTGTCATGACTTAAAGTCCTAATAGGCCTCTCCTGTGAGAAAACCTGCCATATCTACTTGTATTCCAACAGTTTATATTGGAATTTCTTCCAGCAGACTATGACGTTGTGTCATGACGCGACGTCCTTGATCAAACTGCAGTTCACTCAACAACGTTGTGTCATGACATAACGTCGTAATAGGCCCCTGCTGTGGGAAAACATGCCATATCTACTTGTATTACAACAGTTTAGAACGGAATCTCTTCCAGTGAAAAAGTTCGAATTTTTTGAAAATCACTAGAAATTGACTCTCCTTGAAAAACTTGTAAACTTGCTATTGAAAACTTTTGATGCCTGTATACATCTACCATAGCCGCACACCCTCATATAAATATCATGCAGTTTAGATGAAAAGTGACAGAGTTATTCAGCATTTATTGAACGAAAATGACTGTTGAAGAGGCGTGCGAAAAGTGGAATAGCTGTGACGTGGTAACTTTTTTAACTTGAAAAAAAATATTTCGTTAATCTCCAGAGGTGCCCCTACGTAACCAACTAATTTTTAATGAGTTCTAATCAGCGAATCTGTAGTTATAGAAGAAGACAGAAACTGAAATCTAGTGGTTAGAGTGCGGCGAAAGAAAAATAATAACTAGAAAAGATTATTTTTTCTGTAGAAAAATTAGAAGCCATACAGATGCTCAGTCTGACGAAAAAAAAATGATCCATTTTCGACTTACGGTTCGAAAGTTATGGAGAAAAATGCAATTTTTGAGGAGTTATCCTCTCGGTATCTGATGGAAAACGCAGCTATTAATGAATATACATGATGCAAAACAATTTGGCAGCTTTCCAAGTAAACAGCTCATGGTTTGAATGATTATGAATGCATCCAGTTGTTTTTACACGACTAACTTCCCTTGTCAAGACGGAAACTGGTTTATTTTAGGAGTTACCCTCTCAACAAAACTTTCAAAGTTTCAGGCAGTTACTATAGTGACAGAACATAATATTTTGATGAGAGAAGCTGTGCAATTTGATGATATATTTACATGCAACCTAAGAGTTGTCCTCTCTGTAGAATGTTTAACATTCAAAAACATAAACAACCCTGTTCTGCTCATATATTACTACTGTTCATTATTTTTTCGGAATGTTAGTCAATGTGACTTAATCAATGTGTCTTCCAAGATCGGTTATGATCAACGTAAGAACCAATAAAAACTGGTATTTCTTTGAGTTTAAATGGGTGAGCGTGTTGTGGTGTGAAACCATTGTATGCTGCATTATTGGCTGTAAAACATGCACACATGGCTTTGATTAAAAAAAGTTTTAGTGACTTGCGACAAACGGTTCAAAAGTTAAAGAGCAATATAAGTGTTTTGTTCGGAGTTATCTTCTCCGAGATGGCAGGCAACTCTCTAAATGGTATGTCAAAGTACTCATGCACTTGGCAACATTCCAAGTAGGTTACTCAATGCTCATGGCTCTATTCGTTTGAGCAGACTATGACGTTGTGTTATTACACAGCTCACTTCACAACGACGTTGATCAAACTGCTGCTTGCTTAAAGACGTCATGTCATGACTTAAAGTCCTAATAGGCCTCTCCTGTGAGAAAACCTGCCATATCTACTTGTATTCCAACAGTTTATATTGGAATTTCTTCCAGCAGACTATGACGTTGTGTCATGACCCGACGTTGTTGATCAAACTGCAGTTCACTCAACAACGTCGTGTCATGACATAACGTCGTAATAGGCCTCTCCTGTGGGAAAACATGCCACATCTACTTGTATTTCAACAGTTTAGATTGGAATTTCTTCCAGCAAAAAAGTTCAAATTTTCTCAAAATCATTAAAAATTGCCTCTCCTTGAAAAACTTGTAAACTTACTATTGAAAACTTTTGATGCCTGTGTACATCTACCATAGCTGCACACCCTCATATAAAAATCATGCAGTTTTGATGAAAAGTGACAGAGCTATTTAGCATTTATTGACCAAAAATGCCTGTTGAAGAGGCTTGCGGAAAGTGGAATAGCTGTGACACCGTGACTTTCTTAACTCGAAAAAAATACTTTCATAAAATTTCAGATGTGTCCCTACGTAACCAACTATTTTTTAGAGAGTTCCGATCGGGGAATCTGTAGTTATAGAAGAAGAAAGTTCGCGAAAGAAAAATAATAATAATAATAATAACTAGAAAAGATTATTTTTTCGGTAGAAAAATTAAAAGCCATACAGATGCTCAGTCTGACGAAAAAAAAAATGATCCATTTTCGACTTACGGTTCGAAAGTTATGGAGAAAAATGCGATTTTTGAGGAGTTATCCTCTCGGTATCTGATGGAAAACGCAGCTATTAATGAAATTACATGATGCAAAACAATTTGGCAGCTTTCCAAGTAAGCAGCTCATGGTTTGAATGATTATGAACGCATCCAGTTGTTTTTACACGACTAACTTCCCTTGTCAAGACGGAAACTGGTTTATTTTAGGAGTTACCCTCTCAACAAAACTTTCAAAGTTTCAGGCAGTTACTATAGTGACAGAACATAATATTTTGATGAGAGAAGCTGCGCAATTTGATGATATATTTACATGCAACCTAAGAGTTGTCCTCTCTGTAGAATGTTTAACATTCAAAAACATAAACAACCCTGTTCTGCTCATATATTACTACTGTTCATTATTTTTTCGGAATGTTAGTCAATGTGACTTAATCAATGTGTCTTCCAAGATCGGTTATGATCAACGTAAGAACCAATAAAAACTGGTATTTCTTTGAGTTTAAATGGAAGAGCGTGTTGTGGTGTGAAACCATTGTATGCGGCATTATTGGCTGTAAAACATGCACACATGGCTTTGATTAAAAAAAGTTTTAGTGACTTGCGAAAAACGGTTCAAAAGTTAAAGAGCAATATAAGGGTTTTGTTCGGAGTTATCTTCTCCAAGATGGCAGGCAACTCTCTAAACTGTCTGTAAAAGTGCACATGCACTTGGCATCATTCCAAGTAAGTTACTCAATGCTAATGCCTTCATTCGTTTGAGCAGACTATGACGTTGTGTCATTACACAGCTCACTTCACAACGACGTTGATCAAACTGCTGCTTGCTTAAAGACGTCGTGTCATGACTTAAAGTCCTAATAGGCCTCTCCTGTGAGAAAACCTGCCATATCTACTTGTATTCCAACAGTTTATATTGGAATTTCTTCCAGCAGACTATGACGGTGTGTCATGACGCAACGTCCTTGATCAAACTGCAGTTCACTCAACAACGTCGTGTCATGACATAACGTCCTAATAGGCCCCTCCTGTGAGAAAACACGCAATATCTACCTGTAATTTCAACAGTTTAAATTGGAATTTCTTCCAGCAAAAAAGTTCAAATTTTCTCAAAATCATTAAAAATTGCCTCTCCTTGAAAAACTTGTGAACTTACTATTGAAAACTGTTGATGCCTGTGTACATCTACCATAGCTGCACACCCTCGTATAAAAATCATGCAGTTTGGATGAACAATGACAGAGCTATTTAGCATTTATTGAACAAAAACGGCTGTTGAAGAGGCTTGCGGAAAGTGGAATAGCTGTGACATGGTGACTTTCGCAACTTGAAAAAAAATATTTCGTTAATCTCGAGATGTGCACCTACGTAACCAACTAATATTTAGAGAGTTCTGATCAGCGAATCTGTAGTTATAGAAGAAGAAACTTCGCGAAAGAAAAATAATAATAATAATAACTAGACTAAAATGTTTTCTCTGTAGAGAAAATAAAAGCCATACAGATGCTCAGTCTGACGAAAAAAAATTGTTCAAATTCGACTTACAGTTCAAAAGTTATGGAGAAAAATGCATATTTTAAGGAGTTATGCTCTCGGTATCTGATTTAAAACGCAGCTATTAATGAAATTACATGATACAAAGAAACTTGGCAGCTTTCCAAATAAGCAGCTCATGGCTTGAGTACTTATGATTGCATCAAGTTGTCTTTATACGACTAACTTCCCTTGTCAAGATGGAAACTGGTTTATTTTAGGAGTTACCCTCTCAACAAATCTTTCAAAGTTTTTAGGCAATTACTGTAGTGACATAATATAACATTTAGATCAGACAAGCTATGCATATTGACGATAAATGAACTTATAACTTAAAAGTTGTCCTCTCTGTATAATGTTTAACATCCAAAAACATAAATAACCCAGTTCTGCTCATATATTACTACTGTTCATTTTTTTTTCGGAATGTTAGTCAATGTGACTGAATCAATGTGTCTTCCAAGATCGGTTATGAACAACGTAAGAACCAATAAAAACTGGTATTTCTTTGAGTTTTCATGGAAGAGCGTTTAGTGGTGTGAAACCATTGGATGCGGCATTATTGGCTGTAAAACATGCACACATGGCTTTGATTAAAAAAAGTTTTAGTGACTTGCGACAAACGGTTCAAAAGTTAAAGAGCAATATGAGTGTTTCGTTTGGAGTTGTCTTCTCCGAGGTGGCAGGCAACTCTCTAAATGGTCTGTCAAAGTACACGTGCACTTGGCAACATTCCAAGTAAGTTACTCTATGCTAATGCCTCTATTCGTTTGAGCAGACTATGACGTTGTGTCATGACGCGACGTCGTTGATCTAACTGCAGTTCACTCAACAACGTCGTGTCATGACATAACGTCGTAATAGGCCTCTCCTGTAGGAAAACATGCCATATGTACTTGTAATTTCAACAGTTTAGATTGGAATTTCTTCCAGCAAAAAAGTTCAAATTTTCTCAAAATCATTCAAAATTGCCTCTCCTTGAAAAACTTGTAAAATTACTATTGAAAACTTTTGATGCCTGTGTACATCTACCATAGCTGCATACCCCCATGTAAAAATCATGCAGTTTTGATGAAAAGTGACAGAGCTATTTAGCATTTATTGAACAAAAATGGCTGTTGAAGAGGCTTGCGGAAAGTGGAATAGCTGTGACATGGTGACTTTCGCAACTTGAAAAAAAATATTTCGTTAATCTCGAGATGTGCACCTACGTAACCAACTAATATTTAGAGAGTTCTGATCAGCGAATCTGTAGTTATATAAGAAGAAACTTCGCGAAAGAAAAATAATAATAATAACTAGACTAAAATGTTTTCTCTGTAGAGAAAATAAAAGCCATACAGATGCACGGTTCAACGAAAAAAAAATTGTTCATATTCGACTTACAGTTTAAAAGTTATGTAGAAAAATGCATATTTTAAGGAGTTATCCTCTCGGTATCTGATTGAAAACGCAGCTATTAATGAAATTACATGATGCAAAGTAATTTGGCAGCTTTCCAAGTAAGCAGCTCATGGTTTGAATGATTATGAACGCATCAAGTTGTCTTTATACGAATAACTTCCCTTGTCAAGACGGAAACTGGTTTATTTTAGGAGTTACCCTCTCAACAAAACTTTAAAGTTTTTAGGCAATTACTATAGTCACAGAACATAACATTTAGATGAGACAAGCTGCGCAATTTGATGATATATGTACATATAACTTAAAAGTTGTTCTCTCTGTATAATGTTTAACATCCAAAAACATAAGCAACCCAGTTCTGCTCATATATTACTACTGTTCATTTTTTTTCGGAATGTTAGTCAATGTGACTGAGTCAATGTGTCTTCCAAGATCGGTTATGAACGACGTAAAAACCAATAAAAACTGGTACTGCTTTGCGTTTTCATGGAAGAGCGTGTAGTGGTGTGAAATCATTGTATGCGGCATTATTGGCTGTAAAACATGCACACATGGCTTTGATTAAAAAAAGTTTTAGTGACTTGCGACAAACGGTTCAAAAGTTAAAGAGCAACATAAGTGTTTCGTTCGGAGTTGTCTTCTCCGAGGTGGCAGGCAACTCTCTAAATGGTCTGTCAAAGTACACATGCACTTGGCAACATTCCAAGTAAGTTACTCAATGCTAATGCCTCTATTCGTTTGAGCAGACTATGACGTTGTGTCATTACGCAGCTCAGTTGATAACGTTGTTGATCAAACTGCTGCTTGCTTAAAGACGTCGTGTCACGACTTAAAGTCCTAATAGGCCTCTCCTGTGAGAAAACTTGCCATGTCTACTTGTATTCCAACAGTTTATATTGGAATTTCTTCCAGCAGACTATGACGTTGTGTCATGACGCGATGTTGTTGATCAAACTGCAGTTCACTCAACAACGTCGTGTTATGACATAACGTCGTAATAGGCCCCTGCTGTGGGAAAACACGCCATATCTACTTGTAATTTCAACAGTTTAAATTGGAATTTCTTCCAGCAAAAAAGTTCAAATTTTCTGAAAATCATTAAAAATTGCCTCTCCTTGAAAAACTTGTAAACTTACTACTGAAAACTGTTGATGCCTGTGTACATCTACCATAGCTGCACACCCCCATATAAAAATCATGCAGTTTTGATGAAAAGTGACAGAGCTATTTAGCATTTATTGAACAAAAATAGCTGTTGAAGAGGCTTGCGGAAAGTGGAATAGCTGTGACACCGTGACTTTCTTAACTCGAGAAAAATACTTTCATAAAATTTCAGATGTGTCCCTACGTAACCAACTATTTTTTAGAGAGTTCCAATCAGCGAATCTGTAGTTATAGAAGAAGAAAGTTCGCGAAAGAAAAATAATAATAATAATAATAACTAGAAAAGATTATTTTTTCTGTAGAAAAATTAAAAGCCATACAGATGCTCAGTCTGACGAAAAAAAAATGATCCATTTTCGACTTACGGTTCGAAAGTTATGGACAAAAATGCGATTTTTGAGGAGTTATCCTCTCGGTATCTGATGGAAAACGCAGCTATTAATGAAATTACATGATGCAAAACAATTTGGCAGCTTTCCAAGTAAACAGCTCATGGTTTGAATGATTATCATCCAGTTGTTTTTACACGACTAACTTCCCTTGTCAAGACGGAAACTGGTTTATTTTAGGAGTTACCCTCTCAACAAAACTTTCAAAGTTTCAGGCAGTTACTATAGTGACAGAACATAATATTTTGATGAGAGAAGCTGCGCAATTTGATGATATATTTACATGCCACCTAAGAGTTGTCCTCTCTGTAGAATGTTTAACATTCAAAAACATAAACAACCCTGTTCTGCTCATATATTACTACTGTTCATTATTTTTTCGGAATGTTAGTCAATGTGACTTAATCAATGTGTCTTCCAAGATCGGTTATGATCAACGTAAGAACCAATAAAAACTGGTATTTCTTTGAGTTTAAATGGAAGAGCGTGTTGTGGTGTGAAACCATTGTATGCGGCATTATTGGCTGTAAAACATGCACACATGGCTTTGATTAAAAAAAGTTTTAGTGACTTGCGACAAACGGTTCAAAAGTTAAAGAGCAATATAAGTGTTTTGTTCGGAGTTATCTTCTCCGAGATGGCAGGCAACTCTCTAAATGGTATGTCAAAGTACTCATGCACTTGGCAACATTCCAAGTAGGTTACTCAATGCTCATGGCTCTATTCGTTTGAGCAGACTATGACGTTGTGTCATTACACAGCTCACTTCACAACGACGTTGATCAAACTGCTGCTTGCTTAAAGACGTCGTGTCATGACTTAAAGTCCTAATAGGCCTCTCCTGTGAGAAAACATGCCATATCTACTTGTATTCCAACAGTTTATATTGGAATTTCTTCCAGCAGACTATGACGGTGTGTCATGACGCAACGTCCTTGATCAAACTGCAGTTCACTCAACAACGTTGTGTCATGACATAACGTCCTAATAGGCCCCTCCTGTGAGAAAACACGCCATATCTACCTGTAATTTCAACAGTTTAAATTGGAATTTCTTCCAGCAAAAAAGTTCAAATTTTCTCAAAATCATTAAAAATTGCCTCTCCTTGAAAAACTTGTAAGCTTACTATTGAAAACTGTTGATGCCTGTGTACATATACCATAGCTGCACACCCCCATATAAAAATCATGCAGTTTTGATGAAAGGTGACAGAGCTATTTAGCATTTATTGAACAAAAATAGCTGTTGAAGAGGCTTGCGGAAAGTGGAATAGCTGTGACACCGTTACTTTCTTAACTCGAGAAAAATACTTTCATAAAATTTCAGATGTGTCCCTACGTAACCAACTATTTTTTAGAGAGTTCCGATCAGCGAATCTGTAGTTATAGAAGAAGAAAGTTCGCGAAAGAAAAATAATAATAATAATAATAATAATAATAAAACCTACTAAAACAATAGCCATACAGATTATATCTGTATGGCTAATAAAACCTACTAAAACAATAGCCATACAGATTATATCTGTATGGCTAATAAAACCAGCAAAAACAATAGCCATACAGATTATATCTGTATGGCTAATAATAAAACCTACTAAAACAATAGCCATACAGATTATATCTGTATGGCTAATAAAACCTACTAAAACAATAGCCATACAGATTATATCTGTATGGCTAATAAGTAATAGAAAGTACTATTGTAATAAATATTAAATAAATATTATTTTATCACTAGAGTAGAATAGACATTTAAATTGGTTGTAGTAGCTTAACAAACATACAGCATAGTTAACAGATGTGAAGCTTGGATGATTTCATGCTATCTGATCTGCGGTTGTGCCATAGTCATTCAAAGATTTTATACTTGGCTTAATAGTATTAACATAAGTAGCAGGCGATGTACTTGTCAGGGTTGCAAGAAACTCGCACTGAATAGCTACTTTCCAACCCGAGAGTTTACGCTAACAAACGTGTGATTGATGGGCAATATTTATTGAAATGAACGACAAAAAAACAAGACAACTCTTGTGAACATTTCGTAAATGTACACACTCGCCCAGGGGTGTGCAAGAGGGTGTCGCACATGGGCACATGCCAGATTAGGATTTTTACTTGGGCATGTGCCCATGTGCGACACCTAATCTGGCATGTGCCCAAGTAACAAGTGCGCTAGTTTGACCAAAGCATGCAATAGTAAAAAATAAAATTGCTTTTAATGCACTATTAAACACTGTTAGAATAGTTTCCATGGGGGCTGCCATCAAGGTCTATCATTCCAATTAAACACTCCGTCTAGGTGGTACAGTTCTGGTAAGTCGACACCATATTATTGTTGTTGTGATACTGAAAATAACTGGTCCTTATTTTAGCTAGAGAGCATGACTAGCTATCCTTATTCAGTTTGCACATGTTGATTTATTTTAACATGTGGGAAGAGACATATCTATATATATCATTATTGTCATTGTGTGAATTGAGAGCAATAATCAAGGAGTCAGGAAAGCTTCAAGTTCAAGAGATAGTACACAGTCCATGACTAGGCAGGTAGGCCTACCAACCTGTAGAGTGGATTAAAAATGACTAGGTTTGGTAGGGTTTACGAAGAAGAATGTGATGTGATGATCATGATGATTCAATCATCATTCATAACAACAACATCATCTCATGATTCAAATTCTTCTTTTTGCTTGCTTGCCAAGCAAGACATTGAGTAAGAGAGTGAGTCACTCACAGTCAGACTTTTAGTGCTAAACTACTCTTCCTAGAATCTGTGGATCCCAGCCATTTAAATTTTTGTTTTTGTATTAGATTTTCATTTATTTTAAATATAATTTAAAAAAATATATATTTAATTGATATTTTGTCAGTTTCCTTTGTATTTAATATTCTAGTATATATTAATATAACTTGGATGGATGCTTAATTGATGTAAGTAATGCTGGTGATGATGATATGTAATCATTGTGATGAGTCTTCTTTACCAATTTTGTGGGAGATAATTCTAGGTTTCTGTTTTTTTGAAGTTGTTGTCAAAAGAAATGAGATGAAAAAGAGATATATTCAGACCGCTTAGAACCTCACTAGTATTGAGCAACCACAAGTGTAAGTTTAGCCCGCGGATCATTGTGGTTTTTACATCCTGGCTATAGTAACATGACACAATGTGACTATGATAATTAATTTGATTATTACTTTATTACTATTGCTGTTAACAGTAATAATATATAACAACATTATTTTTTATGCTACTTACTACTGCTACTAACTAGACTACTAAAACAAATTTTTATTTAATATACTACTTACTTCTTAAAAACTTATTATTTATTATCCATTAATGCTGTTTATTTTGTTTAAAATAATTATTTTTTAGAGAAGCATTATTTATCATTGTTATAACAACACAGCATGATTTGTTAATAATTATTATTAATAATAGCAATAAGAGGTTAGCAATTGCATTTGCAGCAAAGTATGAAGCTATTCCACAGTGTCGGACATGCAAACCTATACTATGTCACCTTGGTTGGTTGTGGTAGCCAGTTGACTAACACGAAATAATTATTAGTAGTCGTAGTAATTGTCCACAACATAATATTGTATGGTTGTATACTTGTATATTTCTTGATACGTCATGAACACACATATTTATAGGCTAGATGACCTGAGTATGCTGAGCATGAATCGGTGCTTCGACATAAACATAAGCAGGGTGGTTAGCAGGATCATTGGCAGAAGATCTAAGCTCAGGCTTGTGTCAAGAATCCATAAAAGTGCCAAGAGGCTAAAGAGAAAAGTCTGAATGAATACTATAAAACTTAAAATAAGATTCCAATTGTGAATTGCATCAATAAAATTTCAGAGCAAGCATGAAGATACTTTGTTCTCTCTTATCGCTCAGTTGGAAATGGTAATAAACTAATTGTAGTTTTGTGTGATAAGCTCCAAATTCACTTGATTTCCGTCAATTTGATCTCGATTCAGTTATAGAAATCAACATGTCTACTTTGTTTCCTACAAATTGCCTTCATGTTAAACTGATTTGTGAACAACGGGTATAATAGCTAATGCTGCTCATTGAGGTGTTGTGTCCACACAAAGGTAAGATTAGTTTCTAGCTGTTTCTTCTGTTGTTATGGTTGCCTTGTGCAACCTAGTCATTCTCTGTATGAAGCATTGCATCATATCAACCTTGCGAAGTGGATTAGTTTGATATATCACATCACATTATTCTATTAAAAACTTTACTCACGCATATTTTTGCTGTACTTAAGCCCAAAAATATTTCTTGCTGCGCACGAAAAAAAAAATTTGTGCCCGAGACAATTTTTCATTCTGCATGCCCCTGCATTTGCCCACTATCATAACATACTGTTTGAGGGATACAAGTGTTGATCAAAATTTACAGAGCTGATGCGTTGATGTTGAGACGCTAATGTATAATACTGGGTCATGGCAGTTACATAAACTAGCAATTCACTTTCATACAAATGGGGCTTCAGATTATGCAATTGTCACCAATAGATGAAATTTTATCAAAAAAAGAAAATTGACAGTCGACCAGCATGAATTCAGTTATGTAAATGGGCGTTAAATGCGCAAACATGTAGAGATGTCACTTACCACACCATCAATCACTAACTCTCTGTCAGCACAATGAGGCAGAGAGGTGGCGGCAACATTACCCCTTCTAAGAGTCTCAAGAAGAACAGCCTCAGTATAGGGCATTTTCAACCGATCTTTATAGGATACAGGTCTGTCTCGGCCTGCAAGGTATTATTTGAAGACATTCTCATAAAGAGCTACCATCCATAAAGCTGTACATAGCAACATTGCATAAAGTTAAATGTGAGAACCAAATTATTGAGTTAAACCACAGAATAGTTCACTAGTACACACATTTAAAATGGTAAACTCAAAGATAGAGCACATAGAAGCTAAACTAAGGGAATAAGCCGGGAGAGGAGAAATTGCTATAAATATAATTTTCAGTCGACATACCTCATGCAATAAATAAATATGCACTTCACTGGATATCTTACATACCTATCTGTTCATCAATCTCATTTTGGGTGGTCTTCAGTGTGACAGGATGCAGACAAACAAAAAGAAATGCCCAACGAAGTTCTGTTGCAGTTGTCTCTGCTCCAGCACCAAACAAATGAAAGCTGACAACCCAAGCATTTTCTTCTAAAAAATTTACTTTTCAGGTAATAATCGGCAGTACAAAACACAGAAAAAGTGGGTGAACTTACATGCACAAAACTTGAAACGCGTGGTAACAACCACAACAAAAGCAAGAAGTCAAGAGTTAATTTTAAAAGTTACAACCAATTGCTGGGGGCATTCCGACATGAATAGCAGACAAGGCACCAAATTTAGCATTTTTCTTAGAAAAAATAGAATAGCAAATTTTTAGCCTGAAAAAAATGATTTATCAACAAAACAACACAAAACGGGTATGATCATTTAAAAAAGTTTGAGTAAACGTATCGTCATCACCTTGAAGACAAATACATGTTTGCAGTTATATTACATGGATTAACACCACAGATTTCATATAGTGTTCATGCTCAAGATGAGGGCGATGAAGTAAAATGTTCAAAATTCATATTATTACCCAAATGACCGTGATCAATGGTTGGTGTGAAATGGATATCCTAAAAAGTAATACGGGCTAAAGATGGAAATAATGAAGTCTAAAATGTAAGAGTCAAGAGCTTGAATAGGAGGTAAATACCAGAGAAGCAGAATTTATTCTCAGAATAAGGATCATCCTTGGCTTGCTTGGAATGGATGATATATCGATCAGTCACGTCTCTAGGGTTCTCTGTATCAACGCTTTGATTATGCTCATCAATGATTGACTGCAACTTTGCTTGGAGAATCTCTTCATAAATAAATTTCTCTTGGGCTAATGTCGCTTTCAGGAAGTATTTACCAAACGGAAGATATTCCACCAATGCAATTTTAACATTCAACACGATAGTGTCATCCAAACCTGAGATAAGCTGTTGCAAATCTTTGTCATTGTATTCAAATCGCTTGGCAAAAAGCAGTTGCGAGATAACATTGCAGGTGGCTTCGACTAGGCTGCGATCCACCCGAAAAGATTTTCCAAGATTGGGTTCAATAAAATGGCTGATGTATTTCTGTATTTCTTCATGTATTCTTGGTTCTATAGAGGACTTTCCCATTCCTTCTTCTCTTAAAGTGCTGATTGTGAATGATCTCAGGGTTTTCCAGTGAGGGAATGGAGCCCAGAGTATACCTAAATGAAAAAGACTTTGTTACAAACCTTATGTATAAAGAAAGAAAAAACGGTGTATTCTTTTGTTTTACCCATGGCATGAAAAACGCAAGCAACTGCGGAATACCAGTCTCTTCCATTAAATGAAAAGGAACGAGTAATTCAAAGATCATGATTTGAATTTGATTTGAAATTTCTAATGACATCACAATGAGTGGATAACTTCATCACTATTTAAAAATACGTTTTAAAAAGTCAGAACGATAATTGCTGTACCTGGTGTTGTTTTGATAATTTCTCTGATTCTGCCCGTCATGGAATTGGCAGAGCGATTACTGGTATCATCTGCATTTTTCACCAGCAGTTTGTGGATTGTGTCATATCCTGAGAGGACAACCCGTTTATTACCTCCAAACTCAAAAGTGAATATCTGCAGTGAAATATTTAGGTGGAATTTGTGGACTTCGTAACATTTTCAAATGTGCCTTAATTATGAAACTAACTGACATCTCTCAAGCTGTTCCGAACACATGCAGAATAGTGTGTGAAATGTTGCCAGAGAATTCACAAGAACTTGTTATAAGGATTTTTGGTTGTACCCAATGTGAAAGTAGTAGATGCTTGTATGTACTTTATGTATGTGAACGCAAAAAATATATGACAAGCCTACAACGACTGAGAAAAGTATTTTAGGTCTCGTTCAAAGAGCTGCAAAATAGTTTTTAACCACTTACTCAAAAACAACGATTGAACGAAGTGAGCCAAATTATTCCTCGTTTCTCTTTTTTATAAACTATGCTGTTTCTTACTGTTTGTGCGGCATATGAAAGGAGTAGAAAACAATGTCTGATTATTATTTAGCACAAAGAATCTGCTGCTACTTATGCAACGACAAACCAGAAATATTCAGGGATCATCAACAGACAACATGTTTACAGTGTTTATGTCATGTTATTAAAATAAACCAGATAAAATGGATTCACATGGTCAAATAATAAGGTTACAGTGTTTAGCTGACAAAAAAGAGATATTAAACCAGGTAAAATACGCATGCACAGTTTTTCAAAAGCTTTCTTGCATGAAAATACCATAACATACATAAAATTTGTATCAGCAGATATTTCTTAATGAATTGCACAGTAATGTTAAATATCCGGATACTTACATTTCCATATATCTTTTTGTAATACTCTGCAAATGCCGCAACAGATCCAAACCTGGCAAGCTGGGGAAGGTTTCCTATCATTGGAAACATAAATGGACCAGCAGGATAACTGTTATCGTTCCATAACAGCAGGTAATATAATGTCAGAGAGCTTACAAAACCAACCAAAACCAAAGTGAGCATCTTGACACTCTGTGTTCCATGAAATTTCTACAAAGCACAAAAATAAAAGTGGAATGATAGAGTTTCAATCAGATTCACGTTTACTCTTTGAAAAAAAAATAAAAATAAACTTTTCACATCCTAAATGAAAACAAAGCTATGAAACTTGAACCACGAAATCAAGTAGCCGTAAGGTGTGGCTACACTGCACCGATGTTTTGATGCCGATGTGCCTATGCGATGGTTCGTGGCTATGTGCAGGTGGCTACACAGGCCGAAGTAGCATGATGATGTACTCAGGCACATCGGTGAGCTGCGACTGAACTAGCCAATCATACGGCACAAAGTGCAAGTTTTTGCCTGTTTCATTTCCGACAACGATTATTTGTTTCCCTGATATAATAATCATCACAATAATAACAACAATTAAAGAACAATTCCAATGTGATGTATGACTGTTTTTGTTCACCATAAAAACATTGCCTTCAATATTTTTCTGGTTCTGTTTATTATTAAATCTTCCAGATATTGTGATTAATCATTATTTATAATAAATAATAAATGATGCAATAATAAATTTTATTTTATTGTTGTTGTACTTGTTAATAATTTTAATTATTATTATATTTACCCTCAGTTATGTTGAAATTATCAATTACCACTGTTCTATGAGCCATGTAAAATTAATTCGCTGTTCAAACTTTATTATAGCAATAATAATTCCTTCGGAGTTTGCAATGGATGCTTGCTCGTTGTTGACAAAAATTCTAACGGAAATGCATCGTAAATAGTTAAACTTGATGAGCTTGGCAAAATATTTTGTTTCAACCAATCAGAGAACGCCGATGTTTCTTCGGCGTCGGGCATAGACCAACATGTTGGTTATGCTCATGAACAGTCACCTCGATGTGCCAACATAGACACGCCCATCGGGAACGCCCATTGCAAGGCCTTCCGATGCAAAACATCGGCCTGTGTAGCCACTCCTTAAGTCTTATGCCAACATTTGCGGCATTATGTGTATTTTGCTTCGAACAAGCCCAAAGGGCTTGGTCTGCGACGCAAGTCTCATTGCAGTATTTGCTCGATTTGTTTTTAATATGGTTCTTCTCCGTATGGATGCACCATGTGCATGACCTTTGTTGGTGAGGTCATGTTTAGGAATTCCATCAGGAGTCGTGCTCCCTTGTATTGAGTAGACAACTCCAGCAGGAAGCAGTCCTAATGCATTGTAGCCCGATTTCTAACACCCGTCGGGTGGGGCGGGGTGGTTCAGGTACTCACCCCGTCTCAGCTTGGAAATTGAGGGCCTGAGGCTACGGCCCGCCGACATAGCCCGAGTTCCAACACTCGACAGTTGGGGTAGGGCGGGTCGAGTACCCACTCCACCTGGGGTGGGGAGCCGAGGACCTGAGGCTACGGCCCCGCCCTGACAGCGATGCCGGAGCCCCGGGACCACCTGGGGCCGAGATGCGGACCGTCAGCATTGCATCATATATACCGGCCATTCGACCTTTTGACCCCGTTTCCTACCGGAAGTCTGACACCCATTTCCAACCGGAAATGGGCGACGCCCGTGATGGACGGACACCCCTTCGTCTTTTGTAACATGATATGCTGTGCGTTTTTTATTGGGAGTTGCATGCCCTCTTGTTATCTTGGCATCTTTTAAATGGATGTTGATTCAGTGGGCGGGGCTTTTTGTGGTGGTTTGTTGGCCTAAGTTAAAGTAGGACTGCCATATGCTACAAAAATCTATTTTACATGTACATAATCATCTGAGTTATCTTCTTCTGTTTTTATTTTCACTCTATGTTTATTCTACATGGAGTTATTTCCCTTTTCCTGAAGTGATCTCTTGAACCACATATAAATAAAGACTCGCTAGAAGTGACGTCGCAAACCGGTAATGCGTTTGCGTGTGCTATATGAAATATATAAAACTGACCCGTTTTACTGGGCTCATTCAGGTCTCTCGACCTATATTGTTATTAATTTTTCACTTCTTGCCTACTAGACTATGACTTCCATTTGATATCTGAAGTGTTTTCATGCACTAGAACACATGAGATGATGATGTAGATGTAGATTTAAAACCATCGGAAACCTGGAAATTGGCCGTTAGTAGACATGTAGCCTGTGGACCTACGTAATTGGTACTCGGCATGGTATAGCAGTTGGTGACTTATACAATCTGCTGAAACTACCACTAGAGGAAGACGCGTGGTTTGCTTCTGCCATTAGTTTTGTTGGTTTGTTTCACTCGTTCAGAACATTGTTGCTGCTATTGAAAATATAGGATAAATAAGATAAAATATAAAATATGTCGACCGCTGGAGTTTCGGGAATTAAACCTGTCAGGAAGAGAAAGAGTAGGCAATGCGAAGCTGGTCATTGTAGTGAAAGTGAAGGCCACATGTTTAAATGGCCAAAAAATAATGCTAAAGTTGCTACTCAGTGGACATCGTTTGTGAGATTGAAGAGAAGTGGTTTCTCACCAGATAACAATTCTTCACTTAGTTATCGTCACTTCAGAGATAGTGACTTTACCAACTACGCTATGTACAAAGCAGAAGTGGTTAGCAAGTAAGAATATACACTATGTATTGTTTTATGTATATTTATTATATAATGTACAGTTACATAGGAGAGCATAGTTACTTGAGTTCATACAAAGCATGACTTTGCTATTCTATACAACTTATGACTAATCCCTTCCATATGCCCGACATTTCACCATATGCCCGACATTTCACATCAGCTTACAAGCAAGTCTAGCAGAGAATGTCAACACAGCATACAAGCGCACCGTCCTGGCAAGTGAAGAGGAAGCTCAGTCTACCTTGAACTAACAGATTGACACCAATCCAAACCACCACCCCAGACAAAGAAATAGCCAACCGTCAGCGAAACTACCTACAGCTATACATCACAGCAGAAATTACACCCGTACCGAACTCAAAGTATCTTACGCTAAAACCAAGTAAAAAGAAGGAAAAGAAAACCGCTAAATCCTAGAACTAATCTCAAAATGTCGGAAATATGAATATTATATTATGACTTATGATTTTTCAATCTTCTTGTTGTTTTCACACCTTTTAACCAGATCCTGGTGCAACTTTGACCAATTGGATCAATCGGTTATTTTTAGCACATATAAATATTATACATGCCTATAAAAGAGACTGAAAAGTTTTGTATCTTCACTTCAGTCTACGGATTCAAAAGGCAAGTTCTGCTTTATTAATATAGGCACTGCTAGTTCCTAAACTTTCTATTTCTATTCTACTGCTGGTATGTTACTTGCTATATAGTAACTTACTAATTTTAACTTACTGTTATTACCTGGTGGCAAACAATTTCTCAATTGTGGCATATACCTCTGGTTTTATATCAATGCTGGTTTTATTTGATTTTAAATGTAAAAATAGACTTGAGCTTAAAATTGGAAACACACTACTCTTTCCATTGCAATCCTTGATTACAATCTCATAAACAACTTCCGCCTGTTGGTTACTTAATGACAATAACTTCAATTTGTTTCACTTGCGCACGCGTTGAACTCTGGTTGTTGGCATTCAAAGTTTTCAGACATTACACATAGACCTAAGGATTTGTCTCTACTATGTAGGATATGAATTAGACAATCAAAGCGCAACCCAATCAATCAAATTCATAGATGTAGTACAGGCAAATTTCTTATTACAATTATAATTATGATTTCTCTATCTAACTAATTTTATTATCCTTATTATTGGTGGTAGTAGTAGTGTTGTGTGTGTACTACCTAGTCTTCTGCTGTTGCTCGTTGTAGCAGAAGATGATGAGCAGCTAGTAGTAGTAGTATAGTCGGTAGCAGTAGTAGTGTTCGCTGTTGGTAGTAATATAATATTATTTATTATTTTATTTTAATAAAAAGTTTAATAATAATAAATAATATTATTAATTAATTAATAATATTTTTTTTAGTAATAATAGTAGTAATAGCTTAATAATTATAGACGTATGAAAAGATGGAGAGCAGCAATGAAAATGATTATAAATAGCGTGCTGTGGTACATGAAATTTAATAATAATAACAATAACCACCATTGGTTTAGTTCTTGAATATAATTATACTCTAAAATATTAGTATTACTCACTGTAAAAAGTATATGCCTATATATATATATCTAAATTGTATGCAACCATAAACTTTGGGTGTACAGGCTAATACTGGAAAAGAACACCATTACAAGTATACAGATGTCAGAGTCAACTGTGCAGCAAAAGGCTTTGGGTCTTCATTTGGTTACCCAGGATCTATCTCCTCGCAAGAGAAGTCTGCCCGAACTCACTTCTGGAGAGATACGACGTTTGATTCGGACAGACCCAATCATGTTGCAAGTGTATTTTGATGTGTGGTTGTGGTAGTTCAGATAATTGTATTTTATGTTCATTGTATGCGATAGGCAGTCTCTCGATATTTTGGTAATTTTTGTAGACAAAAGCTCACAGTAACTCCAAGTGTTTCCACCAACCGGCAGCGAGCACCACGAGCAAGGCACCTCCGGATGGCCTGTAAGAAGGTCATGCCAGTACTCGCAGGTTGTAGTGTTGGCACTCAGGTGCAGATGCGTAAAAGGTTCCGTAGTGAGGAGATCCAATGCAGGTGAGACTAAAATTTGCATGCTTGTGTGCTAGTTTTATCAAAGATACTGTTGTCATCACATTTCTCGTGTTTACCTTTCACATTGTATTTACAGCCTGGTTGATGATCCAACTTCACTTACGGCAGAAGGCAGTGCCCCTACCCTTTCATCAGCAGGCACATCCACAGAGCTTTGCTATGACTTGGACCCGCCATCTCCGGTAGAAGATGCTGTTGATGATGATTGGTTTCCATCAGATGAAGATGAGGAGGAATTTGATGTAGAAATTTCAAATAACCCCACAGAAGCTGCACGGTATGATAATATGCGTGCTGCACTGGTATAATGTGCTGTTGTGAAACCATGATGACAATACATGATCATGGCTTTATGCTCTAGCACTTTCAGCATCATTGAGGTTGTGTCTCTTACAGATGACATGTAGTCAATTGGTAAATATATAGCTAATTAAGCCTATAGGCCTACTTCTCATATGTTTTCTTCAAGCCTTTGGTTCCTAACACAAACCACTTTGCTTCCTAACACTAATACAATCTGTGTTGCTGCACTGTGATGATCTCTTCTGGTCAAGGGCATGCGTGTTGCCAGATGAAAAGATGACTGACAAACTTTAGATAAAATTTGATGACGTTTATTATTTGTGTTGATTTACATTACTTTCTATACAAAAAAGGTCAGTGGTTTGATGAGCCGAAATACATCGTTACTCACAGCAGTCTGACCAAGTTGATGCGATGGTGCTCCATTTGTGGAGGCAAAGCTGATGGTCGGCCAAACCCTAACCGCCAGGGAGCTTTTGTGGAATTAACCATCTACTGTTGTGAGCCCACATGTATGCACGAAGAAACCTGGCACCCTTCACCCGTCGTCAACAGCATATACATCATCAACTTGCTGCTGAGTGCATCCATTGTCTTCTCTGGAGGCTTGGCTTCCAAATTCATCAGAGCTCTGAAATTCATAGATATTGCAATGCCATCAGGGAGGACTTTCTTTCGTCATCAAAAGGAATACCCTCATGGAGTAAGTTTGTTACATTTGTGTTTTGACCCATCGAACATTTTTGCGAAGCACAGAGTATATTTATTGATATGATTTCACTATTACCAACGTTGTTACAGCCAATGTTGATAATCATTCAATAATCTTTTTCAATGAAAAAATAGGTGGTCAGAGAAGTGTATACTTCGAGTCAGGATGCACATTTGCAAGAAATCAGGCAGTCCAGCAGACCACTACGTCTCTCTGGTGATGGCCGATGTGACAGCCCGGGACATTCTGCGCTCTTTAGAACATACTCGTTGATGTGGGAAGATTGTGTGTTACGAGTTGATCAAGGTAATTACGAAATCTTTTTCTTCTGTTCAGGTTTCGCTGTGTTATGTTGCTGTTTAATTTGCTTAATTTTCTGGTTGTTGGTTATCAGCATACCTCGAATGGGTGCAACTCCCCTAAAGGCCCTGTCAAAGGAATATGCCTTCGAGAGTACTTGGTTAAGCTGTTCCACCAACTCAAAAATGTTGCTACTTACACAACGAAACCTGCCACATAACTCCCAATGATAACCATTAACCGAAGACTTTTGTTCCGTGGTTGTTAAGAATTACATGTTATTGCAACTTTAAAAATGTAAATATTGGTTTCTATCTACAAATATTGTAACAACATTTCAACAAATAGGCTAATACAACTTTAAATGTAATTAATCTAAGATTAAATAAAAAAAGTCAGCTGGGTTATAATTTATTTATATCTGTAAAAATATACAGGAGTGAAAATTTATCACGAATGTACAAAATGACCGCTTCAGCCAAAATCATTCAGAAGTACAGATCTAGCATGGCCTAGCATGTTGTTAACTAACTAACCCTGATCATATTAAATGTGTCACAGTGCACAGAAGTCTCATCATCCAATGCCATGGAGCTGGAAGGATTAATGCGTTGTCGCAAATATTTAGAACAAAAGAACTTGGTGGTTCAGTGCCTCACAACAGATCGCCATATCCCGATAAATGCGTACATGAGGGACAAGTAGTCGAGTGTTCAACACTATTTTGACACTTGGCATATTAGCAAGGGTAAATTTTTGTTGTTGAGATAGCTCGTTATTTTGTTGTTAGTAATTCGCCATCTGATCAATCCAACAATTTGGTAATGTGTACCTTGTACTTCAGGACTGGAGAAGAAACTCTCAGCTGCTGCACTGAAAGCAACGCACAGGCCATTATCAAAGTGGATAAAAAGCATCACCAACCATATTTACTGGGTAGTTGCCACCACTGACCATGAGACAGAACTTTGCCAGGAGAAATGGAAGTCCGTGCTGTATCACATCGCGAACATACACAACTTCAGCTACATGACCATATTTACTGCATGTGACCACCCCAACATGGAAGAGGAAGGCCGACCTCAGCGTGCATGGATAACACAAGGTAATGTGTTGTAAAATATATCATACGTTTGCACCATGTGATACTCTTCTAAATAAAACATTACCACTCAACACAGCAAGTACACAGGACTGTTTACTGCGTTGTTGTAGGCACAGATACTCACAAACTGCTGAAAGATATTGTACAGGACAAGAACTTACTCAAGGCTGTGGATAGAGCAAGCAAAGATAACACATCTGAGCTGGAAACATTCCATTCCAAGCTGAATGGAAATGCCCCAAAGATGATGTCGTTTAGCTACTCTGGCATGAAGACAAGGTGAGCAAGTTCTGTCTCATAGAACCCTTCATGAATTTTTAGTTGGATTGTGTTTTCTGCAATTGGCTGACTGAATATTCGTTGCGTTTATCAGCCTCCTCAATGGGATAGATTATATCTAAAGAACATATATTTAATGCATATAATTTGGCGTCCTTCTGACATTGTAGAGTGCAGCTCACTATTCTCCATCAAAACGAGAATTGTCAACGACCTGTACATCTGAATGCCGATGGGTCAATTTGCTGTAAGATCATTCGCAAAAAAGCCAACAAATTGAACCCTTCATTGATGGCTAAACGCGTTGCAAGCACCACAAGTAGGTAGATTTTTGACTTCAGATTTTTTGTTGCGTAAAAACTGCGTACGAGACAGCGCAACTGTATGCATTAACCAGACAGGTGTGATATGGTTGTTTGATGTGTTTTAGTCTATGTCGATCAACTCATGGCTGTCTTGGAAGGGTATATCGACATGAAATCCAAACCTGAACAGCTTCAGGATTCAGTGCCAACACTACACTCCAAAATGCCACCTGTGACACGAACTGAACTCATTGAAACGACAAGAGGCCTAAAGACTAAGCCGCACTATCTGTGACGTTTCAGTAGACTGATCATATTATAATACTCGTTTCAGCTGTGCCGTGGTGCATGTACGTAGTATACTTGTAGTGAACAGATAGTGTAGAGATAAAGGGGCAGAGCTGGTGTTATATGGTAATCATAGTGCAATAGTAGCAGAACAATGTCACAGTTTATATATCTACATGTTTCGTTTGCAGAATAACAAGTTATGTCATTTCAGTTCTATACAAATCAGATGTTATTATATATATATTACATACATGTTACATCACAACAGAAGATAAATGCATTTATTATATGTCATCATCATTGTCATCATCCCAAGTGTATACAAATTTAGAAAATTGCCAGTCTGCAAATTCTTCATTTTCCGTCGGTGGAAATGTCGCATGCACCCAATTGTAGAGGCAAGCTGGCAATGGCAGTCTCTCACCACGTTCGATGTCTGGGTACAGCCAGAAGATCAGGACCCTATATGAGCAGAATCGCTTTTTAGTGTTAGCTGAATGTTCATTCTCATCAAACATGTCATCTACAACAGAGTGTCAGTGAATAAATACAACGCAAACATCAGTCAGTAGACACCCACAAGCTATGCTGCTATGCATAACTGCATATGAACACTAGTACATACTACGATATCTTAGGTAGTTATTGTATGTGACTTCCAGAACCGCTGGCTGTGTCAGCTCCCCCACTCTTGGATGGTCAGTTATACAGGTAAGATGCTGTAGTTTAGCTGAAGCTGCAGTGTCATGGCAGCAAACTGATTGAGCCACTGTGGGCTGGTCAGTACAGTGCCCGCATTTACACCACTCTTGGGCAGGTCGGATATCCTCTTGCTACAACATGAACAAATAAACGTGTTCTTATGCTTGAAGTAACAAGTACATTTTTTTTTTCAGATGTATGTGTATGGATTTAAAATAATTTTTTTTTTTAACAATATTTTTGTTATTTATTGTTGTTTTTATTTATAAATTTAGAACAAATAAATTATTGTAGGAAAATATTCAATTAACAAAGGATAATAAATATTTCTTATTGTTTACAATAACTAATAATATTGTTATTACAAATAAAAAAATAATATTTATTATTAACAATATTATTATTTATTATAATTAACAATTATATATAATAATTATAATATTTATTATTATAATAATACCTCTTCTTCACTGTTGCTGCCATCTTCTTGAGAGTCAATGGTTGGTTCAAATTGATAGTCAGCCACTCTGGCCTCCTCAACTTCATAATCGCTGTCTGACATGGTTGATTAAATTAATGAACAATAACGATGATGATAGCACTGTGAAGAAATACACAACAGGTTCTGTTGCCGAAGTTAGCCTCGCGTAATTCCTGCAATACTGGGCTAAGCTCGGAGGGTCGTCAGATGTACACCCGCAATGTCTCACAAAACTTCAGTACATTGCGGCTATTGTAACAGATGTCTATACTAAGAGGATGACCTTCCACAGCTAGACCGTGTTATCGTGCCGCTTCAGATAGTCGTCACCAGCCATTGCCGATTTGCGACGTCACTTCTAGCGAGTCTTTATTTATATCCGGTTCAAGGGATCACTTCAGAAAAAGTGAAATAACTCCATGTAGAATAAATATAGAGTGAAAATAAAAACAGGAGAAGATAACCCAGATGTACATGCACAATTGCTTTTTGTAGGATATGGCAGTCCTGCTTTAAAGGGATTGCTTCGACAACCAAATGGTCGCTGGTGCAAAGATTGTAGTATACATTAACTACCCTCTTTGGCCCATAGCTTGATCAGCTGTTTTGCTTTGAACTTTTTTATTAGACCACAGTTTATTCTCGGCTCCTAATTATTAATATTCCTTATTATCAGTAAGTCGCTATTTTGAAGCCAGCACCAAAAAAGACAGGTCTGAAAAATTAAAAAAGTGTTATTATTATTATTATTTGTATAATATTATTTAATCAGTTTATTTTATCCAAAAAAAACTGGATACTGATAAAGGCACTCAACTAGTCAAAAGTCCTGAGTATACAGCAAATAATCCAATGTCCACTGGGTGAGTGAAAATACAAAATAATACACAAGTGATTCCAAATAAAGTAAACCACAAAATAACACAATGCACTAGACCGATGACTAAAGAATGTCTGAATAATCGTTTAAGTTATTTTCTTACTTATAGTCCAGCTGGAATGTGGACCTGGAAACTGGTGATGATTAGGTGGAGTGTAGAATCGGATTTATGGTCTGTAACCCTGTGGAACCCCATGTGACACATATGTAACATAATTTGTACATAGCTATATAACCACCATCATGTTAGTTAAATTTAAGAATTGCCCACTTTTTCAGCCAAACATTCCACATTTCTCATGAAATGAACTGAAGCATGATTGGTTGATTATTTGAGGTCATTTCCTGTTCACTTTGGAGGCAATGTCATTGGTTTTAAATTTTCTCTGTTCTATCCTGGAGCATCTTGCCGATTTATACAGTTCAAAGGTGAGTAACATACAATTTCTAGCCTTGAATGATGGAATGAAATGTTGAACATTATATTTAGCAGCTTTGATTATCTAAATGAGTTTTTATTGATGGGAACAAATTGTCAAAAAAAGGTGATGTGACATAGGTGTAACATTGGGCTTCATGCCTTCATAGGTTGTAGATTGCAGAATTTAGTATCTAAAAGTAGTTTCCTATAACTATGTTGTAATAAGATACATCAAAATTTAATTAAGAAACAATCTGTGCAAAACCCATGGCTTCAAATGTCAGATTTCAGTATCACCAAGAAGTTTTGGGACACTGGTGTCACATTGAGCCTTAAGTGTTGTGCTATGCATAACTGCCCTTCAACCGATATTTGTAGAACTTTGAGTCCATATGCAATGGCCAGACGTCGGATAGAATCCAAATCTGTTTTGGATATGCTGAATTGAGACGAGAGTGAAGCAGAAGGTTATAATGACGATGATCAGCTGTATGTTGGTATAATAACCAAGCTGTGACACTTCTGTGCAGCCAAACAGCAGTAGAGCCACTCACCACAGCTAAACAATGGAATAAATCAGCAAAGAACTGTGAAGAAGTAACTATGCTAGCAGTTGTTAAGCAATACAACCACCACATGGGAGGAGTCGACCTCTTGGACTCCTTTTTGGCACAATATCGGTTCAGAATGAAGTCTTGCCGCTGGTGCATGTATTTGTTCTGGCATTCCATCATGATTGCCATAATTAATGCATGGAATGTGCATAGGCGGGATTATGCACTATGTGGGCTGCCATCCAAAGCTATGCTAAATAGGAGACGCTTTCAAGCTATTGTGGCTTCCTCTCTCATTTCCGTGAATACGTCAAGAAAGAGAGGTCGGCCACCTACTTCCGCTTTTTCTTCTGCTCCTCAAGTCTCACTCCTACACCACCACCGAGAGCAAGCGCTGCACCATGTATAGATGTACAAAGCAACCAGTATGCGCACTGGCACAGTGAACAATACAGATGTTCGATGCACAAAATGTAATGTTTGGTTGTGCTTTGTGGGTGATCATAACTGCTTCAAAGCATACCATGGCTAACTAATGTGTAGCCGAAAATTGAGCAATCAAACTCTGACACTGAAAAAAACTCATTGAGTTACTTTATAGTTTATACCTTGCATTATGAATTGGTATTCATGTTATGAAAAATAACCTTCCCAACAAAATGTTACGCCTGTGTCACAACTTCCAAATCTGTGAAAAAAGTGAAATATAACCTTTATAACCCGATGTTACACATGTGTCACGTGAAGAAGAATGGTGAAAAAACGCTGGGATAAATTTTTTTCTATTTTTACATTCAAGTATTAGCAATTGTAACAGGTATGTAAGGAAAATAACCTGGTGCCTGTATTATACCCAATGGGTTCCACAAGGTTAAATGTGGGATAAGAAAATTAAAATAATATATACGAATAAATTGTCGTTAGTCATGCTGATAAAATCAAACGCAGAAGTCTTCAAGTTGTTTTGAGTGCATAAGGGTAATATACAGCTATGCAAATAAAAGTGGAGTCCTAAAATTAATGCCTGAAACGATAAGACGAAGAAACGGTGAAGTAGCATCATTGCCTAAAGTTACACCTGGTCACAAGAGCAACTCTGGACGGCACGGGAGTGTCTGGCACAAAACTGTCTCCAAATTGGTGTGTTGATTCTTGGGTAGTTGGTTACTGGTAGTGTATCTGGGGTGGTGATTCTCTGTTAATGTGTGGGGAGTTGTGTTTTTCTTTTCAATTTTTTGAAGTGTATAAAACAAGAACAATTAATGGTAAATTTCAGCTGAGTTTGAAAGACCATTACAATACTAGAGTTGCCTTCTCTTACCAGCAGTTGAAAAAGTAAAATCTTTGTTGCTTTCCCTACCCAACAAAAGTCTGTTGTGTAGTCTTACCATCATGTATCATGAACTATTTCTCTTTTCACAGTACCTCATCTCTTGTGGATCAGTAGCATTAGCAAATTTGTTTGATAGACTTGTAAAAAAAACCAGTTCGAAATGCAACTTTGCACTTTACATGCCAGCTGTTAATTGAGTACTTGACGCACGGAAAAAAAATTTCAAGTGGGCGATGGTCAACATCTGTTCTCTGAATTGTTATACGGCACTTTTTGATCAAAGCAACTATTCATGAAGTGAACAGGACTTCCTTATACAATAGTAAGCAATGCTGCCAAGATGGAGAGGCAGCTTCGTGGAAGCAAAACAATGAATGAGGCGGCGTAAGTGAAATGGTTAACCTGGCAATGTTAAGAAAAATGCACCATGGCAGTGCAAGACATAGATCTATGAGTTGGATTGCCTGTGTTTCGACATATCTGCATGGTGCTATTTGACATGATAGCATAAATATCAAAGAAGGTGAAGCTGACGAAAAAGTGATTAGCTAGAATATTTGCTGACAGTAAACATTTATAAGATGAAAGCGGGCATCAAAACAATGACTGGTTATCACACCTTTACCTGGCATGTCCGGTATTGAAGCCGTACACAAATGAAACTTCAATGTATTCATGAAGTCTCTTTAATCTAGCAATGTTAAGAGAAAAGCATCATAGTAATTGCAAGTCACGGAGCCTGATTTATCGATAGCCTGCATGGTGCTATTTGATAAGATAGCATGTTTATGTCATTAATACAGATGAACCATTACGCAGTCAAAAACTTTGCTGTAGAATACATATGAGTCTGATGAAAAATTTATTGGTCAGAAGTTTTGCTGACAGTAAACATCTATACGATGAAAGAGGTCCCTCAAAACAATGACTGGTTATCACACCTGTACCTAGCATGTCCTTTGATGAAGCCGTACACAAACGAAACTTGAATGTATTCATGAAATCTCGTTAATCTAGCAATGTTAAGAGTAATGCACCATAGTAGTGCAAGCTATGGAGCAATGAGTTTGATTGTTTGCTTTATCACTGGTTGGCATGGTGCTAGTTGATGGGATAACATGCATATGATGTCATTAATACAGATAAACCATTACGCAGTCAAAAACTTTGCTGTAAGATACATATGAGGCCCACAACTCAAACATAAAATCGACTAGTCAAAAACTGCTGTCTGTTAACATCTATAAGATGGAAGGGGGCCTTCAAAACAATGACTGGTTAGCACACCTTTACCTGGCATGTCCGGTGTTGAAGCCGTATGCAAACAAAACTTGAATGTATTCATGAAATCTCGTTAATCTAGCAATGTGGAGTGAAATGCACCATAGTAGTGCAAGCCATGGAGCCATCAGGTTGATCGCCTGCTTTAGCACTGGTCTGCATGGTGCTATTTGACGTGTTAGCTTGCATACGAGGCTGATGAAAATTTGATTAGTCAAAACTTAGATGTCACTAAACATCTATAAGATGAAAGCGGGCACTCAAAACAATGACTGGTTATCACACCTGTACCTAGCATGTCCTTTGATGAAGCCGTACACAAACGAAACTTGAATGTATTCATGAAATCTCGTTAATCTAGCAATGTTAAGAGTAATGCACCATAGTAGTGCAAGCTATGGAGCAATGAGTTTGATTGTTTGCTTTATCACTGGTTGGCATGGTGCTATTTGATGGGATAACATGCATATGATGTCATTAATACAGATAAACCATTACGCAGTCAAAAACTTTGCTGTAGGATACATATGAGGCCCACAACTCAAACATAAAATCGACTAGTCAAAAACTGCTGTTTGTTAACACCTATAAGATGGAAGGGGGCCTTCAAAACAATGACTGGTTAGCACACCTTTACCTGGCATGTCCGGTGTTGAAGCCGTATGCAAACAAAACTTGAATGTATTCATGAAATCTCGTTAATCTAGCAATGTGGAGTGAAATGCACCATAGTAGTGCAAGCCATGGAGCCATCAGGTTGATCGCCTGCTTTATTACCGGTCTGCATGGTGCTATTTGACGTGATAGCTTGCATACGAGGCTGATGAAAACTTGATTAGTCAAAACTTAGATGTCACTAAACAGCTATAAGATGAAAGCGGGCACTCAAAACAATGACTGGTTATCACACCTGTACCTAGCATGTCCTTTGATGAAGCCGTACACAAACGAAACTTGAATGTATCCATGAAACCTCTAGCCTCTAACCTCTAGCCATGTTAAGGGAACTTCACTGCAGTAGTGCAACCATGGAGCCATTAGTTTTATTACCTGATATATTACCGGTCTGCATGGTGCTATTTGACGTGATAGCTTGCATATGAAACTGATGAAAAATTGATCAGTCAAAAAATGCTGTCTGTTAACACCTATAAGATGGAAGGGGGCCTTCAAAATAATGAGTGGTAATCACATTCTACCTCGCATGTCTGGTGCTGGAGCCGCACACAAATGAAACTTGTAAAAACAAAAATCCAAAATGTATCCATAAAATCTTTTTAATCTAACAATGTTAAGAGAAATGCATCATAGCAGTGCAAGCTATGGAGATACAAGTTTGATTGCCTGCTTTATCACTGGTCGGCATGGTGCTATTTGACGTGAAAGCATGCAAATGAGGCTGATGAAAAACTGATCAGTCAAAAACTTGGCTGTCAATAAACATCTGTAAGATGAAAGAGGGTCCTCAAAACATCGACTGGTTATCACACCTTTACCTGGCATGTCCGGTGTTGAAGCCGAATGCAAACAAAACTTTAAAGTATCCATGAAATCTCTTTAGTCTAGCAATGTTGAGAGAAATGCACCATAGTGCAAGCAATAAAGCCCGAGTTTGATTGCATGATTTATCACTGGTCTGCATGGTGCATTTTGACTTGGTGACATACATGTGAGGCTGATGAAAAATTGATTAGTCAGATGTTTTGCTGAAAGTAAACATCTATAAGATGCAAGACGGCTCTGAAAACAATGACTGGTTATCACACCTGTACCTGGCATGTTCGGTGATGAAGCCGTACACAAACGAAACTTGAACGTATTTGTGAAATCTCTTTAGTCTAGCAATGTTTAGGGAAATGACCAAAATGCAAGCCATGCAGCCTGAAATTGATTGCCTGATTTATCACTGGTCTGCATAGTGCATTTTGATGCGATGCCATACATCGTGGGCTCAGAGGCAAAGTGCCGCAACTAATTTTTTTTAGATTTTGAGATATAAATATTATTGCTGAAAACATTGTGGCAATTGATTTTCTGAATTGATTAGAGACTAGGTTCTTTATTGATAGAGTTAGTCACTGCAAAAGTGAAATGACTGCAAAATTTGACAGAGGCATTTAATGCACAATTATCCGAAAGTCACTTATGGTAGTTTGCTTCTAAGGCATTACTGTCAGCTCTATATAACTACAATTAATTGGCATTGTACCACAAAGTTGTGTTGTGGCACTATGCTTTGAAGTGTGTAATCATAGTACACAGCAGCAAGTGTCTTTACTTTGACCATGCTTTCCTAATCATTTGGCAGCCAATCACAACATTTCAGCCTCTTTTTCATTTTGGAGGCAATTTGAGTCACTTTTTTGTGAACATGGCTGGCAAAAAGTTGGATTTTGTGTCTGATCATGATCTTCTACAACAATTAGGTGAGTACTTTACAATTCCTCACTCAAGAATTTTGTTCAACTGCTTCATCACTATGTCTGTAAGAGTTGGCCGTACTAATGCCTATGGAATGATAATTTGTGTGCCACATTGATTTGAAGCATTTTTTTGTGTTAAACTTTTTTCCAGCTTTATTGAGTTAGTGTTACTCGCCATCAAGCTAAAAAATACAAGGTAAACCAAAATCAAATTATTTTTTCATTTGATTTCAGTTTTTATCAGCAATGATAGGTAAGACGAAAAACATGAACTTCATGACTCAGATATTGACTCTGATTACGATGTAAACCAAAACCATGCTAGCAGCAGTGATTCTGAATTTGAAAATGGGAACCGAAGGCCACAACTTTCACTAGGTTCAAATATCCAAAATAAGGCTACTCCTTTATTTTCCAACATCGCACTAACTCCACTGGCAAGCAATAACACTGCTAACGAGATAAATAATGGTGCCAGCACAGCTCGAAGCCGTAAAAGAAAGGAAATGTCCTCGGTGGAAACGCAATAAATCCAGCAAAGCATACAACAGTGGAAGCATCTATAAAAGAAAAGGTGCTGTTTCTGCAAGAAAAGTTGAAAGTAGGTGTAGTTACAAAAAGAAAATGTGCAAACGAAAGTCGGATGAAGAAAGTGCTGTTCACCAAGCTTTTTGGAGTTTGAGTGACCAAAACAAGCGGGCAAACTATATCATTGGGCATAGTTCTACAATTTCAACGAAGCGAGCCATCTTGCAACTTACAACAGGGGAGAAAACAAGTAATATTTTTCACCACTAAGCAATGGCACCAAACTGGAAGTTTGCAAGAAGTTTTTCCAAAGCACTCTTTGCATCAGTGATAAAATGATTTCCTACAATCTGGCAAGGGCTGTAAATGGAGTTAAACCTCCTACTGTTAGACCTCCACCAAGCAACAAAATAGGAGATTTTGCCAAGCAAAGCTTTCAAAATCACATCAACTCTTTCCCGAAAATAGAACCGCATTATTGCCGAAGTACGACCTTTTGCTAGTATTTAGATCCTGGTTTGAACAAAACTAAAATGTACAAAATGTACCAATTATCTGAATTCAACAGCCCCTCTGTAACAAATTATTCCACAGTAAAGTTTTTGATGAAGAATTCAATCTGGGATTCCACAAACCCTCTAAGGACGCCTGTGATTTTTGTGAGAAGTACATTAAAGCAAAAGCCGCTGGAGTTGTCACCCCTGAGTTGGAAATTAAAAACAACCATCATGTCACAAGAAAAGTTCAAGCAAGAGAAGAGAAAGAAATAGACAAGACAGAGAGTGACACCATGACTGTGACCTTCAACAAGTTATGACTGCACCAAAATTTTTTGCTGGCAGCTCCTATTACAAAAGAAAACTGAATGTGTACTTTCACAGTTTGAGATGCCCACAGGTGAAAGATACTGCTACACAAGGACAGAAGTTGAATGTCATCGGGGAGCTAATGACATTGCAAGTTGTTTGGTCAAGCATTTGAGCAAATTAGATGAAAATGGTGGATTTTCAAAAGCAATAATCTACAGTGATACATGTGGAGGTCAAAATCGAAACAGCATTATTAGTACAGCTATTTCGTCATTTCTTTCTACCGCTAAAGTTATCAAAAGCGTAGAGCAGAAGTTCTTTGAAAGTGGGCATTCACACATGGAATGTGATAGCATGCACTCTGCAATTGAAGGATCATTCACGTTGACAGAGGTAGCCTTGCCCTCCGATTCAGCTGCATGGTGAGAGCAAGGCTAAGAAAACCATACCATGTAATTGAGATGAGCCATGAGATGATTGGATACTACGATCAATTGAATGAGCTTGCGTTCAAAAATGATGCTTTCAATAGTATAATGAAGGCGCACCACATAAAGTTCACCAAAATATCAGGCAGTGATATCTCAATCTATATTGGGAGCCAAATTTCCAAAGATTTGACGGAGCTGGTGTGGAGAAAGAGAGGAAGTCCTAAAGCATTGAACAAAATCAAAAAGCTTACAAAGGGCCATGCGGGATAGACAAAGACAAAAAACTGATTTAATGTCTATGGTTGACTTGGCTCCTTCTAAGCAAATGTGCAAAATGTACTATGAAAGCTTACCAGTTAAGAATTAGTAAAAAACAAACATTCTCTTGTGGCTAACTATTTTAGGAGTAACTAATTATTAAGGTTGTTCGATGTATTTTTTAAGCAAAATCATACAATAATACAGGTTGGTAAACAAAGAGTAGTCACATTATATTGATTCACACCGGTCTAAAAGATAATACAATCTTGTTTTAATAAAGTATATCACACCTAAAGACTGATGCAAAGTTATGTAATGCCAAAGCGAAACTACCGCAAGTGACCTTAGTGGCATAACGCGAAGGAAAAAGTTTAGAGCAAAAGTACCACAAATGAAAAAAAGGATTAGCATCAAATTTTGTGAGAAAAACCACATGCATCTTTTATGTTATGTTATTGAGAACAGCAAGTGGAGAATTTGGGGCAATATTTGAAAGCAATGATTTACAAGACCAAATTTACCAAAGAACATTCAATTTCAGCAATACAATATTGATGCAGTTGTGGCACTTTGCCTCTGAGCCCACGACATGTAAGGCTGATGAAAAATTGATTAGTAAGAAGTTTTGCAGACAGTAAACATCTACAAGATGCAAGAGGGCTCTGAAAACAATGACTGGTTATCACACCTGTACCTGGCATGTCCGGTGATGAAGCCGTACACAAACGGAACTTGAGTATATCCATGAAATCTCTAAAATCTAGCCATGTTAAGGAAACTTCAACGTAGTTGTGCAAACCATGGAGCCATTAATTTGATAACCTGATATATTAATGGTCTGCATGGTGCTATTTGACGTGATAACGTAAAATGTGAGGCCAATAAATCGGATAAAAAATTAATCAGTCAAAAACTTGGATGTCAGTAAAAAACTATAAGATGAAAAAGGGCCTTCAAAACAATGACTGGTTATCACACCTTTACTTGGCCGGTCCGGTGTGGAAGCCGTTCACAAATGAAACTTGTATGTATTTATGAAACCTCGTTAATCTACCTAGCAATGTGAAGAGAAACGCACCGTAGTAGTGCAAGCCATGGAGCCATCAGGTTGATTGCCTGCTTTATTACTCGTCAGCATGGTGCTATTTGACGTGAAAGCTTGCATGTGAGGCTGATGAAAATTTGATCAGTCCAAAACTTAGCTGCCACTAAACATCTATAAGATGAAAGCGGGCATCAAAACAATGACTGGTTAGCACACCTTTACCTGGCATGTCCGGTGTTGAAGCCGTACGCAAACAAAACTTGAATATATTCATGAAATCTCTTAAATCTAGCCATGTTAATAAGAGAACTTCACCGTAGCAGTGCAAGCCATGGAGCCATTAGTTTAATTACCTGATATATTACTGGTTTGCATGATGCTATTTGACGTGATAACGTACACGCGAGGCCAATAACTCGGGTAAAAAATTAACCAGTCACAAACTTGACTGTCAGTAAAAAACCATAAGATGAAAGAGGGCTGTCAAAACAATGACTGGTTATCACACCTTTACCTGGCATGTCCGGTATTGGAGCCGTACAAAAATGAAACTTGAATGTATTCATGAAATCTCGTTAATCTAGCAATGTTAAGAGTAATGCACCATAGTAGAGCAAGCTATGGAGCAATGAGTTTGATTGTTTGCTTTATTACTGGTCGGCATGGTGCTATTTGATGGGATAACATGCATATGATGTCATTAATACAGATAAATCATTACGCAGTCAAAAACTTTGCTGTAGCATACATATGAGGCCCACAACTCAAATATAAAATTGACTAGTCAAAAACTGCTGTCTGTTAACACCTATAAGATGGAAGGGGGCCTTCAAAACAATGAGTGGTTATCACATTTCTACCCGGCATGTCCGGTGCTGCAGCCGTACACACATGAAACTAATAAAAGTAAAAATGCAAAATACATCCATAAAATCTTTTTTATCTAACGATGTTGAGAGAAATGCATCATAGCAGTGCAAGCTATGGAGATACGAGTTTGATTGCCTGCTTTATCACGGGTCGGCATGGTGCTATTTGATGCGATCGCACGCATACGAGGCTGATGAAAAACTGATCAGTCAAAAACTTGGCTGTCAGTATAAATCTATAAGATGAAAGAGGGTCCGCAAAACAATGACTGGTTAGCACACCTTTACCTGGCATGTCCGGTGTTGAAACCGTACGCAAACAAAACTTGAATATATTCACGAAATCTCTTTATTCTAGCAATGTTAAGGGAAATGAGTTTAGTTGTCCGATTTATCAAAAGTCTGCATGGTGCTATTTGATGGGAGAGCATGCATATAAGGCAAATAATTCAGATAAAAAGCTGATCAGACAAAAACTTTGCAGTAGACAAACATTTAGTGGAAAAAGATGAAGATATCAGCTGATCAATTGACAAATTTAACACCAGTTATATACAGCTGAGCTCTAAAGGGGAATATTTACCCAAACATATCAAACAAAAATTGTTCAAAACCTTTATTTGCGGAGTAAAGATGTAACACAATGAAAAACAAAATATTAGTCAAGCGGAAAAGTGTGAACCATTGTGGTTTTTTAACCTTAAAGTTTATGATCTCAATAATCTCAACAACAATATCCGTGGCAGAAATGATTGTATAATTAAAAGAAAAAAAGTCTAATTTACTGTTATTTTACTGCCTTCGGACAGTAGTTGACTTGAGGCTGGTTTTGGACCACCTGCTATTTCCAATTTTTTATTTACTCATTTAATGTAGTTTTCACCTCAACCAGACATAAAAAAAACAAAATTTATGGGTGATAAACCATTATCACCCAAAATCACTGGTTTTTTATGTTTTTTATCGTCAGCATGTTTACTACAGTTTTACCACATCCAGCAGCTAAATTTAGAAAAATTGTAATAGGATGTTTATGAGTAGTGAATCATTTACAGTTTATCATGGGTACAAATTATTATAATGATGCTGTATGCTGATAAACACATGCTGCAATGTCTGTTTTTGTTATTTTAAGACTATAAATCTGCCACACTCTAACAAAGCTGTCACACTCAAGCAAAACTGTCACACTCGTTTATAATGGCAGAAGAAGAAGAAAAGCAGATACAAACAGCTATACAAGCAGAAGGTCATCAAGTTGCTACATGAATGGGTAGATTTGCTAAAAAATTACATGATACGACTTCTGTTTCTTCGAATGCATCACACCTCGACTGGGCAAGAGCTTAACAACAATAAAGAGGGAAGAAACTCTTGAAAGAAATAAAAACAACTGAAGCGGAGATATGTATTGTTGAACAAGACATTGCTCTATATCAAGTAGCTGCAGCTGAAGGAACTGAGGGTGAATCTGATTAAAGTAACACTTACTATGAAGTAACAAGATAAAAACGATAATTTTAATAAGACTTTAATTAATGTTTAAATGGTTTTTTTAAGAAATATTGTATATATTTCCTAAAAATTTCTAGTAAGTTTAAAAATAAAATGATTTCAAAGATTTATTTTTAGTAAATAAATGGAACAACTTCAAAAATTATATTACTCTCATGCAGGCTATCAAAAAAGTACTACTGCAGCTAACAAACTTCATAAAAAGATACCATCACTGACCAAACAACAAATACAGCAGTGGTTAGACAAACAACCCATCTATCAAATCTGCAAACCCAAACCTAAAAAAGTAAACTTTCCTCATTATAACCAAAACAAATCTTTAGTTTTCATCAAATTAAAACAAACACAAATATTCTTTCACCATTATACACATAGGCATCATGTTAAAAAGAACCTGAGCTTCTAAAAAATAAAAAACATCAGAAGTTTCAAAAGCAATAAATAAAATATATAAAAGATCTCTTCTTAATTATCCTGATGTAATTATATGCGACAATGAACGTGAGTTTATGGGTGAATTTATAAGTCTAGTTGAAAGATTTAATAAGACCTTATCAGAGAAGCTGTTTGCTCTTCAGTATGCTAATGAAATTGAAGATAAAGAGGTTAATCTTGAAGGCATAACAACAAATGATAAAAACCGTGAGTGGGTTAATTAAAAGATTACTAGCTGCTATAGAAGCAATGAATGATGAAGAAACTAGAATGATTGGTATGAGACCCATTGATGCTATTAGATCAGATAATGTAAAACAGCTGAGTATGAAACTGGAGCTGAAGATGATGAATTGTCAATCAAATCTTTTATAAGATACTTGTATAAACCTGGTGAGGCTGAAGGTGATAATAAATAGAGGGCAACTGATCTTATTTTGTCTGTGAATGTTTATACTATTGATAAAATCAAAAATACTGAAAACCCACCAGACTTATATTCGCTTCAAGGTTTATCAAATGAAAGAAAAGTTTTTCTATTTATATATACAAATGACTACCAAAAGTTTATATCTCAACATTGCAACAGCACTTCCAGACATCAGTTTTGAAAGATATAAGTAAATAAAAGACATCTATAACGATTTAAAATTAATAAAAGGGCACCCTGACTATTGTTGTAACTCTGATGTTTTTTGTTTAGGTCCTGAGTTTAAGCCTGCACCCACTATATCTGCAAAGGAAATACAAAGCAGGGTGGTTGTACCAGAGCCCGTTTCTTACATACCTCAAGAGAAATCAGAGGTAAGGTTACATCACAGTCGTATACATACAGTTACGCGAATAATGAGGCTCATATAAAAGTGGATTTGAGGTCCTAGAAAAAGGGGCGGAGCCTATTTTTTATATACGTTACAATGGAGAAATTTTGTAAGGCTTACCAAAAACTGATCTGAAGAGAATGGGATGGCAGTTGGGTTTTCATTGGTTACAAAATATCAAAAACCATCCGTGGGTTAATTAAAAGATTACTAGCTGCTATAGAAGCAATGAATGATGAAGAAACTAGAATGATTGGTATGAAACCCATTGATATAATTAAATAAAAGACATCTATAATGATTTAAAATTAATGAAAGAAAAAAGAAAGATTATTTATAAAAAATATTCAAAAGCCTTTAGTGGAATAAATGCAAGTATTACGGTTTTATCATCACTGACTACTGTAGAAGCAACAGCTGGAATTGCAACATCATCGACTGTTATTGGTTTACCTATTGGTGTAATACTAACAAATGTTAGTGGTGTAACCGGATTATATGATTTAATTTTGACTCCCATATCAAAATATATTAATAAGAAAAAGTAAAAACGTGGTAAACTTCATTCAGTATTAGAAATTGGTATGATTTCATTGAGTAAAAGAATCCCAGATGCTTTGCAAGATAGTTTAATGAAATATTGGATGAGTATGAAAATATAAAAAAGATGCATGAGTTTGATTATGATAAGATTAAAGAAGAAGGTAAACCAGAGATAAAGAAAAATATCAATTAATATATCTAATTTTATTTTTTTGGCCAGCAAAGCTAGTTTAAGATTTTATTAGGAACTCCTGCATCATAAAGCTTTCTTAAAACCATTGTTACAACTTGAATATCAAAAGTCAACATATCAATATCTTTTGGTTTAAAATTAACAGGTCTATCTTTGAAACCTGCAATTCGTGCAGTTAAGGAATGGCTCCAGTCATTTCTATATTTACCCGATATTTCACTGATATGTCCTTATGAGGTGCTTCAAATACCAACCTCGTCAAACTGCAATTAATTTTTTATATTTTCAAAACACCATTAATAATAAGTACGTTATGAATGTTGTCTCCCTATTCCAACATCTTAGAAATATTCTGGGGAAAACCTATGACGTGCGCAAGTGTTTCAGCAAAATTTTGTGTTATATTTTGATTGGACAATTTTTGGATCATGAAATCGCTGGAAGTAAAACAAATAATACTACATCATTGGTATCTAGGTCATTGATTGGTACAACTAATAAGTAGTTGTAGCAGCACATGTGGTTAGTAGTTAACAGTAGTAGAAACAACACCAGCAATAGTAACATGTCTAGTGACTGTCCAGAAAGCTCTTCACCCACAGCTGTCCCCACTGCTAGAGCAGGAGCAGCAGTTGCCAACCAGAGGGGTTGGAATGAAGAACCATGGAGGAGAAGGCAGCCTGCTGTTGCTTAGGAGCCGGTACAAGATTCTCCAGGCAACAATACACCAAGATTAGCTGATGATGATCATGATGATGATTTGTTCAATGTGAGTAGGGGTTGATTGCCAAGTCAGAACAAGTGGGAGACAAGCTAATGAAATAAATGTTGAAATCTCTTTTGAATGCATGATCATGATGTTGTGTATATTTACTTGATTGTTTGAGAAACAAGGAATGCTACTCCCCGGGTTGAGTTGCTGTGTGTGCTAGATTTATCATCAATCAATATGATTCATAATACCAAATAAATCGTCAACTGTTCGTTAGTTATTACAGAGAGAGGGAGAGACACTTGCTTTGCCATAACTGCTCATACTTCACTGAAAGATAAATTATGAATCTAAGTAGGCCTAGTATCATGTATGCAATTCTATGGCTTAGTTACATACTATTTTGATGACAAGATGAATCAATAGACTGTTGTTTGCATCGGCATTATTATTAATGGTTCATCTCTTTTGTGGTACCTACCTAGGCCTGCTATCGATGCAACAATGAAGCTGGTGAAGTTTTGCAAATACATGTGTATGCTTTTTTAACTGCAGCCCCAAGATGATACTCGATTTTGTCGGTGTCGCCACATGAATCAAGATGCCAATACAGCTCATTGCGTCGATTGGAGGAATCCGTCTATGAACATATGCTGTTTAGATCACTCCATCATGAACAAACTTCGGCCTGATGAAGTTGGAATAGTTCGATGCATATGTGACTTGCAGGACGTACAAGATTTGCTGAAGGAGGCCCCACGTAAACTAATGTTTCAAAACTACTCAGAAAATCATCATAAGTAACTATAACCGTTCAAAGACTGTGGCCTGGGCAGGCTATGAAAACTGGAGATAATTTTCACTGTGTGCTTGTTACATGTTGTATTGGCCTACATTGATCAGATTAGCTAAATATGCTCACCAAAATTTTTAATCAAATGTATTGAACATTCATCAGACAGATTTTGTTGAAGCTCGGCAATGATTTATAGGGACAACTCTTTCATTGATTCTAGATTGTGTTCCATCTACATTTCAGTAGGCCCACAGCAACCAATTATGAATGAAAACCAACTGGAGTGAACAATTGAAGGCGGAGATTCTATGCTCTATTCTTTGAACTATTACAGTACCACTTCTAATGACTGCACAACAACCAATTGGCAGGCAACAGACTATAATATCATAAGAACTTTTTTATGTTCACCGCTGTTTTAGCTCAAAGATATCCAGATTCTTTCACTATACAACCTAACTTAAGGTGGTCAGCAGAGAGGATCGCCGTATTAAAAAACAAACAGCTAGGATTGGCTGCATATTGATCTATGGTTTTATGGGCCTTCCCTTACATCAAGAAGAAATAGGGAAGACCACTTCCATCATGCATCTATATGATGATAAGGTCAATGTATCCGCCAACTAAAGAGGCATTTGCTGACACAGACTTCAGTTGCTACATTCCTGAAGCTGTCGAGGATGACGAGTAGTGTGTTTGTAGTGTTGTGGTGATTATGGGTTGATCTGTTACATAATTATTATTGAACATGTTTTACAAAAGTCAGAGCACTTTTATGGTGACAAATCTTCTACTACTTTATACTGTGTGAGATAACTATATGCTGTAACATAAGTTAGAAAATTTTACGATATGCCAGTAGACTTAGTGCAAGATACTTCTATCGTGATACGTGAATAGGACCATCTGATATTTTGAAATTGTATATGTGGATGCAAATATATGAATCATTCTAATTGATGGCAGTTTAGAAATATTGTAACAGACAAAATAATATTGATATGTAGTACATGTAAAACGAAATTGACTAATAACGCATCTTGATCCTGCTGCTGCTGCAGCAATAAGCATAGAACTATATTGAGTATTACCGATGTCTTTTAGTGTATCATTCACTGAAGGTGTTGCTTGTGCCATTTTATATATAAGAACAGAAGAAATTATTATAAAATGATTTTTGAGGGAGTTTAAGTGGGACTCCGCCTCTATAAAACAATCTAATTGCATCATCACATCCATCATTTTGTGTGAGATAATCAGAACTATATACTTGATTAGTTGTACCATCAACATCTATTTTTAAGTTCATTTTATTTTGATATGGATATTTAGTATCTGGTAAATTTGGTTTTTTAAATAATATTACTATTGCTCTAAGACTTTCATATTTTGCATTAACATTAATTTCAAATTCGGATTCTTCTTTTTTAATTGTAGTGACAGCATGAGATTTATAATCATTAAATATATGTCTATGATTATAATATTTTTCGTTAATATATGATGCTAAACTAAAACTGTCAATATATTGATATTCAAGACAAATTTTACTGAGTTTATATTTTCATGGAATGAGTCAAGTGAAAATTTCAAGTTATTTCAATGGCTTGTGGACTAACAGCAATGTCTGTTAAAAATGATCCAAGTTAAAAACATATCTTTCTATATGAATGCTACCAAAAACATCTGCTGCTTCACCATTCAAACCATGTATTTTTGATTAAGTCTTTTCAGTATGTATACTATGAGCAACCGTATTCTTATATTCTTGTTTAGATAAGAAATCTTTATACATTGCTAAATAATTAAAATCACCAATATCATGTATTACAGATCCATTTATTATAAGCTTTAGTCTTCCAACTATGGCTTTTGTTAGATGATCTGGTATATAATCAACTGAAGCTGCACCATCATTATCAAGTTTAAAATCATAAGTTGTTTTAATGATTTAGGATATAAGATAGATTTGGTATTTGCTGTAGGATTGATTTACTTTAGCCCAAATTTGGTTTTCTTTAATTCCTGATCTATCTCTTGTATTTATATTATGATCAAGTTCTCCTGAGTACATTTCTTGGGGAGAATAAAAAACAATTTTTTTAATTCATGTTTCAAGAATGGAAACTGATAATCCAACATATGATCCTAAAACTATTGATATAGATGATCCAACAAAACCATTAATACCAAGTAGTGTTGCGACATTGATGTACCTCGTGCTGCAGGTGGGAGAATTGATGATCAAACCAAAATTATAAGTAGAGCAAATGAAACTCCGGTTATTGGGGGTTGACCTGATATTGATACTATAATTTCTAAAAAAAAGCACCAGGATGATCAAAAGGTCTAAAAAATTTATCTGCCGCTGTTGTGGTGGCTAGAAAACCCCAAAGAGAGCAAGGTTGAAATAAATCAACAAATATATGGAATAAATCAACAAGCAGTGGTGTAACATATGATGAGTTTGTTTCTAAAGATTTTAGAACAAAAGAACAGCTTGAAAGATTTCTTGAGAGTGATGCTATCTCTACCAGAGGAGCTAGCTCTGCTAGAGGGAAAACTACTACCCTACCAAGTGTACCAACAAATACACCAGGTGTTGAAAGCCTAATACAACGTAGAATTGAGTTAAGATTGCAAACTATAGGCATAGATAAATCAATAGATCACTATTTCACATTATTTCATTGGAGCCATTGAACCATTTTTATAACGCTTTTACTTTCTTCGATCAATGAGATGAAAAATCCTAGAAAAAAATAAATGAGGCAACAGCATGAACAAAATGTGGTAAAATAAGGTAAAACAACAAGACCAAGAAAAGAGGAGAAAAGCAAAAAACAAGAGCTAAAAAAAAGTAAACGTTAAAGGTTGTCTCTGGAAACAAATATTTTCTATAGAAGTTTGAAATGTTGATTAGACAAAAGGTGAGGAGGATCAACTAGTTTCAGTCAAGCGGTATATTTGATATGTAATGATGTAGTGAGAATCACAAATCTTAATTTTACATTTTGAGAAAAATCAATTAAATTGTGCAGGACCAGCTAAATAACATCTCATATGACAGATAGCCAATGAATGTAAAAAAATAAATGAGTTGCAATTACCTTATAACTACACACGACAAACCACAATCAAAGAAAAAACTCCAATGTCCAAAAAAAACCTGTGAAGTTTGATCAGACAAAAAAGTTAGCTTTGAAATAAGAAAAAGGGAAAAACCTCTTGGACAAAAAAAGTGAGACTCTTAGGAAGCAGATCGATGAAAACCATTGTTCAATGACCATATTGAGACGTCTAAAAATCAGCATGTGTGCATGAAAACAAACTCACTGTACCTTACTTAGCATGCTTACTATGTTTTCATAAACTAGAACCAGCTAGTTTTGCTACCGTGTGGTCAGTTGCTTCCGTATCTGGTACATATGTGCAGACGTTTGTGCGGGCCATTCATTATGTAAGTCATATAATGATTAACTGGACATTCCATAACTCAAATGTACCAGGACCACCCAATTTTATCATAACTTGCAAAACAAAACAATAATGATGGACCAGTGATGTTTATCAATTTCAACAATTGCAGAATTCTTGTTACTAATTCTGCAACTCTATTCGCAACAGATATCTGTAAATGGTAAGACTGCTTGAGTTACGTTGACTCCGTAGCGCTATTACGTAACGTTACAGATGAATGGCTTATGGAAGTAGGTATATCGCTGCCGTCGTCGTGATGGTTTAGGGAACTTGAATGCCGCTACTAGTGACTTGCATTTGCACCAGACCACTAAAGCTGTATGGAAAAAGGAATGCCGTAGCACTACTGGTTTGCACATGCATCTATTGAGTTTCTAGCATCACTGCAGTAAAAAAAATTAGGACAGACTTTTCAGTGATATGAGACAGTTGCCTTTCAAGATAACTTTTATTAATAAAATATGATGCAGATCAAGTGTTTTTATTTCATAGTATTTATCTTTTATTCATATTTTATAATTTAATAACATAACTGAAATAATAAATAGTCAAATGGCCGTAGTTAAATAATAATAATTAAATAGTTTATACTTATTAAATGAATTACACATTAATCAAGGACCGCTACTTCAAATTTTCATCTGTATGTAATATTAGATGAAACAAACATAAGTGCATTTAAAAACAGCTTGTCAATTGAAACAAATTTTTCTTGATACAACTTCACTCATTTACTCGAAGTCGCCATTGACTCACTAATTAGGGTTCATCTGTTCTCTGAATTGTTATACGGCACTTTTTGATCAAAGCAACTATTCATGAAGTGAATAGGACTTCTTTATACAATAGTAAGCAATGCTGCCAAGATGGAGAGGCAGTGTCGTGGAAGCAAAACAATGAATGAGGCGGCGTAAGTGAAATGGTTAACCTGGCAACGTTAAGAGAAATGCACCACGGCAGTGCAAGACATAGATCCATGAGTTTGATTGCCTGATTTACGACATATCTGCATGGTGCTATTTGACATGATAACATAAATATCAAAGAAGGTGAAGCTGACGAAAAAGTGATTAGCTAGAATATTTGCTGACAGTAAACATCTGTAAGATGAAAGCGGGCATCAAAACAATGACTGGTTAGCACACCTTTACCTGGCATGTCCGGTGTTGAAGCCGTACACAAATGAAACTTCAATGTATTCATGAAGTCTCTTTAATCTAGCCATGTTAAGAGAAAGGCATTATAGTAATTGCAAGTCACGGAGCCTGATTTTAATCGTCTGATTTATCGATAGCCTGCATGGTGCCATTTGATAACATAGCATGTACATGTCATTAATACAGATGAACCATTACGCAGTCAAAAACTTTGCTGTAGAATACATGAATCTGATGAAAAACTGATTGGTCAGAAGTTTTACTGACAGTAAACATCTATACGATGAAAGAGGTCCCTCAAAACAATGACTGGTTATCACACCTTTACCTGGCATGTCCGGTGTTGAAGCAGTATGAGTAACGCACCATAGTAGTGCAAGCGATGGAGCAATGAGTTTAATTGCCTGATTTACCACTGGTCTGCATGGTGTTAGTTGGTGTGATAGCATGCATGTGAAGCTGATGAAACATTGATCAGCAAAAACTCTGCTGACAGTAACCACCTATAAGATGGAAAGGGGCCTTCAAAACAATGACTGGTTATCACACCTTTACCTGGCAGGTCCGGTATTGGGGCCGTACACAAATGAAACTTGAATGTATTCATGAAATCTCGTTAATCTAGCAATGTTAAGAGTAATGCACCATAGTAGTGCAAGCTATGGAGCAATGAGTTTGATTGTTTGCTTTATTACTGATCGGCATGGTGTTATTTGATGGGATAACATGCATATGATGTCATTAATACAGATAAACCATTACGCAGTCAAAAACTTTGCTGTAGGATACATATGAGGCCCACAACTCAAACATAAAATTGACTAGTCAAAAACTGCTGTCTTTTAACACCTATAAGATGGAAGGGGGCCTTCAAAACAATGACTGATTAGCACACCTTTACCTGGCATGTCCGGTGTTGAAGCCGTATGCAAACAAAACTTGAATATATTCATGAAATCCTGTTAATCTAGTAATGTGGAGTGAAATGCACCATAGTAGTGCAAGCCATGGAGCCATCAGTTTGATCGCCTGCTTTATTACCGGTCTGCATGGTGCTATTTGACGTGATAGCTTGCATACGAGGCTGATGAAAACTTAATTAGTCAAAATTTAGATGTCACTAAACATATATAAGATGAAAGCGGGCACTCAAAACAATGACTGGTTATCACACCTGTACCTAGCATGTCCTTTGATGAAGCCGTACACAAACGAAACTTGATTGTATCCATGAAACCTCTAGCCTCTAACCTCTAGCATGTTAAGGGAACTTCACTGCATTAGTGCAACCATGGAGCCATTAGTTTTATTACCTGATATATTACCGGTCTGCATGGTGCTATTTGACGTGATAGCTTGCATATGAAACTGATGAAAAATTGATCAGTCAAAAAATGCTGTCTGTTAACACCTATAAGATGGAAGGGGGCCTTCAAAATAATGAGTGGTAATCACATTCTACCTCGCATGTCTGGTGCTGGAGCCGCACACAAATGAAACTTGTAAAAACAAAAATCCAAAATGTATCCATAAAATCTTTTTAATCTAACAATGTTAAGAGAAATGCATCATAGCAGTGCAAGCTATGGAGATACAAGTTTGATTGCCTGCTTTATCACTGGTCGGCATGGTGCTATTTGACGTGAAAGCATGCAAATGAGGCTGATGAAAAACTGATCAGTCAAAAACTTGGCTGTCAATAAACATCTGTAAGATGAAAGAGGGTCCTCAAAACATCGACTGGTTATCACACCTTTACCTGGCATGTCCGGTGTTGAAGCCGAATGCAAACAAAACTTTAAAGTATCCATGAAATCTCTTTAGTCTAGCAATGTTGAGAGAAATGCACCATAGTGCAAGCAATAAAGCCCGAGTTTGATTGCATGATTTATCACTGGTCTGCATGGTGCATTTTGACTTGGTGACATACATGTGAGGCTGATGAAAAATTGATTAGTCAGATGTTTTGCTGAAAGTAAACATCTATAAGATGCAAGACGGCTCTGAAAACAATGACTGGTTATCACACCTGTACCTGGCATGTTCGGTGATGAAGCCGTACACAAACGAAACTTGAACGTATTTGTGAAATCTCTTTAGTCTAGCAATGTTTAGGGAAATGACCAAAATGCAAGCCATGCAGCCTGAAATTGATTGCCTGATTTATCACTGGTCTGCATAGTGCATTTTGATGCGATGCCATACATCGTGGGCTCAGAGGCAAAGTGCCGCAACTAATTTTTTTTCGATTTTGAGATATAAATATTATTGCTGAAAACATTGTGGCAATTAATTTTCTGAATTGATTAGAGGCTAGGTTCTTTATTGACAGAGTTAGTCACTGCAAAAGTGAAATGACTGCAAAATTTGACAGAGGCATTTAATGCACAATTATCCGAAAGTCACTTATGGTAGTTTGCTTTTAAAGCATGCCAGCACTGATCACTTTTTGGTTGAGTTTCTGAATATTCAAGTCTTAAGCAGCAGATTGATGTATTAAATAACCCTCTAGGCCTACTCAGTCCTGATTTACAAGCTTGCCAAAAAGTCATTGGCCTCAAATGCTCGTCGCATCAGCCGAAATTTAGCTTACTATAACATCCATTGATTGCCGTGTACGTCATCTTCGGGATGTGGGCGTGGTCAGTTATAATAAATAATAGCAAACTTTTATAAATGAAGTTACATCGTCTGCGTTTAAAATGAAATCTGATTGGGCAATTCATTTAGTCTTAGGTCTGAGGAAGGCCATTGCAACAGGAATAAAGGATCCTTATGAAGACACCCCATCAATAATGGATTCTAAGAATTATTGTTGAGATTTATTATTACGCGCCATTTTTTATCTAGCTTGAAATTGCACGCTGCACGCATAAAAACGGAATTAGTGGTTTCTATCAATATGGATGCAATTAGTGCACACACATAGTTAACGAAATCAACGCTTGTTTATTACGCAATTTTCTTATGTGAAATGGCAACAACAAGAGACGATTGCGGGATTTGTCAGGTTGTCTAATGTGATCACAATCACAAGGATCATCTCATCTGATACTCTTTACATCAATAGGATAGAAAAAAATTGTGCTTCTTTTGGTGAGTAAGGGAACAATAAATGTTTTTCATACAAGAATGGACAGTAGTATGTTGGTAGAATAATAATAAATAAAATAATAATAAAAATAAATAACGGGATCTGATTGGTCAAATAAATACTGCACAGCAAAGAAGTAAATCCCGAAGATGACGTCAATTTTAAGCAGTGTAAAAATTGGCGAGCATTTCTGGAAGAGGGCTATTTTGCAGGCTTGCAGATCAGCACTGAGTAGGCCTAGAGGGTTGTTCAATACACCAATCTGCTGCTTAAGACTTGAATATTCACAAAATCAACGAAAAATTGTTCAATGCTGGCATGCTTTAAGGCATTACTCTCAGCTCTATATAACTGCAATTAATTGGCATTGTGCCACAAAGTTGTGTTGTGGCACTATGCTTTGAAGTGTCATCATAGTGATGGTTTATCGCTATTGAGAAGCACTGAGCCATGACTCCATTGAGTAGCGCTACAAAGTCGTGACATGGAAAGCTACTAATATCTCACACGCTCTATGCATAATCAACGCTCTATGCATACTCAACGCATAAACAAGACCTGAGTAGCATTGATTCAGTCAAGTCTAACCACGCAGATTATAAAAATCAAGCTCCTTAAAATTACCAATATCCACATTAACAAGGACATGAACGATCGAATTACCCAAAGATACTGAGTAAGCAATTGCAGCAGAAGACAGCCTAATACCCGAAAAGATGAACAGAAGGTTGGAGTCACCTTCTGACTAGTTTATATTCTTGTACATTGCATGATTTTGTGCTATATATCATGAAATGCGGAAAGATTTAAAAAACGGCATAATTCCGATTATCGCTTTTTAACATATTTTTGTACCTGTTTCGTACCAGTATTTTTGATGAGAGAAACAGCTGTTGTGGCATATTGAATGATTCGGTAATAAACGTTTTCAACTTCTTTGTATTAAAGAATGGCTCCGGCCATTTCCATATTTATCTGATATGTCATTGACATGTCTATATGAGGTGCTTCAAATACCAACTTTGTCAAAATTCAATTTATTGCTATGTTTTTTCAACAACATTAATAACAAGGATGTTGTGAGTGTTGTCTTCCCTTCGAAATCTTTTGGGAAAACATATGGCGTACACAAGTGTTTTAGCGAACGCTAACCTTTTGTTTTTACTACTAACCGCAATGTGCCGATATTACTACTTACTAGTTATATCAATCAATGAGCCAGGTCACTTGTACTGTTATCAACGACTATATATACTATATAATCGTTGTGCTTCAGCAATTTTGGTGATCCAAACAAAAGTTTAGCGTTCGCTAAAACACTTGCGTACGTCATAGGTTTTCCCAAAAGGTTTTGAAGGGGAGACAACACTCACAACATGCTTGTTATTAATGTTGTTAAGAAAATATAGAAATAAATTGAATTTTGACAGAGTTGGTATTTGAAGCACCTCATAAGGACATATCAATGACATATCAAATAAATATAGAAATGGCCGGAGCCATTCTTTAAATTTTAATATAAACATTAAAAGTTAATATCTATATTATTCATTAATAATATAAATATTGATCAATTTTTAATATAAATATTGAGCTGTTTTTTTTAAACTCTTCACTCAGCTCTGAAACTAGTAATACTAAGAAGGCAGGTATGAGGCAGTTAGCTCAGTCAATTGTGAGACATTCTGTGATCAAGATAGCAGAGATGTACTAATTTACTATATTTTATCTTGTATTGCATTGCATGACTCTTTTGTGTAAGTTATAGTCAAAGTATTATCTTCGATCTTTTGTCTAATATTTCAATCCAGAAGAAATATTCAATAAATTTGAAGAAAACTGCAACCATCAACCCTTGTTTCAAAATAAAACTTGAAATCTTAATAGTATTTCATATAATCCAATAGCCTAGCATTGTTGAAAAGTTGAAAATTACTGTATAGATCTTGGGCGACTGGCTTAGGATTCTCCAAACATTACATGTTGCAGAACCCAAGTTTCTATTATCAGATCTGTTAGTTGTTGATTGATAGACAGGTAATAGTTTCATTCAGAGGAACATTAATATTTTCATCCATAGTATGAGACGAAATTATACGTATAGTCGGCAGATCTGGTTCTGCTAGTGAAAGCACTAGATAAGTTCCTTGGATATTACAATTGATGGCATTTTATACAGTTTTTACATAGATTTATTTTATATTACTACATAATGTCTTATAATAATATTCCTGCGAGTTGATGTTTTACAGCTACGCTGTATTATCTTTTATGCCTTGTTCAATTGTAGCTACAAGTTTTGTGGTTGGTTAATCAGTGAAAAAAAAAAACTACAATCAGACCAGTTTTGTTCAGTGCATAAATCAAAAACAAAAAAGCCTCAGGCTCAACATAAACTGACTTTGTACACTCCAGTCCGGTTTTTCTAGTACAAACAAGCCAAATATCAGGTAGTCTATGGAGATCCAAGTGGTAAAATTGTTCCAAAGCTTATGTTCTGCGGTTGCGTAAAATATTTATGATTAAACTAAAAAAAAATAGAGTGCAACAATGGCTGTAAAAATTCAATGAACATACTAAAATTATTTCAATTTAGCCTTAAATAAACAAGCTGGCACATCAAACAAAGTGAGATAGCTGAAAACAACTGAGTATTTGAGTGTAGTCATAAAGCTAGCAATTCATGCTGCACCAAATAAAAATCTGATGATGAGTGAGAGCCTATTTATGTTTGTGTACACTGCCGGGTACATCACCCTCAATGTGCTACCTGATGCACGTGTATACACGACAAAGATTTATGGAGCCATCAAGCTATGCCTGTTTGATAGCTAACAATTAAGAACAGAAACAAGCAGCTGATATGGTGTGTAAAGAAACAAAAACGTCAAACAAACAAACCACAGAAACAAAAGCTGGGCTACCTCAATCCATAATCAACAAACATATTCAAAGAAATTATTGGTACAGAACAATGTTGAAAAAAAATGGTGATGAAGGTGATGCAATCAGTAAAAACAGCACCAAAAAAAACATAAAAATGCCAGTATTGACAGCAAAAAATGGACAACTCCATCATAAATTGGAGAATGAAACAAAGTTGCTTTGCTGAAAAAGGGAAGGGACTTCTGCATGTAAAGTGGAAGTATGACAACCAGAGCGGAGACCAAAAGGAAGCAAACAATCAGCAAAAGGAGAGATGAGGGACCTAAGGATTTGGATACATGAGTAAAATACTCCCAGGTAGAGCGAGCAGCAGCTACGAAAATGGAGTTTATATATGAGGAGGAGCCTGGAGAGAGATAGAACAGTGAGCTATATATTTCTGAATGTTAAATTAGAGCATCAACTAACCTTACAGCAACTTTGGAGAATATTGGCAATATGCGATTGAGTGAATGTGGCTGAAATAAAGTATGCCATAAATTTGGAGTTACAAGAAAAAGCGCTCACTTTATGCTGGAATGCAACTGTACTTTTAGAGACAGACCAAGCAAAATAATGGTGGATTATGCAAAAGAAATGCTCTAGAACTATTTCTAGAAGGTCTGGTAAATGCTTATGGGATGATATCATACAAAACATGTGGTATGCTGACGTGGAGACATGAGTGTACTTTTTGTTATTTGGGACCAGAAGGACCAAAGGTTACAAAGGTCATTGAAACTACCACTAGGGTGATTGAAAAGCTTGCAGAGACAAATGCGTGCCTGAGTGAGCGGATGAGGGAGATGCCTATAACAAGCATTAATTACCATCTTAACAATTTCGTGTTTATGAATTATATTTCTTTATCTGCTACCGAAAAAAGTAAATGTATGCATTTATTAACATGAGTAAGAATTGTAGTCTCTTGATAAATGGTGCAGATGTGGGAAATGCCGATTTATATCAATCAACACCCTATTGGAATTCTGCTGCCTAAAAGCTGCTAGACTACATTATAAGAACGATATGCCTGTGCCTACATGACGGAGTACAGCAGTTGTTACAGCCAGCAGGATTGGAAGGTACATAGAATAACTATCTGCATTATCATGGTACATACGTAAAAGCAACAAGCCCCCTTGCAATGATTTACTAAAATCTGCACTTCACACTGCATACAAAAACTGGTTGGCACCACCTGTGGCTCAAAGGTCATCCTCCAGGTTAAACTTTCCTGTCGACAGCGTCGGCAATGAGTCACACAGTCTAACAGGTAGATACTTTTTTATCCATTGCATGTTTGGATGAGTCATCCAAGTAAACTCTATTTTTTATGGCTAGATTATTCTATCAGCTATTGTAAAATAGCCTCTAAGAGAAATGGTTCTATTTGATAGAAACTTATGATGGATTTCTGTTTGTTGTTACAAAGATGAATATTAGACACTAATATTAGCAGTGAACAGGTGAACTATGTGAGATTTTTTTTATTTTTTTAGGCTATCGTCTTAATAGACTAAGGCTTTTACATTGGAAGATGATGCAATTGATCCCACTAAGCATGACAAAAGCATCAAAAGAAGATTTTGTGGTTATGTACTGGTGCAGTGGCTTGTCTCAAGGCTTAATAAAAAGGATGGCCTCTGCCCGCTTGTCTGTAGGTCAAGTTTTTTTTCAAGTCTCCTTCAAGCAGGCGAGAAAAAAATTCTCAGATCAGCAATTTTCTTCTTTTATTTACAAACGACGGCAGATTCTTGCCCAGCTGACCATTTTCATAACACCAAACATGGTATGTAAATACTAAAACAACTGTTTAATATGTAGCAATATCTTGTTTGAGGTCGATGCTTTGCCTCTTCTCTTCCCCAAATTCCAGAATTTTTGTGGATTAAAACAATGTGAACCGAAAATTTCACAAGATCAAAACCACAAATCATCACTAATATACACATTATTTTCATATCATTTTCAAAAGCCAAATAAAAAAAATTAAAATGATGACCTGTACTAACTACTAGTACTACTGTGGAGGACGGGCAACTCTCTAAGGACAGTTCTATGTACAATACGTTCTATCAATACATACGCCTACCTTTCCTTAGTTAACCAACCGCTACCACTGGGCGAAACTTGCTTACTACATATTTTATAAACCATACCTATTGTACTACATGCCAGCCAACCATTATTAAGGGGCGGTATTTTCTATTGTGTGCTTCTCTCATATCTATTATATCCTTTGTATGCCATATGTATAAATGTTTGTGCATCATGTGAATAAAGCAGAGTCAATTACCACACTCTCATCAGCTCTATTGTTCTCACACAGTAACCTCACTTTCGCAGCATTCATACAAAGTGCCTCTTATAAGTAATTATAAATGCACTAAGTGAGTAAGTCAGACAAGACATACAAAGGACTAACTAGGTGGAATTAGTCAGAACAAAGCATATGCAAGACAGCAGTCACTGACTGTCAACCTGAAGCAGTTGTTCGGCACACCCTGTCATCACACAAGTAACGACTGACAAGTTCGGCCCACGCAACAATGACCGTCGGTCATTAACTGGTGGAACCCGCCGAACACCTGTCAGCAGCGGCTTGCAGTCGACTGGGCAAACCAGCAATCTGTCGGAGGGCGTGCAGGTGGCCAAGCACTGGCGCACATCCTGAAATTCTGTACACTACTACAGTAGGAGACAACAGTAAAATATAACATTATGATATCTCAAATCCACGCAACACCTAGAATGACATTGGGATATTGAATCAAATAACAATAACACCTAACTATTATGATGCAAGCACTGATTTCCTTCTGTATAATGAGAACTACAACATAGTACTTAAAAGAACCTTGCATCAATGGGCAAATGCAACCGGCACATCAATGATTTAGGGATACGTCAGCATTGCTGATGCAACTCAAGGGTCACTAAATAAAAATTATAATAATAATAATAATGACAACAACAACATACATGAGGATCATTGATGAAGAAGATGATGATGTTGATCAATAATGATGAATGATAATCCTTCATTCACCATCCCTAACCATGATCATCATCAGCATCTCGAACAATAATAATAATAAATCACAATAATAATCAATAATAATTACTACTATTATTATTATTATAATAATAGTGTTATTATTATTACTTTATTATTATAATATTAACTAATTAATTAATAATTATTATAACAACAATAATAATGTACGGGAAAGACCCCAAACTACCTCATGTTGGGCCGAGAAGTTAGATTACCCGACCAACTAGACGGTAGACCCGCGGACCAGCAGCTAATGACAGAATATGCTCTCCAAATGCAAGAGGACCTGAGGGCCGCCCACGATCTACTCCGGGAAAAGCAGATAGAAATCCGTCAAGACGACACGGAAGAGCCCTTGCTCTACGTGCCCGATGACCTAGTGGTCATCGAGAACAAGCAGAGGGTCAAAGATAGCAATCCCAAGCTACAGCCCAGCTTTGTGGGGCTGTACCGAGTAGTGGAGGGATACCCAAAACATACCTACCTAGTGGAGAAGGATGGGCAGACGTCCATACAGAACGAGCGACGCCTGAAGGAGTACCGCCCCTGTCACGAGCCTGCAGGAAGAGCACTGACCAACAGAGAAGCCACCCTACGCCCCAATATGAGGGGTGCAGTTAGACGGAGAGGCCGCCCCCGTGGACCCAATATAAGGCAACCACCAGACCCGGGTGCACAACCAACTGAGGTGAGAAGGACACCAGAGAATAGAGAGGTCACCCAGATAGACCTACAAGCCCTGGAGCGCCAGCTCAATCAGCTACCAGCCCTAATGGAGCAGGCAACCAGACAGACTGAAACCCAGCGCCCCCAGACAGGAGCTGGGAGATGGAACCCAGTGACAACCCAAGGCTAAGCCGGCACGAGCAATGGGAGAGAGATAGGGAGTGGCCAGCGTTGCCAGATAATGAGGCACCCAGTCCACCTCCCCCTCAAACTCCTACTACAGCCGAAAATAGTGCTGACAGTCATGAGGTAGAGCCGATGACAAACATTGCTACAGAAGATCGCCAGACAGTGGAAGAAGGGCTAGCCATTGGTGAAGAGCCAACCGAGACGGGCAGGCCTAAGAGAAATACTAGGCCGCCGTCAAAGTTGGCCGATTACCAATGCTACCAAATGACCAACGAAGAGCCAACTCGTCTAGATAACCAATTACTGCTACCAGCGGTAATGAAGCAATGCCTAATACCTTCAGAGCACAGTAACACTCCAAAAAATATATTATTGGAGTTAAAACAGTGCTCCGAGGGTGAGGCATTGCCTGATTCACTGGAAAGTGCAAAAATATATTGGAGAAAGTTAGCTGCACAACAAGAGAAAAAATTAAATAATAGACTTACCTCTCACGATAATGTCTTGACTCACGGCGACGAACAAATGCCAGGGGAAAGCAACCCCCGGTATAATTCTATTGCTGGAACGATAGAACATAGCTCTATGTACAATAGATCGCTTGCGATACAGAGATACGCAGCTACACAACCAGGCAATGACGTAGGAGAGATAACCACGTGGGTGGATGACGTCGAAGTAGAACCCTCCAATCAACAAGATGCTTACTCAGCACAGCGGCAAGTTTGTTCGCAGCAAAACAAGAAGCTGTCACTTGTCAGCAAACACTCAAGCAGCACACTACAACTACTCTCTACACAGGAATTAATTACAATTGCAACCACAGCGCTGGACAGAATGAAACAGAAAAAACAGCTAGACATATCATTGGAGGAGGACGCCTCTGTAGCCGAACAGATAGTGGGAGAAGAGTATCTAATGCAAGTAGCCAGCGAACTAGAGAAAAGACAGGCTCCCTGCATCAACCGAGTGGCGACAAAAGAGGAGGTGCACACTAGAAAGCAAACACAGCTGGGGAGAGAAGTTATTCACATAAATAAAGTCTCCATTACAACGGAACCTAGAACGACAAGGCAGCTGGGCGAAAGTACAATGGCTCGTACTACGTGGCTGTCGGCTGACACTATCACAGCACTAAAAAATATGGTGACCAAAGTAGAGGGAACCGAGGACGAGTGGCAATGCAACAAATGCAGCTATACCAACGGCCGCAAACGAGTAGTGTATCATACACACCAGCATTATGTCTACTACTTCTGCACTTGTGGCAAGAAGTCAGCGTCCAGGGATGCTCTCCGAAAACATATCACAAAACAGAACAAAGCAACGGCACATGGAGGACCACAGGCACCACTGTACGAAGTAAACGCCGATTCTTACCCAGAATTTGCACAATTCATGACGTGGCCTCAACCACCACCCTTCGGACGCCCACAACCTGTGTCGGAGAAAAAGGCGAACCTGACGCCAGCACACAAGCGTGCCCCCTCCATACAGGATCGACTGGGAGCACCAAAACATGCCAGCAGTCCGATCAAGAAGCTGCCACGTGGCCTGTCACCACTATATAAACCTAAGAAGGTGGAGACAACAGCTGAGCAAGTGAGACGGACAGTACTGCTTAGTAAACAGCTAGATGAGAAGACGGAGAGGCGTCGGGAGACGCATCGACGGACGGAAGGTGCTGCCGCTGCAACCCGACGTCCCAGAGAGGCATCACCAGTGGCACTATGATGCAGAGTTGTACATACCTCCCCTAAGAGAGATGACAAACGTCACCAAGAACGGAGAGAGAGAGGACGAAGGCTAGAACGTAAGCGAGCCGAACTGAACAGATTAACAGAAGATGCATACAGATTGCTACGCCAAGCACAGGAAGTCAAGGAGCAGATAAAAAGCTTGGAAAGCCAGACGAACAAATAAAACGTAACACTTGTGACACTAGTCACCATATTTACTCATATTATCCTAGCCGATCGTTGCAATTACTACATATGTCTATGTATATCATATAATCTATTATTGTCATACTACTACATGTTTCTATGTACACTTTGTATTTTTATTTTATCGTGCTACTACATGTTTCTATGTATACTTATATTTTATTATTATACTCTTGATGGTGTACACTCTTCTTGCCCTTTTGCACACGCCCTTCTCGTTTTTCTGTACCTTCACATTGGTCCCCTACGACGACCAATGGAGGGGGCTGTGAACGGGAAAAACATCGAACAACTTCTACAACAGAAAACAACATCAGTAACAGTTCTACTTATTACCTTTATTTCGATCACGTGCTATGATCGATGTTTGTAACCTCAATACTTATTATTATATTTTATTACACACTTCTTACTATTGCTATTTTTACAACGAGGCTATATTATTAGTACCGCCTCCTTTGTATATAAATGTTCGCAGAGCTCCTCACAAGGCAGTGTACCTGAGGAGACTCACTGATTTACTTCTGTAAAGAATATAAAACAGCCACACACTCAATCAAGCTTATACTTGAAACTTTGACAGATAACTATACTGCTCAAACGATAACCGCTCTAACGACCTTCTAGGTCCTAAAGCAACTAGTGTTATTTAGTGAACAGTAGCCAGACGACAGGCCTGCTCGGCAGACGATAGCCTACAGTGCTCTTCCCCCAGCAGACATGCTGTCGGGTGGACACCAATAAGCTCTCTGACCAGTAGACTGTCGGGATACACAGATAGCTCTCGTGCCTAGAGGTAGTGTAGGTGGCTACCGGGATAACTAGTAAATAGTTATAACAAAATCCTGCACAATAATTATAATAATAATAATAATATATTATTATTAGTATTAATCATTATTTATTATTATAATAATATTAATATTTAGCGTCTACAAATTGATCACGAAATATGACGTTACACGTCAAAAGCATTGATATAAATATTTGTATCACCCAGTTTTTTTCAGTTTTCAAATATTCGGGAATTACTAAATTTTCAATAACTTGGGACCACATGCTGCTATAAACAAAATTTTAAAAGGGTTTAATAGGATACACTAGACCGGACCAGATTAACCAATCACTGCACTTCTTACATATCTGTAGTTTCAGGAAAAATTGTTTGGAAATGACGTTGTAAACGTGAGATTTCCCAGTGCGCCGTGGTACCTCAGGATTTTAGTTTATGTTATATCACTAGCCTATCAGATTACCGACCTGTTGATATACTATTTGTTATAGATCATTTACATCTGGAGGTATGAAAATAGATTTAATAATTCCCTCTCCAAATAAAAACGTATTTCTGTTTTTTATATATTACAATGAAGTAATTAGTAACTAACCGCTAATTAATAACACGCCGCTCGGTCATGCGTCACGGATTTCTCTCTAATGTATCAATAATTAGGCGTCAAACTATCCGCTGTGCGTACATCAAACAAAGTAATTTTGGTGCAGAGGGAGTCATTTTTAAAACTCATTTTCTCAGTAACTATCAATCATCAATGAGAGACAACAAGGATTGCCATTACTGTGACTGCAAGATATGATTCTACGCCATGATATGTTTTTTAACCTCCCAAGGCTGATTTGAAAAATTAATTTGTATTGGCTATAATATTATAATAAATAACATTATTATAATAATATAATAAATATATAATAATAATTATTATTATAATAAATAAGAATAACTTAATTTAATAATTATAAAAAATAATTAATAAATAATATTAATTAATTAATTATTGATGATAATAATAATAACATAATAATAATAACAAGAACTTCTACTCACGGAGTAGTCAGACAGACAACAGTAGTCGAATAATTTCATATATATATATATATATATAATATATAATATATGCATAATAATTAATAATAATATATTATTATCATATATAATTATAATAATATATAATAATAATATATGTATATTTAATATTATTTATTATTAATACGTTTTTAATAAATAATAATAATTATTATAAATAATAATAATTAATAATAATTAATAATAATAATGCATTGAAAGCCTATTATTATTACATACATGCATAATAATAAATGCATAAGAAACTACTCATCTAACAACTGTCTATGCTTCTACTAGAACATAAAGAAGTAGGTTGAAACTTCGTTACTTCAGCGTTCCTTGGGTGGTTGGTTGGTGTGACCATGGATGAATAATGAAGTATAAATAAATTTATACTTCATCCACGGGTGTGACCGAAGCTGGATCTAAAGCATTTCAAAAGGGTTCGCACTTCCGGTATATTTAATTTGTCACGTCTCCAAAACGGAGGTTTCAAAGGTCAAATGCGTGTGATTAATCTAAGAGGCGACAACTGCCAAAATGTTTGTGCTATCCTGGCTGAGCTTTTCCTGGATGTGCATGGCTTTAATTAGAGAAGTTGACCGTATCTTATTAAGTGCTCTGCCCCTCACACCAAACAATAATAGTTTTATGAGAAGCCCTAGGCCCAAGCTGATAATCGCAACTTGTGGATGGGAGTATTCTGAATTGTGAGAGTTCAACATCTGCACAACAGCCACCTCATAAGAATAATGCCTGACTCTAAATTTATAGTACGCCTCACTGGGGGGGTGGAAGGGGGGGGGGGGCATGAGAAGCACACAACTAATTGCACATTATATCTTGGAATGGTGTGTAAAGATATCTGGTTTTTTTTGGTTATAGGTTTCGACTTGGATTGGTTGTAAAATGGTCATTGGATATTGTAACTGAAACACAGCCTCAACTTCTCACAACCATTAAGTCTAAATTAGGACCAAAACAACCTTAGCACACTTTAAAACGCTAATTAAAACCACTCTCCAGTGAATAAATAACCCCTTTTCTCCGTCATGCTTAGTGGCAAGAAATTAAATGACACTTTTTAGAAGTGGTTTCTTTCAAACTAGTTGAAAGAGAATGAAAAGGAAATTGCATAAATGAAAAATCAGTTAATAATTGAGATATTTTGCTTAAAAAATTAATTGCTAAGCTAAACACATCTTAAAAATGAAACATGGCAAAAAAAATCACCTAGGAGTACACGCAAAGATTCATGAACATACTTACCATGTAAAAACATGCAAACTTTGAATCTCAAATGCTGGATAATCAAAACAGTAGAATTAACATAATTTTGCAGGAAACGCTTCGGAAATTATCAAATTTGTAGGTACATGCAATAGATCAACACTCAAACAGAAAAAATGGGTATTCTCAGAGGTGGAAGTTGTATTAACGTTCAATGAGTAAAGTTATTGGTTATCAACAGGAAAATCGTTTTTGCCATTTCTAATCACCCCAGGAGTTGTCTTCTTTTATAATGAGAAAATGACTAATACGCTGATCCAAAAATGCATAAAAATAAAAATCAAGTACCATTGTTATGGTGAATGTTTTCTTGCAAACTCTTAATACATGAGCTAAGTTGTTTCTTTTACATCAAAATGATTTTTGCTGTAGAAATCAAAACTTTTGTGATCAAATTATTTTTAAACTACTGGTATATATATATATATGTATGTAACATTGTGAGCAAACCTGTCATGTCTCCAGGGTTTGCAGGGAACCTCCTGAACTCCTGCAAAAAATTGCGCGCAAAATCCTCACTTAAGCCATGTCATTGATGTCTTTGCGAAGGGGTCAGTGTCTTAAATAGTAGATGCAATCTCTCCTGCAAGTCACCGCAGGTTCTTTTTACCTAATAGGTTCATTATAAATAGTCATCTGAGGAGTGCAGGAGGGGACAACTCCCCATTATTGCAAGAAGGACTCCTAGCCGAGCGGCTCTCAAGAGGCGGGGTTTATGATGGTGGGCGGTGTTTGGGGTTAGAGTGAGAGATTCTCACTCAACCCCCCCCCCCCCCCCCGCCATCCCCCCCCCCCCTCCCCCCTCCCATCAGAGAGCCACCCTGGCTAGAAGAACTCCGGGGGTGTTGAAGAGTTACTTATTAATATAAGGTTACTTGTTTTGTATTGCCAGTTGTTACTGCTTGCTTTTCTTGAACAAGTTATAAATCGGTTGATAGATGTAACGAGTAGCGTCAATGCAAAGTGATTAAGGCCCCACGCGCATCGTCAGACTGCGCATTGATTGTGCCTACCAATTGAGGATTTTCTTATTTCCGTTTCCGGTGAAATGACCTAAAACATTTGGTAGAGTTTTATTTCAGGCGATCCGTCGCCTTTGATCCGGATCAAAAAAATTTGTAAGCAATCCGTGGTTTGGCCAATCATATCACTCCTCACATTTTCAATGTTTCAATAAAATTGTTGCTCAACCGTGAGTATTTAAGTGAAGAGCACCCTTGTTTTTCAATGTAATAACATGACATGAGATTGGCAAGCGAACGAAGAAAAAGGGAAACACACACCCCATCATCATTTCCGATTGGTAGAGGCTAGTCGGTAGCTAATTGAGATTTGTACATGTAGCTTAAGAGCAGTGTACAAGTTTATGTAGTGTTGAGCTGCTCGGTATTTGTATTTGCATCGTATGAAATTGTACATGCAACATTGACCTAAAGATAATATTGAATTTGCAGGGTAGCATTTACGCTCCAATGCACTCCTCACTAATGGCAGCTGCAATTCATTGCACAAAGTAGTAATAACAAGTTAATGGATATTGATAGCTGGAATAGCTAGTCTCTAGCACAACTCTAACGCAGTGGGTTTCAATCTCAGTCGAGTTTGTGTAGTATCACATTTTTTTGCTGTAGTGGGCTGAGTGAGTTTCTATAAAACAAATCGAAACGTAATAAAATCTAGGTAGGGAGTTACCCTCCCTCTTTCAGGAGAAAGCTATTACTAAAATAAGCAAGCATCACGAACAAGACCTCATGCTTTCTAGCCATAATTATAGACTTTAAAATAAGAATATAAAAAATATGAAGTATATTGTGGATAAGTTTGACTTGCAGGTGTAAAACAAGTCAATAAGCAGGTTTGTGTCTTGGTCAGGAATTCATCTTCCTCCGAAGTTCAATAATATCCTTAGGTAATGCCTACAGCAAGTCATTTCATGCGATAGCATGGTAGTATATACTTATATACTATATACTGTTGGCTAGTGATTGCATTTCATTACAATTGACCCTTCTAATGATAGCTAACAATTGTAATTGTGCTTGAATACTTCTAAAAATGGGGGGGGGGGGAGGGGGAGTTCAAGGCTATCAAACTTCAGATAGCTGCTTATTGTATTTTTATAAAAGGCCACAATTACCTTGCTGATCTATCTGTGTTATTTAAATCATGCAGTTAAATGGCAGCCGTCAAGCTGAAGATCAAATGGCTCTTCCAGTGATTAACATAATTTGTTTCTAAGCACTTATTGATAGCATTCAATGTGCACTACTTGTCACTGTCAGTTCATTTCATTGTCAGCAATCTTTGACGAGCAAATGAAATATTATTTGGCAGCACCATGTATAGAATATAATGTATTGTAAGTATACTTAGGAGCTGTGGTGTTGAATTTCTCAATTACAAACATTAAAAAACTATCAAAAGTGCAAAATCAAGAATAATAATAAATTTGAAATGCTAGCAACCCTTTTTGTGTGAAATCAAGTAAAGCAGCTGATAAAAGTCATGAATGATAACGTAACATCACATCAGGATGTGTAGTCAATCAACGCGCACGAGTGTTCAGTGTTAACTACATGCTGGTTTTACCTCTCCCGGTTTGACCACTCCACACTCGGTGATAATACCTGTAATCAACTCTGCGGGAGTCACATCGAATGCAGGATTCCAACAGTTTATTCCCTCAGCGGCGATTCTCATTCCATTGATTGAGGCCATTTCATCAGATGGTCGTTCTTCGATGACAATTTGATCACCAGAACTCAAAGAAAAGTCAGTAGAAGACAATGGTGCTGCTACATAGAAAGGTACACCAAATTGTTTGGCTAGAATAGCTATTTGATAGGTGCCAATCTTGTTAGCAGTGTCGCCATTGGCTGCCAGTCTGTCAGCTCCCACAACAACTGCATCGATTGAGTTGGTCTTCATGAGCAGAGCAACCATGCTGTCACAGATGAGTGTGGAGGGAATCTTCTCATGCACGAGCTCGTATGCTGTCAGCCGACTACCTTGGTTGTACGGTCTTGTCTCGGTACAATATACCATATCTAACGCTTTCTCTTCGTGTAGACTCCTAATCACTCCTAGAGCAGTGCCATAGCCACCTGTAGCCAAAGATCCTGTATTGCAGTGAGTCAGCACTCGCAAGCCACCCTTACCTTGTAAACCCATTATTGTCTCAGCACCAAACTTTCCGACGTTCTGATTGTCAATGACGTCTTTGTCTAGCATCCCCGCAGCAGAGTTAATGATCAATTGCTTCATCTCGGATACACTGAGGTTTCGATTTGATTTGGCTATGTCTAGGATCCATTTAGCAGCACTACTTAAATTGACTGCAGTAGGTCGAGATGTCACCAAATAGGAGAGTCGCTGGGACATTCGACTGATTATCTCATCACTATTTGTGAATGGAAGACTTTTCAGTTCCTCCGCTAAACAAAGCATACCTACGATAGCTATCGCTGGCGCCCCTCGTACTTGCATCGATTTGATAGCCTTAAATCCATCATCAACATTAGCTATGCTAATATAAACACTTTGGTGAGGTAGCTGAAGTTGATCCAATATCTGTAGACCAGAATCTGCTGAATATTTTATAGACTGCAGCATTTTAAAACTGAATTCACCACCTTTTTTTGTTGCAATAAACAAGCTAGACACTAAGTGACAAGTATAACTACTAGCGACTGCAGACTCCCTAGCTACTAGTTAATTAATAGGAGCTTGTCAACCAATCAGCTGCCAACACACGTGTGCACAACTTATCTTGCACAAACAAAAATCAGCCACAGGAATGCTCAGACAAAGCTATCGCAAAAGGATGAGCAACAGTTGAAATTGTTTAGCGTAACAATGCACAGCGATGATGTATCACATCAACACATTAATACTTTTACAAGCAAGCGTGTGACTCTATTCACAAAAACAAAAGGCTTAAAAACAATGCATTGAGTCTTCAAGAATAAAAACAATCAAAAGGACGTTTTCTTTTTATTTTCTTTTTTACACCAAGCTCATCAAAGACTTTGTTTTTATTTCTCTACAAAAGCAACCTCTCTCTTGTTTAATGATCTAACTACTTTTACATTAGGCCCTTTCATCAAACTGTTGAAAAAGAATCCATAGACTTATGATCGCATTGATAGTTTTGAGAAAACTTAAGAGGCGGCTTATCGTATATCTTTTCTACAGTCTTTGCTACTTCTTCCGCCTTTTTGGTTTTTAGAGGCTCAGCTTCTTTGTAACGAGAAATGACAATGGCGTTAGAGCATATTTAAATTTACCATCGTGAGGTAAAACAGCAAATGCGGCTCAATGCTTGGGATTGTAGTGGATTTTGGGGGCTGTAAACCCACTAACTGAGGTCGGTAGCTTGCTGCCACCAGTTGTTATGGTTTACCTGCTACAACAGCAGGGTCGGTAGCATACCGAAGAGAAAGTAGATAGAGTATCCCAACTCTACAACCAGTAAGGAGCCCTCGGCTCAGACACATTACTCAGTGCTTTCGAGTAAGTATGCATTTATTCCTCCAGAATAAGGCGAGTTAGGAAAAGGCACAACTTTAAACAATAACTGAACATAAATGGTACAGGCTCTGCCTTTTATAGGCATCTCACAGGAAGTAATCTTTGTCATAACCAATCATAAGAGAATAATACACAATCAACGAATAGACAGTCTTATAATAATAGGTGGCAAATCAAATGGCTAGAATAAGTATGGTGCCATCAAAGGTAGGTGGAGCTATCAGGTAATTGTCCAATCAATGTCCTAAGCACTTCCTGTCCCGCCTCTGCAGTCTTGTATCGTCTCTCCATCTAGGTTAGGGGTGGTTATGTCCCAGATTCGTCCTCCTGAGTCCTTTAGAATACTTTGTGGTTCTCAGCCTATGCTGAGTCATTTCCTGCCGGCCCTGCAAGGTCGGTAATGTGTCATACAGGGTCGGCATTGCCCTATACAGGGTCGGTATTGTCCGATACAGGGTCGGCACTTAGCTTAGATGCAGGGTCGGTCAATTCGGTATGATTGACTGTGACCGTTCTCACTGTCTAGCGATTAATATAGGGTGCTAGACTTTGTAATAGTAGTGTGCGCAGGAGTGTATGACATGAAAATCCACAACAGGATTTCACTCGGGCTGTGTATAATGTGGATAATTTACCAATTTAGGTCTCATTTTGTATATCTGATAGATAGGTGGTCTATCTAACCAATGTTGTATCTGTTGCTTGATCAGTTGAGGGGCTTTTTTGTGTAACTTGCTAGCGGCTAGCAAACCTTTTGGATATCCCGCTCGACTGCAACAAATTTGTTTATGTTTATCTATTTGTTTATTATTTTTTTGGAAATCTATTAAATTTTTCGTAAAATTGTGAAACTTTTTAGAAATTTATGAAACTTTTTGTAAATTTATGAAACTTTTTGGAAATTTATAAAACTTTGTGTAAATTTATGAAAATTTTTGTAAATTTATGCAATTTTTTTCTAACTTTAAGAAATTACATCATCCTCATCAGATTCCCCATATGGCTCGGTAAACCCATAAAAAAGCGCATCAAAAAAGTATTGGATTACTAAAAAGAGAGTTCAAACAAACGTTTTCTGAGTGGCACTAGAAGTGCTGGGTCAGCGTTAATAGGCTGTACATTTTCCTCATTTGAGATGATTGACTTTTGTATATCGTGTTATGACATGTTTATTATACAGACGAAATACTTTGAAACTCTTGTCTAGTTTTTTAAACCTCGAGTTTCTAAAACTAGTTGTCAGTTGCATCTACTGTTTCCACTTTACATTTTGATAAGAGGGACCGCTGCCATTGGTGTTGGTAAGAGGGACCGCTGCCATTGGTCTTGGTAAAAGGGACCGCTGCCATTAGTCTTGGTAAGAGAGACTGCTGGCATTAGTCTTGGTAAGAGAGACCGCTGCCATTGGTCTTGGTAAGAGAGACCGCTGCCATTAGTCTTGATAAGAGAGACCGCTGCCATTAGTCTTAATAAGAGGGACTGCTGCCATTGGTCTTGGTAAGAAGGACTGCTGCCATTGGTCTTGATAAGAGGGACCGCTGCCATTAGTCTTGGTAAGAGAGACCGCTGCCATTGGTCTTGGTAAGAGGGACTGCTGCCATTAGTCTTGATAAGAGGGACCGCTGCCATTAGTCTTGGTAAGAGAGGCTGCTGCCATTAGTCTTGGTAAGAGAGACCGCTGCCATTGGTCTTGATAAGAGGGACCGCTGCCATTGGTCTTGGTAAGAGGGACCGCTGCCATTAGTCTTGATAAGAGGGACTGCTGCCATTGGTCTTGGTAAGAGGAACCGCTGCCATTGGTCTTTTTGACAAGGCCGCAATATGTAAACTTAATGCTAAATGTGGCTCTGTCGTATACATATTTGGGTATATACACCGAGTACTTTTCATAGGTATCAATATTCTTAACTGTGACTTCCGTAGCTGGTTGGATTTAGACTTGTGCCCATGAACATGTGTGGTACATGTGTGGTACATGTGTGGTGCATGTGTGGTAAATGTGTGGTACATGTGTGGTACATGTGTGGTGCATGTGTGGTACATGTGTGGTACATGTGTGGTACATGTGTGGTGCATGTGTGGTGCATGTGTGGTGCATGTGTGGTGCATGTGTGGTGCATGTGTGGTGCATGTGTGGTGCATGTGTGGTACATGTGTGGTACATGTGTGGTGCATGTGTGGTACATGTGTGGTGCATGTGTGGTGCATGTGTGGTACATGTGTGGTACATGTGTGGTACATGTGTGGTACATGTGTGGTGCATGTGTGGTACATGTGTGGTGCATGTGTGGTACATGTGTGGTACATGTGTGGTGCATGTGTGGTGCATGTGTGGTGCATGTGTGGTGCATGTGTGGTGCATGTGTGGTGCATGTGTGGTAAATGTGTGGTACATGTGTGGTACATGTGTGGTGCATGTGTGGTACATGTGTGGTACATGTGTGGTACATGTGTGGTGCATGTGTGGTGCATGTGTGGTGCATGTGTGGTGCATGTGTGGTGCATGTGTGGTGCATGTGTGGTGCATGTGTGGTACATGTGTGGTACATGTGTGGTGCATGTGTGGTACATGTGTGGTGCATGTGTGGTGCATGTGTGGTACATGTGTGGTACATGTGTGGTACATGTGTGGTACATGTGTGGTGCATGTGTGGTACATGTGTGGTGCATGTGTGGTACATGTGTGGTACATGTGTGGTGCATGTGTGGTGCATGTGTGGTGCATGTGTGGTGCATGTGTGGTGCATGTGTGGTGCATGTGTGGTGCATGTGTGGTGCATGCGTGGTGCATGTGTGGTGCATGTGTGGTGCATGTGTGGTGCATGTGTGGTGCATGTGTGGTACATGTGTGATACATGTGTGGTACATGTGTGGTACATGTGTGGTGCATGTGTGGTGCATGTGTGGTACATGTGTGGTACATGTGTGATACATGTGTGGTACATGTGTGGTACATGTGTGGTACATGTGTGGTACATGTGTGGTACATGTGTGTTACATGTGTGGTACATGTGTGGTACATGTGTGGTACATGTGTGGTGCATACTGTGGCACTTCCCTCATAGGAAGCTGAACCATAAGTGACATTATCAATTGTGTTTGGCATAATTATTTATTATACAAATTAAATAAAAAACAATTATTTCAGCCTAAATTGCTAATTAAGTGTTTATTTCAAAAGAGGTTTGAGTATGCTGAGAGTTGCGATGGTAAGTAACCCACAATTTCTGTGGTTGTAGAAGAAACCGCAATCAACCGCACACCTTCATTTTTACATAAATTCCTTTTAGTTGGATTAACATGCTGCATGTTAGTCAGCATATTGCGAATACCATGAAAAAAGGGGTTATACTCATGATGTTTACAATGAGGTGCTCTAAAGCCTATTTTAGCCCATTAGAATTGTTATTGATTTGAAGAGACTTAATCACTCAAATCAAAAACAAGTACTGCTGATTTATATAGTTCGGGTGGAACGAATATTGATATGGATCCTACAATATGGGTAATTGGTATACTCACTGTGCTAGTAGTTTACTACTTACTAACAAGGGGAGACAAGTCTTATTCTCCTGGACCACTAGCTTTTCCATTTGTTGGCAACCTTCCACAGCTGTTTGTGTTTGGTTCCATATCACAGTTTGCCGAATACTACAGGAAACGATACGGCAGAGTAAGTATGAACCGACCATGATGTGGTGGACTTGATATGTACAAGCATTTACTTCTCCATGAGTACGCATTATTGTATTATTGTGTGAGCAAATTATAATGTCAATATTATAACATATGATCTATTTTTTCCCAGTTTGTATGGACATAATATTCAAGTTATGGCTGCGTGTTCATTTTTAATCATGATTAATTTAAAGAAAAAGCCTTTTTTATGATCAATCTATGTTCTGTTACACAAAAATCTGTCTGGAACTCCATAACATTTATGAAATTCAAAGTGATTAAAATATCGTAGCCAAAATATCTTTTCTGGCATAATATTACAATTACCATGGCAGAGTTATGGCTGCATCGAATGCTAACTGTTGTTTTAAGTATGAGAAGAAAATAGACTAGAGACTTTTTAAGGTTTCCTCCCAAGACAGCTTACAGTGATGGTTTTTGGTTACAGGTGTTCAGCTGTGTGTATGCTGGAGGAAGGCGTGTGGTGATATCTGGATATGATGCAATGCATTACTTGTTGGTAAAGACTGCAGACTATACAAGCAATTGAGCTACTGCTAGCCTTAGTGAATGCCAAAAACCAAATTTCAAAAAATTCCAAGGTAAAAATTTCATCTTCCATTAGCAGTCTAACGTTAAAAGAATGCATCAATTAAAGTGCTATAGTGAAGGTGCTGTAATGTCCCAGATCACTAAATCACAATAAAGTGAATTATAAAGTTTGATTTATTAATTTGAACTTTTTTGAGCACTTTATTTGTATTTTGATAAAAAATATATTGGGATTGGGATAAGATTTTGTTTTTAGATATTAATTGTTTATTTATTTTGGGTTTGAGCGAATATTTGTTTAGCTTTTTATCTGATTACTTATTTGGATTGCTCATCCGATGTGTTCTAGTCATGTCTGCATGCTTATGATTGCTTGATTTTTAGAATCCAGAATTGAAATAGTATTTTGTTTTCTTTGGTTTTTCGCCACGGTCTTCCATTTCCACAATGGCGGCGCCTAATCAAAGTTTCTTACTAAACAGTCAACTTGTGATTATTTTATTGACTTTCTCCATTAAAAAGAACTTTCCATTCTCAGCCCATATTTTGAATCACTTTATCCTCCAGTGAAGGAACCTTATGCAAAAACCTTTTAAACAAGGTTTGATTGGCTAAAAACTTATTAATTAAACAAAACCACAAAATATCAAAAAAATTGCTCAACATTGAATTCAGTCGTGAAGTTTGCAGACCATAGAAAAAAACTGAAATTTTGAATCTCTGCCTCTCACACAACCATTGGAGATTGGCCAAATTTACAAAATAAAATAAAAAGATAAAGCAACTGTTATTTCGAACTTTTTTTATTTAAATATAGTTGTAACACCAAAAAACTTTCTTCAATAATTTTAAATTTTTGTTATATCAATTGTACTTACTACTTTTGTCAATACTAATGTTTTTGTGATTCGTACTGTTAACAAATTTGTCAAACAAGTTTCTCGTGTAACGTTTATCTCTAAGCGTCATGTGGGCACCATATCCTCACTGGAAACACTCCGATCACTTTCTCTCAACACTTTGAGAGAGCAAAAGATCGGGAAGTCTACGATGTAGCCTAAAATACTGAAAGAAGTTGATCTGTTCAAAGAGCACTTCCTCAAACCAAACTTTGGAAAACCATTCAAGTGGCCCATGAACCTCGATCAAGCCACGTCTACCACTATCTCACAGATGCTCTTTGGTAGAAGATTCTCATGCGATGACAAAGATTTTGAATCTGCAGTCGCCGCTGTTTCAGAGACAGGATTGCTTGCAATCAAGGTTGGCATGATGGAAAGTCTCCCGTTTGGTTCAAATCTCATCAAATCGTTGATAAAGAGCGAAAACCATGTGACGAACGTTGTTATCACACCAACGATGAAGTCATGTATAAATGAATGCAAAAGGACAATCGACAGAGAAAATCCACATAGCCTCCTTGATAGATATTTGATACACCAGGAAAATGCCAAAAGGAGCGATGAGGGGTTTTATACTGGTAGGCTATGATCCAACGCAAATATCGGATAAAGCTTTATAAGTCTATAAAAAGAGCCTGCTCCTTATATTAATACACACCTTGTGTTTTATACCCATAATACCTGCTGTGGATACAGATGGAAATTTTTGCTGGTACAATTGTTATGCCAACATTTTAATGAACTTAAAATTATGTTTTTTAGTTTTATTGCCATTTTTATTTTTTGTATCTTTTTCAGAAAACCTCTCGGTTTTGACGATTTCTTACAGTATGTTACGGCACTATTTAGGAGTGTACTTGGTATAGATTTCCTTGTACATATTAAATTAACGATGTCAAATGCCAATAATTGGGGGAAGCTTAGAAATACTATATAGGGTTCTATTTATAGTTTATTAAAGATGTTGTTGGCAGAGGTTTGATTAGCATGAAATCTATGTACGATATGTTTACTAAGGCTACGCTATGTTTTTATAAATAGATGACAATGGAGTGGCACTAGCAATGCAACTATTTGCAGCTATTACAGAAACCACATCAACAGCACTGAGGTGGGCTCTACTGTACATGTGTCTCCATCCAGAGAGGAAAGAGAGAGCTCAGAGAGAGATTGATGATGTCATTGGTAAGGTCAATAAAATATTACTAAAGCCAAGCTATATAAGATTTTCAGATTAATAAAAGTATTGCCATATTGGATATTTTAAAAAGCCTTTCTTCATATAATAACAAAAAAGTAAATAATTGAGGGACGGCTAAACTACTCAGTTACAAATGCATCAAGTAAAGTTACATAAATTGAAGTTTTTTTTTAGCTACGATATCGTTAAAAATATGTGTGCCTTCTTTTCCATTTGGTTACCCAAAGCTGCCCAAATATTGTTTCATAAAGTATAATCACATGACATACAAAGACTTAAGACTAAGAACAAGCAATTTTAAGTAATTAGGAGTTCTCAAAATAATTTCATCTTTACGTAAAACGAACAGTTGCTGCTTTTTATACACGTTACTTGAGGTTTTAAAAAACGATGGGATCCGGGCAGAGTAGTTTCACTTTAGCGATGCAACCGGAAGTAGCTTAGTCGATCTTCTAACTTATCATTAGAAATCACAACTTGCTTGAGAGATCAATAAAGCCTTGGAATTTTTTTTATTGAAAATATTTTGATTTATTTATTTGAAAACAATTATTAAATATTATGCTTATAAATACTACGTGTAGTATAATAGGAGAAGATGTTGTGATGGCACCATATTTTTGTGTTTCGTGTTTGATTGAGTTTGCCAAAGTGAATAGATGAGGGTGTGCCTCTGTCATAGCCTAGTTTAACAGTTGCAATTTATGTAAACGGCGCATCATCATTATTGTACCCTCCATATCTATTTATGGCTCATAAATCGTTGAATGTGGATTTCATAAATCTAGATAAAAAATATAGACTTTCGTTACTATTTATGGTATTTTAACATCGTAACATGTTAGTAATCAGACTTTTGGTCTCTTTACAATTAGCACCACCGATAAAACTGTTGGGACCCCATAGATCCTAGTCTAAATTTGGTTTGGTTGTAAATTGGTCTCAAACCTACCCAATCATTTTTCTGTTGTCTTACACCTACCCCTTGTTTTTGTTTTCTTGCGTTATTTATCTACCACTTTTTCTCCTATAATACTGTTCCAGGACCATCTCGAGCTGTAACCTGCAAAGACAGAGTAAACCTTTGCCGTACACAGATGCTGTTCTGTTAGAGTCTTTACGTAAAGGAAATATTGAACATGTAGCTCTACCACGTGTTGTAGACCATGAGCTGATGGTAGATGGAGTGGTAAGCATATCTATATGATGGTAACATTACAAAGTACTAGGAATTTCTTCTGTTAGTCACTACGCAATAGGTGTTGATTGGTTTTTTACAGAAAGTTCCTGCAGGAGTGGAAATCATGTTAAACATGGCATCAGTTCTCTATGATGAGACAGTATTTGAAGAAGCAGAGAACTTTAAATCAGAAAGATATCTAACAGGAGACATTGTACTAAAGAAACAGAGAGCTATTCCTTTTGGCATTGGTTAGTAAGAACCCAAGTTGTATTTACAATACATGTTGGTAGAATGCAGTGAGTAGTGTAACAGTAGTGGAGATAGGTCTTAGAAGACTCTTCATTCTGATAGTCACAAATTCAGTGTCGGGATCCACTTTGCTCCTTCACGTAATTTCTTGTGCTCACTCTAACTTGGTGGTTTTGATTCTCTGGTTTTATTCTTGGTAACAACTAAAAAAATATTAACATTTTTTTTTTGTATTATTGAATTGAAAGCAAAATATCAAGTAGCCAATTGAACATTTAAACAAGAGAACTTCAATAAGCATTGTAGTCTAAAAGAAATAATTAATTGAAGGAAGAAGAGTTTGTCCAGGAGAAAGTTTAGCCAGAATGGAGTACTTCATTTTTTTTGTAACATTTCTACAAAGATTCGACTTCTGCGCACCTGATGGAGTGACCTTGTCTGATGAGCCAGACCCTAAGAGTGGTGTAGTTAGACGTCCAGCTCCTTATGAGATGATCTTCTCTTTGCGGTGATAAACTTTGTTAATAGAATAAGTGACTATATTTTACAAATCAATTTTACGAGATTATTTGCTACTTCAATTGTTAAACCTTGATATAGAACAGTGCCAAAACTAGTTAAAGTATTTGTAAAATATCATGTTTTCACAGGTCTCATTTTTAAGCAGAATAATTATCAATAGTTTGGATCTTGCTACAATTGACGTTTTGAGCATTTATGATTTAATTTTGATTATTTATTGTTGTCTTTCACTTAACTTCACATAAATTTTGTATATTGGCTGAATAATAAATGCAAAATCTTAAATTATCTCATTTTATTCAGTGCCAGTTTTTATTCGCCACATTTTAATACTCATGGAAGAAGCATTTCTGGTGAAAGTATTTTTAATAAACACGTGTGCTGTGTTATAAATCGTTTTTTAGACTGAAACTGGCGCTACAGGGAATATGCAGACCATTTAATGAACAATCATAATTATTGCGAATTGCAGCCCACTCCATTGTAAGCATTATCTTTATCATCTATTTAAATGTTATATTCACTTCTCAAGTTGTTAGCATGTGAATAAATTATTTATTTACAGTCGTTCATGCTTATATGAATAGACAAATCTAGCATAACAAATACTATAACCTACAGATAGTCCAAAGTCACAATGGCCTTGCCATTGATGTGCACAGACAGAATGAAGCTGAGTATATCAATATGACCACACAAATGCACATTTAGAAGCACAAAAGCTTTTCATACAAACAATGCGCTGGTGACCACAGTTAAGGTCAACAATCTCTTGTTAAGTTCACTTGCGAGAGTGAAAAACTAAAATTGTCTGTTGATTTTTCATACTAAATAAGTCTTCCCTTCACCTAGGACTGACATACTAAATTTTATGAGGGACAACTTTGAATGTAGGTTTGGTATTGTTGGGAGACCCTATGGTGGCAAACAATCGTAGGTGTAAAACCTATACCATACAGGATGATTTCTTGGTGAAAGGCCTGGATTGTTACAGATCTAATAATGATACCATCTGCAGCGCTGACACTTGACCAACATCCTCTCTACATTGATTGCTTAGTTAGACAACCTTACAGGTAGCTGATGCATGGAAGAAAATTACTCCAAAAAACCTACAAGCTCGGTGTGTCACTGGATTAAATATTGGCACAATCTGGACATCACAAGACAAAGTTGATGCCTCTAACTTCCTCAAGTTTTGGTTGAAAATATTTTGTCAGCGAAAAGAGAGGCTCCGGTAAATGCGAGGAAACTGTTTAAAAGTTACCAAATCATCAGATTATCTCAAATAAAAGGCGAATACCTGCAAATGGTTATTGCTTTATGTTTTTGCAGCTTTGAAAACACGGCTAGCAAATACGCGCATGTACAGATATTGACATAAGACTGCATGTGAAATATAATCAACCAAAATGTAGCAAACGTAAGAGAATAAATAAAATAAAATAAGCTAATTTTTTTAGGAGAACAGCATTGGTAATTGTGCTTACAAGATTAAGTATACCAGATTGCTACCAGAAAACACAAGATTTATTAGGCATATTTAATATTATCAAAACCACAATTATCAGTCACAATAGCAAGCTCATTTTTTTACCATGATGTGCTACCAAAATGTTTAGTTAGTTTGACCATCTTACTGTAGTGGGTACTGTCAGTAGGGCTCCTACTATCGTCCACTAACAACAGCCATTCACAGCACGCAGCTCGTGAAGCAGCAAATCAACACCTCTCTCCTAGAGGTAACGCAGGGTCGGTCAGACCTGCAGGGTGCAACAGAGAAGTCGGTAATGACTTCACTACTAGTGAGCCCTCGGCTCAGACAAACTAAGTATAGTTTTATGTAATAGAATACATCTATTGTCCACATATCAAACTCTAGGAAGGCAATCGCCTAGAGAAGTCCACAGCAGTAGCAGTAAGTGATAAGTGGCAAAGCATACTAGCAAAAGCAGCCTTTTATAGGCTGATCACAGGAAGTGTATTGCATCATGTTGGTGCAACCAATAATACATAACAGGAAGTGCTACCACAAATCAGATAACAATACATATAATGGCATACAATATTAAAAGAGTAAGGCGCCTAGTGGCGATGAATAAAGCTATATAATTAAGTTCTTGGTCTAGTTAGCCTTATAATCCAGGTAGACGGGAAGTGGAGTTAGTTAGGTCCTGGATTCGTCCTCGGGAATCGATATAGATCATCTTTGGAACTCTGGCTAGGGCGGCCATCTTGTTGCCGGCCCGGTATGTCACTGCAGGGTCGGTAGAGGTCACCCCCGGGTGGGTAAAAGTCACTGCAAGGCCGGTAGGAAAAGCTGCAGGGCCGGTATAGAGTTTGCAGGGCCGGTATCACATCTGAAGGATCGGTATAGCAATTCGACTACTTCTAAGTGATGGCTACTTGGTGCATCACTTGGGGAGGCCTGTCTAACTAGATACTAGTGTCAGAGTCACCTCTAGGTCAAGGTATATGTATGTGTGCAAAGCATGTGTGCTGTCAAAATCCACCACATTACTTTCACGTCAGCATGTGATTGAATCTGAATTAACTTGAAGGGCAATTTAAACTAAGCATGAAAATTAAGACTCAAATACGTTTAGTTCTAAATGACGTTTTTAATCTTGAAGACTAATGATGATTTGTAGAGAGAAAGGTTTGTCCAGGAGAAAGTTTAGCTAAAAGAGAAACTTTATGTTATTTGTAATATTTCTACAAGGATGATAACTTAGTAGGTGGTGGCCTTGACTGATGAACCAAAGCTGGCATGAGCTTTTATTTGATGCCCAGCTCGCTACCGGTTGATAAATTTAATTTTTGTTTGAAAATACTTTGTTTTTATTGGTTTAATCCTCTGACGAGAGGGTTTATTTAAATAATTGGTGGTTGTAACGAAACATTTAAGAATTGAGACCAAAGCTTTCATACTTGCGATGACCTAAACAATTCAACGTATCTGATTGGATGATATTGTAGTGAATTTTAGAGGCGGCACGCACTACTGTCCATTAGTCAGCTGTAACCGGGTAAACCTCCTGTCTACCAGCACAGCAGTACATCCAGTCTACACAGGCCTGACTATCACTTAGTATTCTCTCCCCAGGGAGGAAACTGGGCCTGTATGGCTCCAAAGAATACAGCGGAGGAGTTATCGCGATTTCACAACTAACATAAGCCCTCAGCTCAAACATAGAAATAAACAACCCCATGTAACAGCAACAAACCGCCGTGCTGTATATGAATGAATGCAGACAAATACAATGAATTAGTGAAATTCTCAGTCTTTGACAGGCCGAGTTACAGAAAACTATTGGTCTACATAGCAAGTAGACCAATCACATACAATACACACATGACCTATAAATAACAATCCATCAAAGACTAAGGGTGCTTTTTGATACCCTATCGTAGGGCAGTCGTTGAGGGCTCATCAATGACTGTCGTTTAACGGAAGTTATTTGTGCGTTAAACCATAGACATATTTATTTCTAACAACGTCTGTGAAAACCGTATAGCTAAAGTGAGCCCACTTTAGTTTATTTACAAACAGATATCAATTACGATGATGTTACCGTTTGCTATGTTTTTCATATATGCTATAATGTATTGTCACGGCTAAAAACTGTGAGAAACAGTGATAATAAGTTGACTCGTTAAAATTGTTGGCTTAGAGGGAAACTTTTATGCCCTTAACAATGCTACCTACCTCGCTTGTCCCTTCTGTCGTTGAGCCCAAATTGCCGCCATGTTTTTTTTGCCCTCAACGACGGAGTTTTTGAATGGTCTTTTTTAATCCCTACGAGTAGGGTATCAGAAAGAACCTTAAGCATAATGTTAAACAGATCTGGGTGTCAGAATCAAGGAGACGCGGAGTCAATGATCTTACAACCAATACAAAAGATCTCCTACGTCTCTTTACCATCTCCTGAGCTTTTGGTCTTTATGAGCCTTGGCTCCTGGTGCCTCCACATCTAACAAAGGTTCCTTGGCTACTTTCTTGTCAACTGCCTGCCCAGGATGCCTTTCCAGGGCCGATACGCCGATATATACTATGCCGATATTGCTGCTATTGCTAATTACAGTGTTATCTAGCTAATCATTCACTGCGTACCTTTTGTCAGTGCTTGCCAAGGTTCATGTCTTATGAGCATCCAGGGATCTTCATGAACAAACATGTGTTAGCAGGGTATGAGTGGGTATGGTATAGTCCACCAAAATATAATTTTATGATACTATCACGTTGGAATGTTGAAAAGCGCCATTGTTTTGTGGCAAGTGAGCAGTTGTACATGATGTATTCCAGTACATGTAGATTTTCACCATTGTTAGTTCTTATGAACCGGTAAAGGAAGACAAATCGTCTCTGGTATTCCTTTAGAACTTTATTATATAGCTATACCATGCACACACATCGAGGTTGAGAAAACCTTTCACGCTAAAATAAATAAGCTATCAAAGAGAAATATTTATAGCATGGTCAGCTTAATGTAAATTTCAGCTCTTACAAAATAAGAGCAAAATAAAAGCTGTTAAAAAGTTCTCTGGTGGATCAGACGGTGGCTGAGTAAAACTCTAAACAGGTTTATTCTGCTCCTTTTCTTATATGTATGAAGGCAAGTTATCAGGTGCAATAAAAACCCACTGGCTCTACCCAACCAAAATTGATCACTTGTTTAAAATCCCCATGCGTAGCAATAACAGAGTTGAATGCATTCAGTAAATGAAGGCTAGTGACATGATCACGTTCATTTCTATTTCAATACTTCAATGCACAAACCTATAATACATTCAATCAACTATTTACAAATGCGTACATACTTTTGTTCAATGAATTAGTGGGTTATTGTGAGAGCTAGAATTGATGTACATAGTAGTGAACATAGTAGAGTAGAGGTGCTAGCAGACGTCGCAACAACAAGAGCCAGGAAATTTAGGGTAAGTTCTTCAGAAACAGAATCTTGAATGTGATAGGGGTTTGAAGAATTTGCTCTGAAATTAATTCGGTCGCGCTTAATATGGGGTTTATGGATTAGAGGCTTTGTTTTAGATTGGCAGAATTGGATGTTACAAAAATTATGTTTGAAATTTGAATTGTTTGGTTTCAGTTTTAATTGCTACTTTGCAGTGTAGAACAGGCAGGTAATCTATATTCCCCTTTTTTTTGACTCAATAAAATCACGTCGAGCTTTTTTAATTTGAGTATTTAAATGTATAAATGTAAATTCTCTTTTCTGTTGCTAGGCAAATCTTGTACAGTAACAAAAAATATTGCATGAAAATGACAGTCAAAAGAATGTCAAAAATGAATGCGAAACATAAAAGCCTGCTTTTGTGTTGTCTTCCTCTCCACTTTTTCTGTGGATAGTACTTGGTGGCTAGTACTTGGTGACTAGTACTTGTTGGCTAGTACTTGGTGGCTAGTACTTGTTGGCTAGTCCTTGGTGGCTAGTACTTGGTGGCTAGTACTTGTTAGTAAAGTATGTTGCTCCGGCACAACTCAGCAATGGTTCTCGTAGCCCAGTTCTGTTCACAGATAAATGCTCTGTTTGCTAGGTCGGTTGTAATTAGGAGACTAAATTCTCCAGCTTTTTTATAGTTATTTTGTGAACATAGCAATGTCCACCTTGTTAATTCTGACAGCATAAGCAACTTGACAACACTTGTAGCTTTCTAAAAGCTGGCAGACGCTCAAGAGAGAATTTTTACTTACTTTTATAATCACTAAACTATTTGTTAAACATTTAGTGCAGTTTCACAAACATTTTAGGTTCTTTGGATACAGTTACTTGTTTGGTACACAGTCTATCACTAGTCACTAACATAGTAAGTTCTGAAATACAAATAGCTGACACTCTAGTTTATACTTCCTGTAACTACTAAGTGCATGTTAAACACTTTCGCTTGAATCAATGATTTTCATAAACTGGATTACATTAATAATATTTTAAATGTTACTTACACCATCTCCACTTATTGAAAATTTTTTATCCCATATGATATCGTAGCTTTCTCACATAGCACTATGAGCAAGTAGAAAACATATTTAAAAAAGCAAAATTATATACGCTTGTGTTAAGGTATGCAATGTATCCAATGTCAGGTATCGTATACTCCTCATTCATCGACCGTATAAATTTTTTAAAAGCTTCACGAATTCTGTTTATTCAGCTTCATACTCTCTCAAAAACTTATATTCACTGGCGATTTGAATTGACTACCTAAAGTTGAGTGTGTCGCACAGTGATAAAGGCATTGTACCAGAGTGAGTACAATCATATATTTCTAAGGAGTTGTGTCCCCATGGTTAATGCACTCGATTATTTTTGAGTAAGTTTCTGCCACTGTTTCAAACCAGTTTGTGTTAGTTTTTTTGCGTTTTATTTAAAAAAAGTTTCCAATTTTTCGACTTCCAATTGAGAGTATCTATTTATTTAAAAGTCATCACGCTTAAAGTTGGCTCTATTTCTTAACAACCAGTTTCATGGAAAAGCAGTGAAGCATTTAGTTAGGATACTCCGTATGTACAAATCTTTTTACGGACAAATCACACCTGTTTCGTTGAATTACGGACGTTTGCACTCACTTTTGGTGCAATTGTGTATAGAAACAAAATATTGGAGCAATCCACTGTGATTAGCAATATCTGATTGCAGGTAACACAACATGTGCACACTTTTGAGAGTAAACAGAGGGGTTTTACTGACAGACAAGTCTCAATAAAGTAAAATTTCAAGATAGGCTAGTCTTTTGGCAGGAAAAGGCTGTTGGTTGATAAACAATCTCAGGCAAGAAGATTAAACACAGAACTGAGGTGTTTGTGTAATATGAAGGACCCATATGTGCTCTGGATTGGTTACAAACTTGAATGCAGGAACTGCAGCATGAGTTAAAAAGTTGATAAACCAAAAGGAAGTGCTTTGGAATGGGAGAATAACGGGTGGTAGAGCCTTGTTCCGCTGAGGCTATTCGCTACATACACGTACATTATACAACTTGTGTTTGCTATGGCACAATGTTTTCTCTGCATTGATCACAAGCACACCAATCACACAAATAAGGATGAAATAACTTGCAGCTCTACACCAACAAACACACTGTCAAAATTATTAGTATTTAGTATCTAGTAACAATCAACCCTCATGTACCTGCAATCTTCAGATAAAACAAGAAATCAAACATGAATAACTGAGTTGAACAGTCCAATGTTGGACAGTAATTGATTTGAATTTTGTGTAGGTGGCACCAACAATAGGGAGTGTAGGTAAACACTAGATCAACGAATGACCCTTTTGCCTGCTCAGGAGTTGTCATGCCTTAAACTATCAAAAGTCGCAGCGGCTTTTGATAGTTCAAGGCATGACAACTCCTGAGCAAGCAAAAGGGTCATTCGTTGATCTAAGTAAACACCTGCACATCTACCAATCAATGAGAAAAGCAGTTACAACCAGTTTGGTAACTTTTTGCACACTACTGCTTTCATGTACTAGTAAACTGTCTTGATTTTGCTACTTTACCACTTTAATTAAAGTGGAAGGCTGCCACAAAATAAAAATCGAAGTGTATTTCAACTATTTTCTCTCAGTGCAACAGACTAATAGGGTGCTGACTGTCTGTCTCAACAGTTTTCTTTCTATTTTTCACCTTTCAGAGCTAGGACATGGATTCTACAATATGGCTGATTGGTATACTCACTGTACTAGTACTTTACTACTTACTAACAAGGGGAGACAAGTCTTATCCTCCTGGACCACTAACTTTTCCATTTGTTGGCAACCTTCCACAACTTTTACTCATGGGATCATTATCAAAGTTTTTAGAGCGCTACAGGAAACAACACGGCAATGCAAGTGAAAACTACACTTGTATTCATTTCACTAAATTCTAAATAAAAACTGATATTTTATAATTTTCCACCCACAGCATTGGTTTTTCATACTACTTCACAAATCAATTCATGTGAACTCTTCAAGACTCTACACATTTTAACAAACAAATCCAATAGTGGGTTGAGCATTTGGATAACCACTTGGATAATCATTTCTGCTTGGATTTTTTATTTTTACGTTTTACCGGTAAAATATTTCTCATAATTTCAAAAATAATGATTATCTGAGATATACAAGCAATATACATAAAGTTTGTGGTTGCCTATTGTTAGGCGTCCATAAGTTTTAAAAATCTTGGCATTTTAGATTTTGTTTAAATCTGAACGATGTTAGTTGAAGCATCAGTTTTTTTAATAATTTTTAATGTATGGCGTAAGTTCAAGCAGTTAAAGTTATTTTTCTGTCTCACTCCAACCGTAAAAAAACTACTCGCTGGAATAGAACAATTTCTGTTTCAGATGTGCGGAGCGTGATTTTCAATAAATGATTTTAAAACAATTGATTCCAACTCAAATGTCTGTTGATTGCAGGCAGAGGAAAAAGTAATAGACACTCTAGATGTTTGATTTTTGCAAAAAAAATGTAAACTTTTTTTTCGCTGCTTTTACTAAAGATTGCACACTTTCAGTATTGCTCTTTTACATAGGCAGTTTTTGCAATCGTTGCAACATAAAAAATATTAAAATTTCACTTAAATCTATAAAGCAACTTTGCTTATAGGTGTTCAGTTTCAAGTTAGGAGGAGAAAAGCGTGTGGTGATATCAGGATATGATGTAATACACAAGTTGTTGGTAAAGAATGCAGACATTACAAGCAATCGAACTACCGCTAGCTTCAGCATAAGCCGCAAAAAAAGTTTCGCCGAGCACCCTGGTGAGTTATTATGCTTATGGCAATTGTTTCTAATATTAAAAAACACACATCATAGACCTATACAATTCAACGATGGATAGTATTCTGCTCGAAGACCAATTCGACAAGTTGCAAGTTGTTTAGGTTAATACGGCGAGAGCAAATATTGATGCCGTTCAACATCAAAGAGGGCACAGCTGTAACAACACACCGGGCTAGTGTGAAATCAAAACAAAAAAGTCGAAATTAACATTTATCTATTTTAAATTTTTGGCGGATTCGCTTTTATGTTAGTTGCTTACAAAAATTATGTCTTTTATATTGTATTGGTTTCGAGGTAATTTCGAGAAAAAAAATTAACAAAGTTTTATAAAACGTCAAGTTATGATAAAACTTTGCACATTGCGGATGCACTGTTATTTATTACATTTGCTGCAACTTCTATTGCTGCTAAATATGAGGATATCATGTTTTCTCTCAGGCTTTATCTGGGCATCATACCCTCAGTGGAAGACTCTGAGATCGTTTGCTATCAGCAGTCTCAAGGAGCAAGGGATGGGCAAGCCTGCAATGGAGCCCAAGATACTAGAAGAAGTTGATCTATACATAGAGCACTTCCTCAAACCAAGCTTTGGAAAACCATTCAAAGTGGCCCACAACCTCGATCAAGCCACGGCTAACATTATCTCACAGATGCTCTTTGGTAGAAGATTCTCATACGATGACAAAGAATTTAAATCTGTTGTCGCTGCTGTTGAAGAAGTCATGGTACTTGCGATGAAAGTTGGAATGATAGAGAGCCTTCCCTTTGGTTCACTTTTTATCAAATCGGCAATAGAAAGAGAAAAGCATCAGACAGATGTTGTGATCAGACCAACAATGCAATCGTACATTAATGAGTGCAAAAGAAAAATGGACAGAAGTAATCCACGCAGCCTTATTGATAGATATTTGCTTCACAGTGAACAGCTGAAAGGCTCTGATGCAAGGTTTTATTCAGGTAGGGTTATACATAAAGTAACATGTTGTGCCGCTTGTTGAAAAGACTACTAGAAATTTAAAGATGCCTTTTAATTTTTGTTAAACATTAATACATTAATAGACCATGCAATCTTTGAAACATAAATGTATAAATTTTTAAAATGGAAAAAATATTTAAAACTTCCTGTTATTTTCAAAGACCAGCTAAATAACTGGATTGACTGTTTATAAGAAATTCATCAAGTTTATATGAATATAGCCAGACATGTTCTTTATGGAGCTTGGAAAAAATGTAAAAAGAAACGGAGGTAGACAGGGATAAATGCAAACGGACTGGAATGACGTCAATTTATATGGTAATAAAGAATATTTCAGCGATCATTCCGTGTAGCGTTGATGTTAATTTTTTATATTAGAAAAAAATATCATCTTGGCACCTGTTTCAGGAGTTGTTTATCTTGATGAAAATGGGTACAGTTGACGCGACATTCCATGTTTTAGTGAAAATAAGAGTCAACATTTTTTAAAGTGCGCATCGAGACAATCTCTGTTATCACATAGTCGACATTAGTTCCAGATTTGTCGAGGCCCATTCTAGGAGGTGTCGATGTTCATTATTGTTTAGGCCCATTTGAAATTACATTTTTTCTTAAAGAGCAAATAAGTTAGGTGAAAGAGACACAAATTAGTGTTTAATGTTTGTTTTTGACTGAGTGCATGATTTTATAATATAGGTAAGAATGGTGCCGCTGTGGCCATGCAAATGTTCAGTGCCGGTACAGAAACCACATCAACAGCACTGAGGTGGGCTCTACTGTACATGTGCCTCCATCCAGAGATGAAAGAGAGAGTTCAGAGAGAGATTGATGATGTCATTGGTAAGGCTTGTAAAGACATGCCAAAATGGCTAGTTCCAAATTCAGTTATTATCCACAATTTTTTAAATCATAACAAAGCCTTGATAAAATCCTAGCCAAAGTTAGTTTCAGCTTATTTTTTAGTTAAATATAAACCTGCTGGTTATCAGTTTTAGATTGAATCTTTGAATGAAACAAACCTTAGCCGCAATTGCCAACTACCAGGTTCGTCTGATAGGCTTTTTGAAAGATAACAAAAAGTTTTGTTTTTAATACGATGATGCAAAGCAAAGAGTGCAGTTGCATGCTGGTAAGCAGCCAGCACTGTTGTAAAAGTTATTCAATAAAAGGTTTACTGCACCGTCTCTTCTTCCTTACTTCTCTAAAACTTTCTGAGAACACCCAACTTTGATGTTCAACATCACAACCTCATAATGTACCCAAATATATGTAACTCGAATAGACAGAGTCTTTACTAATGACCTCAATAAAGATAAACACCCCCCCCCCCCCACTCTGTTGAGGAGAGAACCCCCAGTTTAGAGAAACGCGGAATGACTATCTGAATAAGTAGATGAGCTCTAAGAATAGTGAAAGTTGCAAACTGAATCCGAAAATTAACTTTACCAAGAGTTTCTAAACTTGCTGCAGCTTTGAGTTGTCCCAAAGTGTTTGCGAAGCAAGAAAAATTGGTGTACCGAGGTCGTAATGTTTTTTGTAGAAGTTGTGTAAATCATCTGCAAAACTATTTTACCATTGTCTATTTGTTTAATAATTACATTCCAACAATCTCATCATCACCATTAAACTTAAAGATACCTTCAGCGTCTGTTTCTCAGATTATCTTTCACACCCAGATCTTTTCTTTTTCACTATTGTTCCAGGACCATCTCAGCCTGTAACATACAGAGACAGAGTAAAAATGCCGTACACAGATGCTGTATTGCTTGAATCTCTGCGTAAAGGAAATATTTCATACATCTCTCTACCACACACTACAGACCAGGAATTGGTTGTGGATGGAGTGGTAAGTATACACAAGAGAGGTATATGTATAAATTACACCTCACTTCGGTTTCTATAAGAACCCTTGAACTCAAAAGGTTATTAATAAGTTATTGAATACTCAAACACTTATACCTACAGACTATGTAGTATAAGATAAATTACCTGAAGTTAGATTGTTAAGATAGTTAGATTATGTTCACATTAGTGGGTGCAGGCCGGCCAGGAGGAGTTACAAGTTAGTCAAACAAGATATAGTTTGCATAATTATTACTGTCTCGCATCGCGTGCTCTGGGCTTCCTGTTGTATGCGCATTAGAGAGAAGAATTGTCCTGGGACATAGGAGACTCTTCTGACTTGGTATTTCATTAGTCGTAACAGCAGCCTCTGTAGTCTCGGTGATCCTTTGTGTAGCTCCATCTTCGCCATGCTGACCAGAGGGTTATGGTCTGTCTGCACATCCATTGGTCTTCCAGACACATAGCTGTGGAACTTTTCGAATCTGTAGACTATAGCTAGAAGTTCCTTGTTTATTTGTGGCCAATTTAATTCAGTGTCAGTGAGTGCTCGTGAAGCATAGTCAATGGAATGCCCCTCATGCATCAGCACAGCTCCCAGACCAGATTTAGAGGTATCAACCTGAAGCATGGTATTCTTAGTCACATCAAAATACTGCAACTCTGGGTCACTGGTTAATGCTTGCTTAATTTGATTCATGACCAACTCCTACTCAGGACCCCAAATCTACTCGCAACTACCTGGCCCTTCCTCCTTTTTGTTCTCCCTACTTTTGAGCAGTGTCCTTAGAGGTCTAGTGATTTCTGATCATTCGATATAAATCCCCTCAAATAGTTTAACGTACCCAGAAGCATTTGTACTCCTTTGACATCCTGAGGACTGGGCATCTCATTGATGACTCGCACTTTGTCAGGATCCGGACGAAGTCCACCTGCGAATACAATGTGACCTAGATATTTGACCTTGCTATGCTTCAATTGCATTTTGTCCTTATTGAACTTGACATTGTGTTTCTTAGCTCTCTCCAACAACTTACGGTGGTTAACATTGTGCTCCTCCAAATCTCGACTATACAATTGACGTCAAAATAGATAGCCACCTAAAGATTTCCCAATATTTGCTCCACTCTTTTCTCGCATACCTCCGCTGAGCTGTGTAGTCCAAAAGGAAGTTGTCTGAAGCATTTCCTTCCGAAGGGAGTGTTGAATGTAGTTAGAAGCTTGCTCCTCTCATCCAGGGGGATGTGCCAATACACATATTCTATATCAAGAATGCTGAACAGTTTCATAGCAGTGAACTTTTGGGCAATATCTTCCAGTGTGGGGATGCGATGATGTTCGCGAAGAATGGCTTTGTTTAGTTCCTTTGGGTCCAGACATATTCTAACGCTACCATCTTTCTTTTCAGCCGCTACCATGCTATTGACCCATTCAGTAGATTCATCAACACTCTCAAGGTTTTCTAGTTCTTCCATTCTCTTTAATTTAGCCTGTACCTTCTCTCTCATGGCTAGAGGGATGCGGCGTTCCCTGCTGACCACTGGGTGCACCTCAGGGTGTACTTGGATCATGTGCTTCTGACTCAGGGGCCCAATATCCTTGAAACACTCATCCAACTCGGCTATCATACCCTCAGTGGTGACTGCATCCACCGTCCTCACCAAATCCATTTTTATGCATGATGGCAGTCCTAATACTGGGTATAGAGCCTCATCACCAAGCTCTAACCACACCTCGTGAGCTTTACCATCCACTAGTGATAGTCTAGTACAATCATAATTCCTGCTAGCATGCCGACTGTATGAGACTAGAGTCTATTTACTGGATGTTATGCCATCACCCGATGCTCTGACAACATCTATTGTTAAAATGTTGGCCTGTGCAAATGCATCAATCTTGAACTCGACAGATTGACTGCTAATTCCACACACTACTTTGTATCTCTCGTTCCAAGAGATACCCCCCCCCCCCTTTCTCACCAACCAACCCAATGGAAAGTCGACTCATTTGCGGTTTCTCATCAGCTATACCTACCACTCCTACCTCTTTAGCAGGATTGGCACGTACTTTCCTAAAAATTTGATTCTTGTGGCCACATTTTTTTCAGGTTTGTCTGTATGCTGGACATTTGCCCTTGTAATGGTTGTAACCATAGAACTTGCAGTTGGCTACTTTCTTGGGTATCGACGAAAGTGTTGCACTCCTCTCTTGTGTACTCTGTGATGAAATTGCAGCTATTGTCTTGTTTGCTGACAGACTCTCCATTTGCGATTTCGTTACTTCCGATGCTCTGATCATGTCTACAGCAGCAGTCAAATTTATGTTTCGATCCTGTAATAGTTTTTCCAAAAACACATTGGAATAGAATCATCATGTCACGTAACTCCCCAAACTCACATATTGCAGCCTGGGTCTTCAATCTCCTCACAAAAATGTCAATAGGCTCATTTTCCAATTGCTGTAGTGACCAGAACACATAACACTCAAACAAGGCGCTACGTCTGGGGTTAAAATAAGTATCAAATTTTTGCAAAACATCAGGAAGCCTGTTTCGGTTCTCTCCATTATTTTTATCAAACTCAAATTGGTCCAACACCTCAACAGCATTTTCTCCTATACAGTGCTGTAGGATGGCAATCTGTCTCCTCCATATAACACTATTCCCCTCCGGGAAGACAGCATCTCCATTAGCTGGTTCAGTAACTCAATTAATGGCCAGCAGATAATTCTCAAAACTCCGCTTCCAACTCCTCCAATTCTCGGCCTGATTGCCATCAAAAGTCAACTGACCTGGCGGGCAAGGCTCAAAGTATCCGTATTAAAGCGAAGAACACTCAAGGAAAAAAATGATCCAACAACAGAAATTCGTACGACAGACATCCGAGCACAACATGAACTACGAGCATACAGCATACAGCCCACTCAAAACACACCTCCAGTCAAGGACCAGATCACACTGCCACCATGTAGTATAAGATGAGCTACTTGAAGTTAGATTGTTAAGGTAGTTATATTATGTCCATATTAGTGGGGGACAGGCCGGCCAGGAGGAGTTATAAGTTAGTCAAACAAGATATAGTTCGCATAATTATTTCTGTCTTCCATCTCTGGGTTTCCTGTTGCATGCGCATACCTCTCTCACGGCAATCCCATTCTTCGGTATAATTATAGGAATAAGGTTACCACAGACTACAGTTTGTCAAGTGTATCAAAACCTGTAATCTTTTATCCAAAAATCTTAAAAATCTAAAAATTAAATAATTTAATAATTACTAGGACTGATTATGTTTATGCTTATGTTAGTAGAAATAGAGTTTTAGGTGAAGTATTCCAACAAACGGTGTAGGATTTAGCAATCAAATACCATAAGTATATAATTATTACACAGGATGTCTTAGTAGCTAGTTTATTGCTATATAATAAGGAGAGATAAGTTTGTTTCTAATTTTTTTTTGCAGATAAATAACTATGCAATATTTTTGAAAAAAAGTACTTTGAGTTCAACGGTATATAGTCCTGCATCATTTTCCTACACCGACCAGTCAATCATTATAAAAACACTACTATTACATAATCACTGCTTGATGAATGCCCCAAATAGTGAGGAGTCTCTCCTTGACACGACCTACTTAAACTAGCAAATTAAATTGAATCACTTTGATCCAGCAGTGAGTTGCATGCATTGCAGAGAATCCCAGCAGGAGCAGACCTGATGTTCAACATGGCTTCAGTTCTGCATGATGAAACAGTATTTGAAGAACCAGAGAAGTTTAAACCAGAAAGATATCTAACAGGAGATATTGTTCTAAAGAAACAGAGAACTATTCCTTTTGGTATCGGTGAGTGAATTTCATAAAAATAAACATGAAATAAATGTAAATACTTCTCTTGAAGGTACTGATTATGTAATGGTTTGAGCAATGAAACTGGTAACTTTGTTTCTATTCGAAAGGAACAATCAGGTCTTTTCAGGCCACTCTGAGTTCTTAGTTACCGCATTCGAGGGTTTTTGATTTATTTTTTCTTTAACATTATTAAAAGGTAACAAAGTTGATTTTGAAGTAGAACAATTGACCACCACAACCTTTTGAACCATGTCTTATTGTCCTCAATCAAATGCCCAAAATAAAAAAAAATAATTAAAAATAGAGATAATTTTATTAGCCCTTTGCATTTATTTTTTTTCAACTCAAATTAAGCAAAATAATTGTAGGGAGACGAGCTTGTGCCGGAGAAAGTTTAGCCAAAATGGAGTACTTTCTCTTCTTTGTAACATTTCTACAAAGATTCGACTTCTGTACACCTGATGGAATGACCTTGACTGACGAGCCAGATCCCAAGGGCGGTTTAGATAGACGCCCATTACCTTACGAGTTAATCTTCTCTCAGAGGCAATAAAACTTGACCCATAATTCTGGAAAAGTCCGCCTTCACACGACAATCACCTGCCTGTACTATATGGTGGCTCTTGGGTGAGCTAAAATAAGTAACTGAGTTGATGTGTGAATAGAAAATACGACTGCCTATTTTAACAAAATTCCAAGTTATCAAATGAATTCCCAAATCTTTTAGTTTAAACACTCACTGGCTTTGCTCAATAATTACAGTAATGAAAAAAAAAGTAATAGCTTTTTAACAATAAATACTTGTACTAAATAACTCCATCAAAGTTCCTTAAATCTGCAGGTTACAAAATAACCAGTATTTGATTACTTTTTAAAATTGTTTTTTACAATTATTTTTGTATGCCACCAAGCTTATTTTTTTTTGTAAACTGTTGTTTTTAAATTTCTGTTTCATATTTAATCCCAATTTTATTTATCACACACAAACAATTTTAAACACAACACTTTTAGAAATACTCCAGTTAGTTTGTTTTTTTTACATATATTGGATATTCTCCAAAAAACGACAAACAGGCATGGCACAGTTTTACTGCTATAAATGTACCTGCTATAATCAATGACAGGTGTTGTATAGCCTGGGACAGGTGTTGTAAGGTCAGTTATAGGTGTTGTAGTCAATGTCACTTGTCCATGACAGGTGTTGTAAGGTAAATGACAGGTTTTGCAAGGCCAGCGAAAAGTGTCTTAATGCTAGTGACAGGTGACAGCAACTATGCTACATCATCAGTCCGTGTTTGAAAGCTTGTGTGAAAATGTTTCACAAGTTACTAGTGAGTGCTTGATTTATTTTCAATATGTCTTAAAGTTATGTCTTTCATCGACCATGAGAAACAGAGAGAAAGATGGAAAAAAACGGATAGAAGTGCGTTTTCTTCAAACTACAGATATTTCCAAAATTCTACCGCATTTGTAATCTCTAATATCTGAAACAAAACACAATAAAACACAGTTCCACAGAAGAGATTTTGACTGGAGAAAGGAGATAATTAGGTTGGAGGAAGGTAGAGGTTGAGAAACAGAGGGGGAGGAGTGAGACACGAATAAAGCGGGCTGGCATATTTTAATACAATGGATGGTAGTGGTAGTAAGTATATAAAACGGTGTAAGGCAAAGTTTTTGTTGGTAATTTTTGTATTCAAACTGTCTTTAATAGACTGAGAGCATGGGTGATTAAATACATGAATCAAGCTATAAAATGTGTCGATAATAAAAGTAAGGCTAAATCTTTCCTTGAAACAGAAATGGCTTTCATGCTCCAAAATACTAAAGAGAACTATTTATTGATCAAGAAGCTGGAGTAATATCTATGTGCACTAAAGAAAGCTAAAAAAGTAATCAAACTTTGCTTGTCTGCACCAAAGCTTTTTTGGGGAAATGCCAAAAAAGCTGATCAACAAGAAACTTCAAAAAGTTTTAGCAAGCTTTTCGATTCTGAAAAATTTTGGTGAATAACTAAATCATTTGTATGTTTTATGAGAGGTTTGAGATTATAAGATACTTTTATCACGATATCCCAAAGTTACAATATAAAGAGACAATACCATTTGATGCAAAATAATTTTAGGTTTCTGGTTCGTTTTTTAAACTGTGCCTTACAAGAGTAAGCAAAAACTTTCAAGTGTTGTAAAAATCTGAAACTAATGGAATAATTTCGTATAAAAGCTCTCTAAATGCATCTAGATGAACTTCAAGACTATTACATCCATTAATACTGCTTGGTTGATTTGTTTAAAACAAACCAGATTCATGGTTTTAGTTTGGTACTATTAATTTGAAGCAGCATTTGAAGATCCAGAAACAAGTAACAGGTAATATTCAATATTGTATTAAAGAAGACAAGGGGAGACAACCCATAAATGGAACTGGGACATTAGTAGCCGGGGCAGCTCTCAAGAGGCGGGGTTTGTGAAGGTGGGCAGAGCTCTCAATTCAACACAAAGGAATGATATCAGCTATATGAAGCTAATAATAAATACAACCGCAGTAGCCATGCTTCCTTGGTGATATAGACTGTACTATTCGTTTTCTGTTAGTAATACGATGAAGTTATAATGGGATTAATGCTCAACTACAATGTAAGCTCCGCCCACCGCGGGTCAATGTGTCCCTGGCTCTCATTCTCTCTCACCCCCTCCCCCATCATAGAGAGCCACCCTGGCTAGGACATTACCCATTAGATAGTGTATTAAACATGGGAAAGCGATATTTTCTCACAAAGCAGTATTATGTAATTAACTACTAAAATTGATATACAAACGTCTATATATAGTTCTATTCAAGCTACGGACAGCAGATGCTTAGACTTTTCTTGCCTTATCAGCTCAGTACAGAGTTAAGCGAAGGTGACAGCCCTTGCAATGATACAAATAATTGTATCAGAGCATGTTTAAAGGATTGCCGTCACCAAACACTAGAGTGCTCAAACCATAAGGTCCGCTTTGCACAAGGCTAACAGTGTTTGGTGCCTGTGCGAGAGTGTTCAACTAAACCGAGGTGGAGCAGCCTAGTATTAGATGGTCTGAGTAGTACGCTGTGATGTAATGCTGTGATGTAATGCTGTGATGTAATGCTGTGATGTAATGCTGTGATGTCATGTTGTGATGTCATGTTGTGATGTCATACCATGATAGTCATTTTTTACCTTGTCTCTCTCTCTCTTGCTCATAAAATCAGCGCATGAAATCAGTAATACAGAGTAGTAAGCGCTGCCTACAGCAGTTTATGTGCATTTCTGTTCCTGACAGCACGTGGCAGGTAATCATTGCTCCCAGATAACAAACAGTAAGACATACAAGATGACAGCAGTAGCAGACAATCATTGCTCCCAGATAACAAACAGTAAGACACACTAGATGACAGCAGGTAGCAGGCAATCATTGCTCCCAGATAACAAACAGTAAGACATACAAGATGACAGCACGTAGCAGGCAATCATTGCTCCCAGATAACAAACAGTAAGACACACTAGATGACAGCAGGTAGCAGGCAATCATTGCTCCCAGATAACAAACAGTAAGACATACAAGATGACAGCGGTAGCAGACAATCATTGCTCCCAGATAACAAACAGTAAGACACACTAGATGACAGCAGGTAGCAGGCAATCATTGCTACCAGATAACAAACAGTAAGACATACAAGATGACAGCGGTAGCAGACAATCATTGCTCCCAGATAACAAACAGTAAGACATACAAGATGACAGCGGTAGCAGACAATCATTGCTCCCAGATAACAAACAGTAAGACACACTAGATGACAGCAGGTAGCAGGCAATCATTGCTCCCAGATAACAAACAGTAAGACATACTAGATGACAGCGGTAGCAGACAATCATTGCTCCCAGATAACAAACAGTAAGACATACTAGATGACAGCAGTAGCAGACAATCATTGCTCCCAGATAACAAACAGTAAGACACACTAGATGACAGCAGGTAGCAGGCAATCATTGCTCCCAGATAACAAACAGTAAGACATACTAGATGACAGCAGGTAGCAGACAATCATTGCTCCCAGATAACAAACAGTAAGACACACTAGATGACAGCAGGTAGCAGGCAATCATTGCTCCCAGATAACAAACAGTAAGACATACAAGATGACAGCGGTAGCAGGCAATCATTGCTCCCAGATAACAAACAGTGAGACATACTAGATGACATTATAATAAATAAGGGGCTGAACTAAACAAGTACATGTCAAGTCTTGTTATATAATCGTTGACCTGGCATATGGTGGCCAAAATTTTACTCACCCTGTAGGCATTACCAATGCTCAACTGCTTGTTATCCACAAGAAACAGGTACAGGTGAAAGTAGTCACCACAATACTAACGTCCTGTACAGTATCTAAAATCTCATCAGAGTTTCCGTCATATAAAATACCTGCGATACATTTTTGCCATCTTTATTTTTCTAGCAATTCTTAGTTGTTACAACAAATGTATATAAATCGACAAAAATAACATGCTCTTTCCCCATCGTTTATCCCTTGTTACCACTACATAATATGAAACTGCTTTTTTCTCTTGTATGCATGTTAAAGTTTTACGAAGATTGTCTTTTTCAATTTCTTCTTTATTTTCCTTCCACGGATTCTTGATGTCTTTGCAACTGATGGGATGACTTTAACTGATGTTTATATAAAAGGATCTCCATAATTATCGCCTGCAGCACCGGTTTTGGCATTAATATTTATGTCAGAAGGGGTGCTGCAGGCGATGATTATGGAGATCATAACATTATTATGATACGTGTAGACGACAACGAACTGTAGCTAAAGTGTGACGTTTATAATTATACCAAAGATACCAACTTACTACCTGTTTTTCTACCACCTCTATATATATGACAAGTTGTGCTTCATTTGATTGGATTTTTGGTCACGTAATCCAGTAATATTCCATCCATGGTTTTGTGGACTGTATCATAGTTACGCAGGCCTATGAACTGGAATTACCTATTGGCTAGTTGTTAGGACAACCTTACCTGCTGTATATCTCTTCATACAAATGACTTCCTTATACACAACAGTCTATTTATATTAACCAACTGCACTCAAAAGATGTTGCAAAAGTTACGACTAAAATTCCACAAATTTTCCACTCAGTCATTTGTGCGCTTTCGCCAGCTCCGATCCCCAAATAGCTAAAGATGAGTAGACAAGCACAAGTTATGTATATGCACATTTATTTGTGGTTTAAGATTTACTCATGGAATAAATTGTAGACCATCTTCTATAATGACATAACATAAAATTTATCATTAAAAAAAAACTTTAGAAAATATAATCACATCTCATTAAAACTATTTAGAAACAGTAGAATATTCAGTTCAAATAGCAAAACAGAAATGTTTATGTAAAATATATATATATGTATACAGTGTGTGTATATAAATATGCAAATAAAATCATAGCTAATCAGCATACACATGACGCGACTATATGTTAGCTGGGTGCTCTTGCTTTGTGTACAAATGTAAAATAATCCTATCAAAAATAGTGTAAATCAACTAGAAAAAGAGGTCCTCTATATACAAGATGGTATGCAAAAACGAAATCAAAAACCGATTGGTACCACAGAATACAATAATGTACAGCTATGACTATGATATAGCTAAAATTACATTTTTTTATTGTCCCGTGACTTGTACGTATAGTATACAATGACTTTGTACAACATATCAATAAAAGCAATGATGATAAGCTTTTTGTACATTTTTTTTCCATAACCTCTATATCACTCTTTTTTGCTTGGCAAAACACTTTATACATAAAATATTAAGAGTATTCGCGACCTGTTCGTCGAACAAAATACAAAAAATAATAGGGGTTCATAATTCAATACGTCGGGTATGCAACGGAACATTAGTTTAGAACAACATAAATATCCAATGAAATGTTATGGTTTACCGAACAAACCATAAAGAAGATAACTCCCAAGTTTCAAAACAATCAAGAAAATAATAAAATTTGAACTGCTACAAACTGCAATAGTTTGTCAATCTGCCCTTCAATTTAGTAAATTTTGAACACTCGCAATTATTTTGAATTATTTTCCAAGGAGATAAAACCGGTCAATAAAAATGAAAAATATCAACTCGCTCGTTATTATTTATTTAGTATTCAGTTTCATTCGCGACCTACGAACAATTATAAATAAATACTCGTTGATTATTTTTTTATTCAGTGAGCTACTTTTTGTTGACCCACGAGTTTCGAACAAAATGATTATTTATTGATTAAATTTATTGTCCGTCAGATTACTTTTATTGCAATGCGTTCGGCGAACAGAGGTCGCGAATACTCTTATCATGACATAAAAGTGGGAAAACGAGTAAAACTCAAAAAAATCATAAAATATTATCAATCATGGTAAACGGAAAGATTACGAAAGGAAGGTCCTGCAAGCCCCTTTTACGACAAGGTCACAGGCTGGACACTTCTGTGGAAGTCCTCCATTAGAGCAGGCCTGGCACAGACAGAAACATCCACAAGGTAACAACACAGCTCCTGCCTGCAACATTTAAACTTCCGTCAATAAAACTTCTCTAACTCAATGATATATCGTTTAGTATTCAAATAGCCTCGTGATTGACTCAACGTATGAGAGGAAAGGGTGGTGGTGACTACCACAAACATACGTCAGCTACTTACCATATTCTTGTGGCACAACTTGCATCTGATGGCAGATATCAAGTCATTGGAGTCTTTCTCACTTGGGTCATCAGGTTTGGTGATGAGTTCATTCACGTTTGTAACCCTAAAATAATGGAGGAAATAAACTGTACATCATATACAATAAATATACATACAGTATATAACATAGCATCTATATTACAACATATAAAAGATGAAAAATTCATACGTACTTGCGAGGTTGAGTGGTAGAATGAAAATTGGGCTCATCTCGTGACTTCCGTTCCTTCAACGTATTTTTGTATTCTTCTAAAATTAATAATTATTTAGTTTAAAGAAACAATAAACTCTGAGCAGACATTACAGTATAAACCAACAGAATACAATCACAAGTGGCAGCCACAACATACTAACCATAAGACCTATCGTCTTTGTCATTTAGGTCTTGTACTATAGTAATCAGCGCTGTAGGATCATCAAACTCTTTGTCTGTAAATAAAGAGATCAATGTAACCATAGTAACAACAAATGATCTTTGTGTATTGTATCTAATTATAATGCAATGGTTATACCTATCGGTGACAAAATGAATGGAGACATGTTTGAAGTGTTTTAAAAGGATTGAATAGAGACTTACTCATATTGGCTTCGTATGCCTGTTTGATTACATTTGTTGGATAGCCAAGTTCATAACAAAACTGGTATCCCTCCAGTTGGTCAACAGTTGGAGGGGTTGGGGGAAGCACCTCTACATCATCTGTAAATATTCAAGGATTCCTGACTAAATATAATTTTCCGTTTCACTACAAATCCATCCCAGAAAGGAACTTGCCCGCAGTCATGAAAACCTTGTTTCCCACCCTCAATAATTATTGAAAATTCAAGGCTTGAGGAAATTACTCACAAACAGTAATCTGAATATGATCCTATAATGCTGAGTGACTATACATTTATATATATACATTATTGTAGTCAATAAACACTCCTATGGGAAATTATAAACAGTTGCACCATGGACTGGGTCAAAATCCAGCATCAAATAATCCGGTATATTCAAGTTTAAACAGGTTAGGACCAAATACAACAAGTACTATTGTGACATCATCATTGGAAACTTGGATTTTCCCAGATTATTTACCAAAAATTTCATGTAAAACAATTTTGTCAACAAACGCATGATCTATGTTTAATAGTAAACAAAAATCAGCAGTGAAATAAACGCATTTTTCATTAAATCTGGGTTTTCCGAAAGACAATACAGGAAATGATGGACAACTTACCAAGAAAAGAGACATCACCACAGTTGTATATCAGTGTTTCCCCTGTTTTAACATCATCTTCGGTCATACGTGATCTCGCCTCTTTAACAAACGCTAAACCCTTGGTTTGTTGTACAAAAGTGCAGCCTGGGTACCACCTGTTGAACCAAACCACAATATATTACACAATCACAGTATGATTTACTGATGCAATGGAACATTCATCACAAACTGATATTCAGGTCTTTTTTTAAAAGGAAATTACCAGGAAACACTTACTTGGCATGTTCCACCCATGGACTATCTCCCTTGGTCCATGACTCTAGCGCACCGTCGCACCAGAAACATTTTACTTTGTCACCAATTCCTTCGTACATAAATCCAGCGGAACAGAGTTCGATTGCATCAACTGGATTGTTTTTCGGGTACCTCCGGAAGGTCTCCATTCGTTTGCTATACACGCTCAATGCCGGGTCCTTTGGCTTCACTGTGCTTATGTTCAAATCAAGTAGTGTAGTGGGCTCTATAACACAACGTCATGAAACTGCAATAACAATCCACAACTTTTGAATGTGGCTGATTTCAAGTGTTGCGTTGTCTGACAGCGCTTAATAACGTTTCAAGAAAACTCACTAGAATCTTGTCTGCATGTACTCGTCAGTTGGTTAGTCATTAAATCCTTGGGAAGTCCTTGATTATTTATTGGGATATTGTGGCATGGACGATCTACAACAGATATAAAACCATGTTTACTCCAAGTAAGACATGGTATCCATCAAAACTTCAATCGATTTATATCGTTTAGACTCTGTTCCAGCACACAATCCAATAATACTACTACACATACTTTGTACAATCTTGCAGTAATTGAAGAAGTTTTTGTGTTGGAACTTGGGCACATCTCCTCTCTCCCAATTTCTTATGATTCCACCACAGAAAGCACATTGCACTCTGTCACCAACACCAGTGTAGTAGAAGCCTTCTTTAGCGCAGTCGTTCGCCTTCACTATTGTCTCTATTGGCCAATGAGCTGTGAATGTTCGTCTTCTTTCAGCTTCTGACACCATTAGCGATTCTTTCTCCTCCTGACTCAGTTTGAGGAAGGCATAAAGATATTCCTTGTCTGACATTCGATCTAAACAGGTAAAAATAATTTTAAAAGTTTCGAGTTTGGAACGGAGATAAAACTTCTGTGAGTTAAAGAAAAAATTAAAGCTCCAGCTCACCAAATTGATCTTTCTGTTGTTTGAGAATCCCAGGTGGAGGGCCGAACCTTCCAGGCATCCAATCATATCCTGGCACATATTCAACCATTTTTCTTCGCCCCTCATCGCCCAGGGCATCAAAATTTCGCTCTGGCATCTAGAAATGGCATTTGTGATGATACATACAGCACAATATTTTATTCACTAATCAAATGGGAAATGTAAGAAAATTAACTCAGTGACAAGCAAGGGTGGTTTCATGAATATTATATGGTAACAATGAAACAACAACAATAATATTATGCCAACAACATTCGCCAGAATTAATAACTAACTGTCATTCTCTTACTATTATTATCATCACATCACCATACAATAATGCTTTTTTTCCAATTGTTATTATTTTTCGTTACTTATTAGTTATTATTATTGTTGTTAAATATAATAACACCAATGAATAAATTAATTATAATAAATAATAATTAATAATAATAATAATATTAACAAATAATATTTTCTATACATACATACACTACCAGCTAGCTAAAATATTACAACAGTAGTCGTATTTAAAAAAATAGTAGTAGTTGTATGTTGGTAACCCTTGGTAATTTTCAATCAAATATTTTTCTTATTATTAATTATATGAATGATGATGATGATGACAAATGTTTTCAGCAACTTACCTTCCTTGTCTTCTCAGGCTTTGATCAAATAATTTCAAACGTTAATCAAATGAAACGTGTTAAAGGTTAGCTTATTCTCGTGGTAGCGCAAACTATGTAGTTGTCCTAAAAACAGGACGCGACAAATTGCTTTTATACCTCGTAAGCAAAGCCGTCATCAAAAAATCATCCAGAAGAAATATAATAATAATCGATAATAAAATTTCCCCGGGCTGATTTGCATTATGTGGCAATATCCTGTATAGCGTTTTTCCTACAACTGAGTCAGGGTTTATGCTCACTGCGCGTACCGCCTACTTAGATTGTAGACATTTGGAATTTCCCGTGTTTTCCAAAAAAATGAGGTCATGTGCAGTAGTAGTAAACAACTCCAAACAAACGTGATCCAACTCCGTGATATTTGGTACCAAGCACGTTGATCAGGGGTTGATCCCGGTTGTTTAGATTTGGACTTCTATACATTATCTTAAAATACACCAATATTCAAAAATGTTTCATGATATGCCCATGAAATTTTATAAGACGTGTTCCAATGGGCATAGTGACGATGAGAATACATACGCCAGGATTCGCTAGTGTTTTAAGAAAATTGATTCTATTGGCTGAAAATATGAATAAACTATTAAACTTGGTGCAAAAGATTTTGTCTCCGAACCCATTGCTGACGTTTATTTTAAAGATTAAAAAGAGGGCAGTTTATATAAACTACCATCTTTGGCATTTACGTCACAATCATACAACAATTGAACACTTTCAAAGCCTATGGTCGGGGTATCTTGGGTTATATGCGTTTCCATTTTTGAAAAATATAGAAATTATTGTCACTTTTCATTAGTTTAAATTGGTAGTTTAACAGGTAATTTTTTTAATTTCAACTTTTAAATTAACAAGTGTTCTTTCTTGTGAATGCATTTCAAATAGATAAAGAAGAATATAAGAACAAATTAAGTAACAAATCTGAAACATGCAGTTGTATAAAATTACATCTGGTGATAAACTGTTTATGGTAATTGAAGCAATTGAGAAAGACTGTCGCTATTCCCATTAAACTGCAACATAAAAGTAACAATCTAAAATAAAATGGCTGTTCAAGCTTGTTGTCATCCACAATATCAGAATGAATCAACACACAGAAAAAAAAATGCCATGTAAGTCTGTTCCAATGTTCCTTATATCAACTGTATTTTTTTTTACTTTCCAACAAAAAAAACCTTCTCTGATTTCATCAATCTAATCAGTTGTTACATAAGTTCCTTATGCAATTTTCATAGGCTGAGATGGGGGTAAATACGTTTCCCAGGTGAATAATTTTTTGTAGATAAGAAATGAAAAATGATGAGAAGTTTATTGAGTGGTTTACACTTTTACTAAGGTATACCTACATTGGGACTTCCCTATTGAATAAGAAATAAACAGTTGACTTATTACTAACTGCACTTTGTCATCATATTTTTTGAGGATTCTAGATATCAATATGATACAGTTACTTTATTACTAAACAAAGCTGAATCTCAAAATAACTCGCTCCTTTCTAAATCAACATAAGAGCACTGATTTAGTTTAAGTAAGCGAGGTTACCTCAAGCCTGTTAATCTCCGCTAAGATTGTGTGTTTTGTCTCCCCTTACGCTGGCAAACAAGTAGAGCTAGCGCGGATAATGTACAACGTATAGCTGAGATAGGAGTTGTATATAAATGAATAGTTAATTAATGTTAGGATGTAATACAACCACTACAGCTGTTTGCTGCCTACTTGCTGACATGAGACGAACAGCTTGAGCACGAATACTATGTGTGAGGTTCGGTGAAAGTGCATTGTGAGGCTGAAGCCAGAAACAACAAACAAGGTTAGTAAACCACGTCTCAAGAAATTACATAAAAAATAATAGATAGAAAGTTAGTGGAACTCACCCCTTTCATCAGCATAGTTTGAGCTACAAATACTGATAATAAAACTGGATTGGAAAAAGCTTGGATTGAAAAAATTATCTTGCAATTGTCAACATAATTTACAGCTTTGGCATACGCAACAGGGTCCGGACAGTTATATAAGCTAGTAATGGAGATACCAGAAGCCCACTTGCCACGACCCATACCATTAAAACGAAAGTCGACTCATTTTAACAAGATAAAATCTTTTCCCATTTACGTCAGTAGGTAGGTATGGGGTGTATAATAAAGACGATTCGCCGTTAAAATGAATAGTAACAGAAAATCGCCAAGGTGGAAGCAAACCACTGTAATTCACCAAGGGCGCATCATCATTATTTACATTGCCAAGCTCAGTCAAACCCGAAATACGAAACTATGGCCCTAACCATAAGCTCAATATTTAATTAATTTTTTCAATTAAATAAACCAAAATGTTTTCAAGAAAAAAACTTGCAAAAGCTAGATTGAATTTTGATCACTCGGTCTTTTTCAACAACATATTTTTTGCCATATTAGCTGCTTAAAATGTCGCAAATCAGGATAATAGTCAAGCAAGTCGTGATTTCTAATGATAAGTTAAATGGTAGACCATACTACTTCCGGTTGCATGGTTAAAGAAAAACTACTCTACCGGGACCGCATTCAAGTCAAGTATTTTCCATCAAATAACAAGTTAAATGGACAGCTCTGCAGAGCAATTCTGGACTTTCTGAAACTTATTAATTAAATGATTTTAAAATCACGTTCCATGTCAATATAATTGATGACTGAAAGACCTAAATGAAGTTTCTTATTTTTTCTTAGCAACTTCTTAGACAATATATTTCTGTTTGGATGCCATTTTCTCATCAATATGAACACCGCAGTTACCTACAACATGTGTCGCTCCCTGAATTCCCTGCTCCAATTTCCCCTTTTGCTTGCCCATTATTTGTACAAAGAAATTTTTTGAACAAGTTTTTATCTTGAATATTTCCTGTTTCTGAAAATAACCCAACTGCAGTTTCATAGCAATATCTGTCTGCTATTGTTAGCACTAAACGAAACCGTAATTGCGAAATGTTTAAATTCTGACATAAACTGAGGAACTCGAAGATCCAATGGGATTTTAGCTGATTACCCACACAATAGCCCACTAGTATCCCCAGTTATCCCGGGTGGGGCAAACACCAATGACATCATCACCTACATATCGTACTCCTGACCCACCCTTCCTTTCCCTGCTGCCTCACAGCAACAGCATGTACACTGCATACAATACATACACAGAGATACTGCTCGTGATGACATACAATTAGCAAGCTCACAACATCATAACATTGTTTTAGCTAATGATATATTTAGCCTGCAATATTATTGCTTTTATACCCGCTGTGTGATTTGCTACTAATGAATAGAGTCGGCGCTTATTCTAAGTAGCCGTTATTCTGTATTGTACACACAGGAAGTGTTGTGGTAGTTATTGCTGCCTTTGGTTGGTGGGATAACCTTGTCACACTCACCGAGCTGACTTGGTCAATGACAAAATCACAAGCTTCATGAGAGCATCTTAGACAGCGTAATCAAACATTGCTGTGTATTTGAAAGCACTGAGTGTGTGTATAGCTGTTATCTATACGTATACAAGCTATATATAGCTAAAGTGTTAACACTGTACAATACTTTATGTAAATATGCCATGTTTGAGGTGAGTATATAGAAGAATGCACAGGCTTATCTTACCTGCGTGTTACTTGTGTTACGTAATTATATCAGCTGATTTTGGCAATACCTGTTTATGCTGGCACAAGCTAGAATGCTTTGCTAATGTCACATTGTGACAATATGTCATATTGTGACATATTGTCACATTGTGACATATTGTCCATATAGTTTGAGGGCAACTTGAAACTCTATTAGATCAACTAGTGTTGGTGGCAATGGTTTGGCAAGTGTAACAACATCAAAAGCCAACAAAAAGTGCCAAAATTTGAATTTTTTTTTAAGTGGCTTTGAACAATCGACTAGCAAAGTTAGATTTGATACAAAAATGAGCCGCCACTTTCAGGTAAATACTCAAAGGTTAATTGCTTAGTTACAGCTCTACTTCTAAAAAATTCTGCTAGTTAATGACACATTGATTGGGTCTGTCCAGCTATCCCACAATGCACTTTGCTGCCTGTGAGGCTTACGAACAGTTGTATTCGAGAGAGAGAGTTACATTAATTAGCTAGGATAGGCTATCGTACTGTCAATAAGCAATCACAATCCTACTGAAATTATTAAAACTTTTTACCTCGCGTATCAACTAACGATTTGTTGTGTTTATAAAGCCATGTATAACTAGCTGATTTGTTATAAAACATATTATGTGAATTCTTGAGCATTTAGTATCAACACCATGCTTTCCAAAACATTTTTTTAAAGATTATAAAAACAAAACAATTGTAGTCAATCAACAGCGATGTCAGACCTCACCAAACAAGAAACTTCATCCGTCAATAGATGACAGAATACATAACCTTTCCTTAACCCTTGCAGGACACAATATGGAGCCATCAGCTGCCGACAGCTTCATGAAGGAAGTGAGGAGTAACTTTCTCTTGTGCAAACTGTGTAATAAGGAGTACACTGCGCCCAAGACACTGCCATGCATGCACACGTTCTGTCAGAATTGTCTAACTTCGTATGCAGGTAAATATATATGTACTTGCAATGTTCTAATGAGGTGCATGCATGTACACCTGTGCATAGACATAGTAAATGTTACTACGTATCAGAATATTGAGTATTGCAAGATACGCTACATGCTACCTGCAGAGAAAAAATGCTTTTTTTCAAGCTTGCTTAATACCATTTCTTAAGTAGCCTAGTAGTAAAAACACTAATGAATGCTTTAAACAACGGAGAACTTAGTACAGCCAATCACAATCGTTCTGACTACTGACAAAACTTGAAAGAGAGACTCTTCAAAATACTATTTCTTCTTGTAAATATAAAATGAATGTATTAGAAATTTTTCATTTAAAAAATAGAGTAACTCTGAAAATAAGTTTTATAAACTGTACGAAACATGATTTAACAAACTGTATTATTACTTTAACAAACTGCAGTATAAGGAGCAGGAAAAGTTATCCATTATTCAGTTATAATAAAGTAGAATAACCATTAGCAGTACTTCTATCAGTTAAGTTCAAACGTAAATGTGAGAAATGTACTCAGTGGTATTTCACAGCCAATCGCCCCTATCATAAGCTGCTATAACATATAACTGAATTAGTCTGCACATTACGTAAATACTCGTAATACAATAGCTGGGTTTACCTGCAGTGCAATAATTATATTGTTAGACTACATTAAGGTAAATGTCAGCTGGTAGGAAGTGTAGCCCACCCACTCTGACATATCAATGGACAATGATATCTACTCCACAGCTTGACAGTGCGTAGCCAAATAATATGATTTTGATTATATGTATTTTTATAAAACTTTCTGTAAAGCCATCATATTTTTCTTTGTATTTCTCTTGATAAAAAAATAAAAATAAAGGAGATTGTGAGCTCTTAGCCAGGGAGGTCTCAGCACTGTAAACTGTATACTCCATCCTCTGAAAACCGCACCAGCTAATTGTTTTTTCTGTGTTTGCAGCAGTTGCCTCCCCTTGTCTCCTCACTCGTAATACAGCGCAAAGAATATATTTATCAAATTTGAAGCTTATGTTATTCTTTTACAATAAAGAAAAAAAATGTCATGCCAGCTGCGTATGGAAATTCTGTTTGGAGCACTTTTGTTAAAAAAAAACGTAACAATAAATGTTGTTTGAAACTGTTTATTCTAAAAAAAGTTTGCATTCGAAATAGTTATATAACAGGCAGCATTTTAATGAAAAATGAAGCTACACCAAAAACTCTTTGAGATTGAGTTTTTAAGAACAGAGATACTAGAACCATCTTGAAGCTCACTTCAACATCTTGTGGAGGCTGTCCTATGTATATTATTGGTACAATTTTACACTCATTTTGTATGCTTTCAGACGATCAGAACTCAGGTAAATAATTATAAACTGCTCTTCCAACGATTTCTTAGACTAACCACTTAGCTTACCTTGCAGGCATTTCTTTCATTATGTGGCTCATTGATCTACTAATCTGATGTAATGAAACTTTGGAAACTGATGATTAACTGAAGTAAACCATCTAGTAGTTATTCCATATAACTCAGGAGACTTCAACTAGCAAAATTAAATAAAATCTCGTAACCTAATGCAGTTTGAAAGTATAAAAAATTCAATGTTGGCTATATGACAAGTTTTTGCGTGTTGAGGGACAAAATAATAAATCTATTTGCTGGATATTAGACAGTTACAGCCATTATTATTTTTTGAAAATCTCTGTTTAACATATTGGACGCCTGCTCGGTACAATTCTTTCACTAACGCATTATTGCCTATGATAGAATAAATTTATCTCACCTCATCTTTGTTGACTCCTCTGATAGTTGAGATGAGTTATTGTTGTTTCTCCCAGAATTCCCTTATTTCCAATTTCCCTGCATTTCATTTGTATTTTCCTTTAACCCCACGCAGTACAGAAAGTGATGTCTGCTGACAGCAGGTGGTGTGTTGCAGGTGAATCCAAACAAACATACAGGTATTCGACATACTGTAAGCCGCTGTCCTGTCCAGTCTGCCAGAAACGCACAGATGTTACCAAAGATGACATCGGCTCTTTACCTGATAATTTCCTTATAAGTAGCTTGTCTGGTCTGATCAGGTACAAAAGTGAGGAAATGGCATCTTGCCAAATATGCAGCAGACGACCGAAAGGTAATAGTCTAGAATAGTCTAGAACTTGTGTGGTCAACACAAGTTTATGTAACTCAAAAAGTTAAATTTAATGTTTACTAATTCTAACCAGATCTTTTCACTTGACATTATAAAAAAAAACATTAAAAAAATGTTTCGACAAATTAGGTAAGACGCAGATGATAAATGAATGAGCCACAAAGTTAGTAATTATTTATTTATTTGTTAAAGTACTATAAGATGTTGCTAATTTAATGTTGAATTAAAAAAATTTTTTTTTTAGATTATTTATTATCTCCCCGAGGCTAAAAAAATTCTTATAAATGTTTGTTAGAGTTTAAGCATGAAACTCTGAAAATAAAACACACAAAACAAATTTATAACATAATTTTGATTTTGGTATCGCTCCTCAACATTATAGCTGCTAATTATACTTTTCCCTTCAATTTTTTATGAAATTTAGTCTCATTTAAATACGGACTTTCTAAAAATTTCATATTTCTTATTTTCAATCAGGTTAAAACTTTTACAGGGCGAAAACCTACAGCTGTAAAAAGGTGTTTAGAGTGTGGCAAGCAGCTATGTAAGAGATGTGTAGCGCAGCATAAAGAGACCAAGGTCACTCAAGGTCATACGTTGTGTTCGCTAGACAACGCACATGCACTTATGTGTACAGAGCACAGCGAGGAAGGCATCAGGTAGGTTGGTGAACAGACAACAGTTTAGTTCATTGCTGTGTGAAGTTGTTGTCTGTTTAAAGAATTTTGCCGATTATGTTGGCCTTTTTGGTATCAAACATACACGTGAAGGTTTGATATTTCCACTGCACACCTGTGCATGTAGGTACATCTGCAAGACTTGCTCCAAGTGCGTTTGTGTATTCTGCACTCACACAACACACAAAGGCCATGACATCATGTCCGTGGTCGAGGGAGTAGAAACATGTCAACAGGAAGTAGATGACACCATAAAGAACTGCAACAGGCATGTGGACACAATTACGAACCAGTTACATTTCATACAGACTTGGGAACTCTGCTATAACCAAACTAAGGAGCTCATTCTAAGTACTGCTGATGGTTTTCAAACACAGGTTAGTAATACTGCGTACTAGAGACGCGTATGTTTGTATTTGATTGACAGGATATGATGTTGTGTTTGGTGAAACAGGTTGAGAATCAGAGGAAGTCGACTCTAGCAAAGTTGGACGAGTTGTACGGAATGGAGGTGCTAGATATGATTAACAAGAAGGCTCAACTAACAGAAAGTCTTCAAGGCTTGACAGCGTGAGCTTTACATCCATTAATGTGCCAATATTTTAGGTTTTACAGTAGGCATTTTTCTCAAAAAAAACACGAAGTGCTTAAAGTAAAATAATATTGTTTGAAAAATATTGAAAAAATACATAAATACAACAAAGATACATACTAAACAAGCGGTTTTAGTTTTTACATATTGCTTATGCGCAGGAAGAGATACTTGTTTAGCCACCAAATGCATATTATGCAATAAAAAACCTCATTTGTTCATCTACAGAGCTTGTAACTTCCAAAGCATTCCCACTGGAGATAGTCTCTCATTGGAAAGTGTTCTTATGCAAAATGAGATTCAAAATAAAGTAAAGCATTTATTAGCTTCAGCTCCAACGATTCCTCAAGACCAACTGCCTTCTCCGGATGTATCTGTGTCATTTGAGAAAGGTAAGGGCTATTTTAATCACATACTGTGATCACAAAAAATTTCTTTGATACTTTGTCTGGTTTGATGGAAAGAAGATTTAAGCCAATTACTTTTTAAAATATTGGAAGAGATAATTTTTGAATAGGTGGTCTTAGCCTGGGTGCCTTGGTGGCCACACAAGAAGGTGTTGAGGAACCTTGCTATTATGACGCTGATGAAGCAGACGATACCATCTCAGAGAACCCAGCCTGGTGCAGACGATGTAGATCGAGATCCAGAAGCAGATCGAGAGGCACTGGTTAGTAACTGGGTTTCAGAAAATAATTTGAGCCAAACCAAATACAATTAAACAACACTTTGGCTACTAAACATAAAAAAATGGGAGAATTGGTTTGTTTTTTTTTTTGTAGACATGTCACACAGGTTTAGGAGTAGTCTGACACCATTTCTCTCTGACACAGATGTATCGCTAACAGATGTCTCTGCTCTGGGCACCATGTCGCCATTGGTAAGCTTCTCTCTTATTTTTGAAACTTGAATTTCACAAAGAGCTAATAAAGGCTTGTTTTCTCAACAAAAATTTTATGTTGATAAAATGTTGAACAGTTCCAGAGTTCTAAATATTCGAATAAGAAAAATTTTATTCAAATGTAAAAAATATTTGCTGTCTAATTTGGTATCAAATGAAATACTCCTACCCTAACGATTTAAAAACTGCAAGAGCAAACAACTCCCAAAAGATAATCATTGCCCGCAAGTTGCTAAAAGTGACTCTTTTAATCTTGTTTTTAGTTTTCGAAACAAAACTTTAGCCCATCAATAAGCGATATGGAAGAGCTTGGGACAGATGTGGGTGTGCAGACGAATGAAGAATATTCAGTAAGCGGTGCAGATGATGCTGACATGACAAGAGAGACAATGACCTCCACTGTACCTGACGTCATTCCATCAACTAAACAAACTGTAGACTCAGCTTGCCAATATGATATTTCTAATAACTGTTCAAGATGTCAAGGGCAAACAATTCTCAATGAAAGCTCCAGTCAGACGGTACTAGATACAGCTGAGTCAAGTACTCAACACACTATTCAAGTCAAAGACTCGGAATGTCAAGGTGATGAACTCAAACCTGGAGTCGACATTAAATCTTTCACTGATGTGGCAAGCCAGTACAATCCAGACACGATGCATCTCTCCACGCAATATAATCCAGAGATGAGAAGTTGTCACACCATGACTAGCCTAACATTCGTGATGAAACAAAAGATTTTTCAAGATGAAGAAGAAGCTGGAAGCAATAGCCAATTTCAAATGACTCCTGTAATCGACACCAAAGACTCCACTTGTATGACTGATCATATCAAAACCTCTACTGATCAATCAACAACTACTTGCTACGAAAGTAAAGATCAGACAACTTCTACTGTATCTACCCAACTCACAGATATAGCATCAGATCCAGTCAAATGGCCAGTAGAACATCAAGAATCACAGACTAGCCAATTGGCTTCCTGTGAAGCCTCAACCAATACAGCCTCGTCCACCATTACAAAAAATGCGGAGACAAACACAATTCTCAACTCAAAAGCTGAAAAATATTCTCAAACATTCACGAATAAACAAAAATCTCGTGGAGTTAATGCTAGGCCATCCATCGCAGAATTTGGAATAAACGTAAAACCTTTAGATAGTACTGTATCAACCAACACTGAATCCCACTCTTTTAGTGATAATGTCACCCAAACGGAGTTGTCTTCACATTCAAATAAATCCACTAACACCATAACTGTAGCAATGGTTGACAAAGGAGTCATCACTCAAATACCTGGAGTGCATAACCAGACAAGTACCTCTGACTTACTTCAATATCATGGCTCAACAACGCAAACAGAGACGACCACCAGCACAGATGTGGGATGTGAGGCTATAGCTAAGACAGAAGACAATTCAACTAGTACTGATCAAATTACTAAAGAAACAAAAGCCTGTGGCTCAGACGTATCAAATATCCACACATCATCTATAGCAGTCGGTACGGCTCCTTCACCCCTCCTCAAGGATGTTGGTATTACAGCCACTCGAACTACATCTGATTCATGGACCAACCCTATCCTACAGTCAACTGCTACCAAAGCCTGTGGTACAGAACGCGTCAGGCATCGCAATGTCGGGCTGTACGTACGGCCCCTAAGTGTTAGCTGTGGCAGTATGACTTCAACTGTACCCACAGTGGATCGTGGATGTGGTGGAGATGAACCCAAGCTACTAAGTAACAAAATGTCAGACACAAGAGGGCTGATACGCCACTCCCATAGACACACAAACACTGAACGTGAGTGAACAGCTAAAACAAATGATGCTTTTTGTTTTGTTAAAATAGTAAAACGTTCTTCAAGTTGAAAACATTCCAAAAGGTGGTTTTAATGACAAATATAGCAGTTGTTTAATAACATTAAATGGATTACAAAGTCAACAGCTAAAGACTTGTAGATTTTGATGCTATTTTAGCGGAGGAGAAATGTGAGATGAGAACTAAGCACAGTCAAACAAGAGTGGTTACCCATTCAGACAACTATACTGTAATGTTACCTACGGTACTGATTGACAAGACTACAAACACTCCACACCAGATATCTAAACAGGTGCTGGAACAGTTCCAGTTCAACCAAGTCGCAGCCGAACAGCATAGTCGGTGAGTTGTTTAGCAATGGCCGGATTGGTTAGTTATTTTTTTTTTTAGACAATAGTTAAACTATTTGATTGGTAATGAGCACCACAGTGTTCCATATTAATAGAAAATTAAATAAATATTGAACTGTAAACAACTTAGGTTTTAATAAAAAAAAATTAAGTTATAATAAGAGTTTTCACAAATATGACAATGACTAACAAGACATTTAAGGCTGTATAATATTTTTAAAAGTTTAGCTTATTGCACAGAAAAAAATACTAGGGTGCTCGATTAACAATATCCATGACCAAAAAAAATTACATTTTTTAATGAAAAAATGATGTCAAAAAATAACTATATGAAAATTTATGTTTAGCAAATTACATTACAAATAATTTTTTTGTGATGAGACTGCAAAATAACTTTTCTTGCGCACAATATTCATCCATTATAAAAGCATAAATATCACCACTGCTATCTGTAGCGAAACATGTCCAGGAAGTTTTTGGTAATCAAACGTTTACTCGATGAGTTTTAGTGAAACGCATATTGTAAGAGATGCATGCCTGTACCCAGTCATTGCACATGTATATGTCAGTGTATGGTAGACACGGAGTGATTGGTAAAACTAGCATATCATACAACATCATTTGTAGCCCTGTAGTAGATAGACCTGCAGCAGACACAAGTAGTAAGCAGGTAAACCTAAGCATGCGTCTAACTCATTCTAAAACAACCTGCAGTCTCTAACCAAACTATTCCTCCTCATTCTACAGTATTCACTATCACATCTAGTTTGTAGCAGTTTATAGAATGTGTTGGTAACCTAGCCTAGAGTTACTGTTTGCATCCATAGAATACCTGCTATGTGGTTTTATCCTTATCATTAGTCAAAGCATTGTGCCAAATATTTATTGTATAAAAAAGAAACAGTTTTTGCTAAAATTAATTAAATGCTCTCAACTGTTCGTAAAAAATAACAAAATATCTGGCAGGAGGCACTGCAACTAAAAATGATGCGGTAAATGTAAATTTGAACAAAACGCTTGATAAATTATTTGAATTTGTCCTTTCACTGTTAAAAATGAGCAGATGACTCCTTGCCTGAAGCAGAAACTGTAAAAAATGTCTACTCGCCAACCCCAAAACATGATTTTGTGAGGAGACAACTCACAAAGCTAATGTATAGAGTGTATAAAACTTGTAAGGGCATGTGAGATTGCCCCTCTCACGGTTATACCAGTGTTTAGCCTGTGTGTGTAGCGTACCTCCATTAGATGTGATGGATGCATGCTGAAGATATGAGAATGCATTTCAGGGCCATACAAACGGAGTGGATAGGCTATGAGTGCCCAAACTGTTTCCCTGCTGTGGATGATGAGCCCGGCAGCATGCACACGCTTACTGACGGAAATGGCAGCATGCACAACGTAAATCATCTCCCCATCCTCTCTGTCAGACTTGCTGAAGTAGAAGGTGATTGACTCACTTTGCAGTAACCATGCTTTCCAAAATATTGCGACATAAAAATGCTGTACTACATCCAAAATTAATGGCTGCACCCTCATAGACTAAAAAACTCTTTAAAAAAGAGCTAGATGTGAAAATTTATTTTCTATATGGAGATAATTACTAATTTCAAGGCTTGAAAAACAAGCAATACCATAATTATTAGTTATCTCTAACCGCAATTGTTTAAAAACTTTTCTCACCGTTATGGATGAATTTATAGCGATTAAATAGCCCAAGTTTCTATCCGGATGCACATGTGTTTAGGGTGCAGTCTCACACAGTCCCAGCCCAACTCGACAGTTACTTACAGCAACTTTAATTCCTCTCATCAGAGGCCGAACCTATCTTCACACCCAACACAACTAACGCCTTTCACTTGTGATAAATCTACTAACACAGCATCTCTGTCTACCCTTCTTCATCCTGAGCGAAGCAGCTCTGATTGTATGGACAACAAGATTTCTGAATGCATAATAAAACTACGCCAGGTCAGTGTCTGCTAACTTGCCACCATTGCACAGGCAACCAAAAATACTTCGCTAAATTTAAAAAAACACGTTGTTAAAAATATTCACGGCTGATTTGTTGACCATAGCCTGACATATAAAGTACCTTCATAGCTATTCCATTTGTTAAAGGTTACTAAAAAGCTACAGAAAGGTTCTAATGATGTGGCAAGAAGCGAACATTCTGCACTTACTAACAATTTTACCTCTCAAACCAAAGGTACAGGTTGTTTCACTCATTTCGTCATCGTACCGCTAACAAAACTTTTCTGCTAATCTGATAATTTAATTGAAGCTTTCCACATCTTACATCATATACAGTTTCTTACTGTTGGCTTTTTTATTTTTAAACAGATGAGACAGAATTTGTAAGAACCATACCCATGTCTGACGTCACACCAGCGCTGACTAGAAGTGATTCTGCCACAATTAGGAGGTTGGCAACAACATGGAGGCAACAAAGCACTGAAAACGCTGTCTCACCCACTTCTACTGATGTGACTGAGAGGAAAAGAGTGGACAACCCTAATACAGGAGCTAGACGGAAGGTCAGCTTTTTAATTATAACGGGTGAAAAGTTGTGCTCTCTCTCTATAATATATGTGAATGAGTAAAACCTTTGATTTGTAGATACGCACATTTTCACGGAGCAAGTCAAGGGAGTTACCAGCGCAATACAGTAGTGAAATCAGGACTTCTGAATCAGAGAGTTACACTCCTTACGAATCTAGCAATGCAGGTAAAACTTCTCAGCAGTATTGGGAACTAGTGATAGTTTAGAGATGCCTGGTACATGCTATATGGTATGGTACAGTAGATATCAGTGCAGCAGGTAAAGTCATGACTCATTGAAAAGCCAACAGCTCGATCTGGTAATGTGACAACTTGAAAAAATTTCAACCAAGGACTTGTCCGCATGAATAGTAATTAGAACACACACCATTATGTATCACGTGACTGTAGTTGGTGTAACAAAACTTTTACTTTCTTAGAGTAACTGCAACAGCTAGCAGGGTCTTGTTTTGTGTAGGGAAAAGCACTGTCCATCTGTTATCTCCAGGGGGTAGCAGATCTGGCTCTGGGGGAAAATGGGATCTCAAGGCTTTGGTACAGGAAGAAGACAGAATGAAAGAATTGAGAAAATCTACAGAACATCTAAATGCTGTGTAAGGGTGCATCTGATTGGCTTATGTAATTGTAGCTGGGCTATGATTGGTTAAGTAACGGTAGCTGGGTTGTGATTGGCTTTTACAATATGCAACTGCAGCTGAAATTAAAAAAATATTCTTTTCAAAAAATACTTCTACAATTGAGCTAGAAGAGGCCTAATTAATTATCTGCGATGATTCTTCAATTGGTCTTGTTTCCAGCGCACAGAGTAGAAGTCGTAGAGAAAGTTGCTCAAGTGTAGAGAGTCAGCCGATGGTCTCAGCGCGAAGTAGTATGTTCGGGTCCACAGAGAGCATCCCGCACTCCACCTCTAACAAAGAACCTAGAGTGAGTTCTGCCAAATTTTGCCTGCATTTGAGCAGTTGTGTCCCTTTTCCATCGAAGCTGTTATTTCATATAGATAGAAATCGTGTCCCCATGTGTGAGTAATATAATTTTGTCAGGGTGGTTACAATGCAGATCCATATAATACACTAGTGACACCAGTCTACTAGTGGTGTTATTTTATTGTTGAAATCAGTGAATTCGGCATAATAAAATCAAATTATTTATCATTGTTCAACTTTCCTACAGAAAACCACCGGTTTGGTGGTCTAGCCACACTATTTCCATGCAATATCAAACATTCAATATTTTACCTTAAAAAAAAGAGTGACTTCCCATAAAAGTATTAAAAGGTGTGACGGCATAAAAACTAACAGCAGATGAATGTCCAATAGAAACTTTAGTATTGCTATTATAATGACTAATTAATCGTTTTTTTCCAAAAAACGATTAATTAGTCATTATCCCCCACTAACTTCCTGTTTCTCTTCCACGCACTTCCTTCCCTGCTTGTAGTTCCTGCTTTGCTTTGTTTAGACAAAAACGAGAGAGCTCTGCGCTGATACTGACAATGCTGCTCAGCATTGTTTTCCCGTAACAAAGCATGAGTTTCTAGAATCATCAACTGATTTCCAGAGGCAGGGTCTCACTGGTTCGATATCGAAACCAAGGACCAAGGCTCGCACAAAACAGCTGCAACCAATGGCCATGTTAGGTATGGTGAACAGTGAAGAGCTGTAGACTTACCACACTAATCATGGTAAAGTTTCTGTTTAAAAAGATTTTTTTTTCAAGAGGAAGCAAGTGTAAAATATTCAGAGTTGTCCTCTTTTACAAGGGAGACGACTACTAACTTTCATGTTAAGAGTAAAATGTGATACCTCGCGACCATTGAGAGTATACATGTGTTATGTATGATGATATTATTGTAGGAAATCATGACCAGGATGAAACCAAATCTGCGCAAAGTACGACAAAAGCTCCATCATTAAAAAGCAGCTCTTCCAAGGTCGAATCAAAACGCACTAAATCACTAACACTACCCACTTTGAACAGCACACCATCGGGTGAAAGGTCAAATCAAAGAAAGCTTTCCACCAAAGGAGTTAGTAGAAATGAAATAGCAGACGTAGCTACAGCTAGAATGTCTAGCTCACAACCAACTAACAGGAATAATAAAACTCACAAGTTGTTGCTCACTCCATCACTCACAATGGAGTCTACTAAACAACCAAGACTACTAGCGGCTACAACTACTACATCCAAACCTGTCATAACTGATAAAGCGCCCAGGCCAGTTGGTGCAATAGCAACAAATAACAAAAAGCATCTGACACGACCTTCAGCTGATAGCAAGGTCAAGGTCAACAGCGGAACTAAATCGACAGATTCTCAACAGAAGACAAAAAAGTTGGCTAAAAAAGAATGGACTTGACTCGTTAGTCTTATTACAGGCACGTGTGGTCTAGTGGTTGAAGTGCTTGCACTTCAATCCTGGATCTGGGGTTCGATTCCCAGCACGGTTATCTGTGAGCAAGATATTTGGCCTCCTATGCTCTGCCTGGTCGGATATGGGCATAAAAATAACGTGGTCCCTAGTTTGATTGCACTCTCCATAATAACTATGGAGTCATGCTAGTAAAAGATCCCCCTCTGCCTTTTCGGAAGAGTAGCCGGTAACGGCGGGCATGGGTATAGGGTGTTTGCTTTGATAGCTATTTCATATAATGTCAAACATGATCCATTGGTACCTTGTATATTGCTTACAAACTGTACATTGATCAGTAAATAAAGTTGATTTAAAAAAAAAAAAAAAAAATTCTTAAGGTCCAGGCAATAAGTTGTTTGCTTTCGCTCAGGTCATACAGAGTATTATAAACACTACCTATCTAGAATGTTCTTTAAGATTATTACAATATAAGTTTGCATTAGGCCTTCTAGAATGTTCTATTGTAGCACTAGCTAACACCTGTCTATACAATAACAACTTCTGCTATGGCATAATCATACCAAATACAATACCAATATGACTTTGCATAATGTCCTTTGTGATACCGTCTGAGAGAATGAGGAAACCAATAAATATTGTTTTAATATAAAATATACATGATAATTCAAATAATGTGTCTATCTCACACGCAGTCTAGTCACTATCTGTGAAAGCTCCTTCTGAATCACTAGAGTTTCCTTCTTCTATAAGATCGCTGGGTGGGGCAGGTGCATCAGGGGTGTCTAAGAGGTCAGGGTCAAACCCTTCAGCAGTCATCTTGATCTTAATGGCTGGGGGAGGCACACCCTAGAACAAAGGCTAAATGTAATTAGCATTAGAAATAGACAATAGAAATGATATGGAGCGAATGATAGACATGGGAGGGGCATAAACTTCTAAGTAGGCGGAGCTTTTGTACACGTCAAGCTCGGAGATATTTGTGTAAAAAATGGCTGCCAAAACCCATGGTACCGACTATATCTATAGTAAAATAAAAGAGGATTTATTATCATTTTCTTGCTTAAAGTGACTGCTTGCTAGACCAACATAAAAAATTGGCGTTGAAGGGTGCAGTTTACAGCAATATTTAATACTATATTTGATAGTAATTATTTTACTTTCATCCAAATTAAAAATATAACAAAAATTCTATTCTACTATTGGCGTATTGGTTCCTATTACTGTCTCAAAGGGCCTAAGACATCTAATTTGGGGAGGATTTGATTTAATTTAAACTTTTTAAGGCAAAAATGTGTTTAAAAAATTATCTGGAGTTGCCCTCTCATCAGTAAGGTGATTAATATAAATGCAATTTTTTCCCGAAGACGCAACAAGTTATATAGAGCTATAAAGCGATTTTTCAAAATTTGGGCTCGTTTGTATAGAAATAGGGCCTCCTAAATATTGGCATTGTGCAGAGACTTTTTTACTGGCAAAAAATGAGATTGCAACAAATTTTTATTTTTTTTGGAGTCGTTTTTCTCAAGTCACCAATTTTTTCATTTATGGTAAGCTCACCATTATGTACACACCATCCTTTAAGTGACAGTGTGTGTGTGATTAAAATCAAAAAAATTAATAGAAGATTTTTATCAAATTATAATTTTCAAGTGATATTAGTATAATTGTATAATGATACCTCGCCAAAATTATATTTCCGACGGTTTTTTCACAACAATGAAAATAATTACGTCTGAAATACTGGCTATCTTTTCAAGAAAAGAATTAAAAAGCACTAAATAATAATAATGAAGATTTTTAGAAGCCAATTTTTAGCTGAAAATTTAATAAAAATGGTAGAAATTATATTATACTGGAACTGCCACTAGCATATAGTCTCTTCTGTCGACAGCGTCATCATAGACCTCCATCGACCTCCATCGACCTCTACAAGCCAACTTCACTTTTGGTGCCGCAATTGAGTTTTTTTCAATAGTTTTACAATGCTCGATGAGAGAACAACTCTACACACAAAGTGCGTCTTGCAAAGCGTGTCCTAAGCACCTTAAATGTTACTATAAAGGCACCGTACTATCACATAAATAACTGGTGGATAAACGTAACCTTTCCTAAACAAATACATGACCATAAAAATATGGAGCATAGTTAGTCTACAAATGGTGTCCATCAAAAATATAAGATGGCCGTCACTATGTTTGGGGGAAAAATTTCACAGAGCATGTATCCGAATCTCCACCTAGTTAAAGAGTATGCAAGGTTCATGGGTAGAAAAGAAATAATTGTTTGGAAACGAATGCTACCAAGCTAAGTACATTACTTTCTCCATCGCAGTAAACTATGTATTATACCTACAGAGTCAGCAAAGCTCAGACCAAAATGGAGGGAAAATATAAAAAAAATAACTTTCATTAATCTTTTCTTTAAAATAATTATTGATCAAAAATTAAAGTTCACGTAATTAAAAGTCTCACCACAACTGAGGAACCAGAATGAACCGAGAGGTAGAAGGTGATACAATATTTCATTGCAAAGTACAAAGATAAGGCCTTGCTACACGATCGCAAATTCCGTGCGTTATCGCACAAGAGTTCCGAAAGGTCAACGCATTTTGCTAATTGCCCTCAGTTTCGTCCGATCTGCAAACTTTTAACATGTTTAAATTATGCGTTGTGCTTTGTCCGATGGGCCGTGCAATATTGATTGTGATTGGCTAAAGCAGTCTACAGTGAATCCAGCTAGGCGCGCTTCAGTGATTTTGATTCAACCACTAGTAATTAAAACTACTAGCAAGTCCGCGGCTAACTAGCTACACTACTACTATTGGTTATTACTTCGCTAAGATAATACAACTCCTCAACGCAACGTAGTTCAATGCACAGAACTTGCGTTCGTGTAGCACCTACCCTTTTAGTGCGTTGACACTGCACAACGCATAACGCACCAAATATGCGACCGTGTAGCAAGGCCTATACATACCATGTTGAGCATCCTAAAGAACTTGACATATCTGGGATCCTTTGATACTTTGGGTACGTCTGGTTCGGGCTATAAAACATGGAGTAGCTACAGCACAATATATAATTTCTGTGCTAATAAAGTAATCAGGTATTTTCTATCGTATCGGCAGGTTAAAAATGTGATTTAGCAGGCATTGTAATGTTTCACAATCTAAATGTACTTATGCACTAGAAGTTGTGTTCTCTGGCCAAATTTGAGGAGACAACTCCATAACAGATTTTACAGTCAGTGGTAGACAACTACTTGAATTAAATAGCATTTTCTAATTCTAATAATTCACAGTTTGTAAGGGCTACTTAGGCAGGTAAGTAAAGCGCACTGGCATGGGAAAAATAGACAATTTAATACGGATGATGGTAGAAAGTCAATTATTTACTGGTAAAAAACAAAGTGTGACAATTCTGACCATTCAGCCATGAAACATGTTAAACAGCTTCTTCTACACAAATGTGTCCAACATGTAATATATAGTGTACAATATATATTGTACAATATATAGTGTACAATTTATAGTGCACAATATATAGTGCACAATATATAGTGTACAATTTATAGTGCACAATATATAGTGCACAATATATAGTGTACAATATATAGTGTACACTGTATATTGTACAATGTACTGTATACAGTATACATAGTACAACACACAATGCACGATGTGAAGAACGTGTACAATACACATACAGTGTACAGAGTGTAGTACACCATATACACCATAAACTATACAGTATACAATTCAAATGTAACACAAGTAAGTAGCGATGTAATAGATATAAAATGGCACATCAACAATTTTCTAATACAGTAAAAGATACACGCAAAACGAAGTGAATATAAAGAAATAATGAAAACATACAGGTGGTGGTGCTGCCTGCTCTTCTGTAGGGGCAGCAGCAGGGGCAGCAGGAGCTGATGGAGCAGCAGGTGCTGACTCTGTGGGTGCTGCTGCCGATGTTGGAGCTGGTGTAGCCTCAGTGGTGGCAGCGGCTGGTTTCTCAGCTAGAGTGATGTCATCCATACCAGGAATGGAGGAAAGCTACAAATCGCAAACAAAACATGCAAAATAAATAATGTTACTGGTGGACTTTATATAACCGGTGGCGGTATTATAAATATATGAATTTGTAGCTTTGATATACTTTGTGTTACAGCGGATGTAAATGTCGCAGATAATGCTTAGACAGCTGTTGAAGAAGAAAAAATATGGAGTTTGAAACTGAGAAACACGAGTTATGTTATATTATTGTAAAAGGTACAGGAAATGAAAAAAATAACTATCAGCCAGAAAAAAAAATTAGTATGTCAATGGTTTTACAGCAATTCCAATTAATACATTTCTTACAAACAAGAACCATACCTTTGCTTCTATAATACTCATTGTAATCTCCAATTTGTGGAGCTGAGACTCTATTTTAGTCATCTTCTCTTCACAAACGCCAGAGAAGTGGTTGAGGAACTGTACAGTGTGGGTAACATAATGATTGACAAACGCTAGCAACCTCTTCTGGTCTATAGGTGTAACTTTGGTGTAATCTATACCAGTGCCCACAATGGGTAGTCCATCTTTGTCCATGCTAGTACAACTACAGGCGGTGATTGTGTGTCTGTAACATCAAATTGTATTTTTTGTCATAAATAATACAATGCTCTGAAGAAAACTGGATCATTTGGCTTACATTTTTATTATATAAAACGTTAAAGTTTTATTACATAGCAATGTCTCCTGATACAATATATTTTGCCTCCAGAGTTGATACCCCATATACATCAACCGATTAGCTCCCGATTTGCCTTAGCGATTGAGGATTTTCTCGTATGGTTTCCGGTGTGACGTAACAAAATAATCGGTAGCATTTTATTTGAGGCTATCGGTAGGTTTTGCTCATGGTCAAAAAATTGGTAGACAATTCGTGATTTGACCAATCATATCACTGTTCGCGGTTTCAATGTTTCCAACAAAACTGTTTCTCAAGTGCAATTACTTATACATGAAGAGTCGTTTTTGAGCATCCCGTCTTTGTTGTTTGAAAGCACTTTATGGCAAAAATGTAGTGAGTTTCACCGGTTTTGCGTGAGAATGGCAAGTAGAGAAAAAAATAAGGGAAACTCCTTGACGTTATCTCCAGTCGGTAAGGGCAAATCGGTACGTAATCAGTAGATGTACATGTAGCATTAGTATCAAATATTTTGTACAAATGAGGTTTTTAGAAATTCAAGAATTTTCACTTACGGTCAACTTATTAGATATTTGCACTGCACATCTTTTCAATAATGGCACTCAAAAAGAAAGAATCTTAGGGACAATTTGAGAATATGGTCAGTGAAAAACTGAATGAATTTTCTGGTTGCAATGTTTGATTTTAATTTGATTTATGGTACATTAATGGTTTGTCAAAATGTAAAGTGATTCAAACACTTAGAAATATGTCAGAGCTCCAACTATCACTAGTGCTGACTGCAGTAACATGTCAGACCTCCAACTATCACTAGTGCTGACTGCAGTAACATGTCAGACCTCCAACTATCACTAGTGCTGACTGCAGTAACATGTCAGACCTCCAACTATCACTAGTGTTGACTGCAGTAACATGTCAGACCTCCAACTATCACTAGTGCTGACTGCAGTAACATGTCAGACCTCCAACTATCACTAGTGCTGACTGCAGTAACATGTCAGACCTCCAACTATCACTAGTGTTGACTGCAGTAACATGTCAGACCTCCAACTATCACTAGTGCTGACTGCAGTAACATGTCAGACCTCCAACTATCACTAGTGCTGACTGCAGTAACATGTCAGACCTCCAACTATCACTAGTACTGACTGCAGTAACATGTCAGACCTCCAACTATCACTAGTGCTGACTGCAGTAACATGTCAGACCTCCAACTATCACTAGTGCTGACTGCAGTAACATGTCAGACCTCCAACTATCACTAGTGCTGACTGCAGTAACATGCCAGACCTCCAACTATCACTAGTGCTGACTGCAGTAATATGTCAGACCTCCAACTATCACTAGTGCTGACTGCAGTAATATGTCAGACGTCAGACCTCCAACTATCACTAGTGCTGACTGCAGTAAATTAAAGACTAAACACCATCTTCTCAAAAGGCAGCTTATTTTCAGATAAACTCGAGAGAAATATTTTATAAACCTCATAAATAAAACTTTTATTACAGATTTTAGCCTTTTATTCCTAAAATCATATGACTCTAAGGGTGCTTTCGAATACCCTACGCATAGGGCTCTCACTGAACACTCATTGAGGGGTCAACGACGACTGTCATTTAACAGAGAAGTTGTTTGCGCTTAAACCATAGACCTTTTTACTTCGATCCACGTCTATGAAAACTGTATAGCTTAAGCGAGCCCACTTAATTGCGATGATATTATCGTCGTGTGTATGTTTTTATACGTTATAATGCATTGTCACGACTTAAAACGGGGAGAAACAGAGATTAACAAGTTGACTCGTTAAAATTGTTGGGTACGTGGAGACAAGTCTATACCCTCAACGACGTTACCTACCTGGCTTGTCATTTCCATCGTTGAGCCCAAATTGCCCATTGCCGCCATGTTTTTTTGGCCCACAATGAGAGGGTTTCCGAATGGTCTCGTTTAATCCCATCGTTAAGCCCTACGCGTAGGGTATCCAAAAGCACCTTAATAATGAGAGGTCATGGACTCTAATAATGAGAGGTCATGGACTCTAATAATGAGAGGTCATGGGCTCTAATAATGAGAGGTCATGGACTCTAATAATGAGAGGTCATGGACTCTAATAATGAGAGGTCATGGACTCTAATAATGAGAGGTCATGGATTCTAATAATGAGAGGCTATGGACTCTAATAATGAGAGGTCATGGGCTCTAATAATAAGAGGTCATGGGCTCTAATAATGAGAGGTCATGGGCTCTAATAATGACAGGACATGGACTCTAATAATGAGAGATCATGGGCTCTAATAATGAGAGTTTATGGGCTCTAATAATGAGAGATCATGGACTCTAATAATGAGAGGTCATGGACTATAATAATGAGAGGTCATGGACTCGAATAATGAGAGGTCATGGGCTCTAATAATGAGAGATCATGGACTCTAATAATGAGAGGTCATGGACTCTAATAATGAGGGGTGATGGACTCTAATAATGAGATATCATGGACTCTAATAATGAGAGGTGATGGACTCTAATAATGAGAGATCATGGACTCTAATAATGAGATATCATGGATTCTAATAATGAGAGGCTATGGACTCTAATAATGAGAGGTCATGGGCTCTAATAATAAGAGGTCATGGGCTCTAATAATGAGAGGTCATGGGCTCTAATAATGACAGGACATGGACTCTAATAATGAGAGATCATGGGCTCTAATAATGAGAGTTTATGGGCTCTAATAATGAGAGATCATGGACTCTAATAATGAGAGGTCATGGACTATAATAATGAGAGGTCATGGACTCGAATAATGAGAGGTCATGGGCTCTAATAATGAGAGATCATGGACTCTAATAATGAGAGGTCATGGACTCTAATAATGAGAGGTTATGGACTCTAATAATGAGAGGTCATGGGCTCTAATAATAAGAGGTCATGGGCTCTAATAATAAGAGGTCATGGGCTCTAATAATGAGAGGTCATGGACTCTAATAATGAGAGGTCATGGACTATAATAATGAGACGTCATGAACTCTAATAATGAGAGGTCATGGGCTCTAATAATGAGAGGTCATGGACTCTAATATTGAGAGGTCATGGGCTCTAATAATGAAAGGTCATGGGCTCTAATAATGAAAGGTCATGGGCTCTAATAATGAAAGGTCATGGGCTCTAATAATAGGAGACCATGGGTTCTAATAATGCGAGGAGTGCCAAAACATTATAATAAAAAAAAAACAATCAAATCACAAACAAAACTAAATAGAGTTGTTCGTGAAAGGAGTCTGTGAAATTTAAATTAATTGAAAAAAAGCTTAAATATCATAATACTACAAAAATTAGCTATCGTTCTAAAATAGATCGTCCTTTATGATAAAAGTTTCAGCTATCTTTCAAATTCAAGGATGTAAAAGAGCAAAATATGATGCTCAAAAATATTGTTTAAGCTAATAAAAATAGCAAATAATAATAGTAAGAAGAAAAATGATGCTCATAACTAAAGGATAAAATACTACAGCCATGAAGATTATTAAGTTATGTTAATAAACACTTTCAGCAATTGATAGCTGTAGGTATAAGAGAAGGTGATAACTAGCAAGCTATAGTAGAGTGCCTGTATTATTATATTATACGTATTTTTTCGTTTAGTGTTGCATATGTATTTACCAGCCAGCTTTGACAAGAAAAAGCATTCCCAAGTAAAACAATTTCTGCTCATTATACGTTTGCATATTTCATCATTTTCAGAAAGTTTTTGCTAGATTGCTAATAATGGCAGCAAAGTTGCTAATAGTGTGAAAACTTCAATGCAATGGTGTTTAGTTAAGACTGGTCAATTTTATCAGGCAGTCTACTATAGCTCGATAGTTATCACTTTGTCTTATAACTACGGCTCTCACTTGCCCTTTTGAAGAACATGCCAGTGCTACATGGGACAAGAGTGTCACTGGTACCCAGAGCAAGGAGCTGCAGAGTATTCAACGAGGAGCCACCAAATGTGTCAGTAGCCTGAGGAGGACAGATAGGACAACACTTGTGGGTGCTTTCACATAGATCATGCAGTGAGTGATCACAGGGAACACAGATGTCTTGGCCACCTATGCACATCAGTGAGGCAGCAACCAAGATCTCAGACTACCTCACAACTAGAACCTCCACCGCAGGCTCCACATTGAGGTACTGGATGCTTTACCACATCCTACATAACAGTTTGAACAGCTTTTTCTTTAAGACCACCAAGCTTTGGAACTAACTCCTGCCAAGCAGTTCCCGTTTACAGGTTCCGAAGTGACAGGGCAGGGTTTCGTGCCTCATATGCAGTTGTCCCCAGTTGCCGACCTGATAAAGTTGAACAGGCCTGTGAAATTGCCACATCTCCATAGCCTTCATCAGAAGATGGAGAACGTTCCACAACAAGTAAGTGCTTACGACGATCTGACGAATGCTGGATCACAAAACATGACAACTTGGGCTGTATCTTGGGATGATCCTCTAACAATGTATCTAAAAGTCCAGCATCATATCGCAAGTTTCCTACCAATAACTATAACATAGTTTACCACCTACATATAAATGCTCGTTGCTGTTATTAGTTATTGGCAACTTAATAATAATAATAACAATAATAATGATGATAAAAAATAATAACGAACAACCAACAAGGTTACGTTACTAGTAGCATAACCTACTAAAAATACTGATTACGGATTTAGATTATTTGAAGTTACACATGGTCTATGTTTGGAAGAAGTGTAGTAATAAGAGTAATCATTATTATTTATTTATAATAATAATAATCAATTATTATTATGATTATTATTATTATTGTTATAAAAATTAATTACTATAATCAATAATTGATTATTATTATAATAATTGATATTACTACCTACTACTACAATAATAATAGTAATAATAATAAAACAATCATTTTTAATAAGTATTATTATTGTAATTACTAATTATTAATTACTAATTAATAATAACATATAAAATCACTAACAGCTACCACTAATAAATAAATGATAATAATTAATAATAAGTAGTAGTCCAAGTCTAGTAAGTAGTAGTAGTACTACTACTGTAACTGTTGTCTGTGTTTGTAGTACTACTGCCACTACTTCTTACTACAACCTAACTGACTGGTACAATTATTATAAAAACAAGTGCAACCAAGGGAGTAAAGTCGTTGAGGTAGCTTTTAATATTCAGATTCAAGGACAAATATTATTTTTTCTTATCAAAATTTTAGCTGCTTAATTGAAAGAAAACATATTTTGGAAACTGGTTGACTATGACTTCTTGACTCATCATCAGTTTCTTTAGGAGGCGTATGGTTAGCAGAAGTGCTGGATAGTGTAAGGGGGGTCTGTATTATTTTCTTCTAATTTTACAAAAATAATGACGGAACCAAAAATTAGCGACTCCATTTTTAAAGTGTTTTCTCACCGATCCATTTCCAATCGTTGTTGGCCAATTTTTTGTTTATTTACAAGAAAAGTCTCGACTGATCTCTATTATTATTATTATCATCATTATTTTTAATGGCTTTTCATTTATTTCCCATGTGTAGTTAACAAAAAGTTCTGATGTTTGGCATAATTTTAATAAATTAACACTATTATTGTTATTATGGTGAAATAATAATAAGTAAGTAATAAGTAGTTTTTTTTAGAATTATTATTATTATAATTAATAATAATAATAATTATTATTTATTGATAATTTATTTAATTAATATTATTATTTAAATGGTTTGATGACGATAATAACAATATAATGATAAATAAATAAATAATAATGAATAATAAATAATAATTTATTATTTAATAGTAGTAATAATAATAGTAATAAATAAATAACTATAATAATAATAATAATATAATAATAATAATAATAATAATAGTAATGATAATAATAATAAAATAAATAATAATAATAATAAATGTTAAATTTATTTTGTAATAAATAAATTATTATTATTATGATCAGATGATGATAGTGTTATTTAGTATTACTACTGCTACTGCTGCTACTACTACTACTAAATTTAATATATATTATAATAATAATGATTTAATAATTATTTAATTTAATAATAAATAAGAAGAACAACATCATGTAATGTAATTATTATTATTAAAGCGATACGAAACACACAATTATTTTTTGAGAGTTCAATCTACATCATGGATGAATCAAGCCCATAAGCAGGCAGGCAGTGCACATGCCATTACTCGTACATCATCGATCATCATTCATTGAGTTATTAATTTCATCAACAAGTAAAAAGGCTGGCAGCCAGGAAAATCCTTAAATGCAGCACCGTATAGGGCGATTTGCAAAAGAGCTTTTCATTGGTCTAAAACATTTCTAGAAATATCATTGGCTCAAAATAATGAAAAATACCTAGTGGCACTTCACTGGTTGACAACACCAAATCATCATAGCCAATAACAACAAAATTATTAATAGAACACTGCGCTTGACTTATAAAACTGAAAATTTAATAATTCTGGAAAAGTGAAGACTATGCTGCTGTTTGAAGACAGTTATGAGCCAATTTCGCTCTAATTTTAAAGCATTTTATAAAAATGCAAATGCTACTTGAAACAACTGGCCAATCACGAACACCTAATTTTATCCAATCATATGACATTACACAAAAATCGCCCTATACGGTGCTGCATTTAAGGATTTTCGGCAGCCAGCTCAAAGTGAGATGCCAGTTGTGGTAGTTGTCATTCAAGTGTGTTATATAAGGCTTACAAAGTGAAAAAAACTTCAGAGCAGCACAAATCTTTTTGCAACTTTCATTTTCACAACGGTTTTTTGTAGACAAATTTGCCGACTTTTGTAGTAGTTGTTTTTGTGAGACACAACTGGTGTACACAACAAGTCATATTTTATGCCTGTCCCTATTTACTATCTAGCAAAAACACGCATAGTTTAGCAAATATAGCAGCGAGAGAAAATCCTATTGAGCGTGACTTAGAGGCAAGATCGTTGATTTAATTATATTGTACTTTTTAAAAGCCTTTGATACAGAAAACCTTTAAAAAAAACTTGTTTAAAGTTGAATATATGTGGCTTGATAGTTATATTGTTGAGTGGATAGAGCGCTTTCTCCAAGACAGGCAGTAAATTGTGTCTTCAAAATGTAAATTCAGACCATAATTTGGTTAGAATTTACAGACTCCTGAGTCTATCCTTGGGGTCTTTCCTATTTCTTCTACACATTAACGACTTCCCACAAGTAATCCTGTCATACTACCGACCATTTGCTGATGACACAATAATAATACAACAAAAGCTACAACCGAAATTTTCTTCAATATGACATAACTTCCTTCATGACTGGTCATCTTGTTGGCAGATGAATTTCAGTGTATCCAAATGTTCTTTTTTACAAGCAGGAGTTGGTGAAAGCTCACTATACTTTTTGGATAACCAAATGCTTAGGCCGGTACCGTAACACTTTTATTTAAGTATTGAATTACAAAGCAACTTAAAGTAGAATTCTCATGTCATTAATATTTCAAATAAGGCTTGCAATTACTAGGCAATTGGTAAAAAGTGCTGATACAAAGACCAAAGAAACAGTGTATTTCTCACTGGTAAGACCTTGCGTAGAATATGCAGCACAATAGTGGGAATCCCATTAGTCAACAACCATAAAAAATTGAGGAAATATAAAACAATGCATCGCAATGTATTTTTAATATTGAAGTTCAGGTAAGCTCTATTCAATTCGTATTGGCACCCGATTTGAGCCCCTTGAGAGTAGGAGAAAAGTGGCCAGATTTAAGCTGTATTTAAGATGCCTAGAGGAAGAAATAGAACCTCCATTCTAAGATAAATTTAACAGTGGACACTTTACTCGACAAAGAGCAGACACTCATACCGTCCCCCCGTAAGAACACTCTTTTTGGCCTCAAACCATCCAAGAGCTCAGATCAAACTAACTCAATACTAATGTATGAAACTAATTCTAATCAGTAATTGTGTTCTCATGCATTTCCTTAGTCTAGTGGAAAAATATCCTATCCTATTATCATTTCACCTTAAAATTTCAATTGCTGTGTTGCTATGATTATCTGCGAGTAGATCCATTTATATATTACCAAGAAATTTTACCTGTGTGTAGTATGGCTGAGTTAGCTCATCATGTAATATATAAATAGAAAACTGTGTATGCATTATTATGATTATCAATACTATTGCATCATAATTCATTCAAAAGGATCTTTTAAAAAAGGCTTTTGTTACCAATCAGCTACTCAGCTGCTTGCTCTACTGTTGATCCTCACTTGGCTTATTCTAGTTTATTTATCATTGATGATAATTTTGCATCTGACTGTTATTTCTATACTATGTAGCTCATGTCCATCTTTTATTCCTAGAATTTTTCAACTAATCGCTTCGCTTTCATATTTTGTATTTATTCGGAGTTGTCATGTCACACCATTTTATCAAGAGAAGCCAACTTCCTATCTGTCACAAATGGTGATTAGCTCTCTGTATGTGCATGAGGTGTGAGTGCGCGCACCCTCCCCTCCAGCTAGTCCTTTGGTCTAGGCAGATTTCGTGCAAATAGATGTAGCATTAAGTATGATAACCTAATGAGAAGTTTTTTAAACGCTAGTGCAAAAATGATGTTGAATTACATGCTAGTATAGAGTACTAAGCACACCACAAGAAAAATATTCTCATGTAAATCAAAATACACTAGATGTTGTGTACATTGAAGAGACTGCAGGCCAATGAATTTTTTACTGTCACTAAATCATATGCAAGATTCTACTAGATACTAAATACATAAGTGAGCAAGATGACATCAATAATTTCATTGAGTTATTTATCTTTAGAGCGCAGTTGTGAAACAAGCACACCACCAGAAAAATATTCTCTGAAACTGCATACCATGTTTTGTGCAATATCTGCCCAGCTGAGAAACATCTAGCACAATATGGTCTTGCTGTAGTTGTCAAGTTTCACTGTTGTATCATTTAGGTATTGGTGAGCAATGAAGAACCAGTCTATAGGTATAGCCTTGGTACTAGTTGTAATTGTAACATGGGTGTGGTACGCAGCCATTCGTAGAGCCACCATAGCAACACCACCACCCCAGCACATAGACTCTTGCAAGGACAGCAACTTGGGCTATGATATAGAAGGTTAGTTTCTATAGCAGTTTATCATACATCCGATTCAAAAACTTATGGCCAGAGGTTTTTATTACAAGTACCTGTGAAAATGCCTTATCTCCCATCTTTTTGGTCTCATTTCCCAACGTCAGAACATCCGCATCATAAATATATTATTTAGAATGGGGTCTGGGCTCGTAAGAGTACATATGCCAGGAATCGCTAGAGTTTCCTGGCCAAATAACTCAATTTGTGGAGATGTTTCCCCAAAACCAAACAGCCAAAATGAATAATAAAGCCATAATTATAAAACGTACCGCTGTTTCCGGTAAAATATTAACTAGTTGGTAAGAACTTCTAGGGCTGTAAAGGTATAATTTTTTTTCCTGAAAAAGTGTTTGGTGTCGGCATTTTTAGATAAATAATTTAACTTAAGTTAAAATAATTTTTGAAACTGGTTTGCTGACAAATATTACTGTTTATTTCAATAAAACCATATCAAATTTTTATATATATTAAATAGTGCTACCAGGTCTGCTTGCTGTTTCTTGGACCAAATGATATTTGAGAAAGACCGTCGCAATCCTCATTGTCCTAACAAAAATTAATGGATGCTGTTTCACAACTGCGCTCTAAAGATAGATAACTCTATGAAATTATTGATGTCATTTTGCTCACTTATGTATTTAGTATCTAGTAGAATCTTGCATATAATTTAGTGACAATAAATGTACATAACATCTAGTGTATATTGATTGACATGAGATCAATGGAGTGTTTCAGAGGTCCCTATTGGTATATCACATCCCTGGGATCTTTGCTTGCTGACACTGCTGTCTCGTGTGACTACGTGCTGTATCTAAAGATCTCCTAGGGCAGCCTTGGGAGTAGATAACTTTGCTGTTCATCTCATATCAGATATACTGAATAAGTTCACTTTTTGTTGAATTAGAAGTAGCATTGTCCATGTGTAAGATTGTTACATAATGTGATCTGTTGGTATTTAGATCTAAATGGTAGGATATATGACATTACTGAATGGGTTTATTGCTTTTATTCTACCTTATCTGCGAATAACTATTAGCTTAGAAAGTTTTGTTCTACAAACAATACTTGTATTCCCTCATTTCTCACACTGTCAACATAGATACTTATTGCGTTGTTTTTTGATGGCGGTTCGAGAATTTCTTTGAATTTTGTGTTTAAACCCTGGGCGAATGTTTTTGTGAATCAATTCATCCAAAAGTTGAATAATTCACTCTACTTGATTGTATTACACACTAAGTTTATTGTAGGCGATTTTTATTAAATTATTCGCGGGTTACTTTCAGTGATGTAGTAGTTTGCTGTGGTGTTTATTGTCAGTTAATATCCTTGGTGTAAGATGTCCTAGTTAGGAAGGTATAATTTGTCTGCTATAATACACAATTACTAATTGGTCCCCATGGAATCACTGTGTATGGTTGTGACATATACTAAGTTTCACTGTATAATTGCATGCTTGTAGCTCGTGGATAATATAAAATTGTTGTTATCAGCAATCACACCTGCCCATCTCCTTCTCATCTTCTGATCACTTGTTTTTGTCGTCTAAATCTAAAAAAAGGTAAAAATAATTATAGCAAAGGTTATATTCATATATAGCCGAGGCTGCTCTCAAGGCACAGGGTTTATAGGGTTCTCATTTACTACCCTTCTTTCTAGAGAACCACCCTGGCTTAATCACACATAACTAGACTGTAGGAGTTATGCCCCCCAGATGGGTGCGTATGCCCATTTATGAAATATGCTGTTTATTGTATTTTCAGATTTCCACAATAGTATTGCAGTCATATATGATTATTCAACGATCTCTCCACAACAGTTAAATGATGACATAAAGGTTTTACAAGAAGACATCAATCAACGGCTTGTCTCACAGCTGATACTTGTGGAGAACAAGTGTGAAAACTCGGACACTTCAGCGGCTGCTGTAGAACTTGTTAAAACTAGCCAAAAGATGAGGATTGTGGTAGTCCAGTCTGATGAACGTGTTTCTACTGGCAGAGCAAGAATTTCTGCCGTCAACAAAACAGCAGCTCCATTTATTCTCTTTGTATCAGCTGGCAGTATGCCAGATTCGCCATTGTTTTTAGGTAAGTGAAGATCACTGGTAACTTTTTTAGTTTGAATAATCTAATGGTGTCTACACTCCTGGTTTCCTTAATCTTCCTCTGCCTACACCACTGGTTAACATAATAATTCTCTGTCTACACCCCTGGTCTCTGTGCTATCTATATTTTGCATATTTCAGAGCATTTGTTGAGTTCAGTGAAAGACAAACCTAGTCATGTGGTGGTTCCATCTAAGAAAGGAACGTCAGACCACTACCAGAGCTTCACCTGGAGGCTTAGGCTACAGAAAAGTACTTCGTCTAAAGTAGTGCAGCAGCATAAACCGTTGCATTTACCACTCGTAGACAGTTCAGCCTTCTTTATAAGATCCGATATGTACAAGGTATGGCTCCAACTCATCTCTCCACCTCTTTTCCTTTCAATGGCAGACTGCTTTTTTGCCTCCATTTTTTTCTGTTTCATCCCCTCTCCCCAGCCTAACCTTTTTTGCCCTCTCTCCGCACCCTCCCCTTTCTCTCTCCTCATCCTCTATCCCTGCCCCTCCGTTTCCCTACCTAACTGTATCCTATGTCCTTCTCTCTCCCCTCCCTCCGTTCCCAGCCCCCTTTCCTACTACCACTCCAAAATACTTCACTCAAACTCGGAAAGCTTTAGTATAGCCTCAACTTTTTGTATGCTTCAGGCTGTCGGAGGCTACGACAGCTTCTTCTACAGAAGAGACGATGCAGATCGTATAGCATTCTCATTGGCTGTCTGGTCATGCGGCGGTACAATAGTACGCAGTGAATGCTCCCATGTAAAATCAACATTAGACGAAAAGGAGGAGGATGAGACGGTTTCTTACCTGCAATACGCCAAGTACATACAACAGGTGTACGGTGGCTCCCTTGAACATCACTTTACCTATCCTGGCATTGAGTATTACGTACCATCATCCTATGACAAGCATGTAAGTGTACATTAATGCTCACTAATGCCAAGTATTCTCAATTGGAGCCAACTCCCAGCATCAACTTACTTATATGAGTATTATTGATAATGGATTGATTACTAATTATTGCTATGGCAGATTATTGATATGGAGTATTATTCGACATAGATTAGTAATGATTATTACGATTAATATCCCATTATTTCCATGTCTTCATTTTTCTGACACAACCGTGTTAACTTTGACTAGCTTCCAGCTCACTAATAACTGTAGCATGTGTGACAGTCTCCTCGATCTGTCAACCATAAAAGAAGCGGTCAGTTTTAATGAAGTTTTTTTTATATCATTGTACGACATCCGTGTGCAGGTGTTTTCAACTGAGACTAAAAACTGTTTACACTTTTTTGTACAGTTCGTCTACAATGCTCACACTACACATCCTGTTGCAGGTGATAACCAATAGAAAAGACTTATTTAAAAGTAAAGGATGTATGACTTTAGAGTGGTACGCCCTCAAGTTCAAGGAGTATTTGCCAGTGCCTAATGTTACATCTAGATTCTATAATCCGAACTACAAACCTTCACTTCCTGTTTATGAACGGATTCTGCCTGTTGTTGGTGAGTTATTAACTGGTGAAGCCTGAGTATCCTGAAGACTAGACATCTATCAGGGTCGGGGCTTTTTGTGAATGCCCGTCTGCAGATCCTTGTTGTATAGCTTATAGAGTGTTCTACAATAATACCTGATGCCCCCGTGTTAGATATAATTATGTTACTATTATATAACATACATAACTTCCCCTCAAGCTGATGCCTCTTGGTAATAGTCCACTAATCTATCTATAGGTAAATGGTTTGTTCTCCACGCTGGGCAGTGTGTTAAGGTCACTGAAGATTCTGTTCTGGGACTATCGTGGTGTCCAAAGGACTTTAAAGACACGGACATGTATGTGTATACGCATTTTAAAACTTGCAAAAAATATTTTTGTTGGAAAGCAGGTATTAATTTACCAAATTGGTTGATCACAAAGCATTATCGATCTCGAGTCAGCGTGTTAGATATAACCATTGCTGACGATGAGGAAATTGCTGACTTGATCAAAGCAGCTGAAGAATTTATAATCTGTTAGAATCTAGTTTTTGCATTCATAAATGTCTATCCGCAATGACCTAGTTTGGGAAGTTTCACTTTTATGCGAGTTAACAAAACCTTTACAAATTGTTTCCACAGCGTTACATCACTCGTTGTGTGTTCCTTTGATATCTGTTTAACTTGGCACTTGATGCACCTACAGGTATACTCTCACTGAACCGGGGCAACTCCACTTAAATCTTTTCTTATCAGATTAGATTCAAGTAATTCTAATCAATATTCAATGGCTGCTGTTTTAAAAAGCGTAATATTTCACTAATCACACTTTATGGGCCTCAGATTTAAAAAAAAGAGATTACTTGACAAAGTTTTAATACTGACTTCTAGACAAAAGAGTTGTTTGCAAATATTTTTCTGTAGTTTATGTGATATACAGTTTTGAATCACATCTTGAAGCTAGACCAAGTTGAAACACTCTTGCCCGTTCCAAAATATCGCCGATGCCTTTGTTTGCATTCTGATCCAAGGCTTATTTTTTTCTTGTTGTAATTATATGCTAACTTACATGTAGTTTGTTGGGAGCTGAAAGCAATTTCTATCAACAGTTTATCGTATGAAACCCTGAATATTACCAAATTACGTGTATTATCATGTTATTATTCCAAAAGCAGACAACTCCTGATGTACTCTGTTTTATTTCTATAGTTTTATATGGAAGGACAATGGTCAGCTATGGACAAAGGGAGATAAATGTGTGACGTTACGTCCGACAGACAGCTACCTGGTTGTAGAAGACTGCAAGTCAGCTGATGTTACACAGCAGTTCAAGTATGACAAATCTAACAGACATGTGAGTGAATTATCTCTACTCCATCCAGCCAACCTTCTCATGTATTGTCTCATTTGCTTTGCAGTTTTTTACTTTTTCAGAGTCAAACAAGTATCAACTTTGATGATGAAAATGAAGTAGAAATTAAATCGTAATTCATTCTTCTCTAGCTAGCTGTCGGAAACTAACAAACAACTATCGTTGATTGTTGTGTGGGTCTTGCAACAACATGGTTGTTTCCCTTGAGCTTTCTAGAGCATTTAGTTGACAATATATATATGTAAAATCTATATAAGTTCAAAGTCCGATTTTAGACATAGGATTTCACGAATCACCATAGACAAACCTTTGGAGTGGACCACAACACCCATTAAATATTGAACCGAGCTGTTGGCCAGCCAACCACAAATTTTGGATTGTTACCAGCCTCTCAGGCTCTTGGCAAATTCCTAAACCTTCAGGAGACCGGAGTTGGGGTCAGTCCCTAACCCGAGTTGGGTTCAATCCCTAACCCGAGTTGGGTTCGAGACCCTAACCCGAGTTGGGTTCGAGACCCTAACCCGAGTTGGGTTCGAGATCCTAACCCGAGTTGGGGTCAATCCCTAACCCGAGTTGGGGTTAGTCCCTAACCCGAGTTGGGGTCAATCGTAACCCGAGTTGGGGCCAATCCCTAACCCGAGTTGGGGTCAGTCCAATTAGTCTGAAGGAGAGGCTTTCAGTAGTTTTACGACCTATTTGCTAGATCCATTGGCTCAGACATCAAAGTCTGATGGCAAATGTGCAGTAATTTGTTATCTCTACATCATACAGCTCAGTACAAGCAAAGAGTAAAGTGAGTCAACTTGGTCTTATACAAGCCTTATACACATTAAGCAACTGACCTATTCACAACATAACCAATTGTAATAATGACATATTAGATAAGCCAATATAACATGATGAAATTTAAATGTTACCCAATCGTAATATCTACACAATTGTTTATAAATAAAGGCACATGCTTCGGGAGGTGCGGTCATAGCTCAGCTTGGCCAATCAGCAATCTGTTGTAAACTCCTAGCAGTAATTCTTCAGCAGGATGTACTGCAGTTCCATAGATTTCTCGTAACAGTGGTTTTAAACCTTGCTTCCATTTCCTCAATAACAGCCATACTAGATCACCAATCCGGAGTGCTACCCAGGATGTACTCCGAGTGTGACCCAAATTCGGGGGTAGCTATAATTGCTGTATATATAGAAAGAAAGACAGTAATATTTGTCACAGGAGGCATGTGGTGAATTAAAGTTATACATATGGGGAACTTCCACCAAAATCCACCACACCTTGAATAATCAGTCACAAATCCGTAAAGAATGCCTACTGCATGGTACAAAAATTAGTTTGTTACTCATTTTAGAAAGTTTAGTGTCCATTCCAGGCAACATTTAAATATGTTTTTATATTGAATCCATGAAGTTTTGTTTTGAATTAGTTTTCGTGGAAGTAAAGACTTCCTGGAAATGGTTGCTCAGGTAGACAGTCGACACTTTCCGTAATTAGCGTAAAAATATTATTTTTTATGCAAGACTTTTAGACCAATATATATATCCACCTTTGCATAATGTTTATAGTATTATTGTTACATGAATGTGCGTGTAGTTGAGAAGTGACATGTGATATGTCTACTTGTGGCATTGGTTGCAGGTGATTGCTGTACAGAACGGAGAATGTGTCACCCACTTCAGTACAGACTCTGGTAGACAGGTGCTCCGACCTTTACCTTGTGAGCGCAACGCTCCATTCAACAAGTTTGTTATCAATGATAAATATTAGTTGGTGCTCAGGCTAGATAGGTCAGTTCTCTGGTCTATGTTTCTCAGCTCTATGAACTATGTGTGTTCGTTCTATGGACAGTTAGTTCTACGGGCTATATCTGTTAGTTCTACTGGAAAAAATGATCTGCTGGTTATATAGCTTAGATCTTAAGGCTATGCCTATCCATTCGTAGCCTTTGACTCATAATTAGTTATACAAGATGGTTGCCGGAGATAAGCATATCCCTCAAGCTATCTTTTCCCCGCAATCTCATGCAATTTCTATTTTATGTCATTTATTAGATGTGATACACCCCTATCTCAGTGCAGCAATCTCTCTTCCATTACCTTACACATTCCTTTCTAATATTTATTTTATATTATTCTAATATTACAATATGGCTGATGGTGTTACTTGATATTTGGTACAGTTTTTGTTTACAATAAATCGTTGGTACTGTTTGTTTTTTTGCAATTTCATGGCGTTGTCCTCTTTCGCAGTTTTTAGCAAGCTTCCATAACATGCTCAATTTTGCTAGAAGTACGATGTAATTCTTTGTACATATTTGGCAAAAGACTTCTTGCTGGTGTTTTAAGCCAGATTTTTTGCTTCCTTCAAAAGTGACAAATTATTTCGAAAGTGTTATTGTTTATATTGGTGTGAAAATCATGTAGTTTAAATAAAAAAATAAAGCATAATTTTGTGAGACGTATAAACATTTTTATTTTCTTGACCTTGAACTTTAAAAAAACATGATGTTATTTATAGAGCTATTTTCGGCTATTTGTTGTTTAAAATCATTAAAGCAAACAATGTTGAATAAATCTAAATATTTGTATTTTACGTTTCACATGGGTATTTTAATGGGTCAAAGATTTTTATTTACTCAACTATTGTTAATTCATACGATTATGTGGTGTCTGATAGAAACATTACAAACATAATACCTTGTTGGGTTGGTCACTGTTTGCATTTACTTTTGCTCCTAAGCAATATGTTTACGCTTGGCCAACTGTTTATTTGTCTAGAATTTACTTCCCTACAATCTATTTATCTTGCAATTTTTGTCCAGTCTCAGTTGTATTGATTTTTTGAGTTGTTGTGTGTTGATTGTTATCGGTAACTGCAGTTCATTGTGTAACATCTGACAGCTTATGAACGCTCCTAGCAGCAGCCAGCCTCTTACGGCAGCACTCATATCAGGTAGGTGTCTAGCAGCTACTTGATATCCAAACATAAACTTATCAACTTCTCCATCACGGCTTGTTGTATTTCTATCAATGATGAGAAAAGATCTCTTGGAGTTGTGCATGGTTTACATATTCGTGAATTGGCTAGAAACCATTGAGGGAATTAACTATCATTTTAAGGCAAGTCCTCCATCATCTAAGATGGTCGGAATGGCTCAGTGGATAGTGTTTCAGATTTCAGTTGCAGAGTTCCTGGGTTCAATTCCATACCTTGACTGTTACATATTTTGAGCTAGCTAGTAATGCACAGTTTTTTTCAACTAAATACTCATTATTTATGCTTCACTCATCTTAATCAATTTTGTGTGCACGCTTTCTTTGTTGTCGGCAAATGCCAAATAATCCAAATCCAAGTAATAATGATGTAACACTTTTATTCATAGAAATATTCAACAGAAGATATTTTCTCAGTCACACTCCAACTCCAATCCAACATATATTCGTAAATGGCGTTTTTTAGGTTGGATATGTTGTGTGCGGGATGCTAATTATTTGATAACAAAAACAGTGATCTATCCTAGCGTAGAGTGTCAGTGAATTATTTATTTGCAAGAAAGATCAATACTCTCAAATGGACGCAGTGGCTATTGTACGAAGTAATTGATGTGGAACCGAGTGAGTCGATTATATAAGCAGACTCTACTGCACTAGTTGCTAGTAGTCACCACATCTGTTGGTTGCTGTTTGACAGGAGTTACAGCTGGCATAATTTGAACCTGATCATCTGGCGACTAATTTTAGCTTTATTACATCATCTTGTAACTTGGGGTTAACTTGTGACTTTGTTTACAGCGATAATCAGTTGTAATGTTGAACTAGGCTAGCTAATAAAGATAGCGACATGGAGGAAGACGGTCCATCTGCTGAAACAGCTCTTTTATCACATATTGCACCTACAAACAGACCAAGCAGACCACCCAAGGTAAGCCTTATGTAACCTGCTACTGTATCGTGTATGGCAATGGCAACACAACACGGATTGTCTAAACAGCTGGTAAACGCATGATGTACCAAAGATCAAATACCAGCATGGCTAAATTTTGGTGGGCAGGGCTTGTAGGCGTTTGACCCACCACCCTCAATATCATGCACTAGCGGACATTTACTAAAACTGTTCTAAATTTTTGGAGTTGCCCTTTCTCTCTGTAGAAGTTGATTGCATAAGTAATATTATAAAATCAACTTGTACATGAGTGAATAAGCGTTACTTACTAGTGATAATGTGTCAATGCTATTGATAATAGTTTTTATGCAATAGGGATCAAAAAGCTTTGTATACAAGTTATTTTGAAGTCCCCATTATGTGCATTGTCTTACATTGGGCACCAGTTGTATGTAGTATGTACGTATGTATCTTACTCATTAATTGTATTATTATATTATTAGACCTTTATTTATCCGTATTTATTTGTCCTCAAACCAGCAAACACTAATTACATGCGCATACATACCAAATGTATGTAATGACTTTTGTGGAAGTTTTCCGCCCTTGACTAAGTTTGTAATTTTTGTGAGAATTTTAAACTTCTGGTGAATAAAAATAATTCAGGACATTTTTGTCTTCTTTATAGTCAAAGGAAACTTTTGTAGCAAATTAATACCACTTGTTGCAGCTAATTTAAAAATTTTCTTCCCGGCCCTAAACTTTTATCTGCTGTTGACATCATCGCCAAGCCATCCAAAGATATTATATAACTGCTAAAACATCGGCTGCTGTACACTGAGCACTCCCACCCCCTGTGCTACTTTGTGGTATAATTACACAATCGGATGATACAGTCTATATTTTGTCGCCTGACAGATGCTGAAATATAGATAGCGCAATACTATTCAAGCTTTGCATTAGATAAGGTTATCATATGTACAAACAGCATGCACCAGCTGAGATGCGATCACACGCACATGCGCTGCACTCGGCGTGCATACCATTGCTTACATAACGTACTAATGTAGAGGATATAAATAGGTAAATTGGGTTGCGCACGCTACATCTGTCTTCCACCGCCGTATATTGCACTAAAATCGTCAGTATACTCTCTAGTCATGACTTTTGAGAATTTTGATATGAGCGATACTGGAAAACGAATGAAGGTAACTTCTGATAATAACAGTTTCTTTTTGATCAAGTTTGCATCTGTTCTTTTCAAAATAATTTTTTTTTCTTTTTACGGAGTACTTTTGTTTTTCTATCAACACTATCGACATGGCAGAAAGGTTTAAACTTATAACAACAAATGCCTTTTACATTTCAAGATGGCTGATGTTTATTGTAGGACAAGCCGACATGCATGCTCGCTACTTCAGTATTCGCAAGCGTGATTGGTTGCTCTTTTCAATTTGGATACCAGACAGGAGTGTTAAACAACCCTCAGCAGGTGAGTCTAGAATGTTCTATTCATCTGCCTCAGAAAATATTGATCTGGACTAGTGATTTAGGTATTAAGAGAAATACTAGTTTTAGTTATTGTCATTGTTACAATATAAATGTCAGATCTTTTAAAATCAGCTGATTCATGTTCCATGTGGAAGATCAACATTATTTAATGCTCAAATTTTATTAATAAATAAAATGTGTAACATATTTTTTGATCATTAAACTCCTCGTCCCCGGTGATATTCTCTCACAATAATATTCAACATAGCTGAACTTACAAATTTCAAGTTGTTACACGCAGATCTCCATTGATTGGTTAATGTGACATGATTCTATGACGCTGGAAGCATTGCCGCTATGGATGTGTCGCATTGCATCCACCACAAACAATATTGTAAATTTTTATCCCTCCAAATTCATTATGAATAAAACAAAAAAATTTTAATTTTATAGAAACAACTTTATTGTGAAGCGTCTCATTTGTGGTTTGGTTTTTATAATTTTTTTTTAATTATATAAAAAACACACTTTTATATATATTGAACTTTCCCATCGCTATGAGCGGATTAGTGTATATCCCACAATGCAATGCAGATAAACAACGCAAGACATGGGATAGATAACAAGCATTCACAACTCTAATGCGCTGGGGTGTCACTAACCCTAATACTGTTAATTATGACTATTTGTTGTCTTTTAGTGAGTCAGTTTACTAGCCACTAGCTGTTATGACTATTCATTGCTTGCGTTCTGTAGTCACAAACTGCTGTGTACATCAAACTAAGCTTGCATGAACACAGGCTATCAAGATTTGATCATTAATCTTTTATTTGGCGAGGGTTATTCCAACAATTCCAGCAACTATGTATCCAGTTGAATACGAAAGTGAAACAGTGAACTTTTGCTGGTGTTAAACTCATTCAAATGCTCATCTATGATGATGAAAAGTCGGCAAGGCCAAAAGTAGAATTAGCATGTGTTCTAGCGTGCAGCGCTGGCAGTAACTCATTTATGTAGGATCCCTAGTCTAAAGTATGCTTTTGTTGAAATTTTATTTCTAATACATTTTCTTCATCTGCTCCAGAAATTACCCAACATGCAATAATTAGTTAGTGATTGGTAGTGGTATTTGGTATGCATGTTATAATATATCTAAACAAGCTTAGAATATCCTCTTCGATGTTTATTTCTGTTTGTATCTAGGCGTTTTTGAATTAAAAATTATTCCACAAAATTTTTTTGACAGAATTATTTTGTTTTTAGGTTTTTTAATATCTTTTTATTTCAAATTCTGTTTTTAAAGAAGCCTCTCCTTGTGCAAAGGAGCCAATATCTAAGTTGAGTAATGCTGTTTCCCACAGCTGCTGCAGTCGGAGTATGAATATGCCTTTGCTGCCGACAAAAATGCTACGGAACCTCAGTTGACACCGCGTCAGGTGACTCTGTACTGGTCCATAACCGTATCCATCTACGCCATAGGAGGAATGATTGCTGGCTTCACAGGAAGTTACTTCGCTACAGTTCTTGGCCGGTAAGGAAGCTTCTAGTCTAGCTCATCAGTAGACTGTGGACCTTGGGTTAAACTGGTTTTGTCTTGTGGGCTAGCACACCAGTAGACTGTGAACCTTGGGTTATACTAGTTTTGGCTTGTGGGCTAGCACACCAGTAGACTGTGAACATTGGGTTATACTAGTTTTGGCTTGTGAACTAGCACATCAGTAGACAGTGAACATTGGGTTATACTAGTTTTGGCTTGTGGGCTAGCACATCAGTAGACTGTGAACCTTGGGTTATACTGGTTTTGTCTTGTGGGCTAGCACCTCAGTAGACTGTGAACCTTGGGTTATACCGGTTTTGTCTTGTGGGCTAGCACATCAGTAGACTGTGAATCTTGTGTTAAACTGGTTTTTTCTTGTAGGAAAAAGATGATGTTGTTGAACAACATTGTGCTGGCTATCGGGGTGACTCTGATGGTGATGGCCAGATATGTGCGGCTGTTTGAGCTTCTCATCGTGGGCCGCTTTGTAATGGGCATCCATAATGGTAGGTGTTCTTGTTAGTAGCAGTGGTGTTACATCTGCACACTTGAACTGTATTGTTTTATAATATACATTTGTACTATATTATTACATAACCTACCCTTGTACTGTATTATTACATAACATACACTTGTACTATATTATTACATAATATAAACTTGTATTATATTATTACATAACCTACACTTGTACTATATTATTACATAACCTACACTTGTACTATATTATTACATAACCTACACTTGTACTATATTATTACATAATATAAACTTGTACTATATTATTACATTACATACACTTGTACTATATTATTACGTAACATACTCTTGTACTATATTATTACGTAACATACTCTTGTACTATATTATTACGTAACATACTCTTGTACTATATTATTACATAACATACCCTTGTACTATATTATTACATAACATGCACTTGTACTATATTATTACATAACATACCCTTGTACTATATTATTACATAACATACCTTGTACTATATTATTACGTAACATACACTTGTACTATATTATTACATAACCTACCCTTGTACTATATTATTACATAACATACCTTGTACTATATTATTACATAACATACCTTGTACTATTTTATTACATAACATACACTTGTACCATATATTACGTAACATACACTTGTACCATATATTACATAACATACACTTGTACCAAATATTACATAACTTACACTCGTTACCAATACACCACACGCTGCTGTAGGATTCGGTACGGTGGTGGCTCCACTATACTTGAATGAGATCTCCCCAATAAGTCTTAGAGGTGGAGTAGGTACTCTACATCAACTCGGAGTTACCCTAGGTATACTTATATCTCAAGTGTTGGGCCTCCAGCAGATACTTGGCAACATTGACTACTACCAGGTGCTGTTTGGTGAGTCAATCAGTTTAGTCTTTGACTGAGAGTTATAGACTTCCTCCCCTTCCCACCCCTACTGCTCCAGTGCATAGAACACATGCTATACATCAAACAAAACCAAAAAAACCATACCACATCAACAACAAGCATGTTTTGAACATTTCAGCTTGATCAGGTAGATTATATATAACAGTTCTTTAAAGAATCTATGGAGCAGATAACTCTTAAATACCCATAAATTTTCAAACTATTTGAGCTTGAATTGATATCTTTTATTCATCATTCCACTGCAGTTCTGTTAATCTTGAAAACAACATGTTCAATCATATCTCTGAATGGTCAGTTGAATTTATGGCGAATATTATCCAAAAAGCATTGCTTGTAATGTTGTTTATTATTTGATCACAAGCTGGGTACCCAATAGATGACACCTTGCTATGATCTGCTGCAGGTATACCAGCTATAGTAGGACTAATACAGCTAGTTATACTACCGATGTGCCCAGAGTCTCCTTCCTGGCTGTACATAACAAAGTCTAGAAAAGAAGACAGTGCTAAGGCTCTGCGATCCTTATGGGGGGATGTAGACATCGACTCTCAGCTGACTTTGTATTCTACTGAAGTTACAGAGCAGCAGAACATGCCCAAGGTTTGTTCTAGAACAACTTACTTTTCTGTAAAGTTGCTATCGGATGTCGGTTTGCTGCAGTTATTATTTTATTGATGTTGTATAACGCAGATTACATTTGCTACGAGGTTATACGCTGCAGATTACATTTGCTATGAGGTTATACGCTGCAGATTACATTTGCTATGATGTTATACGCTGCAGATTACATTTGCTATGAGGTTATACGCTGCAGATAACATTTGCTACGAGGTTATACGCTGAAGATTACATTTGCTGTGAGGTTATACGCTGCAGATTACATTTGCTGTGAGGTTATACGCTGCAGATTACATTTGCTGTGAGGTTATACGCTGCAGATTACATTTGCTGTGAGGTTATACGCTGCAGATTACATTTGCTATGAGGTTATACGCTGCAGATTACATTTGCTATGAGGTTATACGCTGCAGATTACATTTGCTACGAGGTTATACGCCGCAGATTACATTTGCTACGAGGTTATACGCTGCAGATTACATTTGCTATGAGGTTATACGCTGCAGATTACATTTGCTATGAGGTTATACGCTGCAGATTACATTTGCTACGAGGTTATACGCTGCAGATTACATTTGCTACGAGGTTATACGCTGCAGATTACATTTGCTACGAGGTTATACGCTGCAGATTACATTTGCTATGAGGTTATACGCTGCAGATTACATTTGCTACGAGGTTATACGCTGAAGATTACATTTGCTGTGAGGTTATACGCTGCAGATTACATTTGCTGTGAGGTTATACGCTGCAGATTACATTTGCTGTGAGGTTATACGCTGCAGATTACATTTGCTGTGAGGTTATACGCTGCAGATTACATTTGCTATGAGGTTATACGCTGCAGACTACATTTGCTATGAGGTTATATGCTGCAGATTACATTTGCTATGAGGTTATATGCTGCAGATTACAGTTGCTGTGAGGTTATACGCTGCAGATTACATTTGCTGTGAGGTTATACGCTGCAGATTACATTTGCTATGAGGTTATACGCTGCAGATTACATTTGCTGTGAGGTTATACGCTGCAGATTACATTTGCTATGAGGTTATACGCTGCAGATTACATTTGCTATGAGGTTATACGCTGCAGATTACATTTGCTATGAGGTTATGCGCTGCAGATTACATTTGCTATGAGGTTATACGCTGCAGATTACATTTGCTATGAGGCTATACCTGCAGATTACATTTGCTATGATATTATGTTATATGCTGTAGATTACATTTTTTTATGATTTTGTATGCCACAGATTTTATTTATTATGATGTTATATGCTACAGATTACATTTGGTATGATGTTTAAACTGAAGTATCTGCGTACTCCATTGCTGATAGCCGTGGTGATGCAACTCTCTCAGCAATTCTCTGGTATAATTGCCGTAAGTGTTACTTTTAGTAGCAGTGCCCTTCTATGTTACAATGCCATAGACATCTAGTGTCAACTGATTGTTATATATGCACAGGTGCTTAACTACTCCACAAGTATATTCACCAGCGTTGGACTGCCAGAGAGTGCCGCGCAGTACTCCACCCTTGGCACCACTTCAGCGATTGTCTTCATGACCGTTCTCAGCGTCCTTTTCGTCGATCGTGTCGGCAGAAAGCCTCTCCACCTTGGAGGCCTCACTGGGTGCTTCTTTTCCTTGATACTCCTTACGGCAGCATTTTTCTTACAGGTAGGATGATTGAAATAAACTTTTTCAAATTTAATTGATCTCAGTTTGCCCTTGATATTTCTCTTAAAATTTCGGCTTTGTCTTATCCCGTACTAAAATAATAGCAAAAATTCTAGTACTATCACTAGAATTTATTTCTTGTAGACATCACAGGATTGGGCAAAATACTTGAGTATCATATCCTTGGTGCTATTCATTGTCTCATTTGCTATCGGGCCAGGCTCCATACCGTGGTTCATAACCGCTGAGCTGTTTGATCAAGCCTCCAGGCCGTACGCCATTAGTCTAGCTACCCTTGTGAACTGGTCAGCAAACTTCATCTCTGGCCTTGTGTTTCCTCACATGCAGGTAAATCTAGTCAGTTGTGTTCATAAACAGAATTCTTGTGATTAGCTACACTCTACTGTACTACAAGATGTGGAACTGGACTTTAAAGCGTGTGCAATTTTTTCATTACTTGCTGATTGACTTATTTTTTCAAAGTCAGTTTATTTAAATAATTATTGTACGTCCTCAGCAATGATCTGACTTGTACATTTTTATCAGTTGAATTCCTCAGACTGATAGGCTGTTGATATTTTTGATTGTGTTTATATTTAGTATATTTGACAGCCGATGAAATACCAATGAATTGTTTAGCCCATCAAGTTTTTTATTTAAATGTAACTGAATGTCCTGACAGGAAAATTTTAAGCTTTGGGTAGTCACGCATGCCTCACACAGTTGTTCTTGAGTGAACAGTCTATTACAGATTTATTGTTTGCATTTACATATGGTAGAAAAGCCTTGGTTTAGTTTATTTTCCAAAAAATACTTTGTCAAGATACACCGAGATCGGGAAGAATTCATTTTTTTTTATTAATGAGCCAGAGTTTTACTATGTTTTGTTTTACAGTCCTCTTTACTTGCCTAAATCGGTTTGCCACCATAAATTTATTTATTTTTCTTTGATACAACTTTTGTTGAATGATGCTACGCTTTTAATTTTTTTTTGTGCATTACAGTGCCAGGTAGGCATGTTAGACAAGTTCTGTTTATGCAATGTAGGCATGTTTGTCAAGTCCTGTTCATACCGTGTTAGGCTAGTTGGGCATGTTCTACTCATGCTCTGCCAGACATGTTAGACAAGTCCTGTTCATACTATGTTAGACTAGTTGGGCATGTTCTACTCATGCTCTGCCAGACATGTTAGACAAGTCCTGTTCATACTATGTTAGACTAGTTGGGCATGTTCTACTCAAGCTCTGCCAGACATGTTAGACAAGTCCTGTTCATACTATGTTAGGCTAGTTGGGCATGTTCTACTCAAGCTCTGCCAGACATGTTAGACAAGTCCTGTTCATACTATGTTAGGCTAGTTGGGCATGTTCTACTCAAGCTCTGCCAGACATGTTAGACAAGTCCTGTTCATACTATGTTAGGCTAGTTGGGCATGTTCTACTCAAGCTCTGCCAGACATGTTAGACAAGTCCTGTTCATACTATGTTAGGCTAGTTGGGCATGTTCTACTCAAGCTCTGCCAGACATGTTAGACAAGTCCTGTTCACACTATGTTAGACTAGTTGGGCATGTTCTACTCATGCTCTGTCAGACATGTTAGACAAGTCCTGTTCATACCGTGTTAGGATAGTTGGGCATGTTCTACTCATGCTCTGTCAGACATGTTAGACAAGTCCTGTTCATACCGTGTTAGGATAGTTGGGCATGTTCTACTCATGCTCTGTCAGGCATGTTAGACAAGTCCTGTTCATACCGTGTTAGGCTAGTTGGGCATGTTCCCTCACACTGTAAGGTGTTGTATATTTTGTAGAAAGCCCTCAACAACTACGTGTTCGTCCCTTTTATCGTTCTTCTCCTACTCTTTGTGCTCTTCACCTACTTTAAAGTACCCGAAACTAAGAACAAATCATCCGAAGAAATTGTAGCCATGTTCAAGAACAGCGGTCAAAGAGATATACCCGTAGATGTTATCGCTGACAAATCAATTAGTGAAAATAATGACCAATAGAATTGGTACAGAAGTGAAACCGAGGGGTTAGTTACATTTTTGTTTATAGCAGCTGGTGATTCCCACAGTCATTATTGTAGATATTATTTATTGCTTATCTAACCTCTCGTATTTGCGCTCAGAAGAAACAGGATTTGTTGATAATGAAAACATGTTGGTGGAGGTTAACTCATTGGGCATTCGTTTATCAGCTCATCTTGACCTTCAGTCAGAGATAGCTGTAATTTTCTATGCAAAGAATTTTATCGAAAGCTCCACATGTTTTTATAACCGGTATCTCCTGTTACTCTGCAAATAAAGACCATTTCCTCTTGTAGCTGTTTTTTGTATAGTTCATTTTCAATTTGGAACCATTTCATGTTGTGGCTATTACATAAGAATGGAAGGTTACATTAAACCTATAGCAAGCTATTTCTTTATTGCGAAATTTTGTGATTTGTTTTATGGTGTGATTACGTGTCTCAAATTTGTTTTTGGTTTTTAGCGATTACTGTCACTTTTGTACTAAATTAATGACAAAAACCTATGTTTGCCTCAGTGTAAGTACATTTCCCTAACAGATTGCTCAACTGCAGTTTGTACACAGATCTGATTCATTGGAGGTTTTCTGTCAGTTTTGTTTTTTGTTATTTTCCGCACAACTTTTTTCGATGAAGGGGAATAAAGTCTCTGCTGTAGATTAAACCTTTTGTTTTAATTGTTGTTATTCGACAGCTGAGATGACTTGAATTTTTACAAATATATAATAAAATTGCTGTCAAGTTTTTTGTCGTCAAATATATTATATTTCCAGAAGCCTTTAGAAATATATTTGGCATTGATACAAAAGCAGGCCTATAGGAATTGCACACAGTTTGTGGGTTGTTAGTTGGCTTTCACTGTGGATTGAATTTGTTTGGTTTCAACTTTGTGATAAGATTGTGTTGTAAAAAGCTAATATTGATGGAGTTGTCTGCTTTTTTTTTAAAAGCGGACAACTCTGACTCTTTATAGGGATTCTATCAGCTGTTGGTCGGCAGAAACACCCCTCACCTTTCCAACTTCCTACACACTTAGAGAATGTTTCCTGGCTAAGTATTCATGTCCATTTATGTATTCACTCTTGTTATTCGTAGACATTTGCTGCAACGCAGTTAATCCTTGGTGGATGTTCCTCACACATAAATAAAGGAGATAACTCCATATTTATTAATTATTGTCACTTTATTTACGAGAATACTAGGTTTCATCATTATAGTTTTATTTATTATATTATGTATCATGTTAACAGAAACTTTTGTCATTTAAAAAATTGGCTCTACATTTTTGTTGTGATGAGGAACAGTTTATTTATAATGTTTCTATTACTGTACACGATCATAACATTTATTATTATTATTGAGTAATATTTATCGTAGAATTATATGTACTCAAATAATAAATATTGTATAGTACTGCTGCAATAGTTTTGTTAACTGCTACGAAGAAAAGCTGATATTATTATAAATAAACTGTTAATCACATGTGCACGTAGAGTTATCTCCTCTATTTTATGTCTGATAAATACCTATCAATTGCTTTGAAATAAACTTTATTCACCCTGTTATTCCCCGCTGCAATATAGCCATTTACACAGCGAAGTTTTGTTGGAATTGTATAGAAATTCTTTGTAGCTACACAGGGCCAAGGTCAGATGCCAGACAAAGTACTATTTGCTGTAGACTCATTGCTACCTACTTGATGTATAACCACAGGCCTACTGCAGAAAATTTGGTGGATTTTGGACCATTTTTCGGAATTTTATGTTGACATAAAATTCTGAAAAATGGTCCAAAATCCACCAAATTTTGTGCAGTAGGCCTGTGTGTATAACTTTTGGCAAGGTTTGTGCAGGTGTCCCCTGTAGCCACTGATCTATAAACTCGCTTTGAAAAACTGAGATCCCCCACAATCCTTGGATATTTTGGTAGAGTGGCTAATTTAGATGCAACCAATAACTAATTTCTAACTATAATTCGCTTATAAAGAAACTTTTGTCTAAAAAATTTCATCTCGTGAATTCCAAAACATAGATTCCACTTGAAATCATTTTGAAATATGTTTTACTCGGTGGTTGGCTTACAGTTTATGTACAAAATATCATTGCTCTGTTTACAAAAACTGGTCATGCGCTATGAGAATGCCAAAAACTTACATCATGTTTGTTAATACATATCCAGGCATTTATTTATTGAGTAAGGACATGTGCACCAGCCTTTAGGTACAACTGTCCCCAGGCTCTCAATTGTATAGAATGAATGAATGAACGATTGCTTTATTGTTATTAACCGCGGAAAAAGCTTATGCAAGCGAGTCATGATGTATAATTTATAGTTCATGACTAGTATTGATTGTAAGCTATTCAGTTTGCTTCGTCTGTAGTTAGCTCATTGTATGCACAGCTGTACCAGCTCAAGTATCAACTGATTAGTAAGTAGTAACTTTTTAGCCGTCAGCTATCATACTGTATACTAATACTTGTAATAACCTTACTTCCGAAGCTGTTTTTGCAGAGTTTATTAAAATGTATATAAAGTTGATTTTGGATATTTCTCTCAGTTCCATTTCTCATAGAATGTTGCATGCAATGTTTTGCTTATATTTATCTATTGTTTGCAACTAGAAGTCGGAACATGGATCCTGCAATATGGCTGATTGGTATACTTACTGTGCTAGTAGTTTACTACTTACTAACAAGGGGAGACAAGTCTTATCCTCCTGGACCACTAGCTTTTCCATTTGTTGGCAACCTTCCACAGTTGTTTGCAATTGGCTCAATGACAAAGTTTGCTCAACACTATCGGAAAAAGTATGGTAATGTAAGTATTATTCATTGCAGATTTTTCATAGCGACTCTGCTCACAGCGGTTCGAGGATTCCTCACTATAATACCATTTCACACAAAACACACTCCGCGTATTCCGCACTTGTCATACCATACGAAAGTCCACCAACTTGTCAAAAATTGCTGCTTATAAATAAAAACTTATTGTTGACTTTTAAAATGTTGTTTATGGTTTTTGTGCAATAAATGCAAAAACTGTGTAAAATAATTAATTTTGCTCTCCGTCACCAAAAGTATATCCAATCAAAAATGTTCTAGAGGGAGCCCTAATTGCCCATACATCGGTGTCAATTTTTGCCGCTCTTTTCAACTAGTACATTTCAAAAACTAAAAACCGGTTAATACTGTATGTTTTCACTGTGTTTTAATCAATGGTGATGCATACTTTTGTTTGTCGCGTACTACAATAGTTTTAATGCAACACAAGCTAGTAATGAATGGCAATGATTGGTATGTGTCTATTGCAGGTATTTTGCTTTGAGTTTGGAGGAAATAGGCGTATAGTAATATCTGGATATGATGCAATGAAAACTCTGTTGGTAAAGAATGCCGACCACACAAGTAATCGTGTCACTGCTAGCTTGAGCGAGTTCCTGAGAAAACAGATAGTTAAGACACCTGGTTAGTTGATTGTCATCCCAGCTTGAGTGGAACTTTGTCTGTATTGTTTGTGCAGTACCTTGAGGGAACCCCAAACCCCATGAGAACCCCTAAAGACGGCCCCTAAAGACAGGTCTCATAAGCTTGTAGTTTGTTTGAGCAGCACCCTATACCCATACCCGTCATTGAACCGGGCACTCTTTAAAAAAGGCAGAGGGAGATCTCATTGTTTAATGGCCATATCCAACGAGAGCATTATGTAAGAAGCCAAATACCTCGCTCACAGGTAGCCATGCTGGGAATTGAACCCCATATCCTGGATTGAGATCCAAGCACTTTAACCACTAGACCACACACGCCTCCTATTCTTTTTTGTTTATTTGAACCTTGTCTCAATCAAAATTCTTGCTATTAAATATTTAATATTATTCAATGTATCGATGACGACGCTAAATGTATGCTAGGTCAAACAAGCATTGTCAATTTGAACCAGTTTAAAACAATGGATGAAAAAGGGTTGCATCCAATTTTTGTAAATATAGGAAGAATGGAAGAAAATATAGGAAGAATGGAAGAAAATGTAGAAATAATGTTCATTTTTCTATGTTTGTAAGTAAAATCACATTTTTTCAACATGTCAAAATTTTTTTTCGTAAGTTTTATAACATTTGTATAAAGAGAGAAGTTTTGTGTGATGTTATTAAAAGTAATTACCATGTCAATGCATTTAGGATTAATCTGGGCTCCGCACCCTCACTGGAAGAGCCTCAGGTCCTTTGCTATCACCACTCTGAGAGAGGAAGGAATGGGAAAATCTACTTTAGAAATTAAAATAATGGAAGAAGCAGAACTGTATATTGAGCATTTCCTCAAACCAAATTTGGGGAAACCATTCAGTATTTTTCATAACATCAACCAAGCCACGGCCAATGTTATTTCACAGTTGCTTTACGCGAGAAGGTTTGATTATGACGACAAGCGGTTTAATACTGTGATCGCTAGCATCGACGAAGGAATCGTGCTGTCTATGAAAGCTAGTATTTTGGGAAGCTTTCCATTTGGTTCCCTTTTGATAAAGTCAGCAATTCAAAGAGAAAAAGAAATCACAGATGGCATCGTGCTGCCGACTATCCAATCATACATCGACGAGAATAAGCGGACGATTGACAGAGATCATCCTCGTGACGTCACAGATCGATACATCATTCATTCAGAAGCTGCAGAGGGAGAAAACAAAAAGTTTTTCTCAGGTATATTATTGTTAAAAAATTGAAAAAAAAACACGAAATACTCTGTGATTCCTTATATTTAATTTATCATCTGAAGTTTAAAAACAACTATTTACTTGTACTCAACATTGTAGATGAGAATGGAATTCTTGTAGCTGTGCAGCTTTATGTAGCTGGTACAGAAACTACAGCCACAGCCTTAAAATGGGCGCTACTGTACATGTGTTTACATCCAGATATGAAAGAGAAAGTTCAGAGAGAGATTGATGATGTCATTGGTATGGCTCTGATTGTTGGTGTTTTTCGAATTTAAAATAATAAACTTTCTTTGTAAAATTTTAATAAAATATGAAAAAATTTGAATGCATATTATGATCAGAAATAAGTGTTTAGCATCTTCAGTGTTGAGTGTTGCAGTGTTGAGCATCTTCAGCTGCTGGATGTTTAAATTATTTAAAAGCATCGTCTCAACCAGTATAAATCTACTTTTAGGTCCACGAGCTGTAACGTGCAAAGACAGAGTGAACATGCCGTACACAGATGCTGTTCTGTTGGAGACTCTACGTAAAGCGAATATCGCACATATATCTCTACCACACGCTGTAGACGAGGAGCTGGTGGTAGATGGAGTGGTAAGTATATTGTATAATGGTAACATTCCACAGTAAATACAAATTATTACTGCTTGTTGTTATCAAAATCGACCCTGCCAATATTTCTCAGAGGATACCAGCAGGAGCGGACTTGATGTTTAACATGGCTTCAGTTCTGTTTGATGAAACTGTATTTGAAGAACCAGAAAAGTTTAAACCAGAAAGATATTTAACAGGAGATATCGCCCTAAAGAAACAGAGGACTATTCCCTTCGGGATTGGTGAGTGCTCAAGAATGTTATTTTTTTCAGAAAAGATAGATTGTTGCTTCACTTTACATTCACACAAAATAAAATTGAGACTTTTTTTGGTAAAAATGGAATAGCTAAAAAATTTATTTTCTGTACTCTTAACAGTAAACGATAATTTTTTATAGGTCGAAGAGCGTGTCCAGGAGAAAGTTTAGCTAAAATGGAATTTTTCATCTTCTTTGTAACATTTCTACAAAGATTTGATATCTCCGCACCAGATGGTGTGATCTTGACCGATAAACCAAACCCCAGAGAATCTATCGTTCAAGTTCCTGTACCCTATCAGCTTATATTCACTGCCAGATACTAACCACGGTTCAAACGAACTATGAAAGAGACAATTATTATTTGGTTTTTATTGGTTATAATTTACACTTTCAAGAGCGCAAAGTCTCCATTTTTGTCCGGGCTGAATTGAATATTTAACCAAAACTTTGCTGTGCATCAAATGAATAACAAGTTATGTATTTGTATTCAAAATTTAAGTTTTATATTGCCGCTTAGAGCAGGTTTCATGATTTATGCAAAAAATTGTAAACATCCAACTTTTGTTAGTTTCACGTTTCGCATTGCATTTTTGTTAATCCTTCGTTCCTTACCGTGTCAAGGTCACTTTAGTAGACAGCACAGCTAAAACCTACCTTTATTATTCTCCTAAATGTTTCATTCTAGCGATTTTGCTGTGTTGGGTTGACATCTATTGGCTTTCAAACTTTAGGGAGTCTAAACGAAATCTTGGGAATTTCCTATTTAGAGTTGTGCCACTTACAATATTAAGTCTCAAATTTAAAAAATTTAGTTTCTAGTTTATATAACAAATAATTAAAATTTTTCTGTTATTTTCGAACATTTAAATTATTTAAATTTAATTGAGAGCGGTTTAAAGAAAATTAGAAATCCTGAGGATTTCTCAGAACTTCAAGACCTACAGATGTCATCCCAGCAGCAATTTTACTTTTTTAAAGGCTTGTTAGGCTTAATTGTGACTATTCTGTTTTTAAGCTGATCTGCATATTTAATTAAAATTAATAAAATGGCAAAGTGGCACTTTGTTTAAGATGTGCTGGTTCTCCTTTTAATGATTTCTTGACCCGGTCTCGAATAAGCATGTTTTATCATTGACAATGAAGTTTAGAACTTTTTTTATAATCATGTACTAAAACTTATGATTTAAAGGTTTTAGTGTGCCTTTAGATGCCCTATGCATGGAAAATAACTAAGTGATTAAATGATACCATTTAGAAACCTGGTCGTTGAGTGAAAAAACAAACATTTTGGCGGTGGGCAGTTTGGTCTCAACAGTACAAAGGAACAAGCCAAGCTGGTAGCACTGTTGATGGGCAGAACTGGCCTTGACCCAGTGGGTGATTGAACACAGTTTCAACGAGTCAAACCGTTAGTTTTAAATCCTGACAATACATTACTGTGTATGTAAATAGTATAACAAAAGGTAGCATAATTGTAACTAATTACCAATTGAAGAAACAGTAAAATTGGCTAGCCTTAGCTAAAAGGTTTTCTTGATGTTGTGAAATAATCGATATGTTTATGGCTCAAAACACAAAATAACTTCTATTGAATGACACTCAGCAATGACTGTTAGCAATTATCCTACATGTAGGGTATCCAAAAGCACCTTTATTGAGTTGCTTTCTTTTAAAAAACTTTCTTTCTCAAAAGCCAGTGGCAAGCAGCACAAAAAAGGAAATTAACCAACCATTACAACTGATACAACCAAACCTCAAGGCCACATGTTTGTGATACTTGGTGCAGTATATCTGATCTAAGTATTTCCTTTACAAGCATCTAGTTATAAACAAGTTTTAGATTGAAGTGACCATAGTTTTAGGTGGAGTTGTCTTCTCTTTAATAAGAAAACTCTTAATAAAAAGTAATCTATCAGCAAGCTTAATAATTTAGAGAAATTGTTTTTAAAAATTGTTATTGACTTCATTTAATCATGAAAATTTGGCTAACCTAATGATTGTTTACGCAAAACTGTCAAGCCACATAAAATGTCCCCAAAGCCATTAACGAATCTAGCTTAATAATCAATTTTTCTCTTTTGCCATATTCATCTATTTACTTTCCTGAAAGTGTTATTGGATGCATCGCTAAAGTTAAAACCAGTAAGCCTCAGGCAAACATTTATCAAGAAATTAAATGCTCTGTATGTAGCTTTAAAAAATATTACAAGCATACATAAACTATATAAAACTTATCTGTTGCTTGCTGTAAACTCTCCAGTAAAGACATCTAAAATAAACTTATCCCCAAAGCCTCTTTGCACAAGTTTGCACTTCATTAAAGCTGCATTTAGAAAACCCATAACAGCCCAGTTTCACCGCAACCTGCATCCAAAAATGCTGGCTAAATAATGTTCATTTAGAATTCTTTTCACATGATAAAGCTGGACAAATTTCTGTGGTGGATACTGGAAGAAAAGTTGTGTACTCTTTCTGTGATTCTCTCTCCCTCTCCCTCCCCCTTCCCCTAGAGTGAGAAGTAGAGTGGGGCTGGTGAAGGGCAAGGTGGGAGAGATGGATGAGAGGAAGGGCGGTCCAAGAATAGAGCGTGGCTTGCATAATGATATTGTAGCGAATTTTTATGACCACATTGTCTGCGCTAAGGCCCCCTGTCCACATTGTCTGCGCTAAGGTCCCACTGTCCACATTGTCTGCGCTAAGGTCCCACTGTCAACTGCAGAGTGTCAGGCCGGCCTTCCATGAGTCTGACACTGCTAGAAACCTTATAAAATGCAGGTATCAACTCTGACGGCCTGCAGAAAACTGACCGACCCTGCAGCTACCACTACAGACCCAGTAGCTACCACTACAGACCCAGTAGCCACCACTACCGACCCAGAAGCTACCACTACAGACCCAGTAGCCACCACTACCGACCCAGTAGCTACCACTACAGACCCAGTAGCTATCACTACAGACCCAGTAGCTACCACTACCGACCCAGCAGCTACCACTACCGACCCAGCAGCTACCACTAACGACCTGTAGCTACCACTACCGACCCAGTAGCTACCACTACAGACCCAGTAGCTATCACTACCGACCCTGTAGCTACCACTAACGACCTGTAGCTATCACTACCGACCCAGCAGCTACCACTACCGACCCAGTAGCTACCACTACCGACCCAGCAGCTACCACTACCGACCCTGTAGCTACCACTACCGACCCAGTAGCTACCACTACAGACCCAGTAGCTATCACTACAGACCCAGTAGCTACCACTACCGACCCAGTAGCTACCACTACAGACCCAGTAGCCACCACTACCGATCCTGTAGCTACCACTAATGACCCTGCAGCTACCACTACCGACCCAGTAGCTACCACTACAGACCCAGTAGCCACCACTACCGATCCTGTAGCTACCACTAATGACCCTGCAGCTACCACTACAGACCCAGTAGCTATCACTACAGACCCTGTAGCTACCACTACCGACCCTGTAGCCACTCTCTATCGGGTCGGGGAGAGAAGAACTAACGTAGCCTGAGAACCCAGAGTAGTCTCAAAAGATACAGAGCCTGAATCTACGACACAATTACCATAGGAATAACCAGTTGCCTTGGACCTAAAACTATACCATCCTAAGAACCCAGCTAAGGAAGCGATGGTGCAATACAGAGAGTTACCCAACAGTATATACATCATACAGGGTCGGTACCTTACCGAATCCGATGCAGGGTCGGTATGTTCAGTGCTCATTCTCATAGTCATTCTGGCCATCCAATGGCTATACTAGTGATGCCAGAACGGTTGTTAAGTAATTTCGCAGGTGTTAGTGTAATTAAAACCCATTACCCTACACACATTGTCCGTGTTCATATGCAGCAATATTCCTACTGTAAAATATTATAAATAATTTTTGTATGAAAATTTTGATAGATTGCTAATAAAGCAGTAAGTGAATATTGATCGACATATTCATCTGTGAGTATTGTACCTCTAAGTACTACATGTACATGTACATAGTATGCATTGTATATGATAACATGCACACAGGCTAGTATCATGCAAGGCTGTATATTAACAGTGTCACGGCAATCATCGCTCTCGTTTTGTAAAAACGGCACTTTTTTTTAGGTTTTTGTGACTTTGTGAATGTACAGCTTTGATCTCTACATTTACTGGTTGCATGACACAAATTTATGGGAATACCGAGAGTAGTAAGTTTACAAAGTCATGAAAACTTAGGAAACAAGCGCCATTTTTCATCAACGATGGGCAATGATTGTCATGACCCGTTAATATCCGGCTTTGGTATCATGCACATACATCCTTTTGCATATGTTCATGGATCGTAACATGAACAGCATTGAAAATTTTAAATTTGTAATGCATGGTAAAACAAATTTAATGTTGAATGTTTGCATTACTTCATGAACAAAGTTACCAGTTGAAGGTCAAGCAATCTTGTGAGATGTATGTAGCCTATGTAATAAAATTTTATATATTTTCCTCAAGCAACTGGAAGAATGACAGTCAGTCTATAAAAATAATTGTTGCTGGCCGATTGTAGCACTACAGTTTTGTACTTATAGGTTAAATAAATGTTCTGTGGTTTGAGAGGTCAGTCACAACTAAATTAATGATGGCTAATGGTTGACTTTTTAGTTTTTAGCACCATCATTTGAGGCAGAAAGTTTGTAGGACAGGCACTCTTGGAGTTGTCATTCTTGCTTTCCTACACAGTCCGTGACAAAATGACTCAGTTGTGCGCTCTTTGCATGAGGCAGCGAAGCAAGTTTTTACTTTTTATAAAGAAGATGTTCTTTTTAAACAAATTTCTATTGGTCAGTGGGAGGTATTTTGACCAATAGATAGACGCTCTGAATCTAAGTGCACTTAGCTCTGAATGTGAATAAACTATGTTTCAATGATGGGCGCGGAGATTAGATTACTATGGAAAGCCGGCTCGCAATTTTGCCATTTGCTAATTGCCGATTTCAAGTCTTTGTTGATTGGCCGATCCCTTGTAAAACAAAAAATTACTGGCTATTGATTTGAACCAATCGTCAGCTGGTAAATTCTCTTTTCGCCCTTCTTCTTGCAAAGAGTAAGCACGTGTGTAAGTGCAGACTGGTGCTGAGCGTGCGGTTACAAGTCACTCTTAAATCTTCTACATACATTGCAACGTCATGCAGTGGCTGGATGATATTTTTCAGAAGGATGCACCTGAATATGTCAAGAAGATTTTTCAAGGTCTGTAAACTTTTCACTTTTGTTTAATCAATGGCCATCAATAATAATAATTATTAATAATATATATATATTATATCAAATATTTCTTGATGATGATTGATAGCTACTACCACTAGCTAGCTAGCTGCTATTATTATTATTATTATTAATATTAATAATAATAATAATAATTATTATTATTATTATTACATATTAAATAATATTATTATTTATTTATTTTATTATAATTATTATTTTTGTAATAACCCTCCTAATCCTTGGTAATAATAATTATTATAATAATACTACTATATTTAGTTATGAATAATAATATTATTATAATAATAATAATATATACTACTGCTGCTACTACTCACTCACTGCATACATACATACATACATACATTTTTATACTTACATACATATATAAAATAATAATACTAATAATATATATATTATAAAAGAAATAAATAATATATTTATTTTCCCAATATTGAATATATATCTATTATTATTATTATTTATAATATATTTGAATGATGATTAATTATTATTATTATTGTTAGTTTATATATTATTATTATTCATAAATAATAATAATTGTTTTGTAATTATTATTTAATATATTTATTTCAATATTTTTTTATTAATTTACTACTACTACTGCTGCTACTACAGTTCTACAGTCAGTCACTAGCTTCTACTACTACTAGTAATACTACTACTACTGCTGCTACTACTACTACTACTAGTAGTAGTAGTAGTACTATTCTACTAGTGGTGGAAGTGGCTAGCTACCTACTAGCGTTGTGTGTAGTCATCACACAGGGCCTTCTCAGGTTATTTTGTGTGAGTTCGGTGGTGTCTGGCATACACACACCACCTAACTCACACAACAATGCAACTTAAGAAGGCCTGTGATTGTAGTAGTAGCAGCACCTGCTGCATGGACAACTGGGGGAATTGCAAGCAAGAGGACTGCCAACGGTGTGGTTGATAATACTGGACCGTTGGCAGTCCATCTTGCTTGCAATTCCCCCAGTTGCCCATGACCTGCTGCTACTATTACTACTAATAATAAATAACAACCACTACTGTTGTTCAATCAATCAACTAGTAACACTCTTTTACTACTATTGTTAACAAGAAGAAAAATAAAAACGTAATTTTTATTATCCATGTTTCTTTGTGGTTTGATAGCTAGCTTTGGTACTGACGAGTGAAACGTATTGTCATGATTTTTCTCTTTGATATTGGAGCAGCCAACAGCTGCACAAAAGGTCACCATTTCGGAAGTGTATGCCTTAAAAAATGTCGGCTCAGCTTCATGAGCAGGACATCCGGTCATGCCCACTGCTTTATCCATTCTACAATATCCTTGGAATATATTGATGATTAATATCCGTGATTCTTTCAAGTGATTTCTTGCCGATTATTTAAGCCGAATGTACACGAACCGATTGTTAGCCAATTGGCCCCAACCGACAGCTAACTGATTGCGAAACGCCCACATCCGCTTCCTTCAAAATCGGAACACTGTCGGTTGGCATTTATTTGAGGTTATCAAGCAGTTTTGATTCAGATCAAAAAATTGGTAGTGACAACCAATAAAAACGCAGAGATCGCAAATTTCCAATTTATTAGCCAATAATAATTAAAAATGTTTCACAGCCAGTCGGCGATTTCCAATTTTTATTTTGAACTGGTAAAACTTCCTGTGCGGGCAATTCCAGATATTAAATGAAATGGGGAAACAAAGTTCGCTATTGCATCAATCTGCAGAAATCCATAAGCAATCGGTTGGGCCAATCGGCTGACAATCGGTTCATGTACATTCGGCATTGTTTGTGCTGTATGACATAATTATAATTATATTTACTAAAGTAAACAATCATATTTGTTACTTTTTGTTTAGATGAGGAAGTTGTCAGCTTCAAACTTTTCCAATCCCTTCTCGAGAAAGACATCACAGAACTCTGTGAAAAACTAAAGATTGGGCACAGGGCAATTATTAGAGATGCCTTTAATCAGGTACAAAAGTTATCATGATTAGTGTCCTGATGCACGACCTGTAACCCTGTAACTGTAAGCTACCTTACCTGATATTTTATGAGAACGTTGTTTCTTCTAAACTTTTCATTGTAAAATTTCAGACACTTTTATCGTAACAAGCTATATCCCCCAAAAAAGCTGTGGTGTTTGGCGAATGAAGTTGCTTTAAATATTAAACTATGGCAAATTTGGCATAGAATGTCCCGTAGAATCTCATATATGTGCTACCAGAATATTCATATTCGATATTTGAATCATTAGGTCAGGCAAGATAGAGCCCAAGCTACAGGTTTACTGCATGGGAGCAATGAAGAAGAGCACAAATCAAAGGACTGTAAGTAGCCTAGACTTGATTTGTGTGGCAGAGAGACCGATGACAGACACAATATCACTATTGTGCCTTTTGTTTATATTGACTATTATTATTGCACATGTTGTTTTGTGTCTCCTTGGATCACAATTTACAGATTCAATAATTCTTGCATGGCAAAAATCCTGGTGTGTTTGCTTAGTAAGTAAGTAAGTAAGTAAGTAAGTAAGTAAGTAAGTAAGTAAGTAAGTAAGTAAGTAAGTAAGTAAGTAAGTAAAACCACGTTTACAGAGTCTAAGTTCCAGTTTATCCCACACTGTATGTGAGAGTGCACACTGTATGTTGGAGTGCACACTGTATGTTGGAGTGCACACTGTATGTTGGAGTGCATACTGTATGTTGGAGTTGTCTGGTCACTAATTGTAATAATGGAGTATTGAAAATGATCATAGCTGGTGCTAAGGAAGGATGCCTTCGAGAAGCAGAACCGCGATGTGATGTTGTTAGGATTGCATCGGAGGTCTCCGAAGGGGCCCGATGCTACATCAACTTGAATTGTTGAGAAACCCGATGTACCGCTGTGAAAACTTCAACGACACCGCTCTGATATTGCCTACGACTGGTTCCAGAATTTTTTCAGACTTTTCAACATCTGTTAATCTGGCGCCAGCCTGATTTTTCGAACAACATCAAATCGCGATGCTGCTTCTTGAAGGCACCCTAAGTTTACTTACTGTAATAATTAGAGTTATTTACCCTTGCATTACTTGGAATATGTAACCGCATGTTATCTCTATGTTCTATGTCATATGTCTATTGCCAACGGTTCCATTCTGTGCTATTGCGTTGTATATGTGTTAGCAAGTATTACTGGAAAAAATGTCCTATCTTGTTGAGTCAAAGGCCTGATTAACACCTCCAAATATAAGGCTACTGTTGCAGTACCGTGCATTTCTTGTTAGGTGTAATACCTAATCCAGGGCTCCTTGATGCTGTAGCACCTCTCAAAATGAGGCATTTGTCCTCTGTTCACTGATGAGCCAGCCATGCCATATTGTTTCCTTAGTATTTCCTTTATAAGTGTTACATACTGTCATGTTTTAGTATTGGACCAAGTCAAGGCAAGGCTACAAGAGGTTCAGAATAGAAGGAAGCGGCCTGCCCCAAGTCACAAAAAAGGAACCAAAAAGGAAGCAAAAAGGGCAAAGGTAGCTGATTTATTGTCTTTACATTAAAGCGTTTCATACATGTTTATTGTTTTCCCTGGTCTTTATTCCAATTTCCATTGCTATAATTAGTGTAAGAGGAGACAACTTAATGAGCGATACGGTATGTCGTTTTCATGGCAACAATTTGCAGGGAATGCTAATGTACCATATACACAATTGACAACTCTTTGGCAGCCCATAATAGCATAGTTTACAATTAGATGTGAAACTAGTTTATCTTGATTTTTGAATTTATATAACTTCATTCACGTGAGGTAAACATACCATGGCAGACATGTACTAGGCGTATTATTGGGCTCTTTTGGTGTCACAGTGCATGAGTTTCATAACTATTTCACTGTAAGGTTGATGAATATTTGACTATTCAAGTATCACGTTGTTTTAACACCATTGCTGATCGTAGTTCCAATAGTTGTCCGACTTGCATGGAGTTGTCTGCTCACCTGCTTCGCTTGCACTAACAGTGGACTGGGATCTCCTGAGTAGTTTCATGATCATGTTTTCTATTTTTGCAATGCTGGGAATTAATCATGATTAGACGATTAATGCAATGAAGTTAATTTCTCAACTAACACACTTAAAATATTTTAATCAAGTTAACTCGGATACATATTGAAAAAATTTGTTGCTTTAACTCATGATTCATAATTTTAATTGTTGTGCAGCCATAGTGTTTTGCAATAACTATTCATATGATGTGGATAGATACCAAGCAACATGGAAGTATGAATGTAGCCCTCAATGTGATTAGATTAATTGACTTTAATTTTATTATTTTAGCAAACATATGTTTTCACTGTTGGAGTAAAAAGAAATACCACCCAGGCGACCTGGACACGAGATTCAAAGTACTCGGTCAAGAAGATTAACATCAATCATGATGCCAACTATAATGATGTTCTGGAAAGTTGCAAGTTATGCCATGGAATTCAGACAAAGCTCTCTGTGCTCATCGATGTCAAAAATACGGTGTTGAACCCTGAAGGCTTTAACGTGCAGACTTATGTCCAAAGCAAAGAGTATATTGGCACTACTCGAATTTACATTGGGTTACCTAAACCAAGCGCTACAACCACAAGTGAGAAAATATCTATTGATGCTGTAAAATCAGAGTTATTGCAGATGAAAGAAGAAAGGTCATATGAATACGAAAATGCTGAGCCCTTCTGTGACCCATCGAAGTACACTGCATATGGTGATGGTGTTGTCGTGCGATTATTCATGAAATCAAAGAAAATGGTTTTCAAAAGCAAAACCACGAAATGGGGCTTGTTTTTTCTGGTTCCTAATGAACTTTTAGAAGAGCTGGACCAAATGTACAGAGGAGGCATGCGTTATTTCTGGGTCAAAGACTTGGCAATACAATATTATTTCCAGGAGAAACCTGAAAAAGGGTATGATATCGTAGCCGATGGTGTGTGGGAAATGAGTCGTGAGGTGTACAATGACTTTATTAATTGGCGTGATATGGTTGATTGCTGACTGTTAAATGTTTTATGAACAGTGTGTTCAATTTGCATTACTCGTTCCTGTTGTTTACTTAAAGAATAATATTTTACTTGCTTTTTGTAGATGTTAATTTTTCTATAAACATTTTCTTGTTTAGTCCTTCAGGAAATGTTCATTTGGAGAAACCATATGTTAGTAGCTTTTTTATTTCTGATATACAATAGAAACTATATTGTATTGGTGTATGTATAGTAGCTGCTAATCTGGTGCATATTCCTTGCTGCGGTTGCAGTTTCTTGCTGTCTGCCTTGTTTAGTTTCTCTGGAAATGTTCATTTGGTAACTCCCAAGTAGGCAAAGTGACCACTGTTGATCTAGGGTGGGCAGACCTTGTAGACTACATGGGTGTACAATAATTGATGCATTTACATTTCTTGTCTATTGACAAGTACATAGTTATTTACAAATCTCGAGCATAAGTTGGGAGAATAGAGTACAAGCATCGTCCACAGAATGTGGGGTGGAGACTGCATTGGCTGTCATGTACTCCAAGGCCCACGATTGAAACTCCAGGTCACAGTCCAGCACCTGATGGCCAGTGTACACATTGACACATTGTGGGAAAATATGTTCATCAACTTCCTTAGCTTGATTCTCAGAGCCGTATATGTCGGAATGTTCAAAGAGAATATTTGGAATGCCACTAGGGCACCCAGAGTGAACCATTTTCCGCACTCGGTGGTTGTTCCATGTGGCAAATACAGACTGCAATTCACGTCGTAAAACAGGCAAAAAACAAAAAGCTATACATTCCATATGTACAGGGTTACTGGAGTCCACAACTCCTGAATCGAGGTATCCTCGCAACAAAGTCATATAGTCTTGGAGAAGAACCTGCCGCAGGTAGGACCAAAAACGCTCGATTCGCTGGTTGTGAGTAGATGCACCGTACATCACGGCCAATGACGCAAATGAATCAGTATGAGAAAAGCGAAGAGCACTCTGTGCCTTTGCAATATGAACATTCTCGGTGCCTCTATCTAAACGCACGATACTAGGTAAAACATTCAGCTCATTCACTGCTTCGAGAAAATATGAACATATCAGGGCTGGATTTTTGTTGGTACGAGCCACTCTTAGCCATATGAGTCGTCTGCTGTAACCATCCATGCATCCACTCAAACATAGGCCATATGGTTTTAGCTTATCGTTTCCGTCAACATGCCATATGTGGTTAGGTCCCTTAACACTGTAAACTCTTCGACGAAGCCGACTATTCTTCATACGGTCTCCTCTTCCAGGTTCTATAGCCTCCAGAATATCTCTTACAAGTTGCCTGCAGAGTAATAGAGATGCTAACAATGTAAACATTTCAGATTTTAAATTATATGAATTTATAAGCACCAATAGCTTGTGTATTCATTCACTCATCCCATAAGTGAAGAACTGGCATATAGCAAAAAATATTGTCTTGTCATGCAATCTAAGGAAAATAAAAGTAGATACCTTCGTGGTGTAGTGATGACACGAATAGCAGTTTCTAGCCACTACTGACAACCCTGCTATACATATGCATACATATGCACATACAAGAACATACCTTTTTACTCTTAGATTATGTTTTGTCTTGAGGTTGCACCAAATCACATTTGCTCCCATGTTTCTGCATGTGCCATGTAATTCCTTTAGAACTGCTTCAACAACATGTTCAAGATGTGGGTGCTCCTTACTACGACCAAATCCCAGTCGTTGAGCATGCCAATTAGCTGTGCGTAAACTGCATAACATATGTAGGTATGGACTGATAACACTACATTCAAGACCAATGGCAAATGTTATGACCAAAGACAATGGAGAGGAAAATGACACAAAGCACTGCTGTGTCAATGGGGATCCGGCACGCGGTTTCTCTTTGTAGATGCAACCGGAAGCAGTTCAATTGCTAATATAACTTATCATTAGAATTTGCGACTTGCTTGACTTTTATTTTAATTTGAGACATTTAAGCAGCTAATATGACAAAAATGATGTGATTGAGGAAGCTTGAGGGATCAATATAACCTCTAATTTTTTCTTTTGAAAAACTATTTTGCTTTATTCACTTGAAAAAAATTAATTTAATAATGATGCTCATAGATAGTATGCAGTTGAACCAAAGTATCGTATTTCGGGCCTAACTACGTTTGCCTACGTAAATAAATTACAGTGCGCCCTGTCAATTTATCTCAACATCAGCGATATACTATTATGCTTGATCTACGCAGCGCATCCTCAGTATTACAAGCTCCGTCCCCATCAACTGCTCATGAATCGTTTGTTGCGGATTTCATAACTCCAGTCAACGACTAGCAATAATAATAATAATAACAAACTCTTATGACAATCCCAAGTGTACCAAAAATCTGGTGTACCCTGTGATATGTGACTAATGAATGGCAATTGTTTTTAAAAGTTTGTTTTATATTATTTAATTTTTAGGGCAAATGAATAATATTTTTTTTGATATTATTATTATTATTATTATTATTATAAACAATCATAATAATAATAATTATTAATTAAACTAAATAAATTAATTTTCTTCTGAAACCTGTAATTTCCTAATCACAAGTTGGATCAAACTTGTGCTTGAATGAAAATTATTTAACACTGAAATAAAATGAATAGCAATAATCCCTGAGGACAACACACAATAAATAAATAATAAGTAATAATAAATGGGAGATAACTCTTTCGAGCTCACTCTATATTTTATATAGCGATCTATAGTCAGTATTGTTGGCGTTCGTAAAAAGTGATTATTCGAGTTAATTATAACTGTTTATTGTGCCAAAAAAATTTAGTGAGCTAAAGCAGACACTGGAGCTCCTGCCATTTCAATATATCAGTGAGAGGAAAATTCTAAAGCAAAAAATAAAATTAGTGGATTTTTGAAAATCTTAACGATATTATGATAAAACGGCAAGTAAACTTCCGGTATCATCAAATTAGGACCCCCTGGTGAGCACCTAAAATCGGCCGGGTCCCCATTGCACAGCACAACAGCGCAAATCTGGGTTCATTGTAAGTGAGCAAGGCAAACTTGTGCAGAGACAACTTCTTGTAAATTATATGGACGGATCTATAAATCAGATTACAAAGAAAGCTGCATTGACAATTTTAAGACCATTAACTTGAAGATGTAATAATTTTTCAATGATAATTAAAAACCAACAGTACATGTGCTTACCTTCGCCACATTCCATGCTTGGTACCAATAATGTGTTGTGCCTCCTTCACACTCCATCCAAAGCTATATACATACTTGAATATAAAACTACTATCTGTGGGTTTTAGTGTTGAAGACAACAAGTGAGTCTCATACGACACAAATCAGATTCAAATCAACACAAATACAGTTCAACACTGGTGCAAAAATTGAGAAACACCATCAGCCAAGGATACATAACAAACTGCTGGAGCCTATAACACCACATTGTTCCTACAAGCAAAAAAGAGACTAAAACATCCTTAAACAACGTATTATCTGAAAATACCAGAAAAAGACAAAGTGCGCTCATGTGATGCTTTCAGCAACACATCAAATGTAACTTCCCTGCAGTCACCACATCATGTGAACTTGCATCAAGGTCCAACTAGTGCTGGGCAGAATAACGATTTTCATGTTGGTACGGATATCCTTCAATGACTGCTTGGTATATCGGATTTTTACCTATGAAAACTCGTGACTCGCGGGTGTTAATATACGTCTATGAAAATGGTCGCCTTTGTTAGATGACCGGCCAGGGGTGTTCAGACTTCAGAGGTCAAACAACAGCAATAAAATGATTTTCAACAAGCATATACACACCGACAAAACGGATTACCAACAGCCTGCGAAAAGGATATCCGTTATCCGGATAACCGAAAATTACGAAAATCCGAGGATACCGAAAATGTTTCGGTACAGTATTTCCAGATAAGGATGATTCTGCCCAACACTAGGTCCGACCGCTTAAACACTTGATCAGGAGTTGTCTCATCTATAAGCTACCACAACAGCGCATCCTATATATAGTAGATGTCTTTTCATGTCTATTAATAACCTATTCGAAAATAACAAACGAAACTAGAATCCAGACCATATTTTGCTTTCGTTGTTTGCAGACAAACAGTTTGTGATGAGCTCACATCAACCACATTATTTAGTTAAGTAGATATGAGCTCAAGCATGGTCGTGGATACTGATTTATTCCTAAATTGCAATATTAGCCAAAGTATGAAGAAGTCGTAAAAAACTGTCAAGCCAATGGGCAAGGCATTCATATGCAATAATTTTGTACCTGATGAAAGGTGTTTCTTATGAAGGTCCTGTGCCCAATCTTTAGTTTCTCACAGAGTTCTTCAATCTCGTTCTCCAAAAGTGATCGGAAAATGTCCAAGCTGACAATTGCTTCATCTGAAACAAAAACAACACATTACAACTGTTTTATTTCATTGAAGTAAATTTAATTATATAACATGAATATGACAACCTTAAACTGCCTCAACACACTCAAATAATTAAGAGATGCAGTCATGCATATACACAATATTCAAGCTTGTGCCACCCTGCCTTCCTTCATATATACAATTAAAGTGTAGCACATACAAGGTGTCAGGTCTAAAGACAACGCAGTGGTAATTATGCAGCAATTTTTCTTTTTTTCGACAGCATCTAATACCACTCAAGAAAATCTCCCACCTTTGTTCTGTCAATCTCCCATTTTTTTTCAGCCCAAGTAAGTTGTCATACCTGAAATTAATTATTCAGTAATTTATCATTGTTTTTATTATTAATCTCATTTTATTATATATTTACTACCATGTCACATGTCTAGACATAAATTTATCTCCTCCATTGTAAGACAACTTATACATACAAACTACTTGTTTTATCAGCTGCCAAAGATAAGTTGTGTATTCCCCGATGTAATAGTGGAAAGAGTTGATAATTCTGATCCAATGACATGTTAATGTAGTTTGCGGCAACAATGTGATTCTGGGCCAACTGTATCTGTTTGAAACTGACCTGCTTTTTATAAAACATAACGCCCTTCTGGCTTAAGTTTTCACCAACCAAAATCTCTAGCAGCTTGATAGCCAGACTTTTGTTATTGGATACAGCTGCCAACTTCAGAGTCACTAATTTATGCATCTATCTTGCATTGAACGATTACGTATCAACTAATTGTCTGGTTCCAAAGTTAAAGCTTTACCTTCAAAGATTCTTTTCACATACTCGGGGCATGTGGTAGGAAAGATGTCGTCTAGCCAGTCACTCGGGTGTTTGATAAACTTTTACTAATCTCCAACAAACTGCACAAAACATATAATAATGTTGCTGTAAAATTGAAAATATTATTATTGCTTTGAATAGAGACATACACAAAATGTGGAAATCACCTGCTGCAGTTCTGCAATAAATCTTACTAAAATGATAATAACATCTGATCAGTTGGTGCTGCCGTTTGCATAACTTCTGTAAAGGAAGGGATCGACAAAAGAGACATATATTTTACTGAAACCTGTTGATAATTCACACACTTAACCCGAGTCTTTTTAACACATAATAAATGGTTTTTCATATGTTACTGAATGGTTGAAAGTTTAAACTTTCAACGCATGTGCAAGAAATCTCTAAATGGAATTTCTACTGTATGTGATTCTCCTAATTCAAATGCAGGTCTTGCTAGAAACAATATGAGCGTTGATTTAAAAAAGCAAGCTGTACATTTTCAAATTACTGGATAGTAACATAAATTGTAACATAAATTCGCCGTCTAAAATTACATGAAATTTAAAAAAAAAACAGATTCTGAATTTTGGCCAACAGAAACTGTTGCTTATACTTTGAGAGAGACCATTATCTGTTCGACATTTAGGAACCTTGGACAGCTTAGTGCTGCTCTATCATCAGAGAAACCTAAGCCTTCTTAGCCCAGAGTTTGAGTTTCGAGTTTAAGTTTTATTTAAGACTGTTGTAAAGATAGGGTTGTTTACTCAGATACTCAGAGTTTAGTTTCTTTCTCTGCAACTCAAACAACATGCTTTGCGTATGGGTTCTGTTATGTGTTAGTTAGTAGCATTGTTGTTGTCAGTAAAACAAAACAAGTAAAATTTTTACAGAATTTTTATATAAAAGATTGTTTCTCTCAAATCTTTAATAATAGGTTGGAATTTTTCTAGGATGTGAGTGGGCCACTTATTAATTTTGGGTCAGTGGGTCACTTGTGGCCAACAGCAGCAGCAGCATATGTTATTACATAATAATAATTATTATTATTAAGTATTATTATTTGATATTTATTATTTTATTAATCAAATTTAATAATATTAATAAATATTAATAATAATTATTAATATTTTTACCATTAATAATAATAATAAATAATCCTCCTAATGGTATAAAAACATTATTACAATTATTAGTATTATAGTAGTAGATTTGTAAATTGCTATTACTACTAACTAAGTAAATAATATCTATAATAATAATAATAAATAACAATTTATTTATTAATAATATATTATTATTTATTATATATAATAATAATTAATAAATAAATAATAATAATAAAGTAAACACATACATACATGGCAGCAGCAACTCATTTGTTTAATATAATTGTATTAAATTATTAATTATAAATAATAAAATATTATTTACCATTCTTTTACTACTACAACTTATTGCTGTAACTTACTAACTTAAACTACTACTACTACTAGTAGTGAGTAGCAGTAGTAGTCCCTCGTCTGACCACGACAAATGATGACATGAGAAGATGATGCTGCTATTATTGATAACATAGCAACGATAATCTCTAGATAAATAATATTGTTCAGTAATAAGTTGAACTCGTGTAAGCTTAACGCATCTTTTGTGAGGAAGGCTCCCATAAAATAAAATGCTATTGACTACTACTACTACAACAACAACAACAACAAGAGTCACCCCGTCTATCTAGTGCTACCGGATCTTTTGCAAAATGAGGTACAAAGCCGCCTTGCTCGCCGACAATTGGTCCAAGTTAAAGGCCAATGAAAGTTTGTTTTCTAACAGATTGGCCAATCAGCAAAGACTTGAAATCGGCAATTAGCAAATGGCAAAATTGCGAGCCGGCTTTCCATAGATTACTAACAACAACATTTTGTCATTACGTATGTACGGAAAGCCGGTGGGTCATTGTAAGTTGCTTGTTTGTAAGTTGCTTCTTGTGACTTGTAGCTGAGGTCCTTCAGCTACAGGATGAAAGGAAGGTCAACCCACCCCAAATAAACGGCATAGCCTACATGTTGTGCATCTTTATGTGGGGAGGTAATTTTTTGCAACAACAGCATGGGCCGTGCAGAAAGCATTGAAACTTCAGTGGTAGAAAGATTCGTCACACTACACATTATTATTATTATTGACTGTTTGTTGTTGTATAGATTTATTTTTTTTGTGCATTGTTGCTGTGACAGTCAGTACTAAAATAAAAGCATGGAAGCCTTTTTGCTGACAGTGTTCGATGGGGCTGTTCCATTGGTGGTTGTGGAGTGTTTTGAAGGTACGTAAGTAATGTGTATGAATGATGTATGTTTGTATGATGATGTCATATGTATGTATGAATGATGTAATATGTATGTATGAATGATGTATGTATGTAGTATTTATGTATGTATAGGTCGGTGATGAGTGTTGTTTGTGTGGATGATCATGATGATGATGGATTAATTAATTAAATTATTATTAATATTATATCAAAATAATATATGTTATATATGAATACAAATAAATAAATAATATTTATATATTATTTATTTATTATTATTATTTTTAATGATTATTGTCAATTAAAACAAGGACAACTCGCATCATCAGCCTCATGATGATGATGTTGTTATTATACCAACGAACGATATAGTAATAATAATAATATATAATATTGTACAGGAATTTACTGTCTGGGTGGTAGCCACCTGTACACCTCCCGAACGCTTTGCCAACCTTAGCTAACGCAGTGCACAATAATTGCGTAATTATTGTTACCAGGCTACTACTGACTTTGGTCATGCAAAGGAACGACCGAATCTGGTGTAGATCAAGTGCTGGCAGTTGCAATAATTATTCAATAATTATTGGCTGCGTTTGAACCTCTCTAGGCTCGACAATAATCAGTGCCGTGATTATTGTCTAGTTTAAAGTTTGTTTCGAACTTTGCTGCACACAATAATTCCGCAGGAATTACTGTTTAGTTTATAGTTTGCTGCGAACTTTGGGCCACCGACAATAATGGTGCTGTAATTACCAACAATAATTACGCTGAGTTATTATTGTATAAGTTTGTTTCGAACTCCACAGTTCGGATTGCAATGTGTGTCGAACTACTAGGGCACCAGGTGCTTTGCGTCGTACACCTCGGATCGAGGGAATACGCAGTAAGAGAGCGAACAATCTTACTTTCCGCCAAGCCTCGTGCTTACTAATAGTCGACCAGCGCTTGTAGTTATGCTGCTTCTAGCTGTGCTCTATGGTGGCTCAGAACGTTTTGCTTTTTGTGTTTTAAAACGTCTGAACGCTTTCCAAACCGTTTGAACGAATTTGAAATAGTCTGAACTTTTGCAAAAACTTCTGAACGCTTTGTGAACTTAGTAAATCCGAGCCGATTTGCTGGTTCGCTCTATTGGTCATAGATCTACAGTCCATTTATGATGGATAATGTTTCTCCTAAACACTGAACGGTTGAATTTTTTCTAAATAAATAAATAAAATTTTTTGATTTAATAAATATTATTTGCTTTAAATTATTTTAAACAATAATTACAACCTAACTGTAAATGTAAAAATTCATTTTAGAGATTATATTCAACAACATTTTTATACAGTTAATTAACTTGCTCTATGTCTTTTGATCGACGTCTATGTTGACAAAGTTATATAGAGGCTATGAATAAAATTATGACGATCGCTTTTGGTTCGAAAGCCATGTGCCATGTGCAAATTTCTCCAACCATTTTAAAATAGTTTAGACTATTTTAAAACAGTTCAGACTATTTCAAAATAATTCATACGGCTTGTAAATAGTTCATACTCTTTCTAAAGCGTCCATACGGTTTGTAATTTCCTAAATCATCTGGATCATTTCTAAACCGTCTGAATTATTTGCAAGACAACTATACGGTTTGCAGATTTTGCAATTGTTGGACAGGAAATACAGTTTTATAGCATTAATCCTGCAACTGCTGAGGCCGACAATTAATTTATTATAACCAACAAGCCCGTTTTTAAACATAGTTTCTTGGGCTATTTTACTACAATTACCCAATTATTTTCAATGTAAAAGACGCTTTGCAAACCGTATGGACTATTTCAAATCCGTTCATACGCTTTGAAAACGAAACCGTCTAACGTTATGAGCCACCATAGTGCTCAGTGCTTGCTTCTTGAGAGTAAGAATCATCTGAGAGTCAGGCTAACTCTGATATTTATTTCATGAACACTCACATATAAACAAAGTAGGCGGGTGTGATTAGCACAAGTCACACCCTTAGATAAAAATATTGGCAAACCACGCCTTGCCTTCCATGAAGCACCAAAATGCGAGTAATAATAAATTTGTGGAAAAAGTTAGTAAAAATATAATAGAATAATTATTTAAGTGTAGCTTGAGTAAGGGCAATAGAACTATACAGTTTGGCAAGCATAGAACGCACAGTAAGATAAAGGTGAATAGAATGTAAATGTTCGTAATGGCGACGTAACTAGGTAAACAACATGGCGTCTCTTTACCGAAGAGTGCCAGCGTCCCTTACAATATCGTTGTACATACAACAACTACTACTGACTGACTACTGCTGTTGAGTTTATTTAAACAATTTTTTTCACTTTATTTATTATTGTGGAATAATATAATTTAATAGATGATAATAATAATAATATCATGTTTTTCATAATTAATAATAGTTGTTTATAACAATAATAATTAAACAAGAAGATATGTGAAAATAAATATGTCTTTAATAATATTTTATGAGTTTATTTTTTATATATATTTTATATAACTAACTAATAAATAAATAATAAACTATCAACAATGTAATTAATTATTAATTAATAATTTACATTTGCAATAAATTTAATTTTCATAATTAATTATAACAATAAATAAATATTAATTTCATTACTACTATCTTCTTCTATTACTTGTTGTTACCATTATTATTTAATTTATTCAATCACAAACAAAAAACAACTTACTGCTACTACTTCTTGGCTGTCGTCATGTCAATGTTGTTTAGTATGTATATATTGTAACGGACGGCGCCATGCTGGCATATTTACCCACTCTATGTTAGCACTCTAGGACTAGTAACTCTATGTATATGTGTATTTTCTACTCTTTCAATTCTATCTACATACAATATTATATGTATCACATGTGCATGCACTCAGCCGTAGCTGCAAGGCCAGCCCTATCTTTTGTACACCTATTCCTATTTGTCCAGTCTTTATTACCAGGCGTGCCTTACAACATTTCTTTGTCCTTGTTTGTTTACACATTTTATTATTATGTAACCCCTTTTATAAATAGCCGTGTTAGGCAGTAATAAAGTCAGAGTCAGCTTGCACACTCTCAGAAGTTTCTTTGTTCTCTAACAATAATAACTTCACTGCGCTAAGTACATGCACGTACAACGAATGCTCTATTACTCGAGTAGTAATAAACAAGCAGATCAGCCTGAACCTCTGCTGGCCGAACCTAGCTCCGACTAGTTCGCCTTCAAAGTTCAGTCACTGACTTGCACTGAAACAGCATACCGAACCTCTGCTGGCCGAATCTAGCCAAGGCTGATTCGCCTTCGAAGTTTGGGACGCTGACCTGCGCTCAGTAAGCAGTTTACGCAACCGGCAGTTCGGCAGCAGCCTGCAATGGTCGACCACTATTGCTAAGGAAGTCTGTCGATCTGTGGGCGGGTTGTATAGCTGTTAGCTATCACACAGTTCGGGCAAAGCTGTGCAGGTAGGCCGAAGCTACCAAAACCGACCAGAGTGAAATCCTACACAATATTATTATTACTATATAATAATATTATATATATCAAGTACATACATACGATACATACAATTAATTATTTATTAAATTACAATAATGAAATAAATAATAATGGTCAAAATTATTATTAGGTAGTAGAAATAATAAAAATCAAATGTTTAATGTATTGTTATACTACAAGAAAACCTCTAGAAAACCTTGACATTGACATCTCTAACCTAAACCTCTCCTTGCTCTAACTTCAATAACTGTGAATGGAATAATTATTAATGGGCCATTACATTTAATAGAACTAGTGAGACAGCAACAGTTCAAATTTGCTACCATCCAGAATGAGGCAATTAATGATATAATAACCATGAAATTGGTGCTGGACTTTGGCTTTGCTGGTATCCCAACAGATGTTGAAATTACATTTTTGTAATTTTCTCCACTCTGTCACCGATAATCTGTTTTATTCATGAGTTGTTCTGAATAAGAATCTATCCTAACTGCAGCAGTTAGGATAGATGTGATGTTGACATGACTCACTGCAAAATTTAAACTTGATTTGAATGATGCTAATAAAACATTTGCTTTAGCAGATGGCTCTAGACGCAGCAGTTTTTCAGTTTAGTTTATGTGGATCCAAGTTACCAATTTGCCATTTATATAGTAGATAATGCATGTTGCAGTCGGTTGGTGGTACATTGACACCTGAGGTTGCAAGTCCGTAACAAGTAGTGTGGTGCACGTGTTTCATTATCACGACCAAAAGGCACCATCGTCATCAGATGGTATTTTCTTTGTTGCCTTGTTTTGGTACTTCTACTCTCTACAGTAAAGGTTGAAGTCTACTCCAAACTCATGTATTTCTGATATTTGCAGACGAGTGTATAGACATGACGGTGTTACAACTAGTAGAAGTGGCAGACATCAACAGTTTGCTAAAACGTCTTCCCAGTGGGCACAGAGTTAAAATAAAAGATGGGATTTTGAGATACATCAAGGTATTAAATGTCACTGATTATTGTTAATTGAGTTGAAACCTTGGCAGCGCTCCCCTCTGATGAGCTGAAATGCTAATATGTCAATTTTTTGATAAAAATTGTGCTGCAGCTTGCAGTTACTCTTTGAGTGATATCAAAATTCTGTTTCGGTACTTGATATACTGCAACAAGGGAAATCTTTAATGCCTTGGTGATGCTTGATTGTTAAAGTTGCCTGCCATGTTGCACCCAGTTATGCTGGAACCATTTATGGTATGTAAATGTTAGCTTGTGGTCCTTGCAGATGCAGGACAAGTGTTCAGACACTGATGTATCCATGGTTAGTGAATGTCAGACATTCATTCTCTTTTTTCAGTCACTTTAATTTTTATATCAATGACCAGCTATAAATCTTCAAACTCTGCATTCTGTGAATATTGCAACCTGTTTTGTCATTATTAGACGAGATCATCAGATAAAGCTATTCCTTCTCAACCAGCAGCGCCAATTACACACACAGGTGGGTAGATGATAGCCTGATACTGATAAATAACCGTTAGTGACCTAGATGTAATGGCCTGTTTAAATTAAAGAAAACATATATTATGTGATATGGGTCAGCAACAAAAATGTTTGCAAAAAACATTAACACGCTGAAGTAACGGAGTCACGACCCATAG